>OY728162.1:584616154-589616154 GCA_963277665.1 Viscum album | reverse complement strand
CTATTCATCGAAAATTGATGTTTTTCATAAAAATACAAAAAATTAACCCTAAGATATATTTGATAATCCGAATTAAAAAATTATGTCTATTTTACAAAATTCTATACATATAAGTTTCATAAATTAATTTTATAAATAATTCACACTCTCAAAACAATTAGCCTGTTTTTATGAAACAATATATATCAAAAGATTGTCAAATGTTTATGTCCAATTTAAAAGTGAAATTAATTATAATGACCACAATTGGATTAAATGGTAAAAATATATTCTAATTGATCATTGAAACAAATTCAATGGATAATCTAATCATATAAATAAATAAGATTAAAAAGAGTTTTTGAATTAAAAAAAAAACATTTTCTACTTATTCATTAAAAATGAACTTCCTCGGAAAAATAACAAAAACATACCCAAAGTAAATTTCAATGACCCAATTCTAAAGAAATATTTTATTTGGTCCTATATAAAGTATAATAGTGACCAAAACTATATTTAAAGACGGTTCTCCATCAAAATGTGATATGTCAACCTTTAGTGAATATTAGAGTATCTATGCCTAAAATTTATTTCTTTTCTTATTTTAATCCTTAATCTTTTATTGGATAAAGGAAAAAACATTTTAAAAACATAAATAATCATATATTAGTAATTTATATTCATTCTCGCCAATAAAACGGCTATGTGTTAACTACCATTTAAAATAATATTATTATATTACTAGTGTGCAACGTAAGATTTCAAAGAAACTCGTTGTTGCGTATCAGGTACGCTATCGAACATATCAACCCCTTTAATGTAAAATTAATATTTAATTCAAAAATAATAATAAATATGAAAATTCATTATTCTTTATTTACCTTCGATGTTACATCCCACCCCCCTTTTGGAGATTTCATCCTCGCAATTTTATTCACTTATCAAAATAAGTGGTGGTATTTATACCTCATAGAATTATCATATTCCCATGTTGCCTCTTCAACCATATGGTTTTTCACAAAACCTTTACTTGGAGAATTACCTTATTCCACAACACTTGCTCTCTATGGTCAAGAATATGGACTGGTTGTATTTTATAAGAGATATTCTCTTCCAACTGAACTACCTCTAGGCTCAAAACATGAGACGGAACTGGCATACAATTTCTCAACATCGAAACATGAAAAACATTGTGTACCTTGGACAAACTTATAGGTAAATCCACTCGGTAAGGAACTGATCCAACTCTCTCTAGAATTTTATATGGTCTAATGAACCCTGGACTCATATTTCCTTTCTTACCAAATCACATCACACTTTTCCATTATGACACTTTGAGAAGAACATTATCACCTACCTCGAAAGATAGATCCTTCCTCCGGTTATCGGCATAACATTTCTGCCTGCTCGAGGATGTTCTCATGTGTTTCTGAATCAAATGAACTTTTTATGCGAACTCTTCTACCAATTCTGGTCCCTTCAACTTCCTTTAACCAACTTTATCACAAAAATCTGGAGTTTGACACTGCTTCCCATATAATGATTCAAACGAAGCCATATATATACTGGAATAAAACTGTTATTATATGAAAATTCTAGAAAGAATGATGTTGGTCCCAACATCCATGATAATGTATCGATAAAGAACATAGCATAACCTCCAAGGTATGAATGGTTCGTTCTGACTGCCCATCTGATTGAGGATGAAAAGCTGTACTAAAATTTAATTCAGTAACCAATTACTTTTGAAGGCCCTTCCACAAGTTAGAAGTAAACCTGGGATCATGATCAAATACAATGGAGAGGGGAACTCCATGCAACCCGGCTATATCTTTAAGATAAAATCAAGAAGGATGATCTGGAGACAATTTATCTCGAATTGGAAGGAAATGAGCAGATTTATTCAATCGATCAACAATAACCCAGATTGCATTATTATCTCGAGATGTCTTCAGTAATCCCACAACAATGTCCATGGATATATTATCCCATTTCCACTCTGGCATTGGTAAAGGCTAAAGCATCCCTTTTATTAATTGACACTCTACTTTAACCTGTTGACAAGTCAAACACTTCACAGTAAAATCGACAATATCTCTTTTCATTCCATCCCACCAGTAATACTCCCGCAGATCGCTGTACATCTTAGTACTTCCAGGATGAACTGAAAGCTAGGAACTCTGAGACTCACATAACAACTCATTCTTCAACTGTGAATCGCAAGGCACACATAATCTCATCCCAAACCTCAAAACATAATCATTTTCAATGTTAAAATCAGGAAACTTATCCTTCTGAATCAGCTCTACCTTTTTCTGAAACCCATTTTCTTTCTTCTTCACTTGCTTAATCATGTCTGATAGAGGTGATCTCACTGACACCTGAAACAAAACAGAAGAACATCCTGCACCAACTACATCTATTCTAAAGTTCATCAAATCAAAAACCAAAGGTTCTTGTTCCAAACGTATCATGGTTAATTAAGAATTGCTTTTTCGATTCAAAGAGTCAGCCACTTTATTTTCTTTTCCAGGGTGATAAAGGAGCATGCAATCATAATCCTTGATTAATTCTGACCATCTCCTCTGTCTCATGTTCAATTCATTCTGAGTGAATATATACTTCAATCATTTCTGATCAGATTATATTTCACACATCACTCTATACAAATGATTCCTCCAAATTTTTAAATCAAAAACAACAATATCTAATTACAAATCACGTGTAGGGTAATTTATCTCATGTGGTTTCAACTGACGTTAAGAAAAATCAATTACTTTATCATTCTACATTAGGACACAACCCAACCCCTTCCATGAAGAATCACTGTAGATAAAAAAACTCACCATATTTTGGATGGTATTGCCAAAACTGGGGAATTCACTTATATTCTTTTCAATTCCTGAAAACAATCATCACATTATTTTGTCCAAATGAAATTAAAACCTTTTCGAGTTAACCTAGTCATTGGACTAGATAACCAGGAAATATTTTTAACATACCTCCAGTAATAACCTACCAAACCAATAAAACTATGGATCTCGGTTATATTTGTAGGTCTTGACCATTTTTCAACAACTTTTGTTTTAGCAGGATCAACAGTTATGCCATTTTTTAAAACAATGTGAACAAGGAAAGAAATTTGTTGTAACCAAAACTCACATATTTTGAATTTCCCATAATGTTTCATTTCATTTAAGCTTTATAAGGTGACCCTAAAATGACTTTCATGCTCCTCTTTACTATTTGAATAAACCAAAATATCATCAATGAACACAACCACCATTTATCACCTGAATCAACTGATCCATAACTGCAGTGAACTGTTCAATTCTGATTCCGACCATCTCTGGTTGCTGATTTGGAAGGTCATTTCCTTTTGTATGCCTCCCATCACATCTGCCTTCTTTCCTCTACAAATAACCATTCTCAACATAGAAATATCATATGTGAAGCAACATGGTAATCTTTAAATGCTATATCATTTCAATCCTACAATAAATTAATTTAGGGATATAAAATTTAACAAATTTTTTTCCTTAACTCCTAAAGTTGTCTAAACCGACCTATGATACCTACAATAAGGCCCTGGCCTAAAAACATACTTGATATTGAACTAAATGAATAATTCACAATGAGGATCTTTTAATGTTTAGAGTATTAAAGAATTATATCATAACTATTACATCTCAAAAGATTACAAAGTAGACACTTCTACATAGTTACCTTTTTTACAAAAATGAACTATTGAAAAAAAGTGTCATGTCTAGTTCCATGTTTAAGATAGCATGATTTTTTCTTCATCAAATCCTTGATCATATTTCACATAATGTCCTATGAAAAACATTTCAAAAAAACTTGGGATGAGCATAAAAAGATCAGTAAGGGATACACAAGAAAGAAAACTATTAGTTTTTCAAAACATCAAGTAAACCATGAATACTTTATCAAAGCAACACTTTTCAGCTTTAAGAAGTAGTAAATACTCATCACTAAATACAAGTTCATTAATTACCCTTTTGTAACGAAAAGATTACCATAAACCCCTTGTAAAGAACACATAACATATAAAGGTAACATGGGATATAAACATAATTAAATGGTATAATCATACGGTCGACTTCCACATATATCACTAAATGGAATAAACATACAACTGACTTCCGTACCCAATGCATTGGAGGTTATAACGTAAGCACCCATCTTAGTATTCAAGGAACCACCCGTTATAAGGTTTATCAGGTAACCACCCGTCAAATTTCCATGTACCATTATAAAATTATAAGACATAAAAAAATATAATGGAAAGAAAAAATTGCCACATTTCAATCACAATATATCACATAAATATATTGACATAACAAATCCATTATAAAATCCATTTTCAATACCAAAATACATAAATGGGTATATGGTATTTATTTAATTTTAAAATCATTACGGCTTGTTGAGAAGGCCAAAGAGCAAATAATACTCGCTGCGGTAGAAATGGTTGTTTTCACCGCGTACATTAAAAGAAAAATTACTTTTTGTCTTTTATTAAAATGAATCATAGAAAAAGATTACTTTTGAATAAAAGTAAAATTCAAAGGGGTTTATACACCGTATAAAAGAAAATTGTGTATAAAACAAAATATGCCACAATGAAAGGAGATTGAGATCGAGTCCCTTCCCTAATGTCTGACGTGACTCGATTTCTCATTAATCTCCTGAATAATTAACTAAAGTTAATTTCTACTTGCATAAGAACCATTATCAAGATTATTATTCCTTTTATATCACTTATTTACATTTTATAAACATTATGTAATCATTTATTTTAATAATGTTTTTTTGTCAATATTTGGTACTTAAGTGAAAAATGGACATCTTATAATTAAATGGTGTTCATGTGGTCAAAGGTTAATTATATCTAGAATGATATTAATTATTTTGATATCATATATATCCTATATATCAAGAATATATATTTATTTATAATAGTACATAATGTTTAGACGTATGAAATTAAATGCACCATTCATGGAGACGGTATGTCGTACGTACGAATGAAGGCTACTTTCATTTCTATTTCGTATTTAATGGAGTGTAATCATAATGATATAAAGGTTTCTTATAATTACAGTATAATATCATATATAATATCATTAACTCCATCCTTTATACATCCCACGTATGTAATTAACGAATCAAATCACTTTGAGGGGGTGGTAGTCTGCACTTCCTAAAATGAAATTATCGCGTTTAACAATAATGGAAACCATAAAAGTTTTCCATAACTACAAAATACAGAATCATAAGGAAAACATAAACATAATATATATCATATATAAATAGAGTGACATCTTATTGTCCACCATTAATGGTGTTATAATAATATTGAACAATCATCATTTCGTGAGGCAGAAATTCGCCAACCCTAGAAACAATATGTTATTAAACCATTAGATGGAGGTGTGTGTAAGTTTAAATAAAATCCTTCTCATAAAAACATCCTAGTATATTTATGATACTTGTTTTGTTACCAAATAAAGTAATAAAAATAGTTTAGGGTGTTGGAGAAGCAGAATAAAACAAAAGCATACAAGTGATGACATTACATTTAAATCAGGTAACTCCATTTGGTTTGAACCAAAAGGGATTCATGAAGAGATTTCTGCCTACGGTAAGGCTTATAGGATGAGGAGAGGGATGTGGAGAGATAAACTGAGTAGAGTTTGGTCATGTAAAAGTTTTTAGAGGTGTGGGTAAGGAGGGTAGAAGTGGAAGCATTTTATAAGAGGGAGGAGGGTCACACATGGAATGTTATAAAATGTAACATTATATAATATTGAGTATCAGACTTTAAAGGTCCCAAAATTATATATTTCGATGATACAGTGATAAGGGTTCCAAATCAACCTATCCAATAGGTTTTTGACAATTGTATGTCTTAGATTTTACATTATCTTTTCATTTTATTTTAAACGTTAATTAATTAGGTAATCGTTGCATCATCATGGTGTCATAAATAATTTAATTTATTTAATGTCTACAAATTATAAAAATATATCATGATTTAGGAAATCATTTTATCTTTCTAATGAATATTTATAGTCAAAAATATGACTTCTATATCCCCATGTAAATGTTTTTTTTAGAAAATCATTTCATGTTTGTGACATTTTTATTTTAACTTTAAACAGAATGTTATTAATGTCATTTTCATACCCAAGTGGCTCCATGGGGTCACCAAGTAGACCCAAGGATTTACATTGTTGGATATGACACATCCAATAAGGGTAGGACCTGTTTTTAGGTAATTTCATATTATTGAATCATTATTTTTACCTTAAATTTCAATAATTACCTCTAATCGCGATTAATAAAACATAAAAGATACTATTCAGAAAAAAATTATTTTAATCACATTGAACCAAATTTTACATCCCAATAACAAAAATGTATGTTGGATTTTTGAAATTCAATTCACAGAAGTGGTAATGTTTCATTAAAACAAAAATTCAATTTTTTAACTACCACTTAGTGGTTTCACTATTCATAAAAAATTGATGTTTTTCATAAAATTACATATAATTCACCTTCAGATATATTTGATATTCCAAATTCAAAAATGATGTCTATTTTACAAAATTCAATTCATATATGTTTCATTAATTAATTTTGTAATTAATTCCCGCTGTCAAAAAAATTAGCGAGTTTTTATAAAACAATATATATCAAAAGATTGACAATTTTTTATGTCCAATATCAAAGTGAAATTAATTCTAATGTACACCATTAGATTTAACGGTAAAAAATATTCTAATTGAACTTTGAAACCAATTCAAAAAATAATCTAATCATATAATTAAAATAGATTAAAATGAGGTTTTGAATTAAAATACCACATTTTCCACTTATTCATAAAAAATGAACTTCATCGGAAAAATAACAAAAAACAAACAAAAAGTAAATTTTGATGTCCCGATTCTAAAGAAGGATTTTATATGGTCCAATAGTATGTATTAGAGTGACCAGAACTATATTTAATGATAGTTCTCCATCAAAAGGCGATAAGTCGACCTTCAGTGAATATTAGAGTATCTATGCCTAAAATTGAATTCTTTTCTTATTTTATGCCTTAATCTTTTATTGGATAAATTTAAAAACATTTAAAAACATATATAATCATATTTTAGTTATTTCTATTCATTCCCTCCAATACAAAGGCTACGTGTTAACTACCATTTAAAATAATATTATTATATTACTAGTGTGCAACGTAAGTTTTCAATGAAACTCGTTGTCTTGTATCGGGTATGCTATCGAACATAGAAACCCCTTTAAAGTAAAATTAATATTTAATTAAAAAATATTAATAAATATGTAAATTTATTATTCTTTATTTACCTTTGATGTTACACATTGTGATGTATTTTACATGTATAAAAGTATTGAATGTAACGAATGAAATGAAAATGAGGTCATGTCTATCCTTAAATGGATCCTTATGGATAATAATCAATTAACCATAATCAATGGATACAACTACGTCATAAATAAACTTTTCTTAATCTTTCTACTCTAACAACTAAAATCTGATACCCATACCAAGATAATCATAAAGAATATCAAAATTATATATAATGGGCATGCAGTGTAATCTACTGTTAATGTCCACAATAGACTATGGTTTGTAATAAAGTGTCTTAATATGATGTTTCATTCTAATTTATAGAATACCAGGCCATCCACTTTAAGTACATGGTGCATTATAATGGATACAAGGTAATGAATTAGGTGGATTCCAAGGAACAAATCAATAAAACATGTCCAATGTGAGTCCATGAATGTTAGATCCTTGGGGTAGCATAACCCTTGGCATCAAATGGAATCAAAATAATGGGTGTAAAAATTTCCCAAAAACACACTAGAATAATTAATACATATAATTGGAGTAAAAATAACTATGAAATCTAGTAGAATCAGGATCTGAGGACCTCTTCCAGTGAATCCATTAACATTATCAATATAAAATCATGGAGTGTAAATATCCTTGGAATCCAATGGAATCAAGATCCAATGATCATTTCATAGAAATACACTACCATTATAAATTACATAATCAAATCATTAAACATTTCATAAGCATTAACAATCTATGAATTTATCGAACACATTTACACATATTTCTTTTAAAAATTTAAATAAATTGACATCATGAAATCACATGTAATGGAGGCATAACATTCTCCTAATCACTCATTCAATTAAGATTCAATTTATTAAAGGTTTTTAATCATGTGGTGATCTCACATTCTCTATTTGGTGTGTTATAAATATTGTACCTTTATAAAGACACACCCCAATGGTGTCATGGGATGGGATATCAATAAAAAATGATCACAAAGGTACTTGTAGGAAAACAAAACTAGTGAAATACAATTATATCAAGACGATAAATTTAAATTAGGGTTAAATACAAAATTATAATATGAGGAATAGTATTAAAAAATATAAACACCAATAGAAGAGTGAAATGTATAGACCACCTTCCATATACACATTGTAGATCATTTAATTATATTGGAACATAAATCTACCTCGATTTGATGAAAATGGAGAAATGGATAAACATACTGAATATAAGGCATATGATCCTGCACAAAATTAATATTTTAATAGAGAATATAATCAACACAATGTAATATTAGAATAGAGAACTCAAATAGAATAATTCAATGAGACTAATGGTGGATAAAATAGAGTCTGAACAATAAAGATTAGAGGGAACCTATCATAGGACCAAAGAGGAATCTTCATTAGTTTATGCCTTGTACACGAGGAAAATGAAATGTGGGTGTTTGTGTCTATCCATAATATATTCCATTAAACTTATTTTAAAAATCAATTTTAGATTTTCGCTGGATGTCTAAATTCATTATGAGTCCTATAAAAATCAGGATCTTTCCCTCGGTAAAACCCCTATATGAATTTTGAATGATCCTTATCAGGACATTAAATGTAATTTACTGAATATATATCATGTAAAACTGTTACATTTCATTTATGTAACATTTATAAAACCTCAAAAACACCAAATCACCATTTACTAAAAATAAAATACTTCACATGCCAACAATAATGGAATAATTCATGAAGTGTAGATAAATAATAGATTAAGAATAATGAAATTGACATATACCTTTTGGAAAACCTATAATTTAATAACCCCCCCATTAAAGATTTTCATTATCAAATTACCCTTTCATGGGTGGTCAAGATACACTTCAGAATAAATATGGACACATGACATGTACATCGGCTTCGCACTCCCAATTCACATTATGTAAACGATTGTGCTTCCAAATTAACCATATTATAGGAACTGACAATTCATATAGGACCATTCTAATATTATCAATGTAATGAATATGATTCTCTTTGAATGATTAATCTACCTATACATCATCCTTATCATATTCAAGAGTATGATATGAGTCCGAGAAATAATGGTGAAACTTAGATACATGGAATTTTTCTTGAATGGATTAGTATATATTAGTTAACTATAACCAATATCCTATATGAATGAATATCTCAATATTATCAAATGAGAAAATATATTATGGTATATTTTTACCATGTATTCTATAACATTTTTGTACCAACCTCAGAGACATATGTAATCACACATGATCCATGACTTTGATCTACAGACTACAGTGATGATAATCAATGTATTCTTTCAGTATCAATAGTATAGTAGATATCAAATTTATGACCATATAATCCTGCTCAAGAGTATCCAACAAGAGGCACATTTTTAGAACTGCATCCACTCTAGCATTTAAATAGTAATTAGGTGATGAAATGGTATACAAAACAAATTCTAATATTGTTCTATCTATACACTGTCATGATATTTATTTTTATATGTGAACTCTTCCAAGGGTAGACAAATCTCAAACATGCCCATGAAATCATGTACAGATTCTCTAATAATATCATTAAGAACCATTATAGTGCACTACGATTGGAAATCAATCAAACGGTGGTGTTATATGATTTGAATAATTTTTTTACCAAATACCATATAAAATCACTACTATAATCGAGATGTAAACTAAGAACCCATATCCAATAAAATGTATTGTGTATCCCCAGGAAAGTTTATAGTATTAGGAATTTAAAATATTCAATGATCGACTACTGATAATGTAACCCTCCTGGAGAATTGCCAATTTATATTTTTAAGAACACTTTTCTGTGAAACTGGGAAACCCAACAGAATTACCAGGCCTACCATGTTCAATCCTCCATTTAAATTACCAAAATTATTCAATAGAATATTTAAAAAGTTTTATTTCATCATATTATATAAGATCCATGAGAGAAATATTACCATGTTCTCTCGATATTACCTAATCATATCCTCAAAATTGTAGGCCATTTTATCCCACGTATGAATGTATTCTTCAAGGTTTTTTTCACCTATTTATTCCATGATCGAAAATACTATAATCATAGTTAATCCACTCAACATTCACATCGTTACAATCAACTCTACTTGTTTACTCATACATTATATTAGATTCCAATGATGAAACCTTAATATCAATATCTTCATTCATTGTCTCTTCTTTAGAATTCATGATATGTTTTAGGTCAACATCCTCCTTCCATTAATCCTATTTGACAATATCATATGCCACCTGAAAAAACAACTAGTTAGGATCTTCAAGAGTTTCTCCTTTATTATCTTCAGCCTTCTCTATAGAAACGTCTATATCATTAGGAGATATGCCTGGAAGATAATGTTATTTGTACGGATACAAGAGAAACACCATCAAATCAATACCCTAGAATTCTGATTGGGGAGTTATTGGTTTTGGATTATATGAATAATATTTATGTCCCTTATTATTTATCCTAGATTTTAATGGATATTCTCTAATGCCAACGAGCATTAGATTTCCTTTTGAGAACCCTTTTTTTAAAAAAAATTGATTTTACCATCCTCCCCATATTCCTTTGGGGATTTCAGGGTATCTTATAAAATATCATCCATCTATATAGATTGATATATGGGGGATAGACCAATATTATTGGTCTCCCTATATCTCACTTTTTTCAATCAATATTGTTCCTTTGACTCATGAAATCCTTTTTCCAAACTAGATGACTTGTTCTTTAGGGGAATTGTTAGATATCTTGTGGGTTTGGAAATTTTTCAATGAATATTCCTTAGGGGAACAATGCCTATGTCTCATTCAGTGAACCTATGTGACTGATTTGGGGTTTAGGGTACTATAAATCCTTTGAATTCCTATCTCACCTTAATAAGAAATAATGGCGAAAACTATATCGTCCTCATGCATCATAACCGTTGAGTGTATAGAGGTTGAGTCTTCATACTTCCTCATATTTTCAATACCTCCTTGCTAAACATCACAAATCAGGTATGATGGGACTATGATGCACCAGAAAACCTAATTTAGTTGACCCAAATAATAGAAAGAAGAGAAAAAATATATCCAATACTCAAAACATAACTCTTCTTTTAACAAGAATCAATGTTTTATCTCTATCAATATAATGTCAATCATAGTTGTGGAGAAATCTGTGTCAAATAAGATATCTAGATAAATAAGATATAAAATGTAAATATATATATGATCAAAGTAAAACTATATACCTACCATGATTCCATGCATTGATAATGTTTATTCATTTATAATGGGAAATGTATGTGTCGGGAAAAAGACCCAAATTAGTGTTTTCGTTGGGTCTCATCTCAAGTGGATGTTGAATGACCTATAGAATAGGAAGAAACAAATTTGGTATAAGGATCAACATATGTCAGACCAAGAAAAAATAAGTTCATCTTCTATATTTATGTTAATGGGATTTTGGAAGAGATATGGGAGACCAACAATGGTGTGGTGAAGAAGACCCCACATAATTTCAATAAATCAGTCAAATGCATCAAAGGGGTGTTGATTTTGATGAAGAGTAGACACCCGAGAGAGTCTATAGAGGGATGATGCCTATGTGAAATCCCACACAAAAATTAGAATCTTGGGAGAACCATGATATAAATATGGAACTTTAGTGTCAATCATGATAGAATGGGTGGATGTGAGGGTAGAATGATCCATAAGATGGAAAAATGGATGAGGGATATCCAGGACGTCTCCCCCCCCTTGTGTGAGGTGTAGGGATAGAATTAGAAACCATGGCCATCATGCCATGAAATAACAAATGGGAGGAATTAATGGGATAATATAGAGAAACTAAATATATAATATTGATTGGAGAGTAATGATAGAAATTTGTGAGGCCTTCTATTACAACACACAAAACATAACTCCATCAAGGACACCAAAAAACCCCATTCATGAAATATATCTATATATAGTCCTACTTCTTCATGGGAATAGGTAAATTATATCAAATCATAGATAGTCAAAGGATATAATTTATTACCTAATTATTGGTGTAATACCTCATATAAAAACTAACAACCTCACATTTATGCAATGGCCTCCAATTATAAAGGTGAATGTCATGATACGACATGCCAATCCGAAAGCTATTCTTACCATGTTGATGATTGAAACTCTCACATCATCCTTTCATATAAGTCTTATGGAACCCAAACACAACCATGAATATAGAGAATTCCATCCTTTCAAATATTTCTTCCAAGATGAGTGTCTTTATTAGCCACACTCTCTCGTAGGACTAGGAAATACAGAATACATAAATGTATCATACTAACTATATCCAGAATAGTTGAGATAACAGATAAAGATGATATAAAATTATTTTCTCAGAAATCCTTCACCCTCTAGTACAGCTCAGAGAATAACCCCATAAGATTCCACATACAACTGGCCACTTGAAATTCTTGCATCTGAGTTCACTAGCTTAGTGCATTGGATATAACATAACATTTAATTGGTTTTTATACTAGATCAATATCAAAATACTGTTGGAATTAATCATAACATGGTTGCCTCATATTCAATTCACACTATCTAAATATGTTGGTTTGGATGTTTTGGGCATTTTACACAATAGAACACTCTCTCAATAAAATGATAATTGCATGGAATGTAGAATATCATCTAACACATGATTGTGTGTTGGTTAGTACCTCTAATTTGGTCTAAATTGATGTGACCCAAACTAATTCAACCACTATACCCTACATTAAATCTTTTCTAAACCCATAATTAAATTCACTAAAATACATTACACAAATTTAATCTCACTCTTGTAGAATCATCACCAATTCTACTGTTTTTCCCTCTTTCTTCTCCAAAAAAAAATATATTAGAGGTATCTATCCTTGAAAAAATAAAACCCTTATGTGTATATTCCATTAGATGTGATATTATGATTGATAAGTTCTGTAATTAATGCATGTGATATCTATCAATAACATGTAAACTCTCTATGATAAGGATTTTGTGGGGATTATCCACGGAAATTACATCTCTCACCTTATCTGGGATGATTTATACTCCCATATCTATGATAATATAGACCACGAACTGAATATTAACCATACATAAGTGTTAATGTTTTATATTAGATTATAAATGAATCTATCTCAGTGCATTAAAAATGATCTCATGATATTTGGATTGATCATGTAGATTGTGGGAATAAATCAAAGTATCATTCATGAATACAATTACATACAAATCATAATTAGGATGTAAAACATAGTTCATCAGTGAAATGAAATAAAAATATGTCTTGGTGCTACTAAATGACATCGCATAACACTCATATTGGCCATACCTGATATGAAAATATATCTAATGTATGCTTATAAGTTTTATATATACTTAGTGATAACTTGACCTCATATAAATATTTTACTAATCATGGGATTCTCAGATATGTTCAAGGAGACCATCTATTCACGGTAAGATTTACTAATTATTATCCTCCATATATTTTATTACCATTAATTAGCACAAATATTAATGTTCAATCAGTATTTTTTTGAAAAAAGGATTGGAGAACCTCATGGAGATATACCTGGTCTTATACATACCAATTCATGCATGTCCTCTAAATTCATCTAGATATCCTGAAAATACATAGTATCCATACTGTAGTGATGATTTGATAATTATTCAACTCCTAGAACTATATCGAATAATAAATCAACCTCACTCTCTAAAGGTAAACATGAAAATTCTTCTAGAAATATATCTTATGAAAAATCAATCAGTAGAGGGAAACCAACCGAAAACTAACCCAGAACATCCATATATAAAAATGTTATAAGGGATGTCATCCCGTCCATCCCAATATGCTAAGGTTCAGATCTACCATCAGAGGCATCACATTAATCCTTACCCTTAAAAACCCATCCCTGTATTTATGTGAAGGTCACAATCAATTTATTGAAATAAGATATACAAGATAAGAAAATATCCATTCCATCTAGAGTATGATGTATATCCAAGTCATCATGAAAAAAAATTATAACATATGAAGTGGCACCCCCAATTCTGAAGGGGTAACTCCATGCACTAGCACAAACACTCTAGTATGATTCAAAAATGAAGTGTAGAGAGTCATGACACCCACATAAAAATAAAAAATATATCCCAGGTAACTTCCAATCTTTTATAGACATGAAACTAAAAGAATAAAATTAATTGTAAAGATCAGATACAAGAGTAGTTGATTATAAAACCATACCTCTCACCTATGATGTGTTGACTCGCTTATCCATTTATATAGGAGGTGAATAGTATATTTTCCCAACACAAAGGCCCTGAGAAAAAACATCCCCCACTATATTCAGAAAAATATATTTTCACAATACATTTTTTCAATGGATTCCACAGGTAGGACAACCACCTGAAAATAAATGATGTTAATAGCTTCCTCTCTCGATTAGATGTAGAGCTATAAATCCTGATTCAGAACATGGAGTTAGAGTTGATTGCCTACCTATGACTATTGGAGGTATTCTCCCATAGAAACACAAAATGTGGGCCGTCCTACAACATGAATGAAACTATTCATCTTCCCCATAACACAAATCCCTCGTATTTTTCTATATACCAAATTTATAAAGCCATCATTAAATGTAATAATAGCTTAACTAGTATACCCATCACATGAATTCTTCAAATGATGATTCATGGCTATGGTTGAAAAAATTTTTAATGAGGATGAATATCATAATTCATCACTCCTAGGTTTCAACAGTTTCCATTAAGAAATTTGTTTCGAATTCACTGTATTACTATTTTTATTCAACAAAAGTATGATGTTCTTAAATAAAATGAATTTATTCAAAACGTTCTCAAAGAATAATGACCATGATGGGTATGCCGATAGATCAGTTGAAATATATGATGCTCTCTGAAGCATGATCAATACTATATAATGGTAATCACTATCTGCTCTAGAAGCCTAAACCCATGTCCATTAAATCTCTCATTGTATGAATAATTAGGTAATCATAAAAATATGTCTAGAAATCCCTCCAAACTATTCAACGAATTGCATCATCTTGGATCAAAACATAAAACAATAACATAGGTTCTTCATGAATCATATATGTAATTATATTTCCTCTCTGATAGTGTACTATCTACTTATGATAATTGATCAGATAATAGTTTACATCCATAGATCATTAGACTATGGTATATCATCCCATGATATCCTGGAAGGTTGTTATAGAATGAAGACACATGTAATCACTTCCATATAAGAGAAAGGTTTTAGTTTCACTGAAATGTATGCATGAATCATGTGAATCCCTTACAAAACAAATAATTACTACCCTTATGTATAACGATTTTGGTGATTATACTATCACTACAAAGGGTTCAATTCTATTCCCAGGGAAAAACAAATATGGACCATGTTCATTACCACCCCCTAGTGCACTACTGATGTATTTGATGTTGGGATATATTTTCCTAGAATAAAATGTCTTTTAAAAAATAGATATTTGGTGGATAATCGGTATAACCACAAGATTTCATGAAGCCTTCCTATAAAAAAGTCACACCCCTCTTCCTTCTCCTAAATTCCACAAGTGGATATGAGAACTATAAAAAAAAGAACCAAAGACACGACATACTAACCACTCTAAAGGTATGTCAATAACAAGTTCTCGGTTTCAAAAATACAAAAATATTTATATTAAAATTTTATATAGAATTTGAATTAAATTGTTAATCCAAATTGGTCACATGTATTGATTTATATGGTCAAATACACATCATGAATTGATGTATGGAGACCCCTTAATCCCAACTACATTATGTTAGAATCATTTCTAAAAATAGTCTACTAGTGAAAAATCCATATTTGGATGCTTAGGGTGACTGTTTTAGCCTATGTAGGAACAAATTGTTTGGGTAACAATAATATCTCTATGTACCTATTTAGGTTTAAAATTAAAACTGAAAAATGTCCATCAAAACAATAGGTATATCAATCAGTGAAAACATAAAAAAAATTTATAATTTCAATCAATGCATCCTAACAGGATGAAAATAATACATAGCTTGTGAGTACCGACCGGTGCCGAAAATGTTGAATGATATAGAATACCATCATATTATTAGGGTTAATTAAAACCTATATTAATATGAAACATATAACATCATGTGAGTCACCCATAACTAGAATAAACAAAACTATAACAATAAAAATACATAGAAACATTTCGTGTTACATGAAATTTGGTTTATTTCTGTTACATAGGTTAGCTACTCCAAGGAATGGCTAATTGCCCAATTTGGTCACTCCCTAAAATCCAAACTATTTAAATAAAATAGTAAATCTAGATAATAAATATCATTTACACCACTTTGTAGCATCCTTAATATGTACTCACTAAAAGTATCCCCCAACCGATGGGTCCAATGGCTTCAAGCTTGCCTCAATGTATGCCAGAGGCACCCAAATAAAAGCAATGTTGTTGGGTGCGTATTTGGGGGGTACTATACCATCATGTTATAGTAAAAAAAATTAATTATCATATTACCATGTATAGTAATAAGATAAGATTATTGAGAAATAATATGAATATAGCATCCATAAGAATGATATAATAATAAAACAGAAATAAATGTGATGTATAATATATTTTCATGTCTTGTTATTATATATAATAGAAGTTAATACCAATAAATAAGAATACAATACAATAGTTTCATCAATGTAAAAAAATAAATAAATATCTATAACTTCCATCACATGGATAGCTCATTCATATTCTCCCCTACTCCAAAACAATGACAAAATAAATAATCATTCATTAAGAACTGTCCCCGGTCCCAACTGGTAGACATGTTGTATGTCCCAGTACTCTATAATGGCTAGAATAAGGTGTGAGATAACACTTAGTAGGAATAACCAAATTGTCTCTAAAATAAATTGAGTATATATATAAACATTGAAACATTGTCCAATATATAAAATGTGTAACTGTAATTAATTAAAATTATTTAATATAGATAAGAACATGTATAACCATGAATGGACATCTATGAATAATAATCATGTACATTTATTCATTTGATAACTATATAGAATAGATAAATTGGTATGATAATCTATACTGTAATTTATGGAACAATATGGTCATACGATGGATATAGGTATGCATAAAAATATCCACAATGGATACACCATGTAATCAAGTGTATATATCAATAATTTCCTATGTCGGGTAATCTAGTTTCGAACCATGAAAGGGAAACCCAAAAAATAAAAGACCATGTAATACTCATCGAGTCCCTATAGAATTTCGATGGAAACTTGGTAACAATATGGGTGTAGTCCAAGAGGTACTTACATAGAGCTTGTACAATGAATGTCAATGAAATTCGGACTTAAGGGATATAATGTCCATTGGAATCCAGTAGAATCACAACCCCTAGAGTAGAAATATCACAATAGTCCACAATCATAACCCTTATTTTTCAATGGAGTAGAAATTTCCAAGACCTCAAATGGAGTCTTGATCCATAGTGATTTGTCTAGGTATCCCCTACTATTATCAATATAGATCCTTGAAGTATAAATGTCCATTTAATTATATGCAATTAAGAATCAATTAAATCATAAATTCTACCAACTACAATTATCTAATCCCCAATCAATTCGATAATAATTTAATAAACATTTAAAATCAATTAGTCCATCAAACCCATTTAAACATTTTTCAATAAAACTATTAAATCTATTAATATCATGAAATCACAAATCAAAGATGAATAACCTTCTTTTAATCACTCATGAAATTCTCAAACAATGTATTATGGCTCCCAAACATGTGGTGATTTCAAAATCACTATGTAGTATGGCATAAATATATTTTTGAAGAAAAGGCACACACCATGGGTGGCCTATGTTGGTGGTAATATCATCCAACAATAACAATGAAACAAGAGGGAAACCTATTATTGTAATTATCAATAATATCAATATATGCAATAAATTTAGGGGAAACACAATAAAGTCTTACATTATGAATGAGGAAAGCTAATAATAAAAAACACAATACATTATATGAAAGGTATATACTATATACCAAGTACCAGTGGTAGAATTATCATCTAGTATCTTCTTCTAAATCGATATGTATTGAAAAAAATAGAGAAACATAACAACACACTAAAATTATTGAATAAGAACCTATTACAAAATAATTACATCATACAAAATAGAAAATGTGAATGTTGAAACTGGAATAGATATTTCATAGACATATATCCAGTGATATTGTCGATGAATGAAATGGTGTCCAATAATATAATAATGGATTGAAACTAGACAAGGCTAAAATGGGAAGATCCTGGATTTGTATATTATATGTGATGGAAAATAAAAATATGGAGGGGGATTAGTTAAAAATAAAAGGCCCTACCAATTATTTTAGAAACTGAACTCAATAATTTATGTGATATGTTAATTCATTACACAACATGTAATGGTCGTGGCCTTCCCCTAGTGAATAACCCTTTAAAAATCATTGATTTTCTTTCATATGACCATGTTTGTAATGCACAGAAAAAATATTCTCTAATCCCATGACCCATAATATAATCATTATATATTAATCCTTAATGACTCATTCCATATTTTTAAAAAACACAAACATCACACGGTGTTAACTCAATGGTCTAATACTAATAGAGAACCAGATTAAGAGTTTAAATAGAAATTAAATGATCTATACCTCATGGAAATCCAATTATCATACCAATATAAGTCCAATACACTATTGGGTGTTTCCCAATCATAAAATATATCAATATTCATTGGATCCACATATACACCATAATCTAAGATGAAATTTATTGAATGTGAACATCATAGATCTAAAAAAACACTTAGAAATATTACAGCATAATTGGGGATCTCAACAAAATATATGGACCATCATAAAAGTTATTATATTGTTCAAATAAAATAGAGATTTAAAGATATTTCCATCAATGAAAACAACCACATAGCTATATATGAATTTCTTGATGATCTGTTACATAAGTACCATAAAAATAATGAGGTAATTAATCAAACTAAAATTTCTACATAAGAACTCATTGTTCGTGTAGAAACATTTGAATCCTCTATTTGCAATAACATCCTCATGAACCATAAATAGATGATAGACACACAAGATATCAATAATTTAAAACCATTTCACACAATTAGATTAATTTTATATGTTGTATGTTTATTATATGGGGTAATGGGTATTGATCATCGCCTGATTTAGGTGACGATGATCCAAGGACCCCCACAAAACCTCATCCAAAATATTCATAAAAACACTAGAGCATTATTTGGCGATATAGTTGGTCTTCTAAAACTGTTCTATTGAATTTATTCATACTACTTCAACCTCACATAGATCAGAGATGAGTTAGTAAAATATTCCCTAGATGGTGATGTTGTGGACCACAAGGTGAATTTTAATGCATTAGTCAAAATACGACCATTACAACAATCCAATAACACATTTTTTATAGACATACAAATAATCCATTACTACAATTTAATGATAAATATCCATAGAAACCACTACACCTAGGATCAATGTCTCAAAATATGGGGTGATAGTTTATTCATTCGTTCACTTACCACCCACTCTCTCATCCATAAGATCCTTCTAACCTATGATGAAGAGTCTTATATCATTGTAATTTATGTATATCAGAATATAATGTTGGATGTTACTCATCAAATATACGATGTAAAAACAATTTATATATACTGAAATATTGTGGTTTTATCATAATAAACATGAGTTTTTGTGATAATCACTCTCCACTACGAACCAACTCACAGTTCAAAAATATGTGTGATATAAAAGGTTCAAAAACAATATGTTCATCCCGAAATTGATGTTGTTCCAAATAATCTAATTGAATATCAGGAAATTGAATGTGGGATAAAAAATTATGGCATGATTCTTGCCTATTACACATATTTGTTGATCAAATTTAAAGAAGAGATATATCAAACCTTAAATATGGTAAGATGAATCTAGATTATATCCCATTAAATATTGTAACTAACTACACCCATGATTTAACTCTCTCTATGCTTATTGTAGTCTACATGGGGATATTGTGAGAACTAGAACATATCAACTCACTCCACTAGTAGCTGTTAACTATAGGGATACAATAACTCCTCTATCAACAACACTTATCTTGGGGACACATGGACCCCACCCCTAGGATCTCTAATAATGGTTCTTCCTCTAAAATAATTGAATATCAATATTCTGACCACCATATAAAGCAATGAAGGTTTATCAATCCAAATAATTGTCACTTCTCCAATCATAGGAATACAAACATACCTCTACCTAATGTATAAATACTCTATGTGAAACATGCATTACTGATACACCATTAGGAGCCCCATAATGGTCATTCATCTTATGTCGAGACCATGTTGACTATATCCTTTAATATACTACAGATGGCTCATTGATAAGGAACCAACTATAAGTACCAAACCCCAGACCTCTCTCGATGACAATTTTATCTATAAAAATGGCATACACTATCACTCCATAATATGTTTGAATTCACATGGATACCTCTCTATATCAGATGTACATGAGAAGGAATTAGTCAACCATCCTTTCATGGATGCATCCATCACACACCACATCAAGATAGTAGAATGTGAGGTTAGTAAATGGTAAACAAAACATAAAATGTGGCATATCTTCATACTATAGATCAAAAAGCCCATGGATCTGCAGAGAGAAAACACTCAAAAGGGTAGTAATAATCACAGAACTACAGTTAGAAGTTTTCCATCTAGATAATTTCATATTCATGGATATTAGTGATCAAACCCTAGCATGTAATTGATTATCCATGAATAACATAGTTTGTGACAAAAAGCATCTGAGTAGTTGAGATTTTTCACAAGTAATAAAAATCATAAAACATCCTCGTGAATATCCTAAATATCCAGAGGGATTTGATCAATGTGAATTATCAGGATTCACAGAATCAAAAACCCATATATCATACCAGGAAAAAATGTACCATTGTCAAGAAAAATAGGATTCTTCAGCTACCAAATATATATTCAATCATTATATTCAACTAATTGAGGTTGTTCCATGCACTTCCCATTTAGAGGAATCTATTTAATATGCTTTCATATAGGTAAACCATTGATAAAAGTAACCTAAAATATGACCTCATCCCTAAACATGTATTAGTCAGGACCATGTATTGTTACCCATAAAGGTTTTCATCATGAATGAATTTAAAAAAAGGCAGACAATAAACAAATGAACATATATGGTGAGATAACTCAATAATGTCATGGAATTCAGGATAATAAAACCAATATGTTTAAATTACAATTGGTTTCCCCATGGATGGTCCAATAGTATGTCATGTAGATAAAAATGTCTTCATAGTTTTGTAGAATACATATGTTGGTTATAGCACCATCAATGGGTTCCCATGCCTGATCAGTGAACAGGATACAATAAAACCTTATTTCTATAGTATCTTAAACTGATACTCACCATATTTTGAAATCTATTGACTAAACATATCAAAATATCAATTGTTATAATTATATTATTATTCAATTAATAGAGGCCACTATTGTACAATCATTATTTTTAGAGTGGATCCCATGGCCCAACTCCGGTAGACTTCGGGATGAAAAAGAACCATTTAGGAAAATATTCGAAATGGGAGTCCGTAAACTCATGTACCTATACACACACATTCACATACAAAAATCATACTGTAGAGTGATATAAGATAATAAAAACATATAGATTGTAACCAAAGATTGTGACAATAAATATCAAAATACATCAGGATTAAAAAAGATAATGTAAAATTATATTGGAGGAAAATACATGCCCAACCATAAATAATGTCCAAACCCAAAACTACAAAATGGGAAAGAGTGAAGATATCTAGAATCATAATATATGTCATATGACACAAAACACAAACATTGTATACATGTACCATAAGGCTCTATGAATAAAGGGGCTGCAAAAATCACCTTCATCATTCCAATCATATAAATGATACATGACATGTGTGGGAAAATAAAATTCATTAATGTGTGTAAACATACATTATAGGATTCCCCAAAAAACACGATAGAAGTAAAATAATAAATAATTTCATCTCTACCAAAATATCATAGAGGGAACATTAAACCAATAGTAGATATGGTCATACTAAAATCCTAGTCGCATAATGGTCATAATTCCAAACATACATTTCTATGTAAATATGATAATGAATCTTCATACAATTCAAAAGTTTTCATAATCAATTCCAATCACCATGAGATTCCTTAATATAATTATATTAGAGGTCTTACTCCAAATTGTTGTACTCCACAACCAAGTATGTACTATATCGAATGGATGTATTTCTCCATGCTGGATATTAATGATGGGAGAGTATCACTTTATATATTGAGGTCCAGCACCCACTATACAGTAGGGTTTACATACTCAACATGAAAAAATAATGTGAGACCCATTCCTTGGAGACATGAAACAGTTACGACATTGAATTTTCTCTGATGATCAAACCCAATCACTACCACAAGCCAATCATTTCAAAGAGAATCATCGTCCTTGGAGAGCCACATATCATACATCAAATTCACAAAATGGCTGTAATCATTCCCAATTTTTTAAAACAATCAAGAGTGGTTATAGGAGGGAACCAATCCATTTCCCTTGAAAAATATATGAATTTTATAATATTAATGGTCATGTAAAAGTCTTGTAAAAAGGGTTACATGACGTGTAATATTTCCCATTTACATGGAATTGATAAAAATATGAATGAACAAGATTATATCCTATGGGGGTCTCGTGTGTGTATTCACATGAGACCTGAAGCATGTACTCTTTGAACCTAACTCTAGTAACTAAGGATTCATTTCATATTGTTTCTTTAAAATGACATGAAATTTTTTATATCTCTTGGGAATGGATGTGTATTTAATGAATATGGATAATGTAACTGGGTAGTGTCACATGAAATGATGGATAAACCATATGGCATGTGATACATAACTAGTTATACAACCCTAGCTATTGTTTGATCCCATGATACACAACATCTATTTATCAGTGGTACATAGGTTGTTCTTGTATTTTCTAATATCATTTATGTCATGTCGTGACATGTTCTCAATATATGATTTTTATGAAACAATTAATTATTTTTTTACATATCATAATCTATTTCAAATACGGATTAATATCTAGTTATCATTTGTTGGAAAAAATATGTAGGACATTGTGATTCCTCTTTTTTGAGAAGTATCCAATGCACCACATATCAATGTTTTAGGGTCCCAAACGATGAATCTAATTCCCATATTCTACAATGATACCATTTTAAAAACCAAAACCAATTTTCCATGTAGTTTCTACAACATCATAATTGAATACATGTGTTCTATTATGCCCAAGTAATTCACAAAATGTCGAATTGCTAACCCCAAGGGCCACAACATTAAGAATGAGAAGAAAAGTAGTGGAAAAAGACAGAATAAATATGTCATATTATCATTTGATGAAATAATCTCAATCAAAATGTAGAAAATATGTAAAAAAACATGTTTCATATGGATGAAAATAATATAGTCAATTAGTATACAAAACAATTATTATTGTTTGGCTCATACTTATAATAAAATTCATATTGGAAATGTATATATGAAATCCATGATATATAATCAAATGAAAATGGAATGAATCCAAAAACATAATGATCCATAACTCAATAATTTATATATCCTTTATGATGATCAGATTCATTTGTGATGGATGAGATTATTATGTGGAATTCGTCATTCATCATTCAGATAATGATATCACACATTATCAATCTAGGTTCTAGGTTTTTCCAATTTCAATGGGGATATGCCTTACTACTTTTTAATATCCTACTGTTACGATTCTAGCCAAATAGATTCATTATAAAAATGTATATAATGAGGTAAGTGTTATGATTAAAAAACAAATAAATTAAATAAATTATATAATTAATTCATTAACTTACGTTTCCTAAACTGTGACTAACAGATAATTTGACGCCAGATAATCATATGTCGTTCTTATGGAAAGGGGAATGTTTAGAAAAAAATGTGGCCCTAGATTTACCGAATGAGGTATGAAAAAATTTCAAAACCATTTATTTTGAGAATATTTTCATTAATTATTAAATATATATTAATATTTATAATGTAGAAATTCATGGTTTTTGTGACACAAAAATAGAGTTCCATATATATTGAATAATATAATGATGTCTAATAATGATTTGAAATAAACTTACATAAAATGACAGAGTTGTGACTTAACATTTAAAGGTTTAAATAATGTCATAATATTTTTTTAATTAATTTAATAGAATATTATAGTTATTTATTTAGGTTTATAAAGATAAAAAAATATGTCGTTATATAATGTGGGTTGTCGACTTATACTCATGAGTGAAATTTTTGTTTTTATATAAATTAAATTAAAATATAAAGATTTATCATTTTAGAATATCTGTAAATTTATATGAATTATATTTAATCATTAATTAACCCTTTTATTTAATAATTTATGGTGGTGAAGGAAAAAACATATTTATACATAAAGGAGGTTATTCAAACGCACAAACAAAGGATGTTTTAATAATTCTTATGCAAATTGGTGAAGTGTGGAAATTATTTTTCCAGACAAATAATAACATTAATTATTCATATAAAACTGATTTTATTATAAAGAATTGGAAGTTATATATGAAACATAATATTAACAATTAAGTGAGGTTAGGGCGTGATTACAATTCTAGTTAAGAATGTGAGATATTCTAGAAAGGACATCATTAAAATTGAGAATGTGGGAAAATAGTTTACTAAAATAATCTCTAGATCATAAAATACCACTATATGGGGTTGTAATATGGGTTGAGATTGAAATTTAATTTTAGTTTTTAGATATGTGAATAATGGGTGGTTGGTATATGCTTTTATAAGTGGAGAGAAAGACATTTAGTTTGGTAAAACAACATCTAAATATAAAGAGAGTATATGTTATTGATGGAACATAGACTCCATAATGGAAAATAATATAAGGAATATAATTGTTTTATCAACTCGTAAATCATTCATTTTAATTATTTTTTTACACGTTTTATGATTTTTAATTATATTTATACCAATTTTAATTTAACATTCCTTTACAATGATAATCACATTTTGAGCATAGTAATTTATTCTTTATGCCAAAAAATTATGTAGGCCTTATTATAAAATTTTTAAATTGATATTAGAATTATAAAAATTATATTAAAAATTCATTCATTATAAAAAAGTGTTTTATATATTTATAATCATTTGATAAAATATATAAATTTAATTATTAAATATTTCTGTACATATTTTAAAAATTCCACTTTTAATATTTTCTTTTAATGAAAATATCCTTAAAATATTTTCTTCATAAAAAAAATGTATGTTACTATTCATGTTATAAAGAATTTTTTTAGGAAAATTCATATTATTTACTCTAATATTATTTTATCATGTCGAAACTAAAAAAATATTTAAATTTTTTGATATTTAAATTCTTAAAATTATGATTTTAATTTTTAAATAACATCATAAAATATAATGTGAATCATTATTTATATGAAAATGACCATTAAAAGTATCCTTTTTCCTTGTTATTTTTTCTTAACACTTACTATGTAAATTTTTTGTTATGTTAGTCATATTAAAAATATATCTTTCCCTTATTTATTAATAATAAAACAAATATAAAACAAAAATTTGATAAAAATAAATTTTTAGGCCAACGATGAAAATATTAGTTATTTTTTCAAACAAATTGAATTGTATCAGTAAATTATTGTGATAAATAAATATTCATATATTTATAATATATTTTAAGGGAAATGTATAACATAAAATTAATATAAAATTAATTATTAAATTATTGAATATAAATTTATATAATACATGCATCTACATACATGATCCATGATGATCTCTCTGTAAGACCAAAGCATAAGATAAGTTATTATTGTAATAATGGGTAATGGTGAGGAAGAATATCTCATATTGAAATATCGATGAGAATTATGTTATACCAAATAGGATTCCACTAAGGATTAATTATTGAATATTGGATTGTTATATATATAGGAAAAACCATATATATGTCACATCCTATATATATCAGCAATATTAGAATCATGAGGATGTCTTCTACTAATAAATTTTATTTCACCCCTTTTTCTTATATAGATTTCATAATGTGTTTACGTATATTTGTAATATTTAATTTAATGGTTATATCATAATGGGCACATTTAATACTATTATATAAAAGTGTCAAAAAAATTTATTTAAAAAATAAAGTAGATATTAAAATTAAATATATTATTAATATAAAAGAAAATACATATTGATATATCATTTTTTTTATAATACATTAATAAAATGTGTCCTCATAATTTTATAATTATCACATGATGGATAAAGTATCTAAGTGTATATAAGTGACCAAAACAACACCATATACCATTTCTATAGAGATATGAACATTGCAAACATAAGAAACATATAATATTATATAGATAATGATATCCCCTTATGATGAGTTTCTCGTTAATAATTTTATCTATAAAAACCTCAGGATTTTTTATCATAACACCTATAATATAATTAGTTTTTTCTAAAATTCTAATTTCATCCTAAAACTACTGGATGATTTTAGGATGGTTTCTTCAAATAAAATTTTATTTACCTATTTTAGAAACAAATATGATTTCATTATTTAAATAAAAAACTCCCTGTACAATAAAAAAATAAATTAAGTCATAAAGTAATTAATAAAATTCACACTAATCAAATTTATATAAAATTAATAATCAGATAAAATAATAACTAATCCATTATTTATTCTCAGTAATTATTTCATCAAGGTGGTGATTTATTGCTTGTTGAAAAAATTATAGACATGATAATATGGATAAAAAATAATGTTATAATACATAAATATCTAGATAATTCATTTAAATTGTTACCTAAAAAGTGTGATTTAATTCAATTGCAGTTGTTATATACACTCCATCCATGTGTTATTATTCTTGATGTTTTCTAATGATTATTTTCATTATTAGCCACTGTATTAGGGAATTAACTTGTATAATACCTATGTTTCTTAATTTTATGCAATCAAAATTTAATGGAACCTTATGGTGATCATTTATTACATTCATCAAATAATTCATTATTCATTGGAAATTAGTTTCCCTATTTATTATTTTCAACTTATAAAAACTCATTTGGATTCATTGACACATGTACCAGGGTGATTATTCATATATTAATTACATCTAGTAAATAGGATATTCACCCTGTCACTATCGTTTTAAATCATACATTAATGAAACAAAATACTTTACTTAATTTTTTGAATTCATATAAAACTATATTTATATTATAAATAATAATTTGTGATTTTTTTTTTGACATAATCGCTTGAATTATCACACTAGATCTTATCCTATAAGTTCACCCATAGTGTAAATATACACATTTTCTATGTCACACATTGTTAAAGGATGATATTTTTTGGGGGTTATCTTATACATCTTAACCAAAACCCGAATCGTAATCAGGAAACAAACCCTTAATAGAGTCTCATAAATTTTAAATGAATAAACCAATGTACATCCACTTGGAGTTTCAAATTAGGTTTATATTAAAGGATTGGGTTCATGCACATGTTGAAGATAATGTCGACACCAAAATATCGATTTTTGGGATAATACCCCTATGTGAACCTATGTAAGACCATAAACCCGATTTTATGATCAACAAAGTAATATCATTTATTAGAATGAAAAAAATCACTACTTTACAATAAAATGACGTTATTATCATATAAAAATACTTATTCATAAGGTTTCCACAAATTATTTTCCATCCTAATTCCTTGAAAAAATATATATAATCTTGAAAATTAAGTAAATTTTTCTATAATAATAATAGAGGTGTAAAATATCCATAGTCCATAACATTCGGAAAATGAACATTATTTTCCCCCTAGTAATTGATACTATAGTACATCTTAAAATATAACTATTTATATAATACCCATTATTTTAATATATTAAAATTATATCTCATTATAAAATCATAATCTTGGGAATAACTTGTTTAATGTATTTTGAGATTTTATATGAACATAACATTATTTCAATTTTTTTGAATATTTCACTATATTTTATAATCAAATATATAACCTATGGAATATAATCCATAATAAGGGGTTATCTATGTACCTCAATAATGAAAATAATAAACATTCCATCAAGACATAGATTATAAGTATGTGAAAAAACATAATCATGGGTGAAAAATCAGGTAAAATGATATGCATTCAAAATTGATTAACATAAGTAATGATAAGTGAAAATGAAATATCAAATGACCAAACGTATATTATTGGATAATTGTGAGGAAACATTATAAAATAATCATAATCCTTGAATCAAACAATATTAACATTGAAATATATGGTGGTAGATACATTAGTATATAAATCCTAATATATTGGATGAGGAATTAGCATTTATTTTCCATTTTGGAACATGCATCACAACCAATTTTCTATTGTGGATTGACAATCAAAACATTTTCCCATAGTGTATTGAAAATTAAATTTATTTTCCCATATTTATCACATGATATATAATTATTTACCCAATGTATCTAACAATTAAATATGACCCACCCATCATTGAATAATTATCTATACATATGTGTACCACAATAAAATGAAAACATTAATATTTAAAAAACAAATAATTAAACATTATAGAAGGAGATCATTTAATAAACAAATGTTATAGAAAATTAAGTCATTTAGTTAAAAATTTCAGGTGGTTGGAAAATTTGATATCACAATTATATGAAAGGGAATATAAATTTTTGTTAATATTGTGGGAATGATTAATTAAAGAATTGTTTGATTCTTAACAATTTCAAATAGTATTTCATATAGAGTGATTAATAATTGACTCATTATTACAAAAGGATAAATCTCACATAAGAAAACGTTTTTAGATTATTTATTGTGTAATTCATTATACATGATTTGAAATAATATAATATATTTTCAGATTGATTATAATATTTAAAAAATAATAATCAAAATGGTTATTATTATTATTATATAATAAGGATGTTACGAATCACATTGAATAGATAAAATTTTAATATATATGTGTAATTAAATTTTCAATAACTTTTTTTTCAATAAATATTATTAAATTATTATTACATAAGACACATTGGTTGTCAAAAAAAATTTTATGGGTTTATTAAACATATATATATGAATAGAAAACCATTTTAATATTTTTAATATATATTTTTTGAAACTCAACTCATAAAAAGTATAATAGAAATCAATTTTAAATTATTAATGAGAAATATTAATTAAAAAAATATATAACAATTTTTAATTCAAAACTATTAATAGGTAAAATTGGTAGGAAGATGAATCCTTGTAAATGAAATAGAAAGTAATAGTATTAAATTTTGAGAATTATTTAGAAATAAATTAAATGATAATGAGAAATATACAAAACATTAAATACAATTTTAATAATAAAAACATTTTTCTCTCAATGGTAATAGAATATACCATATAGTAAAATAAATGGGTTGAAGTAAACCACCATGGTAGAAGAAACATCATGATTAAAAAAATATAACTCTAGGAAAATAGTTTGAATTATTAATATCAATTAAAACCTGTAATAAACATGAATGAAAATCCCATTACAAGAGTAATAATATGTATTTTAAAATAACATAAATTACAGGAAATTTATTATAAAATGAATCCATACAAAATTATATAAACATCCAAAAAATTATTGAAATAGGGAATACGCCATATGTATCAAATAATGAAATTTGAGATGAATTAAATGATCATAACGCTGGTATTAAATGAAGTCAAATGGTTTGATTGAAGGGTATTGAAAATACTTGTTATATTCTTGATTTCTTTCATATTTTAAATATCATACATCAAGAATTATGAACAATGTGTAAATGAACTATAAGTGTAAATATCAAAACAGGCACCAATGTTGAAACAATAAGGGGATACCCATACATTTTCTCTCATATTCCATAATGGAACCTTAAACACATTTATAATAAAAATAACATTAGTAATAACCAATTTTGGAAGCTTATTCATTCATATTAACATTATATACAATAAAATTATAATCACATTCAAGCCTTTATTTTTTAGTTACAGTTCATTTTCATCGGTGATTGTTAATTATATTGATTGCATCAAGGATGTTTTAAAAGGTTGATATCAGTCCCCATTTATCAATACAATGTTGACCATTACTATATTTTATCATGAAACAAAATATATGTCCCATTGTTATTTATATTTTTATATCTTCATTCGATGGGATTTTTAGTCCTCATTCATGAATATATAATCATTTCCAAACCTTTCTCAAATATTATTTAAAAATAAAAGTGGAATCATAATTTATGAGTAAAATATTAACATTTCTAGTATGAAACACAAAAAAATTCACATATTAATATAAAATATCAGCAGAAATGATGATTTCATAATTATACATGATAGAAATTTATATTAGAGTTCGTGTAGGTGGGTTGAAATAACCAAAAGAATAATATAATATAATTAGCATAAAATCATGACTATAGGGTTATTTAGTTATAATACAGTTATTATTGATATAAAATTATTTTATTAAGTATTTAATCATTTTATAAACCATTAATTTTAAGACATTAAAGAAAAGAAAATTTATTCAATTCCATTATTTAATGTTATTAATACATTTTTTGTGTTCTATTCTAATTGATGTATATTAATATATAATGATCGCTTATTGTTATTATTATTTATTGAATTTTAACTTTATACTAGAAAATATTTAATCATCTCTTAAAGAATTTTTTTTAATTATTTTATCGATTTGGATTATTTTTGTTTTGTGATAATGTAAAATGAAAATTGTCCTTTCATGGAATTTGTAGTCGGCACGTAAAGACAGATATCATTTTTTCCCAAAAATTGAAATTATATTATAAGGATTTTTTTAGAATCTTTATACTATAATAATAATTATATTTATTCATTGTTTCATACATTTATGGTTTTTACATAAAACATGTGATATATAAAAAAATCATTATAATAATGATTATATATTTATATCACAATAAAATATACATATAAACCCCATAAAGATCTATGTGAACAGACTAATCATAAGATAAGATATGTTGTTTTTCATCGGTTTTAGTTCATAATGAATGCATCATATATCCATATCAAAAATAATTAATATCTCCCTAATACTAGTTCACTAAATAGTAATTAGTGTTGTTTAACATAGTATTAGTATGGGAAATCAATAAAAATACTACAAAATATAAAGGTTAATAAAATTGATCATCATATGGAATACTAATATTATATAGTTTCATTTTATTCGTTTTTCAAACATAAACTTCATAATATGGATACTTATATTTTAAACATTTACTTAATAGATATATTATAATCCTCAAATGTAACAATCCTACTTTAAAATATAATATTTTGTTTGTTATTGTTAGTGGAAATTGCTATTAATACTAGTATTTATTTAATTGAAAATACAAATTGAAATCATGGGTTATTTCATCCTCTATGATATAAATGTGGATAACGTGAAGCCATTCTCGCTAGAATGAAGGTACATTGTGGGATCATGATTGGGATCAATATCTGTTTCACAACTACTCATATTTTAATTTAAGTCATATCAATTAGTGGCCTATATTTTATTTCCTTTAGAACATTTGTACAATAAGCCTTTTCTCATTTTGGTATCTTATATGTAATAAAATATATTTTTTGTCATGTTCCAATCCTTCGGGGGATTTATGATTCTTGAACCATTTGGGGTGTCTTAGTGAGTATTTATGTTTTATAATCCCCTCTATATAATATATGTAGTTCTTCCAAACTATGAACATTGAGAGGGAGATTTGTACATTTACATCACATAATTGGACCTCTAACCAGACAAATTTTGAATGTGGGATGGATGTGAGGCATTCCATGGTATGATGATGAAAAATTGATCAATGATGTGAGAAAGAGAGTTTATGAAACATAAAATGGATTGTGAAAAGAAGTGAAACTTGGGTACTCATATAGTCCTCGATCCATTTTCAATAAGGTTATTTGGGATATATTCACATATATATTTAAATAATTATGATGTTGGTCCTTAATGATATTAATATATAATAAAAAATGCTCGTTGAAGTTTTATATTCTTTTTGAGGATGGGTGAGGCTTTCCCCTGCTGTACCTGAGGGAATGAGTTATTTCTAGTTTATAATCCTCTGTTCGTATTATATCTATTAATAAATAAATTTATATATTTTTATTTAATTTTTGTATGATTAATTTTCATTATATTGAAATATATATAAATATGTTTAATCTTATATATTAGGTATTGGTGATTACAAAATGGAAATAACTCAAACACCCAGCCTCACATGTGTGTCATCCCTCAACCCTACGTAATTAGAATTATCCACTGGACATATTTTGTTAATTTTATATATATTTATAGACATTTTAGCATTAAATATATTTCACATACGCCTATTTGTTCTCTAAAGTCCCCTTGCCATGTAGTAATATTATAGTACCCAAGGACGTTACATCACATGAAACAGTAGATGCTTATGTATCAATACCTCCTAATGTACCATCAACAACTAATGTACCCTTGACTACTATAAATTGACCATTTATTTTCTGTTTTTGATACTATAGTTCAAACTATAGTACATGTAAAAAATTTCCTGAAAGGGGCATTGGGGCATGAATTCCACAACCTATTATATGATAAGAATGGGGTGGTTTACAAGTTGTAAACACACTATAATACTACATTGAAAACCAGAGATTAAATCTTGTTGGGAAAGAATAATAATGGTATTTCAGTAAAATAACATGTTTTTTCTATAAAGAGGTACTATAGAAATGTTACAATCAACACAATTTGGTATTTGGAGCCCAACTATAAGGATTTCAGTCTGTTGGGATAACTAGACATAATTAGGCATTCACACTGCCATGACCTACGAACCCTTGAATCTCCAAGAAAAATGTATGAGATTTAATTTGAGTGGGAGAAACCGAAGACATGTATAATGTTTTGGAGCATATGCAGCCACAAGTGAATAATTATAACGACCCATACTTTACATACATTGTTAATACTTCAAAATTGAAGCATACTTATTACAACATATAACAAAACCACGAAAGGACCGTATAGGTATAGTGTCTTTAGAAACTGGGAAACATAAACAACTGCTTCATAAAGCATCAACTTTTCCTCCCACTTATTTCATCATATCTAGAGTCCCTTTTTGGCATATCCTACATAATAACATTCTTCCTGACCTGGGGAAATAAAACATACAAAAGGGTGAGCTCAAATGCTCAGTAAGGGTAAACCAAAGAATGATCCATCACATTTTATACATAAGCACATAACTTTTGGAAATCTTACCCTGCAAAAGAGATCATAATTTCATAACATGGGATAAATCATGGCAGTGAAATGTAATCACAATAATCATAACTTAAAACATGAAACTTTGTGGAATACACACATAATCATAGAGAATCATTTCTTGTTAGTCAAGACTCATTTCCAAGACTATATTAGTGGACAAAGTCCCTTTCTGAACCGAGTCACCCTCGTTTCAGTCCTGTTTCACTGAACCGGTATAACCTACTGTTCCAGCCATGTCTATCTCATGAGATATAAAATATTTACCCAATGCATTGGAGGGAGATATAGGTCCCACCCATCTCATAATGATACCATTCTTATGTGTGACACAAAATCATAAACCATACATCATAGCATAACACATGTAATAAAAATGGGAATCTTAAAAATCATGACATCATAAAACAATTCATATAAGATAAAGGAATTCATAAAAATAATTTCATCACAACATAATCAAATCAATGTAATAATAGGGATAGAAACAGAACCATATATTATCTTAGATGGAAAATAATATTGATAAAACACTTGAAATGAATTCTTGAGGAAAATATCCTTTCTTCTTCAAAATCAATTCCTTTCCACAAAATGTCATTCAATTTTAAAAGAAAGAGATTTTATTGAAAATAGTCATGAAATCATTTGGAGGAAGCTTCATGAAAATAAGGCTTTATAAAACCGTAAAAATCCGTTCGTGCCATTTAAGATAAAAAAAGATTCTTCTCGTACTTTTGTCGGAAAAGTCAAAAAGTACCTCGTACGAAAAACGACAAAAGATTCCTTTCATATCGGTTACTAAAAACTCACCAAAGGGTAAAATTGGATTTAAATAATTGTAGGTGGATGGAAATAATATTACATATTGAGTAAACATGGATTTGGATTATAAAATACACCCCAGTAAATTTCAATGTATAAACAATCTCGGATAAAAATTGAGATTGCGAGATTTTCCCTTACCTTAGGTCCGATTTGCTTTGTACGTGTCCAAAGCTCCTGTATAATGGTTTAAATAATGTTATTGATTTATTCCAGAATCATATATATTGATATGATATCATATATGGTCATATTCTTAGCTTCTTATTAGTAATATTTCATTGTTACTTGTTACTCGGGTCTTTATTGCCTTTTGTTCTTATGCGTGTTTTGATGAATAAATTCTTATTATTATTTTAAGGTTATAGATACCTTATATCCAGAATGGTATTAGTGTATCATATATCATATTTATTCATTCAATTCATTTATATAATTACTATGTAATGATAATCATGTAGAACGAGTCGCATCACATCGTGGAGACGGTATTCTGGACGTACGCACGAGCGATGATATTGTTCCCATGAACGTGGAATTGTATTTAAGTGTATTTATACTATTTCAGTATCGATATAACTTTATAATAATTATATATAGTTACTCATTACACCATTATACCCATCCTTGTATGGTGATGGTGGAAAATAGTTTACACCACGGCGTGGAGACGGTATTCCGTACGTACGCACGCGCGGTGATTTCATTTTTCCGTAGGATGGATAGAAGGTGAATTAGGGTTGTTTCATATTTATAATAACATATCAGTATGTAAGTAATACTGATGTTATTACTTTTTCATGAAACAACTAAAGAAGATTAAGTTGAAGAAGAAAGAAATTGAAAAGATCGGTAATGGATATTACCTCTTCTTTTAAACGCCTCTTTGAATCCTCCACTTAGGGAACTGAGATTGGTCTTTGAAGAAGACCAGGACCTCTAGGATTATTCTAGGGAAGTGGAGAAGGTATTTTTTCTGGGGTTGGACAAGCTTGAGTGCTCAAATTGGTGTGAGGAGGAGGGGGAGGAGGTGCCCTTTTATAAGGGAGAAGAGGGGCACCTTAGAAATATCTCAAATTATTATTTTATATTAAAGTCAAAATCGGTTTATAATGGTTTCAAAGGGTCTTATTTTGAAGGTAAAGAGGGGATGGGTCTAAATCCTCTCATCCAATAGAATTTAGACAAGTTTAGGTTCCTATTTTAACCTTATCATTTAGATTTAACATTAAGTTAAATAATTTTACTTTTACCATGTCTTCTTGTGTTCTTATACTATAAGGTTAATAAACTTACTATAAGCAGACAAACGAACCCCAATTTGTTTATTATTAATATATATAACCTTATCTAAGTCATTCGGCCTATCCTTAGATTTTTAGAAAAAAATAACAATTACTAATATAATATTTGTTTTAAAAACTATTTTATGTCAATTTTGACACTATTTAGTAATTTATTTTTGTAAAAATCATAACAGAATGATTAGTTCAAAAAAAGTTAATTAAATCAATAATAACATGTCATATTAACCTAGAAAATTAGTGGAATTCATAAAAAGTCTCAAATTACATTTATTTTGGTGTTCATAACATCAATTATGTCAATATTTCATTAATAAAATAATTACTACATCATCATTGTGTCATAAATAAATTACATTATTTAATGTCTAAAAATTACAAATAAAATACCATTATGTAGGAAATATTTTTATCTTTCTAATGAATATTTATAGTCTAATTTAGCTTATGTATAACCCCATATTAAAAATGTTTTAGTTATTAAACATTGATTTTAACTATTTTAACTATTCATTAAATAAAATAATATTAAATGTCATAATCTAATCCAAGTGGACCTAAATGGTCATATTATATTAATAATGTTGTTTTTGGTCAAATTATACTTATCCAATAGAATTAGTACATGTGTTAGGGTAATAGTAATATCATATTTACCCTTAGTTACCCTATTTACTATTAACCGCGGTAAAAAAAAGTTAAAAGTTACGATTCACCAAAAATTATTTTCATCTCATTGAACCACATTTTAGTCCTTGATATTAACCGTGTCTCTCGGATTTTCAAAATTCCATTCACAGAAGCGGTAAAATTATGTTTTATGAAAAATTCAGTTTTTTTAACTACCACTTAGTGGTTTCACTATACATCAAAAATTGAAAGTTTTCAGAAAAATACCAAATTTTCACCCTAGGCTAATTTCGATATTCTGAATCCAAAAATGAAGTCCATTTTGAAAAATAAATTTTATAAAATTTCAAAAAGTGGTTATTACTATTCATAACAGCTAGTTTTAATATTATTTTAATAACATATCGTTGTTTAGTGAAACTCGGTATTGCGTATGACGCAAGCTATCGAGGAAGGTCACGATTTCATGTAAAGCAAGCCAAGAAAGTATTGTGTAGAAAAAGATTCCTTTGATGGTTTATATAACATAAAAGTCTCGGGTGTTACATTCTACCCCCCTTCAAATGAATTTCGCCCTCGAAATTCGTCACTTTTTAACTAACAGATGAGGATACCTCTCCCTCATCATATCCTCAAGCTCCCATGTAGCTTCTTCTAATTGGTGGTTCCTCCATAAAACATTCACCAATCGAGTGGTCTTGTTTCAGAGGTCTTTTTCGCTATGATCCAGAATCTCTATCGGTTGTTCTTCATAAGAAAGATCTTGCTCCAGCGGTACAACTTTTGAGCTGAGTACATGTGAAGGATCAGGTATGTAGTTTCTCAGGAGAGATACATGGAACACATCGTGAACTTGAGAGAGATTCCGTGGAAGCGCCAATCGGTAAGCTACCTTCCCAACATGATCCAGTATTTCGAAAGGACCGATATATCTAGGGCTCAACTTCCCCTTCTTTCCAAATCTCATAACCCTCTTCCAGGGAGATATTCGTAAAAACACTTTATCACTCACCTCAAACTCTAGGTCTTTTCTTCTGTTGTCGGCATAACTTTTCTGTCGACTCTAAGCTGCTCTTTTGTGTTGTTGAATAGATCTGACCTTTTCTGCCATTTCATCAACGATATTAGGTCCTAATAGCTTTCTTTCCCCAACTTCATCCCAGCAAGTTAGAGTCCTGAATTTCCTTCCATAGAGAGCTTCATAAGGAGCCATATGAATATTGGAGTGAAAGATATTATTATAAGAAAATTACACCAAAGGTAGGTGTTGATCCCAACCACCTTTGAAATCCATAGATCAAGCTCTCAACATATCTTCTAGGTTTTGAATTGTTCTCTCAGACTGACCGTCTGTCTGAGGATGATAAGCAGTGCTGAAACTCAACTCTGTATCCAGAGTATGCTGAAGACTTCCCCAGAACTTCGAGGTAAATCTCGGATCCCGATCAGATATAATAGAAAGTGGTACTCCATGAAATCTTACCACTTCCTTTACATATATCCTGGCAAGGTGATCCAGAGAGAAATACTCTCTAAAAGCAATGAAGTGTGCAGACTTTGTAAGATGATCAACTATGACACAAATAGAATTATTGCCTTTGGATGTTTTAGGAAGTCCTGTGACAAAGTCCATGGTGATGTTTTCCCATTTCCCTTCGGGTATGGGTAATAGTTGTAACATCCCCTTTGACTTCTGTCTCTCAGCTTTAACATGTTGACAAACCAAACATTGAGAGACATATTCAGCAACATCTCTTTTCATGCCATCCCACCAGAAGTACTCTTTCAGGTCCCTATACATCTTCGTGCTTCCAGGATGAATAGATAATGAAGAACTATGAGCCTCATCCAGCAGCTCCTTCCTTAATTCAGGGATGGGAGGAACACAAACCCGATTCCTGAACTTTATTATCCCATCACAATCAAGGTTGAATTCATGAACATTTATCACCTTCTTTTGTAACTCGACATCTTCATTCTGTGCCTCTTTAATATTCACATGTATAGATGGTTGAACATTCATTTGAGAAAGATAAGATTTGTCCCCTTCCATTATAATTCCAAGATCCATCCTTTGTAAATCCATACATATTGGTTCTTTTGTGATCCTCATCGTGGATAAACTAGCATGGTCTTGTCGACTTAATGCATATTCCACCTGGTTTGCTTTCCCAGGGTGGTAACGGATTGAGCAGTCATAATCCTTTATCAGGTCCAGCCATCTTCATTGACGCATATTCAGCTCCTTTTGTGTGAAAATATACTTTAAACTTTTATGATCAGAATAAATATCACACCTTTCACCATAAAGGTAATGCCTCCAAATTTTTAATGCAAAGATCACCGCATCTAACTCCAAATCATGTATTGGGTAATTTTGCTCATGGATTTTCAACTGTCGTGAGGCATAAGCTATCACCATATCATTTTGCAAAAGAACACACCCCAATCCCTTCTTGGATGCATCACTATAGATCACAAACCTTTCTCCACTACAAGGCAGTGTGAGCACAGGTGCACTGGATAACCTTCTTTTCAACTCCTTGTAATTCTCTTCACATTCCTCTATCCAAACAAACTTAACTCCTTTCCGAGCCAACTTGATGAGTGGATTAGATAATCGTGCAAAATCTTTCACAAAACGTCGATAATATCCAGCCAAACCAAGAAAACTTCGGATCTCAGTTACTGTTGTTGGTCTCGACCATCTTTCGATAACCTCTGTTTTTGCTGGATCCACATATATCCCATATTTTGAGATTATGTGACCCAAAAAATGCAACTTTTTGAAGCCAAAATTCACACTTGGAAAATTTGGCATAAAGCTTCTCCTTTCTCAGGGTCTTCAATATAATTCTCAAGTGATCTTCATGTTCTTCCTTTCTCTTTGAATAGACAAGAATATCGTGTATAAAGACTACCACAAAATGATCAAGATAGTCTCTAAAGACTCTATTCATCAGATCCATGAAGATAGCAGGGGCATTAGTAAGACCAAATGGCATCACTATAAATTCATAGTGTCCATACCTTGTACGGAAAGCTGTCTTTGGTATATCCTCCCTTTTGACCCTTAATTGATGATACCCTGAACGAATATCAATCTTGGAAAAGTATTGAGCTCCGCGTAGTTGGTCAAATAAGTCATCAATGCGTGGGAGAGGATATTTGTTCTTGATAGTGATCTTGTTAAGATCTCGATAATCAATGCAGAGTCTCATTGATCCATCTTTCTTCTTAACAAATAGAACAGGTGCTCCCCATGGTCACACACTAGGGAGTATGAATCCCTTATCAAGATTCTCTTGGAGTTACTTCTTCAATTACTGCAACTCAATTGGGGCCATTCTATAAGGTGTCTTTGAAATAGGCAAAGTACCCGGTACGAGTTCTATTGAGAACTCAACTTCACGATTTGGTGGAAGTCCCGATAATTCCTCCGGAATGACATCATCAAACTCCCGTACAATGGGCATATTCTTAATCGTGAGTTTCTCACCAACCATTTGAGATAAATAACCTTCATTTAGTGGAATCAAGACCCATAAGATGGAAGAAATTTCCACTGTAAGGTTATGTTAATCCTTGCATTGATAGACGATCATAGATTAATCTGGAATATGAAATGTGACTTCCCTTATTTTGCAATTGATATGATCTCCATATAAAGAAATCCAATCCATTCCAAGAATCACATCAAATTCCACTATAGGAAGGATCACAAGATTTGCAGGAAGCACTTTCCCACAAACTTCGAACAGAGAATAATTATAAACTTTTGATGCGACTGTTGTGCCATTAGGTGTTGTCACAGCTAACTCAACATCTAATTGTTGAGGTAATACAGTGATACCCTTAGAAAATTCTTCAGAAATAAAAGAGTGGGCGATCCAGAATCCAATAAAACATTTTCTACTTTAGAGTGGATAGTAAGTGTACATTTCACCACATCGTTATCTTACTCCACATCGCTGATAGAAATTTCATGTGACTTTCCTTTGTCTTTAGCCTTAAGAGTTTGTTGACGTCGACCATCATCATCAACCCTTGGATTAAGGAATTTATTGGCATAATGACCCATCTCCTTGCACTTGAAACATTGAAGTGTAGTAGGTTCATTCTATGTATCCCTTCCTTTGTTTGCATCATTAGACATCTTCTTCCCATCATCGTTGCATTCAAATGCCCAATGACCTTCATTTCCACATTTGAACATTTACTTGTCCCTTTAAGACAACTCCCTCCATGTTTCTTTCCACACTTTGATCATAAGGGAAAGCTCATCTTCTTTTCAGTGTGCTATATAGATTTTCCTTTGAATTCCATTTTCCTCTTCTTATCAAACCCATATGACTGATGGGTTACTCCAATCTCCATCTCGACTTTGAGAGCACATCGAACGATTTCCTCGTAGCTATTGAAGTCCCTTATGGCTAACGCCCTTCGAAGACTTGGTTTTAAGCCACTAAAGAATCGATCGATCTTACTCTCATGTTGGATAATAATACCAAAAGTGTACCTTGCAAGTCTTGTAAAATTTTCTTCATAGGTACCAACAGAATCATCATCCCTTTTCATCAGTTCAAGAAACTCTTTCTCCATCTTTGTTCAGAGAATACGAGGGAAGTACTTATTGAAAAATAAGTTCTTGAACTCTTCATATTCCATGGACTCAATTTCATCTCTTTGCCTCGTATTCTTAATAAGATTCCACCATTGATCAGCATCTCCTTCCAAACGATACACTGCTAGGATGAATTTATCATGTTCAGAACATTGAAGAACTGAAAATATCCTTTCAGTAGTACTAACCCATTGTTTAGCAACTAATGGATCACTAGACCCGCTGAAAGAAGGTGGACGCTGCCTCATGAAGGATTCAACCGAATGTTGCTCCTTCTTTTGCTCGTTTGGTAGTCTTGCATGATTCATAGCTTGAGAAAGTTGTGTGAGCATTGCTACATGATTTTTAATTCCATCTCCCATAACGTTTGGTTGCTCAGGGGGACAATCATTGCATTTCCCTTTGCATTCCGCATTAAAACGATTCCTTCGGGTTCCAACCATTGACTAAAACCACGAAGAATAGTGTGAGCAACACTAATTATAACAGGAAAACCACATAATCAAGAATAAAATTTGACACTTAAGGTCTTATCCTAGGTTATTCATGACCATTTCTAAAACACTAAGATTGTGTTATATGCTTAGACTTATCCTTAGGGTTCTTACTAAGGCTTTCACATCCTAGTTTCCAAAGTTTGACTATACCTTTCCTCTGATACCAACTATACCGACCCATACTTTACATACATTGTTAATAATTCAAAATTGAAGCATACTTATTACAACATATAAGAAAACCACGAAAGGACCGTATAGTTATAGTGTCTTTAGAATCTGGGAAACATAATCAACTGGTTCATAAAGCATCAACTTTGTCTCCCACTTATTTCATCATATCTAGAGTTCCTTTTTGGAATATCCTACTTAATAACCTTCTTCCTGTCCTGGGGAAATAAAACATACAAAAGAGTGAGCTCAAATGCTCAGTAAGGGTAAACAAAAGAACGATCAATCACATTGTATACATAACCACATAACTTTTGGAAATCTTACCCTGCAAAAGAGATCATAATTTCATAACATGGGATAAATCATGGTAGTGAAATGTAATAACAATAATCATAACATAAAACAAGAAACTCTGTGGAATACACACATAATCATAGATAATAATTTCTTGTTAGTCAATAATCATTGCCAAGACTATCTTAGTGGACAAAGTCCCTTTCTGAACCGAGTCACCCTCGTTTCAGTCCTGTTTCACTGAACCGGTATAACCTACCGTTCCAGCCATGTCTATCTCATGAGATATAAAATCATTACCCAATGCATTGTAGGGAGATATAGGTCCCACCCATCTCATAATGATATCATTCTTATGTGTGCCACAAAATCATAAACCATACATCATAGCATAACCCATGTAATAAAAATGGGAATCTTAAAAATCATGACATCATAAAACAATTCATATGAGATAAAGGAATTCATAAAAATAATTCCATCACAACATAATAAAATCAATGTAATAATAGGGATATAAATAGAACCCTATATTATCTTAGATGGAAAATAATTTTGATAAAACACTTGAAATGAATTCTTGAGGAAAATATCCTTTCTTCTTCAAAATCAAATTCTTTCCACAAAATGTCATGCAATTTTAAAAGAAAGAGATTTTATTGAAAATAGTCATGAAATATTTTGGAGGAATCTTCATGAAAATAAGGCTTTATAAAACCGTAAAAATCCATTCGTGCCATTTAAGATAAAAAAACATTCTTCTCGTACTTTTGTCGAAAAAGTCAAAAAGTACCTCGTACGAAAAATGACAAAAGATTCCTTTCATATCTTTTACTAAAAACTCATCGAAGGGTAAAATTGGATTTAAATAATTGTAGGTGGATGGAAATAATATTACATATTAAGGAAACATGGATTTGGATGATAAAATACAACCTAGTAAATTTCAAAGTATAAACAATCTCGGATAAAATTGAGATTGTGAGATTTTCCCTTACCTTAGGTCCGATTTGCTTTGTACGTGTCCGAAGATCCTGTATAATGGTTTAAATAATGTTATTGACTTATTCCAGAATCATATATATTTATATGATATCATATATGGTCATCTTCTTAGCTTCTTATTAGTAATATTTCATTGTTACTTGTTACTCGGGTCTTTATTGCCTTTTGTTCTTATGCATGTTTTGCCGAATAAATTCTTATTCTTATTTTAAGGTTATAGATACCTTATATCCAGAATGGTATTAGTGTAACATATATCAGATTTATTCATTCAATTCATTTATATAATTACTATGTAATTATGATCATGTAGAACGAGTCGCATCACATCGTGGAGACGGTATTCCGTACGTACGCACGAGCGATGATATTGTTCCCATGAACGTGGAATTGTATTTAAGTGTATTTATACTATTTCAGTATCAATATCACTTTATAATAATTATATATAGTTACTCATTACACCATTATACCCATCCTTGTAAGGTGATGGTGGAAAATAGTTTACACAACGGCGTGGAGACGGTATTCCGTACGTACGCACGCACGGTGATTTCATTTTTCCGTAGGATGGATAGAAGGTGAATTAGGGTTGTTTCATGTTTATAATAACATATCAGTATGTAAGTAATACTGATGTTATTACTTTATCATGAATCAACTAAATAAGAAGAAGTTTAAGAAGAAAGAAATTGAAAAGATCGGTAATGGATATTACCTCTTCTTTTAAACGCCACTTTGAATCCTCCACTTAGGGAACTAAGATTGGGTTTTGAAGAAGACCAGGACCTCTAGGATTATTATAGGGAAGTGGAGAAGGTATTTTCTCAGGGTTTGTCCGAGAATGAGTGCTAAAATTGGTGTGAGGAGGAGGGGCTGGAGGTGCCCTTTTATAAGGGAGGAGAGGGGCACCTTAGGAATATCTCAAAATATTATTTTTTATTAAAGTCAAAATCGGTTTATAATGGTTCCAAAGGGTATTATTTCGAAGGTAAAGTGGGGATGGGTCGAAATCCTCTCATCCAATATAATTTAGAAAAGTTTAGGTTCCTATTTTAACCTTATCATTAAGATTTAACATTAAGTTAAATAATTTTACTTTTACCATGTCTTCTTGGGTTCTTATACTATAAGGTTAATAAACTTACTATAAGCAGCCAAACGAACCCCAATTTGTTTATTATTAATATATATAACCTTATCTAAGTAATTTGGCCGAACCTTAGATTTTTAGAAATAAAATAACAATTACTAATATAATATTTGTTTTAAAAACTATTTTATGTCAATTTTGACACTATTTAGTAATTTATTTTTGTGAAAATCATAACAGAATGATTAGTTCAAAAAAGTTAATTACATCAATAATAACATGTCATATTAACCTATAAAATTAGTGGAATTCATTAAAAGCCTCAAATTACATTTATTTTGGTGTTCATAACATCAATTATGTCATTATATAATTAATAAAATAATTACTGCATCATCATTGTGTCATAAATAAATTAAATTATTTAATGTCTAAAATTTAGAAACAAAATACCATTATTTAGGAAATAGTTTTATCTTTCTAATGAATTTTTATAGTCGAATTTATCGTATGTATAACCCCATATTAAAAATGTTTTAGTTATTAAACATTGATTTTAACTATTTTAACTATTCATTAAATAAAATAATATTAAATGTCATAATCTAATCCAAGTGGACCTAAATGGTTATATTATATTAATAAGGTTGTTTTTGGTTGAATTACACTTATCCAATAGAATTAGGACATGTGTTAGGGTAATAGTAATATCATATTTACCCTTAGTTACCCTATTTACTATTAACCGCGGTAAAAAAAAGTAAAAAGTTACTATTCACCAAAAATTATTTTCATCTCATTGAACCACATTTTAGTCCTTGATATTAACCGTGTCTCTTGGATTTTCGAAATTCCATTCACAGAAGCGGTAAAATTACGTTTTATGAAAAATTCAGTTTTTTTAACTACCACTTAGTGGTTTCACTATTCATCAAAAATTGAAAGTTTTCAGAAAAATACCAAAATTTCACCCTAGGCTAATTTTGATATTCTGAATCCAAAATTGAAGTCCATTTTGAAAAATAAAATTTATAAAATTTCAAAAAGTGGTTATTACTATTCATAACGGCTAGTTTTAATAATATTTTAATAGCATATCGTTGTTTAGTGAAACTCGGTTTTTGCGTACGACGCTAGCTATCGAGGAAGGTCGCAATTTCGTGTAAAGCAAGCCAAGCAAGTATTGTGTAGAAAAAGATTCCTTTGATGATTTATATAACATAAAAGTCTCGGGTGTTACAATAATCATAACAGATGAATGGACAACACAAGAATCCCAGTGGAAACAGGTCATTCTTATCCTTCATAAGGCGTGAGCGACCCATGATGCACTATCAGTGGAAACATTGGACATATACAAAAACTGTATGCGATAAGATTTATGATAGTGAATCCTATCATCTTTTAGGACTTTTTGATAGAATAATATAGGGACTCTATGAATTCTGTACATTTTTTCATGTATCATGGGCCACCAAATCACGTTAGTATTCTTTCTCAGCCAAATTAATAAAGAGTATTATCTATTGAATAATAATTAAATGTCCATTAATACTTGATGAAAATATCATATATAATTAGACATGTATTATTAATTATCATTTTAATGTGTTATTTATTAATTATATTGTTAATTATCAGTTGTAATATAAAACCATATAAAATTAATCCTATTAAATATATATTAAATAATCAATTTTATTAATTATATTATTAATCAATAATTTTAAAAATTATATAATTAATTACTAAACAATTTAAATATATTAATCAATTAATTTTATATTTTCTATTATATGTCAATTATTATTTATTATATTTATATCCCTAAAATAATAATTATATTAACACAAAATTTTAGTTAATTATATATTGCTTCATTTATGATATAAAATTATCCAAATTTTTACCAAAGGGGAAGCCGAATCACAAGGTGAATATCTTTATAGCACAACAAACCTCACAAAACAATGGAGGCCTGATGGTGGTTTTCATTAATGATTTAGGATTGATTTAATGAATTTAATTCCGTATAATGTAGCATTGTTTTTACTATTGTAATAAATTATTTATTATGTATATATATATTAAATAGAAACCTCTTGTGAAAAATGAAAAAAAGTAGAAAACATTTCCCATGCCTTATATCTAGGGGATTAAGAGGCTTAACCTAGTTCAACCTTCAATATTTGAGAGGAAGCGTGTTTGGGGTTCATGATTATAAGGAACCAATTTTCAATATATTATTGATCCCAACCCCTTATAATTTTTGATAATAACCGAAAAACACTAAAATCCCACAGTTCAAACATGCTTCTCAATGAGAAGTACATTACCCCTAACATTACATTATTGGGCAACATCACATAAAGATTTTAAAATATATATCTCCACCCCTTACTAAATTACAACATGTTCAAGCTACAATATTGGATTCACCATTTTCATGGATCACCAACAACAATATCATGCTGGTACATCATGCTCGTCTTACAATACTTTATTATAAGATTCAAAACGTATAATTATTTAATAAAAATTAAATAATCAACAAAAAGGAAACTAATTCTCTATCTACCATTATAGATTTACTTGAATAGAGGATATTTTTAAGAATTATACATCATAAGGATTAATTAAATGAGGATGATTTCTGGGAAATATTCTTCTATTATTGAACTCTAAAGATTGAGATTTCCACAAAAGTGAATCCGTTGACATAGTCCCAAGGAATATAATTTCCATGAAATAACCTTGCAGACCAAATTAGATTGAATATCCTCTCTTGAACCAGGCCTTATCTCTCACATCATCCTCGTTTCAGGCACCCATTCAATAGACACACTATTCAGTTCAACAAATCTTCCACTAGAAATCATATATCTAGTTTTTAAAAACCTTCACCCATGTGGGATATTTATTTTAGTGACCTTCAAAATGCCTTCGTGTATCTATGAATCTGAAAAAACATGATTCTTAAAATTTTTCATGATTGTATGAATCCAACTATTTTTCTTATTTATAAATCACCCTAATGTCTTTATAGAAACTAATGTGGTTCATGAGGTACGTTTGTTTGGGATGCCATATCCAATTTCCTGAAGAACATCTTTTATGTTGTCCATTCGATTTTGTGATGTTCCTAAAGGTCAAGACGAACTTCTATTTTTTAAAATTCATAATATGGTAGATTTCATCATTTCATTATGTTTTCATTAAAATTAATACAAATTTTAATTTTCAGGAAATATTTTAATTTATTATTATTTTATATTTTTTAAAAAATTTAAATGAAATATGAATACTTTTTTATAAAAAATCTCCATGACTACATTATTATTGTTGTGAAATATTTTTATGTTTCATGTTTTAGACAGGTCAGTTTAATAGTTTTTGGTATATATAGATATATAAGAATAATATAACAAATTATATTAATAACACATACAGTTATTTAGTTCCACAAATTTTTTATACGAAGCTATTTTTTTGAAAAAACATATTAATTAGTAGGTTAATAATGATATAATATTTATTCGTAGCTAATTTTCTTTATAATTATATAAATCCATCAAATTCATTATATCATTAAATAAATTTTATATTTCATATAAAATTAATTTTTAAAAAAAGAACATTTAAATTTTATATTAATGTAAATATTATGAAGTAATTTGTTATTTATATTTACAAAACAACAATTAACTATCAAATTGTCTGAATATCTGTATTTAAATATATTTTTTCATTATATAAATTAGGCATATTTAAATATATTTTTTTTCAATATTTTTTTCATTGAAGTTATTGTATTTTGAATATATAATAATCGTATAATATATATATATATATGGTCATTGTATATTACATATTACTATTGAATTTCGTATTAATTTTTTTTAATATAATATATTCTTCTGAATAATTTATATTAATTTGTATGTTATTGATATGTTAGTATTTTATTTTATCTTAGTATTATATTTTATAATTAAATTAATTGAATAAATAAATTAGACCAATAATACAATTTTATTATTGATAATAAATTGAATATTTTTGTTAATAATATTGAAATTATTTTTAAATATTAATTATTAAATATATATTTTATATAAAACACACATTTTATAATTATTAAATTAAGTATTATATATTTGAGTATAGATATTATTATGATTTAAAATATTTATATATATATATTACCTAGAAAATATAATTAATTTTCTTGTAAGTTATATATTAATATATTATTTCACAGTAATTAATATATTATTATATTGTAATTTGTTTATTTATGACTAACCATTTTTGTTGTTAGTTTCATCAATTCTCTACAAATTACATGAAATTTTATTTAAACAATAATATTTATGCATTTTGGGTGGATAATTATGTGTGTGCAGTTAAATGATAATAGTTAAACTAAAACATAGTCTCAATTAATATTATCACATTTATGTCCATACTATTATGTGATATTCTTTATCATGGATGAGTAATAGTATATGACGATCATGGGATATCATGTATTGGTGGTTTTCAAAGATTAGAAATTATTACTAGACGCGATAAGATGAATTCAGTTAATATTAAATTTCTAGATCTATTGTCGCCCACTATGAATTACTTAATATCATTTATTATTTAAATATTACCTCATGATCAGAATAATAAACATTATATAGGTTATCAATTGGTAGATGAAGAATATTTGATTCTTTCATATGATACATATTAGAAGAATATAATGATCAATGTCATATAACTTTATATTGATATTAGAATAATCTAATAAACCACCCAAATTGGAAAACGAATATCAAATAATGTTTAATTTTTTAATGGTAGACGCTTATATCAAAAAATATTGTTAAAGGTTGCTCAATTTAATAATATACATGTAGAAAAGAGAAAATAGATCAAATTAATGTACATGTGTATGTTCATACAACATCAATTGTTGTAGTTGAAACATATATGGACTTGAACAATAATTAATAGGAAGATAATTTTGGGGATGATGAATTATAAGATATGGAGTATTACATGGTTTTAGATAATTATATCGAACGAATACATGCACAACCAATGAAAACATCACATGATATTACTCTAGTGGATAATAAAATTCATTTGTATGATGGTACCATAATACAAAGTTCCATGGTATTTTCAAAAAATAAATGTTGAATGATTTATGATGACTTTTCTATTGGAAAACTTATTATGTGAAGAAATTCATTTCAAAAATCCAAAAATAATTTTCATGAAATCCCACACAAAAATTTTCATGTAAATGATTTTATGATAATGTCATTTTCAATTGAATCTCAACAGCTTTGTGTCACATGTAAGATGTAATTGTTAGATAACATTGACTTAAATTAATCATCATTAAATACAATAAATTTTTTAGAACCAAAATTACCGTCAAATCCATGGCAGACACAATATCATAGACTCATTGATAAAATATTAATATTCTTCATCATAATATGCATGATAATATTTTATTAGTATATTTGTCTCGAGATTATATATGAAATCATGTAAAATGAGATTGGATATAATGTCACATACAAGAATGATTGTATTGCAATGAATAAGGTTTTTTAAAATTTCTAAAATAATTAGAAAACATCATTTCAGGTGATTCCATTTTGGATTGGGCGATTTCTTCTATATGTTATAAATATTTATCAATTTGAAATAGATGATCATGTGGTCAGAAATCAAAAGCATGTCAAACAATTCTAATTTCATCTGAAATTCGTGGATTTATATCAATACATTGTTGTTTCCCTCACTTGAGAAAATTATTACAATTTGATAGATCTTTTCATTATGGAATTAATAATGGTGTTTCCATGATTTCTACCACTATTTATTGATATAGGTGTCACATTACATTGGAGTTTTCAATAATGTTTACTGATATTTTGGGAACATGGTGCTTGTGTCTGTCTTTTTGATGTGCGGATGTCATGTCTTACTTGAAATGATCATCTAACTATCAAATAAAAAGTAACAAGGAAGGAACATGACAAGGTCTAGTTCCTAGTCCCCCAATAATATATTATTAAAAAATGAGAGAAAGTACAGAGTGCAGAGGAACCCCACATGGTTACAATTGTTACTACACGAGAAATATTTTTATAAATTTATAGGAAATGTTTCAAAATAAAAAACTGAAATTAAAGTTATCAAATTAGTTATTGGATAATGATCTCATAACATCTGATAAATATATTTATTTTATTTCAATATGAACTTTTTAAATTTTTCATACATGTCCTTACATCACATGGACCATGAAAATGGGTTTTCATTCAATTATTAGAAATAATAAGTGGAATGAATGAGGGTATTAACAAGTACATGATATTGATCCTAAATAATAATTTTCCATTTTCATTTGATGAAATAAATATGTATGTAATAATGACAACAATACATTTTGTAATTAATTAGTGGAATCCTATAGTGGGTTAAAAACATACCAATCATGGGTATTGTTTTATAGATATTTTATAATTGTGACAAATACATTGTCGATAGATTTGACGATTTAGAGAAAGATCTATTGTAGGGTCATGAAAAGTAAAAATGTTTTACGAAGTATATTAGGGTTTATCAATACTATTCCATATCATACCAAGTGTTTCATTTTCATAGGATGAGATGTTTTGTAGAAGTTGCAGTGGATTAGGATCCAATTGTTGGTGTTTTCTGTAGGGAGACAAATATTCTTCTTGAGAACTGATCCTATGAATGTAGTTAGTTCAAAGAATTAAATATTCCCACTCAAATATACTATAATCATGTTATCCTTTTCATCTACCATGGTAGTGTTTTGTCGATCCATTTAATAGAATTTTCACTTTAGAAAATGTATACAACAAATAGTAGAGATAAATTAATGAAGAATATGTGTAAAATTCTCATCTGTATCATCCGATTTCTTTTCCATATCCATAATTGTTTTATAAAAAAGTCATTTGAAAGCTACATGCATTAGAAATGAAATGAATTTCCCCTAGATAAATGTATGAGAAAATGATATTGATAGTATAGGGAGGAGGGGAATAATCATAGAAAATGTATCTAGAATGATGTCGTGGTGGGTTCATCATCACGCCATACATGAATTTTTATCAACAACATGAATAATATAACTGCTCTATGTTCTATGTATAATGGTTTATCATAATAATAATTATTTCATAAGAGTTTTACTTTCACTAATCATATATATTATTTAAAATAATTATATGTTTACCATTTCATTGTCCATTTACATAGAAAAAAATCCCCATATCTACATCCAGGTTTCATGGATCAATATATTCTTAATGGATAAAGAGGGAACATAACTAAAAATTTATTGGAAAATGTCAATGACTTGATTAGTAGAGACTAAAGGTTCCATCACATTCTCCATAAGATCCCACTATATACCATCTTCCCTTTTGGTGTTAGTCTCAGTTCTATGGGATGATCGTGTTCCACTATATACCCATTTCTGTCTTTCTCTTTTGTTCATTGGTTTATTGATTGGGTCTAGATATACATAAATAAAACATTCTTCTATGAGAGAATATGATTACATTAGAATATGTCTCTATATTAATCGGTCTTTATATATATTGTAGTACTTTTACATGTCTGATGATATACAATTGATATTAAATTTTATAGATATATTTAAATATAACTTTATCAAATTAGATCAGAGATGAGGGATTTTTGTTTTCTACTATTGGTGTGTATATTGGTAGAATTACCACACATGAACCTTGGATTTTCCCTTGTTCATCATTTGACAAAAATTTTCTGGTTCATTTCTCTCGCTTGTGCATTAAAAGTATAATACACAATTTTATTCTAGTTACATATTCAAATCAAATTGTTTCTACTTTTTTTATATTTTAAATTAATATGTTGAGAAACCTAAAAAAATATTTATATATTCCATTGAATTAAATTTCATATTATGGTTTTCTAGCTGTTCATCTTCCCACTCCCATGGTATGCCTAAATAATTGAGGATATAATTGTGTAGTTGGGATTTGACTTAGTGGTAAGCACCCCGTAGTCCTACTTGAAAAATGGGTGTTCAAAACCCATTGGGTGTGGGTACTGTAAAAGTACTATAGCGGTATTGTAGCAGCGGCGGTACTGTAGATCGACAGGTACTGTAGCAGTGGTGGGGCACTGTAGCAGCGGTGGTACTGTGTGGGTGTTGTAGTAGCCGAGTTACTATTCATAGAATAACAATTGGGCCAAAAAATTGGCCCTACATGCTATGTAATGGGCTACAAGCCCACTGGGCCTTCGGGATATGTAATGGGTCTCCATGTACCCAGTTAAAAGAGGTCTTTGATTTGCTTTAATAATAAATTGAGGCTTCGACCCAATACTTTTAAAAAAAATTGATGATATAATTTTTTTTTTCTCAATTAATTTCAATCTTATTTCACATTATGATATTTTTTAAATAAAATAAATATTATAATATCGGAGGAAAATTGGTTATTTTATGATGGGTCTATGTCTTTCTAATATTGTGGTGCCAGTAATCCATTTTCATATTGTTGAGTGACACCAAGTAATTATGCATGTGAGACGGTTTGGATATTGACATCCATTTCATGGTCCACCAATATAGGTTGTATGGGTTCACTTTATTCAACTAATAAGAATATATGATCTATATTGTAATATTATAAATCATACATACATATCAATTTTTAATTCACGTGAGAATTTTTATATCACTGGATATGCTGGTCAACATCTTCGTCATATCCCCTGTAATGATTACATGCTCTAGTATATGTGATTGAAATGATGATTTATCACTAGGAATGGATGTTCATATTATACCATAGGGGTTAAATTTTATCAAAATTCTTGATTATTTATTATTATTGTGTTCCTCTATTAGTTAATTATTTTTTATGTTGAGGGGATAGAAATGGTTAAGGATATGATCACTTCTACGACATAAGATTCATTCTGTTTTTTTGAGTTGGGTATAATACTACAACCGATGATAGGTTCATTACATAGTGTTGATACCATTTCTTTAAATTGAAATCATTCCCCTCCTTATATGCACATTTCTCCTCAGGTTGTTCACAATATTTCATACATAAACGAGGACTAAAATTCACATTAATGTTGTCCGCGTCTTTCAACTACTTCGAAAGAAATATATACCACATCATATCCAGCAACTGCACCTTCCTCTTTATAAATGGATCCATTTGAGGCATTCCAAACAGACCATTCTTATCTGTTATTCACAAATACAATCCAATCAAATGGGCCTTTCTCGTATTACATGGTACTATTCCAGACATTTCCACCACACCATTATTCAACATGGGTTATCATTTATGTAACCATGTTTGACATTGGGACCTCTATTCCAACAATTGATAATTTAGTTCCACATTTTTCTTATTCGGGCCCCAGTTGGGGGATTCCTCTATTTTATTTTCCTAGCCCCGACACAGCAACCATCCAGTTTCATTGAATAAAATGTAGTTTCTAATTGGAAGGTTCAAGTTATTCATCTAGGAAACTATTGAGAAAATAAAACACAAACCTGAAGCTGAGGACATCACATCCAGAGCTATATCTGAGCACAACCCAATACCTCCTAAAAGGACATATCAATATGGTCATACAATTAGGGACCTAAGATGTCTGGCAATAAGACACATGCATAAATATAGTCATCGATGGTTGATTAATTATACATTCATTGATATAAATTATTAAATTACATAATATAATATAATTTATTAAATATTAATTTTTTATTAATAAATTAAAAATGAAATATATTTACCATTATTCATCAAGAACTACTTATTTAGTAATTTTGAGCAAATATCATATTAGATTGATGCATTATCTACTCGGACCATTAAAAAACAATTATACAATAGATATAATATAATTTCACTTAAATTAGATATTGATTTCATGGTTTATCCACAAAACCAGATATTCAGTGTTTTACATTATTAAAAAATATTTTTCTTACATTGTGATAAATATATTCCTTTGATTGATCTACAATTGGTTCAAATATTTCCTAAATAAATCAATAGTTATGATGTGATTTCATGGAAATACGATCCTATTTGAATGGTTCCCACTATATGGTCCATGTATCTAAAGGCCTACAATTATGATGAACTCATAATTTATCCATCTTACGAATATCACAATATGGACACTCCATTCTGTCAAAGAGTCTTAAAATGACAAATTGAAATAAATTATAAATATAAGGGAAAAATACACGATAAAAGTCAATATTTTCAGTGGTATGAATTTTGGCTCACCTTAGTCAGACCAAATGTTTGTTGGCACGCAACCTACTAGTGTGCCAAAACTACATTCTCCCAGTGTCCTATATTTTCCTATAAATATACGATGGGGTCATCTTTTGGATGGTCTATTTTCCAAGAAGCCCAATTGCTGCTATGGTCGCCCTAGTACATCACCCCAATCTTCTGTAATTGTAAAGGTAAATTTTCAACACCTTGAATAGAGGATTTAAAGGAGTATCAATAGAGTTACGTCCTTTTAGTGTTTGAAAACCATAACACATGCGCGCCTAAATCTCCTAAACTCCCTAAATCTGAAATTTTTTCACACCACCTATTCCTTTTACAGAAACATGAGCACCACACTTCTAGGATCACCTGCGAATACCCATGAAGGGATGATCCAAATCTATTATAATAATTACTATACAAGTTGTTCATTGCTTATGTGAATATCAGGTCTCCCATGCCTACATGTGTGCTCATACATGTGCGTCCTTACCTACATGGGAGCCCATATTTGATTCAATTACTCTATTCAGTATACTATTTTTCAATATTTCTTCAATGAAATCAATGGAAAAGATTTTGATTCATTGTCTTCTTTGATTGAAATAGATCTTGTTGAGACCTCCACCAAAACCCATTGACCTATCAAACCTATGGGAGTGGAACATCGGCGTGTCTCCTATTTGGGTTTTTAATTCCACAGTTAGAGATTTCCAACATTTTTTGAAAATGGTTATAATATTGATAGTGTTTTTTGGGTTTTTATATCTGTAGTCACATTGACCATTCTACCAAGAAAAGTGCGAGGAAGTTTCCAGTTCTGAGAATAAGTTTTTGGGTCCTGAACTCTCCTTCATCAGAGAGCCCAAAACACAAATTATTGGTAGTGATAGTAATATTCACCATTCTTTTTTTCATTAAAGCAATTGAGATGTCTCCCTTCCCATCCATTATCAATTTAAGGTAATCCATACTGTTTTAGGCCCCTAACTGTCATCCCTTCATCATTTCAATGGACCCTCATCCAATTTAATGTGAATAAAGGGAGGGCCCATTGCCTCTTCCTCTTCTATTGTCTCCCCTCCCACATTAATGATTGTCAGCATAGGCTCTCCCTCGTCCACCCATGAAGGTGGAAAATTTAGGGTTACTTTATTTAATATTTGACATATTCTTGTTTCTCCCACCCTGAATAACTCATTTGGATATAGAGATTTTTCATTGTCATAACATTTTCTTGATTCTATGAACATAAAGAACTCTGATTTCCACCATTATCAGGATACATATAATGAATTCTCGGGGCCTGAACTCATTGGATATCCTCTTCAAGAATCAATCATAAATTACATTTATTTGGGCATCCTACCTAGTAAAAAGATCCAAATTAAACCCCAAATCATCAAGGAATCCTTTTTAGGACATAATCCAAATCTCATTTCTCTCAATGGACTATACACTCCTTTGATACTAATAGAACTATGTGGTCTGGGATTCTCATCCATATGGGATCCAAAAGATTCCTCCTTGAGGTTAAAACCCAAAATTTTAAATTAAAACTATTCTCCTTGGGCCATTTTCCCAACATAGTTTAATTTAACTTGGAAACTCATATCCTTTACAACTTCATTGGGTAGTTTCAGCATAAGTGTCACCCCATACATAGAAAAACAACCTTTTTCTTATATATCCTTTCCATGTGAAATTTAACTGTATATCTAGGTCCTTATTACGTGTTTGTAAAAGGTATGATGTGTCTGATTAAGTATCACCGAATAATGAGGGTTATAATTTATTTTAAAGTGATATGTACGTCAACATTTTAAGGGCATGATCCCTAGATCAAAACAAACATTCATCTTCTGAGATGACAATAAATTCTAGAGTTCCCCAACAAGTGGCATAACAACTAGTATCATCATAACAATGATTAAAAGAACATTTAAATATTATATGATAGGATACCATTGATATATAACCTCAAATACATATGTATCATTCTATTAATGAATTACCTTGAATAACTACCTATGATTATAAGTTTTACCCAGGTAAATAAGTGATTGCCAATTCCAAGGGAATCTTATGCTATATAGGGTTAAATAAAAAGGTTTCATGAATGAATCTTAAATTTATAAAGATATTCATGGAGTAGACAATAATTTCCCTCTAAAAGGGTGTGATGAGTACGTCCTCCCATCCTCTCGACCAATATATGTTCTTATGTATCTAATTGTTCAAACATAATGAATTTCTGACTCTAAAAAGTAGGTTCTATTAGTATAACTAATTGTTGTATGATTCTAGTTCCATTAATAAATCTAAAGGAAACCACCTAAAAGTATTTATTCCTTAAACTAGAGCATACGTTTCTAGGAACTATGAAATAAAAATGGTAAACTTGATGTAATTACTGAAACAAATTAATAATGTTTCCCATCTATTAGGCCCCTATAAATTGATAATTTAAGGTTAGAATAATGAATCAATAATTCATGTATTAATATTTGGGATGTTTATTTAATGTAGTTTGTTGGGGTTTCTCATTTTTTTATCAGAACTCCCTTTAGTCCAAAAATTATGTCTTTAAGATGACATATGTGAAAATCATGACCATTGCTAAAGATGGACTCTCATCCATTGGAACGAAACCATCACCCACAAAGTGTATTCAACATTGGGTCTCCATAATGGTTATAAATTAGTATAATCATTGTGATATAATTCCATCTTTGGAGGCCTCCTGACAGGCCCACCATTTCTATTAAAATCCTCAATTATCCAGAAAACGACGACCGATAATCAAGAACAATATGGTTCCAACCAACATATTCAACTATTTTGGGTCATTATCACAAGAAAAAAACAAATAGTACCTCCCATAAATTAGGTTGGTGGATCAAGAGTTTTCTTTGGGTCTTAAATGAAATATACAGGGGTCCTTCTTGAGAACTCCCACCCACAATCGCTACAAGAAGAATCATCTGGTAGTGAACCCACAACATTATTTCAGTGTTGGAAATGAACATTTGTCCTAGATCTCATAGACTCTAGAACACACGATGAATCACCGGGTAAAATATCCATCCAACATAGATTTGGTTCTCAACTCTTCCCCCTATGGATAATCCCATCAACCTAACATAATAGCGAACAATGAGGAGTCACAAACACTAGTTGGTCGTAATTAGGATGTCTAGAAGAATTCACTGGTATCAAACCACCAATCCCACCAGATATATATTTTGATTTACCATGAATATGAACATACACATTTCTAATAGATATCATCCAACCATTAGGATCATCTAACTTCATTTATTGAATACCTCTCTTCCAATGTGATGGAAACTGGTAAACATGAACATATAGCTTCATACAGTCACCAAATCAGCCAAAGGTACCTTCTGCTAGTATTGAAGGATGTATGTCAACTATAATATATTGGAAACTGCCAGTAGTCAAATAATCTTTCTAGTGTTCATCAAACCTACCAATAGTCTCATTTTGAAGCACTAGAAAAAGTCAATCAGAATCCTCCAATGACAAATCTGGTGTAGTCCCAACTCTCTGCACCCATGCAAGAGTACCTTTAATGCCCATTAATATGTATACTAGGACAGGATCATGCACATAGACCTAATCCAGATACAGAATGGATGTATATTCCAGTTCCAGCCACTAAAGTCACCAAACACATCTTATCATTGGTCAAAGGGTAGACCAAAATTTGATCCCATATTCTAAAATCATGTTAGGAAATTATAACCACTACTTTAGAAGAACTAGGGAATCAGACAAATAAACTTGTCCCCACACATTAGATAACACATCGGCATGCCATTCAATAGATTATACACACCCCTGTTATAGTCCTAGAGGGTCATGTGGCATACTCCCCCATAACATACGGAGAACAGGATCAGGAACACACTCTTTTTTCCATTGAAGTATATTGGTCCATTTTATTCACCATTAAAAGGAAGGAAAATACACATTCACCCAATAACAAGATTTCAAAGCATGTGGCCCCAACTTAGTATAATAAAACATCAAATAAGAATTATTTCCACACATAATTGGAAAACCAATATTTATGCTACAATTTCGGTCCTCTTAATTCTAGAGATCTTGAATCCCACAGAAATTTATCTTCTGATACTCAAGATCATTCCCACTAATTACAAAATTATATGAGTAGTATAAGTAATTCTGATGTTCCCCATAGAATAAATCATCATGAAGCCTCACATCATGACATTTCGGTCAATTTATAGATTTTATCTTCGGATGAGATCCATGAAAACCCTCTGTGTGGCCAAAAGATCATGAAACAAGATGATTTATCCCATCCTGTAATCCACTGTGGTTCTGCTTCTCATGATATGATTTTCTAAAAAATTTCTCTCCACAGAAATATTTAATAATTATCAAGATAATGCTATTATTGAAAATGTAGTGATGAGAAATCCCTCTTATCACGAGGAACTTTCCAACTCAAGGCCATGAATTTGTAATGCATTGTCACATAAAGGTGAAAAAATTTCTCAACCATAAGACATATTAAGGTAAAAGTTATTCTCCAAACCTCCCTTGGGTAATTTATCTTCTAATATAGAGCATCCATTTTATTCTCAGGATAAAATTCTAGATTTTATATCATAAGATCATATTCATGATATCCGCATCAACATATGGAAGACTCTTTGTCATTTGTAAATGAATGTATAACAATATTATTATTATCAAAATTATTTAATGTTAATAAATGTGTTACATTGCCAAATTGACATGGAATCTCTCTATGTTTCCCAACATCCAAAGGCATAAAAACAGTAGAGAAACCTATAGCTTGTATGCCTTAATACTATTTGATAGGATGATGTACCTACTTCTCAATATGTTCAGCATCTTGTCCACCTGGCAGGAGGGGCCCACCCTTCGATGGATTTTTGTCTCGTTCCCTTACATCAGCCTCGGTAACAGTCTAAATAGATTCAAATCGGTCTCTCGATCCCCCCTTCCAAGGGCCTATAACTCAATATGGATTTCTCCTATGTCATGATATTTCTTTACAAAGGTGGAATGACCATTGAGTCATCTGGATCGGTCGTAATATCCTTTTTATGGCATCTCAGTTGCAGTTCATCACTTCAAGATGAAACCTAGAAGATGCATCAGGTCGTAACTCTTGGCCTATAGAGGAGGTTTGTTATTTTTTAGGTTGAAATAGATTCTATTATTTTCCCTAATTCCCATAATGACATTGAATCTACTCTATCTTTGATCCTATTTATCATCGTAATGTGTACGGGTCTGCTTGTAATCTACAACAATGTTCTGCACTCATTGCGCGAGGGAAACTAGGTGGCCGACCACCTTTATTCTATTATAGTTCCCCTGCCTTCCCTTATTTTACATCACAATTTTAATAGCTTAACTCTATTGGGGGTCAATATGATTATGGGAGATTCCATAGACCTTCATTTATTTCGGCCTCCTTAGGTCTTCACGACCTCAATTATTTTGGTTTTTTGAATCCCCATTCTGTTGCGTAATAATAAAAATTTATAGTGCATGGAATCTTGCCTTAATTCTTTAAAGAGGTCATGACATTTAATTTATGAAACCCCATATGCTATTTGTATCAATGGATGGGGTACATGTGGATCACTTCATAACACGACACTCCAAAATTAAAAAAGTCATCCAAAAGTGGCCTCATGAAATCTTATTTCCCACATTCAGCCACAATCAACCGTTTTTGGTGTTTAATAAAATGCATACTCACGTATAGGCCTCTACTGGCTCTTATCTGAGTCAGGCACTATGAAAAGATGTTTATGAAATTTTTTGCTTCTTTCATCTGAGAATCATGAGTAGGTGATCCTATTATATGATTTCTGAAATCAAATAATCCAAATGTCTAAAATAACAAATAAATATTTCTAAAAATAAGATTTGAGTGGTTTTTGGATAATGAAATCTGCTATTTTTCGAATAAAAATTCCAAAAAATAGATGACTAGATGTGTGATTCTAGGCTATAGTTGTTGAATAACCACCCCAACAAGAAGGGATAGGGGATCATATAATTAAAACTTATAATTCATTAAAAAAATTTAATATATTAGAAGAATAAAAATAGGAATATCTCATGCCTGCAGGGCATTAGGATTTTTCAAATATACAATCCCCTCCTCAACAGAAGTATACTTTCTTCCAACTAGGTAAGATTCCACAAAGTGTTCACATAACTAAAATATCATAGGATTATCATCAGGTAACATTCTGGAAAATAGTTCCCAGGAATTCAACCTATAAAGGAACAACGTCTCATGCAATATACAACAGGAGGAGATCACAAAAAGATACTAAAAAATTGACAACCTTGCAATATGCGTTATTAATTGTAATTAACACCATTGAAAAATATCGTCTAGAAAATGATTCCAGTTTAGGGGAATATGAAGATGAATTACTTATACATAATACAGTACATAATTAGTCAAATGATGATGGGGTTTGTACCTGAAATCATTGGCTTACCCTGAATCTTAGAATGTCGTCATATAACCAACTACCTCCCTATGAAAGAAATCTGACTAGGGGAAATGTGCATGTCCAATTGCATCTCATGTTTCCATTTTATATGTTTAATAAATTTTACATGAATAATTATTTTCATAGATAGATGAAGAGATGAAGAAGTTGAGAAGAATAAATATAGTGTTTTTTATGCAACATTTCTGCTGGACGTACTCCCCAGGCAGGTCCTCAACTAGAACATCTTATAAGAGATCCTTATAAAAGAGGTTTTATATTAAATACAAATGAAGATAATGACTTCCATCGATTGGGTACACTACCAATGCAAGATCAAACACATCCTGATAAGGCTGCACTTGTGGCTTATCCACGACAAATACCACCAACACCACCAGCGGTTTTGTCAGTCGTTGCATCGGCTCAATCTCCAGTTAGTATACCTACATAGGATCTAGATCATCCGGATATTCCCCAAATTCTTATGAACATAATTGAGGCATTATTTTCCTGATTGGAAGATATGGTATAAAAACGTGCATCGGTTCATTTGGAACGGAAAGCACATCCAGAATGACTGGATCTAATTCCTCCCTGACAATGTTTTGTGAATACAACATTTATGATCATTAATGGTTCAGGAGATCCAGAAAAACACATAACACATTTTTTATTGCTTTGATCCCATGATGGGAAGTCCTCAACAACAAGAAACATTAATGTTTATGTGTTTTGGGAAGTCATTAAAGGGACCAGCTTTTGTCTGGTATACAAGTTTACAATCTGGATCGATTACTGGATGGGAATATATCTGCCAAAATTTCCTTATCCAATTAGGATCAATGCTATCAAAGATAATAGTTTTATATCATACCTATTTTAAAAATAAGGAGAATTAAAGAGTTTATGATTTCATTATGATAAAGAATGGATAAATAGATTCATTAAGCATTGAAATCCCTCAATAAAGGTTACTACCTATTTGTGTAGAAAATCTATGTGATGAGTTATGCACACCACTGATCCCTATAAAATCCATATGAGGGTTTTGAGACCTTAAATCAATTTTTCAATAGAATGAATATTCTATTTTATAAACTGAGGCTAAAACATGTGTAATTCCGTTATCTCTATGATGGAGAACAGGGAAAACAGAAGCTGTAACATTTACACAAATGAAAGCACTTGTACCAACACCAACATCAATTCTTTCATCATATAGAAGGGCATCATCTCATGAGCATTAAAGGTATCGAATTCCTCTTCATGTTGACCCAATAGATTAGTGACAAAGATATTTTATATAATGGAAGAATAAGGATTATTCATTATGGAACAAAAACTTTCCCTTGTTATGTTATCTCAACTCTGAAATAAAATTTTGTTTAGTTTCCAATGATGAAGATAAAAAATAAATATGGAGATGAAGTTATTCTGAATTATTTTCACTTTCACCAGATGTTAGGGCATCACATTCAAAAGTGTTTTGTTTTCATGGACCTTATACAAAAAATGAATGACTCTGGACAAGTAAAACTGAAATTTTTGTCAACTCAAGTAGCATGTGTAACAGCTACTGATCCAAAGGAATAAGGGGAATGATATGAAGTCAGATGTAAAAATGTGAACAGATATGAAGATTGGGTGATTAAGAAAAAGATCAACTGAACTCATGCCATTTTATGAACATGGTAGAAATAACTGATAATGTCTTCCTCAACCCATGCCACAGTAAAACCACTTTCATCAAATTTTCAATCCACGAAGTAGTGATCATAAGTATAAAGATCATTTTGATGAAGATGAGCTCATTTAATGGGAAAATTTTTCATAGATCCTGGAAGATTTCATGACATCTGTTTCAAAAGCAAGAGCACTATACCACCAAATGACACAACCACAGATATCCTATCAGGCATAATCTTCATCAGATGAAGATTTGATCTTTGGTTCATTCAACATTATCTACATAACATATCCTTATGAAATGGAGATTCAAATTATAATGGTCCAGAGTTACTTCATCCAAACTAGGGATCTAAATTAAGATACCAAGGTCAAGGATACATGGGAATACATTGGAATTATAGAAAACACCATTTAATCTTTACCCATTCTGGAACCATATATGCGGCAGAAAATCGAGTAAGATCCCTTTAGTAGAATCGATAAGAACAATGATTTTCTCCCATATAAGAGAGGTTTAGTTCTAACATGATTGTAACACCCCGAGCATCCACGGTACGCTTCTCTTTGAATAATAGAGTAGCGTGTGTTGTACGCAACTTCGAGTTATAACACACACCACGACCAATCAAAGTAGACGTTATGAATAGTAATACCTGATTTTCAAATTTATTGAAATTTTATCTCTCCAAATGGACTTCATTTTTGGATTCGGAATCTCGAATTTAACCTAAGGTGAAATTTTGGTACTTTTCAGATAACTTTATTATTTTGATGAATAGTTGAAATTACTAAATTTTAATTAAAAACAACACTTTTAATAAAAATAATTAATAGTGATAAATTATAAATTTGAGTGGTTTTAAAGTATAATTAGAATATATTTTTACCATTTTATCCAATGGTGTTCATTAAATTAATTTCACTTTGAAATTGGACATAAACAATTGTAAATATTTTGATATATATTGTTTCTTAAAAACACGCTATTTGTTGTGACAGCGGGAATTAATTATAAAATTAATTAATTCAACTTATATTTTTGGAATTTTTTAAAATAGACATCATTTTTGAATTCGGAATATCAATTATAGCTTAGGGTGAAATTTTGGCATTGTTCTGAAAATCGTCAATTTTTTATGAATGGTGAAACTACTAAGTGGTAGTTAAAAAACTGAATTTTTCATAAAACTTAATTTTACCGCTTCTGTGATTGGAATTACGAAAATCAGAGAGACACGGTTAATATGAAGGTGTAAAATGTGGTTCAATGAGAAGAAAATAATTTTTGGTGAATAGTAACTTAATACTTTTATTTAACACGGTTAATAATAAATAGGGTAATTAATGGTAAAATTGATATTAATATTACCCTAACAAATGTCCTAATTCTATTGGACAAGTTTATCTCGACCAAAAACAACCATACGAATAAAATATTATCATTTAGGTCCACTTGGATTAGATTAGGAAATTTATTATTATTTAATTCAAAGAAGAGTTAAAAGAGTTAAAATCAATGTTTATTTATTAAAACATTTTTAATATAGGGCTATACATAATATAAATTAGATTGTAAATATTCATTAGAAAGATAAAATTATTTCCTACATAATTATATTTTATTTATAATTTTTAGACATTAAATAATTTAATTTATTTATGACACAATGATGATGCAGTAATTACCAAAATAGTGAAAAATTTAAAATACATGATATTAAAAATAACCAAATAAATATAATTTGAGACTTTTTATGAATTAAACTAATTTTATAGGTTAATATGACATGTTAGGATTGACGTAATTAAATTTGTTCGATGTAATCATTCTGTTATGATTTATTAAAAATTCAATTATTGAATAGTGTCAAAATTGACATCAAAAAGTTTTTTTAAACAAATATATATTATTAATTGATATTAAATTCCTAAAAATCTAAGGTTCGGCCAATATACTTATATCATGATTGTTGTATCATTAGTGGACCACTTAGGGGTCTCCTGGATGTATATAGTATGTTTATTTACCATATAATATAAAAATACAAAAAGACATTATAAAAGTGAAACTAATTAAATAAGAGTTAATACATATAGATAAGGTTAATATTGTAACCGAAACCTGTCTAAATTCCATTGGTTGAGTGGTATTAAACCTAACCCACCTTATCCTTTAAATAATAAACTTTGAGCCATTAGAAACCGAATATGAATTTATTATAAAATAATATTTATAGCTTCTCCAAAGGTGCCCCTCACCCCTCTTATAAAAGGGCACTATCCCTTCTCATTAACTCACATCTTCAAAGCCTATTTGATCGGACAAACTCTACCCAAATACTCTCTCAACATCCCTCACTTCATCCTAGAGGCCATCCTTTAGTCAAAAGGCCAACTTAAGGAGCCCTTTTGATCAAATCAAAAGAAAGAACCCAAAGAGGAGGTAATGATTTCACCACCCTTTTTGAAGTTCCTTTCTTCTTCCAATTATTCTTTCTTTGTTATTACCATTCTAAAATAATGAATCCAGTATCTCTTATATACTGTAATATTATTATAAATATGATACAACCATATTCAGTATTCAATCCATCCATTGAATGACATGTCACCATACGTGCGTACGTATGGCTTACCGTCTCCACGTCATGGTGTAATTGTTATTCTATATATTATTATTTGGATGGGTATAATAATGTTTTTTGATTCATGTAAATAATAAATATAACATGATAATGATTCTGTATATATGATATAACATTCAATTATATAATATTTTAATATCAAAATAATGATATTTTCGCTCGTGTGTATGTACGGATTACCGTCTCCACGACGCGACGAGATTCTTTTCCATGTTCACCATTCATCGACGATTATAAAAATATATATTACTAATAAGTATATAATATATGACATAATAATTCCACTGGAGATATATATATATATATATATATAAGGATTTATGTACTTACATATATCTTATTCATTTACTTCTGTTCAATACTATATGAAAACAGAAACAACGTTTATGCGTACGTACAGACTACCGTCTCCATAAACGTTGTGTTCCATTTCATATATATGTCTATTATACATATATATATTCTAAATATGTATTATATATTTATCATGTTTTATATTATGGAAATATTTAAATCATGATCTAAGTGATAAAACCAAGAGTGATAAGGTAAAACATGTCCGATAAAGAAAGTGATTGTTATCCAAAATGTTAACGTAACATAAAAATTATTATTAAATGGGTAATATAAAGTAATAAATGAATCCGGTATGACGTAATAAATATTAATATGGTTCTGGTATAATTTAATAACATACTATGATCTTCGTACAATAGGTTAAACGTACACTCGACTAAAGGAAAGTGCAAGGTAAGGGGTTTTCATCTCACTCCTTATTCCCGTGAGATTCATGCCATATTGCCACTATTACCTTTTGTGTGGTGTATGTACTACCCATAATTGTATTATTTGTGTAATACACTTTAATTTATGTGTTTTTACATATTCATTGTATGATACCTATTTCATGGGTTGTATGTTTCGTAAGTTACCAAATTGGTAAGGGTTAATTCCTCAATCTCATCATTATCCGAGATTGTTTATGTGCAAGTGCTTACTGGGACGTTTTTATCATCCATGTCCATTTTTCATAAAAATTATTTCAAAATGACGATTTTAAAAATTTTGAAAGGTACCATTTATCAGGATCAAAATTTCAAATGTTTTAAATATTTATCTTTCTAAATCATTTCAATTGATGTCCATGTTTTAAAAATGATTTTAAGGATTTATTTATATGGACATGAATGTTTTGAAATGATATTTCTTTTCAAAAGTTTCAAAGTGGTATGGGACACATTGATTCAAAAATATATTTTAAATTACTTCCTTTATAAATGTGAGACTTTTCAATGATTTCAAGAAAAGAGATATTTCTCTCAAATAGTTTTGATTTCATCTATGTCAACATCCTTTGATGGATTTTAAGCTTATTTGAAGTTGATTTATTATGATACAAAACTTGTGTATTTTATTGAAGGTTTTGTAATATGTTTAACTACAGATGTGTTATTTTTATACCGTTCATGGTTTATGGAGAAAGTATTGACATTTCGTATGCTAGTTTTAATACGAATGTTTAGGTTATGTTTAAAGCTTTTCGTATGGGAATGCATTAGACTTAAAAAAAACAGGTGGAGCCTGCTACAGCTCCTTGATGCATCGGTTGGTCTCAAGAGACAAACTAGTGTCTTGGCACAAGGCCATGACAAAATCGTATTTGTAGTGTTGGCACGAGGCCTTGGATATGTGGTTATGATAGTCTAGCATTATGCATTCCATCATTATGAAAGTGGTTAGTGATATTACATGTGATTATTCGATTAGTAGAATATCCATGTTAATAAGTAAATGGAATTATTTCATTTTATTTCTTCCATATTATGCTAATGTTCAAGTTTAAAAGGCTTTTGTTTTAGTTTTATACATTTCCTTAATTGTTTATGCTTATTTTTGAATGTTTCGGCTGTATTGCTTACCCTTACTGAGAATTTGAGCTCACCCCTTTCTATGTTTTATTTTTCCCAGGATTCAAGAAGTGTAATTTGATTGATATGCAGGGTTAAGACAAGGGAATAATGGCATTCATAAAGATTATTTATGTTGTTTTGTACGTCTTAAATTGAAAATGTAGTATTCATGTATGTGATCTATTTTTTCAAGACTTCTAAACTGATCGGTCCTTCGGGACTTGATTCCTTGTAATCATGCCAATGAATTAAAATAATGCCCCGACTCTGGGTAACTGGGGTCAGGGCGTTATAGTTGGTATCAGAGGAAGTTTATCAATAACCTTGGAAACTAGATTTAGATAAACTCTGATTATAGCACATAACCCTAAGATAGACTTTGAGGATTAGTATAGAAGAACATCCTAGAATTATGGTATTGTAGTGATTTTGTGAGTTTTCCGAGAAATACATCCCTATCTAGATACGAGAAGGTAGAGGCGAATCTAGTATAGATGTACCTAGGGGTAAAACACGAAAACACCGCTTTGAGCTAGACTCGAACGGGAACTGGTGCACGAAAACGGGCCTTGCTGCACTCTTGGTTACGACACTCTCGGTGGATATTCTTAGGATAATTTTCATTTTTGTTACAATCCAATATGAAGTGCTCATGAGTATATACTTACTCAAAGAAAACATTTTTATTATTATGGATTATATCCATAAACTTTTCAATTTGTGTTAGGTATTTTACAAATTTGGAATTATTCATTGCAATTCATAAACAGACCTAGTTTATGCTATTGTATAGAAATGGCACCCAGTAAAAGGAATGTGAACTCCAGTAATACGTATGATCCAAAGAGTAAGAAGGATCATATCTTTCATGGTAATAAGCCATCATTTAGAAGGAAAATAGTCTCCCACATATTATCATCATATGAAGAAATAGTATCATGTGTAGATAAGATAACTAAAGAGTTTACTGAGTCCTATGGATTTGAAGGGATACAAGATAAGAAAAGGATGGAAGAGAGAAAGATAGATAAAGGGAAGAGGGAAAATAAGAATTTCCCCATATGTGATAACTGTGGGAAGAAACACCCTGAAACATGCCTGAAACGAATGGGAGTTTTTTATTAGTGTGTAAGAAAAGGGCACAAAGTACGAGACTGCAAGGGTAAGAAAATGGTTTCAAATCTACAATGCTTCATTTGTAATGAGATTGGACACTACGCGAACCAATGTCACATTTATCATACTATGCCGCACATGATTCTATTGGATAATAATCAAGTTATGATACTACCACAGATGAAGAGGAATGACTAGTGTTCCTATATGTTATTTTAGAATTATTTCATTTAAGTGTTGTATCAATGATGTTCTAGAAATAAATAAGGATTGTAATGCAGTACTATTTAATTAAGGATTTGAGATTTTATGGTACTATGAAAAGTGACTCTATAGCGAGTTAATTTTTTTTTGGAAATTACATGGTTGAAGGAAAGATAAACCTTAATATGGTCCTAATATTGAGGTAGTGATTTTGGAATAAGAGATGGTTGATATTGGTAATTCTGGATGTTGCGGTGTTGTAAAAGAATATATGAGGAAGGCGTTCACATGTTATTACATGGAAAAAAAGATCCTCATTATGATTAACTTCCTTGTAAATTTCAGACTGTGAGTTTGGATAATAGTATTTTGGATAAGTCTAATGGTTGGAATGGATTTAGTTTTAATGGTTATTTTTTTTGGATTTTTATAAAAGGACAACACGCAGACCGTGTGACGGCCCGTCGTGTTGGACAAAGCTGCCGGAATCGAACCCACAACCATAGTGCAATTGGGATTAATCACCTACCATTGTGCTTCATGAAGTTCCTGGATGGTATAATGTAGTTTCTTTACATAAAGGGACTGATATGTGAATTATAAATTCATTATATTTGGAACCCTATACGATTAGGATAAATAGATTATTTTTGAGTTATATTATGTTTTGGGGTGAAAAATGAGTTTGTTGTAGAAATTTATTAATGGATAAAACTCTAATTATTAAGTAAGTATATATCCTTATTATCTTATCCAATCTCATAAATAAATTCCTCAACATTTAGAAAAGTAACTTAGAACAAAAATTTTGTCCTAGATGGTACCTTAGACCATCACTAATTAATGACTTTGGGATTGTTGGCCTTTTCATAGCCATGTTCTCTACCACTTTCCATCCTATAATTGATGGTTAGATTTCTATTCCATATCCATATTTTCCTACATGGAACCCTAGTATGTGTTATTTTCGGTAATCTTCATACTTTCCACTCTTTATTTTAAATAGAGGCCTCATTAATTCATTTTTCGATGTCGGATTTTAACTAATATATTTTGAAACATCAAAAATGTGTTATCCTAATACCTTATGTTTTGTTGAACCGATGGTATTTTAAATCATCATAGACTGATGAATTTAAGGTCCTCAATTTAATACTAGTTTGTGATTGATGACCTCAATCACTACCTATAAATATTTACGTTTTTCCTCCAATTATATGTCTATAATTTCCACCAATGTCTTCCTAATTGTGATCATAATTTTGTGGTGACCCTTTCATTTCTCTTTTCACCTTGTTAAGACTAAATTTTATTAACCAAATTTCCGATGTGGGTTTTTCCATAAAGATATTTTCTAATTTCAACCATTATTTTTAAAGAACAATATCAAATTGAGAGGACACAATTTGTTGTAGGTGGGGAGAATGTAACACCCCGAGCTTCCACGGTACGCTTATCTTTGAATAATACAGTAGCGTGTGTTGTACGCAACTTTGAGTTATAACACACACCATGACCAATCAATGTAGCCGTTATGAATAGTAATAACTAATTTTTAAATTTTTAGAAATTTTATCTCTCAAAATGGACTTCATTTTTGGATTCGGAGTATCGAATTTAGCCTAAGGTGAAATTTCGGTACTTTTCAGATAACTTTAATATTTTGATGAATAGTGAAAATTACTAAATTTTAATTAAAAACAACTTTTTTAATCCAAATAATTAATAGTGATAAATTATGAATTTGAGTGGTTTAAATGTATAATTAGAATAAATTTTTACCATTTTATCCAATGGTGTTCATTAGAATTAATTTTAAATTGAAATTTGACATAAAAAATTGTCAATCTTTTGATATATGTTGTTTCTTTAAAACACGCTATTTGTTATGACAGCAGGAATTAATTATAAAATTAATTAATGCAACTTATATGTTTGGAATTCTGTAAAATAGAAATAGTTTTTGAATTCATAATGTCAATTATAGCTTAGGGTGAAATTTTGGAATTGTTCTGAAAAACGTCAATTTTTTATGAATAGTGAAACTACTAAGTGGTAGTTAAAATACTGAATTTTTCATAAAACTTAATTTTACCGCTTCTGTGATTGAAATTTCGAAAATACAAAAGTCACAGTTAATATCAAGGAGTAAAATGTGGTTCAATGAGATGAAAATAATTTTTTGTGAATATTAACTTTTTACTTTTATTTACCACGGTTAAAAGTAAATAGGGTAATTAAGGGTAAAAATGATATTAATATTACCCTAACACATGTCCAAATTCTGCTGGATAAGTGTATCTAGACTAAAAACAACCTTAGGAATAAAATATTACCATTTAGGTCCACATGGATTAGATTAGGACATTTATTAATATTTAATTCAAAGAAGAGTTAAAAGAGTTAAAATCAAATTTTATTTAATAAAATATTTTTAATATAGGGATATACATAATATAAATTCGATTGTAAATATTCTTCCGAAAGCTAAAATGATTTCCTACATTATGATATTTTATTTATCATTTTTAGACATTAAATAATTTAATTTATTTATGACACAATGAAGATGCAGTAATTACCATAATAGTGAAAAAATTAAAATAATTGATATTATAAATACCCAAATAAATATAATTTGAGACTTTTTATGAATTAAACTAATTGTATAGGTTAATATGAAATATTAGGATTTACTTAATTAACTTTTTTCTAATTAATCATTCTGTTATGATTTCTAAAAAAATAAATTCTTTAATAGTTTCAAAATTGACATAAAAGAGTTTTTAAAACAAATATTATATTATTAATTGATATTAAATTTATAAAAATCAATGGTTAGACCAAGAGACTTATATCATGATAGGTGTATCTCTAAAAGGCAAATTTGGGGTCTCTTGGATGTATATAGTAAGTTTATTAACCATATAATATAAAAATACAAAGAGACATTGTAAAAGTGAAACTAATTAACAAAGAGTTAATACTTAAAGATAATGTTAATATAGTAACCCAAACCTTTCTAAATTACATTGGTTGAGTGTTTTTCAACCTACCCCATCTTAAACATTAAAAAATCTACATTGGAGCCATTAGAAACCGTATATGAATTTATTATAAAATAATATTTCTAGCTTTTCCAAAGGTGCCTCTCCCCCCTCTTATAAAAGGGAACTATCTCTTCTCATTAACTCACACCTTCAAACCTTTTGGTTCGGCCAACCAATTCCCAAATACTCTCTCAACATCCATAAATTCAACCTAGAGGCCTTAATTTAGTCAGAAAGCCAACTTAAGGATCCATTTTGATCAAATCAAAAGGAAGAACTCGAAGAAGAGGTAATGATTTCACCACCCTTTTTCAAGTTCCTTTCTTCTTCCACTTCTTATTTATTTGTTATTACCATTATAAAATAATTAATCCATTATCTCCTATATACTGTAATATTATTATAAATATGGTACAACCATATTCAGTATTCCATCCATCCTTTTAATGACATGTCACCATACGTGCGTATGTACGGCTTATCTTCTCCACGTCGTGGTGTAATTGTTATTCAATATATTATTATTTGGATGGGTATAAAATTTTTTTTTAATTCATGTAAATAATAAATATAACATGATAATGATTCTGTATATATGATATACCATCCAATTATATATTATTTTAATATCAAATGAATGATATTTTTGCTCGTGGGTATGTACGGATTACCGTCTCCACGACGCGATGAGATTCATTTCCAAGTTCACCATTCATCGACGATTATAAAAATATATATTACTAATAAGTATGTAATATATGAAATAATAATGCTACTGGATATATATATATATATATAATGATTTATGTACATACATATATCTTATTCATTTACATCCGTTCAATACTATATGAAAACAGAAACATCGTTTATGCGTACGTACGGACTACCGTCTCCATAAACGGTGTGTTCCATTTAATATATATGTCTATTATACATATTTATATTCAAAATATATATGATATATTTATCATGTTTTATATTTTGGAAGTATTTAAATATTGATCTATGTTATAAAACCAAGAGTGACAAGGTAAAACACGTACGATAAAGAAAGTTATTATTAACCAAAATGTTAACTTAACATAACAATTATTATTAAATGGGTAATATAAAGTCTTAAATGAATCCGGTATGATATCATAAATATTAATATGGTTATGGTATAATTTAATAACATACTACGATCTTCGTACAGGAGGGTAAATGTACACTCGACTAAAGGAAAGTCCAAGGTAAGGGGTTTTCATCTCACTCCTTATTCCCGTGAGATTCATGCCATATCGCCACTATTACCTTTTGTGTGTTGTATGTACTGCCCATAATTGTATTATTTGTGTAATACACTTTAATTTATGTGTATTTACATATTCATTGTATGATACCTCTTTCATGGGTTGTATGTTTTGTAAGTTACCAAATTGGTAGGGGTTATTTCCTCAATCTCATCATTATCCGAGATTGTTTATGTGTAAGTATTTACTGGGAATGATTTATCATCCATGTCCATTTTTCATAAAAATGATTTCAAAATGAAGATTTTATGGATTTTGAAGGGTACCCTTTATCAAGATCAAAATTTCAAATGTTTTCAAGATTTATCTTTCTAGATCTTTTCAATTAATTTCCATGTTTTCAAAATGATTTTAAGGATTTATTTATATGGACATGAATGTTTTGAAATGATATTTCTTTTCAAAAGTTTCAAAGTGGTATGGGACACTTTGATTCAAAAATATCTTTTAAATTACTTCCTTTATAAATTTGTGTCTTTTCAATGATTTTGAGAAAATAGATATTTCTCTCAGATTGTTTTTATTTCATCTATGTCAACATCCTTTGATGGATTTTAAGCTTATTTGAAGTTAATTTATTATGATACAAAAGTTTTGTATTGTATTGAAGGATTTGTGATATGTTTAACTATAGATGTGTTATTTTTATACCATTCATGGTTTATGGAGAAAGTATTGACATTTTGTATGCTAGTTTTAATACGAATGTTTATGTTATGTTTAAAACATTTAATATGAGAATGCATTGGACTTAGTAAGTGACGGGTGGAGCCCTCTATAGCTCCTCGATGCATCAGTAGGTCTCATGAGACAATCTAGTGTCTTGGCACAAGGCCTTGACAATATCTTATTTGTAGTCTTGGCACGAGGCCTTGTCTATGTGGTTATGATAGTCTGGCATTATGCATTCCATCATTATGAAAGTGGTTAGTGATATTGTATGTGATTATTCGATTAGTAGAATATTCATGTGAATAAGTAAATGTCATTATTTCATTTAATTTCTGCCATATAATGCAGATGTTCAATTTTAAAAGTATTTTGTTTTAGTTTTATACATTTCCTTAAATGTTTATGCTTATTTTTGAAAGTTTCTGCTGTATTGCTTACCCTTACTAAGCATTTGAGCTCACCCCTTTCTATGTTTTATGTTGTTTTGTACGTATTAAAGTGCAAATATAACATTAATGTATGTGACCTATTTTTCCAAGACATCTAAACTTATCGGTCCTTCGGGACATGATTTCTTGGAATCATTCCAATGTATTATAATATTGCACCGACTCTGGGTAACTTGGGTCGGGGTGTTACAATGAATATTTTAGAAGTACTATTATAAGTCACACCATATTACTCTCATAAAGTAGATATACCTAGTCATTCTCATCAACCAAGGCTAGGATTATTTCATGCTTTTTATCCGCTATAGGGTACATCTACATTATAAGCATCAACTTTCAAGAAATCTAAAATACCGTATTTCTATTCTAGGAAATGCTGACCTTTGGAACAAAAGTATGATGTTTTTAATTGACTAGACCATGTACCATCCTTGTTATCGATTTTTGATTCCTTGAATCTGTCAATAGATCTTCTAGAAGCACTTATTGAGGATTTTTCATGTCCTCAAGATTTTGAAACCAAAGTAGATCCTGCTGAGGTTTACCGTATAGAGATTGATCCTGCAGAATGACATGCATTCATTACTGTTATAGAAGAATATGAAGATGATGTTGTACATGGAAATATCAGTCAATTGAATTTATCTAGAAATGCTAATGACATGGACTTCTAATGATCCTTCATTGATAATGGCTATAGTCTCCACCTCATTATCGTACATAAAATTCAATGATTCTACATGACTAAATCTGACTTCTCTCCTTCCACTTTAATGCTTCAAGGATATGACAAGAATGCGAAAAAACCCTCTGGGCGAAAGAACATGCCGAAACAACATATAGATCTTGTGTCTAATTCTAATTTCAAGGTTATTCGTCAGGACCAAGACTTCAACATTCTACATGGAAGGGCTTGGCTACATCAACATGAGTCCATACCTTCGTCATACCACCAATGTACTATATAATATTTCTGTGGAAAAATCGAAACATTATATGGTGACAAGGATATGGTCAAAAGTTTTTAATCTAAATACTATATCCAAAGAGATTTATCTCCAACATTGAATGAGGTCCATGAAAAATGAGAAAACTAGAGTCAATGCTATGAATGGACTCGAAATGTTCACTAAATGCACATTCATACATTTGGATACAAATAATGTGCTACCCATCATTCAAATTTTATGGGTAAAACTAAATACCAACACTATCCCAATAACTTCTATAATGTAAATTGGGGAAACTGAGCCTGATATAATGGGAGAAATTATTGATTCACCATGTAGTGATGGAAGCCTAAATGGAGATGTCTTCATCTCATCCACCGAATTACAGATGTCCTATACATTTCCAATTAGAGTAGAATATGTTGTATAAATTATAGATGAATACAAAGATGTTTATTCTGGATCCATCTAGTCCTATTTTTTACCACATGAAGACCCTTCATCGTTATTTGGGTCTGATACGGTGGCCTCTTCTTCATGATGTTCAAATACTATATCCCACATACACTAGAATTTTTGCCTCATCATATTTTTTGAATGTTGAAATATAATAGGTAACACATAATGAAGAATAAGTTGATGATCTCAAGGATCCTCCTCTATAATTTTAGTAAGGTGTCTTTTACACTATGGAAGAGTTAAGAGAAATAAATGTGGGTACAGAACAATATCCACGTCCCACTATAATTAGTGTAGTGATGTCCTCTGAAGATAAAGAGGTGTATTCTTCATTTATAAATAAACATCGAGATACATTTTCATGGAATTATATAGAAATTCCATGTCATTATCTCAATGATTCCACCAACCATTTCGGTCTTCCAGAAGAACATTGAGGATTCAGCATGCAGATAGAAGGACCCAACCAACTCAAGACACTAAAATTGATGTTGAATTTGATAAGATATATAAAGGATAAATTTTTCTAGGAGATTCAATGTCGAAATACGATTTCCAATGTAATACCAATAGAAAAATATGAATAGGAAAATCTGAGTTTTGCATTAATATTAGTGATCTTAATCGGAATTATCCTAATGATGATTTTCATGTTCTGATTACAGAGAATTTAATTAATGATACATATGTATATGAGGATCCTTCCATCATGGATGGATTCTATATGTATAATCAAATCCATGTGTCTCTAGAGGATGAAGAATCTACAACCATCATAGCCCCTAAAGGTGTGTTTTTCTATCAAGTAGTGCCCTTTGTCTAAAAAGGTTTGTGCAACATTCCAACATTACATGAACCATATCGTCAAACCCTTCTTAGGAAAGTTTGTTTAATGTTGTGTGGATGGTTTGGTGGTCAATTCCATACAACGTTCCAATCCCCTGGTTGATTTGGAGATCACATTCAATAAACATCAACAATATAGTTTGAAGATAAACCCCTTAAAATGTGCTTTTTGAGTAACCTTAGGAATGGTCCATGACATCGTTGTACGTCTTCATGGTATAGATTGTGATCCAAAGAAACCAAAATAAATCCCTATTATGTATCCTTCTCAAATTTTTATATAATTAAGAGGAATACAAGGACACATGACCTATATTCTGGGATTTATCACAACTTTTTCAACAATATGTTTTACCTTCATCGATTTAATGAAGATGAGAGTCACCAATCAATGCAATGAAGGCTGAATTATATCATTATGTACCCTAAATAAATATCTCATGAGTACACTAGTATTAATGCCACTTGTTTAAGGATGAAGTCTTATTCTCTATGTGACAACATTAGAGCGATCACTAGATGCCTTCCTTTCCAAATAAATGATGAAGGGAATGAAAACAGATTTTACTCTCTCAGTCGAACTATGCTTGAAGTAGAAACACATTATTCATATTTTCAAAATTGTTTTATGGAATCAATCTTTTTTATTTAGAAGTTAATTCTCTACCATAAACATCATGAGTCCAATTATTATCTCCCAATAACCCGCTCAAATTTATCATCAGTCATCCTATGCTTAGAGGTCGTCTAGAACGAGGGGTATTTATTTTCAAACAGTTTGATATCAATTTTGTTCCTAAAAGGTAATTCAATACCATGATTTTTATATCATCCTTGTTGAACATCAATATTCGGAAGATAGAACATTAAATACTAAACAACATAAGGAAGAGGTCTTCTCTATTCTAGATAATTCTAAATCATGGGATATTTACATTGATGGTTCCTTCAAAATGACATCATGGAAGATAATGGAAATCCCTACACACAAAAATGTTGGGATAGGAATTGTCCTTATCTCCCCAGAAAAGGCAATGTTACCTTTTTTACTTTCTATAATTGGAAAGAATAACTAGAAATGAGGCAGACTATGAAGCTCTCATTGTTGGCTTGGAATTGGAACTTCATGGGCATTTGAATATCTTATACGTAAAAAGTGATTTAGAATTTGTAATAAAATAAATAAATTGGTTATATTATATCAGAAAATAAGTTTTATTCCCTTTTTTTATTACATTAGATGTTTAATAGATGAATATCCCTGAGAGGAAACATTGTCTTATGTCTCGTGATCACAAAATTCCTATGCAAATGCACTCGATATTGCTGCTACATCCTTGGAAGATCCAAATCGGGATGAGACAGTAATCAACATTTTACATTTTCTTGTGAAATTACCTTATTTTCAAACCAAAATTTAGGAAATTAATGAAATTAGCCCAATTTCATAGTCATATGAGCATATCACAGGAAGGGGAACACCCAACATGGAATATCCAGGAAATGGAAAACATCCATTAGATATGGCTGAAAAATAACAGATCCAATGTCTAGCATCCAATTTTACACATTATGATAGTCCAGATAACCCTAAAATCCACTACAAATGAATATTTCATGGAATCCATTTCAAATGAATTTAGGGAGAATTAACTATAGCACTCATAAAAGAATTACATTCAAGAACATGTGGTGATCACCATTCTGAGCATAGGATTTCTAATCAAATCCAAAGGCATTAATAATTTATGACTTCAATGATGAAGAAGTCCACATATTTCACTATGAAATGTCATCCATGGCATATGTGTGCCATCATCATTCATCAACCCCTAGAGATTCTACATACAGATAAATACACCATTCCATTTTCCACATGGGGAATGGATTTAGTATGAATATATCTTCCCACTACAGTTAATCATTTCTAGTATTTCCTTACTGATATTGGCTTCTTCCCCCAAATGGATGAGGCAATACCTCTCAAACAAGTCGAAGCCAAAAGAATTGTTATATTTTTTTAAAAATAAAATCATCACTATATTGATTGTTCTGTATACTATATTTAAGGAAAATGGAACCAATATGTTCATAATTGTGATAAAGAGGTTATATTAGGATCACAATATCAAGTCAAACCACTCATCTCACTATCATGTGGTGGCCAATGGACTGATTGAGGAATTAAATTAAACCATATCAAATATACCCCATAAGATTGTGTATAAAGATATGAAATACAGGACGAATATACATTTTCATGATTTATGGGTATATAAGACTACTACTCATACTTCCACCCTATCATATCCTTATTCATTGGAATACTAAAAAAACTAGTTTTTTTAATTGAAATGAATTTTCCTTCACTCCGTGTTGCAATATGTGACCTGTTTTCTACAGATGAGAGGTCTATGAAACAATATATGGAGTTGGAACGATTACACGAGAATGCATTGCATAAATTGAACCATATATATGTCTATCATAATATAATTACACGAGATTTTAAAAACAAAGTTCACCTCCGTTCATTTAATCAAAGAGAATTATTATTAGAACTCCGGATTTCAATGATGCCAGGAATGAAACCTCCAATGGTTGATCCCATGTGGGAAGGACATTATTCCATACCTAAGGTCAACTCTAATGGAGCTTATTCCTTAATCACAATCAATGGAGAACTTATTATAACTCAAACAAATGCATGATTCATGATAAATTACGTTGTGTAGTTTCACACAACATCCTCGTAGGAAGACTAAAAACTGCATAGCTCCAACTTTCTTATCGCAAGACTAAAAACTACACAACTCCAACGTCCTTGATGAAACACTAAAAACATCAATGCTCCATCTTCCTTGATAAAAGATTGAACATTGCACAACTCCCATGACCTCGCTACAAGAATGAAAAAATCACAGCTTCCTAGTCCTTGCTGCAAGACTGAAAACTGAACAACTCACAAGTCCTCTCTAAAAGACTGAAAATTGCACAACTCCTACCTCTAGGTTGCAAAACAGAAAACTGCATAGTACAAAGTCCTAGTTACAAGACATTAACCTTCATAATTACCATAATCATCAATGTTTTATGATGTTAAAATGTGTTGCATTCTTGTCCTTGCACATGACGTTAAACAGCATGAAAACATTTTTTCCTCATTATATAACATTAAACTGTATGACTAATGTCTTATATAATAAATGTTAGGAGCTTCTCTAGGATATAATCATGGACATCATTGCTACTCCTTAGTGGAATATTAGTCTTTCATTTACCTATGTCGGATTCAGATCTGCATAGGGACCATTTTTCAAGAACTACAGGTGGCATGATTCTCATCTATTTTCGATACATTGATATGCCTAGATCTCCAATATTGGGCCCAGCTGCATCTGCAAATTTTTATTTCCCTTTTCTTCAGCTGTATATGAATTTGATATATACATAGTTCACTTTTAAGATACATGATTTGGATTTCATTCCATCTTCTGTATTAAATTTAATCATTATTAACAATGTTTTAAAGCCCTCATCTCCCATGTAAACATTGATTTTCTTGGTAAATGAATGCTTGGAGATCTACATACGGCTTTATTCTAATCTATATGAGATAAATTAAGATGCCTCATTCTCCAATAGTTTCACTAAAAATGATAAAAAAACCCCTTTATTCCGTATATATTAATCAAACCTGTATAGGGAATGTTTATAACACTATGTATGGATTGATTCTTGACCCATGTAAGACATCACATTGTCCAGTTACAATATTTCGTTCTATTCACATAATTTCATAATCCTTCTTTATACATAATGTAAATATTTATGATATTTAACAAACCTATTCTTCAATTGAGTCAATATTGTGGTATAAATAAAAACCTTTTTTCTCCATGTATCTCCCAACGAGTATAACACACATGAGTATAAGAATTTGGTAAAATTATCATTTATATAACCAAGGTGACTCAATTTCTTATGGTTCAATCAATGTATTTATTTCATGACATAAAACTAGACATCCAAATGTGAATTCAAAGGGGAAGAATGAAAGTCTCCATCTTATATATGAGTCAAATCAATGTAATAGACATCAAACACATGACCAATATTGATTCAAATATTTCTTTGGTTCATTGAGAATCACTCCCTTAATTATTTCACATAGTTACTCTTATATAAATCCAGATCATCAAAATCATTATTATGATTTATGGTGACAGAATTTCAAATAACAAAGAAATATTTTTCCTGACTATGCAATATGTCCCATTAGGTGGCCTTGCATAAGTTGCCTATATATAGGTCTTGTTAGTCAAACGATTCCACTATTTAGTTCTGCTGCATATTCCCCAATTGTCCTTACATAGTACAACCCCCATAATGGGTTTGTCAAAAATGTTAATTTCATTCTTGGTTATAGTGTCTCTTGTCCCCTTCCAATATTGATAGAAATATTAAATAATTTTTATTTTGTAAGATTAATTCATGTATATTTGTCCCATTATCTTTCTCACAAAATGAAAATCTTCAAGACCATGGATTACAAATTTCCCTCTCCGTGTGTTCAATATATTATGAAATAACATTAGATCACATGACCACATATCATTTATTTTTTCCAATTTATGTCATAGCCATATGACCTGAAACAACAAACATAATACCTTTACATTTGGGTATGATCTTTTTAGAAGTACTATTCCTCCAATTATTTGTAACTCTTGATTGGAAATACATTTTCTATATTCAGGTACATTTCCCCGTAAAACAAACATTGTGATTCAGAAAATATGAATATCCATAAACATTCATCGGCTTTATGAAATAGAACATCAAATTTATGAGAGTATTTTTTCATGAATAAGAAGAACATTCCCCAAGATGGTTTGCGTAATTTTCTTACATAACGGGAATGTCAGTCAAAAGTTCCCTCAATTTGGATAGGTAGTGTATAGACTTTATGGCCCTACATAAAACAACTCTTGTAACCAGTTTGTCAAATAATTGTTTCTCCGTTAAGGGAAAATACTTCCTCTAATTCTTTATAACTTTTTCCATATCATTATCAAGATTAAAAAAGTACCATATCATAGTTTACAATTTTTTATTCAATTACTGAATATGGATGTATGTTCCCAAAAAAATTATCCTGAAAATGGGAGATTATCATACCTTTCATCTGATCTAAAGACCTTAAATTATAACAACACAATGTACTCCCTACATGACATTAACCTACATAGTTTAATTTACTCACTGTATGACTTAAAACTACACAGTATAATGTCTTCACTATATGACATAAAATTACACATTACAATTTCTAAACAGCATGACTTAAAACATCACATTACTATATTAGAAATTCCCATTTTGGAAAAATTATAACCATTCCTCATAGAAATTGTATTTGTAGTTATGGTTTTATTATTCAATAAATAAGATGTTATGTTACAAACATTTCATTTTTAAAACTTCATCCCCTGTAAAAACCACCAACTAAGGTCTTGAGTCACCCAAATCTGATTTTACCCTATCTATCTGAAGAAAAATGATAAATTTTTAAGAGCTTTCTTGATTGACTGTACAGTACAAGGCCTTAGGTCGACATGATTAAATTGCCAAAATTATAGGATTGTCAGTCATAAGATGTCACTATTTGGATATTTATCATATGCCCTTCCTGGCCTCACATTACACCATTATTGTAACTAGTTTTTCAAATAATGGTAACATCGTTCTTGGAAAAGTCTTCCAATAATTCTTTTTTCCCTTTTTTCCATATCATTCTTCAAATTCAGAAATTTTCAAATCACATTTTACAATTTTCCCTTGAATTCATGAATATGGTAGTATGATTTCAAACATATTATCAAGAAATGGGAGAGTCTCATAAAATTGGTTAGAACTAGAGAGATTAAATTAAAAACTCAAAATGTTCTCACTACATGCCATAAAACATCACATTATAATGTCCCCACTGCTTGACAGAAAATTGAACAGTAAAATGTCCTCACTGCATGACATAAACTATATAGTATAATGTGCTCACCACATAACATAAAACTGCACAGTTTTATATAATTAATTCCCACTTCTGATGAATTTTACCAATTCATCACACACCCTATTTTGGTAGAATGGTTTTCTATTCATGACATATGTTTGTATTAAACAATCCTTAAATACATAAAATCATATTCCTTGGAAGAACCACCCACTATGGTCTTGATTCAAGAAAATATTATTTTCCCTGATCAATCAACAATATAATGATAAATTCCTAAGATATCTATTGCTTGACTATGAAATACATGCCCTTATGGGGTCTTAAAAAATTTCACTACTTAAAAATATTTTCTGAAAAAAGATCCCACTAATTGGATATGTAGAATATGCCTTAGTTGGCCCTGCTTAACAAAACTCTCATAACAATTTTGTCAAATAATTGTAACTTCATTCGTTGAGGGGACTCCAATTTTGTTTATAAATGATTTAAATTTTGGTACAATAATTGAAACATCATTCATGGAGGATTTTATCCTTACGTTGATACATGTTATAAATTTGGTGATGATAAATATCATGACACATTATTTCCATTGGTAATATTTAAAGAATATTAAATCTATTCATAGACACTGAGTCTTGTTTGGGATCTAATTCCAAATTTATTGTCAAAGATGTTCGATTGGAAATATTATCCCATCATATTTCAACATGAAAGACTCTAATTTTCCAACATCAAGAGACACATTACTCACTAGATTCAAAACCTCCAGAGGGCACTATGAACAAAATTCATGTCCCAGCATACTAAACGTACATTCTTGTTCGATTTAGGTTATATTGAGTGATAAAATTTCAAAAGATACTATGTTTGTGGGGTTGTCTATATAACCATAGAAAAATTATAATATGTTTACAATGACCAATGTCATAGGTAAAACAAGAACAACGATCGAGAATGAAAAATTAGATAATTGAAGACCAAATTATTTTCATTTAAAAAAATCACCGAGGGGATTCACAAATTTCAGCCTCTATTTGATCAAAAAAATCATAAAATGTTATCTACATAACCTCTTATTTGGTTAACATCTTCATGATCCCCATTACTGCATGTTAGAACACATTTATTTGACTAGACCATCTTTTATCAGCATGATGAAGTTCTGCCCTAACATCTGATGTGGATTTTTCACCATTCATATCGATATCTCCAAATTACCTATAATGTTGATCAAGCTCCCATGTAATGAAATTTAAAAAATGTTTAAGAGGAATCTGCTGAAAAATATTTTCCATGAACTTATACTTCAGTTCCTTCAACATTGCATTATGAATAGCTTCAACAAGGGATAGTGACTCTTGGAATTCATAAATGTTGAATAATAGTTTATCTTTTTCCAATGATTGTAAATACTTTTGATCATTCTCCTTCCTATGAATAATCTCATTCACTGCAAAATTAATTTTGAGGTATTCAAAACCACATATTCATTGTGGGATAACCAGATATGAGAGTCATGTAATTCTTGATTGCATTTCTCATTTGTCTTATCAGAAATTATCTTCCATATATTTTTCCATGCTTTATGATGTGCAAGATGAACAACCTTTTCCAATTCAAGGTCTGATTCAGAATCATTATCATAATGAGGTATATATTGTGGGATTAATGTTCTTTAGGAAGTGTCATGTTCTGCTCCTTCCACAACAATGGTTGATTCACCTTCAAGTACTATTCGAGATGATGAAGAGGTGTCACATCAAGTCCTAGCCATTGAAGTTGATACCCCTATGTGGGAAATTAGAAAAAAATGGTTTTTATTAGCTTGAAGCGATAAAATATGTGAGTACATTCATAATATCAATATCTATTACCTAATTGTTGTTCAGCAGCTTCGGAACACTCCTCCCTAATATTTTTAGTTTCAACATATCTATCTGATGTTTCTATGTGGGGAGTGCTTTATATAATTGGTTCAAGATCTTCATAATGAATCTTAAGAAAATTTTCCTTCCCAAAATTTACCTGAACCAATGTCTCCACAATGAGGGTATTGATATTAATATCAATAATCACATAAGTATCCATATAGATGAAGATTCTTTAGATGGATCTTCATATTTCAACCAACCATTGTTAGAATATAAATCCTACGAAGACTAACATGAAGAATAATGTAACCTCACATCAAGTTGATTCTAAACAAGGAACTCAAAAATCATATAAACAATTTGTTATATTTTCATGTAATAATTATTCTATAAAATACATGACAAGGTCCACCATTTAAACAATTGATATTCCAGATCCCAATTTAGTCTCACCTGTGGGGGCCCTTCGAATTTTTTCTTCGCAACATTCATCCAAAAACCCTTGACCACGAATATCTTCCTCATCAATAGTTTTGGGGTCACCATAAGTCTTTTCTAGATGTTTAGGTGCATGTGATGAACCGAATGTATCATAGGATTGAAGTCAATTGTTTTCAAATTTGACATCATATAATGAATTTTTGATTTACCAGAAGCCTCCTCTTCTATGATAGTAGGGAAAGTAGTAGTTCTGGAAATAGATATCGGTTCCTTTAGCTTCAATGCCTCTTAAAAACCCACCAGATTTGACATAATTTGGGTCAGTTCAGCATCACCAGCCATGGTTCCTTGAATATTTTTAGCAGTTTCATTCAATGAAGAAACAAAATAAGCCTCTATAATTATATGAAGATTTAACAAGTTTTTATGAATAAAGAAAAATTTCAGGATTATCATAAATTCTTATCACTACTATGAATGTGCCTAAACATGGATCCCATTCATTGGTGCTTTTTAAAATTATTCTTTTTATGAGGGAATGCATAATCATCTCCAAAGAAATGTATTGGAGAGCATAATATTATTTATATTTCATCCTCCATGACCTATTGACTCAAATGTATTTCTCATTATTCATAGGGTGATCTGGTATCTCCAAGAGCAGTGCGTTTACGGCTATACCTTGGCGTGGAAACTCTTATTGATTTTCCTTTTACCATATGCTTTTTAAAATGATATTTCCATAGTGTAAAAATAATTTGACTTATTTTTAATTTGAAAATCATAATAGAATATTAGAAAAATGAATCTTACATCCTTAGTATCCACGAAGTCTCACCATTCTTAATATAATAAAGGACTTATCCCTTCTATAGTACCACTATCTGTTATTTCATTCACCAACACTATGGTTGGAATTTATTGGTCAAATGCATATATGGTATTTGGAGCTCTCAAATGTGGGTCCTTACCTCATTGGAATTGTCCTTATAAAGAATGTTAGAAGAAGACCGTAAATCCCCTATGCCCATAATATATTTTAATTCATCCAGATCCATCCATATGGTTTTACTATCACATTATAATATTTTCCATATTTTAATAGCCTCTAGTTGTATATATTGAGAGTCTATGAAAGATGGTTGTGAAGAGGACCCTATAGCCTTGGATTTAGGTTTCTTCCTAACTCCCGTAGTATTGGATAGGGGATTAGAAAATGGAACTCGCCACTCTTTATAATAATGAGGAACGAATAACCTTGAATCATATTCGGTAGGGATTGATGGGGAGGCTCTCGTAAATCTAGATGGGGGTTATATTTGGGACATGCTCTCTTCGATGAATTTGTAGAATCATTTCCTTCACCCTCTGACTCTGGAAATTCATTCCTTGATGAGAAAGATTTACTCTCCAAATGAATGGGCTCTTACCCATTACAGATCTTCACCCACACTATAGGGACAATATAATATAATACTCCTTCATTGTAGGAAGTGACCTAATTTTCAGAAAACTAGATAGTTAATATACTTACAGCATCAGCATCAGATTAATAAATAACATCCCCAGTCTTCTCCACATAAGTCAACAACCATAGTTGTCAGGAAACCATTGGATGATCCACTAATAAGACATGATAATGAATGGATATAGTATTTTATTGAAAACATTTGAACTGAAGATCTAATCTATAAAAAGCATAATCCTCACATATGATTTCTCCATTAATTCTGGTGGCCCACATGCCATCTCTGCAAGCTCGTATGTATACCCTCAACACTAAACTAGTCGTCCAATCTTCAAATAATCATCGCATAGGTAGATTCTCATAAGGAATGAAATGGTAATCTTTATGCATGATCAATCTATCCTTGATGTCATATGGGGTCATAGACAAGGGAGAAATACTAGTGAAAGCAAGAACTGATGATCAAAATGAAATTCCAAAAACTGGTACTCCTCTTTATAATGAATAAACACTTAAGTGAGTAGTGATCCATCACCATAAACCATGGAATTGTCCATCTATTCTAAAAAAGTATTTCCTCTATAAATATGCATCAATTTTCTATGAATCATGGAAACAAATGGAGTGGCCAACCCTAACATTATTTTATCATATAGAATGGCCTTAATAAATATGGTTCTTGGTGTCACACCTTCATTGGTGTCTCAAACAGCTAACAAATACACGTTGTGATCCATAGACAAGAATCATTCTAGATGTTTCAATTCATAGATTTTTTTGATTAACATTTTATCCACAATTGTCAAATTCTATTTTCTCCAATTTTGGCCAAAAGGTGTTAGGGGTAATTCTCTTATATTCCCTTGGACAACTACTCAGACGGGTGTAAGTGGTACCCTTTTCCTTCTAAATTTGAAAAATAATTTCATGCATTTCTATTGATGAATATCTCCCTGGGCGAGGAACTTCAGAGCGGTCATGTTCATGAGTTTGTAAAATATTTTCATCAACAGATGAACAACAACTGGTGTCTTCTACGAGTAATTTCATGTCACTATGGGAGGAATAAACTCATCATAAATGTATCCATGGATTATAGATCATAAATTCATGAAAACATCCCACAATATGATTCCTACTTATCATTGTGTTAAAGACAATTAATTTTTCTCTGGGATCCATAGACATTATAATTCCAGCACAAAATCATTATTCTTGTTCACATTAGCATGCCTAACCCAGAATGCTTAATAAATCCTGATGCCTTTCAGGTCATTTGTAAATTTGTTAAAGGTATTGTGAAACCAGCATACCCACATTAATTGGGGTTTTACATCTCTCCAAGCGCAAAAAATGTACTTTTCTTCCAATACATAGAATGATTCATATGAGAATTTGGAAAGATGGATAAATAACAGTGTGCCTATAACAAAGCTATGTGTGCATTCAAATAATTAGAACACAGACTATGAAGTGAAATATAATCATTCACTAATGCCCCAACATTATCAAATTATCCAACATGTAAATCAATTTCTGATGAGAAGATGATATAATATCAAAACCAAGAATGTGGGACATAGTTATTTGGATCTAGAAAATTTACATCCTTCAAATGGCCATAACTATAAAAAGGAAGATAGGTGCTTCAGGAGAAGTAGAAATAATAATTTTTAAATTATTTTTCTATGTTTGAAAGGGAGGTGTTACAATTGTATATGTAGTCATGACCAACAACATTAATCATGTCATCAATATTCTTAATGCACGCTATTATAAAATTGTTCCGCAGGTGTAAAATGTAACGCATGTTTAGAACCTCAATTATAGAATGAAATAAAAAAATTATAGACGAAGCGTGGAGAATTAGAATCTTATGAGTGAAAGAAGACTTGTGCACCGAGGGATAAAATAGCAGAAGATGTGAGGATTTTCACAGAAGTGAATAAAATATATAAAAGTGAGGGATTCCACAATGTGTTCCATAATCCTATGTGATTCCATCTTGCATGAAAAGTTTCTCTACCCACAAAAAACCTAAATTCCCTAGTACCTTCTTCATTCTCCTTATTTACATTTCCTTAGTATATGATCCACTTTTCATTCCAAATCCAATTCTAGAGGGGGGATTTTCTTGACTTTTTATTCCATCACAGAGTCTATAAAAATGATAAATGGAAAAACTATAGAATTGAATGGGGAAAACACATGAAGAGAATCATGAATTTCAAATGCATGTGTTTCAGTAAGCATTATTCCGAGAAAAATGGCATCGACATGCAACCTACGTGCATGCCCAAACACATTTCGCTCAGTGTTTTATATATGCCTATAAATTGACCCATGGTGTCTTCGTTTGGATTTAAAAATTTCCCTGATGCCGAATTGCTACTCTATTCTCTTTAATACTTCACCTTAGTTTTCCAAAATTGTCATGGAAATTATTCAACACCTTGGCCAGAAGATTTAATGGAGTATCATTGTAATTTTTTCATTTTACAGTTGGAAAACCATAACAATTGGATTCCTAAATCACCCAACCTCCAAAAATTACAAATAATTCCATGCCACATATTTCTTTTATATTGAATTTAGTTCCCCACTACAAGGGTCACCTGTGAATACCCATGAATACTTGAGCCATGTCTCCTCCATGTATTAGCATACAGGTTGTTCGTTGATTAAGTGAATATCATGTTTCCCAATCCTACAGGTGTGCCCATAAAATATCTCCCTTACCTACTTGGACACCCCTCTTTGATTCACAAACTCTTTTAACTCAATAATCCATAAACCGCACTTCAATTGCGTCATTATCAAGGCTTCTACTTCACTTGCTCCATTGTTTGAAATGGATTTTTTTGAGAGCTCCACCAAATCCTTTTTACTTATCAAAATTTTAGGAAATTCACATCCACATATCACCTATTTGGGTCTGTATTTCCACATTCATAGGTTTCCCACAATTTTTTTTAAATATGGTAAGGATTCATGGGGTGTTTGTGGGGTTTTATATGAACAGTCACATTGACAATTCTCATTGGAATAGTGTTGAGATGTTTCCAATTCTAAGAATAAGGGTTTGGGTCCTAATCACTCCCTTATGAAATAGCTTATACCATAAATATTTTGTATAAAAGGTATGTTTCATGATTTCCTTTTCATTTAAGCATAGGATAATCTTCAGTCCCCATCTAGGATCATTTTTTGGGAATCCATCAAGGTGTAAGCCCCTAAACAATATTGTTTCTTCTTTTTAGTAGACCCTTGTCCAATTTAATGTAAATAGAGGGAGGGATAATCACCTCTCCCTCTTCCACCATCACCTAGCAGTCTTCCATGGTCGTCATCATCAGCTTTCCCTCATCCACTAGAGGTGGAGGAAATGTGACTGTGCCTTTGTTTAATCATTAAAATACTCTTATTTCTAACACTGAGCATAACTCACATGGTATTATATATTTTTCATGGTCAAAACAATTGCAAGAATCAATGAATTATGAGAACATTGATTCCCACCATAATCTGGAAACATAGGAAGACTTCTCAGGGCCTGAGACCAATGAATTTCCTTTTCAGGTGTCCAACCATAATTCCCTTAATCTAGGAATCCTCCTTAGAAACAAATTCCAAATTAAAAATTAAAATGATCATGGTTTCCATTTCACGAAGTAATCCCAAACTCATTTCTCTCAAAAGACAATACTATCCTATATGACTTATAGTACTTTGTGGGATTCGATTCCCATCCATATGGGATACGTAGGAGACATCCTTGATTTTCAAACCAGAAATTTCATATTTTCCCCATTCTCCATGGGCCATATTACAAACATGGTATAATTTAACATGGATACCCATATCCTTTCCACGTTAATTGGGTTTTTTCGGCATAATTTCAACATCTAACATTTACTATGAACCTTTCAATTATATGTCCTTAACAGATGACATCAAACTATACGGTTAGTTTCTTATTATGTGATCTTAAAATAAATGATGTGTCACATTAAGTGGGCTCGATCTAGAAGAGTTATAACTTATTTCACATGGATAAGTACGTAGCCCATTTTCTATGCATGATCCTAATATAAAAAACAAACATTCGTCTCTTGAGCTGACAAAAAATACCACAGTGCCCCAATAAGTAGCTAAAAAAACCAGTATCATCATTACGATGATTAAAATATTATTTATATATTATATTAAAGGATACAATTTATAAATATTGTCTAATACATAAGCATATTTCAATTACTGAATAACTTATAAAACATAATGATGATTCTAAATTTTACCCATGTTAATACGTGATAGAATATTACAAAGAAAAATTATTTTATAATTGGTGAATTAGTAAGGATCCATGAAAATATTATAAATTTATAAATAGAGTCCTACAGTCAACACTAATGTCCCCCCAAAAAGGTGTGATGATGTCACGGCCCATCCCCACGGGCCCGAGCTATGACTACCCCAAGCCCACCTTCCATATGCCATGGGAAAGTGACTAGCACCAAAGGAGGAAATACATAAAATTTGGAGGCTTTTCCATTATAACATGAAAATGAACACAACAAAGAACGAGATGAAAAAAACACTAAATAAATATGTATACCAAAGGAGTTATGAAGAAAAAGGCAGGCTGGAAATATATTCCCAACTATAAAGAACAAGGAAACTGAAACTACAAGTATTGGATAATGGGATAACGGATCCTGGATAGTCCACCGGGAAATTTTACCTACTGGGTAGGTACAGATAGCATTCACAACACTCCATGTTCAACCATCTCCTCAGTGTACCATCATAAAATGTGGTCCACCTCCAGGTACAGTCCATTCCTGGAACATTCATCCTCGGTCAGCGTTGTCAATCTTCTGCATCCAACACAACGAGGTGTGGGAATATCCAATGCAGGGGTGAGTATAACGATACTCAGTAGGGACCCCGAGACCCTCGAGGTCTCACAAAACCAAAAAGGATAACCCACAAAATATGAAATAAATATATTTCCCCATGTAGTTATATGACCACATATATACCTAATTTATCATGTAATCCATCTCAATCATTAGGTAAACACAAAAGTTATTGACCCAGCTCAACTAGGATTTTAATTCACATTATAGAAAACATGGTTGCTGGAGAAATCCTCCTCTGTCAAGTATAATAGTCCTGCAGTGACACCAAGGCTCTTCCCACTATCCTTGGAATGTTGAGGTACTCCTCCTCTAAAGTAAAGTGGGTCTACTATGTCACCATTGCGCTACCCACCGTGGGTCTACCGTGTCACCAAGGCCCTCCCCATCGTAGCCTTCAAAGGTACTGATCCTATCGAGTATTAGGTCTCCACACTCTTCTTTCTTTTCTCAGAAAGGATCCTCTCCACAAGCTACTGGTCGATAATCCATCTATCATGATGTCCCATTTAGAAGTATCTCAAAGGACTTCCACGTCATAGGGGTCTCAACGCAATAGACAATGCGTCAATCGGACGCCCGATCTGTGAGTTATTACCATTTCAGTACTGGGGGCCCAGTTGGATTCGTGCACGATACAGCCTGACCATATCTCAACATAACCCTAAACTCTAGCGGGGTATACTCAAAGGTACTTCCACTCTTGAATAATACATGCGCATCTGATGGTTCGACAAACAATTGTATGTTTCCAAAAATATGGCCAAAGAATGTAATGGTTCGGTCGTGGACCTGGGTATAGTCCGACCCGATCGAACCAACCCGATCCGACCCGGTCTGGGACAACCCGGTCATACATGTTGGGTCTGGACCGACCCATAGGGTGGCCCATCCTATTTTGTTCGGCCTGGCCCATGAGGCCCAGCCCCACAGGACACGTGGGCGGTTCATCCCGAGCTAGAGGACTGTTCGTCCAGGAGCACTACGAGGGTGCAGCCTAGCGCGGCGTGGCCTAGAGGGTGCATCTGGGCCAGTTCTTCTAGGGTGCCACAATGGGGCGCAGCTAGGGCAGAATGGGGCCCGCGAGGCGGGCTGGGCGTGTGGGCCGGCACAGTTCTGTTGGGTGCTCCAAAGGAGGCCAGGTAGGGAATGGCTTGGCCGGCATGAAGCCAGGAGGCGGTCGTGTAGGCCGGCAGGCAGCCAATATGTGGCCAAGAAAGCCAATAGGTAGTCGAGAGGTGGCCGGCCGGGCGCGGGTAGGCCGGCAGGCGGTCGGGCAGGGTGCCAGGCAGGCCGGTGGGCGGCCGTGCAGGCCGGCAGGAATTCGGGCATGCTTGCGGGGCGCGGGCCGGCTCGGGGCTGCAGCTTGGCTCGGCGAGCGGCATGGACTGCAGGGCTCAGCTAGGGCCTATGGCAGAGCAGGTCACCACGGGGGGAGTCGTGGATCACCTAGGACGCGGGTATCACAACCTTTTTCTTTTCTGCCTTCGTCACCTCATTGCTTTATCACCATCCCAAATAATATCACAAAAGGGATCGCCGAAGGGATTCAGACCATGTTAGTTTGGATTGCACCCTCCGTGATTAGGGTGATAAAAATCAGTTCATCATGGCAGGAGAACGATGAAAAAAATATCACCCATCAAAGGATACATATCCTCAATCTTTGTTTTACAAAAAATAACAACATGACACATAAAAGAAAATATCCTCTTCCTTTTTTGTTGAACGCCGATGATGTTTTGGGAAGAAGTCGAAGGTGATAGTTGTTCGTCGTTCCTAGAACACACTTCCAATCCAGAGATTGTGAGTCGGCTCATTGATGACGATGTAGAGGGAATGTCGGTGGAAGACGTTCCATGTCGGTAGATTCTTTGAGGAAGAAATCGAAGAATGTTGGCTTTCTCCTTAGTCGAAGGTGTTCTTCATTGGGAGATTTCTTTCATTACTCCTCATCTCAATGTTGCCACCAAAATGAATAATTCCAACAAATATAATAATAGATTTTTATAATATGTTATTTCATTTTTCAGCACAAAATTTAAAATGGTGAATTAAATAACATGGCTCCCCCATAATTAAGGTGGATGATTTGGCACAATTAAATTATGGGATTTGGGACCAATAAAAGAGGGGGTGTGTGAGACTCTCCCTAATTAATGAGGGGACTTTAGAGATTCCATATCCAACCATTAATAGGGGGTTTAGTCCCGTGTGGTCCCAAAATCATAACTTCTCATGGGAGGTTAGGTTCGGGTCAGCCTCACCACCATAACCTCTGACGGGATGTTAAGGTGTGGTTGTCCCACATTCAACTTCCATGAGGAGTTTTTAACCAACAAATAAAAATTAAGCCACACACATTATTTTTATTTATTTCATTCTATAAAAACCCAAAAAACTATCTTTTAACCTCAACCCACTACCATCGAGGTGATAGACTTCTTTAGCGAAAACTGGCGTTGCGAGTTCTACGGTGCCCTCATATTTCAATTCCGAGAACTGGTACAAAAGTTAAAAAACCCCACTCATATGTTTACTAAATGTACCCGAAAAAAACATCAGAAATTGATTTCGGGAACATCGGACCTTGGAATCATGCACCATCAATTTTCACAGACTTGTAAAATTCCTATGTATTTGAGAAAAAAAATTACATGGAATTTCTAGGTCTTAATATTCTCTCCACCTAAGGGCTTTACATCCCTGTATGTTAAAACTCAAACTAAGGGAACAAGTGGTGGTACTGAACACTGATATGAGCCTCTGGCTTCCATTATTTCTACTAGAGATTCTCATGCTGCCAGCAAACGCACACCAAAGGTATCGACCATACACGTAGGACCTGCTCCTGTAGATCCTCAATCTCCACTGGAACCTCCGTGAGATTCACCCCATCGTCAACGTCCATCTCTCTATGTTCAATGATGTTGGAAGGATCATTCATGTATCTCCTCTACTAAAATACGTGGAATACATCATGCCCCCGGTGCAACTGAGGTAGAAGAGCTATGTGGTATGCCACCTCCCAAACTCTATTGAGGACCTGGAATGGTCCAATAAATCTCAGAGATAAGTTTCCACTTCGGCCAAATCTCTATATTCCATGTCGAGGTGATACCCATACAAAGATGTGGTTGCCATCCTTGACTTCCATAGGTCTCCATCTCTTGTCAGCATATGACTTATGTATGCTCTGTGGAGTCTTCATTCGCTCCTGGATGATCTGCACCTTCTCTGTGGTAGCCCGTACCATCTCTGGTCCCACTAGTGCTAACTCCCCAGGGTCATTCCAACATAATGGTGATCTTCAATGTCGTCTGTATAACGCCTTAAAAGGTTTCATCCCTATTATGGAGTGATAACTGTAGTGGTATGAAAACTCCACCCAAGGTAAGCGATCCTCCCAGCTATGAATGATGTCGAAGACACAAGCATGAAACATGTCCTCGAGGGTCTGAATGGTCCGCTCAGTCTGGCCATTTGTCTGAGGATAGAAGTCGGTGGTCAGATTAGGGTGCATCACGAATGCCTCTTGTAACCCATTTCATTGTGTGGAAGTAAACTTTGTGTCATGATCGTGGACAATAGAAGAAGGTACTCCATGTAGCCGCACAATCTCTTTCATGTAGAGGCGTCCCAAGCTCTCTACTGAACACTTCTCTCTGATCGATAGGATGTGAGATGACATGGTTAGTCGATCAATTATCATCAAATTCAAGTCATGACCCCTGGATGTACATGGATGTCCTGTCACAAATTCCATCGATATCCCATCCCACTTCCACTCTAGGACCTCTAAAGTTTAAACGAATCTTGCTGGTACCTAGAGCTCCATCTTCACTTGCTGAAAGTGACAGATCAAGAGACAAAATATGCTACTACGTTCTTCATACCTGGAAACTAGATTTTTCATCAATGTTCCTGGTAAATCGTCGCCATTACTAGATTTACCGCTAAAGCGACTGTGTGGAACTTCCTCAAAACTTACTCCTGAAGTGACACTGGAATTGAACGAGGTATGGCTGGAAGATCATGTTCATGAGTCCCATGGACACTGATGGAGTGTTGGTTACTCCTAATGGCATAATCATGAACTTGTAGTGGTTGTACCAACATCTTACGGTTGTCTTCTACATATCCTTGTCTCGAATTCTGAGCGGGAGATTTATTGATCTAAGGCCTATCTTTGAGAACCATTGTTCTCCCTTCAGCTGATCATAGAGGTCGTAAATCCATGGGGGGTACTTCTTCTTCATTTTCACCAGGTTTATGCAATGGTATTCGACAAAAAGCCTCAAGCTCCATATGCCTTCTTGGAAAAAAAAATCAGGGTTGCCCAGGGAGAAACACTAGGCTGAATGAATCCCTTCTCCTGCAAGTCCTCTAGCTGTACCTGCATATCGCGAAGCTCCGTGGGGGCCATCCAATAATATGGTGTAGATATCACTGTCGTCATGGGGTACATGTCAACGTATAAGTCTACCTCTTTACAAGGAGGTTATATTGGAACATTGTCAGGGAAAACATCTGTGTACTGGTCCACTAGTATAGGTTTTCTCAGACTCTCCACATCACCTATTATGTGGGTAAGGATGGCCAACTGATGAGTGATAGGCTGCACCCTCCTCCGAGTAAGTCTGTCCTGTGTTGAAAAGGCTCCCTTATTGCCAGTGAAGGAAGACCCGGTCACTTCCGTGCAGACACACTACATAATGCGCAAATATAGTCAATCTGATCATGGATTGTAGATAACCTGTCCATACCCAAGATGGAATCCTAAGGCCTCGATGTCGGTACTATGAAATTCCAGCTCAAGCACTCTCCTCCTAAAATAATCTCACATTCATGGAACTAGTGTGTAATCATCGAGTATACTCATGTAGGAGTCTCTAGCCATAAGGATCGAGCCAACGGCTCCTTCGGAATCTCTGAGTTCCGAACGAGGGTAGTGGAAATGAAATATTTTCTGGCACTTGTGTCTATAAGAATTGAAGATATGGTAGAGTAGACACAGACCATACATCGAATTATCTCTATAGTGACATGATCGTGTGGTTCAGCACTTTGGAACTGAGGTCTCTCTTGTTCACCTGCTCCAGGCAGTTGTGGTGCACCTCCTGGTGGAGGCGGAGGTAACAACACGAAACGTCTCCCACCTCCAGCTGCATGACCAACTCCTCTGCCGCGTCTTCCTACTTCCTGCGGACTGCCTCAATCGAACCTCTACCTCTGCATGGGAGGTCCCTCAACTATCTTTTAATCATCTGAATGGTCGGTCAGAAAGTCACGATCCATGTGACCCTACCCACTATATGTGTACCAATTCCCGCTCCTGGTGTTATGTCTCTGCCCCGGGTTCCCTGAAAAATCGATCCTGAGTCATGTGGTCGTTCACCTGTTGGTCTGGTCCTCTTGGACCAATGAGACATCTAACTAATAAAAGCTAACGAAGGCTTTGTTGCATGTCTACTAGTGGTTGGTCTCAGTTATGGAGACTCCTCAGCAATGAAACTCTCCACTAGTAGGTCTCTCTCCAACATCCATTCCTACGTAGGGATGCAAAGGGAGATCATAAATTCCCTGATCTCTCGCATGAGCCCCAACTTGATGGTTAGGGCCCTGTAAAATGGGATTTGTACCATATTTGTGGAGTAGCACGAGAGGTCGGTGAACCTCGCTGGGTACTGTGCCACTGTCATGCAATCATGCTGCAGGTGAAGTAGATCTTGTATCAGCACTGCACGTAGAGTGGCTGGGACAAACTTCACCAGAAACATGCACCCTAAGTCTACCCAGAGTACTGTCTCCTCACCATGAACCAAGAGCATCAACATCCACCATCTTCTTGCTGATTCTTGAAGGAGTCTCGCGGAAAGGATCTCCATAAGGTTGGATTTCGTCCCAACCATTCGTTATACTCTTGCTAGAGCCTCTAGCCAATCCTCTACTGCCTGAGAGTCCATCTCTCCACAGAACTGGTGCGGCCTCTCATGCTAGAACTTGTTCAACGCGCTCTAGCATTGTGCATTGTCTGTTGTAGTGGCTAGTGGAATCGGTGGTACAACAGGTAGTGGTATTGCTGGTGCCTCCACTAGAAGAGGGACCAGCACCAAGGCCTCATTGCTCGTTGGGCTATCCGTGCATAAAATTCTTGGGGCCTTAGCTGGTGTCCGTGGGGAGGCATCCATAATGAAACTAATGTTACATGGTCAAAGATTATACCTGATGAGCTGAATTGGTTGAGCTGACATGAAGAAAACTTTCGAAAACACAGACGCAATCATTGTTTTTGAGCACTGAGTCGGAAATCAGTAGTCAGGGTCCTAAAATACGGAAACGTCGGCCACCGCACCAACACTAGATTCACTTAACTGAAAACCACCCTCAATAGACTTATCACTATTGCTTCACAGAAAATATTGGAGTCCTATGTTCTGCGGTTGAACTGACTCCCATAATGACAAATTGTCACAACCCATCCCCCAGGGACTGTGTCCTGACTACCACACGACCACCTCCCAAAGGCCAGGTGCTGGCGATTACCACCAAAGGAGTACATCTCTAAACTGTGATGGCATTGCCTTTATAACATGAAAATGCACACAGTAGAGTTCAAGTTGGAAACAATACACTAAATAAAAATATATACAAAAGGAATGCTGAAAAGTAATAGGGGGTTGAAAATATACACCCAACTATAAATAACAAGGAAACAGAATGTGGAAGTACTAGAAAAAGGGAATACAGATCCTAGATCATCCACCGGGAAATCATACCTGGTGGGTTGGTACAGATAGCATCCACAACACTCCAAGTCTATCCGTCTCCTCCGTCTACCATAACACCATGTGGTCCACCTCCGGGTACCATCCAGTCCTAGTACACAAAGCCTTGGTCAGCATTTTTTGTCATCTACATCCAACAAAACGAGGTGCACGCATAGCCCATGCAGGGGTGAGTATATAGATACTCATTATGGTACCCATGACCCTCCATGTCTCACAAAATCAGCAAGGATAAACCACAATGTATGAAATAAATAGACATCACCACATAGGTATTTGCATATAGATATACCTAATTTATCATGTAGTCCCTATCAATCATGGGGTAAACACATATGTTACTGACTCAGCTCATCCAAGATTTTTATTCACATTATCGAAAACATGGCAGTTGGAGAACTCCTCATATTTCAAGTACACTGGTCCTGCTGCGACACCAAGGAGCTTCCCACGATCCTTGGACTGTTGAGTTACTCCTCATGTTGAGTACTATGGCTCTTTTGTGTCACCAAGGCACCCCTCCCCCCCACACCATGGTTCTACCGTGTCACCATGTCTCTCCCCCTCGTTGCCCGCAAAGGTACTCCCCCCGTTGAGTATTGTGGGTCTGTCGCTGAACCAAGGCGCTCCCCAATGTGGGACTGCCGCAACACCAAGGCGCTCCCCACTGGGCTAGTCATTTCACTCTGAGTCAAATCGGTCAGTAGTCGTCATGTCTCAGTAATCTACTAGATCTCTGTACTCTGCTCACTCGTCTCCAAGAGGATCCGCTCCACGAGATACTGGTTAATAGTCCAAATATCATGAAATACCATGTATAATTAGCTCAAAGTTCTATCACGTCATAGGGGTCTCAACGTAATAGATGACGTGTCAATCAGATGCTCGGTCTGTGAGTTATTTGAATTTTAGTCCTGGGGGCCTGGCTGGATTCGTGCACGATCCATCCTAATTGTATCTATACTTTTCCGTGAACTCTAGTGGGGTATACTCAAAGGGACCATCGTGCATGAAGAATACCAGTGCCACTAACAGTTATTAAAATGGACGCCTGGTGCCTAAGATATGGCCATTGAATGTAAAGGGTCTGTAGTGGGCCCGATTCCGGTTCGACCCGGTCCAACCGACCCGGTCCGACCTCGTTTGGGTCGACCCGTTCGACCTGTTGGGTCTCTCCCATCCAATTAGGTGGGCCACCCGGTTAGGTTCGGCCTGGCTTGCGGGGCATAGCTTAGTAGGCTGCATGGGTGGTTCGGCCTAGGCTCGAGGCGGTTCGGCCCAGAGCGCAGGTGCAGCTGGGCCGATTCAACCAGGGTGATGTGAGGGGGTGCGCCTCGGGCAACACGGGGCACACGAGGCATACAGGTCACCATCACACATGACCTACCATTAGAGATGAACCAGAATCATAGATGTTCCATATTCAGAGATAACCCATCATCCTAGATGACCCACCATTAGAGGTGACATGTTGTTTTAATTCCCCCACCATCACACATGACTTATCCTCAGTGATGACCATCCACCAGCAATGAGTCAACATCAAAGATAACCTACTGCAAAGAATAATATACCACTAAAATATAAAAATACCAGGTTTTCCACCATTAAGGTCATTCTACTGCCAATTGAGATACCTATTGGTGTTCAATAATAAATTTTTATACCATTATATTTCTTCTAGAAATGAATCTAAAATTTCAAACTTTGATTTTATCGAAGTTTATGTAATGTTTTTATTTTAGTATTAATATGATATCACTTCACATGTGCACCGGATAATAAATTAGTTTTTTGTATGAGGATCTAGAAAAAAATTATTATTATTATTCATTGGTTATTCAATCTTATAGTGTTATATATAAATTTTTGACAACTTCATGAGTTAGTTGGGATTGAATAATTTGAACCAGAATTTACATGATGTATTGTCACCAACATGTGACTTTAAAAGTGTTCAATGTATTGAATGTCATGATTCCATATCAATGTATGTTAGGGAAAAAATTAAATTCATATATATATTGAATTGAGATACTCTACCAAAATATATTTTAGTACAATAAATGGAACCAGTTTGACCTACCTAAGAATCCAGCCCCATGGATTTTCGAGAACCTTGAGCATTTGAGAAAGATCATAATTTCATATTATATATACTATTATATTCTATATGCGGTTTATTGTTATTATTTTTGAGATGTTTTATTTTTTAATTCTATTTATTTTCACGAACGATCTCATGTGGTTGAACTTGGGAATACCTGATATTCTTCCAATCCTTTGTTTATCAGTATTCCCATATAAACAATAGAGGTTTCACAAGTGTTGCATGTGTTTTAATTTAAAATTTATACTGGTGGAAGAGGATTTTTACCTAGATATATTGTGTTGTTTCTTTATATCTGATCTTGGATGTGGATCTTATTATTGGATATAAGAGTCATTTTGGAAGCTTGTGAAATCCAAGTGGAGGTGATTAAGTGTTTTTTGGAAACTAAGCCACATTTTTATTCCCACATGTGGATTTTTTTGTTTTAACAGTTTCTAATACTAAAAAAACTCATATTTAAACATTAAAAAACATACTATGATAGTTCATCATAACCACTATATATGTTAAATATTTTGTTGAGTAAATTTATTTCATTAATTAATTTAATTTTGATTATTGTTTTAAATGAGATTTATTCAATATTTATGAAATACGATAAATGATCAAAGTTATATAAATATAATATTTTGATTTACTACGTGATTTTTTAATAGATTTTTATTGTTTTATATTATTTTAAATAGAATATTTATTTCATACTCAATTTAATACTCGGTTGAGTTACTCACTACAACTTGCATTGGGTATTCGATGTCTGTTTAAATAACTTTGAGCTGTGATTTTTTTTATCTTTTAAACGTATGAAATTTATGTTTGTTGTAAATTTAGTTCATTATGTTAATAGATAATAGGCTTATAATTCGCACATAACTCGATATTTTAATGTCACATAATATTCGTTGTAGAATATAAAAATGAAAATGAGTCCTGAGATCATTGTTTTTGATTTATGGACTGAAATTTATGATCAATGTGAATTACATCAAATATATATAGTTTTTAATTGTGAGGAAAGTGAAGGTACATACAATAATAACAATATAGTTATAAATTCCTTGTATTATTTGTTTGATGAAGTATTTAATAGAATATCTACATGTATAAACAATTTTCCAAAATGGGATAATTTAGTAATTTCCCATAGGGGAACATATATTGTTGATGTAATCCAAATTAATAGATATTATAATATAAATGTTACTAGAAAAATAAAACATCATTATCCCACTTATTATGTTCATATTTTGTAGAATGATATCGAGAATATAATTCACTCACTAGGAAAACATGTTTATTATAAATATTATGTAATTCCTCAATTGAGGTGCCTTACATATATAGATGGAAAGGAACCCCAATATAAATTTTATAATTGTAATATGTTATCTTATAACCAATAAAGGAAATGATTTGGATGTTGATGATGTAATAAGAATAACTCAATGTAAATATAGAATAGGATAAAGATATAAAAATGAAAACTATATCCTTGAAATCCAAATGGTCTGATGAAAACAAAAAGGTAAACAAGAAAGATAAATTGATAATGTGATGGTGCACTTGTATCAATGATTCAAAAAATAAAAGAATTTTATGTTATTTAGGAAACTAATATGTAATAGTAAAAATTATAATAGAGGGAAATTGAGAATGGACAAGAAGAGAGATGATAATTGAAATGAAATAATATATTTTGTGTGTAAAAGGAAATAGAATGTCAAAGTAGAATTTATTATTATGAAATAAAAAAGAAATCTGTTTCTTTGTATAATAGATAAAAAAAAGTAATGAATAATAATTTGGGGACTTATGAAGACAACTTTACAAATTTAGAAAAAATGAAATTTCATAAGCATTACAAATATAAAATAGCTTTTCTGATGAACATTCCTTATGTACTCATTGTCTTTCATGCTTATCCAATACGTATTTTTAATTATTTATGGAGATGAAATAATTGGTGTTAAAATGACTTTTGAATATGTTTTGGTGTAATATAACATGATTGATGTTACATTTAATGAGATTAAGGGTATGTATATGATATTTAAGACAAAACATTGCGTTAATACAATATTTAAATAAGATATTTTTGTTGAAGAATAGAAAAATTATCAAGTAATTAATGAGAATAATGAGATAACAATTTATAATTCTAAACTAATGGTTGTTAAAAAAATATTCATCAATTAGAGAAATAATCATAACATGATTCTGAAAAAAAAAATTCTCCCCTTCACACAAATTCTATATGGTCTCAATCTAGACAACATATGATTATTATGAAAATAATAACAACATGTTCTAGTTATAATACAAGATTTTACAATTTTGGAAGCACAATATTATTTATTTCAATGTTTATAATACAGTCATATGGGAAACCTATTATTAAAATATTAGTTACTAAATAACTAATTACTAACATTTATGGATTTATGTAGATATTGGTTTGAAAAAAAATTTGGGTGTACATTTTTTAGGGAACATTATAGAAGTTCCCTAGTAAGACTCTATGGTACATTAACAAAAAACATTCTGTAAACAGGATATGATATTACTTAATTATTTATAATCTGATCAACGTGGATGGCGTATATGTCACTTTTGGTGATAATTATAAAGTAAAAATTATTGGGTACTTGAAATTTGATAATTCAAATACTATTAAATCTACAATTATTTTTTGTATATTTTTTAATGTATAATATTCACTGAATATAATATCTATGTGATGATTTCTATCATGTGAAATTTAAAAATAATGCCAGAAATTTCATTAAATATTTTATTTATTTATTTTATATTTATAAAATGAAAATGTTTGTGCTGTAAATTTTGATTCAGTATTTTCAAAATATATTTCTTTTATAATTATAATTAATTAAGAACAATATAATTCCTTTAGTATAATATTAAAAAAACAACATTCATCACTAATAATTATCACCAGAATGGGGTTAGTAAATAATCTACATAAAATAGAATTTCCAAAGGATAGTCTCTTAAACCAATATCAAAATGATACTCAATAATAAATTTCATTCAAATCATATAAAGATGCTTCAACACTTAAACTAATTTATTTGGTTTAGATGGATTTATTTGGAACTTATGGAGATTCTAGTTCAAATGGAAATAACTATGTTTATATTCATGCATATGACATCTCTGGTTATACACGAGTATTATTTTAAGCTCATAAATGTGAAGAGGCATATTATTTTATCATGTCTTATACATTATTAGGGAATATTATTGGACTTCGGAGTAAGACTTTCAAAGGTTAGAAAATAATTGACTTGAATATTTTTCCACAATAAATTGTTCTAGTAAGACTATACCTTCTCATAGGGACCCAGATAAGATTTTATATAATGAAGAAATAGAACACTTCAAAATATTTCATGGAAAATTCTTAATGAATGTGACTTACTAATTTTTTATACAAATTTTCTATCAGAAATAATTTATATAATAAATAGAGTTTTATATAGACCTCTCATAAATAATAATTCATATATATTAATGAATAATAGACCTCAAAATTTTAATAACATTACATAGTTTGGGTTCAATGTATTTATAGTCAATACTATTAAAAATCATGAAATATTTTATTCCAAATTATAAAAATGAATATTCATAGAACATTCGAAATCTTGAAAATAATATATGGTGTTTAAAAACGATCCATGATCATATAAAATATATTTAATATAACATTTGATGAAACATATACACACTGTCCAAACAAACCTTTAGAAAACTTGGAGGTTTACCTTTCTATTCCCGATATCGATGTGATCCATTCAAAAAATTTTGTAAAACAAGTAAATAATCAATCAGTTATATGGAATATCCAGAATATAAATGAAAATATATTGAAGAAAATGAGATATTGAACCATTATATTCATTGATATATTATGACACATAGATACCATATTCTAGATTATGTTTTGGGAGACCATGGACGATGTACAAAAACTAGAGATTATCCATGAAATCAGGTTAATCATCAATCATTCATACCATAAGACGAACATGTGAACATAAATGTTGAAATTAATGATGCTTTTTCATGATGTTATTGTATAAATAATATAATAAAAATGGAATAAAAATGTTTTGGATATAGTATATAGACCATATGACACTCTGACTATTGGAACATAATTTTTTTTAGATATAATGTTGATGAATCATGGTCTATATTATGAATAAAGGCAAGGTTTTTTTCACAAGTATATAGTAATAAATAAGGTATTCACTATAATGAAACATTTTTGAAAATATCTATACTTGAATTAATTAGAATATAGGATGCCTATGCAGCACACTTTTATTTCAAACTATATCAATTGCATATAAAAAATTCATTCATAAATAGTTATATTGTTGAGGATGTTTTTTTGAACATCCATTAGATGTGAAAATCCTCATTTTACCAATATTGTTTTCAAATTAGTAAAATAATTATATCATTGAAAACTAGATCCTATATAATGGGTTGATATGATCATCTCACTTACAATTTATAATGTTTTTTTAAAATCAATAGCTGATGAATATATTTTTATAAAAATATTTTCAATTGGTGTTATAATAGATCAAGTCTTTGTGAATTATATTATAATTCTGTCCTCTAAACATTGTTGGTGTAACTATTTTTCCAATATAATGGAATGTGATTTTGATATTTTTTTTATCGGTGAACTTATATTTTTTGTCTCTATTTATATTTTTCAAAAAAAAATTTAATTATTTCAAATCAATTAAAATACACTAATGAAAATCTAAAATGATTTATTTTAGTAATGTAGTGATACAACCATGAGTTCCACATAAAATTCTGTTCTTGAGAAAGATATAAAGCAATTGGATCAAAACAATTATAGAGGTATGATATAAAGCCTACAATACTTAACAGGTAACTGAAACAATATTATGTGTGGTGTTTGTATGTGTGACTTCTTTCCTAGAAACCTTAATGAGTAAAATTTTAATTTTGATAATATCATTTTAAAATACCTCATATCTAAAAACGATTTAGGATAGTATGATCCTATTAGATATTAATGTCACATTGTGAGTTATTCCGATGTATTTTCTTCTAACAGTAAGTAATATTAGAATAGAATCTCTAGAACATGTCATATTTGGGAAAGTCAATTGTATACTGATATAGTAACAAGGATTTCTTTGCACTGTATAATTTTGATGTAGAATACAATTCATCAGAAGCATTCATTATAATAATATTTTTTGAATGAGAAACACTATTCATTATTATGAATATCAATCCATATATGTACCTCTAAAATGTTATAAAAAGGGAAAAAAATATATAAGGAAACTGTTACTCATTGAAAATGAATTCATATTGATGTAAGACATCACATTTTGAGAGTCGATAATACATTAGATTCACCTCTTATGGAATTGATTCAAACAATTAGTTCTTTAAGAGAATCGATTTGATGTATTTTCAAGACAAAATAATAATTATCCTTTTAGTGACACAATATTTACTGAAAAAGTACATTTGGAATGATTGTTATCCAATAAGTCATCGGTGCATTGGGATATCTAAGACCAAGTATAGATAAAATGGTTCTTTATAAAACACAACTTTTTCTATCATTGGTTTCTTCATCAATTATATCAATATATAGATTTATTGGTGGTAAATATGTATTTCATTTGGAAAATGAATCATGTACGAGAGGTACATTTTTCATCCACTTATTGGGAAATATGTATCAATCTGTTGCATATTAAATATTATGATGACTATAAAAAATATATTTTATTTTCCATGGAATATTTTTTTATGTTGTGTTACTTTATCAGACTATTTTCTGTACAATGATAAGGCCATTTGGAACTATTTGAAATGGGGAAATCATAATTATATTCATGTTCATTATGAATATGGTGTGTCCCAATAAATAATTTGATACAATGAAATATATGGTTATGAAATTTTTCTTTTAATGAAATCATTACAACTTTACACCGAAATTATTTTCCTGTTTAATGGATTCAATTATATATATATATATATATCACATTTAACACTTGAAAATTTTAAAAGACTATAACTCTTTAAATTAACCTATTTATGACTAATATTTTTTATACATGGTTTTTTAAATATCAAGGTTTATGACTATGAAAAAGGGGGATATATTTGAAACATTAATATTTTAATAATCACAAATAATTATTATTATATTTTTAAAAAACATTATGTTTTATAATAATATATCATTTTCTAAAAAAAATTGTATGCGTATTAAAAATATTAAATGTTTTATAATATTTGTTCCAATTCCATACAAAAAATACAATCATAGATGACTCACCATAAAAATGAATCATCCTCAGAGATGGAATGTGATCATAGATTTCTCACTAATAGATTTGACACACTAACTGAAATCAGTCAACATCATAGATGAACAACCATCCTAGATGAATCACCATTACAGCTGACCCACTACCATATATGACTCACAGTCAAATATGACCTACCCCTAGGAATATTCATCAACCAAAATGTTCCACCATAATGCATTCCAACACATTGATAGTGCTACTTCTAGATGATCTATAACCATAAGTTGTACCGTTTGTTTTTCAATCATTGTTTTTCTTCCTAACAATAATTTAATTCTTTGGATATATACTTTATTCAAGTGAATAAATTGAATTAAATTAATTGTAATATCAAAAGAATTATAAATACATAGTAATGAATAAATTATAGTTTAGTATAAGGATATAGGAAATATTTGTGGTAATTCATTAATAGGTATTTTAACATGGAGTGATATATATTTCTAGAGACATCCCTCTTCAGCTAGTGGGGATTGATCGATATAGACTTGAATTTATGTGGGGGTATTCTTAATAAATTAAAAGTGTTAAATTGTATAAAATTTTAAAGGAAAATTTATGTGAAGACATTGAATTAAAATATTTTTTATAGATCTTCCATAGACATTAATGATATAGTCAACAACACTAAATATTCTAGTTATCACTACGAAATTAGTTTGTGATCATCTCAAATCCAAACCAGAGGATATTATAGGAACTATAATATTATATACTAAATAATAATTCATCTAATAAAACATATTATTTTTTCAAATCTAATGATTTCATATAGTTTCAATAAATATTCCTATATTCTCAATTAATAAAAACACAATATCTTATGCACTATAACAAAAGAATACATGATCTTATCTCAATCCACTCAATATCTCCATACCCATGGAAAATTTTGAAGATCTCCATTGGTTGTCTATTATATATACTATGTGTAATTTTTGGTGAGTATTTGAGTCTTGTAAACTTATGTTATTGTGTGAATACATGATCATTTCAATAGATCAAATTATTTGTTATAATATTCTAGTGGGAAGTTGGTGAATTCCATGTGAAGTGGATTATGTTTCATCCTCAAACTAAACTACTTGTTTATTTTATTTTCGATTAATTTCGTGTTTTATTTGTTACAAATCTTAATCTCCGTTTATATATAAACTATAATAATTCATTACGTTGATAGATAATGTAAACTAGAGAATATATAATGTAAATGACTTTGCAAATTAATTTAAAATATTATATATATTTTAAATTTTAATATAGTTGAGTGATAATCAAGCATTGATAATATATTTTAAAATATTAATCATGCAATAAATTAATTTTTTTATTAACTGGGATAATTTATTTTTATTGGGGGGTTATGTAAAAAAATTTAAATATAAATGATAATGTGTACTCAACTAAACCACCTATTGAGAAAATGAGACCGACCAATAATCTTATTCCATATAAATTAAATTTATTTAATTATTTATTTCAATATTTATTTATTTAAAATTATTTTTTATATGTTCACTCTCTTTTTCAAATTTCTTTTATATATTTTTTATTTAATTGAAATTATAGTCTTTCAAATTATAATACTTATAGAATTATTTTATTTTGAATAAGTTCATTTTTATTTTCATGAATTTTAAATAATAAATAAAATCTAAACGAAAAAGGACACACCGACTAAAAAAAATAAATTTTTTATACTAAATATAATTTCATAAATAGATTAAATAGAATCAATTTTACATGTAAAAATATTTTTTAAAAAACATAATATTTACTCTTAGAAATATATACTGGAATTATTATTATTATGTATTATATATTTATTTGAACTAATATTAATTATTATCAATTATTTTATTACTATTACAATGAAATATTATGAAATAAATAATAATAATTATTGATTATTTTATTATATATTTATTATATTTACGTTATTAATTATTAATAATGGCATAACTAAAATATTAATTAATGTAGATAATATAAATGTTAATAGCATCCGTCATACTATCCCTACCATTATAAATAAAGTTGATTATATTATAAAAAAACAAATATTAAATAAATAGTTATATAGAATATATAATTATTTAGTATAAGTTCATTATTATAAAATTATTATAATATTAATAATCAGTATATTTTTATTAAAAAAATATATTTTTAAAAAAATACAAGAAAGGTGCTTATACATATGAATGCATCATATAAAAATATTAAATAGAAGTAACATTTTAGCAGGGCACCTTCTTAGAAATATTTTTGGTGAGGGAACATTATTATTAAGCACCATTGTACGAAATGTTTCAAAGAAGTCGTTTTCCTATATTTTTCATTCATAAACTTCTTTATTGGGTGTGATCTCTCATTCTGTGAACCTCCGTTTAAAAAAATACATACACCATTCATCGTTTCATTGAGAATTAGATTCCCAAAACAATATTTTTTTAAAATTTAATTAAAATTTACATTATATGGGTTGTTTCTAGGATGACATATTGATAGGATGTGTTGGTGTGTACTCCATGAATGTGGTGAACCCACTATGGTTCTATAAACTCACTGTATTTGAGGATGGGTAAGTGATGGGAGATGTTATATAATTCATTCATTATAATGTGAAATAATTGGAAGTACTAGCATATGGATAGAAATAGATTTACCTATATGATTCATTAAAATTTCTCATAATGATACGACATATGTGGAAATTTCATAATCATAATGGAGGAGAATGACCAGTGGATCATGTGTGGTTTAATGATACATGAGAAATTGGGGAATGATGGAATTTGGACTACATAGAGAAGATCAAAAATATATTCCTTCTACAATTCACAATACTTGAGAACATGAGGGCAAGAAAGAAAAACCTGGTTACCTCGATTTGAAGTCAAGGTGAAAAATTCAAATGTATGAATCTTCTATAAACTACCAAATATATAAAACATCAATGTCTTTTAAATGTTTCACATGAATTAGTGGATGAATATGGGAATTATTATTTTTACTTACGACCACCAAAATTAATATGTTTTATCATTTTCCCATCCTAAAAAAAATAATCATTTCAATCTCCCCATGTGCACACAACATATATTCCAATTCATATTCTCTCTCATACCATCATCTGTTTCAACATTAAAATAGTGATTCAACACATCCTTTTTAAATGGTGTCTAAAACTCAATCCATTAGGACAAATGTGATCACTAAATCAATATGAAATACTATTGAACTATATACGATAAATTTTTAGAATGTAAATTTTTTCATATACAAGTTTTGACTTGAATATTAAATTTAGAACATTGTTTTTTAATCTATTACTGATTATTTATTGGTAGAAACCTAATAAAAATAAAAACTACAAAAATATAAACAATTTCGAGAATTATTAAGTATATGGATGTGTGTATTTATTCTTGTATATAATGTAGTATATATATAGATATACCTAATTACATAAAAACATATATTAATATAATTAATTATAAATAAACATATTTATATTTAAAATAATATATATTTATGTTCATGAATTCAGTCTAGCGAATATTAAACTATTTTCTGATATATTTATTACAAATTATAAAAAAATGAAGATATATAAATATAAATACATATATCACCTGAACGTGTTAATATATAAATAATCATAAATTTAATATTACATAAAACCAAATTTTTTTGTATAAAATATATCATTTATATTCATTTAATTCTCTTTATGTTGGAAATAAATTTTTTATTCCAACATATTAATTAATATATCTAAAAATCATTGTTCACATACACACACAAATAGAAATTATATATATATTTTGTATTCTAACATAATTTTGTAAAAAAAATTAAACACGTGTAAATAAATATATGTAATATTATGCACTGTTTTTAGTGTATACAATAAATAAACTTTAAAATAATCTTATAAATATTTATAAATGAATTGTTTTAAATAATTACACATATATTTTTTTAGGTGTGAATTCTTATATCTATATGTATTTATGTTGAAGTATTAATATTTTTATTTATATATGTACATGTCTGAAAATATCCCTATAAATACATAGATTTTTATATATGACTAAAATTTATTGATCAAACACATATATAAAAACCAATGAATATATATATACGTAGACACAGACACACTACAACACACACAATCATACATACATGTAAATATAATAGTATATAAAATCTTATATACTTGTATACATACAAATTAATATATCCATATAAATACATAGTAAACAAATTTAAAATAATAACACACCTAAAAACATATAAAAATTTATATTAATATATTTACATTAAAAAATAAATACATATAGAGAGGTATATTGGAAAATATTAATGTAATTTTTAACCATCATTCAATATAACTAATGACATAATTTACAACTATTCATCTAAACAGTTATAAAAAACATGTGATTGCATGTATTCATATTTATATATAACTATATAAAAATATCAACATTGAATCATCAAAATAGTGATTCATAATAAAACTATTTTTTGGAAATACCTCATGAGAGATTAACAGTTCTAAAATGAAATGGAAAATATCATCTAGTCGATTCATTTTTCCCTAATACAAAAGTTATATCAATTAATATTTTTTTTAGATTATTTTATTAATATAATAAATCTACGAATAATTGGATTTATATATTTGGATACATTCTTTATGAAAGTATAAAATTATATTTATATGTATTTATGTTGTTAAATATGTATTTTTTTAAACATATAAATAATTATATTTATAAATATCTATCTTCATATAGATACGTCTAAAAAATTTCATATTTATATACATATATAGGTTTATTTTTATAACTAATTACACTAAAATATTTATATTTAACCAAGTTTATAAATATTTGTATTTATGTAAATATAATAATATTTAATCACATGTATGTACTGGTATTAAAATATCATTAAAAATACTTATAATTCAATACACCTATAATTTTTTTTTGTCAAACATATATATAAGAACTAGTAAAAAAATAAATAAATATGTGTATATATACACACACACATACATATTAGTGTTTTATATATAATCACATATACTATTATATACTAAAAAATTAATACAGTCTTATAAATATGTGTTTAAATATATATATATAACTATATGCAAATTTCCACATACATATATATGTTTATAATAATATAATAACATAATATTAAATATTGAAATTTATATGCAGTTATTATTAACGTAATTATTTACCAATATAAGTATTTTCATGAATATGTAAATAAGTACATACCATTACAAATCTATATTACTATATTTGAATTCATGCATACATATATATAGTGAGGTCTGTACAACAATATTAATGTAGTTGTTTTCATGCATAAAATTATATTAATGAAATTATTTACAAATATATATCTAAATATTTCCATTAATAAACAATTAATTACTTGAAATTATACATATATATAACTAAAAAAATCTCAAAAATTAAATCTACCATTGGAGATTCATACTACAACTCTAGAATGTGAAATCTCCCATTGTAGATTCCCAATGAGAATCTACACTGGGAAATATCCATTATGAGATTCACAATGCTAATTTGAACAAATAATTCTTCTCTAGGAGGTGTTTAATTTTATATATTTATATATTAAATATTTAGATAATCTCATTAGTATACATTTGGGCAAGAATTCAAGTGGGTACATATATTTTTATATACGTTTGTTTTTATGTATGTGACTGTATAAAAATATATATATTTAAATATATATGTTTTATATTTATACATATTTATATCATAATTTAATTATTTAGATATATAATTGTATATAATTTGAGAAAAATATTTATATTTATGCATGGATATTTCAATGTTTATATGTCACGAACCAAATCTGGTCGCCATCAATATTGGAACCCGACCCGGCCCACCATAAATCCCGAAAGGAGTTCCCGATCCCCATGTACCGTAACAAGTACTCGAGTATACAAAAATGAGAACTGGGGATGATTTATCTGAGTTTATAAACGTAAAACAACAAAAGAATCCAATAAAATGAATCTGGATATTTAAAACCAAACAATGGTTTACAAAAATAAAGAAAAAATTAAATATTTTAAAACAACTCAACAAGACAATAACAAAGTTACTAAACCCAAAGTAAATATCCCCTGAACCCTCATGGAACGGGGCACCACCATCAAGCCATATCTACAAGACTTCACCATTGAGGACCTGCTAGAAACACGAACCACTTAAACTATAAAATTGTAACCAACCAGCAATAAAAAAAATAACCGAGTCTACTTAAACCCAATGGTGTAAGATGGGTGTGAGAAAATTCCCAGTACGATACCACCACTAAGAGATTCCATGAGATAAAAAATCAAATACTAAAAGAATGAAAGTTTTCCAAAACATTTAATTTCTAGTTACAATTTCTAAAAGATGTGACATAAAAAATCTATTTTCAAGTTGGACAATTTAATGAATCAACAAATTTAAAATAAATTCCAATAAAACTGAATTTTCCATCCAAATATAGGGAATACCGATGGTAAGTTAAATGGACTTAATGAGCAAAATCAATAAGAAATAACCCCTAGGCACTAGCTCATTGTGGGTCCATGGAAACTCGAATCTCGGTGGGAATAACCATCATGAGAATTTTTCTCATGCACGAGACACTTGTAAGGAACATACACATAACATATTGGTCATAAATCATCATTGTAATATTTTATATTTAGTTTTAATCATCAATCTTGCTAAGTGAAACTATTGCCAGACACCATGGATTCACTAGCATATTATTACATGTCCGTCCAGCTAGATAACATAGTTTCTTTCTTGATCTCAAACAAGTTTGACAAGACAAGAAGAATAATTTGCACCTGAAAATATCATTTCCACATCTAATATTAACCAAAAATAACACATTTACAACACACTAGTCACAAAATACAATTTTTCATTCAAATGCATTTTGAAATCTTACACAAACCATAATAGCCGACAACACATTTCACATCACTTCAATACTTCAACACATCCTTTAAACATTTTCATAAAAATTTTACATGGTGATACAAATCACATAACACCCCACAAAAACATTCTTCATAATACCCTTTTACATTCAAAATCATTTCATCAACATAGTTACCCAAAACAAACCACCAAAACGATTCGCACCAATATCACAATTTAATAAAACTTTTAAAAAATTTACAAAACATTCTAAAAATGGTCCACATCTTAAAACATCACTTAACCTTTAAAAACCCCATAATAGGTGAACACACACACCAAAAAGTACATATACACCCTTTCCCAATTTTTTTAATCAAATAAAACATCTAAATTTATCATAAAAAGAGGCCATGTGGTGTAAATATGTCTTGAAAACAAAACCCATTTCAAAACCCACATTTAAGAAAAAACCATATCAATTCCTATCCAGAACATAATTTTAATCTATAGAGGAATTTATAAAACTACATTCAAGTGCTATAAATTCACCTTGAATAATACTAAAAAAGATTCAAATGAAAACACACATTTTCATAAAATGCTTTCAATAAGTATAACAATGTTTTACACATCAAAAAAATTCAAAAACCTTCTTTTTATGACCACATGTCACTAATACATTACCATACTAGAATTGGTAGGGAAAACAAAATTTAGTAAATCAATACCATTAGTTATAAAATACACCCAAATAATATCTCATCAGTTAATCATGAAAACACCCAATTTCAAGTTACAAAGCATCAATAAAATAAAATACATAACCAAATCATACACAAATAGTTTTATACAACACCCAACATATGAGGAATATTAAAAATTATTAATAAAGAATGCTAACTCATGAATAATTGTTTACACATGGAACCACCTACCTTTTTAGTCATAACCCTTGAATCAAGGTGTGAAACCTCCCCTGCACCTCCGCCAGACCACAAGGAAGTGAAAATGAACACTAAACCATAATATTTCACTAAAATTAACCTGAATAAAACCCTTGGTAAGATACAAAACATCTGGTCACTCTATAATTTTATGAAAGGGTGAGAAATCCTAATGAGAATGAATGAATTGAAGAGATAAACATTTACACAAAACAATCTTGTATTAAACAACCTAAAATCCACCAGAATGTGATATTAAAACATCTAAACATTTAAGGTAGTTTCAAACATGGATGAGGAGATCATGTAGAGAATAGAATGGAGGAAAATGAGTAAAAATAGAAGGAGTTATGAAAAGATCAATTTACCTCTTGAAATCTTCTCAATTTGTCAAATCTGGAGAACAGTAACCCAATTTCATTATACTATTGAGCTCCAAATTGGGGTAGGAGAGAATGGGCGTGCGTTTCAGGAATGTGGGCTCGTGTGAGAGTTGGAATCACAGAATAAAATTAAAAATATAATACATTATTAAATAATTACATATTATTTTTAATGTAGGAAATTTTCTTTAAGGTAGGCATAATAACTTAAATAAAAGATAAAATCCACCAAGATTATAGATTTTTAAATGGTCCCAATTAATTTTGTGGTGTTCATATATCAGGTGATGTAAATTTGGAATTTTAATGGAAGAATTTTTTAAAAAAATGAATGTGTTATTATGGAATCAAAATTTATTTTTAAATCTAGAATTTGGCTCACGGTTCGGCCCAATTCATGTAAAACTCACCCATTCGTCCATAAATTATTGGGAAACCACCAAAACAAAAAATTAATGGGAATTAAAAGAAATTTTCACTTAAAATATGTCATTTATGTGAAAATTCACCCCACCAAGAAAACATTCCATCCACAGAAAGCCACAGTAAGGCCAAAAAACAACCAAACCATACAGAGAAACCAAGTGGTACTCCCTTGCCATGTTTCACCGCCAAAGGCCATAACACCTCAAATGATCAATTAAGGAAGGAATGATCTCATAAACCAAACATACGCAAATTTCATGAAACTATGAAGAATCTTCATATTTTACACAAATATAAAACTCCTCAAACACTATCCAAATAGGATTCTAGCTATTTACCCAAACGAACAACAACAACAAACAGTGTTACACTTAACATGCATTAACAAGACCATTTTGTGTTCTCCACCCCCAACAGTTACACAGTAAAGGTTTATGTAGGTAGATAGATCCAAAAAATAATTCTTGCATCCAATCCCTGACTAAGGACCTATCTGTTTTACTAGTATGGGGAGACACAAATCGGATCCCCAAAATAAGAGACAACTCAGAATTTCCCTTGATAAAATTAGGACACTTAATGGGGGAGGCCCGAACGGACTCCTGGTGTAATGGATTAAAATCCCATCATACATTTCCAAAATAACACTCATGAGACTCATAGTGGGTATCACCACCATAATATCATACCATATTAACAACAAGCATGGAAGGCATAGAAAGACCCAAAAATTTAAAATGCTGGTTGAGTCACATGGTTAGTCAGCATGATTTGGGAAACCATTTCCTAACCCTAGGGATCAATCTTTCTGCACGGATTCCTAGCACATGAACACTACTAATTGTTTACAATCTATGTGCTCGACCATGAAGGCATCAGAGGATTAAAACTATTCCAATATTTCATACTAAGGATAAGTCTTTGTAAAATGGTTTAAACGACCCTATGATTTCCCCTAACAACGAGCCAACTTATCTCTGAGACCTATGGCTGGAGATCAATGATTGATGCATCTTTGGCCTCACAGTTATGCTTTAGAAACCCCTTGAATGATAATTCATCCTTCGGTTCAACCAACAACTACAACGCAATCCCCGCTATGTTTTCCAAGACATAACAGATTCCAAACTCACATTACCCAAACCTGATACTTCACTATAACAAGGGATTAGAAGATGCACACACATCACACCTTGTTTTTTCGATTGAGAAACAATATAAGTAAAGAACACATATACTCACATTCCACTAAAATGGAATATTTTTCTGTTTTTCTGATGGAGACATTCTCCTAACATAACAGAGACTCTCAGATGATTGCACGACTTTCACCTTTATGGTCAATTGAGCATATGATATCACAAGGAATCACCAAACATGATCATTATGACTGATATAAACAATGCATGGAGTGTGACCTAACACAACATCCCCAAACAGCACACAATTCTATAAAGTTACCACAATATCCAATCTTGACCATATTTCCCACACTATTAATTTAACATGGACACATGCTTCCAAGAAACTGTGAGGAACCTAGAGGACCTCTTAGATTGTATCGAGACACTCATCCTCACTAACAACCCCATACCACATCCACCTTCGATGAAGCAAGTAGATTAATAAACTAAAGCCTCTTTCAACCATCAATGTGCACTCTTATACTATAAGAGGATTAGAAAAACAATGAATGGAAATGGTGTAGACTCAATCTAAAAAGCTCAAAAAAATGCCTTATATTGATCGAATAGAGGATATTCCAATGGAGAAACAATTCGGGTTCCACTTCAGTGGTGAACTATCCCTTAATGAGGCAAACCATACCCAATGATTGAACCTAAGGACCCAACCATGATGGTCCATTACTAAAGACACACCACAAACCAGATCAATACACATTAAGGGAATCACTATAAATTCATCCTAAAACATTTCGTAGAAGAGACCACTAACTGGCCCTTCAACCCAACATACCAACCAAACAGAACATCAAATCACAGTTCATTTAGGAGGGGTTCATTGGACTCAAAAAATCCCACAATATCATCATTTTAAAAAACAATAAATACACAACATCCCAAAATAGTCAATAAGACATCATGTTATTCCTTTAAAATAATATTTTAAAAAAATGGTTCAGCGGTTAGCGTATCCACCATTGGTACCCCATGGGTCTCACACATTCCTGTTTCTGTTCCTCAGAGGGAACCCTCCACATATCCATCCCGAAACCCATCCAGTCATTCCATTAATCCTCCATCATCCCATATAACCCCATTCATGTCATCTCTCAGTAAAATACCGAAGGTTATTACAAAAACTCATTCCACATTTCAAAACCAAAACAATCAACCAATACATCCTTTTTCTCAAGACCTCTAACCACGAAATCAAAACCAAATTACCAAATAAAAAATTTTAAAAAGGAAACAATAATTCCAATGAAAACTAAATTTCAAGTTATTCACATTAATTTCAAAACATCTCAACCCATTAAAACACCATTCAATGGTTTATAAAATAATTTTGGAAAATCATTATGAATACCAACATTGACATAGTTCATGCTTTCAAAAGTGGTGCAAACACAATATTTTCCATTTCAATTCAAAACAAAAAACTGAGTTAGACATTTTATAAAATCTAACCATTCCATAATTATTAGTGTAGTGACTTGGGTTTTGGCCCTATCAAACATTGCAATATTTCAATGAATAATTCAAGATATAGGAACAAAGACGACATGCAATTCTGAGCCTAGGTGTTCACATAATTAATTTTTTAAAATTTTAAGTGTTTTTTATACGATTCATGTGGCCAGGGTGTGTTATCTCAGAACCTATAGCTCATAATGGAAATATGAGAGCACAGTTGTGTCCGGAGCATGCCGTTTACCCTAGATGGGGTGTAAAAAAATTTTGCGCGAGCCTGCAGTGATAGAAGCAACCAGATGTGTTTTTTTAAATAAATAGAATAGTTTATTAATGATCATTGACAAGAATAACATCTGTACAGAGTCTCGGATTGAAAATATGAGTCCGTTGTTGCTTTCAGAGCAGTGATTTTACCCTATGGGAGGCCTAATTTTCCCAGTTCTGGGAGGTCTGGACTATGGTGATAAATTAATTAATTAAGTTAGTTATGTGATTGATAAAAATAAATCACCAACCCTATTCCACCATATCCATCCTCCCACAGGTGACATACCGCCTCTCCCAACCCCTTTAATTATTTTCAAAATCAAGCCGCATATGTCCATTTTTGGCGTCGAACATCAGCGGATTGAGCAACATGGCATCACAGTCGTCGTTCTACACCCAAAGCTTCGGTGATCCGACTACAGGTAGGATTTTTGGGTTTTGAAATCCCGGATACCATTTGGTTTTGTTTTCCTCTATTTTGATCCTGCTTATGTATATATCTGGTTCTGAGGGGCGCACATATGGCTTCGGAAGCGCGTTTGGACCCTAAAGGAGACCCCAACGAACCTCGGAAGGTCCTCCAGCGCGGCGGCGCCATGGCGGCCAGTGGCGGCGGCCCGTGGAAGTAGCCCGTGGGAGTCCATCGGAACGACCGCAGTGTGGCAGTCTCTCATTCAATAACTAGAGACACTTGATAGGGGGTGGAGGGTCAGTCATGTTTGTGCGTGGTCGCGCCGCGCCGCGTCGGCGTGGTCCACTGTTTGGACCGTCAGGTTCAGTCAGGTTCGTCCATCTTTTGGTAAATGGGGGTTTTAAAACTTCTGAATCATGCTCCCATGAGGTCAGGATTGCATTCCTTCTACAGAGACACAACCCTGGAAATGAGGAAAACACTTTGGTGGGGGATCATTGGTTTCAAATATTGGTATCATGGCCCGAGTGCTAGAAACGTCGAATAAAATAATGATATTTTTTATTATTCGACAACGGTTCGTTGTATATTCTACTTGGAGTATCTGATTGATGTTTTTTTAGTGGCATTGAAACCTTGATGGTACAACAAACTTTTTTTTATGGTTTTCGTATGTTCTAACAGAGAATAGGGTGTGGGACTCAAAAGGCCAGGTTTTGGCGTTTTCGGAAAAACACATATTTTCCACTGGGTGTCTATTTTGGACGAACTAGTAGTCGATACTGTGTGGTTTTATGAGGGGATACCAATAGTGTGATCTTCTTGAATATTTTGGAGATCATATCATGGGCCCCACTCGGGTTGGATTCGGTTAATAGTTCCTTTTTCACTGGGTGTCCGTTTTGGACGATCTAGTAGTCGTTCACGTCTATTTTTTCTTGATGGGATCGCACTGGAATGATCAGCTTGATGTGATTCGGTATCGTATCATGGGCCCCACACAAGCAAGCAACGGTGAACAGTTCATTTTTCACCGTTTGTTTCGGTTGAGTAAAAAAACTATCATGTGTGTTTTTCCACGTGGATCGCAATGGTGGCCTTGGTATCAGCCTTGGAGGTGGGCAGTGTGGCATTGTGGATGTTTTTTCGGGTTAGCGATGTATGGACCAATAGTGTATGAGGGTACTCCCTTGGTACGTTCCAACTATGTTTCACGAGACATCACAATATTTGTATAGGTTTGTGATCCTCCCGATGGTATCCTCTGGTGGTCCAGGAGCGGGCTTCTATAGAATTGTTTTAACTAGATATTGTTTTTGGTATCATTGTGAGCACTTATCCACGGGCCGTGATCCCCTATCATGCAGGTTAAGCCAGTAGGGTGTGTGGAATCATTGATAATATGATCCCCTATGCAGTGGATCATGCTCCGTAGGGTTGTGTCATCATCGGGTATACGATCCCCTACTCAGCATGAGGATTTTAGTAGGGTTGCAGTATCATTTTTTATACGATCCCCAACTCAGCGCGTGGTTTCTATAGGGTTACAACATCGTTGGTTTGGTCCCCTACACCATGAGAAGTACAAGATAGGGTTTTTTTATCATCGTGACCATCATGACATGGGTGATGATGCTCTATCTAAATCATGTGTTTCTGAAGGGTGCTAGATCGGGTTGCGGTATCCCCCAGATGAACCTGTGAGTGATCCCCTATCTGTGAGATCTGTGAATGCCAGATTTGATTGTGGAATCACCTAGTGGACACTGGTAGTTATCCCCTATCATTTAATCTTCTTTATACCGGTATGGGTTCTAGAATCCCCAAGCGGACCCTAAGTGAGATCCCATATCTGAGGAGTTTTGTGTTTATGATGTTTCAATGAGGTTTCCTCAGTGATGATATCCGATGAGTGTGATCTCTCGAGTGAGTGTCTGAGATGTTTTTGTGGGACCTGATGGAGTGTATCTCAAGGACGAGAGTCATATGGGGTGACAAAGATCACGGAGTCTGTTCTCCTGGTTATGTACCTGTTGCAGGATACGAGGACAGATCCTCATTCTTCATGGTGTGTGTTTGAGTATATATAGATTTCTTATTGAATATGTATGGGAATATACCTATGTGGATGTTCATGGTGTATGTATGGGAATACACCAGATATGTGCTGAATAGTTGTGTTTAGCAGGGGATGGTCACAAGATTGAGTTTCTCTCTTGTCTGGGTTCCCTTTGGCTGGGATGAGCAGACTGTTGCATTTCAGTTGCTCTCTTTTGTTTAGGGTTTTTGAGTTGCCTACTTAGTATTGTTATACTCACCCCTACCTAGGCTTTTCCCTCACATGATTGTGTATTGTGCTGACCACATTCCTTTCGAAAGAGTCCAAAGAGGACCCGGAGAAAGTAGAGTTGAGGGAGCAGGACTAACCGTAGAGTCTTACCGGAGCTGTGCCGAGGAGTTTTCCAGTCATGCTTTTGGCAGCGTATCCCATCTTCTGAGAAGGTTGGATGCTTTTGTGGTATTCTTTTAGTGGTCCCTATATTTCCTTTTTTGTACTTCTGTTTCACTGTGGTTTGGGATAGTTGTATGAATGTATTTACTATTCAGTTTTAAATATCTCTGTATTGTTTCATGGAGGTGTATGTGGGTACATGTGTACAGGTTAATTAGGCTAATGCCTCCCATGTGTGTGATATCCTACTCAGTGCTAGTCACCAGCACCTGTACTATTGGAGGCAGACATAGGGAGTCGCGGCTCGAACCCCGTTGGGCTGGGTCATGAGAGAGTGGAATCTAAACAGGTTCCACCATTGGGATCCTAGAGTGAATATCGTCTAGTTGTGAGTTTGTTTTGAGATGCATAGAAACAGTGATAGGATTTTTCGACTTCAAATTTCAGGCTAGGGACTATAGTGTTGGAACATAGGCCGACGTATCCATTCACTAGGACTCTGATAACCTGCCTTTCTACTCAGGATGTTTGGACACTAGTCACAAGGACATAATGGTACATGCATCATATAGGGCTGGGTTTTTGGGTTTCCCTTGTTCTTCTTGATTCAGCTCTTCTGATGTACTCTATGAAGTGGGTGCATCTTGATTGTATTTAAAGATGCATCCATGATGAAATCCATCGAGGGTTCCACAACGGGATTGTGGTGATGATATGCCCCGTTTAGGGGCTATGAGGGTGTAGGTTCTGAGGCTGGACCTCCGTGTGTTCCACCATTTGAGACACCACCTGTCAAGTAGCTGGTTCTACTGGTAGTGCAGGATGAGGTTTCATGCAGGCTGAGTGCACTACACATGTTCCAGAGGCATCAACCTCTAATGTTTCAGGGTGATCTATACCCTCAGGAAGCTAATGACTTGCTCGAAGCGGTCACCAACGTTTTCCACCTCATGAGGACACCCCTAGATCAGATGGTGGTCCTTGCGGAGAGACTTTGACATGGTTAGGTCAGGCGATGGTGGATCTTGGTGATGGAGTCCCACGATAAGGAGACACTCAGTTGGGTAGAGTTTGAGCAGCTCTTTAGGGAATAATTCTATCTAGTGATGCTGATGTCAGTGCATATTCAAGAGCCTCTGTAGCTTAGACAGGAGGGCGTGACTGTGTCGCAGTGCTCAGCGATGTTTACTGACCTATCGTGATACTCCCTAAATATGTTTTGAGATCTGGTCTATAGGACTCAGAACTTTGAGTAGGGCCAACTGATAGACATCAGGGCAGGTCTAGATTCCTTTTGTCTGTCCACCTATGCTAGAGTCTTGGGGCATGCCATAGTGGTGGAGAGCTTTCTAGCTGAGCAGATTGAGCCTGTCAATGTTGGGTGGGTGGAAGATGAGAATTCAGAAACATGTAGTTGGCTGTAGGCGCAAGGGTCTGGACATGGCCAGCATTTCAGGAGGTGACCCCAGGATGGATGATCTGAGGCTATGGGCTCACAGGGCTTTTATGGATGTTTTGGCTCGCCGCAGGAGAGGCTGTGTTATGCTTGCGACAGTTGGGGAAATCTTGCTTGAGATTGAACGACCCGTCATGTGGCATAGGGAAGCCAGTCGATAGGCCTCCATGGCATCGACAACGTCTCATGTTTGGAGGTCTGCAAGGCGGTGGGTGTGGTGATGGATCTGATGCAGCAGTTGGAGGTTGAGGACGTGGGCTAAAACAGCTACATTCCATAGAGGATGCTGACCCAGAGGTTCCACGGAAGGATAGAGGTACGCCATGTGTCATTTCAACATTCTAATGTGATTTTGATAGACACTATTTAGCGGTACTCTTCCCTTTCTGTTGCCTGCTTGATTTTTGTTCAGGGTGTTGGTAAGACGCTACATGGGTGTTGTTCGGCGTGTTTCGAATGTGTGAGGAACAGGGATCCTGCCCCCACAGAGACGCGTTTTTGTGACGCGATCAAAACCATGTGAGTGATTCAGTGCTGCCCTAAGCAGATAGTTTTGAGATGTGGTGAATGAGTTCATCTGACTTATGTGTTAGGTCATGTGTTTTCGCTGGTGAACTCGCTAGAATGGTAGACCCATTTGAGATTCAAGATGCTTTCCTTGTGCTTATAGCTTTTCGGGGAAGAAAATTTCTAAGGTAGGTTAGATGTGGTGACTAAAATTATGCCTTTGATAGAAATTTGAATTTTCCTATTAATAATTCCAGAGCTAGGCGTGAAGACGCCATGCGATTCCGAGCCATGGTGTGCCTAGAATTAATTTTATAAAATTAGTAATTATTTTTATACTATGAACATGGAGGTAGTGCATTATCTCTTAAATGGTATATCCTAAAAAAAATTTGAGGGTACGGTTGCGTCCAAAGGGTGTCTTTTACCCAAGGCAGGGTGTAAACATTGCAGGCTAGGGCCTACTATGGGAAAATCCACCAGGAGAGTTCTCGTATATAAATGGAATGTTTATCTATGAGTGTCAGCTTGAATAAAATATGAATGGAGTGTCGGATCGAAAAGTTGAGTCTGTCGTTGTGTTCAAAACGATGCATTTACCCACGGGGCTACCTAATAATCCATGCACTAGGAGGTTTTGGCACCGATCATCAGTGGATCGAGCAATAGGGCGTCGCGGGTGTCGTTCTGCACCCAAAGCTTCGGCGGTCCACTGGACAGAGCATCCGGTGGTGGTGGCAGCGGCCGGGTAGGCTTGTCCATCCGTCTTCTGGAACACGAGGGTTTTGAAACCCCGGTATCATGCTCCTGGGAGGTCAGAATCACGTACCATTATGGAGACGTGACCCTGGTGATGAGGAGAACACTTTCAGTGTGTGTTCAGGGGTTTCTATGTTTGGGATCGTGGACTGGGTGCGAGAAATGTTGAAAAAAATTATGATATTTTATTATTATTTGACTTCGGGTCATTATATCTTCTACCCGGAGAGTTCGATTGACGTGTCATCATTGGCGTTAAAAAACCGATGGTACATCAGACTTTTCTTAATGGTTATCATGTGTTCTGACCGAGAACAGGGTGTGGACCCCACAAGGTTGGGTTTTGTCATTTTTGGAGAAACACAACTTTTCCGCTGGGTGTCCGTTTTTGATGAATGAGTAGTCGATCGCATGTGGTTTTCTGAGGGGATCTTAATGGTGTGATCTTCTAGATGAGTTCTAGTAGAGTTTTGTGGGCCCTACTCAGGCTGGGTTCTGTGAATAGTACACATTTCACCGGGTCTCAGTTTCAGACGATAGAGTAGTCATTCCCGTGTGTTTTTCCTAAGTGATCATAGTTCTATAATTTTGTTGGTGTGTTTCGGGATCATACTGTGTGCCCCACATGGGCTAGATATGGTGATTAATGCCTTTTTCATTGGCAGTCTATTTTGGGCGAGTAAACAGCCTATCCTGCGCATTTTTCCACGTAGATCGTGATGGTGGACTTGGTGTCGGCCTTGAAGGTTCATGATGGGGTGTTGTTGCTGGTCTCTTGGGTTAGTGATGTTTGGACCATTAGTGGTTTAGGGTACTCCCTTGGTTCGTTCCTATGAGGGATTGCGCGGCATCAGAACCTAAGTATATGTTTTTGATCCTCTCGATGGAATCCTCCTGTGGACCCAGTGCAGGATCCTCTAGCATCGTTTTCCCTAGATTGGGTTCATAGTATCATTATGACTGGTTATCCATGTGTAGTAATCCCCTATCTAGCTGGTTAACCCCGTAGGGTTTGTGGAATCATCGAGAATATGATCAGCTACACAGTGGGTCTTTCTCAGTAGGGTTGTGGCATCATTGGTTATACGCTCGCCGACTCAGCATGAAGATTGTAGTAGGGTTTCAATTTCGTTAGTTATACGATCCCCTACTCAGTGCATGGTTTCTATAGAGTTGTAGCATCGTCAGTTCGATGCCCTATAGTACAAGATGTAACATACAGTGCTTCGGTATCGTTGTGATCATCATGAGATGGGAGACGATCCTTTATCTAGGTGATGTGTTTCTAACGAGTTCCAGATTGGGTTGTGGTATCCCCCAGCGGATCCTGGGAGTTATCCCCTATTTGTGAGATCTACGAATGCCAGATGAGGTCGAGGTATCCCCCAGCAGACCTTGGGAGTGATCCGCTATATGTTAATCTTTGTATACCTGTGTGAGTTTTGGTATCCCATAGAAGACCCTAGGAGTGATCCCCTATCCGATGAGTTTAGTGTATATGTATCAAGGTTTTCTCAGTGATGATATCCACCCAGCATGATCTAATGGGTGAGGGTCTGAGATGTTTGTGTGGGACCCAATGGAGTGTATCATTCAGAGGAGAGTCATCTGGGATAACAGAGCTTGTGGAGTGTGTTCCCCTAGTTTTGTACCTGTCACAGGTTATGAGCTCAAAACCACATTATTCATGGTGTGTGTTTGAGTATATTATGATTGATCATGGTATATGTTTGGGAAAATAACTGAGAGGATGTTCATGGTGTATGTATGGGCATACACCTGAGCTGTGATGACTAGTTTTGTTTTGTCAGGGATGGTCATGAGATGGAGTTTCTCTCTCATGTGGGTTCCCTCTGGCTTGGATGACCGGATTGTTTCCTTTCAGTTCCTCTATTTTATTTTGGGTTTTTTGAGTTCCTACTAATTATTTTTATACGCACCCCTGCACGGGATTTTCCTCCACATGTTTGTGTCTTGTGTGGAAAACATGCCATTCAATGGTGTCCTAAGAGGACCCAGAGCAGGTGGATCTGGGTGAGTGGGACTGACCATGGAGTCTTATGGGAGTAGTGTCTTGGTTCTTTCTAGTAGTGCATTTGGTAGCGTACCCCTTCTTCCAAGAAGGTTGGACGCTTTTGTGTTTTTCCTTTGGTGGGCCATGTTTTTCCATTTTATACTTCTGTCACACTCTTGTTTAAGATAGTTGTATGCATGCACTTTCTATTCAGGTTTATATAGCTATGCACTATTGCAGGGATGTGTATGTGGGTGCATGTGTACATGTACCGTAGGCTAATGCCTCCCATGATTGTGATAGCCTACTCGGTGCTAGTCGCCAGCCCATGGCCTATTGGAGGATAGCTTGGGGAGTCGCTGCTCGAGCCCTATTGGGTCAGGTCGTGATAGTTAGATATTTATTTCACAAAGACATTACACTTATTAAAACCATGTCACATTAAAACCAAATATCCATGATTTGAAAACTAATGAACACAAAACAATGCGAGAGAAAACTAGTTTCAGTGGGTGACATGGACATATGGATGGTGGCCATATTCCAATCAAATCACCATCACATTGAGTATTCTTGGAATATATCCATTTCTCCACACGGCATGACAGACCCTATGAGCTTACTAAGACCATTAAACCAACTATCATTTTCATTTACACTAATCATCATCAAACCAAGAAAACCAAAGAACTCTGAAAACTCTCAACTTCCCATAGCGACTTGGAATCCCTCATGATATGTGGTGATAAACCACACTAATCTTAACCAGAATTCTAAGTCCCCACAATCCGAACTCTATAATATCCCTACTATTCCGCAAATAATATTCCACAAAGAGAGCGAACCTGCCTCAGATATTATTTTGTCACAAACTGAATCAGGTCGCCATCAAAACCCGCACCTGACTGAGCCCGCGACAAGGCCCCGAGGGTGTTTCTGATCCAAACGTACTGACACTAGTGCACGTGTATCATAAAATGAGAATTAGAAACAATTAACCCATTTTATAAACATAATCCAACAATATAATCCAATAAAACGAATTTGGATTTCTCAAACCAAACAATCTTTTACAAAAATTCAGAACTGAATTACATATTTTAAAACAACTCAAAAAGACTATAAAAATGTTACAAAAACAAAAAGAAACAGCCCAAGAACCCTCATGGCATGGGCAACCACTCTCAAGCCATCTATAGAAGACTTCACCACCACAGACCTGCTAGATTCCTGAACCATTGGAAATAAACAATTTTACCCAACATGTGAAAACAAAATTAACCAAGTCTACTTAAACCAAAAGGTGTATGTAAGGTGTTATCCAATTTCCACTTGGATACCACCACTAATAGATTCCATGCGATAAACATTCAATGGAAAAAAGCATGGATGTTTTCAAAAACGTGTAATTCCTAGTAACAATTTCTAAAAGATGGAACTTAAAAAATCATTTTTCAAGTGGGAGAAGTTAGAGAATCAACACTTATTAAATAAATTACAATGATACTGTATTTTCAATCAAAATATACCGTATACTTATGGTAAGTATAAAATATCTAATGAGCACAAGAAATGGGAAATTAACCCTAGGCACTAGCTAATTCTGGGTCCCAGGTACCTCTTATCTCGGTGAGAATAACCATAAACGATATATGCTCTCATGGACATGCCATTAGTAGGGAAAATACGAATAACCTAGTGGTACCCAATCATCATCATCATAGTTTAGTTAGAGTTGTAAGTGTCAATATTTCTAAGTGAAACTTAGGCCAAACCCCACGGATTCACTAGAATACTTGTACACGTCCACCCACCAAGATACCCGGGTTTCCCTCCTGTGCACAAACAAGTTCAACAAGAAAATATGTATAATTTTCACAATAAAATATCACTTTCACATCACATATTAACAAAATAGAACACATGTACATCACAGATGTAACAAAATCCACTATTTCATTCAAATGCATTTTGAAATCATACACACAACAAAATAGCCCAAAACAATTTTCAAATCACTTCAATACTTCAACATATCTTTTAAACATTTTTTTAAAATATTTACATGGTGATACACATCACATAACAACCCATATTCACATGCCTCATAATACCCTTTTTACCATCAAAATCATTTTAATATTAAACGTTCACAAAACAACCCACAATACAGTTTCGTTCTGACATCACAATTTAATAAAACATTTCAAAAATTTACAAAACATTCTAAATTTTTTTAACATCCTAAAACATCACATAACCTTTCAAAAACCAATAATTCCAAAATAAAACACACCAAAAAGTATATATTCACCCCATTACCTCTTTGTATAACAAACTAAAATATTTATAATTTTCATAAAAATAACCCAAGTGGTGTAAATATGTCTTTCACAGAAAACCCATTTCCAAACCTACATTTATGACCAAAACCATATCAATTCTTATCCAAAAATGAATTGGAAGATATAATGGCATTTATAAATCTGTGTTCAAGTGTTATAGAAACACCTTGAATAATACCACAAAAGATACAAATGAAAAGACACATTTTTAGAAAATACATTTAAGAAGTATAAAAATGTTTTACTCACCAAACCTATTAAAAAACCTTCTTGTTAGGATTACATGAAACTAATACATTACCAAAACAGAATTGGAAGGCCAATCAATATTTATTAATCCAATTACATAAGTTCTAAAATAAACCCAAATTATACCCCATGAGATACAAATGAAAACATCCAATTTCATGTTAAAAAACAACTATAAAATTTAACACTTAAACAAATAAATCATAAAAAGTTTTTGAACCACAACCACCATATGAGGAATATGAAAAATGAATAAATACATAAATATAACTCATCAATAATTGTTTACAGAAGGAAAAATCTACATTTTGAGACAAAACCCTTGAATCACCACAAAGAAGATAAAACAATCCCTAAACCATAATATTTCACTAAAAATAACCCAAATAAAACCCCAAGTACGAACTCTAACTTCTTTTCACTATATAAATTTATGAAAGAGTGAGTAAACCTTATGGATAAAAATGTAATTGAAGATGGAAACAGTTACCCAAAACAATTATGAAGAAAACATCCCAAAATCCTCTAGAATCTGAAATTTAAAAGAGCTAAAATTTTGATGGAGTTTCTAACAAGGATTTGGAGATCATGTTGAAACTAGAATGGGTGAAAATAGTAAAAATAGTTTGTGTTATGAAATTATCAATTTTCTATTACAAATCTAGATGATTTGGTACATCCATATATATTTCACCCAATTTTGCTATTATATTGAGCTCAAAATTTGGAGAGGAGAGAATTTGGCCACGTCTTTTGTAAGTGGCCTAGGGTGTGAGTTGGAATCACAGAGAAAAAATAAAAATAGAATGAGTTATTAAGGATTTAAAATGTATTATTAATGTAGAAAATGGGCAATTGGGCAGGCCCAATACCTTAAATTAAAAACCAAAATCCACCATGATTATAGATTTCTAAATGGACCGAATTAATTTGGTGTTCATAGGTCAGGTGATGACATATAGGAATGGGAATGGATGAAAAATATTGAAAAATGAAAGAGTTATAATGGAATAAAAATTTATTTTTATATCTGGAATTAGGATCACGGTTTGTCCCAATTCATGAATACTCATCCATTCTTCCATAAATTCTTGAGAATCCCCCAAAAGAAATAATTATGTAAATTAAATGAAATTTACAATTAAAATATGTAATTTATGTGACATTATGTATGTAAATATAATATTATATTGATTTATGTATGTACATGTATTAAAATGTAATTCTAATTACATATATTTGTATATTCCAGTAATAATTATTGATCACACAAATATAAAATAAAATAAATAAACACACACACATACTTACATATATATTAAAATATTTATATATAAACAAATACATAATAATAAACATAAAAATTGATATTTTCATATTGATACATAATTAAATAGATATCATTTTGTATAAGTATATACATGCATACATACATATAAAAATCTATATCTATATAAGATCATAAATATATATTACTGAGTTTAAATGAAGATATAATTAATTTTATTTTTTATTTATATAATACATGCATGCATATATATAAATAAGTACATATAAAGATCTATACAACTACAAATATATTTTAGTATATTTAAATACATGTATATAAATGTATAACAAAATATAAATATATAAAGATACATGTATATATATAAATATAAAATCAAATTTAAAATGAAAAAAACTATAAACTAACATGGATACTTTTAAAGATATAAATTTAAAATGAAAGATTAATCGGGAAAATTTTCAATGATTGATTCGGATGAAAAAGCATCACTGAGAGATTTTTATTTACAATACCCTATATAGTACAGAAAAATAATATTTAAAATAATCTATATAAATGGCTCTATAATTATTATCACTAATTTAATTATAGATATGACGGTGAGAAAATTAAATTTTGATACATTTTGAAAAAATAATATTGGATAAAAAATATTGGTGGTAATGAAATAAAATATGATATAGGGTATCAATTAGTTTTCACACTCTGTAAGAGAGTATTAAGATATTTGATAATATTACAATTTAAATAATGAAAAATCTGGTATAGTTGAGTTCCCACCATCACATTCAACTAAATTTATCACTATCTAACAATATAATTTATCTCACCATTTCATGTGGGTAATTGAGAGGACAAGAATAGTTATGTACAAGTACATAAAATTGTTTAAGATTACTTGAGTAGACTATTTTTTAAAATGGATGAAAAGGTGACTTGAATACTATTAGATCTGTAAGATATATATCATTACCAACACCTTTTTCTTCCGAGGAAGTTATTATATCTACCCATGGATATTTAAAAACAAAAAAACGTCAGTAATTTCATCTTTCAATATGAATGTGTAAGAGGACAAGATATCATCTGGGGGAAATATAACATACCTATGGGTAAAAAATTTAATCCTAATAGAATAGGAAGTACTAAAAATTATTATTTTATAAGGGAGGGTCATCTTATATTCAAGTGCATAGGTTCCCCTCAATTTTTAGGAATACCTAAATCTTCCTACATCATTGATATTTTGAGCCATATCAAAAGGAAATTTTCCACATGGAAAGTCAAAGCTCCCTCAATGGCAAGGAGAATATTATTGGTCCAGAAAATTATTATGTATATGTTTTTTACTCCTTTATGGTGTATGTTTCGCTAATATCATTGACTAAAATTATTAATGAATCGTTGAAGAACTTCATATGGAGTGGTTGACCGTCTTATTGAATATATATCCCTATGATTTAAAGAAATGAAACTTACCGAACAAAAATGGGGGGATATTATTCAAAAATATAGAAATGATAAATAAAATATTAATGATCAATTTTGATGGATGCTGGCCAACAACAATCCATGTCCCTAGACCTGTTTGGAGTGAGATTAATGGAGTGTCAAAAGTTTGGAATAATAAATTGCAATGAATTTTTATTATGGTACAGATTGATAACTGTTTTTGAAAAGATTTAAAGATAATCTCATTGGATGGTAACTTCCAACACATTTCTATGATTATGGTAGTGAAACATGTTGGATGCAATTTTTAGAAATATGTTAAAAATTTTGAATAAAATAAATAATCCAAATATCTCTATTAATGATCATCTGAGAAATAGGGATAACATCAAGGAGGATGTACTGGATACTATAACAACTTTTGGTTTCAAGGAAGTAGATGATGTCCTAGATTTGGAACCAGTCTCAAATTGCCTGATAGACTCTAAAAACTTTAATATTAAAGATATTAAGTAATATAACAGCTAGATAGGTGAATTTAATAACCACTGGGTTCATCATCCATACTTCTCATTGCTTAATAAAATATAATTCTTTTTTATTCTTGATGATGAATCTTAAAAAAACATTGGTATTAGACAATTATTTAGGTGTGAATTATTTAAAAAATATAGAAATGTTATATAACTACTTTTAATATGATTTGAAACCTCATTAAATATATGTGAAGCCTTGTTCTGTTTTTTTAACCTCCATTAAATCCAAACAGATATAATAAAAATATTTCATGAACAATTGATAATCATTTGTCTAGGAAACTAGAAAACATGATTTCTAATTCATGAGCTGAACTCATTCATGTGAATGGAATTTTAGAAACAATGCTATACATGAACACACACAATTTATTCTTCAATATTCACTTATAAAAAACACATTGGCTATTTAAAATGGAAATCAACTACAATAAAGAAAATACTAAAACTCAGTTGCTGACATTTCTGTTCATTGTCACATCAATGTTTTATGTAAATGTACTCCAACTCATAATCCTTGATGATTTTTTTGGAAAAATAATAAAATTTAAAATTTAAAATACGGATGTCCCTTATAAAGAAAATTGGGGTCGAGTAAGCTATGGGTTAATTTTCAAGGATCACATTGGATATATAATTCACTACATACAAGGTCCACATAGACATGGGACGACCCTTGAAGCTAAAATGATTTCATTCATTATTGATTTCAACATGGTTAACCAAAATTATTGGAATGATATATGATTTGAATGTGAGTCATCCAATATTGTGCATGCGGTCAGACTTGGTATCATACATTTTTCATGGAATCTCATCGGAATATTGTCTGGATGAATGAACAAGTCATCTGTAATGAACTATATAATCAGTTATAACATTCATGAAGATAATAGTGTTACTATGTTTCTTGAAAACTAGGGATTTATCCAAGACACCGGAACTCATGTTGATACACTCCTTCTGGATTTGTTACCTATTTTGAAAAAAAAATTAAGTCGCTTCTTTTTGTCTAATGTTTAATTCTATATAATTTATTAAAAGAGCTAATGTGGTTATTTTTTTAAAACAAATTATGAAATAATCATTTTTTAATTCAACTAATATATATGAAATTTAATTCCAGAAAATGGGGTATGCACAATACATGCATCAAATCCATATAACATTCGTAAATTTCATCATCCACTAAATTTATTCAACAAAATGTTTTTTGGATTCTAAATATTTTATATAATAATATAATCCAAAGTAAAAAATAAATATAATATGACAAATAAATGAAACTATTTTCTTGTAAAAAATTCCATATATGGTTTCAGTTATATGAAATTAGATATGTTTTCAAAAAATTAAAAATATTAAAATTATATATTGTGTATTTTTATTACCCATTGATGTCATAGTTTTGAACAACCACACTATGAGAAATCTTGGTATTTTTTGTCTCCATAGATTCTCTATTATTTCGAACTAAATTCATAGAAATAGTTGATAGTTATTGAGATTTATTTAATTCATATTTTTAAAATAAAATAAAATAATTATGTTTGTTATGGGTTTTCTATTAAGATACATTGACATTACAAAACACTTCTTCACTATTTACCTTATCATGTCTAATGTATGTCATGGAGTGTGTCATAGTAAACATTTCATATAGAATCACCAACAATTGAAAACAAGTTATGGGATACAAAAACATATCCTTTTCAAATTATGTTTCATAATGGACATATCAGTCCTACGGTTCTATTAAAGAAACAACAATTATTAACCTAAAAAATATAATAATCTATCAGATAATTGAATAAGCTGATAAAAAGTATTATTCTATATGTGATTATAATAATAATTTTATTTTAAAATATTTACTTTTTTCCTAGCATGTTTGTTGATGTCTTGTTTCAATACATTGTATTTTTTATCGAACATTTTTTAAAAAAAATTACTATATTAAATGATGATAATAATGAATTTTACAATCTTTGAAATAAATATATATTAATGGGGATATCTTTTATATGTGACTGATAAATTTTTATTCTTTCATTAGGTGTTTCTATGTTATGTATACTTTTACAATGATTTCATTATGTATTCATGCATATCCATTATGTATAAAATGGAATAATATTTTATATTCGGAAATATATTGATTATTGGTTAAAAAGTGAACATGTTATTTTTCGTAAACTATTTATGATAATAAGCACTACATTTCACACCATTTTTTAATGATTAAAGATGGTATTAATTTATATTAATATTTTTTTTATTGAAAAATTTTGTATATAATATTTTTATATAATAAATAAGTTAAAATAATATAAATACGGTTGAAATAAAAAATACCATATGATTGGTTTAATGATAGTTGTTATTTCATGCATGCATTAAATAAAGAAATATTATTCCATAGATATTATTTTATTCCGATATATAATTATATTTCATCTCCATATATATATATAAATATATATTTAAACCCTTTTTGAACATCCATGAATGATTGATATGGATAATGTAGTGAGGGTTATATATTGTAGATATTATATTATGTTGGTGACTTGTTACAATATGTGATAGATAGGGTGGATGATGTGTAAATTATTTTATGTTAAGTGTATTGGAAGATGAGCCTTTTTTTATGAATATTCGAGAATCATACATCTATTTTCATGTTATAAATAATTTTCATCAACATTGGGCCTTATCACCATTTATATTAAAATAAAATAGTAATGAAAAAAATAATTTAATTGTCAATAATTTGAATTTTTTTAATAAGGATTATTATTGAATTATAATGATTATTATGATATTTAAAATATTGTTACTAATCTATAAAATTTGGAAATATTTTAGATATTATTAATTTATTAAATATATATTAAATAAAATGACTTAATTATTAAATTTATATAATTATCATTGATTTATATTCAATGATACATAATTTGTTATTGATTAATTATTACAGAACATCATTGATTCAATTTATTGATATTGTTACACTGTCCAGAGAAATGGAATTTGGGGTGACTTGGGTAGTTTTTATTAAATAATGAGTCTAATGATTTTATTTTTACACCTAGGTTGAATGTATATTTTCTAAATATCATTATGTTTTACGATTTAACACTCTCTACTACTAATGTCGGTAGGGAAATCGATTGTCAATACTTATCCTTGAGTTCTAGGTCCCTTCCCAATATTATGGTTGTATAGGTTATGATTTTTTTTAAAAACCCTACTATATCACTTCAAAAACATGACTGTATGTTGCAATATCTATGAAATGGTGGATTATTGAATATGATATATTCTAATACAAGATATAATTTCTTGTAGAGATGATATATATATATATATATGATTATTCTCTAATATTAATGTTATATGATATACATTGATTATACATATACATATAAATGATGTGTAATGGAATGAGGTTTAAGGTGTAATTATATATGGTTGTTATTAATTATTATCTATAAATTTATGTGATGGGATTTAGTCTTGATGTATTGATGTTTTTGTGAATTGTAATGAAATATATATATATATACAATTATAAATTTAGCGGATATGATTGTCTAGACATAAGCCATTCGTTTATATCGAATATCATTTAGATGGTAATTGGTATCATGTAAACATATTATATATATTATACTTCATCTTGTTATTTAAATTTAACAATAATTATTATATTGTGACTATTTGAGGTCAGACATTTAGTGGACCATTTTTTTCATCAATTATTTTATTATATTATTGATGTCAACATTAGTATGCTATTTTATTATTTTTCAGAGAGGTTTTTTGAAGGATATTACTGATTTTCTTTGTGATCATTATTATATATATATATATATTCATTTCATGCACACATGGGTATTTCTGAAAAAAATATACATAAATGTCTGATGAAGTCTATTTTTGATGTGTGAGATATCATCTGTTCAGCAATAGAGTTTTTTGGAAGCCTTTTTAATTTTTTCAATTCCATGTCAAGAAAAATATTATATGGATAATTTTTCGTTTCTTTATTATGATGTATTTTTTGGGGTATTTTATTATTATCATACATGGATCACTTTTTATAATTACAATAATTTATTCATGCTTTATATCCTTTTTTATAATCCCCAATACATGACCTACTGTTGGAAGGGAATAGGGGTCACACCGTTCATCACTATTGACTATGGTGGGGTACTGATGGGGTAGGGTTATGACATAGGTAAACATAAATCTACCTCATAGTCATTTTGAATTCCTATATAATATGACATATTTCATAAATATATTCATGATGTATGTTTATGGGTTCTTCGAGAAATAACATTTTGAAATTATTAAGTTTTATAAATTGTGGTCCACCACAACAGTAATTACCCCAATTCCTACCACAATACCAACTATATGTCATATTAAACTGGTATTATATTATTTATAGTCTATCTAAAAATAATAATTAGGATATATAATTTAATCCCAATATTCCCTTTGTTTCAATCCCCAATAGTCAAAAAATGAACCAATGGGGTGTAAAATTAAACCATATATTGGTAATTCAGTCACTATATATGGGATGATTTACATATGAGAAATAAATATATTTTTTCTATGACTTTTAATATGGTCACATGTTTTGATAGTTATTATGAATGTGTAAATTTAGTGATTTCAATTTCACATTCTTATCTACTAAAATACTATACAATATTATTATGTATTTTCCATTGATCATTATAAATAAAAAATGTGATCCATAAAATATTACATCAATAAAATTGTTATAAATATCATATTAAAAAAAATATAATTAACAATGGGAAAAATGAAAAGTAAATTAACTTATTTAAAAAAATAAAAATATAAAAATAATTATAACTTTTAGTATGATGAATTATATAAAATGAATATGATAAATTCAATAACTGATTACAATAGAAATTATGTACAAATAAATTATTAGATAGAAATGAGTTTTCTAATTATTAATGTAATAAATTTATATAATCTCCTAGTTAAATAAATATTATACATATAAAAGAAACTTTGTCTGTACATATGTCGATATATCTGAGGGATTTTGATTTATCACTTCTTGGAAAATAAAATATGGATTTCATATTTAGAATATGATTCTGAGGATTCAATAATTTTAAAATATTTTTTTTAATGGGTATCATGTAGTATAAAAAATATGAGGTATTCCACAAATTAGGTCCGGTCTTGTCAGTGTTAAAACATCTACGTACCAATAAGATAGTTTTACTACTGGGGAACTCCTATCGTCATGGATCCACTGACAAGATGGTAGTCTAGTCTCATCAAGAATTTGAACATTTTACGGTGAATTCAAATTTAAAAGCCATGTTTTCAATGGGGGAAACCCCTTCCATCTCTTTTGATTAATTCAATATCTAAGGGTTGCCTCCTCCTCATTATCTTCTTCAATATTCTTTATGAAATGAATTATTTGTGGATACTCTATGTGATTAATGGTTCAAATCATCAACAAGACTCCTACTTAAATATCTACCTCCCTCATCCTCAAATTCAATCCTATCTTCTTTTTTTATTATAGTGGATTCCATATGGATTTTGTTGGAATCCATTAATTCTCGGGGTACTAACACACAACCCACATAGTGTATGTATCAAAATGGAATTTTAAATCCACTATTAATCAATTCACTAATAATATGATGTACTTTAAAATTATATATATTAATTTCATTAATATATATATAAATTTATAATATAATAATTTCTATGTGACAAGGCTAGATTGGGATTGTTTCGGTTGTACATTGAACACATGTGTTGGTGTTTGGACTCACTTCTCGTGTCATTGAAGTATATGATTAGTATTTGAGCTTTAATTCCTATATTATATAATTTAATACTATATTTTATTTGTTTCATCAATTACAGTTTTAATATATTTGATTAATTTTTTACAATGTGGTTTGATATAGAGCCCCATGGGTGTGGGTGTTGGCTGATTAATCATTCAATAACATCAGTTATAGAATTAATTATCAAAATTAAAATGGGAACTCTTTCTAAAATAGGATGGTGGTCCTTGGTAATCACCCTGTGATTGGTTTAATTATAGTTTTCATTTCATGCATGCATTAAATAAAGAAAAATTATTCCACACATATTATTTTCTTCCGATATACAATTATATTTTATCTCCACACATATATAGATATATATTTAAACCCTTTTTGAACTTCCATGAAATATTTTCATGGATATGGTAGTTAGGGTTATATAATGTAGATATTATATTATGTTGGTGTCTTATTACAATAGGTGATATATAGGGTGGATGATGTGTAAATTATTTGATAGTATGTGGATTGGATGAGGAGTAATTGTTTATTAATATTCAAGAATGATACATCTATTTTCGTGTTATATATATTATTCATCAACATTAGGACTTATCACCATTTATATTGAAATAAAATATTACAGAAAAAAATAATTAAATTTTAATTAATTTGATAATTTTGCAGAATAAGGATTTTTATTTAATTATAATGTTTATTAAGATATTTAATATATTTTTACTAATCTATAAATTATGGGAATATTTTAGATATTATTAATTTATTAAATATATATTGAATAAAATGACTTAATTATTTAATTTATATAATTATCATTGATTTCTGTGAAATGATACATATTTCACATTGATTAATTGTTACAAAACATCATTTATTCTCTTTATAAGATATTGTTACATTGTCCTTAGAAATGGAATTTTGGGTGACTAGGGAGGTTTTTTTAAACAATGAGTCAAAAGATTTTATTTTTACCCCTAGGTTGATTGTATATTTTTAATATATCATTATATTTTATGATTTAACACTCTCCACTGCTAATGTCCATAAGGAAATTGATTGTCTATAATTATCCTTGAGTTCTAGGTCTCGTCCAAATATTATGGTTATATAGGTTATGGACTTTTGAAAACAACCCTACATATATCTCTTCAAAAACATGATTGTATGTTTCCATATCTATAAAATGGTGGAGTATTGTATAAGATATATTCTGATACGTTATATAATTTCTTGTTGTAATGATATATTTATATATATATGTGAGTATTATATAATCTTAATGTTATATGATATACATTTATTATACATGTACATAAAAAAGTTTTGTAGTAGATTGAGGTTTAAGGTGTAATTATATATGGTTGTTATTAAATATGATCTATAATGTTATGTGATGGGATTTAGTCTTGATGTATTGATGTTTTTGTGATGTGTTTTGAAATATCTATGTATATACAATTAGAAATTGAGTGGATATGATTGTCTAGACATATGACATTCGTTGATAACGAATATCGTTCAATGGGTAATTGGTAGCATGTACACATATTATATATATACTACTTCATCTTGTTATATAATTTTACCAATAATTATTATAGTTAGAATATTTGAGGTTGGAAATTTAGTGGACCATATTTTTTCATCAATTATTATATTATATTATTGAATTCAACATTAGCATGCAATTTTAATATTTTTGGGAGAGGTTTTTTGAAGGATATTACATATTTTACTTTTGTGATCAGTCTTATATATAAATATATATATTTATTCATTTCATGTATACATGGGTATTTTTGTAAAAATATATACATAAATGTCTGATTAAGTCAATTTTTGATGTGTAAGAGATCATCTATTCAGCTATATAGTTTTTTGGATGCTTTTTTAATTTTTTCCATTCCACTTCATGAAAAATTTTATATGGATAATTTGTTGTTTCTTTATTATTTTGTATTTTTTATGTTATTTTATTATTATCATTCATGGATCACATTTTATAATTACAATAAAGTATTCATGCTTTATAAAATTTATTAGAATCCACAATACATGGCCATTATTGGAAGGCAATCGGGGTCACAACTATCATCACTGCTTACCACGGTGGGGTACTGATGGGGGTGGGTTATGACATAGGTAAACATAAATCTACATCATAGTCATTTTGAATTTCTATATACTCAGACATCTTTCATAAATATATTCATGATGGGAGTGTATGGGTGTTTAGAGAAATAACATTTGGTATTTATTAAGTTTTATAAATTGTGGTCCACCACAATAGTAATTACCCAAATTCCAAAAACAGTAAAGATTTTAGGGCATGTTAAAATAGTATTATATTATTTATATTCTATCTAAAAATATTAAATGTGATTTTTAATTTAATCCCAATATTCTTTTAGTGTCACTACCCAGTAGTTACAAAATGAACCAAGGGGGTGTAAAATGAAACAATATATTGGCAATTCAGTCACTATATATGGGACGATTTACATATGAGAAATAAATATTCTTTTTCCATGATTTTCAATATGGTCACACTTTTTGATAGTTATTATGAATGTGTAAATTTAGTAATTTCTATTTCATATTCTTAAATACTAAAATACTAAACAATATTATTATGTATTTTCCATTGAAAATTATTCATAAATAATTTGATCTATAATATATTAAATCAATAAATTTTTTATAAATATAATTTTCAATAGAATTTAATTAATAATGAGAAAAATGAAAAGTAGATTAATTTTTTTAATAAAATAAATATTTACATCAAATTATAACATTTAGAATGATGAATTATATAAAAAGAAAATGATATATTGAATAATTGATTACAATAGAAATTATGTACAAATAAATTATTAGATTGAAATGAGTTTTGTAATTATAAATGTAATAAATTCATATAATCTCATAATTAAATCATTATTATACATATTAAAGAACCTTTGTCTGTACATGTGTGGAAATCTCAGGGGATTTTGATTTATCACTTCATGGAAGGTAAAATATGGATTTTATATTTAGAATATGATTCTGAGGACTAAATAATTTTGAAATATTTTTTTAATGGGTATTATGTAGTAGAAAAAAGATGAGGTATTGAACAAATTAAGGCTAGTCTAGTCAAGGCTACAACATATACGTACCAAAAATATTGTTTTACTACAGGGGCCCTTCTATCTTCTTGGATCCACTGACAAGCTGGTAGTCTAGTCTCATCTATAATGTGACCATTTTTCGGTGAATTCAAATTTAAAACCTCAAATTTCGTATGAGGGAAACCCCCTTCTATCTCTTTTGATTAATTCAATATCTAAGGGTTTCCTCCTCCTCATTCTCCTCTTAAATATTTTTCATGCAATGAATTATTTGGGGATTCTCTAATTGATTAATGGTTCAAATCATAAACTATATTCCTCCTTAAATATCTACCTCCCTCAGATTCAAATTCCATCCTCTTTACTGTTTTGAATTTTCGAGATTCCATATGGATTTTATAGGAATCAATTAATTCTAATGGTACTAACACACAACCCACATAGCGTGTGTATCAAAATGGAATTTTAAATCCAATATTAATCAATTCACAACTAATATAATGTTCTTTAAAATTATTTATGTTAATTTCGTTAATAATAATGTAAATTTTTTATTTTATAATTTCTATGTGATAAAGATAGATTGGGTTTGTTTTGGTTGTACATTGAAGACATGTATTGGTGTTTGGACTCACTTCTTCTATGACTGAAGTACATGATTAGTATATCATCTTTAATTCATATATTATATAATTTAATACTATTTTTTATTTGTTTCATCAATTACTATTTTAATATAATTGATTAATTTCTTATAATGAGGTTTGATCTAGAGCCCCATGGGTGTGGATGCTGGTTGATTAATCATACACTAGCCTCAGTTATATATGTAATTATCTAAATTAAAATGGGAACTCTTTGTAAAAGAGGATGGTGGTCCTTGGTACTCAACATGTGGTTTAAATTTTTTTTTATGACGAATGAATGTGATTACATAGAAATGATGTTTCTACTATAAGAGAAGTGAAAATTGATTTTTTTTAATATAAATAATGAATTTTATTTAATAATTAATATAAATTTTACACTATTATTCTTTGTATTATTATGAATAATGAATTATGGCCATAATGCAGTGTTCGGATTGAATACACTTACTTATCCACTGAAGTCTAATGACATGACTAGTATGATATTTCATGTGACATAATAACCCAATGGGGGATACACTATTTGTTATTTAAAAAATAAGGTGCATAAACACGCGTTGTTTAATCCCATAGTGTCCTCAAAATTATGGTTTTTGGTGATTTGGTTGAATATAAAAGGTTTTCACCACACAATACCCAATAGATTCCATTAGTTTCGTATTTAATTTTGATAACCAGAGAGTATTCCATCACCATAGATACATGGTGTCCAATGTGGGAAGACTCCATTGAGACAGATATATATGATAGTTGTTTAGAACAAACTATTTTTTATGAAAGGTTTAACGTCCTAGTTCCGGGAGCCTCCTAAATGTGCCTTGTATCCGGTTGGTCACATGACCTCAAGTGAATTTCCTCAAAAAGATGTGCCTACTGACTAGCAGTGATGGCCATGGTCTGAAAGTGGGAAAACAATATCCTCATTTTAGGAGGTTATATAATGGAATAACAATAGTAAACAATAGCAGAAGTTGTAATACCATACAAAAAATGTAAACAGTGGAATACTGATAGTGATGGGATAAGTAGAGCACATATATAAATGATGAATGTCACATGTTTCTAGGAATTAATCCAAACATTTAAAAATTCTTGAAATGAAATTATAATCCCAATGTATAGAAATGAAGTAAACTCCAAAATCAAGACCCAAATATGGTGTTAGAAGAATCCTAGTTGGAAACTAGTAAATGATATGTTCCTAACAGTCAGTGAATATATATATCAAGAAATATGTAGAAATGAATCAATAAACTAGGATGTACTCAAATGTAAACAATTCGACAGTATTTAATTACATTATTTTACATTAATTAATTATCCAATCCATTGAATAAAAATTCATGAGGTCTAGAATAAGCTTTGTATCCCTCTGTTTAATAGTAACAACCAATGTCTCAGAATACAATAAAATAAACATTAAGGACCAATTTGAACCTTATTCTTTTGATTTTAAGGCTCGTCGAAAACAATAATTTATTCACAAAAACCATCTTGTAAATATCATAGTGCCTAACCCTATTGTTTTAGCAGAAAACTAATAAAATATAAATGTCCACTTGGGAAGATCTCACGGTCAATACCCCTGGGTCCTTTTGACATTACTAATTCATAGATGACCAATGAGTATCTCTCAAGACAAATTACCCTTAGGTCAATATTACAAAAATAATTTATACACAGCCCCATGTTAGCTCTCATGGTCGATAACCCCTATGTAAACATATTATAAATAAATCATTAACGTCATCCTGGGAATCCCTAATGGACAATAACCATGGATAAAAATATACACCAAGGCTCTCACAGTCCTATGTATATAATCATGGATACCCCCATAGTTTTCAGGGTCCACGGCTCTCATAGTCAATTTGAAAATCACCTCTCATATCAAAACAAGGAAACAAATTAAATCTATAAATACTACATGGAGTCCATTTAAAATCACTACACAAGAAATTCATATATTGAATCAAACATTATCCTAAAACATCAACTCTTGGTAACAACATACACTACATAGGAAACCTAGGACAAATGGCCATAAAAATTCAAATAAGGAAACACCCCCATGCAATGTCCCATTATAATGGTATACAATCTAATGCCTTGGAAGCAACCCATAATCAATCAACCAAACCATAACATGTATTTAACCTGTTTGAATTCCAAAGCACATAATACCCCAATAATGGGTATGTGGTACATTAGCATATATAATCAAGAGATCATTAATGAAAGGAACAAACCACCTACCTTGATGTCACATGATTAATAATCTTGAAAATAGGCCATTGAATCAGCCAAGAACGACTTATATCTACAAATTAGGATAAAATTGATAATCTCACATCAACTCAATAGAGTGGAAGAATCTGGAAGAAAAGATATATGGGAATTGAGAACTCACTAATGGGATTCTACTCAACCATAGGTGTCTCAATCGGATCACAGACAAAGAACCAGGATGAGCTCGATGTTCGTGTTTGTCTTGTCACTCTCCTGTATGAAACATAGGGAGATGAATAATTTTCTGGATGCTATAAGTGAGCCCACAACAATATATCATATTAAAAAATTAGATTGAATGTTCATTTAATGTACCCCCCATGTATTAGACTCAACCATCCCCTATTTTAGACAGGATCCCATGCCACATACACAACCTTGTACAAGACTGTCACATGACCAGTACACAACAACACCCAACAACTGGGTACCCGATGTAAAACAAAGTACATATAGTGTACTTAGAAAATTTCCAAATCTACATTTTCCAAAAAAACAACATGAAATATTGATCCATAACTAAATTTAAGATCATGGGTTTTACAAAAATCCATACATAAAGAAATATTTCCCAAAATTTCTATTACAATTGTGGTGAAGACGAAATTCAAACAACCCTGGCCACTATTATCGCTCGTCATCCTCCCTCTTCCAATACCCATCATGTACTCACCCATGCTTCCATATCCCCCATAAAATGTGAACAGACTAACCACATATAACCTTAATGATGCAATCCAATGACTGAATATGTTTCTCTTTAATAGAGGCATCCACCTCTATCTCAATGTCTTCGGGTTGAAAAATGTTACACGAGTTTGAAAAGAAACCTCTTAGCTAGGAAACATTAAATATTCTACGCATAGCCAGATACCTTTCAGATAACTCAAACTTATAGGAATCCAACCAAACTCTATCAAAAATTTCAATGGAACCGATGTATCTTAGTGAATTCTTCCCCTATCTCATAATCATCATGTGTACCAACCTCAGTGGGACACATATGAAGAAATGAAATCTGATCTCAAACTCCAGAGGTTGTCACTATCGATCAGTAAAATATTTCTGGAGAGATTGTGCAGTATACATCCTCTTCCAAATTATCTTCACCTACTCAGTGGTCTTTTGGACCAAACGAGCTTCTAGCATAGGTTCATCTCATGCCATTAGCAAAAATAGTGGTGATCAGCATGGCCTACTATACAATGCATCATATAGATCCATCTAAATCATCACCTGGATATTTTTATTGTATGAAAAATCCGATAGGGGTATCTGTCTTTCCCCATATCCCATGAAATCTAGGACTCAAGCTCAAAGCATGTCCTCCAAAACATAAATCATGCGCTCATACTATCCATTTTTTGGTGGTGGAAAGGTGTACCCAAATGTACCAATGTATCCAATGACCTATGTAATCCCTTATAGACATGAGTAATAAACCATATATACCTATATGAAATGATAGAGTGTGGAACCCCATGAAAACATACAATCTATCAGATGTGAAACCATCTAAGATCATGAACACTGATGGTTTCCAAGGTTATTAGGAATTGTTCAACCTTCATGAGTCTTTCAACAACAAACCCTTCTACATCATTCTATTGGGAAACCTCACTAAACCTTCTTGAAATCGATTATGACATTATTCCACTTCCACATAGAAATTTGTAACTGATGTTACAACCCTGCAGTTCACTGATGCTCCGCCATCACCTACATAGAGGATGAAAATCTCATATCAAAACTAGAAACATCCTTCTTCATTAATGGCCACCAATAATGACGTATTAGAACTCAATACATCATGGTGACACTATGATGAATGTACCAAACTACGGAATGAAAATATCACATAAACTCCTAAATAATGTCTACTTACACTCAAAATCATCCATGAAAATGAAATGAGTTATCTTATCCTATGGTCCACCAAGTAGGAGTGTCGTCTCCTGACACACTCTCCCATAGTACTAGACCTTTGTAAAAGAATATCTTCTTCATTCTCACTCGATCTAGATGAGTATAGGTAATAGCTATATAAGAAATTAATGTCTTCCCTAGTATATTGTGCACCTTCAAATGAATCTTAGTGAAATAGCCATAAACATACACTCAATACTCGCCTCTTGAATTGCATATAACTGAGTTCTTCTGCTAAACTCATCAGTCATTGATTTTCCTTTCCCAATAATGTTGGAATGATCAAATTCGAATAACAGAATTAAAATAAAACCACCTTCCCTATCTCAAATTCATAATACACAATGTGAAGATCTACTTGAATGAATTTTAGTTAGTGACCACCGCAAAATTCTTTTCTAAAAAATCAATCATGTAATAAATTCATTTTTTTATTTACATTGATCATTTATTTATATTGGGAGATCATCTAATAAATTTTTCAATACAAATGATATTGCGTACTCAATTAATCCACATATTGGGATACTGTCACCGACCAATAATCTTGTTCCACAGAAATTAAAATTAATTACTTTTTTATTTATATATATTTTTATTTTAAATTATTTTTTCTATGTTCACCCACTTTTTCAAATATATTTTATATTTTATATATTTATTTTGAATTATAGTCTTTCAAATTCCACTACTTATAGAATTAATATATTATGAATAAGTTCATTTTTATTTTCATGGATTTTAAATAATAAATAAAATCGAAATGAAGTTGGACACACTGAGAAAAAATATAATAATTTCGTTGTAATAAATATAATTATATAAATATAATAAATTGAATCAATTTTACATGAAAAAATATTTTTAAATAAACATAACATATACACTTTGAAAAATATAAGGGAATTATTATTATTATGTATTATGTATTTAATTGAACTAATACTTATTTTTATAATTAATTTTATTACTATTAATATTAAATATATTGAATAAAATAATAAAAATTATTGAATATTATATTATATATTTAAATGATATACATTATTATATATTAATAATGGCATAAATAAAATAATAAATAATGTAACTAATTTAAATATTAATAGTATCCTTCATACTATCCCTACCATTATAAATAAAAGTTTATTATATTATAATTAATAATAAATATTAAATATATAGTTATATAGAAAATATAATTAGATATTATAAGTTCATTTTTAAAAATAAATTATTATACTAATAATTAGTATATTATTATATAAAAAAATTAAAAACAAATATTCTAGAAACGTGATTATAAATAATAGGGAATTATATAAAAACATAAAAAAGTGGTAATAGTTTAGCAGAGATTATTAGTATAAATATTTTTGGTGGGGGAACATTATGATTAAGAACCGTCTTATGAAATTTTCCAATGAAGACGTCTTCCTATATTTTTCATTCTTAAACTAATTTATTGGGTGTGATCTCTCATTACCTGACCCTCCTTTTATTAATATACATAAATCTCTCATCGATTCATTGAGAATTAGTTTCCCAAAACAATATATTTTTTAATATTAAATTAAAATATACACTATATGGGATGTTTCTTGGATGACATATTGATAGGATGTGTTGGTATGAGCTCCATAAATGCGATGAATCCACTAAGGTACTATGAACTCATTTTAGTTGAGTATGGGTAAGTGATGGGAGTTGTTATATAATTCCTTCAAAATAATGTGAAAGAATGGGATGTACCAACATATGGATAGATCTTGATTATCCACTAAGATTCATTAAAATTTCTCTTGATGATATGTCAAATGCTAAAATTTCCCAATCATATGGGAGGTGAATGAGGGGTGGATTATGAGTGGTTTAATGAGACATGAAAAAGAGGGGAATCGAGGAATGTGGACTAGGTTGAGCAGATCACAAATATATTCCTTCTACAGTTCACAGTACTGGAGAACATGAAGGCAAGAAAGCAAAACCTAGTGACATTGATTAGAAGTCAAGGTGAAAAATTCAATTGTATGAATCTCTTGTGACCAACCCCATATATACAAAATCAACATCTTATAAATTTTCCACAAGACCTAGTGGATGAATATGGGCATTACGATTGTCACTTGCAACCACCAAAATCAATATGGTTTATCATTTACCCATCCTATAATCATTTCAATCTTCCCATGTGCACCCAGAAAATATCCCATTCCATATTCTCTCTCAAACCACGATTTGTTTAAACATTAAAACAATTATATAATGTATCCTTCATAAATAGTATGTTAAATTCAATCCATTAGCACAAATGTGATAACTAAATCGTTATGAAAAATTATAGATACATATATTATACATTTTTAGAATGTAAATTTTTTCATATATAAGTTTTGACTTGAATAGTAAATTTAGATCATTGTTCTTTAAATCTATTATGGATTATTAGTTTATAGAAACAAAATACATTTAAAAATTAAAAATATATATATATTCAAAAATTAATGATTATGTGTGTGTGTGTATTTGTTGTTTTATATGATATAATATATATATACCTAATTAAATAAAAACATATATTACTACAATTATTTATAAATATACATATCTATATGTAAAAGAATATATATTTATGCACATGAATTCAGTATAGTGAATATTAAACTATTTTCTTATTTGTTTATTTAAATGTATAAAATAATGAAAATATATATAGAAAAAAATAATTATATCACATAATCATGTTAATATATAAATAAATTTAAATTTAATATTACATAAACCCAATTTTTTGTTCTATAAATTTTATCATTTATATTCATTGCGTACTGTTTATGTAGGAATTAAATATTTTATACCAACATATTTATAAATATATCTACAAAACATTGTTCACACACACACACACATATAAATCATATATATATATATATATAAAGTATTCTACCATAATTATGTTAAAAAAATTAGACACCTGTAAATAAATATATAGAATATTATGCACTATTTGTAGTGTATAAAAAATGTAAACGTTAAATTAAAATTATAAATATTTATAAAGGAATGATTTTAAATAATTGCAGACATATATTTTTATGTGTTAATGTTTATATCTATGGGTAATTAATTGAAATTGTTTATATTTATATTCATATATGTACATGTTTTAAAATATCCATATAAATACATTGATTTTTATATAGGACTAACATTTATTGATCAAACACACATATAAAAACCAATGAATATATATATACAAACACAAACACACACCCACACACACAATCATACATAGATATAAATATATAAATATATTGAATTGTACAAACATGTATACATACAAATTAATATATCAATATAAATATTTAGTAAAATATATACATTTAGAACATACATAAAAAATATAAAAATTTATGTTTATATAATTACATGAAAAAATCATTACATATATAGAGGTATATTGGAAATTATTAATGTAATTTTTCAATTTAATTCAAATTAATTAATGAAATAATTTACAACAATACATTTAATGAATTATTAGAAAAACAAGTTCTCGCATGTATTATTATTAATAAATAACTATATAAAAATATCAACATTGAATCATCCCATGTTAGATTCATACTAAAACTATTTACTGGGAAATACCTCATGGGAGATTCACAGTTCTTCAATGAAATTGAAAATATCATCTAGGAGATTCATTTTTCCCATCTACATAAGAAATCTCAATTAAGTGTTTCTGAGATTATTTTATTTATATAATAAATATGTGAATAATTTAATTTATATATTTGGATACATGCATTAAGGAAGTATAAAATTATATTTATATGTTTTTATGTTAATAAATATGTATTTGTATAAACATATAAATAATTATATTTATAAATATCTATATTTATATAGATATGTGTGAAACATTTCATATTTATATACATATATTGGTTTAAACTAATAAATAATTATAGTAATATATTTATATTTATCGTTGTTTATATCTATTTTTATTTTTGTAAATATAATAATATTTAAGCACATGTATGTACTTGTATTAAAATATCATTGAAAATAAATATATTTCAATACACCTATAAAAATTATTTGTCACACATATATATGAAAACTAGTAAATAAAAAAATAAATATGTATTTATTTATACACACACATACATATTAGTTTTTTATATATAATCACATATACACTTCTATACTAAAAAAATAATAGGGTCCTATAAATACGTGGTTAAATATGTATATATAACTATATGTAAATTCCCACATACATATATAAATTTATTATAATATTATAACATAATAATATATATTGAAAATTATATGTAGTTATAATTAACGTAATTATTTTCTTATATAAGTATGTTAATGAATATGTAAATAAGTATATACATATACAAAAATATATTACTAAATTTATATTCATGCATACATATATATAATGGGTTCCTACTGGGATTTATTTCTCACACCCTGTTTGGGTCATGTCTTCGACCCAAACAAACTATATTGCTGCAGGTGTGGATATGGGAAAGGGTTTCTATAAAGGTACTTGATTGTTGTCGAGGAGTAGGGGAGAATGGGACCGGGCTTAGGCTTGCGATGCTACTGGCTATTATGTTTTGTATTGATGTACTATGTACTCTGCATTGTTTTATACTATGTTCCTGTGTAACATGTTCTGGCTATTTTCATAAAACTATAGACATGTTGCATCATTATCTATATTAAACTTGGTTATCTTTTACTCCATTTGTTCATTTCAAATTTGTATAGTTTATTGCTTCCGCTGTTGTTGTATGTTATTTATCTTATCTGCTGCGCTACAAATTGACAAATGAGGGCATAGTTTCCCCACTATCAGACATAGGCCCTCGCTGCTAGTCAGCAACCTCTAGCGTTTGGGGAAATGCGCATGAGGTTATGTGACCAACCAGATTCGGGGCACCCGTTGAGTGGCACCCGGATCCAAGACGTTACAATGGTGTATCAGAAGAGTTTTTTTTCATTGACTTAATATTTGGAGCCTTAGTCAGGGATATGACAAAAACAGTAGTTGGAAATAATGTGTGCCCAAGAGTAACTGACCCTTGTACATGGAAAATCCAGTCTACCTCGTATTTTTTAAATTATTTTGATTTACAAATTTTATAGTTGAACTGATTTTCGCCGTTGGATGACGCACTTGTGATGTGCTATTTATATGTTATCCATGGATTCTATTTAGTTTCTACCCGATGAGATGAGGGTATGCCATCTTATGCATCATTTAGGCACATGTTAGAAATCACATGACATGCATAGTTCTAGGTCACGTAGAAACAATATAACTTGCATGTTGTTGTGATAGTTGTTGTGCTAGAAAAGAATGTTGTTGTGAGAGCTGCATTGATAAATACCTGCTATGTGATAGGGTATTTTTGTGTACGCCTGTTTATAGAATGAATGCCAAAAATTGGTGTTTGGGGAGTATGGGCCCTTATTGACCAGAATTTGGTGGATCATTGATTGTTTATCTTGTTATAACACATATAAGATTCCAAACATTGATTCGCGAGGAGTATGGCCCTCGCGTGTCGGAATTTAGCACATATGTGTTTTTTTTTCAGTATTTACTGGGTTCTGGAGTAGATTCAGAGGCATACTATGTGGAAAACCCAGAATACATGCCGTGCAGTTCCTTGGACGAACGTCGTGTGTTCTTCTATTTGGGAAGACAAGAATAATTTTTAAGTACACACCGTGTACCCTAAGTACACGTCGTGTAGTCTCTTCCCTGGTCATGGACCGTGTGGGCGGGGACACGAGGTAGTGAAAGGCATGGAAAAAACACATTGTGTACCGAATGTACACGCCATTTAGTTGTGACCTGGAATCCGCCCGTGTAACTAACAACACAGACAATGGATATCTTAAGACATACACGCCATGTCCATTATGGAACACTACATGTAGTCTGATATGGAGACCCAACCATGTAACTAACAAACATGAGTCGATGTTACCCCCACTAGTACATGTCGTTTACCTATGGTACACATCGTGTAGTCTAGACCGTGTGGATATGATAGTGTGGCTGGGAAGAATGACTGGGGTACACAACGTGTGCGTGTGTAACAAGCCATGTAGTCTTAGCAGTGTAGTCGGTCCTGTCCCGAACGACACGGGCAGTTGGAAATTAAACAATTCATGTCGTGTAGATGACCTACACGTCGTTTAGTATTGTTCAACGGGAGCCGTGTGGATTAGCCATGTAGAAGGACCTGTGTAGGGGAAGAAAAGTAAGGTACACGTCGTGTAGTTAATATACACGTTATGTAGTCTTGTTTTTCAAACATGAATGCCTTCTTCCTCCTGTTCCCTTTTTGGTCCCCTCGTTTCTTGGACTGTGATAATCTTGATCTAAGGTGTGCGTTTAACCATGTTGAGTCATGCCTCTGAGACGATCACACGTTGTTCTCTAGGAGAGCGGTAGTGGTTATACTCCAGATATGGTAGTCCATGTGCTACCAGTGGATACTCCAGGGGAGCCAGATGTGGTGCCAACCATTATACCCGACACAGGTGCAGATGCACAGTTCTGTGAATGCTCCATGTGGTTCATGCAGACCTTTCAGGGAGCACTGCATGCTGCCACATCAATGGCTGAGTTGTCTTGTATCTTCCTGTAGCAGCATCCGCCCACATTTTAAGGGGGATGGTGGACCACAGGCTGTGGAGTCTTGGCTGGGGTCTATGCAGACTATTTTTGATCATCTTGAGATTCCGACTGGGCGAAGGGTCAAGCTCGTGACTTATATGATGTTTTATACTGCCAAGAGGTGGTGGGATTTTACCACTTAGTTAGAGCATCACATAGACATGGCGTGAGAATATTTTCAGATAGCCTTCTATGACTTCTTCTCCCCAGAGACGTTGAGGGAAGATCGAGCTCGAAATTTCATGAATCTGCTATAGGGTGCTATGTCGGTGATGGATTATTCTGCTTGTTTCACCACACATTTGCGTTCTGAACCCGTTCTGGTGGGTGATGAGACGTTGAGAGCAATAAGCTTTGAGAATGGTCTTCGATATGACATCTGAGCACCAGTGACTGTTTTCAGGTTTTTTATAGTTCATGCTATTGTGAACTTGGCACTTATTATAGAGTGGAACCTTCAGGATGCAAGTGGTGCATGCTAGGGTGGTTCGACACCAGTTTCTGGTACTATTTCAACCGGGAAAAAGATGCGACAAATTAGTTTCTCTCATAGTGATAGTACTAGTCAGGTGATTACTACATGTTTCCTAGTCAGGTGATATTATTATGGTAGAGAGGGGCACAAGATACCTTAGTGTCCACGAGACCCAGTGGAGTCTTGAGCTTGTGAAAAAATGGGTCATTTACAATGATTTTTCATGGCATTTCTTCCAGTGGTTAGTGAGAGGGGTTTTTTACATACTCCACAAGCAAGAGCGGGACTATTAGCTTCTTTCCAGTCATGAAACTATAATACATTTGGTTATAGAGGCAGAGGTGTTGGTCTTGGCCATGGTAGCTAGACACCAGGATCTCAGAGGATACAGGGCGGGACAGCTCAGGGTAGCCATGCTATGTCACAGGGTTGTGGCACTGCGCAGGCATATAAAGTGCAACAGACCCAACAAGAGCAGGATCCCGAAATTTCTACTATCAGAGGTACTATTATAGTAGCTTCTATTTTATCTTCAGTACTTTTTGATACGGGTGTTACACATAGCTTTATATCTGTACTCGTTGGGGAGAGCCTTGGGCTCTGTGTTTCTTCTTCTCCTGATGTTATGACTCTAGACACTCCGTTGGGAACTAGAACGTGTGGTATGCGTCAGTGCAAGGAGTTCCCCCTAGAGGATGGTGGGTGTCACATTCCATGGGACCTCTATGTCTTAGAGATGAAAGATTATGATTTTATTATCTGGATGGACTACTTGGTTCCCTTTCGAGCCTTTGTAGACTGCTATCGTCGCGGGTTGTGTTTCACGTCACCAGAGGGTGGAGAGATTCTATACAAGGGTGAGTGGGATGTTCAGGAAAGTCGAGCTGGAATAGAGTATCATGGGTAATGTTGTGTTATAGCCCTTATTGCGAGTTTATATATGGATGATCTGGGGACTTGTCAGACAGATTTCCCTCCAGTGGTTGATCCTTTCAGGGATGTCTTCTCAAACGACTTTGCATGTCTACCTCTGAAGCGTGAGGTGGATTTCTCTATTTGGGCTTGTGCCAGGGTTAGGAATGGTGTCAATTCCCCTTTATTGGATGGATACATTTGTGTCATATGAGCTCAATAGGTAGTTATAGGAGTTACGGTCAAAGGGTTTCATCCGAAACAATACTTCCCCTGGGGGATCACCTATCATGTTTGCTAAGAAGGCGAATGTTAATCCTAGACTCTGTGTGGATTATCGGAAGTTGAACAGCTTGATGGTCAAGAACTGATATCCCCTCCCAAGAATTAATGATCTTTTTGATCAACTTGATGGAGCATGGTTGTTCTCGACGGTTTACTTGAGATAATGATATCATCAGCTACGAGTGAGAGCATCAGACATACCACTTTCAGATTTTCGTAGAAGATATGATTTATATGAGTACTTGGTTATGCCTTTTGGACTCACGAACGTGTCAGCTGTTTCCATGGATCTAATGAAATGTGGGTTCCATTCTAATATGGATTTTTTGTGGTAGTCTTCGTGGACGATTTCGTGGTGTACAATAACACTCAACACGACCATGCCTCCCATATTGAGATCATTTTGAGTACACTGAGAGCATAAGATATATGGTATGCTCTCAAAGTGACACTTTTTGATGGACCAGATACACTTCATGGGTCATATCATCTCAGGTGAAGGAGTTGCAGTTGACCCAGAGAAAGTGAGAGAAGTATTTTATTGGGATCAGATGAAAAACATTTTTGAAATACAAAGCTTCTTAGGGCAGACCGGTTACTAATGCTGCTTCATCCTGGACATCTCCCGCAAAGCAGCATCGTTGACAGGTTTGACTAAGAAGGGTGTAAAGTTCGTTTAGACAAAAGCTTATGAGACAGCCTTTCAGGACCTAAAATGATCATTGACATAAGCAACAATACTTATACTCCCAGAGCTAGGGAAAAGCTATAAAGTTTAATGTGATGCATCAGGTATTGGTTTGGGAGCTGTGTTGATGTAGGGAGATCGAGTTGTTGCATATGGGTCTTAGTAGTTGAGGAAACATGAGAGGAATTACCCGACGCATGATCTCGAGTTGGTTGCAGTTGTTCATGTGTTGTGATGTTGGAGACATTATCTCTTGGGAGAGTATTTTGAGGTTTTCACTGACCAAAATAGTCTCAAATACATCGTTACAGAGTGTGAATTGAACCTTAGATAGAGAAGGTGGGTTGAATACCTTTAGTACTTCTATTTTTAGCTTGCTTATACACATGCTAATGTTAATGTGGTAGTTGATGCACTGAGGTGGAAGACTCGGATATAGGTAGTTCATGAATCCAGTAGTGAAAGGAAGCTTATGTATTTGTTTTCTGAGATTCATTTGGATGTGCATGACAGTTAGGGGAAAACCTATATTTCATCCATAACTGTGTCTTCTACCCTCCTGGATAGAGTGAGGATGATATAGATATCTTATTTAGAAGGCCTAGTTATATGGGAGTCGATGGCATGTGAGGACCCTCCTCCTGGTTGGAAGATAGGCGAAGATGTGATACTGTGTTTCCTTGGAAGACTGTGGGTTCCAAGGGATATACACGAGGAGTTCATGTGGGAATTTCATGCTTCATATTGGGAAGTTCATCCCTGATTTACCACGATGTACCGTGACTTGAGATTTCTGTATTGGTGGCCGGGTATGAAGAGAGAAGTAGCTGGTTTTGTTATGAGATGTTCCACCTGTCAGCAGGTGAAGGAGGAGCATTAGAGGCTGTCCAGACTGTTACAAATGTTATTCATTCTAGAGTGGAAATGGGATGATGTCGAAATAGACTTTGTGACAGGGTTTTCGAGGTTGCCTTGAGGAAATGATGCCTTGTGGGTTGTTGTGGACAGAATCATGAAGGTATCTCACTTTTTGTTGATCAAGGAGACCTTCGTTGTTGACGAGATCATAATTTTGTATATCCTAGAGGTCGTATATCTTCATGGGTTCCTAGTTCTATCATTTCTTATAGGGAAGCCCGATTTACGTCTCATTTTTGGAATGTTTTTTGAGGGCATTTGGTACATAGGTGCTTTTGAGAACAACTTACCACCATCAGATAGATGGCCATTTAGTGCTTATGATATGAGCTCTTAAGAACATGCTACTTGCATGAATCCTATACATTAGGGGATCCTGGTAGAAGCACATACCCCTAGTCTAGTAATCCTATAAGAACTGTTTTTAGGAAACTATTGAGATGTCACCTTAAGAGGCATTATATGGTAGGCCATGCCGATCACCATTGTACTAGTTCGAGGCAGGTGAGGTAGCTTTACTGGGACCACGTCTCATGTAGAAGACTTTTGAGTTGTTCTAGTTGATTCAGAAGCAGATGGCTTCCGGACAGTCTCATCAGAAATCTTATGCTAATCACCGCAGACACCCTTTGTAGTTCGAGGTTGGGGATCAGGTTTTCCTGCATGTTTCGCCAAGACTAGGACACAGACAGATCTGGAGATAGGGTAACCTTTCATTGAGTTATGTGGGGCCATTTTACATTCTGTAGATAGTCGGGATGGTGGCCTATCAGTTTCAGGTACCATAGATTTACAGAGCCATGCACGACGTCTTCCATGTATCTTAGTTGTACTGCTATCATTCAGACTTGTCTCACGTTTTTCAGCCCGAGGAGGTTGAACTAGAGCTAGATGTGTCCTTTTAGGAGCATCTGATTTGTATCGTGGATATGAGAATGAAGGTTCTCTATGGTCGGTCAGTTCCTCTCATACAGATTCTATGACAGCATGGCTGAGTAAAGGACGAAACCTGGGAGCAGGAGACCGATATACGTGCTCAGTATCCTGAGTTGTTCACTGCTTTATCTTCGCCACAATTATAAGGGAAATTCGGGGAAAAATTTATTTATGGGGAAAGTTATTATGAACCCAGTTCTTAATCTTGAGGTACAGGTTTTTCTTTTCTCTTTTCCTTAAGTGTTTTTGAGAAAATAAGGAAAATGGGGAAAAATCACAAATTTTGTTACTACACATCATGTACTTATCAAAACTCTGTGTACATTGGCTGTGTGTGATGAGTACATTGGGCATGTATCCTTTTCAGTGATGAAAGATATAATAACCGACTACACACCGCGTAGTAGGTATTTACACGCAGTGTCGACAGTCGACAGACAAATAGTAAGGCGGTGTAGGCAGCCGCTAGCTGAGCTTCATTACACACCATGTACTAATTGATTACACTTCGTGTACTCTTATCGACTGATGAACAATGTCGTGATGGAAAGAGGTCGCCGAAGGAACATTTTAAAAAAATGAAAAGTTAACTCAGTGTAGTCTGTAGTACAAACCGTGTAGTTTGTTTTTTCGCATAAAATGGGCAGTAGCCTCCCCTTTTCACATGGAAGGCTTGGAACTGTAGGATGGTTGGGAGATGAAGCCAGTTCTTTGTAGTTCACCAGAGGAAGAACTTGGAATCCGATTCCGCCTCCTTCAAACTTGATGGAACCGTACGGGTAAGCCCTTCCTTCTCCTTAAGCCGTTCTTACCAATTATTTATCTATTGGATTTTATTTTTGTTTGAAAGGGAATTATTCTACCCCAGTTCTACTTCTTTTTGGATGATCTGAGGAGCGTCTTTCACGTATACCGATTAGGGGAGATCGAGGTTGGTGTCATGGTGTTTAAATTCCAACTATTGTGCATTTTTGTGTACCTTTGAGCAACAAACCCATGTTGGGGTGTCATGTGGCTGAGGCCTTGGCTGTTTTGAATACCTTGATTTGTATAGGTAATTAAATGTGATAATAAACTGTTGTTTGGGATGGCTTCTTGGATCCAGGACCACCCCGGGGTGCGTTCCTCTGTTTAACTGTTTGGCCAGGATACCCGAGGGTATGCAATGTTTATATTGTGCATTACTTGCGTTGAGAGGAATTGTATATAATTTCATGTTTATGTTTTGTGCTCGACCCGATTACTTTCACTTGAGGGAAATGTTATTTTTAGCCGGATGGCATTGTTTGTTTAGCCTGAGGGCAAGATACTACTTATCCTGAGGGAAAAGTACTATTTTGAATGAGGGAAACTCTTCGTACACCTGAGGTTAGTGACTTCTATGCCTGATGGAGACACTTCGTATGCCTGAGGGTAATATACGATATTCCTGAGGGTAGATACCTAAGGGTTTCGATTCTTTGTACCTTAGGGTAAGGACTGAATGTCTGAGGACATTGACTTTTTACTTAGAATATTCACTATGGTGGTATCATAAATTAAATGGGTAAAATTAATATTAATAATGGAAATATAATTGGTAATGTTATTTATATTTGAGTACTAATTAGTTTATTTCATTTACTACTAGAGACACTATTGCACATTTACACTGACAGTTGGGCACGAGCCTTTGGTGGGTGCTTACTGGGATTTTTTTCTCACACCCTATTTGGGTTATGTCTTCAGCCCAAACAGACTATGTTGATGTAGGTGTGGATAAGGTTAAGGGTCCCTATACAGGTACTTGATTGTTGCTGAGGAGTAGACGAGCATGGGTCCAGGCTTAGGCGTGCGATGCAACCAGCTGTTCTCTTTTGTTCTGTTGTACTCTTTACTCGTCATTGTTTTATACTGTATTGTTCTGTAACATGTTATGGATGTTTTCTTAGAACTATAGACTAGTTTCATCATTATCTATATAACTGTTGGTTATCATTTAATGCATTTTTTCATTTTAAATGAGTATGGTTTATTTCTTCAGCTGTCGTTGTATGATTGTATGTTTTATTCCGCAGTGCCACACATTGACAAATGATGGCATAGTTTCCCTACTGTCAGACCTGGGCCCTCGCTGCTAGTCTGCAGCCTCTGGCGTTTGGGGAAATGCGCTTGAGGTCATGTGACCAAACCAGTTCGGGGAACCCATTGAGTGGCACCTAGATTCGGGACATTGCAATATACACAAACCTAGACAGACACCCACACAAACAATCATAGATTCATATAAATATATTAATATATATAATTATACATACCTGTAAACATAAAAATTAATATATCCATATAAATATATAGTAAAAAATATTTACATTAAGTACACACATAAAAACATATAAAATTTTATATTTAGAAATTTACATGAAAAATTAAATACATATAGAGATGTATGTTGGAAAATATTAATGTAATTTTTAACTTCCATTCAAATTAATTAATGAAATAATTTTCAACTATACATCTAAAAAGTTATCAAAAAACATGTGCATGCATGTATTTATATTTATATATAACTATATAAAAATATCAGCATTGAAACATCCCATGAGAAATTCATATTAAAACTATTAAGTGGAAAATTCCTCGTGGAAGTTTCACAATTCTAAAATTAAATGGAAAATATCCTCTAAGATATTCATTCTTCCCATCCACAGATGAAATCTCAATTAAGATTTTTGTAGATTATTTTATTTATGTAATAAATCTATGAATAATTTTATTTTTATATTTGGATACATGCTTTATTCATGTATAAAATTATATTTATATGTATTTATGTTGTTAAATATATATTTTTATAAACATATAAATAATTATATTTATAAATATCTATCTTTATAGAGATACATCTAAAATATTTCATATTTATATACATATAAAGGTTTATACTTATAAATAATTACTCAAAAATATTAATATTTATATGTGTTTATATATATTTGTAATTATGTATATATAAAAATATTTACACACATGTTTGTACATATTTTAAAATATCATTAAATATACTTATGTTTCTATACACCTAATAAAATTATTGGTCACACGTATATATAAACACTTATAAATTAATAAATAAAAATGTATATATATATATACACACACACATACATATTAGTGTTTTATGTATAATCATATAGACACTTCTATACTAATAAATTAACAGTGTTCTATAAATACGTTGTCAAATATGTATATATAACTATATGTAAATTAAAAAATTCATATATAAATGTATAATAATATAATAACATAATAATAAATATTGAAAATTATATGCAGTTATAATTAACATAATGATTTACAAATATAAGTATGTGCATGAATATGTAAATAAGTACATACATATACAATTCTATATTACTAAATTTATATTCATGCATTCATATATATTATGAGGGTTGTACTATAATATTAATGTAGGTGTTTTCATGCATAAAATTTTATTAATGAAATTATTTTCAAATATACATTTAAATATTTCCATTAATAAACAAGTAAATACATAAAATTATACATGTATATTACTATGAACAATTTAAAAAATGATATCTCCCATTGGAGGTTCATATTACAACTCTGGAATGTGAAATCTTTCATTAGTGATTAAAAATGAGAATCTGCACTATGAAATATCCATGATGAAATTCAAAAGGCTAATTTAAACTGACAATTCCTCTCTAGGTGGTTTTTAATTTTATATATTTATATATTAAATTTTTATATAATTTCATTAGTATAAATTCATGGAACAATTCAAGTTGGTACTAACAATTTTATAAATGTATGTTTTTATGTATGTGTATGTATAAAAATATATATTTTAATATACATATGTTTTATATTTATAAATATTTATAACATAATTTAATTATATAGATTTATAATTTTATATAATTAGAATAAAATTTTATATTTATGCATGCATATTTCTATGTTTATGTATGTAAATATAATATTATATTTATTTTTGTATGTACATGTCTTAAAATTTCATTCTAAATATGTATATTAGTATATTCCTATTATAATTATTGATCAAACATATATAAAATCAAATCAATAAACACACACACATACATACATACATATTAACATATTTTTTATAATCGTATAATAACATCTAAACATAAAAAATGATATTTTCATAAAGATACATAATTAAATACTTATCTTGAAGTATATGTATAAACATACATTCATACATATATAAATCAATATTTGTATAACAAAATAAATATATGTATTTTTTTATATAAAGATTTAATTAATTTTATTATATATATATATAATATGTAAATCTATACATATAATTAAATACATATACAGATCAATACAACAATAAAAAAATGTATAAAAATGGGCTTATAATTATTCTCCTTAATTTAATTTGAGATATGATGGGGAGGAATTTAAATTCAGATACCATTTAAAAAAATATTAGACAAAAAATATGGGTGGTAATAAAATCATAGCTGAGAGAGGGTATCAATCAGTGTTAACGCTCTCTCAGAGATTGTTTAGAGAATTTATATTATTACAATTTTAAAAAAATAAAAAGGTTGTATATAAGAGTTCCCACCATAATTTTCAACTCCATTTTTCGCCATCCAACTGTATAATTTATCTCACCATTTCATGTGGGTAATTTAGAGGACATAAATAGTTATGTACAAGTACATAAAATTGTTGATGATTATCATGGTAGAATATTTATTCAAATTGATGAAAAATGTGACATGAATACTATTAGATTTGTTAGATATATATTCTTACAAACACATTTTTTGTCGAGGAAATTATTATTTCTACCCATGGATACAATAAAAATATAAAAAACGTCATTAATTCTGTCTTTCAATATGAATGTGTAAGGGGAAAAGAATTCAACTGGGTGAAATATAACATAGCTATTATTACAAGATTTAATCCTACGAGAAGAAGAATAATTAAAAATGCATTTTTTATAGGGGAGGGTCTTCTTGCATTCTAGTGCATAGGCGCCCCTCTATTTTTAGGAATACCTAAATCTTCCTACGTCATTGACATTTTGAGCCATATAAAAAGGACATAGTCTACATGGAAACACAAAGCTCTCTCAATGTTAGGGAGAATAAAATTGGTCCAGAAATTTTTTAGATATATGTTTTTTACATCTTTATGGTGTATATGTCACTAATATAGTTGATTAAAATCATAAATGAATAGGTGAAGAACATCATATGGAGTGGTTGACCCTCATATATAAAATATACCTATATGATATAAAAAATTTCAGAAAATCGTACATGAATGGGGGGGCTATGCTTAAAAAATATGGAATGTTAAATAAAATCTCCAAGATCATTTTTGAGGGAAGCTGGCCAACATAAGTTTATGTCCCATGACCTATATAGAGTCAGATTAATGGATTGTTAAATGTTTGAATAAATACATTACATGGAATTATTATTATGGTCCAGATCGTTAACTGTGTTTGACAAGGTTTATAGTTAATCTCATTGGATGGATATTGTCAACACATCTCTATGAATATGGATGTAAAACATGATGAGTAATCCTTTTCAGAATATGCTAAATTTTCTGAATACAATAAATAATCCTAATATCTCCATTTATGACCTGCTTTGAAACATGGATCACAACATTGAGGATTTATAGGCTACTATATCAACGTTTTTTTTTTCAAGGAACTTGATGATTCCTTAGTTTGGGAACCAGCCTCAAATGTCATGATAGACTCTAAAACCATTTATATTCACGATATTAAAGATTATAAAAGTAGGATAGGTGAATTTAATAACAAACGGGTGCATCATCCTTACTTATCACTGGTTAAGAGAATATCATTATCTTTTATTCCAGTTGATACTTCTCTATAAGACATTTGTATTAACCTCTTCTCTAGGAGTGAATTTTTTCAATAATATAGAAAAGTTATAGAACTAGATTTATTATGGTGTGAAAACACTGAAGACTTATGTAAATCCTTGTTCTGTTTTTTTTAACCTCTATTATATCCAAACAGATATTATCTAAAAACATCTTCACGATGCGTTGAAATATCAGTTGTCCAGGAAACTACTAAACAAGATTTTTCATTCATGTGCAGAACTCATTCATGTGAAATGGAATTAGAGAAACAATGCTATACATGAACAAACACAATTTAATCTTTTAAATTTACCTTCCAAAATCACATTGGCTTTCCAAAAGGAAAATCGTCTTCAATAAGGATAATACACTAACTCTATTGTCGAAATTTTTGTTCAATGTCACATCATCTTTTTATGTAAATGTACTCCCACTCATGGAATTCTTGATGTATTTTTGTTGAAAAAATAATAAAATGAAATATGTGCAATAAGGATGTCCCATATAAAACCATTGAGGTCTAGTAGGATGTGGGTTCATCTCCATGGATTACTTTGGATAGATAATTCAATATATAAACGGGCCTTGTGGACATTGGACAACCCTTGATGCTAAAATGATTTCATTCATTATTGATGCCCACATGGTTAATCATCAATATTGGAAAGATATATGATTCGAAAGTGACTCATCCAATACTGTGAAAGATGTCAGACTTGGTATCATCCATTATTCAGGGAACCTCATTGCAACAAAGTCTGAATGAATTATCAAGTTATCTGTAATGATCTACATAATTACTTACATCATTCATGAACATAATACTATTACAGATTATCTTGAAAACAAGGGATTTTTGCAAGTCACCAGAACTCATGATGATACACTCCTTCTTGATCTGTTACCTATTTTGAAAAATGAAAAATTTTAAATCACTTCTTTTTTTCTAATGTATTATTATATTTTATTTTTATTAATTGAAAATTTGCTTTTTGTGAAAAAATACATAAAATAATCAATTTTTAATTCCAAAATATATATATGAAATTTAATTACTTCAAATGGGGTAGAACAAAACATGCATCAAATCCATATCACATTCGTAAATTCCATAACCTTGTACATTAATTCAAGAAAATTATTTTTGGATTTTAATCATTTTATATAATAATATAATCTATAGTAAAAAAAATAGAATATGACAAATAAATGAGACTGGTTTCTTGAAAAATAAGCCCATACATGGTTTCATTTATATGAAAGTAGATATGTTTTTAAAAAACTAAAAAGTGTAAAATAATAAATTGTGTATTTTTATTACAAATATAAGATATAGGGTTGAACAATCACTCTATGATAAAACTCGTGATTTTTTGTCTCTATTGTTTCTATATTAATTTGAACTAAAGTCAGAGAAATAGTTGATTGGTATTGACATTTATTTAATTCATATTTTTAATATAATATTATATAGTTATGTTTGATAATAATTTTCTATTAATATAAATTGACATTACATACCATTGCTTAACTATTTACCTTAATATGTCCAATGTATGTCAAGAAGTGTGTCATAATAAACATTTCATAAAGAACCAACAATCATTGAAAACAAGTTAGGGGATCCAAAAACATATCCTTGTCATATTATGTTTCATTATAGAAATATCAGTCATATTGTTCCATTAAATAAAAAACAATTATTAACATATAAAATATAATAATATATTAATGATTGAATAAGCTGATAAAAATTATTATTCTATATGTGATTATAGTACTGTTTTTATTTTAAATTATTCTCTTTTTTTCAACCATGTTTGTTGATGTCGTGTTCCAAAACATTATATTTTTTATCTATAATTTATAAAACATTATTACTATAAGAAATTAAGATAGTAATGAATTTTATAATCATTGAAATAAATATATATTAATGGATATATGTTTTATCTATTATTGAGAAACATTTTTCTATCATTTGGTGTTTCTATAGTATGTTTATTTTTAAATGATTTCATTAAGTATTCATCCATATCCATTATATATAAAATGGAATAATATTTTAAATATGAAAAAATAATGATGATTGGTTAAAAAGTGAACTTATTCTTTTTCTTAAACTAATTATGATAATAAACATTACATTTTACCTAATTTTTTTAATGATAATGGATGGTAATAATAACAATTAATATTTTTCCCATGAAAAAATTTGTTTATAATATTTTTATATAATAAATAATTTAAAATAAAATAAATAAGGTTGAAATAAAAAATAGGGTATGATTGATTTAAATATAGTTTTCATTTCATTCATGCATTAAATAAAGAAAAATTATTCCAAACCTATTATTTTTTTCTGATATATATTTATTTTTTAACCCCATGGATACATTTAAATATTTATTCAAATCCTTTTTGAACTTCCATGAAATCTTGATAGGGATAATGTAGTGAGGGTTATATAATGTTGAAATTATATTATGTTGGTGACTTGATACAATAGGTGATAGATAGGGAAGATGATGTGTAAATTTGTTGATGGTAAGTGGCTCGGATGAAGAGACCTTCTTTTTTTGAATATTCAAGAATCATACATCTATTTTCATGTTATATATATAATTCATCCACATTAGGCCTAATCACTATCTATATTGAAATAAAATATTACGGATAAAAATAATTTAATGGTCAGTAATATGATAATTTTTTTGAATAAGGATTGTTATTGAATTATAATGTTCATTATGATATTTAAAATATTGTTACTAATCTATAAATTATTGAAAAATTTATATATTATTAATGTATTTAATATATATTGAATAAAATGACTTAATTATTAAATTTATATAATTCTCATTCATTTATATGAAATGATATGTAATTGGTTATTGATTAATTATTACATAACATAATTGATTCCATTTATCATAGATTGATACATTTTCCATAGAAATGCAATTTTGGGTGTCTTAAGCGGTTTTTGTTAAAGAATGAGCCTAATGATTTTATTTCTACAACTAGGTTGAATGTATATTTTCTATATATCTATATATTTTATGATTTAACATTGTCTACTGCTAATGTCGGTATGGAAATCCATTACCTATAATTATCCTTATGTTCTGGATCTCTTCCCAATATTATGGTTGTATAGGTTATGGATTTTTGAAAACAACTATAACCATATCTCTTCAAAAACGTGACTTTATGTAGCAATATATTTTCTAGGGTGGATTATTGTATATGATATATTCTCATATGAGATATATTTTCTTGTAGTTATGAGATATATATATATATATATATATTTGAGTATTCTCTGATCATAATGTTAAAAGATATATATTTATTATACATGAACATATAAAAGTTTTGTAATCGATTGAGGTTTAATGTGTAATTATGATCTATAAGGATATGTGATGGGATTTAGTCTTGATGTGTTGATTTTTTTGTGAAGATTTTTGATATATATATATATATAATTTGAAATTGAGAGGATTTGATTTTCCAGACATAAATCATTCATATATACGGAATATCGTTTAGTGGGAAATTGGTAGCCTGTACACATATTATATATATAATATTTCATTTTTTTATATAAATATATCAATAATTATTATAGTTAGACTATGGGAGGTTGGAAATTCAGTCGGCCATAATTTTTCGTCAATTAGTTTCATAGATTATTGAATTCAACATTAGTATGCTATTTTTAAATTTTTCGGAGAGTTTTTTTGGTGTATTTTACTGATTTTATTTTTGTAATCAGTCCTAAATATATATATTCATTTTAGGTATACATGGGTTTTTTTTGGAAAAATATATACATAAATTTCTCATTATGTCTATTTTTGATGTGTGAGAGATCATCTATTCAGTTATAGAGATTTTTTGATGTGTTTTTATTGTATTCATTCCACTATATGAAAAATATTGTACGGATAATTTTTTGTTTTTTTTTTATGAATTTTTTGGTGGTATTTTTTTATTTTCATACATGGATCACTGGGTATAATTAAAATTATTTATTCACAGTATATAACCTTTTATATAATCCCCAACACATGTCCCATTATTGGAAGGAAATAGGGGTCACACCTATCATCAGTGCTGACTAGGGTGGGGTGCTGATGGGGATGGGTTATGACATAGGTAAACATAAGGGTAAATCATATTCATTTGGAATTCCCAGATACATAGTCATCTTTTTAATTATATACATGGTGGTAGTGTGTGGGTGCTTCCAAAAAATAAAATTTGGATCTTATTATGTTTTATAAATTGTGGTCCAACATAAAAGTAATTACCCCAATTCATAGCATAATAACAACTACAGGGTATGTTAAATGGGTATTATATTATATATATAGTAACTAAAATCCTTAAATGAGGTTTTAATTTAATTGCAATATTCCATAATTTTCAATCCCCGATAGTTTCAAAATGAACCAATGTTGTGTAAAATTAAACAATATATTGGGAATTCAGTCACTATTTATGGGATGATTTAAATATGAGAAATAAATATATTTTTATCATGATTTTCAATATGTTCATACGTTTTGTTAGTTATTATGAATGTGTAAACTTCGAAATTTTTTATTTCACATTATCATATACTAAAATACTAAACAATATTATTATGTATTTTCCATTGATAATTATAAATAAAAAATTTGATCTAAATTATATTACATGAATTAAATTTTTATATATATCATATTAAATTGAATTTAATTAAAAATGTGAAAAATGAAATGTAAATTATATTATTGAATAAAATAAAAATATATATCGAATTATATCTTTCAATATGATTGATTATATGAACAGAAAATGATTAATTGAATAATTGATTACAAAAAAAATTATGTATAAATAGATTCTTATATCGAAATGTGTTTTCTAATTACTAATGTATTAACTACGTATAATGCCACAATTAAATCAATATTATATGTACGAATGAACCAGTGTCTGTACATGGATGGAATTATTAGAGGGATTTTGATTTCTCAATAGATGGAAGGTAAAATATTGATTTCGTATTCAAAATAGGATTATGAGGGTCCAATAATCCTAAAATAGTTATTTTTGATTTTCAAGGGATATCATGTAGTCACAGAAAGATGGGGGATTCAACGAATGAAGGATGGTATGGTTTGAGCTACAACATGTAAAAACCAACTAGTCAGGTTTACTACAGGGGCCCTTCAATCGTCTTGGATCCACTCACAATCTAGTAGTCTAGTCTCATCTTGAATGTGACCATTTTATGTTGAATACAATTTTAAACCGTCAATGTTTTATTGGGGAAAGCCCCATGTATCTCCATTGATCCATTCAATATCTAAGGGTTCCCTCCTCCTCATTCTCCTCTTCTATATTCTTAATGCATGTAATTATTTGTGGATTCCCTAAGTTATTAATGGTTCAAATGAACAACTAGATTCCTCTTTAAATATCTACCTATCTCATCATCAAATTTCTTCCTCTGAATTTTTTTAATTTAGTTGATTCCATATTGATTTTATTGGAATCTATTGATTATCATTGTACTTACACACAACCCACATAGTGTATGTCTCAAAATGAAATTGTAAATCCACTATTAAGCAATTCAATATGGATATGATGTACTTTCAAATTATTTATGTTTATTTATTTAATAAAAATGTGAATGTAATTTTTTTAATTTCTATGTGATATGGATAGCTTAGGTTTGTTTCAGTAGTTAATTGCAAATATGTATTGGTGTTTGGACTCACTTCTTGTGTGACTGAAGTTGATGATTTGTATGTCAGCTTCAATTCCAATTTTATATATTTTAAAACTATATTTAATTTCAGTCATTAATTTTATTTTTAATATAATAGTTGAATATGTGGTAATGTGGTATGATCTAGAGCCCCATGGGAGTCGGTGATGGCTGATTAATAATAAAGGAGCCTATGTTATAGACGTTAATATCACAATTAAAATGGGAACTCTTTGTAAAAGAGGATGGTGGTACATGGAATTCTCCTTGTGGTTTTAATTTTATTTATGACAAATGAATCTATATACATGGAAATTATGTTTCTACTATAAGAGAAGTGAAAATTTATTTTATTTAATTTAAATTAATAATTTTATTTAATAATTAATTTCAGTTTTACACTATTATTATTGGTATTTAGATGAATAAATAATCATGGCCATGATGGACCGTTGTGATTGAATACATTTACTTCACAATTGATGTCTAATGACTTGATTATTATGATATTTCATGTGACATAATGACCCTTTGGGGCATACAATATTTTTTATTTAATGAATAATATTCATAAACACAAATATATTGATACCTTAGAGTCTCCCAAATAATGGGTTTTGGTGATTTGGTTGAATAGAATCGGTTTTTACCACATGATACGAAATAGATTCCATTAGTTCCATATTTAATTTAGATAACCATGGATTATTCCATCACTTTATAGGAATAGTGTCCAACATGGGTAGAACCCAATGAGATAGATATATATGATAGTTATTTAGGACAAAATGCTTTTTTATGAAAGGTTAATGGTCCCAGTTCTGGGTGTCCCCCAATTGTGCCCTATATCTGGTTGGTCACATGACCTCATGTGAATTTCCCAATAAGGTTGTGGTAGCTGACTAGGAGTGATGTACATGGTCTAATAGTTGGAATGCAATGTCATCATTGTAAGAGGTTACATAATGTAATAACAAAATTAAACAAAAAATATAAGCAGTAATATAATACAACAAATGTAAATATTGGAATACATATAGTAATGGGACAACTGGAGCACATATATAAATGATGAATGTCACATGTGTCTTGGAATTTATCCAAAAAAGTCAAAATGCTTAAAATGAAATAATAATACCAATGTATAGAATATTATTAAACTCCAAACACATCACAAGCATCATAATGGTCCCATGCTCTACATCACCAATATCAATCATGTACATGATGAATATGGAATCACTACTACATAAAACCGTATAATATTTTTGGACCCAAAATCATGACTAAAATTTGGTGTTAGAAGAATCCATGTTGGAAATAGGTAAATGACATGTTCCAAATATTCAGTTAATATATAAATCAGGAAATATGTAGAAATGATGCAATAAACTAGTATGTACTCAAAAGTAGAAAATCCTATAGTTTTTAATTATATTATTTTTCATTAAATAATTATTCAATCCATGGAATAAAGAATCCTAGGGTCTGGACAAAGCTATGTATCACTTTTTTTAATAGTAACATCAAACGTCTCAGAATACCATCTAATAAACAACAATGACCAAGTCCAACCTTGTTATTTTGATTGTAAGGCTCATCAAAGTCATTAAATTATTCACTACATCCATCTTGGAAATCACTTCGAGTACAACCCTATTAATTTATCATATAAATAATAAAATAAGAATGACCACTTGGGCATCTCTCATGGTCAATACCCCTTGGTCCAGTTGACATTAATAATTCATACACAACCACTGCGTAGCTCTCACCATCAATAGCCCTCGGGTCAGTAGTACAAAAATAATTTTTACACAACCTCATGTTAGCTCTCATGGTCGATAACCCATATGTAAACATTGTATAAATAAATCATAAATGTCATCCTGGGTATCCCTAATAGTCAATACCCATGGATCATAATATAATCCAAGGCTATCATGGTCCTGTGTAAATAATCATGGATACCCCGATAGTTTTCTTTGTCCAAGGCTCTCATGGTCCATTTGAAAATCAACTCTTATATCAAAAAAATGAAACAAATGTAATCTATAAATACTACATGGAATCAAATTAAAATCATAACACATGAAATTCATATATTCAATCAATCATTATCCAAAAAAAATCAACTCACGGTAACAAGAATCGGTATATAGGAAAACTAGGACAAAAAAATTCAAATAAGGGAACACCCCCATGCGGTGTGCCATTAAAATGGTATACAATCTAATGCCTAGGAAAAAACCCCTAATCCATTAAAAAACATATGATTTATTAAAAATATTTGAATTTAAAAACACAAAATACCCTAATCATGTGTATGTGGAACATTAGCATATATAATCCAGAGACCATTAACGAAAGGAACAAACATCCTACCTTGATGCTGCAAAATCAATAATCATGAAAATAGGCCATTGAATTGGACTAGAATGACTTATATATAAAAAATGATAAAATTGATCATCTCTCAATAACACAATAGGGAGGAATAATGAAGAAGAAATGATATATGGGAATTGAGAACTCACTTATGGGATTACTACTCAACTATAGGTGTCCCTATCGGAGCTCAGATAGAGAACCAGGATGAGCTCAATGTTCATGGTTGTCTCGGCACTATCCTTTATGGATCATGGCGAAAGGAATAATGTTCTGGATGAGATAAGTGACCCCATAATAATATATCATGTTAAAAAAAATTAAATTTCATGTTCATTTAATGTACACTTCATGTATTAGCCTCAAATATCCTCCATTTTAGACAGGCTTCCAAGTCACATAGACAGCCTTATACATGACTGTTAAAAGGCTTCTACGTGGTTACCCATGGAAACCGGGTTCATGATGTGTAAAAAATGTACATAGATTGTACTTAGAAAATTTAAAAATCTCTATTTTCCACAATAACAACACGAAATACATATCCATACTAGATATGAAGATCTTGGTTTTTACAAACATCAATACATAATGTAATTTGTCCCAAAATTTCCTTCGAATCATGGAGAAAAATAAATTCCAACAACCCTAGCCACTGTTATCGTATGTCATCATCCATATTCCAATACTTATGAAGTACATTCTCATGCTTTAATATAACAAATACCATAGGAACAGACCAACCAAATAGAACCTAAATGATGCAATCCAATATCTGAATATGTTCCTCCTTATTGGTGGCATCCACCTCCATATCAACATCCTAAGGTTAAAAAACATTTTACAGCTTTGAAAAGAAACCTCTTTTCTAGAAAACATTAAATTCTTTACGCATTGCCTGATACCTTTTTGATAATTGCATCTTATATAATTACAACCCAACTCTCTCCAAAACCTCAAACGACCCAATCTATCTACGTGAATGCTTACCCTATCTCATAATCAACATGTGTACCAACCTCTGTGGGACACGTAAGAAGACATGAAATTGAACTCGATCTCTATAGGTTGTCTCTATTGATCATTAAAATATTTCTGGTGAGATTGTGCAGTATCCATCCTCTTCCAAATTAACATCACCTACTTAGTGGTCTCTTGGACCAAACGAGGAACCAGCATAGGTCCCTCTCATGCCTTTAGCCAAAATATGGGTGAACAACTTATCGTACTGAACAAAGAATCATATGGATCTATCTAAATCAACACCTAGATATTGATATTGTTTGAAAAATTCTCTAGCGGTATGTGTCTTTCGCAATAGCCCCTAAAATCTAGGACTCAAGCTCGAAGCATGTCCTTAAAAACCTAATTCTTGCACTCGGACTATCCATTTGATTGGTGATGGTATGATGTAATCAAAAGAACCAATGTATCAAAAGACCTATGTAATCCATTCTATACAGGAGAAGTAAACCAAGCGTACCTCTATGAAATGATAAAGTGTGGTACCCCATGAAAATTTACAGTCTCTCAGATGTTCAACCATTCAATCCCATCAACAATGAAGGATTCCCTTATTGGAAGGAAATGTTCATCCTTCATGAGACATTCAACAACAACCCAAACTACATCATTCCTTTGGGTGAGCTCAGTAAAACCTTCTTGAAAGCCATCACAACATTATTCCACATCCAAATTGGAATTGGTAACTGATGTTACATCCCTGCTGGACACTGGTAACCCGCTTTCACCTACTAACTAGTGGAAAATTATTTATCAAAAATAGCAACATCCTTCTTCATACCAGGCCTCCAATAATGACTGTATAGATCTCAATACATCATTGTGACAAAAGGATTAACATCCAAAACTATAGAATAAAAATATCACATCAATTCCTCAATAATGCATACTGATACCCATAAGAATTCCTCAAAATGAAAAAACTTATCCTCTTCTACAGTACACCTAGTAGTGGGGTCCACTCCTGACACACACTCCCTTAGTACTAGACCTTTGTAAACTAATATGTTCCTCCTTCGTCTTTGATCTAGAGGAGTATAGGTAATAGCCATAGAAGAAATAACAGTCTCCCACTGTCTATTGTGCACCTTCAAATTCATCTCAAAGAAAATTTCCATAAACCTACACTCACGATTGGCCTCTTCAATTGCCTATATCAGAGTTCTTCTGCTCAAATCATAAGTCGTTATTTTTCCATTTCCATGAATGTTGGAAAGCTCGATGTCAAATAATTGAATGATATCAACCCACCTACTCTTTCTCAAATTCATAACACACTATGTGAAGATGTACTTGAGTCTTTTTTAGTCAGTGAGCACCACAAAATTCGTTTCTAAAAGATCAATAATGTAATTATTTAATTTTTTTATTAACTATGATCAATTATTTTTATTGGGGGTTCATGTAATAAATTTTTAAATATAAATGATATTGTGTAATAAATTAAACCACCTATTGAGATACTAACAATGACCAATAATCGTGTTCCATATAAATTAAATTTAATTAATTTTTTATTTCGATATTTTGTTATTTTAAATTATTTTTTATATGTTTTCACATTTTTTGAAATTTCTTTTCTATTTTATTTATATATTTTAAATTATATTTTATCAAAATCACCTACTTATAGAATTATTATATTTTGAAAAAGTTTATTTTTATTTTCATGAATTTTTAATACTAAAGAAATTCTAAATGAAATTGGACCCCCTGACTAAAAATATAATAATTTTTTTATAATAAATTTAATTTCATAAATATAATAAATAGAATCATATTTACATGAAATATTATTTTATAAAAAAACATAAGATTTACAATCTAAAAATGTATGAACATTATTATTATTATGTATTATATCTTTAATTGAACTAATATTTATTATTTTGAATTATTTTATCACTATTTCTATTAATTGTTAGGAAATACATAATTATTATTATTTAATATTTTATTATATATTTAAAAGATTTACATTATTAAATATTAATAATGTCATAAATAAAATAATATTTAATGTATATAATATAAATGTTAGTAGAATCCTTCATACAATCCCTACCATTATAAATAAAAGTTTATTAAATTATAATTTAAAAAATATTAAATAAATAGTAATATAAAAATATAATTATTAATTATATGTTCTTTGTTAAAAATTTTATATAATATTAATAATCACTATATTATAATAAAAAACAAAAATATTGATAAAATAATACTAGAAAGGTGCTCATACATAAGAGGGAATTATATAAAAAAATTAAATAGAGGTTACAGTTTAGTATAGAACCTTCTTAGAATTATTTTTTGGGAGGGAACATTATGATTAATAACCATCCTACGAAATTCTTCAAATAAGACATTTCCCTATATTGTACATTATTAAACTACTTTATTGGGAGTGAAATCTCATTCCATGACCCTCCTTTTATTACAATACATTCATCTCCCATCGGTTCATTGAGAATTAGTTTCTCAAAACAATATTATTTTTAAAAATTTAATTAAAATTTAAACTATATGTGATGTTTCTTGGATGACATATTAAAAGGATGTGCTGGTATGTGCTCTCCTAATGTAGTGAATCCACTAAGGTATTATGAAATCACTGTAGTTGAGGATGGGTAAGTGATGGGAGATGTTATATAGTTCCTTCAGTATAATGTGAAAGAATTGGAAATGCAAACATATGGAGAGAACTAGATTAAACTCTAAGATTCATTAAATTTTCTCATGTTCATATGTAAAATAATGAAATTTTGAAATCATATGGGTGGTGGATGATGGTTTGATCCTTAGTGGTCTAATGAGACATGAGAAATAGGGGAATTAAGGAATGCGAACTAGGTAGAGCAGATCACAAATATATTCCTTCTACAGTTCACAATACATGAGAACATGAAGGCATGGATGCCAAACCTAGTGACCTCGATTAGAAGTGAAGTTGAAAAATTAAAATAAATCAATCTCCTATGAACAAAACTATATATACAACATAAACGTATTATTAATTTTCCACATGTAGTAAGGGATGAATATGGGAATTATGATTGTTACTTGTGACCACAAAAATTATTATGTTTTATCATTTACACATCCTATAAAAAACTCATTTCAATCTCCCCATGTGCACCCCAATAATATCCCAATTCATATTACCTCTCATACAATCATTTGTTTCAATATAAAAACAATGATCTAATTTATCCTTTTTAAATAGTTTCTAAAATTCAATCCATTAGAACAAATTTGATCACTAAATCAATATGAATAATTATAGACCCATATAGGATACATTTTTAGATTGTAAATTGTCTTATATACATGTTTTGACTTGAATGGTAAAATTAGAACAATGTTTTTTAAATATATTACCCATTATTTATATTTAAAAACTAAATACATATAAAAATTAAAATATATGAAAAATTTCAAAAATTATTGAGAATATGTGTGGGTGTGTGTATTTATTCCTGTATATACTATAATATAAATATATACTTTATTACATAAAATCATATATTACTACAATTATTTATAAATATACATATATATATGTAAAAGAATATGTTTATTTATGTACATGAATTCAGTCTAGCAGGTATTAAACTAGTTGCTAATATATATATATATATAAAAGTATAAATCAATGAAAATATACATAGAATATAAATTCATATATCACATAAACATGTGAATATATAAATAAATGTAAATTTATGATTACATGAAACCAAATACATTTTGTATAAAATTTATCATTTATATTCATTGGATACTCTTTTTGTAGGAATTAAATTTTTTTATACCAAAATATTAATAAATATGCCTAAAAATCATTTTTCACTTACACATATATAAATCATATAAATAAATATATGTTTTTATAATGTATTCTAACATAATTATGAATAAAAAATTAAACACATTTAAATAATTATATAGAATATTATGCACTATTTGTAGTGTATACAAAAAGTAAACATTAAAATAAACTAATTAATATTTATAAATGAATGATTTTAAATAATTAAACACATATATTTTTATGTGTGAATGTTTATATCTATGTGTATTTATCTGCAAGTATTAATATTTATATTCATATATGTATAGGTTTCAAAATATCCATATTAATACATATATTTTTATTTATGACTAAAATATATTGATCAAACACATATATTTAATCCAATGAATATATATATACAAAAACACAGACACACACCCACACACACAATCATACATTCATATAAATATATTAATATATAGAATCATACATACATGTAAACATAAAAATTAATATATCCATAAAAATATATTGTAAAAAAATTACATTAAGAACATATATTAAAACATAAAAAAATTTATATTAATATAATTAGGTGAAAAAATAAATACATATAAATAGGTATATTGGAAAATATTAATGAAATTTTTAACATTCATTCAAATTAATTAATGAGATAATTTTCAACTATACATCTAAACAGTTGTAAAAAAACATGTGCATGCATGTATTCATATTTATATAAATCTATATAAAAATATCAACATTGGAACATAGCATGAGAAATTCATACTAAAACTATTTACTAGGAAATACCTTGTGGGATTTTCACAATTCTTAAATGAAATGGAAAATATCCACTAGGAGATTCATTGTTCCCATCTACACAGGACATCTCAATTAAGATTTTTTAGATTATTTTATTTTTATAATAAATCAATGAATAATTTGATTTATATATTTGGATAAATGCTTTATGATGTAATAAAATTATATTTATTTTTATTTATGTTTTTAAATGTGTATTTGTATAAACATATAAATAATTATATTTATAAATATCTATCTTCACATAGATACATCTAAAAATTTCATTTTTATATACATATGTAGGTGTATAAATCTAAATAATTACACTAGTTTTTTTATATTTATCCAAGACTATATCTATTTGTATTTATGTAAATATAATAATATTTAAATATTTGTATGTATATGTATTAAAATATCATTAAAATACTTATATTTCAATACACCTATAAAAATTATTTGTCACACATATATATAAAAACTCGTATATAAATAAATAACTATGTATATAAATACACAGACATACAGATTAGTGTTTTATATATAATCACATATACAATTTTATAATAAAAATTTAATAGAGTCCTATAAACACATGGTTAAATATGTATATATAAATATCTGTAAATTCCAACATACATATATAAATTTATAATAATATAATAACATAATATTAAATATTGATAATTAAATGTAGTTAAAATTAACATAATTATTTATAGATATAAATATTTTCATGAATATGTAAATAAGTACATACATATACAAATCTCTATTAGTAGATTTATTTAAATATATACATATAAATAATGAGGTCTGTACATTAATATTAATGTAGTTGTTTTCATGCATAAAATTTTATTAAGGAAATTATTTACAAATATATATCTAAATATTTCCATTAATAAACACGTAAATAAATGAAACTATACATATATATAACTATAAAATATTTCAAAAATGAAATTTCCCATTGATGATTCATAATACAACTCATGAATGCGAAATCTCCCATTGTAGATTCACAATGAGAATCTATATATGGAAATATCTATGATGAGATTGACAACGCCAATTTGAACTGGGAATATTTCTCTAGGAGGTTTTTAATTATATATATATATATTAAATATTTATATAGTTTCATTAGAATACATTCATGCAAGAATTCAAGTTTGTACTTAAATTTTTATAAACATATGTTTTTATGTATGTGTTTGTATATAAATATATATATTTATATATATATGTTTTATATTTATAAATATTTCTTTCATAACTTAATTAAGTAAATGTATAATTGTTTATAATTAGAGTAAAATATTCATATTTATTCGTACATATTTCTATGTTTATGTATGAAAATATAAAATTATATTGATTCATGTATATACATGTCATAAAATGTAATTCTAAATACACATATTAGTATATTCCTATAATAATTATTGATCACAAATATATAAAATCAAATCAATAAACAGGCACATACATACATATATATTAACTTATTTATATATAAACATATACTTACTTCTAAACATAAAATTTGATATTTTCAAATAGATACATAATTAAATACATATCATTATGTATAAGTATATACATATATACATACATACATACATATATAAATTTACATTTGTATAAGAAAATAAATAAATATTATTTTGTTTATATTATGATGTAATTAATTTTATTTATTATGTATATAATATATGCATGCATATATATAAATATATACATATACAGATCTATACAACTATAAATATATTTTATTATATTTTAATACATGTATATTTATGTAAAAAAATATTAATATATATAGAAACATATGTAAATATAAATAAATATAAAATCATATTTAAAATTAAAAAATGTATAAAAATACTTGTAAACATTTAAATACATAAATTTAATATTAATGATTCATCGGGAAAATTTTCAATGAATGATTCGCATGAGAAATCATCACATAGAAATTCATATTTCCAATTACCAATATAATAAAAATAAATTATATTAATAATAAAGTATAAAAAATGGGTCTATAATTATACTCATTAATGTAATTATAGATATGATGGTGAGGAATTTAAATTTAGCTACATCTTGAAAAAGAAATATTAGAAAAAAAATGTGGGTGGTAATGAAAGAATATATGAAAGAGGGTATCGATCAGTTTTCATGCTCTCTCAGAGAGTATTGAGATAATTGATAATTTTACAATTTTAAAAAATAAAACTGTGGAATATTAAAGTTCCCACCATCTGTTTCAACTCTATATATCACCATCCAATAGTATAATTTAACTCACCATTTCTAGTGGGTAATTGAGAGGACCGAAATTGTTATGTACAAGTACATATAATTGTTGAATATTATCATAGTAGAATATTTATTGAAATGGATAAAAATGGTGATTGAATACTATTAGATATGTTAGATACAAATCCTTACAAACTAATTTTTTGCTGAGGAAATTATCATTTCTACCCATAGATACAAGAAAAACATAAAAAACATTATTAATTCAATCATTCAAAATGAATGTGTAAGGGGAGAAGATATCATCTGGGGGAAATATAACATACCCATTGGTAAAAAATTTAATCCTACCAGAAGAGGAAGAATAAAAAATGTGCTTTTTATAAGGGAGGGTCATTTTACATTCAAGTGCATATGTACCCCTCTATTTTTAGGAATACCTAAATAATCCTACATCATTGATATTTTGAGCCACATCAAAATGACATTGTCAACAAGGTATGAAAAAGGAATCTCTATGGTAGGGAGATTATTATTGGTCTAGAAATTTTTTATATATTTTTTTTTACCCCATTATGGTGTATGTTTCACTATTATCATTTATTAAAATCATTAATGTGTCATTGAAGAACATCATATGCAGTGGTTGACGAACTTATTGAATATATTTCATGGTGATTTAAAAAAATGCTGCATACCATACAACAATGGAGAGATATACTTCAAAAATATGGGAACATTAAATAAAATCTCCATGATCAATTTTGATGGAAGCTGGACAACAAAAATTCATGTACCAAGACCTATATAGAGCCAGATTAATGGATTGTCAAATGTTTGAAAAAATTTCATTACATTGAATTATTATCATGTTCCATATTGATAATCGTGTTTGACAAGGTTTTTAGATAATCTCATTTGATGGATACTGCCAACAAATCTCTATGATTATTAAAGGAAATCATTATGGGTACACTTTTTCGGAATTTTTAAAACTTTTTGAATACACGAAATAATCCTAATATGTCAATTTATTATCACCTGAAATATAGGGATCACATCTTATATGATATAAAGGATATTATACAAACGGTTAGTTTCAAGGAACTAAATGAAGCCGTAGTTTGGGAACCCACCTCAAATGGCCTGATTTCAATGACCCGTAATTTCAATGTAATTTTTTATGAACCAATTGATATCGCTTTAAACGTGGATGATGCAGGCCAACCAAACATGCCACGACATCCTCCATAGATTCCCCATTCATGTGGTGTTCTATGTCCTAGTGATTAGGCAAAGACGACGAATGCAACAATGACGAAGGTCGCACAACCCGCGGCCTCCAAAAATCACGCCGCCCCCGGAGCGCACTGAAGCTTCTGGCCGACCACCACCAGACTGAGAGGCGCACGCCCCGCCTGCCCGCAGCCCCTCGGCATGTTTCCCAACACGTGGACAGCCTGCCTGCGGCCTTCCGGATCCCTGCTCGGCAGCAGACCCACTTTCCACTGGTCTCCCGACCGGCCCAACCTCTCGTGCCGAGTCGCCCGTGTTGCGGTTCTCGCGACGCTAGCTGAACCAGCCCCGGTATTCAGGATGAGTCAACTATGTGGTGACCTCCAGGTGACACTACCATCCCAGTCCAAAGGTCTAGGCCCAGCAGACCAGGCTAAACATAATGGGTTGACCGTGTTGTCCCATACCGGGTCGGATCGGCCCCAGGCCCATTACCGACCCCTTTACCTACTTGGGCCATATCATGGGAACCAGACGTCCATTTGACAAACTGTCAACGGCGCCAAAATTCTTAGTGACAAACCATCCCTTTTATAATCCCCCACAGGAGTTGCAGTTATATATTTGAGTTACGGTCAGGTTGGATTGTACACAAATCCAACTGGGCCCCTAGGAAAAAAGCTTATAACTCATAGACCGAGTGTCCGATTGACGCGTCGTCAGTTGCACTGAGACGTATTAAACATGGAGGACCTTTGACATACTTCTATGTGGGACTTAGTGATAGTTTTAGTATCAAACAGTGATGTGTGATGTGGATGTTCCCCAGACGAGCATACATTTGTGCGGGAACCTAGTAGCAGGATGAGACTTGACGATAGCTGATCTATTCAACTCGGTGTGATTCTACTAGCCCTATGGGGATCGACTCTGTGTGAGCGTGGAAGACCCACACTTGGGAGATCCTCTATGTGAGATCGGAATACCCAAAGTACTAGACATGTGGATTAACAAAGCAGGCTACTAGGGGGAGTGCCTCTGTGTGAGCGCAACAGACCCAAGGTGGAAAGCGCCTCTATGTAAGCGCGACAGACCCACAGTACTCGACAAGATAAGTATCTCAGACATCCACAATAGTGGTAAACGCCTCTTTGTGACGTGGATGTCCTACTATACTCTATAGAGAAGGAGTTCTCTAGTAGCCAAGGTTTCATATTGATACTACCCAAAGAATAAAATCCTTGTTGAGCTGAGTCAATGTCATTTGTGATTTCCTCATGATTGAGATGTGTTAATAGATAACTTAGGTGTATGTATGGGCATAAACCTATGTAATAGTTATCAATTAATTTCATACATTTTGGTTTATCCTTGTTGGATTTTGTGAGATCTTGAGGGTCTCGGAGTCCCTACTAAGTATCGTTATACTCACCTCTGCATGAGTTATTCCCGTACCTCGTTGTGTTTGCTACAGATGACAGATAGCACTGACTGGGGAAGAGATTAACAGGAATGGATGGTACCCGGAGTTGGACCACTCAGTGTGATGGTACATGGAGGAGACGAATAGATGGGAGTGCTGAGGAGGACATCTGTACCTACCCTTCAGGTAGGAACCCTGGAGGACAACCCAATAGATGCTTCACTTTTCATCAGTTGTACTTTCTTTCAGATGTACTTTTACTTTCTTGTTGGGCTTGTATTTCTTTCCCCTTTTACATTCCTAAACTTCTTATGTGTATAGTTTTACTTAGTTTTATTCTTGCAGTTGTGTTATCTAATGTGTTTGTTTATAGTTATAAAGGAAATGCCTACCCATTTTAGGGATTTACACCATTGGTGCTAGTAGAAAACTACTGGCCTATAGAAGGAGGGCTTGGGTAAGTCATGATATAGGCCCCAGAGGACAGGTCGTGAAAAATTGGTATTCTAGGAGACAATTCTAGTGCAGAACATAGGACTCGTATCATTATTTTCTATGAATAAATAGTGTTAAGGGTACAATGTGTGGATCTCAGTTTAGGGATTCCAGTGTTGGTGCGGTGACATACATATCCATACTCTATGACCCTGACTACTGATCTCCGACTCAATGCACGAGAATACTAGTTTTGTGTGTATTTTTCAAATGTTTTTTTAATTCTTATTAACCATGTCAGGTCACTATGTATTACTTTTGACCATGTCGCATCTAGTCAGGATGCCTCCAATCAGACATCCAGTTAGAGTCCTGAGAGAGTACACGATGATAGCTTCCATGCGATGAGGCTATAGTAAAGTACCCGCTTATGGTGTTGGAACCATCGGGTGGTATACCAGTAGCACCACTAACCATTAAGCAGTAGATTCCCCCATCCACACTGGCAGGCGGTGCACGCCTACTGAGCTCGTTGCACGAGTTCCTACGGCAGAGACCTCTGAGGATACGAGGCGAGACAGATTCCCACATAGTTAATGGTTTTCTGGAGGATATTGCTAGAGTTTTCCACCTAGTTGAGATACCAGTAGAGAAGATGGTGGTCTTAGATACTAGTCTTTTCAATCAGTGACCATGAGGATGGTCTACATAGTGAAGAGGCCTCTGTACATGGTCCATTACCCGAGATAGTACTTCCAGGTAGTGTGTCTGCTATATCACTGCATGTTGGTCAGCAGTTACAACCAGTGGTACCAATAGATGAATATTTTTGGCTTAGTGCCTTACAGGTCTTTCCGCATTCGATTCCCCTTAGGTTACGAGGCAAACCCAAATCACAGGCGGCTGAGGACTGGCTTGAGGAGGTGTCTAAGAGTTCCCTATAACATCTACATCTTTGGTAGGATGAATTGTTTGTAGATGAGTATTAATTGAGGAAAACCAATATTTCCTGGTACACGATGAATATGGTATGATCAGTGCATCAGGGATCGAAATTCCTATCAAGTTGAGATTAAAGGACATCCGAGCCAGCACAATCATTCCCCTCATTCATACATCAGTTATGATTAGATAGAGAACCTTTTTTGTTGGATGTTCCTGGGATGAGGGGATACAGCCAGTGAATGTTAGCATTGGGAAAGCAGGGAACTAGCACTAGTCTCAGAGACTCGAGAATGTAAAAATGTTTTGGGAAGTGGATGTTTTAAGGAATGATGAATATGCAAGGCAGCCGACATAGAAGGAGAGCATGGAGTGACACATGAAGTGGTGTGCATTTCGACATGTTACAACCACCCCCTTATGTGGAAACGACCATGATTAGGGAGCTAGAGGATATGGGAAAAGAGTAGCTACATGTAGACAAAGAGGGCCACCCAAAGGCTCTAGGAATGATTCAAGGTACGACCTGTGTCTACTATTAGCAGTTGTAACAATAAAAAATGGTACCCAACATTCCTTCCTTTCACGAATCATGTCCAAGACCTAGAGTTTCTGGTTAAACTATTGACTTGACCATCACTTCTAGAGATACCTTTGGGTGGACACTCGATAATCACACTTTCACAGATGGTGAGATCTGACCCTTGAGGCAAGAGTTTTGGTTGGAACCTCAGGGTGGAAGCGTCAAGGCCTTATGACGTTAGTTTGGGTTTGGACTTGACATCCATAGTTAACACACAAATTGATTGTATTAGGAAAAAAGGATGTGGATTATCTACAATGTTGCAAATGGTTTTTCCATGATCGGAGAAATGGAAAACCCAGGCAGCACATGATGGACTCAAGCATAAGAGGATGCAGTCAATCACTCAAGAGTCAACCATGCTTACCATTGTGCCAGAATTCTCTAGAGTTGCAACACCCCTATCAGCTTTGGGGAAGAAGGGGAAACCCTTCGTGTGGTCAAAGAGATGCCAGTAGTTCATTCATGAGTCGAGGCATAGGCTAACTAGTGCCCCAATCTTGAGGCTTCCAGAGGAGGGAGTAGGGTATGTAGTTTATTGAAACACATTAGGGAACAGACTCAGATTTTTACTAATGCAGGAGCGAGCAGTTTCACATATGGTTCTCAGTAGCTATGACATCACGAGTAGAGCTACGCTTCCCATGAACTGAATTTAGCAGTAGTGGCTTATGCCTTGAAGATATGGAAAAACTATCTCATGGGAGAACGTTTTACCGTATACTATAATCACTAGAGTCTTAAGAATGTCTTATCTTTTAAGGACCTGAAGCTGAGACAATGACTTTGGCTTGAGTTCCTCTAGGACTATGACTTCTAGATAGTCTATACTCTTAGGAAGGGGAGCATTGTAGCCCATGCACTTAGTTGGAGATCTGGTATATAACTTTTAGACGAGGTGATAGGGGAGAAGGGTGATTTAAAATTTTAATTTGTGGATAGAGAAGGAGCTGCCTTCCTTCAGTCTCTAAAAGTCACTCCCCCACTTCTTCAGCGAGTAAGGGAGGCGTAGCGTGGGGACACTAAATGAATTACCGGACGTGATCAGATAACTACAGGAGAGGCACCTGCTGTATTTTTTGAAGGTGGGGACCCCGTCATCCTTTTCAGAGGATGTTCTGTGGTGCCAGTCTCACATTAGGAGGAAGTGTTGATGGAGTTTCACACATCCTCTCTAGCAGTACATATAGGAGTAACGATGATGAACCAGGACCTTTGACGACCACACTGGTGGCTAGGTATGAAGAAGGCAGTACTGGAGTTTGTCTCTTGATGCCTCACTTTTAAGAAAGTGAAGGTGAAGCACCAGGTACCACCATATATGGTTCACCCATTAGAGGTCCCAGAGTGGAAGTGGAATGGGATTACCATGGACTTCATGATAGGTCTTCCAAATAAATCCAGGGGACATTACATGATTTCGGTGATTGTCCATCGATTCCCCATGTCGGCACACTTCTTACTGGCCAGAAATTGTACGAGCTACCATGGAGAAGGTGCAGGTCATCCCGGAAACGGCGACCTCTGGAGTTTGTGGACGGTGACCATGTCTTTATACTGGTATCATCTCGATGAGGAATACGTATATTTGGCTGAGGGGGCAAGTTATATTCAAGAATCATTGGACCTTTTCAGGTCCTCAACATATTTGGTGAGGTGGCATACCGCTTAGCTCTTCCACATCTGTTTCACCAAGTACACGACGTATTCCACATATCCCAACAAATGAGAAACTTTCACGACTCTTCCCACATCATCGACAATGGTGAGCTAGACATTGATGATGGTTCAACATTTAAGGAGGTTCCAGTAGAGATTGAGGATCAATGGGAGGGGGTACTTTGTGGATGGTTGATAACTCTGGTGCAGGTTCACTGGCACCAAGATAACCTCCAGGAGAGCACAAGGGTAGTAGGAGGCTCAGATGCGTGCTCAGTACCCCCACTTGTTCCCTTAGTTGTGAGTAGTGGCTTATAGGGATGTAAAGCCCTGAGGTGGGGAGAATGTAAGGAACCAGAATTTCCATGTAATTTTTTTGATGACCAAATTGATATCGTTTTAAATGATGATGATGCGGGCACTCCTAACATGGACCGACATTCTCTGTAGATTCTTCATTCTTACGGTGTTCTACTTCATGGAGATGAGGCGATGATGACGAAGGCGGAAATGACAAAGGCCTCACTACCCACGACCTCCACAAATCATACAGCCTTGGCGGTGCACCGAAGCTTCCGACTGACCGTCGCCGACCCGAGCATCGCACATCCCTCCTTCCCGCGGCCTCCCGGCGTCTGGCCCAGTAGACGACCTGCATGCCCGTGGTCTTCTAGCACCCTGCCCAGCACGCGACCCTCTTGCCCGTGACCCGCCTTCCCAAGTCCCGCCTACCCGCTGGCCTCCCGACCGGCCCAACATCCATGGCTGAGTTGCCCAAGCCATGCCCCTCATGGCGCTAGCCGAACCGGACTAACCTTCCGTCTGATTCATCTACATGGCGACCTCTAGGCCGAACCCCCCTTCGCAGTTCGCTGGGCCAGGCCTAGCGGACCGTGCCAAACTTAGCTGGCTGACCGGGTCGACCCAAACTGGGTCGTCCCGGTCTGGGTTGGGCTGAAACTATCCAACCAGGTCTGATCGGGCCCATGCCCATTACTAACCCCTTTAACTACATGGGACATATCGTGGGCACCATACGTCTGTTTGACGTACCGTCAGTGGTGATAGTATTCATAGAGAGATCCCTTACCTTGAAGAATACCCCACTGGAGTTTGGGATATATATTTGAGTTACGGTTATGTTGGATTGTACACAAATCCAACTGAGCCCCTTAGAATAAATGGATAATAACTCACAGACCGGGCGTCCGATTGATGAGTCTTCAGTTGTGTTGAGACCTATTCAACAAGGAGGACCTTTGAAATACTTCTACATGTGAATTCGTAAATGTTGGAGTATCGACATGTAGATTTTGGAGTGGATCTTCCAGAGATGAGAAGACATTTGTGCAGGAACCAAGTAGCTGGATGAGACATGACAACGACTGATCAATTCGATCTGATTGACTCGACTAGCCCAGTGGGGAGAGCGTCAATGTGAGTGTGGCAGACCCATGGTGGGGAGCACCACTATGTGAGCATGACAGTCCCATGGTACTCGACAGGTGGAGTATCTCAGCAAGCTTGAAAGGGGAGTGCCTCTGTGTGAGCACAGCAGACACACGGTGGGGAGCGCCTCTGTGTGGGCACGATAGACCCACGATACTCGACATGAGGATTACCTCAGCAGTCCAAGTTAGTGGGAAGCGCCTCTGTGTGACGTGGGAGGACCACTATACTCAATTGATAAGGCATTCTCCAGCAGCTGAGGGTACCGATTGATACTACCCCTAGAATAAAATCTTGGTTGAGATGAATCAATGACTTTTGTGTTTTCCTCATGATTGAGATGGCTTTCTAGATAACATAGGTATTTGTATAGTTATATACCTAAGTAATGGTTATCCTTAGATTTCATACTTTGTGGTTTATCCTTGGGGAATTTTGTGAGATCTTGAGGGTCTCGATGACCCTACAGAGTATCGTTATACTCACCTCTACACGGGGTATGCCTTCACCTTGTTGTGTTGGTAGCAGACGACATATAGAGCAGACTGGGGGAGAGAGTTGCAGGACTGGACGGTACTCAGAGGTTGACGACTCGGTGTGACGGTACACAGAGGAGACATACATACGAGAGTGCTGAGGAGGACATCTGTAACTATCCTTCAGGTAGGAATCCCAAGGGAAGACCTAGTAGCTGCTTCACTTTTCGACAGTTGTACTTGCTTTCAGTTGTACTTGTACTTTCTTGTTCAGATTATTTTTCTGGACCATTTTACTTTACAACACTTCTTCTGTGTACAATTTTTCTTAGTGTTTTGATTTAAGTTGTGTTCTATGATGTGTTTGTTTATATTTATAAAGGATATTCCTTCCTAGTTTAGGTATTTACGCCTTTGGTGCTAGTCACCAACCCCTAGCCCATGGAAGGTGGGCTTGGGGTTGTCATGATACGGGCCCAATGGGATAGTTCGTGACCCTGATAGACTCTAAAACCTTTTATATTCAAGATATAAAAGAATATAATAGTTGGATATGTGAATTTAATAACCATTGGGTGCATCATCCCTACTTCTCACTACTTAATAGAATATAATTCTGTTTTATTCTAGTTGATGCTTCTCTGCATAACATTTGTATTACACTCTTCTCAAGGTGTGAATAATTTAAATTTTTTGAAAAGTTATAGAATAACTTTTATTATGTTGTGTAACCTATATAGACTAATTTAAATCCTTGTTTTGTTTTTTAGACCTCCATTATGTCCAAACGAATATAATCAAAAAACTTCTTCATGATGAGTTGAAACATCAGTTGTCTAGGAAACTGAAAAACAAAATTTTTGATTCATGTGTAGATCTAAATCATGTGAAATGGCATTGGAGAAACAATTCTATACATGACCAAACACAATTAGTTCATCAATATTCACATCCACAAATCACATAGGTCATTCAGAATGAATTTCATCTTCTACAAGGATAATACTATAACTCAATTATTGACATTTATGTTCCAAGTCACATCATCATTTTAAGTAAAAGGACTCCCACTCATGCAATTATTGATGTATTTTTATGAAAAATTAATAAAATGAAAAATGTGCAATAAGGATGTCCCTTTTAACAAAAATTGGGCTCCAACAGGCTATGGGGTCATCTCCATGGATCACATTGGAGAGATAATTCATTATATAAAAGGGCCCTGTGGACATTGGACAACCCTTGAAGCTAAAATTATTTCATTCATTATTGATGTCCAAATGGTTAACCAACAATATTGGAATGATATATGATTCGAAAGATACTCATCCAATATTGTGAATGCGATCAGACTTGGTATCTTACATTTTTCACGGAATTTCAACACAACACAATCTGAATGAATAATCACGTTATCTATAATAAACTACACAATCACTTATAACATTCATGAATATAATATAATTACTTATTATCTTGAAAACAAGGGATCTGTCCAAGACACCAGAACTCATGTTGATACAGTCCTTCTTGATCTATTTCCTATATTTAAAAGGGAATTTTTTTAAATCATTTCATTTTTTCTAATGTATCATTCTATTTAATTTATAATAAGAGCTAATGTGTAATTTTATTTTAATTTTTTTTAATTATCATGTTTTAAATAAAAAAATATTAAATTTAATTACCTCAAATGGGGTATACACAATACATTCATCAAAACCATATGACATTCATAAATTCCAATATTCACTAAAATAAATCAATGAAATGTTTTTTTGATTTTAAATATTTTCTATAATTATATAATACAGAATTAAAAAAAAGAATATGACAAATAAATGGAACTAGATTCTTGAAAAAAAATCCCATACACGGTTTCACGTACATGAAAGTATAAATGTTTATAAAAATTTAAAAATAGTAAAATAATAAATTGTGTATTTTTATTACTAACTGAATCCATAGTGTTGAACAACCATACTATGAAAAAAGTAGTTATTTTTTGTCTACATAGATTCTCTATTTTTTTAACTAATGACTTAGCAATAGTTGATTCATATTGATATTTACTTAATTCGTATTTTTATTATAATATTTAATAGTAATGATTTTAAGGGTTTTATATTACTATACATTAACATTACATAACATTGATTCACTATTTACCTTATCATGTCCAATGTAATTCAGGAAGTGTGTCATAGTAAACATTTCATAAAGAACCAACAATCACTTGAAACTATAAAGGGGATCCAAAAACATATCCTAGTCATATTATGTTTCGTAATGGACATATGAGTCTTACGATTCCATTAAATAAATATCAATGATTATCCTAAAAAATATAATAATCTATTAATGTGTTGAATAAGATGATAAAATGTATTATTCTATATGTTATTGTAATAATGTTTCTTATTTTAAAATATTCTCTTTTTTTCAAACATGTTGGTTGATGTCGTGTTTCAATACATTACATTTTTTATCTAACATTTTAAAAACCTGATTACGAGAAAAAGGAAGAAAACAATGAATTTAACAATCAATGAAATAAAAATATAGTAATGGGGATATAATTTATATGTGAGCGAGAAATTTTTATTATTTCATTACCTACTTCTATTGTATGTATATTTTTCCAATGATTTCATTATATATTCATGCATATACATTATGTATAAAATTTAATAATATTTTAAATATGAAAATATTATGATGATTGGGTAAAAAGTGAACTTATTCTTTTTCCAAAAATGATTATGATAATAATAACTACATTTCACACATTTTTTTAAATGATTAAGGATGGTAATAATTTCAATTAATATTATTTTTCATGCCAAAATTTGTTTATAATATCATTATATAAAAAATATGTTAAAGTAAAATAAATAAGGTCTAACTAAAAAATACCATATTATTGGCTTAAAGATAGTTGTCATTTAATGCATGCATTCAATAATGAAAAATTATTCCATAAATATTATTTTTTCTAATATATAATTATTTTTTATCTCAATGGATATATATAAATATATATTTAAACCCTGTTGTAACTTCAATGAAATGATGATGTGGATAATGTAGTGAGGGTTATGTAATATTGATAATATATGATGTTGGTGACTTGTTAAAATATGTGATACATAATTAGGATGTTGTGTAAATTTGTTGATGGTAAGTGGCATGGATGATGAGAACTTCTTGTTTATGAATATTCAAGAATCATACATCTATTTTCATGTTATATATACATTTCATCCACATTGGGCCTTATAACTATATATATTGAACTAAAATATTATAGAAAAAAATTATTTAATGGTCAATGATTTGATATTTTTTTGAATAAGTATTGTTATTGAATTATAATGTTTATTATGATATATAATATATTGTTAATAATCTATAAATTATGGAAAAAATTTAGATATTTTTAATTTATGAAATATATATTGCATAAAATGAATTAATTATTGAATTTATATTATTATCATTGATTTATATGAAATTATATGTAATTGTTTATTGATTAGTTATTAAATAACATCATTGATTCTTATTTATAAGCGATCGTTACATTGTCCTTAGAAATGGATTTTGGTTGACTTGGGCAGTTTTTGTTAATGAATGAGTCTAATGATTTTATTTTTACCTCTAGGTTGAATGTATATTTTCTATATATCAGTATATATTCTGATTTAACACTCTCTACGGTTATTTTCAGCAGGGAAATACATTGCCTATAATTATCATGGGTCTCTTCTCATAAATTATGGTTATATAGGTTATGGATTTTTGAAAACAACCCTAATTATATCTCTTCAAAAACATGATAGTATGTAGAAATATATATGATATAGTGTATTATTTTCTATGATATATTATCATACGAGATTAAATTTCATATAGTTATAAGATATATATATATATATATATATGAGTCTTCTATGAACATAATGTTATAAGATATACATTTATTGTAAATGTACACATAAAAGTTTTTTAATGGGTTGATGTTTAATGTGTAATTATATATGGTTGTTATTAATTATGATCTATAATGTTATGTGATGGGATTTAGTCTTGATGTGTTGATGTTTTTGTGATGTGTTTATATATATATATATATATATATATACAATTAGAAGTTGAGGGGATATGATTTTCCTGACATAAGACATTCGTATATACGGAATATCGTCTATTGGGAAATTGGTTTCATGTATACATATTATATATATAATGCATCATTTTGTTATATAAATTTACCAATAATAATTATAGTGAGACTATTTGTGGTTGGAAATTCAGTGGAACATATTTTTTTCATCAATTAGTATCATAGATTATGGAAGTAAACATCAGTATACTATTTTCATATTTCCGAGAGAGGTTTTTTATAGGATATTAATGATTTTATTTTTGTAATCAGTATTATATATATATATATATATATATATATATATATATTAATTTATGGTATAAAAGGGTAATTTTGGAAAAATATATACATAAATTTCTCATTACGTCTATTTTTGATGTCTGAGAGTTCATCTGTTCAGCTATATAGAATTTTGGATGTTTTTTTAATTTTTTTCATTCAAATATATGAAAAATATTGTATGGATATTTTTTTTGTTTAATAGTATGTAGTTTTTAGGGTATTTTATTATTATAATACATAGATCATTGTGTATAATTAAAATAATTTATTCATGATTTACAATATTTTATATAATCCCCCACACATGGCCCACTGTAGGAAGTCAATAGGGGTCACACCTATCATCACTGCTGACCACGGTGGGGTACTGATGTGGATGGGTTATGAAATAGGTAAACATAAGGGTACCTTATAGTCATTTGGAATTCCAATATAATTAGTCAACATTTCTTATTTTCTGCTTTATGGATGTGTATGGGTGCTTCCAAAAATAACATTTGGAACTTATTATGTTTTATAAATTTTGGTCCACCACAACAGTAATTATGCCAATTCATAACACAATACCATCTATAGGTAATGAAAAATAGGTATTATATTATTTATATAGTAACAAAAAACATTAAATACATTTTTTAATTTAATCCCAATATTCCATTAGTGTCAATCCCCAATAGTTACAAAATGAACCAAGGGGGTGTAAAATTAAACAATATTTTAGGAATTTAGTCACTATTTATTGGACAATTTACATATGAAAAATAAATCTATTTTTATCATGAATTTATATATAGGCACACGTTTTGATAGTTATTATGAATGTGTAAATTTAGAGATTTCTATTTTACATTCTTATCTACTAAAATACTAAACAATATTATAATGTATTTTCCAATGACAATTATAAATAGAAAATTTGATCCATATAATATTACATCAATAAAATTTCTATAAATATTTTATTCTATTGAATTTATTTATTAATGGGAAAAATGAAATGTAAATTAATTTATTTAATAAAATCAAAATATACAACTAATTATAACTTTTAGTATGATGAATAATATAAACAGAAAATGTTGTTTTAAAAAATTGATTACTATAAAAATTATTTACTAGTAGATTATTATATTGAAATTTTTTATCTAATTATAAATGTAATAACATCATATAATCTCACAATTAAATAAATATTATACATATAAAATAACTTGTGTCTGTATAGGTGTGGTAATCTTATAGGAATTTTGAATTCTCACTTGTTGGAAGGTAAAATATTGATTTCATATTACAAATAGGATTCTAAGGGTTCAATAATCCAGAAATATTTATTTTTGATTTTTAATGGGTATCATGTAGTCGCAAAAAGATTAGGGGTTCAATGAATGAAGGCTATTCTTGTCCGAGCTACAACATGTACAAACCAACTAGTATGTTTAACTATTGTACCCTTCTATCGTATTGGATCCACTGAAAAGCTGTTAGTCTAGTCTAATCTATAATGTGAACATTTATGGTGAATTCAATTTTCAAACCTCATCATTTTTTGGGGAAACACCCTTCTACCTCTTTTCTTTCTTTCAATATATATGAGATCCATCCACATTCTCCTCCTCAATATTCTTCAAGCATAGAATTATTTGTGGATTCTCTAAGAAAATAATTGTTCAAATCATCAACTAGATTCCTCCTCAAATATCTACTTCCCTCATCATCAAATTTCATCCTCTCTAAATTTTTGAATTTAGTGGATTCCATATGGATATTTTTGGAATCTATTTATTCTCTTGGTATTAACACACAACCCACATAGTGAATGTCTCAAAATGGAATTTAAAATACACTATTAATAAATACACTAACAATATGATGTACATTAAAGTTATTTATTTTTATAAATTTAATATAAAGTTAAATTAAAATTTTATAACTTCTAGGTGATAAGGCTAGATAGGATTTGTTTGGGTTTTCCATTGTTTACCAGTATTGGTGTTTGGACTAACTTCTTGTGTGACAGAAGTTAATGATTAGTAAGTTAGATTTAATTCCCATTTTATATAATTTAAAACTATATTTTATTTGTGACATTATTTATAGTTTTAATATAATTGATGAGTTTTTTACAATGTGGTTTGATCTAGAGCCCCATGGGTGTGGGTGATGGCTGATTAATCATACAATATCCTCAGTTATAGATGCCAAGATCTAAATTATAATGGGAACTCTTTTTAAAACAAGTTGGTGTTCCTTGCTACTCACCATGTGGTTTTATTTTTTATTATTGGATAAATGAATGTATATAGATGAAAATGAAGTTACTATTATAAGAGAAGTGACTAGTTATTTTTTAAATATAAATTAACTATATTATTTAATAATTAATTTAAATTTTACACTATTATTCATGTTATTAAGATGAATAATGAATCATGGCCTTGATGGACCGTTGGGATTGAATACATTTAATAGACCATTGATGTCTAATGACTTGATTAATATGATATTTCATGGGACATATAGACCCATTGGGGCATACACTATTGATTATTTAATGAATAAGATGCATAAATGCACATAGTTTGATACCTTAGTCTCCCACAAATAATGGTTTTTTTTGAGATTTGGTTGAATAGAAATTATTTTTATCACCCCATACCAAATAGATTCCATTAGTTCTGTATTAAATTTAGATAACCATGGATTATTCCATCACCATAGATACATGGTGTCTAATTTTGGTAGACTTCATTGAGATAGATATATATGATAGTTGATTAGGACAAACTATTTTTTTTATGAATGGTTTAACATCCCAATTCTGGGTGCCGCCCAAGGGTGCCCTGTATCCGGTTGGTCACATGACCTCAAGTGTATTTAGCCAAAAGGTTTTGGTTGCTGACAATCAATGATGTCGATGGTTTTATAGTTGGAAAACAATGGCCTCATTATAAGAGGTTACATAATGGAAAAACAATAGTAAACAAAAATATAAGCAGTAATACCATACAACAAATATAAACAGTGGAATTCTGATAGTAATGGGACAAATAGAGCAAATATATAAATGAAGAATGTAACTTGTGTCTAGGAATTTATCCAAATATGTCAAAATACATGAAATACAATAATAATCCCAATGTATAGAAAAGAAGTAAACAGTAATCACATCACAAGCATTAGAACAGTCTCAGGCTCTACATAACCAATATCAATCATGTACCTAATGAATAAGAGATCATTACTATATAAAAACATATAATATTTTTGGACCCAAAAACATGACCCAAATAGGGAGTCAGAAGAATCACAATTGGAATCCAGTAAATTATATGTTCCTAACGGAAGGTGAATATATATATAAGGAAATATGTAGAAACGAAGGAATAATCTAGGAAGTACTCAAAACTAAATAGTCTTATAGTTTTTAATTACATTATTTTTCATTAAATAATTATTCAATACATTGAATAATGAATCATGGGGTTTATAATAATCTTTGTATCCCTCCGTTTAATAGTAACAAAAAACGTCTCAGAATACCATCTATAAAACTGCAATGACCAAGTCCAACCTAGTGCATTTGATTGTAAGGCCTTTCAAAATCATTAAATTATTCACTACAACCATCATGGAAATATCTTTGAGTCTAGACCAATTGGTTTTGCATATAAGTAATAAAATAAAAATGACCACTGGGGATACTCTAGCAGAGAATACCCTTGGTTCCAGATGACATTAATAACTCATACACGACCACTAGGTATCTCTCATGATCAATACCAATTAGGTCAATAGTATGCCAAAAATTTATTCACAACCTAATGTTTTCTCTAAAGGTCGATAAATTCTATGTAAAAATAGTATAAATGAATCATAAATGTCATCCTGTATAGCACTAATTGTCAATACCCATAGATCAAAATACACACCAAGGCTCTCAGAATCCTGTGTAAATAATCATTGATACATCCATAGTTTTCTTGGCCCAATGCTATCACGGTCCATTTGAAAATCAACTATCATATCAAAACAAGGAAACAAATATAATCTATATATACTATATGGATTCCAATTACAATAATAACACATAAAATTCATTTATTTAATCAATCATTATTCTAAAAAGTTCAACTCATGGTAAAAATATACTCTACATAGGGATCCTAGGACAAACGACCATAAAAAGTCAAACAAGGTAACACCCTCATGCGGTGTCCCGTTACAAGGGTATACAATCTATTGCCTTGGAGACAACCCATACTCAGTCATCCAAACCATAACATGTATTAAACATGTTTGAATTCCAAAACACATAATAACCCAAAAATTGGTATGTGGTAAATTATCATATATAATCCAGAGACCATTAATGATAAGAACAAACCACCTACCTTGATGTCGCACGATTAATACTCTTGAAAATAGGCCATTGATTTAACCTAGAACGACTTCTATCAAAAAAAGGTTAACATTGATCATCTAACAACAACTCAAAAGAGAGGAAAAATCATGAAGAAAAGCTATAGAGGAATTGAGAACTCACTGATAAGATTCCTAATCAACCATAGGTGTCTCAATCAGAGCTCAGACAGAGAACCATAATGGGCTCAAAGTTCATGGTAGTCTCGTCACTCTCCTATACGAAACATGGAGAGTTGATTAATTTTTTAGATGTGAGAAGTGACCCCACAAATATATATCATATTAAAAAATTAAATTTGCATGTTCATTTAATGTACACTCCATGTATTAGCCTCAACCAGCCCCCATTTTAGACGAGCTTCCATGTCACTTACAAAACCTTATACATGACTGTTACACGAACTGTACACAGCTACACACAACAACTGATCTACACGGTGTGTAAACAAAAGTACATAGAGTGTACTTAGAAAATTTCAAAATATTCATTTTCCAAAAAAAACATGAAATATTGATCCATTCAAGAAATGAAGATCTTGGTTTTTACAAACTTCCACACATAAAGAAATTTGTCCCAAAATTTCCCTTCCAATTGTGGTGAAGAATAAATTCAAAAAACTCTAGCCACTATTATCATATATCATCCTCCCTCTTCCAATAATAATCATGTTCTTTCCCATTCTTCCATATAACCCATAACATAGAAACTGACCAACAATATAGAACCTTAATAATACGATCCAAAATCTTAATATGTTTCTCATTAATGCAGGCATCCACCTCCATCCCAACCTAGTAGGGATGAAAAACATAGATGAGTTTTAAAATAAATCTATTAGCTAGGAAATGTTAAATATTTTACAGATAACCAGATATATTTCAGTTAACTACAACTTGTATGCTACTGAGCAACTCTATCCCAAACCTAAAACTACCTGATGTATCTTAGTGAATTCTTCCCGTATCACATAATCATCAGGTGTACCAACCACAATGGGACACGTAAGAAGACATGAAATATAAACTCAATCTACAAAAGATTTCTCTATAGATCAGTAAAATATTTCTAGATTGTTTGTGCAGTATCCATTCCCTTCCAAATTAACATCAAATACATAGTGATCTCTTGGACCAAACGAGGTTCCAACAAAGGTGCCTCTCATGACTTTAGCCAAAATTGGGGAGATTAGCATGTCCTACTATATAAAGAATCATAAAGATCCGTCTAAATTATCACTAGGATATTGTTATTATATGAAAAATTACATTGGGGTATGTTTCATTACAAATAGCCCCTAAAATCTAAGACTCAAGATCAATGCTTGTTCTCAAAAAACAAATTCATGCACTCAGACTATCCTTTTTTTGGTGATGATATGGTGTACTCAAAAGTTCCAATGTATCCAGAGACCTTTGTAATCCCTTATAAATATGAGATGTAAACCAAGTGTACCTCTATGAAATGATAGAGTGTGGAACCCTGTGAAAACATACAATCTCTCAGATGTGCAAACTTTCATGATCATCAACACTGAAGGATTCCATGATTGGTAGGAAATGTTAAACCTTTATGAGTCATTGAACAACAACCCAAACTACATCATTCCCTTGGGAGACATTAGTAAAACATTCTTGAAATCTCTCCTCACATTTTTTCCACTTCCACTCAGGAATTGTTAACTAATGTTATAGCCATGTAGGTCACTGATGCTCCGTCTTCACCTACAAACAGTTGGAAAATCTCATATTAAACTAGAAACATCCTTCTTCATACATGTCCACCAATATTGACGGTGAAGATCTCAATATATATTGGTAACACTAGGATGAATGCCCCAAACAAAGGAATGAATATATAACATCAAATCATCAATAATGTCTACTAACACCCATAAGTATCCATGAAAATGTAAAACCCATCATCTCCTACGGTCCACCTTATAGTAGGGTCCTCTCCTAACACACTCTCTCATACTAAGGGACCCTTGTAAACTAATATATTCCTCATTATCAAGTGATCTAGATTAGTATTGGTAATATCTAATGATGATATAAATGTCTTCCATTGTTTATTTTGCACCTTCAAATGCATCTCAGAGAAAATAGACATAAAAATACACTCACTAACGGCCTCCTGAACATCCAATATCTAAGTTATTCTGCTCAACTCATCAGTCATTTTGTTTCTTTTCCCAAGAATATTGGAAATCACAACGTCAAATAACAGAATGAAATCAAAAAACCTTCTCTATCTCAAATTCATAACACACTATGTAAAGATATACTTGAGAATTTTTTCATCAGTGAGCACCACAAAATAATTTTCTAAAGGATAATGTCTCCAATAATTGAAAATATTCAAAACTGTTGCTAAATCAATATCATAAATTGATTAATTTCTCTCATGTGGAATAAACTGCTACAATACATTTGCTAGGTATCCTTACCCTTGAATAAGAACATTTCCCATACTAATACCTGATGCATCACAGTAAATGGTGTAACTCTTTCCTGGCTCTGGAAAAATCATTATTGGTGCTAATGTAAATCCCCCTTTCATAACCTAAAAGTCAAAATCATTTGAATCTATCCATAAGTACCACACAACATTCTTAGTCCTGCCCATTAGTGGTTCTGGTAATAGTGAAAAGACTTGTATAAAGTTCATGTAGAAAACTTACACCCCAAGAAAACTCTTTTCCTCAAATTCTTTCTTCTACTACTCCCAGGAAACAACTACTCTCACATAATATAGTCCTACCGATAATATTATCTATGAGATGACTTGACCAAATAAGTGAATATGGTCCATCCAAAAGTGGAATCTGGAGATCATAGAATATAATTGATGCTCTCTATGTGTATTAAATATGGACCCAAGATGGGTGACATGGTTGTGTCGAGTGTGAGAGTACACCATTATATAATCATGGACGACTACAAAAAATCCATATAAGGATGGATTCATAGTTTTTTCATTTCCATGAAATCATTCAGCACATTTGTGAGACCGAAGCACATAAAAAATTATTGTATAATGCATACCTACACGTAATAGATGTAAGTGGTATATTTGTTGGTCTAACGCACAAATAATGATAATCAGATACCAATTAAATCAATGATAACACTAGAGAACCATTAATATGATCATTGAAATGATTATTCCTCAGAATGTGATATCAGTTATTAACCTTCAATTGTTTTCTTCTGAAAATCCACACAAAGTCTGAGTGAATTTTTCCCCTGGTTTTGAAAAAGGACATGAGATCCACAAGGAAAATTATTGGGTCGGATGAACCCCTTGAAATGCCACTCCTTTGACTTCTTATTGAAGTCATGAAACTCTAGAGTATCCCCATATATGGAATATGGAAATCATGCATCACATGGAACATGTTCTATAAATAACTATACATAAAACTCTATAGGTAATCCTAAAAATTAATCTTGAAGGACATCTCTAAAATGATCCACCACTAGATAAATGTCCATATTTGAAGTGTTTTGTTCAACCATATATAAACTAGAAAACTAAGATGTAATTCCTCTAAACACATGAAGCTCGGGTCCTACACTTCTCACGTGTATATGTCATTCACCCTTGTGTAGAGAATACCATCCCTTTAGTGATGTGAAACTCACCCTAAAGTGAAAAAAGTCAACAAATGTCCTGGAAAAAGACTTACCAGTCCATTCCAAGAATGACATAGAATCCTTTCATATATAAGATAAGTAGGTCCCATACTATGTGACACCCTTCAACCTCAAGAGGAAACTCCTGCCACTTACTAACAATTGAAGTACTAATCTACAACTGAGTGTCTAGCATCATAACAACATCAAAAGTAAAGATATATATCCAAATGATCTCTACCACAAAATAAAAAATAAAACTATGGGAACAACATATACATAGAATATTAAAAACTAAAATCGTAGAAAATATAATCCCATTGAAAACAATAGAAGTTCTAGGTTTCTACTCATGCTGGGTATGTTCTACTAAAAATGACTCACATGTACTGTGGCCATGTGACCCTACATATCTTCCATGAGAGGATCCACTCTCCTATTGCTGGAAACCTACCTTTTGGCTACCACTACAATGACCACCTCCTCATTCTGAATGTAATGAAAAACTATAATTCCATGAATAAGGAGAAACTGGTAATCCATCTCATGAATGTATAGTAATAATAGATCCCTATTCTCCTGCTTCTTGTGAGAAGAACTAGAAAAAATGCTAATGATGACCCTTTATTCCACATGATTGGCACATAAATGGGTATATTAGGCACTAGAGTGTCATGTTCCCTCACATTATGTAATCGTAGCACCTCACCTAGCTACCTATTGATACAACCATGATACTAGAATCAATACATGATGTCTCCCTGTGGAGATTCCAGCTATCAAACTATGGATTACTAGTCTTGGATAATGAACCACCTAGGATTGAAGATCCCAAAACCCTCAGATTTTTCCTTGCATTATTCTCAATAATCATCACCGAAGTCATCCTGAAAAGAATCACCTAAAATAAGATTTCAAACTAAGACCATCCTCAAGCCTCTTATACATGGATATCTGATCACCTCCCAGAACATTAGTGACGTAATAAAGATATATAAATCAAGAAGAATAATAAATTTATGAAAAATCGCCTTCCTCCAAATGTATGAACTCTCATGCTCAATCGTCTCTCAACGTATTAGGGTATAAGTAATCATAGATGGTCCTGTGAAACTATTCTTGAGTCATTTGATGAGGATGTACCACATGTGATATAGTATAGGACCATCATTTAGAGAAATCATGTCACATGTACATCGCGAGATTCACCCTCCTCTCTTGTGGCATTTCCAGATCCTCGAGGATGGATAACATGGAGACCAACCATGGATCTTCAGAATATGGTCCTCCATCCCCTATGAAAGGGGGAGGATGCTGCTGCTAGAAAAACAACATAAAAAGTTCCATAGCTCAAGCAGGATGTGGTGCTCCTGTAAATGTTTTAATGATCCTTGAAAATACAGCAGGGAACTGTGCATCAACTCCTATGTCTAGTAAAACAGCTGGTTCCAAGAAGGGACTAATAAGAGTATGTTCTATTAGTTCCTGGTCAACAAATTTCGGTGTCTTATTGTTTCCCTATATCTGGAATACAATCATAGTATTCCTTGGTGGTATGACTCAAAAAGATCAAGCACACACCTCAATTCAATATTATCAAGGATAACAATATAGAATTGAAATAACGGAATAATAGAAGGAATATATTCATGTTATATAATACAATGTTAAACAAAATGTATAACTACTACATGGCTTGTTACTTTAAAACGTTAATATGGGCATGAACCTCTTCCAAACCCAGTCTTGTAACACCACTACAAATGGAGTGTTCCTCCTATTATGCAAAATCTAAATTACATTTCCCTTCTTCCCAAGTAAATCTACACGGCCAGAACTACACTATTCTGCTGGTGTAACAATTCATGGTGTGTCCACCCTAGATATTTCATGTACGAGTTGTGTTCCTTACACTCAATATTATTAATCACATGGTTTGATAAAAATTTTATTACGACACAACATGAAAAAAAGAGATACTATGAGTACAAAAAAAGCTTCATCAACCCTTTTCATTAGCCACACATCAAAATACACTATATTTCAGGAATGGAGTGTACTCCCTGTTGACAGTGTGTTCAACCAAACATTCATCAACTCCATGTATCAGCTCACTTTATTAGTCATACAGTTACGACTACATGTCGTGTACAATTGTTACATGACTTGTACATAAAAAATTTGTTTCTTATAGAAAAAAAGAACATATTGTGTGTGTTTATGGATTCACAAGTTATGGTGTCTGGGATTTCGGATAGTAAGACTCTTAAACATCTATTTAAACCTTAAAAAATATAAATTTTTATCCATTTTATGAAAAGTTCCGAACCTTGAGAGCCAATTTTCCACGTGAATCAAGGTTTGGAATTATTTTTCACACCATAACATGGAAAAATTCATGTATTGTTCAATGATGATCCAAAAATTTTTGATCCAAAAGGAGCATAACACCTCAAGGAACAAAATTTGGTGTCTATCTAAATGAATAATAACATATTCCAATAAGCTATCAACATTTTTGGTATTCTATCATGGCATTAATCACAACAACATGAATATCTATCACAACATCTACAACAAAAACATGTAATTATTAATGTACCAAAAATGGAAGGACAAGGATGTAAGAAATGTGATATATAGCATGTTACGATATGATGGATGAGATGACATATCATCATCTCATCGGGTTGAAACGTAAATAGATCGAAAATTATATAAATCATAACTACACAAAAAAAACTTTCATCCAACATTGATATAAAATTATCTGTAATAATTGAATAATTCAAAATATTGAAATCTTTTAGGTAACATGGTTATTACATATACATGAGTTAGTTATTCCCCAGAACATATTATTAACAGCTATATATTACTTCCAATCCCTTTATTTAGAATAATAATATTTGGACACGGAAAAAAAATAATCTCATCATAAATGATATTGTAACGTTCCAGTAATGGGTGCCGCAAATAAACGTTGGAAATGGGGAAAATATTCTCTCCTGGGAATGGGATACATAGCATATGAAAAATAATAAATAATAGAAGAAGTAATAAAACTATACAACAAATGTATATAGATGAAGACTAATATTAATGGAACAACTAGAACACATATATAAATGATGCATGCCACATGAGTCTATGAATGGAGCCAAAAAATTACAATGATTAAAATATAATACTAAAATCAATGTATAGAAATGTAGTAACTCCAAAAAAATCGCAAACATCTTCTCTGACCCATTCTCTGTAGCTCCTATAAAAATCAGGTACCTGATAATGTAGGATACTTTTTCTTTTATATGCCTACAATCCTATAATTATATTGGCCGCAAAAGCAATACCCAAACATGTTGTGAGATGAATCCCATTAGTAAACCACAAAAAGATATATCCCTAATTGTTATTGAATATATATAGTAGTAAATATGTATAAATGAAGCAATAAACTAAGAATTACTCAAAAGTAATCAATCCTACTATTTTCAATTACATTCATGTTCATTTCAAAATTATTTAAACCATTGAATAAAGAATCATTGGGTATAGCCTATGATATGTATCCATCCATTTAATAGTAACAACCAATGTCTCAGAAGACCATCTAAAAAAATATGTAAGACAAAGTCCAAGATTGTTTTTTTCCTTTTCAATATCACCAAAATAATTCAATTATTCACAACAATGATTTGAGAAACATCATAGAGTCTAACCCCCTATTTTGTAACATAGAACCAATCAAAAAAAACGACCAAATGTGCAGTTCTCATTGTCAATATGCTTGTGTCCACATGAAATCAATAATTTATACACATCCTATGGGTGGCTCTCACAGTCAATACCACTTAGGTTAACATGACATCCACAAATTATACTTGAACACTGGGTATCCCTCACACTCAATACCACTAGGTCAAAATAGAATAAATATATTATAAATGGCCTCCCAGATAGAACTCGTGGTCAATAATAATGGGTCAAATAATTCACCATGGCTTTCATGGTCATGTTAATTTATCATAGAAACCCCCACATTTCCTGGTCTGAGTCTCTCATAGTTCATTGGAAAATCAACGTGCATATAAATACAAGGTAGAACATGTAATCTGTAAATACTACATGGATAACATTTATAAGCATACAAAATGAAATTAAAATAATCAATCAAACCCCATCATAAAAAATTCATGGCTTGGTAATAAGGTATATCTCATAGAAATACTATGCTATATTACAATGAACAAAAATATGAGTGAGCACACCCATGGAGTGTCCCATAAAAATGGTATACAATCTTATGCATAGCCAACAACCATTAATCAATAAAACAAGCCATAGAATGTATTAAACAAAAATGAATTCCGAAAACCTCAATATCGCAGTCATGGATATGCGGCTCTTTTCCATATATAATACAATGATGAATAACGAAAGACACAATCCACCTACCATGATGTCTCTGGATAAATAATCATTAACGTCAAAAATAGAATCATCCTATAATGACATTGATCTACAAAAAGAAAAAAATTGATCCAAACACAACAACTCATGAGAGAGGATGAATCGAGATGAAAGGATCTATGTGAATTGAGATATCACCATTGAGATTCCAATGCAACAAACAACATCTCAATAACATCTCAGATGGAGAACGGGGAGGAGCTCAATGTTTGTGCACATCATTTCCCTCTCCTGTAATGTTTTTTAAGAATATGGTTCTGGACGTTAGACACGACCCTTCACCAATATATAAAATAACAATTAATATTACATGGAGTGTTATTTTAATGTACAGTCCTTGTTGTAGCCTCAAAAACCACCCACTTTAGGTGGTCTTCTAGGTCACCTACACGGCCACGTTGTTGTCCATTAAACGACCAGTACATGACTACACAAAGAATCATTTTACATATCTTGTACTCCAATGTACATGGCATGCTCACAAAAAATTTCAAAATATTCATTTTTCATCAAAAACCACAAAATAAATATCAATACTGGAAATGAGTTTCCGGGTTCTTACAAAAAGAATAATCGAGAGGTTGTCTCCTATGTGACACATGAATATGATGTTTCCATTTATTTGATAACATTGAAATTATCAAATGTGGAACCCATCCAATTGAGTAGAAATTCATGACCCAAGAGATGTGAATGAGATAAGAAGTATAATTAAGTTATCATAGAAAATATGAAACATAGTGTTCCATAGTGGGTAACAGGTAGATATTATTACACAAGTGGGAGGGTGTACATGTGAAATTATAGTAACAATCACATGTCACACTATAAAACCCACATAAGTGTATTTATGTGTTAACATAAATTAAACATTGGTGTTGGACCTTGACATCCGGACTATGGTTTTATTCATCATCTTGGTATATATCCACCCAAGTTAATTATTTATACAATATATTTTAATGATTGATATTGATAAGTGATCAATGATTAGTTAAAATTTTTGATATATAATGTTCCATTATCAGTGATTATGAAAAGTATTTATTAAGAATTTTTTAAATGTATATTAGTGAAGGTAATGATACGAATGAATGTTCCCCGTGAAGGTTTCTCTTGATAATTCATTAAGTATGTCAATGTATTTGTATCAGGGTTATATTGGTTCTTTGTAGTAGAGATAGATCATTCAATGTGCTTTATGTATGGAGATTTTGGGGTAATCCATGTTCGAGGTTGAGTCCCCACACTATTGGGGCACTACAATTGTGAAAAATTTTACATTGTAATAAATAATTGCACTAGTTGTCATTATAGGATAGAGTATTCCCCATGTTGTTTTACCAAACTCTGGGATGCTTCCAACCCCTACATCATCATCTATATACGATGGTTAAAGACACATTTTTCATTATGATGTTGGAATGGCCCTAAAAACAATCTCAAATTCAAAACAGAACTAGTGGTAGCATGTATGGTTAATTAGCGTTAAAGACATGAGGTTGTTTGGTGTCCAATTAATTTAGATTCCTCAAGTTATTTATTCATTTATAATAAATTATAACCTGCATAGATCTCTGTATATACTAAATATATATGATAGAAAACAAATAATTCCTTAGTTATTTGATTACAACCATCTTGGTCCCCCAATGATATTTTTCACCTTAGTGGCTCTAAAATTGATGCTAGAAACGTTTTTGAAGAGTCCTAAATTAAATTAATTTTTTAAGACCACTCTAATGAGTATATTACTCATGGGACGTGTCATAGAATAGAGTGGAAGATTTTAATTTCATATTTTCATTCCTTGTCTATATATAGGTGTCAACCCCTTGGGTGACCCTTTTATATAAGAATATATAAAAACATCCATATTTTTTATTATTTATTGACCATTTTATTTTTTCAGAGTACCAAAATTATTAATTGTGTTCAGGAATATTCATGAATGATTACTAGTAATTTATCTATTATTTTAGACACTTATATTTGTGTGTAGTCTTATAGATATTATAATTTTTACCCCCATCTTCTATTCAGTATGTTATAGCATATGGAGGGGCATTCATGAAGAAACCTAATTCCACAGGTCTAGTAACAATTCATATAAAATTAGGAAGAGGCATTATAAATCCGTATCATATGTTTATTTCATCTTAAAATATTATATATGGTATATGGTAGATATAGATATCTGTTTGAGCATGTGGTAGAACCTATAAATGTCCATCCCAAAAAACTTTCCAAATGGAAGTCTAGAAAACAAGGGGTATGATATTGAAGTTATAGATTTTTGCGGAATTATTTTTTGTATTTCTCATAATGTAATAAAAATGAGTCTTGGATTTATTATTATTTATTTAATATTTATTTTTCACTTGGACTAGTGTAAAGATGCATCCATTAATGCATACTAAATGAAATTTACAAATTCACATGAAATGTTCAAAGATGACTGATATATCCATGATGATGATAGTAAAATTGTACAATGTATCCACAATAACAAATTTAATGTTTCCATATATATTTTATTTTAGGAATTCTACTCAGCTATATGATGATATATACTCATTTTCCCCTATTAATAGGGCATGTTAACACTGTAGAGATATTATCGATGATGATGATAATGATATGATACCTCTATAAAGGGAAATGTAGTTACTATTGTTGATCGATATATGGTTGGGATGAAATTGTTATAAAACTATAGGGTGAGGTTACCATTGAATTTGTGTATTTTAAAATTAATGTAAAAACCTAATTTTTTTTCCCACATAGATTGTAATTAAACCTCATAATGATAAAAACGAGAATAAAGATTCATTTCCACATTAAATATGATTATTTTGAGATATATACATTGGAATTGATAGGATATCCTAGTTTCTTTTACATGTGGATTAATAAATTATTGATTGAGATGATATTGATGAAATGAGGTGTGATGTGAGAGAGTAACATGAGTGAGCTATTAACCAATGATTTTTCATTATAAATGAAAAAAATTATATTTTATTATTTTTAGATCAACACATAGGTTGTATTATCAAATAAGGATTAATTTCATGGTTATGACATCAGGTTTTCATAGGAAAAATGAATTTTTTTCTAGATCAGGGTTTTGGGGTTGGTTGTAAAGTGATGCATCATTCTTATGCATAACCAAATTGTTTTAGTATTGTATATTGAGCATGTATGAGGATGGGATGATTCATGTGGTCTTGAAAAACACTAATATTTCAGAGTTTTGTGATAGTTATTGGCAAAAGTGATGTGTATTTTTTAAGATCATTGTGGGGGATCATTACTCGATGATATAGACATGTTGTGTTGCCTGGTAAACTGTCCATGCTTGTGGTTTATGTTTTCAATAATATTTTAGTTATGGGATAGTGGGTAAACTATTATTAATATGTAGTATAATAGAATACTATAAGTTTATTTTGAACTGGATTCGACATTATTGGATGGATACAGTTGATATAATTGAATTTTGATGTGGTGAATCAGTGAATAAGTTGAAAGGACTGAGGAAATTTCAGTTGGTTCTTATGGGATTAGGTTCTCAATTTTTTATGATAGCGATAAATGCTACACAATGATATTAGAGACATAAAAATGGATAATATATCATATGTATATCATCTCATGTGTGTCCCATGACACTTATTTTCACTAAGGAATAATGTAAGAGGTTTTGAAAGGATGGGTGTGGATTTTGAAGAGTGTCATGAACATGATCATGGATCATAATAAAGATATACTTGAGAAACTATATATTAAATTACATATGTGTGGAAGTGAACCATATGTTATTTATTTTTTTTGAACTTATTATTAATAGGGAATTTGTGATTTCGGATAATCAAATTATAATGATTTAGTAATGGGATATATGTTGTTTTTGTTATTTAAATTGATGAAGAGTGAGATTATTGTGGCAAAAAAAATGTGTTGTGATGGGAACTGTGTCGAAGATGGCTATTAGAGGCTCATCAAGGGATAGTAATTATGTAATTCTATTTCAGTATCCCACTAATGTGTATTCTACTAAGACAACTTGGTAAATAAAGGATGTGAATTAGAAAGATACATTGGATCTATTTTTTGTGCATTTGCGTTGATCTAATGATGAATTGTGGACAACATGATGGTTCATTTGACTAGTGGTGCATTAGTGGTCATGGTAAAACATAAGGATATACTTGTTGGTTATGGATCTAGCCATTGAACTACACTAGTTTCCAGGTTCATATTTTAAAAAGTATGATTGGATGATCGTGGGAATATTTCATGATTTAAGGTATCATTATAAGATGATTTCTATTGGTTCATCAATGATTCGGATATATAAAGTTGATATAGTTTTGAAGGTTGTTTGACAACTACAATTATAGTTTTTTATTTTATGTGGTTTGTTTAAAACTACTTTGAGAACATCATTTGAGATGCATAAGTTATGACTGAGAGTCCACAATGTCTATAATTGAATAAACCATATTTCTGAATGTATACATAAATGAAAAGACAATTCAGTTTCAGTTTCTAATTAATGAAGTTTTATTATTTTATCTAATCCAATATATAGGATTATTATATGGTTAGTTTTTTTGGGATCCTCCTTGGTCATTTCACTGAGGCTTGAGAACTATTTTATGATACCCAATTCTAAATGTGGGGATCTCCATGATTCAAATATGGATTAATGATCAAAGGAATATTGTGTGCAGAACCAGGTTTTGGATGATCTACTAGAAATTGAAACCCGTTTTTTATGGATATGTGTGAGAATGTAAAATTTTTCCTAATGGTCTTGTAATTAAAATGGGTGTTTGTCAATTTTTTCTAGATTCATTTTGAATAAAATTGGGTTGTGGAATCCTATTAGAACTTTTGATATGAAACAAGGAAATGTCAAGGTGAATTGAAAATAATAGTTTTATAGGAATTTCTAGATGAAAATAAATAAATGTTGGGTATAAGATGATTATGATGTGGATGTATTAGGAATCCACATCTGTAATGGTCTGAAAATCCAAATAGGGTATTGAGTTTTCTCTAGCAGGGGGGTCTAATGTAAATTTTAGATATACAATTACATTCAAAGTATTTTCAATGAATAACATTTATATAATACTTTTAATGGGGATTAGGTAGAAACATATATCATTGGGATATAATAGAGAATGAAAATTCAATAAATATAATTATGAGTATATTTTGAAATAATGTTTTTATTGGTTTAATTTTGATGTGTACTATGAAAATTAAACAAATAAAAATATGTGTAAGTTTTATTGGATACATGTTTTTAGGTACATGAATAATAAATATATACTGCATTAATCTGAAGAAGTATTTCCATTTTGGTTTTCTGTTTATATAATCAAAATACACATAATAATGTCGAATATATCTGAAATATTAAATGCTTATTTTGATTCAATTGGAACTAATCCAAATGATAAAAAAATAAAAATTCAATGCTAAATTTGATTATATATATATATTGAGTTAAATCATTCAGGTTATGTATATTTTTATAAGGGTAATTTTAAATGATTGTATGTAATTTTCAATTGAGCATTTAAATTTTTGTTATACAGATTTTAGTTTTCTTCTTGATATTTTATTTAATGTGTACACATCTAGGATATTATAATTATAATTTATTTATTATTTATTCTTTAAATAACTTTATATCTAATCATATATATTGAGTGATTCTAGTGATAAGAAATCATATGTAGGGATTCTAAGGAGATATGGACTATTGTTTTAATCATAGAGTTTGAGGGTTTATATTGATATGAATATTAGGGAAATGATTCGATGGATATGATTTTTTATGAATATTTTCATTTAAATGGAAGGATTTAGACTATAAGAATACTGACATGGGGTCTTAGGATAGAACATTGAAACCATATGACATGTATTTTAAAGGGATTCTAGGAATTAGAAGATATATATCATTGGTGATGTTTGATGACACTAATTAATGTACTGGTAAATATATTTTTTAATAATATTTATTTTTGTGTTTATTTATTTAGTCATTACTATTAGGAATGGGTGAAACATCAATAATTGTTTTTATTTTTTTTATGTTTTAAATTTTTTATATTTCTATAATCTCTGAAAAATTAAATTTTTTCTATGTAAATCAATTCAATTAGATATTGGGAGATTTTGAGAATTCTAATTTCTAATTTTGATACTTATATATTCTGACAAATTTATTGGAATAGAATATTTCTAATTAAACCAAACATGATGTTTCATGAAAATTATATGTTGTTTTAATACTATAATAAACCCCATCTTACATGTTTTCCATCTGTCACCATCATGAAGAAAGGTTTTTATTTGATAAATTCTCTATTTTTTAGATCCGTTAACTTATTATCAAAAGTATTCCATACTAATACATATATATATATATATATATATTAAATTTCATTAGTTTATCGGAATTGCATTTTATTTTCATATAATAAAATGATTTTTGAGGAATGTTCCCGGTGTGTGATAAAAAACCATCTAATCAGATCTATTTTTAATGATTTTCTATATGTAAAATATGTTTTTTATGTAGTGGGTTGTGATTTTGTTTGTGATAGAATATAGGGAATAAATTTTAATTCTATAGATGATAGATTTCTTATGAAAAAAATATAATGTTTAAGACAATGATATTATTTAATTTAATCAAGAAGAACATATGGAAATTTAGTAAAATCATAATTCTTGAAATAATTTATTATATTCTATAAATAGGAATATCTATCATAATATATATTCTAGTGTAATAAAAAATTGATTTTTAATGATATTAGAGAATATATTTAGTGAACACTAAAAGTGATAAAAAATGGGAGCGATATTTTAAGAGTAGACTATCTATTAACTGATTATATACCTAGTTAAAATATAGTATATATGAATTAATGATTCAAGAATGTAAAAAATTTTTCATAACACGTGGGGAGAAGAATTTGATTAAAGATAATTTTATTTAAAATATTATTGATATAAATCTTCATGAATGGAAATATAAAATAACTACAGTTGATGATACTAAAAATAAGATGAAAATGAGTCTAACATTTTTTATTTTCATTTCTATTCAGAATGTTAATTAAATGATGGTGGAATTTTAGAAAGAAATGAAAAATAATTTAAAATCATTCTTAAGTACATATGGTAATGTTATTTCTAAAAAAATTATACTAGAACTTGTGTTTCATATACCTTATAGAATAATAATATGTTTAATTTTGATGAGATTAGTTCTGATGTCATTGACAAATAATGGGACCAACTAGAAAATGTGATGAATAATAATTATTTATGAAAATTAGGGGTATCTATAGTTAGTATTAGTGGGTTGTTTTAGTAAATATTTTGAGACAAGGATTAGAGTATATTGTCATGAACCATATGGATATGTCTAGTTCTTCAATAACTTACTAATGTCTTAGAAAAGATGTGATTATTAGTTTTTTATATAAGTACATCCCAAAATTGAAATAGTATGTGGATGTTATTTTGAAATAGAAACATTTAAGGGTATTGAACCCAAAAATAATTATCAACAATATCCCATTCATCACCTGGATTGACACTCTCCAAGGATATACTCAAGAAAATTTGATTTCCATACTATCAATTATAATGGAATTATGGATATTATGTTCATGGATGACTATGTTTTAACCTGAGGTAACATAATATGAAATGAAATTATCCTAATTTATACATCATATAATTTTTCGGATTTTGTGGATTCACCATATGAATAAGGTTTCTCAAAGTATGCTTTTTATTTTAATTATATTTTTTAAACCAAGTGTAATTTTGTCATTGTAGAATGTGACGGATAGTAAAATGATTTTCGTCAATAGAAACAATTTTTAATATGATCTTTATGTAAGAAATAATGATTATTATAATAATTTTTATGGATATATGATAAAAACTAATAATTATGCAGTTTCGTATGTTGTAAAATAAGTGTAAGATATAATTTTATTAATGGTCATGTAGTAATTAATATAGAGAAATAATGTTCATTTATAATCTAGCTATAAATTTTGGAATAAGCACCATTGACAATAATTTTAATTAAAATGTAAAAAATTTATGTGTGGAAACTATAGTCATTAACGATTAAATTATTGAGGATTTAAGTTAATTATCTATGGGGAACATGGAAATTATCAATCTAAATTCCTTAATCCAAGTTCTATATTACACAATTATTATTACAGTGATATTATAGTTATTAAAATCATGAAACATATTATTATGGTTTCACTGAAGTTTTTCATTTAGGATTTAAAGAACGTGATGAATCATTATTATAACCTATAATTGTGATTTATAAGTAAAGTTATTTTTTTGGGGAACACGTAATTAAGGGAAAGATGACCTCTAATATTTATCTCATGTTGTGATATTAATTATTATATGGGATAAAGAGTTTATATATATTGATAATGTAAAGGATATAGTTTTTATGACCACATATATAATTACTTACTCGACTAGAATGTGGTTTGGGTTTTATATGATGGATTGAATAACATTTTTTTATTAATGAATCTTGTTAAATATTTTGATTTTTTAATATGATATTAGTATAGTGTTATTGTATGGATGACTTTTTTTAAATAATGTTGTATCATAATTAATGTTATTAATGTCTTTCAGGTGAATATATTATCATGGTATTCACATATATGGTAATTGATATTAAATTATAAATTATATTATTTATTGGATTAATGGTATGGTGATTTGTGAAATGAAAGGAAATTATTTATATTTTTTTATATTCATTTTATTCAGATCTGTTTTGGTAGATTTTAAGGGTTAAATTTTATGGAATGTATTAATCAGAATTTTTGATGAGGTTTTAGAGAATAAAGAATCCATATTTGATAAATTATTTTATTCATTTTGTGGTCGGTATATATATAAATTTATATAGACAGAATGATTAATAACTATATTATAGATCATAATGTTTATTTGAATCTAATTTTAGTGAATCATGCATTACAAATTCATCCTGAATATTAATTTATTGAAGAATGATTTGATGTAAGAATTGATCAATTTGAGAAAAAATGATGTAATTAGTCACATGATATTAAATAATATCATGTATGAAAATATTAACACGATCAATGTATATATAAATGAAATCCGTTAATTATTGGAATATGATCATCAAATAATAATTTTATAAGATTAAAATGGGAAAAATCTAACACACCCACAAAATTTTAAAAACATTTTATTATGTAATGTATACAACTCTCAACTACAATATTAAACAAAATATAATACATTATTATGTTATTATAAAAAATCATTATTAAATTGAATGGTGTGAATAATATCAGCCACATTATGAAATATATAGAAAATCCAATGTAAAAAAGGTGTTATTAATTTCTAAGGACATAACGCCAAAAAAAATTAATGTCAATTTATTCCTCTAAAATACAATTAATTTCATGAAATATTTTTATTTCTTTTGGTGAGTAAATATTATAATTAATTTCTAAAATTTTAGAATACATATTTTTTAGAAAATATACATAATTTTTAAAATAATCATATCAAAAAAACCAATGGTTTATATTAAGAGATATCTATGCAGCTTTTGCATTGATTAGTAAACATATGAGTTTTTTCCATATTTTTTAAAATTGTCAATTATTTCATTTAAATGATTCATTCTCCAATTAACATGAACATAAATTATCAATTTCCTACTGTGGTTTGAAATTATATTTTTAGTTACATATAAATCAATGTTTTTATATAGTTTTTTTTATAAGTTCAATTTTTGTAATAAAAATGAATTTATTTACCTTATTTTTTCATCATTTTAGGAATTTTTATTATTATTTATGTTTACATAATATATTAAATTGATTTTATAAAATATTATTAATTCATAATTTATAAATTAATATTCATCATAGGATTAATTTTTTATAGTTTCCCGATAATGCTAATTGTATGGTTAATTTCTAAAATTGATGATTTTTAGGAAATTCAGTATCTTTTATAACATATGAAAAATATGTGAATTATTAAGAAATATATTTAATTAAATGAATCAATATTTTATCATAAAAAATTATAAAATAAAAATACATAATTAATATAAAATATATTTAATTTCATGATTACTTTGTAATCCATTTTCACTACTGATGTAGTTCATGCACAGTAGTAAATATGTAAAATATAATGTATAAAATATATTATTTGATAAGAAAAATATTATTAATTTTTTTTAATAAATATTATATATAATTTATTTTTTTAATGGAATCGTATGAATTTAAGAATTATATAAAATTTGTCTTATAAAAATATTTGTTTAGTTCTTGCATAATGGAAAAAATGTCAGAAATAAAATATTTAAAAATACTCTATGACATAAATGTGAGTAAAACATATATATTGAATAAATATAAGTTTTTATTGATCATAATTAATTTATTTTAATAATGACTTTTTTTATTTTTTTTGTAATGAAATAATTAACATGATTTGTTATGTAATTCTAACATAATGTTTACTAAATTATTTTGGAAATAAAATAAAATAAATTTATTATATTATAAGTAATACAATTTATGTGAATGATTTTATTCCTCTAATTTTCAAGATTAATATGACATATTGGTGATATTTTAAATTATCAGTTTCATATTTCTAATTTATCTTCTGGTATTTAATGTAAAATAAAATGAATTGTTAAAAAGATAAAAATAATGCTATTTTATGACAATAATATTTTTTATAATCATCAAAACAATGAAAATAACTCCTTAAATATATTATGGTTTAAAACACCTTTTGTTCTCCATTTGGTAGAAAATTCTCACCTTATATGTAAAAATAGATCAATTTAATATTGAATAAAAAATGATACTGTAGTTAAAGTAAAAATTGTTCAATAAAGGGGTTATATCGTAGTTTGATGATAAAAATGACACCAAAACCTAAATAAATTTCTTTTTATGTTTATATTTAAACTATAGCTTATTTTTATTTGAGTATCTAGTCTCATGTAATCATTTCTCATCACAATGTCATATTTATGTTTTTAATCATTTAAGATGTTTCAAGAGTGTCACTTCCCTCAGTTATAAGTGGGAACCCCTTGTCTATTTTATTTACTCCACATTGATCCTTATATCTAATCTAATCCCTATATACTTATCATCCAAATACCCTTTTTCATTTTATCATTGTTCTAGTCATCCCAAATATCTATCCCAATATCCATTAATAGATGGTCTGACGAAATATTATCAAATAAGCAGAGGTCAAAATGCATAGAAAACATGGAAAGTCGTCAGGTAAGGGGATTTATAGCCACACATTTATTTGTAGTGGACTTAGGTTGTATTCACCACTCATTAATATTTTTTGGACTATTAACTACCCCATAAGAATTTTATATGATGAATCCAATTTTTTTATGATATTTATAGTTTCATTTGATGTTATTCTTTCATTCGGATTATGATGAGAAAGTGACCAATTTGCTAAGGGATATATGTTTCACCAACATATTAATTTGGAATTTTTATACTTGTACATCCAACAAGTAATTCGATCTTTATCTGATACATCTCTTTAATTCTTTATTTCACTTTTTATTTATGTTATATTTAGTATTTATACACATTTATCTATCATTGTAACATCAATAAATTGGAGAAATAATTTTAAGAGACTCATATATAATTTTCTGTCTAATAAGGAATATTTTCCATCTATTTCCCTAGATAAAAAATTAAATAATTGTATTAAAATTATAATTTAATTTTTTTAAAAAAATTACACATTATTTATTTTTTTCCAAATTATTTTAAAAAGAAAAATTTTTTTTTTCATGAAAAGATACTTATAATTTTTATATGTATGTTTGAGTGTAATATTTTCTTATAACACTTCTGGAATTAATATAATTTCATTTTAATATAATAGTTCTATATTTTCAAGATTACATTAAAATTTCCCCATTTAATTTTTGATGAAAAAATATTCCACAATATTGGTGAAATTGTAATATTTAAAAATATTAACATGTAAATTTAAAGGGTATTTTACTTATGAAATGCTCAAGTGAATTGTTTAAATATATATATACAATATGATAAAATAATTTATATTAATTATTATTTTTATATGGACATGATATAATTATACATTCCATATTTATTCCCTATATGTTTTTATAATGATAAAATGATGTTTATAAAAATTGTTTCATTTCCATGGGTTATGCTATGTGGAAATGATTAAATTTTAATGAAATATTTTACCTTTCAATGGGTTATGATATGATGAAATTATTATAAAACCAGTTTCCTTTTTGGGATTTTTAAATTTTTAAATTTGCAAATATATATATGATTTTCATTATGTTATGGGTAGTCTGAGAATTTATAACCATACAATTCATTCAGTAATGATTGATAAATCATGAGAACAACATGCCATGCATGAAACTATTTTCAACTTCACTAGAGTGAGTGTACATGAATTTTTCACTAATTATAATACATTGACCTAGTTTTAATTTCAATATTCTTATATTATCTCAATTCATTAAATTCTTATAATTTTACGCATGGACCTAGTATCATGTACATATGATTATGTGAGGGCTTCATAATATGTTTCTATCATAATGAATGAACCAATTACAATTTAAATAACATTATCAGGTTCTATGTTTATGTATATGACACATTCCTATGATAATATTATGATCTAATGGATCATGTTTATAGATTATATTTTTATTCAATTATTCTGGTCTTCTAATCATTATTCTATGACTTCTTTTTATGATCTATGATAGATTGGATATAACGATTGTATATAATGTTAATGATTTCATTTCTTTTTTCTTTTTTTATCATCCATATGATCATATTCATATATCTCCCATGATTTACATTATTGAGAAGATGTACTAATTTTTTTGATTTTTCCAGTGCCCATGTTATTAATAAATTATTTAGTATGGAATTTTAATGAAGAGTGCTATATCGGATGTTCGTTATGGGAGATGATGAAGATAATTCATGAAATAAAATGAATGTGTTTATAGTATTCAATGATACATAACTCTTTTTCTCCCTAGGTATATGTTTTTTAATTTTAATGAATATTCTCATAAAAATAATTAATACTAATACTTGAAATATAGGGATGACTTTATCAGGGATCACCAATAGGGGAACAATTAAATAGGGAGGGGTCATTTAATGCTATAAAATTAAACATGCTATCTCACGAAATTTATATAATGCCTCTGGGAATGTATTACAATATAAAAATGGATTTATATACCTTTATATATAGTTATTAAAACTAAAACTACACACCACATCTTATAATACGATGAGAACAATCAGTTTCTCAATTGGTGTGGACTATATCAGTAATCTGCCTTGAGGTATCAGCTCTTGCACAAGACCATAGAATGATGTTTCATTAAAATGTGGATAATCAACATGATCCAATTATATAGTTCTATATAGATATTAATGGGGATTCACTTTGATGTTTTCAAGATGCACAATTGAGAAAGATAATACTTGGGTAGATGACTCAAGAAGGACTTAATACCACCACCCATTCCTAAATAAAATATGTAAAAAGGAATACCTTGAAATATGTTAGTATATTTATTAAGTCATCATGTTGATTATTAGATCCTTGGGTAATAGATACATCAGCTACTACACCATAAAAATGTTCTCAAGACCACGAGTATAATGTAGGACTCATAAAAATGCTTTCCCTATTTCCTAAAACAATTCAACGAGGTAGACTGTCTCTAACACGTAGTACTATTAATGGTTAAAATATGATAATATTGGTTCATGTCCCAACCAAATAGGTCATGGTTACCAGATGTAATATATGATTTAGAACACCACACCACCTCCAATATGCTAGGGGATGGAGGAAAGTTCAGAGGAGACATACCACACACATGAGAGGCCATATATTAATTCACGTAACAAAAATATCACACTCCACCTAACACCAATATTATGTGAAAAACCATTTACTTTATGATGAAGGAATAACAAATTATCAAAAAAAATTAGAGAATGAAAGGTGTATCAAATAGTAAATAACTCAACCCAATCGTTATATAGCTGTAAAAAGAGTACAACATACTATATAAAAGGGGGTTGTTTTTGAGGCCCAACTGCTAAAACCAATTATGGACTGCTATGAACAACTATTATACAACTTCTCTAGGTCCTCCAATGACTCTATGAAAAGAAATTGTGACATCATAATACTTGACATGTTTGTATAAATCCCATGTATGGGTGAGTATAAAGGTGCATAAAGGCCACCATGATATTTCCAAAAATACATAAATTACAGAGTCATCTTAGTATCCGAATAAGGCGAATCGACTAGAATGAATGTCAATTTAAATATAGATATTATCATAGATAAAACCAAATCCTAATATATGGTTACATCCTCAATTACATCCTATGATTTTTCTTGAGGCTCAAGGTATAACTTCTTCGAGTGTACTTGCTACAAAAGTCTTTATAACATTGATGAAGCTCATATGATAATCCATTCCCATTGTGCCACACCATGATGAAGTATGTTATAAAATTCATAAAAATTTTGATACGCATGTTGGGGATCATTACCATCAAATATGATTAACATCTATCAATGTCCATATTAAACTAACATAAATGGTATCATTTGGAATAGATGTATGATATGGGATACCAGACCCAACCTAGGGAATATTGGCAGATAATCAAACCCCTGGAAACATTGTTGATCACCCGATTATATCTATAACTAACAAATTGTTGATATCATTAATCTAATGAAAATGATGTGATACTGCATTGTACACATCAACGACGGGACCAAGGAAATACACCAACATATATTATAAAGATGAAGTTAAGGGATAGATGGCACCAAGTTGTATTGGTAGTTGTAAGTGTAATTTATATGGTACACCTGATGTCTTCTGTTATTTTCTTCCCAATTCATTCTCATTCTCATGTATGTGTCCTCCAAAGAAATATACTGTGCTCTAGTTATTCTCATTTACCCTAGTCTTATTCATACCCATGAACCATAAGATACACACTGGGTCATTAAATAAAGGACCACATAGCATGTGAACACATCAGATTACCAAGGGATATATAATTTCATATGAACCAAATATCTATATTGATAGGGGTTCTTAAATTTTCTGTTCTCCTGAACTAAACATCGTGTATTTTAGGATATTACAAATACCATTGGTATTCACCTATATTTAATCATGTAATCTACTCTTTCGGTTTAGCCATTAATTATACATAATAATCCAAGTTCCATCTTCTACCATGATAGATTCATTTTTGTTGGAAGGATTCTAGCAACCCATCTTTTCATAAATCACCTAATGTGGTTTCATGTAACCCAAATTCCCAAAAAATCCAAATAAACTCCTTCAATTTGATATAAATATCCATTCATCATCGTTATCAAACATACATAACATGTTTAATCATAATTAGTAACCCATCAATATGATAAGTTTCACCAAATATTGATTTCACAATAATCAGTTTCTGGGTATAATAGATCCTTCTATCAAATGTAATACAGTTTAAGAGCGTTCAAAGAATGAATGGATAAAATCTGGAATCAAATAAGGCGAGAAATGAAAATTTTCCATTTTTAGGATTCCCTTTATCCATTGATGGAAAATATTACAATATGGGATGATTTTCAAGAGTAAAACACTTACAAACAATAGTAATGAAAAATAAAGAAGAATAAATCAACTTAAATGATAAATGAATTAATTTCACAATGAATAAACTCATATTCTTCAAGAAGAAATGAATAAGAAGAATTTATAGAAAATCATCAGACCCCATTATCAAATTTATTTTTCAAAAATATTGATTCTGCATCATTCTCCATAATAAGATCTGTGAAATAAATTTCTAATAGATGTTAATTAGTGTGAGAAAATTGGAAAATTTCTGGTATTACAATTAATATCCTCCAATATTTGTGATCACGCCATTAGATTCACCATTAAATAGTCATGCTCATATATTTTTATATTATGTGGAAAACCATATCAATTTTAATAATATGTTTATAATAGTATTTTCATTCTATGATTAATAAATTAAATATTTAATAAATTAAATTATTAAATTAATTAATTTTTGAATCTTCTAAAATATTCACACTATTGATAATCAAATTTTATTTCAAACTTATTTCATGCCAAGGGTAAAACCCATGTATAAAAATTAATACTGGTAGTCGTTTTCAGTTAAAAGACACAATTTGGTGATATTTAATTATTTTTGAAAAACCATTCACATGTGATATATTATATTAAATTTTTATCATATATTAATAAAAGGGACCCAAATGGCTACAAATTACACACTGACTCCATGAATAACATTAGAAATAATCCTTAAGATGTTTCAATGCCTTAAATTGGATTACAAGATTCGTTACAATGGATATAACGAAATTAAATTAGTAGGGAATGAAAATATAAAGGGTTATGTTGAATTTATTTCCGATAATGACTACTTACAAGAATCCAAAAACATTATTCTCTTTGATCCTCATTTATTTGTACAAAAGAATAAACTAGTACCCCTTTAATAGATTTATGTATCATCTGATATTGTTTTGTAACCAAGGTACAATGTTATCCCTCAGAGTTAGGATTCCTTATATTAGGGTTTTGACAATTAACATCATGCATAATTTATCCAAAATTAATTATTGAGGCTATTAATTCTTCAATCCTTAAATAATATTATTATTTTTATAATTTAAATTAATTTTGGATTCATTAAAGAATATCTTTTAAATGGGAATTTTATTTCCACCCAAATTTCCATGTGGTGGGCACCAAGAACAATTTTTTTTTCAAAATATCTTTTTTTTATTAACAAAAAAGATTAAAATTTTATTATTTAATGAATAAATAATTATTAAATATGTAAATTACATTACGCAGTATTTAAATTATATTAATTTTAATAAAAATGTAAAAAAATTATATGTGATGCGGTCGATGATAATATATTAGTTGATAAAAAGGTATCATTATATTTAATATAAACTTAAATTTCATGTGTCCATATCAAATGAAAAATTACTAGATTACATAAATAATTAATTTTTCATTTTTAAATAATTTTTTTTGTGATTAAAAAATAGTATTTTTCAAGTCTTAAAAAAAATTTAAAAAATAACTAATGAATTTATTTATAATAGTTATATATTTTTATAAATGAAGAATATAAATATTTTCTAATATTTAATTTTTTTTCAAATAGAGATTTATTAATTTAATTTATATTATTAGTATATTGTTCGTTTATTTAATGTCTTCAAATAATTATTATTAATATTACGAAATTATTAATGTCATTATATTTAGTATATCAGTTTCAAAAATATATGGAATACCTTATAATTTGAATTTATAATGTTTTTTATGATAAACTATATGGGTAATTTATTAAAGGATTATAAATTACAAAATATGTTCATATATAAGTTGTTTACATTTATAAATTATGAATGATTACTAATTAAATATTTTTATATGAATAAAATATATGAATTATAATGTTATATTATTTAATCAACCTAATTTTTTTGACATTTCAGTTGATCAAAGATTAAATAATACAAAATATATGATATTTTCATTACAAAATATGTTTAAATCAAAGAAATAGAAATATAATAATTGTATAATTAATTAAAAAATTTATATTTAAAATAAAATTGATAAATTTATTATTTAGAAAGAGATAATATTAAAATGGTAGCATTAAATTCTTATGGAAGCATATATTTTTTTTAATCTCTTATTATAAACGAGTCATTAAAATTAAAGGGTTAATATTTTGTATAAATTTATAAATTAAAGAAATAAATGAATTTTGGGAATGTTTATATGTATAATTTTTTTATAAATTAATCATCTATAAATAGTTTATAAATGGGAATTGAAATATTTATAAAATATTTATTAATATAATATTCTATATATTATTTGTCAATATTTAATATATTTTTTTTCTAATTTTTATTACATACCCGATGATTTCAAATGAAAATGTCTCTTTATATGTTATAATACAATTAAAAGATTTTTTCGGAATATAATAAATATGAGTTGAATATAATGGTTTTTATATTTCTCATTATGGATTCTATGGATTTTATTAATTTTAGATTGTTTCAAATAAAATTAGGGTCCTAATCTTAATATAATATTTAGACCACATCAAACAAGATTTTAATGATTGAAATGTTTTTATGTTTAAATATTATCATATATAAGATATGTAATTGATTTAAAATTATTTAATTTATAGAAAATTTTATATAAATGAATTAATAAAATTCCATGAATATTGAAATTCAATATAATATAATATATGAATTGGATTCATCTATTGAAATGATCTTTTATTTTGATGTTATATGTTACACTGAAAAAAATATAAATACTAATTAGGTATTTAATTAATATTTTGTTATTAAATTAAAAGAAATTCAAACCATTTTAAATATAGGTTCAATTAAAAATTTGTATTATTAAAAACCTAAAATTTTATTTTACATTTCACGAAATAATATAATTTTTTAAACTAGTATATATATATATATTATTTTTAAAGTGAAATGAAAAGGTGATGTTAATAATGATATATTAATATAACTAATAATCTTATGAATTATAATAATATTTTTAAATTATTTATAACAAAAATAAATAAAATATGATTCCATACTCACCAAATTATAATATGAAAATTAAAAAAATTACAATTTAATTATTAAGAAATGTAATCATCATTACTATTATTTTAATATTTAAAATGTTTTATTGTTATTAATATATATATATATACTAATTTTAATATAAAACCTTATATAAATATATATATACATTTATATTTTGATATAAAAAAACAACAATAAAACGAGAAAAATAATGAAAGAATTGGGATTGAAGAGGAAGGGTTTCGATTTCAGAAGGTTTCATGATTACCATCGGTGGAGAAAATGGATTGTTTGAGCTTGAGATAGAAGATAATGAGTTATGGTTCGACAAGTCTCAGAAATGAGTTTGTATTCTTCATTAGTAGTAGAGGTCGACGTCAATCTCAACGAGGAGAAGATGTGAGGTCATAGACAAGGTGTTTTTTAGGGGATTTCATTATCTTCAAGGAGATGTGGCTGACAAAAAATCATGTTCTAGTTTCTTTGGGAACATTGGTAGAGTCATAGACTGTGAATTCAAAAAAGGATTGAGATTCATCGACCATCAAACATTGTATAGGTATAAATCGTTATTATTTATTTTGTTTTTCCATTTTGGGGTTCAAATTTGGATCTAATATGCAGGTTGGTTCATTTTTATATTTTTCATCAGAATAGAATTCTTTACTACTGTTTGTTGTATTACTTGATTATTTTAAATTCATCTGTGTCATATGGTACAAATATTGGTCATTTTCTTAATGTTGTTCATTATATGCAATGATTCTGTATTGACTTTTTTATGGTGAGGTTGAAAGTTGATGCATCCTGAGGAAGTAAATGCCGATTTAAATACGTATATGTTTTTTTATTTTCATTAAATTATTTTTATTATAATCTCTGCCATATCGAATTCTGTTTAGAGTATTTATGTGTGAACTATTTGAATATTTGATTGAATTTTATTCATTGAATATGTTTCATTTCTGAAACATTGAGGTCATATTTTTTTCATCATTTTTGATAGTTGAAAATTTAAATATTTATTTATATGTCAGTATATCAACATTCACAACAAAATAAAAATTTAAAATATAATGTTTAAGAAAATTCAATTCAAATCACCCAACTGAGTATATATAATGGGTATGGATATGTTTGGAAAAAGTGAAATATAGGGAAATGAATCCGTATTTTCTCTCTTGGTCTTTTCTTCCATCTTGAGAGATATAGATTTTAGAGATGTATAGTGAAAAATTGGTAGAGTATAAGGATTTTATCCTTCTTCAAAAATATAAGATATGATTTTTTCTACAACATTTTTATTAAGGGACTATTTAGTTCTAAATAATTAGTATGAAAATCTATTTTACATTAGGTAAGAGAGATAATTATAATTTTATCTCAATACTATTATTCTTTTAGTTAGGGGTTTTTATGTCTTACTTTGTGTATTTTTTTCTTCATAATTTTCTATAAAGAACATCGTTTATTTATCTCAATGTTATAATTTTATTTTTTCAGGATTCTTGCTGAGATTATAATTTTTCAAATACATTCCATGAAATTTCCATTTTTATTTTAGTAAGATATTAATTCAAATAAATCATTCAGGATTATATTTTATTTATCAAACCTATTTTTAAAATCATGTTTTTGTGAGGGATATATTGATATTTATTGTTCTTGTAAAAATATTATTTTTTTAATAAGGAAAATTATTTCTAACCCAATCATTTTTATTGTTTTCTTTAAATAGGAATCATAATGTTTACAACTTTGAATCATTTTTATAGTTTTTACTATACTGTTCTAAAAATTTTAGAACATTATAATTATTTTAAATTTATGATTTTATTTCTGAAATTCAAATTTAATTTTGAAGTGTAATGTCATATATTATAATTTGAGTAATATATATATATATACTTGAATAATATACTAGTATATAATTATTTTATATAAATTCTTAAGATAGTATTAATTCACATATGAATTTATAAATTAAGAATATCATAATTAAATGTTTTGTATACCATATAGAAATCATTATTATGTCGATACCTCGATGATTTTGTTATAATGAAATTTATAAATTAAAATATATATATATGTTCCTAAATTCATGTACCTTAAAACATAAGTTCATATAAATATAAATAGATGAAAGGATGATTTTTATTTTATTATGAAATTTTAGTTTTATAATTTTGGACAGAACACATAATTTTCAATTGCTAATGATTAATTTTAAGATGACTATATTATATATTAACTATTGTTTTTAGTTTACACCTTCCTATCATTATTTCATTCATGAATGAAATTTAAAAAATATAACATTGAAATTTCAATTGTTTGAATGATGATAAAACTTTTATGTTGTTAAGAAATGTTTATGTATCATAATATTTGATCGTACCAAGTCGAACATGAAATTTTCCCCAAATACTAGTATTAAAATAATTTTATATAATGAAATGTGTACATGTCTATTTCATGTATGATTATATATAATTAAAACAAAAATTCCATAAAAAATGTATATATATGTAATGAAAATCTTAATCATGATTTTTTATTGAAACCGTTAAATGAACATTTTCTATGCGATTGGGAATTGGAGAGTGACTCCACCCCTCATGTGAGTGGGCTCAAGATAGACATAGACGATTAAAGTTGCCCCTATTTTTTTGTTTTCAAGTCTCTGCTTAATATTTTCAACTGAATCACTATATTAGTTTAAAAAGAGTTTTCGAGGAATAATTTTTTTCCCAAGAAATATCATATTTCGTAAATTTTGTATTACAAATATTTTTTTGAGGTATTATGTATGTGATATTTTTATGGGATTTATCAACGGTTTTCAAAACTCTTTACTAGGAAATTTTAATGAACAAGCATATGTTTTTAAATATTTATCATAGGAATCATAGAAGACCTTTATTTTTTGTTGCGTTGGGAATTTGTGTGCACAGAAGTTTAGTGGACTGTTGTGTTTTATTGTTTCAACTTTGATTAATACGAGGTGTTTTCAAATATTCTAGAATCATGACCGATAAATTCTCCTCCTTTTTTTAAAGTGTAGTTTAATTTTTCAGTTTCATTTATTTTAAAAAAATTACATAGAACTTGTTAAGCACTGAGTCTGAAAGAGCTGTCTCATGGCATTATAATGGATATTAGCAGAATGTTATTGAAAAGATTGAAGATTACAAGATTTCATGACTAGATGTTTAATGGTCCTGGATTTTTGCATTAATTCGGAATTCAAAAATTCATTATTTCCATATGTACAATGAAATAATTACGAGGGGAAAATTAATTTAAGGGGGGAGAATGTTACACCCCCTGAAAAATTAAATAGTAATTAAGTATTTATTTATAAAAAATATTAAATAAAAACTACTAAATACTATTATAAATAATGGTTCTAATCAAATTTTGTTTTGATTCAAAACATAAAATGTTACATTACATTTCAAAAAATTATTAATTTTAAAAAACTAATATATATATATATATATATATGAAATTATTATATTAAAAATGAAATAAAAAAGTGTAATTAATAATTATTTATTAATATAACTAATAATGTTATGAATTATAAAGATTTTTTTATAATATTTATAAATAATAAATAAATAATAATTTTATACTCAGAATAATATATTATTAAAATTATAAAAATTAAAATTTAATTATTAAAAAAATGTATCATTATTATTTTTTTTCAACATATAAAATTTACAATTGTTATTAATATATATATATATATTAATTTTGAAATAAAAAATATTATATATATATTGATAAAACGTAAAAATTAAATAAAAGGAACATTTAAAAAAGCAGGATTGAAGTGGTTGGGTTTCAATTAAGGATGGCTTAAGGTTAACCATCAGTGGAGAGAATGGTTGATTCGAGCATGGGATGGTAGATATTGAGCGGAGGATCAACATGTCTGAGAAATGATTTCTTCTTTGTCCCTAGGAGTAGAGGTCAAGGAAAATATTGGATGAGAGGAGATGTGATGTCAAAGATGAGGAATTTGTGACTGTTTTTATTCATCTTTAGATGTTGTGTCAAACAAAAAAGAGATATGGTTTCTTTAAGACCGTTGGAACAGTCATAGACCACGAATTCAAATTTAGATTGAGATTCTTAATCTTTCAAACACCATATAGGTATAAATCTTCAATCTGTCATTCGTTTAGTTGTTTCGGGGTTCAGATTTGGATCCAATATTCATGTAGGATCATTTCTAATTAATTTTTCTCTTTTTCATTTGAATTTTATTCTTAACTACTGGTTTTCATATTACTTGACTATTTTACTTCATCTAATTCATCTGGGACAAAAAATGGTCATTTTTCAAGTGTCGTTCAGGGTACGCAACGATTCTATTTTGAATTGATTATGGTTTGGTTGAAATAAGATGTATGTTGAACAATAAAATACAAATTGAAATATATATATATATATATATATTAATCGATTTAGATTATTATAATATGTGGGTTATCTATTCTATTATCAAGTATTCTTTAAGGAACAGTATGAAGATTGAAATTTTTTCAATTCATTGAATTTGTTGTCTTGTTTCCTAATCGTTAAGAAATTTTTTTTGTCTTATTTTCTGAAATTCAAACATTTAAATATCTATCCATGTGTCAGTATTTAAACATTCACCACAAAATCAAAATTTAAAAATCTCATCTTAAATGAAATTATTCAAGAAAAATATCCCTAAAGATTATATATAATGGTTATGACAATCTTTGGAAAATAAGAAATATAGAGAAATGAAGCCCCATATTCTCTCTTGATATTTGGATCTATCCAGAGAGAATGTGATTGGAGTGAAATATAGTGGAGAATTGGATGTTTATAATGATTTTTATATACTATAAAAAATTAATGATATGAATGTTTTTGAAACGTTTTTGTTAAAATACTATTTAATTACAAATTGATAGTAAGATATTATATTTTTTCTTTAGGTCAGAGAATTATTTATTTTTTTAGTGCAATTCTGTGATTTTTTTAGTAAGGAATTATTTATGATTTGTTTTGTGTCTTATATCTTTCCTAATATTCTGTATGAACCTCATTATTTTATCTCAATGTTACAATTTGTTATTTTTCTGGTTTCGCTATGTGATTATTAATTCCAAATACAATCCATGAAATCCTCATTTTTAGTAAGATATATCATCAATTAAATACTTCATGATTATATTAAATTTATCAAAACTACATTTAAAGTCAATTTTGTTGTAAGAGAAAAAATGCTATTTAGTATTTATGTCAAATAATGATTTTTAGTAATGTAATTGATATATACTCCACACTTGTTTATTCTTTTCTATAAATAATAATCAACTTATTTGTATCTTATAAACATATATATATGTTTTAGTAAACAATTATATAATTTTTAGAATTGTATAATTATGTTTAATTAATGATTTTATTTTAATAATTTAATTTTATTATGGAAGGGGCATCTCATATGAAATCATGAAATGAATATATATCTATATATATACTCACATTAGGTTGAAGAATATAATTGTATTAAATAAATTATTATCCTTGTATTAATTCACATATGAATTTATATATTATGAATTTCATAATTTTATCAAGTGCATGTCATATAGAAATCAAGAATATGGCCGTAAATCGATGATTTTGTTATAAAAAAATTTATACATTAATGTATATATATTTTCTTATTATTGTCTTGTTCCTTAAAACATATGTCCTTATAAATACACATCAATGAAAAAATGATATTATTATATTATAAAATGTTAGTTTGATAATTTTGTGCACGACAGATAATTATCTATTGCCAATGATTAATTTTTGTTAGAAAAATGTCTAAATTTTCTATTGATAATAGTTTACATATTCCTATCATTATTTCATTCATTAATGAATATTAACAAATATGTCTTTGAATTTTTATGTGTGTGGATGATGATTAATCTTCAATGTGGTTATGAAATGTTCATGTATCATAATATTTGGTCATAAAAAGCCTAAAATTTTATTTTCAATGTATACTAGTATTAATATAAATATATATATAAATAAAATTTAACATGTCTATTTAATGGGTGATTATATTTAATTAACACTAAAACGCCGATGAAAAATTATATGCTTGTAAAGCAAGCCGAGTTTGTTTTTTTATAAAATCTTGTACATGGACTTAGTAAGTACAATACAGAAATAGAGATTGAATTCATCCCTCATGTGGGTAGTCCCAATATAGCCATCAATGTTCCATATGTCTTGAGTTGTTTTCATTTCAATAGGTTTCTTAATATTTTCAACTGAATAACTAGTTTAGTTTTAAAAGTGTTTTCAATGTATATTTATTTTTAAATGAATTATTTTATTTTATAAATTTTGTTTTTAAAATGTATTTTTCAGATATTTTAAATAAGTGATATATTTAATGAAAACTAACGAATGATTTCAAAACTATTTATAGGAAAATCTTATTTCTCACCCCTTTGTTTGTAAATTTTTTTTCACAAAAATTATAGAAGTTCTAAATTGGATTTCAATTATTTTGGTGTTAGCGCCCTTTTATGTGTAGTGTATTAATGTTGTATTATTTTTTATCTCTGATAAATGTACGGTTTTGCCTAATTTTCCAGATCATAGACATGTAAAGGGCCCTTGCTTATTTAATGTGTTGTGTAATTCATCAGTTTAATTTATAAGAATGAAATTTCATAGTATTTTCTAAGCGATGAGTCTGAAAGATCAGGGACGAGGTGTTATATTATATATATAATTACTTATATATTGAATATAGTGTGTACTTCAATATATAATATATATTACTAATATGTTTTAGAGCATTTAATTAAATTCTATGTACATCTCTAGATCGTTTTATTTCATCAACCATTACATCATTTATATTAGATATATGATATTCAGAGTAGTAGTTGAATATAGTTGGAAAATATTAGTTTTTAGAAATATATGTAATTTTATTATATCATGAGTAATTTATCCCCATGAAGAGGGACCTTATATTATACTCTTTACATGCAAGGATGTTTACACAATATTTTTTTTAATGTCAATGTGGTCTTATTTTTTCACTCTACTATTACTCGTGAGGATATTTTCAATTTCATATTTCTATGTTCATGTACATGATGAGTTCAAATACATTATGTATCTAATGCATTATGATATTAATGAACATGGCGTACATTAAATTTGTGAGAAATTAATTGTAAAACCTCTTAGATATTGAGTGTGGGACTCATTCCATATGGGACATACCTATACCAAGACTAGCCAACTAGGTAGTTTCATGCCAAATATTGGTTCCCTTGGATTATCTTGTGTCTATAAAAATGTTGATATGTCATATTTTTATATCCTTGTGTGCATTATGAAAAATCAGGGTTCCCCTTGATTTTCCTTTTTTACCACATTCAATACATCATCATTTAGTTACATATCGCTTTGATATCATAATGTTTGTGATACTATTTGAAATATATTTATTTATTTAAATATAACAGATTTAAAAAAATAGTTATCAACTCAATTATCAATGTGTTACATATATTTCAATTGAGATTATTCAAATACTAAATAACTTTAATAATGAATTTAATTCCATAGTGGGGTCATTTATTAATGAAATATAGATCATAGATAACTAAAATGATATGATTTATAAGGTCATTAATTTTATTTTGAGAAATATAATTGACAATAATTAATGAAAATATATAGTAAAAAATGATACAGATATGATAATAGATTCTCTTAAATATTACCAAAATTATCATCATACCACATAACATTTAGATTATATCATTAATTATTAGATGGACAGTGTAGGTACCAAATAACTCATCTAAATTAATAATGGATATTTTACATTATTTTATGTGTTAATTTAGGGTTTGAGTTACAATGTGTTGCATATATTTGATTTCTAAATTGTAGTACCCATGTTTTGATGTATTGTTTCCCTTTTTTATTAATTTCTATTGATTATAATGTGTTTTAGAAAGCTGTAAGATAGTTTGTAAGGGGGTTTGAGAATTTTTTGGGGCCTTCCAAGTGGCAGAAGGTTTGAGAATGGTTAAGGGAAACAATGAAGATTCCCCAGGTAACAGTTAAATGTTAGATATTGGGATTCATAAGGTTTGTCCATGAGTTGTCTGATTTTTCATAAAATCTATTCTGGGTGACCATTAGGAAAATATTTCTAACACGGTTAGTGCAAGGTTTGTCTAACTATGCAAGAGAACCATGCACATTATTTAAAACTATTTTTTACTTGAGTCACTAATAATTTTAAATAAATAACTCATCTCTTCTACCTTGTGAATATCACATGGTAATTTCTCTTGTAAATGCTTGTAGGTGATCACCCATTCATTTTGGAAGTGAATTTATGGGTTTTCAATGTGAGGTGAAGGAGATTCAACTTCTGTAATCTTCTCTCAAGGACGTTTCATAGATTCTCTTAGATCTACACCACCCTCTACCACTGTTTTGTAGATATAGATATATCACATGTATATTTATGTTGTTTTTTCCTAAAATGTTTAGGTTTGAGATTTATGATATTAGAAAATTATATATAAGGTGGTTTTGTTGAGATTTCACTTGGGGTTTGAGGTGTAGTTGGGCGTTGGTAGATTTTTACAGAATTCTATGGTAGGTGGATTCACTCTAATATCTATTATAATAGAACTAAAAGGGTTTAATATAAATTTAATTGATTATGATTTAAATTGATGACAATTGTGATGAACAAAGATTATCTGACACTAATTTTTTGATGATTTTGGGGTATGGGGAAATTGAGTTATTTTTACTAAAGGGGAACTGTGTTGGGATTTTAAAATTTTGATTTTAAACACTATGGATTTATTTATTTGTTTCATATGGATTGTAAAATATGGATTTCAATAGAATTTTTTTTATTAGAATGTGGTTTGGAAGTAAAAAGTGTTTATGTGTTTTTTAATAAATGTGTTATTTAATTATGTGATTTTACATGATTTATTTATTGATTATTTTATTATTGTTGTGGTTTTGGAAATTTTTTTTGGATTTTCATTGGTTTAAGTGATTATTTATGGGTTATGAGTTACAGATAGATGGTGTGAAGAACCACCATCAAACGGGATGTGGGCATGAAGTAACACTATAAAAAGTAGATGGATTTGGATGTAATTTTTCAACATCAATGGTATCTTCTTTCTTATGTGTCTCCAGTTATGTGTGAGTGTGAATCAAGGGAATATGGGTGGTATGTGCATGAAAACATGTTTTTTTGAGAGTTTTATGCTAATTCCAAATTGGAAATTACATTTTTTTATTTGTTGTAATTTTATGATCTTAGAGAATTACATGGGCTAATGAGGTGTTAGTATTATTGGAAATTAATGAACTATTTATAGGAATTGATTAAATTATTTATTTAATTTTTATATTGTGTTATATTCAAGTGGAATGTTTAGGGATGTGATTTTGGGAAATCCTTTCTTTTATTATTACTCACCCCTACTTTGGAACTTTTTTGATTTTGGAGAAGGCTTATTTTGGGACATAGGTAAGGGTAAATAATCTCACATCCATGGGGGTTAGCGGTGATTAATGGATGGTTTTGTAGGGATTTGAAGTTGGAGCATGGAATAGAGCTATGTAGTTGTTTCATAGTTTATTTAGGAATGTTTGTTAGACATTCACGTGGTACACTATTTATAGAAAATTGTTTTCTGTGTGTATTGATATTTTGTTAAAGTTGGGTTCTAAAATATATGGACTGGAATCATGTAGTTTTGATTAGTAATGTTATTAATGGTTAGTTGTCTTTTTTCTGAGGGAAAATCCCTCCCCATTTTTCTTGAATCCATCAAAATTTATTTGCTGCCTTTGGCTCCATTGTAACGTTATTAAATATGATGTATAATTCCACCGTCCTCTCAAGACAATAGAAAGAGGTGAGATATTATAGGTCGTATAAACTATTTCATTCCATGAATTTCATATGCCATTAGTTTCTTGAGTCATTGATAATCATGTTTCATCCATTAATTGGAGTTTATTTTCATTATTGGTGTTGAAATTCATTAATAGATTATTCATTGATTTGGGATAGAACCTTGGATTAAGATTCTGGGAACATTAAATTTATAGAAATAATGCATGTAGCTACCTCAATAGGATGAATATTTGATTCAGAAAAATGATTTAAAATGTTATTTGAATTTGGGGGTTTTGAAAAATATGAATTGTTTTCAAATGATAATATTTGAAAAGAAAATGACTGTTGTATTTTGGAAATAGAATAATTTTCAAAACATTATTTATTTTTCATATAAGGTTGAACATGGGAAATTTTGAACTGTGGAAGTGATGGGTTTCATATATGTATTTCAATTTAACTTAAAATTGTTTTTCTCTATTTTTTTGAGGGTGAACGTTAGGGATGTTTATATGTTGATTTAAATGGGACCTAGTAAATGTTGATTAGAAAAATGGGAGGAATATATAGAAAATGTGTTCGAACCTGATCCCCATGTGAACCACTAGCTAGTTGTTATCATTATGAATGTATATTGATCTACACATTGTGGTGATTTATCAGGGAATAAGAATCACTCATTTCAGTTACAAATGCAGATCCCAAACATTTTTGTGTGGTGATTTTGAGCCTGAATGGCTGGACACATGCATCATCAAGATGAATCAGATATTCAATTTAAAAAGAATATAAAATATGTTGATAGTGAATCGAGTGATGTACATGTTCATATATATATTGCATGTCAGTTGTGGGAGTTGGTGATCTGGTTCGGAACGTACCAATGTATGATATGGGAGGGTCTCAAGGCATTGTTTAACTACAAACTCTCACGTCATACTTTCAAAATTTAGTGCAAATGGATTTATTCTATTTGATGTAAGAGAAAATTTTGGTAATGGAATATGCCACTATGTTTTGGAAAATAGTGAGGTTTTCAACTCAGGTGGTGTCTAGTGCGTCATTGAAGGTGTCGAACATAGAATCGGGCTTATGGAATGAAATTCATTGTAAAATTACAATGCTTTATATAAATGTTTATACAGTTATATTTAATAGAGAATATATGGCATTAAGAGATATTTTGTGGGATACAAGTGGGGGAAACATGTTCCTAACCATTGGGATGTGTGGGAACTCTATAGAGTGGATCTAGTATAATAGGGAGAATTATTTCTTGGGTGATATATTGGCTCAGAATCAGATGGTTGTTTCAGTGAATATTCCTCAAAAGCCTCAAATTAAGACAAGATGTTTTTATTGTGGTTATATAAACCAAAGGATGGGAGATTTTATGGAACAACCTCACACATGTTATACATGAATGTAGATGGGGAATCCTATGCATTATTGTCATAATTATCCATGGTTGGGTTACATTTAAAATATTCATGGGTCATAGCCATATTTTGAATCGATGGGACATGGGATGTGTCATACTCATCATTAGTATAGTCAAGTTAGTCATGATTATTATTGGAATACCATTAATCCTAGTATGGGATGTTTTAGCAGGGTAAATAATACTAGATTGTGGCAATATGATGATGTTTGGAGCTCAGTAAGTTTTGATGGATGATCAGTCATCAACATCCACGATTTGAGTTATTATTCATTTTAATTTTACATTTATTAATCTTTTGTTTTAATGTGATTTATTTTTATTCATTCATTTCTTCTTTTATCATTGGTTTGTTGGGTTAAACTATTTAATTATTCATTCTTCATTAAAAAATCTAACTCCTTTATGTCATAGAGTGTTTCAAGCCTTTCTGTTTATGGAATGTTGTATAATTTGGAATGAGCTTGAGTTTATGTTGGAATTAACAGTTCATGAGATGGATTTATTTGATTTAATGAACTGTATATACTGGTTGATGACGTTTAAGGCCCAAATCTATAGTTATTCAGGAACGGTGAGTTTTACAAAGGGTGATGCGTCATTAATCTCTTTAGAAGGGATAAAAACGAAAAAGTCATTTAAAATGATTTTTTGCACTATCATCGGGGAAAATAACAGATCAGAAAGAAGATTTTTCATTTGGCATCAATAGAAGAGGTTGGGAAAGGCAGTTTTCCCATAATGGTTTATTAGTTCATGGATGTCTTTCCCATCAAATTCATAGGTTTCTACCCATAATATTAAAGTGCTTACAATTTATTTCCTCCAATGTAAAAAACTTATATCACATCTATATTAACGAATGTAACCTCAAGAAATAATAAAATTCAATGAGAAGTAAGAGGAGTTGGAAAATAAAGGTTTCATTCGACCATGCACGACTCTGTGTGTTACGCCAGTTCGGTTTGTTAAAAAGGCATATAAAACTCCATGTAAACTTGTTAATTATCATATTATTAAATAAAATACTATTAAAAGTCGATATCCACTCCCTCGAATTGATGATATTTTTGATCATTCCTGGGGAGCTATGTGTTTCTTCATGATTGAAATGCATTTTGGAAATCATCAATTGTGGGTGAGAAATGAAGAAATTACCAAAACACATATCAGATGTAGATATATACATTAAGATTGTGTGTCTATGCCCTTTGTTATTATGAATGCACAAGCGGTGTACATGGAATTGATTAATTATTTATTAATGTTATATATAGATTACTTCTATCTATTATTTTTAGTTGATATAGTGACCTATTAAATGAGAATGGTGGAGCATGAAAAAAACATGGTCGTAGTTTTGGGGGTCTAGGTTGATCATAAATTGTATTTCAAACTATTAATGAGTTAAATTTGTATTTAAGAAATTAATTTCCTTGGAAATTTTGTTTCCAAGAGGGTGTTTCACTATATCCAGGAAAACATGGATCTATTATATCATTAAAACTTCCAATGAATATTTATAATATATAGTGTTTCACTAGACTAGAAGTGTAATAATGTCACTTTTTAAGTGACTATTTCTGTTATCTTCTCTAATTATAACATTGACAAGGAAGAATATTCATTTTCACTGGGAAGAGTATTTTCTGAAATCTTTTGAATATCTTATGAATCATATTATATGAGTACCAATCATGGTTTTAATATAACTAGGTAAAGGTTATGTTGTGTATTGTGATGAATATGGATCATTTTTGGGGTATTTTCTCACAAATGGATGTATGGAAGTTGTATGTTTCTCCCATGTGTAGTTATTTAATGAGAATAAGATCCCTATAGATGAATTCGAATGGGATATAGGGGTCAATTCATTGAAAATGTATCTTCATTATCTCTGAAATGATAAATTCACTATTTATACCAATCATACAAACATAAATCATATTTTATGTTCGAGATATTTGAATTTGAGGAAAAAGAAATCAATAAATTATCTTTAGATGTTTGAATTTGACATAGTTTACCCACTAGGTTAGGGGAATTTGATGGAAGTAGAATTAATGTCTAAATGATTTTCTCATGTGGAAAATCATGCATTTTATATGTTTCATGTGATATCAGTCATGGCCATCATGTGGTTGGAATTTGAAGTCAACTGTCATGTAGTTGATTTATTTCCCTTTTGGAGTTTCGGAGACTTGGTTGGATTAGATAATGAGGTAAGGATGTCTGATTTAGAATGTGTGCCTATGATCTCAAATCTCAATGGTGGGAGACAATGGTGGGATGGAAAATATATGGGAATTTAGTGTTGAGTTTTCATAAACAGATGATTGTACAATTGGTATGTAAAGGACATTTCATAGCGCATATCATCGTTCTAGTCAGTCTATAAATTTTGTGTTTTAGAAGTTTTATAATGTGATGAAAGCACAGTTATGGTGTGCTTGTGTGAAATTGTATTAGATATATATTTTAATGATATTATTGAATTTTCCTTATGTTAATGTTTAGGATCATCGAAAATAATTAATGTTATAGTATTTACCTATCCTAGTGTGGATAATTAGAGTAAATATATTTGGATTATGATACAAGTATTCCAAGAATGGTTGAGAATCATGATTACATAGGGGTGATTTTGAATCATCTCAAAAATTCATCCCATTTCATCCTAATTCATGACTATGATATGGTGGAGGATCTTTCCAAAATCTATGTCCTAGAGTTGGTAAAGTCATGGTGTTCTGGTTTAAATATCATCAGATATATATCTAAGGATCACAACTCGTTTATATAAATCCTTGAAACAAACCCGTGTGATATAGTAGAGTATTTCAATGACATATCATTCACAGATGGATGAGAAATTTGATAGGATGATACAATCATTGAAATATATGTTTTCTGCTTGAGTGATGGATTTTTCTGGCTAATGCAAATAGAAATTTCCTTTTTTGGATTTCTCCTAAAATAATAGTTATCAGGTCTCGATAAATGTGGATCCATTTGAGGCATTGTATTGGTATCCATGTCATTATAAGCATTTTTGTTTGGAAAAAGTATATACATCCATGGTTGGGTCAATCCTTGTCCAAAATACAAAAAAAAAGATTATGTTGATAAATAAGAGGATAAAGATAGCACAAACTCATCATAAAATAAAATTCATACCATCATCGAAGTCTATTTTCATTCAAAGTGGATGATCATGTGTTCTTGAGAATCCCATTGAGGCTAGGACATCAACTGTTTGAAATAAAAGTGGATGTTAACTTCAACGTATATTTTACCTTTTGAGATAATCGAGTCTATTTTTTAGGGGGTATATCAGTTGGATAGTCCAAAATGGTTTATTTTGGTGCATAATTTGTTTCATTTTTCTTGGGAGAAAATGTATTAGTCAGATCATCAGCATGTTATTCGTTGGGTTAAGGTTGATCGAGAGAAAAAATGAATCTTTACTGTGCATCCCATTGAAGATTGTTGATAGTAAAAAGAATTTAATATTTTGGAAGAGCATGGTTCTAGTTCTTTTTTTGTGGCTACATGGTCAGATTCAAGAGGATACATGAGAGCATGAGAATTGTAATGTCAATCAATGGCCCATGCTCTATCGAAAAAGAAATTGTTCTCTATATTTCAATGATGGAAAGACCATTTTTGTCAATAATTTAGTACCATAGATTAGATAATACATCAACTTTTGTGCCTTTTTATGTGAATAAAGTTGTTGGGTATTTTTTTGGTGATTTGTGAGGGGTTTTGAGAATGATTTTAGTGTATCCTAGGGGAAAACTATTTTAGCTTGGTTATGGGAAGCTATAAGGAATCCAAAGGTAATTGTGCAACATGTGAAAGTATGATTCACATAAAATGCGAACAATTTGTCTAACTATATAGGTAATAAATATGGGGAACCCTTATGGATAGTAGAAGTCATATGGAGAGCTCAAGGTTTGTCTAACCGTGCGAGCTAACTATGTGCATCATTAATATATAGTTTTTATACAGGTATAGTCCGGATTTTCCCTAAAAAATACTCTCCTATAAAATTCAATCTGAACCTAAGATTTACCCTCATCATTGATTATAGGGCCCTCCCAATCATTTTTAATGCAATTTGAAGTGTTTTCAACATGCAATGAAGGGGACTCTTTTCATATAAGTCTTTGATCTTGGTTGTTTCATGGTTTCCCTTTTATCTACACCTACTTAACTCTCAGTTTTATATATCAACATCCATATCATATAGATCTAGGTTTTTAGTTTCCTAAAATGATGATGTATGGGCATTTCAATTTTAGGAAAAGATTTGTAATATGATTTTGTGGAGATTTCACCCAAGTTTGTGGTGTAGATGTCCATTGGTAGATTTCACCAGAACCCTATGGTAGTGGCTTCAAAATCATCAAAATATTGAAATAAATAAAAGTTTTTAATTTCAAATTAATGGTTTATACATGAAATTCATGATGTTTGTGAACGATGATGCTTTTTTTACACTGATTTTGTGACAATTTGTGTATTTATGGAAAATGTGCTATTGTTGCAAAAGGGGCCCTCTGGTGTGATATTAAAAAATGATTTTTAAATCATAGGCTTTTTTGATTTATAGAAAATTGGTTGTCATAAATGGATATCAATATATATTTTTATTTATTGAAATGTTGTTTATAAGGACCAGACCTTAATTATTACATAATATTGAGTTAAATGAATAATTCATATTGAGGATCTTTTCAGGTGTAGAGTTTTAGAGAATTAGGACATAACTATTAAATCTCAAAAGATTAGAAAGTAGACACTTCTACACAGTTTCCATTTTTTGCATAAAATAAAATCTCCTGAAAAAAGAGTCATGTCTAGTACCATGTTTTAGACATCATGACTATTCCTTGATCCCATCCCTGACCCTATTCATCATTATGTCCTGTGAAAACATTTTAGAACTTGGGATGAGCCTAAAAGCATATTAAGGTTTATAAATCAAAGAATGAAATATTTGTTCATAAATACATTCAAAACATTAACACTTTTACTTACCTCTTGAAATCACAATATTTATGAAAGACACATAGAAATAATATATAATAAAGGTAACTTGTGGAATTCATATAATACATACATTGTTGCAATCATAACTACATAGGGAGTTAATTTGTAATACCCATCATAGTATATTGCCTAAATCTAGTAGGAGAAATATTCACATTTACCTCCTTCAAGTAACCCATGGCATTGGAGAGCTATCTCGGGCTCACCCACCCAAGGATTATCACAGAACCACCCATATATGTAAATAATGCCCAAGAACCATAACATGATCATAACACATTACATAATGAAAAAAAGATAACATTTCCACATTATAATAAAAAAAATATCATTTCAAGATATTTAAATAATAAATCTATTATCAAAATCATTTTCAATACCGAAATATGTAAAAATAGTATATGGTTTTTATTTTTCCATTTAAAAACATTCCGGCTTGTTATGGAAGCCCAAGATCAAATAATACTCGTGAAGGCTGAAAGGTCGTTTTCACAACTTATGTTAAAAAGTCATTCCTTTTTTTTGTTTAGTAAAAATATTCATATAAAAAGATTTCTTTTGAAATAAATGAAAAGACAAAGTTGATTAAAAAGTGTATAAAATAAAATCGTGTATTAAAACAAAATATGCCTCAATGAAAGGAGATTGAGATGAATTCCATTACCTCATGTCTGACTTGACTGGATCATTCTTTAATATCCTGAATAATAATTTAACGTAAATTTATACTCACTTATGAACATTTTTCATGTTTATTATTCCTTTTATATCATTTATTACCATGTTATAAACATTATGTAATCATTTCATGTTAATAATGGTTGTTTTTTCAGTATTTGGTACTTGAGTAAAAAATGAACACCTTATAATTAGAAGATGTCCATGTGGTCAATAGTTCATTATATCCAGAATGATATTCATTATTTAGATATCATAAATATCATATATATCCATTATATACATGTGTTTATAATAATACATAAAATTTGGATGTATGAAATTAAATGCACCGTTCATGGAGACGGTAATCCGTACGTACACATGAACGCTACATTCATTTATATTTCATATTTTAATGGAATTAAAACATAATGATACAAAGTTATATTATAATTCCAGTATAATATCATATATTATATAATTAAATCCATCCTTTATACATCCAACAAAAGGCATTAATGAGTCACATCACTTTGAGGGGGTTCTAGTCCACACTTTCTCAAATGAAATTATCGAGTTTACCTATAATAGAAACCATAAAAGTATTATATAAATGGAGTATACATATGCATAAAGAAAACATAAACATAATATATATCATATATAAATATAGTGACATCATAATGGCCACCATGAGAGGTGGTAGGAGATAATTGAACAATCATCGTTTCGTGAGGCGTTAGTTTTCAATCCACTGAAACATTATGTTCTTCAGCCATTAGATAGAGGTGTGTGTAAGAGTAGTTATTAAACTTATCCTAACAATATAATATTATATTATGGATACTTTGTTTTCTATGAAACAAATGAATACAAATATTTTAGGGGTTGGATAAGTAAAATAAAAGAAAATAAGTTAAGAGAAACCATTACCTTTAATTTGGGTAACTAATTTTGGATTGAACCAAAATGGTATGTTGAAGTTCCTTCTGCCAATGGTAAGGCTTCTAGATGTAAGGGACAGATCTAAAGCGCTTAATTGGGCACAGTTTGGACGATCCAAAAGGATTGAGCGGTGTGAGTAATTGGTTAGAAGTGGTCTCCTTTTATAAGGGAGAGGAGGGGCTCTTTTAAAAGTCTGAAAAAATTAATTTATTCTATAATGATATTTTGTTTTCAACATGTGTAAAAATAATTTTAGTCGAATAGAAGATGAATAATGGTCAAAATAAAATCATCCAATAGGAATTGGACATGTTTTGGATAATATTTTAATCATTATAATCTTATTTATTTAAATAATTTATTAATGTGTTAAATATTTCACCATTATTGTGTCATGAATAATTTAATTCATTCGATATATATATATATATATATATATATAAAACACTATCATGTAGGAAATATTTCTATCTTTCTAAATAATATTTATAGTAGAAAATATGACTTATATAACTCCATATAAAAATTAATTTACTAAAAGAGTTTTGTTTATGTCATTTTTGCCTTTACATAAAACAAATAAATCTAAAGTGTCACTATCATTCATAAGTGGGACCATGGGGTCCCAAAATTGACCCAAATATTCCCATGGTCGGAAATTACTCATACAATAATTATAGGACAAGTGTGAAGGTAATTTTAAATTATTATAATTATATTTTTACCCTAAATTACTCTATTTACCTTTAACTGCGGAAAATAAAAGTCAAAAGATACTATTCACCAAAAATTATTTTTATCTTATTATACTAAATTTTATTAACTAATTACAAAAATATTTGTCTTATTTTATAAATTCAATTCATAGAAGTGGTAAAATTTCATTTAAATGAAAAAAAAACTCAGTTTTTATAACTACTACTAAGTGGTTTCATTGTTCATCAAAAATTGATGTTTTTCAGAAAATTACAAAAAATCAGACAGAGATATATTTGATATTCTGAATTCAAACATGATTTATATTTTACCCGATTATAAACATAGAGGTAGAAATATTTAATTTAAAATTAATTCATGTTGTTAAAACAAATATCATGTTTTTATGAAACAATAACTATCAAAAGATTGACACTTATTTATGTCCAATTTCATTGTGAAATTAATTCAAATGACCAAAATTGGATTAAATGGTAAAAATATGTTATAATTAAACATTAAAACCAATTATAAATAATGTCTATCAATATTAAAAAATTATATTAAAACATTGTTTTGAATTAAAACACAATATTTTACTATTCATTAGAAATGTACTTTATCGGAAAAATACCAAAAATTTACAGAAAGTAAATTTTGATGTCCCACTCTAAAGTAGAATTTTATTTGGTCAAATTTAATTTATTAATTTTCCCAAAACTCTATTTAATATGGGTTCTCCATTAAAAGGCGGTAAATCGACCTTTTAATGTAAATAATGCTTAATATTATATTCATTCACATTTTATGCCTCTAACTTTTATAGGATAAATGTAAATACTTTTGGAAAACATGTATAATCATATTTTATTTAGTTTTATTCATTCCATAAATTAAAATGGATAGGAGTTAACTACCAATTTAAATAATAATATTATATTATTATTGTGCAATGTAAGATTTCAATGAAACCCGTTGTTTCGTATCAGGTTCTCTATCGAACATATCAACCCTTTTAAAGTAAAATTAATATTTAATTCACAGACATTAATAAGTATGAAAATATATTATTCTTCATTTACATGGGATGTTACTTCCTTCCCCCTTTGGGAAATTACATCCTCACAATTTTTATTCACTTATGAAAATAAGAGGGGTCATTTATCCCTCATAGAATTTTCAGATTCCATTGTTTCCTCTTTCACCCTATAGTTTTTTGACAAAACAATTACCCGGTGAATTACCTTATTCCTCAACACTTTCCCTCTATGGTCAAGAATCGGGACTGGTTGTTCTCTATAAGAGAGATTCTCTTCCAACTGAACTACATATGGACTCAATACATGGGATGGATCTGGTATATTCTTTCTCAACATGGAAACCTGAAAACGATTGTGTACCTGGGATAAACATGGAGGTAAATCCATTCTGTATGAAACTGATCCAACATTCTCCAAAATTTCATAAGGTTAAATGAACCTCAGACTCATCTTTCACTTATTACCAAAACGCATCACACTTTTCCATGGAGATACTTTGATAAAGACATGATCACCGACCTCAAAAGAAAAATCCTGCATCCGGTTATCTGCCTATCTTTTTTGTCCACTCTGAACTGTTCTCATGTGCTTTTGAATCAACTGAACTTTCTCTGCCATCTCTTCATCCAATTATTTTACCATAAGCATCCTTTCACCAACATCACCCCAAAATCTGGAGTTCGACAACGCTTTCTATATAATGCCTCAAATGTAACCATCTGTATACTGGAATTAAAACTATTATTATAAGAAAATTCAACAAAATATATATGTTGTTCCTAACTTCCCTGGTAATCTAGTGAACATGTTTGTAGAATATCCTCCAAGGTTTGAATTGTACGTTATAACTATCCATCTAATTGAGGATGAAAATCTATACTAAAATTTAATTTAGTACCCAACGACTTTTGAAGGCCTTTCCAAAAGTTAGAAGTAAAACTAAGATCATGATCAGATACAATGTAGAGGGAAACTCCATGAAACCGGACTCTAACATCAACATAAAACAGAGAAAGTTTATCTAGAGAGAAAGTATATCGAATAGGAATGAAATGAGCAGATTTAGTCAATTGATCAACTATTACCCAGATTGCATTATTACCTGAAGATGTCATTGTTAATCCCACAAAAAGCCTATGGATATATTATCCTATCTCATCTTGGAAACTGTTAGAGAATGAAGGATTCCTATTGTTAACTGCTGCTCTTCTTTAACCTACTGACAAGTCAAACACTTCACAATTAAATTAGCAAAATCTCCTTTCATTCCATCCCACCAGTAATACTCTCGAAGATATCTGTACATCTTAGTACTACCAGGTTGAACTGAATAAAGAGAACTATGAGCGTCACATAATAACTTGTTCTTCAACTTTGAATCACAAGTCACACATAATCCTTTCCCAAACCTAAAAAAAATTCATTATCAATGTTTAAATCATGAAACATAACCTTTTGAATCAACTCTACCTCTTTCTGCAACTCACTGTCTTCTTTCTGTGCTTGATATATTTTGTATGATAGAGATCATTTCACTGAAACCTTAAACAAAACACTAGAATTTCATGGACCAACAACTTCTATTTCAAAGTTCATCAAATCAAAAACTAAAGGATCTTGTTTCAAACATAGAATGGTTCATGAGGCATTACTTTTTCGAATCAAAGAATCATCCACATTATTTGTTTTTTCCGGAAGGTAATGTATCATGAAATCATAATCCTTGATTCATTCTAGCCATCTTCTCTATCTCATTTTCAATTTGGTTCGAGTGAATATATATTTTAATCTTTTCTCGTCAGTATCCATACAAATTATGCATCCAAATGTTTAAAAAAAACAACAGTAGTTAATTCCAAATCATGTGTAGGGTAATTTGACTCATGTGGTTTCAACTGACGTGAAGCATAAGCAATTACCTAATCATTATACATAAGGACACATCCAAGTCCTTTAAACGAATCATCACTGTAAATAATAAACTCAACATTTTTGGATGGAAGATCCAAAACTGGAGAATTCACCAATCTTTTATTCAATTCCAGAAAACAATCATCACATTCATTTGTCTAGATGAACTCAACACTTTTTCGAGTAAACTTAGTCATTGGACTAGATAACTATGAAAATTATTCAACAAACAGCAGGTAATAACCTGCCAAACCAAGAAAACTACGGATCTCATTTATATTTTTGGGTTTAGGCCATTCTTCAACAACTTTTGTTTTAGATGGTTCAAATGTTATTCAATTTTTTTGAAACAAAATAACCAAGGAAAGAAATTTTTTATAGCCAAAACTCACACTAGCTAAATTTCCCATAAATTTTATTTTCCTTTAATATTTGAATGACAACCCTTAAATGAATTTCATGTTCTTCATTACATTTGGAATAATCCAAAATATCATCAATGAACACAACCACAAAATTATCCATAAACTCATTGAAAATTTAATTCATAAGATCCATGAATTCAATATGTGAATTAGCTAACCCAAAAGGCATAACTACTAATTCATAATGGCCACATCATGTATGAAATGTGGTCTTCGGAATGTCAGCTTCCTTTACATTCAACTGATGGCACCCTGACCTCAAATTAATCGTCACAAAATACTACGCTCTCTGGAGCTGATCAAACCGATCATCGATATGAGGCAAAGGATACATGTTCATAACAGTGATGTTATTCAATTCTGTATAATCAATGAAAAGTCTCATTGAATAATATTTTATTTTAACAACCAAAATAGGATCACCTCATGGTGATGTGCTAGGTCTAATTCAACAATTATCTAATAACTCCTGCAATTGATTCTTTATGTCTAAAACATCAATTTGAGCCATTGATAAGGGGGTTTTCAAATTGTCTATGCACCAGGAACTAAGTCAATAGTAAATTCAACTTCCGGATCAGGTATAATACCAGGAAACTCATCCGGGAAAACATCAAGGTACTCATTTACCACTGGCACACCATTAATAGGTGCAGTTCCTTTGTTTTCAACAATATGTGCAAGGTAACATTCAATTCCATCATTTATAAGTTTCTCATCTTCATGATATGTTATCAAAAGCAAGGGTTCATTTTTGTATAAACACTGAAAATCATTCTGAAAAGAAAACTTTTAGCGATGTAGTCAATGATTGCATGATAAACAGAAAGCCAATCAATGCCCAAAATAACAATAAACTCTACTAGAGGAAAAACAATAAGGTTTTCTGGTATATTCTTTCCATACAAAAAGACAAGAATGTTCTTATGTTTTTTTTTGTCTCAACATTTCCTCAACGTGATTTTACCGTAAGTCATGTATTTATATTGTGGGAGGGATTTCAAAATTTATGAGAAAAATTCACAGAAATGAAAGAGTGTGTAGACCCTGAATCAAACAACACACTGGTATAATCTGAACAACCAAACAATGTACCCGATACAACATCATTTCATTGTCGAACATCTACTGAAGTAGTTTAAATGGATTTCACCACCACTTTCTGCTTTTAGTCTGGTTGCTTTTCGTCGGTTGAGTTCTTTGTTGGACACTCATTTTCATAATGACCCATTTAATTTCATTTTAAACATTTTGTTGATTGTAAATCAAGTTTTGTCTTAACATTACCCCGATCCTTTTCAGTGAAATTACGAGCCTTATGTCCCATTTTTCCACATTGGTAGCACTTACCCGAATTCAAAATAAATTACTTAGCCTTCATTTATCCACATTTTTCTCAAATTGTAATCTTATGTTTCATACCATCAGACTTTTTTGAAGAGTTCTTCCCTTTCTCCTACTACCTTGACCTCTTATTCTATTGTTTTTCAAAGAACACTTGATCATTAGAAAACTCCATTTCCACCTTCTCCGCACAATGAACATGTTTTTTATAACATTTGAACTCACGAGAAGATTAATCCCTTCGATACTATGGATTTAATCATGAGATAAAATGCTTAATTTTACTATCAAGATCTCGTATAAAATTTGAATCTTAGGTTTCCAGTTGAGTTAAATTTTCATCATAAGTAGCGACTGAGTAATCCTCTATCCATAATTCTTGGAATTGTTTTTCCATTCTAATATGAACCTCATTAGGAAAATATTTCTCAAGAAACAAACCTTTGAATTAGTTTCAATCAATATCATAAATCTCCTCAATGTCCCTGATATTTCCACGATCAACAACCACTAATCAGCTTTACCATCAAAATGGTAAACAACGAGTCTATCCTTTTGATGTTCTGAATAATACATGACATCAAAAATCTTTTCCAGTGAATTAATACACCCTTCTTCTAGAACTGGATCCGATGATACTCTAAATGATGGGGGATTTTTCCTCATGAAATGCTCCATAACTGACATGTTCTGTTGTTGTTGATCTGGATGATCTCGTGCATGGATACCACAACCATTTATTTCTTGAGTCAATTGTGCCATCACTGCAAAATAATGTTCATTTTCGATTCCAACCATCTCGGGATGCTAATTTGGAAGGATGTCTTCCTCACGATGTCATCCTAACATAGCTTCCTTGTTTCCTCTTCAAAAAACCATTCCCTAAACAAAAATTCTTTATGAAAAGCAACATAGTAATCTTTAAATGCTATATCTTTTCAATATTACCATAAATAAATTTAGGGGCATTAATATAACAATACCCTAACTCCTAAAGTTTTCTAAATCATCCAATGATACCAACTATAAGGATGCAACCTTTAACATTACATAATATTCAATGAAATGAATAATTCACATTGATGATCATTTTAGGTTCAGAGTTTTAGGGAATTAGGACATAACTGTTACATCTCAAAAGAATACAATGTAGACACTTCTACACAGTTTCCATTTTTTGGCCTAAAATAAAATCTCTTGAAAAAAATAGTCTTGTCTAGTTCCATGTTTTATATAGCATGACTTTTCTTTGAACCCATCATTGACCCTATTCATCCCTAAGTCCTGTGAAAACATTTCAAAACATGGGAAGAGCATAAAAATCTAAGTAAAGGTTATTAAACAAAGAATGAAATAATTTTTTCATAAATACATTCAAAACATGAACTCTTTTAAATAACTCTTGAAATCCCATGATTTATTAAAGACACATATAAATCATATATCATAAAGGTAACTTGTGTCATCCATATCAAACATCCATTGTAGCTATCACAACTACATAGGGAGTTATTTTGGAAAACACGTCACAATATATTCTCTAAACCTCTTATGAGAAAAATTCAAGTATACCTCCATCACGTTACCCAATGCATTGGAGATCTATCTCTAGCTCACCCACCCTATGTTTATCATAGAACCTCCCGTATACGTAAATTATGCCCAAGAACCATAACATGATCATACCACAAAACAAAAGCCTAAATGAAAGATAACATTTCCACATTGTAATAACAATATATCATTTCCAGATATTGAAATAATAAATCAATTATACAAATCATTTTCAATATTAAAATATGTAAAAATAGTATATGGTATTTATTTTTTCTTTTAAAAACATTATGTATTGTTAAGGAAGCCAAAGATCAAATAATAATCGTGGCGGTGGAAAGGTCGTTGTCACAACTTATGTTAAAAAAATTCCTTTTTTCCTTTATTAAAACACTTCATATAATAATATTACCTTTGAATGAAATGAAAAGTCAACAGTTTTTATACTGTGTATAAAAGAAAATCTTTTATTAAAACAATACATGCCTCTTTGAATGGAGATTGAGACGAATTCCCTTACCTCATGTTCGACTTGACTCAATCGTTATTTAATCACCTAAATAATAAACTGAAGTAAATTTGTACTTGATTATGAAACTTTTTCTAGTTTATTATTTACTTTATATCACTTATTACCAGTTACAAACATTATGTAATCATTTCATGTTAATAACGGTCGTTTTGTCGAGATTTGGTACTTGAGTCAAAAATGAACACATTATACTTACATGTTGTCCATGTGGTCAATAGTCCATTATATACATAATGATATTCATGATTTAGATACCATATATATAATATATATCCAGTATATACATGTATTTATAATAGTATATAACATTTGGTGGTATGAAATGAAATGCACTGTTCATGAAGACGCTAAGTCGTACATACACATGAAAGCCACTTTGATATCAATTTCTTGTTTTAATAGAATAAAAAAATAATGATACAAAGGTATATTATAATTCCAGTATTATATCATATATAATATCATTAACTCCATATTTTATACATCCCACATAATGCATTAATTAGTCACATCACTTTTAGGGGTAGTAGTCCACACTTCTCAAATGAAATTATCGTGTTTACCCATAATGGAAACCATAAAGTTATGATATAAATGAAATATAAAAAAGAATAGAGAAAAAATATACATAATATATATCATATATAAATATAGTTCCATCATAATGGACACCATGAGATTCAGTATGAGGTAATTGAAAAATCATCGTTTCGTGAGGCGTTATTTTTCCATCCACAAGAACATTAAGTTCTTCACCCATTAGATGGAGGTGTGTGTAAGTGTAGTTTGAATCCTTCACATAAAAACATGATATTATATTGAGGATATTGTTTTTTCTATAAAAGAATGGAATATAATGAGTTTTGGGGTTGGAGAAGTAAAATAAAAGAAAAGATGTTAAGGGAAACCATTACCATTAAGTTGTGTAACTTCCCATGGTTTGAACCAAAATGGTTTTTTGAAGTGGCTTCTAACTTAGGTAAGGTTTCTAAATGGATGTTAGGGATGTAAAGAGATTAATTTGGAAGAGGTTGGTCGAAAAAAAGGCTGGAGAATATGTGAAGAATTGGATAGAATTGGTCTCCTTTTATAAGGGGGCTCTATAGGAAAGTGTGAAAATATAATTTTATTATATAATGATATTCTGTTTCTAAAGGTCAAAAAATAATTGTAGTATAAGATAATGTGACTCACGGTCGAAATAAAATGATCCAATAGGAATGTGATAATTTTTGGATAATATTTTAGTCATTATAATATTCTTTATTTAAATCATTTAATAATGAGGTAAATATTGCATCATTATTGTGTCATAAATAATTTAATTTATTTGAGCTCTAAAAATTTCAAAAAAATAATATCATGTAGGAAATATTTTTAGATTTAAAATTAATATCTATTATCAAAACTATGACATATATATCACCATAAAAAATTTAATTTACTAAAATAAGTTTATGTCATTTTTTCCTTTAATTTAATTTAATTAATCTAAAGTGTCATTATCCTTCATAAGTAGCTCCATGAGGTTCAAAAATTAGACCCAATGATGTACATGGTCAGCCATTACTCCTTAAATAAAGTTATTACAAGTGTTAAGGTAATATTTAATTATTATAATATTCTTTTTACCTTGAATTACCATATTTACCTTTAATCGCGGTTAATAAAAGTCAAAAGTTACAATTCAAAAAATATAATTTTCATCTTATAGAACTACATTTTACTAAATAATAACAAACATTTAGGTTGGATTTTAAAAATTCAATTCACATAAGTGGTAAAAATTCATTTTAAAGAAAAAATTCAGGTTTTTTATCTAATACTAAGTGGTTTCACGTTTCATCAAATATTGATGTTTTTCAGAAAAAACCAAAAATTCAGCCTAAGATATATTTGATATTATGAATTAAAAAATTAAGTATATTATATGAAATTCTAAAAATTGAAGTTGAATTAATTAATTTAAAATTAAATCACGTTGTTAAAACAAATATCTTTTTTTTTATGAATCAATAACTATCAAAATATTGACACTTGTTTATGTCCAATTTCAATGCGAAATTAATTCTAATAACCCAAATTGGATTAAATGATAAAAATATGTTCAAATTAAACATTAAAACTTTTTAAAAAGATAATATAACCATAGAAATAAAATATATTAAATCGTAGTATTGAATTAAAATACAATATTTTCACTATTCAAAATAAAATAAACTTTATCCGAAAAATTGCAAAAATTTACACAATGTAAATTTTGATGTACCCATTCTAAAAAAAGAATTTTATTTGTTCAAATAGAATGTGTTAATGTGACCAAAACAATATTTAAAGAGGGTTCACCATTAAAAGGTGTTAAATTTTCATTTTAATGTAAATTATGATTAAAATTATATTCATTCACATTTTAAGCCTCTAACTTTTATTGGATAAATGTAAATACATTTAACAAACATGTACAATCATATTCTAGTTTGTTTTTTTCATTCCATCCAATACAACGACATGGAGTTATCTACCATTTAAAATAATAATTTTATAATATTGTTGTGCAATGTGAAATTTCAAACAACCTCGTTGTTGCGTATCGGGTATGCTATCGAAAATAGAAAACCTTTTAATGTAAAATTATTATTTAATTCACTAATAATAATAAGTATGAAAATATATTATTCTTCATTTACTTGTGAAGTTACATTGATTATCATGAAAAATGATTTTTGGTTGTATCAACAAATGGTTGACTTATTAATATGATTTTGAATATTTTGGTGATTTTTTAATCTCATATAGTTTTGGTCTTGGATAAATTTTCGTATATGTTTATTAGATTATGTGGTTAATAATGGGTTATTATTGTTGGATAGCGGGCGTGATGAAGCACTATCATATGGGAACTCTATGTGATGTACCAAAATACATAGTTGATGCGTTTGGATGTGAAGTTCCACAATCAATGGAAACACCAAGTTCAGCTAAATGTCATTGGTTATTAGTGGGAAACTGGGGAATATGATTTGGATGTGTGGGAAAATATGATATTCATAGTGGTTTATTACAATGTAAAATGATAAATTACTCATTTGGTTTCATTTCTCGCAAATTTCGGATTTGGATGATTTACTTGACTATTGGAGGTGCAAGAATTGTTTGTCATAATTAGAACTATTTATATTATTTATATAATTTTATATATAAATTCTGAGAATTTGTTTTACACTAATGGCATGTGTAAAGAATTCATTAAGGGAAAACCTAATGGGAATCATTACTCACCAATACTTTAGAACTTTTGGTGCTTTGTAAATACAATATTATGAGGCATATGTAAGTGTAATGCATCTAAATTCCAATGTGTATTATCGTGATACATGGATGTTTTTGTGAGGATTGGATCTTGGATCATGGAATGGATATATGAAGTTGTGTCATTTTTCCATTGCGGTTTCTTGTTGTACATTCATTGGGTACTATGATTATGTATTATTTTTAGTTGTTTGTATTTTGATTTTGGATGGGCTAATTAGTTAACATTATTTACATGCATCATGTAGTTGTGGATAGTGAAAATATATTTTGATTGTGGTTTTATTTTCTGAAGTAAAATTATTCCCCAATTTGTTAAAAACCCTCTCAAATTATTTCCATCATTTTGATATGTTGTAACATCACATATGGCCATGTCGTATTCCACCACCGTCTCAGGACAATGGGATGTGGAGAGATGGTTCATGAATATATATTCTTATGGAAGTACAAAATTATCCTATTATTTTATTACTAAATTATTTCAAAAAAATCTATGGATATTTATTCACAACTAATAAACTCAATATGACGGACTGTAATAATTAATAAATGACAGTAATGATTTCATTATAGATTATTTTAGTTGCAAAATTCATTTTTTATTTCATATATAGAAATGTTCTTAAAATTTCAATAATCATTAGAATATTTTACTTTATTTTCAATAAGTGTTTCAAATAAATTAATGCTTTTCATTTTTTATTTTATTATATATGGTAATGACAATATGTATGGGAAAATCTTATAGTTTGTATTCATGAGAGAAAACGATCAATACATCATAGTTTTGAATATAAATAAATATGAATATCAAAATTAATCTATGTTATGGATATCTATCTTTATCTCATTTAACATATAACGTATGGGATCTTTTACATTATGATTGTATTTTTATGAAATAAATTTAATGAGTAATTTTATACACATGGTTAATGATTCATTGGATTATATAATATGTTATGAAATTGAGTTATATTTACATGTTTTTATATAGATATTTATTTAAATATACGGAATTAGTTCCCATTAATCGTTTGTGGAATATTTTAATGAATAACAATCATGTCAATGAAATTATCTAAACACATAAAATAAAATAAAATATATATAATAATTATATAATAATTAAAATAATCTTATTAAGGGGGAATTTTAATTCTTTACAAAAATAATGATGCATTTGTTGAATCATAGTATGTTATTCACATAATGCTATAATATCTATGAAGAAAATGGGAGTTTTTTCAATCATATTTAATATAAAAGAATATAAATAATTTATTATATCAGTCTATGATAAATGAAACTATTAACTTAATTCATCCCAGGACATACAAAACATGTTTATGATATGTGTTGTCAATTAGAAATGAACATTGTTATATTTAGAGATCATATTATATCCAATATCACTATTTAGTAATGGATTGTAATAGGTTATGATATGTTTATTCATTACATAATGTCATAGAGAATTATGATGACGTGTCATTAATTAAAAATAAAAATATTCACATTTAGATTTTATAATATATATAATTTCATTATTTTGTTATTATTTATTTGTTAAAATTCAAAATATATCATACAATTGTTTTGGGAATATTTGTAAAGAGAAGTGTAAATATTATACTTATTTTTACCATTATAATGATAGTTTTTATTTATTCCAATTTTTTATATGTATTGTAGTAATTTAATAATGTATAATTTTACATTATTTAAGAAAAAAAAAATTTAGATCTTTTAGTTGTGAAAGAAGTAAATAGTTACATTATTTATTTTCCATATATAAATTACGATATATGATAAGATGAATTCCTTTACATATGTTGATTACATTATGATAATTTTTTATCGTGATTTATTGAATATTAAAATGATTTTATTCAGGGAATTTGTAGACAATTATCCAAGGAGGAAATGATGAAAAATAACAAAAATGATCATTGTAAATAGTGAATCTATGTTACAAAATGTATACTCTATGATCTGAACACCTTCCTACTAAATTTCATGTCATGAATATCAAATATAAGGTGTATATTATATAAATTATGTTAATCCTGGTTACATTCTAGGAAATACTCAATGTATATATTTTATGTAATACACATCATGAACACAACACATGTAATTTAATGTATGAAACACATTAGTTTCCAAATATTTACTCTTTGAAATATGAAAAATATAATATAACCAGATACTAATGTGGATATATTGTTCAAAACATGAAATATCATTACCCATTATAATTTCAAAGATTAAAAATCTACTTAATCAATGTTCAGAATGTGAATCATTTACCCATAATTAACTAGATGAGGTCTACAAATATACAACACTTGAAATATGAAATGAAACATTGAATGTATGAAATTTCATTATATTTTTCTTCTTCATTTTGAATCATTGTAATTTCCATCTATGTTTATTTATTTCATTATTAATTGAATCCATTTTTTGTGGATACTTTGGATTTAATGAATGCTTGGTTATTCATTCATGTTCCAAAATTAGATTCCTTTCTCAATTAATATGAAACATCAATTAAAAATTCATTCTTTATTATTTCCATAATCATGTATGTAATAATTACTTTCATAAAATCACAATTGTGTATTTATTTATTATGAATCATTTAATCACTATTTCATGGATTCTATTTGTTTCCCGTCATTTAATCAATTTTGATTGTACATATAATATTATTATGTTTAGGGGTTGTGAGAAGGTGTGCTTTGAACATAATTAATATCTAAAATACATTTTTTTATCATATTCTTACTCAACATGTTTAAATGAATTTTCAGTCTCACTCAATTATTAATTAATTGACCATTTATGGTGTAATCAAATAACCATGACCTAGTTGGACAAGATTAGTCTAGGACCAATAGATTGATTCATGTTCTTAGGTTTTTAACTACAATATTCTATTGATATTTTTCCATCATACATTGAATCAATTGGATAGTCCATGAGAAATTGGTGTATTTTCACCACTTTGCAGCAAATTCAATATGTATATACCATGTTATATTTAGGATTATCATTTTATTATAAACTGAAATTGACCTGAAACACATTATCTATTATTATTTAAATCACAAGATACAATGTTTAATAAATTCAATTCAAATAGAGTGATAATTTGGAATCCAACTCAGAAGGATTGTACCATTGGGTTGCTTTTATACAGGGTTTGTATTTAGGATTGACCCAGCACTACCACTTTTAAACACCTTAATGGACTATAATAGTTTGGGATATAAATTTATAATATTATAATTCCCATTGAATTTAATGTTATCGTCTGGGAACAAATCCTTTTGAAACAGTTGTTAGGGGACGATTTTCATAGGATCAATGACTTACAAATTAATCTTTTATTAAATCACTTCATCCCATTTCATCATTATCAATAATATTTAATGATTTATTATTTATTTTCATGTTCTTAATCATGTTTCCTATTTATTTTTATCATAGTGTATGTGCTAGGGGCCCCTAGCTCACTCATGGATCATATACATGCATTAACGAATTCTTTTCGGAAATGAGAATGATTGATCAGTTTCTACCCACAGATGCATAACAATGGATGAAAAAAATTATCTTATATCACCTCTATAATAAGACAATCAATATGTGTCACCTCAATATCAGGATCAATGAGTAGTTCTATAATATTGTGTCCTCGTAGGTTATCACTTACATTTCAGATGTTTGGATTCAACAAGAATTGGGCACCCACCAATTAATGAGAATTATTTCATGATTAAATGTGGAAACATTCATATGATCTAGAAAAGGGTGAAATTTAGTGGACTTCAATTAAATGTGTCCCATGAGAATATTTCAAAATGTCTTCAAGGATTGTGATGCTGTTTAAATACAACAAAGATCATCAATCACAATCTAATTGAATGTATTACCATTCTTCATGTGTGACAGATCTATAGATTTAATTATTATTTAATCCCATAAAACCATCATGATTTTGGATTATTTATAAATTAGATTTAAAATTAAAAAACAATTCCCTCTACCTAGAACATTAATTATCATAAATGAGATTAAAAATTCCAATTAGGTAGATATGGAGTTAGCCTATGAATCAGGAGACCATTTGAAGGACATAACACATAATTTTCCACATCAAATACTTCATTTCTAGATACAAAATTATACATTCTACCTAGGAATATAACATTCCACACACAAAAGTGTGTAATCCTACGATGATGGAGTATTGATGCAATATATAGTTGAAGTTGGAAGTTCTGTTGGATGAAATATTCAACGATACTAGTGTATTTAATAGTTATAGAAATTTTCTTGACAATAAATTCATAAGATGGAGGAGAATATGCTCCTATAATACAATTTTGAGTTCCTAAAAATGAAGCATGATCCTTTAAAACCTCCTAAATCACACATACTCCCCTTATCATTTTGTTCAAATCATGAAATTAGATTAGAGGTTTGTTTCCATCTCAATTATACAGTACTACCAGTAGTGGCTGAATCATTAGGCATTATAATTAAAACAATGTAAATATATACATCTAAGGTGAAAATCACAAAAAATGAATAAGAGGAAATATAGGTACACAATTCAATGTCAAACTTCTTGACCTTAACAACAATTTAAATAATGTTTTCTTATTGCTATACTATTTCCAACTTCAGAACAATAGAAGTTACCATATGAAAAACTATGAAATCAACGATAAGGCAATATTATTCAATATAATATTAAAAGACATCCCAACATGTTCATGAATAAATAATATCAATATATTTGAACCAAATATACTAATACTAAAAACCACAAGGCTTCCCTACACAATATTGAGTATCAGGTGGGGAAAATTTCAAGGAGACTTTCAATTGATGGAATATTACATTGCCTAATAACAGCAATACTCATCCAAGAGAGGAGGATAAGGCCATATACCATAGTACTGTAAATTTTATTGAATTTTAAGTGATATTATTCGGGGAGAAAAGGATGCTAAAAGTAACATATGTAGAAGGTCTGCTAAAAATATGAGAAATACAATCAACGGATAAGTCCCTAGTTGAGGAGTAACCAAAAAAATATGATGTGTATATAGAAAATCAAACATTTAACTCCCATATACCCATTTCATAAATTATGAGACATGTTACAAGGGGCGTTTAATATAAATAAATTATCGAAATTTTCAATCATTTTCACATTAACATTCTATTTACTTATGAAAATGGATAAGTGTATGCTTATGAAAGATTATTTAAACACATAATTTATAGATTATTTAACATTGATGAGTTATGATTCATCTCCCTAAATGAACAATGCTATGAAATTTTTTATTGAACGATAAATTCAATGATATGAGACACCGGATGTGTATCAATTACTAACAGTAATATAACATGAAAATTTTAATGACACTCAAGTAGTCATGTTGAAAATATCAATATCATGAAAATGAGTGCTTTAAAAAAATTAGGGCTCAAGGAATTAAATCCAACAAGAAATGCAGTCCAAAATACTAAACAGGTATTCATGCACCCTATTGGAATGATCATGGAAGTATTATAAACATTTGTTAAATATAAATTTCCCACTAATTTAATTACTCTAGTTGTGGATGAAGAATGATATGTACCCATAATTTTAAGGAAATCATTTCTTACCACATAGATGGTTCATAATGATGTTAATTTGGGATTACTGCTATTCCTAATTTGTAAGGAACATATCATGTTTTATTTGGTAAAGGTCGCTATAAAAAGAGAAGAGTCGTTTTATATCCAATACAACTACCCTACTAATATGAAAGATGATCATATGGCCATTGGTGAGGAGAAAAATATATTATATATTGTATCCAATAGATAAAGTGAATAAAAAAAATTATTTTCCTTGAACCAATGAATATGTATTATATCCCACCATTCATAGAATCATTTTTTACAAACCATTATATTAGGTTTGTTTTCTCACATTTAAGTAGATCATATTGGATTCATGTCAAGCACTAATAACAATTAATATCACTGAATAGGAGAAAAAATGGTTATATTATATTTTATAAAAATTATAGAGGTTTAATGACCCTATACATTTTGTTTTAGTTTTTTCAACCAAAATAATAATAATATAAAATGTTTACATAAAAATAAAAATAAATTTCACTTTTGGTAAACATAATACCGAACATTAATGTTTCAGGCATTGAAAAATTAAAATCATGATATTTACATATCATTTATTTAATAAATGATGTCAAAAGTAAGTGGAATATTTTTTAGCTGAAATGATCAGGGTGAATGGATAGAATACACCCCAACCCTTTCCATTCATAATCCCACACGACACCCTCCAATCAACTGCCCCCTCTCACAATCATCTCATCCTCCCGAATTCACTCTCTACACTTATTAAACCATATACTACACCAATTTCACGACACCATTACACAAAAAAAATATCCACTTAACACATCTACACTCCCAACTAGTTACATCCAACATATCTCATTTTGGCTAGTTTATTCTAAAAAACCAGTGCAAAATATTTTCCACCACCACATTCTTTTCATTGTAGCATACTTTATCACTAACTCATCCCACCCCCAACCAATAATCAACCCCTATATACCACATGTCACAATCCAGATTACATCATCCATTCTCAAAAAAAACCACCCCTATTGACCTCCCATTGGAGCTCTTAGACTATGCTACCCCCAATTATTTTTTAGTCGAGTAGGAATTATGGAGAAATTGAAACACTATTCCTTCATCCTATGGCCTTTCATACATTTATATAACTTCCAGACATATATTCTTAATATGGATCACCATTTCACCTAGTACTTCATGAAATGAACATGCAACCAAAATCACTACACATATTATCATGGTCGATCCTCCATACACAACATTCATAGAAGTGATGAATTTGTCGAATATGATATTGAACCTCACTATTTTGGAGGGGATAGAGGATGGAGAGGATGGAGATAATTTTCCATTTCTTTAGTCTTTTTCAAGTACCCCACATTGTATATTATCCAGCTCTCAATTTTTTTAATCCCATTTTATCTCTAAATTTATGTATCGTATCATATTTATATATGTGTATATGAGATACTATTTTAGGCTTCACTTCATTATTTTCATATATTTATTTTAAGAAAAAAAATTATTCATGTCTATCTCTACATTATCTTATATGATAATTGATGAGTCTCTCACGCCACTATCTAGAATCTCACATGAGATCAATTAGTATGTGGGTCAACTATATATCCAAGATGATGATCTCAAACATCTCCTCCATACTCTGGAGGGGACCACTCGAGGACCATTTTAGATGATATTCCCGAGACATGAGATTCATGTTCGATGCATTTTTAAGATGGATAATACTCCTATATACTATAATGATTTCAAATATCCCACCATTAGTTCTTATATGAGGCATCATACTATTGAGATAATTGTTAGAAGAGACAGATCTTTTGTTCAACTGTCTGGATAACATCATCATAATTAGCACTTTATGGGAGACAACAACATTTTTCCATTATTTCAATTGTGTAATTATGAAATTTAATTTCTCATTATTGAATTTTCTATATTAAATTCATTCCAAACCTACATTATAGTCAGTCATTCATTAATCTAAGAAACATTCAATACATTTTAATTTTTTTACCTACCCATTTTTTTCAACCATTTTGTTAACACCTATGGTAAAATGTTATATTTTGTGCATGTATTTTGTTTTTAATAATACTTAATGGTAATCCAAATTATAATTCATATCCCACAAGATACCTAATATCATGAACATCAATATAGAGATATAAAATTTTATTAAATTAAAATTATAAAATATCACTTCATTATTATCTATGATTACATTGATAACATACCCACATTGGATTATAGAACTATGATCAAACAATTTAATATTTAATGTGGGGTAGTTTATATTGTCAATTATGTTTTATAAAATTGTATTTATTTCTATCTTCACAAATATATTATATATTATTCATTATAATCTTCCTTGAACAAAAAAAATCATTAACACCTTTTTAAAAAAAGAAAATGTTAGGTTAGATAATTATAAAATCCAAATTCATTCATTTTTAGATTTTTATCATTATTTTGGAGTTGAGATCATGAATTATAATTCAATATTTACATTATTTATTCCAATTTACTGATTAAAAGATAATTGGTATTGGGTGATTTGATGTTATTTTACACACTCACATTCCATAGTAAATTTTAGAACTCAATTGAATTATTATTTTTGAAGTGTTTATACTGATAGATTAATGGGAGATGTAAACATTTCGTATCCTAATGTGTGATCTTATTTAAAAATACAATATTAATATTATTGGGGAAATTAATTTTGAGCCAGTTTTCATGAGACCCTCATATAATTCTACCCACCATTGTCCCTTACAATAAATTAATAACCTTGTAATGATAATGACTTTTTAATCATACTATCCCTTATTAACCTACTCTTGTGACTATGAATATTATTATTTTTGAACATGTGTGGGGTGTTAATTTTCTATAATACAAAGGATGTACATAACAAGGGGTCGTACGGTGAAACATTCAGCAGATATATATGATATGGTTTTGGATTAATTTTGGAATTTTATATCCATACACTATTACATTGAAAATAATTTTATTGTTATTATGATGGTGAAAAATCACCATAATTACATTGATTATTATTATGAATGATAATTTGTGGTTAGGTGATTGATGTGAGATCTATCCTAGGCATGAATTTCAAAAAATAAAATAAATGAAAATGAAATGGAACAATGAATAGTATTGATACTTTAATGAAAAATGTATAACATACATTGAGATGTATTGATAAGGGATTCATATTTTTATGAGGTGTTACTTCATTTTAGTATTCATGATTATAATAGTTTATAATATAGTCATTACCCAAATTTTTATAGATTTATTTTTTTTATCTAAATAAATTTCCTCATCCACATAGACTTTTGAACAATATTTATTAATCCCTCATGATTGGTATTGTTCATGAATTTATAATTTGGATATGATAAATAAAATGAAATCATATTGTAAGAATATGTCTCCAGTGTATGAGAATAAATATTGTTTTATTTTACCATGATTAATGAAAGAAATTTCATTACGATTTAAATAAAACAATGGGAATAGATTTAGAGGAAAATTTATTAAATGGTAATAAAAATTAAATAGAATTTGAATATAGATCACAACAAAAATGAAATACTTATTTTCTTGGCATGATTTATTATTCATGTCTTGGTTTTTTTTAGTTTATACTTTTTTATTTTATTATTTATATTTCATTTTTCATTTTTAAATTCTATTTATATTGAAATCCCTATTGATATGTAGGTTTTCAAGGGATATAAAATTATTCTTGCATTTGGGAATTTGAATATCCAAAATCATATACATCATTTGATTAAATTTTTACTATTTTATTATTATTTATATTATATTTAAATGGGTTGTGGATTTTATTTGTGATAAATATGTATTAAGGAATCAATGGAGGATGTGATTAAAAATAAAAAAAATCTCAAACATAATGAATCTAATGGACATGATCTCTACTCCTTCACCAGGTTAGCTTCCATTAGAATATAAAGATGTGAATAAAAAATACATGGCATGAGGCAAGTAATAGATACAAAACCTAATTACACATTTTTAAATATTAAATTAACAATTCAAATGAAATAGTTTATATGAACTCCATAGATGATTTGAAATTTTCATAACCAAATTATCATTGAGGAATCCATCGAAAAAAAATATACAAAATCCTAAATATTCAAATATTAATGCTGATATTGTGTAGATAGAATGAAAAACCATTACTATTCAGATAATCTATAACATAGAAGGCCGATAAATCAGGTTCAAGGCATTAATAATTTATACATCGTGAACCTATTGTTTTCTATAAATATTATGGGTGTCACATGTCTAACGAATCACAATACATCTAAACAGTCATTCTCTTATTCTTTACAATTTTTTTATGGATATAATTATTGTTAACCTATAGTAAATTATTTTATTGCTTCAAACATTATATTGATTCTTATTAGGATTTATATTATCAATTTCTGTTCATTATCACATGAATGTTCCAGTTAATATTCTCATTACTATGAAACATCAATTTACATGTCATTGTACATTATTTTATCATTCAAAATAGTTTGTAATTACATTAATACAATATTAATTAGGTACTGCGTAATATTTATTTTTTAATTTATGTGTCATGAATGAAATATATTTCTCTAACATTAATCCATTTCTTCATGAATGGGTACAACATTAAATGTTATTTTTCTGTTGTATGGATGTTTTGATCCAAAAAAATATATACCATATAACATGGTAACCTTATTTCTAGTAACCAGGTTAAAAAATTTCAATTTCATTCAATCTCACCAAACATAACCATTGGAGGTTTCATCAAATAAATATTACCAAGTTGGAGTTTATCTATATTCTACCAATTTTTGAGGATTCATACTTCTTATGAACCATGGTACATAGTCATATGATGTCAAATACGCATAATAGAAGACTACTTCCAAGAATATATTCATCCACTTTTTTTCTAATAATTAATTTTCATATTTTTAATGTTTCCAGCATATTGAATAGGACAATCACATACTCTATTTAGGATTTTTAATATCCTATTCTCTAAAATTGGCCATGAACCCTTTGTTTGATTTGATTTTAATCCCAATACATATTACTTAGTAAATTATGATCAATGAGTTTGATAATTATGATTTATTATCAAAATGTACATACCACTAGGTTTCTTGTCAACAAGATGTCTCTATGGATTCAACACAATACAAATTATTTTGGGACACCTTCGTAGTTTTGTGTTATTTAGATAAAAATATCTAATATCATAATGGATGGAAAATTTTATGATGTCTTTTGTGTGTATTAATATAAATCATAAATGATTGAATTGTTACATTTAACTCAATTAATTTTTTTTAATATGTTCCATGAATAATAATTTTTCTATTAGAAATAGTTCTGTATGGATTGAAAATGTTTACAAACAAATATATAATGTGACATTGTTAAAGAGTTTGAAAATATTTCCAAGAAATTTAATATTTGGAATGTGATTGCATATCCATAATACAATTTAATCATTTTTATATATGTCACTCAATAAATGGATTATGTTCTATGCTTAATTAAGTTATAACATATATATTATATAATAATATACAATAGATATACAGAGTTAACAAACCAATTAAAAAAGTAACAAAATTAATGTCATGTAAAATATAGTGAGTAAAAAAATTAGAAATCAGTTTTAATGGTCACTAGAATTTTATGTTGGTATAATAATTGATATTTAGACTTATATATCATTTGTGTGTGTTGTAATAGACATCACAAAAATATTTTAATGAAAAAAATTTAATGTAAAAACATCACGCTTTCCCAAACCAATGATCATTACAAAGTAGTATTGTTTGTGATGCAGTGTTATATTTAACATCAACGGATTCATATAATCATTATAATGGGGTTTTATGATAAAAATGTATATATTCATAATGCCTTATATAGAGACATATTACATTGTATAACTCACTAATGAGTATCTCATGGATCTTTATAAAATCAACGATATACATAGGGTTGTATGATTATGATTAATTATTTTTAACATGTTGTTTTATTGAATATTATAATTAAAAATAATATACGTTGAAACCGATTTTTTAAAATTCAAAATAAGAATATAGATAATCTGATGGGTTTTATATGTTTTTAATCATGTAATCAATTTGGGTAACAATATCATGTGATTTTTCAACATGTGTGACAAGTAATGAAATATGAACCCTTATTGAATTAGAATTAGGAGCTTCCTGGCCAGCATTAGGTGAGTCCCATATTATTAGTTCAAATACATATATTAGTGACATGTGATGTACTCATATTCTATTTGAATTAAAGGGTATGTATTTATCATCTAGTTTACTTTTTATATAAAATCAATAAAAATTAGTTGGCCTATACAAGGAAAACATGTTCAATATGCAGTGTTCACTCAATTTTCTAAAAAAGGATTATATATACCTTTATATGATTTATATGATACTAATAGTTTTAAATCAATTTCAATGAAAGAGTTATTATATAGTCTTATATATGATTTAAAATATACATCTAGTGGTGAAAATTTTCTAATACAGATATGAGTATGTTCAACAGAGATCACACAAGAATATGGTGTATACATAAGAGTGATTATGATTTTCTAAACACCATTTGTTTCACGTAATTTTGAAATAAGGAATTCCATATATGTTTTAAATTATATTACGTTCTTAATTTCCACATAGTTAAACCCAAATAGATGGAAATTTCAAAATATGATTTACATTACACATCTAGTGGTGGACACATTCATATATGGATATGAGTATATTTGTTGGACATTTCAAAATATCACTTTGTAACATTCTAAGAAATAATTCTTTTAAAATGTAAATTATTAGGATATATTTTTTAAATAATAATCTAAATTTAAAATCAATGTTGGTAGTGACGTTAGGTCCATACAGTCATGCCCTTTCTCATTGACAATGTTTTGGAAAAAAGTGTTTATTGCAATGTAAAAATGGTTTGATGAAAATTTATTTGAATTTGATTCAGATGAATCCAATATGGATTATAATATTTACTAAAAAGTATATATAGATTGTAGGTCAAGTTATATATATTTTTTCATTTTCAAAAAAAATATTAATTATGTACATGTATAATCCCACATGGTTTTATCAATAATGACAGGTCTAAATTATATTAATATTTATGTGAACACGGTTTGATGGATATATGAAAATTGGAATAGATGTTTATGGATATTACTAATATAGTCTTTGTGTATCATTAAATGAAATAGAAAAAATGTAAATATTAAGGGGAATTAATGATATTGTTTTATTTAATAAATTCTCTTAAACATCCAAATACATTATTCTTTTCAGACAACATTTCGTTGTCCCGAGGATAGTTCCATCACAAATTTTATAGAATTGGGTATCCCCCAACTGAGATTATGATCCTTGTTTTAGTGTAATCCATCTATGTAAATATGTATGTTTTATCTATATTTGTGATAATCATTAACCATACTCTACAATGTGTTAAATGTTGTAGCTAATTTATTTTCTATCAAGGTACATAATGTTTATGTTCTTAATTTTAATCACATTAGGATTCTAGTTGTGAGAGATAATATATGTTATTTCTTTCTCCATCCATGTTCATTTAAATAGATACCAAAAAACAATAATTTCTATTCAGTAGAAACCTATACATTGAAGATGGAAAATTTGTCAGGAGGGGATTAAGTGTGATGTAAGTGGTGTGAACTTCTTATGTTTAGAGCATAAATAAGATGACCATCTATGTTAATATGTAAAATACGTCAACCCAGGAAAGTGAGAAAAAAATGATACCCTATATATACATATAAAATAATAACTACTATTTAAAATTAATTTAATACATCTTATCTGATAATATGATTCTAAATATAATTAACAAAATTATATACACATGTTTACCCAACATTAACATGCAACAAAGTAATATAGGGGAAGAATAAACCTTCTTAAAATTTATTTATATTTTTAAATGATGATTAAAATCAATATAAAAACACATGATAATTCAATTATTATTTCAAATGAAAAACATACATCATAAAAAGATATTTCATGACACCCATATGTCTTATGATGTATTTTGAATGAATTTTTTATATTTATATATCCTTACAAATTATTTCAAAACAATTCAATGATTTAAGTTCACATATAACTCATTTAATGTGGCAGAAAATTGAACATTCATTTATAATGAAATAGGAAAAATCAATTACGATAATATTTTTACTGGTCATTTTAAAAATAAATAGATATGATCAACGATTATGTGAATTAAAAATCATTCCTTCCATTTTTGTCCATTTATTTCAACTATTACCTTCATAAAGACAATGAAAAAAAGGAAAAATAAGTAAAATCATTAATAAGAAACCAATGATAACTGTAACAATCACCTAGGGTGTGTAATTTATAGAAAACTAGAGAAATCATCCTGAGTACTCATATATATTGCTCCATACGAGTGCACAACCAGAATAATAAATAATAGTTATCATGTGATATATTATATTTGAAAATGAGTCCCTAATATATTTTTACTGATTAAAAAATTGCAATTATATCATTACATGGTTAACAACATGTCATTAATGTACCAAAATAATAATACTTGTTTCTGGATAAACCACTAGTACCCAACAATTGTTTCATAATTTATGGTCATTGAACATTTTTACCAAATAGTAACTTGTTTCCCATTCAAATTTTAAATCAATAAATATTGTATCATGTTAAAATAAATTTTTTATGTGACTAAAGAAAATGTGACATGTTTGAATCAATTAATAATCCTATTGAGAGAGTTTTAAAAGTTATCACATGTATATTGAATGTCTCCTATAATAATATTATGATCAATGTTTTATGAGAACCAATGAAGTCCCCATTTTAGAATTACATAATATAAGAGTAAATAATGCTAAAATTATGTAATGACACCTCATGTGATGGATTAATACCTCTCAAAATACAATATCAGTGGAATCTTAAGAATTTGGATGGTAAGAAAATCATTGTTTAGTTAGTAGAAGTGTTGATCATAAGGTCATATCATGTTGATGATTCTAAAACTTGTAGAAATTAATCTAGATGTTCCAGTTGATGTATCATCTATATATCAAGACAATATAGTTATATTATAAGGTAATTATCTACATTTTGTGTAACAATATGCATTGTGTTTTTTAGGAAATTGTGAACCGATGGTGTATTGTTTCAAAATCAATGATTTCCAGGTTAGGTCATGGACCGCAACCTATGATTAATATTTCAAAACAATATTCGGAGGACCCATATAAATATTAGGGGATGAAATTTTGGATTATATATTTGGGATCATATATGAAAGGTGATGTTACCTCATTAATGTTGATGCAATTATCCGAAAAGACAAGAAAAGTTACTGATATACATGAATTGTTATTCATATTGAATATAACATTTAAATTAAATTAAATGAAATGTGTGATACTTCACTTATATGTGTAGGATGAAACTATGAACCACGTAAAATGTTTTGCATTATTTTCATATTTATTTCAGTTGTAGGGGTTTTATGTGAATTTTTAATTCTATTCTTATTATTAGGATTGAGTATGTTGAACACGATGTGGTGATTTTTTATGAATATCATTCTTTAATTTTCATATATATTGATGTTGTGATGGTTGTATATAGTGTTATAAAAAAGAATTTTGTTTCTTTCAAAAACTAAAAAATTATATGGTTTCATCTTAATGAATGTATTGTAAATATGTGGTAATTGAAGATTACATGGTAATGGCTTAGGTTACATTCTTTCATTCTGAGATATTTTTTTTAATATATTTAGTGACATGGAATCAGAATGTGATTACATAATATTATAGTAACATCATGATTGTGTGACTTGTTTTGAATGATTTTAGTTTTCATAAAAGAAAAAATAGAATTATATCGTACACAATATTTATATATAATATAGAATAGAGTTAAACATGATTTAATTATGAAGTTTCCATTTTAAATGATATATTATAAATATATATAAATAGTGATGATTTCATTGTCATGAAATATGGGCATAAATATTCTGGAGAGTAAAACTTATTCATAGTTGAAGGAATCCATAAAAAATTCCAAAAAAAAATTAAACATTTAACAATTTATATTTGATGTGATAGTTGTTTAGTATGTTGATATCAATATAATGGTACTAAAAATCATGTTAATTGCATAAAAAAATTTGGGATATAATGAGTGTTTGAAGGTAGAATTAATATATAATTTCATGGTCATTCTTTTGTTATAATCATAACTAGAATCATGGGATGTAATTGTGGAAACAACAACTAACTCTAGTGGAAAATCTGACTTAGTCATCGAGGTAAAAATGAACCTGGTTCTCAATAAAGAGATCTAGGGGAGTGATACATATGAAGAATCTAGTGCTGATTTTATTTTTTTCAGTGGGATATCACCTCTTTAAAATATTTATTAATGAATATTTGCTACGATGAGGGTGAGAGTTTAGTTAAATATATCAGACATTGACAACCATTTTAGTGCTTTAGTAATAAGGGTCATCTCAAGAAAAAACCTCAAGAATATAATGTAAATCCTATAAGAGGAATTTTAAAATGTATGAAAATAATTAATTCAATTGAAGAGGGTATTTATAATATAATTATGATTTTTCTCATTCTAGTAGATTCATTTATCATGGATTTTGGTTTATCATTCCACTAAACTAGATATAATAGATTCATAAAAAATTATTTGACTATATAGATTGGCAGAGTACATATTGTTGATGATAAATATAAAATAACAACTTGAATGAGATATGTAATAATATCGATGAATAATGGTAGTGTCTTTGAGTTGAAAGGATTCAGATATATATATTTTACTTTAGAAGAACTCAATCATAGATGATTAGTTTGATTAATCTAGTTATAGATAATATGTTTGAAATAGAGTACGATTTTTTTCATGATCTTCACCTATCATAGCATACGATTAAAGTGATATTACAGTTTATCTCAATGGAAGGGAATTAGGAGAAACACTTACTCAAAATATTCATCAATATGTTCATAATTTTTGAATTGATGATGTAGGTCCCTTAGTGGGGAAATTAGAAATTCCATTGATATAAAATGCATTATAATGATAGAAAACGAATTCATTATGTATTCTTTGATTGGAATACTCATGATGTAGTAAAATGCTAGTTTTATTTTGATCATGTACATGTCATAATTGAAGAAATTAAAATTGGGGTATATTAATTTATGGGGACCTTCCCCAGTGAAATAATATAGATGTTAAAAATAATTTGTGACTTATTTATGAAACTATAAGGAATGTATTTGTATACATTATGAATCATAAAAATGTAGTGTTGTTCTACTTGATGTATATTATTGGAAGGTAACCATGACTCAAAATCAAATTCTTCATATGTAAAAATAGTGTGATGTATAGTATAAAATATTTTCAGAATTACTACAAGCATAAAGAGACATATCATGAATGGTCTATATAAGGAAATCATAAATAAAATGATGGTTTTGAACCAATGAGTTATTATTTGGTGAAAAAACAATGGGGAATGATGTTTCGTTAAGGTTTTACATAGTCATTTTGGTTGTAGTCGTTCAATAACACAATATATATGATCAATTGGATACCTTCAATTCCAATGGGATATTATTTTTTGGATGCATTTTAGACTGATTAAACAATGAATTTAGATGACATTAATGATTAGTTTTGTTTATCCCACACACACGTGTTTTCCAAGGATATATATAATCTAATGGGAAAATATCACATATTTGTATTTATTAATAATTGTTATGAAAAAAATTTGAGAATTGATTAGGGATTATTTTTGGAAATTTAACAACATAGGTTGAAATATACTATTCAATGAGATGGATCTATTATTGAATGTATTTTTAATTTAATTTTAGTTGAATAAATAATTTCAACTTCAATTCTGGTTGATCATAATAAAGGATACATATCCTCACTTAATTCGTAAAATTTAGATGACTCTATGCCTAATTGAAGTTATTAAATATTGAAATAAGGTATAAAGTCAAGAATAAATGATACAAATACCCCACTAATAGAATATATACATAAAATAACAAGTTCATAAGAATCCTATTAAGGATTAGTAGGTAATGATATTGGAGATGTTTTATTATAAATAAATTAGTGTTGTATCTAGTCTTAGTGTGTCATTGACGAATGAAATTAGTGGAGAAAAATTTCATGTAGTTAATTATCTATAGATGTGTTGTAGAATTTGTTGAATTATTTTATGGGAGTCCTAAAATATTTATTTTTGTTCTAGATGATGGAAATTTGTAACACCTATTTAGGATATTTAGTAAGATCACCAAAATGAGAAAATCAAGGTGAATTTATGATCTTCTAAATATAATGAAAATAGTTTTTAATTTGTGTTTTTATTGAAAAAAGTTCATATTTATTCAATAGTTTCAAAGAAAGAATTAGTTTTATTAGATATTCTAGTAACTATATCATGTGTATTGCTGGTTGTGAGATAAAAAGTTAAAACATAGTGTTTGGATCATAAATCCTATTCTTCATTGATTTTTTTTGAATGTTTGAAATATGGAATCACAATATATTTATATATTCTAGAATGTATGTTTATGGAGTTCTACAAAATATTTATATTTGATCATTGAATTGGTTACACCATTCAAGAATTGGTGGCCAGTATAACTGTTAATATGGTGAAAAAATCTAAAAAAAGGGGGATTAATCGATTATACTAGGTCTTTTTGTGTAGATCATTCATCTATTTTAAGTAATATATTTGTCATTTTAGTTATAGTGATTATAGAATTCACTATTATGTAACTGTAATGTGTGATGTTTTTCCAATGGATGTTGGATGAATGTCAAAACCAAATATTTGATATGTTGTTTCATACACATTCTGCATTATATTCAATGTCTTTATTATGATAATATTGTTATTTTTTATCATGCATGGGGTACATGAACAATATATTATGATTTAGGGTAATTTAATTATTTTGTGCCTAGTATGTTGTGTTTCTAATGAGATTCATTAGATGATTTGTTTCTCTTATTGTGATCTTCTAAAAATATAAATTTATATTATTTTTATGATCATAAAGTATTTATCAATATAAATTGTGTATTTTCTATCCAGTATCACATACCAATGATTATATGTTCATCAATATCAAAATCATATGATCATACAAATCTTCATTTTCCATTCAAATTCCTTCTATAATAGATTCAAATATTTTTTTATAAAAAAATTAAAAGACAGAAACTAATTTTAAATGATAGATTCAATTATTCAAATATAAATAAGTTGAATGAATCATACACATATTTATGAAAACAAAAATTATTTATTTATCATTAATTATATAATTGAAATCATTAGAAATATGTTTGATAAATTTTTTATGAAAGTCATTAGGTTTTGTCAATGAAAAACCATCACTATATACAACATCTATAATCACTTGATAATGATCATATGTCATGAGTAACCCATAGATTAAAATAAAAGTCATTTATATAATGGTCGAGATCCAACTCTCTCATTCAATTTTTTTAATTCATTATATTGGAATCTGAATGTGGAATAGGGGATGAAAAAAATCAGTTTAGTTAAAAAAATAGTATTAAAGTTATTTAGATTCCTCAAAGATAACTATTATTTAGATAAATTATTTATTTGCAATGAAAAATAAAGTTATAAATGAGATAAATACATAGAATAACCTATATGACTTAATCTTTTATTGTATAAATTTTTATCATGGGTGAAATACTATATAAGTTTAGGATGATAAAATAAATTGTTAAAAAGTTACAAGATACCAATAGCTGTTAATAACATTATTGGATTCATCATAATATACTTAAACCATTATTACTTATTTAGGATTTTAAATCCTTGATTTCCATAAATTATCATGAATACGAAGAACATTTTTACTCTTTCTTTTATGAGGGACATTAAAAAATACTAGAACGTATACATAACGTGAATAATATTTATTGATATAAATTAAAAATATTGAATAGAATAATCCAATGATAGAAATGGATATAGAATAATATGTGGGCCATGGAATAATGAGATCTTCCAATATGAAAAGTATTAGCATGTTCTTATCATAAGTCAAATTTACATTAAATACAATATTTTTTCACCCCAGATGTTTTATTTTCCCTTATATTACTCATCAAACATGAATGAAAAAATATAATCTATATGGTATAATTTATTTTTTTTGAATTCACTTTTACAGTAAATAACAATTCCATCATATATGGTATTATATTTGATTTATATGTTTTCTCGTAACTACCAGATAAATATTTTTTTGGGTAATTATATACCTGTAAATCTATTTTGTGTGTTACATTACATCCAATAATTATATAAATAATGGATGATGTTTTCAACTCACTATTTGTTTATTATAAGTCAGATTGTTCATAGAAGGTTCATTGACCATATCTTCCTCACATGTATTGTCCCTCATTATAACATCATATACATTGTCATTATAAATTGTGTCATTAATGAAATGTATTGTCTATATATATGTGTAACATAACATTCCCTCCATGTTATTGTGATCATGTTCTTTATTAGTTTCTTTTATTAGGGTGATATGAGAAGTTATAGAATGATCATTTCGTGATGGAACAACATTAATGGATCTCCCATAGCACAATTTTATAGCTATTGGAGTTAGATGAGAACATGAAATATATATATGAATTAAATAAAAAAGTATTACTCATTTTAGGTATTTTTATTAGTTATAATAAATAATTAATGAATTTAAATTTATCAATTATTAATGATTAAAATTAGATGAATTAATTTATTTAATTAAATGAATATGTCCAATGGAATAATAATATGTCGAAAAATTAAATATGGAAGACATTGTTTCAATACATTAAACATGTTAATGATTTTTATATAAACGGATCTAATTTATTCTATTAGATATGATATATTGTATAAAATAATTTCTACAACTATCATCATACCAATTACATTATTGTCAAGATTGTGATAGAGATAGAAATAATTTGGTGTATGGGTCCCTCTAATTATGAATGAGGATACACATGACCATGTACCACCCTCAGAGGTAGGAGTAATACATTATCTTCTATTTGAATCTTCATAAATCTTAGGCAATAAAGGTAAAGGATACTACATTGTATTTATTTGTATGCTTCATATTTTTTATCCTTATTTATATAGCATGTTGATATCATCATGGATAGATTGGGCTCCTATATAAGACATTTTATCAGCAACCGTGGATCAAACGATGATCCAAAAAACACATCAACTATAACAAAGAGATATATTTCATAATGAATCAATATGTTTTAACCACTTTGTAAAAAATAAAATATTTACCAATCTTAAATGGAATCATAAAACAATACCATATATTGAGTATCAAACTAATATAAATTATCATTTTGAGATTATGTAGTATGATAACATAATTTAAAGTCCTTTATATTGAAAATTCATTAATAGTCAGCATAATATCAATAATTACATAAATATATGTTCTTCGAATAACATATAAATTCTTGGAGGGAATCATTTTTTGGTTACTATATTACGAATTTTTAAATATGAAATACTATAAATGATATCATTTCTCAAATCCACAACATGGTAAAAAGGTATTTTTCTCATATATAATAGCATTTTCTATGAAAATGTGTCGCAAACTATGAAAAAACATTACATTAAAATATACATAATATGAGATACCCTTTTAATATTATGATGAATATCTACAGAATGACATGTTTTGTCCATCATTGTGGAAGTCCAGTGTATGAAAATATTATTTGGATTTTCAATGTTAGATTAGATTGTATGGTAGTGAACCATGGGGATAAAACATGTATATCTACTACATCATTTTATTATCAAGTTCCAGAATGAAATAAAATAAATTAAATTAAAATATATATAATTTTTTCTCATAATTTTGCATATTTTAATGATGATTAGTGGTTGAAGTTATGAAATGATATCATTAGTTTATCATGATTCTAAAAATGTAATAAATAGTATATATAATAATAATAATTAATTTAAAAAAATAATTAGATTATTTTAAAAAAATTATAAATAATTTAAAATATATTTTGTAAAATTATATTTTGGATAAATTATCTAGAAAATCTTATTGGGTGGTTTTTAAACAATTTTTAAAATTAGTATTGAAATAATACAATAATATTAAAGTGATAATATTATGAATATCTGTATGATTCATATATTAATTAAGATAAAATTATACCTAATATAAATATAAATTCAATGAAATATTTAAGAATATAAAAAATTTCAAATTCCAACAAAGCAAATTGGATTAATTTATATAGATCATCAGATTGGCATATATTGATTGAATTTTAATATATATTTAAAACAATCAATTGTTGATAATACATGAATTGACTATAATAGTGTTGTGAGTTTAGAATCACATTTCGATTCTACAAAAATAAACACTTTCAATCCCTCTACAATTCCATGTAAGTAGTTGGTATGGAATACAATAAACCTTCTTCATAGAAAACTATATCACTAGGGAATTATAAATTAAATATTCTATACACAAAAAATCTCTTAAGTTTCCTGATAGCCCTGAAGGTATGTATTATTCAATAGTCCATTCTTCATTTTATTCTTCAAGACTATGATACCATCTTCACTAATGTAAATTTCACATTTTTCATGTATACAATGGAAATAAAATATGATGATTTTTTCAATATTTCATAAAATAATTCTTTTATATGTATGATTATTTTGGAATGACATAATTTAATTTGAGCGTTTTATTCTATTACATTAGATATTTTTACTAGATATGCTATTGACAAATATAATATTTTTTTGGAAAACTTAATATTAATTTAATTGATATTTTTATACATATAAAATTTTAGTATATTGATCATTTTTACTAAGATTCTAATTAGAGGAATCCTAATAGATATATTATGTTTCATGTCATAAAAAAGGCTGAGGTTGTAGAGGCCTTTGTAAAAGTGAGGACCAAAAATATTAAAATAAAAGTCATACTATCAGAGGATCCAATTTTAGCACTATTTGGTAAAGTTGAAACCTTATCCCATAAGGGAGAGTATTTAAAAATCGTAGATTATTAGTCATCAATGGAATAGATCCAAACATATGTGGACCTCAAAATGAAAATCACTCATGAAAGATACATAATTGGAGTTTTTGTTATCTCTGTAGGGGATGCAGCACCGCTATAATTTTAGATGAAACACATAAAAATGAAGAATTTTATGTTCTTATATTTTTCAATAAAGATAAATATTGGAGACTCTCAGTGTATTTTTTAGAATCATAACCCCTAATTGATGGTTCACGAGTTTGTTATTGATCTAAAAAAATTATGATGATGAGTGGACACTTTATCCTTATTTTAATGTTGTATTTTTCCATAATAATGTGATGTTTCTATGAAATTGATGGTGAAAGGATGAAATACATATTAGAATTAAAATATTTCATCATTTAAGATTATTTTATTTCAGTAGTCTATGTGTTTCTTTTTAGCTTTAATACCCATGTTTCTTGTGCATACATTTTCATTAAATATTTTTTGATACATTTATTTTTATTTCCAAATAATTGTTTCATTCGATTTCTATTAAATACCATAAATATGGATAGATTATAATGTATCTTATGTTTATAAATATGAATTTTTCATATTTAGAGAATATAAAATGATCAAATAAAAAGGATAAATAAATATGATATTATATAGAAAAAAACATATTTAGATTATTGATTATTTTAATTGTTTTAAAATTTTACTTAAATGATATATTTATCATGTATAATATTTATATAATAGTATAAATTTTAAATTTTTTTAAAATTATAAAATAGAAAAAACTTAAATCATAACTCTATATAATTAAAAATATTTAAAATTTCATATTTTGTAATTAGTATACAACTATTTATATAAATAATAATTCATTTTAAAAAATTTATTTTTTAATTTATAAAATTTTCATATTTATCATTTATTTATTATTTTTTCATTAATTTTAATTTTTTTCTAAAATAAATTACAAGATTACTATTATTTTTAATTATATTATATTATTGTGTGTTAAATTATTTATGAAATATCAATTGTGTGTATAAATAATATATATGATAAATAGATTATAGAAGATGGATAAATATATTATAAGCTATGTATGGATTCATAAAATTTAAATTTCATCTATTGTTACCACATTTATCTCCACTTAGTGGTTTGTGCATGTTAATTCTGATCATTATGGTTATTATAACAAATTTAACTATGTGTGTGATTCTATTGTTTAACTCTGGCTAGATTAGCCCTAGGGATATAGCCCTATCATTATGTGGAGACTTATGTAATGTGTTCCAATCAGTTGGAATATATTGTAACATGAGATAATTTAATTTTAAATGAAATCGTTCTTTTTAAATGTATATATTTTTTTTTAATGTCACCATTAAATTTGTATTCTTGATAATGATTCCATGTTGAAAAGGTTTCTCATTAACCATTTCTCATTTAAATTTTACAAATTATATTAAATGAAAATTCTACATTAATATATATTTTAATGATTTACCTTATAATGCTTCTAAATATAGTGTATTCATAATTGGATTTGTCTCACACCCAACATACACTATTGGTTGTATGTTGAAACTATTTTCTATGACCCTTTTAAAGGAATGATGTTCCATGGAGATATCAATTGTTCTAGTTTCAATTGTCCGTAATGAATAGTTAAATTGATAATAACTTAAGGGTGATGATTCTAATGTCACAATATGTTTTTCAGAATGTTTTCAGTTTCCCATCCTTTTTAGTGTTTTGTTTTTTTCTTATAATTTTGTTGAAACGTGATTCTATAAAAATTTATTCCTTGTCTGGAATATGATATTTATTATCATGTCGTTTATTTTTATTGGTTTATTATTCTCATGAAAATGATTAAATTCATTAACAATGAATTTTAATCCTTAATAGGAACTAGTTTCATTCCCATGGGATTCGATAAATCCCTTCAGGATAATCCACATGTCGGGTCTAGTGTTGGGGTGGATGGAACTATGGTATGGTCCATGATAATGAGGGATAACACCAATGACATGTTTATATCAATTATCTCTTTAGTACATTTTATGGTTATGGAATGAACTATATTTCTCTTAATATAATGTTCATGGTAATATGAATGATATCAAAAAAAAATTACATTATATTCTCAATGTTATTTAATATATTTTCTAGATATATGACGTATATATTTTTTTATATTAGTGATAGTGAAATTTTTTAAAAGTAAAAATAGAATGAAAAATATGTTGGATGGGGTATCAAATATTTTATCATAAATTATCTTGTTATGCTCATTTAATCATAAATATTGAATAAGGAATTATGGATTAGTGATTCTATAAAATGGAAATATATAAAATACATGACAGAGTTTTTAAACATTATAGAATTACATTGTTAGGTTCAGGTGTTATATAAATCGATTATTCATTTTAAGGGAATATTTTTCCATGTGTATGCAATATAATTTTTTTGAACACATAAGAGTTCAAAATAAATATAATAATTGAGAAAACATGTTTTTACCATCATGATATCAAGAATAGAGAAACTATAAAAAGGAATATCAAAATAAAAAAGATTCGTTGAATATATGTAAAATATGTGTTTCATAATCTTATTTCACATATATGATCATAGTTTTTGTTTTTTAACAAAGAGTTTTTTATCAATATAATAATATTAATTTTTTATGTCTGAATTTTGAATTATAGGACACTATTACAGACTTTTCCTTGACATTTTGATAGAAAAATTATATCAATTTTATCATGTTTATATAATTTTATATTGTAGAGGGGATAATATCCCTACCACACAATATTGGTTTTATTTAATAAATAATATTCTTTTTATGAAAATTAACTCAATCGATAGAATAATTTATAAGATATAAAAATAGGGCTTTTTTATTAAATATTCCTTTTACAATGAAATCAGTGATATTTCATAAGATAATTATTATTGCGTTGAATCATAGAAAGATAATTAAAAATGAAATAATTTTAAATATTATAGTGGGAGTGTGGTTAGACAGAATTAATTTAATTATTAATAAATAAAATATTAAACTATTCTTAAAAAATTATCATCAACATTTAATAACGTATATTCCAGTTTAATGATAAATTGATAATAACATTATACTAATCAATTTATGGATATATTAGATATAAAAATATTTATATGGTAATATTGGTGTGATTAATAGTTAAATGTAGTGAATAGAATATGACATAAAAATATATGATGTTACGAATTAAATGATTTCCCATAGTTGTCCTATGAATTTAACCTTTTCAATGTGATAACTAATTTTCACTACTATTAAAAATGATCATATTATCTATATTTTACTAATTAAAATAGTTATTTTAGGGATTTTTTATTTGTTCATATATATATTTGTTATGAACTACTTATTGATATAATGGTAAATACAAACCATTTCAAAAAATATCATTATATGTTCCTTGTAATGGTTATAATGTCTGTATTGGTATCATTATTTTATAATAACATGAATCTTCATTTATCATCCATCCGATCATGTTTGAATTTAATTTAAAATAATGGTTAAATTAAATACCCAATAAACGTATGACATTTGAGTTATCTCTAATTGATGATTATCACAGATTATTTTGGGTAGTGTTGATTTTTTATGGTTATCATGAATATATTATTGATTTCATTAGAAATGTTCGAATAAGAGAAAAAATAGATTCAATGGATTTTTTGTAGAGATCTATAATATTTAATGTGATAATAAAGTAAAACTCTTTAAATTTTTCTTGGTCATTGATTTAATTAGTGGTGTATACTTATTATATAGCACAATTACATGAGGTCGGTGTGCAAACTCAACATGGGAACATCCAAAATATGATACCATTATTATGAAGTATTAAAAATATATTATCTTATATTGTGGTGGTTCTTCATTTAAATATTGAAATTTTCAGTTATTGTGCTACCAATATGATATTTTTTTCACTTGTATAGAGAGTTATGACAGCTAACTCTTGATTGAATTTTATTGATGAAATATAGTTCATACTTATTTTGTAATATTTTTTTATGTTTAGATAAATTTATGAGGACCAAATAATAAGATCATATTTTGTACCCCAATAATTTTCAATTAAATTTAATATTGAATTGATTAATCAATATGTCTCTTCAAGACAGCACAAGATTATATCCAAACTAGTAAACGTTTTTTTTCAACTATGTGTTTCGAATTTTGAAAAACTAATATATACTGTTCAATTCGGTAAGATATTAAGAATTTGATTATTCAAACATAATGTTTAGTGAAAATTAACATACCCTTATTACTAGTAACATAACCATTATAAATATTGAATCATATTGTTATTTTATTGTATACTGTTATGATCTTGATTAATATATCAACGTATTATAAAATGAAATATATTTTCAAATTTATTAAATTTTGAATATATTATTTGTTATTTATAAATAAATATATTCATATTTAATATATAAAATTAAATAATATGAGATCATTTCTGAATTTTACACCTCAACAAATTGATAGGTTGTATTTTTTGGATTTTCCTGAAATACATGATTTTTTTGTGAATAGAGAAATTTGATAATTTACAAAATATGTTAAATAAGTGAATTTTTGGATCATAAATTAGTCATGGCTTATGTAAATGACCATTGAAGCAAACACACATTCAAATATTACTAATTTTGTTTGCAAGTACATATATTATTGGTAGCCTTTGGTAAAATAATAATTCAAAAACCCTCATCTCCCTACTATAACTACCCCATTGCCTCTTATCTTAAATAGAATAAGCCTTAAAGCTACTCACATTTATACCCAAATACTCATAACTAGTCACTTCCCATGTCGGAGGGATTTTGGCCCACCCAAAAGTCAAAAACCCCTTCCCTTAAGGACGTTTTCAAGGAGGTTATTTCAAGAGGTAAAACATCATTCTTTTTCATTTTGTTTCATTTCAATTTTTCTTATTTTGTTATTGTCTCATAAACTCTTATGTATAATTAATCTTTATAACTCCATAATAATCTATATACAAGAATTATAACATGTTAATGTAATAATTATTATAAATATTCTTACTCTCCCACTATCTTTTATAAATGAAATTATCGTCCGTGAGGTTCCAATTTACTATCGTATTAGACGACGATGTTTCATTCATCAATATTTATTTCATTATTAGTCATTAAAATATTTTTATCGATAAACCATACATTAAAATATGTATTATAACCTAAGTGATATTCATAAACCCGTATATGCACAATGTATTAATTTATATTACAAAACTAGTTCATAATGATCTAAAAACCGCCAAATAATCAATGTTATTATCATTGATATTTCATCCAATGATTCATTTTATTTCCATGTAACAAAATAAAATATATAAACATTAACAATTATTTATGTTCATAAATAATATAAAATTTCAATTTGATAAAATTTCTTTATTTCCACATGAACATCCATACCCATATACAAAGTTACCGATCATGAAAAGAAGGTAATGTAAAACTCCTGAATGATTGAATTCAAACAAATAACATATCAAAAAAGACATTATAAAAATAATAAATTAATGTTAAATTGAATATATGTCTAATTATTTCTGTATTATGTTAATTATAAGTCCAATTTCATATTCCATGACATTTGTTTCAAGAGATTAATACATTCTGGCATATGGTAATGGTTTTCTATCTGAACTACCAATTTTATTCGGGTTAAATTTATTATCTACTTAACTCCATTAAATTCATATTAAATAATATGTAATCCTCGTTATTTCTATGATTATTTTTAATATATGTATTATCATACCCTTATTTATGAATATTTATAGGTTTTAAAAGTATCTTTCAAAAATCCTTCCTGATAAACAATCTGGTTTCGAAGGAATTCCTCAAAATCATCCCTACTTTCAAGGGAAATCAATAATTTGTTTTTGAAATCCATTATATTTATTATATCCGTCATTTTATTATTAAAATACTTTATTACTTTAATTCAATCTTTATACAATTATTTTTCCAAAAGGCCACTTCTTTTCAAAGTAAAAGAGTTTTTATCTCAAGAATTACTCAATGATTTTATAAGAGTAGATTCATCAATTTAAAAACTCTAATTTAATCATATAAAATATTTTAATTATTATTTTATGGAAAAATCAACCATATATAAATTAATGGTTTATGAATAATTTGGTTGTGGATGTTCTATCTTAAAAAAATTTACCAATTTAATGTGAATGGATAGTCTTAGTGCCTAATGTTAAAGGAAAGTTATTTACATTTTATTTATTAGTTTAATATGAATGTATATGTAGTTTATTATAATCACCATTCAATTTAATAGTTAATTGGTCATATTAAGTATCTGGTGGGTCCCTCTATTTCTCTCTGTGCATCTTTAGGTCCTTGGAAACAAAGTAAAGTCTTTGTAGAAGTTCTTGAAAATATGAGTATTTAGGGTCTCAGAACGAGGACACAAAGGTATGGTAATGATGTCATATGTTATTAATTCCATCCTTAAGAAAATAGTATTGATGGTTCATAGGGTTATTTGACTAGTAGAATACCCATGTTAATGTTCTACGATGGTATTATATATTCACCTGTTATTCTTGTCATAATGTGTTCATGTTTTTTGTTAAAGGCATTTGTTTATATTTATTTAACATGCATAGTGGTAACATTTATTATATCTTCTATTGTATTTTTACCCTTACTCATCCATTGATATAACCCCGTTTTTATGATTCATTATCTCAGATCTTAATGATTTTTATTATGAATGATAAGCATAAATAACCTACGAGATTTGGATATTTTCGGATGAATTTTAATTTAGTTTTTCATTTCATGTTGTAATGCTGATCTTTTTTTGGAATCTTGTTTCCAATGTTTCTTAACTACTTGATCCATTAGGATTCTTATTGTTTGTTTATATTCCAATTTAATTAAATTAGGCACCATCTCTAGGAAGCCAAGGTCTTTTAATTTTAAATGTTATCAGAAGAAGTATATTAGAAAACATGGATACTGGATTTAAAGAACATAGATTAGGTGGAAACCCCTAGGATTTTTTGAGGATAAAAATAAAACCTAATCCGTGAATTTTTTGGTATTGAATAGATAATTTGGATCTTTCTAGGAAATACATCCATGTATCTATACTACAAGTGGACATGGTTCTGCCACAAATGTAAATAAGATTGAATACTCCAACAATGAGTTTTGGGGCATCACCAGGGGTATCCTCATACATGGAAGCATGCCTTACTACACACTTTCATTGAATTTATCTTGGTACATGCTAAGTATAATTCGCATTTTCATTAAAATCAATTATGAATGATTTAAATTAAAATGTGTTTATCCATGAAAACATGTTTATGATTATGATAACAGTTTTGTATAGAATATAAATTTACGATAATTATTATTCTATATTGATATTATAAATTAGGATTCATAGCCTAATATCGTGTATTTAAATATTTAGAAATGTCCCCAAGTGGATGGAATTGAAATCTCTTGATTGTGAGTGTCCTATGTAGGGATTTCCCTATGATTCTAGATAATGATATTGGATCTAGTGTTGTGACTGGTGTTATGAAACATATATCAATACTTGGACACCTGAATCATGTTATGAATAATAAATTTTCCTGAATGAAGAATATATATCCACATAATGGGGAGCTATGATATATCACATTATGTGAAAACATCCCCCAACATTCAATGGGACTAAAAACCCATTTATAGCTGAGAAATGTATATGTTCCCTAGAAATGATATTTCACAGTTAGGGATTTATTGACGAAGAGAATGTTTTCATTGCACTTTTTAGTTTATCATGTCATGTAGATGAGTGGTGGACATTAATCCAAAACACAAATGAGGTGGTAGAAAAAATATAGATGGATTTAATGGATTTAAATGAAATTTTCCATGAAAAACATTTCCCCCACGAACAATGAGTTGATATGGAATGGAAATTAGTGAATCTAAGGTAGAAGGAAGATGAATATTTTTCTATATATGAATCCAAATTTACAATGTTGGAAAGAAATGTTTCCATCTACATATGTAATCCCATGATATAAATTAAAATATTCATTTATGTTTTAAGACCATTAATCCAAAGAGAACTATTCTTACTAGATTCTGATCATATGAAGAAATTTCCTCCAATGATATCAATATGGAAATTGAAAATTATATGCATTGTGACCTTAATGGATAGAAAAATAATAAGTGGGATGCCAAAATTTCTAGAAAAATAAATAATTAAATGGGGAACAATGAAATATATAACCTACCATCCTACAATAATTTTGGGAAGAGACACCTGGGAACATGCCTGAAGGGGGTTCGAGACTATTACAAGTGTAGAGAAAAAGGCCACAAATCACATGATTTCATGGGGACAAAACAAGCTACCAATTTTCAATGTTACAATAGAAGAGAGATAGTACATAATTCACATTAATGTACTATGTGTTAGGGAAAATTTACCAAAATAATGCAATGAGATTATGGAAAAGATTATATGGTCACAAAATCGATGTCTGATGTTCCTAACAATTTTGTGGAAGGTATATTATACATTTCCTTGATCATATACAATGAATTATTTCATTATGGATATTCACATTCTTTCATATCATCCCATTTGTGAAATAAAAATAGATATTTACTATTTGATTTAATAAGAGATTTGAATGTCAAAAAAACTATGGGAAGTATCATTACATCAATGTCGGTTTAGGTAGTCCCTAATATGGAATATATATATGGTTTATCTGCTAATTATATTATCATATCATGATTTACTTCGATAAAATTATATACATGGAATCAATTTCTAACTGTTATTCAATAATTAATTGTAAGAAGAATCAGGATATAATTTTTGATAATGATGTGGAATTTCATATATTTAAAGAAGAATCGTCACCATCTGATTCTCATCTAGATCCACCCCAGTATCTATAAAAAAATTATCGAGGAGACAGGGAATGCAATAATATGGGTGAAGAAAATAATGGTCAAACAGAGGACGTACCTATTGTGGATGAATATGATGATGTCATTCCATAGGATTTACTAAGACATTATATATAGTGCGAAATTGAGTTTTACCTAAACTTAATTCATGATTCCAGGACCTTATCTTAGACCCCTAATAGATAGGACCCTGTATGGTTAGTGGAATTGAAGAAAAAACATTTGTGATTGTCTTATAAATGATTTATTATCCCTAGTGTTTCTCCATGGGGAGACCATGTTCATTTCATTTTGAAAAATATATGTTTCTATGAGGGTGTTCATTGACAACAAGGAGATATATGCTATAAAAATACAGAACAAGAATCCCTAATGTGGTATTGATGATTTAATTGTACAACTTCATGGAACTCAATATCATTTGAAGATTGATCATTGATCTGGATATCATTATTATTTTTTTAGAAAGGAAGAAATTCCAAAATCCAAATTTCGAACCAGTTCTGGGAATTATATGTGTACAGAAATTCATTTTGGAAAGACTAATGATCCATCTATTTCATGGACATGAGGAACAGAGTTTTCAATGAATATAATGATGATATTATTTGTGTTATTTATTGATGACATAATTGTATAATGAAAATTATATTAATATCCTGAAAATAATTTGAACACTATTTTGAAGACTCTTAGAAGATATTATTTATATTTTAAGTATAACATGTGTGAATATTGGATTAAATCAATTTTTTTTCTTGGACACATTGTCTCTCTTGATGCAATATCTTTTGATCATGTGATGACAATGTCTGTTCATGAATGTCATAGACCAAATATATAACATAGGTACATTGTTTTTACAAGATTTAAGGGTTATTATTTTTGTTTCTTTAATATCTTCTCCACATTATCCAACCAGATGATCAATCTTACATGTAGAGGTGTTAACTTCATTTAGATAATGAATGTGAGGAATTTTTCGATGAACTGAAGATAAGATTAGTGAATTCTATGATACTAAATCTACCATTAGGGAATGATGGAATTATGATCTACAGTGATGAATCATTGAAAGGTATTAGTTGTGTCCTTATGGATAATGATGGATTGATTGCCTATGCATCAATGTTGTTATAAATTCATGAACAAAACTATCCTACTCATGAACATTAGTTAGCAGTTGTAATATTTTTCAGGATGATATTAACATATTTTCTCTATTGGAATAAATGTGAGATGTGTGCATATCATAAGAGTCTAAAATATATCATCTTGCACAAATAACTCAATATGAGGCAATGGTGATGGCTTTAAATACTCATTGATTTTGAGTATTCAATAAAATACCACACATGAAAGGAAAATTGGGTAGCTGATGCATTGAGATGGAATGATCATGAATTTCACATCAAAATGAGGGTTGATAAGGATTGTTAGTACAAGGATATAGTGAGGATGGATATGTGAATTATCAAAGAATATGAAACATCAATATTTTTCAAATGGTTTCCCAATCGTCATTATTTGAAAGAACTAGAGCTTTATTTTATGATGATCAGAATATTCAAAAGGAATGTAAGGTCGTGAACGATGGGAAGTTGGATGAATTCATGTGTGAATAAGGAGTTCTGAAATTTGGGAATAGGAAATGTGTTCCATCTATACCTGAGTTGAAAAGGGAGGTATTGTATGATTATCATAGATCAAATAATTCTATACACCCTTGTAGAACAATAATTTATAGATATTTGAATGAACATTTTTGTTGGATAACATTAAGAGGTAAATTTATAATTATGTATGAATAAGTTTAGTATGTCAAAAGGATAAGGCTAAAAGAAAAATTCTGAGAGGAGTCAAACAAAATCAATGTATTCCTACAGGTAAATGGGATGACAACAAAATATATTTTGTCACTGGATTACCAAAAACTCTAAGAAATAATGATGAAATATGGGTAATTTTGGATCGACTTACAAAATCTAGACATTTCCTTGGAATGAGGGATGATTCCCCACATGAGCAACTTGAAAGACTATATATCAATGAAAATGTGAGACTTCATGGAGAACCACTCTTAATTGATTCTTATCATGATCCATTATTTACATAGAAATTATGGTAAAGTATTCCTAAATCCTTGGATACTGAGCTTGGATTGAGTATTGATTATTATTCTCAAACTAAAGGGAAATCTAAAAGGATGATCCAAACCATATATGGAATGTCAATATAATTTTCACATGAATTTATCAGTGTCAGGGATCAATATTTACCTTTAGTATAGTTTTCATACAATAATAGTTTCCATTACAGTAATCAAATGGCACTATAAGAGGCATTGTACTAAAATATATGTCATACAATAACATGTTGTGATGAAGTTCGTTAATGGAATATAGTCTGACTACAGCTTGTGGTGGAAAAAAATGTTATGGTTATGAATATTTTTAAATTTGTTAAATCAACTCCATGTAGAAAAAAATATGTTATGATAATCGATGGAATGATTTGGAATTTCTAATGGGAGATAATATTTTCTAAAATGTATCTAACCCGATGTGTGTTAAATGATTTGTGATTAATGGGAAACTAACCCCTTGGTACATATTCCCTTTTAAATTCTGGAGATAATTGGAGATGTTGCATACAATTATCCTATCCTGCCATTCCTATCTAATATACACAACGTGTTTCATGCCTCATTTTTGAGAATGTACATGCCTGACCCAACACATGTTGTTAATACTTAAGGTATAGAATTTGAACATGGTATATCGTACAGTGAAGAGCCTATCCAAATTATAGTCACTAATGAATAAGATTTGATGAATCAGATGACTCTAGTGGTAATGATACATTGGAAAAATCAAATATTTGAAGATGCAACTTGGGTTACAGAGGAGCTTATGATGAAGTACTACACAAAACATTTTGTGAGGTAAAGTTATTGTAATTTCAAGGTTGAAATTTTTGTAAGGAGGATATAATGTTACAACCCATGATTTTGAAAATGAATTTAATACTGAATGGATAAAATACAAAGTCTGTACAAAACTCCACTATCTTATAAGCTACCTTGTAAGAATAATTTTTCTACCTCATTGTTTTGAATTTCGAAAAACGTACACATACATTTTCATTTAGTAATATATTATGAGTATGATAAGACATAATTAATTGTTGGGGAATTTTAATTGACCCTTATTAATATTAATAGTAATACAAATAAGGAACATATGAATAGTGAAACATATTCTCATTTTATTTTCTTAAGGTTATGATCATGATTAATTTTTCAATGTGAAATAAAATGATTTATTATTTTATAGTTGTTATATTTTGGGAAAATAACTATTTTATAAATAAAATAAAAAATTAATATTTATAAAAAAAAAAAAAAAATTGACTTTATTTTTTAATTATACTCTTAAAAAAATGTTTAGTTTTATGTTTTTGGATTTTTCTGAGATACTTTAATTTTTTGTGAATAGTTGAATTCGATAATTTACAAAATCTGTTAAATAAGTTAATTTTTACATCATTCTTGAGTCATGGATGATATAAAATATCATTAAATCGATATAACATTATCTTATTATTTTTTTGGTCTTGATAAACAATAATATTGGTTTTCCATGGAAAATTAATAAATTAGTGAGTAAAATAATGGGAAACCCCTCCTCCACTTAAATATAAAAACCACATTTCACATCATATTCTCTTCATTCTTATAATACTTGATGCTCCTAAAATCATTCCCAATTATAGTCGTCTAGTTATTCACCATGTCCAAGAGAAATTTTTCTTTCAATAGTACCCAATTCCCTTCCCAAAACGAGGTTCTCAAGGATGCTATTTCAATATATAAAATATCATTTTTTTTATTTAGTATCATTTCAATTTATCTTATTTTATAATTCACCCATAACCTATTTGGTCCAATTGATATTAATAACTATAGTATCATGTATATAATATAATTATACAATGTTAATTTAATAACCATTATCAATATTCATATGCTCTCCCTCTCCCTTATAAATGAAATAATCATCCGCAAGATTCCAATTCACAACCTTCATGGATGGAGATGTTTCGTAATTGAATTTCCACTACGTTAGAAGTCATGAAACCATTTTTATGGTTGAAACAGACAATAACATATCTATTATAACCTACATACCAATGCAGAACCTATATATATACATTGTATTAATTTAAATTACAAATCTGGTTCATAATAATCCAAATACCGCCAAATAATATAAGTGATTGTCATTAATTTTTTATCCAATGTTTCTTCCTAATAAAATGTAAAAAAATGATATATATATATATATATAACTATTAATACCTATAAGTTTTTGTAAATAATATATAATTTCATTTCTGGTGAATTAAATCATTTCCACATGGACATCTATAATCATATACAATCATAATCATCATGAAAACGAATGAAATGATCACTCTAGAACCGTAGAATTGAAGGATATAAATTTTTAAAAAGAATTAATTAACATAATAAAAATATGATAACGTAAAAAAATTTATTATATGGCCTGAATGAGTTTATTAATATGCCAAATTTTATATTATAGGATCATATGTTCAAGAGGAGAACACATTCGGACATAATGCAATCAGTTTCAACCTTAACAACCAATTTTAACCGGGTTACATATATAATGTACATACATTAATTAAATTATTATTAATTCATATTTACTCCTTATAATTTAATTTATAATTTTATTTATAGGCACTCCACCCATAATCATACATTCATTTAGGAGTAGTTATATGTTTCAAAAATATCATTCAAACATCCTTCCCAATAAACAATCTTGTTTCGTGGGGGTTCTTCAAAATCAAAACTAATTCCAAGGGAAATAAATATTTTTTTGAAACCATTATCATTATAAAATTATTAATTTTATTATGGTTATAATATATTACATAACATATAATTGTATCAAAATAATTCTCCAATGAAACCCTTCTATTGAAAGTAAAATATTATTTATCTAAAGAATTACATAAAAATGTATATGAGTATCTTCATCTATTTTGAAACTCTTAATTATTCATATGTATTATTTTGAATTGTAAATTATTTTATCATCAAACATATTTCATTTAATATTTTATGATTTTTTGGGTTGTGGATATGTTATCTTAATAAAATTTAGTAATTTACTCTGAATGGTTTGTGTTTATGCTTAATGATCGGGGAATGTTATTTACATTTCCTATAATAATTTAAATAACAATATATTCATTGTTTATGTTTATCCATGTTAATATGAGTAATTAATTGGACATAGAAAGTGTCGGGTGGGACCTACTATCTCCCCTTGGTGCATTGATAAGTCTAATGAGAAAAACTATTGTCTTGGGAAAAGGCATTGACAAACATATTTTTTATATTATTGACATGAGGCCTTCACGGTATGATTATGATGTAAAAAATTATTCATTCCATCATTATGAAAAATTTATTGAATGTTAATGTGGCTATTGGACTTCAATAATACAAATGATTATATTTTATTATTCTATTATTTATTCATATATTATTCCTTTTATAATGTGTTCATGTTTTTTGTTCATGGAATGTGTTTTTAGATATTCTAATGTTTATATTTCGATAACTTCTAATGTATTTAATTCCCTTATAGAGTGTTTTATCTAACCTATATCTTATATTTCATTATCTCAAGACCCAATGTTTTGTATTATGAATGAGATGCATAAATAACCTATGATTTATGGATGTTATCGAAGGAATATCTATGTTTTCTTTCTTATCTAGTATTAATGATAAACAATTATATGTATCTGGTTTTTATTTCTACAAAACTACTCAGTCCTTCAGGATGCATATGACTTGTTTATAATCATATGTAATTAAATAATGCTCTAGATCTTGGAAATGAACGTCGGGTCCTTACATCATCTGTTAGGTAAATAAAATGTTTATATATTGATCAATAAAGTTCTTATTTTGTTAGAATTTCTAAAAAAATGAGTTTGGAATATAAAGCACTGGAATGTTCATTATTAGACACTCAATGTTATCAGAAATGTGAATATAGAGGTGTAAATTTGATATATTAGACATAGATTGATGTAGACATGTTCATATAGAGATATGGTTATTTTTATAGAGATCACACAAGACCCCTTAGACGCTTGAGTATCATTAATTTTTTTCAAGAATAATATATTTTATAACATATTTGAAATATGTATTTCGTCTTTGTTTTCAATGATACAATGAAAAATATTATCATATGGTATGGCCAATTAATATGGATTATGTTTACAACTAATTATTTATTCAAATTAGAGAGATTTTGATTAATACATAAAAAGTTGGGTAGGATTGATTAATAAAGAGTAGTAAAATGTTTACACTGTATCCTGAGGGACGCATGTGAATGATGGATATTATTTTATTTAACATAAAATTATATGAATAAAATAAATCAATTTTAATTTCTCTTTCCATTTTTAATAATAAATTAGAATCCAATATGTGTGAACTAACTGGTATCCATTTTGAATTGGTGAAATATATTTCATTCATTAATCAAATTCAATAAATAAGTATAATAGAATGAATACATGATAACAAATTTAATATGGATTAATATTATTAATATAAGGAAATACATCATGTATGTCTATATAAATGGGAGATATCCATCGTTATTGATAGTAATAAATATATGAAATCCATTACATAGGTATCTTCATCCAAATATAATGTTTTTAATGATAATTATGACGATAGAACTCATTTGATTTATAGGGGTACTCTCATTATGTTTTAGAAACCACGAGCTGGTGTACCACCCATTGAGGTCGGGGGAATATGTCTACTATTATAGGGATCTATATTAATATAAAAGGAGTGATATGGGGGCTACTAAATTGGTTATCTAGTGAGTCCGTATATTTATGTACTTTTGTTATATAACATGATTATCTCATAATACATTGAATAGGTATAAATATATCTCGGTTTTCATTGAATACCATGGTTCATATAATGATCCTAACAACCTCGTTTGTAGGTTTCACCACATAATTAACAGAAATATCCAAATAGATTTCCATTAAACTATTATAACATTATTACAAGATATATGATGATGCTTCCAAATAGTCCTCTTCATCATAATGCTGACACCCAATGTTACATAGACAATAAATGTATTGACTATGTTGATATTTATTTAATATTATTATATTATTATCTCTTATTTTAATGTGATACAGAATCTTTGGGCTCAAATCCTTCAATGGTTAATAAATATGATTACTAACAATTCATTATGGTGGTTAAATCATACAATGACATTGTTATTTATGTATTGAATTTTCATTAAAAAATATAGAAAAAAATATACATAATAGGAATATAAATTTAGTAAAATGTTAAATATATTTATAATACATCATAAATATATTAAAATTTTCTATTCTATTTTGAATAAATAATTACGAATTTTTATTGAGCAATTTTCTATGGATTGGATAATTATTGTTTGAAATTTAAACAATAAATAGGGGGAATCATCATGACCCAATATTTTCCCAGAATCTAGAAACTAACATTATACATTCAATGATTGGGAAAACATAAAACATTTAAGTTCAATTCCACATATGGATCCACATTTTATTACAATATTTATTACCAATTATTGAATGAATAAGTATTTATCATTTGTTTTTTTAAAATATCTTTCACTCAATCTTATAATCCTTTCCATGAACATGATTATCATTATTTGATAAATTAATAAAAACCTATGTTGTAAATACATATTACTCATTTATATCTCACTTATATTATAATCATTATACATTCATTCATGGTGATTATATTAAACATAGATCATCAATGACTCCTAGAGAACTTCTTCTTATTTCGACAATACTAACACATAAGTGGGGGTTATTGTGGTTTGTAATAAATACATGTTACAACAAACACACAAGTGTTTACATTCACAGATAGAGGGATGAGAAATACGTCATCAATAAATAATGATAATATAAATGATAAATCATTTACAATGAGATACATAATGATTAAAACATTATATTCAAATCATACAATGGTTATTAATTAAATATCAGTTATAAATAATTTAAAATACAATATTTTTGGATAGTTTATATTAATTAAGTTATGGTTTGGATTTACGATCAATAAACAATAATATAATTTTAATGATCCATGATCAAAACCGGGGAATGATTTTTATTGATACTATATAAATTTAATTATTCAACTGATTTCAACTTCATAAACATGTAGTTAGGACTTTGGAGAATTGGGCCTTAAAAACAACAATGTGATGTAGAAAAGTAGTATAATCAGAATGGGTGGGTGGAATTATATAAATAGGCTAGTATATATTGTGAAAATATATGAGAATTATCTTATAGGGATTCTTGTAAGGCAGATGAGTTTGTTCGTAATTATCATCTAGCCTCCTCTAATTTTGAATGTATATTGGATGGCTTCCATTATATGGGAGGATGGAGGGGATAAAAATTAACCACCTTATTTTAATTTTTTTTAATAGGATATTTGTGACATATTAAAATTCAATGACATATAGTTTTGTAAAAAATTATGAAGAAACAATATTTATTTGGAAAATAATGTATTTTCCATTCTTCATTACAATGGATTTTTCTATCATTGCAAAAGGATTTGGTTCTCCTACACCCTCAGTGGTGGGTAATTTTTATATAGGGTGTACCTTGTTATTCAATAGAAATAATTATCATTGTATTATTATTTATGATTGAAATCTATGCCCATCAAAATTGACCTTCATTGTTAACGGATATTAGAGATGGATATTTTTACAATATAATTTTTCATTATTGTACTATCATAAAAAATAATATTAAATTGAATATTTGAGAGAACATTTTACATCTAAAATAATTATTAGATATACATGAAATATTTTTTTACTATGAATTTTTTGATGGATATGTTATGAATCACAAAAAACCATCAAATATATTTAATTTGATATAAATATTCATTAGTAATAGTGATTTTTATGATGTCAAATTCCATAAAAAATATCATATCACAAAAAATTAAAATCTATTTTATAAATAATTATATAGTAATTCTGTCTATTTTGAAAGCATATTCTTCTTTCAGATGTTATATTCATCCTTGTAGATTCAAGATGAAATATAAAAATTATTTACCAAAGTAAAATGTTTAGATATTTTTTCATATTTTGAATCTTTTTTAATTATATAATTGTTTATTTAATTATATAATTTTTTGTTTAGTATAATATATTAATGTAGGATTAGTTGTAATATAATATATTATAATGTTCAAAAAATTAATATCATATTATTATATGTGTAAAATACTTGGTAATATTAATATGATGAAATTTTATATATTTATTAGTTAAATTTGATATTTTTTTACTCATTGGAAGAATTTTATGAAATTCATTAGAAAATACATTATATCTAAACTTTTGGGGTTTTATAAATAAAATTGATCAATTTTGAGGAATGATTTACATATTATAGAATTAATATTGGAAAATTTTAATTTCATATTATAATTCACATGTAAAAAGTATTAAGAATAATTTTTTTATCATTGACTAAAAATAATAGTTTTTAGTGAAAAAATAAAATTTATAATTTTTAATGAAAACTATAATTTCATATACAATATTTGGAATGAAAAATTTTATATATTTTTTATTTTAATGATGAATTACATTAATTTGATAAAAATAAATGATTATTTGTATTGGAAAAAAATTTATACCTGTATTTTGCATTGATGTTTTTTACACTCAGAAACGGTATTTGAGTAAAACATATTAGGCAACCACAAATGGAGTGTAAAGAAAATAAATATCATTACAATATAGTATGAAGATAAAATATTGAATCAATAAATAATATACAATCATGATACAACCAGGGAACCCATAGTCTCTTATAGTACCCACATTCCAAATGGTTCTAAGGTGATGCCCGAGCATACTAAACATGAAACAATTTAAACAAGTCCATTAAAGCAAATTATAGGAAGTACATATTGTAAATGTTGGGGTAGGTTGATCAATTTTAATTATAATAAAAGAATAATAATTCCATTAATAACTAGAGGTATCTATTATACCCTAGCCAAACGTTCATAGAATGTCAATTATGAATATTAAACAAATATCATAATCATTATCAAATGTTGTTGGACCCTCCATCAATCATATAAACATATACAAAAATATCTATACTAATACTAAACATTTAGTCTATGTAAATGTTCCCAAACATAATATGAGTTACCAATTACATAGACCAAATTCTTTCAATACATGTTAATGGTGACTCCTAGAGCATGAATATGGCACATGATAGAGAGGAGGAGCATAATTTTAACATCCTTTTAAAAATAGTATATCATCATAACCCATATAATGAATCAATAAAATTACCCAGTATGTAAACTATCATATTCAAACGCCTCATTCCAACATTGTATCTATATTATTCATTTTTTTGTTGGTGAATCATCCCATTACCCAAACCATCCAATAATTTAATAAATACTACGCTAATATCATGTGTACAAAAATCATGGATAAAAAAATATTTCCTAAAATGAAATATATTTTTTAGTTATAGGAAATATATTCTCATAAATAACGATCTATTTCCAAAAATGATTTATATGTTTTTTATCGTGAACTATTAACCATTTTTTGTTTGGAATCATTTTATCTTATAAAAACATTCCATTTCTTCTAAATAATTTCATTGAATAAATTAATCAAAAATAGAAGACTTATTAATTATATAGTAGAATCATACATTATGAATGGAATCATCAATAAAAATAGAAAATTATTATATACATCATTTTAATTTAATAAGGAATGTATTCAAACAACATGATGAACAAGTACTATCATTCAATTCAAATGAATCCATCCTTCCAAATATTTATATAATTCATATATTTCACCATAATACAATTGTATCATCTTATGATATATATTTGATTGAGTTGAACTATTCCATTTAATTATATAACTGCCATATTTATCCCTAAAATATAGAAAAATATTTAGTCCCATAAATCTTGATCTCTTCAAAATGAGATTCTAATCATTAAAAAATCATATTTCCATCAAGAAAATTATAGACTTCAATTATTCAGACCAAAATGAATTACCAAGAATAAAAAAACTATCATTTAGTATCTATTAAATAATGTGGACCTGAATGAAAAATTATTATGGTGTCCAACTAATATGATATTCTTCCAATGAATTTTTATTTTTCTAACATCATCCATATATAAGACACATCAATTGTTTATTCCAATATGGAAATTAAATTTCCTAACAAAATCCAAATCTTCATCATCCACCATATTTAATAATCCAAATATTTTAGATATATTGGAAACCATGATTCCATTATGAAATATTTATTGGAATGATTCACCTATGTAGATAACATAATATTCTTTTAGAATATTCACACTCTACTAAGTTTTAAAAAAATATTTCACACAGATATCATTTTTTTCTTAAATATTTTGAAATCATTTTTATATTCTTCCAAATGTTATTATCTCTTTTTATATGTACCATATTTATGAAAATAAAACTAATATATCCATAACCAATTTATCTAGTATAACTTATTTCTAGGAATGTAACCTGTACTTTTTTTCAGATGGTCCTTCTATTAAGGTGACCATCCATATCCACCTACATCATTATAACTACTAGATGGTACATGTAATCCGTTCCATATCAACACAATATTATGATTCAAATTATGTATGTCATTAAATATAGTTTTAATTTTTTCAACTAAAATTAACTACTCTTGTCACCATAAGATTTCATAAATATATAATGGAATGTAAAATAACCAACACTCATACAACATCCATTAATTTAACTTACATAGATTTTATGTATCCTTTTCCCATATTTAAATAATTAAAATATATATATATTACTTATTATTTTCATATTATCAAGGAAAATAATTAGTGGAATATACATTCATTATTTAGTTTTTTTTATTTCTCATATAATTAAACAAATTCATTCTTAACTCCTACAGTTATTTTATTCTCATTAATATTACATGTCACATTTCATGCATGATAAATTAATAACCAATCCAAATATTTTTTATACCCACTATAATATTTTTTATAAATTATCAATTGACAAATATTATGTAATGTATTGCGTATATATTTCTATTATCAAAAGAACAACCAAATGTATCATCCTAGAAACCCCTATTACATTAATCTTGTCGATCCATATTGTTTATCCATATAATGAAAATTTTAATTTTATTATTTTTTTTAAACTAAATACACATTTAATACTACTTATGTGGTGAAAAAGTATATGGAACCCCATAAAACATACTAGAATAACATCCTTCCAAATTATTGCCTTCTAAAAATCATTATATCTACTTACTCGCAAAATAAAATACTAGAATTATACACCCTAATGAACAAATTAAATCACATATAATACCACAAATGTAGATTGAAAAATGTAATAATAATTCCATCCAAATTAATGAATATATACAAAAAAATGTAATATATCTATACAATAACACTACAATTACTTTATTAAATACTTTACAATAATCTACAGAAATTTATAATCTCAATATTTCGGACAGTCTTTTTAATGACATATAAATTTATTTCCTCAAACTATTAAATTATATTTCAAAAGTATTTCCCATTCCAGATTTACAGAGGTATTATTGTAGTAAATCGGTTCCACACCCACTATGATTCATCTATCTCCATAAACTGAACGAGGAAACCTCCAATATAATACAATAACATTTGATCGAAAAGAGAAAATAATGGAACATTTGTGATTTAAGAGAATTATAACATCATTTATTTAACATATAATAGACCATCATAAAATAATCATCATTTAGACCAGTATAATTTTGAGGGCACATGAAATCATCCAAAAAAACATTCAATAAATGATCCTTCTAGAATGAACCTTCAGGATAAGTCATTTTAGATTACTAAAGAGTTATTACAAAAATTGTTTTGGTTGATGAAGGTGATTCTATTATATATAAATTTCTGAATGGTTTTAATTTAATCTTTATGTAATAAAATTGATTTTTATACAATGTTAATGACTTATAAACTACATTGTTTCATGTTATCAATACTAATTCATGATTTATTTGGCCTTCCTATTATCAAATGGTTAATTTTCATAGTTCAATGACACTTATTTATATGGTGTAGTTTTTATGAAATCTATGTGTTTGATATAATGAATTTGGAGGTTTATAGAAAAAAATATTGTTCACATTGTTCTAGACAAATTTTGATTCAAAATGTAATGTCTTCCTTTAATAATGATGGTTTCCTTATATTATAAGGGTTTCTACTATTGGAAATGGGGTTTCATTGTTTTAATGAGGTATTCCATGATGAATTACAATAATTTACTATTTTCAGTTATAATTAAGTGATTCATTTGATTTTATGGGTAATATTATTTCATTCCATTATGTTATCTATACAATTTACAATATCATCAAAAAATTGTTTCTAATATGTTTTTTATAAATATATATTACTATGTTTTATGTAAATGTATCATATGGAATAAAATATGAAAATATACATTATCGATTTATTTTAACATTATAGACGAGGTCTAATGTTATCCAATATTTATGATTGTATAATTGTAGTTATTATTATATGAATTTTGTTTCATGTTACATGTTTGGTTTTGGGGATCACTAGTGAATGTGTATTATAGAGAAGGAAATTATTTTATTTATATTTCTTACTTACATTGGATAATGTAATTATTATATAATTTAAATATTTTTCATGGTGGTATACATACACTAGATATGATTGTAGTTACCATATTCTACTATATGGGGAATCAATAGATGTGGTTTATGATAGTCATGATTTATGAATTCATTAGTATCCCTTAGTTTAATGTAATTCACATTCCATGGGGTCTCTAATGATACTAGTTGAGAGTGATTATAGTTACACAATTTGTGAACGTTAACATAAGGATAGTATTTCAATAATATTAAATTATAGTATCATTCAAATTAGTCCTAATTTATTTTCCTCAATATATTTATTCTATGTTATGCCTCTTGATTTTTAATGTAATTTGTACTACTTTATCCATAATTTATAATAATTTCATTTTCTGGTTATTTTGGAAAGAGAATTTATGTGGTAATGATTCCCTTATATTAATATTTTATGTTGACGATGAATCACTGATTTGTGAACATTATTAGGTTTCCAATTTCTAATACTCATGTTGGATGATTGTGTCTATGATCCTAATTTAGCAAGATAAATATATAGTTTTCCTAAATTCTATGTTCTCTATCTTTTTCAATTAAAATTAATTTTAATCATAGAAAATTATTTTTTATTAAAAACGTACATTTTAAATAAAATGTGAATATTCAACTTGTTCATTTTTTAAATGAATTTTTCTTTTCAAAATGGAAGATTTTGTTTTTAAAATAATAATACTCTTGTATGTCCTCCTTGAGTAATTTATAGTAAATTGTGAGTTATGTAAAATTATATAATGTAATGTATTGGTATTTGCATTTCCTATAAATATAAATGTATTTATATCTTTTATTTGGACTAATACTGGTGGACTTGGTATTTTCATTAATGGAATTTAATGGACTCATTGTGCTATGTAAAAACCCTTTTTATCACACCCAACACAAAAATGTCGGTGGTTAGTAATCATTTATATTTTCTAAAGGTTACTAGGTTTTTGATTGTAGGTTAGTTTTCTACCACATTCCAATTCATTTCTTATGAACTACCAAGATTTATTCCATGATTCTTGATTATTCTCTATGATATGCACAAAATGGTTTTTAAATGTTATTATTATATTCCCATTCCCATATTATCATGTTATATTTTTATCCCCAATTTTAAATATACTGAACATGTGAACTCACCCAATCATATTTTTGCTACCCCAGGTTATGATGAATGATTTAATTAGGGTATGTCTTTGTGGACTACTATGTGTGATGATATTTGAAGGTGGATTAAAATATCATACATGAAATAAAGATATTATGTATTGATGTTTCCAAAATAACTATACCAATATGATTTTTATGTTGATCATTATGTCATGTAATTAATATTTATCAATTAATATATGATATAAATGTATGTTAAGATTGAGTTACAACAATATTATTACAGTTTCTAAATTATGTGAGATTGTGGTTGTTTTATTCTATGTGAAATGAAAGAAACAGATGAACAGGGATCACTCATTATGAATTAATAGTTTGGAAAATCCATATAAATCATATGTACCTGTAGCAATGTGACTCTCAATAGATGTTTAAAAAATTTGTAATAGTATTCCAATTCATGTGGTTAAACTGAATACAACCACTAATATCACTTTTAAATATTTTTTCTGTTCATTTGTATTTAATATATTTTTTGTTTTTGAATTATAAATTATTGTTTTAAAATATAAGGTTTAGGTTTTGAAATTAATAAATTAGTTCAATGTTATGATTAATAATAATGATTTTTTTTTATTTTAGGATTATTCCAAAATAGATTGTAATGCCCGGACCCCAGTTACCCAGAGCAGTTCATTGTTTTAATAAATTTGGATGATTATAAGGAATCAAGTCCCGAAGGACCGATCAGTTTAACAGTCTTGGAAAATACATTACATACATAAATGTTGCATTACACTTTATAACATACAACACAACATAATCAATCCTTCACGAACGCCATTATTTTCTTAGCATAACCCTGCATATCAATCACAATACACTTCTTGGAATCCTGAAAAAAAACATAGAAAGGGGTGAGCTCAAATGCTCAAGAAGGGTAAGAAATACATCAGAAAATAACATAAATATTAAGCATGGTGAATAATTGAAACTGCATGCCTTTACCAATAATAAACATGAATACTTTTATGGAAATAATTTGAGCTGAGTAAATAATGACATTATTGAACATAATCATGGGTATTCTATTAGTCGAATGACCACATGAATCATCAATATTATTTTCATAATGAGGGAAATTATATTGGCCAGGACGTCTAAAAATGATTAAGGCCTCATCCAAAACCATAAATCAAATTGGGAAAGGGCCTTGACCAACTCCAAAACTAGTTGTTTCATGAGACATACCGATGAATCTAGGAGCTATAGCGGGCTCCACCCATCACTTACTAAGTTCAATACATTCCACATATGAAAAGGTTTAAACATATCATAAACATTCATATTAAAATTAGCATACGAAATGTCAATACTTTAATAGTAAACCATGAATGGTATAAAAATAGCACATCCACAGTCAAACATATCAAAAAACCATAAATATAGTATGTAAGTTTTGTATCATAAGAAATCAAGATCAAATATACATAAAATCCATCAAGGATGTTGACATATATGAAATCAAAAACCCTTTTTAGAGAAACATCTCTTTCTATTTTGAAATCATATAAGAGTCAAATAATTATAAAATTGAACATTTACATTGAAAATATTATTATTATATTGTATGGGAAGCTTCGACAAGTTTATAAAAATAAAAAAAAGATTCGCCCGCCGAATAAGTTAAAAAAAGACATTCTTACCTTAATTTTGTTGAAAAGTTAAAAGGACCTTGATTAGAAACGACAGAAATATTCCTTTATGAACATCATATAAAAAGTCAACAATGGTATAAATTACATTAACCCATATTCTATAAAATAGTATGAATGTTTTGAAATAAATTTTTACGAAACATGGATGTGGATGATAAAGAGGTCCCAGAAGATAATTATGTATAAACAACATCGGATAATGAAGAGATTGTGAAATAAACCCTTACCAATTTGGTAACATACGAAACATACACCCCATGAAAGAGGTATCATACAATGAATATGTAAATACACATAAATTAAAGTGTATTACACAAATAATACAATTATGGGCAGTACATACACCACAAAAAGGTAATAGTGGCAATATGGAATGAATCTCACGGGAATAAGGAGTGAGATGAAAACCACTTACCTTGTACTTTCCTTTAGTCGACGGTACGTTTAACCGCATCTATGAAGACCGTAGTATGTTATTAAATTATACAAAAACCATATTAATATTTATGATATCATACATTATTCATTTATAACCATATAATACCCATTTATTAATAATATCCTTGGTATATTAAAATTTCAGATAATAATCGCTTTCTTTATCGTACGCGTTTTAACTTGTTACTCTTGATTGTATCACATAGATCATGATTTAAATACTTCTAGAATATAAAACATGATTTATATATCATATATATTTAGAATATAATAATGTATTATATAAATATTTATTAAATGTAAAACACCATTTATGGAGACGGTAATCCGTACGTAATCATAAACGTTGTTTCCATTTTCATATTGTATTGAACCGAAGTAATTGAATAAGTTATATGTAAGTACATAAATACATATATATATATATAAATATATATATCTCTAGTAGCATTATTATGTAATATATTACATACTTATTAATAATATATATATTTTTATAATAGTCGATGAATGGTGAACTTCGAAATGAATCTCATTGCGTTGTGGAGACGGTAATCCATACATACACACGAGTAAAAATATCATTCTTTTGATATTAGAATAATATATAATCGGATGTTATATTATATATAATGAATAATTATCATGTTATATCTATTATTTAAATCAAATACACATCATTATTTATAAGGCCCCAGCCTTAAACCTTACTTAATCTTGAGTTATTACAAGATTACACATTGAGGATATTTTCAGGATTAGAGTTTTAGGTAATTAGATCATAAAACATGCATTTCATTCCACACATAAACAAAGTGGCTACATAAAGATAGTATTCTTCTTTCCCATCAATGGAAACATATTTAAAATAAAACATGGATTCTTTCTTGACACTTCCTTGACATTATCATCATATCATGTAGCTTTCCCATGACCTGTGAAAAACATTTCAAAAAAACTTGGGATGAGCATAAAAAGCTCAGTAAGGGATATAAAAATATGGAAAGGAAACATGGGTACATATATACATAATAATGAAATCATAATTTACCCATAAAACATAATCACTTTAACATACCTCATCAAATCAGGAATAAATCATAGAAAACATAAGACATAAAGGTAACTTGAGGCATTCATATCATTCTTACGTAGGGAGTAACCCTCTTGGTTACGTTTGGAATACCCATCACACTATATTCCCTAAATATCTTCAGAGAAACCTTAAATTTTCAGTCCTTTGCGATACCCAATGCATTGGAGAGCTATATCGGGCTCACCCGCCCTTAGTTTATCATGGAACCACCCACCTTCATAATAATGCCCAAGAACGTCAACATAATCATATCACATAAAACATGCATAAAGGAAACATAACATTTCCACCATTCAATCACAAGAGATCAATACAACACATTGATATAAAAACATTATGAAAACCATTTTCAATACCAAAATAAAATAAAATTTAAAACATGGTATTTATTTTTCTTTTAAAAAGAAGGTATGGCTTGTAGAGGAAGCCGAAACTCAAATAACAATCACGGCGGCGGAGAAGTCGTTGTCACCGCATACGTATGACAAAAACATTCCCTTTTTTCGTTTAGTAAAACGCTTCGTATAAAAAATATTCCTTTTGGATAAACGTAAATGTCAAAGGGGTTTATACACCGTATAAAAGAAGGTTGTGTATAAAACAAAATATGCCTCAATGAAAGGAGATTGAGACTAAGTGCCATACCTTGGGTCCGACTTGACTCGATCGTTATTTAATGTCCTGAATAATAAACTTGATTTAATTAGTACTTGCTTAAGAACATTTTCCAAGTTAATTATTCCTTTTATATCACTTATTTCCAAGTCATGAACACTATGTAATTATTTAAGTTAATAACGGTCGTTTTAACGATCATTGGTACTTGAGTCAAAAATAAACCCTTTATAATTACAAGTTGTTCATGTATCCATTATATCCAGAATTATAATCATGATTTATATATCATATATATAATATATATCCAGTATATACATGCATTTATAATATTATATAATCATTTAGAGGTAAGAAATGAAATGCACTGTTCATGGAGACGGTAAGCCGTACGTACGCATGAACGCTACTTTCATTTATATTTCGTATTTTTATAGAATGGAATCATAATGATATAAAGGTATATTATAATTACATTGTAATATCATATATAATATCATAACTCCATCCTTTATACGTCCCAAATATGGTATTAATGAATCAAATCACTTTGAGGGGGTGGTAGTCTGCCCGTCCTTAAATGAAGATATCGTGTTTACCCATAATGGAAACAATAAAGGTATGCCAAAAATGAAAAATACATAATATTAAGGCAAACATAAACATATTATATATCATATATAAATATAGTGACATCTTAATGGCCACCTTTGAAGGTGTTAAAAGAATGTTGAACAATCATCGTTTCGGGAGGCATAAATTCACCATCCATGGAAATTGTATGTCCTTTAACCATTAGATGTAGGTGTGTGTAAGTGTAGCTCGAATCCTTTTTATAAAAACATCCTAGTATGTTGAATATACTATAGTTGTTACAAAATTAATGAATAAAAAGTTTTTAGGGGGTTGGAGAAGCAAAATAAGACAAACGGACTCAAGTGAAGACTTTACCATAAAATCGGGTAACTCCCTTTGGTTTGAGCTCAAAGGCTTCCTTGGGAAGACTTATGCCCAAATTGAGGCTTCCATGAGTAAGAGAGGGATTTGTATAGCCAAAATGGTAAGGGGTTGGCCGATCCAATGGCTTTGGGAGTGTGGTTAAGGAGGTAGAGGTGGGGACCTTTTATAAGAGGAGAAGAGGGGCACTCTTGGAAAGTAAAGATAAGTTACATTATTTTAAAATGATTTTCGGATTAAAAAGGTCCCACATTGATATAAATCGATGATAATGTGATAAGGGTTCTAAATTCACTCATCCAATTGGTTTTTTCCATGTGTTGGTTTTATATTTTACATTATCTTTCCATTTTATTTAAATCGTTAAATAATGAGGTCATCGCTGCATCATCATGATGTCATAAATAATTTAATTTATTTAATGTCTAAAAATTACAAAAAAAATACTATGATGTATGAAATCTTTTTATCTTTCCAATGACTATTTATAATAAAAAATCTGAATTTTATAACCCCATGTAAAAATTGTTTTAGTAAAATAACTCATGTTTGTGTCATTTTTACTTTAACATTAAATAAAAAAAAATTTATGTCATTTCCCAACCAAAGTGGCTCCATGGGGTCACCAAGTTGACCCATGTCCTTTATTGGTCGTCCATGACACATCCAATAAGGGTATGACATGTGTCTAGGTCATTTAAATTTATTAAAACATTATTCATACCTTAAACTACACTAATTACCTCTAATCGCGATTAAGAACTTAAGAGTTACTATTGACCAAAAAATTATTTTATTCTCATTGAACCACATTTTACTTCTTAATGAAAACCATGTATTCGGTTTTTTGACATTCAGAACACAGAAGTGGCAAATTTTCATGTAATCGAAAAATCAGTTTTTATAAGTACCACTTAGTGGTTTCACTATTCATCAAAAATTGAAGTTTTTTAGAAAATTACCAAAAATTCACCCTAAGCTATATTTTATACTCTGAATTCAAAAATGATGTCTATTTTAAAAAATTAAAATCATATAAGTCACAATAATTAATTTAATAATTAATTCCCGCTGTCATGACAAATAGAGTGTTTTTATGAAACAATAAGTATCAAAAGATTGATACCAGTTTAAGTCCAATTTCAAAGTGAAATTTATTCCAATGACCACCATTGGATTAAATGGTAAAAATATATTCTAATTTCACTTCAAAACCAATTCAAAAGATAATCTAATCATATAAATAAATTAGATTAAAAAGCAGTTTTGATGAAAAATGCAGTATTTTTCACTATTCATTAAATAATGAACATTGTCTGAAAAATACCAAAAATTCACACAAAGTAAATTTTGATGTCCCAATCATAAAGAATAAGTTTATTTTGACAAACATAGATTATAAAATTGTCAAAAGATAGATTTAAAAATGGTTTTCCATCAAAAGGAAGTAAAACAATATTTTAAAAATATTAGTGTATTCCATGCTTAAGATTGGATTTATTTTCATTTTAAGCCTCTAAAACACTATCGAATTCATTAATAGACATAGATAAAAATATATATTACTCATAACTTACTTGGGATGTTACATCCTTACCCCCTTTAGAAAATTGCGTCCCTGCAATTTATTTACTTATTGAATAAATGGGGGTACTTATCCCTCATTGAATTTTCAGATTCCCATGTTGCTTCTTCCATCATGTGGTTTTTCCACAAAACCTTTACCTGATTAATAACCTTATTTCGTAACAATTGATCCCTATGTTCAAGAATCTGGACCGGTTGTTCCTCATAAGATAGGTTCTCTTCCAGCTGAACTACCTCTGGACTAAAAACATGAGATGGATCTGGCATATACTTTCTCAACATCGAAACGTGAAAAACATTGTGTACCTAAGATAAACTCGGAGGTAAAGCCAGTTGTTATGCAACTGATCCAACTCTCTATAGAATTTCATACGGTCCAATGTACCTTGGACTCATCTTTCCTTCCTTACCAAATCGCATCACACTTTTCCATGGTGATACTTTGAGAAAAACATGATCACATACCTCAAAAGTTAGATCCGTCCTCCTGTTGTCTGCATAACTCTTCTGCCTACTCTGAGCTGTTCTCATGTGTTTCTGAATCAGCTGAACTTTTCCTGCCATCTCTTCTACCAATTCTGGTCCTATCAACTTCCTTTCACCCACTTCATCCCAGAAAGCTGGAGTTCGACACCGCTTCCCATATAACGCCTCATATGATTCCATCTGTATACTGGAATGAAAACTGTTATTATATGAAAATTCAACCAAAGAAATATGTTGGTCCCAACTTCCCTAATAATCCATCGAACAAGATTGTAGCATATCCACCATGGTCTGAATTTTTTGTTCTGACTGCCCATCTGATTGAGGATGAAAAGCTGTACTAAAATTTAATTCAGTACCCAACGACTTCTGAAGGCCTTTCCAAAAGTTAGAAGTGAACATGGGATCACGATCAGATACAATAGAGAGAGGAACTCCATGTAACCTGAATATCTCTTTAAGATACAAACGGGAAAGTTGATCTAGGGAAAAAGTATCTCGTATAGCAAGAAAATGAGCAGATTTAGTCAAGCGATCAACAATAAACCAGATTGCATTATTACCTCGAGATGTCTTTGGTAATCCCACAACAAAGTCCATGGCTATATTCTCCCATTTCCACTCTGGCACTGGTAAAGGCTGAAGCATCCCTTTCGGTAACTGCCACTCTTCTTTAACCTGTTGACATGTCAAACACTTCACAGTAAAATAGCAATATCTCTTTTCATTCCACCCCACCAGTAATACTCCCGCAGATCTCTGTACATCTTAGTACTATCAGGATGAACTGAAAACAGAGAACTATGATCTTCACATAACAACTCTCTCTTCAACTGTGAATCATAAGGCACACACAATCTCTTCCCAAATCTCAAAACGCAATCATTATAAATGCAGAATTTAGGCAACATAACTTTCTGAACCAGCTCTACCTTTTTCTGAAACTCACTGTCTTGATTCTGTGCTTGATTGATTCTATCTGATAGAGATGATCTCACTGATACCTGAAACAAAACAGAAGAACTTCCTACACCAACAACTTCTATGCCAATGTTCATATAATCCTTAACCAAAGGATCACGTTCCAAACGCAACATTTCTAATGAAGCATTAATTTTTCGACTCAAAGCATCAACCACTTTATTTTCTTTTCCCGGATGGTAATGAAATGTACAATAATAATATTTGATTAATTCCAGCCATCTCCTCTTTCTCATGTTTAACTCATTCTGAGTGAATATATACTTTAAACTTTTGTGATCGGTATATATTTCACACTTTACTCCATACAAATGATGCCTCCAAATTTTTAAAGCGAAAACAACAGCAGCTAATTCCAAATCAGGTGTAGGTAATTTACCTCATGAATTTTCAACTGTCATGAAGCATAAGAAATTACCTGATCATTTTGCATTAGGACGCAACCAAGTCCTTTCAATGAAGCATCACTGTATATTACAAACTCACCATTACTGGAAGGTAGTGCCAAAACTGGAGCATTCACCAATCTTCTTTTCAATTCCTGAAAACAATCATCACATTCTTTTGTCCAGATAAACTTAACACCCTTCTGAGTTAGCTTAGTCATTGAACTAGATAACCGTGAAAAATTTCTGACAAACCTTCGGTAATAGCCTGTCAAACCAAGGAAGCAACAAATCTCAGTTACATTTGTGGGTCTTGGCCAGTATTCCTCAACTTTTGTTTTTGCAGGATCAACAGTTATCCCATCTTTAGAAACAATATGACCAAGGAAAAAAATTTGTTGCAACCAAAAATCACATTTTCTAAATTTCCCATACAATTTCTTTTCTTTCAAGGTTTGAAAAATGACCCTTAAATGTCTTTCATATTCTTCTTTACTTTTAGAAATCACCAAAATATCATCAATGAAAACCACCACAAACTTATCCAAGAACTTATTGAAAATTCTATTCATTAAGTTCATGAATATAGCAGGTGCATTGGTTATCCCAAAAGGCATTACTACAAATTCATAATGTCCATATCTTGTATGCAACGTGGTCTTCAGAACATCTGCTTCCTTTACCTTCAGCTGATGGTACCCCGATCTCAAGTCATTATTTGAAAAATACTAAGCTCCCTGGAGCTGATCAAACAAATCATCGATATGAGGAAAAGGATATTTATTCTTAAAAGTGATGTTATTCAAGGCTCCATAATCAATGCCAAGTCTCATTGAACCATATTTATTTTTAACAAATAAAACAAGAGCACCCCATGGTGATGTGCTAGGTCGAATGAAACCTTTCTCTAATAAATCTTACAATTTCTCCTTCAACTCTAAAAGTTCAATTTGAGCCATTCGATAAGGGGGTTTTGAAATTGGCTTAGAATCAGGAACTAAGTCAACAGTAAACTCAACATCCCGATCTGGTATTATTCCAGGAAACTCATCAGGAAAAACATCAGGATACTCATTTACCACTGTCACATTATTAATCTGAACAGTTCCTTTATTTTCAACGATGTGTACAAGGTAACATTCATTTTCCTCTTTTATAAGTTTCTTGGCCTCTTGATAAGTTATCAACAGTAAGGGTACATTCTTGTAAAAAAACTGAAAGTCTTTCTGAAAAGAAACTTCTTTAGCTCTACAGTCAATATTTGCATGGAAAATAGAGAGCCAATCCATACCCAGGATAACATCAAACTCTACTAGAGGTAGAACAATAAGGTTTCCAAGTAGGTTCTTTCCACAGATAAGGATAGAAAGATTCTTATAAATTCTTTTTTCCTCAACATTTCCCCCAGGTGGTTTTACCAAAAGTTCATGAATCATTTCTTGAGATGGTTTTCCCATTTTACTAGAAATGTTTTCAGAGATGAAAGAATGTGCAGACCCCGAATCAAACAACACACTACCATAATCTGAAAAAACAAACAAAGTACCTGATACAACTTCATTTGATGGCCCGACATCTACTGAAGTAGTTGCAAAGGATTTCACCACCCCTTTCTTCTTGTAGTCTAACTGCTTCCCATCACTCAAGCTCTTTGTCGGACACTCGTTTGCATAGTGACCCATCTCATTGCACTTATAACATTTCACTAACTGTAAATCAAATTTGGTCTTACCTTCAACTTGATCCTTTTCAGTGCAATCACTAGCCTTATGTCCCATCTTACAACATCAGTAGCACTTTCCATAATTCAGAAGACATTCCCCAGCATGCCTTTTTCCACATTTATCACAAACTGGAAACTTAGTTTTCTTACAATCAGACTTTTTTGAAGAATTCTTACCTTTCTCCTACCACCTCGGTCTCTTATTCTGTTGGTTGTTATCGAACACTTGATCATCGGAAAACTATATTTCCACCTTCTCCGCACATCGAACAAGCTTTTCATAACATTTAAACTCATGAGAAGCTAAATCCCTTCGATATTTTGGCTTTAATCCTGAGTAAAAACGATTGATTTTACTATCAAGGTCTCGGATAAAATTTGGAGCATACCTTGCCAATCGAGTGAAACATTCTTCATAAGAAGCCATTGAGTCTTCCTCTTTCCTCAATTCCATGAATTGCTTTTCCATCCTAAGTAGAACAGCCTTAGGAAAATACTTCTCAAGAAACATACCTTTGAATTCATCCCAGTCGAGAGCATCAATCTCATCAGCATCCCTGATATTTTTAACCATCGACCACCACTGATCTGCTTCACCCTCCAAATGGTAAATAGAAAGACTAACCTTTTGATTATCTGAACACCCCATGACATCGAAAATCTTCTCCAGTTCTTTAATCCACCCTTCAGATAGCACGGGGTCAGATGATCCTCTGAATGATGGGGGATGTTGCCTCATGAAATGTTCTTCCACTGACATGTTCCTCTGCGGTTGATCTGGCTGATCTCGTGCATGGATACCACCACCATTTATTGCTTGAGTCAACTGCGCCATTACTGCAACAAACTGTTCAGTTCCAATTCCGACTATCTCAGGATGCTGATTCGAAAGGTTATTTCCTTCTGCATGCCTTCCTAGCACTGCTTCCCTGTTTCCTCTGCAGAAAACCATTCTGAACAAACATGTCTTAGATGAAGCAACAGGGTAATCTTAAAATGCTATATCACTTCAATTTGACCATAAAAAAATATTTTTGGATAATCATTTAATCGAATTCTAACTCCTAAAGTTATCTAAACCTACCTTTGATAACAACTATAAGGCCCCAGCCTTAAACCATACTTAATCATGAGTTATTACAAGATTACACATTGAGGATCTTTTCGGGTTTAGAGTTTTAGGGAATTAGATCATAAAACTTGCATTACATTCCACATATAAACATAGTGGTTACATAAAGATAGTATTATTCTTTTCCATCAATGGAAACATATTTAAAATAAAACATGGATTTTTTCTTGAAACTTCCTTGACACTATCATAATATCATGTACCTTTCCCTTGACCTATGAAAAACATTTCAAAAAAACATTGGATGAGCATAAAAAGCGCAGTAAGGGATATAAAAATATGGAAAGGAAACATGGGTACATATATTCATAAGAATGAAATCATACTTTACCCATAAAACATAATCACTTAAAAATACCTCATCAAACCAAGAATAAATCATAGAAAAATAAGACATTAAGGTAACTTGAGGCATTCATAACAATCTTACGTAGGGAGTAACCCTCTTGGTTACGTTTGGAATACCGATCACAGTATAATACCTAAATCTCTTTGGAGAAACCATAACATTTCACTCCTTCGTGTTACCCAATGCATTGGAGAGCTATATCGGGCTCAACCACCCTTAGTTTATCACAGAACCACACATCTTCATAATAATTCCCATGAATGTCAACATAATTGTATCACATAAAACATGCATAAAGGAAACATAACATTTCGACCTTTCAATCACAAGATATCAATACAACACATTGATATAAAAACATTATTAAAACCATTTTCAATACCAAAATATAAGAAAATTTAAAACATGGTATTTATTTGTCTTTTAAAAATAAGGTATGGCTTGTAGAGGAAGCCGAAACTCAAATAACGGTCACGGCGGCGGAGAAGTCGTTGTCGCCGTATACGTACGACAAAAACATTCCCTTTTTTCGTTTAGTAAAACGCTTAGTATAAAAAAGATTCATTTTGGATAAACGTAAAATTCAAAGGGGTTTATACATTGTATAAAATAAGGTTGTGTATAAAACAAAATATGCCTCAATGAAAGGCGATTGAGACGATGTCCCATACCTCGGGTCTGACTTGACTCGATCATTATTTAATGTCCTGAATAATAAACTTGAGTTAATTTATACTTGTTTAAGAACCTTTTTCAAGTTAATTATTCATTTTATATCACTTATTGTCATGTCATGAAACTATGTAATTATTTAAGTTAATAACGGTCGTTTTAACGATCATTGGTACTTGAGTCAAAAATAAACCCTTTATAATTACAAGTTTTCCAGGGATCCATTATAGCCAAAATTATAATCATGATGTATATATCATATATATCATATATATCTAGTATATACATGCATTTATAATATTACATAATCATTTAGAGGTAAGAAATGAAATGCACCGTTCATGGAGACGGTAAGCCGTGCATACGCCTGAACACTACTTTCATTTCTATTTCGTATTTTTATAGAATGGAATCATAATGATATAAAGGTATATTATAATTATAGTGTAATATCATATATAATATCATAAATCCATACTTTATACATCCCACATATGGTATTAACGAATCAAATCACTTTGAGGGGGCGGTAGTCCGCACTTCCTTAAATGAAGATATCGTGTTTCCCATAATGGAAACCATAAAGGTATTCCCAAAATGAAAAATAAAGAAGCTTAAGGAAAACATAAACATATTATATATCATATATAAATATAGTGGCATCTTAACGGCCACCTTTGAAGGTGTTAAAAGAATGTTGAACAATCATCGTTTCGGGAGGCATAAATTCACCATCCACGGAAACAGTATGTCCTTTAACAATTAGATATAGGCGTGTGTAAGTGTATCTCGAATCCTTATTATAAAAACATCCGAGTATATTGAATATACTGGAGTTGTTACAAATGAAATGAATAAAAATAGTATAGGGGGTTGGAGAATCAAAATAAAACAAAAGGACTCAAGTGAAGACTTTACCTTAAAATCGGGTAACTCCTTTTGGTTTGAGCTCAAAGGCTTCCTTGGGAAGACTTCTGCCCAATGTGAGGCTTCAATGAGTAATAGAGGGATGTGGATAGCCAAAATGGGCAGGGGTTGGACGATCCAAAGGTTTTGGGAGTGTGGGTAAGGAGGTAGAGGTGGGGGCCTTTTATAAGAGGAGAGGAGAGGCACTCTTGGAAAGTAAAGATAAGTTACTTTAATTTAAAATGAGTTTCGGATTCAAAAGGTCCCACATTGATATAATTCAAGGATAAGGTGATAAGGGTTATAAATCCACTCATCCAATTGGTTTTGGCCATGTTTAGGTTTTAGATTTTACATTATCTTTCCATTTTATATATATCGTTAAATAATGTGGTCATCGCTGCATCATCATGATGTCATAAATAATTAATTTATTTAATGTATAAAAATTATAAAAAAACTAAAATGATTTAGGAAATATTTTTATCTTTCTAATTAATATTTATAATAAAAAATATAAATTGTATAACCCCATGTAAAAATTGTTTTAGTAAAATAACTCATGTTTGTGTCATTTTTACTTTAACATTATATAAAAAGTTATTTATGTCATTTCCCAATCAATGTGGCTCCATTGGGTCCCCATGTTGACCCATGGCTTGTATTGGTCGGCCATGACACATCCAATAAGGTTAGGACTTGTGTATAGGTCGTTTCATTTTATTAAAACATTATTCCTACCTTAAACTAGACTAATTACCTCTAATCGCGATTAAGAACTTAAGGGTTACTATTCACCAAAAAAATTATTTTAATCTCATTTAACCACATTTTACTTCTTAATGACAACCATGTATGTCGAATTTTTGAAATTCAAAACACAGAAGCGGTAAAATTTCATTTAATCGAAAAATCAGATTTTATAAGTACCACGTAGTGGTTTCACTATTCATCAAAAATTGATGTTTTTCAGAAAATTACCAAAAATTCACCCTAAGATATATTTGATACTCCGAATTCAAAAATTATGTCTATTTTACAAAATTAAAATCATATAAGTCACATTAATTAATTTAATAATTAATTCCCGCTCTCATGATAAATCACGTGTTTTTATGAAACAATAAGTATCAAAATATTGATACCAGTTTAAGTCCAATTTCAAAGTGAAATTTATTCCAATGACCACCATTGGATTAAATGGTAAAAATATATTCTAATTTCACTTCAAAACCAATTCAAAAGATAATCTAATCATACAAATAAATTAGATTAAAAAGTAGTTTTGATGTAAAATGCAGTATTTTTCACTATTCATTAAAAATGAACATTGTCTGAAAAATACCAAAAATTCACACAAAGTAAATTTTTATGTCCCAATCATAAAGAATAAGTTTATTTTGACATACATGCCTTATAAAATTGTCAAAAGACAGATTTAAAAATTGTTTTCCATCAAAAGGCAGTAAAACAAACTTTTAAAAATATTAGTGTATTTCATGCTTAAGATTGGATTTATTTTCATTTTAAGCCTCTAAAACACTATCTAATTCATTAATAGACATAGATAAAAATATATATTACTCATTACTTACTTGGGATGTTACATTATTATACCCATCCAAATAATAATGTATTTATTAACAATTACACCACGTCGTGGAGACGGTAAGCCATACGTACACACGAATGGTGACATGCCATTCAAAGGGTGGATAAAAAAATGAATTTAATTGTAAAGTAATTATAATAACATCAAATTATTATATATGATACTTTATTTATTATTTGAGAATGGAAACAACAAAGAAAAAGGAAGTGGAAGAAGAAAGGAACTTGAAAGATGGTGGTGAAATCATTACCTCTACTTCGGGTTCTTTCCTTTTATTTGTTCAAAAGGGATCCATAGGATGGCTTTCTGATAAAAAAAAGCCTCTAGGTTGAGGTGAGGGAAGTTGAGAGAATAGTTTTTTAGATTTTGGCAAAACCAAAAGGCTTTGATTGTGTGAATAATTGGTTAGAAGTGGTGTCCTTTTATAAGTGAGAGGAGAGGCTCTTTAGAAAAAACATAAAGTATTATTTTATAATAAATTCATATTCGGTTTCTAATGGCTCCAAATAATATTATTCAAATTATAATGTGGGGATGGGTCTAAATCGTTTCAACCAATATATTTCAGACATGTTTGGGTCATTATATTAACCTTATCTTTTAGTTTTAACTCTAAGTTATTTAGTTTGGCACTTACCATGTCACTTTGTATTTTTATTTTATATAGTCAATAAACATACTATATACATACAAGGGACACCCAAGTGGTCCATTAATGATTAACCTATCATGATATAAGTTCATTGACTGAACCTTAGATATTTAGTAATAGAATATCAACTAATAATATAATACTTGTTTTAAAAACACTTTTATGTCAATTTCGACACTATTTAATAATGGATTTTTTTTACTTTTGTAAAAAACATTATTAATTAGAAAATAATTCATTTGAGAAATCCTAACAAGTGATATTAACTAATAAAATTCTTGTATGGCATCAAAACATTCAATTTTTATTTATTTTAACAATAATAATATTAATTATTTGATTCATTCATTAATAAAGAAAATACCGCATCATTATTGTGTCATAAATAAATTTAATTATTATATGTCTAAAAATTATAAATAAAATACAATTATGTAGGAAATATTTTTAGCTTTGTAATGAATATTTATAGTTTAAAATATAACGTATATAATCCAATGTAAAAAATTTTTTCTAAAAGATATATGCTTATGTCATTTTTGTATTTACTTTTACTTAATTAATATAAAGTGTCATTATCACATACAAGTTGATCCATGGGGTCCCCAAATCGACAAAAATATGACCATGGTCGTACATGTATCAATAAAGAGGGTTAGGATACTTTTTAGTGTAATTTGTTATTATTATAATATTATTTGTTACCCTTATTTACCAGAGTTACTCTTTAACCATGGTAAATAAAATATTTACCGAAATAATTATTCAAAATGTCTAAAAATATAAGTTACCTATTTACACAATTTGGAAATCCATATTCCAAAAATGGAATCCATTTTTCCATATTCAAAACAAATAATAGGAAGAAATAAATTTAAAATTAATTACCGTTGTCAAAATAAAAAACATGTTTTTTTGAAATAATAACTATCAAAAGATTGACACGTGTTTATGTCCGGTTTAAATGTGAAATTATGTCCAATGACCAACATTTTATTAAATGGTAAAAATATACTCTAAATATACTTTAAAACCACCCAAATTAATAATTAATCACAATTAATTATTTCAATTAAAATTGTTGTTTTTAACTAAAATTTAGTAATTTTCACTATTCATCAAAATATGAATGTTACCTGAAAAGTTCAAAAATTTCAGTCTATGGTAATTTCGATATTCCGAATCCAAAAACAAAGGTCATTTTTAAAGATAAAGTGTATAAAATTCAAAAAAGTGTGTATTACTATTCTTAACAGCTAATATGACTTGTTTTGGTGTGTTAAAACTCGAAGATGCATATAACACACACTATTGTATTATTAAAGGAGAAGCGTATTGTGAATGCTTGGGGTATTACATTCTCCCCTCCTTCAATAACATTCATCCTCGAAATTTATGCTCATTATTGGAAAATTGGTGTTGACATTTCAAAATATCATAGTTGAAATCCCACATCAAAAAATTATTAATGTGGCCTCTATTTAAAATAAAGATTGGTAAGTATGAAGGTTAATGAAAATAAAACATACTAGGGTTCCATGTAGGAAAACATGGATATGGAAGGGAAATATAACAATCAATATCTGATGTAGAGTAGTAGATAACAAGGCTATAAAAAGTCCAACAATCCTAAATTCATAAATTTGTGATGATCTAAGGTACCATCTAGGACAAAATTTTTGTTCTATAATCCAATTCTTAATGGTGAGGAATTTACTTATGATATGGGCTAAGATCATAAGGATATATACTTTCTTTATAATTATAGTTTTACCCATTAATAAATTTCTACCACAAACTCATATTTCACTACAAAACATAATACAACTCAAAAATACTCTATTTTTCCTAATCATATAGGGTTCCAAATATAATGAATTTATAATTAACATATCAGACCCTTTAAAAAAATAAACTATATTATACAATACATGGACTTCAAATAGTCTAATGGTAGGTGATAAATTCAAATCACACTATGGTTGTGGGTTCGATTCCCGTAGCTTTGTCCGACACGACGGGTTATCACACGGTCTGCGTGTTGTCCTTTTATAAAAATCCAAAAATAAACTTTCAAACATAATCCATTGCAACCTTTAGAAATATCCAAAATAGTACTATCCAAACTCACAGTCCAAAATTTATAAGGAAGTTAAACACAATAAAGATCAATTTTTCCATGTAATAACATGTGAACACCTTAATCATGTATTATTTTAAAACAATGTAACATCTTGAATTACCAAAAAACCTTATTGATTACATTCATGCTCCCATATTCATTATAGAATATAGGATATAATCCTTCTATCCAAAAATGTTGTAAACTCCAATGATGAAAAATCATTAATCTGTTTCAAGGTAGTCAAGAATATCTAATATAATTATTCAAATCAACCATCTCATATTTCAAAATCACTACCTCATTATCAGGACCATATTAAGGATTTCATTTCCATCAACCATTTATTTTCCAAGAAGTGTAGCTTAATATTATGTCACTTATCTTAAAACTATATAATATCAAATCCTCAATAAAATAGTACTGAATTACAATCCTTTTTTATCTACATAAATCATATAACCAGTATATTGTTGATTCAACACTCAAATGAAATAATCCTATAATAACAACATAATAACACTAGTCATTATTCTTCATCTAAGGTTGTATCATAACATGATTATTATAAAATATCATTATTTGGGGTATACTCTGATTATCTGGACATTGGTTCCCATAGTGTCCCATCATCTTACAGACAAAGCATTGTACATTTAAAAACTATTTCTTACCCTTGCTGTCACATACTTAGTGCCCTTTTTCTCCACACTTATAACAAACTCTCATTCTCTTCAGGAATGTTCCAGGGGGTTTCTTCCCACAGTTATCACATTTGGGAAAAATCAACCTTACCCTCTTCCCTTTATCCATCTTTCTCCCTTAATCCTTTTCTTCTCTTGCTTCCCTTGAAATCTATAGGACTTAGATAATTCGTTAATTTTCTTATTAACACATGACACTATTTCTTCATATGTTTAGAAAACATGAAAGACTATTTCCCTTCTAAATGTAGGTTTAATAAAATGGAAGATATGATCCTTCTTACTCTTCGGATCAAATGTATTTCTGGATTTTACATTCCTTCTACTGGGTTCCATTTCTATACAATTGCATACATTAGGTCAGTTTATGAATTGCAATGAATAATTAAAAACTTGTAAAATACCTAATGTATATTGAATAGTTTATGGATATAATCCATAATCATAAAAATGTTTTCCTTAATTATGTATATAATCATAATCCCTTCATAATGGTTTCTAAATAAAATGATAATTATCCTAATCATATTCCCTAGGAGTGTCGTAACCAAGAGTGTAGCAAGGCCCGTTTTCATTCTCCAGTTCTCGTTCGATGCTAGTTCCAAGCGGTGTTTTCGGGTTTTACCCCTAGGTACATCTGTGCCAGAACTGCCTATAGCTGCTCATATCTAGACATGAATGTATTGCTTGGATAACTCACAAAATCTCTACAAGACCAAAATTCTAGAATGTTCTTTTATACTAATCCTCAAACTCTATATTAGGGCTATGTGATCTAATCAAAGTTTATCTAAATCCAGTTTCCAAGGTAATTGCTAAACATCATCTGATACCAACTGTAGCGCCCCGACCTCAGTTTACCAATGAGGGTGCACTATTTTAATACATATGTATGATTACAAGGAATCAAGTCCCAAAGGACCGATCGGTTTCGCAGTCTTATAAAATAGATTACAAACAAAAATGTTACATTACACTTTATAACACAAAACACAACATAAATAATCTTTTATGAATGCCATTATTCCCTTATCTTAACCATGATTATCAATCAGAATACACTTCGTGGAGTCCTGAAAAAAAAACATAGAAAGGGGTGAGCTCAAATTCTCAGTAAGGGTAAGCAATACAGCAGAAAAAATATAAATATTAAGAATGGTGAATAATTGAAACTGCATGCCTTTACCAATAATAATCATGAATACATTTACGGACAGAATATGAGATGAGTAAAAAATGACATAATAAAACAAAATCATGGGTATTCTAGTAGTAAATTGACCACATGGACCATCAATATTATTTTCTTAGTGAGGGAATGTATAATTCCGGCCATTCTGAAACATATTGTCAAGGCCTTGGGCAAGACGTCTAAAAATGATTAAGGCCTCGGCCAAAACGATAAATCAAATTGGGAAAGGGCCTCGACCAATTCCACGTCTAGTTGTTTCATGAGACCTACTGATGAATTGAGGAGCTCTAGCGGGCTCCACCCGTCACATACTAAGTCCAATACATTCCTCATATGGAATGGTTTAAACATATCATAAACAGTCGTATTTAAACTAGCATAAGAAATGTCAATACTTTAACCATAAACCATTAATGGTATAAAAATAGCACATCCACAGTCAAACATATCACAAAACCTTCAAAACAATATGGAATTTTTGTATCATAATAAATCAACATCAAATATACTTAAAATCCATCAAGGATGTTGACAAAGATGAAATCAAAACCCTTTTTACAAAAATATTTGTTTCTATTTTGAAATCATTTATGAGTCACATATTTATAAAATAAAACATTTACTTTAAAAATATTTTTAAAGTCTTGTAAGGGAAGCTTTGAACAGTTTATAATAGTAGGAAAAAAGCTTCACCCACCGTATAAGTTAAAAAAAGACATTCTTACCTTAATTTTGTCGAAAAAGATAAATTGACCTTGTTTGGAAAATGACGGAAATATTCCTTAATAAACATCTTATAAAAAGTCAACAAGGGTATAAATGACTTTAACCCATATTTTGTAAAATAGTAAGAATGTTTTGAAATTCATTTTTACAAAACATGGATGTAGATGATAAATAGGTCCTAGTAGATAATTACATATAATCAACCATGGATAATGAAGAGACTGTGAAATAAACCATTACCAATTTGGTAACTTATGAAACATGCACCCCGTGAAAGAGGTATCATACAATGAATATGTAAATAAACATAAATTAATGTTTATTATACAAAGAATACAATTATGGGCAGTACATACACAACACAAAAGGTAATAGTGGCAATATGGCATGAATATCACGGGAATAAGGAGTGAGATGAAAACCTCTTACCTTGCACTCTCCTTTAGGAGGGTATGTTTAACATCCTGTATGAAGACCGTAGTAAGTTATTAAATAATACCCAAACAATATTAATATTTATTATATCATACATTATTCATTTATGAATTTATAACACCCAATTAATAATAATTTCTTTGTTATATTAATATTTTGGGTAATAATCACTTTCTTAATCGTACGCGTTTTAACATGTTACTCTTGATTGTATAACATAGATCTTGATTTATATACCCCCAGAATATAAAACATGATTTATATATCATATATATTTATAATATAAATATGTATAATAGGCATATATATGAAATGGAAAACACCGTTTCTGGAGATGGTAATCTGTATGTACGCATAAACGTTGTTTCCGTTTTCATATAGTATTGAACGGAAGTAAGTGAATAAGATATATGTAAGTACATAAATACATATATATATAAATATATAAATCACCATTATAATTATTATGTAATATATTACATACTTATTAGTAATATATATATTTTTATAATCGTCGATGAATGGTGAACTTGGAAATGAATCTCATTGCGTCGTGGAGATGGTAATCCGTACATACACACGAGTGAAAATATCATTATTTTGGTATTGTAATAATATATAATTGGATGTTATATTATATATACAGAATCCTTATCATTTTATACTTATTATTTACTCTAAATACACATCATTATTATACCCATCCAAATTATAATGTATTGAATAACAATTACACCACGACGTGGAGACAGTAAGCCGTACGTACGCACGTATGGTGACATGTCATTCAAAGGGTTGATAGAATAATGGATTTGGATATACCATAATTAGAATAACATCACAGTATATATAATATACTATATTTATTATTGTATAATGGAAACAACAAAGAAAAAGGATGTGGAAGAAGAAATCAACTTGTAAAAGGGTGGTGAAAATCATTACCTCTTCTTCGAGTTCTTCCTTTTGATTTAACCAAAAGGGATTGTTAAGATGGCTTTCTGATCCAAATAAGGCCTCTAGTTTGAGGTTAGGGAAGTTGAGATAATATTTTTGTACGGTTTGACCAAACCAAAAGGATTTTAAGGTGTGAATAATTGGTTAGAAGTGGTGTCCTTTTATAAGGGGTAGGAGGGGATCTTTTAGAAAAACAGAATGTATTATTTTATAATAAATTTATAATCAGTTAATAACGGATGAAATGAGTATTATTGAAATTATAATATGGGGATGGGTCGAAATCCATTCAACCAATAGATTTTATTCTATTTTGGGTCATTATATTATCCTTATCTTTTAGATTTATCTCTTAGTTAATTTTTTTGACACTTATCGTGTCACTTGGTATTGTTATATTATATAGTAAATAACTTTACTATATACATCCAATAGACCCCCACGTAGTCCATTAATAATACACCAATAATGATATAAGTCCATTGGCCGAATCATAGATTTTTAAGAATATAATAACAATAAATAATATAATACTTGTTTTAAAAAATCTTTTATGTCAATTTTGACACTATTTAATAATTGATTTTTGTTAAAGTCTTAACAACATTATTAATTCAAAAAAAATTCATTTAAGAAATCCTAACAGGTCATATTAACTAATAAAATTCGTGGATTGCATCAAAAATTTCAAATTATATTTATTTTAACATTTATAATACTAATTATTTGATTCTTTCATTAATAAGGAAAATATTGCATCATTATTGTGTTAGAAATAAATTTATTTAATAAATGTATAAAAATTAGTAATAAAATAAGATTATGTAGAAAATATTTTTATCTTTCGAATTAATATTTATATTCTAAAATATAACAAATATAACCGTATGTAAAAAAAAATTTCTAAAAGTTATATGCCTATGTCATTTTTGTATTTACTTTAACATAATTAATATAAAGTGTCATTATCTCTTATAGGTGGATCCATGGGGTCCCAAAATCAACCCAAAGATTCCCATGATCAGAAATGTATCAACCAATAGGTTTAGGAGACGTTTAAGTTAATTTATTATTATTATAATATTATTTTTTACCGTTATTTACCAGATTTACCCTTTAACCATGGTAAATAAAATATTTACCGAAAAAATTAATCAAAATTTATAAAAATAAAAGTTACCTGTTTAGAAAATCGGGACATCCTAATTCCAAATATGGAATCCTTTATTCCAAATTCAAAACATAGACGTGGCAGAAATTAATTTAAAATTAATTCCCACTGTCAAAACACAAATTGTGTTTTTAAGAAATAATAACTATCAAAAGATTGACACTTGTTTACATCCATTTTAAATGTGAAATTACATCCAATGACTGACATTGTATTAAACGGTAAAAATATATTCTAAATAAAATTTAAAACCAAATCAAATTGATAATTTTTCACAATTTATTATTTCGATTAAGAAAAGTGGTATTTAATTAAAATTTAGTAATTTTCACTATTCATAAAAATATGAAACTTATCCGAAAAGTACCAAAATTTCACCCTAAGATATTTCGATATTCCAAATCCAAAAATGAAGTTTATTTTGAGAGATAAAATATATATAATTTCAAAAGTTTGGTATTATAATTCTTAACAGCTATTATGATTTTTTGTGGTGTGTTAAAACTCGAAGTTGCGTCTAACACACATAATTATATTATTCAAGAAAAAGAGTACCGTGAAAGCGTGTGGTTTTACATATATTAATTATAAAATTTCTTTAGTCTTTATATTAGAAAAGAGAATATTGGATTTCAAAAACAAAACAAGGTTCATTATAATCAAATTGACTAATTTCTATTACTTGATGATTGATACAATTTTAAATTTTGATTAAATTATATTTCAAATTAGGTGATTAAAATTCAATAAATAATTTTGAGGATAAATATATTGACGTTATTTTTATACCACAGTGTATGGATTAAGGAGATTATTATATTAAAATTTTATTATATTGGGTTTGGAGATTTTATTCATTATTATACTATTCCCCCACCATGTCATGGTGGATTCCAATGTGGATGTTACATGTTGTACCACAATAATGAAACCATTAATTTAACGAACTAATTATTACCTTTTATATTTTGTTAATTTGAGTCCCCCTCTTTTATTTTTATTCATATAATTATGAATGATATAATTGAATTTAATGTAATGAAGTGTTTTGTTTCCATCATTATAATATTGAAAAAATATATCTAAAAAAATAAACCTTTATGATTGAAGGTATGAGTTTGAAGTGATGATATCACACATTATGCGGAGAAACCAAGATAGAATAAAATTTTGGAGAGTTTTAAGGCCATGTTCTTCTTTTGGTATTTTATTTTATCATGATTATGGAAAATTTGATTGAGTCTTACTACCATCAATTGGATAATCGATCAGTTGAGTAATATATAAGTCAATTCATAAAAAAAGTCTCATATCTTAAATTGTTACCTATACAAGATTCCCTAATAGACATATATTTTGATGTAGGTATTTTATCTCATTTTGGAATTATGGGAGTTAGATATTGGATTTTTGTATAAATGATGAGGTAGATCGTTTGGGATGATGTAGAAATTGTGCTAGTGCTTGACGTGGAACAAAATTACACTATTACTAATAATCAATAATGTACTACTAATAAAAAATGGGAAATTAGACGAAGAATTAGAAAATAGTTAGCAAATTCAATAGAATATTTAGTATATCATAATATTCTTCCATATATATATATCATAAATGTTCCATTGGTGTAGTATGTTATGGTTTTGGAAGCTATTATGTATGAATTTTTTGATATCCTATCCTGGTTTGGTTTATTGGGGTCAAATAATTTTTAATTGTCATGGAGTATCATAGAGAGGTATATGAATTTATTGTACCACTTCGAATGATGCATAGTCTGAATCCATAGAATTTTTTGTTGATTTAGTGGTTTTTATTTATTTGTGTTTCCTAGTTTTATTATTTCAATTATGTTTCCTTAATTGAACTCTTATAAAAGGAATTCTCAAACCATTATTCTAGAATGATTTATATTAGAGAATCACTAAATGTTATTGGTGGTTCCAAATGTTTTCTGTTGTGGATGGTTTCAATATATATTTGGTGGTGCATGATTGGGATATATTCTTTTCATTATTTTTGTACTTGGGATGGTGTCAACAGTTGGGTTCATGAACTTCATGAATATTTATATTTTTTTATAGAGAAAACTTGGGTTATGTTACGAGTTTCGAGGGATGTTTTTTTGGAATCATGGTAATTACTGTTGTGTTATCAATGATGTTCCATGATTTTTATTAAAAATTCAAGTCATGAAGTTTTTAATATTACACATTCCATTGATGAAATAAATAAATTAAACTTTTCCTGGGGATAAATTTTTTTGATGGAAAGAGATTTCATACACTGTACCTCATATTCTCTATTATATTAAAAAAATTATCAATTTCTAATTTAGTTTCTATCATTTATTGGTTTTCTCAATGCTTGTGGGATTTCATCATATGAAATTGTATTTTAGGCTATAAACTTTTTTAAGATAGTGTGTGTTTGTAGGATTATTCTATTGGGAACTTATGGGGTGTAATGGTAACTAGTGTTACAGTTAAACACATGTTATATACGTTGACATAGAATAGTGAGTTCATGTCCAAACCCTATTTACTATTTAATGATATTACTAAAACATTTGGTTTCTTCAGTGGTTTCTGATGTACACTAGATTACTATCATTACAATAGTATACACCACCATATCATATTCAAATGACTACATCACATGGGATCCCAAGAAGGGGGGAAACATAAAATATCTATTAGGGTTAGTGCATGCATAATTAAATGGATGAATTATTAAATGGTATTTTCAATGTATAACCATGTTGAATGTTTTAAACATTTTTGGGGTCTCATTCAACCCCCAATCCACACATAATACCCAACTCACCTTCACCTTCATTACCCTCAATTATATGGACATAACGTATGAGTTTTATAAATACATATTGTTTACTATTTATGGTACATATATTTAAATCATAAACTATAATACTTTCAAACATTGTACCAATTTTTTCATTCCTTAATCATGTCACGATTTCCTATTTATTTATTGGTGACATGTTTTGGAGGGTTTGGAATTTTATATTTCTTCATGACTCAATAATGATAATTATATCCTTCATAGGGATGAATAATTTATTTCTACATGAATATAGTCATTTCAGGTAGGGTTAACACAATTTCCATTATTTAGTTCCTCAACAAATGATTTTATTCCTTTTTTATAAATTTGTTACTATTTAATGATATTATTTATTTTATATAATTAATTTTATTTTGTAAAATAGTTTCCCATTTGGGTTTTAGAGAATTTGAAGGGTTACCCCATTTAGGAATGTGTTTAAAATAATTATTTTCATTTTATAATATCTATTGTTTAGAAATCCTCTTAAAGGTTATTTATAAATATATTTTGACTATTCCAAGACTGTATTTATAGATAAAATTAAATCCAAGGGTTTAAATATATTTTAAAATAAATATTTGTTCTTAAACCTGGGTGTTTAAAATAAATAAATAAATTATATATTTTAAATATTTTTTTTCTAATATTATTACTTTTATAAAAATAAAATGTAATAACTATGAGAACCTATTACACGTTTGATATTTATTTTCATAAAATACTACCCTTTGTGGAATTCCTCTTATAGTTGATGTTATTGAGTCCTTATTACGGGTCATACTTTATAAATTGAAATTAATTGGTGTATTTGAGGAACAATTTTTTCAATGGTTTTATGTGACAATGGATCTATTTTTATATAAAAAATATATATATGAGTATACCTATTAATATATATGTATTGTTCTCATCTCTAAACTATTTTCCATTGATATTTCATTCTTCCTTTCACAATCCATTATAAAAAATAAATACCTTTAGAGATATATGACTAAAAATGACACAATAGTTTCAGATCACAAACTATAATGTGTCCCTTAGTATAGATCATACCCCACTATGAAGATTTTCTTTTCGCATTTTACATGTAGTGTTTGAATGAGAATTATGTAACATAGAAAATATTAGGTGTTAAAATATGATTGATCATGTTCTATATTTTTTTTAGATCTCATAATTAGTTACTCTATTCTCCCTTGGTTTATTATGCCATGAGTATTATTTCAAGAATTATTATTATTTTTGTTTATGTCTAGTTCTGAGGTTTCATGTCATTTTTTAATTAAAATAATATCTTTTTATGATGAAATGTTTCTTTTAAACATATGATTCTTCAATTATTATAGTATTGAAGTTATTATTTTACATTTAAATAAAACATCAATTATAAAAAATAATTTTTTGAACATTTTAAATAACCCTTACCATATTTTGAATAATTTTGGAAACCGACCTTATAAATTTATTTTAATAAAACATGAAATACATCTCTTATAATCATAGAAGTAATAGTTATCTTATAATTGCTTGTGGAAATTGTACTAAAATCTTCAATGTTCAATGTAACAAACAAATGTTTTTTAAAAAAAAATGAAATGTATGAATCATTGTATTTTGTTGATATTTGTAACTTTCCTTTGAAAATATTTTTGCCACTTCAAAGCTTTGAATTTTGAAAGCGGTCATCTATAATTGTGTTCAGTAACTTATTTGGAGTCTAATGGATCCAACATTTTTTTGGTGAATTGTAATATATCTGTATGAATTGTAAATAGAATAGTAATATGAACTAATGAATATTAAATTGTATTAATATTTTGTATTCTTAAGGCAATAAGATGATGAAATCTTGGTTTATTTTTCAGTGTGATATATAAGTAGTATTTTTTAAATTTTTAATTTTTGAATTAAGTATGATTTTATGTAAAATTTAAATTAATGATATTTTGAATATTATTTTCAATAAATAGACTTCATTTTTTAGTTCTACACATTGTGAAATGTTAAGAGTATATTTTTGAGATACTTAAAAAATACATGAATTTTCGATGAATAGTGAAATACAGAAAATTGTGTATATTCAAATTATTAGTAAAATAAACTATTTATGACATCATAAGTTATGTTATAGCATTTGGTTTTAACAAATATTCAATAATTACTATTTTGGGTCACAATGATTATGATTATTTATAGTCATCAGAAAAAAATATTATAATAATGATTAAAATAATGTAAAATACCCCCTCTTTTCCCTCTTCCATAAAACCTCTCAGGTCTTGAGTATTATCTATATTCTACACAAATTTCATCCTAGTTCCCTTATCAACCTTATAGATATGATGTTATAACCAAATGTCCATAACCAAAGGCCTTAAAAAGGATCTCAAGGAGTATAGATCAAGAGGTTAACATCCTCTTCTGTTTTCTTTATTTTCATTCATCTTATGTTATTATTTTATATTTGATTTGGATTATGATGGAATAAGACATTACATATACCTCTTACTACCCATAGTTTTTTATAAGTGATAAGATACATTTTTTCTCTCATCAAACTTCGTTATCAAATTTTAAGTGACATTGTTAGGCAACCGAAATTTAATAATGGACTTCTCAACTCTTCTATATTTTGAGTTCCTTTATATTGTTATTATTTCCTCATCTCTTAATATATATGATTCATAAAATATATAGATTGTTTTTTATTATAGATGTTCTCATGTTCATGGAAAATTAATCTTCATTCTTCTTTTCCCCTCCCACTCATTCAAGGAATAAAAGCATTGTCCATGATGTTTCGAATTACCTACATTGTGGACGATGTGATTTTAATTTCCTTTAATTGCTTCAATTCAGTCCATGAAACCATTTATATGGTTTAAACATATTATAATTATTTTATTATATCTAATATATTCTTATGGAATCATTTCTTAATCATTTTATTAATTTCTGAATCAAAATATGTTCTTAACAATCGAAGAATCGTTAAAATTACAAAAAACATTATCCATAACGATTTAACATATGTATCATCCTCATGTTAGAATTAAGAATAATAAATGGTATAATTTATTTTTCAAGAAATATTTTACTCCCATACAATTTCAATTCCAGAGTTTCACTTCCAATCGACAAGAACATTCCATCATGAATCAATCATGAAAATCATATAAAAACACACCCAAAATAGTGTAAGAAACAAGATAATAACATTTAATGGATATAATGTTGTAATGAAATGATAATATAATGTATTATAAATATTTATATGTATTTTATGATATAAATAAAACACCTATAAACCATTATACATGCGGTTTAATCAAGTTGGAAGTAATCTGAACCCGAGGTAAGGGAAATCTTAACCTGATTTACATTCTTTGGGTTCACCTTTTAATTCATTAATTATGAGTTATTAAAATTGTTTTTGTGATGAAAAGTATTTATACAATGATTATTTAGGTGTATTTATAAAATATATATATTATAAATCCACTATATTTTTACTCACTTGAAATATATGATATTTGTAATGGGCTTTTAATTTAACACCCCCTTTAAAAATTCTTTTTTACAAAATTCAATAGCCATGTTTTTATGCTATTATTCATGTTGTATGATTATGTTTTGGTCCTTGGGAATTTTTTATGATGAATGGTGGGACCATTATTTCCTTCCAATGCATTGGGTATGTGTAAATTGGATGACAACCTTATGGTTACTCCATGTGTAACTGTGATGGTTCCACAAAATGTAAGGAAGTCGTGAGGGTTAAAATTATAATGATGTCAAGAGGGTTAAAAGATTAAGTAGGTAATGACCCATGATGCCTTTATTTTTATAATTATGTTCTCTTGTTTTTTTGGATCATGTGGAAATCTTGTGTTACACAATGTATGTATATATGGGTGATTTGTATTCCTTTTTAATATGTTTTCATATGTTACAAGTATTCATGGACATCCCTTCTTTTTAATATCCCTTACTATGATTTTTGTGCCCATACCACATTTTAAATGATATTCATAGGATGTAAGGATTAGCAAGAAAAATAAGAAATCCATGTTATATTTTTGAAGAATTTTCAATGAAATCAGGTTTCATTAGAATAGTTATATATTTTGGAAGAAATGAATTTTTTTTTATGGTATCAACACAGTAATAATGTATAATGTAATAATATTTTATGTCCCATATATCCAAGTATCTTAACATGAAAATATCCTCAATGTGAAATGATGTTATTTATTTACTAAATGCATGATTATGTAATGTAAGGATGTTGGGTCATTATAGTTGGTATTATAGGACAGTTTAGATAACATTAATGGATTTGATCATGTTATAAGAATACCATAAATGGTTTTTACTCTATGATTAATTTTAAATGTTGTAGAATTTAATCATTACAATTTTTCTTTGTATAATTTATCTATTTTTTAATGGTTGTCTGCAAAGGAAACATGAATGCTGAAGAGGAGATTCACTGACAGAATGTCATCCTTCTGAATCTACAACCCAGAATGGTAGGGATTAGAACTGAGCAGTTTGAGACCGTAATGTCTCATCTTATTCTTGCAATAAATTGTTTTGGAATCCATGAAAGAGAATAACTTCAGGTACCAGAAATGAACATGACAATAGTCGATCATTTTATGAGACAACACCCTCATGCTTCCAATGGATGTTCTGACCTAGTAACGGCTGATGGATTGAATAAAGAACTTGAATAAATATTTGATGTTATGGGATTTTTAGATAATAAAAAGGTAATAAATTACATATATCATTTTGAAGGTGAAGCTAATCAGTTGTGGTCAATGGTATGGAATATCAGGGATATAGATGATTTTGATTCCTTAGAATGAGATGAATTGAAAAGTTTTTTCCATGAAAAAAATTATCCAAAGGTGGGGAGACATAGGATGGAGGAGAAATCACTTGAAATGAAGTTGGAGGACGAAGATTTAGTGTCCATGTATAAAGGGAACTTCACCCGCCTTACGAGGCATGCTTCACATCTTATTCGTTATCTTGATAGAAAAATAATCCAAATTTACTCAGGACTGAAACCAAGGTATCAATGGGCGTTGGCCTCCCATGAATTCAAATGTTATGAGAAACTAGTATGATGTGCTGAGAGGGTAGAGATGTCATATTATGATGAGAATATGAATTGTGGAAACAAGGATAAGAATAGGTCTAGATGGCATGAGATGGGTAAAATATAACCAAATAAAACTGATTGTAAGATAATCATTTTTCCAGTTTGTTAAAAGAGTGGCAAGAAGCACCCTATGGAATGTTAAAATAAAACTGGGAAGTGATTTAAATGTCGTATGATTGTACATATGGCCAAAAATTCTAATGAAAATGATCCTATGACAAATCCTGATAAGAAAACTCTAATGTGTAATAAATTTAGAGAGATGGGTCATTATGATAATTTCATCCCAATGATTTATATGAATGATGCAAACAAGAAAAAATTTGAAAAGAAAGGTTGGGTGAGATCCATCATGACTATATCAGAAAATGTCGGTCCATCCAATGGGGTAGTATCAGGTACCTTGTTTATAAACTCAGATTTTTGTAATGTTTTCTTCGATACAGGGTCTACACATACCATCAATTATATGAAATTTTTTTATAAATTGGAAATATGACCTAAAAATTATATCTGAACAGGTTATTAAATCACCAGGGGGAATATTATAGTATAGAGTTATTATAAAAATCATTTTATTGTGGTCTGTGGTATGAATTCAACTAAAAAACATATTATATTAAACTTTATCATGTTTTATGTTATTATTCTAATGGATTATATTTTTTTATCAGGCTATTATTGACTGTATAGAAAAATAAGTTTTTTACCAAAAAGGATTTCAGTTTGTATACAGTAAAGAACCCATATAATTGGTAACATATCAAGAAGCAGAGATAATTTTGAATAATGGAAATGAATGTTAACTTCCTCATATTTGTGAAAATATGTAACTGTTCAGATTAATGATGTGCTAGTGGTAAATGAATACCTTTATGTTTTTCTTGACTATTTACATGCTGTCATACCTGATCGGGAAGTTTAAATCACAATCCACATAGTTCCTGATGCTAATCCAATATCAAACCCCCATATCGTATGGCTAAAATAGTACTTATTGAATTGGAAAATAAGTTGTAGGATTTTCTTGATAAAAGCTTCATTCATCCAAGATCATCACAGTGGTAAGATCTTATTTAGTTCATTAATCATAATGATGGTTCCATGAGACATTGTGTGGATTACATATCATTGAATCTAATCATGATTAAATACATCTATCTTTTTCCTCACATTTATTACTTGTTTTATCTTCTCTAGGGAGCTTAATGCATTTCCAAGATTAACTGGATATCTGGATACCATCAGCTGAAGGTGAAAAAGGATGACATCCTGAAAACAACCTTTCATAATAGATATTCGCTTTATGAGTTTTTTGTTATGTCATTTGGGTTAACTAATTATCCTTTTTTATTCATAAATTATATGAATAGAATATTAAATGAGTTCATGGATAAGTTTGTGGTTCATTTTATTAATTACATTCAGGTATTTTCTATAATTAATAATGTGAATGAAAAACATTTGAGGGTATTTTTACAGGCCATAATGGAAAATAAATTGTGTGGATAATTCCAATAGTGTGATTATTGGATGTATAAGATTTTTTTTCGTGGGGATATTATAAATATGGATGGAATAATAGTCGATCCTTAAAAAAAGAAGTTGTTTATGATTGTATAAGACCTACAATTGTTATATAAAATTTTATTTTTCATGGATTAGTAGGTTATTACTAAGTGGATGTTTTGAACATTAGACGATTTGAAATCCTGATAACTAAGTTAACACGAATAGAGGATAAATTTTTTTGGATAGAGTAATACGATCTTTGTTTTCTAGAATGGAAGAAGAGATTGGTGAATGCTCCAGTTATGGACATGCCCTTTGGAAATGGTGTTTTTTTATCTACAGTGATGCTTATTTTAAGGGACTTGGTTGAGTTTTGATACAGAATTATCATGTAATTTCTAATTCTTTAACATAAATAAAACTAGATGAGTTAAAATTTCCCACAAATTATTGGGAATATGCATATGTGTTTTTTTAATTGAAAATTTGGAGGCATCATTAATACAAAACCAAATGAAAAATATATACTTACCATAACAGTCAGAAGTATATATTCAGTCAGATGTAATTACTCATGCGGTAGCAATAATGGCTTGAACTGAAAAATCATTACGATTTCATGATAATTTACTATCCCAAAAATGGAAACAAAGTGGCTGATTCCTTGATTTGATATCATCATTCACCAATTACCTTGTCATGTTTGAAACATGATCCATTGATTACTGATTTGATGAATTTTGTGTAGGAAAAAACGCTGGTTTATCTCAGGTTTCAGTGCATTCATGATTATCAAATATAATTAAGAAAGTGAAGAAGGATGACCATGAGCTATAGAAAAATGAAAAATTGGTTAAAATGTTAATGTTACAAGAATATAACCATGATAATGTTTGTGTTTTAAGATTTGGTAAATAGTTCTATGTGGCTTGGGATTCCCACATGAAGAATGAATTGTTGTGTGAAGCTCATAGTTCTCAATTTTAAATTTATCCCAGAAGTACTATGATGTCAAAAGTACTTCAAGAGTATTATTTGTTGGATGGAATGAATATAGATATATCATATTTTACCATGAAATGGTTTAAATATAAATAAGTTAAAGCAGGGTGGTTATTGACAAAGGGGATGCTATAACCTTTCCTAGTTCCAGACTAGAAGTTGGAGAATGTATCCATTGACATTGTGGAGGGACTACCAATGTCTTCTTGAGTTAACAATTTGATTTGGGTTTTTGTTACATAGATGAAAAAATCTTTACATATTCATTATTTTCGAGATACAATGACTTTGTATCAGTTTTCTCGACAGTACCTCAAAGAGATTGTTTAGGATACATGGATTTCCTCATTACATTGTTTCTGTCCAGGATCCAGGGATCACTTCTTTATTTTGGTAGGAACTTTATAAGTCATTCAACATTAAATAAAATATATGTACATATTTTCATCTTGAAATAATATGGGAAGTCTGAACAGATGATTCATACATTGGTGGATATGTTTCATGCTTGTTTAATGGACTATCAGAGAATATGTGATCAACATCTATCTTCAGTTGAGTTTTTTTATAATAACTGTTTTCATTCTAGTATTAATGATGAAACATTTTGTGGCGTTGTATGGGAAACTGTATCGAGATCTAGAGTTTTGGGATGATGTTGGTAAATGAATGTTGATGGGGCTATAATTAGTTGTGATGTGGAAGAGAAATTTAAGATGATCCAATATCACATGAGGACAACGTAGTGGAGGCAGAAAAATTATGCAAATAATAGAAGGAAGGACTTCTCTTTCGAGGTAGGTGAACATGTATTCCTTAAATTATATCTTAAGAAATGTGTGATGTGTTTCGTTATGAAAGGGATGCTATGACCATGGATCTTCGATCCTTTTGAAATCATTGAGAATATCGGACGAGTTGCATTATGAGTAGATTTTCCTCCCAGCTTGTCTCATGTACACATTGTTTTTCATGTTTCGATGTTGAGGAAGTATGTACCGGATTCATAAAATGTATTGAGTCAAGAAGAAGTTCATCTATATTATAACATTTCATATGAATAGAAACTTGTTCTCATTCTTAATCGAAGGGAATATGTATTGTAGAATAATGTAATCCACACTGTAAAAGTTTTTTGGAGAAACATCATGGTAGAAGAAGCATGAAAGGAGACTGAAAATGCTATGAGAGTAAGGTAACATCATTTGTTAAATATGATTATAAAATTATGTGGAAAAAATTTGCAGGATGTGGAAATAATGTAACACACAAATGTTTAAAAAATTGGAAATGCAAGACATGTTATTTTAAGTAGATATTTATAAATTTAATATAAAACTAATATATCAACTTCAATATATTGAATTTAAAAAATGGTAATCTATAATTCTGTCTAGTAAGTTATTTGGAGTAAAATGGAACCAATATGATTTATGGTGAATAGTAACATACCCTTAAGAATAGTAATATGAATAGTAATATGACCCTGATGAATAGTAAATTCTATTAATATTTAATTTTTTGAGGCTTTTAAGATAATGATAATTTGGTTAATTTTTTATTGTCATATAAAATCATTTTTAGTTCTAATATTACTAAATATTTAATTAATTATGAATTTATATAAAAATTTAATTAATGATATTTAGAGAATTATTTTCAAAAAAAATTTCAAATTCACTTTTGAATTATACAGGTCAAAAAATGGTATAGTTGAATTATACGGATTTTTCTAAAATTTATGAATTTTCGATTAGTAGTTAGATATGGTAAAATACGGTATAATAAAATTATTATTAAAATATGCTATTTATGATATCATAAGTGATGTATGCCCCCTTGGTTTGAACTCACATGACATTATTACTATTTTGGGTCACATGATTTATGATTATTCATAGTCTTGAGAAAATATATTATAATAATGATTAAAATAATTTATAACACCTCTTATCCTCCACTATAAATACCTCCTTCTTTTCCGTCTTCCTCCCACACCTCTCAAGGTCTGAGCCTTCTCTAATGTAACACCCTAGGATTTCATAATATGTTATCTCTTTAATGTAATTCAATAGATTATTCTATAGGCAACACCGAGATCGAGTTCACAATGACTTACAAAACTAGATGTTTAAAAAGAAGCTATGAATAATATTTACTTCATTTGTAATTTTATATAAAAATTATACTTTTAACATCCATATTATGTGTTTTTAGGCATAATATATGAAAAAATTCAACATTTCATATAAAAGATGTGTTTTTCCAAAAAAAACACAATTTTAACACAATTTGATGGAGAATTTTTTTTGAGTCCAATATATGACTCTTGTATATATTCACTTTTAAAAAATAAACTTCTTCATATTAAGGGAGACATAACAGTTTAGTTTGAATAAATTTTTGTCATTTTCCTGGTAACTTTCATATTATGATTAATAGTAAAATTTAATAAATTATAATTGAAAACAACATTATTAATGTAAATAAATAATTGTTTTAAATTATATATTTGAATTGTTTTGATGTAAAATTTGATTGCATTTTTATCATTTAATCCATTTCTGGTTATTAAAGTAATGTTACATTTAAATTGGACCTAGTCACATGCATATATTTTGATAGTTTTTACTTCATAAAAACATGATTTCTAGTTTTTTATACAAAATTAAGTTTTAAATTAAGTAAGGAAACTTATATGTTTTGAATTTTTTGAAATATAAATAAATTTTTAATTCAGAATATCCAAATTATCTTATTGTGAATTTTTAATTTTTTTTAAATCAATCAATTTTTGAAGAATAGTTACAAATACTGCATAGTACATAGAAATCATTTATTTCATTTTAATATATATATTTAATAAAAATTTATCGTAAAATAGATACATAATATAAGGACCCGACCTTATACATTACATAATATTGAATTAAATGAATAATTCACATTGAGAATCTTTTTAGGTTTAGAGTTTTAGAGAATTTGGACATAACAATTACATATAAAAAGATTACAAAGTAGACTCTTCTACCCAGTATCCATTTTTTTTACAAAACATGAACTATTGAAAAATAAAGAGTCAGGTCTAGATCCATGTTTAAGAGAACAAGAATTTTTCTTCATTCTAACCTTGACCCTTTTCCACATTATTTCATGTGGAAAACATTTCAAAATCTTGGGATGAGCATATAAAGCTCTGTAAGGGATACACAAAGAAGGAAAATTGTTAGTTTTTCATAAAAAAAAATAAACCATGAATTCTTTATCAAATAAATAATTTTCATCTTTTTTGAAGAAGTAAATACTCTTTAATGAACAAAATATCATTACTTATGCTTCGGTAACCAAAATATTACCATAAAACCCATATAGAGAACACAAAACATATAAAGGTAACTTGTAACAAAAACATACTTAAATGGAATAACCATACTGTCGACTTCCACACATATCACTAAATGGAATAGCCATACGGCTGACATCCATACCCAATGCATTGGAGGTTATAACATAACCACCCATCCTGGTATTCATGGAACCACCCATCATTTTGTTTATCACGCAACCACCCATCAAATGTCTACGTACCAATATAAAATCATATCACAAATAACAAATATAAATGAAAGGAAACACTTCCACATTTCAATAACAATATATCACTTAAATATATTGACATAACAAATCCATTTTCAAAACCATTTTCAATACCAAAAATAGGTAAAAGAGTATAAGGTATTTATTTTCTTTTAAAAAACATTATGACTTACTGAGGAAGTCGAATATCAAATAATAATCACGTCGGTGGAAAAGGTCGTTGTCACCGCTTACATTAAAAAGAAACATAGTTTTTTGAAATTTACTAAAACACTTAGTTGGAAACAATTCCTTTTGAAATGTCAAGGGTGTTTATACAACGAATAAAAGAATGTCGTGTATTCTAACAAAATATGCCACAATGAAAGGATATTGAGAAGAAGTCCCTTACCTCGTGTCCAACTTCACCCGTTCGTTCTTTAATATCTTGAATAATAAACTAATGTTAATTTTTACATTCTTGAGAACCTTTTTCATTTTTATTATTCTTTTTTTATCACTTATTACAATGTTATAAACATTATGTAATAATTTAATATAATGACATTCATTTAGTCGATATTTGGTAGTTGAGAAATAAATAAACACCTTAAATTTACAAGTTTTCCATGTGGTTAATATTCCATTATATTCAGAATGACATTAATTATTTAGATATCATATATATCATATATATATCCAGTATATACATATAATTACATAACATTTGGAGGTAATTAATGAAATGCACCATTCATGGAGACGGTAAGTCGTACGTACGCATGAACGCTACATTCATATCTATTTATTATTTTAATGGAATCAATACATTATGATACATAGGTATATTATAATTCAATTATAATATAATATATAATATCATTAATTATTTCCTTTATACATCCCACATAATTCATTAACGAGACACATCATTTTAAGGGGGCGGTAGTCCGCACTTCCTCAAATGAGATTATCGTTTTTACTGTCTTTGGAAACCATAAAGGCTTGATATAATTGAGAAGTACAGAAGCATAATGATATCATAAACATAATATATATCATATATAAATACAGTTCCATCATATTGGTCACCATGAGAGGCAGTAAGATGTAATTGAACAATCATCGTTTCGTGAGGCGTTAGTTTTCCATCCACAGAAACATTATGATCTGCATCCATTAGATGGAGGTGTGTTTAAATGTAGTTATAATCCTTATCTTAACAACATCATAGTATATTAAGGATAATGGTTTTGTTAAAAAATAAATTAAAAAAAGAGTTTAGGTGTTGGAGAATTAAAATAAAAGAAAAAAATTTAAGAGAAATTGTTACCTTTAATTTGGGTAACTCCCTTTGTCTTGAACCAAAGGACTTCTTGAAGTGCTCCTTTCCTAAGGCAAGGCGTCTAGAAGGAGGATAAGGATGTAGGGAGATTAATTGGGTAATTTTTGGATGGGAAAAATGGCTTTACAGGTGTAAGGAATTTATTAGAAGTGGTCTCCTTTTATAAGGGAGAGGAGGGGCTCTTTAGGAAAGTGTGAAAATAGTATTTTATAATATAATGATATTCAGTTTCTAATGGTCCAAAAATCATTAAGGTAAAATATAATATGACTAAAATTCTTAAATAAAATCATCCAATCATAATTTCACAAGTTTTTGAAAATAATTTAATCATTATAATCATATTTATTTAAATCATTTATTAATGATGTAAATACTGCATCATTATTGTGTCATAAATAATTTAATAAATTTGATGTCTAAAAATTACAAACAAATTCCATGATGTAGGAAATCATTTTATCTTTTCAAAGAATATTCTTATTAGAAAATATGACTTATATATCACCATATAAAAATTACTTAAAAAATTATTTTTGTTAATGTCAATTTTGTCTTTACATTAAATTAAATAATCTAAATTGTCAGTTTCACACCCATGGTGCTCAATGGGGTCCCCAAATCGACCCAACGATTCCCATGGTTGTTAATGACTTAAGTAATATGGTTTGGGAATGTGTCAAGGTAATTGTGAATTATTATAATATTCTTTTTACCTTGAATTACCAAATTTTCCTTTAACTGCGGTAAATAAAAGTCAAAAGTTACTATTCACCAAAAATTATTTTCATCTTAATGAACTAAATTTTACTTATTTATAAGATCCATGTATAAAAAATTTTAGAAATTAAATTCACAGAAGTCTAAAAATATAATTTAAATGAAAAAGTTTGTTTTTTAACTACCACTAAGTTGTTTCACTATTCATTAAAAATTGATGATTTTCTGAAAAATACCAAAAATGCAGCCTAAGATATGTTTGATATTATGAATTCAATAATGCTTTATATTTTTCCAAATTCAAAAAAAACAAGCGGCATTAGTTAATTTTAAAATTTATTCGCGTTATCAAAACAAATAGCGTGTTTTTAAGAAAAATAACAATCAAAATATTGATACTTGTTTATATCCAATTTCAAAGTGAATTTAATTACAATGACCAATATTTGATTAAATGTTAAAAATATATTTTAATTTCACTTTAAACTAAATTAAAAAGATAATATAACAATATAAATAAATTAGATTAAAATGCACTTTTAAATTAAAATATAATATTCCTCACTATTTATTAAAATATGAACTTTATCAGAAAAATAACAAAAAATTACCAAAAGTAAAATTTGATGTCCCCATTCTAAAGAAAGATTTTATTTGTCCTTATAGAATGTATGAAATTAATGAAATCTAGATTTTAAAAGGGTTCTCCATTAAAAGGCTATAAATCGACCTTTTGAGATAAATTATGCTTAAAATTAGATTCATTCATATTTTAAGCCTCTAACTTTTTATTGGATTAATGTAAATAAATTAAACAATCATATATAATCATATTGTAGTTAGTTTCATTCATTCATGCCGATTACAACAGATAGGAGTTAACTATCATTTAAAATAGTAATATTATATTATTAGTGTGCAATGAATGATCCCAAAAAAACTCGTTGTTGCGTATTAGTTATGCTATCGAACATAGCAACCCCATTAAAGTAAAATTAATATTTAATTAAAAAATATCAATGAAAATAAAAAAATCGTATTCTTCATTTACCTAGGATGTTACACATAATACATATATTTGTACTATTAACGTCATTTCACTCATTTTATGAAATGGATCCACATTAACATAGGACCTATAACTCCATGACCACAAAAACACGGATCCAACACATTTTTTACAACATTTTCCAGATTACCAGGAATCATGTAACAAAGGAATGATCATTTCAGCAGTCTTTGAAAATAGATTACATTCATCAACCTTTTATTACAATTAATAAAATAAAATATATAATAGATACTCTATTGAGAATTATATTGTTCCCATATCTTATCCCTACATTTCAAAGGTAAACAATCCATGGAAATCTAGGTAAATTAAACAAAATAAATTTGTGAGCTCAGATGCTCACTAAGGGTACACAATATAGCCAAGATATCTCATTTAAGAATATAATTTTATGTCATGGTACAAAACTAAAACTAAATCCTTTTAAAACCACATTATCAACATAATATGTCATGAATATATAAAATACATCTATTTAATCATTTACATTGATATTATACTAGTTAAATAATCACATGTCAAATCAATAACAAATAAAATAATGAGGTAATGAATAATGTTAGAAATCTTATCCACTGCGTGAAGGACTAATTACATCACCATACAAAAATATTTTATTATGGCCTTTTTCCAACACACTAGTTTGTCGCATGATACATATTAATGAATTGAGGGGATATAACAGGCCCCGATGGTCAAATACTAATTCCAATACATTCCTCATATCAAAACTGTGAAACATAACACGAACACTCGTATTAGAACATGATTATGAAATGTTAGTACATTAAACATAAACTATGAATGGTATCAAAATAGAACATCCACAGTGAATAATATCATAAACCCTTCAATGCAATATAGAAGATTATATCATAATAAATCAATCTCAATTATTCATAAAATCGAATAACGGTAGTTTAAATAGATGAAAAAATATAATAATATCATTAAAACTCATTTATATAAATATTCTTATTTACATTTATAACATTAATAGTGTTAAAATTTATAAAAGAAGTAATTAAAAAGAAATTTTTTGGTCAATGTGTCCCATACAACATTGATACTATTGAAATGAATTATCAATTTAAAACATTCATGTCCAAATAAATAAAATGTTAAAACCTTTTTGAAAACATGGACATAAATGAGAAAGGCATAGAAGTATAAATCTGTAAAAAAACTAATAATGATGTTTTAAATAAAATACCCTTAAAAGGGCCTTAAAAATATTCATTTTGAATAAATTTGTATAAAACATGTACATGGGTAATAAATTTGTCCCACTAGATACTTACATTGTAAAAAACTAAGATAATAAAGTGATTGTGAAATTAACCATAATCATATATATGAATATCTACCTATGTGTCCAAAACTCTTATATAATTCTATTTAAAATCATATTAACTTGTACCCGAATCATAATAATATTTACAATATCATATATGGTTGTCCTAGGACATTATATTACACATTTATTATCAATTCCATATTAATTACATGTTTAAGGTAATAATCGTGTTCTTTATCGTATTTATTTTGACATGTTATTCTTGATCGTATTGTATAAATAATAATAAAATGATTTATATAACTTATATATTCAGTGTATATAAATATATAATATATAATAATATGAATGGAAGGCATTTTTCATGGAGATGTTATGTTGTTTGTATGCATGGATATTATCTCCATTCTCATATCCTATCGAGTAGAATAAATTAAATTATATATATATATATATTTATTTATATATATTATTCCAGTAGAATTATTATTTTATATATTTCATACTTATCCTTAATATATATTTTTATAATCATTTTTTGATGGTGAATGTGGAAGATCAATTTCATTGCGCCGTTTATATACTAATCTGTACATTTGTATTAGGGGAAAATCATTCTATTAATGTTTAAATGTTATGGAATTAGTTAAAATATTAATTATATAGAAATAATATTATTTTTTATTTATTATTTATTTCATTTATATTCGTCATTATACCCATCAATATAATTTATATGTGAAAAATAGTTTACACCACGATGTGGAAATGGTAAGTTGTAAGTACGCACGCATGGTGATATTGTTTATCATAGGATTGTTAAATTAAGGAATATGATAGTCCCATTATTTTAATAATATATCATCATGTTTAAATAACTGTATTTATTATTTCATTTTGTAAAAATAGAGAAAGAGAATGTAGTGAAAGAAAATAACATTGAAATTTGAGATAAAATGATCACCTCATTTTCAGGTATCTCAATTTAATTGTCATAAAATGACTCTTTATGATGGATTTAATCCCAAATTGTTTCCCTTGGATTATATTAGTAATTTTTGGAAAAACAATGGGAAGGTTTTATCCAAGAAAAAGGAATTTTGAGGTGTGAATTAATGATAATATGAATATTTAATTTAAAAGAAATGTGAGGGAAAATTTAGAAAAATCATGATATATTAATTTTATATAAAATGGTTGTCAGTTTCTATAGATTCAAATTTAATTAATTTGTGGATTATATGTGTATTTGTCGAAAATAATCTATAAAATATTTTTTTTTATAAGTTTAGGTCATAAATATAACCCTATCTTTTGGGTTTAACCATCTGATAAAAAAATTAACTCTGATCATGTCTTCTTGTACTTTTATATTATATGGTTAATATAGTTACTATAAAATTCTATGTGCACCTCATGTAAATCATTAGTGAAATTTTTTATTCTATCACAGTCATTGAGACATATTTTTTTTACTATTATATCATTTAATAAAAATGTGTTTGTTTTAAAAATTCATATGTGTCAATATTTACAATATTTTGTAATAGATTTATATTAAAGTCATAAAGACATGATTCCAAAAAAAACTCATTCAACCATACATATCAATTCATTTTAACCCCAAAAATTCTTGTATGGAATAAAAAATATAATATTATATTTATTTTAATAATTATAATATCATTTATTTAAATCATTCAGTAATAAGGCTATCAATAGATCTTCATTGTGTCATAAATAAAATTATTTATTTAATGTATTAAATATAAAACTAATATATCACGATATAGTAAATAATTTTATCAATATAATTACGGTTTATAGATAATGATATTTTTTATATAAATAAAATTTAAATTGTTTTTGTTATGAGATTCATGTTTATTTTATATTTCCCTTTTCATTAAATTTAACCTTATTAAGGGACATTATCACACCCATGCGTCTCCTTGGGGTCCTAAAATCATTTATGGATGGTCATGGTTAGAAATATATCATCCAATAGGATTTTGACATGTGTTGGTGTTGTTTAAAACTGTGACAATAATATTAATTTTACAACAATTAACCCGATTTACCCTTTAACAATGATATATTTAAATAATTAGTTGTGTTACTATTCATAATGTCCAAAAATAAGTGGTACATATTTAAAAACATATTACATTCTATGTCCAAATATAGAATCTATTTTTCCAAATTAAACAGACATTAGATTCAGAAATTAGTTTCAAATTAATTCATGTTTTCAAAAACCAAATTGTTGTTTTTTAAGAGGAACAAACTATCAAAATATTGACATGTGTCTATGTCCAATTTAAATGTGAAACAACATCCAATTAATAAAATTGGATAAAATGATAAAAATTTAATACAATTAAACATTAAAACAAAATATAAATATAATATAAATATATAAATAATTTAGATGAAAAAATTATTTTGAATTAAAATGCAGTATTTAGAACTATTCATTAAAATATGAAAGTTAACTGAAAAAACCAAAAAAAATCCAAACTATATTTTTTGGTATCGATACTAATGAAGATGTTTATATTGTAAAATATAATATATAAAAGTTTCCAATATTGGATTTAAAAATTCGTCTCCATGAAAAGGTGGAAAACCACATTTTTTAAAAAATAATTCTTTTATATGAAAATTTGATTTTTATCAAATATTAGTTCCTTGAAACTCATAATACGAAAGTAAAAATTATATGTAATATAAAAATTTTAAAATTTGGATAATATTATTCATAATAACTTCTCATACAGCTATTTTGAAAGGTCGTGGTGTACTTGAACATGGTAATGGTTGTAGTAAAATCTATTGAAATATATAAAAATAAGAATATCATGGAATCCTATAGTGTTTATTATCCCCTACTTTAAAAATTGCATCCTCATAATTATTGAATTTTTGTTTTGTACCATCAGTTCAATTATACAAATACTATTTATTGAAATCTCAAATTAGGAATATGGCCAATAAAAATCCACCCAAAGATAATGAAAGAGTAGTAAGAAGGTAACAAAAACTAAAAAATATGAGTTTTCCATGTCGGAAAAAATGGACATGAAAGAAAAAAATATAAACATCAATTTCTGATTTCAGAGTGATAGAGAAAATTATTCTGAAAATTCTAACAAACATAATTAATTACATCAGGTATGATCTAAGGGATCATTTGATTCATAGAAAAAAATATTGATTTTTTTGGCGTTTTATTATGCATTACCTATAGTGGAATAAATAATTTACATTATATAGTACAAACACATGGAAGAATACATAATTTACATGTATATTTTCATATGTTAAATAATTCATACCACAAAATCATCTTTTTCGTCAAAAGATATTAAAAGTAAAAGATAATCTATTTATCTTAATCGTATGTGGTTCAAAATATAATAATATACATTTAAATAAATAAAACTAAATTTTATTAACAAGGACATCACATAGGCTAGTTGTAGGTTATGCACTCTTATCTCCATTTGATAGCGGGTTCTTGTCTTGTTGCCTTTACTGACGCGGCGAGTTATTGCCAGACCTACGAGTTGTCCTTTTCAAAAAACTCTTATATTCCCATGAAATGTTTAATGAATAAAAATTATTATCATATTTTAAACTTCATCCATTCTATCCATTAGGATTTTCCAAAATATTTCTGTCCAAACTCACAATACAAAAATTTATAAGGAAGGCCACATAACATACTAGTGAATACCCTTATCAAGTATTATATTAAAAAATATTAATAACCTGAATAATCGGAAAATATTTTTGAATACGTTTTTTCTTCCTTATTCATTATCTAAAAAATTGAAAATTTGATATACACCATAATCCAAAAATGTTGAAATCTCCCAATAACGATGGTATAAACCAGATTAAAAAACCATTAATAAGTTCGAAGGATGTAAATAAAATCCAATATAATTTACCCAACTCAGTTATCTCTTATTCTAAAATAATTAAAACAATATAAAATACATATTATGGGTTATATTTTCCCTTATAATATATTTTCCAAATTGATTTACTTGAAACTATATCACTTTACATGGTACCATACAACCTCAAATCCAAGTAGTACTATGATAAAATATTATAAACTCTATAATTATTAAAACTAGTATATCATATATAAAATAATCAAATGAACACTTATTTAATAACCACATGATAACATTAATCATTCCACTCCATTAGTGGTAGTATCATAACATGATTATTGGTTAATAGAATCATTTGGGTTATATTCTGGTTATTGGGTCATTGATTCTCATACTGTCCCGACACCTTTCATATGAAGCATTATACAATTTAAAAATTTTTGTTACCCATGCAATCATGAAAGTTGTGTCATTTTTCTATACACTTATAACAAACTCTCATTTACTTCATGTATTTAACTATGTAATTCATTCACTGTGTATCACATGTGAGAAATATTACTTTACCTTCTTCCCTCTAACAATAATTTTCTCTACCATCCTCCTCTTTTCTTTCTTATGATCAATGAAATAGGTCATAGATAATTCTTTTCATATATCATTAAAATAAGATAATAAAACATCATATGATGAGAATTTTTGGGAGACTATATTCCGTAAAAAATATGGTTTATGGACATGAATGATATGTTAATTATTAATCTTTTGAAAATGTGTATTACTAGAATGCACATTCCTTCTATTGGGTCCCATTTATAAATGATGACATACAGTAGGTTATATGTTATCATAATGTATAACCCAATAAACTATAAAAAATATCCTCATTAATTGAATGTTTACATGTATCTACTCTCATAATCATAAAAATTTGTTTTTTTGGGTACATATTTACACATTAATAGTTCATAACCACATATAAAGAAAAATTGAATTATCCTAAGAATACCGGCTTAGAGTGTCAAACCAGGTGTGTGGTAAGGCCCATATTCAAGTACCAGGTATACATGAGTAATGCATGAAACTCCATTTCAGAGTGGTTACTCTGGGGTACATCAATACCAAAACCAATTCCACATGTGTATCTATACAAGGTTGGATATTTTTTAGAATACTCATGTACTCTCTATGTTACCAAAATTCTAGGATATTATTCTATACATATCCTCAAATTAAAACTAACGGTAAAGTTACCGGATCATTGTTATTTTAAATATACATTCCATGATTGTTTCTAAACATTATCTAATACCAACTATAACACTCTGACCCCGGAATCTCGGATCTGGGAATTTTTTTAATATATTAGCACGATTATAAGAATCATCTCCTCAAGGACCGATCCCTTTATAGTCTTGTGAAATACGTTATATTTATTAACCTTACAATAGAATTATAAATATAAACAAAAAATATTATCCTATTAGTAATACAATATTAAAATATCTTAACCCTTCACACCAGTGAAATTTTTTTTTCAATCCTTGTATAATAAAACATATGGACAGGGTGAGATCAAATTCTTAGTAAGTATAAAATTTACAGCAGAATCGATCATAATTAGGCATAAATTTTAATGAGAAGGTTAAAAGCTTAAAAAATTACATTTAAACCAATATCATTATCAAATTATTCTATATAATAATTCACATAGATATTCTACTAGTCGAATAATCCCTTGTAAAATCAATAACTAATCTCAGAATAACGAAATTCATAATTCCAGACACCATAACCACTACGTCATGGCCTCATGACATGAATATATACCAATATTCAATCATTGACTTTTTCCAAGACACTGACATGACTCATGATACATATCGATGCATCGCGGGGCTATAGTGGGCATTCCCATCAGTTACAAATTGTAATACATTACTAATAAGAAAATGGTGAATCATAACATACACAATTAAATTAAAACAAGAATACTAAATGTCAATAATATAACCTTATACCATGACTGGTATTAAAGTATCACATCCTCAGTCAACCATAACATACACTTTTCAATATTATAAGGAATATTATATTATAAAAAATTAATCACAATTAAGCATAAAATCCCACCATGTATTTTGAAATAATCTAAAATAATCTAATAAGATCATTGATATTCTTTTAAAAAAATATCAATTTTTACATTGAAAACATTAAAGGTAACACAATCTATATATGAATACATTTAAATTTTATTTCTTAATCAATTTATCCCTCACTATTTTGAATATTTTGAAAGAAATTAACAATTTAAAACATTTATGTTCATATAAATAAATAGTTATTAACATTGTGAAAACATTGTTATTAATGAAAAATAATTTGAATTATAAATCATTAAATCATTTATAATTATGTTTTAGTTATATAGTACCTTGAATAAAACATTATAAATATTCATTTTGAAAACATATTTAAGAATCAAGTACCTGAATGTTAAATATGTCCCATTATATACTTATATAAAAGCAATATCAGATAATAAAAAGATTGTGATTTTTACCCTTAGCTTAGGTTACATACTCTACATATGTATTGAAAACTCCTATATAATTATTTTTGAACTTATTATTAACAATTACAATAATGAAAATAAAATTTATGATATAATATATGATTCTTTTATGACTTTATATTACTCATTTATTAAGAATTCCATGTTAACGCATCCTTTCGAGTAATAATCTCTTTCTTTATCCCATGAGTTTTCACATGTTATTCTTTATAATATTAGTTATATAATGATATCATGGTTTAGAAATATTATATATTCCTAATAAATAAATATATTATTGATTAATATATGAAATGGAGTACACCGTTGAAGGAGACGGTAGGTCGTATGTGTGCATGAATGATGTTTCCATATTAATATTGTATTGATTAGAAGAAAGTGAATGAAATATATATATAAGTATATATTATTAAAGTATAATTATTACGTCATATATTACATAATTATTCTTAATTTATATTTTTATTATCATTCTTGGATGGAAATGTGGAATATGAAACTCATCGACTCGTGGAGACATTAAGTCGTACATACACATGAGCGACCACGGCATTTCCATAATGGATAATGGAATGGAATTGGGTGGAATGTGAGTTTTAAAGAAATAATATAATTATGTATTAATTATTTAAGTCATTTATATTAATTATTATTCATTTTGAAATAATATATATATATATGAATAACAATATACACTGCGATGTGGAGACGGTGAGCCAAATGTATGCACGCTTGGTGATATTGTTTATCATAGGATGTGTAAAATATGAAATATGGTGGTACAATAATTATACTAACATCTCATAATGTATAATTTACTTGAGTTACTATTTTTATGGAAGAAATAGAGATAGTGAATCTAGAATAAGAAAATATCTTTTAAAGAGATGATAAAATGATTACCTCTTTTTGGGTATCTTTTTTTATTAGCACAAAAGGACCTATTAAGATGAATTTTATTCCCAAATGTTTCCACTAGGACAAAGTGAGGGATTTTGGGAGAGTAAATGGTTAGTGTTTTTTCTAAAAAAGGGATATGTAGGGGTGAATTATAGATATGGTTTCATTCCCTTTTATATGAGAAGTGTGGTGCACTTTATGAAAATATTGAAATATTAATATATTATAAATTTTTTAAATTAATTAAAATTTATTTAATTCATGGTAATATAAAAATGTGACTTTTTCCTTTCAAACAATAGGATTTATACAAGTTTAGGTCCCAAATATAACCCATCATTTTGTATTTAACCATAAATTATATCATTTAACTATTACCATATATTCTGGAATTTTTATAATATTTTGTTAATATAGTTAATATAATATAAAAATAGAAGTAAAATTGGACCATTAATGAAATTTATAATACTATTTAATTTATTTGTAATAATCTTAGATTTTTTTTGATTTATATTCCATTTAATAAAATAGTGTTCATTTTAAAAATTCATTTATGCCAATTTTGACATTATTTACTAATTGATTTTTGTTAAGTCATCAAAATTGATTAAATTGAAGAAAAAAATTATCTTAACTTTCTATTTTCAATTATAGCCAAAAAAATTCGTTGATGGCATCAAAAAGATGAATTTACCTTTATGTTAATTATTATAATAACTTTTATTTCACTCATTCATTAATAATTTAATCAAGGCACTATCATTGTGTTATATGTAATCATATTTATTTAATATAAATAAATTATAAATAAATTAACATGATGTTGAAAATATATTTATATTTTTATTGAATACTTATAGATGAATATATCATTTATATATTTGATTGTACCACAATTCCCTGTTTCATTTTCACCCTTACACCATTGTATTAAAATGAATTTGTATTGTAAATTCAAAATGTAATAACCAAATTCAATACTTTTTTTATTCAATTATTTTCTGTTTATCATTGTTAAATAGGGTATTGTCACTTTTTTTGATAATTTCATTGATGGTGTAGGTGATTTCGTGGACCCAAGTTGAAGTGATGGAAAAATAGGCGAAACTGCGCAAGACCAAAGCACACTAGTGAATCCATCCGGACACTCATAATAGACCATGCATCCATATCGACTGAGAGTTTGTGTATAGGACCAAAAATAATTGGTATAAATTTCATATGAAGTTAACCAAGATACATTCATCCATATAGTGGCCCAACTAACTTGATCTGTCCAGCACATCAAATCTGCAAAATATCAAATTTGGTGTTCTGTATTTTACCAATATCTCGAGTTATAGTTTTCCAAATGGATAAAAACATTAGGTGGAGTTATTTGGGAAGTGGAGAAATATGTTTCTCGTTTTTGAAAAAGTGATATTCTACTGTAATGTGGTCTAAAAAAATTGGCCAAGTGGTTTTATACAATCTTTGATCCCAAAACCACAATCTATTTTACCTATAAAATTGAAGCATGGGATCCTCATTTGGGAGTCGGTAATGAAGTGAAACTATGCCATTTTGATGTTCTATAGGAATATCTACCTCATACTTGATGTTCTGGAGGCCCCTAGACTCATTTGGGGGATCAATGATGAAGAAGGAGTTCCATGCGAGCCTCACCCCCCAAACAGTGGCGAGCTAAATGGTGGACGATCTTTTTGAGGGAGCTACAAGATCTTTGGAGATAGATCCCGCACATGTTCGCGTAATCATTTTTTATAATATTTGTGATTTATATTTAAATTTTTTTGTATCTTGAAACGCTTCTCCCATGATTACATTTCATTTTATTTAATAAAGAAGATTATCTTTTATTTCAACACTGATTGGGTTGTGATTTCAAGTGGCAATCTTGAATTCATCTGAATGGAGAACACAATAATTCTATTAATCTCACACATAAATAAGATTTTAGTATGCATTGGTAGACCATTAATTCTATTATTTATAACCCAGTCTGGGAAACACAATTTTTGTGTCATGAGGTTGTTATTTCAAGAGGTAAGAGGGGAGTCAGGATCTTGACAACCTTCACCCAAATAATTAAACAAAACCATGTTATATTTTCACGAAAAAAAATCCAAGATGTGTATTGATTTAAAATTATCATCTTCTCTCATAATTATAAATTCACCACCTTTATTAATCAACTATTTTACTCTTTAATTATTTTATTTAGGTAAATCTATTTTCAAAACCACCCCACTCTTTCAGTACTTCGTATTAAAAATACATTGTCTAAAAATATTAACTCTTTTTGAGAGATGATCTAGGTTCTTCCCTAGACTATAAATTTATTATAAAATCACAACCTATTTTTTTCATGACAACACTATCAAATTTTGGCGCCTTTTTCTGGGAGCTCTTTTGGTTTTCTGCATGTTTTTGATTTTCATTAATTTTTTGAATTTTTTTGTTTTATCTTATACATTTACATTTATTTTTGTGATCTAATTAATTTCATTTGCAGTTTCTGTGTATGACATGTTGTACTCGGAAGACTTACAACCACTCGAACCTGAACCATAGAGGATCCTACGCCAGCGACCCCAAGATACAATAGTGGAACCTATGAAGGAGGACACACAAAACATCAATACTCATCTTGGTATTTCTTCTTCAACATCATTGGGAACAAACATTAAAACTAAAATTAATGATAATAATAGGGCTGAAAACAATCTAATAGAAAAGAACTATCTTTTCTTCATGATGATATCTGACCCACCTATAATCAATTACAAGGTGAGGCACCCAATTTTGAACTAAAATCTCTTTTAGTTCAACTATTACCAAGATTCCAGGGACTTACATGAAAGGATCCACACATGTTTTTAAAAGAATTTCATACTATGTGTTCTACATTATAACATGGAAATGTGGAGGAATTACAAGTAAATATGAGATCATTCCACTTTTCATTATAAGATACAGCAAAAGTATGGTTATATTATATTAATTCCCCAATAAGAGGCTGGTCGGACATGAAACACCTTTTCCTTGAAAAATATTTACCATCCTCTTGAACTACAACAAAAAAAGAAATCTGTGGGATAATAAAATCTCAAAGGGAAACATTTCATGAATATTTGGAATGCATTAAAAGGTTATGTTAAAGTTTTCCACACCATCAAATAAGTGATGAACCTTTTATTGAATATTTTTATGATGGTTTAATCCCTATTGTTCGAAATATGATCGATGCTACTATTGGCGCCAAAATTTGGCCTGAAAGGAAGGAACGAAAAAGACGGCTGGCGCGCTGCCTCGCGAAGCACCGATGCGAAGCACCGACTCGAAGCACCGACGCGAAGAGCCCCGATCATCGCGGCCACGCGAAGCTCCAGAGGCGGTAACGCTCCGTGAATGCATTTGACGTCCGCGAGCCCGCCGCGAAGCGCCAGAGGCGGTAACCTTCTGCAAACGCATTTGACGTTCGTGAGCCTGCGACGAAGTCCCAGAGGCGGTAACTCTCCACAAACACATTTGACGTTCGCGAGCCCGCCACGAATCTCCAGAGGTGGTAATCCTCTGCGAACGCATTTGAAGTTCGCGAGCCCGCCGTGAAGCTCTAGAGGCGGTAACCCTCCATGGTTAACGTTGACGTTCGTGAGGGCACCGCGAAGCACCTGAGGCGGCACGCGAGTTCTTCTTCGCGGCTCCCCTTACCTATAAATAATGGACTCCCCCTGAGTCCCGAGGAGGGAAAATCCCACCTTTCGTCTTCTCCTCTCCCGAATCGCGAAGCCCTATTTGACCCGGGAATCATGAGCTCCGCGAGGTACTTCTAATTTGCGAGATGCCTTTGCTTTGTCTCTTTTTGAGCCCCTCTTCTGAGAGGGATGCCCTTTGTGAAGCTCAAGGGCATTCGCGAAGGAAGTGGATTTCCACGGGAACCCGGGCAGCCGCGGAGCGTTTATTCTTAGCGAAACACCCAACCTGTACTAGTGATCTCTATGCTAAGGTAGGATCACTACACATCGCGAAGCACACTGCTTCGCAGGAACCTGCTTCATGAAGCACCTCTTCTTCGCGAGGCAGTGCTCCGCGAACAGTGTTCAACTTCGCGAAGCACCTTCCACTCACACCTATGCCCCATGCTAAGGACAAGGCACTCCACTCCGCGAAGCACACTCCTTTGCTTAGAAATTCCCCCTCTCGTGCGACCCTCCAGGTTTGCACGATGTGATTTCAAAGTCCCATGGACAATACCACCCGTAGCGTTGCTTTGCCTAATGCTTCTTCGCATAGCCACAATAACGTGGACCCCTTGATGGTTCATTCCACAACCCCCCTTGACCATGGCCTTACTGGTACCTTCCCTTCCCCAAGGACCAGAGGGTAATGGTTATGTAAGTCCTAGTGGTGCGGAGTGAACCCACCTCGTCTGAGCTATAGGATGTTAAACTGCCAAGCACCACGTCCTCAACACATGACGTTAAACAATGACCCGACCTCGTGCCTCTCACGATGGGTCCCCCCCAGCTCGAACATTCATTACACCACTCATCTCCACAGGAATGGAATCACCCATCCACAAGGGATGATATCCTTTTTATTAGAGTGGTGTATGTTCATAGGCGAAGGGTGACCCTAGTTCCCCAACGGATGGCTGCACCTCTGCATCTCCGTACTTCCCCACTACCAAGGTTAGTGGAGGGCGTGATAGGTAATGTGGCACCTCCCATCATTGGTCCCAAATCCCTCTTTCGCTGTGCTTTGTTGCACTCTGGGCCTCCATCCTGGAGTAAGTCCCAGCACCATGGGTCGCCTAACGCGTAATCCCCTCTTCGCTTCTCACAGACGCATCCTTCGCGACGTGATCGTCAGGTCCTTGCATCCTCTTGTTTCTCACACCGAGCATGACTCACGTGGGCTTAGAGTGAGCACCGACCCTGACCCCCACCCATATCAAACTACGAGGACTTTGATCCATGTCAAGGCATGGTACGTAGGAAGCCTCCTTGAGGTTCAAGCCACATTGCTCGGTCTTTCATTCATGCTGAGTTTCTCCCTCGTCCAACATGACGTTAAACTGTATGCCCCCCTTGTCCCGCATGACATTAAACTGCACACCCATTCCCACCTGAACTACGAGGTCTTTGATCCATGACAAGGAATGGTACGTAGGAAGCCTTCTAGAGGTTCAAGCCCACCACTCATTAGACCAAGGTCCACCTTCACGTTGGGTCATCGGCAAAGCCCCATATGAACTATGATTTCTTTGATCCGTGTCAAGGCATGGTAAGTAGGAAGCCTTCATGAGGTTCAATCCCACCCATCATCATTCATGTCGAGTTCTACCTTCGTCCAGCATGACATTAAACTGCATTCTAGTCCGACGACAAGCCGTTGTGACTAACCCGAACTACGAGGTCTTTGATCCATGTCAAGGCATGGTATGTAGGAAGCCTCTACGAGGTTCAAACCCACCATCCAGTCGTTCCGACCTCATTCATGTCGGTTCACCCCCGTCCCACATGGCGTTAAACTGTATTCCACAACCCGAACTATGAGGACTTTGATCCGTGTCAAGGCATGGTATGTAGGAAGCCTCCCCGAGGTTCAGGCCCAACAATCATTGGCCCAGACCGTCTCCCTGTCGGTGTGCCAAGCCCCCAATTTCAATCCGATCTATGAGGACTTTGATCCGTGTCAAGGCATGGTACGTAGGAATCCTCCCAGAGGTTCAATCCCATCTCCCATTAGACCAAGGTCCCTCATTTACGTCGGTTTGCTGACACCCACCACAGGTCGTTTATTCACATCAGGGTTCACTATCGTCCCGCATGACGTAAAACTATATTCCATCAATCCTTTGAACTATGAGAACTTTGATCCATGTCAAGGCATGGTACATAGGAAACCTTCCCAAGGTTCAAGCCCACCACTAGTGGACCCACGTGTCTAATTTCACGTCGGTTCACCGATGAAACCCTTTGAACTATGAGGTCTTTGATCCATGTCAAGGCATGGTACGTAGGAAGCCTCCCCGAGGTTCAAGAACATCTCTCATCAGACCATGGTCCACCTTCAAGATGGTACGCTGACGATGCCCATCGAACCATGGTTCACCTTCACGTCGGTACGCGGACGATGCCCATCGGACCAATGTCCACCTTCATGTCGGTATGCTGATGATGTCCATCGGACCAAGGTCCACCTTCACGTTGGTTCACTGACGACATTCATCGGGCCAAGGCCCACCTTCACGTCGGTTTACCGGCACCATACCGAACTACGCGGACTTTGATTCTCTGACACGGGGATATGTAGGAAGCCTCTTCAAGGCTCAAGCCCAACTTCACCATCACCCCTGCAATGGTCCCATTTCACTCCCCCTCCACTCCATTCATCCACCTATCGCCCATCTCGATTCTCACCCGGACCGTCGTATCTCGGTGAGACCATGTCGGTACGCTCCTCTTCACAGCCACCCATGGGCTGGCCCCAGTATCGGCATCCCTTCAAGGGAAATCTGTCAATCCGATCTATCCTAGCTAATGCTCCATTTGGGTTGATCCGTCTCCACTGGACGTTAAACTCGCGGTGTCCCCTGTGTTAAACATGGGAAGCTGAGGAAAACCTCATATATGTGTCTATGACATATAATTACCCGCACTCGATGTGGGATTCCTCGGGCTTCCACGCCCTCGAGAAGCCATGTGACCAGAGATAATAGATATGCATGCCAGGTTCCCCAGCATCCATACATGCTACTGATGCCTCAATGTCACTACTCCCCCGACTGAAGGTTGCTTCCCTTGACCGGATCCTTTGGAATGTCCCGACAGAAGCAGTGTAATTAACCAGCGTCCATGGAAACATGGCACTGGGAAGAGTTTCACGAACTACGTATTAAATCTATGAGGGAGACCCGGACTAGGTGACCAGTTCTAAGGAGGAATCCATAGAAGGAAGAACCGACATTCCATCATCCCATTTATATCAAGGAGTAGACATCCCTGGATAAGGAGAGAACGTCGCCCGCCTTTGGAATACGGGAACGCGGGGCCACAAGCGCAGCGCGTCCTCCTCCTCCACGGACGGATGCGCGGGCGCCCCGGCGAAAGCGTCGGAAACAGAAATGGTGAACCCGACGTGAAATTATTCTCCTCAATATGGATATTAGTAGCATTCAAGACACCAATAGATTGACGTGTCACTGGATCCAGATATCCAGCCCCTGGTCCCGTCAAGAAAATAGCGGGCATGTCCTGAAACTCACCGGATGTCGGGGCAGTAGAACGTGGGGAACTCTGTTCTGCAGTGTGTTGGTGTTTATCCTTCTTACAGACGTGGAAAATGGAAGGAAGTTGGGGCACTGGTTTTCAATCCTCTTCCCTCTCGGTGCTGATGAGTTGATCCCTTCATTTCTCAAGAACCAAGTTGCTGTTACGGAGACGCGATCACCGCCCGCTAGCCTACATAGGGGCAGGGGAAACATCGCCACAGCCACCCCACATGGCGTCGCTACCTCCACGACGGCTGCCACATCGCGGAATATGGGGCTCCCACGTTCCCTTTCCCCATCAGAGGTCATCCAGCGAAGGGTGATCAACAACCTCGTGCGCAGGTACAAGGAGGAAGGGGTCATCCCAACTCAGGATATGGCCCGCCTGGACCTGGAGGCATCTAGGCATCACCGTCAACGCCGCCCTAACAGGCCGCACAGGGAGCCCCCACTCCCCACCCCAATGTTCAACCATTTCGGGAGCCTGCCCTTGGAACGCCTTGACGACTCCTCGCCTTACGCTGAAGAGGCGGGCGTCGTCCGGCTCAGCCCGCTCAGGGTCCCGACCCAAGGGCTCTAGGCGAGAGCTCCCCACCAGCTACGTCAGCGCCACCGTCCGACTCCGCAGGAAGAGCAGGGAGGCCATGCCCCTGCACCACCTGCACTAGCTCGTCTGACCAGACGTCAGCACCGAGCCCGGTCTGAGGACGCTCGCCCTGGCGCGTCGACGTCGACAGCTACAGTGGCCTGAGCCACGGCCGACGTGCATCATGAAGCCCCTGCATACACTGAGCAGGGGAACTCCTTCACCCAACCAGGATCGAGACCCCAACCGCCCCACGGGCAGGCTGGGTTGACTCTCCGGGTTGCAGGCCCAAGTGGTGATCACCGCGAACTAACCCGTGGTGATGTCACCCCGTACGGAGGTCTTTCCCATACCACTACTCCACAGAACGTGGGCCTTCCCCGCTCCGAAGTTCGTCATGGAGGTATGCCTCGTTCTACCCCCATTTCGAAGGGAGACATGCCCCGCAGCAGTGACGCTCGGCGCGGAAACCTTTCCCGCGCCCACTATACGGGTTATGGAGTCTATCCTCCTGCCCCCGACTGCCGATCTAAAGGCACCATCCATCCGGTCCTTCTCCATCATGGGGGACCTCCCTACGTCCTCTCTGCAACCGGCGAAGGTCATCCTCGCCCCAGCATCTCGAGGGGTGAGGGTTAGCCTCGCTCCACCAGCTTCGACCATGGAGGTCCTCCCCATGCTCCTGCCGATTCCAACCGAGGCTCCGCCTACATGGGTGATGTTCATGGAGGTCCTCCCCATGTACCCTTCGAAATTTTCCCTGGTGCCCCTCGCACCTCGCCTATCTCAAGTGGGGGCCCTCTCTTCCATGGCACCAGCGCCGCCCCGAGACTGCCTGATAGGGATCAACCTTGTCTCGAAGAGCCACCCCGGGGCTGGAGAGCGGGTCGTCGCCGCCAAAAGAAGAATCTGGGGAAGGCTCGGGTGGAGATCAAACCCGCCCACTTCTCCTACTCTGATGCAGAATGCGAATCGGCGATGGAACCTTCTCCCTGCACCTCCGTATCAAGGACTGGGGCAGGAAGCAGACGCGTTAGCCTCATTCTCCCCGAATATGAGGTCCACCAGATTCCCATCTCTCTCCGCAGGTACATCTAGGAGGAAGAAATCTTGGGAATTCCGTAGGTCTCGACCGGGCAATCACTTCCATTGTCACCAGAAGCGCCCTCTACATCTACAAGAGATCATGGAGAGATATTTTGGGGGCCAACGGCGGTAGAAGGACGACATGACCTGTCGCCGGTAGCTGTGATTCCTATGCCGGAAGCTGTGGCTATCAGTCCATCATATCGTGACATCGTGGCCAGGTCACCTTGCTCCTCGGAGGATGGCCCGGAATTCGGCGGCCAGTGAGCTCGTTCGCCGTATTCTCCGCCGTCGAGTTTTTTATCCCAGAGGTCCGCCTTGGTACCACTACCGGTCCCTCAACCGCCCCCGGTTGATGAGTGGGGAAATACAGGGCCAAACCCCGAGTCTGAACCCAATATCTTCTGGAGTATTCTTACAGCAGATTACTTCCCGGAGAAGTTCTGGCCGACGGGAGCGCTGAATTTTCGCGCACCAGAGTCCCTTACACCTGAAGAAGTGGGGTGCTTTTGTCGAACCCTATGGGCGACACACTTCCACCTTCGTTAAGAACGGGTGGTGTACCCCAGAAGTCGAGAGCACTTTGAAGAAATCGGCGAGCAGTGCCGCCTGATCAATTTGGTCGCACTCCTTGTGGCCCAGCACCCCGAGTCGCCAGGCCGTCAGAGCGACCTTCAATGGAAATGTGTTCAGAGTTTTAAATCACTTCGTAGAATCGTCAGGGAAGCTACCCCCCATGTGCAAGTCCGTGGTTGGGGTCACTATGCCGCTCTCCTCTTCGACCCTATCCGATGGCAGCCCGATTCGCTATGCGACATCGAGGACATGCCCTCGAGAGGGGTCGCGGTCCACATGGATGACGTAGTGGACAAGGAAGACAAGCTTCAATTCCTTGATGGAGACTTACTCCCCGATGGCGTACCGCCACTGCTAGACCCATGAGGGAGAGTTAACCGTCAGCAGAGGAACCTACTAGGCCTCCCCGTACCCACCGAGTCGCTGGTACTTGGTCGAAACACCAGCAAGGGTAAGGAGCACGTCGGAACTGTCAAGCACTCCGACCCATCCGCCTTTGAACAGAAAATGGACGAAGATCCCAAGAAGGCCATGTTACGCCAACAGCTTGCTGAGCAGAAGAGGCTAGTTGACGAACTCTTGGCTGAGCGCGCCGCAGAGCGCCAACCCGACTATGGTGATCCCAGGCCGGGGCAGTAGTGGCAGGAAAAATTTCCCCCCGGTGAGATGCCTCCGGGCAACCCTGATCATGCTACTGCCACAGACAGGGCAGAAGCCGGAACGTATGGCAAGAGGGCATGATACGTCTCGCCAAACCCCCCCGAGCGATGGGGAAATCTGAAGAACCCAGTCCGGGTTCCCCCAGTCGCCCTACCGGTCGTTCCTCCAGCTGATTCATGAGCGGCCGAAGCCGTCTACCGTGTTGAAGAACCTGGAAATGAACTTGTGGTTAGGAATCCCCGTCGAGATAAGGACCCCCACCTGGATGATCTTATTGCGGCAAACACAGCCCTCCTCGAAGTGTTGGAAACATGGCAGGTGGCAGTCCCACCGGATGGCAAGCCGTATCCCGCGTGGGTGGATGATATGCCCGCACCTCCGGGTTTTGGGAACCCCACTTTCTCGCCTTTCTACGGGACAAGGGACCTGCCACAGCACTTGGAACATTTTTCTTCCAAGTGTGGCCCCATGCTGGGGACCCCAGCTCAGTAAGAAACTTCCAAACTCTGGTGTTTCATATAGACATTGGAAGGTCCATCATTCTTCTGATACAGCCAGCTCCCTATCGGATCAATGACCGGTTGGGAGGACCTCTACTGGCAATTCCTGTACCAGTTCAGCTCCAGGACGAGGAAGAGAAGCATTGCAGACCTCTTCAAGTTCAAGCAAAGGCCTGATGAGCGGATTGCAGATTTCATCGCCCGATGGAAGGGATTACGTATTCCCTCGATATTCCACTGACTCAAGAGAAATTACTGACGATGTGTGTGGGGAACGTCAAAAAGGAGCTGGTACCCTCCCTGATTACCCAGAACTACCCTGGAGGGTTCAGAGATTTCACAGATAAGGCTCAGCGCCTTGAGGAAGCCCTAAAACAGGCTAGTCAGGCTCGTTTGTTGCCCCTTAGGATCCCAGCCAGGAGGACCGCCAGGGCTGAACCTGCCGCGGTGGCCCAAATAGAAGCCCCGAGGCAGCTGGAGTTACTGCCGGCGGCACCATCCCCGCAACCCCATAGAGGTCCTCCACCTCAAGCACAGGCTCCTGCGCAGCAGTGACCGCCTCAGAACCGACAGGTTCCCCTGCGCAATGTGCCACCACCACCTAGGCGAGACAATCAGGCACCGCCTCCTCGGCAGGCCCCTCCGGCCCCTCGTCAGGGCCAGGCCCCCAGGTCCCCCTATCCAGAAAGAAGACACCATACTTATTCGTTCAACGAAAATCAGGTCCCTGGCTACTTCCGAAGCGCTCTAGATCAAGGGATTGTGCGTCTGCCCGAGTGCAGAAGGCCGGTAGAGGCGAATCTCACCGATCACCCCAACTACTACCCTTATCATCGGATTTTGGGGCACACCCTCAAGGAATTCTATGTGTTTAAAGAATTGATTCAAGACCAGGTCAATAACAACATATTCAAGTTGGGCCCGACAGCAGCACAAGTGGTAGGTGTCTTTGCAGGATCAGAGATCGACAACGACAGCGAAGGCAAGTGGCAGCAGGTCCCCAGCTGTGGATCCCAGAAATACGATGACTGGATGGCTTGAAAAACCATCGTCCTTTCCCATGGTATCATCCGGGCATGCCTGAAGTAGTCGTAACCTTCAAGAGAAGTAGCTGGTGCCTCAGCATCGTCTTCAAAGTCGACCTCTTCCCAAAAGGGCAAGCAGCAGCAACGCAAGAAGAAGCAACGCGCACCGCCGGTGCCGTCGTCATCCCGTACTCTCGGTGACTTTATGCCCCCTGAAATGGGGATTCCTCCTAGAATCTGCCCAGCAGTGGATGACTCCTCGAGCGACAGCCAGGGGTACGCTTCGGTTAACACCGTGGAGCTGGTAAAGCCCAATATGACCCCCGACGAGGGGGAATGCCAGGCGAACCTCCCCAACGTTCCCAGCCGACGTCAACGTCAGCGGAATCGCAACTGCGCCGGTCATCGAGGTACGTCATCAGGCACTTTTGTCCCAGCCGTGCACGCTACTGAGACCAGACAGCAGGCTCAGCGTAGATCTCAGCACGCGCAACCCCATCTAACGCTCTCGCCTCTACCTACACCGACGTTCGTTCTACTACATGAGGGATAGCTGCCTCATTCGTATCACAGCCATTCTTGCCCAGCTTCAGGCCAGCCTCCGCTTTCCAATCCTAGTTCGGCGACTACTCTCCAGGCTTCAACTAGTAGGCAGCAGGATGAACCCAGTACTAGCCGATCGCCAGTTCATCCGGCAGGACCCGCTATGCCTCCAAATGCCGAATGACCCCCTGTAAGCAGAGGATCGCATTTGGCATGAAAGTATGATGTCCTGAAGCACCTGGACGGCATTCCGGTGAGGATTTATATCCTTGAGGCCCTTTGCCTGTCATCCGAAATGCGTGAGGCACTTGCCGAGGCCCTAAGGAGCCCCCTCTAGTTTGAGACGGAGGTAGCAGCTGCAGAAGCCTTCCATACCGAGACGATTGAAAACACCGAATGTCAGACGGTTATCTCGTTCTCTGGTGAAGATGAGGACCCTTCTATATAGGGGCACATTCGCCTGCTGTACATCACTGGCCACTTCAATGGTGTGGAATTTCGCCGCTGCCTCATTGACACGGGTTCTGAAATCAATCTAGTTCCGACTCGGACGTTGCGAATGATGGGTCTGTCTGAAGTTGATTTAACTCCCTCTGACCTCAGAATCCAGGGGTACGACAGGACCGAGCAAACCCCAGTCGGCAAGATCTGCCTGAAGACTCAGTTCGGAGGCTTAATTTCCATCACCGATTTCATGGTCGTCTCTCAGGACACCGCCTACAACGCATTGATGGGTAGGCCATGGCTTCATCTTCATGCAGCGGTCCCTTCTTCGTATCACCAGTGCCTCAAATACTCACTCAACGGTCGAGTAGGCATTCTCCAAGGATATACGTCCCCTTTCGCTTCTTGTGAGGCCCGCTATCTGGATCCGGGTTATTACAAAAGTAAGGATAAGCAAATCCTAGTAAGTGAGGATGAACCCTCCCCGGTCACATGTGATCCCTGGGCAAGCACGATTGATACCTACATCCTCATGATCCACCGTTGGAGGCCACGACCCCCGACATGGGGCAATGTTTTGTTGTTTCGGGTACGCAAGGAAGGCATGTTCCTGTGTCCAAGCGACGGCAGAAAATCACCCTGTACTCCTGCATCAACCAGGCTCAGGTCATCCCGGAACCTCCTACACCAGTACGGTACCAGAATCTCATGTTTATGACAACGGCGTAATGCCATACGTGTCTCTTCCGCTGTGCTGGAATCCACCGACTCAGGCCGACACATCACCACTGCTTTGATATCATCAAACATGGCCCCTTAGGCCGAAGGACAGATGGGATAGCATCGACTACCTTCATTGTTATGGTCTCAATGGCAAGTGAGTCTCCTGATGTGATGACCGCTGCTGCCCAATCCGGCACTAGCTGCCCCTCAAATTTTGATAGCCCAGAAGTATCTTCCGTTGCGGGAAGTCCCCCCACGGGTGGGGAGGAAGACCAAGAGGATGCTCCCCCCACCTTTGAAGAAGGTGTCTCTACCACGGTTGATGAACTGGTACAGGTGAACCTTGGTATCGAGGCAGATACGAAACCCACATTGATCAGTGCAGCCATGTCCCCCAAGGAGTGGCAGCAGTACGTAGACTTACTCAAACAACACCGTGACGTGTTTGCCTAGAGTTACAATGAGATTCCAGGACTAGATCCCCAGGTAACCGTTCATCGTCTGGGACTCCCGGTAAAACATCGTGGGTTTAAGCAGCCCCCCAGGAAAATGCACCCTTCTCATGGTGCTATGGTTGAGGCCGAAGTTGACAAGCTTATCAAAGCCAACTTCATTAAGGAAGTCCAGTACCCCAAGTGTCTTGCCAACATTGTGCCAGTCAGGAAGAGGAATGGAAAGATCATAGTCTGCATCGACTTCTGCGATCTCAATTTCCACTGCCCCAAGGATGACTTCCCACTCCCGGTGACGGAGTTATTGATTGACGCCACTGCCGGGTTCCAAGCCCTCTCATTCATGGATGGATATTCCAGGTACAACTAGATACGGATGGACCCCGAAGACAAGGAGTCAACTGCCATCAGGGCTCCCCAAGGTACCTTTTGCTACCAGGTTATGCCATTCGGTATGAAGAATGGAGGTGCCACTTATCAGAGGGCCATGCATCTCATATTCAAACCGATCCTCAGGACATTGGTGGAATGCTACGTGGATGCCCTCATAGTAAAATCATGTCAGCTCTAGGACCATCTCAAAGACCTCGAGAAAGTGTTCGGTTTCCTCCGTTCCCGTCACCTAAAGATGAACTCGTTGAAGTGTGCCTTTAGGGTCACCTCTGGGATGTTTTTGGGCTTTGTTGTCAGATACCGAGTTATCGAGATAGACCCGGAGAATATCAAGGCCATCAGCCAAATGCCTCCCTCGAGCAACATTCTGGAGCTTCGAGGCCTTCAAGGCCACTTAGACTATATACACCGATTCATCGCAAAACTATCCGGCAAGTGTAATCCCTTTTCCCGGCTCATGAAGAAGGGCGCCGCCTACCAATGGGATGAGGAGTGTCGGACCGCATTCGAGGAAATCAAGCAGTATCTGCTCCAACCTCCGGTCTTGATGCCACCCGTCTCCGGATAGCCGCTGATCCTTTACGTGACCACCCTGTAAAGATCCCTCGGTGCTCTGCTCGCCCAGAAGAATAACGAGGGTACTGAGAACAGTCTCTACTATCTCAGCCGCATGCTTCTCGATACGGAGGTCAGATACTCCCCTATCGAAAAGAGTTGGCTTGCGCTCGTATTCGCCGTGCAGAAGTTGCGACATTACCTGTAGCACCATGAGGTGCAATTGGTCTCCTGGGTAGACCCACTGAAGTACATTCTGAACCGCCCCATGCTGACAGGCCGACTTGCACGGTGGCCAGTGATTGTCCAGCAGTTTGATATCAGGTTCGTACCTCAGAAGGCCATTAAGGAATAGGCGTTGGCAAACTTTTTAGCTGCCCATCCAACCTCCAAAGATAAATCCCTAGACCTGGATTTTCTTGATGAGACGATCTTCTCAGTCGATCATGTCGTCCCGTGTTGGAAAATGCATTTCGACGGCGCCTCCTGGAGCCCCACCTGTTAGAGGCTCAATGATCCCAAGCTCAACAGAGTGGGCCTGGGTATTGTCTTCATTACCTCGGCACAAGCCGTCCTGCCATACTCATTCCTGTTGTCAGAAGGCAGTACGAACAATGAGGCAGATTACCAGGCTCTCATCACCGGCCTCGAGTTGGACCTTGAGATCCATGTGCCCTATCTACATGTGAAGGGAGATTCTGAGATGGTTATCAAACAGGTTAATGGCGACTAAATCGTCAGGAATCCGGAGCATGCACCGTTGCTGGAGTACACCCTCCGCCTAATGGCCCAGTTCTCTTCTTGACCAGAGGTTACCCATGTCCCACGGTCATAGAATGATCAAGAAGACGCCTTGGCTAGCTTGGCCGCATCGCTCGCAGAACCCGAGCAAGATGATTTAATCATACATGTGGCACACCTGAGTGTCATTGCCCCCAACACCCAAGAGGACAATGATGGCCTGAGGGTAGGTCATCTCACCGCTGGACCCTCCACGACAGGGGTCCCGGGATCGTCAGGCACAGTGGCTGAAGCCACTCCTGACTGGAGGGAACCTTTTGTCGAGTACCTCCAAAATGGTTGCCTCCTGGATGACCGGGCCGAGCACAAGAGAATATGATGCCGCGCGCTGCAATTTACACTCCAGAGCGGTCCCAGTCTTGAACAGATCCTTTATAAGCGAAGTTTCGATGGTGTCCTCCTCTGTTGCATCCAGGAGTAGAGATACCTCAAGTCATGCAAGAGGTTCACGCCGGTTCCTATGGCACCCATCAAGCTGGGCCGAAGCTGTCCCATCAAATCCGGAGGTTGGGGTACTTTTGGCCCTCTATGATCCACGATTGTATTGGAAATGCCAAGAGATGCCACACGTGCCACGTGCACACCAACTTCCTGCATCGGCCGCCGGAGCCCCTCCACCCCACCAAGTACTCTTGGCCATTTGTGGTATTGGGACTTGATGTAGTGGGACCATATCCACCGCCAACTGCCCGCCAGTGTAGGTTCATCCTGACTGCTACAGATTTCTTCTCCAAGTGGGCAGAGGCAGTTCCGCTCAAAGAGGTCAAGGCACGTTCCATCGTTGACTTTGTGAGCTCCAACATTATCCACTGGTTTGGGGTCCCTCACGTCATCCTCACCGATAAAGGCACCAACATCCGAGCGGCTGAACTAAAGAAATTGTACCCCAAGTATGACATCCGGTCGAACCATACCTCCCGCTAATACGCGCAGGAAAATGGATAGATCGAGGCGTTCAACAAAACCCTCTCTAACATTCTGCACAAGATGGTTGGTCAGAACAAGAAAAGTTGTCCAGACAGGCTCCCCAACGCCCTCTGGGCTTATCGGATGATGACTTGAAACTCTACCCAGGTGACCCCATATTCCCTGGTGTATGGTGATGAGGCTGTCCTACCCATTGAGATCCAGCTGCCATCGTTACGCACTGCAATTTATGATCACCAGACATCAGATGTGGTAGCCAAGATCCGTCTAACCGAATTAGAAGCACTGGACGAGAACCGGCTTCGTGCCCTGCACAATCTGGAAATGCAACAGGATAAGATAGCGAGGGCCTTCAACAAGAAGGTCCATCTCCGTTATTTCCTACAAGGAGACCTAGTACTGGCCCTTCGAGCGCCAATGATTCCCGGTAGGAAACCGCCCAAATTAGAACCCAAATGGGAAGGGCCTTATATCATCAATAAGGTTTACCCCAATAGAGCATACTCCTTGGTGACCACGGATGGAGAGCGTATAACCCCTCCTACCAATGCCATGTTCCTTAAGCGATACATTGCCTAGGGAAAAAGGGTCCTGCACGACCCTAAACTACAAGATGGTCCCGCACGACCTTCAACTGCATCTCCGTCCTTACTGCAAGACGTTAAACTGCAAGCCAGTCCGGTCTTCCTGACCGAGGCTCAGCCTCAGCCCCCATGGCCTCCTAGGGCCCCGACCCCCCATCCTTACTGCAAGACGTTAAACTGCAATCCAGTCAGGCCTTCCTAAACGAGGCTCAGCCTCAGGCCCTTTGGCCTCCTCGGGCCCCGACCCCCTGTCCTTAATTCAAGACGTTAAACTGCAAGCCAGTCAGGCCTTCCTGACCGAGGCTTAGCCTCAGGCCCCTTGGCCTCCTCTAGCCCTAAGGCCCCCCGTCCTTACCGCAAGACGTTAAACTGCAAGCCAGTCAGGCCTTCCTGACCGAGGCTCAGCCTTAGGCCCCTTGGCCTCCTCCGGACCCTGGCCTTCCGTCTTCACCGCGAGACGTTAAACTGCATGCTGTTCAGGTCTCCATGACCACGGTCCGGCCCCAGGCCCCTTGGTTTTCCCCGACATACCCTCTTGCGGGATTCTATGGTATGGTGTGCGATTACGTCCTCGTTCACGTCGGATTACATGTCGTACCTTACACATACCCAAATGAGATGCTCCTCATCCCGCATGACGTTAAATTTCATTTCAAGAACTACGTGTGGCATGATTCCCATCTTCATGGGATACGTAAGAACGCTCGGACGCCTTGTCTTGAGCCTAGCCCCAAGCTTTTCACTTCAACTATTCCCCCTAGGAATAGTTTCCTCGGAGGCTCCTTGTGTAGCGAGGGGAAGGCTTTCTTAGTCTCGCTCATACAACCCCACTCACTCAAGGATTGTAAGGGTCGCACTGTGTGCCCACTCTCGTTCTTCTATCCTCCCACGTCCTCACCCCATGACGCTAAACTGCATGGCCTTCAAGAAATACGTATGGCTTGATTCCCATCCTAATGGGATATGTATGAACGCCCGGGCATTTCGTTCGTTGGTCCATCCCAAAAGCCAAAATCTTCCCCTCGGGTCAAGATATGGCAGGGTGCACACTTTTTCCCCAACTCACATCGAGCAAGCCTCGACTCAGAGGCACATCCCCCCTGGAGATGTTTTCCTCTTTCGTGGATGGATACCGCTATGCTTCACCCAATCCTTGACTGGGATTCCATCATTTATGCACACCCAGTGTTACCCCCAAGAATGTCATGGACACTACGCCCAAGGGCTCTCCTACCGTTACGGGTCAATTCCCCCGAGGGTTTTCAAGCAACAAGTCGATACAAGTCCCGCGTTGTGAATTTGGTTAGTGGTTGATGCTCATTTGTTGCTCCCATATCAGGTCACCATTGGAACACTGTGTTTCGTACATGGTCAATTGTGACTTGGACCTTCGGGTCCACCCCGAGATGTCCCAGACATCGAGTGCAGTGATTCGTTATGCCCCATCCTGAGGTGACAAACTTCCCCCCGGGTGGTGCTAGCGATCAAGACCACGACCCCGATTCCCCATAGGGGTGTACGGTGTGGTGTAGGACAACGTCCTCATTCACGTCGGGATCATGTACCATGCCGTACGCCTTCCCTTACGAGGCCTAGCATCAGGCCCCTTGGCCTCCTCGGGTCCCCGACCCCCGTCCTCATGTAAGACGTTAAACTGCAGACCCGTCAGGCCTTCTTGACTGATGCCTGACCTTAGGGCCCTTGGCCTTCTCGGGCCCCTCCGCCCAACCTCTTACCCTGGGTGTATGGTGTGGTGTAGGACTACGTCCTCATTCACGTCGGGATCATGTACCATGTCGTACGCCTTCCCTTACGAGGCCCAGCCTCAGGCCCCTTGGCCTTTCCGGGCCACGACCTAGGTCCTCTCTTATAGGAGTGTATGGTGTTTTGTGGGACTATGTCCTCATTCACATCGGCTTCTTCTCCATACAGCACACCTCCCTTGTTTGGGGGTATACTACTCCCCTTCTCGTCCCGTATGACGTTAAACTACATTTAGAGAACTACGTATGGCTTGATTCTCATCCTCATGGGATACGTAGGACCACCTGAATGTCCAGGATTCGGGTCCATCCCCATCTCTCGGGAATCTTCATCCCATCTTGGCCCCTTGGCCTATCCTTCCACCATGAGGGGATTATATGGTGTGGTGTGGGATTATTTCCTCATTCAGGTCGGTCTCGTAATGACCACGCCATGTACCTCTCCCTACTGAGCTGTTTCGTCGATCCCTTTTCGGCGGTTCACCAATGTGCTTAAGAGCACTCTGGTTTATTACCTGGAATGCTATGATTTACTCGGACATGTCTACACCCGCTTTCCAGGCTTTTTGTATCCATGCATCATGGCTTCCATCATCTTTTCCCACCCAGAGGGACCCCCAAGAACAGCCTAGATACTACGCCCAAGGGCTCTCCTACCGTTACGGGCCAACGCCCTCGAGGGTTTTGGACAACAAATCGATAAAGTCCCACGTTGCGAATATGGTCAGCGGTCGATGCTCGTTTGTTGTTCCCACCTCAGGCTAACGCGATATAGACGCTGCCTCTCCACCATGGTTAACAGTTTTCCTCTCTCGCCACGCCAACCCATTAGGCCCAAAATGGCTGGTGCACAATTCACACCGTTCATCACTTCATCATGTCCAAGTAGAGTTTCAGAACTCTTGGTACTTTTCCTTCGTGCACGTCTGCGCGTTGGGGGAACGAGCCATGTCAAAGGTGTCCTTCGGGTCTCTACCAACTCCCATTTGACTCTCCCCAAGTATTTCGATGAGGATACCCCCCTTGTTTCACACACCGAGTTTAACTCACATGGGCTTAGGAATCGGTTTGACATCTGTGCTTACTCGGGAAGTTGTCACCATTCACGGTCCGAGGTATAATACCATAAACTAAGATTCTCATCTGGAACTACGTTCAGATTGATTCCTATCTTGATAGGATACGTAGGAATGCCCAGACCCCTTGTCTTTGGGTCCATCTTGAGTTCAGCAAATTCACTTCTCTGGTCCTGCCTTCAGGACCCCGACTACGGGACCGCGTGGCGTAGTGCAGGATTATGTCCTCATTCACGTCGGGTTTGCAATGGATACACCACGCACACCCTTGTTCTGAGATTTAGCCCTCCTATTCCTTGTCCAGCATGACATTAAAAGGCACCCTACAGAACAACGCGTGGCTTTATTCCCATCCTCATGGGCTACGTAGGACCGCCCTGATGCCATGTCTTCGGGTACATCCCATTTAGGGAACGAGTCTCTCTCCATGTTTTACATCTTACCTCTATATAGGCCCCTTAGAATAAGGTATCCCTCTCCAATTGGCGTACAATTTGATGTGGGATCATGTCTCAATTGTGTTTTATAACACTGCACACATTTCCCGCCTAGCATCATCTCTGCTACGTCTGCGCTGCATGACGATAAAATGCATCCTTGGTCCTATCATACGACCATAAACTGGGACATTATTGTCCTGGCCGCACGACGAAAAACGGCATTGCATTGTGGTGTCCTTGTTGTAGAGGTCAACACATTGGGTATTGTTCACGTGCCATGCCATTTGTCAACGCCCATCACAACTTGATCCTTGTGGAGACATCACGGCCTACTATTCTAGGCCTGTCGCTTCACAAAAAAAACCATTCACCTTAATGAACAAACAAGATTCATCAAATTCCGCTTCTTTTAGTGCAAGGGCCATGACCGCACCCCCCTTTTCCCCTGGCACAGGTACCTTACCGTGCCACCCTCCAGAACTACGTATGGCGTGATTCTCATTCTTATGAGATACGTAGGAGCGCCCGGGCACTTCCCTGCGGGCCCATCCTAACCATTGTGTTCGGTCCCTCGACTCGAGCATTTCCTCAAAGTACACATGGTAAGTAGGTCTTAGGTCCTCCTTCACGTCGGGTCTTGATCCCATGCGTCCCCTACTCCTTTTACCCATTTACGTTCTATGGTCCATCAAGAACTACGTGAGGCTTGATTCTCATCCTTATGAGATACGTAGGAGCGCCCGGACAATTCTGCCCGGGCCCAGCCTAACTTTCGCTTTTGGTCCCTTGACCTAAAGACTCTCCCAAGGAGGTCGTGCGATGTGATATGGGATTACATCCTCATTCACGTTAGGTTGTTCATCACACCATGTGCCCCTTATGTCTCCTCCCATCCATGGTCCGAATTCTACGACCCCAAACTAAGATCTCCCTATGGGAATGGAATTTTCTCCCTCTATCTAATACGTCTCGTTGTCGTATTCAGATGTGTTTAGAAAAAAAGCCCGAAAGTTTGGATTTCTACAGGGATATCACCCTCATCCCATGACCATGCTTCGTGAGCTCTCTATTTGGATCCTCATCCTCTTCCATGTCCAAAAGGACCCTTGGACGACATGGATACTAGGCTTAAGGGATCTCCATGAATGCTGGACTTAAGGATCCTCCAATTGTTTCGAGCCAACGTCCCTACGGATATCTGACGACATTTGTGACATAGTCCCATGTTTCGAACATGGTCAACAGTCGACCCTCATTTGTCTGTTCACATTCTAGGCTAATGCGATATGGATGCTGGGTTTCCTCCACGGTCAACAGTTGTCCTCCATCATCATGCCACCATCATCGTGATCTGAATCTCGAGCTCCATGATTCACACATTTATGCTTCCTCGTGTTCAAGTGGAATTCCATCATACTCGGCTCTTTCTCTTCGCGCATCTAGGTGTGCTAAAAGATCGTGTTAGTGTCATTGGGTCAGTATTCACCCATCGTCCCTTTGCCCTAACCTGCCCCTTTCTGTATCGGGAAATTCCCACCACTACTGCTTGTTTCCCACACCGAGCACGACTCACATGGGCTTAGTAGTTTTGGCAGGATGTGTACCATCACGGCTAGGCTTCTCATCGTCCCGCATGACATTAAACTGTGCTACCAGAACTACATATGGCTTGATTCCCATCCTCATGGGGTACGTAGGAATGCCCGACCACTCTACTTCGGGCCCAGCCCAATCCTCACTCTTGGTCCCTTGACCTGTAGAGTTTCCTCCGGGGGTATGTGGTATGATTTGGACTCCAAGTCCTCATTCACGTCGATTTCATATCTACCATTCCACACGCTCCCTGGGATCTTCTCTTTTATTCTACGTCCTATCGTATGATGTTAAAATATAGGAGTCCATGTGTCCTCAACGCATGACACTAAACTGTGGTTCAACCCTGAAAAAGTTCAGGATTCCCCAAGATCCCATTGGTAAATGACAGATCCCCTCGCCAGAGAGGCCTTGTCTGAAAGAAGGAATGATCCATGATCAAACCAATGCACCCATATGGTGTACTCCCACCACGTTGGTGTAACTACCTAAGTGTTGGATTCTGTTCGGACAAACCATCACTACATATTCCACGCATTGTGTACCCCTTATTCGGACCCTCATCCCCTTTCATGTCTGAAGGGACCCCCTAACGGCCTGGTCCCATGCCGCATCAGCTCACCTACCATCCTGGGCCAATGTTCCGGAATACTAGTCATGTCTGGAAGGACCCCCTAACAGTATGGATGTTTGACCTATGGTCTGTCAACTGTCCTGGGACAACGTCCCGAAGGATTGATCGACAACACTTGTGACATGGTCCCGTGTTTCGAACATGGTCAACGGTCGACCCTCATTTGTTGTCCCCGTTACAGGCTAACGTAGTAAGGATACCGCTTCTCCTCCAAGGTTAACGGTTGTCCCTTATTGTCACGCCATCCCCATAGTGTTCCAAATCTTGGGTATCGTGATTCACACTTCCCATTTTCATCTGTTTGGACCGATTTTAGCTCCCCTGGCATTTCCCCATTCGTGCATAAGAGCACGCTGAAGAAATAGTAATTCGGCTCTCCTGAAAGTTCCTTCTCCGATCAAGCCTCTCCCGTCTTTCAGAAATCCGGACTGGTAATCCGAATACCAGATGTTCGGAGCATGGTCCCCACTCCTATGTTAGGTGGGATGATAGGGAAACTATCTCTTGTTTCTCACATCGGGCTCGACCCACGTGGGCTTGGGGAATTGTCGTCAAACGTCCCGCAAACATTGGAGGGATGTAACAAGGCGATTCAAACAGAGGAAATCGTGCGCGATACAGCATTCAAAACAAAGAAAGGAAATTGAAGCACGAATTTACCAATAAAAGGTTTTTGGTTTGTTACAATACCCGGGGGTCGACTCCCCCCATGGACGGGTTGACCCCGTCAAAAGAGCGTTGCAGCTCTACCACCTGTTGGCTTGTGGCGTCCAAGGCTTGCTGCCGCTGACTCAGCTCCCGCTCCTCCTCAGCAGCAGCGGGGCGCAGTTTGTCAGCCTTGGATTTCGCCCTCTCTATGCCAGCTTGAACGACAACCATCTTTCCAGAGGTCTACCTCATATGCTCTTCTGCCTCTGCCAGCTGGGCCTTCAACCGTGAGACCAGCTCAGATTGTGTATCAAGAGAGGCTGAAAGCTCGTCTTCCCGGGTCTGCATCTGTTGGACTTCACCTTCATCCTCCTGGAGCTTCTTGATGCTGGTCTCCTTCCTCCATTGCCAGCCCATGCGGAGCCCATGATCATTCTCCCATATCTTCTCAGCCATAAGATCTCGGATGAGTGCGTGAGGAATTTGGGCATCCACTCCCCCAGCACACAGTTCACGCAATCGCGAGTGGAGTCTATCCATTTCGGCCATCCATTGCGCTTGGGGGTGTCCTTGATAAAGCGCGCGATCAACTTCGACGATCGGCGGTGGACTATGCTGATGTCTTCATCGTCGGAGGCTGTTTCGTCCCAGTCTGTGCGATTGGCAGGCTCGTACGCGGGATACACCCGCAGGAAATTCTCGGTAGGATCAACATCTGGTGTTGAATCCAGTACGAAACCAGGCACCGAAGCAGGCGTGACAAGACTGGGAGCGACTAGTTGATCCTCTTCCTCGGAGTACACCTCAATGACTTCGGGTAGGACCCTACTGGTGGATCCACCAGTGATGATGTGTGTCACAGCTTGAGGAGATGGGTGGACTATCTCCACCATCACCGGCATGCCCTTATGAGGGACGCCACCAGACATCCCGACCAGTCTTGCCGCAGCATCCCACGCCAGTCGGAGAAATGTACGACGGAGAGGGACATAAACGTTAGTTGGCGGGCATGGTCTACATGTGACAACGAGGAAACCGGTAGAGGAGACTTATGGAGATCGACCTCCTGGCGCTGCTCTTGAGCCGGTACTGATGGGACCCCGAGGCGAGGCCCTCCATATACTGTTGGAAGGTCTCGAGATTCCAGAGTAGCCACCTTAGGTGCTCTGGTCCCACCAGACGCGGAACTGGACGCATCCATAGGCGCGGGTTCTGAAGGTCCCGCATCATCACCCACCAAGGGGCGAGAACGAGGCATGTGAACAAGTTCCTCCTTCATGGATCAAACATCGGTGAGAATTTCATAGTGACCCAAGGATGGATCATAATGAATGAAGTTCGGAATGCTACCTCGAGAGCCTCTGCGGATTTGTCGGAATTTGAGCCTCGGTCTCTGACCTCGCCCTCCTCAAACGGGCTCCCTCCTCCAGCCTCATCCTCCTGAGAGGAGTCCTCTGATTCTTCCAGTTGGGGGAAGCGCTCCCTCAGATCGATAGCCGATAACTGTGGGGGAACCGTCTGATTCAACAGCACCCTCACCCGGTCTGTCATTGGGAGAGGGACACCACTAGAGTGGACATAATCCTCCAGCTCGTCCATGTATTATTCTGCCTCTGCCGGAGATACCATGAATCCAGCCCGAACTGGGCCTATGCCCGGTAATTCCATCCCAAGGAGATTCAGGTGTGCCCATATCTCGGGTGGGATGAGGAATTTCTGGTTGACATCCCAAATGTCCCAAGCTTCTGGGAAGACGACATCCTCTGCCATGTAGATATGACGCAGGTTCTTCCCCAGAGCCTGAGTAGATATCCAAAGAAATCCCCTTGGTGGCCGCCCCTCCGGATGGCCCTGCTCTTCCGGAATCACCGGATCCACCGCTGTTTCCATACACTCGGCCGGTGCGGGTCTCGCCGCCATGGAAGCCCTGCTACCGCGACCGGCCCTAGCTGCCCTCCGACCCTGGCCTCGAGATAGAGGAGGCCCACCGTCACCGACCCGAATAGTTGGTTGCTTCAGCATCTCCCCTGGGTAAGCAGCCTCCCCACTGATGGCATACTCCCTCACCAATCTGAAAGTGGCGGTGGATGGAGGGAATGCAATCCGCATCTTCCCATCTTCCCATGTGAACATGAGCCACAACTGCCTCATCACACACGGGTGCTCCTCATGACGCACCTCCCAGTAGACTTGCGGGGTCAGCCGCTGGAGGCACCAGAACTACCTCGCGAACCAATGCGGGGTGTACAGTTCACAGAGCAGCTCACGATCTATCCGTGCCACCAAAAGTCCACCTCGAAAGGCTAGGAGGTAAGCCCGATGTTCTTCCGTTCCCTACCCATCATCAATAAGTATCCCCGTCGGTAATGGCAAGGGGTGGAAATTAAACTCATCCACCCTCCACACCCGATTCAGCACCATCGGAATGGATAGTTTGAACGGGAAGCTCCCGACCGCGTTCAGGATGGAGGGGCGGAAGTTCGATCCCGGCGGCGAAATGGGGTTTGGATACTCGTAAATCCCCCTGATATGCGCTGTGATACACCCATACAAGAGGTGGAAGGGCCCACATATCCTTGGAGGCTTCTTGCCCTCGCTAATGTGCCACAACATTCTGTACAGTTTGGTGAGCATCGGAATCCGCAGATTGATCCGATGCCCCGTGGCCAACATCAACGCCATAATAAACGAGCTGGGTCGTACCCCCATGCTTGTATCCCTCACCGGTAGGATCCAACCGCAGATGAGAGCCGCGATGAACGCTGCCAGCCTAACTATCGGCTGTTGTTCAGTGCTGACACTGAAATCCCAAGTCTTCAATTGGCTTTCCTCCAAGATCCGCCAATACGAGTTCCCCTTGCCCCGTTGGGCCGCCCTTGGACAAGTTCCAGGCCACGGAGGGAACTCTCGGTTCTCTGGGAAATTCAGGAAGCATTTGAACCATCTCCTAAAGTGGGAATCCCTCACTGCCTCCTTGTCCTCTCCAGGGACGAGTGTCATCAGTGCTAACGCCAGTCGCGGCATTTTCTCCGTATCCTCCCATGCGCTGATGACGAGGAGGAACTCAACATGCATGACCCCCAAGATCGGAACCCCAGAAATTTGGTGGACATCCCAAGGCTGATGCCCACCTCCCCATGATGCAGGTGAAAGGTATTGGTCCTAGACGACCATCTGCTCAGCAGTTCCGGCATCAGTTGATTTTGTTGGTAAATGTGGAATTGGGAGGCCCATGCCGCCTCATTCAACCCCACTCTCCTCAGATCGGTCCCAAACTCCACGCATGAGGTGCCTACCTAGTAGGCCCAGGCCCAGCCATCTGTAAAGTTGCCGCCCTGGCGCAGGTCCCACTCATCAGACCATCCCTTCTTCGAATCCTGCAAAGCCGCCTTCAACATGGTGCGGTAGAGGGGAGGGGATGTCTCCGGTTGCAGTGGCTTCCAGTCAATATCGTTCAAACGGTTGTAGATACAGTCAGCGGTGACGGGTGTGAAGTCCTCCCGCGCATGACCATCAGCCGCCCTGAACCATTGCTGCTCGCATGGTGTGCTCCTGAACCAGAAAGATGGTTCGTCCCTACTCGCCTCCGGGATGAAGACGTCATCCCTCAACCCGAAACCATAAAAGGACAGTTTCTTGAACTATGGATAATCCTTCTGACCCTCCGATAGCACATCTGTCAAAGTAGTGTGGTCTGAGTGGCTTCGGACAATCTCCCCCAGGCCTGGATAGTTGGCCATCTCATCCCGATGAGCAGCATCTGTAAGCACCCCCAATATATCCTCTTGATGGGCCATTTCGATTCTCGCCCTCAGAAAAGAATTTTTTCAGCTTGATCGCGAAGGTAGACTGCAAAGCTGAATCGCAAATCCGGATCGCGAAGATCGGTCACGAGACAAAGCCGCGAAGTCTGGACGAGGCTGAAAATCAGATGTTCGCTTGGCGCGGATGCGGAGTCGGAGGCCTGCAGTTCGCCGTGAAGCTCGATTCATGGAGGGCTGTCACGGAGTATGCGGAGCTTCGCGAAGTCGAGAGCACAAAAAGACAAGGAAGTCACGTGATGAAAAAAGAGGTCGACCCCCCTATTTATAGGCGGCGACCCCGGGGCATCGCGGCTCCCCTCACCCACGCGGAGCATCGCGGCACGTTCGGATTCGTGGCCCCGGTCAGCACCGCGGGCCCCCGTCGCGTAGCTGCATCGCGAACCACCGACAATTTTGGCGATTTTTCTTCAGACTTCGACCCTTCACCCTCCGCAGCTCCAAGTCTGAGAGGGGCATTTGTTGGATCCAAAATATGGCCCGAAAGGAAGTAATAAAAAGGACGGTTGGCGCGCTGCCTGGCGAAGCACCAACGCGAAGCACCGACGGGATGCACCGACGCGAAGCGCCCCGATCATCGTGGCCTCGCGAAGCTCCAGAGGCGTTAACGCTCCGTGAACGCATTTGATGTTCGCAAGACCGCCGCAAAGCGCCAGAGGCGGTAACCCTCCACGAACGCATTTGACATTCGTGAGCCCATCGCGAAGCCCCAGTGGCGGTAACTCTCCTCGAACGCATTTGATGTTCGCGAGCCCGCCGTGAAGCTCCAGAGGCGGTAATCCTCTGCGAACGCATTTCATGGTCGCGAGCCCGTCGCAAAGCTCCAGAGGCGGTAACCCTCCGTGAACGACGTTGACGTTCTCGAGCGCGCCGCAAAGCACCTGAGGCAGCGCTCGAGTTCTGCTTCGCAGCACCCCTTCCCTATAAATACTGGACTCCCCCTGAGTCCCGAGTAGGGACAATCCGACCTTTCGACTTCTCCTCTCCCGAATCACGAAACCCTCTATGCCCCGGGAATCATGAGCTCCGAGAGGTACTTCTACATCGTGAGACACCTTTGATTTGTCTCGTTTTGAGCCCCTCTTCCGATAGGGATGCCCTTCGCGAAGCTCAAGGGAATTCGCGAAGGAAGGGGATTCCCACGGGAACTCGGGCAACCGCGGAGTGTTTATGCTTCACGAAACACCCAACCTGAACTAGTGATCTCTATGCTAAGGCAGGATCGCTACACATCGCGAAGCGCACTGCATCACAGGACCCTGCTTCGCGAGGCACCTCTTCTTCGCGAGGCAGTGCTCCGCGAACACTGTTCCACTTCGCGAAGCACCTTCCACTCACACCTATGCCCCATGCTAAGGCCAAAGAACTCCACTTCGCGAAGCACACTCCTTTTCTTAGAAATTCATCCTCATGTGTGACCCTCTAGGTTTTCACGATGTGATTTCAATGTACCATGGACAATACCACCCGTAGTGTTGCTTCGCCTAATGCTTCTTCGTATAGGCACGCTAACGGATATTGCTTCTTCGCATAGCCACGATAACGTGGACCCCTTGATGGTTTGTTCCACAACCCCCTTGACCATGGCCTTACTGGTACCTTCCCTTCCCCAAGGACCAGAGGGTACTGGTTATGTAAGTCCTAGGGGTGCGGAGTGAACCCACCTCGTTCGAGCTGCAGGACGTTAAACTGCCAAGCACCACGTCCTTAACACATGACGTTAAACTGTGACCCGACCTCGTGCCTCTCACGAAGGGTCCCCCCAGCTCGTTCATTCTTTACACCACTCGTCTCCACAGGAATGGAATCACCCATCCACAGGGGATGATATCCTCATTATTGGAGTGGCGTATGTTCATAGGAGAAGGGCGACCCTAGTTCCCCAACGGATGGATGCACCTCTGCATCTCCGTTCTTCCCCACTACCAAGGTCAGTGGAGGGCGTGATAGGGAACGAGGCACCTCCCATCATTGGTCCCAAATCCCTCTTTCCCTGCGCTTTTTCACACTCTGGGCCTCCATCCTGGAGTATGTCCCAGCACCATGGGCCGCCTAACGCGTAAGCCCCTCTTCGATTCTCACGGACGCATCCTTCGCGACGTGATCGTCAGGTCCTTGCAACCTCTTGTTTCTCACACCGAGCATGACTTACGTGGGCTTAGAGTGAGCACCGACCTTGACCCCCACCCATAGCGAACTACGAGTACTCTGATCCATGTCAAGGCATGGTACGTAGGAATCCTCGATGAGGTTCAAGCCAAATTGCTCGGTCGTTCATTCACGTCGAGTTTTGCCCTCGTCCAACATGACGTTAAACTGTATGCCCCCCTTGTCCCGCATGACATTAAACTGCACACCAATTCCCACATGAACTATGAGGTCTTTGATCCATGTCAAGGCATGGTACGTAGGATTCCTTCTAGAGGTTCAAGACCACCACTCATTGGACCAAGGTCCACCTTCACGCCGGTTCGTCGACAAAGCCCCATATGAACTACGAGGTCTTTGATCCGTGTCAAGGCATGGTACGTAGGAAGCGTTACTGAGGTTCAAGCCCACCCATCATCATTCACGTCGAGTTCTACCTTCATCCAGCATGACTTTAAACTGCATTCTAGTCCGAAGGAAAGCTGTTGTGACTAACCTGAACTATGAGGTCTTTGATCCATGTCAAGGCATGGTACATAGGAAGCCTCTACAAGGTTAAATCCCACCATTTGGTCGTTCCATCCTCATTCACGTCGGTTCACCCACGTCCTGCATGACTTTAAACTGTATTCCACAACCCGAACTACGAGGACTTTGATCCGTGTCAAGGAATGGTATGTCAGAAGCCTCCCTGAGGTTCAGGCCCAACAATCATTAGCCCAGACCGTCTCCCTATCGGTGTGCCAAGCCCCCATTTTCAATCCGAACTACGAGGACTTTGATCCATGTCAAGGCATGGTACGTAGGAATCCTCCCAGAGGTTCAAGCCCATCTCCCATTGAACCAAGGTCCCTCATTTACGTCGGTTCACCGACACCCACCACCCATCGTTTATTCACGTCAGGGTTCACTATCATCCCGCGTGACGTTAAAATGTAATCCATCAATCCTTTGAACTACGAGGACTTTGATCCATGTCAAGGCATGGTACGTAGGAAACCATCCCAAGGTTCAAGCCCACCACTAGTGGACCCACGGGTCTACTTTCACGTCGGTTCACCGATGAAACCCTTTGAACTACGAGGTCTTTGATCCATGTCAAGGCATGGTACGTAGGAGGCCTCCCCGAGGTTCAAGCCCATCTCTCATCGGACCAAGGTCCACCTTCACGTCTGTACGCTGACGATGCCCATCGGACCAAGGTCCACCTTCACGTCGGTACGCTGACGATGCCCATCGGACCAAGGTCCACCTTCACGTCGGTACGCTGACGATGCCCATCGGACCAAGGACCACCTTCACATTGGTTCGCTCACGACATTCATCGGGCCAAGGTCCACCTTCACGTCAGTTTACCGGCACCATCCCGAACTATACGGACTTTGATTCTCTGCCACGGGGATACGTAGGAAGCCTCTTCAAGGCTCAACCCCAACTTCACTGTCGCCCCTGCGATGGTCCCATTTCACTCCCCCTCCACTCCATTCATCCACCTATCGCCCATACTGATTCTCGCTGGGACCGTCATATCTCTGTGAGACCATGTCGGTACGCTCCTCTTCACAGCCGCCCATGGGCTGGCCCAGGTATCAGCATCCCGTAAAGGGAAATCCCTCAATCCGATCTATCCTAGCTAATGCTCCGGTTGGGTTGATCCGTCTCTGCTAGACGTTAAACTCGCGGCGTACCCTGTGTTAAACACGGGAAGTTAAGGAAATCCTCATATATGTGTCAATGACATATAATTCCCCACGCTCGATGTGGGATGCCTCGGGCTTCCACGCCCTCGAGAAGCCCTGTGACCAGGGATAATAGACAGACATGCCAGGTTCCCCAGCATCCAGACACGCTACTGAGGCCTCAACGTGACTACTCCCCTGACTAAAGGTTGCTGCCCTGACCGGACCCTTTGGAATGTCCTGACAGAAGCAGTGTAATTAATCAGCGTCCATGGAAACATGGCACTGGGAAGAGTTTCACGAACTACGTATTAAATCTATGAGGGAGACCCGGACTAGGTGACGAGTTCTAAGGAGGAATCCACAGAAGGAATAACCGACATCCCATCATCCCATTTCGATCAATGAGCAGACGTCCCTGGATAAGGAGCGAATGCCGCCCGCCTTTGGAAAGCGGGAACGTGGGGCCACAAGCACAGCACGTCCTCCTCCTCCATGGACAGATGTGCGCGCGCCCCGATGATAGCGTCGTCAATAGCTGCTATAGGTCATACACTAGTGGATATTAACCCAATTTCAACATGAACCCTGATTGAGAAAATGGAACAAAACAAACAACAATTTGGTTCATAGACTAATTAACTAATGCAGGGTGTCCATGAGGTGAAAAGTACTGAATTTGAGAATATGGTGGACCCCATGTTCGAAGAGGAAAGTACCCTTCTTTGACAATATTATTTTTGAAATGGGAAATCCCAATATCATCCTCTTATACATTACGGTATATGTTGTTCTTACACCCACTACTCTAACCAATGTCCTCAATTGAGGGAAAAATATGATTTTTGGGATGCAATACTTCCAGGCCACCCCTATAACCAACCCTTTAGGCAAGAACCTTACTATCCATAAAACCCTTGGTGGAAGGAGAACCCATAGTATAGAAAATGGTGTATTCAAACCAACCTCAACAACAATTGAACCAATCGGGGTCGAGTAGTCACCCACCACCACCACCCAGAAATCCTAGACTACCCCAATGGCCTTTCCCAGAAAACTCTCCTAAACACGAACTTGTACTATATGATATGATGAATAAAATGATTTCCCATAACATCCAATTCCAAAAAACCACTCATCCAACATAACCAGACCACAAAACCCAATTTGGCCAACTGGCTAATTGAGTGGGTGAAATTCAAAGTCATTGGTCAAGTAAAATTCGCTCAAAACCATTAGTTAAACATAGGGATAAAGGAAATGTTAGTGACATCGCACTAAAGAGTGGAAAACAACTAGAAAATAAAATTATTCCTCTATTAGGTCATCCCACCTTAAGGAAAACTCATTCCCAACCACTAAAAATGATCTAAATATTGATGAACCTTTTCCTATGACAATCCCTTACAAAGGAATGAGTGTGAATATTGATGATTCACCAATCCCAACCATTTTTATTCCCATTCCTCAATGGCCCCCCAAATATGAAAAAAAGTAAAATGAACATGTTATGGAAATATTGAAAATTTTCAAGAAAGTGCGGGTTAACATCACATTGATTGATGATGTGAAGCCAATTCCACAGTACGCCAAGATTCTAAAAGGAGATTTGTACACAGAGAAGGTGACATAGAGGTGATGAGAATGAGATTTTGGGGAGGAATGTATCATCATTGATTGAGTAATCACTTCCCACCAAGTGTAATGATCCTGGAACATTCTCAATTCCATGCACCATATGGGAGTATAGAATTTCTAATTTTATGATTGATTTAGGTTCCACTATTAATGTGATGCCTTACTCCATTTACTCTACATTGTAGTTCAGGGAACTGAAGTCCACTAGAATTTTTGTTCTACTGGACTACCGTAGTTTCGTAAACCCTTCTGTGTTTTATAGGATGTTCTCGTGAGGGTTCAAAATTAATATTTCTAGCTGAATTTTATGTGCTTAAAATAGAAGATGATAGGATGAACGGACATGCCCCGATTATATTGGGGAGTCCCTTCATGAAAACTACCAAAACCATAATTAATTTCTATAATGGTACATTATCTATGGTGTTTGGTGGTGACATTTTCCACCACATCATCCTTGATTCCCTAGAGAACCCCTTAGAAGAACATTAATCTCACACTGTTAATCAAATTGATGTACTTCCATCCCCGAAAAAAACAACATTTCATTCCCCTGATCCCCTTTCTATGTTTACTTCATTGATGAAAATTATAGATAATGAATCATGTAATTATTGTTTTAGTGGTCAATAAAAGTTACATTCATGTTTATTAATTGATAATTTCATGAAATCTAAGGATCCAATGAACATCAATGATATTTCTATTCTTTTAAAGGCTCATTTCTCATATGAGGAAGATACCATTGAACAGTTATATGTGATCAGTGACCTCTCACATTCACACACACTCCCATCCATCCAAAATCCATCTAAATTGGAACTGAAAGAACTGCCTCAAGATTTAAAATATTCATATCTTGAGAATGGAAACAAGATTCCCATCATCATTTCATTTCACTCCCCCTTGAGCATGAATTGCGACATCATTAAATATTGAAGAAGTATAAACATGATTTTGGATGGATGGTTGTTTGCATTCATTGTATTAGCCCATAAATTGTTAAACATCATATTTGGTTAAATCATGAGGCTAAACCAGTGAGGTAGGCACAATGTCGAATAAGCTGAAACATCCTAGATGTTTTAAAAAAATGAGTTATCAATATTATTGGCTAAATGAATCATTTAACCCATCTCTATTAGCTAATGGGTCAGTCCTGTTAAAGTATTTCCCAAAAGAAATTTCGTTACATTAATCGAAAATGTAAATAATGAATTGGTTCCAAATCATGTTCAGAATAGTTATAGTGTCTGAATAGACTGTCATCGACTAAACCAACATACTAGGAAGGACCATATCCCTTTTCTATTCATTGAAAAAATCATAGAGAGGCTAGTAGGTAAGTCCCACTACTGTTTCCTTGAAGGATATTCTGGATACTTTTAGATCCATATTTCCCCCGAGAATCAAGAAAATTCCTCCTTCACTTGCACCATTGGCATATTTCTATATTGATGTAGTCCATTATATTTGAGAAATGCTCTAGGTACCTTCAAACAATCCATAGCTAGTTTTTTTTGGATAACATGAAGAATTGAATTGATCTTTTCATGGATGTTTTTACTGTACATGGATCCTCTCTTTGATGAATGCTTGAGTAGTCTTGCTTCCGTCCTACATCACTTTATTGAAATTAATCACATATTAAGTTATGAGATATGTCATTCAATGGTGTGAATAGTTATTGATTTGGGGAATGTAATTTCTCGGGATGGTATCCTTGTATATAAATAAAATGTGGAAGTCATTTCTTCTTTACCATTCCCCAAAAATGTGCGGGATGTCCAGTCATTTCTAGGTCATGCTGGATTTTACAACGGTTTCATTTGGGAAATTAGTGAAATTCCTCTCACCCTCCCCCGGTTAGTCGAAAATGAAAAGGAATTTGTATTTGATAAAGTATGTGAGGTGTATTTTAATATGTTTAAATGGAGTCCCACTTATCCCCCTGTAATCCACCCACCTCGGTGGGATTTAATGTTTGATCTCATGTGTGATGCCTCGAACTATGTAGTTAGGGAAGTGTTGTCATAAAGGGTCGATCGAGCTCCCCATATAATTACCCATGTTGCACGTAATTTGGACCCAACCTAATCAAACTACAACACAACTGAAAATTAATTCCATGCCATTGTATTTTCCTTGAAAAATTCAGGTCATCCCTTTTGGGGTCCAAAGTCATTGTGTTCTCAAGCCATGTATCCCTCTGGTATGTCATTATTAAACCTGAATCCAATTGAGGTCTCATTTGCTGGAAGCTCCTCCATCATGAATTTAATCAAGAAATTAGAGATAAAAAGTGAGCAAAGAATGTGGTGGAAGGCCATATCAGTAGGATTCATCCATCCCCAGACATTGAATCATCCACATATATTCCTATAAATTATATGTCTCCTGATGAGAAATTGTACCGAGTGAATGATGACAATTCTTGGTAAACTGAAATTGTAAATTATTTGGTAGCATCTTCTAATCTACTGATTACAATAAAAACATATCTAGTAATCTAAAACATGAGTCTCAATGGTACATTTGGGATGACCCCAACCTATAGTGCACATGTAGTGATCACGTCCTTAAGAGTTGTGTTCCAAATAGTGACTTTCAGTATATCCTTAGATTCTGCCACAATATTTCTTATACGGGAACTTTGGTCCCCAAAAGACTTCTCACAAGGTCCTTGATTCTAGTATCTTTTTTCCAACACAATTTCAAAATTCCCATGAATTTTTCAAATCTTTTCCACATTGTCAAATAATGGGGAATGTATCTAAAAAAAATAAAATTCCACAAATTTTTTATTTATTTATGGACATGTTTTATGATTGGGGATTTGACTTTATGGGACCATTTTCCAAATACATTGGAAACTTGAACATTCTTATGGATGTTGATTACGTGTTAAAATGGGTAGAGGCACAAGCTACAATGAATGATTATTCTAAGGTAGTTGTATACTTTTTTAGAACCTAAATCTTCTATAGTTTTGGCCTACCTTGGTTCATCATCAGTGACTAGGGTTCTCATTTATACAACTAAAAAATGCAATCACTTTCGCATCAGTACATGGATGGTCATAGAGTGTCTACTTCATATAACTCATAGTCCAATGGTTAAGAAGAGGTGTCAAATAGAGTGGAAAAATAGATTCTAGAAAAAATGGTCCATCCCAATAGAAATGACTGGAGCCTTAAAAATGATGATTAATTGTGGGCCCACCGTACTGCATTCACCACTCCCATGGGAATGTCACTATTTCATCTTTTGATTGGAAATAGTTTTCACCTTCCTGTTGAGATTGGGCACCAGGCCTACTAGACCATTAAACAATAAAATTGTAATCTATATGTTTCAGGTTCTCAAATGTAGATGAAAATTTAATAGTTGGATGAAATAGAATATGTGAATATGATAACTCCATGAATTACAAGGAGAAAACAATGGATTACAATGACCGTATTATACTTCATCGTCACTTCCACATTTGGAAGATGGTCATCCATTTTAATGCAAGACAGATGTTGCATCCATAAAAGCATCATTCCCACTTTTTTGGCCCATACATTATTATTAATGTATCTCTATTTATTTTTGTTCATGTTCAAAATGAATAAACCAAGGAAACCTTCATTGTCAATGGGATGAGGCTGAATCACTTCCACGAAAACCTTTTGGAGTTTCTAATGGAGGGACTTCGTGGTCAAGAAGCAACATACCAGTGAAACAAACCAGGTTTTATCCTTAATTATCGCCTAATAAATAATTATAGTGAGGACATTAGACATTCTAGGAGTAGGGGTATGGGAACTTTCAAGGGTTAGATATGAATTTTCATTGTTTTTTTATTCTATATTTTTCTTTCTTTATAGTAGTATAATGTATCCTCGTTTTTTAGTTAATTAGGATTTACATTCACTTTCAACTTTTTCCCCATTTTCTCCTTCTTTATGGTATTTTCAAATTTCCCCGATATAAAATTTCAATGTTCCATGATTTGGTGACCATAAGGGAGGAAAGTAAAAATACCAAAATTAATGGAATGAAAAATATTTGTATGTAGTTAACATCAGGGAGTTATTTTTACTGATTTTTTCTTATGTTAATGATATAAATTGTTGTATCCCTGTGAATCATTTGTTTTGATTGATGACCCTTGTGTGATTAGTTTTTGGGAAAAAAGTTTCACTAATTTCTCCATATATTTTTTCACCAAACCAAGAGGTGTAAATATTATAAACATAAAATAATCTAGATATATGTTAGGTTAATATTTTTCAGATTTATATGACATTTTCATACGTTTTTTCCTTATCTGGTCTATTTCTTTACTGTACCAGATTGACCTATGCATGTGCACCTAATGTCCAACTATTTTACACCCATTAAAAAAGGTTATGTATTGGGAAGATCCAAAACCAGTTATTTTCAACCTCTTTTCATATTATTACTATTGCAATTAGTGTCCTGAGGAGATAAAACCTGGGTTGAGGGATGAGTGGGATATTTGTCCCAAATGAAACTTCTAAAAAACAAAAATAATAATTTAGGGGAGTAAAGAAATGTGCACAATGTACAAGGACATCTATGTCAGGAGTTTATGGACTGAATTTTTGGAATTATTAGGAGATCAGATCTTGAAATATGATATAAAATGATGTAGGGAATGTTCGATGAAAATTCATTTAATGCTGAATAATTTTAAAATAACCATTATTTTTTGGATATAAAGTGGAAAGAATGGAATGGAATGGTTGTCACTCAAACACACGGTGGATTAGTGGAATGGTAGAATTTTAAATTCATTTCAATATTTGATGTTAGGAATATCTTTAAATTTCATTGTGATATGATTGATGAGACATCATTTTAGATTTTACCTTGGAAGAACACCTTATCGTGGTTCGTGTGTTGATCAAATTACATTAATTAATTAAACATTCCTGAAATGATAATTCTTCATGATGTTGGGAATATATACATGCATCATCTTTTGGGATATGTGGCTTTACACAGGTGTGAAAATGTTTATGTTTGGGGGTGTGATCGTACCACGATTCACTATCTCATTTTCACACTTAAACAATTGTATTAAACTGAATTATCATTTCAAAATCATAATATAATAACAAAATGCACTCCATTATTGATTCAATTTTTTTGTGTTTATCACTGTTATAAATGCGAATGTTACCTGTTTTGATAATTTCATTAAAGGTGGAGGTGATTTGGAGGACCCATGATGAAGTCCAAGAAATATGTCCCAAAGTACTCATGACCCAAGCACACTAGTGGATCTATCTGGACACTTCAACTAGACCATGCATCCAAATGGGATTAAATTTTGTTTTTTGGTCCAAATTAGATTGGGATATATTAAATATTAAGGGCTCTAAGACTCATTCTTCCATATAGTATCCCAACCAAACTAATTTGTTTGTCACATCAAATCTGCACAATGTAAAATGAGGTGTTATGTTTTTTATCAATATCTCAAGATGTATACGTAATAACGGGGCTCAAATTTATATGGAAATAGTAAAGGGGTGGGGAAACATGTTTCTAGTTTTTTATAAATCGATATTCGACATTCAATTGGTCTAAAACTATCATCTATGTTGTTTTACATAATCTGTGTCCCCAAAACCACATTCTATTTTGCCTATAAAATGGAACCTTGGGATTCTCATCTGGGAGTTCATCCATGAAGTGAAACTCTGTCATTTTGAAGTCCTATAAATTTAACCTCATCATCCTTGATGTTTTTGAGTCCCCTATCCACATAGTGGGATCATGGATAAAGATAGAGTTCCACCCTAGCCTCCTCCTCCTCAAGATTGTGATCTAAATGGTGGACGATCATTTTAAGGGAGATGCATAAAATTTAGAGGGACATACATCACATTTTAATCTACCGGTTTTGTATAATTTGTGTTATTAATATTTCACTTATTTTTTACCTTGACAGTCTTCTCCCCTGATTACATTTCATTTTATATAATAAAGTAGAACACATTTTATTTCAACACTGATTGGGTTGACAATTCATGTTGGAATTGTGGGTTGTTCCGATTAGACAACATTGTAATCCTATAACTCTCAATCATACATAATCTTTATGTATGATTTTTTAGACCATTTATTCTATTATTTATAAACAATTCATGTCAACATGATTGTGGTTCCAATAGGTGGTTCTTTAAGCAACATTTTAAGAGGAAACAGGGGGGTCAAGATCTTGACAACCTTCAACCAAAGAATTAAACAAAAACATATTAACATTTCAGAATAATTTACTATCCATGATGTGTAATTAACTAGAAATTATCTTCTTTTCCCATAATTATTAATTCTCCTCCTTTATTTATCAACTATTCTACTCTTTAATTATGTAATTTACATAAATCCATATTCAAAACCACCCCTTCTTTTAGTACTTATTATTTAAAAATCATTCTCTAAAAATATAAAAACACCTTGAGAGACATCCCAGGATCTTCCCTAGACTATATGTTTATCTTCCAATCATAACCAATTTGTTGTTTCACAACAATGCGGTGAATATCCAAATTAATATTTTTTTAATTAGGAGATACATGTTTCAGTAATATTTCCCATTTATTAAATTAAACAATATAATATGTCATGATGACACCCATGTGGCTCAATGAAGTCTTATAATAGACCTAATGTTTCTCAAGGATGTAAATAATACATAAAATATGATTAGGACACATTTTATTGTAGTTTTATATAATTAGTTTTTTGTTTTTTTACCCTTATTTTCCAGATTTTCCCTTTGACCATGACAAATATTAATAATTATTGAAGTTAATAATAATAATTTCAAAAATAAAATGTACATATCTAAAAATATTTTATCTTCAAAATAAATATATTTAATCTATTTTTTCACATTCAAATCTTTTATGTATCAATAATTAATTTAAAATTACTTCTCGTTGTCAAAACAAGAAAGTAGGGTCTTAAGAAGTATGAACTATGAAATGATTAGGAAGTGTTTATGTCCAATATAAATTTTAAAGTTTATCCAATTTTTAAAATTGTATTAAATGAAGAAAATATAATACAACTGCACTTTAAAATAAATTGAAAATATTATATAACAATATAATTAATTTAGAAGAAAACATATTTTTAAATTAAAATGCAGTATTTTTCATTATTCATTTAAATAAAAAATTATTAAAAAGACACTAGAAATGTATCCAGGCGAAATAATTATGTACCTAATACAAAAAAAATTATTTTAAAATTCTACATATAAAAGTGGAAAATATTGGATTTAATAAATTTATTCGTTATACATTAGTAAAACAATATTTTTTTATAAATAATTAGTTTATCAGAAAAATTGATTTTGTACTTATATTTTTTCAATAAAACAAATGTGATGAGTTTTAAAATTTTATGTATTATAAAAAATTAAAAATGTATTAATCAATCTTCATAATACCATTTTAAATTCTTATTTTTATAGTTCGTGGTGTGTTTGAACACGATGTTACGTGTAGAGCAAGCTATTGAATTGTTTAAAAATTTGCATACCATGGAGTCATGGGGTGTTAAATGAGATCCCATGAAAACAATGAACATTCTGTGAAAAATCTATACATTAATTAATTTTTCTTATCTAGTTGTCATAAAATATATAAAATCTTAATGTTTTAGATATTCTATAGATTCCTGTCATGATTAACCCAAACCTGTTGAAGAACACGAAATCTAAATCCCTAAAATTTTTAGATATGATAGAACCCTTAAAAAAATCATTTTGATAATATTGTTATATATTAAGAAAATAAATCTCAAACTATAGCTTTTCTCAGAATTATCGCTAAAAAGGAATCATTCTTGTCATAGATTGAGCCTAAGAACATCCATGATGAAATCAATGTTGAATTGTGGGTGATTTCTATGCAAGAAGAGTTGAATAATTTTAAAAAAAATAATTATGGAAACTAATGGATAGAAAAATATACATATAGACTATAGGCAATAAATGGTTGTTATAGAATAAATTAAATGTATCTGATAATATTTCATGAAACAATGATAGATTGGTTTCAAATGGATATGAAGTGTTCATTCGTAAATCGATATATAGTTGAGGATGATTTTTTTGAACAATCCCATGGTTTTACAAAACCTATTTTTCAAAATAATTTTTTTAAATTATCAAATGTATTATATTGTTTAACGCATCCTCCATGAGAATTGTACGATAGACAAAATAGTTTTCATAATTTAAAACGATTTTCAAATTTTATAGCTGGTCCTAAATCACCTTACAAAAACATTCTAAATATGTTTTTTATTTTAAAACGGATGTTGATGATATTTTATTTGATCTTATAAAAAATCACTATGTGTTTTTTTAATGATGCAAAATGAATCTGAAATAATAATGGGTGAACTAAAAATTATTATTGGAAGACAAATCATTCAAAATAAGGAATGTATTGTTTTGAATAAAAAAAATATACTAATGATGTTCTAATATATTTTGGTTAGTATTGTACTAAAATTAGTGATACTCCAATGAGTACCACCTGCCAATTGGATCTTGAGGAGAATGGTAAATTTGTTGATCTTACCACTTACAATGGAATTATTTGGATTTTACTCTACAAAACTACAAAAATGACACATAATATGTTTTGTGTGTAGGTCTGTTCATTTTTTCTTGAAAATCGTAATCATTAAATACTTCATTATATTTAAATAATTATGAAATACCTGAAACCCACTACCATCTTACAGTTTCTTAATCGTAGAGAGAAATCTTTTGAATTATTCAGAAATTTAGATGCTGATTTTGGTCCTTGTATGTAAGAGATAAAAAGCTCCTCAAAATCATGTCACTTTTTGGGAAACTCACATATATCATGGTATTGTAAATTGATTGTTTTCATTATATACTATAGATATTGATTAAATTTATGTAATATTTCTGATGGTGTGATTTTATGGAAGAATCATACATTTCTAAATTATGGATATTGATTTATACATATCCCTATAAAAAGTTATGAAACAAGTTCTACTAACATCATTAAAAATCCAATTTATCATTCGTGAACAAAAAATATTTACGTATGGAATTACATTTCAAAATAAAAATATAAAAATATTGATACTACTATAGAATTCATTTTCATTAAAAATATTCTTGCTTACAATTTAACTATCCATTTAAATTCAAAAAGGATGAGTAACGTCATACCTAAATCAGAAATGATCATACATGAGTGACATGTCTTCAATCTCACAGTTATCTTATCTCAATAAATATATCACAATCACTATCTTATAGTTACTACCTTTCTTGTTTGTTGTCCCATGTTTGTTGTCTCACAAGTTAGGATCACACTATTTAAGGAAACACCACAATGTTGACACCATGACTCCTTGTACGGGTCTCACTGTTTCGACTCATCCTTCTATTTTTACAAATATTTTCCTCTTTTTTTATATTTATTATTTTATTTCATTTATACCACATTATTGTTTTGGGACATTTAGAATCCCTAAATGATAAAACCCCTTTTTCAACTACTACTATTTTCAATCATACTCCTTCAACTACAAAATCCAATATCTTTTCTATCAAATTCATCTTCTTTATTAAGACCACATTGAATTACCCAGATGAAGCTTCCATTTTCATCATCTCGTACAAATATCCTATCTTCTAATAAAATGATATGATTACCATGCTCGAGAAACCACTAAACCTATGTATTATGTATCATACAACCATTCCATAGAATGAAATATGTGTTAAGTTTATCCATCAATTTACTCGCTTCTTCCTAATGTGTTTTAAGAATATGGATGGTTAGAGTGGTTTAATGATGAGGAATGACTTATCTATATAAAGATAGATTTTTTATTTTATCAATATGTTCATTTCTCTATCAACTCTGAATATAATTTTTTTCACTAGAAGATGGTTAGATGGATAGATATGTACCATTTCATATAGGATATGATATAAATATAAAGAAATACAATATTGTGTGTTTTTAAAGACTATCAATGTGGTCTTCCTCCTCCAAGTGACGTATTTTATTTAAGAGATTCCTTGGGTTAGTTGACTAGAAAAAAAATAAGGCCTATTGTCGATGAACTAGATTGAGAGTCTATATTGTCATTTATGATTATTTAACAAATCATATGTACAATGAATGAAGAATTTTTAATTATAAAATATCAAAATTTATTTTTGATACATCTTCTGAAGGATGGTGGCACTATTAGTATGTACAAGAATATTATCCTTCACATATGTAAAATTATCTATAAAAAATATATTTCACATTACGGGTTCATCTCTACAATGACACTAGACAAAGGTGTGGATTGTACAAGTGAGGACGTGTTTGATGTTTATGATTTTTTATATGTAAAAATTCATGAAGATGTTTGAAGATTAGTTGGAATCCAATGAAGATAACATCAGCTGAAGATAATGTCTGACAGTATGGGGATATTAATATTATTTGGAACCCTTTATGACATAAGATTTTCACTGACTAAGGTTTAGAGTCATATGAGCTTGTGGAATACTCAGATTATTGGATTTATGTTGATATAATGAAAGAAGACAATAAATCATATAGAGAAAACAATATTCCAAATATTCCACAAAAGACTGGAGAACCCACTCATGAATCTCTTAGAAAACATCAAGATGTTCCCTCTAGTGAATATATTCCCTCTATATCTGAATTTAAAGGTATAAAATAATTTAATGATATTGGTAAATGTAATGTTCTTGAAGAAGAAAAATAAATTTACGTTGTGGTAATTCATGCTGCTACAGAGGAACAGACAGAGGATGTACATATTGAATCAGATGTTATTATTCCTACTTTTAAATTAATGGGGAAATGTTTTAAACTAGACATAGATATTTTTTTATCTAATAAAGATGTAGTTAAGGACTTTGGTTAAGGTACTGTGAATCTCTGTACAGTATTAGATTCTTATATTGAGGGGGAGAAAACGACCCTTCATGGAAAAGATTGATCTGCGAAAACTTGTGGATTCAGTTTTTTTGGATACATGATATTGTATTCCAAGAATTATTATTTTGATGAGTCTAAAGGAATCTCAATTCAGGAATAGGATCATTCTATCATGTTTCAGCTAAATCTTGTCTAAAAATTCATGTCTACTAATGAACTATAAGCTGTTGTAGTTCCACCTCTTGAACATACACATGAAACTGTAAGTTATGGAATTTGTGATGATTTCAATGAGTTTAGAAACAATATGTTTACCTTTTTTGAGAATCTCATGAATTCACATACTTCCCCTATAACCCTTCATAGTGAAATGGATTTTGTATTTCTTCTAGTGAAAAACATATGGCATATCAAACACATAATGCTTAACGAAATTCAAGAAGTATGCATTGATAATGTGTAGTTGATTTATTAGGTGCTATATTTAAAATATGTGGATTAAATAATGAATAAAGATATGCATGTTTCTCAATCACCTATTGATCATCTTAGTGAGGATGATACTGATATGTTTTGAAATAATCTTGTATAACAAATTCAACCCTACTTGATTATTGTTTATTAAAAGGTGGTTGTGAAGAACACGAAAATAGGAAACGAGTTTCATGGGATTGTCTCTGGAATAAATAATCTGAACAATGATTATAAAGTATTTTACAGACAGTTGTAAATTAGTTTAATGCTAATAATTAATATTTTTATGCTCCATTAACTAATGCTCTTCCATCTCATCCTTGGGATGGTAAAATGAACAGAACCATATTTAATGAATAGATTCAATCATTGTTTAGTTGTAAGCATCATGAGAGTCTATCTACATTGATCGAAAACAGTGACAATTTTCTTGATTTGGTAAGAATTCACTAAAAAATTGAAACTTATTCCTAAAATAAATCTATATGAAAGCATATTACTATATCAGGAGGATCGTTTACAATAATTAGTTGAACAAAAATATTTCTATCTTGTGGAGAATTTAGATCAACCTCCTCTATCTCATGCTTTTAATGATCATGTTAAAATGCTAATGGACGTCACAACTATTTAAGAGATATTCTTATAAAATAAAGAATAAATTGAAATGGACATATAATATAGTGGTGAAATCATCACATATTTTATCAAGATACTGAATACTTGTCTACATTTTAAGATCACGTCCTTTGTAGCTCTTGTAGTTTATCATTTAAGTACAATTTCACCTCATTCACCAATCCTTATAACTCTACTTAATTTTCCCCAACTTCAATTTCTATTCATCAGGCTCTGAGGAATTTCAGATATGTTATTATTGAAAAACATATGCATCATTATTCCACCATACAAACAATTGACCCTCTATAATTGATGGAGTTTAATTACCTTCCCTTACTACTTCTTCTACCACAACATCTTCTACTCCTCTTACATATAATCTTATTGACTCTGACAAGTATTAAGAGAAGTTTGAATTATCTGAAGAAAAGCAACGAATAATATTTTCAATGGATTTGCTATATTTTTCTATGATTTAACATCCTCCCTTCAATTTTCTTCTATAAAATTTGTTAAGATGACAATTATTCTGTTTTTATATTCCTTTTTTGTTTCTTTTTTCCTTTCACGTATTCTATATTAGATAATCTCAAAAGGGGGAGAAATAACGAATAGTTTTTAGGATTTTATGGGAAAAGAACCATTAGGGGAGAAGAGTAGGTATTTATTCTCTTTGTTTCATATATTCTATAATAACTTGTCCCGACAAACAATATTTATAACCCATAAAAAATGAATGGATTCTAAATTCCATGATTTTTGAACTTAAAAATGGGTTGATTGTTGGACTACACGTATTTTAATGCTCACAAATCATTAAAATCATGTAAATCATGAAAATTAAGAAAATCCTTAAAATCAGGTAAATAATGTTTAAATATTATAATTCATGTTTACTATTGCTCTACTATGATTTAATATAATTGTGTTTAACCTTAATAATTTCATTGAGTGTTAATTATTAAGACATATGTGAGATATTTGACAAACTACAATCCATTGTTTCTGTGATCAAACTATCTCACCATTTAGTATGGAAATCAACAATGTCCATGAAACCATTTCCCTAACACTATAACCATTCTATGAGTTATAAAAATTAAAATAGAACTTACATAGTAACTATTCCACCAGTTCTAGAAATTCCAAAGGACTCGACACCATTAATATGCAACAAATTTTAGATTTTGGAATAGATTATAAATAGTTTCATTAAAACCAGTTCTGTGACACCTTAACAAGACACCATTCAGTAGTATGAAAATTAAAATAAATTGTTTCAATTAACCATTGAAAGAAACAATCACAGGAGAGTGTTTCATGTCACAGCTTCTGACTGACCATGACTAAGGCACCATTCCTCACACATTGTATCTATGAAACCGTTCATTAAAAATTATTCATTCATCTTCAATTAAATTTATATGTTGATTCTAACAGTTATATTTTATTCATTTAATGAAATTGAAATAATTAATTAATTTTTGTAGCCATGCCACATGAAAATATGAGGTATAGGTTGTAGAGATCATGATCTTGGATATCCATAATAATGGAAACAAATATATAATAAAATGTGGCCCACGAGCTGGATGTTGTGAAGTGTAACGACTGAAAGTTACATTAGAGTGAACATAAATGCATGAAATGACACACATAAGAACACACGAGGAACCCTCATATTATGATATTTGTACGGTAGTGAATAAAAATTTCGAACATACTAGCTTTAACAACATAATTAAGTGAAGAAAAAACCCCAGATAAATCTAAAGAAGAACACATAACTCAAGATCTAATGTTTCTGAGACTTCTTTATAAAGATGGTATAACATCAAATCATCTATATCATAGAAGACCAAAACATAGAAGAACAACACCCATATCTTTTTTAATCCATTCTTATTATATTTTTCTATATTCACTATTTTTCTATTAGTATATTAAGTATTGTGTTTATCTGTATTAAAAACACACATTGTCTCCCATATGGAACAGGAGGATATAAGATATCCTCACAGTAAAATCTTTTTAAAACTTGTTTCACCAAAAATATAACTATGGAAGTGGACCTATGTGATCTGTATATTATATTTCAAATGTAGAACTATGGTTGAGGTCAGTGACCGTAAAATTCTTGTATACTACAGTGTAATCCCTGATCTGGGTTTTGGAACAAATCATTATATATAATTTGATAGGTGGTATGTGATCAAAAAGTGAAGTGGATTGGGTATCATCTTGAGACTTAATCATGTTTTTAGTACATTGTGTTTCTAAATTTAGTTTACTTTGTTTAGACTCATATTTTTGAAATTTATGTTTTAGATTGATATTTATACATTGATAGTATTTATAATGGTTTAGATTTAGTTGTTTACTTTCTAAAGTTATACCAATATATAATATTTTTAGAATTGAGAAATAATCAATCTTTTGAAAAAAGAAATTCAACAGTCAAACTATTATAAATGTATTACATTATTTAACTAGAATGTTTTTTAAATTTGGGGATCTTTAAATAATGTTTTTTACAAAACGTTTTATAAGTTCTCAATTCACCCCTTCTGGAGTGTTACACTCCGACCAACAATAAACTTATACGCACATATTCAAATAAAAATGAAAAAATAATTATAATTATTGAAGGATGATTCCGTTTTAGTTTGTGTTTTGAAAAAATGTTATCATGATCGTTTCTCCAATTCATTTATAGAATAGGTTCTCTAGTGCCAATAATATTTTTCCACAAAGTGATTTAACATTTAAATTGTTAAAGATAGTTCCATTTGTGTCATATTAGTTATCTATTCTCATATAAAAAACTCATATTCATTTTATATGCTATGAGATAAATATTCATATATATCAACGTGATGAATCTCATTTCAACGATTGGTAAGTGTGTAATATTTCTTGGGATGAAATATTCTGATTTTATCCAATGATATTCCAATATATATATTAGTAAATGTTATAATGATTCATTTTTTCCATTTGATTATTAATTTCAGAGACATATTGTTTTAGAAGAATAAGTTGATGAGAAAGAGTCATAGATGTATGATGTGTTTCCTAAGATGTTGAGACAATTTTTTTTCATATTTTGATATTGTAATATAGTTTTATATTAATATGAGTATATATTATTTTAATTTTTCTATTCTGATTATACTTTCTAAGGGTATGGTGTTGGTTTAATATGTATCTCACATGGTGTTGTGTTTTTCAATTTTTTTTGTTCATTATAGGGTTGGATTGATTATTCATGGTGAAAATAATATGAATGGTATCTACTGTAATGGATTGGATTCTCATGATCTTCAAAATTTTTTATGGTTTTAGAGTTTGAGTAGTAGTTTTCTTATGTGGTTTAATGGATAATTTATGGGTTAAATATTTTGTGGGAAACCTTGATGTATTATTTTCCTTATTAAATCATTGTGTGTTTTGGTTATTCATGGTTGGACATTTAGTTGTAGGGGAATTAATTTTTTCTATATTATTTTATTTTTTTAATTACAATGATTATTTAATAATATTAATTTTATACTTATAATTCTTATATGGGGAGTCCATATGATAACCAATCTAATCAAAAAAATTATTTTCCACACCACTTCATTAGTTTAGTCCATCGATATTTTTTAATTTTTCAATTAGTCTCTCTCCCTGGATTAATTTTTTTGTTTCCTCGAAAATTTTATTTTTCTTTGAGACTCTGTTTTGATGTAATTTATGACCTTGTAGGATAAAATGTTAAAGGATTCATGTGATCAATTATTTATGATACATGGTAATGTTTTTCATTTTCCCCCATACATTCTATTTATTTATATTCATAGAGGAAATATATAAGGATAGTGTTTGATTTTTAGGATTTATGGGATATTTTTTAATGAAGTTATGATGTGTTGTTTTTTTTAAGGATTCATTGTATGAATAATGAAATTTTATCATTTTTTAATTCTATTATACACGATTTATTTTTTCCATGCATTTTTTTAGGTGGTTGATTCAAATTATCAATTTATACTTGATGATGATGTGTAATTACAATGATTTAATTTAAAATATATAAAAATATAAAATTAGATAAAGAAATAAAATAAATCACAATAAATATAAGGAAGAATCTATTTCCATTTTTTTATATTATACAGTATCATTAAAATGTCGTTAACTTATTTATTTGTATATAATGTTATTGTGAACTAATTTTATTGTTGTAGACATGCAAGAGCATGACTTTTCTGGATATTTAATTAATGGAAAATATTTAATTAAAATAAAAGGAAATATAAAATTAATGATCATTATTTGTTATTGTCTTAGAATTTAGAAATAAGAAATGTCGTGTGAACAATTTTTTATTTCTATTGTGATTTTATCATTTTTCTATAATGGGGTAGTAGTTTAGGTGTTGATTTATTTGGAGGTGGATTATAAGGCATTCATTTTAATTGGAGCTAAATTTATTATTGTGATTTTTTAGATACTCAATTGTTTTAGAATAGTATAGTGTCGATGTATATTGTAAAATTGGTATAGTAGACAATGTAAATTGTTGGAAATTTATTGACGTTGTAGTTATGGGGGTTGATATAGTCATTGTGTCATAGATTTATGAGAATTTTGGAGAATACAAAAGTAAAATGAATAATTGATTAATTTTAATTTTAATTAGTTTATGTTTTAAATTTAATCCTTGTTAATAGTAAATTAATGATGATAAAATAAAAAATATAGTGATTGCATTAAGTAATATGAAAGAGGAAATGGTCAATTTGATGTGGATGTGGATGGAAATTACTTGGTGGAAAATTTATGTGTGGATTTTATTAAATTATTGATGTGGAAACTATTAATGAAATATTAATTGGGATGAATAAGTTATGTTATGATGTGGTGGTGTTGTCTTTTCAATGTTGTGTAGTTTTTATTTTTTTAATGGTTTTATTTGTATTTATTATATGGTGGTGAAATTTTAGATATGGGATGTAATTGTATAAGAGTTTAATATTAATTGAAAACTAGGATGTTCTAGTTTGATTTATAATTATACATTGTGTGTATTCATATTACTCAAAATAGACCACTCAAGATGTGTAATGTGATAAACATTTATATTATTTTTGGGTCCGATTTTATAGAAATTTTATATGAAGGGGTTTTATTAATGCCTACCTACATCACATATCTGGAACAATATTTTAAATTATGTATTTGTAACTATGTATGTGGTTTCCTGGCTGTATTGTAGAAATAAGGAGGTGGTGTAGTGAGAATATGACGATGAATGGGTTAGGTGGTCATTGAATGTTGTAAATGGTATTCATGTGTAATTTGGTTATTTGATATGGTATGGATAAGGTGATTTTTCTATGATGTAGTATGAGGTTACAGGTATATGGATATGAAATATCTGATTATTCCATGATTTTTTTGTTGAGATGAGAATATGACATGATCATTGGAGATTAAATTGTGATGTAAATTTACTAATGTATTTTCATGACCATTATATAAAAAGGATTTTATATACATTTGGTTAGTTATATTTTATAAATTTAGGTATTGGTTGACCATATAAAAGTTTAACATTTTGTTTCACAACATTTCAAATATTCATTATTATAATTCCTCTAAATTTACATTATATTATATAGGGATGAACCTACATTGTATACTTGTATGATAACACATTCTTCTACATTAATTTTTTCATATTAAAAGGTAATAATCAGTGATCTATATTTATATTATATGATCATTACATGGATGTTTCTTATTATGGGTTTATATTCCATAACATTTAATCATTATAATTACCTTGAAGAATTTTTTCTTCTATAATTTTATGTCGTTACACATTTGTTGATGGTTTAATAGTTAAATTTTTTTAGATGGTTTTGATTAGAAATTTTATTTATCAGTCATCCATATTATGAGGGTAATTACATCAGTTATGTGTGATTATACACTTTTACCAACCCCTATCATATTGGAGGATTCCATTGGGAGTAACTCAAAAAATCCCTACAATCTGGTGGGGAGTTTCAGTTGATGTTGATTATTATCGACAGACCTTTATCCTTATTTATAAATTTTTATTCATTACTAGTTAATTTTTTCCAAACATATCACCCATTATTTAATATGGAAATCATATAGTAGTATATTTTTATTTTATAAAACTAAAATACATAACCACCACAATAAAAATTAAAAATACACGGGATATAAAAAACAATACCATTTTGTAGAAGAGTTATGAATATCTCCCCATCCCATCACTGAATACCCATCACTAGACATGATTTTGAACTATTCCTCCAACATATTATGAATCCAGTGAGACAATATGTATACATATTTGAAAATTTTTGAATATTTAGTTACCTTATTAATCATATTTCACTCATTCATTGAATAATATAGAGTATAATTTTCATTACTATTTCTTAATTATTTTTATAATGATTTCATAATTGGATTCCTATTGTGACCATTAATTGTTGTGATATTATTGTCATTTTTGGTTGATATGTCAAGATACATCAGTAGTAATTTTTAGAATGAGGAAATCCCCAATAAACATTTCCAAATATATGAATATTTAATTTTCCCGTGTTTATATATATCATCATATATCCACACACACATACACGAATCCTTAAAAAATTGTTATCATTTCAAAGAAATAAATAATATTTGAAATTACATAATAAATATCATCATACCCTTTTGATTGATATTTATAATTACACTGAAAAAACATAACAACTACAACATTCCATTAATGATATGAAAAATGTAATATATATTGTATTTCATAACACACATGAAACTAAATAGAACTAAATAATAAGGAAAAATTCATAAATATACTTTAATCGTCCTATTTAAGAGAATATAAATTTTTTTACTCTACAATGTCTCACAACTACTGATTTAACATGTTAATATTAACTCATTTTTTGTCTATTAATATTATTATCAATGTATCATTATTATCATGTTTATATTGACTTATTAATTTTTTATAGTTAGTTTTCATGCTCCATTTGTTTGGAACATATTTTATGACAAATATTTAATGACACATATTAACATCATTATTAAATATATTAATATTTGTGATAAATAATCTTTTTATCAATATTTTGTCAGTATAAAATAAAATAATAATGAAATATTCACCATTATCCATTTTAAAGAAATAATAATGAATAATTATCAAATAGCTATAAATATTATTTTCCATTATGTATTTTAACATCATATACAATTTTATTGATGTCTGTTATATAATAAATAAAATTTTAATTTATATTACTTACCTTATTTTCTTTACATTGAACATGGAATAAATAAGAATATTCCATGTATTTCAACAAAAAGTTTCAGAATTTGAATATATATTTTTTATACCAAACTTATGAACCTCTATGTTGAGGTTAAGTATTAAATCAAGGACTATGAAAATTAATTTTTTATAATACTAGGAACTGGTACATCCATTTAAATATCATTTTAAATTTATATATATTCACAGTGAATCTATTATTGAATAATAGGTTTCATATATAACCATAGACATAAATTATTATGACCATATTTTATATGGAACATTTATTCCATAAATTAACTCAAAAAATGAAAACATTATATTTAATAGGTGTTTTATTTTCTTATGATTAAATTTTATTTACGTTAAATTGTGAATAAACCCATTTATATAATTATGGTTATTATTTTCTTATTATTAGTGAGCTTTAAAAAATCATGTTGTGATAATATATGACTTGATTTTTATTTTTTACTGCATATTATGATTTATTATTGTAGTTAGATCTATTTAGTAATATAAAATAATAGATATAAATATAATCAGATAGAAAATTGTTATATGGATATTAAAAAACAAAAATTTCTAGATTCTATCTGACAGTGTTTGTATTTATTAGAATTGAGGAAAATTAAATGTTTTCTATATAACTTTTTAGGAAGTGATATGGTATGATATTCCTTAATTGATCGATTATATCAAATATTGACATGAATGATTAATATAATTTTATTCATGAATAATAATTAATTAATCATTGAGAATTTATTTTTGATTTATTCTATGTTTATCATCACATTGAATTTTTTCTAACATTTAATGCTGGTATAATCATCTAATCTTATTTTTTAGATTCACAATAGAGGAACATGATATGATATATTGATATAAATTAGGATTATTTCTGCCATTTTATGTTATTCATTATATTATTTTCATTTAACCATACCCTTCAATTTTTTCTTACCTCGATCTTTATAATTCATGTTTCTCTAATCCATGTAAATTTAGAACATAATTAAATGGGGTTGGTGATACAAAATATAATTTTCAACATTATAATTTGAGGATATTATTATGTGAATTTATTTACTAGTGAATTCATTGTGAAATTAATCATGGGTACGGAACACAAAATCAATATTGTTTTTATATCTTCAGCAAAAATAATTTTCATTTCCCCAAAAAAAATTAAATATCATTGAAAATTAATCATTTATTCGTTGGAATTAAACCCATCCATTAAATATAGAATTAAAAATATTTCATTTCATATCAACAATATTCCATTTGGTTTTCCATCCATATATCGTTTTTAATTTTTCCCCATAACATAGTGGTCATTTTTTGGTAAGTATCGGAATTTATTTTTATCAACCTTGAATATAATTTTGTACGAAATATTCCTTGGTTAGTAGGCAACACTTTATAAAAAATATTTTGGGGTCAGAAGATGATTTCTCATCATCGAATTAGTATTCCCTCAAATTTGCCTCAATATGTAATGTAGTAAAATATTTCTTAAATATTTTAATTCGGATGAGATTCCGATAATTATTTATAGATTAAATAAATTAACATTGAATATTTTATATATGATTAAATTAAACTATGTTATTCACATTATCCATTGTTTCATTAAAAGATACAGTATAAATCATGAAATATTTAATATGATCCTCTGTTTGGAATGAGGAATTTTATTGGAATCAACTCCTTCATAACCCAACAATGTATATAAATAAAAACATTTACAATTACGATTGATTTATTAATATGTAATATATAGTTATATTATAGTGTATTAGAGTAGCTTCTAGAAAATTCAACTATAATTATACTGATTTCATGAATAATATAGCATTGTTGAGTAATTTGGTAGTGTAATAAAGCTTACCACAAGTTTTTTATATAACTACGTACCCTACATTAGTCAAATGTAGTATTTCAATTTAATTTTGGTAATGTTATTGTGTTATTAAATTATTGATACAAGGACTGTGGTTTCTAGAAAATGTTTATTCTATGTTCCATTAATTTCAAAACTATTATATGATACAACATTTTTACGAATCATAACAAATGAAAGTGATTGAGAAATTATAATAAAGATAATTTTTAACATGGTTATACAATGTGCATACATCTATGAGGGGTCCTTTATACATCACGGTATTCTTTTGAAAAGATATATAGAGTCAAATAGTAACATAAAAATATATCCTTGGTTTAAATTTTTTGAAAATAATGATAAGTAAAAATTTTCATTCCATTAAAGGATGGGTATTAATTCCAATTTTGTATAGATTTAACATATATATAGAAAATAATAATATGTAATATATGTATTACATGTTTTGTAAATAATTTAATTTTAATTGTTATTGATAAATTTAAAACGATTTTACTAGAATAAGATTATTTAAATTTATTATATAAATCATATAATTTTTTATATTAAATCATTTTGAATTAAATATATTATTGGACGGATGTTGATTTATTTATATACAGATAGACCCGTGTCCTTTTCCTCATTCTGTAAATGTTTATTGAATCTAAGGTAGTGATATTCATACCAATAACTATCCTAGGGGGATGAAATTTAGTTAATGAAATTGTTGAATAAAGGATGTGATTTGTGTGAATAAGGAAATTGATCTAGAACATACACTGTGCTATTATTTTGAAGAGTTAATAGGAAGACAATAGATTATTTTATGAATAATGAATAATAAAACTACATAATAGTATATATAAAGGTTATAATATACATTAATCTGGTCATGAAGTGATGAAATGATTAATGGTTAATCTATGTAGTAGTAAAAATTCATAATTTTTTTTTTAAAAAGGAATATAGATTCATGGATTCATTCCATGGTAATGAGTGATGTTATTTTTTATAGAGAAACAGGAGGAGGATGACTAAGTCCATATCATGGAAGTAGTCTCTCCATACATTAGTTAATTTGACAAATTATATATCCATTACGGTTATAGTATTGTATGTAAATTTTCGTAGAATTTTTATGTGTTCCATGGCCACTAAAATATAAAAATAAGATATATTTTTTTGTATGTGGTGACTGGAAGATTATGTTATCACCTGTGGTGTTTTAAAATGTAGATATTTATTTTTAACAAGATATGATACCATGTTATACCATGATGAATAAATAATGGGAGGCTATTAGGGGGGATATTATGATAGAACAACCAATGTTTCAATTGTTTCAAAATCCTAGAATGATGACACAATAAGATTAATCATCCTTATAGAGATAGATATAGAATAATATAGTCTTTTGGAATATATAAGTTATTATTGAATAGTTTATCATTGGTAATATTTATATAGTTACATATTAAACATAAATTGATTTTGTAATTTTATGAAAATCAAATACATGTATATATGTAATAAATTGGTCTATTAAAAACAATTCACATAACAAGAATGAAATAAAAAATCAAGATAATGTGTTTAGAAAGGATATGTATGACTTATTATATTGTTTTAATGTATATGATATATATTTTTTATTTTATAATAACATGTTCTTTTTTTTAATTTAATTTATTATAAATTTTTTTCTGAATGGGTGTTTCAATGTATAACATACAAGTGTTTATTATTATTATTCACCATATATTGCATTTTAGAATTAAATACTTATATATGATATTATTTTTCAGATTTATTTAATAATTTATCTTCCATATCATCGAAAATTATTAGACTACAAATTTGATATCACCCATCAGACCACCAAACTATTTTGAAGTAATTCTTATGATATTCAATAGTATATTAATATATTATAATAATGTCTATTTAATGACCCTAAATGTAATAATTTCTTGCATATTTATATTTGATGACATTTTTTTTGTTGTGTTTAAATTTAATCAATAATATATAATTTATATAAATGTAGATTTTTTGATTTATTTATTGAATTATGCAATACTCTTGACATAACATTCAATGTATAACGTACAAGTGTTTATTTTTATTATTCTCCATGGATTGAATTTTAGAATTAAGTAATTATATATGAGTTTATGTTTCAGATATATAAAATAATTGATCTTCCATATCATCTAAATTTATTAGAATAAAAAATTGATATCACCCATCAAACCAACATACTATTTTGAATTAATTCTTATGATATTAAATAATATATTAATATATTATAATACTATCTATTTCATGACAAAAAATGTAATAATTTCTTGCATATTTATATTTGATGAAATTTTTTTTGTTGTGTTGAAATTTAGTCAATAATATAAAATTTATATAAATGTAGATTTGCTGATTTATTTATTGAATAATGTAATACTCTTGAGATAACATTCATTATTATGTGATTGACCATGTAATAAAAACTCCAATACATTTTAGAAGTTTATTTTATATTATTTATTATTATAAATTTCCAAATATCCAAATTTATATGATTAATCATCACATTTTACATTTTTAATTGAACATGGTCAATAATCATTGTAATCTTGAATATAAATAAATCAACAAATATGTATTAGCTGATGTAACACAATAAAAAAATTGCTTCTATTTTACATCATCTACATAATAAAATAATTACAAATAATAAACTATCTCTCTATCTAGAGAAACTAATGTTTAGGTTCTTAGATGATTAGATACCTAATGAAAATATTTTACAATACTGTGATAGTTTCTACATAAATCACAAAACACTACAATCCCATCTTAAATTCTTATATGTTATAATCAACATTATTAAATGGTAATGAAAAATAAAAATAGGGTTGAGATAATACTCTCACTAAGTGGAAAAATATGAAGACACATAAAAGTTTAATAATTTTAGTATTTGAGAAAACAACGGATGGAATTAAATATATGATAAATAATAACATAAAACAATATGATTTTCATATAAGGTACAATGGATGGACAATTTGTCTTAAATGATAAATCATTAGATATGACACATGTATGAATAATAATATTAAATAAATATTATATATGTGTAATAAATAATGGAATATAACATATAAAAACATGAAATGATGCATACTAAAAAACATTTTAAAAAAATAAGCATCATTAAAAATCACAATGTGAGAATACACATGATGGACATACATTATATATGATAAATATATAAATTAATGCAATATAGTATTTAGAAAATCCATGATATCCACACAATAATAACAGGTCATAAAAACCAATGAATCTGAAGCCTTTGGTATTTAACAAACCCATTCATTCCATGTATTCATTATATGATCAATCCCATAATGACCAAAAATTATTAACCCATGAGATATAAATACCCAAAAAAATTGGATGTTTATTTAGGACGCCACCCAATATTATACATACATTTATGGTGTATAAATTATCAATTAATCATTATATCATGGAATCAATATAGAAAATAGTGTTCAAATCCTTATTAAAAGGTAATACATTTTGTGCTATGAAATAGTATATCTCAAAACTCTAATAAGTAATCATCTTAATGAATTATTTATTATATAATTATAGATAGTTGTTAATGAAACAAAACTCCATGAGAGAAGTTATTTTTTTCAGAAAAAATAAAAATATGGAAGTGAAATGTAAAAAGTTCTTTTATTAAATATTCTTAACATCAATGTAAATGGAAAATTATTGGAGTCCAATTCCAAATAAATTTTAAAAAATGGACTAAGAAAGTCATCATAAAAATTTATATTGGGTAAAATCTCAAGGAATGACATGTTAAAATAAATAATGTTTTTCCATATGAAATATGGAGTTTATGAGAAAAAATATTATTATTATATTTATTTCCCATGTGAATATTTCAAAATAACATTTTTTTAATATGCATATCACAATAATGGATAATATAGATTCTATTTAAAAAGAGGGAAAAAATTCACCATGAAGTAATATAAGATAATATAGCATTTGGGATCTATATTAGAAGGAATATATTTGTAAATATTGGGATATTTTTTTGAAAAGGGTCCATTTAGATTATTAAGGATTATTCCAAAAAATATTATGACATTATGGGAATGAAATTTACTAAAATGGTAAATTTGAATTAATAACCCATTTTCCAATCAAAAAGAATATATAAATATATTATTATAATATATTATGGTGAAATAACCCATGGATGAAAGAATACATTCACGAATATAATCTATGAATCAGTGAAAGGAGTTTAAAGTACTCAATATCATTCTTGGCATACACCGAACTTTAATCGAAAATCCATTGAAAAGAAAAAAAAATCAATAGTGACATCATTAATATGATGAATGTTTTGATAAAATGCACATATTTTTCTCCATATACATAAAAAAGTAAAAATTGGGTGAATATGGAATATGTATCAATAAAAAAATGTCAAGAGAAGAATAAAAAATTCTACAAATCCCAATTTTCAATAATATAATTTAACCACTTGTATCTTAATAAATGAAACCAATAACCTAATTAAGAACCATATTCATATAAAATATGATATGTTATCTTAAATAATAATAATTTATTATATATGTATTAGTTTTCTACTATTTATTTCACAATTGGATTGAATCGATGTTGACTAATTCATATAAAATTTAAAATTTCAATGTCGATCAGAGTTAACTTATAAATGTTTATCGTTGATATATAATTTAATGTAATGTAATTAATGAATTATACTGAAAAATACATTTATAATTTCATAATTTGTTATATATTTATTCGTGATTATTTTATATGAAATCAGTTATTGGTTTTTTTTATTTATTTTATAGACAATAAGTCATTATGTTTATAATGAATTAGATATAAATACTTAATTTCAATAAAAATCTGTATTTTCTCATGTGTATAAATTATTTCTATACATTATGTTTCCATTTTCATCCTTGATAAATATATATATCATCAATTATATATGTATCTAATATGATCAACATAAGATCATTCTATATGAATTTGATAAGAATGATTATTAACTATTTTAGCTATAAAATATATATTCACAAAGACAGAGGTTATTATTTGTGTTTAATTATTTTGATAAATATTAATTTTTATTGGGAATAATAATATTATTATTTATTAGAAAATAATACATAATATGAACAAATAATTTTTCCCCTTATTAATCTAAATTTATGGTGTTTCACTAACCGTGATTATTTATTGACAATATTATTTATAGATCAAATCAATTTAATATATAATTTTTAGAAAAAATATTAATAATAATTGTTTTTAATTAAATACATAATTATAATAAATTGAGAAGTATGATTATGAAAAACAAATAAGTCATTTCATGGATGTGGTACTTATCTTGTTCACGTAGTTGACATTTTCATTTTAAATAAATCAAAATTAAGTTAAGAGGAATTTATCATCAAATAAAAATGTTAATTTTAAAAATATTTTATTTTTCATTAAACACATCTTTATAATCATAACATTAAGGTGATAATGGAAAAAAACTTCCTGTATGGAGGGAGAAATTCAAACTTATTCTTGAGAGAAGTTATGACTTGTTGAATGGTTTGTGTGCTTTTCTTAAAAATGATTATTATATTTATATAATGAAATTTATGTATACTTATGTTACTAATTTAATTTTTTTTCTCTGAATAAAATAAATTTTAAAGAGTAATATGAATAATTAAATGTATATAAATGATGGAGTTATTAGGAATTGTATCCCTGTAAATGGGAAAATCCATTGGTACAAAATGATTTAGACCCTGAAGGTGGTCTATTGATGAGGTAAATTAATTATGTGTCACATTTTTTTAGTTATTTGGGTAGTTTTTGATTGATTGATGGACAATTTTGGTTCGAGGAGAAGTGGATAATGAAAAGGTGTTACTATTAGTGGAATGGAAGGGGCTTCTATAAATACCACAAACATTAATACAATGTAATTTCAAATTAAATGGATAATTGATCCAATTATAATAATAATGGATAATTTATCTGATTTTTTCAATCTATCCATTATCCATTAATTTGAAGATAGTTTTTATATGTTTAGGATTTCAACCTCTTTGTTTTAACCATAATACCTCTTTGACATTTACTGTGGTAAGTAGTAGTTACCACATAGCTATAAATTACTTGTATAAAATAAAAATGCACATATTAAATAATTTTTTTCATCTAATAAAAAATATGTAAAATAAATTATAAAATAAAATTTTAAGGGTGTAAAAAAATAATTCAAAAATTGTAGAACAAAACTCAGGAATATAATTTTTTAAAAATTGTTTGTTTTTAAGATGAATAGTTATGAATATATTAAAAAAATTATATCATTTATTTTTATAAATTTTTTTGTTTATAATTATTAAAATAACTGTTATATAGGTTTAAATAAAATCTAAAAAATAATTTTACGATTTAGTTAGTTAATATAAATTAAAACTCCGAAAATATTTTTTGTTATAATAAAATATTTCATAAGTTTCAAAATACAATAAATGATTCTTAAAAACTATAAATTAAACATAAAAATTTATTAATTTATTTATTAAATATATTTTTTAGAAATAATATTTTATAAAAATTTAATTGACATTTATATAATGATTATTTCAAAATTGTTTTAGTATTTGTAAAAATTCTATATTTATTTATTAACCTAATAATGAAATATCTCAAAAACAATTAGATAAAAATTCACTCATTGATAAAATAATTATTATGAATCCAAAAACTAATTCTATTCATGAAAAACAATCATTAAATAATTTGTGAATTGAGATTTTAATTCATGTCATAAAATATAATTAAAAAAGGTTTTTATATGAAAATTTAATTTCAGAATATTATATGCTCTTATTATGATATCATAACCATTTATAATTAAAATAGATTAAAAATATTAGTTATATAATATATATTGTATCTTAATATATTCAAAATATATTTATATTATTATATAAAAAATCATTGTGCATAAAAAATATCATTGAAAACATATTAAGGTATAAAATTATATTACTATTAATCTATCAACAATAATTGATTTTTATGTGAAAATTTTTATTTAAATTGAATGATATAATTCTTTATAATTTTTTTAATAATATTTTTTCTTTTATTCATTTTCTATAACCAAATGGATATATTAGAATTATTATATTTCTTACTTATATCTTCAATATAATTAAATGAATTGGTTTCTTTTTTTCTTTCATTATTTCTCATGAAACAAGATTTTCAATGAATTAGGTATATTTAAAGGAAATATATATTGTAATATCATGGGGTTCTACCATCTTTACGCTACAGAATATATCGTTTTAATATTAATTAAATGTCTCTAATATAAATATTAATGGATCCCCTATGATAGACATTACTCAAGATTTTCTTTCTAAGGACACGTCAATTCTTGTAACATGTGTAAGACAGAAAAACTCATCTATTCCAATATAGTATGATGATCAATATATTTTTTCCCTATATATTTGATCGTAATAACCAAAATGGTTTCTTTTTATGATCCATATAATGAAATTAATTTTCCTATATGGTTCATAGTCAACCATTTCTTGGAAAGTGATCATATGATGAAATGGGATATGAAATATGATTTCCCTATATTGACAATCTCTATCGCGTCGATGTGGATAGAATAATTCCATTTTAAAAATCACATAAAAAGTATAAATAATGGAATAATAATATGATTTTTATCATGAACATTCTGATGAATGTAAATTTTTGATATAATTATCATACTAAAAAAATTTATCATTGCTAACGACGTCATTAGTATTGTGATTTAATTCTTTTTTAAGACATTCTAAATATAACAGGGGTGAAAAAATCATAATCTAATTAAGGTCTATAGAAATATGAAATGTAGTATAATTGATTCTTATGTTTTATGATTCACATAGATTATATTCACTTCTTATGATATTCCTCTTCTAATGGATTTATAAGTTATTTATCGTGAATACCCTCTCTAACCCTTTGAATGGGGATTTTTTTCCATAATCCCAAAAATAATTGCATCTAAATAATTGATGTCTTAGATGATAAATAAATGATACCTTGTTTTTATCCATTGAAATATTTTCATTTATTTAATAATTGAAGGACTCATAGTCCCATTTAATGTCACTACCTATGTAAGGCCCCAGCCTTAAACCTTACATAATCTTGAGTTAATACAAGATTACACATTGAGGATCCTTTTAGGTTTAGTGTTTTAGAGAATTTGATCATGAAACTTGCATTACATTCCACATTTAAACAAAGTGGTTACATAAGAGACAATATCCATTCTTCCCATCAATGGAAACATATTTAAAATAAAATACGGATTCTTCCGTGACACATCCTTGACACTATCATCACATCATGTACCTTTCCCTTGACCTGTGAAAAACATTTCAAAAACATAGGATGAGCATAAAAAGCTCAGTAAGGGTTATAAGAATATGGAATGGAAACATGAGTTCATATATACATAAGAATGAAATCATACATTACCCATAAAACATAGGCACTTTAACATACCTCATCAAACCATGAATAAATCAAAGAAATCATAATACATAAAGGTAACTTGAGGCATTCATAACATTCTTACGTAGGGAGTAACCCTCTTGGTTACGTTTAGAATACCCATCACAGTATATTCCCTAAATCTCTTCAGATAAACCTTAACGTTTCACTCTTTCGCGTTACCCAATGCATTGGAGAGCTATATTGGGCTCACCCGCCCTTAGTTTATCACGGAACCACCTGTCTTCATAACAATGCCCAAGAACCATAACATAATGTTATCACATAAAACATGCATAAAGGAAACATATCATTTCCACCTTCCAATAACAAGATATCAATACAACACATTGATATAAATACATTATGAAAACCATTTTCAATGACAAAATAAAAGAAAAGTAAAACAGGGTATATATTTTTCTTTTAAAAAGAAGGTATGGCTTGTAGAGGAAGCCGAAACTCAAATAATGGTCACGACGGCGGAGAAGTTGTTGTCGCCGCATACGTACGACAAAAACATTACCTTTTTTCATTTAGTAAAACGCTTCATATAAAAAGATTCCTTTTGGATAAACGTAAAAGTCAAAGGGTTTTATACATCGTATAAACGAAAGTTGTGTATAAAACGAAATATGCCTCAATGAAAGGAGATTGAGACGAATTTCCATACAAAGACGGTATCCTTGGATTAAGGATAAATCAGTTACATAACTCTGTGTGACAAACGAATACATGAAATATAAGTGGGTATTAAGTGTAAAACAATCAGAGTACATTCAAACATAATCATAGAACAACATATTCAAGGTGTACAAGTTTATCCCAAAGAATCGAAATTGGGTTAAGAAGTTCCCTTGAAAAAATTAGACAGCCTAACGGCGTCACATCAAAATTCAGATAAAGAGTAGATGAGAGATAAAAAGCGTATCTCATCACTTGGACATAAAATTTACATCAATAAGGATATATAAGAACATATCCCAAAATAATATTATGTGAATTAAAAGACATAACAAAATACATCTTTTAAAAATAGGAGGGTGAAAGGTTCCCTTACCGACATGGGTATCTTTCGAAACATACACCCCGTGAAAGAAGGACAGTACATCATTGATGTAAATACTCATAAATGAAATAATATTACACAATTAGTAAAAAAATGGTCAGTATATACACCACTCAAAAGAAAATTGTGGAAAATGTAGCCTAAATCTCACGGGAATAAAAGTGAGATGAAAAATCCCTTACGAAAACTCGGCAGCCTAACGGCGCCACTTAAAACTTCCAAAAATGGATTTATGAGATCAAATATGGTATCTCATCACATTACAATAATATGTACATCAAGAGGAATATAAAATAACATCCCCCATCATAACAAAGAGGATCTTAAAAGAATTGACATAAAGGAGAGTACTCAAAGAGAAAGAGAGAGGTTAGATCTATTACGAAAATTCAACAGCCTAACGACGCCACTCAAAACTTCCAAAATGGATTTATGAGAGAGAATGGGGTCTCTCATTATACGAACATAAAAATTACATTAAGATTAATATAAAAGAACATCCCAATAACAATAAATATGAGCTTAGAAGGAATGACATAAAAGAGTGTACTTAAAAAGAAAGAGAGGAGTAGAATCCCATACCTTGGGTCCGACTTGACTCGATCGTTCTTTAACGTCCTGAATAATAAACTTGAGTTAATTTAAACTTTATTATGAACCTTTTTCTAGTTCATTATTCTTTTTAGATCACTTATTTCCTGTTATAAAAATTATGTAATCATTTAAGTTAATAATGTTTGTTTTGTTGATATTTGGTTCTTAAGTCGAAAGTGGACTTCTTACAATTACATGTTGTTCGTGTGGTCAAATGTTCATTGTATCCAGAATTATATTCAGGATTTGGATATCATATATATCATATATATCCATAATATAAATGTATTTATAATATTACATAATCATTTAGAGGTAAGAAATGAAATGCACCGTTCATGGAGACGGTAAGTCGTACGTACGCAAGAACGCTACATTTATTTCTATGTCATATTAATGGAATTAAAACCAAATGAGTGGTATGTATATTTTAATTCCAGAATTATATTCATAATTTATATGTAACATAAATCATATATAATAACTTTAAATCCATCCTTTATACATCCCACATATTGCATTAACGAATCAAATCACTTTGAGGGGGCGGTAGTCCGCACTTCCCAAAATGAAATTATCGTGTTTTCCCACAATGGAAACCATAAAGGTATGCCAAAAAAGAAAAATACAAAAACATAAACATATTATATATCATATATAAATATATTGACATCTTAATTTCCACGTTTTAAGGTGTTATATGAGTGTTGAACAATCATCGTTTCGTGAGGCAGAAATTCGCCATCCATAGAAACAGTATGTTCTTTAACCATTTGATGTAGGTGTGTGTAACTATAGCTCAAATGCTTCTTATAAAAACATACTAGTATATTGAAGATACTGGATTTGTTACAAAATAAATGAATAAAATGAGTTTAGGGGGTTGTAGAAGCAAAATAAAACAAAAGAACACAAGTGAAAACATTACCTTAAAATCGGGTAACTCCCTTTGGTTTGAGCTCAAAGGATTCCTTGGGAAGACTTATACCCAATGTGAGGCTTCAAGGAATAATAGAGGGAATTTTAGAGACAAAATGGGCAGGGGTTGGCCGAGCCAAAGGCTTTGGGAGTGTGGGTAAGGAGGTAGAGGTGGGGGCCTTTTATGAGATGAGAGGAGGGGCACTCTTGTAATGTTACAAAATGTTACTTTATTTTCAAAAGGGTTTCGGATTTTAATGGTCCCAAATTGATTTATTTCGAGGATAAGGTGATAAGGGTTCGAAATCCACTCATCCAATAGGTTTTGGACATGTGTATGTCTTAGATATTACATTATCTATCCATTTTATTTAAATCGTTAAATAATGAGGTCATCACTGCATCATCATGATGTCATAAATAATTTAATTTATTTAATGTATAAAAATTAAAAAACAAATAATATGATATAATAAATCCTTTTAGATTTCCAATGACTATTTATAGTCAAAAATCAGACTTCTATAACCCCATGTAAAAATTGTTTTAGTAAAAATTCTCATGTTTGTGTCATTTTTACTTAATCATTAAATAAAAAGGTATTTATGTCATCTTCCAACCAAAGTGGCTCCATGGGGTCCCCAATTTTCCACATGGATTTTCTTGGTCGTCCATGACACATCCCATGAGGGTATTACATGTGTCTAGGTCATTTTATTTTATTAAAACATTATTTTTACCATAAACTACACTAATTACCTCTAATCACGATTAAAAACATAATAAGTTACTATTCACCAAAAAATTATTTTTATCCCATTGAACCACATTTTACTTCTTAATGACAACCATTTATGTTGGATTTTTGAAATTCAAAACACAAAGATGGAAAAATTTCATTTAAACGGAAAAATCAGTTTTTATAAGTACCACTCAGTGGTTCCACTATTCATAAAAAATTGATGTTTTTCAGAAAAATCCAAAAAATTCACCCTATGATATATTTGATATTTTGAATTCAAAAATGAATTCTATTTCAAAAAATTCAAAACATATAAGTCACATTAATTAATTTAATAATTAATTCCCACTGTCATAGAACATAGCGTGTTTTTATGAAACAATAAGTATCAAAAGATTGACACTAGTTTTAGTCTGGTTTCAAAGTGAAATTAATTCCAACGACCACTATTGGATTTTATGGTAAAAATATATTCTAATTTCACTTTAAACCCAATTCAAAAGATAATCTAATCATATAAATAAATTATATTAAAAAGAGGTTTTGAAATAAAATACAACATTTTACACTATTCATTAAAAAATGAACTTTATCAGAAAGATACCAAAAATTTAAACAAAGTAAATTTTGATGTCCCAATTCATAAGAAGAGTTTTATTTGGTCCAAAAGGATTTATAAGAGTGAAAAAAAACTATATTTAATGATGGTTCTCCATCAAAAGGCGATAAGTGAACCTTTAGTGACAACTAGGGCATATACGCCTAAAATTGAATTCTTTCCGTATTTTATGCCTTTATCTTTTATTGGATAAATGTAAAAACATTTGAAAACATATATAATACTATTTTAGTTATTTCTATCCATTCCTTCCAATACGACGATTACATGTTAACTACCATTTAAAATAATATTATTTTATTATTAGAGTGCAACGTAAGATTCCCAAGAAACTCGTTGTTGCGTGTTGGGTACGCCATCGAGCATAGAATCCCCATTAAAGTCATATTAATATTTTATTCACAAATATGGATAAATATGAAAATTTCTTATTCATTATTTACCTGGGGTGTTACATCCTTCCCCCCATTTGAGAATTGCGTCCTCGCAATTTTTAAAATTGAGCTTGGAAACATCCTTGAATGTCCCACATCGGAACAAGAGTCGGTAAAAAAATCACATTAAAATAAAGGAAGATAAGTACAGAGGTCACCCAAGTTAACCCATATGTATAAAAACATGTACATGGAATAAAAATCAAAGGTTCATGTTCTTGGGGGAGAGTGATAGTAAACATGTCTAGAAGAAAGTTAACCATAAGAAAATCACGAACTTCTGATGGGTTGAACGATATTCGATTCCCCAGTAGGAAGAGTTAATAGACAACATTTTTGTTTTAAGATACTTTTTATTGAGGAATTTATTCATAAGGAAACATAATCACTTATCATGTTGACTTTCAACATTTACTATATTCCTTAATCAAACTCATATTTTTTCCAAAAGACGAGTATTTAGGGAGACTTGTTCGCATTAATAGTGTAACGCCCCGACCCCAGCTACCCAGAGTCGGTGCATTATTACATAACAATGGCATGATCACAAGAAAGATCAAATCTCGAAAGACCGATTGGTTTAGTAGCCTTGGAAACACTAGATATATTCATAAGTTTTACATTACATCATAAAAAGAAAAAATAATACACCAGCATAATGTTTCCACAATCCACACTATTAACCCCTCATAAAATCCCTACAGGTCATTCATAACTTACTTCTTCACATCCTGGGAAAAATAAAACATATAAAAGGGGTGAGCTCAAATGCCCAGTAAGGATAACAATATAGCGGAAACTTTCATAAATAAGAATAAACATTTAAGGCAATGCATTACTAAAACAAAAGCCTTTTAAACTTGAACTTCAACATAAAATGGCAAAGGTAAAAATGAAATAATGCCATTTAGTTACTCACATGGATATTCTACTAATCGAATAATCACATGCAAAAATCAATAACCACTTTCATAATGTTGGAATGCATAATGCCAGACTATCATAACCACATAGCCAAGGCCTCGTGCCAAGACTACAAATAAGATTTCGTCAGGGCCTTGTGCCAAGACACTAGTTTGTCTCATGAGACCTACCGATGTAATATTTTTAGAAGATACTTATGTTTAAAATTGCTAAAAAGTACTCCAGTGTTTTTATGAAATCATTATACAAGCTTCTGAAAAAAAAATAACTAATTCTGAGACTTCTCGACTAATTATAGGCCATGATGGGTCCACTCCCAATCCCTTCCTATCTACCACACTCGAGAGTCAGGTTTTCTAAAAACATTTTGAAGCTTGCGTTAAATACGTATACATTTTCACTGGATTTTCATATTTTTGAGAGAAATATAACATTTTTTGAAATCATTTAAAAGTCACATAATTATAAAATAAAACATTTACTTTGAAAATATCCTTATAAGCTTGTAAGGGAAGCTTTGAAGATTTTATAATGCCGGAAAATAGCTGCACCCGCCGTATAAGTAAAAAAAACATTCTTACCTTAATTCTGTTGAAAAGGGTAAAAAGGACCTTGTTTTGAAAACGACGGAAAGATTCCTTTATAAACCACTTATAAAAGTCAAAAAGGGTATAAATGACTTTAACTCATACTCTAGTAAATAGTAAAAATGTTTTGAAATACATTTTTAAGAAACATGGATGTGGATGATAAAGAGATCCCAGTAGATTATTACATATAAACAACCTCGGATAATGAAGAAATTGTGAAATAACCCTTACCTTGTACTTTTCCTTTGTTTGGGTCGGTTAACCTCCTGTATAATGGTGAAATAATTGTTATTAAATTATACAAGAATCATATACATTAATATGATATCATATATGATCTTTTAACATTGCTTTATTAATAATATCTTAGTATTATCGTCGTTTCAGGTGATAATCGATTCGTTCTTCTTAAATGTTTGGTTACGTAAGACATGTTTGTAATGGATAGATTAAATCTTATTCATAATCAGAATGATATTAACATTATTTTTAACCCTAAAATGAGAATAAGACTTGAATGGATACGATGGAGGATGGATCTCACCGCGTTCGTGGAGACGGTAGTCCGTACGTACGCACGAACGCTACTTCCATTTTAATTTTTATTTTAAAAGAATTGAATCCAACTGATACATAGGTATATTACTATTCCAGTATAATATAATATTTTATATATGTTACTTAAGTTCATTAACACCATCCTTTATACGTTCCATGTGTGGTATGAACGAGTCATATCATTTTAAGGGGGCGGTAGTCCGCACTTCCTCAAATGAAATTATCGTATGTATATATAACATGAAACGAATAATGGTATGAAATAAAATGGAATTACAGAAGCTTATATATAAAATATATATCATTAATATCATATTTAATTACAGTGCCATCATAATGGCCACCATGAGAGGCGGTAAGATGTATTTGAACAATCATCGTTTCGTGAGGCGTTAGTTTGCCATCCACAGAAACATTATGTTCATCATCCATTAGATGGAGTTGTGTGTATGTGTAGTTTGAATCCTTCTTATAACAACATCCTAGTATATTGAGGATACTTGTGTTGTTACAAAAGAAAGGAAATAAAAAGAGTTTGGGGGTTGGAGAAGCAAAATAAATGAAAATAATTTAAGAGAAATCGTTACCTTTAATTTAGGTAACTCGCTTTGGTTGGAACCAAAGGACTTCTTGAAATGATTTCTGCCTAAGGGGAATCTTCAAGGAGGAGTAGAGGGATGTGGGGAGATTAGTTGGGCAGAGTTTGGACGAGCCAAGTGGCTTGAGAGGTGTGAGGAATGAGTAGAAGTGGTCTCTTTTTATAAGGGAGAGGAGGGGCTCTTTAGGAAAGAGTGAAAGTATTACTTTATAATATAATTATATTCGGTTTATAATGGACCAAAAATCATTGAGGTCGTAGATAAGATGACTAATATTCTAAATAACATCAACCAATAAGAATTGGACAGGTTTTAGATAATATTTTAATCATTATAAGCTTATTTATTTAAATGATTTATTAATGAGGTAAACATTGCATCATTATTGTGTCATTAATAATTTAAATTATTTGATGTCTAAAAATTATAAATAAAATATCATTATGTAGGAAATATTTTTATCTTTCTAATGAATATTTATAATCTAGAATCCAACATGTATAACCCTATGTAAAAATTGTTCTTCTAAAAGATGTAAGCTTATGCCATTTTTATTTTTATTTTAACTTTATTAATATAAAGTGTCCCTACCACATACAAGTGGCTCCAAGGGGTCCCCAAATTGACCCAAGGATTCTCATGGTCGGGTATGTGTCCACCAATAAGGTTAGGACACGTTTTAGGGTAACTTTGTATTATTATAATATTATTTTTTTAACCCTTATTTACCGGATTTACCCTTTAACCATAGTAAATAAAATATTTACCGCAGTAATTATTCAAAATGTGTAAAAATAAAAGTTACCTATTTACATAATTTGGACATCCTGATTCCAAATATGGAATCCATTTTCCTAAATTCAAAACACAGAAGTGGCAGAAATTAATTTAAAATTAATTCCCGCTGTCAAAACAAAAAGCGTGTTTTTAAGAGGTAATAACTATCAAAAGATTGACACTTGTTTATGTTCGGTTTAATTGTAAAATTATGTCCAATGACCAAAATTATATTAAATGGTAAAAATATATTCTAAATATACTTTAAAACCACTCAAAATCACAATTTATCACTATTAATTATTTTGATTAAAAAAGTTGTTTTTAATTAAAATTTAGAAATTTTCACTATTCATCAAAATATGAAAGTTATCCGAAATGTACCAAAATTTCACCCTAGGCTAATTTTGATATTCCGAATCTAAAAATGAAGTCCATTTTGAAATATTGAATATATATGATTTCAAAAAGTAGGTATTACTATTCACAACAGTTAGTTTAATTAGTTGTGGTGTGTGTTAGAACTCGAGGTTGCGTACAACACACGCTATCGCATTATTCGAAGGGAAACATACCATAGAAGCTTGGGGTGTTACATTCTCCCCTCCTTCAAAAAATTGCATCCTCGCAATTTCTAGGGTATTACTGCATAAAAAGACTCGGGTGGTTCTTCATCATAAGTTCCTCGGGTTCCCACGTTGCCTCTTCCATCTTATGGTTTCTCCACAAAACTTTTACCAGACGCGTCGTCCGGTTTCTCAGTACTTGTTCTCTTGTATCAAGAATCCTGACGGGCTCTTCGCCATAAGACAGATCGGGTTCCAGTTCTAATTCCTCATAGGTGAGTACATGCGTTGGGTCAGGCATGTATTTTCTCAACAGAGATACGTGGAACACATCGTGAACTTTGGAGAGACTTGGCGGCATTGCCAATCGGTAAGCTAGAGCCCCAATTCGTTCTAGAATTTCGAAAGGTCCGATGTACCAGGGACTCAATTTACCTTTCTTACCAAAACGTATGACTCCCTTCCACGGAGATACCTTTAGGAAAACATGATCACCGACTTGAAATTCCAAATCCTTCCTTCGATTATTGGCATTGCTCTTCTGCCTACTTTGAGCTGCTTTGATGTGATTTTGGATTACCTTCACCTTTTCCACCGTTTCCTCCACTAGTTCTGGGCCTACAAGTTTTCTTTCACCAACGTCATCCCAACAAGTTGGTGTACGACATCTCTTTCCATATAACGCTTCATATGGTGCCATCTGAATACTTGAATGGAAGCTATTGTTATAGGAAAATTCTACCAGTGGTAAATATTGATCCCACATACCCTGAAAATCAAGTGAGCAAGATCTCAACATGTCTTCTAAGGTTTGAATAGTCCGTTCTGATTGTCCGTCTGTCTGAGGGTGGTAAGCAGTGCTCAAATGAAGTTCAGTATCCAGGGATTTCTGAAGACTTTTCCAGAATCTTGAAGTAAAACGGGGATCACGATCAGAAACAATCGATAGGGGTACTCCATGAAGTCTCACAACTTCATTAATGTATAGTCTTGGTAGACGTTCCAGGGGTAGATCTTCTCTTATAGAAAGAAAATGTGCTGACTTGGTAAGACGATCAACAATAACCCATATTGCATCGTTCCTTCTAGGAGTCTTTGGTAGCCCCATGACAAAGTCCATCGTAATATTGTCCCATTTCCACTCCGGTATGGGAAGAGGTTGCATGACTCCTCCAGGCTGTTGCCTTCCAGCTTTCACTTGTTGACAAACCATACATCTTGACACAAAATCAGCAATCTCCCTCTTCATGTTGTCCCACCAAAAATGTTCCTTCAAATCTCTATACATTTTGGTGCTCCCAGGGTGTATAGAGAAATTGGAACTATGAGCGTCATCCAGCAATTCCCTTTTTAGATCAGGTATATTGGGAACACAAAGTCTCTTCCCGAATTTCAAAATTCCATCTTCATACACAAAGTCTCTCAATCTCCCATCATTCAAAGCTTTAATCTTCTTCTGAAATTCTTCATCATCGGTTTGGGAACTCTTAATCCTTTCTAGTAAAGATGGTTTGGAAACCATTTGAAAAAGCATTGATGTTTCACCTTCCCTGGTTATTCCCATGTCCATCTTCTCTAGATCCATGAAAATTGGATCCCTTTCAATTCTCATCATGTTCAGAACTCCATGGTCTTTTCTGTTCAAAGCATCTGCTACTTTGTTTGCTTTCCCCGGGTGGTAGTGTATCGTGCAATCATAATCCTTGAGTAATTCAAGCCATCTCCTTTGCCTCATGTTGAGTTCTTTTTGTGAGAAAATATACTTCAAACTCTTGTGATCAGTATAAATCTCACATTTTTCACCATAGAGGTAGTGCCTCCATATCTTCAAAGCAAAGATCACAGCTGCTAACTCAAGATCATGAGTAGGATAGTTTTGTTCATGAATTTTCAACTGTCGTGATGCATAGGCAATAACTCTGTCATTCTGCATAAGGACACAACCAAGTCCTTTCTTTGATGCATCACTATAAATAACGAACCCATCATTCCCCGATGGTAGAGTCAATATAGGAGCATTGACTAATCTTTTCTTCAATTCTTAGAAACATTCTTCACACTCTTTTGTCCAAAAAAATTTAACCCCTTTACGTGTGAGCTTCGTTAATGGGTTAGCCAATCGGGCAAAATTCTGGATGAAACGTCGATAATAACCTGCCAAGCCAATAAAACTACGTACCTCAGTTATACTCGTAGGTTCTGGCCATTCTTGGATTGCCTTGGTCTTAGAAGGATCAACAGAGATTCCATCTTTAGAGACAATATGGCCAAGAAAAGAAATCTCCTGAAGCCAGAATTCACACTTGCTAAACTTCCCATATAATTCATGCCTCCTCGGAGTCTTCAAGATAATGCGCAAGTGATTTTCATGATCTTCGTAGCTTTTAGAGTATACCAAGATATCATCAATAAATACCACCACAAATTCATCAATATACTCCTTAAAAACTCTATTCATTAGATCCATGAATACAGAGGGTGCATTAGTCAATCCAAACGGCATTACAGTAAACTCGTAATGCCCGTACCTGGTTCGAAATGCTGTTTTCGGAATGTCTTCCTTCTTCACACACAACTGATGGTATCCAGATCGAAGGTCAATCTTTGAAAAGTATTGAGCTCCATGCAGTTGGTCAAATAAATCATCAATACGAGGTAGGGGATACTTGTTCTTTATCGTTATAGCATTGATCTCCCTGTAGTCGATACATAACCTCATAGATCCATCTTTCTTTTTAACAAAAAGAACAGGGGCTCCCCATGGAGAAACACTAGGGCGAATAAATCCCTTATTACTCAATTACTCTAGTTGTTTCTTCAGTTCAACTAACTCTACAGTGGCCATTCTATAAGGGGTCTTCGATATAGGCCTTGATCCAGGAATCAAATCAATGGAAAACTCAACTTCTCATTCTGGAGGATGTCCAGGTAAATCTTCTGGAAATACATATACAAACTCTTTCACAATAGGTACATCCTCTATTTGAACATTCCTTTCCTCACCCGCAGTTATTTCATTCTCTTCCTCCCCAATAATTGAATTTAGTTGAGCTATTGAGGGTGGATCTAAATAAGAATTAGGTGGTGACGATTCTGCTCTAAAAATAAGGTGTTCCTTATCATTATCATCAAGAATCGTAACCTCTTTCTTCTTAAAATAAATATTCGCATCATAGTCCGAAAGCCAGTCCATACCGAGGATTATATCAAACTCAATCATAGGTATGACGATGAGATCAGCAGATAAAGAAAATTTATGTGCTCTAATGGGGACTGATTCACAAAACTTTGTTGCAACGATACTTCCCTTAGGAGTTTTAACTGACAACTCCCTTATTAAATCAAATTGGAAATATCTAATTTTCTTAGCAAACTGGGAAGATATGAAACAATGCGATGATCCAGAATCAAATAATGCATTTTCTAAACTTGAGGAAACCATTAAATTACCTGCCACCACATCTTTCGGAGCTTCTACCTCAGCAGTAGTGATAGCATAAGCCTGGCCTTGATCCCTTGGCCTTTTCTGAGGTAATTTATCCTGACGCTTAGGACATGCATTTGCATAATTCCCCATCTCCCTGCAATTGTAGCACTGAACGTTGGTAGCTTCCTTCTTCCCCTTGAAATCATGAGCTTGGTGGCCTTTTTCACCACACTTGTAACAGACTCCCATTCCCTTCAGGCAAGCACCGGGGTGTTTCTTCCCGCACTTACCACAAGATGGATATTCAACCTTTCCCTTCTTCCCCTTATTTCCATTCCCAGATTGATCAGCAGGTCTCTTCTTCTCTTGCTTTGCTTTAAAGTCATAAGACTTAGAGAATTCCTTTTCGGTCTTGATAGCACATGAGACAATGTCTTCGTACGATGAAAAGGATTGTGAGACTAATGCTCGACGGAGAAATGGTTTTAACCCATCAATGAAACGATCAATCTTACTTCTTGGGTTGCGAATATAATCACCAGCGTACCTCGCTAACCTTGTAAAGTTAGCCTCATACTTTGTGACATTCTCATCCTCCTTTTGTCTCAGACTCAGAAATTGTCTTTCCATATCTGCTCGATGGTCGCGAGGAAAGTATTTTTCTAAAAACAGATCTTTGAACTCCCTCCATTCCATATTTGATACTTCATCATCTTCCTTCGTATTTTGAATCAATGACCACCATTGATCAGCATCTCCAGTGAGGCGGTAAACTGCCATGATAACTTTTTCCCTTTCACTGCTCCCCAAAGCCTGAAATATTTTCTCTAGGGAAAATATCCATTGCTCAGCTACTAAGGGATTTGTATTCCCATTGAACGTTGGTGGTTACTGTCTCATGAATCGATCTAACATTGATCCTCCAAGCTGCGGATCAGGGTGCTCCATACGGGTAAGGTTATTATTCATAACCTGAGTAAGTTGTCCCAGTATGGTGATTAGCTGATCAGCACCAGTTGCATCACCAGCCCCACTATAATTATCTTGAGCAGGAGGGCAATCCCTACATGGAGTGCGTGCATTGATACGGTTTCTATTTCTTCCACTAGGCGCCATTTCTAAACAATGGAATAAACTAGATCAGTTTATGAATCAAAATACATAATCCCATACTTATAAAACACTTAACATAAATTGAACTATTTATGGATATAATCCATAATCATAAAAATGTTTTCTTTGAGGAAGTATATACTCATAAACCCTTCATAATGATTTGTAAAGAAAATGAGAGTTATCCTAAGCATATCCCCCGGGAGTGTCGTAACCAAGAGTGCAGCAAGGCCCGTTGTCGTGCACCAGTTCCCGTTCGAGTCTAGCTCAAAGCGGTGTTTTCGGGTTTTACCCCTAGGTACATCTGTGCCAAAGCCGCCTCTACCTGCTCGTATCCAGACCGGGATGTATTGCTCGGAAAACTCACAAAATCTCTACAATACCAAAATTCTAGGAAGTTATTCTATACTAATCCTCAATGTTCATATTAGGTCTACGTGCTCTAATCAGAGTTTATCTAAATCTAGTTTCCAAGGTTTGTACTAAACTTCCTCTGATACCAACTGTAACGCCCCGACCCCAGCTACCCAGAGTCGGTGCATTATTACATAACATTGGTATGATCACAAGAAAGATCAAATCTCGAAAGACCGATTGGTTTAGTAGCCTTGGAAACACTAGATATATTCATAAGTTTTACATTACATCATAAAATGAAAAACTAATACACCAACATAATGTTTCCACAATCCACACTATTAACCCCTCATAAAATCCCTGCAGGTCATTCATAACTTACTTCTTCGCATCCTGGGAAAAATAAAACATAGAAAAGGGGTGAGCTTAAATGCCCAGTAAGGATAACAATATAGCGGAAACTTTCATAAATAAGAATAAACATTTAAGGCAATGCATTACTAAAACAAAAGCCTTTTAAACTTGAACTTCAACATAAAATGGCAAAGGTAAAAATGAAATAATGCCATTTAGTTACTCACATGGATATTCTACTAATCGAATAATCACATGCAAAAATCAATAACCACTTTCATAATGTTGGAATGCATAATGCCAGACTATCATAACCACATAGCCAAGGCCTCGTGCCAAGACTACAAATAAGATTTCATCAAGGCCTTGTGCCAAGACACTAGTTTGTCTCATGAGACCTACCGATGTAATATTTTTAGAAGATACTTATGTTTAAAATTGCTAAAAAGTACTCCAGTGTTTTTATGAAATCATTATACAAGCTTCTGAAAACAAAATAACTAATTTTGAGACTTCTCGACTAATTATAGGCCATGATGGGTCCACTCCCAATCCCTTCCTATCTACCACACTCGAGAGTCAGGTTTTCTAAAAACATTTTGAAGCTTGCGTTAAATACGTATACATTTTCACTGGATTTTCATATTTTTGAGAGAAATATAACATTTTTTGAAATCATTTAAAAGTCACATAATAAAAAATAAAACATTTACTTTGAAAATATCCTTATAAGCTTGTAAGGGAAGCTTTGAAGATTTTATAATGGCGGAAAATAGCTGCACCCTCCGTATAAGTAAAAAAACATTCTTACCTTAATTCTGTTGAAAAGGTTAAAAAGGACCTTGTTTTGAAAACGACGGAAAGATTCCTTTATAAACCACTTATAAATGTCAAAAAGGGTATAAATGACTTTAACTCATACTCTAGTAAATAGTAAAAATGTTTTGAAATACATTTTTAAGAAACATGGATGTGGATGATAAAGAGATCCCAGTAGATTATTACATATAAACAACCTCGGATAATGAAGAGATTGTGAAATAACCCTTACCTTGTACTTTTCCTTTGTTGGGGTCAGTTAACCTCATGTATAATGGTGAAATAATTGTTATTAAATTATACAAGAATCATATACATTAATATGATATCATATATGATCTTTTAACATTGCTTTATTAATAATATCTTAGTATTATCGTCGTTTCAGGTGATAATCGATTCGTTCTTCTTAAATGTTTGGTTACGTAAGACATGTTTGTAATGGATAGATTAAATCTTATTCATAATCAGAATGATATTAACATTATTTTTAACCCTAAAATGAGAATAAGACTTGAATGGATACGATGGAGGATGGATCTCACCGCGTTCGTGGAGACGGTAGTCCGTACGTACGCACGAACGCTACTTCCATTTTAATTTTTATTTTAAAAGAATTGAATCCAACTGATACATAGGTATATTACTATTCCAGTATAATATAATATTTTATATATGTTACTTATGTTCATTAACACCATCCTTTATACGTTCCATGTGTGGTATGAACGAGTCATATCATTTTAAGGGGGCGGTAGTCCGCACTTCCTCAAATGAAATTATCGTATGTATATACAACATGAAACGAATAATGGTATGAAATAAAATGGAATTACAGAAGCTTATATATAAAATATATATCATTAATATCATATTTAATTACAGTGCCATCATAATGGCCACCATGAGAGGCGGTAAGATGTATTTGAACAATCATCATTTCGTGAGGCGTTAGTTTTCCATCCACAGAAACATTATGTTCATCATCCATTAGATGGAGTTGTGTGTATGTGTAGTTTGAATCCTTCTTATAACAACATCCTAGTATATTGAGGATACTTGTGTTGTTACAAAAGAAAGGAAATAAAAAGAGTTTGTGGGTTGGAGAAGCAAAATAAATGAAAATAATTTAAGAGAAATTGTTACCTTTAATTTAGGTAACTCGCTTTGGTTGGAACCAAAGGACTTATTGAAATGATTTCTGCATAAGGGGAAGCTTCAAGGAGGAGTAGAGGGATGTGGGGAGCTTAGTTGGGCAGAGTTTGGACGAGCCAAGTGGCTTGAGAGGTGTGAGGAATGAGTAGAAGTGGTCTCCTTTTATAAGGGAGAGGAGGGGCTCTTTAGGAAAGAGTGAAAGTATTACTTTATAATATAATTATATTCGGTTTATAATGGTCCAAAAATCATTTAGGTCGAAGATAAGATGACTAATATTCTAAATAACATCAACCAATAAGAATTGGACAGGTTTTAGATAATATTTTAATCATTATAATCTTATTTATTTAAATGATTTATTAATGAGGTAAACATTGCATCATTATTGTGTCATTAATAATTTAAATTATTTGATGTCTAAAAATTATAAATAAAATATCATTATGTAGGAAATCTTTTTATATTTCTAATGAATATTTATAATCGAAAATCCAACATGTATAACCCTATGTAAAAATTGTTCTTCTAAAAGATGTAAGCTTATGCCATTTTTATTTTTATTTTAACTTTATTAATATAAAGTGTCCCTACCACATACAAGTGGCTCCAAGGGGTCCCCAAATTGACACAAGTATTTTCATGGTCGGGTATGTGTCCACCAATAAGGTTAGGACACATTTTAGGGTAACGTTGTATTATTATAATATTATTTTTTTAACCCTTATTTACCGGATTTACCCTTTAACAATGGTAAATAAAATATTTACCGCAGTAATTATTCAAAATGTGTAAAAATAAAAGTTACCTATTTACATAATTTGGACATCCTGATTCCAAATATGGAATCCATTTTCCTATATTCAAAACACAGAAGTGGCAGAAATTAATTTAAAATTAATTCCCGCTGTCAAAACAAAAAGCGTTTTTTTAAGAGGTAATAACTATCAAAAGATTGACACTTGTTTATGTTCGGTTTAATTGTAAAATTATGTCCAATGACCAACATTATATTAAATGGTAAAAATATATTCTAAATATACATTAAAACCACTCAAAATCACAATTTATCACTATTAATTATTTTGATTAAAAAAGTTGTTTTTAATTAAAATTTAGAAATTTTCACTATTCATCAAAATATGAAAGTTATCCGAAATGTACCAAAATTTCACCCTAGGCTAATTTTGATATTCCGAATCTAAAAATTAAGTCCATTTTGAAATATTGAATATATATGATTTCAAAAAGTAGGTATTACTATTAACAACGGCTAGTTTAATTAGTTGTGGTGTGTGTTAGAACTCGAGGTTGCGTACAACACACGCTATCGCATTATTCGAAGGGAAACGTACCATAGAAGCTTGGGGTGTTAAAAATAGTACTATAATCAACTTATAGAGAATCACCTAATCCAACATAGAGAAATATATACATCCCATGTCTATAGGCTTTAACCAAAACCAAAACCAAAAAGGTTAGTACAAGGTCAGATAATCCAGAAAAGGATAACCCAATAAAAATAAAATCTATGCTTAATCTCCAAAATTTGTCCAACAAAACCCAAAGTTCAACGAGGACCATCCGATAAAAAATTTGTCCATAAAATTCTTCAAATTAGACCAATATAAGATTGAAACCCAAATATTTGAAGGATTTAGTCACATAGTCTTCCAAGATAAATCGTAACATTAATCTCCAAACAACATTAGTTGCTCCTAAAGTCTCGTATTGAAAAGAAATTAACCTAATCATATATCCTCCATGATAGGTTAATCATTTTCATAAATAACCCAAAATAATCTTACTCTTAATTCATAAAATCATATGACTAAAAAGGATCAGTCAAACTAACCAAGGATTTCACGTAGTCCAGTGGTAGGCTTTAAAAACCATTCTCACTTTGGTTGTGGGTTCGATTCCCGTAGCTTTGTCTGACGCGACAGGTAGTCACATGGTCTGCGTGTTGTCCCTTTTCCAAAACTATATAATTCTCAAATCATTCCCCAAAAGGGATAAAATCATCAAAAATAACCATAACATAATTTAACCTCAATTTTATCTCATGCCTTTCACTTCAATCATAACATATAGTAACCCATAATTACCTCAAAAGTAAGGATCATATAAACCCAAATGGTTCTTTATAACTATGTCCACAAAAGAAAAGATAATTATTCCTTGAATAAAATTTTCATATATTAAACATCATGGTTACACATAATATAAAAAGTCTTCTAATGTAACCCCATCATCAAAAGAGACTTAATACTCTTAAGAATTTCACCATAACTCTTGAAGCACTTATATGTTGACATCTTACACATTCAACATTATTCATGATCCATTTACCATTCCTTTACAAATTTTTCCAAAATACCTCTTTCTTACAAACAAAATCATGAATCATATCCTAAGATTCCAAAATAGGAAAACAATAGTAATGAAATAATACATACCTTTGATAGGTCATTATCAGTTTCTTCATCCTCAATCGGAATGGAATTAGGTATTGGTAAACAAACATTTGTACGTTCTTGGTGATCCCATTCACGAAACGTCTTCATAGGACATGTGTTTTCATAATGACCATGCACACCACATTTAAAACATTCAACCGATCCCTCAGAAAGAACTTCATTCCCTTTCCTCGAGTCAACTGGATGCTTCCTTTTTCCATGGTAGTTTATTTCTTTATGACCTTCATTTCCACATCTATAGAATATTTCTATCCCTTTAAAACATTTTCCTAGGTGTTTCTTTCCACATCTTTGACACATAGGTTTTTTAACACACTTACCTTTATGATTATTACCTGTACTTCCGTAGGGATTTGTTTCTCGCATATATGATGCTATAGAGAAATCACCAAGGTTTAGGTGGTCAATCATGACTTCAGATAGTTGGTTGAGGATAATCACAAGAGTTCTCATTGCAGCTCCCATATCATTCAGTTTCTTGCTCAAAAAACTGTCACAGTTTCCTTCACATCCACTGTTACTTTGGTGCCTTCTAGATCCAGCCATTTACTAAAACCAAAAAGGTCAGTGTGAGTATATAAAAAAAACCATCATGTACTAATGAGGAAGTTAAACACTAAGATATACATACTCATTCACTTTATCTAAAACTAGGACACTTTCTGAAATCCTAACCATTATGGTAATGCCACTTATGCTTAAAGAAGACCCTAACCTCTAAAGTTATCTAAACCGACCTTTGATACCAACTGTAAGGACCCAGCCTTAAACCTAAATTATTCTTGAGTTATTACAAGATTACACATTGAGGATATTTTTAGGTTTAGAGTTTTAGAGAATTAGATCATGAAACTTGCATTACATTCCACAATTAAACAAAGTGGTTAGATAAGAGACAATATTCATTCTTCCCATCAATGGAAACATATTTAAAATAAAACACGGATTCTTTCTTGACACATCCTTGACACTATCATCACATCATGTACCTTTCCCTTGACCTGTGAAAAACATTTCAAAAACTTGGGATGAGAATAAAAAGCTCAGTAAGGGTTATAAAAATATGGAAAGGAAACATGAGTTCATATATACATAATAATGAAATCATACTTTACCCATAAAACATAGGCAGTTTAACATACCTCATAAAACCATGAATAAATCATAGAAATCATAATACATAAAGGTAACTTGAGGCATTCATAACATTCTTACGTAGGGAGTAACCCTCTTGGTTAGGTTTAGAATACCCATCACAGTATATTCACTAAATATCTTCGGAGAAACGTTAACTCTTCACTCCTTCACGTTACCCAATGCATTGGAGAGCTATATCGGGCTCACCCACCCTTAGTTTATCACGGAACCACCCGTCTTCATAACAATGCCCAAGAACCATAACATAATCTTATCACATAAAACATGCATAAAGGAAACATAACATTTCCACCTTTCAATCACAAGATATCAATACAACACATTGATATAAATACATTATGAAAACCATTTTCAATACCAAAATAAAAGAAAAGTAAAACATGGAATTTATTTTTCTTTTAAAAAGAAGGTATGGCTTGTAAAGGATGCCTAAACTCAAATAATGGTCACGGCGGCAGAGAAGTCGTTGTCGCCTCATACGTACGACAAAAACATTACTTTTTGTCATTTAGTAAAACACTTCATATAAAAAGATTCCTTTTGGATAAATGTAAAAGTCAAAGGGGTTTATACACCGTATAAAATAAAGCTGTGTATAAAACAAAATATGCCTCAATGAAAGGAGATTGAGACGAAGTCCCATACAAAAACGGTATCCTTGGATTAAGGATAAATCAGTTACATAACTATGTGTGACAATCGAATACACGAAATATAAGTGGGTATTAAGTGTAAAACAATCAGAGGACATTCACACATAATCATAGAACGACATATTCAAGGTGTACATGTTTATCCCAAAGAATCGAAATTGGGTTAAGAAGTTCCCTTGCAATAATTAGACAGCCTAACGGCGTCACTTCAAAATTCAGAAAAAGAGTTGATGAGAGATAAAAAGGGTATCACATCACATGGACATAAAATTTACATCAATAAGGATATAGAAGAAAATATCCCAAAATAATATTATGTGAATTAAAAGGCATAACAAAATAAGTCTTTTAAAAAGAGGAGGGTGAAAGGTTCCCTTACCGACATGGGTATCTTTCGAAACATACGCCCCATGAAAGAAGGACAATACAACATTGATGTAAATACTCATAAATGAAATAATATTACACAATGAGTAAAATAATGGTCAGTATATACACCACTCAAAGGAAATTGTGGCAAATGTAGCATATATCTCACGTGAATAAAAGTGAGATGAAAAATCCCTTACGAAAACTCGGCAGCCTAACGACGCCACTTAAAACATCCAAAAATGGATTGATGTGATCAAATAGGGTATCTAATCACATTAAAATAAAATATACAGAAAGAGGAATATAAAATAATATCCCCCATCATAACAAATAGGAGCTTAAAAGAAATGACATAAAGGAGAGTACTTAAAGAGAAAGATAGAGGTTAGATCTCTTACGAAAATTCGGCAGCCTAACGGCGCCACTCAAAACTTCCAAAATGGATTGATGAGAGATAATAGGGTATCTCATCATATGAACATATAAATTACGGAAAGATTAATATAAAAGACCATCCCAATAACAAGAAAGATGGGCTTAGAAGGAATGACATAAAAGAGTGTACTTAAAAAAAAGAGAGGAGTAGGATCCCTTACCTCGGGTCCGACTTGACTCGATCGTTCTTTAACGTCCTGAATAATACACTTGAGTTAATTTAAACTTTATTAAGAATCTTTTTCTAGTAAATTATTCCTTTTATATCACTTACATCGATGTTATAAACATTATGTAATCATTTAAGTTAATAATGATTGTTTTGTCGATATTTGGTTCTTAAGTCGAAAGTGGACTTCTTACAATTACATGTTATTCGTGTGGTCAAATGTTCATTATATCCAGAATTATATTCATGATTTGGATATAATATATATCATATATATCCAGAATATACATGTATTTATAATATTACATAATCATTTAGAAGTAAGAAATGAAATGCACCGTTCATGGCGACGGTAAGTTGTACGTACGCATGAATGCTACTTTCATTTCTATGTCATATTAATGGAATTAAAACCAAACGACAGGTATGTATATTTTAATTCCAGAATTATATTCATAAATTATATGTAACATAAATCATATATAATAACTTTAAATCCATTCTTTATACATCCCACATATGGCATTAATGAATCAAATCATTTTGAGGGGGCGGTAGTCCGCACTTCCTAAAATAAAATTATCATGTTTGCACAAAATGGAAACCATAAAGGTATGACACAAAAGAAAAATACAGAAACATAAACATATTATATATCATATATAAATATAGTGACATCTTAATGGCCACGTTTTAAGGTGTTATATGAGTGTTGAACAGTCATCGTTTCGTGAGGCAGAAATTCGCCATCCACAGAAATAGTATGTTCATTAACCATGTAGATGTGTGTAAGTGTAGCTTGAATGATTCTTATAACAAAATCCTAGTATATTCATTATACTGGAGTTGTTACAAAATAAATGAATAAAAAGAGTTTAGGGGGTTGGAGAATCAAAAAAAACAAAAGAACACAAGTGAAGACATTACCTTAAAATCGGGTAACTCCCTTTGGTTTGAGCTCAAAGGATTCCTTGGGAAGACTTATTCCCAAAGTGAGACTTCAAGGAGTAAGAGAGGGAAGGGGAGAGACAAAATGGGCAGGGGTTGGCAGAGACAAAGGCTTTGGGAGTGTGGGTAAGGAGGTAGAGGTGGGGGCCTTTTATAAGAGGAGAGAAGGGTCACTCTTGTAAAGTTACAAAATGTTACTTTATTTTCAAAGGAGTTTCGGATTTTAAAGGTCCCACATTGATGTATTTCGAGGATAAGTTGATAAGGGTTCGAAACCCACTAATCCAATAGGTTTTGGACATGTGTAGGTCTTAGATATTACATTATCTTTCCATTTTATTTAAATCGTTAAATAATGAGGTCATCGCTGCATCATCATGATGTCATAAATAATTTAAATTATTTAATTTCTAAAAATTATAAAAAAAAATACTATGATATAGGAAATCTTTTTAGATTTCCAATGACTATTTATAGTCAAAAATCTGACTTGTATAACCCCATGTAAAAATTGTTTTAGTAAAACATTTCATGTTTGTGTCATTTTTACTTTATCATTAAATAAAAAGGTATTTATGTCATTTTCCAACCAATGTGGCTCCATGGAGTCCCCAAGATGACCCATTGATTTTCTTGGTCGGCCATGACACATCCAATGAGGGTATGACATGTTTCTAGGTCATTTCATTTTATTAAAACATTATTTTTACCATAAAATACACTAATTACCTCTAATCGCGATTAAAAACTTAATAAGTTACTATTCACCAAAAAATTATTTTTATCCCATTGAACCACATTTTACTACTTAATGACAACCATGTATGTCGGATTTTTGAAATTAAAAACACAAAGATGGCAAAATTTCATTTAAATGGAAAAATCAGTTTTTATAAGTACCACTCAGTGGTTTCACTATTCATCAAAAATTGAAGTTTTTCAGAAAAATCCCTAAAATTCACCCTAAACTAAATTTGATATTACAAATTCAAAAATGAAGTCTATTTTAAAAAATTCAAAACATATAAGTCACATTAATTAATCTTATAATTAATTCCCGCTGTCAGAGCAAATAGCGTGTTTTTATGAAACAATAAGTATCAAAAGATTGACACTAGTTTAAGTCTGATTTCAAAGTGAAATTAATTCCAACGACCACTATTGGATTTAATGGTAAAAATATATTATAATTTCACTTTAAAACCAATTCAAAAGATAACCTAATCATATAAATAAATTAGATTAAAAAGAGGTTTTGAATTAAAATACAACATTTTACACTATTCATTAAAAAATGAACTTTATCAGAAAGATACCAAAAATGTACAAAAAATAAATTTTGATGTCCCAATTATTAAGAAGAGTTTTAATTGGTCCTAAAGGATGTATAATAGTGAACAAAAAAATATTTAATGACGGTTCTCCATCAAAAGGCGATAAGTGAATCTTTAGTGAAAACTAGGGCATATACGCCTAAAATTGAATTCTTTCCGTATTTTATGCCTTTATCTTTTATTGGATAAATGTAAAAACATTTAAAAACATATATAATCATATATTAGTTATTTATATCCATTTCTGCCAATAAAACAGCTACATGTTAACTACCATTTAAAATAATATTATTTTATTATTAGAGTGCAACCTAAGATTCCCAAGAAACTCATTGTTGCGTGTTGGGTACGCCATTGAGCATAATGTCCCCTTTAAAGTCATATTAATATTTTATTCACAAATATGGATAAATATGAAAATGTCATATTCTTTATTTACTTGGGGTGTTACATCCTTCCCCCCTTTTGGGAATTGTGTCCTCGCAATTTTTAAAATTGAGCTTGGAAACATCCTTGAAAGTCCCACATCGGAACAATAGTCGGTAAAACAATCACTTTAAAATAAAGGAAGATAAGTACAGAGGTCACTCGAGTTAACCCATATGTAGAAAAACATGGACATGGAAGAAAAATCAAAGGGTCATGTTCTTGGGGGAGAGTGATAGTAAACATGTCTATGAGAAAGTTAACCATAAGAAAATCACAAACTTGTGATGGGTTAAACGATATTCGATTCCCCAGTACAAAAAGTTAATAGACAACATTTTTGTTTTAAGTAACTTTTTATTGAGGAATTTATTCATAAGGAAACATAATCACTTATCATGTTGACTTTCAACTTTTACTATATTCCTTAATCAAACTCATATTTTTTCCAAAAGATGAGTATTTAGGGAGACTTGTTCGCATTAAGAGTACTATAATGAACTTCTAGAGAATCACCTAATCCACCAAATAGAACTATATACATCTGATGTCTTTAGGCTTTAACCAAAACCAAAACCAAAAAGGTTAGTACAAGGTTAGATAATCTAGAAAAGGATAACCAATTAAAAAGAAAATATATGGTTAATCTCCAAAATTTGTCCAACAAAACCCAAAGTTCAACGAGGACCATCCGATAAACAATTTGTCTATAAAATTATTCAATGTAAACCAATATAAGATTGAAACCCAAATATTTGAAGGATTTTGTCACATAGTACTCCAAGTTAAATCATAACATTTATCTCCAAACAACATCAGTTTCTCCTAAAGTCTATTATTGAAAAGTAATTAACCTAATCACATATCCTCCATGATAGGTTAATCATTTTCATAAATAACCCAAAATAAAAATACTCTTAATTCATAAAATCATATAACTAAAAAGTATCAGTCAAAGTAACCAAGGACTTCACGTAGTCCAGTGGTAGGCGATAAAAACAAGTCGCACTTTGGTTGTGGGTTCGATTCCTGCAGCTTTGTCTGACGCGACGGGTAGTCACACGGTCTGCGTGTTGTCCCTTTTCCATAACTATATAATTCTCAAATCATTCCCCAAAAAGGGTTAAAATCATCAAAAATAACCATAACATAATTTGACCTCAATTTTATCTCATCCCTTTCACTTCAATCATAACATATAGTAACCCATAATTACCTCAAAAGTAAGGATCATATAAACCCAAATGGTTCTTTATAACTATGTCCACAAAAGAAAAGATAACTATTCCATGAATAAAATTTTCATATATTAAACATCAGGGTTACACATAATATAAAAAGTCTTCTAATGTAACCCCGTCATCAAAGAGACTTAATACTCTTAAGAATTTCACCATAACTCTTGAAGCCCTTATATGTTTATATCTAACTCATTCAACATTATTCATGATCCATTAACCATTCCATTCCAACTTATTCCAAAATACCTCTTTCCTACAAATAAAATCATGAATCATATCCTAAGATTCCAAAATAGGAAAACAATAGTCATGAAATAATACATACATTTGATTGGTCATTTTCAGTTTCTTCATCTTCAATCGGAATGAAATTAGGTATTGGTAAACGAACATTTTTACGCTCTTGGTGATCCCATTCACAAAACTTCTTCATAGGACATGTGTTTGCCTAATGACCATGCACACCACATTTAAAACATTCAATTGATCCCTTAGAAAGAACTTCTTTCCCTTTCCTCGAGTCAACTGGATGCTTCCTTTTTCCATGGAAGGTTCTTGCTTTATGACCTTAATTTACACATCTATAGAATATTTCTGTCCCTTTGAAACATTTTCCTAGTGTTTATTTCCACATCTTTTACACATAGGTTTTTGAACACACATACCTTTATGATTATTACATGTACTTCCGTAGGGATTTGTTTCTCGTATATATGATGATTTAGAGAAATTACCAAGGTTTAGGTGGTCAATCATGAATCCAGATAGTTGGTTGAGGATAATCAAAAGAGTTCTCATTGCAGCTCCCATATCATTCAGTTGCTTGCTCAAAAAACTGTCACAGTTTCCTTCACATCCACTATTACTTTGGTGCCTTCTAGATCCAGCCATTTACTAAAACCAAAAAGGTCAGTGTGAGTATTTCAAAAAAAACCATCATGTACTAATGAGGAAGATAAACACTAAGATATACTTACTCATTCACGTTATCTAAAACTAGGACTCTTTCTAAAATCCAAACCATTATGGTAATGCCACATATGCTTAAAGAATACCCCAACCTCTAAAGTTATCTAAACCGTCCTTTTATACCAACTATAAGGCCCCAGCCTTAAAACTTACTTAATCTTGAGTTATTACAAGATTACACATTGAGGATATTTTTTGGTTTAGAGTTTTAGAAAATAAGATCATGAAACTTGCATTACATTCCACATTTAAACAAAGTGGTTACATAAGAGACAATATTCATTCTTGTCATAAATGGAAAAATATTTAAAATATAACACGGATTCTTTCTTGACACATCCTTGACACTATCATCACATCATCTACCTTTCCCTTGACCTGTGAAAATCATTTCAAAAACTTGGGATGAGTATAAAAAGCTCAATAAGGGTTATAAAAATATGGAAAGGAAACATGAGTTCATATATACATAAGAATGAAATCATACTTTACCAATAAAACATAGGCACTTTAACATACCTTATCAAACCATGAATAAATAATAGAAATCATAAGACATAAAGGTAAATTGAGGCATTCATAACATTCTTACGTAGGGAGTAACCCTCTTGGTTACGTTTGGAATACCCATCACAGTATATTCCCTAAATCTTTTCAGAGAAACCGTAACGTTTCACTCCTTTGCGTTACCCAATGCATTGGAGAGCTATATCAGGCTCACCCACCCTTAGTTTATCACGGAACCACTAGTCTTCATAAAAATTCCCAAGAACCATAACATAATCTTATCACATAAAACATACATAAAGGAAACATAACATTTCCACCATTCAATAACAAGATATCAATAAAACACGTTGATATAAATACATTATGAAAACAATTTTCAATACCAAAATAAAAGAAAAGTAAAACATGGTATTTATTTTTCTTTTAAAAAGAAGGTATGGCTTGTAGAGGAAGCCAAAACTCAAATAATGGTCACGGTGGCGGAGAAGTTGTTGTCGCTGCAAACGTACGACAAAAACATTCCCTTTTGTCGTTTAGTAAAACGCTTTGTATAAAAATATTCCTTTTGGATAAACGTGAAATTCAAATGGGTTTATACACCGTATAAAATAAAGATGTGTATAAAACAAAATATGTCTCAATGAAAGGAGATTGAGACGAAGTCCCATACAAAAACGGTATACTTTGTTTAATGATAAATCAGTTACATAACTATGTGTGAAAAACGAATACACAAAATATAAGTGGGTATTAAGTGTAAAACAGTCAGAGGACATTCACACATAATCATAGAACGAAATATTCAAAGTGTACAATTTTATCCCAAAGAATCGAAATTGGGTTAAGAAGTTCCCTTGCAATAATTAGACAGCCTAACGGTGTCACATCAAAATTCAGGAAAAGAGTTGATGAGAGATAAAGAGGGTATCTCATCACTTGGACATAAAATTTACATCAATAAGGATATAGAAGAAAATATCCCAAAATAATATTATGTGAATTAAAATACATAACAAAATAAGTCTTTTAAAAAGATGAGGGTGAAAGGTTCCCTTACCGACATGGGTATCTTTCGAAACATACAACCCATGAAAGAAGGACAATACAACATTGATGTAAATACTCATAAATGAAAGAATATTACACAATGAGTAAAATAATGGTCAGTATATACACCACTCAAAGGAAATTGTGGCAAATGTATCATAAATCTCAGGGGAATAAAAGTGAGATGAAAAATCCCTAATGAAAACTCAGCAGCCTAACGGCGCCACTTAAAACTTCCAAAAATGGATTGATGAGATAAAATAGGGTATCTCATCACATTAAAATAAAATGTACAGAAAGAGGAATATAAAATAACATCTAACCATCATAACAAAGAGGAGTTTAAAAGAAGTGACATAAAGGAGAGTACTTAAAGAGAAAGAGAGAGGTTAGATCTCTTACGAAAATTCGGCAGCCTAACGGTGCCACTCAAAACTTCCAAAATAGATTGATGAGAGAGAATAGGGTCTCTCATAATATGAACATAAAAATTACAGTAAGATTAATATAAAATAACATCCCAATAACAAGAAATATGAGCTTATAAGTAATGACATAAAAGTGTGTACTTAAAAAGAAAGAGAGGAGTAGGATCCCTTACCTGGGGTCCGACTTGACTCGATCCTTCTTTAACGTCCCGAATAATAAACTTGAGTTAATTTCAAATTTATTAAGAAAATTTTTATAGTTAACTATTCCTTTTAGATTACTTATTTCCATGTTATAAACATTATGTAATCATTTAAGTTTATTATGTTTGTTTTGTCGAAATTTGGTTCTTAAGTCGAAACTGGACTTCTTACAATTACATGTTGTTCGTGTGGTCCAATGTTCATTATATACAGAATTATATTCATGATTTGGATATCATATATATCATATATATCCAGAATATACATGTATTTATAATGTTACATAATCATTTAGAAGTAAAAAATGAAATGCACCGTTCATGGAGACGGTAAGCCGTACGTACGCATGAACGCTACTTTCATTTCTATGTCATATTAATGGAATTAAAACCAAACGAGAGGTATGTATATTTTAATTCCAGAATTATATTCATAATTTATATGTAACATACATCATATATAATAACTTTAAATCCATCCTTTATACATCCCACATATGGCATTAACGAATCAAATCACTTTGAGGGGGCGGTAGTCCGCACTTCCTAAAATGAAATTATCATGTTTGCCCACAATGGAAACCATAAAGGTATGACACAAAATAAAAATACAGAAACATAAACATATTATATATCATATATAAATATAGGTACATCTTAATGGCCACGTTTTAAGATGTTATATGAGTGTTGAACAATCATCGTTTCGAGAGGCAGAAATTCTCCATCCACAGAAACAGTATGTTCTGTAACCATTTGATGTAGGTGTGTGTAAGTGTAGCTCTAATTATTCTTTTAACAACATCCTATTATATTTAAGATACTGGATTTGTTACAAAATAAATGAATAAAAAGAGTTTAGGGGGTTGGAGAAGCAAAATAAAACAAAAGAACACTAGTGAAGACATTACCTTAAAATCGGGTAACTCCCTTTGGATTGAGCTCAAAGGCTTCCTTGGGAAGACTTCTGCCCAATGTGAGGCTTCAAGGAGTAAGAGAGGTAACTGGAGAGACAAAATGGGAAGGGGTTGGCCGAGCCAAAGGCTTTGGGAGTGTGGGTAAGGAGGTAGAGGTGGGGGCCTTTTATAAGAGGAGAGGAGGGGCACTCTTGTGAAGTTACAAAATGTTACGTTATTTTCAAACGATTTTCGGATTTTAAAGGTCCCACATTGATGTATTTCGAGGATACTGTAATAAGGGTTTGAAATCCACTCATCCAATAGGTTTTGGACATGTTTAGTTCTTAGATATTACAATTTCATTTCATTTTATTTAAATCGTTAAATAATGAGGTCATCGCTGTATCATCATGATGTCATTAATAATTTAATTTATTTAATGTCTAAAAATTATCAAAAAAATATTATGATATATGAAATTTCATTATATTTCCAATGACTATTTATAGTCAAAAATCTGACTTGTATAAGCCCATGTAAAAATTGTTTTAGTAAAACATCTCATGTTTCTGTCATTTTTACTTTATCTTTAAATAATAAGGTATTTATGTCATTTTCCATCCAAAGTGGCTCCATGGGGTCCCCAAGTTGACCCATGAATTTTATTGGTCGGCCATGACACATCCAATTAGGGTAGGACATGTGTATAGGTCATTTCATTTTATTAAAACATTATTTTTACCATAAACTACACTAATTACCTCTAATCGCGAGTAAAAACATAATAAGTTACTATTCACCAAAAAATTATTTTTATCCCATTGAACCACATTTTACTTCTTAATGACAACCATTTATGTCAGATTTTTGAAATTCAAAACACAAATATGGAAAATTTTCATTTAAACGGAAAAATCAGTTTTTATAAGTACCACTTAGTGGTTTCACTATTCATAAAAAATTGAAGTTTATCAGAAAAATCCCAAAAATTCACCCTAAGCTATATTTGATATTATGAATTCAAAAATGATGTCTATTTTACAAAATTCAAAACATATAATTCGCATTAATTAAGTTGATAATTAATTCCCACTATTAGAGCAAATAGCATGTTTTTATGAAATAATAAGTATCAAAAGATTGACGCTAGTTTAAGTTTGATTTCAAAGTGAAAATAATTCCCAAGACCACTATTGGATTTAATGGTAAAAATATATTTTAATTTCACTTTAAAACCAATTCAAAAGATAATCTAATCATATAAATAAATTAGATTAAAAAGAGGTTTTGAATTAAAATACAACATTTTACACTATTCATTAAAAAAATTAACTTTATCAGAAAGATACCAAAAATTTACGCAAAGTAAATTTTGATGTCCCAATTTATAAGAATAGTTTTATTTGGTCCAAAAGGATGTATAAGAGTGAACAAAACTATATTTAATGACGGTTCTCCATCAAAAGGCGATAAGTGAACCTTTAGTGAAAACTAGGGCATATACGCCTGAAATTGAATTCTTTCCGAATTTTATGCATTTATCTTTTATTAGATAAATGAAAAAACATTTAAAAACATATATAATCATATTTTAGTTATTTCTATCCACTCCCGCCAATACAACGGCTACATGTTAAAAACCATTTAAAATAATATTATTTTATTATTAGAGTGCAACGTAAGATTCCCAAGAAACACGTTGTTGCGTGTTGGGTATTCCATCGAGCATAGCGTCCCCTTTAAAGTCATATTAATATTTTATTCAAAAATATGGATAAATATGGAAATGTCATATTCTTTATTTACCTGGGGTGTTACAACCTATCCCACAAGGCCCGTGTCGGGACATACCCCATGGCTGCCTCCCGAAGGCCAGGGGATGGTAACTAGCGCTGAAGGCATCAGCAAGTAAGTTGGAGGCGTTTTCCTGGATACCTATACACACATGGACTCACAAAAAAACCACAAAGTGGAAAAGAGAATAATATGTAACTATAAAAAAGTGTAAAACCACAAGTAAAGTAGAGAGTTGTATAACCGAGATAGTAATCATTACCAAAAAATTACTAAAAATAGTATGGCATATTGGGAGAATTGATTGCCATATGCGGAAGATCCCACAAAATCATTGGAGTAATGAAGATACTGGAAGATGATGTAGTATATCCTATCTACTTGGTCCTACTGGTCCCCTCCTAGTCACAGGAAACCATGTCCATCATCGTAACGTTCACCAGACTCAACTTCTAGAGAAACCCAATCCAAACGTTGAAAGTATGAACCAGAGCAAACACATAAGGACAAAGCCCAATAAGGGGTGAGTAACTCAGTACTCAATACGGTACCCAGATCCAATCGTTGGTCTCTCCAAAATCCATAGTAAAAAAGTACCACAAAACAGCCACAGTGATTATGCATAGTAATATATACTCAGGAATATACCATTTCATATACCAGGGTCATCCCAATATTCTCATCTCAAACAAAAGGAATAAGGACAATACCTCAATACCATCATAACTTTTCCAAAGATGGCTCACAGTGAAACTTCAGGATTGGGAGTATATGCTCCATGTACTAGCCATCCCTGATGGCACCCAGCTGAGAGATGTACTACAACAGTTACAACTCAACCATTCATAATAGAACGTTTGAAAGGATGTGTTCCATCAGGATCTATATATTATAAATCCCTCTAATTCCCCACTCTAGAGGTCTCGTAGTGGCAGTCTTTCACCCGAGGCAAGACCAAAGGAATCCTAGTGATGAGGCCCACTCGTCGACTCTGTGTTCAGTTGGGGGAGCATGAATCCAATCTGACTCATGATTTCACAGTCTCCCTTATAATGAGGTTCATTAAATAGAATAATTAATAAAACTCGTTAATTATCTAAACAGTTTGGTTATATGATCATTTAAATTTCCATACTGTGTTGTTACAGAAAAAATATGAGTCAATTCATTAAATTGTTTTTTACATTTCACTACAGTCCCAACACTGATTGTCCAACTGTGGAACAAACAAAAATAACCAAATGTAATTTTTCCATAAAGTACTACAAAATATCATTTCCATATGACCCTTGTCGATTGATGTTATGATTACATTAGGAGAATCCCGACACTATGGATTCAATGGTGCCTTCATATTTTTAATCTGAGCACCGATTCAAATGACAAAAATCTCCACCGTCACGTTTAGTGAATGTACCTTAAAAACAGTTACAAAAATTATTAATAGTCACTCTAAACCCTTGCCGATTGAGGTTAGGCCCCACCTAAGGGGAACCAAACCCCATGAGCTCAAATGTACTCTCATATTTTCAATTCGTGTTTCCATTTAAAAGTTAAGGACATTACAATAAAATAATTGTTAATTAATTATTTTATTTACAACAAAAATCTAACTTCCACTAGTGGCCCCAACCATCCAATGTTAGTATATGCCTTTGAAAATAATACGCTCAGGAGTTACGTGGTGGTCGCGGATTTCTAATACAAATCACATCTTTGTGAGTAATAAGCATTTGAAATATAAAATAATTATATTTATTTAATTTATTTACTATATTTCCATTTTTGGTTTTTCTCACACTGCACAATTAATGATGTTCATTAAATAGAATAAGAATTTGAAAAATAAAATAATTATATTTATTTATTTAATTTACTATTTTTCCATTTTTGGTTTTTCTCACTTGGGGAATGTGCTGCAAAAATTTATGTCTCACCTATGCTAAAACCACCAACCTAGACACAACAGTGACCTCATATTTTTGATCTGGGCACACGTTTAAGAGTTATTCAACATTATTGGAAAAACTACTCATGAGCGCTATTTAATGATAAATATTTTTTCAACGGATCAATCTAGGAACTCCAGTCATTAGAATCATATGCTGTTAGATTTTTCAATTTCGAAATAATTCCATATAAATAATTAAAATTTACACAAAAATTGCAAGACATTATATTCTCCCCACCTTTATACTTTTCATACCCAAAAAACGAAGCCCCAAACTCATGATATCAAAATGGTTCTAACAAAGGAACATACGCTGCATCCAAGAATGTGCTTCGAGGGAATACCACGATCAACCACTCTAATGTCCAGCTCTTTATAGGTCAACATTTTGCCAAAACTGGAACATGATTATTTAGTTGCAACAAGTGGATAAATCCCTATGTATTGTGATACATCTGAAATCTTGGGGTCTAGTGGACAAATGCCTTGATCATTTAACATCCACACAAAAATCCAGAAAAAGACAGAACCACTCCCATATTTGACATCATCAATCAGTATGGATGGCTATGAACCATTCCAAACTGGGAAAAAATCCATTGTTATAACTCTGCCACCACAAAACGACATAAGAAGGACTCTTTACAAGTCTCTAGAATGTGCCACCGGAGATCCCGAGCCCTTTTTTGAAATGGAATCCCCTATCCACCATGTGTATATACCATCATTCTATCCTAATATAATCTTTTTGGGCATGAATGATAGTTTTCCATTCTCATATTGATGACGTATGGTCTCGACGTCATGACAAAGAGATCCCAACCGCAACTATCACCTCCAAGATCAAGGTCACACTATAATAAGGTCTTCATCATTTGGAGTCTCTAAGCATGAGGGTCAAGTCGACTGTCCAAAAAGAACATCAAAATCTCGAACAATACTCCCGAAAAAAAGAATGTCTAACACCTATGTCTCTTCAGTAAAGTAGTAAATGAAAAGACACAGTTTGTACCTCAAACTTCTCATGGAGTTTCTTGGTAATGAGCCACGAATTCATGAAGATTTCCTTGCCCATATCCTCTAACTCCATGATCCTTGTGGGGACCACCCTCAGCTGCACGGCAAGATCCTCTTCCATTCCTTCCAACTTGATGAACTCCATGCTCCAAGCGGTATCTCTTGCAAGGAGGTTCGTCTGTCGGCTCCCTATTAGTATAATGGCTGGTTGGGAAATCTCTAGAATGATTCTCCCATCAATTACAAGTGTAACACTTCCTGTCTTATATCAGATCTTCTCTTTGTTGTTGTTATTGTGCCACTAACCCACGTGTTTGTGTTCATGAATTGGAATGCCTCATATATCATGTTCATGTTTCCATTTTTATATTAGTTCCATTTGAAGATTTACATTTTGACCTATTTCATAGGTCAAATACACCTGCTCCACCAAGATGTTGTCAACCACCATGGATGTTATAATACACCAACATACTCCAGAATGATTATAGATATCATTGATGCCTTGATTTCCTGGCACAGTTCCTGCATGGGGGTCTGGGCCCCGATGAAAGGGTCCCACACAATATCTATGATGATGCGTGAATGATCTTTGAATTTATTTTAGTACATAGATACTGTTATAATTCCCTTCCATAGGATCAGGTGCTCTTGTTTCTGTACAATGTATAATGTCACCGGAAAGAACTCCTCTATGAAGAGGCTCTCAATGTCTGTCCAAGTGAGGGTTACCTCGTCGCGAGTCATAATCATTATAATTCACCATATTCTCATTTATCCATAAAGAAGGGTTGCATCGATGGCTGCCATCTGGTAGGATGGTTTCCTCACTATGTGAAAAAAAGTGATACATTCTCAATATAATACTCAACTACCTAATGATCTATCTCACCACAAATCTTAAGAGGTCTTTTCTTTTGGAACACATTTAGGGAATTGAGAATATAAACATCCTCTACTAGATCCACCGGTAGTAGACGGTGACCATCGGGTGGTGGTAGAACCGGTGCACCACTCGGTTGGCGATCTCAATAATTGTTCATGGGACGAACGCCTCGTTTCTAGGTAGGCAGTCTTCATGACCTCGTATAGAGATCCTCGCTTGTCATCCTCATAGAGGCATCCTGAGGTAGATCAAGATGAACCATAGATAAAATATTATATCTTGAGATCGTACAGGAGAAGGATTGTGGAAATCACAACTATCAATACAAGATGAAAATTCCCCTTTTTTCAAGGTAACCAGTGCTTCCATGTACCGAGTCGGGTAGCAGTTGTCAAGAGTCCTAATGTATGGATTTTTCAGCCGCCTATCCAACACTGGAGTCTATGGCCTGAAAGATGATATCAAAACACATAACAATGCTTCTCACAACAAAAACAACAGACCGTTGGACATTAAGGTAGAACTGGAAACCATTGATACCACATTTTCATGACCTGTTCCCTGATGCTCTAGTGGTGACATACCACAATCCCACCTCTCAAAGGACAGAGGTTCGAAGCTTGCACCGAAGGTGTCAACCGACAAGTTAGCGGAATTTTTTAGGAAACCTGTACACACATGAACACACAAACCAAAATCTCAAATTTTAATGGTGAACACTGTATAATCAGATACTAGGGAACAATAGCATGTAAATAAATGAGGGTTGTAACCAGGCCAATATACAAGCCCAACAAATGAAATGAAAATAAAAAGGAAAAAATGGAGCACTGAAGAAGGTCCATGGAAGAGGCCTCTTGATCACTAGAGTAGGGATGTTATTAGAATCCGAAGTAGTATATCATGACTTCCTTGTCCTACTAGATACCTCAAAGTCCTAGTCCACCTATTCCATCATCGTAATGTCTGTCAGTCCCGTCTTCATGAGTGACGCTTTTGAAATGTCAAATGACTTCACCAGACACAACACATGCGGGAAAAGCCCATGTAGGGGTGAGTAACTCGATACTATGTATGGGACTCTGAGATCTTTGATGGTCACTCAGAAATCCACAAAACAATACCACTAAAAATCCATTACGTAATCCACATTTGTTATGCATAGTCAGCTCTACTCAAGAATATGCCATTGCATATACCTAGGTCATCTAGATATACACATCTCATCCACACAGAAACATAAGGTCCCGACCTCAAGACAATTCTAGTATTTCCAAAGAAGGATCAACGTGTAACTCAAGGGTCATGACTACACAATCCATGTACTGGCCATCCCAGATGGCACTCGTCTGAGAGGTGTGATCCATCACTCACAACACAACCATTCCTAATGGAATGTTTGAAACAACATGCTCCATCTGGAATATTTTTCTAGATTTCCCTCATGTTCCTGGCACTTTAGGTCTCACAATCACAGTCTTATGCATGAGGTAATACAATGGGAAACCATGTGAGGAGGCCCACTATTAGACACTTCATTCAGTTGGGGTAGTACTACTCTAGTCTAACACACAATATCTCAATCGCCCTAATACGAAGTGTCCCACACAGAAGTCTGTAGTCGGAGTGCTAACATTACCATGGGTATCGATTACGTCATGTGGAAAATCCAACTCCTCCTAAATATTTCTTGAGGTTGATTACTCGAACTCCTCTGAAGGATCCGCTCCATGTGGCTACTCGGAAACAGGGGAGTACACCAACATATATGACGACATGCACCCTACTAGGTAGTGGAGTACAACTCTGGTATTTTGTTCACTATGGGGACTCATGCCCAAGTATATCAGTGGAGTACCAACACTCGGCTATAGGACCCTAACCCTGACATGGTAGTGGATTACCGACTCTACAGTATCTTTAAATAAAGAGGACCTGCACCCTGGGTTGATAGGGGAGTACCTAATCCTAACGTTGTAGTCTAGTACCCTACCTGATAGGGAGGTACCTAAATCTATGTGAGTTTAGTATGGAGTCCTTTCTCTCTAGTACAATTGTGGAGTACTAACTCCAATAATAATAAAAACTTATTAGAGAAAAAATAAGTTGCACTCCTGATGTGGGGAGTCTTGTCTCTAACAGAGTAGAGGAGTAATGAATACCTGCGCCATGAGTCATTATGGGAGTATCCAACCAAACTCTCACTACAAGAAACAACATAGTTTTTATCCTCAGGTAATCATCCATAAATCAATCACCACAAATATCCACATGAGAGTAACCCAATGATACATCATTTCATAATATTTCTAATGAATTAGACGGTATGTAAAACAAACACCCGGTCTAAAAGCTATATACATTTAAGTGTTGAGGGACCGGTTGACTTTAGGTACGATCCAACTCGAAAAAACTCCAATATTATTTGAAAGTCATGTAGAGTTTTTCTGAATGGATGCATATTTCTAAGGGTTCCGAGACCATTGACAGTTTGTCAAATGAACATCTAGTTTAGTAGATATGCTTTATTAAGAGAACATGGTCATATGTTGGTCCATGTCTGATACGACACGATCAGAACAACTCGACCAAGCCCACTAGGACCAGAAAAAATGGGTTGGATTGGCCTGGTTCTACCAGGACCATTCTGACACACTGGAATGCAGGTTATTCACACTATGTTATGGGTTCTGCCCAGCCCACTAGGCTGGGTGTGGCCCACCGGGCTGCATAATCGCTTGGCCTGCTGGTCGTCCATTGAGATAGTTCCCCTCTCGAATGGCCGAAGACATTTTTTTTATCAATGTTGTGGCACCAGGTAGAACCCCATCACATGGCTGGTCCACTTGTAGAATCCCACTATGGGCCAACCGGTGTAGGTCCACTCGCCACCATGACTTGATGCCTGCACATTCCTATTTGTCATGCCACCTGACTCAGAAGAGGCGATGTATGTCACAGCATATCATGGTCGGTCTGTGTTGACCGACCCACTACGGACTCATGGGAACTGAATCTCCCACTACTGCAGCTCGATGCTACATAATTCGACTGCGGCACACCACCCTGCATCAATACGGCCATCATTGGATGACCGCCCCTTGTCCGCTCCGGGTCCTTCATGTGCCATCGTTCTTTTGAGGCTGGTGGGTGCCGATTGTCACCTCCCTCAGTCGCAAGTCACACCATGTACCGCGGTCACACCACTGGTTCTTCATGTCGCCCACGTAGTATGCAACCATAACAGATTCAGCGGAGGGTCTGGGCCTTGTTCGTTGGGCCCACAACCTCTGCGATAGAATTATTACATGGGATGGATTATTAGATTATAAAAACTCCCATAATGAAACCCCACATTATCATCCCATGTTAAAGAGAAAAAAGCGGGACGACCCATTGGACCTTTGACCGGTATTCTTTATAATATTCATGAAAGGAGTAAAAAGTTTTAAATCCTTCATATATCTTGTTCCTTGAGTTAGAAGGAATCCATTATGGATGAGGAAGAAGTGTCCATGACTGATGTTTTTTGTCAGCATTTGTCTTCTCCCGTCGATTCATCAAACATCTATTGCTCGAACCCTCATTCAATATTAGTGGAAGACAACAAGACACATCTTCATAGTTTTTTCACTTTAGTCAAATAACCCATGCCCACGCTTCATTTAAATAGAGCGGAGAAAGTGATCAACGCAATGCACAATTGATGAGGTTAATTAATTAGTATTATTTATGATCCTCGATAATTATCTCAATTGTGTGGTTACACATTCATTTAAATATCCCAACAGTGTGGTTAAATAAAAAAATATGATTCAATCCATTAAATGGTTTAGACGTATCACTGTGGTCCAAACCCCATTTGACTAATGGTTTCACAATGAAAAATTAAAATAAAGAATAGTTATATTTTTTGTATATCCCAAAAAATTATCTTTTTTATCCAACCCTTTCTGGTCGTAGTTAATATTCCCTTAAGAGAATATTGGCATAGCAGAATCAATGGTACCATGAAATTTTTAATCAGATCACCGGTTAAAATGATATAATTTTTCACCTGCATGTTTAATGAACATACCATAAAAAATGTTCTAAAATTAATAATAGTCACCCTCAACTCATGCGGGCCGAAGTTAGTCTCTGCTTAAGGGGAAAACAACCCTGCGAGTTCAAATGTACTCTTGGATTATCAATCTGAGTAGCCATTTAGATTTCATGGATTTTACAATAAAAAATTGTTACATAATTATTTTATTTACAACAAAAAACTAAATTCCACTGGAGGCCCACACCAACCTATGTAAGTATAATAATTATAATACACCCATGAGTTTAGAGATGCTCTAATATTTCTAATCCAAGTCACCATTAGTGAGTTTTATGGATTTAAAAAATAAATAAATTTTATTAATTATTTTATTTACAGTTATGACATTTTTTGGTTTTCTCTCTAATGGCATGCACCAATTAAATTTATATCGCACCTTGGGGAAACCGCGATCCTGAACACAATGGCTCCCTAAGATTTTTGGTTTGGGTACCATTTTAAATTTAATCCATTTTTTAATTAAAATTACTCAGGCATGCTATTTAATGGTTATGATTTTTTCCGACGGATCATTCCAGGAACTCTGGGCATCAGAATCACATTTAATCAGATTTTGTGGTCTCAAAATAATTCCATATAAATCTTAACACTTTCACATAAATAGTGATATTTTAAATTTACCACATATAAAAAATTTCTCTTGTACATTGTGGAAATTTCATGAGTGCTTATTCAAAAAATTATGGTCACTAGGTGATTGGAATTTCTTTTATACATTTTCTTCAACTTAGATTACATAATATTCCAATATCCACTTATTATATTACAAATAATGAATGTTTAAACATTCAATATCATCTTAAATATGACATCTAAGAACCAAATCAATGGTATAAAATTGTATTATAGCTAATTCTATTTGAATACTAATTCATAGGCTGCTAAAAATTCTTTGATTCATTATTTTGTTGTCAATAAAAAAACTAGTGTAATTCCGAAAAAGTAACATAATGATTTCATTATGGATTCTGATTGATTCATCATCCTTTATTCTAAATTCCTGAAATTATATATTCATATTCCTGTGACATGTTTAGAAAAATATTTACTAGAAAATATTTTCTTGATCCCAAATAATTAAATAGATTCAAATTCTTCTTCCTTATGGATTTTTTCATTAGAGTTCACCATTGATTATCCTCTCCATCAAAAAAATGAACTTATATAGTGAACTATTAATGTTCTTTGAAGATTAGGAAATAAATTATCCTTTCAATTTTTGGACTATTACTATGAAATTAGTGTGTTTGATAACCCACTAAAGGTTGGTGGATGTGCTCATAGAAAAACATTGAAAGGTAGTTTCTCTTTAGTTGTTGAATTCCTAACATCTAAATGGTTTTTTTTTAATTTAAAATATCGTAGGATAGTATTTTAAAAAATGTTCGAACTCTATTAGATTACATTTTATGACTCATTCGAATAATCCAAGAAATTTAATTTACATCCATTTTTAGCTCAGTTCTTCCCCACTAAATCCATTACATTAATGAATTTAAAGTTGAAGTATAAGGATAAATAAATTAAAAAAATTTAAAAATGAAAACTATATATTTTAGAAGGTGTAACTAATAAATAATATATATTACCTAACATGTGAATATATAACATTAAATTTTTCTTATTCATGGTTTTAATCTTTTTTTTTGTATTTTATATATCCAGTTATACATTAAAGCATAAAAATTATCTTGAATTCCTTTATAATTTTTCATAATAGTATATATTATCAAAAGAATAACACCCTCGATTTTCATACTTGGTGTATGGTTAAGTTAATATTCATTCACTTTGAGATGTTTTATGTTATACACAACATTACATTTTAGGGTTTTTACCCCTATGTACATCTATAATAGATCCATCATCCATATAATTTTATCTTATCTAGGATATAATTACAATGAAACCATTTTATATCCTCTTTTCCAATGATTTATTGTTACATCCTGTTACAATTATTGGGTACGTTTGATCATTTTCTATGTTCCCTTTTTGTTAAAAGTCCATCGAATTGGTTTTCTGGTATTTATGTACCTATATAGTTGGTATATGTCGTTTACCTACTGTATACGTTTTGACCGGGGTCTACATGATGTGATTGTATAAAATGTCAGTTTTCAACCTGAGGTGAAGGGTTATTCAGTGTAACTTATCCAACATGGAATACACATTGGGAACCATTGGTAGAGGTTTTTTCCCATCCTGCTTCCAAATATAAGTCAGATGTTTGGTAGTTTTACTCGGTCTTTACTTTCCTGTTCTCCTTTCTGTCGAAACAGAACCATTCATACGAATTTTTTAGAGGTTCCAATATTTTCAGATCAATCCAAACAAATTTGGATTATTTTTTATTCTATCATATATCTCTCTAGGCATGTGTTCATTCTGGATCATAGTAGCATGTGATCTCAGTAGTACCCTTGCATTGTGGAGGTTGATCCATTGCTCTATGTTGGATTTTTTTCTAGATCTGTTTGAAGAACGCATTCTAGAGTCCTTTCCAATCATTGTTCAGGGTACGATGAGAGTTATTCATCGATATATGTGTCTTTTACCTCTCCCAAATACAACATGACTTTTTATTTGGATTAGTAATAATATGTGGGGATTTGATTCCCGGTCCATTGCTTGATTTTTTTTCATTTTCTTTAAACTCTGTTGCGGTTGCGTGTTACCCAAGCATTGATGTAGGATGTTCTATCCCTATTTGTAGAATTCTATAAAAATTGGATTTATTTATTAATTTCAATTTATGAATTAAATTCAATTTCATAAACGTTCTATATTTTTTTTAATAAAACTCAATTCTATTGTAATAGGCTATTCGAATGGTTTTGGCATGAAAATTTGCAAAACCACCAATTCTATTGAATTGGGGTGGGTTTGAGAAATTGGAAAAAATGAAATGTATAATTTAAATTTTGTATTTCATGGAAATGTATTAAATTAAATTCATGAAATTTATTGTGAAATTGAAGATTGAAAAGGATGTAATTGGTTTTGAATGTATTTCAAACTCATGAAAATGGATTAAAAGGAATTTATGGAAACCTAGTGGATTTATCAAGTGAAATATGATTGTTATTTAAGAAAACTTGTTTTGTTATTAAATGGAAATAAAATATAACTTTTTTAATGTAAGAATACGTTTTATTTTATTTTATGCAATTACAAAATAAATTTCCATCATGTATGAGCTTATGTATGCCTTCTGTAGTTAGTGAGTTATTTTTATAAACTCAATTCTATGAACACATTATTAAACACACATGTGGAGTGTCACATCACTAATGAGTGGGTGATAAGTGACTTCTATCCTATGTTTGGAGGATGCCAGTATACTCATTTTTCATAGTTCACACAGAGAGAGTAGTATCCTGTAGCTTGTTAATATTATCATACCTTTTGGAATATGCCCATGTTACTCTATTTTTTTTAATTGAGATATAAATGTATGAATATGTTGTTTTAATCTCATCGCATTCCTACTGAATTTATATAGTATGTTTTAAATAAATTTATTACATAATATATTTTTTAGAATTTTCACATCACCTCTAAAGAAAATATTGTTAATGAAATGTTTTTTCCATCCTTTTTATAATGTATAACATTTTGTAATTGTGATTTTTATTAGAATACCCAATTTACCATGTATATTTTATATAATTTACATTGTTTTGCCAATTTTTTCATCTTTTATGGAATCTTTGGTGGTAACCTACTGGGATTAGGCTCACACCAAACAATTTCCTTTTGGTTTTTTTAGAATTTCATCATCTATGTTTGAGCAAATGGAAGGGAACTCATGTTTGTGGATATAGTAGTTCAACCATTGTCTTGGTGAGTTGTGTTTCTAGGAACATTTTGGGTTTTTTCAATTTTGGTACTTTGGTTATACTATATTTGGATTTTATTCCATGTTTTATTCTGGTACATTACTATCAGTATAGGTTTTTTTATTCATATTTTCTTGCTTATTTTGCTTCCAGTATGTTTTATTGTATTTTTTCCCACTCTTTTGTTGTATAATGAAAGGAGCTAGTCACAAACCCATGGGGAACGATAATGACCCTCGGTCTATGCCAGGGTTGGCGTGGTTATCGGATTACCTGGGTACCATGGTTGGTTTGTGAAAAATTGGTATCAGAAGAGGCTTTTCAGAATCATTCATCGATTACCATATTAATTTGAGTATTCTTGTCAGGGCATAGGACGTCATTGTGATTGGGTGCTTGAACAACTCTCACAACAATAAACCTTATGTTTCTAAGGGTGGTTTGGGAAAAACATATTGTTTTTTAGTACTAGTCATTCCCTATTATGATTTGTATACAGTGAAATCCAAATATAATTCTTCCTTGGGTAAAATATAAGTTTTTCATGTTACTCAGTTGGTGTGTTTATATGATTTCTTCTTTGGAATCAATCTCATGAGTTATTTCTCCTGAATACACCATCCTTTAAGGGATCCACTGACCATTTTCTTCATGAGGTATATATTATCAGGATATAATTATTGTTTGAGTTCATGGACACACCGAACATGGTTATGGTAAAATAAAACACATACGTGCTGGGAGTATTGGGCTACAGATGGTGGGACATAATAGTGATGGCAGAGAAACACGAGGTCTTAGATTTGAATAACCTGATTTTTCTTTTCACCAACCATTTATATCCAATGTCAATGTTGTTGGTTATGGTTTAGGAGTTCTTAAAGCTTGAGAAGGAAGATATAACAACAACTTAGTATACAAATATATTTTTTGAGATGGTTCAATATTCTGTGAGATTGTATCTAATGGAAGGATTATGGCTCGACATTTAGAATTTGTATTTCGATCTAATATATGTTCTCCAGTTTCTGAATGAATATTTCCCCGTCAAATAATGTGTTGGATAAGGAGATGATGGTTTGGATGGAATTGAATACGATGTCAGGGTGGTTATGAGTACATTTTTCTCCCTATGGAAGCATGGGTTATTTCAAAGTAAAATAGAAGTCTGATGATTCTAATCATGGTTCTCAATAGAAAATAAATTAATGACCTCCGAAAGCACTTGGATGATGTTATTTGGTTTACTATTAGTGTTGCAATCAAGAAATTTTTATAGGGTTTTCATAGAGGAATACATGGGCTTTTGTTCCAACAGTCATCCAGGACACTTATAGAGGTTCACCAAATTCTATTATACTATTTTTAGCGGGATATGATCATCATATCCTCCAAAAAATGAGGAGAAATCAACCATGTCATTCAATTGAGTTCCATATGTTTAAATTAGGAATTAATCTTATTCACACATTGGTAGAGACTCAAGAGGAAGCAGATAGGGATCTATCGACTGTGAGGGGAACCATTACTATAACATCATCATTGATTACTATTATTTTTTATACTAGTGCATATAACTCTTTTATTTCAACTAACATCATTAATATTCTTAATCATCATATGGTGAAACAATCTTTGGTAATTGACATTACAACACCCATTGGTATAATGGGAGATCGGGTTCTTCGTAGTGTAACACAAGTCTTCACTATATCTGATGTCAAAATAGCATCGAGTTTTCTAGTTCATCATATGAAATATATTGAAGTCAAATTCATTATAGATTTTAGTATTTCCAATAATGCTCTTATTAATAGTTATATTAGACGAGTCTACATTAATAAACTCAATTGTGTTCCTCTTGTTTTCTATGGTGAGTGGGAGAAATGGTCGAGTGGAGTTGGACCATCTTATCATGAATTTTGGAAAGTGTTATCAGTGTTTTCATTCGATCTGGACTGGATGACAATGAGTTTTGAACTACATATAGTCATCATCAAGTTTCTAGACATGTTTTTTTTCAGATTTATCTTTTTTCCTTGGGTGACAGAGGTTTAATATTATATTGACATAATTCCTAGAATCCAACCAATATATATTCCCTCTTACCGAATGGACAAAACTAATATGGATTAGCTAATGTCCCAGTTGAACTCACTTTTTTAATAAGTCATCATTCACTAGAGTGTGTCACCTGTAGAATCATATGTTCTAATTTATATGAAGGATTCTGATTCACATCATCTATTTCTTGATTACCAAAAAAATTTATCTTGTTTTGATAAATAGAAAAAATCCATTTCCTCGTATTGAATAACTATTTTTTTAGATAAATGTGGTGATTTGTTTATTGATGGTCGAACTTCCTTCAGGTTATAATCATTTGAGGATAAAATAATCTGACATTGATAAAAATTAATTTCAAAGTAGGTCTATCTGTATTGTGTACATTGTTATTCCCATTGCATTAAAAACCTTATCGTTACTTTTTCATAACATTTATGAACAATATTTTCCATGAGTATCTAGATACCATTGGTGGAGTCTCTAGGGTTAAATTCTAGTTTATTCTAGGTCTGAGGATGATCATGTGAAAAATTTGAGATATTTTTTGAATATGCTGATAAATAACCATTATTATTAGATGCATTCAAATTGTGATTTGTTGATTTGGGAAGTGAAATTTTTGGAGAATATGGTGTTTGAAAAGTGTATATCAGTTGATCATGATAAGGTTATGAAATTAATGACTTTGGAGTATTCATGAAGTGACATTGAGAACAAAATCATCATGGGATTAGCTGGATATTAAAAAAAGATTGTGAACAAAATTCTCAATGTCGGCTTCATTGATAAATGTTCTAACTCAAACGAAGTTAATGATTTTGTGGAAAATTAAATTTCAGAGTTCATTTATTGAGCTGAAACGACTATTCACAACTAAACCGATATAGAATCATCTAGAATATAGGTAGGTCTGTGTTTTCTTTTTTGATGCATCATGTACAATGTTGGGATGCATTCCCATGAAGGATGATCATGTAGTTGCTAATGGATCTCATTATCTTAGAAAAAAAGAATAATTATCCCACCCCTGACCTGGAACATAAAAAGGATATGTAATTACATAATAATTGGTTGAAATAAAATTTTGGGAATTGTTTACATTGTCTTTCGACCAAAAAATCCTGAGTTATATATTATCTCAATGTTATTTTAACATTCTTCAGAGGCTTTGGGTGTAGTACTAGCAGTCATTTGACATTGACATCTGTTATTCCATATTAAAATGGAATTCCATTACATAATTATTGATCACTAAACATGAAACCAATATATTGAATCATTCCATAGAATACTGGAATTTGATTGCTCTTATCACATAGTTTCGTATTGGAGTTCAAGAGGAATGGGCTATGGTTTATTTAGCCCAAATACAGTTGTCTTATGCCCTTATTGAGTTGATTCTTCATGATCAATAGCAAGATAATGACTTCCTTAGCATTAGATATTCCCTTTAATGTTGGGATATTGTTTCACTTTGGTCTTTCTTTAATGATAGTGTTCTATATTATCAAAACATCTAGTTTTTTCAATTATCTGCAAGGAAGGTTTTGATTATAGGTTTCCATAACTTTCAATGGGCAGCGTACACAGGGACTAACAAAATGTTCTATGATATATGACGATAATTCATGTGGCTAAGAATGATTCTTGACATCAGTGGGTTTTTCTCTTGTTTCTATTTGGGACAGCATGTTAATGTTGAGCATTAGAAACAATCATGTTTACATCAGAAACAATTAGTACCAACGAGGAAGTGTGATGAGATATCTATGGGTTTTTGGTTGGGTTTCCACGTACCCTATGAAATAATAATTCAATTTGGGTCATGATTTATAGGATAAACATTCCATATTTCTTTATTACCATTCAATATACAACCAAGGATGAGGAGTTGGAACGTTTCTATGTGATAGGGATAGTTCATTTTCATAGAGTTTCATCCATTATAGTCTCAGATATGGATCCACGATTTACTTGATTATCTTGGAGAGGTCTTCAGGTGGATTTGCTATCATAGGCCCATTTAATTATGGACTACCATCCATAGAAGGATGTCTAGATAGAAATAGATATAACAATTCATGAGAATATTCTACACCCCATTGTTCATCACATCAGTGGGGCTTGGGAAAATTACATAGGTCTGGTTGAGTTTTCTTTGAACAACTATTACATGTCCTGAATAAGAATGGAACCTTTCAATGTATTTTATATAATTCCTTGTATATATCAGTTTTGTTATTCGGTGGTGGGTTACTGATCCTTGATTGGACCTAGCATGGTTCAAGAGACAAAAACTGCGATTTAGCTGATTAGATATGTGATATTGACAGAAAAAAGTCAATATATTTATTATTATGATCAAAGTATTAGGCCTTGGGATTATTTTATCTGGTTATTATGTGTTCTGAATGGTTTCACTCCAGTTTGTAAATCAATGGATTGGAGAAAAGGGACGATTTCACCTCGCTTTGTATGAATATTCGATATTGTTGAATAGGTGGGGATGGTTTCTTGCCATTTGGAACATCCATCATTATAGATTTTGATACATAATGTTTACCACGTAATGAATATAAGAAAGTATCTATCTGATCTATCACACATTTTGATTTTTTAGGTTTTCCTTTTTCTAATATCAATTTTTGTTAAATGTCCCTAAAACTGGTTTTCAAGTTTTTCAATATTTTGCAGGGAACATACATTTTATCTACCTGAGGAACACATCAATACATGTTTGTACAAGTCGTGATCGAATCCTAGATGATGTGACTTGAAGAAAAGATCATCTATTAACCATGGTGATGAGGTTTTCAGCATAACATATACACTGTGGACTAATCATCAAGTCCCTTTGGTACACATTTTGAACCGTCCTCCACCAATCATTAAGTCCTGGGTTTAGAAGGTTCAATATGTATTTTCATTATAATCCTATTTGATCTCAAACAAGAACCCATCCCGTTCATTTTTTAGAGGTGACCCTCCTTCTGGATCGATTTGATATGCTTTGATTCATCATTGGGTCTATGATCCTTCTCTCTGGGTAAGTGTTCCTTCTAGTTATTCGTTATGGTTGATCATTTTATCACCCTACCTTTTCAGTTATATATCCATGGATATATATTAGATGTTTCATCTTGGTATCTTCATGATCCCTTGTGAGATCTCATTTTGGAGGAATTTTTCATTGTTGGTCATGGTACAATGGGAATTATTAAACCATTTATGTGGATTTCAACTGTCCCACTGAACTCTTTTGTGTTTATTTTGATCAATCCTAAGATGTGGGTATTTAATTCTATGACATTTTTTTGGGAATTGTGGGGTTTTAATGTTGGGGAACTCTATTGTGGGTATGTTTGACCCTAGCATTGAGAAGGGGGTCTATCACGATTAAGCCCATTTGATTACGATTTTGTTTCTTGGTTTATTTAAATTTATTTTTTGAATTCAATTTCATAAAATTCCATTATATCTCTATGAAAAAACACAATTATAGTGAATTTATTGATTTTAACAGGTTACGATTGGAAATTATCAAAACCCACAATTCCATTGAATTGTTATGGGATTGTTGAAAATGGTAGATTTAATTTTTTGAATTTAAATTGTGGATTATATGGAAATGTTTCCAACTAAAATGTTGAATTTAATTATTAAAATCAATTTGTGAATAGATGTAATTTGTTTACAATGGATGTCAAACTCACTATAATGGATTAAAATTATTTTATAGAAACTCAATGGTTTTATCATTTGAACAAAACGATTTTTGAAGACAAACTATTTTGCTTGTAAATTTAATCAAAATGGCATTTTTTTAAATGGAAGAATGAGATTTGATGTATTTTATATAGTATTAAAATAAATTCCAATCACATAAGAGTCGATGATATAATTATATAGTCCGTGAGTTATTTGGATACACTCTATTCTATGAAATCATTCTCAAACATACCTATGTCGGGTCACATGATCAATGGGAGGGGCCATGAAACCGTTGGCCATGGTTAGGGTGACTTGAGTATAATCATTTTAATGTGTTCACCTCGAGAGTAAATAATTATATTTCTTGTTAATACAATCATACATTATTTGAAGAGGACTATGTTGCTTCCTTGTTTATTTATATTTGAGATACAAATGTATGACAATGTGGATTTAAATGATTTACATGCATGCTGAATTTATATAAACTACTTCATATAAATGTTTTTCTTAGTCATTACTATATACATATTCCATATCTTGTAAAGTAAATCATGTGATTTAATAGTATTTTACATCATTTTAAAATGTATAAAATTATTTGATGAAATATGAATTTTAGTTTACAAACCTATTTCCTTATAAAATATGAAATCATTTACATTGGTTATTCTATTTTTGGGATATGTTATGGAATCATAGATAGTATCTTTCTAGGATTAGGCTCACTAACTTTTTATCCTTTGGGTATTTTTTTATTTTCATCTTCCATATTTCATAAATTGGAAGAGATCTCTTGGAGGTGGATCTAGTTTCTAACCATATGGTCTAGGTGATTTTTGTATATGGGTAACATGTAATTCATTATCCTATTTTGGTATATAGTTTCTAGTTATTTGGAATTGTATTCCTTGTTTTATTCTGGTATGTTACCCCAAGTTGATTTTTATTTTCTTATGCATACGATTTTGTTTCTTTTTATTCTTCTGTGTATTTTTGATAATTTCATCTAACATGGAAGTTATAAAATGCAATTTGATTATCTACAAACAAGGGGGATATGGAACACCCTTTAGTCCATGTTAGGGTCTTCTCGATTATTAGGTTACCATTATACAAGGAATTGTTTAAGACATTTTGGATGTTATCCTATAATAATAAATATTCATAGAGTTTCCATTAATGTTATCAAATAATAATCCCATTAAAAATTAAAAAAATCTCCACAATAACTAAACACATATAGAAAATATCAAAACAATATGAAAGAATTTTTAAACCATGTTCTACAACTTATTGAGGTGATTCAAGGTAAAAACACCATTAGATAACATCATTAACATTAATAATGAATTAAATTTCTATATATAATACTAAAATTTAAAAAACTAAATGTTTAATTTATTTTAATATTAGATATATAAACAAAATTTATACTGGACTTTGAAAATTTCTAAAAAATTTCCATCACATTATACTCCCTTTAGGACTTCTTATATATTTTAATCATATTTAAAACATGGGTAATGAATGAATGAGGAAGGATTGATCTCCAATATATAATAACAGATAACATATCATGAGTAATGAGAGGTTTATCATTGGGAGATTTTAGAAAGCATGATCATGTGAGATATCTCTGATGACATAGAACTCAATGAAACTAGAGTGGTCCATTAGTTATAATAAATGGACATGCAACATCAAATGATTTAACATATACCATTTCACAATATGGAGAAATCCTATGGAAATTATCAACATCCATGGAATATAGAATAAGATTATAATAGGTAATTACATGGAAATGATTCATAATAAGGATATATGGAACAAAATAAGTAAAATAAATCATCAAATTGAGATAAAACCCATGATTTACATGCATAATATGTGATTACTCTCAGGACACACACTCCGTAAGATGATAATCAACCCCTTTTCGATATACGTTCATAATATTTGAGAAATAGTTTGATATAAATGACTATGGATGTGATCAAATCAATTATCCCTATAAGTTCATTTTTTGAGCCATCCCATAATGCCCAAAAATTATTTTATTTTTAGATATAAATCCATTCCTAATGAATTATATTATGATTTATACCACCACCCATAATCAATCATTCATATGATTTCCATTATTGACATATTAGACCCAATATCATGAATTCCTTCAGAAAAAATGGGTCTCATGACATTTTCAAATGGTATCACATAATATGATATAAAACATAGATTGCATGATTCTAAAAATTAAATAAACCAACTATATTTTTTCATAAAGGTATCTAATGATTGATTCATTAAACCTAAATATATTTTAATATTAAAAATTGGAGAAAAGAAGTTAAATGAATCTAAACCATTAAACATTCCGTTCTGAAACATTCATTAATTTTATGTTAAATAGAAAATGTTTTAAGTCACATTGAATGTTATTATAAATAATTTTATGTCAAATATTTTGTTATATTTTACATATAATATAGTCCACCATAATAGATACATGAAAAATATATAATGGATTACTTTAAGAAATTTTTAATTTTTGATAAACATATGATCATAATAAGAGAAAAAAATATTTATATTTCAAAATAATTTTTTTAAAATCAAACATCATTAAAATAGAACATAAAGATTCCCCTCTAAAAGAGAAAAAAGGTGATATGATGGTCACATGTTTCAAAAAATAATTGTTTTTCAAAATATTAATTAGAACATTTATTTATAGTGTATATATTGACTTTGAAAAAAATTCATTTAAGATATTTATGATTTTCCTTAATAGCACTATACTTATGATATTAAAATTTTCCAAGAAAAAATTGATTTTAATTGAAATCATATTTCCAAGTGAAAAAAGAATGAAATAACATATTATAAAATATTTGGGTGGATGAAAAGAGTCTTGGGTGGTGATGTTAACGTAGAAGCATTAGGAAAAAACTAAATTTCTTTTGTTTTATTATTATTCCTGGAAACCTAAGTAATAATTGTTTAAAAACAAGTTTACAATGAGATATTATAAAAGATTTATAATATAATTTAATTTGAATTGTTTTATGATAAAATCGATCCAATTTCCATTATATAAATGTTAACTAATAAAACATGTTGGTGATATGGACTATTCCTCATGAATACAATGTCAAGGTGATGAACCCCATTGTATTAACATTTGAATTTCATGAACATACATTAATCTCCTGTCTCATAACTAAAATCTCAATAAGCTGTTTCAAAGAATTATTTGTATCTATTTCAATAATTTATCTTAAATTGTAAAAACTTATTATATATCTATTATTTAATTATAGGTTATTACATCATTTAATGTCACTGAATTAGATTATTTCATGAATGCTTCAAAAATTTATCATTGATCACAATTCGTTAATATCAATTTCAGCATTAATGGATCATTTTATTTATAGGAAAACATAATTATATTGATTTATATTTTTTTAATATCGTTCACTACTATTTTCTTAGGGATTCAGGAATATGGAATCTGTAAATATATATTTTTTCTAAATATTTATTAGAAAACTACAGTTTATTAATAATGATTTAAATATTAATATAAAAATTCCCAAACAAAACAAACAATAATTAATTACATAATATTATCATATATAACCTCTCATTGAGATTATACAGTATTCTTTGGTATAAATTTATAGAATTATCCACATAGGTAGTAAAACATATCAAAAATGAAACATGTTATATTTTATTGATATGTATGATTATTGTGAGATTTGAAAATTAAATAATTATTATAAATGTATAATGATAATTTTTAGGGATTATTCATATGATATATCATGATTTATATGAGTTCAGAAGAATCTAATTTATATGAAGATTCTACATAAAATTATGAAATCGTTTTTCCTCTTTCATTGTACATTTTAGGAAGTTTAACAAACAAAAATCTATTATGATTCATTTTATTTATAGAACATCATAATTATATTTTCATGGTGTAAATAATTTCAGAGAGATAGTTTTATTTAATTATACTTATTTATTGTAATAATTCTATTAGGGTGACGATGAAGATGATATAAGTCGTTCCATTGAAGTGGTAGTCTTCCCATATTCACATGCAATGACTTCGTTTTCTATAAAAATAAAATTTACGAAAGATGTATTTTTATTTTAATAATATAAATAATTTAATAATTATTACATCATTAATTTAATACCCCTTTTTAACGATCAATTTATGATTTTTATGAATGAAAACATTTTTTTGTGGATGAAAAACAACACACATACAAATTAGTATTGGTTATATGTTTTTGAGTGGTTGGGGGAATGAACAAAGTTATTAGCCCATAAAAACATGAAATCTCGGTATTATAATGGAATTTTTTTATAATATGAGAATGATTTAAATAAATTTAATGTATTTATAATAAGAAATAATTTAATATTAATTCAAATCTGGTGATTTGGAAATTTACCATACCCCGTAGAATAATCCCGTGGAAAAAATTATTAATAACTTGAATGGTGATCCTTTGATGAGAGAGAAACATATCAGAAAATTATAGACATTTTGGGGATGTATTTGGGAATATTTTTGTCAATATAGTAGGACATAAGGTGTGAGGAGAACATGTGAGTGAAATGATGCTTTTATAAACATAAGGGGTGACCCTTTTGTAAATAATAATAACATTAATATAATGTCATTTTAAATTCAATGGAATGTTGATCCAAATGTGTTAAATAATTAATATGTTATGATAATTTGTATATCTCTCCCACAAAAATTCTTATAGATAAATATGATTAGATGATTTATTTCTTTTATGTCTTTGTATTAACATGTGTTCCATTTGGACATTTAAAATAGTAACTTTTTTACTTAATTAATTTATATTAGTTTCATAGTAAATGATATTAATTGGATAATTTGATCACAATGATTAAGAAATGAGAAAATCGTTTTTTCAAATAATAATTTTAGGGGTGGTAATTGTTTTTTAAAATTGTAACACATAATTGGTAAAAACATAAAAAATATATATATTTTTAAGTACAATACCCCTGATTAATATAATATTATCAATTTATTTACTTATATGGAATTAATTGGTTTAATATGAATATAATAAGATCAATATTTTATTCAGAGTAACCCAAAATCAAATTTGACTATGATAACTATAATTTAAAAGGACCAACTTTTTTCATAGAATAAAATACATCTGATGATTGGAAAAGATAATTTTTTTTTAAAATATTAATAAATGTACTTTAAAAAGGGTAATTTTACTTATTGAAAATATTTTTTTAGTAAATGTTTTTATAAATATATATTTACAATTTATAATATGATAATTTCATAAATGAAACTGTATTTATGAAAAGAATACTTTTCGTTATTCTCCAAAATATTATTTTTTGTATAAAAATATATTTTTTCCAATTATAAGAATTTTTTATAAACCAAAAACTAAATTTTATTATATGATATTTATTTTTTAAATATTAAATTCATATTTTAAATAATATCATAGAAAATATATGAAAATCTATATTATTATGAAAATTGATTTTTTGGAATTTAATTTGGATTATTATTATGTCACAAAAATTACCCACTAAATTAGAATTAATATATTATTCTTAAAAATTATATATTATAATAATTAAATCATATTATTTTTAGTTTCGTATAGTCATATATCATTGTTCCTGATATTTTGTTTTAGTAAAATTCTTTTTACTGCCTAAAATTATATTATTAGTTATGTCATTACACTGATAGAATTATAAAAATTCATGTATTTTTAAACTGAAATTAATTTTATATTTTTTATATTTTTAAATATTTTTTTACGTTTAATTATATCATCCCTCATTATTTATAAATTAAATTAATTTCATTTAATACTTATAATAATATTTTTAAAATATTTATTGACTTTCTTAGATCGTTGCTGACAATGAATATAGCTATCAAACAAATTAATTCTATTTAAATGAATTTTATATAGTAAACTCTGGGGTAGTTATAGTATAGTGTTTTAAAAAATTATTTTCAATTCCTATCAAGATGGATGAGGCAGGTGATTGATGAGAAAGGTTGTGTTTGAATTTCAATACACATAAATTGTAATGTGTAAATATAGTATTATTATACTATTCCCATTATTTTTCCATATAGTTATCAACCTAAATTGTTTAGATTCTCATAATACAATTAATTATTTATGAATTTGATTATACCAAATCTAGGTGTCCAATTCATATATTCTTTAGTCACATTAATTTAGTCTTTGGGTCATTAATGTGCCTATGGGGTATCCATGAGTATAACATAATTTAACCAAAGTGTACTCTAGAATCCTATACAATTATTAATCATTCATGATTGTAAATATATATTTTGGGGATAAATAGTTGAATCCATATGGATTATTCATATTGTCAATATATCAAATGTAATTGGTGTTTATTTTTCCATATAATAAAAAAACATGTTCAAACATTGAAATGTTTGTCATCCATTTAATAATAAATGTTCTTTTTGAGAAACATTGTATATACAAAATATAATATTTTGTTATTTTTATATGAAAATATATATTATAATAGTTTTTATATTTTATATATAATTGTGTATATATATTTATTTTTTCATATCATACATGTTTTTATTCTCATCATTGGTGTGTTAGATTGGTGAAACTTATATCGAATGGCTTTTCCATTCTAAATTTTTGTTATTTATGTGTCATAAAATATTAGTGTTTTGATTTTATAAAAATCAATGTTTTTTATTATAAAATATAAACCATAATAGATAATTTCCAAATAAATAATTTCATGATTAATAAATATTAAATTATCAAATTTTAATCGACCCATAAAAAAATAATAAGGAAAAAAAGATGGTACGGCTAAAAAATAATGATAATTTTCAAAATGTTCTTTTTGGATATCTCTTTATAGAATTATATTTTTCTATGGAATTTCAATGAATTTCACAATTATTTTTTTGTTTATTATTATTATTATTATTTAAAAATAGTACTATAAATATTTTTTATAATGTTTTAAACGAATTATAAACCACATTCAGGTTTCCCATTCAATGTGGATGCATGAATGAGGATCACACTTATTGGGACCCTTAGTAGGTGATCTGAATTATATTTATGACACTCTTTTATTTATAATTTTAAAATTTGATTAATATTTATTTTTTCAATATATATATACATATAGATAAAAAATATTTTAAATTATTTAACAATAATTAAAAAATATCAATATTAATGCTATCTAAATATATATATCAAATCTCCCAACAATATCTTTTATGGTGGACTGGGATATGAAATCCAAAATCGCTATTCGATGTGGGACTCCTATTTAAATTTTTCAAACATTTCAATATTAGTATTTAATTAAAAACAATAAATAATTAAAAATAAATCATTAGTTATATAATACTAAATTACCAAATCATTTAATATAATTGGTAATTAAATATATAATTACTAACACATAATTATTAGGTTAAAATATTTAATATAATTTTTTATAGATATTATAGTTAGTATAATTAAACATTTTTCAATACATGAAATGTTCAAAAGAAAAATAAGTCACCACATTATCAGCCTACATAAATACTCATCCCAGAAATATATTTTAATTTTTGATAAACACCACAACGATTGAGCAGTCCTCTAGATGATTAAACACTATATTTGGAGGTAAATGACCTGTTAAATCAACATCTAATTATGATATTTGGAATCCCTAATTAAATTCACTCCCACAAGACTGATATTATCCACCATAAAAATCCTCATATTGAAATATTTTTTAAAAGTAGTGATAAAACCATTTTAATCATATGATTTTTTAAGTCTAAACAAATTATAATGTTATTACCTTGACATAGTATAAATCAAAATTTATTGGTCATATAATACACAATGTTCCCAAAAAATAGGACCCATTAACTTTTCATAAAAAATATAAAAATGTTAATTTGAAATCATGGAATATTGATGATTATTTATTAAGATTTATAAAATATATCTCAACTAAATCCCATGATTTTATATGGTTTTAATATAATACATGATTTCATCCAGGAAAACCACTACCAAATTGTCAATATACAAGTGTAAAATACCACACATCAACACCATAAATATATTATATTGAATAGTGGGATTGACCATCATAAAAAGACACTCATAATGGCCTAAAATATTTCATAAATCCACCTTCAGGATATTAAAATCCGTGATCAAAAGTTAGAGGTAAAATAAATAATGATAAATCATAGAGAAAAAATTCTCTATTTTGAGCTATTCTACCATATCATTTATATTGGGCACCGAAAACATATTCATGACCATAACCTGATTGATAATTTGGTATCCAACAGAAAATTAAATATATCCATTGGACTTATTTTGAAAAAATATCATTTGTGTTGGCAAGGTATCGAACCCGGTCCAATGAAACCTTTGGAACTCAGATCATCTATGTAACGACCCGACCCCAGTTACCCAGAGTCGGGGCATTATTTTAATACATTTGCATGATTACAAGGAATCAAGTCCAAAAGGACCAATTAGTTTTGCAGTCTTGGAAAATAGATTACATACATGAATGTTACATTACACTTCATAACATACAAAACAACATAAATAATCATTTATGAATGACATTATTCCCTTGTCTTAACCCTTCTTATCAATCAAAATATACATCATGGAATCCTGGGAAAAATAAAACATAGCAAATGGTTGAGATCAAATTCTCTGTAAGGGTAAGCAATACAGCGGAAACTTTCATAAATAAGCATAAACATTTAAGGCAATGTATAACTAAAACAATATCCTTTTAAACATGAAATTCAACATAATATGACAAAGATAAAATGAAATAATGACATTTTCTTATTCACATGAATGTTCTACTAATATAACAATCACATGAAATATCAATAACCACTTTCATAATAATGGAATGCATAATGCCAGACTATCATAACCACATAGCCAAGGCCTCGTGCCAAGACTACAAATATGATTTTTCCAAGGCCTTGTGCCAAGACACTAGTTTGTTTCATGAGACCTACCGATGCACCGAGGAGCTATACCGGGCTCCACCCATCACTTACTAAGTCCAATGCATTCCCATATGAAAATTTTTAAACATAACATAAACATTAGTATTAAAACTAGCATACGAAATGTCAATACATTCCTCATAAACCATGAATAGTATAAAAACACAACCACGGTAAAACATATCACAAAACCTTAAATACAATAAAAAAGCTTTGTATCATAATAAATCAACTGCAAATAAGCTTAAACTCCATCAATGGATGTTGACATAGAAAAAATCAAAACAATTTGAGAGAGATATCTCTTTTCTCGAAATCATTGAAAAGTCACACATTTATAAAAGAATTAATTTAAAATAGATTTTTGAATCAAAGTGTCCCATACCACTTTGAAACTTTTGAAATGATATATCATTTCAAAACATTAATGTCCATGTAAATAAATCCTTAAAATCAATTTGAAAACATGTAAATTAATTAAATGATTTAGAAAGATAAATCTTTAAAACATTTAAAATTATGATCTTGAAAAAGAGTACCTTTCAAAAATTCATAAAATATTCATTTTGAAATCATTTAAAAGCCACATAATTTTAAAATAAAACATTTACATTTAAAATAATCTTATATGCTTGTAAGGGAAGATTTGACAATTTTATAATGGTGGTAAATAGCCGCACCCGCCGTATAAGTTAAAAAAACATTTTTACCTTAAATTTGTCAAAAAGGATAAAAGTGACTTGTTTGGAAAATGACCGAAAGATTCCATTAAAAACACAAATTGGTATAAATGACTTTAACCCATTTTCTAGTAAATAGTAAAAATGTTTTAAATGCATTTTTAAGGAACATGGATGTGGATGATAAAGAGATCCCAGTAGATAATTATGTATAAACAACCTCAGATAATGAAGAGATTGTGAAATAAACCCTTACCAATTTGGTAACTTACGAAACATACACCCCATGAAAGAAGTATCATACAATGAATATGTAAATACACATAAATTAAAGTTTATTACACAAATAATACAATTATAGGCAGTACATACACCACACAAAATGTAATAGTGGCAATATGGCATGAATCTCACGGGAATAAGGAGTGAGATGAAAACCCCTTACATTGTACTTTTCCTTGGTTGGGGGTAGGTTAACCTCCTGTATAATGGTGAAATAATTGTTATTAAATTATACAAGAATCATATACATTCATATGATATCATATATGATCATTTAACATTTCTTTGTTAATAATATCTTAGAATTATCGTTGTTTCGGGTGTTAACTTACTCATTTTCTTTTATATGTTTTGTTACATAATCTGTGGTTGTCATGGATTAGTTGTATCTTATTAATATCCAGAATGATATCAAGTCCTTATACAATATTTTTAAATCATCAAATGATCATTATACTTGAATGGATATGATAGAGAATGAATCTCATCGCGTTCGTGGAGACGGATGTCCGTACGTACGCACGAGCAACAATATTATTCTTTTGATATTAAAATAATATATAATTGGATGGTATATCATATATACAGAATAATTATCATGTTATATTTATGATTTACATAAATTACACATCATTATTTTACCCATCCAAAATAATAATTTATTGAATAACAATTGCACCCCGACGTGGAGACGGTAAGCCGTACGTACGCACGTATGGTGACATGTTATTCAAAGGGTGGATAGAATACTGAATATGGTTGTACCATATTTATAATAACATTAAAGTATATAGAAGATACTGGATTCATTATTTTATAATTGGAATAACAAATAAAGAAGAAGTTGAAGAAGAAATGAATTTAAAAAGGGTGGTGAAAACATTACCCTTTCTTCGGGTTCTTCCTTTTGATTTGACCAAAAGGGCTCCATATGTTATCTTTATAATAAAACTAAGGCCTCTAGGTTTTAGTGATGGAATTTGAGAGAGTATTTGGGTCGGTGTTGGCCGAACCAAAAGGCTTTGAAGGTGTGAAGTAATGTAAAGGGGGAGTGCCCTTTTATAAGAGGGGTGAGGGGCACCTTTGGAAAAGCTAGAAATATTAATTTATAATAAATTCATATTCGGTTTCTAATGGCTCAAAAGTAGATTATTTAAGGTTTAAGTTAGGTATGGGTTAAAATCCATTCAACCAATAGAATTTAGACAGGTCTGGTTTACTATATTAACCTTATCTTTAAGTATTAACTCTAAGTTAATTAGTTTCACTTTTACAATGTCTCTTTGTATTTTTATATTATATGGTTAATAAACATACCATATACATCCAAGGGACCCCCAAGTGGTACATTAATGATACAACTATCATGATATAAGTCCCTTGGCCGAACCTTAGATTTTTATGAATTTAATATCAATTAATAATATAATATTTGTTTTAAAAACCATTTTATGTCAATTTTGACACTATTCAATAATTGATTATTGTGAAACTCATAACAGAATGATTACTTCGAAAAAAGTCAATTAAATCAATACTAATATGTCATATTAACCTAGTATATTTTTTTAATTCAATAAAAGTCTAAATTATATTTATTTGGATATTTATAAAATCAATTATTTATTTGTTCACTATTATGGTAATTACGGCATCATCATTGTGTCATAAATAATTTAAATTATTTAATGTCTAAAAATTATAAATAAAATATCATTATCTAAGAAATTTTTTTATATTTCTAATTAATATTTATAGTTGAGATTCCAACATATATAACCATATGTAAAAAAAAATTTCTAAAAGATATATGCTTTTTTCATTTTTGTACTTATTTTAACATAATTAAAATAAAGTGTCTCTATCACCTAAAAGTGGCCCCATGGGGTCCCAAAATCAACCCAAAGATGCCCATGGTCGGACGTGTATCCACCAATATGGTTAGGACACGTTTTAGGGGAATTCAGTGTTATTATAATATTGTTTCTAACCCTTATTTACCGATTTACCCTTAACCAAGGTAAATAAAATATTTATCGCAGTAATCATTCAAAATTTCTAAAAAAAAGTTATCTATTTACACAATATGAAAATCCTGATTACAGATATGGAATCCATTTTTCCAAATTAAAAACACTGAAGTGGGATAAATTAATTTAAAATTAATTCCCGTTGTTAAAACAAAAAACATGTTTTTAAGAGATAATAACTATCAATAGATTGACACTTGTTTATGTACGGTTTAATTGTAAAATTATTTACAATGACCAAAATTATATTAAATGGTAATAATATATTATAAATATACTTTAAAACCACTCAAATTCATAATTTATAAACATAAATTATTTCGATTAAAAAAGTTGTTTTTAATTAAAATTTAGTAGTTTTCACTATTCTTCAAAATATAAGTGTTATCCAAAAAGTTCCAAAATTTCACCCTAGGCTAAATTCGATATTCCGAAGCCAAAAATGAAGTCCAATTTGAAATATAAAATATATATAATTTCAGAAATTATGTATTACTATTCATAATGGCTAGTTTGATTGGTTGTGGTGTGTGTTAGAACTCGAAGTTGCGTACAACACACGCTACTGTATTATTCGAAGGAAAGAGTACCATGGAGGCTTGGGATGTTTCATTTTAAATTTTTGATGTCCCCATTTAGTCAAAAAGATTAAAATATTGTACTTAAAAAGGGTTCACTATTAAAATCTGGTGAAAGTGAAATACTGAAAATGAATTTGTTCTTACATTATGTCCAAGAAACTCATAATATGGATTCTAAAATTATAAGGATTATATACAGTTTAAAATTTAGTTAATAATATTCATAACCTCTTTTTAACGGCTTTTTTGGTAATTCATGGTGTGCTTGAACTCGGTTTTGCGTGTAGTTCAAGTTATTGAATTATTTTGAAGAAATAACACACTATGAAATATTGGGGTGTTACATTCTCCCCTACATCAATAAATTACGTCCTCACAATTTGAAATTGTTCATCAAAAATAAAAGGTTGAAAATAGAAAATATCTTTGTGGAAAAACCCACATCGAGAACTGGGTTACTAAATTTTAGTCTTAATTTGCGTAAAAGAGAAATGAAAGGGTCACCACCAAAATATGATCTCGATTAGGAGAACATTGGTGGCAATTAGAAACATATAATTGGAGGAAAATGTAAATATTTATAGGTAGTGATTGAGGTCATCAATCACAAAAAAGTTTAAAATTGAGGTCCTTAAATTCATCAATCTATGATGATTTGAAATACCATCGGTTCAACAAAACATAGGGTATTATGATAACACATTTTTGGTTTTAGGATTCCTTAAATAAAGTATAAGAATTAATTTCATCATAAAATAAGAGAAGAAGAAAAATATATTCTTGACAAATAGAATTCAATCCTTTAACTAATTTCTACCACAAACTCAACTTTCACTCTAAAAGATAATAGAACATAAAAAAATATTCTATTTATCCTATTCATATAGGGTTCCAAAAAAAGGAATTTATAATTCATCTACCAGAATTTAAAAAAAAACTACTTTCTTTAATCCCGTAAATCACGTGGGTCAGTGGTAGGTGATACACCCTTGTCTCCCTTTGGTTGTGGGTTCAAGTCTCGCGGCCTTTCCGGACGCGATGGGTTGCCGCCCGAACTTCGGGTTCTCCTTTTATGGGAATCCAAAATAAACCAAACTAGATCTATCCAAAATACATCAGTCCAAAATTTATAAGGAAGGTAAACATAATAAAGATCCTTTTTTCCACGTAATAACATGTGAACACCTTCATCATGTATTCTTTTAAAACATTGCAACATCCTGAATTACCATAAAACCTTATTGATTACATTCATGATGCCTTATTCCTTAATGAATAATAGATATACTCCTTCAATCCAAAAAATTTTTAAACCCCAACAATGATGGAATATACTAATCATTAATCAGTTTCAAGGTAGTCAAGAATATCCAATATAATTTTTCCAAATCTATCATGTATTATTCCAAAATCACTACCTCGGTATCAGAACTATATTGTGGTTTATCATTCTCTCAACCATATAATTTCCAAAAATTTATCCTGCTATTGAGTAACTTTTCTTTGTTCCACACAATCTAAAGTCCTTAATGAAATAGTACTACAGTACAATCCTTATATACTCCATAATTATTATAACAAGTACATTGTTGACACAACACTCAAATGACATAATCAACACAAGAACTCTAATCATTCCTCTTTATCTGTGGTAGTATCATAACTTGATTATTATCCAATAACATCATTTACAGCATAGTCTGATGACTGGGACATAGGTTTGTGTAGTGTCCAAACTCCTTGAAAATGAAGCATTGTACATTTGAAACCATTTTCTTACCCTTGCAGTCACATACTTTGTGTCCTTTTCATCCACACTTATAACAAACTCACATTCCTTTTAGGAAAGTTACAGGGTGTTTCTTCCCACAGTTATCACATATGGGAAAATTCATCTTTTCCCTCTTCGCTTTATCAATCCTTCTCTCTTCCGTCCTTTTCTTCTCTTGCTTCCCTTCAAAGCCATAGGACTCAGTAAACTCTTTACTTGTCTTATCAACACATGATATTATTTCTTCATATGATGATAATACATGGGAGACTATTTCTATTATAAATTCTGTCTTAAGACCATGAAATATATGATACTTATTTCTCTTTGGATCATATGCATTGCTGGATTTCTAATTACTTCTACTGGGTGCCATTTATAAACAATTACATACACTATATTAGTTTATGAATAACAATACCTAATCCCAAACTTGTAAGACGCATAACATAAATTAAATAGTTTATAGATAATCCATAATCATAAAAATTTCTCCATTGAGGAAGTATATACTCATAAACCCTTCATAATGGTTTGTAAAGAAAATGAGAATTATCCTAAGCATATCCACCGGGAGTGTCGTAACCAAGAGTGCAGCAAGGCCCGTTGTCGTGCACCAGTTCCCGTTCGAGTCCAGCTCAAAGCGGTGTTTTTGGGTTTTACCCCTAGGTACATCTGTGCCAGAGCTGCTTCTACCTGCTCGTATCCAGATAGGGATGTATTGCTCCGAAAACTCACAAAATCTCTACAATACCAAAATTATAGGAAGTTCTTCTATACTAAACCTCATAGTCCATCTTAAATATATGTTATCTAATCAGAGTTTATCTAAATCTAGCTTCCATGGTTATTGCTAAACTTCTCTGATACCAACTATTACGCCCCCACCCCAGTTACCCAGAGTCGGTGCATTATTTTAATACATTGGCGTGATTACAAGGAATCAAGTCCCAAAGGACCGATTAGTTTAGCAGTCTAGGAAAATAGATTACATATATGAATGTTACATTACACTTCATAACATACAAAACAACATAAATAATACTTTATAAATGACATTATTCCCTTGTCTTAACCCTTCTTATCAATAACAACATAATTCTTGGAATCCTGGGAAAAATAAAACATAGCAGAGGGGTGAGCTCAAATGCTCCGTAAGGGTAAGCAATACAGAGTAAACATTCATAAATAAGCATAAACATTTAAGGAAATGTATAACTAAAACAAAAGCCTTTTAAACATGAACTTCAACATAATATGGCAAAGATAAAATGAAATAATTCCATTTACTTATTCACATGAATGTTATACTAGTCAAACAATCACATGCAATATCAATAACCACTTTCATAATAATGGAATGCATAATTCCAGACTATCATAACCACATAGACAAGGCCTCATACCAAGACTACAAATAAGATTTTTCCAAGACACTAGTTTGTCTCATGAGACCTACCGATGCATCGAGGAGCTATAGCGGGCTCCACTTGTCACTTACTAAGTCCAATTCATTCCCATATCAAAAGGATTAAACATAACATAAAAATTCGTATTAAAACTAGCATACGAAATGTCAATACTTTCTCCATAAACCATGAATGGTATAAAAATAACACATCCATAGTAAAACATATCACAAAACCTTCAATACAATACAAAAGCTTTGTATCATAATAAATCAACTTCAAATAAGCTTAAAATCCATCAAAGGGTGTTGACATAGATGAAATCAAAACAACTTGAGAGAAATATCTTTTTTCTCGAAATCATTGAAAAGTCATACATTTATAAATGAAGTAATTTAAAATAGATTTTTGAATAAAATTTTCCCATACCACTTTGATACTTTTGAAAAGAAATATCATTTCAAAAACATTCATGTCCATATAAATAAATACTTAAAATCAATTTGAAAACATGGACATTAAATAAAAATTTAGAAAGATTAATCTTTAAAACATTTAAAATTACAATCTTGAAAAAGAGTACCTTTCAAAAGTTATTAAAATATTCATTTTTAGATCATTTAAAAGTCACATAATTATAAAATAAAACATTTAATTTTAAAATAATCTTATAAGCTTGTAAGGGAATCTTTGACAATTTTATAACAGAGGTAAATAGACGCACCCACCGTATAAGTTAAAAAAACATTCTTACATTAAATTTGTCGAAGTGGTTAAAAGTGCCTTGTTTGGAAAACGATGGAATGATTCCTTTAAAAACACATAAGGGTATACATGACTTTAACCCATTGTCTAGTAAATAGTAAAAATGTTTTAAATACATTTTTAAGGAACATGGATGTGAATGATAAAGATATCCCAGTAGATAATTACGTATAAACAACCTCAGATAATGAAGAGATTGTGAAATAAACCCTTACCAATTTGGTAACTTATGAAACTTACACCCCATGAAAGAGGTATCATACAATGAATATTTAAAATACACATAAATTAAAGTTTATTACACAAATAATACAATTATAGGCAGTACATACCCCACACAAAATGTAATAGTGGCAATATGGCATGAATCTCATGGGAATAAAGAGTGAGATGAAAACCCATTACCTTGTACTTTTCCTTGGTTGGGGGTAGGTTAACCTCCTTTATAATGGTGAAATAATTGTTATCAAATTATACAAGAATCATATACATTCATATGATATCATATATGATCTTTTAACATTGATTTTTTAATAATATCTTAATAATGTCGTTGTTTTGGGTGTTAACTTACTCATTCTATTTTATATGTTTTGTTACATAATTCATGGTTGTCATAGATTGGATGTATATTATTCATATCCATAATAATATCAAGACCTTAAAAGTTATTTTTAAATCATAAAATGATAATTATACTTGAATGGATATGATAGAGAATGAATCTTATCACGTTCGTGGAGACGGTAGTCCGTACGTACGCACGAGCGAAAATATCATTCTTTTGATATTAAAATAATATATAATTGGATGGTATATCATATATACATAATAATTATCATGTAATATTTATTTTTTACATGAATTACAAATCATTATTATACCCATCCAAAATAATAATTTATTGAATAACAATTACACCATGACGTAGAGATGGTAAGCCGTACGTACACACGTATGGTGACATGTTATTCAAAAGGTGGATAGAATACTGAATATGGTTGTACCATATTTATAATATTATTACAGTATAAATGATATACTGTATTCAATATTTTAGAATGGTAATAACAAATAAAGAAGAAGTTGAAGATGAAATGAATTTGAAAAAGGGTCGTGAAAACATTACCTCTTCTTCGGGTTCTCCTTTTGATTTGATCAAAAGGGCTCCTTAGGTTGGATTTCTGATAAAACTAAGGCCTCTAGGTTGTAGGGAGCGAAGTTGAGAGAGTATTTGGGCAGGTTTTGGCTGATCCAAAAGGCTTTGAAGGTGTGAAGTAATGAGAAGTGGGAGTGCCCTTTTATAAGAGGGGTGAGGGGCACCTTTGGAAAAGCTAGAAATATTAATTTATAATAAATTAATATTCGGTTTTTAATGGCTCCAAAGTTGATTAATTAAAGGATAAGGTGGGTATGGGTCTAAAACCATTCAAACAATATAATTTATACAGGTTTGGGTTACTATATTAACCCTATCTTTAAGTATTAACTCTAAGTTAATTAGTTTCACTTTTACAATGTCTCTTTGTATTTTTATATTATATGGTTAATAAACGTACCATATAAATCCAAGAGACCATCAAGTTTCCCATTAATGATACCACTATCATGATATAAGTCTCTTGGCCGATCCTTAGATTTTTAGGAATTTAATATCAATTAATAATATAATATTTGTTTTAAAAACACTTTTATGTCAATTTTGACACTATTCAATAATTGATTTTTGTGAAACTCATAACAGAATGATTACTTCGAAAAAAGTCAATTAAATCAATACTAATATGTAATATTAACCTAAAAAATTATTTTAATTCAATAAAAGTCTCAAATTATATTTATTTGGGTATTTATAATATCAATTATTTTAATTTTTCACTATTATAGTAATTACTACATCATCATTGTGTCATAAATAAATTAAATTATTTAATGTCTAAAAATTATAATTAAAATATCATTATGTAAGAAATCATTTTAGATTTCTAGTGAATATTTATAGTCGAAAATACAATATATAGAACCCTAAGTACAATTTTTTTTCTAAAAGATATATGCTTATGTCATTTTTGTACTTATTTTAACTTAATTAAAATAAAGTGTCCCTATCACCTACAAGTGGATCCATGGGGTCCCAAAATCAACACAAATATGCTCATGGTCAGAAATGTATCCACCAATAAGGTTAGGACACGTATTAGGGTAATTTTGTATTATTATAATATTATTTTTTAAACATTATTAATTAGATTTACCCTTAGCTAAGGTAAATAAAATATTTACCGCAGTAATTATTCAAAATGTCTAAAAATAAATGTTACCTATTTAGACAATTTGAATATCCTGATTCCAAATATGGAATCCATTTTTCCAAATTCAAAACACTGAAGTGGTAGAAATTAATTTAAAATTAATTCCCGTTGTTAAAACAAAAAGAGTGTTTTTAAGAGATAATAACTATCAAAAGATTGACACCTGTTTATATCCGGTTTAATTGTAAAATTATGTATAATGACCAACATTATATTAAATGGTAAAAATATATTATAAATATACTTTAAAACCACTCAAATTCATAATTTATCAATATAAAGTTTTTTCGATTAAAAAAGTTGTTTTTAATTAAAATTTAGTAATTTTAACTATTCATCAAAATATAAGTGTTATCCAAAAAGTTCCAAAATTTCACCCTAGGCTAAATTATATTTTCCGAATCCAAAAATGATGTCCATTTTAAAATATAAGATATATATAATTTCAATAATTAGGTTTTACTATTCATAACGGCTAGTTTGATTGGTTGTGGTGTGTTAGAACTCGACGTTGCGTACAACACACGCTACTGTATTATTCACAGGAAAGCATACCATGGAAGCTTGGGATGTTTCATTTTAAATTTTTTATATCCAAATTTTGTCAAAAAGATTATAATATTGTATTTAAAAAGGGTTCACTATTATAAGTTGGTAAAAGTGAAATACTGAAAATGAATTTTTTGTTACATTATGTCTAGGAAACTCATAATATGGATTCTTAAATTATAAAGATTATATAAAGTTTAAAATTTAGTTAATACTATTCATAACCTCTTTTTAATTTCTTGTTTGGTAAGTCATGGTGCGCTTGAAATCATATTTGTGTGTAGTGCATGTTATTGAATTATTTTGAGAAAAAAAACACAGTATGAAATCCTGGGGTGTTACAATATCCCCTCCTCCAATAAATTGCGTCCTCACAATTTGAAATTGTTCTTAGAAAATAAAAGTTTGAAAATAGAAAATATCTTTGTGGGAAAACCCACATCGGGAACTGGGTTACTAAAATTTAGTCTTAATATGAGGAAAAGAGAAATGAAAGGGTCACCACCAAATTATGATCTTGATTAGGAGAACATTGGTGGCAATTAGAGACATATAATTGGAGGAAAAACGTAAATATTTATAGGTAGTGATTGATGTCATCAATCACAAACATGTCTAAAATTGAGGTCCTTAAATTCATCAATCTATGATGATTTGAAATACCATTGGTTCAACAAAACATAGGGTATTTGGATAACACATTATTGGTTTTAGGATTCCTTAAATAAAGTATAAGAATTTGTTTCTTCATAAAATAAGAGAAGAAGAAAAATATATTCTTGTCAAGTAGATTTCCATCATTTAACTAATTTTTACCACAAACTAATCATTCACTCTAAAAGATAATAGAATGTAAAAAAATATTCTCTTTTTCCTATTCGTATAGGGTTAAAAAAACGAATTTAAAATTCATCTACCAGATTTAAAAAAAACTACATTATTTAATCCTTAAAATCACGTGGGTCAGTGGAAGGTGATATACCATTGTCGCCCTTCGGTTGTGGGTTCACGTCTCGCGGCCTTACCGGACACGACGAGATGTCGCCTAACCTCCAGGTTGTGCTTTTATGGCAATCCAAAATAATCCAAACTAGAACTATCCAAAATACATCAGTCCAAAATTTATAACGAAGGTAAACACAATTAAGATCCATTTTCCACGTAATAACATGTGAACACCTTCATCATGTATTCTTTTAAAACACTGCAACATCCTGAATTACCATAAAACCTTATTGATTACATTCATGGTCCCTTATTCCTTAAAGAATAATAGATATACTCCTTCAATCCAAAAATGTTTTAAACCCCAACAATGATGGAATATACAAATCATTAATCAGTTTAAAGGTAGTCAAGAATATCCAATATAATTTATCCAAATCAATCATGTATTATTCCAAAATCACTACCTCGGTATCAGAACTATATAATGGTTTATCATTCTCTCAACCATATATTTTCCAAAAATTTATCCTGCTATTGAGTCACTTTTCTTTGTTCCACACAATCTCATGTCCTTAATGAAATAGTACTGCTGTACAATCCTTATAAACTTCATAATTATTATAACAAGTAAATTGTTGACACAACACTCAAATGACATAATCAACACAAGAACTCTAATCATTCCTCTTCATCTGTGGTAGTACCATAACTTGATTATTATCCAATAGAATCATTTGCGGAATAGTCTGATAACCGGGACATAGGTTCGCGTAGTGTCCAAACTCCTTGCAAATGAAGCACTGTACATTTGAAACCATTTTCGTACCCTTGCAGTCACGTACTTTGTGCCCTTTTCCTCCACACTTATAACAATCTCCCATTCCTTTCAGGCAAGTTCTAGGGTGTTTCTTCCCACAGTTATCACATATGGGAAAATTCTTCTTCTCCCTCTTCCATTTATCCATCCTTCTCTCTTCAATCCTTTCCTTCTCTTGCTTCCCTTCAAAGCCATAGGACTCAGTAAACTATTTACTTATCTTATCAAAACATGATATTATTTCTTCGTATGATGATAATACATGGAAGACTATTTCTCTTATAAATTCTGGCTTATGACCATGAAAGATATGATCCTTCTTTCTCATTGGATCATGTGCATTGCTGGAGTTCTCATTCCTTCTACTGTGCGCCATTTCTAAACAATGGCATACACTAGATTAGTTTATGAATAACAATACCTAATCCCAAACTTCTAAGACACATAACATAAATTAAATAGTTTATGGATATAATCCATAATCATAAAAATTTCTCCTTTAAGGAAGTATATACTCATAAACCCTTCATAATGGTTTGTAAAGAAAATGAGAATTATCCTAAGCATATCCCCCGGGAGTGTCATAACCAAGAGTGTAGCAAGGCCTGTTGTCGTGCACTAGTTCTCGTTCGAGTCTAGCTCAAAGCTGTGTTTTTGGGTTTTACCCCTAGGTACATCTGTGCCAGAGGTGCCTCTACTTGCTCGTATCCAGACAGGGATGTATTTCTCGGAAATCTCACAAAATCTCTACAATAACAAAATTCTAGGAAGTTCTTCTATACTAAACCTCAAATCCATCTTAAAACTATGTGATCTAATCAGAGTTTTTCTAAATCTAGCTTCCAAGTTTATTGCTAAACTTCCTCTGATACCAACTGTAACGCCGCGACCCCAGTTACCTAGAGTCGGTGCATTATTTTAATACATTGGCATGATTACAAGGAATCATGTCCCAAAGGACCGATTAGTTTAACAGTCTTGGAAAATAGATTACATACATGAATGTTACATTACACTTCATAACATATAAAACAACATAAATAATCCTTTATGAATGACATTATTCCCTTGTCTTAACCCTTATTATCAATCACAATATACTTCTAGGGATCCTGGGAAAAATAAAACATAGCAAAGGGGTGAGCTCAAACGCTCCGTAAGGGTAATCAATACAGCGAAAACTTTCACAAATAAGCATAAACATTTTATGCAATGTATAACTAAAACAAATGCCTTTTAAACATGAACTTCAACATAATATGGAAAAGATAAAATGAAATAATTCCATTTACTTATTCACATGAATGTTCTACTAGTCGAACAATCACAAGAAATATCAACAACCACTTTAATAATAATGGAATGCATAATGCCAGACTGTCATAACCACATAGCCAAGGCCTCGTAACAATACTACAAATAAGATTTTTCCAAGGCCTTGTGCCAAGACACTTGTTTTTCTCATGAGACCTACCAATGCATCGAGGAGATATAGCGGGCTCCACCCGTCACTTACTATGTCCAATGCATTCCCATATGAAAAGGTATGAACATAACATAAACATTTGTATTAAAACTAGCATAAAAAATGTCAATACTTTCTCCATAAACCATGAATGGTATAAAAATAACACATCCACAGTAAAACATATCACAAAACCTTAAATACAACACAAAAGATTTGTATCATAATAAATCAACTTCAAAAAAGCATAAAATTCATCAATGAATGTTGACATAGATGAAATAAAAACAATTTGAGAGAAATATCTCTTTTCTCGAAATCATTGAAAAGTCACACATTTATAAAGGCAGTAATTTAAAAGAGATTTTGGAATCAAAGTGTCCCATACCACTTTGAAACTTTTGAAAAGAAATATCATTTCAAAACATTAATGTCCATATAAATAAATCCTTAAAATTAATTTGGAAACATGGACTTTAATTAAAATATTTAGAAAGATAAATCTTTAAAACATTTAAAATTACGATCTTGAAAAAGAGTACCTTTCAAAAATTCTTAAAATATTCATTTTGAATTAATTTAAAAGTCAGATAATTATAAAATAAAACATTTAATTTGAAAATAATCTTATAAGCTTGTAATTGAAGCTTTCACAATTTTATAACGGCGGTAAATAGCCACACCCGCCTTATAAGTTAAAAAATCATTCTTACATGAAATTTGTCGAAAAGGTTAAAAGTGCCTTGTTTGGAAAACGACGAAAAGATTCCTTTCAAAACACATAAGGGTATAAATGACTTTAACCCATTGTCTAGTATATAGTAAAAATGTTTTAAATACATTTTTATGAATCATGGATGTGGATGATAAATAGATCCCAGTAGATAATTACGTACAAATAACCTCATATAATGAAGAGATTGTGAAATAAACCCTTACCAATTTGGTAACTTATGAAACATACACCCCATGAAAGATGTATCATAAAATGAATATTTAAATACACATAAACTAACGTGTATTACACAATTAATACAATTATAGGAAGTACATACACCACACGAAATGTAATAGTGGAAATATGGCATGATTCTCACGGGAATAAGGAGTGAGATGAAAACCCCTTACCTTGTAACTTTCCTTGGTTGGGGGTAGGTTAACCTCCTGTATAATGGTTAAATAATTTTTATTAAATTATACAAGAATAATATACATTCATATGATATCATATATGATCTTTTAACATTTCTTTGTTAATAATATCATAGAATTATCGTTGTTTCGGGTTTTAACTTACTTGTTTTATTTTATATGTTTTGTTACATAATCCTTGTTTTTCATGGATTGGTTGTATCTTATTCATATCCAAAATGATATCAAGTCCATAAACATTATTTTTAAATCATCAAATGATAATTATACTTGAATGGATACGATAAATAATGAATCTCACTGCGTTCGTGGATACGGTAGTCTGTACGTACGCACGAGAGACAATATCATTCTTTTGATATTAAAATAATATATAATTGGATGTTATAACATATATAAAGAATAATTATCAAGTAATATTTATTATTTACATGAATTACACATCATTATTATACCCGTCCAAAATAATAATTTATTGAATAACAATTACACCACGACGTTGAGACGGTAAGCCGTACGTACACACATATGGTGACATGTTATTCAAAGGGTGTATAGAATACTGAATATGGTTGTACCATATTTATAATAATATTACATTATATGGTAGATAATGGATTCATTATTTTATAATGGGAATAAAAATAATGAAGAAGTTGAAGAAGGAATGAATTTGAAAAAGGGTGGTGAAAACATTACCTCTTCTTCGGGTTCTTCCTTTTGATTTGATAAAAAGGGCTCCTTAGGTTGACTTTATGATCAAAATAAGGCCTCTAGGTTGTAGTGAGGGAAGCTGAGAGAGTATTTGGGCAGGGCGTGGACGAACCAAATGGCTTTTACGGTGTGATGTAATGAGAAGGGGGAGTTCCCTTTTATAAGAGGGGTGAGGAGAACCTTTGGGAAAGAAAAAAATATTAATTTATAATAAATTCATATTCGGTTTCTAATGGCTCCAAAGTTGATTATTTAAGTTTTAAGGTGGGTATGGGTCTAAAAAAATTCTACCAATAGAATTTAGACAGGTTTTGGTCACTATATTAACCTTATATTTAAGTATTAACATTATGTTAATTAGTTTCACATTCACAATGTCTCTTTGTATTTTTACATTATATAGTTAATAAACGTACCATATACTTACAAGAGACCCCCAACTGGTCCATTAATGATACAAATATAACGATAAAATTCTCTTGTCCGAACCATAGATTTTTAGTAATTTAATATCAATTAATAATATAATATTTGTTTTTAAAACCCTTTTATGTCAATATTGACACTATTCAATAATTGATTTTTGTGAAACTCATAATAGAATTATTACTTCAAAAAAATCCCATTAAATCAATCCTAATATGTCATATTAACCTAGAAAATTAGTTTAATTCAATAAAAGTCTCAAATTATATTTATTTGGACATTTATAATATCAATTATTTTAATTTTTCACTATTATGGTAATTATTTCATCATCATTGTGTCTAAATAAATTAAATTATTTAATGTATAAAAATTATAAATAAAGGATAATTATGTAAGAAATATTTTTATGTTTCTAATGAATATTTATAGTCGAAAATCCAACATATATAACCCTATGTAAAAATTGAGTTTCTAAAAGATATATGTTTCTGTCATTTTTGTACTTATTTTAACTTAATTAAAATAAAGTGTCCCTAACACCTACAAGTGAATCCATGGGGTCCCAAAATCGACCCAATGATTCCCCTGGTCGGCAATGTTTCCGAAAATAAGGTTCAGAAACGTTTTAGGGTAATTTAGTATTATTATAATATTATTTTTAACCATTATTTACCGGATTTACCCTTAACCAAGGTAAATAAAATATTTACCGCAGTAATTATTCAAAATGTCTAAAAATAAAAGTTATCTATTTACAAAATATGAAAATCCTAATTCCAAATATGGAATCCATTTTTCCAAATTCAAAACACATATGTGGCAGAAATTAATTTAAAATTAATTCCCATTGTTAAAACAAAAAGCGTGTTTTAAGAGATAATAACTATCAAAAGATTGACACTTGTTTATGTCAGGTTTAATTGTAAAATTATGTACAATGACCAACATTATATTAAATGGTAAAATATATTCTAAATATACTTTAAAACCACTCAAATTCATAATTTATCAATATAAATTATTTCGATTAAAAAAGTAGTTTTTAATTAAAATTTAGTAATTTCCACTATTCATCAAAATATAAGTGTTATCCGAAAAGTTCCAAAAATTCACCCTAGGCTAAATTCAATATTCTGAATCCAAAAATGAAGTCCATTTTGAAATATAAAATATATATAATTTCAAAAAGTAGGTATTACTATTCATAACGGCTGGTTTGATTGGTTGTGGTGTGTATTAGAACTCAAAGTTGCGTACAACACACTCTACTGTATTATTCAATGGAAATCATACCATGGAAGCTTGGGATGTTTAATTTTAAATTTCTAATTTCCCCATTTAGTAAAAAAGTTTAAAATATTTTATTTAAAAAGGGATCACTATTAAAAGTTGGTAAAAGTGAAATACTGAAAATGAATTTGTTCTTACATTATGTTTAAGAAACATATAATATGGATTCTAAAATTATAAGGATTATATAAAGTTTAAAATATAGTTAATACTTTTCATAACCTCTTTTGAACGGCTTTTTTGGTAAGTCATGGTGCGCTTGAACTCGGTTTTTCATGTAGTGCAAGTTATTGAATTATTTTGAATAAATAACACACTATGAAATCTTGGGGTGTTACAATCTAAATTATTCATCCACATAATCAATTTTTCAATTGATATTTGTTATGAGGGAATTTATATAGAATAATTACCTAGAAAAAAATTAATAAAAAACTACACCTCCCTAATCTATGGAAAACCATTATAATTTGAATGATATAAGTTCCAAAATTTATCAATAAATAGTAAGATCCCAATAAAATACTATATGTTATAATTGAATAGAACATATGTATTACATAAAATAGGTCCATATATGATTAATTATGTCACTAGTATCCTGTGTGTTCTATTCTACTTGAAAAACATATTATTCCTTATCTAGAGTATTTGAATAGACTAAAAAATGAAAATAGTCAATACAATAATTATAGGACACTAAAAAATCCATCGTGATAATGGAATACATATGATTCACATTAAGAACTAAATATTCCTATAAAATATTCACCGATAATATAGACAATGACCAAAAGTGTCATCAGATTGTATGTCTTCTCTTAAACCTGATAGGCATTACAATTACCATTATAAATATGATTGATTGTCGTAGGAACATTCAAAAACCAAGTGTGGGTGTATATTAAAGAATTAACCTCACTACAATCATATAAAATTAATCGTAAATGTAATAAAATAGTATTTTAACTCCTTGATACACATTACCCACATCAGATGACAATAGATATTGATATTCTACATGAAGAAGCTTCATTACTGATGTGTAGGGATAGAAACCAATATTTTTATAAGAATATTATTGATCAAAATATAATATTGGTACTGCTGAGCATATAATAGTTTGAGGTGTTTTAAAAACATTGAATACACCATAAAATTAGAATGAGTATTAGAATGTGCTAAAAATATCTAGTGTCCCACACATGTACACTTCAACGGACCAACCTTGCAAATTGGAAACAAGTGTGTGGTCCTTTACATTCCATTCAATCAGATTTTATGGAATATAATTCTTAATGACTTCCACCAAATATTCAACTATGAGAATAATCATTATTCATATTCTCTGTAAAGGAACCACTAAAACATCATCTATTTGTAGGATGTACTCTCATTACTGATTTTTAAATAGCTAATAAAATTTATGCCATCATATTTATATCTAGAAAATCAATATATGATGTGAGATTTAGAAAACGCAACATGCAATTATATATTAGACACAAGACCCATCTCTAACAATTTGTAATTTAGTTTCACATTTGAATACACCATAATTGAAAACTATGAATTTTTTGAAAATGACAGGTACATTGTTCAAATTTTCTATAATGTTGAAATTGATTAAGAAACTCTATGTAAATAGACAACACCCTAAACTGTAGATAGGATTTCTCCAAGAAATAATATTTAGAGTCTTCCCAATAAAATCCATGCAAATTTTAATCAATAAATACACCTTCCGACAATATAATTTTATAATATAAATGTTCAAAGGTTAAATATTTTAAATTGATTTAATTTAGTGTCTCTGATTATTCAAAAAGTCAATTATTTTGTCCCATCAACTCTTTTGAATATAATTGATTGGTAATCACCTATAATTGTTTTGTTCTTTTCTGTGGAAACATAGGTAAATCATATTTTTTTCATCTATCTTATGTAACATATCTATTTTCTGAACGGGTATTGGTGAAACTCATTATTTCAATAATTTTCCACATCCACTATTATATGTTTATGGTTTTACTCAACTAAAAGGTTTTCATGTTGTGGTTTATTATATCCTCCCTCTAGATGTCTAATTGAATCTATTATTTGGGTAATTATATAAGATATAATCAATTGGCAAAAATTAGACATCATTTAATACACATGTTAATACCATATATATAAATTTGAACTACTATTGCGATTGAATGTATTAGATTGAGGATTGAAAACATTCTAGAATTAGATCAATAAAATTAGTCATATTTACTTTTTACCTACAACCCATGGTAACATGATGATCTCTATGATGACAGATGTTCAAGATCATTCTTGTAACCTAAACTTTAGGTCCCAATAATCCAAATTCGTTTCAACCAGGACATCTCAAACATCATATTAACATCCAATAAGGTCAATGAACTACATTGTTACTAGTTTTTATTTACCACCCTAAATAACTTTGTAAACTAGAACATGGACCTGTTATAACATGTATTTAAGGGAATTCTTGATTACCACATGATAGAGATAAGGACATGTGAATAAAGAACAAACATGATCATACAATTTAGGCAAAAATATTTTTAAGAAATTTAAACGTTGGGAATAAGAAACAAGAAATGTTGTTATCCTAATATAGTCCTAAAAAATTAATACTTTATTAAAATTTCAAAAAAACCTTCAATCTCATGAAAATATATAATATAACAGTCAAATATCGGCACAACAGGTTTGATCCACACTCCAGTTTTCACCACCAACCTACAAGGTCGGGTATCATTAAAATCAACCACCTAAAGGTAGTACATTACTTTTTCATGGACATTTTATAATAATGTTTAAATATTCCTAGGGGAAGATGTATGGTGTTTGAAATAATAGTGTAGATGGATATCTCATATAATTTATATGAAATCCACAAAAGAGAAATTAGTTACTATTAATTTTTAACAAAACCCGAGATGTTTATCAATTAAAAAATCCTAATAAATAATTATCCTCAAAATATTCCAATCATAAGAATAAAACATGTATGAAAAAATATTTCTCAAATAGTAATGATAAATATTGTTCCTAATAATTGAAAGTATCAATAATTTTCAATAATATCACCATGGTTATGAGTCTATAGATTGGTGTGTTCAAGACTCATTATTCAGCACCATCATAATGAAATATAGTTCCATGTGTTCACACATCTAAAGATCTCAGGAACAGGGCGAATATGATACCACACCTATAAAATAAATTCATTCCATCAATATTTTTAGTTATCAATATCATCACCAATACATTTATATAGGGTAATATTACATACATTGAGTGTTTACCCATTGACACTAATATAACTAACCATAATCCAATTTTCTTTTAGTAAATAATCTATGGGTAAATGTATTCATATAAAATAGGATTCATCAATCATCTTTCAAGAATCCTAAAATAATTTTTCAAATAAACTATTTAATTTAAAAAACTAAAATCATTTGGTATTCATCATAACTAATTAATTTCAAATATATTAAATTCATTTTGAAATCATAAAACATTTCAAGTCATCTTTTTCCAATATTCATCATTCAAGTCCATCATCAAATCAATAACTATTTTCAAATCCATTTAAATGGAAATAAACATTTATTTAAAAAATTAGTAACCAAATAGGCTCAATATAGCATTGGACATTCTCAAAAAATATATCAATAATAAAAAATTCATTCTTTGGTAATCCTTTAGAAATTATATTCAATTTTAACAGGAATCAAATGATTCAATTTATAGGTATTCATTATCAATCCACCATCCTCAAATCACGATATCAACAGACACCCAATATTGGATATATTATGGAGAGAAAAATGGATAGAAACAATCCATAGTGGATCATTGAAACACTAATATCAAATAAGAATTTCCAATTCATTATCTATATAACAACGATACATATAAAAGTAATATAATTCAATGATTACTTAAGGTCAAAAAAATTCCATTGTTGATTCTAGAGACAAATCTCAAATCCATATAGAATCAAAAATAAATACTCAAGAAGGCCATTATCATGAGTAAAACCCTTGAACCCACAAAAATATAATTTTCAAACTATAGAAGAATGATAAAATTTTGTTTTTTTTCTATTTTTTGTAGTTTAAAATCATTTCACATTGTTTGGAAGAACTTTTTCACATACCATGCCCGAACATTGAAACCCATTATGGGATATATTTTGAGAAACGTGGTTGGGTTTCTTAGTTTTATGAACCATCAAAATTCCATGTAAAAATGTTGTGTCCCATGTTTCGTTGTTAAGGGGAAGGGTCCTTGGTTTGGAATAAATGTGCACATATGATTGTCATCTCTTATGGTACTTCATCACAATGTATTTGATTTATTGGGAAGAACCACATGTTTTTAGCTAATTATACCCTCAAACATGAACTAGCCTATAAATATTTATGTTTCTACAAAAATATCCTAAATAAATGAGCTAAAATCCAATAACCAATGTCTAAAAATGGATATCGTTACTTGAATGTAAATGTTAGGAAGTTATAATTCTCCCCAATACAAAATATTTCTTACTAGAGAAATCCAAATCAGGGTGACTATTCCACAAAAAAATGATGCCAACTAACCCCCTTAAAAGTCTCATTATTCCATGTACCATCCTAATAAATACCATATTTCACAAAAACACAATATAATATGATTTACATCTCTCATTTAGTGTTCAATTGTGAATCAAATATCTGAACCGGCCCTGTGTTCATTGTCATATCAGGTTTCTCATCATGGTACACCTAATAAAATACACTAAATGGATATAAAACCTACTTATTTAAATTCAACACATAAAAATCATCATGGATAAATTTCATCTGAGTTGGAAAATTGAAATGTTATTTAAGATTCCCCATCTACTTAATGAGTTCAATTTTCCCCTATTATTATCAGCTCCAAAATTCCCAATTTTCCATGAAATTGTTGGACCAATGGAGGTGGGACTCTCAATAACACTTATTAACTAATCGTTTCATAAAAAAGAAATCAATGAAAATATGAATAATATTTTTAACTGCAATGATGTTCATAGTACTATTTCAAACCATCTTGATTTTTTCTATAATCTTCTAGAGAAAATTATTCCCCACAAGTAATTAATTGAAAATTTCCTTGTAATTGGGAAATTAATTTCACTGTCTTGTGTGTGAACCTTAAAATTTACCCACATTAATGAAATATTATTATAAATTGTTATCGTAAAAATCAACCATACCCAAATGATATTCATATACTCATCCACGTATTACAACATAACACAAAACATGTCTTAATTAATTAGTATATGACATTATTTACAACCATCTATCCATGGATTGTATGTTGTGATAATATTTACATTGACTATCACCACCTATGAAAGTCATATAAAAAATAAGATGTTATCCATGGATACCTTTTTAAAACAAGGGTATATAAATATTCATGTGATTTAACAATCAAAAATACATTTAGATTTTTTATATCCTTATCATTGGTTGTATCCCATATAGTACTATTGTGAGTATGTATGGTCAATCATTAAATTACCAACCAACATGAATTTTTTCTTAATTCTGTTCTTAATGAAAAAAATATAAAATCATTCAATAACTCATTCCACATACAATTTATAATATGACAGGGAATATGAATACTAAAATTATTTTTATGCTTCTTTTTAAAAATTTAATAGATACAAACATGATAGTTTTCATTAAATGTAAACTTTTATAGATATCTATAAAAACCCATTCCACATTGAATTAAATAACTTTTTTCCTCCTTGGTGAACTATCTACAACAAATTACCTCAATCTCCCACCACATACGTTCTAGTAATAGATGATATAACATAATTTATTGTGAATAAAAGGATAAACTATTAATATAGAGATCATTAACTTATGGTGTACCCACAATATAAAGTATTTTTAATGCCTAAAAATGAAAAATCAAGATTTTTATCAAAATTATATTCTTTTAATACAGTATTTCAATTGAACAATTTATAAAAAATGTAGTCGCATCAAATCATACTCCCATATGTATTCACGAAAACAGATCTAGTAGATTTAAATCCATTGATGATTTCTACTTAGGATGGGATGGATTTTTTCTGTATAGGGGATAAGAAACAATATTCCCCTTATGAGGGGAGTTGGAAATGTTACTATTAAATAGTAGTTCTTACTCATTCCATAATATATTATATAAATTCCTATCATTAATTGAGAAGATAAAAAAAATTATTTTGTGATGTGAATATATGATAAATCTTTATAGAAAAGGTATTACCTCCTCCTTTTAAGATAATTCATTATTTCTATGAATTTATTTGTATGTATTAGTGTTTTATTCTGATGGGGAAGAAGATGATAACAACCATAAGACAGAACATGATCACTCTTTATAAGAACGCATCCTAAACACAAACCTAATGTTTTATAAAAGGTGAAATATCATCATCGAGCGTCTATAAAATTAAACAATACATATTATGATAAACTATGATTCCAATTATCAATAAATGTATATAATTTCATATCCCATATGAACTACACTCTCTTATGAGTGAGAGAAGAAAAAATACACGTCATGTAGATAAGTAGTTCATTTAATGAAAAAACATCCAACTAATCCAATTGTTATCTGAATTTCAATAATGTTCCATAACTATTTAGATGAGATAAAATGTTTCACCTATTTACAATGTACTAAGATACATTAATGGAGACAACATTCCCCAATAAATTCCCTTACCAAATAAAAATTTATCACATTGATATCTTGACATGATGTCAATGATTCCTAAATATGTCACAATTCCCTTTTATTGAAGAACATGATCCACATTATTTATAGAATAAAAGAATATGTAACCCATAACTATTTCTAAAAAATTTTATTTATAATGGTGGGAATTTAATATCATCATTATAATAATAAATTGTGGAGAATGTTTCAGATAAAATTACATATCATGATAATAATCATATTGTTACCTGCTGCTGAATGTGGCCATTGGGATATGAGAGTATTTGATCCTAAAATTGTATGTTATCTAGAAAATTAAAAATATTTAAAAATCACATAACTCATTTCAAATGACTAGAAAATTTTAAATATGGTAAAAAGAAAGCTTTTTCATGTCTATCTCCATATTGATCATTCAATAGTGAACATATAAATGATGGGTTTTGTCATCCTTTTAGGAAGAATTCAATAACACATCCCAAGTTGATGATTTTCTCCACTGAATCATTTTATCAAAAAATAATCCTATTGTTTTTTAAATTATTCAATATAGTCGAAAAAATGTATTTATGTGGGATGATGTATATGAATTTTATCTAATACTATGTCCAAACAAAATTGTAGCTCAATCATAACTGGAAAACATGAAAAATATGAAGGTTAATTTTTTTAAAATTCAACCAAAACTACATGGATTTCACTATCAGATACTTCCTAATACATTTAAAAACAACATCATAAAAACATTCAAAAGTGTAACCTCATAAAATATTTTTCATGGGTTCAATTCTCCCTAAAATATATTACATTCCTGATTGGGAGCACTAAAAGAGACCCATTGAAGATAATAATAAATTTGTGATTTATATGCCACAAACTAGTACATCCCTATATTTCAATACATGGGATTCACAATAACTACCAAAACATTCTCATACAATCTCAATATACAAATTTAATAAAGAAAAAGAGCGGAAACTGATACAAAATGCTCACTTCATTCTAAGAGGCATTGAAATTTCGATCACATATCGAATGATCATTATAAGAAGATTTAATAAATCCACTGTTGAAATATATATTATAGAAAAATATAAAAACATACCAAATAATGATGTTATAAAAGGAAAGAAATAATAATTGTACCTCCAACTGTCACATGACTAACATTAGTTTCAATGGGAGACTCATCCATAATGCAAACAAGCATCATTACTAATGAATGTGGTTGAATCCCCATTATTCAAGAATCAACTGCCGACATGTTGGATCCTATCATTACTAATGACCATTTACCATTATAATGAGAGGTGAGAACATAGGTATATCTATTGTTGTGACTTTATAAAACTCATCAGCTAAAAATATTTGAGGCCTTATTAAAAGCATGTTGTGGGTTCCCAAGATTTCCACATTGGAAGAATATCATTAATAATTCAATAGGAAAGAAAAATTTTGACTATGAATTCTATTTAGAACCATAAAAACTATTTACATCATCAAAATCATATATCTTCTACCTCCCATTAGTTGTACTAGTCAAATTGCAACCAGAATATGAGGAACTCTTAACAACCCGGGCAAATTAACCAACTCAATTTCTACAGTAAAACCCCTATAGAAATATCAATGTAAGAGGAGTCATTCATAATAAAAATGAAAAATTAAATATTATATTAAATTCCCTTATAAAACATTTAGTTTATCTTCTCACCCTTTAGCAACACAATTTGAGAAAACATATCCACTCCTCAAAAATGTTATCCATAATATGTCATTGTCAGATCATGTCGACAAATATTGAGAAAATTCATGGACTTATCCAATAGTATAAAATAAGGATATAATTGATCTATTAAGACAATAACTCCCTCTCTATTCCCCAGACACAAATATTATACATGTAGTTCATTATTTCCCTAAAATCATGGTTTCTTCTAATGGAGAATCACTTGTGTATGGTCTCAACTATCATCTATCCTGGTACAACCATTGGTAGCCAATCAAAAATTTCTATGATCCCTTTTCCAAAATCATATACCTCATTAAATAAAATATATAGATTTTTATTGAAAACTAGATGGTTTTATAACTTATGTTCATCTATATCTCTATTATATTTTCTGATCTAATATCTTATTTACTGTATGGTATAACAAAAAATAAATTTATATGAATGAATCATCATTCAATATACATAGGAATATTAACTATATAAATGAAAACTCAAAATTGGATTACCAAGATCAAATTAATTATTGGGAATGTCTTGTAATTAGATCAATAAAATTCTATAAAGACACTTTTTCAATCAACCAATTATAAGATAAGTATCCCCCTGATAGGATATCCCAAAAACACACTCTTATCCTACACTTAATACCATAATAATAAAGTCTCATTTCATTAATGCAATCTAAAGATGTATAATGACATCCTTAAAGGGACATGATTGCCATTGATATCTAAATTCATGAACCATCATAGACAACATATTGATCTAAAACCAAAAATATTATAACATATCCTAAAGGGAACACCTAATCCCCATGGTATAAATGATAATGCCTAGTCGTCATGGAAAAACAAGAGGGCATCCTTTTTCTTCCTGATTTACCAAAAAAATGAACCTGGAGAATAGGGAACATAAATATATTATATTCTAATACATTCATCATGAAAAAATTAATATGTTTGAAAATATGTAATATCAAAACATCACATAAAAAAGGAAAACATCATCACAATTACACCACAAAATATTAGGAACAAACGCACCGCATGTCACATCGTACTCTAAAGACCTATTTATCAAGAACATCCACCACCTCCATGATGTTTTTTACGGTTTCATTGAACAAGAATAAAAAAGTATAAAAAAACCCAAAATGAAAAAATTATGGTGCGAGTCTAAATTACACGGTATGATTATTCCATTATTATCATATGTAATCTATATCATATAAATGAGGAAAAAAAATTTCCTGGTAAATTTTTCATGATTCATAATAAATTATTCTCATAAAAACATTCCCTATTACATTATGAAACATTCACTAAAAGATATATATCATATATGAGTAATGAATGTTCAATAAACACTAGTATGTATAAAACATTTTCAGTCATATTAGCATGGTTATATGGCTTGGGCATGGTGAGATAAAGGGACGAAGATCTAATCATCTACATGAAATAAGGATATAAGTATTCACATATCCCAAGATATCAGGCCTAAGGGAAACTAAAGTCCCCCATTCAAATAATATCTCAAATCACAATATTTTTATTCATTAATTTCATCAATAATACATTTCAAGGTTGATATCATACATGACTAGATTTTATATCTGTTTTCACCCATATAATAACAGTGACTCCAATGTGTTTTAATTAAATCATTTGATTGGATAATCATTAATATAATGTTAGTTCCATCAATTATCATTCCTAGAACCAAAATAAATGTAAAAAATTCTATGTCAATTAAAACATTAAAATCATATTATTTTTGTTAAAAATCATGAATTCAAATTAAATTAAATTTATTCTACAATCAAATTACATTTAATTACATTTTCTCTTAAGAATCACCATCAGATTCTTTCATGAAATCAATCATTGATTTAAGAGTAATTTTTTATTTTAGAAATCGACACTTCATTTATAATTATATAATACATTATGTTTATAACAGAAAATTACAATTTCCAACTATTTATCAAGATTAATATATGATTATTTAAAAGTAAATAGTTAGTCTATTTTTAGTGGAATAAGAAATAAATGATTCAATTAATGTAAAGGAATTCTGAATCAAACTTCCATAGATCATCATATCATCATACCACAAAGTCATTATTCAAAACAAGGTTTTAAATTGTTAGAGTTATTTGTGATATTATCCAAGAAACAAAAATATAGAAAAAAAATTCCGTAATCAAAATTTATAGAACTATGAGCGTTATAGAAGTCACATGCATTATAGTTTCCCAATGAATGAATAATGACCATTAAAGATTCTGAAAAAAAATCCCACATCCCTAGTGGATTTAAAAAATTACAATTATATAATTTCGAAAAATATAAGACATGAATTAATATACTTGATCTAGGTTTATATTCAGGAGATGAAGGGTCGATCTAGAATGAAAAATAAGTATCAACAATAAATAGTTACATAAATTTGAAAATATATATTTGTCAATAAAAGAACTATAAGAAATAAATCATTATGTGGATTGGAATACAAATAATATCTAGAGTTATTTTTATGGGTGATATCCCATTAATGTGTAAGAGAAATGAGAGAATCCTGATGAATTTTGGGAAGAAAACTTAAATTCTAGTTAATTTAAATTGCATCATATGGTACGGAAGAACAATTTTTCAATGTGTTCCCCTACACTGATCCTTTTTCCCTACTAAATAAATAATCATAGGGTATGACTAATACTGACTCAACTATGAAAAATCCATATGTCTTGAATCATAAGATTTTAATGGAAGGTATCACAATTTGGAAAATTATATCCCAAAACTATGTTCTATATTATGTGTCTCAATCTTAGGGGGAGTGTTTTTTTGGAATGACTCGCATAGATTTTCTTATCCATGTTACATCCATGAAATTGAATAAAAACATCTAAAATTGTATAGAACCATCACAAAACAGATAGATAAGGGATATATAAAATTATGAAAAAAAAGGGATTTATGTAAATGAATGTCAGTTTGAGTGGTTAAAATTACAGGATGACCCCACTATAACTTCATTATGTGAAATCACTTTATCCCTCATCCATAATCTTTTTTGGTGGGGGGTAACTGATGGATCCCATCACACTCATCATTTATCATAGCTACAACTCAAAAAACAATGTCTTCCTATCACACATAGTGCTCCACCTCTATGGACGCAATATCCTCTAAAGTTATACATTTATTAAATCCATCTACTTAATCCTTATACATCAATCACTCATCTGATGACAGACATGAGACCCAATGTCTATGATTTCCATGATGACCAAATGTCATAATGTAAAATATTCCCAAATACATGGCATATAATCACAAATTTATTGATTTTTATTGCATCATTAATACCCCATTTTTTAAACTATTTCATACATCTACATAAAATTAGTTGTACATTGAAAAATCCAAAAAATCAAAGGATAGAAATCATCCACAAGATCAATTTTAAAAAATTTTATGACATGATTTTTTTTGTCATTAACGGAAACATTCCAAGATGTGTGGAGAACTATTATGCCATGAATGAGATAACCCAATATATAATAAGATATTCCCACAAAATTTCATTCCACTAGTATATTGATTTTTTGTCTCCTAACAAAATTCATTGAACTTGTTGTACCAGTCTTGAGTTCTTTATCACCGCTTATAAATCATCAACATTATGTTTTCCACTGATGATAATTTATATAGATACCCCATCCAAAAATTATATTTGGGTGCACTAATATATTAGTGGTGATACCCATCCCACCTCATATTTGATTTCTACATCTAATGATGCTTGAAATGTGACAAATAGAACCACCAACATATTTTTCCACACCATCATACATTCCCCATTTTTATAAGAGAGACGTTATAGCGCATCTATCCATCCCACATCGGGCCTAGATGGAAGGTTCATAAGAGTTATCACACCCATCCCTTGTTTGGGGAATCCCACATAGTGGTGCAAGCATTTCCAGTAATTTTGGGATACTTGTTCCACTTTTTACGTCACATGAATTTATATATTATATTAAAAACATTCTTAGATTAATATAAAATATTATGAAACTATTATTTAATAAATAATATTTTTGTTATAAATATTTTTTTCAATATAATAACAAATAAATAATTGTTTAATTAGTATTTTCAATACAATTAGCTATTGATAATATAATTAAAATAATTATATATATATATATCGATGAATAATATAAATTATACAAATTATTAATATAATTAGAAATAAATATCAAATTATATAAGATGATAGAAAATTTAATATTATATAATATTATTTATAAATATTAATTAAAAATATAAATATAAATACATAATTTATACTGTTATTATAGATATGTAATTTCAATCAAAAAACAATGTTGAACTAATGTACTCATAGTGGGTTAAGCCTCATCCCTCCACAGATGGGTTAAAATGCACCCCTTGGACTTATTTTATTTAATTTTATAATCCCCAAGTTCATTAATGACATGGATGCGTAGCTTCAATTTTCCCTTTAATCCCCTAAAGGGGATGGCAAGAAGGCCTGTATGAAAAGATATAAAATTCAAATAGTAGATTTCAATATTGATTTTATACCCCTGACCATCCAGAGTCATTTATCATGTAGAACCAGTTATTAGGTCAACCCGTCCCTTCCAAACACCATGCATCATGATGGCCACTGATTCAACTTAGTAGAGTGCACCACTATCCCCCATTAGTATGTGGGAGGAATTATAGAGAATATGTTCTGTAACACACCTCTCTCAATTGATCTAGACACCTATTAATGGTTGTGTAGCTCCCCACTATATGAAGATCTAGTTACATCACATCATCATATAGGAACCACAGTGATAAGATTTAACTATAAGGGAACCAAGCCATCTGTCTTTATTTAATTGATAGTTGGTGAAAACAAGATAATACAACCATCATATATCATTGCCACCCAAATGGAGGAACATGCATATTGTTAGGATTATTCCACAAACTTATTGTATCATGTGTGGTCTATTATTATCAAGAATCCTTCTTAATTATAGATTATTCCCCAAATACCATTTATGAAATGTTTAGGAGGATATTGGCATAAATTCCAATGAAATAGGATAAAATAAAATCTATATGTTGTCTGTATTGTTACTAAAAACCATATTTTAACCAATTCTATCATATTTCTACTTAATCAACATTAAACCATTAAAATGGTAATTCATCAGGGGTTGAGAAACCCAGCCTCATGGATTATGTGAAAGAGATTAATATCATGACCCTGACCCCCTAAATTTTATAGGATGTAGAGGGAACTATCCTTATGTGATGTCCATTAGACATTAAGGGATGAAAATAAATGAAAAGTGTATACCATGATAATGTGGGTTAATTTACACTAGTCATCAAAAATGAAATAGATTAAAAAAATATAATAATATAATTCATGATACAACACCAATAACTCATATAATGGAAATAAATCACTCTGATCAGAGTCATGGATAAAGAAAAATTTCTACATTAGTCAATGAGACCAAATAAACAGTGACTTAGTCACAATATCATGAACCTACCAAAAACCACTAACATCTATCACCATGATCCTAATCCCACCATGTAAGATTAAAAATATTGTTGTTGTGCTTGCAAGGCACGATACAGTATACTTACATGTATAATTATATCCATGATTTTGTATATCAAATATGGTGAATGTCATGAGGGTGGTTATACAACCCTAAAACACAATCCTGGGGAGACCTTCTAAACACTCCACTATGATAAACTCATGTTACAAAAAACAAATGTTATAAAATAGACATTTTAAATATAAATTAAATTAAAAAAATTATATATTTAATGAAATAACTCACATTAAATGATTATCCTTGACATTTAAAACATATAAATTCAATGAAAAAACCCAATACAACATTGAAGAACTATTATAATCATTAAATAGAAACCCATACCTTCGTAAGAATGTTTTCACATGGAAGAACAATATTTTGGGCCATAAATTTTGAATTGTAGCCTAGTTATCTTCAATAAAGCGATTTCCTTATAATCCATAGTATTGCATTATAGCCAATTATATTTTATAAAATCTAAATTCAAAATCATATTAATGAGTCCAATTAATTCTTATGAATTTCTATAATACAGAAAAAGTAATCATATTTTAAACTCCATTGGTGAATTTCATCATACACGTTAATCGTGACACCCACAACCCGTCGACTTAATGTCAAAAAAACATTATTTTTTATAGAATTATTCAAAAAAATATTTCATTAAAAAATGAATAATTCATTTCATGGAAATGAATCACCAATTTTTTATGAATTTTTTGACTAAGATATAATCCTCATACATTTATTATTGTCTCAATGATGAAATCATGTCACACAAATTTAGATCAGGGACTTAACTACCCAGGTATGATGATTCTATTCAAAAGACCCTACATAAGAAGACCTATAAATTGTATTTAACAATCAAATCCTTGTTATTGGATTCCTAATAATATATAAAAATATGTATGAGGATGATGATAAAATGGGTATTACATATTTGATTCAAAGGTCCAATGCTCCCTCAATCAGATAGACTGGGAACCCGAGTGAAGGGAGCCACCAATGTATCAAAATGGTAACAAATTATTCACGAATATGAAACCAGAAAAAGGAAATACATGTTTGAAAGAACTATTTGTTTATATATTTTTGTAAACTCAATAATTAAATCTCATGGATAGGTCACATGGTCTAAAAAACCATTCCCTATACATAAGAATTGGAATTTCCAGAAAACATCCAATGATGGATGGTTACCTCATTGATTTTCTTAAACATGTATTAAAAAATCCACAACTAAGATACATTATTTAATGAAAAAGTGTTTACATTTGAGTTCCTAATGTTTTATCATAACCATCGACTAATTATTGGCCATTAAATATACATTTATAACATCTAGAGACCATCCAAATAATCCCATAATATATAGAATGTGTTTCATAATATATTTATAGGATATGAAATTGTATAGTATCATAATTGATGGCTATTATATTCTTCCAACCATTTGTATATCCATTTTCATATTAAAGTATTTCTATAAATTTAATATATAATCATAGACAAATGTTCAAAGATATCTATCATTCTCCAAAATCAACTGATATACGGAATGATTCTACTTTAAGATATCTATCTATATTACTTGTTTAATTTTATAGATTTGATCATTCCCGTTAGATGATATTGAATAATTTTTTAACTAAATTTAATATCCTACACAATAATAATTGGATCCCATTTTATTACAGAATAAGAATAAAACTGGCACATTGATCTTGATGATATCAAATACTCATGTGAAATATTTAACCAGGGATTCAATGCTACCCAATAGAAAAACTCACTAATAATTTAAAGAATTTCATCTGGTCCAGTAAATGGATGGGATTTCATCCTTTCCAATCCAAGAAGAAATTAACAATTATTAAATATTCAGTTAATATACAATAATTTCCTTCCATATTGACCAAATAAAATAATAATAGGCAAAACAAGATTTATATTATTGTATGAAGTTGCATATCTTATGCACACTATCAATGTATTCATAACAATTTAGAATATATTCACTCCATGGTAGGGATTTTTTTAAACCTCCACCTAAATAGTGTATTTTGATATGCAGGACTATGAAATTAAATAGAAACATGAGAATATGATTGAGTCATCCAAACAACACATCGAAGACATCATTTTTTGAAACAAATGATAATTTCCACATACATTAAAATCAACTAATCTGATTGTACTATTAACTCTCAAAACATTACCACATATCGGTGTTCAAAATTCATTACCATTTAACCAATTCCATATTTTTTAAGATTACCCAATAAAAAAATGTTATTACCAAGATTATTCATACTTATATTTTAAATTAAATATGTGTTTTTTGTTCTATTTTATACCATCAACACCTCCCCACCATTATTTTTTAATCTAATGGTAAGACATTTATATTTTCCGGGAGGAATATTCTTGAACATGGACACTCAAATAATAAATTTCAGATAATGATCCAAAATCATAACATAATGTTTCTCTATACCACATGATTTAATGCCAGAAACATGACCCATTAATCTGCATTTATGCTGTACTTTTATAACCATATATGTAATTACTTTTAGTATATGTTATTTTACAACTACTAGATCATGATTACTCTGAACTATTATGATAGGTAATTGGTTATAATATAATTTAGAAAACATGAAAAAGAAACATAAAAATAAACTACAACATAATGATATAATGATTCATTTAGGTACAGATAAATTTAAATTTTAATATTGATAAAAAAAATTCTCACACATTGTTAAATCTATATATATAACCTTATTTCCACCCACTCCTTATATGAAGTAGTTAAAACAAATATTTTTTCATTTTCAATAATACTGGTGATGACCCGAGGGATGTGAATACCATGAAAAAAAATGTTATATTTTTCATGAATGAATATGGAAATGACACATTCAAAGTCTTGGGTTTGGATTAATGAGATGAATATTGGGTCATTAATTTGATTAATAAATCTATTCATAGTTGATAGTGGTTTTTTTATCTTTATCCAATAAAATATGGCTATCAAATGATCCATATAGTACAATTTCTCCACATGCCCATGTGAGAGAGGAAGTCGATAATTCACATTGGGACTCGACCTGGGCATGCCAACAGACCCATAGAGAATCATGGGTCCCACTAGAAGTAGATAGTCCCATGTACAATGCCAAAATTTCCCGAGCATATAGGTGCATGAATAACCAGTTTCATAAGCTCAGTGGATCGAGGACTGAGATAGTATGTTCTTCAAATGGTATTGGTGCTGAACCCAATCTTGTTTCAAAAAAAGGTAAGTTATATAATGATATATATATCTTGTGTAAGTTAGATGAGATATTAATGGGGGAAGAAATATTTTAATACTGAATAACTATTGGTTATCCAAAAATTCCCTAGATGCTCATAACTATCTGATCATGCCTTCAACTGATCATGATCATCCACTATAGACTTCAACTTCACCTGATTATAAAAACCACCAAGTGCTATAATATTTTGAACTCAAATGATCTCGTACAACATAGACTTTCATCTTGAACCCCTCTTCCTTCTACCACCCATGTCTTCCAATGGTTCAAAATGAAAAATACAGTTTCTCGACATCACTACTAACACTCTAGACCCTCACTGATATCAACACATGACTGAGACAACCTAGAGGTGTCACCATTTGAAACAAGAAATGATTCTTGTTTCCTTCCATGAGATCCCCCTTAAACCATCAATGTTTTTTCATGGTCATTATTTCGTAATGTGACATAACATATCATATGTACTAAGTGACGTCATGATAAGTTCAATGATGGAGAACCCCTTCCACCTTCGACATATTTTACACATAAATTAAATCATATTTTTTCACACGGCTTCATTGAAGGAGATCTAATCCATCACATGATCATCCGTCAATCGAGTGATCAATGTGAAAATGAGGATTTTCCAGTTTTTTTATTACCTTGAAATTTTCCTCCTTTAATTATTTGTTCATATAATTTAAATTTTATTTTAATGTCCTTGCAACATCATAGATGAATATCAAAGTGTACGGTTCACCACCTCGGCAGTGTGGGTAGAATTCATCCCACACAATGCTGTGTCATAACAATTCTCCCATGGATTATATAATCCCGGATACGTTCACATAAATCCAATGAATATGGAGGGAGATAAGATCTAGAAAATAAGGAATGGGGGATAACCAAATATGTTGACCACCACTATATGAGAGCTTATCATGTAAATTTAATGACCTCTCACATGAGAATTTCCCATGGAATTTAATCATGCTAGTACATCATGTGATCATCATGCGAACACGAAATTGCATGATCTGAAAATATCATACGCACGTATTGAAAAAAATAATATCTCTTTTTAGACATGGTTTTGTTTTAGAAATAAGGAATGATACTCACAACCCACCTCCCATAAAATCATGTTACCACATGAGGAGTTAAAAAACACCTAATGATCCATATAATGAGATGGTTTTAGTGAAAATATCTGAGGACATGCTGTTGAATGAAGACACATATTATCAGGCATGTTGATAACTGATCATGCCCCCTTTGTTACTGATCATGTTGTGGGAGGTGTGACCCCATTGGGTACCCTCGAACATGTATCCATATTTTCACTCCAAGAAACATTCCTTATATGTGTTTTCAACACTTTGAGAATGGCCCTATGGATATAATGGGGTCATATAATTTATTTGAAACCTCTTCCATGTATTGAGTCTATGAATATCAGATGATTATATTTGGGAATGAAAATTGATCGCTTTATCGTGCTATATATTTGTTTGACCATCCGGTGAAGAAAATGAATAATGATGGGAACCCATGCGGAAGACCATGGACATGCACTATAAAAAATTCATGATCTCCCATAATACCTGTTTCCAACGCTTTTGTCGGGGCGCACACGTCCGTCCGCTGGGGCGCAACTGGCGCAACTTTTTTTGTTACCCCGCATTCCTGCTTTCCAAAGGAGGGCGGCATTCGCTCCTCATTCAGGGACGTCTGCTCCTTGATCAAAATGGTATGATGGGATGTTGGTTCATCCTTCCATGGATTCCTCCAAGAAACTTGTCACCTAGTCCAGGTCTCCCTCGTAGATTTAATACTTTGTTCGTGAAACTTTTCCCAATGCCATATTTCCATGGACTCCGGTTAATTACACTGCTTTTGTCAGGACATTCCAAAGGGTCTGTTTAGGGCAGCTACCTTCAGTTGGGGGAGTAGTCACATCGAGACATCATTAACATGTCGTAACACTGGGGGATTGGCGTGTCTGTTGTTGGTCCCTTATTATTGGTCTTCTCGAGGGCGCAAAATCCCACAGAATCCCACATCGAACGCAGGGAATTGAATGAAATAGTAATGTATCTGTGGTTTTCCTCAGCTTCCCATGTTTGACACGGGGTATGCCGCAAGTTTAACATCTATCGGAGACGTATCAGGCTAATCAGAACACTAACTGGAGTGGATCATACTGAGGACCCCTCTTGAGGGAACACTGATATAGGATCCATCCCGTGGGTGGCTTCCCGGATGCTATGGAGTGGAGTGGGGTGGCATGATACCACCGGGATGTGGCGCCCTAGGTAAGCATCAGGGTGGATGATGGAGGATGGCATGGAGTGGAGGGTGAATGAAATGGGGTCGTCATGGACGTGACGGTGGTGATGGGCTTGAGCCTCGAAGAGTCTTTCTACGTATCAACGTGATGAGGAATTGAAGTCCGTGTATTTCGATGATACGGTTGGCCACCTAAGGAGGCGGCCTGTGAGAATGGACACATGGGTGGGACCTAGAGGAAGTGGAACCTCCAGGTTGTGGCATGACCTTCCCAAGACACATAAGCTTGAGGGAGAGATCAAGATGAGACATGAGTGACGTGCTTGAGCCTCGTGGAGGCTTCCTACATATCCCCATTGTAGGGAATCAAATACTATGTAGTTCAGTACGGAATGGGGCTTACACTCTGAGGCAGCCCAAGGATATGGGGGTCGGTGAACTGACATGAAGGGACCAGGGGTCCAGGTGGACATGAACCTTATAGAGGCTTTCCATGTACCATGCCTTGACATGGATCAAAGACCATGTAGTTCAGTTTGGACGCCAGAAGGCCGACGTGTGGGGACCAGGGGTCCAGGTGGACTTGAACCTCATGGAGGCTTCCAACGTACAATGACTTAGCATGGATCAAAGACCACGTAGTTAAATAAAGGGGCGTGGGGGAGAACTGACATGGATGAGGACCTTGGTCCGATGATGTGGGGGGATTACACTCTAGGCTGCATAGGTGTTGGTGAACCAACACGCAAGGAGTTGGAATGACCAACTTGTGGTGGTCTTGAACCTCGTGAGGCTTCCTACATACCATGTCTTGACATGGATCAAAGACCATGTAGTTCAGGTGGGGTTTTGTTGGCGAACCGATGTGAAGGTGAACTCGGGGAGTCCACTGGTGGTGGACTTGAACCTCGTGAGGCTTCCTATGTACCATGCCTCAGCACGGATCAAAGACCACGTAGTTCGGGATTGTCACAAAGGCTTACCACCAGACCCGAATGTAGTTTAACGTCATGGGGGATGAGGCTGAACCCTAACGAGAATAAACGACGGGCGGTGGACTTGAACCTTGTGGAGGCTTCTAACATACCATGCCTTGACATGGATCAATGACCCCGTATTTTAGATGGGGTTTTGTCGGTGAACCGACATGAAGGTGAACCCAGGGGTTCCACTGGTGGTGGGCTTGACCCTCATGAGGCTTTCTACGTACCATGCCTTGACATGGATCAAAGTCCACATAGTTCCGGTATACAGTTTAACATCATGCTGGACTAGGGCATACAGTTTAACGTCATGTTGGACGAGGGAATTTTCATGGTCAATGCTTACTAAAAGCCCGCGTAACTCAGGCTCGGTGTGAGAAACAAGAGGTAGCAGAGACCTGACAATCACGGCACGAAGGGTGCGTCCGTGAGAAGCGAAGAGGGGATTTCACGTTGAGTGTCCCATGGTGCTGGTATATACTCTAGGATGGAGGCCTGAGAGCGACAAAGAGCAGAGGGAGAGGGATTTGGGACCGAATGAAGGAGGTGCCTCGTTCCCTATCACGCCCTCCGCTGGCCCTAGCGGTGAGGAAGTACGGAGGTGCATGGGTGATACCATACACAAGAGGGGATAGGGGGATTACACCAAGGTGGTTTCTCTTCCCCACAGACATACTCCACTTCCGGAAGAAGGATATCATCCCATATGAGGGTGATTTCATTCCCGTGGAGATGATCGGTGTAAAGAATATCTGAGACGGGGGGACCCTGCGTGCGAGGCATGAGGTTAGGTCAATGTTTAACATAATGTGTTGAGGACGAGATTCTTGGTAGTTTAATTTCTTGCAGCTCGGATGATGTGGGATTACTCCGAACCCCAAGGACATACATAACCCGTACCCTCTGCCCATTGTGGGAGGGAAGTAATCGGCAAGGCCGTGGAAAAGGGGGGTCGCAGAGCGAACCATCGAGGGTTCCACAATGGCGTGGTTATGTGAAGAAGCAATATCCATTAGCGTTCCTGTGTGAAGAAGCATTATGAAAAGCAACACAACGGGTGGTGTCATCCATGGGACTTTGAAGTCACATCATGCAAGCTTAAAGGGGCGAACAGGGGGATTTCCAAGGAGAGGGGTCCACAGGTAGGGGCCTTATGGAACACGATTTCTCTACGTAGTAGATGGAACTTGAGAAGGGGTTTCTTCATGAAATGGAGTGCTTTGGCCTTAGCATGGGGCAATGGTGCGTATGGGAGGTGCTTCGCGAAGTGGAATGGAATTCACGGAGCACTACCTTGCGATGTAGACATGCCTCGCGAAGCATGTTGCTGCTCAACAATGTTATTCGCAAAGTACAATGATCCTACCTTGGAATATGGATCACATGTACAGGATGGGTGTTTTGCGAAGCATAAACGCTCCACAACTGCCCGAGTCCCCTTGAGGATCCCCTTCCTTTGTGAATTCTCTTAGGCTTTGCGAAGGGCATTTCTCTTAGAATAGAGGCTCAAAAAGAGAGATGGTGAAGGCATCTCGCAAAGAAAAAAATACCTTGTGGAGCTCATGATTCCCGGGGCGAAGGGTGCTTCGTGATTTGGGAGCTGAGAATCTGGAAGGTCGGATTATCCACCTGGAGAGCTCAGGGGTTCCTGGTATTTATAGGCATGGGGCACCGCGAGGTAGAGCTCACGCAACACAAAGGGGGCTTCGGTTACTGCGCGGAGGGTTGTGAACGTGAACCAGGTTCGTGGAGCATTACCACCTCTTCTGCTTCGCGGCGGGATCGCGAACATCAGGGTGTCCGTGGAGTGTTACCACCTCTGGGTCTTCGCGGTGGCCATGAAGTTTGGGGGCCCTCAGTGTCGGAGCTTCTTAAGGCAGCGCGCAGGCTTCTTTTTAATCTTCCCTTTTCGTCCAATATTTTGGCACCTATAAATGCACCCCCTCAGACTTGGAGCTGTGGAGGGATAAAGGGTCGAAGTCTGTGGGAAAATCTCCAAAAGTTTCGGTCATTCGCCGGGATGACTCATGAAGAGGGCGCGCGAGGCGGACAATGGCCGCATGTTCCGGATGTGTCGCGATGCTCCGCGCGGACTGGACGCACTGCGATGCTCCGGGGTTTCCACCTATAAATAGGGGGGATGACCTCTCTTTTGTCCTCTCTCTAATCCATGACTTTTGTCCTTTTGCGCTCTAGAAATTGCGAAGCTCCGCGTACTTCGCGTCTTCTCACCACGAATCGAGATTCGCGGCAAACATTGAGTCTCTGACTACATGACTACCCCAAGAGAACGTCTACTTGCAAGCCGAGGCCAGGCTCCGTGTCTTTGCTTTGTGAACGATCTTCCGGAGCAATCTTCGCGAACCCTCTTCGCGACCCGAGCCGAAATTTTTTGTGTTCTGAAACCATAATGGCCCATCAAGAATCTGTGTTCAGGGTGCTTGCAGACGCCGCTCGGAGGGATGAGATGACCAACTGTCCGGGCTTGGGGAGCTGGTCCGAAGCCACTCAGACAATAATTCGTTGACAGAACTGCTATCATAAATCCAAAAGAACTATCTGCTATCCAAAAACTACCCTTGTATGGCTTCGTTCTATGGGATGATGTCTTCATCCCAGAGGCGAGCAGGGACAAATCAGCTTGCTGGTTCAGGAGCACGCCCTGTCAATGCCAATGGGTTAGGGCGGTCGATGGTTACACAGGGAGGACTTCACGCCTGTCACCGCCGACTGTATGTACAACCACGTGAATAACATTCATGGGAAGCCCTTGCAACTGGAGATCCCACCCTCTGTACCACACTATGCTGAAGGCAGCTTTGCAGGATCTGAAGAAGGGGTGGTCCGATGAGTGGGACTTACGCCAGGGTGGCAACTTCACCAACGACTGTGCATGGTCCTACTTTGTAGGCACCTCATGCGAGGAGTTTGGGGCCGATATGAGGAGGGTGGGCATGTATTAGGTGACATGAGCTTCACAATTCCACATTTATAAACCAAAACACCTGCTGCCGGAGCTGTTGAGCAGATGGTCATCTAGAACCAACACTCTTCACCTGCACCATGGGGAGGTGGGCATCAGTCAGTGGGATGTCCATCAGATCTCGGGGGTCGCGATCATGGGGGCCATGTATGATGAGTTCCTCCCAGTAATGAGCGTGTGGTACGATCTGGAGTAGATGCCATGGCTGGCGCTGACACTGATGAGACTAGTCCTGGGAGAGGACAAGAAGGCAGAGAGAGATGTCCACTTCCAGAAGTGTTTCAAGAACTTCATGAACTTCTTAGAGGATTGGGAGTTCCCTCCAAGGACTCGAACATGCCCGAAGGGGACTCAACGGGGCACTGAGCATTCGTACTAGAGGCTCTTGGAGGACAGCCACTGGAAGACCTGGGGCGTCAGTGTCAATACTGAACATCGGCCAATTTTCAGGTTGGCGACGGTTATCACGACCATTATCTACAGTTAAATCCAGCCAATGAGGGATACCAACATGGCGGGGCGGCCCAGCTCGTTCATCATGGTGTTCATGCTGGCCATGGGAAGGTGGGTCAATCTGGGGATTCCGATTCTCACCAGATTGTATAGGATATTGTGGGATGTCAGCGAGGGAAAGAAGCCACGGAGGATATGTGGGCTCTTCCACCTTTTGTATGGGTGGATCGCAATGCACATCAGGGGGGTTTACGAATATACAAACCCCATCTTGCCGCCAAAGTGTAACTTTTTCCCATCCATTCAGAATGCGGTTGGGAGCTTCCTATTCAAACTGACTGTACCGATGGTGCTGAACCAGGTATGGAAGGCGAGTGAGTTTAACTTCCACCTATTTCCATTTCCAATGAGGGTTCTCACTGACGACATTCTGTAAACAGAAGTGCAGAAGGCCTACCTCCTGGCCTTTCAAGGCGGAGTTTTGGTGGCCCGGGTAGACCGTGAGCCGCTCTGCGAACCGTACACCCTGCATCGGTTCGCGAGGCAATTCTAGTGCCTGCAGCGGCTGACCCCGTAGGTCTACTGGGAGGTATGTCATAAGGAGAACCCATGTGTAATGAGGCAGTTGTGGCTCATGTTCACATGGGAAGAAGAGAAAATGTGAATTTCATTACCTCTATCCACTGCCGCTTTTGGACTGGGGAATGAGAATGTTATCAGCTGGGTGGCAGATTATCCAGGGGAAATGCTGTAGCAGGCAACTGTTCGATCCGGTGATGTCATGCCTCCCTATCACGAGGTTGGGGTCGGAGGGAAGCAAGGGCCTCTCACTGTGGTGGGGCTGCCATTGTGGCAAGACCTGGGCCAATTGAGAATGTGGAAGCAGTGGATGATCCAACAGTGGTAGTGTACCCGGTGGTTTCGGGAGAGGAGAGACCTCCGGAGGGGCGGCTGCCGATGGGATTTCGCAAGATATCCACCCAGGATCCAGGGAAGCAGATGCGCCACATCGACATACAAGAGTACGCCATCTTCCCGGAGGCCTGGGATATTTGGGACATCAACCGACAAATCCTCAGTCCACTCGAGATGTGGGCACACCTGAATCGCCTCGGGATGGAGTTACCGGGAATAGGCCCAATCCATGTTGGTTTCGTGGCATCTATGGTAGAGGCAGACCAATATCTGGATGAGCTGGAGGACTACGTCCACTCTAGTGGTGTCCCACACCCAATGACAAACTGGGTGAGGGTACTGCTGGATTGGACGGTTCCCCCACAGCTATCGGCTTCCGATCATAGGGAGAGCTTCCCCTTCCGAAAGAATCAGAGGAATCATCTCTGGGGGATGGGGCCTATGGAGGGAGCCCATTGGAGGAGGGAAAAGTCGGAGATCAAGAATCGGATTCCTACGACATTGCGGAGGTTCTCAAGGTATCATTCCAAATCCCTTTCCTCAGGGTCCTCTCTCAAGCAATTATGGACCTATTACGAACATTTGAACCGTGCAGGAGGAATGTGTATGCAGACCTCGCTCTCGCCCCATGGAGGGTGATGATGCAGGACCTTCAGAACCCACACCTGTGGCTGTGTCCAGTTTAGTGTCTGCCAGGGATTGAACACATGGGGTGGCTCCTCCAGAATATCCAGACCTTCCAACAGTATACGGAGGATCACGCCTCCCGGTCGCATCATCATCGACTCAGGAGCATCACCAGGAGTTCGATCTCTTTATTTTTTTTCTCCACTGGGTTAACTGCTATTATATGTATATTGTGTCAACTGATGTTCATGCCCTTCCATGTCGTACTGTTCTCCGACTGTCCTGGGATGTTGCGGAAAGGCTGGTTGGGATGTCTGGTGGCATCCCTCCTAGTGGCATGCCGGTGACTGTGGAGATAGTTCCCCCACCTGCCAGAGCTGCATCAATACCTATCATTGATGGGACCACTAGCAGGGTTGTCACCGAGTTTATTAAGGTGGAGTATGATGATGAGGATCAACCGGCTGACCCATGTCCCGCCACACCTGCTCTGGTGCAAGATGTCACGCCAGATTCAACACCAGACGCAGATCCCACTGATGATTTCCTACGGACGTATCTCGCGTACAAGCCTACCAATCACACGGATTGGGATGAAACGACCTCCGATGAAGAAAACAACAAAATAGTCTATCTTCGATCGTAGAAGTTAATCACACACTTCATCAATGACACCCCCCAAGCGCTATGGTTGAACGAAATTGACAGACTCCAATCGTGACTGCGCGAATTGTGCACTGGGGGAGTGGATGCCCAACGTCCTCATACAATCATTCGAGATCTAGTGGCAGATAATATCCATGTGTATGATCATGGGAACAGCGTGGGCTGGATACAGAGGAAGGTGACAAGTTTCATTAAGCTCTAGGAGGCTGAAAACGATGTCCAATAGCTGCAGGCCTGGGCGGATGAGCATTCAGCCTCTCTCAATGAACAATCTGAGCTGATATTGCGATTGAAGGCCCTACTAGAAGAGGCGGAAGAGTGTATGAGGAAGGATTCTGAGGAGATGGCCATCATTTAGGCTGGAATATAGCGGGCCCGAAATGAGGCTGATGAATTTCACCCCATCGCTGCTGAGGAGGTGTGAGAGCTGAGTTGATGGCAAAATTCCTCGATGCCACCGGTCGAAGGGTGGCGGAGCAGCAACACTCATTTTACAAGGTTAATCCATCCAGGGGGGAGTTTACCCTAGGGTAATGTAATAATTACAAACCCTTTAATGGTACTTTAGTTCTTCGATTTGTTTTTCATTGAATGTCATAGCATGAATGATTTAAACTGGTTGCACCGTTTCCTTGCATCCATACAATGTTTGCAGATCGTCCAACGACAATTCACTAATCTCACATGGGTCTGGCCCTATGTGAGAAGCATGAGATAGTCACCTCATCATCCCACACAACATAGGAGTGCAAACTAGGATTCAGGCATCTGGGGTTTTGATAACTAGTCCAGATTTTCGGGAAGTTTGTGTGACCTGACTATAGAAGGAAGTTCTCAGAACAACCATTTTATAGTTTTTTTCAACGCACTCTTGTGCATGAATGGTGCAATGCCAGGGGTGATGAAATCTGTGAGAATAGATGGAAATTGGAAGAGTGAATCACGATACCCATGATTCAGAACACTGTGGGGGTGGCGTGAAAATGAAGGGAAACTGTTAACCGTGGTGAAAAATGGTGTCCTTACAGCGTTATCCTGAGATGGGGGAAACAAATGAGGGTTGACCGTTGACCATGTTCGAAACACAGGACCATGTCAAAAATGTTGTCAGATGTCTTCTGGGGCATTGGCCCAGGAAGGTAGGTGAGCCGATGCGGCATGGGACCAGGCTGTTAGGGGGTCTCTTCAGACATGAATGAGGATGATGATCCGAATAAGGGGCACGCGAAGTGTGGGAATTGGAGTGATGGTTTTTTCAAACATAATAAAACACTCATTAAATTACACCACCATGGTGGGAGTACTCTAGATGGGCACATTGGTTTGATCATGGCTCAGTCTTTCTTTCAGACAGGGCCTCTCTGGAAAGGGAGTTTGTCGCTTCCCAATATCATCTTGGGGCATCCTGAACATGTTTAGAGCAGAGTTCTGGTTGTTCAGTTCCCTGCAAGGGGTCCGGCCAGGGGGCTGGAAAGGGGAAGAATAGGTTTTATAACTCCTGGGGGATGGATGCTAGGCAAAATACCGGGGTGTCTCTACGTATCCCATAAGGATGAGAATTAAGCCGTACATAGTTCTGGAGGCACATTTTAACATCAAGTAGGACGATAAGAGGCCTGGACGCATTGGTACATACCCCACAAAAACTACTAAGCCCGCGTAAGTTATACTCGATGTGGGAAACAAAAATAAATTGAGAAATTTCCTGACACAAGAAGGGGCAGGATAGGGAGGCGGAACACTCGGTGAATACCAACCCAATGATGCTAACATGCCCATGTGGTGCACCTAGACGCGTGAAGATATAGAGCCTAGTACGTAGGAATTCCACTTGGACATGAGGAAGTGGAAATGTAAGAATAATGATTCTCAGAATTTGGATCACAATGATGGTAGCGTGACGATGGAGGATAACTGTTGACCATGGCAGAAACGCAACATCCAAATCACATTTATCATAGAATGGAGACAAACAAATGAGGGTCGATCGTTAACCATGTTCGAAACACGGTACCATGTCACAAATGTTGTCAAATGTCTTCTGGGGTGTTGTCCTAGGATGGTAGTTGAGCCGATGCATCTTGAGATCAGGCTGTTAGGAGTTCATTTAGACATGGAAGCAGATGAAGATCCAAATAGCGAGCACATGAAGCTCGGAGATGGAACGAGGGGTTGTTTCCGTGAGAATTCCACACTCCGGGCTCTTTGTAAAAACACATATGGATACTTTAATGATAGTATCGGACATAGGGAATAGAGTCCCTTACCATAGATAGATATTAGTTTTGTGTTTTAGAATTCGGACCATGGATGGTTAAGAATAGCACAGGACACTTGGTAAGGTGGTTACAAAACTCGACGTGAATGAGGATGTAATCATACACCATGCGTCCTCTCGGGGAAGTGCTCGAGTCGAAGGACCGAACACGAAAATTAGGTTGGGCCCACGGGGAGTGCCCAAGCACTCCTACATAACCCATTACAATGGGAATCAATCCATACATAGTTCTAGAAGGTGGTACGGTATGGTAAAGTACCAGTGAAAAAGATGAAAGGGGTGTGCGGGTTTAGCCCTTACACCAAGAAAAGTGGTATTTGATAGATCTTGTTTGTCCATTATGGTGAGTGGTTTTTTTGTTAAGCGACAGACCTAGGGTGGCATGTCCGGGTGTCGCCACAAGAATCAAGCCGTAGTAGTCATTGAAAAATTGTATGGCGCATAACCAATACCCAACATGACGTTCTCTATGATGAGGTCTTCACAATGCGGTGTCGTTTTTCATCATGCGGCCAGGACAATAATGTCATAGTTTTGGGTCATGTGATGGGACCAAGCATGCATTTTAATGTCTTGCAGTGCAGACATAGTAGAGGCGATGCTAGGCGGGGAATGTGCATGGTGTCATGAAACACGACCGATGTGAATAGGGACATGACCCCACATCACATTGTATGCCACATCGAGAGGGAGGCCTCAGGTCGAGGGGCCTTTTTAGAGGTAAGATGTGAAATAGGGGGGAGAGACTGGCTCCCCAAATGGGCTGGACCGGAGGCATCCAGGCGGTCCTACGCATCCCATAAATATGGGAATCAAGTTGTACGTAGTTCATATGAGATCTTAGTTTATGGTCCTAGATCTCGGACCATTGGTGGGTGACAACCTTCTGAGTAAGCGTGGACCTCGACCAGATCCCTAAGCCCACGTGAGTAAAACTCGGTGTGGGAAACAAGGGAGGAATATCCTTATTGCAATACCCAGAACATCCATCAAAGGGGAGTCGGCAGAGAGCCCCGAAAAAAACCTTTAACACGGCTTTGTCCTCATAATGCACTGGTGCGAACTGAGGAGTAGTACCAATAGCTTCGAAACTCTACTTGGACATGATGAGGTGGAGAAGGATGTGAATTGTGTACCCGACATTTTTTGCTTAATGGGGAATGGCGTGGCGATGGAGGATAATTGTTAACCGTGGTGGGAAATACAGTGTCTATATTGCATTAGTGTAAAGTGAAAAAAAACGAGCATTGACAGCTGACCATATTCACAATGCGTGATTTGTATCGATTTGTTGTCCAAACCCCTTAGGGGGTGTTGTCCCGTATCGATAGGAGATACCTTATGTGTAGTATGTAGGCCATTCTTGGGGGTCCCTCTAGGTGTGAGAGATAATGGAAGCAATGATGAAGGGATACACATAGCCTCAAAAGTGGATGAAAACATTTCTGATAGAGTCTGACATCCCAGGAAAAAAATAGTACCCTTAGGCACATTGGTGAACCGCCGAAATGGGTCAGCGAGATGGCTCAGGAGGGAGAGTAGGCCATGTGTCAAAGGCAGGATAGGGATTCCTGGGAGATGGGGCTGTACCCAAAGCCTAGACATTCAGGTGATCCTACATATCCCATAAGGATGGGAATCAAGCCATACGTATTTCTATAAATGTGGTTTAACGTCATGCAGGATGAGATGCAGTTTATCTTCATGTGGGAGGATGAAGAGGGGAGTAGGACTCCCTAGACAGAGGAGGTGTACGGCGCGACGAGTAACCCGACGTGGAAGAGGACATGGTCCCACACCACACCGTATAGTCCGGGTAAGAAGTTGGGATATGGTGCTCGAGATGGCCAAGGGGCCTGACCAACATGTAGTTTAACGTCTTGTAGTAAGGACATGGGTGGGATAACTGTATCTCATCCGGGGATGTGTACAGCATGGCATGAATCCCGAAGTAAATGAGGACTTAATCATGCACCACGCCGTACACCCCTTATAGGGAACCAGGTCTTGGGGCCCAAAAGGCTGAGGGGCCTGATAATTGGTGCTTCGCTTAGGAAGACTTGACCAGTTTTTAGTTTAACGTCTTGTAGGGAGGATAGGGCCAGGGACCCAAAAAGTCTGAGAGGCCTGAGGCTGGACCTCAGTCATGGAATGCATACGACATGGTAAGAAACCCTACGCGAAGAAGGGCATAATATCTCACCACACTGTAAATCCCATACAGGAGAATCGGGGTCGTGGGCCCGATCATTGGCTCCACCCGGAGGGAAGATTGTCGCTTTGGGATGGGGCAGAACAAATCACTGCACTTGATGTTTGGGACATCTTGGGGTGGACCCGAAGATCCAGGACACTATTGAACTTGTTCTAAACACAACGTCCTTATGATGTCCTGATATGGAATCAACAAATGAGCAACAACCGCTGACCAAATTCGAAATGCGGGATTTGTATCGGCTTGTTGCTTGGAAACCCTCGAGGGCGTTCGCCCGTATCAGTAGGAGATCCCTTGGTCTTTGAATCCATGCCATTCTTGGGGGTCCCTCCGGGTGTGGAAGGTAACGAAATCCCAGTCAAGAATTGGATGAAGCATAGCTGTACACATCTACAAAAGAGGAGAACTTCATCGGGGAGGAGAATGTACAGCCGGGTCGAGGCTTAGTCGACGTAAATTGGGGAAAACGTGTGCACCCTGCCGTATGTCTAAACTCGAGGGGAGGATTTTGGCTTTGGGATGGGCCGATGGAAGAAATGTCTGGGCGTTCCTATGTATCCCTTTTGGATGGGAATCAAGACATACGTAGTTCTTGATGGCCAGGTGTTTTAACATCGTGCGGTGAAGACGTGGGAGAATTAGAAGAGGATAAGTGAGAACATGGTGTGAACATTGTAATCATCGCATGAGTTGGGCTATAGAAGCCTATTTCACTTGATGGGAGCACCCTCTGAAGAAACTATACCTATGGGAAGTTAATGAGAAGAGCATGGGGGTGGGCTCTAGACGAGATGTCTGAGTGTTCCTAAGTATCCCATTAGGATGGGAATCAAGCCATACGTAGTTCAATAAGCGCAGTTTAATGTCGTGTAGGACGAGATTCAGTTTAACGTCATGCGGGACGGGGGACGCGTCGTCTCTTGGGATATGCACGGTATGATGGTTAACCTGACATGAATGAGGATGTAATCCCACACCACACCATACAATCCCATAAGAGATCCTGTGTCGGGGAAGGCCAAGGGGCCTCGGTCAAGATGGTCGGACCAACATGCAGTTTAACGTCTTGCAGCATGGATGGGGGTCGTGGGCCGGAAATGCCCAGAGTCCTGAGGCGGGGCCTCGGTCAAGAAGGCCTGACTAGCTTGCAGTTTAATGTATTATAGCGAGGAAAAAACATGGGGGGTGAATGGGATTCCCTGGATAGGGGATGTGTACGACATGGTGAGTAACCTGACGTGAATGGGGACGTAATCCCACACCACACTATTTGATCCCACAGGAGGGAGCATGGGCCGGAGGCCTGGGGCTACGCCTCGGTCAGGGAGGCCTGACCAGCTTGTATTTTAAGGATGTGCTGGATGAGTGTGAAGTTTAGGGTCATGCGGGACCGTAACTCGCAGTTTATGGTCATACGAGACCGTACAGTTTAAGGTCGTGCCGGAGCAAGATTCCCAAGAAATGCATTTCTTGAGAAACTTGGAATTAGTGGGAGGAATTATATGGTCACCATACATGGTCATAAATGAGTATGCTCCATTGGGGTAAACCTTATTAATGACGTAAGGTACTTTCCATTTGGGCTCCAGCTTGGGTGGTTTCTTGCAGGGGTTCATTGGTGCTCGGAGGGCCAACACCATGTCGTCTTGCAGAAAATAGTGAAGGCGAACCTTCTTGTTGAAGGCTCTGGCTATCTTATTCTGATTCCATTCCAAAATGTGCAGCGCATGAAGCCTGTTCTCGCCTAGTGCTTCCAATTCAGCTAGACGGATTTCGGCCACCTTATCTGCCGCCTAGTGGTCATAGACCATAGTGCGTATTGACGGCAGCTGGATCTTGATATGTAGGACGACCTCAGCCCCACACACCAGGGAATACAGAGTCACCTGGGTGGAATTTCGAGTCGTCATCTGATAGGCCCAGAGGGCTTTGGGTAGCTTTTCCGGCCAAATTTTTTTGTTCTGACCAACCATCTTATTTAGAATGTTAGATATGGTTTTGTTAAAAGCATCGATCTATCCATTTTTCTTGCGCATGATAGCGAGAGGTATGGTTCAAACAGATGATGTACTTGGAATACAATTTCTTCAACTCGGCTGCTCGAATGTTGGTGTCGTTATCGGAGAGGAAAACGTTAGGGACTCCAAACCGGTGGAAGATATTGGAGCTCACGAAGTCAATTATGGAACATGCCTTAACCTCTTTGAGTAGAACTTCCTCTATCCACTTCGAGAATAAATCTGTAGCAGTAAGGATGAACCTGGATTTGCGATCTGTCACTGGTGGGTATGGTCCCACGACATTGAGTCCCCACACAGCAAATGACCAAGAGTACCTGGTGGAATGGAGAGGCTCTGGTGGCCTATGCATGAAGTTAGAATGAACATGGAATGCATGGAATCTCTTGGAAAACTCAATACAATCATGGATCATAGAGGGCCATAAGTACCCCAATATTTGGATCTGATGGGATATATTTGGCCCAGCATGGTGGGCACTGCAGGAACAGGCGTGAACATCTTGCATTACCTAAGAAATCTCAACTCCTTGAATGCAACGGAGGGGAACACCATCGATGCTCCACTTATAGAGGATCTGCTCAAGAATGGGACCACTCTGAAGGGTACACTGCAATGCACGGCGTCGGACTCGCTCGCGCTCGGCCCGATTGTCCGGGAGGAACCCATTCTAGAGATACACGAAAAAGGGTTCCCTCCAGTGGGGAATGGCCTCGACTACATCATCTGAAGAACCTGAGGCTCCTGGCATGGAGGATCTGGCGGTAAGATCTCTTACCTGCGGGCTGTCTTCCTCCTTCGGGGCGATGAGGGCAATGTCCCTCCGTTGTGCCACTTGTATGATCAAATCATCCTGCTCGGGTTCTGCGAGTGACACAGCTATGGTGGCCAAAGTGTCTACTCTATCATTCTGTGACCAAGGGACGTGGTTAACCTCTAGTCGAGAAGGAAACCGGGCCATTATATGGAGGGTTCACTCCATCAATGGAACGATCTCTGGCTTCCTGACGACATAATCTCCATTGACCTGCTTGATGACTAGTTAAGAATCCACTTTTACATGCATATGGGGCACATCAATCTCAATGGCCAGCTCGAGGCCAGTAATGAGAGCATGATATTCTGCCTCATTGTTGGGGCAGTCTTTTGACAACAAGAATGAATAAAGCATGATGGATTGTACTGGGGTGATGAAGATGACACCCAGATGCACTTTGTTGAGCTTAGGATTATTGAGCCTCCTACCAGTGGGGATCCGAGAGGAACCTTCGAAGTGAATTACCCATCATGAGACGACATGATTGACAGTGTTGATTTCCTCGTCAGGGATTTCTAGGTCCAGCGATTGATCGGTGGAGGTTGGATGGTCATCTAGGAAGTCTACCAAGGCCTGTCCCTCGACACCCTTCTGGGGAACGAACCTAATGTCAAACCGCTGGAGGATCAGCACCCATTGTGCTATTCACCCAGTCAACATGGGGCAGTTCAGAATGTACTTTAGTGGGTCCACCTAAGAGACCAAATGTACCTCATGGTGCTTCCAGTAATGCTGTAATTTCTGGACGACTAATACAAGCACAAGGAAACTCTTCTCGTTGGGGGTGTACCTAGTCTTAGTATCACGGAGCATATGATTGAGGTAGTAGAGGCTGTTATCTATCCCTTTTTTGTTCTTCTAGGCGAGAAGGGTGCCATGGGACCATTCCAGGGCGGTTACGTAATGGACCCGCGAAATTCCGGGGATGGGTGGCATCAATACTAAAGTTTGGAGTAGATACTGCTTAATTTCCTCAAAAGTGGTATGAAACTCTTCATCCAACTCATAGCCGGAGCCTTTCATCATGATCCAGTAAAAGGGCTTACACTTGCTAGCCAGATTCACATTGAATCAGCATATGTAGGCTAAATGGCCTTGGAGACCTCAAAGCTCCCAAATATTACTCAGGGGAGGAATCTGGCTTATGGATTTGATTTTCCCTAGGTCGATCTCGATGCATCAGTATATGAAAACAAAGACAAGAAACTTCCTGGATATGACCTCGAAGGCACACATTAATGAGTTCATCTTTAGGTGGCGGGAACAGAGGAACTCGAACACTTTTTCAAGGTCCTTCAGATGATCTTGGAACTGATGAGATTTGACCACCAGGTCATCCACATAGCACTCAACCAATGTCCCATGCATCAGCTGAAATATGTGGTGCATGGCTCGCTGATAAGTGGCACCTTCATTTTTCAGGCCGAACGACATGATTGGGTAACATAAAGTACCTTGGGGAGCCCTGAAGGTAGTGTAATCCTCGTATTCGGGGCCATCCGGATCTGGTTGTACCTGGAATACCCATCCAGGAAGGAGAGGGCGTGGAACCCAGACGTGGCATCAATCAACAACTCAGTCACTAGGAGGGGAAAATCTTCCTTCAGATAGTGGTGGTTGAGATCGTGGAAGTTGATGCAGACTCTAGTCTGTCTGTTCTTCTTCCTGACTGGAATGATGTTGGCTAGCCACTTGGGGTAATGGACCTCTCTGACGAAGTTTGCATTGATAATCTTGTCAACATCGGCCTCAAAAATGGCACTATGAGAATAGTGCATCTTTATGGGAGGCTGCTTGAATCCATAGTGGTTTGTCAGGAGACCAAGGTGGTGGACGACTACTTGAGGATCTAGTCTTGGAATCTCTCCGTAACTCCAGGAATACATGTAACGATGCTACTTGAGAAATTCCACATACTACTGCTGCTCCTCGAGGGACATAGCAGCACTAATCAATGTGGGTCTCGGATCTGCCTTGCTACCAAGGTTCACCTGTACCAGTTCATCGACAGTGGTAGCAACACCTTCTTCAAATGAAGGGGGTGAATCTTCTAGATCATATTCTCCATGTGTGGAGGGATCTTCCTTGGAGGGAGTTGTTTCCGAACCACCAGACTCTGACAGGGGAATGGTGCCGACTTCATCAACATTAGTTATCATATCGGTAGAATCACACACTACTGAGACCATGGAGATTAAAGTGGTTGATACTATTCCATCCGTACTTCGGCCCAAGGGGACACACTTGATGACATTGAAGAAGTGGTGGCACATTTTCTTGAGCCGGTTGATTCCAGACCGGCGGAAGAGACACTTATGACGTACTGTCGTTGCCATGAGCCTGAAGTTTCGGTACCACTTAGGGGTAGGAGGTTCCGAGATCACCTGATCTTGGTTGGTGTAAGTGTACGTGTTGATTTCCCGACTTCTCTAGGATCTAGAAATATTCTTTCCTCTTTCTCCCGAAACAACAAAAAAATTGCCCCATGTCGGGGGTCTTGGCCTCCAACTAATGGATTAGGAATATGTTGGCGTCATCCAGACCTGCCTAGGGGTCACTTGTGGTCGGGGCGGGTTTAACCTCACATGCCAGGATTTGGTTGTCCTTGCTCTTGTAATAGTCGGTATCCAGATAGAGGGCTTCACAAGAGGCAAAAGGAGATGCATCTCCTTGGAGCACACCCACTCGAACGTTGAGGGAGTATTTGAGGCATTCGTGATACGACGAAGGGACCGCTGCATCTAGATGGATCCATGGCCTATCCATCAATGTGTTGTATGTGGTATACTGGGAGACAAACATGAATTCGGTGTAGGAAATTAGGCCAATGAACTGGTTCTTCAAGTGCATCATTCCAACTGGAGTCTGCTCAGTCCTATCATATCTTTGGATTCTGAGGTTCGACTAAGTTAGATCATCCTCTAACAAACCCAGCTTCCGCAGTGTCCGAGTCGGGATTAGGTTAATCCCAAAACCCGTGTCAACGAGGTGGCGTCGGACATCAACACCGTTGAACTGATCGGTGATGTACAGTGGGAGAATGTGCCCCTGTATGGGAGGGACTTCATCTTCACTAGAGAACGAGATAACTTCCTGGAATTCAGCATTCTCAATAACCTCATCATGTAAGGCTTCTGTCGTTGATACCTCCGTCTCAAATGGGAAGGGGCACCTTTGGGCCTCGGCAAGTGCCTCACGCATCTCATACGAATGTCGGAGGGCCTAAAGGATAGAAATAATTGATGGAATTATGGAATGGTGCTTTAGAACATCATACATTCGTTCCAGACGCAAGCTTCTTCTCACAGGAGGTCGCTCCGCATTTGGAGGCATGACGGGCCCTGAAGGCCGGACCGACGGCTGGCTGGTACTGGGTACATACCGCTGCCTGGTAGTTGAGGCCTGAAGGCTGACTGTCGGATGAGGATTGGACAAATGATATTTTTCTGTATTAGGGAGAGGCTCTCCGCGGTACGAACAAGACAACTTTTCCTGATCTAGTAGCACGAACGGTGGTGGAGGTAGACCTGAGAGCACCAGATGAGGCTATGCGTGCTGATCTCTATGCTGGTCCTGCTATCTGGTTTCAGTGGCATGCACGAGCTGGCTTAATTTTCCCGTTGATGTGCCTTGATGGCCCATGTGGCCTTAGTTGCACTGATGTTGATGTCGGTTGGGGTCATCGGGGAGGTTCTGCTGGGGTTCCCCCTTGTCGGGAGTCATGTAGGGATTTACCAGCTCCTTGGTATTAACCGAAGCATACCCCTGACTCTCAAATGAAGAGTCATCCACAACTGGGATGATTCTGGGAGATATCCCAATCACACGGGGAATAAAGTCACCAATATTGTGGGACGACGACGATAGTGGGAGAGCGTGATGCTTCATCTTATGTTGCCGCTGCTTGCCCCTTTCAAATGAGGCCAGCTGAGATGACGACGCAGAGGTACTGGTTGCTTCCTCCGTAGGCTCCGGTTGATTCAGGCATGCCGGAATGATACCATGGGAATGGGCGACTATTTTAGGATCCATCCAGTCATCGTACTTCTGGGACACGTGGCTGGGAACCTGCTGCCACCCGCCTTTGTCGTCACTATAACTTTCTGATCTGACAAATACACATGCTACTTGTGTTGGAACCGGGCCCAGCATGACTATGTTTTTGTTGACCTGGTCTTGGAGCCAATCATTAAAAACAATGCACTGCTTTAGGTTGTTCCCCAGGATCCGATTATAGGGGAATTAGTTGTGGCGATCGGTGAGAATTGCCTCTGTCGGACTTCTGCACTCAGGTAAGCACACACTGCACTGCTTGAGGGTGTTCTTCATTGAATGAGTAATTATCATTCCTTCTTTCCGGAAAGGGAGCTCTGGGAGCCTGGCCTTGACGAGGGGCCTGCCGAGGAGGCGAAGCCTGATTGTCCCGCTGAGATGGTTGTGGCGCATTGTGCGGGGGAACTTTTTAGTTATGATGCAGTCGCTTCTGGGCAGGAGGTTGTGCCCGAGGCGAGGGGAATCTGTGAGGTTTCGAAGCCCGAACCACTGGCAGTAACTCTAGCTACCATGGGTCCTCTATCTAGGGCACCACAGTGGGCTTGGCTCTGGCCCTCCTTTCTGGGTTTATAGGGGGCATCAGACGCGTATGACTAGCCTATTGCAGAGCTTCCTCGAGGCTCTAGGCCTTATCTGAGAAGTCTTGGAACCCTCCCGGATAGTGCTGGGTGATCACGGAAGAAAACACCTCCATTTTATCATTCCCTAATCACATCATCAGTAATTTATCCTGAGTCAGTGGCATGTCGAGGGAGTATGTAAGCCCCATCCACCAGGGGATGATGTCTGCGACTCGCTCATCAGGCATTTGTTTGCACGTGAATATGTCTGCGATACTGGCCTCTCATGTGGTGGAGCTGAATGGATATAGTGACTACCAGCGGAGATCCTCCCTACCGGTCACCGATCCAATGGGGAGCTGGTTGTACCAGACGAATGTAGGGCCCTCCAATGTCTTCACAAATCATCGGATCTTGATGTCTTCCTGTTGTGCCAGGGTCCAAAACATGGGTCCACACCTGAAAAAATGTCGGCTAAGTGCTGCAGCGGGTCCCCTATCCCGTTAAAGGGTGGGAAAGTGGGGTTCCCTAAACCCGGAGGTGCAGGCATAACATCCACCCACGCGGGATATGGCTTGCCATCTGGTGGGACTGCCACCTGCCGCGTTACCAGCTCCTCGAGACGGCCGATGAGTACCTCTATAAGTTCATCCGGCTGGGGGTCTATGTATTGATGGGGATCCCTAATCACAAGTGCATTGTCAGGCTCTTCGACATGATAGACGGCTCCGGAGGCTCGTGGAGCAACTGGAAGAATGTCCTGTGGGGAGGCTGGGGGAACTTGGGTTGGATTCCTTGGAATACCTCACCGTTCAGGAGGGTTTGGAGAGACATATTGTGCCCTCTTTCCTTGAGTTCCGACTTCTGCCCTATCTATGGGAGTAGCATGATCAGGGTTGTCTGGAGGAATCTCGCTGGGGGGAAATTGTTCATGTCCCTGCTGCCTCGTCTTAGGATTACCATAGTCAGGTCGCCTCATGATTGCGCACTCGGCCAGGTGTTCGCCGACCAGACTCTTCTGCTCAGCAAGCTGTTGGTGCAACATGGCCTTCTCAGGATCTTCGTCTGTCTTCTGCACTGAGGCGGACGAGTCAGAGTGCTTGACATTTCTGACGTTCTCCTTACCCTTACCGGCAATCCGAATGAGTACCAGTGACTCGGTGAGTACAGGGAGGCCTAGAAGGTTTCTCTACTGATGGTTAATCCTTCCTAATGGATCCAACAGTGGTGGTACACCCTCAGGGGGTATGTTTCAATCAAGAATCTCTAGATAGTCCTCTTTTTCCACTATGTAATCCATATGGACCACAACCCTTCTTGGAGGCACATCCTCAATGTCGCATAACGAATCCGGCTGCCATCGGATGGGGCTCAAAAGGAGGGCGTCATAGTATCCCCAACCATAGACTTTCACATGGGGGGGTATCTTCCCTGATGATTTTGCGGAGTACCTTGAAACTCTTAATGCATTTTTGTTGGAGTGCGCTCTGGCGACCTTGCGACTCAGGGCGCTAGGCAATGGGGAGTACAGCCAAATCAACTAGACAACATTTCTTGTCGATTTCCACAAAGTGCACATGGCTCCTGGGGTACACCACCTGCTAATAACGAAGTTGGAAGTGCATCTCCCATAAGGTTTGATAGAATCACTCTATATCCTCCGAGGAGAGGGATTCCGGCGCACAAAAGATCGATGATGTCACCACCCCGAACTTCTCTGGGATGTGGTCCACCACGAGATTGTTCTAGAAGCTCATAGGCTTGGATTCATGGTCTGGCCCCATATTTCTCCACTTGTCAACCGGAGGTGGTTGAGGAATTGGTAGTGGTACCGAGGCGGACCGGTGGGACAGTATGCAGGGTGGCGGAGTATACGACGAACGAGCCGACATACCACCGAACTTTGGCCATCCTATATAGAGTCAGGTGACCTAACCACAATGTCGCGACACGACGGGATGACCATCGCAGCTTCTGGGGTAGGGATCTCGGTCACCAGCGATGGATCACACCATTGCTCAACCGTCGTCGGTCCCCAAAATAGCTCTTCGTGATCTCTGGTAGAGGTAGATGGTGCTTCTAGTGACGACGGTGGTGACTGCACAGCTAAAACCAACGGGATTACCACAATTTCCTCCTCCTGGATTTACCTACGAAGAAAGGTAGGAATCCGATGGACTTCACATTCTGGGAGAATGACGCTGACACGCCTTCTACCAGCCCCGGTCCTTGACACAGAGGACCGAGGGGAAAGTTCCATCACTGAGACGCATTTTGCTTCGGAATCTGAGAAGTGCACCAGTTTGATCTTCGCCCGGGCCTCCTCAGGATTCTTCTTATGGTGGTGATGACCTGCTCTCCTTCCCCTAGATGGCTCTTCGGGACAAGGATGACTCCCGACATGTATTCTCGGGGTCATTCTGTTGCCTGGCAGAGAGGACTTCTGCATGAGATGGTCGGGGTGTGATGGGCATAGGAGAATATGTCGAAGGGTAATGCGGAGGACAACCATGAACAGAAAATGTGTGGGCGGAACCTCTGTTGGAACCGACAGAAACATGGGGAGGACCTTCTTGCTTGATGCGGGTGGAGCGAGGCTGAACTTCACCCCACAGGTTGCTAGGTCGAGGAGGACCATCGCCAGCTGTGGAGAGAGCATAGGGAGGATCCCCACGCTTAAGAGGGACCGGATGGGAAATACCTCAACATCGAAGGTCTGGGGCAGGAGGATGAACTCCATACCCAGTGTGGTGGGCGCGGGAGAGGCTTCCGCACCGGGTATCACTGCCGCGGAGCAGGTCTTCATTCGGGATGGGGGTAGCACGAGGAATTCCTCCATGAAGTGCTTCAGAACGGGGAAGGACCATGCTCTATGGAGTTGTAACTCCCCAACCCCAGTTACCCGGAGTCGGTGCATTATTTCTTAACATTGTCATGATCACAAAAGATCAAGTCTCGAAAGACCAATTAGTTTAGTATCCTTGGAAACAATAGATACATTGATAAATGTTACATTACATCAGAAAGTGAAAAACGAAAATAACAAAGTCTCCATTTTCCACACTCATATCCCCTTCAGACTATCCCTGTAGGTCATTCCTATAATACTTCATCACATCCAGGAAAATTAAAATATTGAAAGGGGTGAGCTCAGATGCCCAGTAAGGATAACAATATAGCGGAAGCTTTCATCAATAAACATAAAAATTTAAGGCAATGTATAACTAAAACAAAATCCTTTTAAACTTGAACTTCAACATAATATGGAAAAAGTAAAATGAGATAATGCCATTTACTTCTTCACATGGATATTCTACTGGTCGAATAATCACATGCAATATCAATAACCACTTTCATAATGATGGAATGCATAATGCCAGACTATCATAACCACGTAGCCAAGGCCTCGTGCCAAGACCACAAATAAGATTTTGTCAAAGCCCCATGCCAAGACACTAGTGTGTCTCATTAGACCTGCTGATGCATCGATGAGAAATAGCGGGCTCCACCCGTCACTTATTAAGTCCAATGCATTCCTCATATGAACAGGTTTAAACATATCATAAACCATAACATAATCGTATCACATAAAACATGCATAAAGGAAACATAAAATTTCCACATTTTAATCACAGGATATCAATACAACACATTGATATAATAAAAACACTTTCAAAACCATTTTCAATACCAAAATAAAAGAAAAGTAAAACATGGTATTTATTTTTCTTTTAAAAATAGGTATGGCTTGTAGAGGAAGCCGAAACTCAAATAATGGTCACGGCGGAGGAGAAGTCATTGTCGCCGCATACGTACGATAAAAACATTCCCTTTTGTCATTTAGTAAACGCTTCGTATAAAAAGATTCCTTTTGAAAAAACGTAAAAGTCAAAGGGGTTTATACACCGTATAAAATAAAGTTGTGTATAAAACCAAATATGCCTCAATGAATGGAGATTTAGATGAAGTCCCATACAAAAATCATTTTTTTAAATAAAATAGATCTATTATGTGTATTCACTATAATTACAAATAAAGAAAGTAAAAATACAAGATAGGACATAATAATATCATGACGTAATTTGAAAGTACGAGATTAACCCAAAGAATGGAAATTTGGTTAAGAAGTTCCATTACCTTGCGTCCTGTCTTGACTCGATCGTTCATTAACCTCCTGAATATTAAACTAGAGTTAATTTATAATTTTTTAAGAACCTTTTTCAATTTTTTTATTCCTTTAATATCACTTATTACCATGTTATGAACATTATGTATTTATTTAAGTTAATATCAGTTGTTTTGTAGATCTTTGGTACTTGAGTCAAAAATAAACTTCTTATAATTACAAGTTGTTCATGTGGAGAAATATCCATTATATCCAGAATTATATTCATGATATAGATATAATATATCTCATATATATCCAGTATATACATGAATTTATAATATTCCGTAACGTTTAGAGGTAAGAAATGAAATGCACCGTTCATGGAGACGATAAGCCGTACGTACGCATGAACGCTACTTTCATTTCTATTTAGTATTTAATGAAATCATAATGATATAAAGGTATATTATAAATAAATTATAATATCATATATAATTTCATTTCCTCCATCCTTTATACACCCCACATATGGAATTAACGATTCAAATCACTTTGAGGGGGCGGTAGTCTGCACTTCCTAAAATGAAAATATCGCGTTTACCCATAATGGAAACAAGAAAGGTATTCCATAAATGAAAAATAAATAACCTTAATTAAAACTTAAACATATTATATATCATATATAGATATAGTTAAATCTTAATGTCCACCTTTGAAGGTGTTATATGAGTGTTGAACAATCATCGTTTCTTGAGGCAGAAATTCGCCAACCACAGAAACAGTATGTTTATTAACCATTAGATGTAGGTGTGTGTAAGTGTAGCTCTAATAATTCTAATAACAACATCCTAGTATATTGAGTATACTGGTTTTGTTACAAAAGAAATGAATAAAAAGAGTTTAGGGGGTTGGATAAGCAAAATAAAACAAAATAACATAAGAGAAGACATTACCTTATAATCGGGTAACTCTCTTGATTTGAGCCAAAGGCTTCCTTGGAAAGCATTCTGCCCAAAGTGAGGCTTCTAGGAGTAAGGGAGGGAAGTTGGGAGAGTATTTGGGCAGAGTTTGTTCGAGCCAAAAGGCGTTGAAAGTGTGAGTAAGGTGGTAGTGGTGGGGGCCTTTTATAAGTGGAGAGGAGGGGCACTTTTAGAAAGTAATGAAATGTTACATTATTATATAATGAGTTTCGGATTTTAAAGGTCCCAAACTTATATAATTCTAGGATAAGGTGATAAGGGTTCGAAATATACTCATCCAATAGGTTTTTGACAAGTGTATGCCATGGATTTTACATTATCTTTTCATTTTATTTAAATCGTTAATTAATGAGGTAATCACGGCATCATCATCGTGTCATAAATAATTTAATTTATTTAATGTCTAAAAATTATAAAACTATTATAATGTTGTAGGAAATCGTTTTATCTTTCTAATGAATATTTATAGTAAAAAATATGACTTGTATAACCCCATTTAAAAATTGTTTTAGTAAAACAACTTATGTTTGTGACATTTTTATTTTAACTTTAAATAAAAATTATTAATGTCATTTTTCTACCAAAGTGGCTCCATGGGGTCCCCAAGTAGACCCATGTATTGTCTTGGTCGTCCATGACTCATAAAATAGAGTTATAACAAGTTTAAAGGTCAATTCATATCTTTATAATACCATTTTTACCTTAAATTTCCCTAATTACCTTTAATCGCGATTAATTTAACTGAAAAGTTACTATTCACCAAAAATTATTTTAATCCCATTGAACAAAATTTTAAATCATAATGGCAACCATGTATGTTGGATTTTTTAAAACCAATCAAATAAGTGGTAATATTTCATTTAAATGAAAAAAATCAGTTATTTAACTACCACTTAGTGGTTTCACTATTCATAAAAAATTGAAGTTTTTCAGAACAATGCCAAAATTTCACCCTAAGCTATAATTGATATTACAAATTCCAAAATGATGTATATTTTACAAAATTCCAAACATATAAGTTGCATTAATTAATTTTATAATTAATTCCTGCTGTCACAACAAATAGCGTGTTTTTACGAAAAAATATATATCAAAAGATTGACAATTGTTTATGTGCAATTTCAATGTTAAATTAATTATAATGACCACCATTGGAAAAAATAGTAAAAATATATTCAAATTATACTTTAAACCCACTCAACAGTATAAGTTATCACTATAAGTTATTTTTATTTAAAAATTTGTTTTAAGTATTTTTCACTATTCATAAAAAATTGGAAGTTCTCAGAAAAATACAAAAAATTCAACATAGGATAATTTCGATATTATGAATCCAAAAATGAAGTCCATTTTGAAATTTAAAATATATATAATTTCAAAAAGTGGTTATTACTATTCATTACTGCTACTTTTATTGGTCGCGGTGTGTTAGAACTCGAGGTTGCGTACAACACACGCTGCTCTATTATTCAAAGAGGAGCATACCATGGAAGATTGAGGTGTTACAGAGTGGTGGTATGGGGAGGGCCTCCATACGGGGTGTCATCACCGCAGATTTGTTGGTGGTGATCACTACTCGGGCCTGCGACCCGTAGGGTCAACCCAGCCTGCCTATGGGGTGGTTGGGGCCTCGATCCTGGTCGGGCGTAGGAGTACCCCTGCTCATTTCCTGCAAGGACTTCATGATGCACGTCGGCAGTGTCTTGGGCCATAGTAGTCGTTGACGATAACGCCCCTTAATGCGCATCCTCAGCTCGGGCCCGATGCTGGCATCAGGTCAGACGACCCGGTGCAGGTTGGGTAGGGGCATAGCTTACCTGCTCCTCTGGAGAATCTGGACGGTGGCGCTGATGTGGGTGGGTGGGGGCCCGTGCTCGGAGTCCTTGGATCGGGTCCCTGGTCGGGCTGAGCTTGACATCACCCACCTCATCAGCGTAAGGCAGGGAGTCATCGAGGCGTTCTAGGGATAAGCTCCCGAAATGATTAAACATTGGGGTGGGGAGCAGGGGCTCCCTGTGCGACCCTTGAGGGCGACGTTGATGACGTTGTGGTGGCAGTGGAACCACGTGGAGAATCTGTGCTAGTATTTCCCCAGCCACTATGTAGGCGAGAGGGTATATATCGTGTCTCTATAGCGACATCCTGGTTCCCGAGAAGCAGGGAGATTAAATCGTCAGCACTACGAGGAAAAGGATCGACAACCAGTGCCCCGGCGTCATTCCGTCTTCCGTGGCTGGTAAGAGGGATCCACGCTGAAAACTTTGCAGAATGGAATGCCCCACGATATACTTCCCCAAATTCTGGTGAGTTTCACACCAGCCCAGCTATTTTCTTTGCGGGGCCCGAGGCCGGATATCTTGATTCGGTGACACGTCAATCTATTGATGTCTCGAGCGCTACTAATCTCCACATTGGGGAGAAGACCTTCACGTCGAGTTCACCATTTCTGCTTACGACGCTTTTGTCGGGGCGTGCACATCCATCTGCTGGGGTGCGACATGCACATCTTTTTTTGTTACCCCGCATTCCCACTTTCCAAAGGTGGGCGGCATTCACTACTCATTCAGGGATGTCTACTCCATTGATCGAAACGGGATGATGGGATGTCAGTTCTTCCTTCCGTGGATTCCTCCTCAGAACTCATCACCTAGTCCGGGTCTCCCTCATAGATTTAATACATTGTTCGTGAAACTCTTCCCAGTGCCATATTTCCATGGACGCCGGTTAATTACACTACTTCTGTCATGACATTCCAAAGGGTCCAGTCCGGGCATCAACCTTTAGTTGGGGGAGTAGTCACGTCGAGGCATCATTAATGTGTCTGAACGCTGGGGGATTAGCATGTCTGTTGTTGGTCCCTTATTATGGGGCTTCTCAAGGGCGTGGAATCCCGAGGCATCCCACATTTTACACGAGGAATTTTATGCCATAGTCATGTATCTGAGGTTTTCCTCAGCTTCCCATGTTTAACACGGGGTATGCCGTAAGTTTAACCTCAGGCAGAGACGGATCGGGCTGATTAGAACACTAACTGGAGTGGATCAGACTGAGGACCCCTCTGGAGGGAACACTGATATCGGATTCATCCCATGAGTGGATTCCCTGATGTTGTGGAGGGGAGTGGGGTGGCATGATCTCATCGGGATGTGGTGCCCCGGGTAAGCATCAGGGTGGGAGATGGAGGATGGCATGCATTAGAGGGGGAATGAAATGGGGTCATCGTGGAGGTGACGTTGGGTTATCAGCTTGAGCCTTGAAGAGACTTCATATGTATCCCCGTGGCGGGGAATCAATGTCCGCATAGTTCGATGATACGGTGGGACACCTAAGGAGGCGGCCCGTGAGAATGGACGCATGTGTGGGACCTAGAGGAAGTGTAACCTCAAGGTTGTGGCATGACCTTCCTGAGACACATAAGCTCGAGGGAGAGATCAGGATGATACATGAGTGATGAGATTGAGCCTCGTGGAGGATTTCTATGTATCCCCATGGCAGGGAATCAAAGTCTCCATAGTTCGGTATGGAATGTGGCTTACACTCTGAGTCGGCCTGAGGATATGGGGGTCGGTGAACCGACGTGAAGGGACCAGGGGTCCAGGTGGACTTGAAACATGTGGAGGCTTCCTATATACCATCCCTTGACATGGATCAGAGACCACATAGATCAGTTTGGATGCCGGAAGGCTTACGTGAGGGTACAGGGGTCTAGGTGGACTTGAACCTCGTGGAGGCTTCCAACATACCATGCCTTAGCTCGGATCAAAGACCACTTAGTTTATTGAAGGGTCGTGTTGGAGAACCGACGTGGATGAGGACCTTGGTCCGATGGTGTGGGGGGCTTACACTCTAGGCTGACCAGGTGTTGGTGAACCAACGCGAAGGGGGTCAGAATGACCAATGGGTGGTTGGCTTGAACCTCAAGAGGCTTCCTACGTACTATGCCTTGACATGGATCAAAGACCACATAGTTCAAGTGGGTTTGGTCAGCGAACTGATGTGAAGGTGAACCCGGGGGGTCCACTGGTGGTGGACTTGAACCTCGTGAAGCTTCCTACGTACCATGCCTCAGCATGGATCAAAGGCCATGTAGTTTGGGATAGTCACAATGGCTTACCTCCATACCGGAATGCAGTTTAATGTCATGCGGGATAAGGGTGAACCCTGACATGAATAAACGACGGGAGGTGGGCTTGAACCTCATGGAGGTTTCCTATGTACCATGCCTTCACATGGATCAAAGACCTAGTAGTTCAGATGGGGTTTCATCAGTGAATCGACATGAAGGTGAACCTAGGGGGTCCACTGGGGGTGGGATTGAACCTCGTGAGACTTCCTACGTACCATGCCTTGACATGGATCAAATTCCACGTTGTTCAGGTATACAGTTTAACGTCTTGCTGGACGAGGGAATACAGTTTAACGTCATGCTGAATGAGGGAATTTTCATGGTCAATGCTTACTCTAAGCCCACGTGAGTCATGCTCTGTGTGAGAAACAAGAGGCAGCAGAGACCTGATGATCACATTGCGAAAGGTGCGTCCGTGAGAAGGGAAGAGGGTATTACGCGTTGAGCGTCCCATGGTGCTGGTACATACTCTAGGATTGAGGCCTGAGAGCGACAATGTGCAGTGGTATAGGGATTTGGGACCAAAGGAAGGACGTGCCTCGTTCCCTATCATGCCCTCCGTTGGCCCGGGCGGTGAGGAAGTACAAAGGTGCATGGTTGCTACCTTCTACAAGAGGGGATAGGGGGCTTACACCAAGGTGGTTTCCCTTCCCCACAGACGTATTCCACTCCCGGAAGGAAGATATAATCCAATGTGAGGGTGATTCCATTTCCATGGGGACGAGCGGTGTAAAGAATGTCTGAGACGGGGGGACCCTGTGTGCGAGGCACTGGGTCGGGTCACAGTTTAACGTCATGTGTTGAGGACGATATGCTTGGCAGTTTAACGTCCGGAAGATCAGACAAGGTGGGCTTATTCTGCAACCCTAATACATACATAACTGGTACCCTCTTCCCCTTGAGGTAGGTAAGGCATCGGCAAGGCTGTGGAAAAGGGGGGTCGCAGAGCGAACCATTGAGGGGTCCACGGTAGCGTGGGTATGTGAAGAAGCAATAGCCAAGGGGAAGAAGTGCGTATGGGAGGTGTTTCGCAAAGTGGAGTGCCTTGGACTTATCATGGGGAAGGGGTGCGCATGGTAGGTGCTTCGCGAAGTGGAATGGAATTTGCAGATCACTGCCTCACGAAGCAGAGGTACCTCACGAAGCATGTTGCTACCCTGCAATGTGCATTGTGAAGTACAATGATCCTGCCTTGGCATAAGGATCGCATGTACAGGATGGGTGTTTCACAAAGCATAAATTCTCCGTGACATCCCAGGTCCCCTTGGGGATCCACTTCCTTCGCGAATTCCCTTAGGCTTCACGAAGGGCATCCCTCTCGGAAGAGGGGCTAAAAACGAGACAAGGGGAAGGAATCTCGCGAAGAAAAAATACCTCGCAGAGCTCATGAATCCCGAGGCGAAGGGTGCTTCACGATTTGGGAGTTGAGAATCCGAATGGTCAGATTGTTCATATGGAGATCTGAGGGGGGCCCCGATATTTATAGGAAATTGGGGCCGCGAAGCAGAGCTCATGTGGCGTGAAGGTGGCTTCGGTTGCTACGCGTCTAGTCGTGAACATCAACCGAGTTCGTGTAGCATTACCGCCTCCTCTTCTTCACGGAGAGCATGAAAATGTCAGGACATTCGTATAGAATTACCACCTCTGGGGCTTTGTGGAGGCCGCGAAGCTCGGTGGCCCTCCGCGTCTGAGCTTCACGAGGCAGCGCGCGGGATTTTTTTCTTCTTCCCTTTTCGTCCAATATTGTGGCGCCTACAATACAATAAGCCCATGGTATTTTCTTGTTTTCATAAAACCATAAGAATGGAAAACTCAACATGCATCATACCCTCATATCTCAGTCCATGAATTCATCGATACAATGCAGATCATTATTTTTCCCATTCATGGGGAGGATTTGGAATATTACCCTTACATATCATTGAAATTCATATCTCAAGACCATATTGTTATCATGTAAATAACTTGAATGATACAGTTTCTTGTGACTCCATAATGAGATAATATCCCAGCCTCTATGTGGCTTCCATCTTCAAGTGAGTTCCATGGATCAGACTCTCCCTACAGATTAAGGAAATGTTGTTTATGCCATCAACTTGTTCAATATATAATGAATCATTTATCATGTGACTTTAGGGATAATTCCTTTGAAAATATCTATCATCACTCATGTGTGCTCCCTTTTCCATGCACAGAACCGTAAACATAACCATGATAACATTCCACGTGAATTATTCCAGAAAACATGATCACATGACAATTAATAGTCTCAATATTTCTTATGGCTTCCATGGAAATGCATTTTTGATCTCAGGAAAAGACATAGAATATTTTGTATGACCTCATGAATCCTCATTGACATGTCACAATTTTCATGAAATAACATAAGGACAAGAAAAATCTATCAGATGAAAACCACCTGACATGCTTACGCTATCACACAATAGGCTTAGAAAAAATTCATATCAGTAATGCGATGAACCATAGAGTTTTCCACAATGGTCTTGAAGAAACAATAAATAAAATGTATGTTGATAATGTGATGGAGTCACATGCATGTTGTAATGATCATTTGATTATCCATAGACATGGTCATATTTACATGGCATATTCCAAGGACATGTCTGCTTCATCATGTGACAACCCAGGTTCATGTATTCATTCATCATGATAGAAACCCCAAACTTTTCCATTCTGATTTGGAAAAGCCATTTGAGACATGTCCTTTTATCTTTCATTTGTCCCCATACATTCCTTATTTGGTTATGTTATTAATCCTGGAAATAAATTATTTTACTATTCAAAGGCATCCAAGGAATGAAAATTGATTTGGTAGACACCCTTGGATGTGTCGTCAATGTTAGATTGGTGACCCAACATATCTAGAAGACTATCAAGTAATTACCAGTTGATATAAAAAGAGTTTTAGGAAAATACTTCATGAAATGTCCACATTTTTCAACATATCTAATTGGAATCTTATCTTGTGATCCCTTATATAAGATTATTTACTCGTATACCCCTTTTATAAGGGAAGTGTTATTAGTGAGCTTGGGTTACATAGTGATGTGACCATACCAATTTCATGCTCCCAGGAAGACGATCATGGACATCACTTATATTATTTAATCATTCAAAATATATAGAATGATTATAACAATTGGAAATCATTAGAGTGTAATACCTGATAAGAAGAATAACATGTGTTTGTCAATAGGAAGACTTGCAGTCTAATCCCTGTCCAATCGGGAAACCCTGAAGTGTAAAACCTAAAAAACATAAGCATATATAGTGAGAAATATACATCATCCAAAATAATATTATATTTCACTTGCTATATGGAATCCATTTTGGTATAATCCCCTCACATTACTAAAATCTCATGGATTTTCATAATATCTCTAAGAATGATCACCTACATTACCATATCTAATAGTTAAGGGATAACTAAACTATGAGATCTCTAATTATCATGATAACCGAGATATGTATGATTTTTTCATAAGACCCAATCTATATACCGTATCCTCCAATAGATGGGTAATCATGACTCTCAATGTGAAAATTTAATGTTTATGTTGTGTACGGATATGATCTCATGTAATTATTCCAATATGAAGCAATCTATTATTTCTTAGATAAATCATGTTTTACAAGGGAATAGAGATCATCAGCGAATGTATAAATTGTTGGTTGAGAACCTACTAGACTGGTCCCATAATAATTATGTTTGTTTGATTAAATTTAATATCCTCTCACACAACTACATTCCAAATGAAGTAATCCTAGGTAGTCTCATCTGCATAAGTCTACCCTAGGGCCTCTAATGTCGTATCTCTCATGGCACAAACACCCATCACTAGAACTACATGGACATTAATTCATGTATAAAACAGGATATGTATGATACCTCAGTGTTGTCTGATCCTGATATTCACATCCATACCATATGATGATAAACTCCATGGAAGAGTCAACACATACGACCTCAAACAATGTCAAATGAACTATTTGGTTTTTTATTCCTTTTTTCACAAGATACATATGATTTCACATATATGTTCAATATCATCTCATATACACCATCTATATCTGAAGAGATCAATAATTACTTGTGATCCTGGACATGGCAATGGCTATGAGCATCTTAATTAAATAAGTGAGCAATAGGTAACCCGTGATAAACACATGAGTGTACATATAGATACATGTTCATAAACAAGACATGAAAATATTGGTAACCAATATTTTACTAGGGCCTATGAATAATTTCATGAATATATCATACATATATACAAGTTTCATGGAGAAACAATTAAATCCTCCTAATAGTGTGTGATGTGTCTTACCTCCCATCATCTCAACAAATGTGTGTCCTGGATAATTGATGGTACTAAGTACCCAAATGACTACGAGTAACTGAAATGAAAATTGGTACCCAAATACAGATGAGGGAACCATAATGGAAATTTTATGGGATGAAAAAAATGGAAAACATAATGTGATCAATTGAGAAAGTTATTAAGACTACCCCCCATAATTTTAACCTTCAAGAAAAATCAATTCCACACCTCGAGTCACGAAGAATAAAAAATGGTGGACCTGAAAATAAATCCTTAAACTTTTTCATTCCATTCATGAGTCAATGTCGATTGATTTCCCAGAATCTCATCAAGATTGTATATATTGTGAAAATTTCAGCAAAAAAATAGCTAACCCATCATTTTTATTTTAACAGCACTAAACCTGCCAAAAAGGAATGGATGGCATCTTTTTAAATTAGCTATAAATGTAATTGATTGAACATGGTATCTTATATATTATGTGGCACTGATATGTTGTATTGTTGTGTCTCTAGTTCTTCTCAATTTTACTAGAAACTAATATGAATTAAACGAATGTTCTGATGGTTTCTAAGAACGCGTGACTAGGGGTTTGATCCTGAGGCCATGACTTAAATTGTCATTTTGACACTACTTCCATTAACGATTAATTGAAATCATGGTATGGGAATATCTCATCAACATATACATTATTACTCTATTATTGGCTCATGAAATCCATCAATGCATGGGTTATCATGGTTCATATTTCCTGAGATAATCCATATAAGGGGAAGAGTCCCATTTTTCCACATACACCTTTCCTATATCCATGAACATATCAGTAACATGCAGAAAATTATAACTTCCCTCAATCAGGGATATAGATAATGATATTTATCCTGATAACTCAATCACCCAGTATTTTTATATGAGGGATCCCATCCATTATTATCATAATATTAGATATGTGGACATGGTTCTACAAAAATAATTATAGGAGGTTGTACCAACACCAACTATCTAAGAAAGGTCCCCCATCTAGAGAGCACACCAGTTGTATCGAAATAATGAAGGTCCAGATAAGTCTCACATCCCTACTACATCCAATATATCGGCAGTCTACCTATGTTTTCAAATGGGGGACTAGAATCTATCCCATATCACTAATTTTTAGTAACCTCTGACTTCATCTCAGCTAGCTGTATTGACTGTGGATTCCAAAGGAACACCCTACCCCATTGGGATGGGAGAATTTCTACCATATTTTACCATCAGATCATCTTCTTCATGGCCACCGACCCCCAAAAAGTTATCATGGGAATAGACCCCCTAACCAATATAATGTGAATTGAACACTTAAATGGTATCATGGGCACTAAACCCCAATACAATACATTAGGCACTGACAACCCTAATGTAACATTGGGAAACAACCACTTAATGAGATACAAAATCAAGGATGAGCATAAAATTTATTTTTTCTGATTCAATAAGAAATTATTTGGACCCAATACTCCTCATCTGATCCATGAAAGAATCCCCCTAAAGGGTACAATAATACCATCATGTATTCTTTTGATATACTATAGTTTTTTCTACCATATAATGAGGGATCAAGATATTTAAGTCTTCATAGTATCAACCAAGAATCTATAATGGTGTTCCATCTAGGTATCCATTTTAGAGGATAATAATAAAAGATCACATGGATAGTGGTAGTAGTGGATTCATTCATTATGAACAATGTTGGAACTCCCATCATCATCCACTCACCCTTACACTGATAGTGAAAAAGGGGTTTTCATAGATCCTACTTGCATGAACCATGAGGATGGACTGAAATTTTTTGCAGAAGAACATATTTCTCAACACTGAGAAGAGAATAATAATCTCCAAAAGATATTTGATGGAATACACTATAGGTATATATGTCGGGATTACTAGGTAGTGTATATCTATTAAATCCCTCTTTGTATTAAATATCCCCATCCCATGGTGCATGGGGTATTTTTATATTTTTCATCCTCTCATTTGGTGAATTCAAGATATTATTCCATATCAATCGATCCCACAGGGTTAGTTTCATTTCCCTATTTACCGCCTTCTCATCATGAATATTATCGAAACCACATTACCTTGGATATCATAAAAAAATAAAGAGATATGGGGCCTTTTAATTAATCGAAAATGTCTACATCATCTGAGTCGCCAAATACTACTTCACTTGTTCTCAGACGATTCATTATCAGGACACCATATTTTAGAATCCGGAATCAACCATACACACACAACATTGGTGTCACAAATAAAATGAGGGAGAAGTAGTCATGTTAACCATATCATGTTGTATGTTAGTGAAAATTATTATCCTTCCACAAAAAACATGTTCATGTATGTTTCAATTATGCCATTGAAAAAGGTTTGATAAAGATCCTAATGAAAAATATATTGGGTGAGGTGGTGAGGGTAAGACATGCAAATTATTACCCCCATCATCAGCATATCTGGAACACCATTTAGTGAGTCAATTTCTATATATACTAGCTAAAAGGACAAATGGACATGGGGATATTGGAATCACCAACACATTAGTTCCCTCTACAATCACTTTATCATTATAAACAAGCTGCAACAATTTTATAGCAGTGAATAAGAAATATTCCTCTCATAGATATGAGACCATCATTGAAAGAAAGATTGAACAGAACCTATTTATTAAAAATAATGAATGTATCAAGTTATTTTATGCATACCATGGAAAATATTTTTATTGTACTTTAATAATTGATAGATCCACACGGTGTAAGGTAGACAACCCAGGAGTACAATTTACCCTTCAATCAACATCTTAGAAACAAAATAGAATGTTTCTTTTTCATCATCGATCAGTTTGAATAACTTGTATAAGTGGGCTTTATAGTGTTGAAAGAACATGACACTCATTTGAAATGCTTAATTGTTGTCAAGGATCCTTATTAAGGTACACCCTTCTAATTGATTAATAACATTTCATCATCACCACATGAGGTTAAACAATATGGATATCCTCTTTACCACAAAACATTAATATACATAGATCTCATCCAGACCACTTGACACTAAATTGTATGGATCTCATCATTAGATCTTGAAATTAATCTACATGTATCTCCTTTATAATACAAGAAATTTAACTACATGGATCTCATTCTCACCACATGACATTAATCCATATAGATATCATCCTTACCACAAGATAATAAACATCATTGGTGTCATCTTTACTTCAATAATTTAAACTATAATGATCTCCACACCATATGATATTAAAATATATGGATCATTTTCATACATCATGACATTAATCTGCATCACTATAGTTGGTACAATGATATGATAATCTGAATGGTACATATCCTTAACAATTGTATTAAATAGCATGATTGATTTCTTTATCACAATAAATTAAAATGCATGGATCATATACTTACCACATTACATTAAACAACATGAATGATGTTCTTAAAACAAAAAATTAAATTAAGTTGATATTTTATTAACCACGTGACATTAGAAAACAAGGAAGAAATCCTTTTATCAAAACATTAAACATCACAAATGATGTTCTTTCTGCATGTAGCTTAACTTTATGGTTGTTCGAGAACAATGTACATCCTGATTTTTCATTTTAAATGAAATAAGTAATGATTACATGATATTATATCTTTCTCTAGTGACCACAAGATGTAAAATAATTCTATAATATAATCCATTACATCTAAATGTGTAATAAGACATTATTAATCAGTGTTTCTTGCATCGATCATAGGTCACATGAGCCTTGGAATATTCGTAAGGGTTTGGACATTCAAAACAAGTCATGGTTACGTGATAAAAGATATATATTGATTGAAATTCGGGCCAATTAAAGAATTACCCTAAATACTCACTATTGGAAATAAAACAACATGGTTTATTTTCTTCAAAAGACATAAAATTGAATGTACTAATGGATATCTCTAACGTGATACACTATTACTGGTGTTGTCCTCCTACCACACAATCATTTTATCTCTACATACAACTTGATTCTGATCATAATGTGTTATGTATGGATGACTATACTATATATCCTATCCCAACCACCTATATTTACAACCTTACCACTTGATGATGAACTACCAAGAACACATCCTAGCCATAGGATGATAAAAAACGTGACATATCAATAACTTATATAACTCCTCAATATCTGAGGGAAATGTTGGCATAATACATGGTGAAAACTCCCCCTTCGTTGATTGTGGGGTGAAATGTTGTGATGATATTTTTTACCAAATGGGTAGTATAGAAAAAATGGTAGATGGGGATGTAAATATTTCACTTCCTAATGGAATAGAGGCCACCCTTGTGAACACATAAGGTTTGATGGGAAACAATTGATAATTTTTGTATGAAATTGTCATTATGCCAATACAAAAAAGAAAATGGACCCCATCATGGGCTAATCCATGGGACTACTGACAGTGTTCCGTTTGGAGGCCATGCTGCATCGTGTATATACCGACACATTGGCTAATGCAGCCACCATCCTGAACGATCCTAATCGAGAGGAGGCCACATTCCGTATTAGACAACGAAGAATTGTCTCGTCAATCATCATAATCAATATGGATTAAATCAATTAGGTCAGAACCACCAAATATCATGATGAACTAATGACCAACACTATATTGATGGAGACCATTATCTATTATACCCAAAATATCTCTCTCTCGATAGATCATGCAGAAATGGAACATGTTCAATGCTAGGTATAAGACATGAAACTAGAGGATGTTCCAAATGAGTAAAATGTTCTATAAAATCATTTAATTGATGGAATTATAATTAGGTGAATGGATTTATGATAATTTGACATCATCATCGAATAATTAGATGTATCTCTTATGGAAGCCATAAATCTGGAACTAGGATATCCCACTGAATTAGGTGGTTGGGGTATTATTGAAAAAAAAATTATACATGACTATGTGAAATTTATCAAGAAATATAATGCATTCAATATTAATGAATAATTCATCCATCATCCGTGGAATTGATAAATACAACTAAATATTCCTAGACAATCTCTTTTTGGGGGATAGATGTTGTGGTGGAATATCACCCAGCCACCACTAAGCTATTCTTGTACATCCTTACTACTACTGAATTTTTTTCCAAAAGGGTTGAGAAAATACACATCATGGAAGTTAGGATGAATGATATCATCAACTTTATGACGTCATATATCATCACTGGTCTGGAGTCCATCATGCAATATTGATGTATACTGACAAAAACATCTACTCCATGGAGGTGAATATTTTTTCCCAACAATAAAACATCAATTCAAATCACTAATCTTTCTATCATGCTACATAAAATGGATACATAACGTTATTTAATAATGCAACATCATATAAATGCCATAATATGGTGAACATGAATTAGATGTTTTTGACAGATAAACTTCTCCATTCTATATGGACCTCAAATAAAACCACACATACTGATACATAAGAAACTCTATACTCATAGGTATATGTGACCAAGGATGTGTTACCAATAGATTTATATCATCCCCACTAAAAATTGGAAATTTTTAATAGATCTCAGATGTTGAAAATTCACAAATTTAGCTAGACAAGTTTGGATTGCTTGATGAGAAGGGGATGTAAGAAATATACAATATAGGAAATTATAATAAATAGATTTTAGGTTATATATAACCAAATGTTTCACATTAGTTAATTATTTTAAGGAGAGATATTATTTTCTTTGATATCCCTAATGATACTAGTAAATTATCCCCCAAAATTTGATCCCATGTGGGATGAGACTCTTCTAAAACATAGGATTTATCATTATGGATTATAATTGTTGGCCACTATGGATGAGGAAAAATTAACATGTCCCACCAGTGTGATATTTCTCAAAAATTAATTTTCAAAAGATATCATCATGGGAATCCACATCAGAGTGTTATCCCTAACCAAATGAGATGCCTCGTATTATAATTCTCAACTAATTAGGAATTGATAGAGTGTAATCCCTAACCAAATGGGAATACTTAGAGTATAATCCCCAACCAAACAATAATCCTTAGAGTGTAATCGCTAACCAATCAAAAAATCCTAGAGTGCAATACCTGAACAATTGGGAGTCCTTAGTGTCTAATCACTGACCAAACTAGAATTATTAGAGTGTAATTTGTGATCGACGGTATGATATGAGTATACGAATAGGGAAGCCTCATTGTCTATGCCCCGACCGAATGGGTTGACTCAGAGTATATACCAAGAAAAATTAGGTAGCCTCACCGTGTAATACCTGATCAAACACATGATATGGGAATACCAAATAAGAATCCTCAGAGTGTTATCCCTAACAATTTGGATAACCTCAGGGTGTAATCCCCACCTAGATACATTATATAATATGTCTCCCGCAAAATGGAATCTATTTCTTTATAAGACACTAGAATACCTAAAATATCTGTAATAATAACAATATCTTAATGCATGACCATCCTCATTAACCTATAATAATTGTCAACTGATAAATAAAAAACGATCACTCTTATTCCCACTAAAAGCAATATATTTAAGTAGTTTTATATGGTCCAAGATCCAATGCGAATACAATCAAGTCTTATTCTATTCCCAATAAAATAAGTATTAGATTATTTTGCTAGATTAACATTATATCTTCAATTTTCAAAATTCCATCAGTGTACGAGATGACTCATACAAGATCATACATTTGTGAATAAAGCCCAACCATTCCCTTGAACACCTTTATTCCATTAGTGGGTTGGGGTACGCACTAAACAATGAAAAATAAAATTCCCTCAATAATTTGAATACATATTATTTATTCATAATGCTCAATCAACACACCATATCCACCATGATGTGGGGTGATAATTCATCTTAAAGGGAAAAATTAATGTGTAATACTTGAATTGATATGATTTTAGGAAATGTGTTTGATATACTAATATCTTGTGTTTCTCACATCGAGAATGGATTTATTGTTCTTATAGATTGATGTTGAGTTTAATAACAACATGTAGAGAATTTCAACTATCGTGGAACCGAAATGGGGTTGTAATTCTGATTACATCATATCTTCACTCATAGGGACACTTTCTCCAAGAAGAAATCAATGGATGTATCATATGCATAAGTCCCGCCATTGGACACAGTTGCATTTCTCTCATGACACAGATGCCCATCTCATGAACTATGTGGAATCTGATTATTTTGTTACATATGATACGTAGGAAGCCCCATTGATATCTATGGAATGTATTCACATGCTTATTCTATGGCGATAAATGATAGGATGAGTGCAGAAATATAACATTAAAAAATCTAAAACTAAGCATGTGGGATTTTATTCTATTTTGATTAGATACATAAGATTCTTCATAAAGGATCCATCCCATCTCCATGATAGTAGCCATATCAATGGATTATAAAGAACTCTTGAGTTATCGATCATGGACATGTATAAAATCATAATAAATATACATGTTTTTTATAGATAACCTGTGATATAGATGTCACTATTCCAATCAATACATGTCCAAAATCAAGGCATTGACAGAGGTGTAATCTGTATTATATCGGCATCTATAATGAAATTATCCAACACATCATATATCCATAAGATAATCCTATAGTAAGAAATAACTCCACTCAAAGTGGATTTACATTCCCAACCGCAGGTCCTCTTGACCAATGAAAGCACCCAAGAGTCACTAGGTTTGATAATCTAGATGAACTCCATCATATGGAAAGACATTATATACGAATATATTGATGATGGATCCATTGGTCCATTCTAGGGAAGATAAAAAGATGGTAAACATGATGCATGTGATTGAGTGTGGCATTAATCCCCCCCTCATCCTAATATTCAAGGAAAACACATTCCTCACCTTAGATCATGATGATACATATGATATTGAAGGTAACCTAATCTAAAAATATTCTTCATGGACAATATATATATAAGAATTTCCAATTATGATGGATTTAAAAAACCTAAATAGTGAAAAATGTTTTAAAATTTCATTGACTAAACCCACAATTCACAAAGTTGATATAGTGACTAATTCACCACTATAATAATAAATAATCAACTTCAACAAGATTTATTATAAATCATAATTTAAATGATAAATTTACCCCATTTATTGATGTTAGAGTCATATTATATACGTGAAAATAAATATTACATTCAATGTTAGTGACTCATTCTTTCCACAATTATACAATTGATATCCATTTATAATAAAACCATTCCAACCAGAAATACATAATTACAATGATAATTTATCATTGTGACCAATTTGAATACCCATGATATCCCACTACAAATGAAACGTCTAAATGACTATACCATAATAAACAATTTATTTTTTAAAAATATAATTTTCACTTCTATTAATCACATCTACCCAATAACCATATCAACTAGACTAGTCCTCACATAAAGAACTAGTAGTAATCATTTACAATTTGAACTAAATGAAAAATTATATGAAAATCAGATACAATGAATAAAATTATAACAAGTACAATAATATCAATGAATAACTTACATAAGTATCACAATTATCAACACAACCAAAAAATTTAAGAAATTTATACTATTCAAAATTTCTAGAAACATAATTTCCAATCGTAGTATCCTAGTACTAATAAATCAATAAATCAACTATAAGTATTAAATCCACAAATAAATATTCTTACAAAAATCCTATAAAATATTGTAAATGTTATTGAGATTCTGAATCAACTTAATTTTTCATTTTTCATTTGAAATTCTGAATGATCTAAAAAAATTAAAAAAATTGTAATGCAACTTATAAATATCAATCTTAGGAAACATTAAATTTCACCATATAAAAAAACATGTTAGAAATCAAAAAAATTACAATGTATATTTTTTTAAATATATTCATCCAATCAAATTGTTTAATAAATGATTTCATGAAAACCATATTATGTAAATCATTAACCTATTTTGAATAATATTTAATTATACAAAATTAGTAAAAATTTCATTAGAATAATACTTTTTTTCATATGACAAAATAAAGAAACATATATGTATTAAAAAATCATGCTAAATTACTCAGGGGTAAAATTATTTAAAATTTCATTACTATGGCATTCAAAAGTGATGTAACTATTCATTTTAAAACATTTCAAAAAAATTATTCATGTAAAACCTACTAAATATGATAAGACATTTACATTTTTCAAAATAAATATTTCACAAGAAAATTATAGTTCAAATTATTAGGGGAAAATCCCATTATAAAAATAAAAAATTAAAATATTGTTTCTAATATTTGAAAACAAATTCCTGCCCAAAGCCCCATTTTTTCATTGGGATCAACTTATTATATTATTTTTTTACATGTAAAAATTTTAAAAAATGTTTGGATGTTACATTTAATAATATTATAGTTGAATATAAATTTATAAAAAACAATAATCACATGAATTGAAAAATTATTGAATGGTATAAATAAATATATTTAATTATCAAAATTTCAGGCAATTATTTTCATGATTGACAAGATACTATAAAACTATATTAATAATAGATCATAATCAGTTAAAAAACAAATTAAAATACTATTACTACTACATTAAAAACATCATCAATATTTAAAAATTATGGAGATGTTAATGTAATAATTTGTAAAAAATCATAAAATTAATGATAGGATATGTAATACCCTCCATGTAATAGTTATGATTTAGTTTTGATATGAGTTCATCTATTTTGTGGTTCTAAAGTATTTTGGGATTCAGGGGTTTAGAATTTGATGATTTGGGAGAACCATGCTTGATAAATGAGAGCACATGATTTCTAGTAACAATTTGGTAACCATTCGATATATATCTATTGGTTTCGTTTATTATTCTCTCAGGGTCAGCCAAGGTATCTAGTCGTATAGTTCTTTGGAAATTTGATACTAGTGAATTGTTTCCGGTCTAGTGTTTGTGAATAATAATGAAAATGGGTTTTCAAATAGTTATACTATTTTTAGGAAATGATGTTCATCAGTTTTCATGGAAAATAGGCTACCACATGGTGATCCATGGTTTGTCAAATCGTGCAGCATAACCATGTGGTCCATGTATCATTTTTAAAAACATATAATTACCTTCATACCCATAATTATTTTTAACTATAATCTATTAATAATCTATCATTTTAATGTCCCATTATTTCAATATTGTTCATAGAGAATCTCAATTATTTCTTTGGAAATTCTCATTTATTTTTCAATGATCTCGTCAACGTAGGTTTTTATTTCCAATTGATTTTCCTCCTTCCTCCACCATTTATCATCAATATCTCTTCAACCATTTTTGTTAAACACATATTGGGTGTTGGATTTTATATCATCAGGGATTAATGGCTAATTACTAACCAATATAATTGATATATGCTTATAATGAACAAGTCAATTTGATCCCAATCTCCATTTTAAAAAATTATGAATTTTTCACTCCTAGAAATGATTTTGTCTCTAAAAAGGGTTATTTATCCTAGAATACATAGATATTCATTTAAATTTCCCAAATTTTTATTATGTAAATTTCTTATTTGTTGTTAAATATCATTTTCATAAAAAAAATTAATCGGTATCATATAATGCCATTTTAAAGGGCTATTTCCCCAAAAATTGTATTCTTCACTTCAGGTGATTGATTAATGGCCTTGTATATTCTATTGATTCCAAAAAGTTTTTCTAAATATTTGAGTGGTGATTATTTGAAAGGGAATTACATATATAATATTTTTATCATGTTTTACATTAATTTATTCTAAAAAAATTTCACTTTGGATTCCATCTTATGTGAACTTATAGACATATAAAAACATAGTGTGTGTGGAACTGATGGGGATTACATATAAAATAGATTTTAATAAACATAGGATAGTTCTAATATCGATATAACATGGGAGGACTCGTTTTTAATGGTAATCACATTACAATAACTTAATGATCATTTTTTTCTTATTACATGACACCATATTATAGGGTCCATCTTATTATGCATTTTACACATAATGGTTTTATTTTAAATTTCTAACACAATTTTATCTTATGTGATTGTAAATTATGGTTATGTAGATTTCTATATTTTTATATTTAGAATTTAAAATCATATTATTGTGTCATTGATTATGGATTGTTTTAAAAAAACAATATATATTTATATATTAAAATAATTAAAAAGTAATTGATTTATGAACCAATTTTGTTTTAAAATTATATCTATTAGATTCATGGTGACCAACACATTATAGATTCATGTTGGTATCCTACTATGATGTTTTATACAAAATTCATATTCTATTTGGTTTATGGTTATCTGAATTAACAATATATATGTAAAGGTATATGAATAAATTATATATTCCACTTATCTTATTTGAAATTTATTTCATAGTTGGTTGGGATAGTGTTAATAGAAGACAACAAGGATATTTGGTCCTTATAATGGTTATGTTTATTTTTTTGGGGTTATCCCTTTGGATTTTTTTAGTATTCATAATTATTATAAACCATATATTATTTTAATTAATCTAATTTATTTAATATTTTTTATGTTCTGTGTGAGGATTTTTTTGGTTTATATGTTGATCTATATATTTTTAAAAGCTATAGTGTGTGATGATTAATATAAACCCAGGCATATTCGTTACAAAATGTTATCAAATATAATACCTTGAAGGAAGTGTGATGGTACTATAAAGGATTATTTTTAGGGTTTTTGGATTAATTGATTGGACCATCAAAACATGCATATTATATGTTGTAGGGTTCATGGTCAGTTCACATCTGTATCTTTCATCAAGTAACCATTTGTTGTAAAGGATTTTTAATCCTGATCTTGGATTGATTTTTAGGTTTTTTATATGAATGTAATTTTTAGTTAATCTATGAATTCCATTTTATATCATTTAATTAATTTTTATGTTTTAATATTTTCTTAGGGAATATATTTTCCTTGAATTTTTTTGTTTATAAACAAGATTAACATAGACATTAGAAGTTCTTATTATGATTTAGATATGTTTTCCAATTACATATGGGTGTTTCATCTTGTAATTAATAGGTAATTACTCATAGAATAGATCTTCAATTTTGATGAGTGAAAGATACGAGAAAAGTTCAACATGTTCATCCTTTAGTAGACCGTTTATTATTATTAGAAGTTATATATGAAATTACGATTATTGGTTTTATATGTGTATGAAATTTGAAACAAATGGACATTTTTGATTTAGAATATAGAAATAATAATCCACATATCTTTCATGGTGATGAGGGACCCCGAGGTCTCAAATAGTGAGTATAACAGATTGAGTGGCATTTCAACTAATTGGAATCTTCGGAGGACATAATGGTTGTTTCATTAAAAATGTACTTAATGTAATATAATGAAAATTATTTAAATCCATCATGTTTAATATGTTTCATAATCATCTTACATTCTTGAATTTCAAGAGGTTCATTTGTCAAAAATATTGTTCTAAAATGTTGTGAGTTGTTCTGATCCATGAATTTGATACCATTAAGATCGTGAATGCTCAGGTATGGACTATGGTATATGTTTCATTGAGATAGTTCACATATCACACAGTATTTTATTGAATGGATAAATTAATGGTCTTGGGATCATTATTGATTTTAGGGCCAATATTTAGTAGATGTTGATCATCTACTTACTTCAAAACATATATAATGTGATTGATATTTTTGGTATAGTTGATGTATACCTAGTAAGTAATATAGGTTTTTTTGAATCATCTATTTTAGTATGGGGTTGTAAATGGGTGTCACTTAGCCAAAATAGGATGTGAAATATGGATGCTCTATTTAAATTTGGGGAATTTACTGAGATTATTCTAGAAATTACCAGGGTATTTCATCATGAGAGTAATACATATCCAATAAATTCTTGAAATTTTTGTTGTATCAATGATTATACATTATTATATCCAATCCATTCATCATCATAATTCTTCGTGATGATTTTTTCTGTAGATTAGATCTATACACACACTTTATAATGAATTATATTATCAATATAACACAACTATTGGTCGTGGATATAATTACCATTCAATCGGGAAACTCATTTAATGATGAATTATCATAGTGGATATTGTGATGGATGTATTTTTATAGCATACTATACAATAGTAGATCCTAATGTAGTTCTTACTGTGGTGATTTATATGGTGTTTCTTTATCCTTCATACTCTAGAATCATTCATTATGGAATTACATATAACTTTTTTGATGTATGTTGTTTTATTTGAAATGATTATGTTATGATATGTTTTTATTCATCATGAATCTTTTTAATCCATTGGAAAAAACAAAAGTTACATGGTTTTAAATGTTCTAAAAGTTTAGTAATTATCACTGACAACATAAGCTTGTGAGATCAATCAGTTATTTATAGTAATATCAATAGCTTCCTTATTAAAATGGATTTAATGGTTGTTTTTATGTCTCAAAATTAATTGTTAAAAAATATTGATTTTATTTCCGATCTCTTATTGGGGTAAATCAGATTTTATTGGAAGTGTGTGATAATTGTTCTGAGAGACTAAGGTTTATTATTTATAAAATAGAATTGATCTTATACCAATTATGGTTGATTTTTCACGATGTGAGAGACTATAATTTATTTTCTCAAATTCCTTCAATGATATATTAGTATACAATTTTTTATGAGTGATTTTTCAGGGATACCACCCCAAATTGAGGTCAAATTACATATAGTCAAAACATAGAGGATGATTTCTATAATATAACCATCTTATCATATATCTCCCAATGAGTTTCAATATATTAATGTTCATGATGAATATATTGAGGATAAAGAAATTATTATTTGATAGGTGTCACAATGGGCATCATGGGCTCTCTTTGTACTGAAGGTACATTGAAGCCTTAGGCTTTGTGTTGACCCACAATGAATTAATCATGTTACAATAAAGAAAAGGTATCTTTTTAAAATAACTGATAATATTTTTCAACAGATTATAAGATCCTAAAGGTTTTCTTAGATTGATCATAAATTGAGTTATTAAAATCTATGATTATATATAGAAAACATTCACATGAAAATATTTATGTCTAGATATGGACATTATGAGTATTTTGGACTTCCATTTTTCATAATAATTATCATGAAATTTCTATAGAATTTTTTACAAAAATAATTATTTATTTATTAGAATCAATTTTGGATGTTTTTATAGTTTTTATTCTACTTTATTATAGGATATAGGGAGAACCCATCAGTTATTTAGATCTAGTTTTCAAATCCCTAAATGAAAATCATTTATATTAAAATCATTCGACATTTTTTCGTGAATTAAATTTTCTAGGCCATATTATATTTAAGTGGGCCATCAAAATGTATCCTAAAAATATCTATGTGGTGATTTCTTCATTGAAACCCAAAAAATTATTTTATATTAATAGATTTAAATGAATATAATGTTTTTACATACGTTTTGTTTTGGATTTATCCAATCTAACATTACTGATATTAAATTTAACGCATGATGATATTTAATTTTTATAGATTCAGAAGATTCAAATATAATTTGGAGAACTAAATTTTATATTTAATTTTTCTATAGATATTATTTTTCATGAACTAGGATCGGGTTATGATATTTTAAATCTCGGTTATTGGATTATGATTTATTATGATGTAGCGGAATGAGGTGGTGTCCTGTGGATTTTTAAACATCATCCCCATGAGATGAAATTGTGTACAAATGATTTAATTTTTTAGTGATTCATTCTCCAAATACATAGGGATTATATCTCATTATGTTTTGGTTTATTGTTTATTCAGAACATATGTAAATGATGATTGTTTTTACCTAGACAGATCAAAATATTTGATATAGTCATTGGGTTTAGTATTATCATATTTTTTTATATTTTATATAAATTATATAATTTTAATGTGGTCACTGATGCTTTGACTAGGAAAAAACCAACTAAAAGTTAAAAAAATATTAGAGGAATGTCCTTTATTGATTAAATTTACTAAGAATAATTTTAATGTTGTAAAGTATAATAGTATTTAATTAATAGATTATGATGTTTTTGTTTCATAATTTGATGATAATCCACAAAATAGAGAATATACAGACATTAATTTTGATTAATTTGGTAAAATATTCTATCATGGGGAGGCCTCGTGTAACTGGTCTTGGTCACCTAAAGGTGTCTTGGATTTCTATTACCGATTATTCATTATTATATGTCTTATGGTTGACATGAAGCATATTTTAATTTAGTATAATTTGGTCATACACCAAAATAATTCAAATATATATCATGATTTTATAAATAATTATTTTTGACTAGGGGTGAGGAACGTTATTACAATCTTCATAATATGATACCCTACATTTTACAAAATTATGGAGAAGTAGTACATACATACTAGTTTTTTACAACCATTACATATTATTCTATTAATTTGTGATGAAATATCAATAATATTAATTATTAGTTTAGTATAAACTCAAAATGGTATGGGTTCTATTTGTTTTATCAATGAATTAACTACCAAATTGTATTATTTCATTCTTATGATAATTACTATTAAGGTTGAATAGTATACAATCATATATTAATGGGTGATCGTGAATATACATGGAGTGAAATTGGTGGTCCATTATTATATTGATCTGAATTTTTAATATTTGTTTTTTAATGGTGTACAAGAAGTGATGGAATCCATTTGAAGGTAATCATTATTTATCTTCCTCAAAATGAAGTGAAAACTAATGGATCTATTATTGTACATGAGGATATAAATTCAGAGTTTGTGACATATTTCAGTGGTTATTTGGAAAAGGATATTCTCTTTATTGAATTCATCAATAACAATTTTTACAAGTGTATAATTAAAATAACACCCTTTGAATAATTTTATGGGTGATTGTTTATATCTCATTAGTTTGGGAGGATTTTTGGATAATGGTGTTTATTTCTATGTATTGTTCATACAATGATGGTGAATTTTCAAATTATTAAAAAGAGGATAGTGATGTAATAGAGTTAGCATAATACCTATCTGGACCATCGTTATCTCACATTTGATATTTCAGTTACTTATGCGGTTTTCTCAAGGTTTTCCTTTTTTCATACATCATCATTTGGAAAAAATGTGTATTTTTAACCATGGTTTTTATCACTTTTTATATTTTCAAATGGAATTAAAACATGTTTTATTTAATGTAATTTTATTATTTCATGACATTGAATAAAAATGTGTTCCATGTTGTTCAAAAGAAGACTAATCTCTTAGATCCATCCCTTGTGATTGGGTGGGATTATTGTTATCAAGATCCCAACAATGTTGTGATTGAGAAACCAATTTAGGTTATGGATTACAAGGAAATGTGATTATTTGAAAAACTATTCGATTAATTAATGATCTATGGATGTGTGAATAGGGTGTCCTTATGGAATGGGATAATTAATTACAGATGGTGTAGTATTGATGCTGTTTATAGTCAGCTTAGGGTCATGAGTGCATTTATTGGAAAAAAATGATTCATGGTGGGGAGAATGTTGATGCCCTATGTTTCATTGTTATTTTAATATAATTGGAATGTCATGTCTCTTTTAGGGTTGTTGAAGACATTATGATTCACGGGCTTAGAATTTTTTGATAATAGAAAATTTGGATAAGATAATGGTATTGGAATTGTTATTACTAACCATGTAGTTACTATTTGTTATGGGTCAATTGGTTTTGATTCTTTTCATCATCAGTTTTCTATCATTTTGGGTCTCTAAGGAAAAAATAAAAATGAGAGGTTTACGGTCTAGATGGAATGACCTAGCTTGTGCGTAGTTTTTATAACCATGTGAATATTTCCAGTCAACCTAGGAATTTAATTCTCAAGATATAGTATCCAAAATAAAATTGGAGGAGAATTTTATCAAAAATTATATCAAACCAATTTACCCATGGTGGTTTGGTAAAAATAAGAAATTTCCATGATAATGCTGGTTGTTCTAAAAAATAATGTTTTCTTAATCCCCCATTAGCTCACCTTATTCTTTCCATAATCCACAAAGAGTTTATTTCCTTGTTATTTAGTGATTATTCTTTATTAAAGGTTAATATTTGCATGGTATGTTGTGATTTACGACCAATATATCAAACTATTTCATGATATCTCCAAAATATATCTCCCACTTATTTTCATGGAATAGTTTTATGTAATGAATTTAGATAAAGAGTTTTTAATGTGGAGTTGATGATATATTATATGGATATAGGCTTGTGATTACAATATTTATTTAGTTCCAATAGTTATTTTCAATGGCTATGAGGGTTTCAATGTGAGATATGTAAGTGTCTCAATACAATAGTTCATAATCTAATCATACCACATTGTTCATGACAATTATTTTTTATTAGATTATTGAAATGAATTTTTTTATATTATTGAATGGGTTTTTTATGAAATTTCATCTTGGGTAGAATGTAATGAAATTTTTGATACTGTTAATCCTTAAAATTAATTTTATATATTTATTATGTTCGACGAGATGCCTCAATTATTTTTATAACTCTAAAATGTATATTCAGGCAAAGGATTGAAGAAGATAAAAAATTTAAATTTTTTTCTAGTAAAATCTCATTTCCTTGATCATGTAATTTTCTCACATTTCAATGTTCTCATTCAGTTAAAATCCTATTATGTGATTTTTATGGGTTCACTACAAACTGGTTAATATGTACCTACAGTTTACATGGTGCTAGATTTAGGACTTGAATGGGGAGGTGAGTCCATGAGATGGTTGATGACGTGTACCTGATTTACAAATTGGGTACGGGATAAGTACTGGTATTTTAAACTGAGGATATTGGTTTTTTGGTTTACTTATCTAGCATGGATTACACTTATTGACCTTGGGTACATGTCACGAATCAGCCCGCACCAATCCTAAAGTAATAATATTGTTAGTTTTTCTCTGTCCTTGGCCTTCTAGAGATCTTGAATCACAACCTAATGATGTTCTTGTGTGTTTTTGAGCAACTCAACTCCTTTCGAATTGAACCTAATGACTTGGGATCTTCATTTTTTTATGGTGTGATTCCAGGGTAAGGGTTCTCCCTCATTCATTGAGTTTGTTGCCTTCTCTCCTCTTTCCATTTAAAACTATCATCTAGGTATTGATGTATCTATTCCATATGTTGTCGGATCATGTAACACCTCAAGCTTCCATGGTACGATTTTCTTGGAATAATACAGTAGTGTGTCTTGTACGCACCTTCGAGTTCTAACAGACAACACGACCAATCAAACAAGCCGTTATGAATAGTAATACCCACTTTTTGAAATTTTTTATATTTTATCTCTCAAAATGGACTTAATTTTTTGGATTTGGAATATTGAAATAATATTAGGGTGAATTTTTTATTCTTTTCTGATAACTTTCATATTTTTATGAATAGTGAAAATTACTATATATTACTAAAAAACCACTTTTTTAATCGAAATAATTAATAGTGATAAATAATGAATTTTAGTGGTTTTATAGTATATTTATAATATATTTTTACCATTTAATACAATCTTGGTCATTGGAAATAATTTCACATTTATATCGGATATAAACAAATGTGAATATTTTGATAGTTATTTTTTCTTTAAAACACGCTTTTTGTTTTGACAGCAGGAATTAATTTTAAATTAATTTCGGCCACTTCTATGTTTTGAATTTGGAAAAATGGATTCCAAATTTGGAATCAGGATGTCCCAATTGTTTAAATAGGTAACTTTTATTTTTAGACATTTTGAATAATTACTTGGGTAAATATTTTATTTACCATGGTTAAAGGGTAAATTCGGTAAATAAGGGTAAAAAATAATATTATAATAATATTAAATTACCCTAAAAGTGTCATATCCCAATAGGATGATACATGTCCGACCGTGGGAATATTTGGGTTGATTTTGGGACCCCATGGTTCCACTTGTTTGTGATAATGACACTTTATAATAATTACGTTAAATTAAACACAAAAATGACATTAGCATATCGCTTTTAGAAAGACAATTTTTACATAGAGTTATATATGTTATATTTTCGACTATAAGAATTAATTAGAAATAAAAATATTTCCTACATAATGGTATTTTATTTATAATTTTTAGACATTGAACAAATAAATTTATTTATGACACAATAATGATGCAGTATTTTCCTTATTAATGAAAGAATCAAATAATTAGTAATATAAATGTTAAAATAAATATAATTTGAATATTTTGATGCCATAAAAGAATTTTATTGACTAATATTACATTTTATTATTGTTAAAATTAAATTTTTTCGAATTAATAAAGTTGTTAAGACTTTAAAAAAATCAATTATTAAATATTGTCAAAATTGACATAAATGTGTTTTTTTTTAAATATTATATTATTAATTGATATTATATTCCAAAAAATATAAGGCTTGGCCAAAGGACTTATATCATGATATCTGTATCATTAATGTACCACTTGGGGGTTGATTGGATGTATATAGTACGTTTATTAACTATATAATATAAAAATACAATGTGACATGGTAAATGTCAAACTAATTAACTAAGAGTTAAAACTAAATGATAAGGTTAAAATAATGACCCAAACCTATCTAAAATATATGGTTTGAAAGGATTTAGACTCAAACCCACCATATACTTTGAATAATTCAATTTGGATCCATTAGAAATCGAATATTTATTAATTATAAATTAATACTTTATGTTCTTCCCAAAGAGCTCATCCTCACCCTTATAAAAGGACACCTCTACTAACCAATTATTCATACCTTCATAGCCTTTTTGATCAGACAAACTCTACCCAAATACCCTCTCAACTATTCTCACATAATCATAGAGGCCTTCCTTTAGTCATAATTCCATCATATGGATCCCTTTTGATCAAATCAAATGGAAGAACTCGATGAAGAGGTAATGTTTTCACCAACATCTTTCCTGTTCATTTCTTCTTCCACATCTTCTTTATTTGTTATTTCCATTCTAAAATACAAAAACTAGTATCTTATATATACTGTGATGTTATTATAAATATTTACCAACTATATTCATTATTCTATCCATCTTATTAATGATAATTTCACCATGTGTGGGTAAGTAGGACTTACCGTCTCCACGCCATGGTTTAATTTGTTATTCAACAGTATGTTATTTGGATGGATATAATTATGACTAATATGTATATAAATAATAAAAATAACATAATAATGACTCTGTAAAATTAATATACCATCTAATTCCACACCTTTAAATAAATGATACTGTCACTCGTGTGTACGTACGGATTACCCTCTCCAAGATGCGATGAGATTCATTTCCACAATCACCATTAATCGAAGATTATAAAAATATATACTACTAATATTTTTGTAATATATGACATAATAATTCTAATGTATATATATATATATGTACTTACAAATATTTTATTCACTTTTTTTCATTCAATACGTTATGAAAACAGAAACATCGTTCATGCGTACGTACGGACTACCGTCTCCATAAACGGTGTTTTCCATTTCAAATATATATCAATAATTATATTCTAAATATATATGATATATAAATCATGTTTTATATTCTGTAAGTATTTAAATTAGTATCTATGTTATACAATCCAGAGTAACAGGTTAAAACATGTACGATAAGGAATGTTATTATTACCCAAAATGTTATTTTAACATAGAAATTATAATTATATGGGTAGTAGAAATTCATAAATGAATAATGTATGATATCATAAATATTAATATGGTTCTGTTATAATTTCATAAATTACTATGGTCTTCATACAGGAGGTTAAACGTACCCTCAACTATGGAAAGTGGAAGGTAAGGTGTTTTGATCTCACTCTATATTCCCGTGAGATTCATGCCATATTGCCACTATTACCTTTTGTGTGGTGTATGCACTACCCATAATTGTATTCATTCTGTAATAAACGTGAATTTATATTTATTTAAATATTCAATGTATCATTCCTCTTTCATGGTGTCTATGTTTCGTAAGTTCCCAAATTTGTAAGGGTTAATTTCACAATCTCTTTATTATCTGGGGTTGTTTTTACGTAAGTATCTAATGGGACATATTTATTATCCATTTCCATGTTTTATGAAATAGTTTTCAATGGGATTATTTTAAGGTAAATTTTACTAAAACAAAATTTCAAATGTTTTTAATATTTATTATTCTAAATCTTTCTCATCAATGTCTTTGTCTTCAAAATAGTTTTTATGGATTTATTTATATGGACATGAATGTTTTTAAAATGTTAATTCCTTTAAAAAATTTCAAAGTGGTATGGGATAATTTGATTAAAAAATGTCTTTAAATGAATTATTTTCAAAATTGTGTGACTTTTTATTATTTTCATGAAAAATGAGGATTTCTCTCAAAGAGTTTTACAAATATTTTTAATCAATGTCAAAATCCTTTAATGGATTTTAAACTTGGATTGAAGTTGATTTATCATTATAAAAATCTTCCATATTGTGGTGAATTTTTTGTGATATGTTTGACTGTGGATGTGTTATTTTTTTACCATTCATGGTTTATGTGTAAATTATTTACATTTTGTATGCTAGTTTTAATACGAATGATTAGGTTATGTTTAGATCTTTTCAAATGAGGAATGCATTGGACATAGTAAGTGAAGGGTGGAGCCCGCTATAGCTTCTCGATTTATCGATAGGTCTCTTGAGACAAACTAGTGTCTTGGCACAAGGCCATGACAAAATCTTATTTGTAGTCTTGGCACAAAGCCTTTACTATGTGGTTATGATAGTCTGGCATTATGCATTCCATCATTATGAAAGTGGCTATTATTATTGCATGTGATTATTCAACTAGTAGAATATCCTTGTGAGTATGCAAATGGAATTATTTTGATTTATATTTTCCATATTATGATTAATTTTATGATGAAAAGGCTTTTGTTTTAGATTTATACATTGCATTAAATGTTTATACTTATCTTTGAAAGTTTTTGCTGTATTGCTTACCTTTACTGAGCGTTTGAACTCACCCCTTTCTATGTTTTATTTTCCCAGGATTCCAAGAAGTGTATTGTGATTGATATGCAGTGTCATGCCAAGGGAATAATGGAATTAATAAAGGATTATTTATTTTGATTTGTATGTTATAAAGTGTAATGTAACATTCATGTATATAATAAATTTTCCAAGACTGCAAAACTGATCAGTCCTTCGGGAATTGATTCCTTGTAATCACGCCAATGTATTAAAATAATGCACCAACTCTGGGTAACAGGGCTCGAGGAAATATAGTTGGTATCAGAGGATGTTTAGCAACATCCTTGGAAACTAGATTTAGATAAACACTGATTAGAGAACATTTTCCTACTATAGACTTTGAGGATTATTATAGAAGAACATCCTAGAGTTCTGGTATTGTATAGATTTTGTGAGTTCTCCGAGCAATACATCCCAGACTGGATACGACCAGGTAGAGGCGGCTCTGGCACAGATGTACCTAGGGGTAAAACCCTAAAACACCTCTTTGAGCTAGACTCGAACGGGAACATGTGCACAACAATGGGACTTGCTGCACTATTGGTTACGACACTCCCAGGGGATATGCTTAGGATAATTATAAATTTCATTACAAACCAATATGAAAGATTTATGATTTTATACTTTCTCAAAGAAATCATTTTTATGATTATGGATTATATCCATAAACTGTTTAATGTATGTTATGTGTTTTAAAATATTGGGATTAAGTATTTCTATTCATAAAATAATCTAGTGTATTCAATTGTTTCGAAATGGCGCCTAGTTGAAGGAAAGATAACTCCAACAATACGCATGATCCAAAGACTAAGAAGGCTCAAATCATTCATAGTATTATGCCAGAATTTAGAAAGGAAATAGTATCCCTTGTATTATCATCATATACAGGAAAAATATCATGTGTTAATAACATTTTTATAGAATTCTCTAAGTCCTATGGCTTTGAAGGGACTCCAGAGAAGGAAATGATGGTAGAATGAAATATGAATAAAGGGGATAAGGGAACGAAGGATTATCCAATATGTGATAAATATGGAATGAATCACCTTGGTTAATGGGAGTTTGTTATAAGTGTGGAGAAAAAGGACAACAAGTATGTGATTGCAATGGTAAGAAAAAGTTTTGAAATGTACAATGCTTAATATGCAAGGAGCTGGGACATTACGCAATCCAATGTCCAAATAATCATAGTATTCTCCAAATAATTTTTATTTTTTATTTTTTAATAGGATGGGGCCAAAGGCTCATTTTATTGTTAAACCAAATCCAAGACCTCTTTTAACTGGGTAGAGGGAAAACCCATTACAAATCCAGTAGTCCAAGTAGTCTTGTAGCCCATTACATAGCCCTTATGCCCAAATTTTTAGCCAAATAGCCATTCTAGGAATAGTAACCTACCTGCTACAGTACCCGCACAGTACAACTGCCACTACAATGCCATGTCGCTGCTACAGTACCCGCCGATATACAGTGTCGCCACCACTACAGTACCGCTACAGTACAACTACAGTTCCAGCACCTAATGGGATTTAAACCCCCATTTTTCATGTAGGATTATGAGGTTCTTACCACTAAGACAAACCCCAACTACATATGCACCAAATGATGCTATTGGATAATAATAAAGTTATTATACTACCTCAGATGAAGAGGAATTACTAGTGTACTTATGTTGTTATTATAGAATTATATTATTTGAGTGTTGTATCAACAATATACTGGTTTCATGAATTATGGAGATACATAAGGATTGTACTGCAGTACGATTTTATTGAGGATTTGAGATTATATGGTTCTATGAAAAGGGACATAATAGTAAGATACACTTTTTGAAAATACATGGTTGAAGGAAAGTTAATCCTTAGTATGGTATCAATAATGAGGTAGTGATTTTGGAATAAGAGATGGTTGATTTGAATATATTATATTGGATATTCTTGACTACCTTGAAACTAATTAATGATTTCTCATTATTAGAGTTTACAACATTATTGGATAGATGGAGTATATCCAGTATTCTATAAAGAATAAGGGAGAATGAATGTAATCAATAAGGTTTTATGGTAATTTAGGATGTTACCATGTTTTAAAATAATCAATGATGAAGGTGTTCAAATGTTATTACATGGTAAAAAAGGATCTTCAATATGTTTAACTTCCTTATAAATTTTGGACTGGAAGATTGGATAGATATATTTTGGATAAGTCTAAAGGATGGAATTGATTATGTTTGAAAGGTTATTTTTGGATTTTTTATAAAAGGACAACACACAGACCATGTGACAACCCATCGTGTCGGACAAAGCTGCAGGTATCCAACCCACAACCATAGTCTGATTGGGATTTATCATCTACCACTAGTCTATGTGAAGTTCCTGGACGGTATAATGTATCTTCTTTTTTTAAAGGGTATGATATGTGAATTTTAAAATCATTATATTGATAACCCTATTCGATTAGGATCAATAGATTATTTTTGAGTTTTGGAGTGAATGATGAGTTTGTGGTAGAAATATATTAATGGTTAAAAATCGATGTATAAAGTAAGTATATCTCCTTCTGATCTTATACAATTAAATAAATAAATTCCACAACATTAAGATAAGAAACATAGAACAAAAATGTTGTCCTAGATTGTACCTTAGATAATAAAATAATTTAGGGCTTTGTGAATGTTGGCCTTTTCATAGCCATGTTCTATACCACTCTCCATCAGATATTGATGGTTCGATTTCTCTTCCATATCCATAAATTTCTACCTGGAACCCTAGTATGTGTTATTTTTGGTAACCATCATTCTTACTACTCTTTATTTTAAATAGAGGCCTCATTAATCCATTTTTCGATGTGGGATTTCAAATATGATATTTTGAAATATCAACCCCAAATTTCCAATACCAAGCATAAATTACAAGGACACAATTTATTTAAGTAGGGGAGAATGTAACTCCACATGCTTCCACAATATTATTCTCTTTTAATAATAAAGTAGCAGGTGTTGTATGCAACTTCGAGTTCTAATACACACCACAACTAGTCAAAATAGCTGTTTTGAATAGTAATTCTCACTTCTCGAAATTTTATAAATTTTATCCTTCAAAATGGACTTAATTTTTGGATTCATAATATTGAAATAATACTAGGGTGAATTTATGGTACTTTTCTGATAACTTTCATATTTTGATCAATAGTGAAAATTACTATATTTTAATTAAAAACATCTTTTTTAATAGAAATAATTAATAGTGATAAATTATGAATTTGAGTGGTTTTAAATTCTATTTAGAATATATTTTTACAATTTAATACAATGTTATCATTGAAAATAATTTCACATTTAAACCGGACATAAACAAATGTCAATCTTTTGATAGTTATTATTTCTTAGAAACACGTTTTTTGTTTTGACAGCAGGAATTAATTCTAAATTAATTTCTAACACTTTTGTGTTTTGAAGTTGGAAAAATCGATTCCATATTTTTAATCATGATTTCCAAATTGTTTAAATAGTTAAATTTTATTTTTAGAAATTTTGAATAATTACTTCGGTAAATTTTTTATTTACCATGGTTAAAGGGTAAATTCGGTAAATAAGGGTAAAAAATAATATTATAATAATATTAAATTACCCTAAATAGTGTCCAAAACCTATTGGATGATACACGTCTGACCATTGGCATATTTGGGTCGATTTTGGGACCCCATGGATCCACTTGTAAGTGATATTGACACTTTATATTAATTAAGTTAAAGTAAATACAAAAATGACATAAGAAAATATCTTTTAGAAAAAAAATTCATAGGGTAATATATGTTATATTTTTTACTATAAATATAAATTATAAATATAAAAATATTTCTTACATAATGTTATTTTATTTATAATTTTTAGAAATTGAATAATTAAATTTATTTATGACACAATAATGATCCAATATTTTCTTTATTAGTGAGAGAATCAAATAATTAGTATTAATATTGTTAAAATAAATATAATTTGAACGTTTTGATGCCCTCTATGAATTTTATAGGTTAATATGATATGTTAGTATTGCTGAAATGATTTTTTTTCTAATTAATAAAGTTTTTATGACTTTAAAAAAACATTTATTAAATATTGTGAAAATTTACATAAATGTGTTTTTAAAACAAATATTATATTATTAATTGATAATCTATCCCTAAAAATCTACGGTTCGTCAAAAGGACATATATCAGATATGTGTATTATTAATAGTGAAATTGGGGGTCTCTTGGATGTATATAGTAATTGTATTAATTATATAATATAAAAATAGAAAGTTACATGGTAAATGTCAAACTAATTATCTAAGAGTAAAAAATAAAAGATAAGGTAAAAATAATGACCCAAACCTATCTAAAACATTTTGTTCAAACAAATTTTGACCCATCCCCACATTATATTTTTAATAATCCACTTTGGAGCCATTATAAACCGAATATTAATTTATTATAAATTAATACTTTATGTTTTTTCTAAAGAGCCCCTCCTCCCCATTATAAAATGACACCACTTATAACTAATTCTTCATACCATCAAAGCCATATGGTTCGGCAAAACTATGAACAAATACCCTTTCAACTATTCTCCCTTAATCCTAGAGGCCTTCCTTAAGTAAGAAATCCAACCTATGGTGCCCTTTTAATAAAATGAAAAGGAAGAACCCGAAGAAGAGGTAATATTTTCCCCACCATCTTTCAAGTTCCTTTCTCCTTCCACTTCTTCTTTATTTGTTATTTCCATTCTAAAATAATAACCCCAGTATCATATATATACTATTATGTTATTATTAATATTTCACAACTATATTAATTATTCTATCCATCTTATTGAAGATAATGTCACCATGTGTGCGTACGTACAGCTTACCATCTCCACGCCATGGTGTAATTTTTTATTCAACACTCATTTATTTGGATATATATAATGATGAATAATATGTATATAAATAATTAAAATATCATAATAATTTATCTATAAAATTAATATACCATACAATTCCACACCTTTAAGGAAATGATATTGTCGTTCGTGCATACGTACGGATTACCATCTCTTGGACGCGATGAGAATCATTTCCACATTCACCATTCATCGACGATTATAAAAATATATATTACTAATATGTTTTTAATATATGACATAATAATTCTACTGGAGATATATATAAATATATATATATATACTTACAAATATTTTATTCACTTAGTTCTGTTCAATACGTTATGAAAAAGGAAACAACGTTTATGCGTACGCACGGACTACCATCTCCATAAATGGTGTTTTCCATTTCTCATATATATCTATAATTATATTCTAAATATATATGATATATAAATCATGTTTTATATTCTTCATGTATTTAAATAATCATCTATGTGATAAAATAAGGAGTAACACGTTAAAACACATACGATAAAGAATGTGATTATTACCCGAAATGTTAATTTAACATGGAAATTATTATTAAATGGATAGTAAAAAGTCATAAATGTATAATGAATGATATCATAAATATTAATATTGTTTTGTTATAATTTAATAAAATACTATAGTCTTTATATATGAGGTTAACGTACCCTCGACTAAAGGAAAGTGCAAGGTAAGGGGTTTTTATCTCACTCCTTATTCCCATGAGATTCATGTCATATTGCCACTATTACCTTTGGTGTGGTGTATGTACAGCCCATAATTATATTCGTTGTGTAATACACTTTAATTTATGTGTATTTAGATATTCATTGTATGATTCCTCTTTCATGTGGTTTATGTTACGTATGTTATCAAATTGGTATGGGTTAATTTCACAATCTCTTTATTATCCGAGGTTGTTTTTACGTATGTATCTACTGCGACATAATTATTATCCATGTCCATGTTTTATGAAAGATTTTTTAAAGGTATTATTTTAAGGGACTTTTTACTAATACCTCATTTCAAATGTTTTAAAAATTTATTCTTCTAAATCATTCTCATTAATGTCCATGTCTTCAAAAAGGTTTTAAGGATTTATTTATATGGACATGAATGTTTTTAAAATGTTAATTCCTTTCAAATGTTTCAAATAGGTATGGAACACATTGATTAAAAAATGACTTTAAATGACTTCATTTACAAATTGTGTGACTTTTAAATGTTTTCAGGAAAAAGCGGTATTTCTATCAAATAGTTTTACAAATCATTTTCATCAATGTCAAAATCCATTAATGGATTTTAACCTTTTTTTGAAGTTGATTTATCCTGATACAAATCATCCATATTGTGTTGAAGGTTTTGTGATATGTTTGACTATAGATGTGTTATTTTTATACCATTCATGGTTTATGGATAAAGTATTGACATTTTGTATGCTAGTTTTAATACGAATGTTTATTTTATGTTTAAACCTTTTCATATGAGGAATTCATTGGACATAGTATGTGATGGGTGGATCCCGCTATAGATCCTCGATGCATCAGTAGGTTTCATGAGACAAACATGTGACTTGGCACAAGGCCTTGACGAAATCTTATTTGTAGTCTTGGAAAAATTCCTTGAAAATGTGGTTATGAGAGTCTGGAATTATGCATTCCATCGTTATGAAAGTGGCTATTGTTATTGCATGTGATTATTCGACTAGTATAATATCCTTGGGAGTATGTTAATGTCATTATTTTGATTAATATTTTCCATATTATGATAAAGTTTATTATTAAACGGCTTTTCTTTTTGTTTTATACATTGAATTAAATGTTTATGCTTATCTTTGAATGTTTCCTCTGTATTTCTTACCCTTACTGAGCATTTGAGCTCACCCCTTTCTATGTATTATTTTCCTAGGATTTCAAGAAGTGTATTGTGATTGATATGCAGGGTTAAGCTAAGGGAATAATGGCTTTCATAAAGGATTATTTATTTTGTTTTGTATATTATAATTTGTAATGTAACATTTGTGTATGTAATCTATTTTCCATGATTACTAAACTGATCAGTCCTTCAAGACTTGATTGCTTGTAATCATTCCAATGTATTAAAAAAATTAATTGATACTGGGTAACTGGGGTCAGGTCATTACAGATCATTCAATATGTAGTGTTTTGAGATATTCTTCACATTCTTTCTCATTGACATGATCCATTACAATTGTAATTCATCGGTAACGAGTTAGGTGGTTTTGTCCCATATTTATATAATTATTACAATCATATTGCATGATTTATTTCAATTAATGATTGAAATTCAATTTCTTAATATTTCCTTCAATTTATTCAATAAAAAACTAAACCCAATGAATTAGAGGATTTGAAAAGGTATTGGAACTAAAATTTGGAAAACCCCAAATTAAATTGAATATTTACAGGTTTATGGAAATTTTCTGATTTAAACTATTAAATATTAATTATGGATTTCATGGAAATGGTTTCATTTATATTTTTTTATTTTAATTGGTAATAGAGATGATGAGTATTATGGAATTTTAATTGAATGAATTTCAAACAATTGAATGGATTAAAATTATTTGATAGAAACCCAATGGTTTTATCTTGTAAAAAAATAAATGTTATTTAATAAAATCTGTTATGGTTTTAAATGAAAATCAATTTGAATTTTTTAATTTTAATAATGTGATAGATATTATTGTATGTTGTCTTAATATTGTTTGACCATCATGTAAGAGTGTATAGATGACTTAGGTACTATGTTCATCATTTGGATACACTCTATGTGTTGGTCGGAGTAGTTTACTCAAAAGGGGAGGGGTGAATTGAGTGACTATAAAAATTTCTATTACAAAAATATTATTTTAAAAGAAATGGTTTTCCCCAAAAATAGATTCAACCTAGTTAATCAAGGTTATACTGTTATAATATTTTGACTATTTAAACAACTTCTTAGAAGAATGATTAATACTCAGTAATCTTAATATGGATTATTAATATTACTTTTGAAGTTATACTATAAAGACAAATAAGCTATAACTTCATTCCAAGACTAACAATAAAAGTGAAATTATAGTTTTCTGTATTATGCAATCAAGCAGTAAAACAGAGTAGACTAAAAATAAATAGAACAACGAATATGAATCAAGTCGTTCAGTCTCATGTTGAGATCTAATCCACTCCACATGGTGATCACCTGCCACCAAGTAATTTATATAAAAAATAATTGATCCACACCCTGGATTGGGGTAAACAACAGTACACAGACTGTTAAGGACACACAAGGACCTCTTCCACAGTTTTCATGGGTTAATAAAAACAATAACCAGTCCACACAAGGACCTTTTACAAAGTAGTCATGGGTAAATTTACATATAATGTTTGGTGAGAGGATTTTCAAATCCATCTGTTTAGCACATGATTCAGTTTGTGTGAGGAAAATATAGAGTACACATACTACTTGAAAGGTAAGTGAATGATTCACTAATAGAGAGTATATGTAAGTTTAGAATTCTCTTGGGATTTGAAGTGCAGCTTTGGAATCCTTCGATTTAGCAGAAATGCTTCGAGTCCTTCTCTGGTTTTTTTCTTGAAAAACAGAGTGTCGCGATTCAGCTTGTGTTCTCCACTAGCTTTGACAATATGAATATGTTCTCTGGATTCCAATGTACAATGTATGTTCTTCAATAGAGTCGGATTTCTTTCATGTTATAATTCTTTCTTTAAAAATCATGCAAATTGTTCTTCGTGGTCGTGATGACACGCTTGTTCTTTGTTCATTATCGCACGCTATTGCTCTAGGGAACTCTCCAATCATTATCATCGAATTCATGAGATTTAGTCAATAGGTTCCATGTTTTTGATACCTCGTACTTCGTACTATGTCGAAAAAGAAAAATTAATTATGTCAGAGCATTAAAAACATCAAATATGACCGTTAAGAATTAAATCAAAAGACGACAAAATAGTTTAAGAAACGGTGTCACATTTTGTTATGAAAATTGTGTCTCCTTCACGGTGTCTAAGTGTCACAGTCTGAGTGTCAAGGTCCGAGTGTCACTGTGTCTTGTTCACAGTGTCTGATCTTCACAGTGTCCTGCTCACGGTGTCTGGGGAACTGTGTCTGACTTCACCGTGTCAGGCTTACGGTGTCTGGATAACTGTGTCTGGCTTCACTGTGTCAGGCTTACGGTGTTTGGATAACTATGTCTCGCTTCACGGTGTCTGGCTTACAGTGTCTGGGTAACAGTGTCTACTTACTATGTCTTTCTCAAAGTGTCTTGTAGATTAGAATATAACTATATTCAGTCTTAACCAATAATATGCATGAAATGGATCAAGCTTAACCATTATAAAGCATGAGAGAACTTGAAAAATAAATACACATGATTGGATATGATTTATAGGATTTAAATAGGTTGAATGAGATTTGTGCGTATTCTCTATAGATAATATATAGATAGAAACATATAAATTCTCCTCCCCCATAAGGGATTATCAAAATGTTAATAGAAGATATATAGTGCACATACCATTAAAATGAATCAGAGTGTAGTGCATCATAAAGTAGAATGAAAAAATGTAACACCCAGCGATTTTATGAAGAATATTCTTCTAATTTCGTGGATGTCTTGTTTTGTGCGTTACACCAAAGGGAGATTTCACTACACGCAACACTGACTTGGCTTACATTACATGCAATGGTGACCTTCCACGATTGCGTGTATTGTATGCAGAACTGAGTTTCGCTAAACAACGATATGTTATATAAACTAACCGTTATGAATAGTGATACCCACTTTTTAAAATTTTATAAATTTTTTCATTCAAAATGGAATTCATTTTTGGATTCAGAATATCGAAATTATCCTAGGGTGAATTTTTGGTATTTTTCTGAAAACTTTCAATTTTTGATGAATAGTTAAAACACTGGGTTACTATTCAAAAAATTGACTTTTTATTTAAATTATTATTTATTTTATTTAAATTTATTTTAGGTCAAAATTGATACATAATACCTCTATATGTTCAATTTAAGTCATTGGAGTCATTTTATAATAATTTTAGATATATAAAAATTTTATTGAACTTTTCACCGTCTTTTACCCACCTCCTAGGAGAATTTGCAAATTCACATAAAACATAATTTTACTACTTCTATGAGTGAAATTTCTAAAATCCAAGAGACACAGTTAATATAAAGGACTAAAATGTGGTTCAATGAGTTCAAAATAATTTTTGGTGAATTGTAACTTTTTACTTTTTTTACCACGGTTAAAAGTAAATAGGGAAATTAATGGTAAAAATGATATTATTATTACCCTAACACATGTACTAATTCTCTTGGATAAGTGTAATTCTACCAAAAACAACCTTAAGAATAAAATATGGCCATTTAGGCCTACTTGTATTAGATTAGGACATTTATTATTAATTTATTTAAAGAAGGGTTAAAATAGTTAAAATCAAAGTCTAATAACTAAATCATTTTTAATATGGATATATACATAAGATAAATTCCACTATAAATATTCATTAGAAAGATAAAAATGTTTCCTACATAATGGTGTTTTATTTATAATTTTTAGGCGTTAAATTATTTAATTTATTTATAACACAATGATGATGCAGTAATTATCTTATTAATGAAATATTGACATAATTGATGTTATAAATACCCAAATAAAAGTACTCTTAGTCTTTTTATGAATTCAAATAATTTTATAGGTTAATATGAAATGTTAGTATTGATTTAGTTAACATAGTTAGTACTAATCATTATATTAGGATTTTCACAAAAATCAATTACCAAATAGTGTCAACATTGACATAAAATTGTTTTTAAAACAAATATTATATTAGTAATTGTTATTTTATTCCTAAAAATATAAGGTTTGGCCAAATGACTTAGATAAGGTTATATATATTAATAATAAACAACTTGGGGTTCGTTTGGATTGTTATATTAAGTTGATTAACCTTATAGTGTAAGAAAACAAGAAGAAACGGTAAAGAAAAATTATTTAACTTAAAGTTAAATATAAATGATAAGGTTAAAATAGAAACCTAAACATGTCTAAATTCTATTGGATGAGATGATTTCAAAACCATCCCAACCTTAGCTTGGAAATAACTCTATTTGGAGATATTAAAAACTGAATATGACTTTATAATAAAATAATAGTTTTAGTTATTCCAAAGGTGCCCTTCTCCTCCCTTATAAAAGGGAACCTCCTCCCTCTCTTCCTCACACTATTTTGAGCCTTTAAGATTGGGAAACCTCTTCCCATTTAACTTCCCCATTTCCCTAGAAACATATTAGAGGTCATGATATTCTTCAAATACCAATTTTAGTTCCTTAAGGGGAGGTCTCAAAGAGGCACTTCAAAGAAAAGGTAATGTCCGTTATCGATTCTTTCAACTTTATTTCTTCTTCTACTTATTATTCATTTGTTATTTAATTATTTAGTAATAACATCAGTATCACCCATATACTGATATGTTATTATAAGTATGAACCATCTATCTATCCTATAGAAAACGAAATCATTGCGTGTGCGTACGTATGGAATACCGTCTCCACGCTGTGGTGTAATTTATTTTCCACCACCACCTTACTTGGATGGGTATAATGGTGTAAATAATGACTATATATGATTATTTGTAAAGTGATATTGATTCTAAAGTAGTATACATACACACCAATACAATTCCCCTTTCATGGGAATGATATCATCGCTCGTGCGTACGTACGGACTACCGTCTCCACGAACGCGATGAGATTCATTTTCCATGATTAACCATTCAAGAATGATTATAAAGTATATATAATGAATAAGAATGAAATACATGACATAGTAATGCTACTTTATATATATATATATATGTGTGTGTGTGTATTTCATCTATTTAATTTCATTCAATTCAATAAGGAAACGAAAATAGCGTTCATGTGTAAGTACGGCCTACCGTCTCCATGAAATGGGTATTTCATTACTTTTATCGATCTATAATATATATGTATTTGATGAATATATATTATATATAAATCATTTTTTACATTCTGGAATTATTTAAATCCGGATATAAGTAATAATATCAAGATTGACAAGTCGAAACACATACGATAAATGAAATGATTTTACCCGAAACGCTACTTTTACATGGAATATACAAAAGAACGGGTAATATAAAGTCATAAGTGAAACATATATGATATCATAACAATGGATATGATTATGTAATAATTAAATGAAATTATTTAAATCATTATACAGAAGGATCAGATCCATACGAAGCATATCGGTCCTCAGGTAAGGGATAAATTTTCCAATCTCGTTCTTATCCGAGATTGTTTATTCGTAAGTATTTACCGGGGTTATTTCTATCATCCATGATCATGTTTTATAAAAGTTTCTTCATGAATGTTTCAAGTCCTTTTTACCCATTTTGACATTTACTACATGGTATGTATGTTATCATTCTTTTACAACGTACTTTTTCACTTTTCCGGCAAAAGTACTGGAAGAATGTTTTTTACTTATACGGCATGAAAAGATTTTTATGATTTTATAAAGACTTATTTTCATGAAGGTTACTCCAAAATATTTCATGACTCTTTTCAACAAACTCTCTTTCTTTTAAAATTGCATTACGTTTTGTGAAAAGAAATTTATTTTGAAGAAAAAATGATATTTTCCTCAAGAATTCATTTCAAGTGTTTTATCAAAACCATTTTTCCATCTAAGATGACATTATTTCATATGTGTATGTTTTAAGTATAATGTCTATATGATTTAAATGGTTTCACTTTTCTTATTATGAAATGATAACCATTTATTTTATATGGATTATGTGATGATGGGATGATGTTTATGAAACCCATTTTATTTGTTGGGTTATTATGAATGATGTATGTTTATTTTGTGGCACAAGTAAGAATGATTTCATTATGATATGTGTGGGACCTATATCTCACTCCAATTCATTGGGTAACGATTTATATCTCATGAGATAGACATGGCTGGAACGGTAAGTTAATCTGGTTCAGTGTTACAGGACTGAAACAAGGAGTGAACTCGATTCAGAAAGGGACATTGTCTACTAAGATGGTCTTGGCAGTAATGCCATGGATACTATGGAAATCATATCATGTGCTGAATGGTTTCCACAATAACATGTTTTATTCCCATTATATTTTATCAAGATTGATGTTCCTTTATGATATATTCCTTACGTACTTCCACGATTTATGTCTTTGCTCACGATTTTGATGTTTAAACATTATGTTCATGTTTTTAAGTTCAAATGTATATGGTTTGTTTTATTTTCTCCATGCTTACCCTTACAAAGCATTTGAGCTCACACTTTATATGTTCTCTCTTCCCCGATATTTAAAGAAAGGTTTTAGGTAAGAAAACAAAGGGAAAGATCATTAATGGAGATGTTTAATATCTTTTACCACGATTAGAAGATAATATTCCGAGTTTCCAAAGACACTAAACTATTATGATCCTTGTGTGTCTGTTTTTGTTATGTATTAAGTATTTCGAAAATGTAATGTAATGTCCTTGTACGTCAATCATTGGGTCTCTACAATTGGTATCAGAGGAATGGTTTAGTTAACCATTGGAAACTAGGATGCGAAACTTTAGTAAGATCCCTAAAGATATTTCTAGGGTATGTCTAGATATGTCCCTAAGGTTAATATACGTATAGGTTATAGTCCTAGATTTGCGCTAAAGATCCTATAATTAATCCTAAGATGTTAGATATTGATGGTACTCCCCCTTTATTATGTTGTTTTCCCTAGCATGGTATTTTCCTCTCACACTATTATTTTTGGGTTTTAGACGATGGATGGAACCCGAAGGAACCGTGTTGATCAATGTAATGGACAATGCAATGATTTTCCTCCTGAACAATCCAATGTCATGGGAGATGGAGTGCACAATGTTATTTCTATACTTACACAAGATATGAATCATTCTTTACTTTAAAATGAGAAGAGAAAGGAGTAACATTCTGTTGAATCATTTATGAGGCAGCGTCCACATTTATTCAGTGGGTCTTCTGATCCCTTAGTTGCTGAACAATTGATCAGTACCACTGAAAATATATTTTCAGTTCTACAATGTTCTGAGCATGATAATTTCATCTTAGCAGTATATTGTTTGGATGTTGATTCTGATCAATGGTGGAATCTTATCAAGAATACAAGTCAAAGAGATGAAATCAAGTCCACGGAATGGGACGAGCACAAGAACATGTTTTTCAGTAAGTACTTCCCTCTTATTCTTCGAACATAGATAAAAAGGAGTTTCTTAAGCTTAAGCAGAAGGATGATGAATCTATTGGTATATACGAAGCAAATTTTTCAAGACTTGCAAGGTATGCATCTGGATTCATCATCCAACATGAAAGTAAAGCTGATCGATTTTTTAGTGGCTTAAAACCAAATATTCAAAGGGAGTTAGCTATAAGAGAATTTAGTAGATATAAAGAAATTGTGTGTTGTGCTATCAAAGTCGAAATGGAAGTTGGTGTCACATGTCGATCTCATGGTTTTGACAAGAAATGAAAGATGGATTTCAACGAGAAATCTCAAAATAATGGTGAAAAGAAAATGAATGTTTCCTTATGCTCAATGTGTGGAAAAAATCATGGTGGAGATTTTCCTAAAGGGACTAGAAAATGTTTTAAGTGTGGAAAATAAGGTCTTCGAGTAGCTGAGTGTCGAAGTAATGGAAAAATGGTTGCTAATGATTTGAATAATGAAAAGACTGTAGAGAACGCACCACCAACACTTCAATGCTTCAAGTGAAATGAAATGGGGCATTATGATAATCAATGCCCTAATCCAAGGGTTAATGATGATCGACATGAGCAACCACTTAAGGAAAAGGAAAAAGGGAAGTCACATGTGATCACTATTGGTGATGGTGAATATGACAACGATGTGGTGGAATGATTAAGTGTTTATGTAATGGGATTCCAAAATAATGTTGTATATTGTATTGTGGAATATTGGAATATTTATTTATTGGTATATTATGGTTTTCAATAAATTTATGGTACCGGTAACCATGGAAAGTGATTGAGATATTTTTGGAAAGAAGATGATATGCGCATAATGAATGGATAAGGAGAAAATGAAATGTTTGGCAGTATTCATGAGCTCATGACTGATATAAGGAAATAATTATAAGATGGTTTGAATATATAGAATTTTACGGTTTTGGTATGTGGAAAGAGTTAACTTTTGACAGCACTCATGTTTTAACTAAGATTCAATGGGTATTCATTTTTCAAGAGAATACATGATTAAGGCCTTCGAATGTTTGGAATGTGACCAACAAGACATATCTTATGATATATGGGGATCAACGATGGTATTAACATGCTTGTTATCTGAAATATCTGTTAATCGTTTTCACTATAATATGATAATGGACTGAAATATTATGGATAATCCTAAAGATTGAAATGTATTATGTTGAACATAAGTTAGTTTAAGCTTAGAAATTTTTTCGATATTATCGATGGAATGTCATAATGATGTAATTTTAGAAAAAGGACAACTTGCAGGATGGGCGACAACCCGTCGCGTCGGACAAGGTTGTGGGAATCGAACCCACAACCAAAGTGTGATTGACCTTTTTCACATACCACTAGCCTACATGAATACCCTGGTTAGTAGAAATTATCAATATTTTATTAAGCAGTATGATATATGATGTATAAGTTCATTTTTGGAATCATATACGATTAACCTCACCATAGATGGACTTATGTATATTTGATAACTTCTGCTACCCTTTTGTTTGAAACAGATGGAATGACCCATCATTCTATCATATGATCTATTAACACTTCATGAATAACAAATTCAACATAATTTCTTTAATAGATGAAGTGGAAATTGTTCAAATCATGAACAACAGTGAGATTGTAACAAAATCAAGCATGTATTTCTTCTAATTCAAAATTTTCAACTTTAGGGAAATGATATTGAAAACCAAAAATGTTGTCCTTGTGCTCTTATATCCGATGAATCAGATGGTACCTTAGATCATCACAAATCTATGGCTTTGTGGTTTTTGTCTTTTTCATAGCCATGTTCTCTACCATTCTTCATCAGATCTTGATGGTTAGATTTTTCTTCCATATCTATATTTTCACCTATGTTCTCCTATATCGAAATCCAGGGATGAGTTACTTAGGGTAATCATTACATTTCATACTTTAGTTTTTAAAATTATGTTTTAGTATTCCTTTTTACGATGTGGGTTTCTATGAATATTAAATTATTTATATCCCCGACAAATTTTGAAGGCGAAATTCATTTTAAGGGTGGTAGAATGAAACACCCAACGATTTTATGAAGAGTATTATTTTAATTTTGTTGATGTCTTGTTTTGTAGGTTAAACCAATGGGAGATTGAACTTATACGCAACCCTAACATGGCTTACATTACATGCAATCATGACCTTCCACGATAGTGTGTGTTGTATGCAATACCGAGTTTCGCTAAACAACGATATGTTATATAAACTAGCCAGAATGAATAGTAATACCCAATTTTTGAAATTTTATAAATTTTCACATTCAAAATGGACTTCATTTTTGGATTTAGAATATCAAAATTATCCTAGGGTGAATTTTTTGTATTTTTATGAAAACTTTCTATTTTTGATGAATAGTGAAAACACTGGGTTACTATTCAAATAACTGAATTTTTATTTAAATAATTATTTATATTATTTAAATTATTTTAGGTCAAAATTGATACATAATACCTATATATGTTCAATTTAAGTCATTGGAGTCATTTTATAATAATTTTAGATATATAAAAACTTTATTGAACTTTTCACCGTCTTTTACCCACCTCCTAGAGGAATTTACAAATTCACATAAAACTTAATTTTACCACTTCTGTGAGTCGAATTTCGGAAATCTGAGAGACATGGTTAATATCAAAGACTAAAATGTGGTTCAATGTGATGAAAATAATTTTTGGTGAATAGTATCTTTTTACTTTTTTTAACACGGTAAAAAGTGAATAGGGTAATTTAGGGTAAAAATTATATTATTATTACCCTAACACATGTCCTAATTCTATTGGATAAGTGTAATTCGACCAAAAAAACCTTAGGAATAAAATATGACCATTTAGTCCCACTTGGATTTGATTAGGACATTTATTATTAATTTATTTAAAGAAGGGTTAAAATAGTTAAAATCAATGTTTATTAACTAAATCATTTTTAATATAGGGTTATACATAAGATAAATTCAACTATAAATATTCACTAGAAAGCTAAAAATATTTCCTTCATAATGGTGTTTTATTTATAATTTTTAGACAGTATATAATTTAATTTCATTATGACACAATGATGATGCAGTAATTATCTTATTAATGAAATATTGACATAATTGATGTTATAAATACCCAAATAAATGTAATTTTAGAATTTTTATGAATTCCACTAATTTTATAGGTCACTATGACATGTGTTTATTGATTTAGTTATCTTTTTTGGAACTAATCATTCTTTTAGGATTTTCACAAAAATCAATTACCCAATAGTATAAAAATTTACATAAAATAGTTTTTTAAAAACATATTATATTATTAATTGTTATTTTATTCCTAAAATTATTAGTTTTGGCCAAATGACTTAGATAAGGTTATATATATTAATAATAAACATCTTGGGGTTCTTTTGGCTTGTTATAGTAATTTTATTAACCTTACAGTGTAAGAAAACAAGAAGACATGGTAAAGAAAAATTATTTAACATAAAGTTAAATCTAAATGATAAGCTTAAAATAGAAACCTAAACATGTCTAAATTATATTGGATGAGAGGATTTAGACCCATCCCCATCTTAGCTTCTAAATAACTCAATTTGGAGCAATTAAAAACCGAATATGACTTTATAATAAAATAATATATTTAGTTATTCTAAAGGTACCCCTCTCCTCCCTTATAAAAGGGCACCTCCTCCCTCTCTTCCTCACACCATTTTGAGCCTTGAAGCTCGGCCAACCTCTGCCCATTTCACATACCCACTTCCCTAGAAACATCCTAGAGGTCCTGGTCTTCTTCAAAGACCAATTTTAGTGCCCTATGAGAAGGTCTCAAAGAGGCGCTTCAAAGAAGAGTTAATGTCTGTTACTGATTCTTTCAACATTATTTCTTCTTCTACTTCTTCTTATTTAGTTGTTTCATTATGAAGTAATGACATCAGTATCACCCATATACTGATATTTTATTATAAGTATTAAAAAACCCTATTTCACCATCTATCCATCTTACGTAAAATGAAATCATCGCACGTGCGTACGTACGGACTACCGTCTCCACGTCGTGGTGTATTCTATTTTCCACCACCACCTTACTTGGATGAGTATAATGGTGTAAATAATGACTATATATGATTTTTGTAAAGTGATATTGATTATGAAATAGTATACATACACTCCAACATAATTCCACGATCATGGGAATGATATCATCGATCGTGCGTACGTACGGACTACCGTCTCCACAAACGCGATAAAATTCATTTTCCATGATTAATAATTCAAGAATGATTTTATAAAGTATATATAATGAATAATAATGAAATATATGACATAATAATTCTACTGGATTTATGTATATATATATATATTTATGTCATTTATTTAATTTCATTCAATTCAATAAGGAAACGAAAAGAGCGTCCATGCGTACGTACGGCCTACCGTCTCCATGAACAGTGTATTTCATTCCTTTTATCGATCTATAATATATATGAATATGATTAATATATATTATATAAAACTCATGTTTTACATTCTGGAATTATGTAAATCAGGATATAAGTGATAATATCAATAACGACAACTTGAAACACATACGATAAATGAAATGATTTTACCCAAAACACTGCTTTTACATGGAATTTACAAAAGAACGGGTAATATAAAGTCATAAGTTAAACATATATGATATCATAACAATGAATATGATTATTTAATATGTCAATGACATTATTTAAATCATTATACAGGAGGTTCAGATCCATATGAAGCATATCATACCTAAGATAAGGGATAACTTTTCCAATCTCGTTCGTATCTATGATTGTTTATTCATAAGTATTTACTGGGGTGATTTCTATCATCCATGTCCATGTTTTATAAAAGATTTTTCATGTATGTTTAAAGTCCTTTTTACCCATTTTGAATTTTACTACATGGTATGTATGGAATCATTCTTTTATGAGGTACTTTTTCACTTTTTCGTCAAAAATACGAGAAGAATCTTTTTTTTCCTTATACGGAATGAAAGGATTTTTACAGTTTTATAAAGCCTTATTTTCATGAAGGTCCTCCAAAAGATTTCATGACTATTTTCAACAAACTCTCTTTCTTTTAAAATTTCATGATGTTTTGTGAAAAGAAATTTATTTTGAAGAAGAAAGGATATTTTCCTCAAGAATTCATTTCATGTGTTTTATCAAAACCATATTTTCATCTAAGATGACATTATTTTATATGTGTATGTTTCAAGTATAATGTTTATATGATTTACATGGTTTCAATTTACTTATTATTATATGATATCCATATCTTTTATATGGATTATGTGATTATGGGATGATGTTTATGAAACCCATTTACATGTTGGGTTATTATGAATGATGTATGTTTATATTGTGGCACAAGTAAGAATGATTTAATTATGAGATTGGCGGGCCTATATCTCCCTACAATGAAATGGGTAAATATTTAGATCTCATGAGATAGACATGGCTGGAATGGTAAGTTAATCTGGTTCAGTGTTACAGGACTAAAACGAGGAGTGAACTCGATTCTGAAATGGACACTGTCCACTAATATGGTCTTGGAAGTAATGCCTTGGCTACTATGGAAATAAGAATATATGTTGAATGGTTTCCACAATTACATGTTTTATTCCCATTATAATTTACCAAGATTGATGTTCCTTTATGATATATGCCTTACGTACCTCCATGATTTATGTATTTTCTCACAATTTTGATGTTTAAACATTATGTTCATGTTTTTATGTTCAAATGTATATGGTTTGTTTTATTTTTTCCATGCTTACCCTTACTGAGAATTTGAGATCACCCATTATATGTTTTCTATTCAGCATGAATTAAATAAAGTTTTTAGGTAAGAAAACAAAGGGGAAGATCATTAATGGATATTTTGAAGATCTTTCACCATGATTAGAAGATAATATTCCGAGTTTCAAAAGACACTAAACTATTATGATCCATGTTTGTCTATTTTTGTTATGTATTAAGTATTCCGCAAATGTAATGTAATGTCCATGTACCTCATGATTCGGGTCTCTACACAAAAATCAAGGACATCCCCATAAAAAAGTTGTAAGCACTGGTCTTCTTCAAGGATTTGCCTTCCCTTTGCCTTTATCAGAAGAAGAAGAGGAAGCCATTAGGGAAGTGGCTGATGTGGAATAAGGAAAAGACATGGTAGATAGATGGGGTAAAGGGAGACCTTTTAAGACCGAGGGAGCCAATGTAGGAGTAGTCTAAGATCTTGGAAGTTACTGATCATGGTTGACATGCCTGATCTGACTAAGAACATGGCCAACAATCTAGCAGTTGAGGCTAAGGAAGAGGTGAATGTAGGTATTCTAGGTCTGAGAGGAGCAGCCGCTGGAGAAACAATTGATGTACTCTGTACATGGAGATATGGTATCAGAAGTTTGATAAATACTTCAAGGATTTATCCACTATATTGCATGGCCTTTTCAATGTCTTCTTTATTTTCCGTGAAATAGTCCAAGAATCTGGTAATCTCGGATAGCTTCTGGACTTGGTTTTTGAAGGATTGGGTTACATGAGTAATTCTCAGATTCTATACAAGCTATTTGAAGTGATTGGTCATATTAGTCTTAGAAAAAATCCGGTTGAAATAGAAATACACTTTCTTAGAAATCTCATACAGATCATCATTGGCAATCATGGAATGAATTTGCACAATATCAAGAACTCTGTCACTGTTTGTGATAAATTCAGATAATGAAGTCTCATTGAAGCCACTTAATGTTGTCTGAAGATCCTCTTGGACTATAGATTTGAGAAAATAACTATCTAAGGCAGGTGTAGAAGATTCACCAGAGGTATGAGAAGCTTTTTTTGGCTGTGGTTAGAGACTTCAGCTGATTCAATACCTTTTGAAGACTTCCAGTGTACCCATTAGTGAGTTTATTGAGGTTCACCTCATGCTCAATCCTTTCTTTCAACAATATTTCGTGCCTTTATGAAATCTTTTCATCAAAGGATAAAATGTAAGGGTGAATCTGAGACACAACACCTTGAGAAATTTGAGACACATAAGGTTCTAGAGATGCAGCAACAGGTTCTGATATGGAATGCAGTTGTTTCTACATGTTTTCAACCATGCTTCTCAGGGTTGAGACTTCACTATTGAGAAAAATATTATCAACACAAAATTCTTGAATTTCATAGAGCATTTTGGGTTGTATCTGCCAAATGATCTTCTCCAAAAGTATTGAGGCGTCTGTCTCACTCAGATTTGTCACAGGTCGAGGTTGGGAGTTCATAAGCTTCTCAACTCCAGGAAAGATAGTTTCTTCAAATTATATTAAATCGTCCTTATAGACAAAGGACAGTTGTTCATGTAAAGGTTCAGGTGCATGGGTTGGTACGAGAGTATGATTAGGTTCTGGTTCATTCTCATATGCAATGTTAGAAACTGACTTCATCTGAAATAGTGAAGTGAGATCAAGACCAGTGGTAGTAACTTGCTGAGATTCACTCACATCATAAAAGCTATTGAATTTGTACTGACATTCCACTAGACTAGACTCTATCGGATGTGATGCTTCATCAGACTCAAGAGTTTGAGTTTACTCCCCCTCAACAGATTCTTTCTTTTCAGGATTTTCAGGCTCAGGAGCTTGTTCTAAATTCACAGTTTCATCTATAGGTTCCTCATTAATCTCATGTCTAGCCAACTAAAAGGATATCTCCATCCTCTCTTCAGTTGAGGGTATTATCTCAGGAACATGTTGTTCCTCTAGGGGTTTTTTCATATTTACATCTTCTATAATAGATTGTTCTTCTATATTTTCTTCTTCCATAAATGTGAGTTCTTCATGATTTGTTTCTTGAAAAGTTGGGAGTTATTCAACTACAACCTCTTCCATGGCTTGCTTCTCAGAATCTGTGAAAACTTCTTCTCTTTCATCCTCGGTTTGGATTTCCAGATTGAAATCATCTCTATGGCTATGAAAATTTTCTTCTAGAACAACAGGAGGAATAACAGTCCATTCTTACTCAATAACAACTTCTTCCCTATTAGGTACTTCATATTATTCTTCCTCTTCTCCTGATTAGTCACCATGTTAATCTGGTTCCAAACCAGGATATGAAATGTCTTTCGGCCTTGATGGATAATCCACATGATTAAACAGTTCATAAATCTTATTTTTGTCTTCCACCCACTCCTTTTACCAAGGGTTCCAGTTTATCTTCATTCTCCTGATGAAGGGTTTAGAGATACAATACTCACAGTCCATAAGTACTTCTTCATTGGGTCCAACTATTCCTTTTGCAACAAGCATGGCTAAAATTATCTGAGAGTAGAACATAGAGGTGGATTTGGATGTATCCTTGATCAATTAACACATATGGTGAACGATGTACATTCATAGGTTGATTTTGTATCCATTATTCATAACATGAATTAAGAACACATTGTGATACTTTAATACAACAAAGTCACCTTTCCTCGCACAAACCAGATTTTGAACAAACATAAACAATAACATTGTTTCCCCATCAAATATCAGCAACTGTGGCCCTTCTTTTGGGGCCATTCCTGGTTAGGGTTTTCAGATCATCATTAAGGTCAAATAAATCAGTTATATGTGTGGGTTCTCACAGATAATCATCACAAATTCCTTCATGAGGTGTCCTAAAGCATCCAACCCATAACCTCGATGAGATGGAGCATCTTTGGCTATTATTCCATCTCCTCACAACATATCTTTCACCTGAGTCAAAATAAAAATGTGTGTACTCATAGAACTGAGCAACTAACCTCGGATAAATGGTTCTATTATCCTTTAAGAACCATTCTAACCATCCATGTTCTTATAACACTTTCAAGACTAGAGATTTTCTAGACATGAGTCATTCAAGGCAAAAACTTTTCTCAATAACAACACTTCGATTTTCTAGGTTCGGATTCAACGGCCCTTGGGGCGTCAGCATGGGTGCAATCTTCTTATTCATTGGGCGGTGCTTCTCAGTTGTGGATGAAGACGGTCGCTTCATTCTTTTAATCCATTTATGGTCGCGAGAGAGAAAGAGGGTTGCAAGGTTGACAGGGTTCTAAACGAGTGAGTAAGAGAAAGTTAGGGTGAAGAACCGAGTGAAACTCTTTCTTTTATCATTTTGGAATGTCATACGTCACAGAAATAAAAACGCGGGAAATTAAAAGTGGTGAAATAAAAATTACCACGATACGGGTTTAAATAATATCATAAATAATTTTAACGGTGAGACAGTGAAGGGTTATTATGGTGAGACAGTGATTGGTCATCACGGTTCGATAACAAGTGATCGTCATGGTGAGATAGTGAGTGAAATTCACGGTTAGATATTGAGTGGTCGTCACGGTGAGACAGTGACTAATCTTTTCAGTGTGCATTACAGTGAGACGATAAATGTCAGACCTTGAGTACAAAGTCCTAACGGTTATACCGTAAACATGAGAGATAATAACTTAGAAATCGTAATCATTAAACAGTAAAGTAAAAAATAGTAAAATATTGAACAGTAAGACTATTAATATATCTATTTGAGATTTATCATGCCAAGGTCATGTGTGATATAGTCTATTCTCTCAAAATTTAATGGTTTAGTGAATATAATATTAATTTGATATTCAGTACCAAATAATTCCAAGGTAATATCAGCTTTTTGATAATAATCTCTCAAAAATTTATATCTTACATCAATATGTTTTCCCCTAGAATGTGAAATAGAACTTTTGGAGATCTTAATAGCACTTGTGTTTTCAAAATATATCAGTACATGTCTAAATTGATATCTATAATATATTAATGTGTGATTCATCCAAAAAATTTGTGCACAACAACTGCCACCATCTATGTATTCAGATTCTATAGTAGATAATGCAACATAATTTTGTTTCATACTACACCATGATACTAGTGACTTGCCTAAAAGGTGACATGTTCCATAGGTTCTATTTCTATATAACTTACAGCCACCAAATTCAGCATCAAAATAACTAACTCGTTCAAATGATTGTCGTTTAGGATAGAATATTCATAGATTGGGTGTATGCTTGAGGTATTTAAAAATTCTCTTTACAACATTTAAATGAGATTATTTAGGATTTTCTTGAACACGGGCACACATACACCCACTAAACCTAATGTCGGGATTTCTAGAGGTTATGTAGAGTAAACTTCCAATCATTCTTCAATAAGTGTCTTGATCAACAAATTTTACATCTTCATCATGATTCAACTTACAGGTGGTACTCATGGGAGTATCACTACTTTTAGTGCTATCCAATTCAAAAAGTTATAGAAGATATCTAGTGTATTTAAATTGAGTTAAATTAATTCCATCACTATTTTAAAAAAATTGAAATCTAGGAAATAATTTTAGTTCACCCATTAACCTCATTTCAAATTCATTTTTCATCATTTTAGAAAAATCAATATTTAATGAATTTTTTGAATTATTATGAATAATATCATCTACATAGATTTGAACTACTAAAACATCATTAGAAAATCATTTTTTAAAGAGGGTTGGATCAGCTATTCCTTTTATAATACCTGTGTAAATAAGAAAAGTACCCAATCTATCATACCAAGCTCTTGGAGCTAGTTTTAAACCATATACAGCATTTGATAGTTTGAAAATATGATTGGGAAAATGAGGATTTGTAAATCAAAGGGGTTGTTTAACAAAGACATCCTCATCTATATACACATTTATTAATGCACTCTTAACATCCATTTGATATAGTTTGAAATTCAGATGTGCAGCATAACCAAGTAGGATTCTGATGGCTTCAATGTTGGCTAATGGAGAAAAGTTCTCCTCATAGTAAATTCATTCTTCTTGACTACATCCTTGTGAAAATAATCTAGACTTATTAATATTTAGGTTTCCAGCTTCATCTACCTTATTTCTAAACACCCATTTAGTGCTTATGATAAAGGTGTCCTTGGGTATGTCCATAAGTTTCCGAAATTTTCTTCTTTCAAACTGATTAAATTCTCCTTTCATATCCATTACCCAAAATTCATTATTCATGGCATCATCTGTGTTTTTAGGTTCTTGTTTTGATAAGAAGTCTTTATGTTCAACCTTATTTGTAAGAGAAGCTCTACATTGTGTTCCTTTCCCTAAGTCTCCTACAACAACATATAAGGGATTATTTAAAAGTGTTCTAACCTTTCTAGAAAAAGATGGACTTGTTATTAAAGGATCATCAATAGATTCATGTTCAGTATGACTCGATTGAAGTGAATTTCTAGAATTAGATGTTTTCAAAGAATCTGTCACAGAGGATTATGAGGATTTTACGTTGATGTTTAGATTTGATACATCATCCTCATGATTTTCTAGGATGGTTTTAGGATCATGAGGATCTGTTTCATAATACTTGATATGAAAATATTCTTCAACAGATTTAGTTATTTTATTGAAAATGCTGTAAGATTCACTTAATATTGAATAACCTAAGAAAATTCATTCATCAGTTTTGGACGAAAATTAGTTATGATAATCCTTAGTTTTAAGAATAATGACTTTGCAACTAAAATATCTAATGTAATTAACATTAGGAATTCTATTGTACAAGAGTAAATAGGAGTCATTTTTAAGAATTGGTCTAATCAATACTCTATTGATTATATATCATGTTGTATTAAGAGCATCAGCCCAAAAGTAAATATGTAAGTCATAAACACTAATCATTGTTCTAGAAATTGTTTTTAGGGTTCTATATCTTCTTTATACAACACCATTCTGCTGAGGTGTTCTAGGGGCAGAGAAAGTTTGCGTATAACCATTTTTTGAGCAAAAGGATTCAAAATCCTGATTTTCAAAATCATGGCAATGATCACTTCATAATGATTTAATTTTAAGTCAATTATGGTTTTCTACAGACATGGAATACTTAGTAAAATAAGATAAGGCATCACTTTTGTGAGCCTGGAAAAAGGTCCAGGTATATCTAGAGAAATCATCTAGCAGAACATAAACATAGTGCATCCCATTTAAACTAGAAACTATAGATGGTCTAAAGAAATCCATGTGAACCAATTAGATAGGTTGAGAAGTAGAAATAATTTCTTTGGTTTGAAAGAGTTTTTATGTTTTTTTCATATTTGACAAGGATTACAAACATTTTTATGTGGAAAATCATGTTTGGGTAAGTCTTTAACTATGCCTTTTCTAGTTAGCTTTCTGAGGAAGTGAACATTACAATGTCCTACTCTCCAATGCTACAACCCAGACTCATTATTAAATACTCTTTATCATGAAGAATTTTGAGAAGATAATGAATCTAAATTAATAGAATAAATGTTCTCATTCCATGATGTAGAAAATACGAATTCATCTTTAGAATTAAAGACATTATAGGAATCATTTCAAATTTAACATGATATCCATCATCAAATAATTATGAGATACTAAGATGATTATATTTTAATCCATTAACAAACAATAATTTAGAAATTAATATTAAATCAGAGTTACCAATCTAGCCTAATCCAATGATCTTCCCTTGGTCATTATCACCAAATGTGACATATACTCCATGTACTTTTATCAGATTCTTGAAGCTTGATTAGTATCATATCATGTGCCTTGAACACCCACTGTCCACGTACCATAGATTCTTGTAGGTTCTCTTTAAGAATATTTCCTATAACATGATCAAGTAAAGACAGATTTTGGTACCCATACTTATTTGGGTCCAGTAACATTTGTAATAAGTGCTTTAGGATTCTATATTTGTCTCATAGGTTTCTTATAAGATTTAAGTCAATTTTTTGAAAATTAAACTATATTTGGTCGACAAAAACATGAAATAGTAGAGTATGTATCATGACTTGATCTAGATGAGTTGTGTCTAGAACTGGGAACAAAAATATATGTCCTCAACTTTCCATCAAAATTCATTCTACTATGGGTTCTTTTACCAGGTTGATAACCAATGCCAGTATTGTATTTGGGGGCAATTTTTTTCCTAACATTTGTGTTAGGATATTTTTACCATTAGTAAACACTTCTATGTCACTATTTACTTTCTCATTTGACATTTTTAATTCATTTTTTTCTTGGAGCAGCTGATAATTTATCTCCTTTTTAGTAGTATGCTCAGATTTAACATTTGTAGTGAGAGCATACTATTTCATAAATGATTTATATTTATATTTTAATACATTGCACGAATCTTCAATTATGTTTCAATATTAAAAAATTTCATCATTAGTCATGTTTTCAGAGTCACATTCCTCTTTAGAATAGTATGAATTATGTACATAAGAGATCAAAGTTACCTCTGATGTGTTTGTCATAAAACACATATTGGCTTTGTTAGCATGTTCATCAGGTAATGTCTCTGAGTCGTTATAACTATCCTCAGAGGGACACCAAGTTGCTTTCATTGCCTTTTTGTACTTCTTGTAGTTATCCTCATACATCTTCTTATATTTGATCTTTGGAAAGTAATCATTTATATGTCCTTTGAGCTTACAAGCAAAGTACAAAATTTCATCAGTTTTATCGCTTATTTTCCAGACCTTTTTCCTGTTACTTTTTTATCAGACATTCCCTTGAATTAGGATTTCTGAAAAAGTTCATCTTCTTGTAAATTCATTTGAATCTTCTGGCCAGTTGAGCCAACTCCTCATCAATGTCAGGTTATTATTTATTAGTGGTGGAACTTTCTATAGAAGCTTCCAGTTTAACTTTGACTTTTTTCTTTGAGATGGTGGTCTTGAATGCTACAGATTTTCTCTCAGGTTCATCCTCTTCTTCTATGTTAACTTTCAACTCTTCCTCATACATCATCAGTATCTCAATGAGTTCTTTAATAGGTATCTTTCTAATGTTGCATGATTCCCTAATAGAGACAATGGTTCCCCTCCATCTATCTGGTAGACATCTAAGGATTCTAATGATCTGTTCTATGGTAGTGACTTCTCTTCCAAGAGAAATCATTGTGTTGAAAATCTAATTGAACCTAAGATACATGTTAGAAATAGGATCATCAAGTTTCATCTTAAAATTAAGTTATTTTATATTATAATTATGAATTCTCATTTTTTTACACTATATGTGCCTTCATTTGAGATTTACAAGGTATCCCAAATTTCATGGGCCGTTTTACAAGAAGAAATCCTATTAAAATTTTCATCTCCTAAAGAACAGTACAGAGAATTCATGGCTTTGTAATTGTTATTATAATCACGTTTTGTAGGTTCATACCATGTAATTCTATCAGTCATAAGATGTTTGTATTCATCTATAATTGATGACCAAATTTCAAATCTCATGCTCTCTAGACACGTTTTCATTTTAATTTTCCATTGATCATAGTTGGTTCCATTAATGAACGGTGGTCTATTGGTTGCATCACCTTATAATCTATTATCCATACTAATTAATTACTTTTAAATAGATATAAATTTAGAAATAATAGAAATTTACAGATCTTTAAAGTACAACTACAATCACAGTTGAGTTTGATTACACAGAGTCCTAAAAAAACATCTAATAACAAATGTTTGTTGGAGTAGTTTAATCAAGAGGGGAGGGGGGAATTGAGTAACTATAAAAATTTCTGTTATAAAAATGTTATTTTAAAAGAAATGGTTTTCTCAAAAATAGATATAGCCCAGCTAATCAAGGTTATACTGTTATAATAATTTGACTGTTTAATCAAATTCTTAGAAGACATATTAATTCTCAGTAATCTTAATATTCATTACTAATATTACTTTAAAATTTATCCTACTAAGAAAAATCATTTATAACTTCTACCCAAGACTAACTATCAAAGTGAAATTATAGTTTTCTAGATTATGAAATCAAGCAGTAAAACATAGAAGACCAAAATTAAATAGCACAACGAATATTAAACAAGTGGTTCAGTCTCAAGCCGAGACCTAATCCACTCCACATGGTGATCACCTGCCACAATGTAGTATATATAAATAAACATTGATCCACAACCTATATCAAGGGAAACTACTGTACACAGACTGTCCAGATCACACATGGACCACTTTCACATTTTTCAGGGGTAAAACAAACAATATCAAGGCTACACATAGACCTCTTCAACAGTTGTTGTGGGTAAATAGAAATAGAGAGTTTGGTGAGAGGATTTAAATATCCATCAGTTTAGAAAAGGATTCAATGTGTGTGTGGAATATACAGAAAACACACACTTCTCGAAAGGTATGTGAAAGAATCACTAAAAGAGAGGAAGTGTATGTTTAGAATGCTCTAGTGATTTGATGTGTAGCTATGGAATCCTTATATTTAGAATAAATTCTTCTGACTCCTTCTATGGTTCTTGTCTTGAAAAATAGAGTGTTAGGATTCAGCTTGTGTTCTCCACAAGCATTGACAATGTGAAGATGTTCTCTGGATTCCAGTGTACATCGTATGTTCTTCAGTAGAGTCGGATTTCATGCATGTGGAAATTATTTCTATGAAAATCTTGAAATGTGTTCTTCATGGTTGTGCTCACGCAGTTTTTCTTCATTCAGTATCGTGCACTATTAATCTTGGGAACTCTCAAAACATTATCATTGAAAGCATGATATTTAGCCGACAGGTTCCTTGTATTTCTCACCTTGTACCTAATACTATGTCTACTAAGAAACATTAATTATTTCTGTGCATTAAAAACCTCAAATATGATCGTTAAGAATTAAATTGAAAGACTACAAAATAGTTCAAGAAATAGTGTCACCGTATGTTATGAAAATTGTGTCTCTTTAATGGTGTCTGAGATTCACGGTCTGAGTGTCACGGTCTGAGTGTCATAGTGTATTGTTCACGGTTTCTGATCATCATAGCGTCTTACTCACGGTTTCTAGCTAACTATGTCTGACTACGCGGTGTCTGGATAACTATGTCTAGCTTCACGGTGTCTGGCTTACGGATTCTATATAACTATGTTTGGATTTACAGTGTCTAGATTATGGTGTCTGGCTAACTATGTCTTCGTACTGTGTCTTTCTCACGGTGTCTTCTACTTAGGAAAATAACTTTATTCAGACTTAAACAGTAATATGCATGAAATGGATTGATCATTACAATTATAAAGCACGAGAGAAATTGAAACATAAATATACATGATTGGATATGATTTATAGGATTTAACTAGGATGAATGCGATTTGTGATTATTAATGAAATTTTTGATACATTAGGAGTCCAACATTTTGATTTGACAATATTCTTAAACATACAAGCAGTTGGTGACATCAACAATAGTATGGTGATTAGTCTCTATTTTCAACAGTCATTGGGATGTGTGTATTCACATTTATCATAGTTCCCATAGAGAGTGTGGAATCATAATGTGGGTTAATACCATCATACCTTTTGGAAGATGACCATGTTTCTTTCTTGTCTAATTATATTTGAGATATAAATGTACGAAATGATTATTGAACTCTTTTATAGGATTGATGAATTTTATGAACTATTTTATATAAATTCTTTACATAATCCACTATTTTAAAAACATTCCATCTCTTGTAATGTAAATCATGTTCTTTAAATTAATTTTCCATTAGATTGAAACTATTTAGCATGTTTTCTTTAAATATTACTTTTTAATTTCCAAACATGTTTATTTTGTAAATTGAATAATTTTCATTGGATAATATATATATTTCATCATTTATGGAATCATCGGTGGTATCCTACTGGGCATGTGTCAAACCCTACATATTCCTTCGTGTGTTTTTAGACATTATTCTTCAGACATGAAAAAGGGGAAGGGATTTCATGGAGGTGGATCATGATGTTGAGAATTGGATATGGTTAGTTGCATCCTTTGGAACATTTGGGTTTTATTCTATGTTATGTACTTAGGTTTTAGTACATTGGAGTTTAATCCTAGATTTATTCTGGTTCTTTTACTTCTAGTGGATTTTTCCTATTGATATTCAATCTATCTTTTGTCTTTATCTTCAGCATTCTTGTGTCAAAATCATTCCCATATGTTTTTAGTTTGATGAAGTGTGCTAGTCGCCAACCCTTGGGTATTGGTTCCACCTTCGTGATGGAGAGTCCGAGAAGGAGATGGTGGGACACAATGGTGACTATAGGGAAACCTAATGGTATATAGTGTAAGGACATCAATATTCTTTTCAATAATCAGCTCAATCCAGATTCGATGGTGTTGGCTAAGGTTGTGCTATTTTCCAAGATTGAGCATGCCGAAAAAACTATGAATGTGTTTTCAAATACCATTTCTATGCTGGTATAGTTTTCATCATTGAATGTACCTAAAGATAAGATGAAGGCCAGATAGTTCACCATGATATATTTATTGGATATTTGACATAAAGATTTCATGAAGAAGTTTCCCACATATGTTGATGTGTAGGATGGGGCGATGATGGTTGATAAGGACTTGGATAGAAAGTGAGGGTTACAAGATTACCTTTTACTCCCAGTGGAAAGGATAGATCATTTAATGAAAAATAGAAGCATGATGATCCCCGTGGATGTTCCCAATGGTAGAGGCATTCCATACACCATACCGCTCTAGGAGGATTTTCATTTACTTGCTATCAGTTTGTCAATCCATGACATTCTTGGAGGTTTTTATCTGTGGAACCCAATTAATATTTCTCCACTAGATGTTCGGGCAACATATAGAGGTTCAATAGTAACTTCTCTTATCTAACTAGTTTTACATGATCATCTTCTCCAATTAAAATTAGGATGCAATCAAATTCTTAAAATTCCAATGGTTTCTAGTAACACTATTTCAGAATAAATCTTATGCATTCATTGGAAGAGTCTCAAGTGGATGAAGACCCATGTCCAGAAACTGTGAGTGATACCATTAGCATTTCATTATCATCAGTGACACTTTTTTTAGATATCATTGCATCTCAATAATTTATTTCAACTTGTATTGTTAATCGGCTAAATAATCCTATGGAAAAACTTTTGTATGCAATAGATATTTCAACACCCAATGCTAAAAAGAGAGGAATGGGTCTCTGTAGATTTTCTTGTGTCATCCCTCTATCATCTGTTGAGCTAACTAGGATGATATTGGTTCCTGATATTAAATCACATGAAATCATATTTGGGATGGATGAGATAATTTACAACAAATCTCAGGTTGATTATTATCTTAGATGGTTCTACTTTACCACACCTCGGGGTTTGCCTCTTCTTTTTCAACGAAAATGCGACCCACAGCCAATCAATGTCTTACACCGTTATCCATAGTTGGGGAATGTGATATCAATGTTTTCTTTTGACCGATAGTGAGATTTAATTTGTTGGTATCTTCATATTATTGTCTCTGAGTTTTCCATTGTGTTTCAGTCGGATTTCCCTTTTTTCCACTTTTGAGAGAGGTTGGTATTCTATTTAGGTAATGTATGGAACTCAAATTTTTCTTTATCCCACTTATCTCCTTGAAATGGGTGATCAGACAAATCTAAATTCTCTATTGGATGACCTTCTTGATAAAGGATTTATTCAACCAAGTGTACCACCTTGGGCTTCACCAGTGCACTTTTCGAAGATAGCAGATGTTTCTCTTCACTTATTTGTAGATTATCTAATGCTCCATCGAGTTATGATAATGAAAAAATATTTGTTTCAACTGATTGATGATCTATTTTATTTTATAATAGGGTTGAAGTGGTTTTCAATGACTGAACATCGATCTGGTAACCATCACATAAGGATAAAACAATCTGATGTTTGGAAAACTGACATTCAGAGCAGGTACGTGCACTTTGAGTACCTTGTTATTCACATTGGCCTGATGATTTTCCATTTATTTTTCATGGATTCAATGAAATAGATATACTATGTGTATCTGGATACCCTTTTTGTAGTATTTTTTAATGAGATTCTTGTTTACTTCAGATCTACGGAGGATCATGAAGAATATCTATGATTTTTTCTGAATTGTCTATGAAATCACTGAAATAATGACAGGTTTTCAAAGTTCATTTTCTAGATTTGGAAATTAATATTTTTGGAATACATTGTGTTTGAACATGTTGTATTAGTTGATCCTATGAAGATGGAAGTTGTTACAACATGTGAGAAACCATGAAATGACTTCAAGATCTATAACATCATTGGATTAGCAAGACATTACCATAGTTTCATGAATGTCTTATATATGTTTCCTACCCCAATGATTACTATATCACGGAAAGGGATGAATTTTTCATGAAATGATAAATGAAAGAGTTATTTTTTTGAGATGAAATGTATGTTGACTACTTCTCTAGTGTTGAATCATTCAGAACCCTGTAAGGGATTTTTGGTATTTTGTGTGGAATTATGTTATAGATTGGGTAGCGTTCTTATGAAAGGTGATCATGTAGTAGCATATGAGTTTTGTTAGCATAGGTCATATGAAATGAATTACCATAACAATGGTCTAGAACTTTCTATTATGATGAATGCTATTAAAATAAGGTGGCACTACCTTTTTGGAGAATGATTTACGGTGTATTAAGACAAAAAATCTTGATTTATATATTCACTCAAATAGATTAGAATCATTGGTAGATGAATTAGGATGATTACTTATAGTTCATCCACATTGTAATCACCAATACCCATGGGAACGAGAAGGGTGTTACTGATTCATTAACAACGAATCATCCGACCCAAGCAGTGTTGTAATCTTTTGAAGAGTGGAATTTGATGGCTCTTTTTTCATAGTTTCATATTGGATTTTAGAAGATCAGGGATGATGTTTATTTAACCTTCATGTGATTGACATATACCCTTATCAAGTAGATCCATCATGACCATGATTTAGATGATGAGTTTCATATATTTATAGAATCCCTTTATGTTGGGGAGACAGTTTCCCTTTGGTTGATCTTCAAAGAAGGAATCCTATAAAATCCAAACTACTTTTTTGTGTCGTTATAATCATGGAATTTTGTGAAGGGAGATTTCAATTACAGTAAGGGGGTTTTCCAATTGGTAGCCTCTATGATATTTATTAGATGAGGTTTAGTTTCTGGTTTCTAGGTATGTGATGGGACAATGTTGAGTTTTTCTCCCATTTCAATAGATGCCATTAGGTGAAAGTCGAGATCCATAATCCTTCAGGTTTACATTATCCACTTATAATTTCTACATGAATGTGGGATGAGATCTATATAAACTTTTTGGTTAGGTTTCCTCATACTCAAATAAAGAAAAATGCAATATCGATTGTGATTGACACAGAGACAAAGTTAGATCAATTTACATCAATTAGTTATACGACCAATGTTGTGGAGATAAGAAATCTTTATATGAAATATTTTGTTTGTTTCATAGGGTTTCAGCCGCTCTAGACTTTGATAGGGATTCTTTGTCCACATCTGTATTTTTGAGAGGCCTTTTAGGGGAACTATGATATCAATATTGTTTTAGCATGACCTTTCATCTAAATTCTGATGGCCATACATAAAGAGATATTCGTATTTTTTATGATATGATATTCACCATTGATCATGAAATTAGTGGGTTTTGGAATGATCAATCGGGTATGGATGAGTTCTCTTATAAAAACAGTTGTCGATCCATGATCCGGATGTCACATTTTGATGCCTTCTATGATAGGCCTTGTAAATATCTATTTTTTAGGGTAAGAGGTCGGTGAATGTTCATTTGTTGGATCATGATTTCTTTTGGAGAAAATAGAAAAGATTAAGCTGATATATCATAGTATATTGATATCCCTGAGCTGATATACATAAAATGCTGATTGAAACCGTATAACTTTTGAGTGTTTACTCATTTATTAGGAGTTCATAAATGATTCATCCTGGTTGGGTCATTGACGACATGAGAGGAAAGGGATGCATGATCCTTATTTTTGGACCCTTTCGAAGTTGTGGAGCATGTGGGGAATTTTTCATACCCTTTAGCACTTCCACCATTTCTAACATCGATACATAACGTATTCCTTGTATCACATCTAAAAATGTGTAAATCGGATCCATATCATGTTTTGAGATAGAGTAATCATTAGATCAATCCTGAATTATCTTGTACTATGAGAGTAGTCACGATAGATGATATTGAGAATAAGGTACTATTTGGAAGGAAGATACCATTTTTTTGTGTTCTATGGTAGCATGTTGTTGATAATAATGAGACAAGGGAAAACAAGGAACTGTTGAGAGATCAGTGGCCTCATCTTTTGGAAGTGGAAGATTTTTCATAGGAATTGATGGGGAAGAATGTTTTTATAGAGGGGAGGTTGTATCATAACTTTAACTTTATTGATTAAATTTCGCACAAATCTATGTTCCTGTTTGGTTAAAAATACTTCTATGTGATTTTTATGGGTTTACTATAGACTGCAGAATAGGTACATGCCATATTCCTGAAGTACTCGATGTGTACATGGTACTGGTTTCAGATCATGGTAGGGGAGGATTTGTTGTGAGAATATAGATTTCTTTTTCCTTATTTACATGTCATGTATGGGCTAAATATAGTATTTGAACATGAGGTGATAGGTTTTTCAAAATACTTATCTAGTATTGCCTACATGCCATGACCCTTAGGTACACATCATGACTCGGCCCGCACCCGACATAAAGTAAGTCATATGTTATTTTCTCAATGTGATTTTGATTATAGAAATAATTAATCCCAACCTAGAGGTGTTCTTGTGCATTTTTGGAATACTAAACTACTCCGGGACTGAAACAAACTACATGGGATCATTATTATTAATGTGGTGTGATTCCCTGGTAAGTTTTATCCCTCATTCCTTGAGTTACTCTCCTTCTCTCCTATAAGATATTAATTGGATAAACAATGGATTTATGCATCCATGCCATGAGGTGATAGATCATTCAGAAAGGTAGTGTTTCAAGATATCCTTCACCATCTTCGAAATTGACTTGTGATGTTGAAAATGTTGTTTTTCGGGAATGAGGTAAGTGGTTCCATCCCAACACCCCAAATTTATTACCATCATACTACTATATTTATTTCAATTTTTATTTAATTTCAATTTCTCTATAATTTATTGAATTGATTTCATAAAAATCCTAATTCAAATTAATTGGAGTATTGTAAATTCATTTGGCATATAAATTTGGGAAATGACTAATTCAATTGAATTGGGGTGGGATTCTAGAGATTTTCTAGTTTAAATTATGGGATTTTAATTATGGATTTTATGGAAATGTATTCAATTATGTTGTTGAATAAAATATGGAATGTAAATTTTGAAAATTATTGACTAACTTATGAATGAATTTCAAACATGAAAATGGATTAAACTATTTTGATATAATCATATGGGTTTTATCTTGTGAAACATGCATGTTTTTGAATAAAACATGTTTTTGTTAAAATAAAAATAAACTGGATTTTGGAAAATGTACTAATGCGATTAATCATATTTTGTGGAGTCTTAAAATATTTGTCATATCATATAAGATCACATGCTTTCCATGGGATGTTAGTGAGTTATATGGATACACTATATGCTATGAAAATGTTCTAAAACATACATGTAGTGGGTCACATTCCCGACAGCTTAGTGATGAGTCTCCTTTCGCCAGTTTCTTAGGGACATATGTAAACTCATTTTTCACAGATCACTTATAGAGTTCAAAATCGTATAGTTGGTTCCTATAATCGTACCATTTGGAAAATGACAATGTTTCTCTCTTGTTTATTTATATTTGAGATATAAATGTATTCCAATATTGTTTGAACTACATTACATTGATTATGAATTTCTATAAACTATTTTAAAAAAAATATTTAATTAAGCCATTGTTTTAGAAATATTCCATCTATTATAATGTAAAGCCTATGATTTAATTAATTTTCCGTCCAATTGAAACTACTTATCACGTTCTGTTTAAATATTATTTGATATTATGAACCTGTTTATTTTGAAAATTTAAATCACTTATTTGGATAATATATATTTTTCGTATGATATGGAATCTATAGTGGGATCTAACTAGTCATAGGATCACTCCCTAATTTTTCCTTTGTGGTTTTTTATACATTATTCTTCCTTTATAAAGCAAAGGGAATGGGATATCATAGAGGTGGATTGAGCTATTAAGGATTGGACTGGTTGAGATGTGTCCATAGAGACGTTGGGGTAGTTTTCTTGTTTTCTGTATAAGGGATTAAGTACTTTGGGTTTTAATCCAAGTAGTAATATGGTACGTTTACTCAAATTGGAGTTTTTTGTTGATATCTATATTGTGTTTTATCGTTTACTTCCATATTATGGTGGGAAAAATTGTTTCCACTTGTATGTTGTACGACGCGGGAAGCCAGTCATGATCTGATGGGGATTCAGAACACCCTTCAGATAATGTCATGACCATCAATAATTTGGGGATACAAACGTACCTAGGATGGATTGTGAAATTTAAAAAATTATGAAAATGATTTACCTGAATGTTTTTGAGAAACAATTGTGCATGGAATACTTGGGTATGTAGGGTTATAGAAATTTGAAAACAATATTGTTTTTGGAAACACTCGGTATTATGCATTCCTTTGATTTTCATGGATTTTGGATATTCATTATTTGGTAAAATTGTGGTAGGAATAATTACACGTAGGAATCATATTTTTTTGGAATAATATTTCTTTTTATTTCTTACTATGCGGTCACATTGACTAGATCCCAAGTAGTGCATTGTTTTACTCATAAGTTTATTGTATATTGTTTTAAATTTTACATATTTTTCTCATGAAATATGGATTTTTGGTTATTTTAGTTACCTATTTTTATCAATGATTTATATATATTTTTAATGTGATTTTGATTTTTTATTGGATAAAAGAAAACAAAATGGTGTTTTTTGTTAAATGTTTTAATGTTAAATAGGTTTATAAATCCAATTTCCAATTGAAGCTATATCTAATTGATACATGGACACATATATTTTATGGATTCATGGAGGTTTCATATGTGGTATTTTCCTCTCATACTACATATTCCTTTGGGAATATATATATTCGATAGTGGAGGATACATGTTATGTGAATGGATTCATGTAGCTGAATTGATATTCATGATTGAAGTTATCTTTATTGTGTGTAGGGATGGTGGTGATAGATGATCACATGGATTTTTGATTATTATTTTTCAATTATTAAATTATGGGTTTTCATTTTTTTTTCTAGGATTGTATGTCTCAAGGTTTTATACACTTCCTTCTATGATTTATTCTTTATTATATCCCATTCCATTTTTACATGAAATTTGTTTTGTTTTAAGTTTTGGTATAAATCTTATAAAAACCCATATTGGGATATATGTCATGTAAACATTTATTATTATTAACTAGATATCACATTTAACATAAGTTAGGTTTACAATTTGTGATACTCTTAATGCATGAGATGGTTCACTATTTATATATATAATGAAATTAGAACATCATGTTATTCATTATTATTTTTTCAAATTATCTAAAATAAGAAAAACCACACTCTTATAATCTTTTTTTACTATTAAATCCATCATGAATTTTACATATAAATCATTTTATTTAATTCAAGGAATTTAATGATTGAAAAATAATAAAATGTATGTTTATAACCAAGTCACTCAACCATTGATAAAATATAATTTTTTTATGGACACGTAAACAATAATTAAGTAAGAAGTTTAGTAAAAATGTAAGTAATCTCTTTATTCATTAATCTAAAATTGTTAACATTCAAAAAAAATATGACATCCAATTAGAATTTTATTTATTTGTGAAAATTAATTTCCATACAAATAAATATTCTTATTCCACATCAATTTCATTTTCAATGAAATAATAACTAATAACAAAATCATTAATAGAAAACAATTCCACTGTGAATCAACACACAATAAACTGTCAATCCCTTTTTTCCATGTTGAAAAAATAATATCTTGGATGTTCACCATTATTTCTATAATAACCAATAATAATTATGGAATAATATTATGTAATATGAACCTGAAATATAACCGATCAAATAATGTTTTTATGATGCAATCGTAATGGGTAGCTTATATAGAAATACATTGTACCAAACTATCATATGTTATACCTATAATTATTAGTTTATGAAACACATAAATATTTTTAATCTATAATTTTGACATTGACTATATTGGTAACATGAAATTAAATATAAAGAAGTTAGTTACATCATTGTTTCTCTATTTTTCAAGTCATGACACATTTCTCATCCATTCTAACCATTCTAAATGATGACCATTTCCAAAATTACAATGTTATTGAAATCCCAGGATCCAGACAGTAATTTTTTATGACCATTATACAAAAAGCCCCAATTTAATTCCATAGGACACCATCCATCGGTAATTAACACCATAGTTTTGTGATACTATAGTTGAAAGATTTAGCGTTCACAATACTCAACATACAAATAATGAAAAATCATAGAATGTAAATTGACGCAAGGTATAGTGAAAATCAAACTCTCAATTACATGATATTAATATAATAAAGATCCCTATAAAATAAAATGAACTAGGAAAATAAATAAACACAAGGGCACATAAACACTATAGTACTAATGTGTTATTACCAAAAACACCGAACAACCATCACCATGATCCAAATCCCAGCATCCAACAATTAAATATAAAGATTTAATTTTATAATGGTATGACAATGTCCATTAAAATATATCATGATAAACACCATCTACATGATAACTATGGTTTATTTGTAATGGGTTACATTACAACACAGTTGAAAGATCCTCAGAAACATAAAACATAAGTCTCTATGTGAAGAAAACATTTGAAAAAAATATAATATAATATAATAGTGTTGAATAGAAAAGAAAATTTATAAATCATATATTAACAAAAGTAGAAAAATAACTCATAGAAAAGGCTCACCCGTGATATAAACACAAACAACTAAGAAATACACCATCGAAATGAAACACCTTTCAAAGAAGACCTTGTTATTAGTATAACTCATGAGTGGATGACCCTAACCTCATAACTCAAATGGAGGTAAAATCTATTGTGATGTAATTTGGCCTAACAAATCTATCTCTTCTAATAGGTACCATTCCCTATTTTCCCAATTTTGTAATAGATGTCTAGTTTGGTTAAATAATCCAATTTATATATTAATATGAAATCATTCATACCATGTTCATGTGGTTTTATCACACACCATTAACATTCTTATTCCATATCCCATTTGAGTGTTTCATCAGAACAATGTTTTCATCGTCCCCCACAACCAGTCAATTTGATTTCAAATAAAGATAATATTTTTCTAAAAAACAATCACCAAATATTGTATTAAAAAAATAGGAAATTATTTTTATATAACGTAAGCCTCAATATTCCTTGAAAAATTAGATTTATAGTAAACCCACATACCTTGAGCATGCTTTCTATGATGAAATCACATCACAGAATCATATATATGGGATCTAGCATCACCCATATGGTGATTTGAGACAAAATACTCAATAAAAACCTTGGCATCTATATCTAATCTTGATAATCATGGTTTAGGTTTTCATACTAGAGAAAACATGAATCAAAATGAAGATAAGAAGTGGAAAAAATTATTTCCATTGATTCTAATTTATAGTTTCCTAGGATTTTAATAGACTTTCTATTTGGTAAAAAATCATTAAAAACCCAATTTGAAATCCTGAAACAGATGAGTTAAAAATATGGGTTTATTGATATTTCTTTTAGATTCAAGATAAATATTATTAACATGTTAATGACTCCACATGTTTATAGTTCACTATTTTGAAATAAATGTACAATCCTTGTAAATCACTAATCCATGAGTCGCAATAAGAAACCTATTTACTGCCTAGTTTTTTCCAACCATACTATAACAGTTAACTTTTTTAGGTAGCCACCAATTATCTATAGAATGGCTACTTTGGATTTCTATACAGTTTGGAGTAAGAATGAATCAAATTTGTTGCATTCAAATATCTATTATGAGTTTTTAAAATGAATTAAAAGTATTCAATAATAAATCTACAAAATTTAATAATATAAAAGTAAAATATAAAATATTAAAATTCATCAAATGGAGGTTTTATAGGGAGAATGTACCACTCAGTTACAGAATGAATTTTAATAAAATTTATTAATAAATAGTAATATATTAACTTATCAAAATAAAAAATAAGAATATAATTAATTTTTATTATTTATATAGCATTACAAAAATGAGTCACCAAAACAACAGGAACCTAATTAACAATGTAAATTATAGTAAAAACAAATTAAATTTTTAATAAATATTAACATATTTTATATAATTTATTATATAAATAATAATATCATTACTAATAAATAATTTATTAAAATATTAATAAAATATATATTTAAAAATATATTTTATATGTACATTTTTGACCATGATGTAGTGGTAATATAAACCCCATAATACTGCATGAATCTAGTTTCAAATGATGGAATCCACTATTAGGATGATTAATTAAGCTATTTATGCCTGATGGATGTTAAAAGGGGCTTAAGAATAGGTCAATGAAAGTATCCAAAACCATAGGGTCCTCAATTCAGGGTAATAGAAAGATGATGTTCTCCTTTATACCTTAATTAATGGACATTCATGATGTAAAATATAAAGAGGTTGGGATTGTAATATATTTGGGCTTGTTATCGAGTTTTTTATCCCATTGATGGGGCGTGACCTGTACTTGCAATCCCATTGGTGTGAGATTAGTTTTCATTGTTATTAATCTGTATGAACTATATGAATTTCATTAATATTAATATTTATTTAATTATTTAATACATTTAATGACTAATAATATAAAAAATATAAGTAATATAATAATAAATATATATTGTCTTAGCGATTGATTTAGATAAGGAAATTGATATCCCTAAAAAAGATATTTATGAAATACACACATAAACACAAGCAATTGTAAAATGGGTTTCCAAAACAAAAGTGGTTGACCAATATTCTCCATAAAAATTCTAATCCATATGGTGATTCTCAAAAAATGTAAAATGTAAATAGAAATAACATGAATTCTCAAGCGGGAAACAACTCATCAACAACTTCAAGAATCAATTTTAAACAAAAATAATGGGAGAGATAATAAGTTTTTTTGTTTCAATCACCCCACCAACCATACTGATATTCACACCATATCAAGAGAGTTTTATCCGAAAAATAACATGAGAGGAACAAAATAAAAATATATTAAATGATTATATTTTATGACTGATGCTTCCTATATGTTTTGTGTTACCTTGGCCCCCAGTCCTATAACCCCTTCCCCAATTTTTTGTCTAATACCTTTTCTTTTACCAAATCCAAATATATATTAAACCATATCCTTAACTAGATCCTCGAATATATATTTCTAATTCACCTAATTGGTAGGTGATGTTTCTAAAATGAGTACTCTTATATAATCTAAACCCATATGTTTAAAAGAACAATATTTTTTCATGAGACATATATATCCTATCAAGGTTGCTTTCACTATAGCTTAATCACTGTCTATAATGTCTTACTATAATGAAATGTAATTTTTCAAATTACTCTAAATGTGGTGTAGATAAACCTCCATAGGTTCCTTGATACATGTTATTGTGTACCAATGGAGTCCAGATTCATAGAATCATATATCCCCTCCACAATCACATGTTCAGAATATTAAAATAACACATTAAATATATAGAAATTATTCAAGGATATTGTAAAAAATATTATTCCAATTTTTTTATTAAATTATATATGGAATGATTATATTATACAAGAGTTGTTCATATTATAAACTATACTAATGACGTGGATGAATTTTATGCCAGATTAAATTTGGAAACTCATAAATATATATTTATGTGACATATCATATTCATTTTCACTATCAAAATTAATTGTTTTAACACCACTTCAACAATAACCATTAGATGAATTATAAATATTATACATTATCTATTATAATATACATTTAAATTATATTATTAACCCCATAGTTTGATTCTTATTGTACATTTTAGGATATGGGTGCCGAATTAACGTAGATGTTGATGCACATACCTCATTCGTCTAGACATCTAATGTGTTATATTTTATATGGTTAAAAACCATATAATCATCAAGATTAATACCATACATATTTCTTTGTTCAATTAGGAAGACTCAAAATCACATCCCGCCTTTTTATATGTTTATCAATTCTTAGTGTGATCTCACATTATTTCTATTTAAACATTTACAATAGGAATTTTTGGTATTATTTCATAGGAAACTGATGAATCCATGTAATAGTTTTTATCCTTAGATTCTATATGTGACACAATAAAATTTCTTCCTAACTAATTTTAAAATTATTATACATTGTGAATTAAATACCTTTTAATTCCTTGTGATGTAACATCCAGTTTACTAAGACTATGTTCATTGTTATGTTCATCACTCGAGCCACTATGATCATGATTCATATAGTGAGATAACAAAAGTGTTGGAGTACCAAGAAAGATGATAGTTGTAGTCCTAGAATCTTCCTTCATTGTATCCTGAATATTTTTCTCCTACACACAATAATTAATTTTCCCTACATTATAATTTTTATTAGTCATAACATCATCTGAAAATGGAGTAGAAACATTCATTGAAATAGCCATTTCCACCATTCTAGACACCCTATCCATAAGATTGTGTGACCATCCATTACATATCCATAGACATATCCAGAAAAATCAAATGTCATTCAATTTTTTTTCAATTTTGTCCTAGTATATTAATAATCTTTAAAATAATTATATTTTTCCTAAACATTATTTAATATGAATAAGCTCGTTTAGTCACAATTAATAACAATCATGATCCATCGTCCCTTATATATTCAAGAAATACATGACTTGATTCAACACCCTTAGATTAATACTCTATATCTAAAATAGTTGTGTCAATAATTGATGTAATATACATTTATAAACATGATAATATAGGTTGAATAAAAATAGCCTTATTAGAACATGATCACTAGCCTTATCCTTTCATTCAGTGACAACCATATTAATGGATAGATTACGTTTATACCTATCAAAATAATTGTAAATGGATTCAATAAGGGGATTACCTATGTCAACCACAATAAAAAGAACTGAAAAGTGTCTATACAAATAATTTTATATCTCTATGTAAACGAATATATGACTGTTCATTTCATATGAAATGTCCCAAAAAATATTAGGGACTACTTAGAGGACTAATTAAGATCTAGAAACCAGAAACCAACATGAGTAATAGAGTTTTTAACCATAACTAAATATTAATATGGGACCATAACTAATGAAAAGAATAGTAATATCATTTAAGATACCATTAAAAATCCACATTATTTTGAATTTCGGTAATCTGAAGAAGAAAAAATTTACAAATTTCTATACCAATTGAGATAATCCTCCTTTCATCAATTCCCATTTCATGAAGGATACTATATATATATCTTTACAATTACATCAGTGATCGTTAATAATCATCTTGATCCTTTAATAATTAAATTCCAAATTCATCATTGTGAACTATTATAATTTAAGGGATTTTTTATAATGAAAAAAGAATATCTCCAAAAAAATTTCTTCACTAAAAAATAGACCTAATATACTATAATAATCATTAGTTAAATACATTTGAAAAAATAAAAGAAAATATTCTTCTCAAGTCTCCCAAGGGATTAACATACCAATGATTCCCTTCCTTATTATCATAAACTGTCTTTAACGGACCTTTAATTCTAATAGATGAGTAAATCACTGTGGATCACGTAATGGTATCATAAAAATTCTTATTCATGATGACTAAATCATGAATATAATCAATGATTTTAGACATATGTGAAATCATATCACTAATGAAGTAACCCTTTATATTCGAATCCATTTATCTAAATAAAAATTCTCTATATCATTCTTGAAATAGAATATCATGGTACATGGAATTCCCTCCATCTCTAACATTTTATATAATAATGATTTACCATATTATAAACAATAATTAATAAATATTTAAATTCTTTAATACATAATAGTGTGATTACGATATTAGTTAATATATATGTATTAATAATTTTATTTCAGATAACTAATATCTATAACTGTTATATTATATATTTTATAGCCCATTTTTCTTTTGTGATATTAAAAGAATTTTTTACAACCATTTTAAGAAAACCTTTTGCTTCATCATGTTTTTAGGTGTATTTTTGTAATAATTTTTTTCCGGCCATGGGTTTGGGTTTCTAATTCCATGGATTTCAATATATATGATTAATTATATAAAATAATTAGTAATTTTATAATTAATATAATTAAAATATATAATGGAAATAGATTTCAAATCATGAAACCCTATTACAAAACATAATTTTCATTTTGATTCACCATATTCATGCACATAGAATGATGTATTGCACCCCTAGTATGTAGTTTAACTCCAAATGAACTATATAACATTTTGATTAAAAAAAAATAAATGAGTTTCCAATTATTCAAACAAAGAATATGGGATATTGAAAATTCTAGTTAAATTTCATGTTTCGGGTTTTATCTGACCTCGATCTATGTAATGTGTATCAAATTGTTGTTTCAAACGATATCATGATTTCAAGATATATATCATTCTGTTAAAAACGGATTTATGGATTATCCTTTATTAATCAATGATTCCGAATATAAAATTATAATTGTTTAGAAATAAAATATTTTAAAAATATAATTTTGTGTACCTATCATATATTTGAAAATCAAAATATAATATATTTCTAGTGAATGACATTGTGACCAAGTCACTAATTACATATCCATTATTATGGATTCATAAAAACTAATAAAAGAACATATACAATAACTAAAATAACTAATTTCATCTAATATAATTATATTAATAAATTTCCAATAGTGTCAATTATATATGCACACAATATCAACTATTAGACGGAGAAACATTTTATATATGCTATTATTAATGAGAGTATGATCCTTTCATTGAATAAATCATGTAAATTAAAATTCATTATTTAATATCTATAAATATAAGGGATAAAATGTTTCAATACATTTATTCCAGGATGTGATGTAATTGAAAAATCAATTCATGTCTCTTTAAAAATGATGTACCTCATTGATACTATAAATTAATACGATCAATTTTTTTGAATAATTATAATGAAATTTTTATTTCTATAATTCTCTATCATTTATTCCCCTAAAATAAAAAAAATAATCAAATGAAACTAGTAATAAAAATAACATTAAAATATATAAAATAACATATAAAAATAGGAAAAAAACCATATGTCTTATAGGGACATTATTTATAGAATTGTTAATACTCATAAAAACAAAATGGATTTGGAATTTCATATTTATATTAAGCAATGTATATAGTTTGAATAATATTAAAATAATCAAAAAATTCATTTAATGATTTATATTTTTTAAAAAATTTCTATTACTAAAATATGTCTTCAATAAAATATGAATTTATATAGAGTATAAAAATATGAGCATACCTATATGTAAAATGACATAAAAATCCCATATGGATAACATGGTTTGGATAAACACAATTTTTTTACCCTTTTGATAGTTATTCAACCAACATATACCTTAGAATATGATTATAAAACTCTCTCTTTATCAAATTATTTATTTTAAATTAGAATACATCAATCAAGAAGATCCATGGAATTTTTTGTAATTTCATACCAGCCATACATCTAAAAAACATAATGTTGCCTTTATATATTTTAAATAAGATATATCCTGAAAATAAGAGACATGATATTATTACATAGTATACATAATGATATTTAATCATTTCGCACTCTTAGTAGAGACATCACTACATTACGAAATTAGATAAATCCAAAAATATTTTTTCGTTCATTAGGGAACACAAGAATATGAGTGTTAAAAATAACTAAAATCATGAAGTTGATTTAACATATTTAAATACAATTAATTAATTTTAGGGACCATAAAATATATTAATTACATTTTTTAATAATTTCTATATAAATAAAATAGGATTAATCATATATGTCATCTAAAAAAAAATACATATCGAATAAAAATAAAACATGAGATGTCAAAATAATGTCGATAACCAAATAATATAATATATTTTTTTAATCTCATTTGTGCATTCATTAATTTTGAATAGTATATATAAACAACAATCATATTTAATAGAAGTCAAGGATCTTTTCAATATATACTCATTGAAAAAAAAATTCCATATGTCCCTTTATAATGAATTTTGATTCCCATAAAAGAAAGAAATATCACATTTCTCTTCAATTTTCAATTGGAAATTCTATATAATTTTCTCCCATTTGATAGATTAATAAATTTAATGCCCAAAATATTTCATCAAAACCTCATTTAAAGATTATTAAACAAATTCCAATAGTTTATTTATTTAATGATATAAAATATATATTTGTTCTATTTAAAAAATATATTTATAATAATCTTCCATAAGAATCCAGAAACATTAATCTATAATTTGATGATATACTCTTTTTATGTCACCCAAAAAAGTAAATTAGATAATGTACTTGATATAAAAAAAATTCAAAACCAGTATAGACCATCATTAGAATTATAAGATTCTCATTCCTTTATAAATATATTTAAATATAATGATTTATTAATTTTATGGCATATAATTCTAATATTGATGAGTATATGATATTGAAAATATTCTAATGAATAAAAAATTATAATAGACAATGACAATAAAATTTTAAAATTAAAATTAAAATATTATTATCTATGAATTTTATGTCAGATAAAATTAAATATTAAAAACGTATTTTTATATTAACATATATTATAGAACATTAATATAAATCATAATAATGTAAAGGATCCCAATTTCATAACAAATAAAGTTTCAATGACATGATATTTACTTCTAATAGAGTATTAATATTTACATTGATGAGGTATTTAATGGAAAATTAAAAACTTTTCAAACACAAATACATCATATTATTAAAACAATCACCCTAAAAGTAATATATTGATATGATAATTAATATATCAATTATTTATTACTTAAAAATATCTTGTGTATAAGGCCCCAGCCTTAAACCTTACTTAAAATTGAATTAAATGAATAATTCACATTGAGGATCTTTTCAGGTTTAGAGTTTTAGAGAATTAGGACATAACTATTACATCTCAAAAGATTACAAAGTAGTCTCTTCTACTAAATTTCCATAAAATAAAAACGCTTAAAAAGAAACATGTCTAGTTTCATGTTTTAGGTAGCATGACTTTCCCTTTATCCCATCCTTGACCCTATTCCACGCTAAGTCCTGTGAAAATCATTTCAAAACCTTGGGATGAGCATAAAAACTCAGTAAGGGATACACAAAAAACTTTTAGTTTATCAAAACAAAAAGTAAACCATGTATACTTTATCAAGGTAATACTTTTCACCTTTATGAAGTAGTAAAAACTCTTCACTGAATAAAATATCATTACATACCTTTTTGTAACCAAAGGATTACCATAAAACCCATTTAAAGAACATATAACATATATAAAGGTAACATGGGACATAAACATACTTAAGTGGAATAACCATACGGTCGACTCCCACACATATCACTTAAGGGAATAACCATACGACCAATTTCCATACATACTAAATGGAATAGCCATACGGCCGACTTCCATACCCAATGCATTGGAGGTTATTGTAACATCCCATGTAAGTAATGAATAATAGATATTTTTATCTATGTCTATTAATGATTAAGATAGTGTTATAGAGGCTTAAAATGAAAATAAATACAATCTTATGCATGGAATACACTAATATTCTTAAAAGATTATTTTAGTGCCTTTTGATGGCAAACCATTTTTGAATCTATATTTTGACAATTTTATAAACTATGTTTGTCAAAATAAACTTATCCTTTATTATTGGGACATCAAAATTTACCTTGTGTGAATTTTTGGTATTTTTCTGACAATGTTCATTTTTTAATTAATAGTGAAAAATACTGCATTTTACATCAAATCTGCTTTTTAATCTAATTTATTTATATGATTATATTATGTTTTGAATTGGTTTTGAAGTGAAATTAGAATATATTTTTACCATTTTATCCAATGGTGGTCATTGGAATCAATTTCACTTTGAAATTAGACTTAAACTGGTGTCAATCTTTTGATACTTATTGTTTTGTAAAAACACGCTTTTTTCTCTGGAAGCGGGAATTAATTATTAAATTAATTAATGTGACTTATATGATTTGAATTTTGTAAAATAGACTTCATTTTTTAATTCGGAATATCAAATATAGCTTAGGGTGAATTTTTGGTAATTTTCTGAAAAACTTCAATTTTTGATGAATAGTGAAACCACTAAGTGGTAATCAAGCAAACTGATTTTTCAGTTAAATGAAAGTTTACCACTAATGTGTATTGAATTTTAAAAATCCGACATACATGGTTGTCATTAAGAAGTAAAATTTGGTTCAATGAGATTAAAATAATTTTTTGGTGAATAGTAACTTATTAAGTTCTTAATCGCGATTAGTGGTAATTAGGGTAGTTTAAGGTATAAATAATGATTTAATAATAGGAAATGACCTAGACACATGTCCCAACTTTATTGGTTGTTTCATGGCCGACCAAGACAAGCCATGGGTCAACTTGGGAACCCCATGGAGACATTTTGGTTGGGAAATGACATAAATAACTTTTTATTTAATGTAAAAGTAAAAATGACACAAACATAATATGTTTTACGAAAACAATTTTTACATGGGGTTATAAAGATCAGATTTTTGATTATAAATAGTCATTGGAAATATAAAAGGATTTCCTACATCATAGTATTTTTTTTATGATTTTTAGAAATTAAATAAATTAAATTATTTATGACATAATAATGATGCAGCGATGACATCATTATTTGACGATTTAAATAAAATGGAAAGATAATGTAAAATCTATGAACTACACATGTCCAAAACTTATTGGATGAGTGGATTTCGAAGCCTTATCACCTTATCCACGAATTATATCAATGTGGGACCTTTTGAAACCGAAACACATTTTCAAATAAAGTAATATTTCTTTACTTTCCAAAAGTGCCCCTCCTCTCCTCTTATAAAAGGCCCCCACCTCTATCTCATTTCACACACTCCTAAAGCCTTTGGATCGGCCAAACCCTGCCCATTTACTCTCTCCACATCCCTCTCCTCATCCTAGAGGATTCCCTTTGGGAATAATCCTTTCAAAAGAATCCTTTAGGCTCAAATCAAAAGGAGTTACACTTTTAAAGGTAATTCATTCTCTCATGTTCATTTGTTTTATTTTGCTTCTCCAACCCCCTAAACTCTTTTTATTTAATTCTTTTGTAACAAAAAAAGTATCTTAAATATACTAGGATGTTGTTATAAGATTTATTTGAGCTACACTCTCACAAAACTACATCAAATGGTTAATGAACATACGGTTTCCGTGGATGGCGAAATTCTGCCTCCCGAAACGATGATTGTTCAATACACATTTAACACCTTCAAAGGTGGCCATTATGATGTCACTATTTTTATATATGATATATAATATGTTTTTGTTTTCCTTAAGCTTCTGTTTTTTTTCATTTTGGGCATACCTTTATGGGTCCCATTATGGGTAAACACGATATCTTCATTTTAGGAAGTGCGGACTACCGCCCCCTGAAAGTGATTTGATTCGTTAATACCATATGTGGGATGTGTAAAGGATAAAGTTAATGATATTATATATGTTATTATACTGGAATTATAATATACTCTTATATCATTATGATTCCATTCCAGAAAATACGAAATAGAAATGGAAGTAGCGTTCATGCGTACGTACGGCTTACCGTCTCCATGAACGGTGCATTTCATTTATTACCTCTAAATGATTATGTAATATTATAAATGCAAGTATGTACTGGATATATATGACATATATGATATCTAAATCATGAATACCATTCTGGATAAAATGAACCTTTGACCAAATTAACAACATGTAAGTGTAAGAAGTCTATTTTTGACTTAAGAACCAAATACCGACAAAATGAACATTATTAACTTAACTGATTACATGATGTTCATAACATGGTATAAAAGGAATAATGAACTTGAAAAAGATTCATAATCAAGTAGATATTAACTCAAGTTTATTATTCAGGAGATTAAAGAATGGTCGGGTCAAGTCGGATACGAGGTATGCGACTTCGTCTCAATCCCCTTTCATTGAGGCATATTTTATTTTATACACAACTTTCTTTTATACGGTGTATAAACCCCTTTGAATTTTATGTTTATTCAAAAGGAATATTTTTTATATGAAGCGTTTACTAAACGACAAAAGGGAATGTTTTTATCGTACGTATGCGGTGACAACGACTTCTCCGCCGTCGTGACCGTTATTTGAGTTTCGGCTTCCTCTACAAGCCATACCTTCTTTTTTTAAAAGAAAAATAAATACCATGTTTTACTTTGGTATTGAAAATGGTTTTCGTAATGTTTTTATATCAATGTGTTGTATTGATATCTCGTGATTGAAATGTGGAAATTTTATGTTTCCTTTATGCATGTTTTATGTGATATGATTATGTTATGGTTCTTGGGCATTATTATGAAGACGGGTGGTTCCGTGATAAACTAAGGGCGGGTGAGCCCGTTATAGCTCTCCAATGCATTGGGTAACGCGAAGGAGTGAAACGTTAAGGTTTCTCGAAAGAGATTTAGGGAATATACTGTGATGGGTATTCCAAACGTAACCAAGAGGGTTACTCCCTACGTAAGAATGTTATGAATGCCTCAAGTTACCTTTATGTCTTATGATTTCTATGATTTATTCATGATTTTATGAGGTATGTTAAAGTGCCTATGTTTTATGGGTAAAGTATGATTTCATTCTTATGTATATATGAACTCATGTTTCCTTTCCATGCTTTTTTTATAACCCATACTGAGTTTTTATGCTCATCCCAAGTTTTTGAAATGTTTTTCACAGGTCAAGGGAAATGTACATGATAAGATGATAGAGTCAAGGATGTGTCAAGAAATAATACATGTTTTATTTTTAAATGTGTTTCCATTGATGGGAATGAAGAATACTATCTTTATGTAACCAATTTGTTTATATGTGGAATGTAATGCAAGTTTTATGATCTAATTCTCTAAAACACTAAACCTGAAAAGATCCTCAACGTGTAATCTTTTAATAACTCAAGATTAAGTATGGTTTAAGGCTGGGGCCTTATAGTTGGTATCAAAGGTCGGTTTAGATAACTTTAGGAGTTAGAATTCTATTAAATCATTATCCAAAAATATTTTTTTTCGAAATGATATAGCATTTAAAGATTACCATGTTGCTTCATCTAAGACATGTTTGTTCAGAATGGTTTTCCGCAGAGGAAACAGGGAAGAAGTGATAGGAAGGCATACAGAAGGAAATAACCTTCCGAATCAGCATCCAGAAATGGTCGGAATTGGAACTGAACAGTTTGTTGTAGTGATGGCGCAGTTGACTCAAGCGATAAATGGCGATGGTATCCATGCACGAGATCAGCCAGAACAACCGCAGAGGAACATGTCAGTGGTGGAACATTTCATGAGGCAACATCCACCATCATTCAGAGGACCATCTGACCCTGTGCTAGCTGAAGGGTGGATTAAAGCACTGGAGAAGATTTTTGATGTCATGGGGTGTTCAGACAATCAAAAGGTTAGTCTTGCTATTTACCGTTTAGAGGGTGAAGCAGATCAGTGGTGGTCTATGGTTAAAAATATCCGGTACGCCGATGAGATTGATGCTCTTGACTGGGATGAATTCAAAGGTATGTTTCTTGAGAAGTATTTTCCTAAGGCTGTTCGACTTAGGATGGAAAAGCAATTCTTGGAATTGAGGCAAGAGGAAGACTCAGTGGCTGCCTATGAAGAAAGGTTCACTCGATTGGCAAGGTATGCTCCAAATTTTATCTGGGACCTTGATTGTAAAATCAATCATTTTTACTCAGGATTAAAGCCAAAGTATCGAAGGGAATTAGCTTCTCGTGAGTTTAAAAGTTATGAAAAGCTTGTTCGATGTGCTGAGAAGGTGGAAATGGAGTTTGCCGATGACCAAGTTTTCTATAACAACCAGCAGAAGAAGAGACCGAGGTGGTAGGAGAAAGGTAAGAATTCTTCAAAAAAGTCTGATGGTAAGAGAACTAAGTTTCCAGTTTGTGATAAATGCGGCAAAAGGCATGCTGGGGAATGTCTTCTGAACTCTGGGAAGTGCTACCGATGTGGTAAGATGGGACATAAGGCTCGTGATTGCACTGAAAGGGATCAAGGTGAAGGTAAGAACAAATTTGATTTACAGTTAGTGAAATGTTATAAGTGCAATGAGATGGGTCACTATGCAAACGAGTGTCCGACAAGGAGCTTCAGTGATGGGAAGCAGTTAGACTACAAGCAGAAAGGGGTGGTGAAATCCTTTTCAACTACTTCAGCAGATGTCGGGCCATCAAATGAAGTTGTATCAGGTACTTTGTTTGTTTTTTCAGATTATGCCAGTGTGTTGTTTGATTTGGGGTCTACACATTCTTTCATCTCTAAAACCTTTTCTAGTAAAATGGGAATACCATCTCAAGAAATGACTCCTGAACTTTTGGTAAAAACACCTGGGGGAAGTGTCGAGGCAAAAAGAATTTATAAGATTATTCCTATCCTTATCTGTGGAAATAACCTACTTGCAAACCTTATTGTTCTACCTCTAGTAGAGTTTGATGTTATCCTGGGTATGGATTGGCTCTCTATTTACCATGCTAAGATTGACTGTAGAGATAAAGAAGTTTCTTTTCAGAAAGACTTTCAGTTTGTTTACAGGAATGAACCCTTACTTTTGATAACATATCAAGAGGCCGAGAAACTTGTAAAAGATGGAAATGAATGTTACCTTGCACACGTCGTTGAAAATAAAGGAACTATTCAGATTAATGATGTGCCAGCGGTAAATGAGTATCCTGATGTTTTTCCTGATGAGTTTCCTGGAATAATACCAGATCTGGAAGTTGAGTTTACTGTTGACTTAGTCCCTGATGCTAAGCCAATTTCAAAACCCCCTTATCGAATGGCACAAATTGAACTTTTAGAGTTGAAGGAGCAATTGCAAGATTTATTAGAGAAAGGTTTCATTAGACCTAGCACATCACCATGGGGTGCTCCTGTTTTATTTGTTAAAAAGAAAGATGGTTCTATGAGACTTTGCATTGATTATAGAGCCTTGAATAATATCACTATTAAGAACAAATATCTTTTGCCTCATATCGATGATTTGTTTGATCAGCTCTAGGGAGCTCAGTTTTTTTCAAAGATTGACTTGAGATCGGGGTACCATTAGCTGAAGGTTAAGGAGGCAGATATTCCGAAGACCGCGTTCCGTACGAGATATGGCCATTATGAATTTATAGTAATGCCATTTGGGCTAACCAATGCACCTGTTGTATTCATGGACTTAATGAATAGAATTTTCCATGAGTTCTTGGATAAGTTTGTGGTGGTTTTCATTGATGATATTTTGGTGTTTTCTAAAAGTAAAGAGGAGCATGAAAAACATTTAAGGGTTATCTTGCAAACCTTAAAAGAAAAGAAATTGTATGGGAAATTCAGAAACTGTGAGTTTTGGTTGCAACAAATTTCATTCCTTGGTCACATTGATTCTAAAGATGGAATAACTGTTGATCCTGCAAAAACAAAAGTTGTGGAAGAATGGCCAAGACCCACAAATGTAACCGAGATTCGTAGCTTCCTTGGTTTGGCGGTCTATTACCGAAGGATTGTAAGAAATTTTTCACGGTTATCTAGTCCAATGACTAAGCTAACTCGGAAGGGTGTTAAGTTTATCTGGACAAAAGAATGTGATGATTGTTTTCAGGAATTGAAAAGAAGAATGGTGAATGCTCCGGTTTTGGCACTACCTTCCAGGAATGGTGAGTTTGTTATATACAGTGATTCTTCATTGAAAGGACTTGGTTGCGTCCTAATGCTGAATGATCAGGTAATTGCTTATGCTTCACGACAGTTGAAAACTCATGAGGTAAATTACCCTACACATGATTTTGAATTAGCTGCTGTTGTTTTTTCTTTAAAAATTTGGAGGCATCATTTGTATGGAGTAAAGTGTGAAATATATACCGATCACAAAAGTTTAAAGTATATATTCACTCAGAAAGAGTTAAACATGAGACAAAGGAGATGGCTGGAATTAATCAAGGATTATGATTGTACAATTCATTACCATCCGGGAAAAGAAAATAAAGTGGCTGATGCTTTGAGTCGAAAAAGTAATGCTTCATTAACAATGTTGCGGTTGGAACGTGATCCTTTGGTTAACGATTTGATGAACATTGGCATAGAAGTTGTTGGTGCAGGAAGTCCTTCTGTTTTGTTTCAGGTATCAGTGAGATCTTCTCTATCAGATAGAATCAAGCAAGCACAGAAGCAAGACAGTGAGTTGCAGAAAAGGGTAGAGATGGTTCAGAAAGGTAAGTTGCCTGAATTCAACATTGATAATGATTGCGTTTAGAGATTTGGGAAGATATTGTGTGTGCCTTGTGATTCACAGTTTAAGAGAGAGTTGTTATGTGAAGATCATAGTTCTCCGTTTTCAGTTCATCCGGGCAGTACTAAGATGTATAGAGATCTGCGGGAGTATTACTGGTGGGATGGAATGAAAAGAGATATTGCTGATTTTACTGTGAAGTGTTTGACTTGTCAGTAGGTTAAAGTCGAGCGGCAGTTACCAAAAGGGATGCTTCAGCCTTTACCAGTGCCAGAGTGGAAATGGGAGAATATATCCATGGACTTTGTTGTTGGATTACCGAAGACATCTCGAGGTAATAATGCAATCTGGGTTATTGTTGATCGCTTGACAAAATCTGCTCATTTCCTTGCTATACGAGATACTTTCTCGCTTGATCAACTTTCCCATTTGTATCTTAAAGAGATAGTCAGGTTACATGGAGTTCCTCTCTCCATTGTATCGGATCGTGATCCCAGGTTTACTTCTAACTTTTGGAAAGGCCTTCAGAAGTCGTTGGGTACTGAATTAAATTTTAGTACAGCTTTTCATCCTCAATCAGATGGGCAGTCAGAACGAACAATTCAGACATTGGAGGATATGCTACGAGCTTGTTCTATGGATTACCAGGGAAGTTGGGACCAACATCTTTCTTTGGTTGAGTTTTCATATAATAACAGTTTTCATTCCAGTATACAGATGGAGCCATTTCAGGCATTATATGGGAAGCGGTGTCAAACTCCAGCTTTCTGGGATAAAGTGGGTGAAAGGAAGTTAATGGGACCAGAATTGGTAGAAGAGATGGCAGAAAAAGTTCAGCTGATTCAGAAACACATGAGAACAGCTCAGAGCAGGCAGAAGAGTTATACGGATAACCGGAGGAAGGATCTATCTTTCGAGGTAGGTGATCATGTTTTTCTCAAGGTTTCTCCTTGGAAAAGCGTGATGAGATTTGGTAAGAAAGGAAAGTTGAGTCCAAGGTTTGTTGGACCATACGAAATTCTGGAGAGAGTTGGATTCGTTTCATACCGAGTGGCTTTACCTCCGAGTTTATCTCAGGTACACAATGTTTTTCACGTTTCGATGTTGAGAAAGTATATGCCAGATCCATCTCATGTTTTGAGTCCAGAGGTAGTTCAGCTGGAAGAGAACCTATATTATGAGGAACAACCGGTCCAGATTCTTGACCACAGGGAGAAAGTGTTACGGAATAAGGTGATTCACCAGGTAAAGGTTTTGTGGAAAAACCACATGATTGAAGAGGCAACATGGGAATCTGAAAATGCAATGAGGGATAAGTACCCCCATTTATTCGATAAGTAAATAAATTGCGGGGACGCAATTTTATAAAGGGGGGAAGGATGTAACATCCAAAGTAAGTAATGAATAATAGATATTTTTATCTATGTATATTAATGATTAAGATAGTGTTATAGAGGCTTAAAATGAAAATAAATACAATCTTATGCATGGAATACACTAATATTCTTAAAAGATTGTTTTAGTGCCTTTTGATGGAAAACCATTTTTGAATCTATATTTTGACAATTTTATAAACTATGTTTGTCAAAATAAACTTATCCTTTATGATTGGGACATCAAAATTTACCTTGTGTGAATTTTTGGTATTTTTCTGACAATGTTCATTTTTTAATGAATAGTGAAAAATACTGCATTTTACATCAAAACTGCTTTTTAATCTAATTTATTTATATGATTATATTATGTTTTGAATTGTTTTTGAAGTGAAATTAGAATATATTTTTACCATTTTATCCAATGGTGGTCATTGGAATCAATTTTACTTTGAAATTAGACTTAAACTGGTGTCAATCTTTTGATACTTATTGTTTTGTAAAAACACGCTTTTTGCTCTGGCAGCGGGAATTAATTATTAAATTAATTAATGTGACTAATATGATTTGAATTTTGTAAAATAGAATTCATTTTTGAATTCGGAATATCAAATATAGCTTAGGGTGAATTTTTGGTAATTTTCTGAAAAACTTCAATTTTTGATGAATAGTGAAACCACTAAGTGGTAATTAAGCAAACTGATTTTTCAGTTAAATGAAAGTTTACCACTAATGTGTATTGAATTTTGAAAATCCGACATACATGGTTGTCATTAAGAAGTAAAATGTGGTTCAATGAGATTAAAATAATTTTTTGGTGAATAGTAACTTATTAAGTTCTTAATCGTGATTAGTGGTAATTAAGGTAGTTTAAGGTATAAATAATGCTTTAATAATAGGAAATGACCTAGACACATGTCCTAACCTTATTGGTTGTGTCATGGCCGACAAAGACAAGCCATGGGTCAATTTGGGGACCCCATGGAGACATTTTGGTTGGGAAATGACATAAATAACTTTTTATTTAATGTAAAAGTAAAAATGACACAAACATAATATGTTTTACGAAAACAATTTGTACATGGGGTTATAAAGATCCGATTTTTGATTATAAATAGTCATTGGAAATCTAAAAAGATTTCCTACATCATATTATTTTTTTTATGATTTTTAGACATTAAATAAATTAAATTATTTATGACATAATAATGATGCAGTGATGACACCATTATTTGACGATTTAAATAAAATGGAAAGATAATGTAAAATATATGAACTACACATGTCCAAAACTTATTGGATGAGTGTATATCAAAGCCTTATCACCTTATCCACGAATTATATCAATTTGGGACCTTTTGAAACCGAAACACATTTTCAAATAAAGTAATATTTATTTACTTTCCAAAAGTGCCCCTCCTCTCCTCTTATAAAAGGCCCCCACCTCTACCTCATTTCACACACTCCTCAAGCCTTTGGCTCGGCCAACCCCTGCCCATTTACTCTATCCAAATTCCTCTCCTCATCCTAGAGGATTCCCTTTGGGAAGAATCCTTTCAAAGGAAGCCTTTAGGCTCAAATCAAAAGGAGTTACACTTTTAAAGGTAATTCATTCTCTAATGTTCATTTGTTTTATTTTGCTTCTCCAACCCCCTAAACTCTTTTTATTTAATTATTTTGTAACAACACCAGTATCTTCAATATACTAGGATGTTGTTATAATATTTATTTGAGCTACACTCTCACACAACTACATCAAATGGTTAAAGAACATACGGTTTCTGTGGATGGCGAAATTCTGCCTCCCGAAACGATGATTGTTCAATACACATTTAACACCTTCAAAGGTGGCCATTATGATGTCACTATTTTTATATATGATATATAATATGTTTTTGTTTTCCTTAAGCTTCTGTTTTTTTCATTTTGGGCATACCTTTATGGTTCCCATTATGGGTAAACACGATATCTTTATTTTAGGAAGTGCGGACTACAGCCCCCTGAAAGTGATTTGATTCGTTAATACCATATATGGGATGTGTAAAGGATAAAGTTAATGATATTATATATGTTATTATACTGGAATTATAATATACTCTTATATCATTATGATTCCATTCCAGAAAATACGAAATAGAAATGGAAGTAGCGTTCATGCGTACGTACGGCTTACCGTCTCCATGAACGGTGCATTTCATTTATTACCTCTAAATGATTATGTAATATTATAAATGCAAGTATGTACTGGATATATATGACATATATGATATCTACATCATGAATACCATTCTGGATATAATAAACCTTTGACCAAATTAACAACATGTAAGTGTAAGAAGTCTATTTTTGACTTAAGAACCAAATACCGACAAAATGAACATTATTAACTTAACTGATTACATGATGTTCATAACATGGTATAAAAGGAATAATGAACTTGAAAAATATTCATAATCAAGTAGATATTAACTCAAGTTTATTATTCAGGAGATTAAAGAACGGTCGGGTCAAGTCGGATACGAGGTATGGGACTTCGTCTCAATCTCCTTTCATTGAGGCATATTTTATTTTATACACAACTTTCTTTTATACGGTGTATAAAACCCTTTGACTTTTACGTTTATTCAAAAGGAATATTTTTTATATGAAGAGTTTACTAAACGACAAAAGGGAATGTTTTTATCGTACGTATGCGGCGACAACGACTTCTCCGCTGTCGTGACCGTTATTTGAGTTTCGGCTTCCTCTACAAGCCATACCTTCTTTTTTTAAAAGAAAAATAAATACCATGTTTTACTTTGGTATTAAAAATGGTTTTCATAATGTTTTTATATCAATGTGTTGTATTGATATCTCATGATTGAAATGTGGAAATTTTATGTTTCCTTTATGCATGTTTTATGTGATATGATTATGTTATGGTTCTTGGGCATTATTATGAAGACGGGTGGTTCCGTGATAAACTAAGGGCGGGTGAGCCCGTTATAGCTCTCCAATGCATTGGGTAACGCGAAGGAGTGAAACGTTAAGGTTTCTCCGAAGAGATTTAGGGAATATACTGTGATGGGTATTCCAAACGTAACCAAGAGGGTTACTCCCTACGTAAGAATGTTATGAATGCCTCAAGTTACCTTTATGTCTTATGATTTCTATGATTTATTCATGATTTTATGAGGTATGTTAAAGTGCCTATGTTTTATGGGTAAAGTATGATTTCATTCATATGTATATATGAACTCATGTTTCCTTTCCATGTTTTTTTATAACCCATAATGAGTTTTTATGCTCATCCCAAGTTTTTGAAATGTTTTTCACAGTTCAAGGGAAAAGTACATGATAAGATGATAGAGTCAAGGATGTGTCAAGAAATAATCCATGTTTTATTTTTAAATGTGTTTCCATTGATGGGAATGAAGAATACTATCTTTATGTAACCACTTTGTTTATATGTGGAATGTAATGCAAGTTTTATGATCTAATTCTCTAAAACTCTAAACCTGAAAAGATCCTCAACGTGTAATCTTGTAATAACTCAAGATTAAGTATGGTTTAAGGCTGGGGCCTTATAGTTATAACGTAACCACCCATCCTGGTATTCACGGCACCACCTGTCATATGGTTTATAACGTAACCTCCCGTTAAAATGTCCAAGTACAAATATAAAATCATAAAACATAAAACCAATATAAAGGAATGATAACATTTCCACATTTCAATCACAATATATCATAAATATATTGACATAATAAAATCCTTTATAAAATCCATTTTCAATAACAAAATACATAAAAGAGTATATGGTATTTATTTTACTTTAAAAACATTACGGCTTGTTGAGGAAGCCAAACACCAAATAATACTCGCGGCGGTGGAAAAGGTCGTTGTTACCGCATACGTTAAAAAAACAATCCTTTTTGTCGTTTAGTAAAACGCTTCGTAGAAAAAGATTCCTTTTGTATAAAATTAAAAGTCAACGGGGTTTATACACTGTATAAATGAAAGTTGTGTATAAAACAAAATATGCCTCAATGAAAGGAGATTGAGATGAAGTCCCTTACAAAGACGGTTATCCTTGATTTAAGGATAAATCAATTACATAATTATGTGTGACAAACGAATACACCAAATATAAGTGGATATTAAGTGTAAAATAATTAAAGTTCATTCACACATATTCAAATGATGACATATTCAATAACTACGTGTAGAACCCAAAGAAATCGAAATTGGGTTAAGAAGTTCCCTTGACAGCCTAACGATGTCACATCAAAGTGAATTGATGAGAGATAAAATGTGTATCTCATCACTTGGACATAAAATTTACATCAATAAGGATATATGAGAACAAATCCCAACATAATAATATGTAAATTTAAATACCCAACAAAAGAAGTCTTTTAAAAAAAGGTGGGTGAAAGGTTCCCTTACCGACTTGGGTATCTTTCGAAACATACGACCCGTGAAAGAAGGACAATACATCATTGATGTAAATACTCTTGAAAGATTATTACACAATGAGTAAAATAATGGTCAGTACATACACCACTCAAAGGAAATTGTGGAAAATGTATCATAAATCTCACGGGAATAAAAGTGAGATGAAAAATCACTTACGAAAACTCGGCAGCCTAACGGCGCCACTTAAAACTTCCAAAAATGGAGTGATGAGATAAAATTGGGTATCTCATCACATTACAAAAAAATTTACAGAAAGAGGAATATGAAATAACATCCCCCATCATAACAAATAGGAGCTTAAAAGAAGTGACATAAAGGGGAGTACTTAAAAAGAAAGAGAGATGTTAGATCTCTTACGAAAATTCGGCAGCCTAACGGCGCCACTCAAAACATCCAAAATGGATTAATGAGAGAGAATAGGGTCTCTCATCACATGAACATAAAAATTACAGTAAGTTTAATATATAATAACATCCCAATAACAAGAAATATGATCTTTAGAGGGAATGACCTAAAAGAGTGTACTTAAAAAGAAAGAGAGGAGTAAGATCCCTTACCTTGGATCCGACTTGACTCGATCGTTCTTTAATATCCTGAATAATAAACATGAGTTAATTTCTACTTCCTTAAGAACCTTTTTCAAGTTCATTGTTCCTTTTATATCACTTATTACCATGTCATAAACATTATGTAATCATTTAAGTTAATAATATTTGTTTTATCGATATTTGGTTCTTAAGTCGAAAGTGGACTTCTTACAATTACATGTTGTTCATGTGGCCAAATGTTTATTATATCCAGAATTGTACTCATGATGTATATATAATATATTTCATATATATCCAGTACATGCATGCATTTATAACATTACATAATCATTTATAGGTAATAAATGAAATGCACCGTTCATGGAGACGGTAAGCCGTACGTACGCATAAACGCTACTTTCATTTCTATTTCGTATTTTATAGAATGGAATAATAATGATATAAATGTATATTATAATTACAGTATAATATCATATATAATATCATATATAATATCATAGTTCCATCCTTTATACATTCCACATATGGTATTTAACGAATCAAATCACTTTGAGGGGGCGGTAGTCCGCACTTCCTTAAATAAAGATATCGCGTTTACCCATAATGGAAACCATAAAGGTATGCCCAAAATGAAAAAACAACAGAATCTTAAGGAAAACATAAACATATTATATATCATATATAAAAATAGTTACATCATAATGGCCACCTTTGAAGGTGTTAAATGATTATTGAACAATCATCGTTTCGGGAGGCAGAATTTCACCATCCACGGAAACCGTAAGTTCTTTAACCATTTGATGTAGTTGGGTGAGAGTGTAGCTCGAATAAATATTATAACCACATCCTAGTATATTTAAGATACTGGTGATGTTACAAAAGAAGTAAATAAAAAGAGTTTAGGGGGTTGGAGAAGCAAAATAAAACAAATGAACATGAGAGAATGAATTACCTTTAAAAGTGTGACTCCTTTTGATTTGAGCCTAAAGGCTTCCTTTGAAAGGATTATGCCCAAAGGGAATCCTCTAGGATGATGAGAGGGATGTGGAGAGAGTAAATGGGCAGGTTTTGGACGAGCCAAAGGCTTGAGGAATGTGTGAAATGAGGTAGAGGTGGGGGCCTTTTATAAGAGGAGAGGAGGGTCACTTTTGGAAAGTAAAGAAATATTACTTTATTTGAAAATGTGTTTCGGTTTTAGAAGGTCCCACATTGATATAATTCGTGGATAAGGTGATAAGGGTTCTAAATCCACCCATACAATAAGTTTTGGACATGTGTAGTTCATAGATGTTACATTATCTTTCCATTTTATTTAAATCGTCAAATAATGATGTCATCGCTGCAACATTCTTATGTCATAAATAATTTAATTTATTAAATGTCTAAAAATTATAAAACAATTACTATGATGTAGGAAATCGTTTTATATTTCAAATGAATATTTATAATAAGAAATCTGGCTTGTATAACCTCATTAAAAAATTGTTTTAGTAAAACATATCTTGTTTGTGCCATTTTTTACATTAACATTAAATAAAAGGTATTTATGTCATTTTCCAACCAAAGTGGCTCCATGGGGTCCCCAAGTTGACCCATGGCTTTTCTTGGTCGTCCATGACACATCTAATAAGGGTAAGACATGTGTCAAGGTATTTTCATTTTATTATAATATCATTTTTGCCTTAAATTGCACTAATTACCTCTAATCGCGATTAAAAACTTAATAAGTTACTATTCACCAAAAAAATATTTTTATCTCATTGAACCACATTTTACTTCTTAATGACAACCATGTATGTCGGACTTTTGAAATTCAAAACACAGAAGTGGTAAAATTTCATTTAAACAAAAATTAGTTTAATATAAGTACCACTTAGTGGTTTCACTATTCATCAAAAATTGAAGTTTTTTAGAAAAATACCAAAAATTAACCCTAATCTATATTTGATATTCTGAATTCAAAAATGAAGTCCATTTAACAAAATTCACACCATATAAGTTGCATTAATTAATTTAATAATTAATTCCCGCTGTCAGAGCAAATAGCGTGTTTTTATGAAACAATAAGTATCAAAAGATTGACACTAGTTTAAGTCCGATTTCAAAGTGAAATTAATTCCAACGACCACTATTGGATTTAATGGTAAAAATATTTTCTAATTTCACTTTAAAACCAATTCAAAAGGTAATCTAATCATATAAATAAATTAGATTAAAAAGAGGTTTTGAATTAAAAAACAACATTTTACACTATTCATTAAAAAATGAACATTATCGAAAAAATACCAAAAATTTACACAAAGTAAAATTTGATGTCCCGATTCTAAAGAAGAGTTTTATTTGGTCCAAAATAATGTATAAGAGTGATCAAAACTATTTTTAATGACAGTTCTCCATCCAAAGGCGATAAGTGAACCTTTAGTGAAAATTAGGGTATAAAAGCCTAAAATTGAATTCTTTCCATATTTTAAGCCTTTGGATAAATGTAAAAACATTTAAAAAACATATATAATCATATTTTAGTTATTTCTATCCATTACCGCCAAAACAACGTCTACATGTTAACTACCATTTAAAATAATATTATTTTATTATTAGAGTGCAACGTAAGATTCCCAAGAAACTCGTTGTTGCGTATTGGGTACGCCATCGAGCATAGCATCCCCTTTAAAGTAATATTAATATTTGATTCACAAATATGGATAAATATAAAGATGTCATATTCTTTATTTACCTGGGGTGTTACATCCTTCCCCCCTTTTGGTAATTGCATCGTCGCAATTTTAAAATTGGGCTTGGAAACATCCTTGAAAGTCCCACATCGGAGAAGAGTCGGTAAAACAATCACTTTAAAATAAAGAAATATAAGTACAAAGGTCACCTGAGTTAACCCATACTAGGATTCCAAGTATGAAAACATGGACATGGAGGAGAAAACATAGGGTTATGTTCAGATGGAGAGTGATAGAAAACATGTTTAGGAGAAAGTTAACCATGAGAAAATCACAAACTTGTGATGGGTTAAACGGTATTCGATTCCCCAGTAGGAAAAGTTAATAGACAACATTTTTGTTTTAAGATACTTTTTATTGAGTAATTTATTCATAAGGAAACATAATCACTTATCATGTTGACTCTCAAATTTATTATATTCCGTACACAAACTCATATTTTCTCCAAAAGGCGAGTATTTAGGAAGACTTGTTCACATTAAGGGTACTATAATCAACTTCTAGAGAATTACCTAACCCAAAAAAGAGAACTACATACTTCCCATGTCTTTAGACTTTAACCAAAACCAAAACCCAAAAGATTAGTACAAGATCAGATAACCCAGAAAAGGATAACCCATTAGAAATAAAATCTATTCTTAATCTCCAAAATTTGTCCAACAAAACCCAAAGTTCAACGAGGATCATCTGATAAGAAATTTTTCCATAAAATTACTCAAAGTAAACCAATCTAAGATTGAGACCCAAACATTTAAAGTATTTAGTCACATAGTCTTACAAGTTAAATCGTAACATTTATCTCCAAACAAAATCAGTTGCTCTTAAAGTCTCGCATTGAAAAGTAATTATCCTAATCACATATCCTCCATGATAGGTTAGTCATTTTCATAAATAACCCAATGTAAACTTACTCTTAAAAAAAAGAATCATTAAAACTAACCAGGGAATTCACGTAGTCCAGTGGTAGGAGATAAATACCAGTCGCACTTTGGTTGTGGGTTCGATTCTCGTAGCTTTGTCCGACGCGACGGGTAGTCACACGGTCTATGTGTTGTAATTTTTCCAAAACTATATAATTATCAAATCATTCCCCAAAAAGGGATAAAATCATCAAAAATAACCATAACATAAATTAACCTCAATTTTATCTCATTCCTTTCACTTCAATCATAACATATAGTAACCCATAATTAACTCAAAAGTAAGTATCATATAAACCCAAATGGTTCTTTATAACTATGTCCACAAAAGAAAAGATAACTATTACTTGAATAAAATTTTCCTATATTAAACATCAGGGTTACACATAATATAAAAAGTCTTCTAATGTAACCCCATCATCAAAAGAGACTTAATACTCTTAAGAGTTTCACCATAACTCTTGAAGCCCTTATATGTTGACATCTTACTCATTCAACATTCTTCATGATCCATTATCCATTTCTTTCCAACTTATTCCGAAATACCTCTTTCCTACAAAAAAAATCATGAATCATATCCTAAGATTCCAAAATAGGAAAACAATAGTCATGAAATAGTACATACCTTTGATAGGTCATTGTCAGTTTCTTCATCCTCAATCGGAATGGCATTGGGTATTGGTAAACGAATATTGGTACGCTCTTGGTGACCCCATTCACGAAAATTCTTCATAGTACATGTGTTTGCATAATGACCATGCACACCACATTTAAAACATTCAATTGATCCCTCAGAAAGAACTTCTTTCCCTTTCCTCGAGTCAACTGGATGCTTCCTTTTTCCATGGCAGGTTCTTACTTTATGACCTTCATTTCCACATCTATATCATATTTCTGTCCCTTTGAAACATTTTCCTAGGTGTTTCTTTCCACATCATTGACACATAGGTTTTTTAACACGCTTACCTTTATGATTATTAACTGTACTTCCATAGGGATTTGTTTCTTGCATATATGATGCCTTAGAGAAATCTCCAAGGTTTAGGTGGTCAATCATAACTCCAGATAGTTGGTTGAGGATAAACACAAGAGTTCTCATTACAGCTCCCATATCATTCAGTTGCTCACTCAGAAAACTGTCACAGTTTCCTTCACATCCACCGTTACCTTGGTGCCTGCTAGATCCAGCCATTTACTAAAACCAAAAGGGTCGGTGTGAGTATAACAACAAAACCATCATGTACTAATGAGGAAGATAAACACTAAGATATTCTTACTCATTCACTTTATCTAAAACTAGGACTCTGTCTGAAATCCTAACAATTATGGTAATGTCACTTATGCTTAAAGAATACCCTAACCTCTAAATTTATCTAAACCGACCTTTGATACCAACTATAAGGCCCTAGCCTTTAACCTTACATAAAATTGAATTAAATGAATAATTTATATTGAGGATCTTTTCAGGTTTAGATTTTTAGAGAATTAGGACATAACTATTACATCTCAAAATATTACAAAGTAGTCTCTTCTACTAAATTTCCATAAAATAAAAACTCTTAAAAAGAAACATTTCTAGTTTCATGTTTTAGTTATCATGACTTTCCTTTGATCCCATCCTTGACCCTATTCCACGCTAAGTCCTGTGAAAAACATTTCAAAAACTTGGGATGAGCATAAAAACTCAGTAAGGGATACACAAAAAACTGTTAGTTTATCAAAACAAAATGTAAACCATGTATTCATTATCAAGGTAATACTTTTCACCTTTATGAAGTAGTAAAAACTCTTCACTGAATAAAATATCATTACTTACCGTTTTGTAACCAAAGGATTACCATAAAACCCATATATATAACACATAACATATATAAAGGTAACATGGGACATAAACATACTTAAGTGGAATAACCATACGGTCGACTTCCAAACATATCACTTAATGGAATAGCCATACGGCCAATTTCCATACATACTAAATGGAATAGCCATACGGCCGACTTCCATACCCAATGCATTGGAGGTTATAACGTATCCACTTGTCCTGGTATTCACGGCACCACCCGTCATATGGTTTATAACGTAACCACCCGTTAAAATGTCCAAGTACCAAAATAAAATCATAAGACATAAAACCAATATAAAGGAATGATAACATTTCCACATTTCAATCACAATATATCATAAATATATTGACATAATAAAATCCATTATCAAAACCATTTTCAATACCAAAATACATAAAAGAGTATATGGTATTTATTTTACATTAAAAACATTACGGCTTGTTGAGGAAGCCAAAGACCAAATAATACTCGCGTCAGCGGAAAAGGTCGTTGTTACCGCGTACGTTAAAAAAAACATTCCTTTTTGTCGTTTAGTAAAACGCTTCGTATAAAAAAATTAATTTTGTATAAAAGAAAAAGTCAAAGGGGTTTATACACCGTATAAAAGGAAGTTGTGTATAAAACAAAATATGCCTCAATGAAAGGAGATTGAGACGAAGTCCCTTACAAAGACGGTTATCCTTTGTTTAAGGATAAATCAATTACATAATTATGTGTGACAAACGAATACACCAAATATAATTGGATATTAAGTGTAAAAAAATCAAAGGTCATTCACACATATTCAAAGGATGACATATTCAATAACTACATGTCGAACCCAAAGAAATCAAAATTGGGTTAAGAAGTTCCCTTGACAGCCTAATGGCGTCACATGAAAATGAGTTGATGAGAGATAAAATGTGTATCTCATCACTTGGACATAAAATTTACATCAATAATGATATATTAGAACAAATCCCAACATAATAATATGTAAATTAAAATACCCAACAAAAGAAGTCTTTTAAAAAAAGGAGGGTGAAAGGTTCCCTTACCGACTTGGGTATCTTTCGAAACATACGACCCATGAAAGAAGGACAATACATCATTTATGTAAATACTCATGAAGAAATATTACACAATGAGTAAAATAATGGTCATTACATACACCACTCAAAGGAAATTGTGGAAAATGTAGCATAAATCTCACGGGAATAAAAGTGAGATGAAAAATCACTTACGAAAACTCGGCAGCCTAACGACGCCACTTAAAACTTCCAAAAATGGATTGATGAGATCAAATAGGGAATCTCGTCACATTACAACAATATTTAAAGCAAGAGGAATATGAAATAACATCCCCAATCATAAAAAAAATGAGCTTAAAAGAAGTGACATAAAGGGGAGTACTTAAAAAGAAAGAGAGAGGTTAGATCTCTTACGAAAATTCGGCAGCCTAACGGCGCCACTCAAAACTTCCAAAATGGATTGATGAGAGAGAATAGGGTCTCTCATCACATGAACATAAAAATTACAGTAAGTGTAATATATAATAACATCCCAATAACAAGAAATATGATCTTTAGAGGGAATGACATAAAAGAGTGTACTTAAAAAGAAAGAGAGGAGTAAGATCCCTTACCTCGGGTCCGACTTGACTCGATCGTTCTTTAATCTCCGGAATAAAAAACTTGAGTTAATTTATACTTCCTTAAGAACCTTTTTCAAGTTCAGTATTCTTTTTATATCACTTATTACCATGTCATAAACATTATGTAATCATTTAAGTTAATAATATTTTTTTTGCCGATATTTGGTTCTTAAGTCAAAAGTGGACTTCTTACAATTACATGTTGTTCATGTGGCCAAATGTTTATTATATCTAGAATTGTATTCATGATGTAGATATCCTATATGTCATATATATCCAGTACATGCATGCATTTATAACATTACATAATCATTTAGAGGTAAGAAATGAAATGCACCGTTCATGGAGATGGTAAGCCGTACGTACGCATGAACGCTACTTTCATTTCTATTTCGTATTTTATAAAATGGAATAATAATGATATAAAGGTATATTATAATTACAGTATAATATCATATATAATATAATAGTTCCATCCTTTATACGTCCCACATATGGTATTTAACGAATCAAATCACTTTGAGGGGGCGGTAGTCCGCACTTCCTTAAATGAAGATATCGCGTTTACCCATAATGGAAACCATAAAGGTATGCCCAAAATGAAAAAAAACAGAAGCTTAAGGAAAACATAAACATATTATATATCATATATAAAAATAGTGACATCATAATGGCCACCTTTGAAGGTGTTAAATGAGTATTGAACAATCATCTTTTCGGGAGGCAGAATTTCGCCATCCACGGAAACCGTATGTTCTTTAACCATTTGATGTAGTTGTGTGAGAGTGTAGCTCGAATAAATCTTATAAAAACATCCTATTATATTGAAGATACTGTTTTTGTTACAAAGGAAGTAAATAAAAAGATTTTAGGGGGTTGGAGAAGCAAAATAAAACAAATGAACATGAGATAATGAATTACCTTTAAAAGTGTAACTCCTTTTGATTTGAGCATAAAGGCTTCCTTTGAAAGGATTCTGCCCAAAGGGAATCCTCTAGGATGAGGAGAGGGATGTGTAGAGATTAAATGGGCAGGGGTTGTCCGAGCCAAAGTCTTGAGGAATGTGTGAAATGAGGTAGAGGTGGGGGCCTTTTATAAGAGGAGAGGAGGGGCACTTTTGGAAAGTAAAGAAATATTACTTTATTTGAAAATGTGTTTCAGTTTTAAAATGTCCCACATTGATATAATTCGTGGATAAGGTGATAAGGGTCCGAAATCCACCCATCCAATAAGTTTTGGACATTTTTAGTTCATAGATTTTACATTATCTTTCCATTTTATTTAAATCGTCAAATAATGATGTCATCGCTGCATCATTATTATGTCATAAATAATTTAATTTATTTAATGTCTAAAAATTATAAAAAAATTACTATGATGTAGGAAATATTTTTATATTTCCAATGAATATTTATAATAAGAAATATTACTAGTATAACCTCATTAAAAAATTGTTTTAGTAAAACATATCATGTTTGTGCCATTTTTTACATTAACATTAAATAAAAGGTATTTATGTCATTTTCCAACCAAAGTGTCTCTATGGGGTCCCCAAGTTGACCCATGGCTTTTCTTGGTCGGCCATGACACATCCAACAAGGGTAGGACATGTGTCAAGGTATTTTAATTTTATTATAATATCATTTTTTCCTTAAATTGCACTAATTACCTCTAATCGCGATTAAAAACTTAATAAGTTACTATTCACCAAAAAAATATTTTTATCTCATTGAACCACATTTTACATCTTAATGACAACCATGTATGTCGGATTTTTGAAATTAAAAACACAGAAGTGCTAAAATTTCATTTAAACGAAAAATCAGTTTAATATAAGTACCACTTAGTGGTTTCACTAATCATCAAAAATTGAAGTTTTTCAGAAAAATACCAAAAATTCACCCAAAGCTATATTTGATATTCCGATTTCAAAGTGAAATTAATTCCAACGACCACTATTGGATTTAATGGTAAAAATATTTTCTAATTTCACTTTAAAACCAATTAAAAAGATAATCTAATCATATAATTAAATTAGATTAAAAAGAGGTTTTGAATTAAAAAACAACATTTTACACTATTCATTAAAAAATGAACTTTATCGAAAAAATACCAAAAATTTACACAAAGTAAAATTAGATTTCCCGATTCTAAAGAAGAGTTTTATTTGGTCAGAAAGAATGTATAAGAGTGATCAAAACTGTTTTTAATGACAATTCTCCATCAAAAGGCGATAAGTGAACCTTTAGTGAAAATTAGGGTATAAAAGCCTAAAATTGAATTCTTTCCATATTTTAAGCCTTTGGATAAATGTAATAACATTTAAAAAACATATATAATCATATTTTAGTTATTTCTATCCATTCCCACCAAAACAACTTCTACATGTTAACTACCATTTAAAATAATATTATTTTATTATTAGAGTGCAACGTAAGATTCCCAAGAAACTCGTTGTTGCGTATTGGGTACGCCATCGAGCATAGCATCCCCATTAAAGTAATATTAATATTTGATTCACAAATATGGATAAATATAAAGATGTCATATTCTTTATTTACCTGGGGTGTTACAATGTGAGTAAAATTTTTTAACATTTCCTGTGAAAAATAAAATAACAATTATACAAAGTATACCTCAAAAATAAAAAATACGAATAATTTAATGACATAAAATCAATTTTTTTATCTTATATAAGATTTTACATGATCATTCCTGTTATATAAGAGTCAATAATTAAAAACTATATATTACAAAATTATATTCACATATAAATTATAAATTGACACATATAAAATGATATAAATTTTAATACATAAAATATTCCACTATTATTCCCATGATAGTGTATTTCATAATTAAACAAAATATTGACCAATTATATTAAAAAAAATATGGTTATTTATACTATACAACTATAATAAGGCGTAATTTCAATGATTATAATATATAATTTTTTTATATAAAAAAATTTCAATGATGAAAATATAAAAAATATTTTTACATAAAGAAGAAATAATATTGTGATTTATAATTAAAAAACATTCAATAATATTTGAAATGTTTGAAAATCCATGAACTATACTGTATATATTTTTATTTGTGGGTGTGTATTTAAATAAAAAACAACCATCCAGAATAGGAAGTTTTCATGATAAACAAATTATGAAAACAACATAAAAATAGATTATATAATTAAATTACTGAATTAATGATAAAAAATATAATAACTACTCAAAAATGTATATTATCCCTAAAAAAAGATTTATATATTCAAAAACATACTATATTGTACATATCCTAGTTTGGAACATAAATATTTTTTTAAATAATAATGTATTGAAATAATATATATATATATGGTTTCTCATCCATGATATTTTACATGTGATATCATTTGTTTAAATATTAAAACATTTAATCTTGTGCTGGTATAGTAATGTTTGTCGAATAAAATAGAAATAAAAAAATTATTGAAAAAAAGTTGAAGAATAAAATCAAATAAAAAACAATCATAATTTATATCATAATCCTGGTTTGATATTATATGAATTTTTATAAAAAAATTTAATAAGTTATTATAAATTATTAATAATGGATACAAAGTATAATATTATGATTTTTCAGAAAATAAAATTAGTATAAATAATTATAGTGTGTACCTGTCATATGAGTTTCATATCCTTGTCATTTATTCATCAGTAAATTCTAGAATAATTTATATATCAGACACCAATTTCAAATTCACAATACATATTTCCTATTAAAATATAGGATAATGTCTAAAATAAGTACAAAATATGGTTAACAGTTCACTTTTTGTTAAAACATTCAGAATATTTTCACAAACACATACACACCTCATATCAACTGTTAGATTGTAACGCCCCGACCCCAGCTACCCAGAGTCGGTGCATTACTTCGTAACATTGGCATGATCACAAGAAAGATCAAATCTCGAAAGACCGATTGGTTTAGTAGCCTTGGAAACACTAGATATATTCATAAGTTTTACATTACATCATTAAATGAAAAACTACTACAACTACATATTGTCTCCATAATCCACACTCATATCCCCACATAATATCCCTGCAGGTCATTCATAACTTACTTCTTCACTTCCTGTGAAAAATAAAACATAGAAAAGGGGTGAGCTCAAATGCCCAGTAAGGATAACAATATAGCGGAAACTTTCATAAATAAGAATAAACTTTTAAGGCAATGTATAACTAAAACAAAAGCCTTTCAAACATGAACTTTCAACATGGTATGGCATAAATAAAATGAAATAATGCCATTTACTTACTCACATGGATATTCTACTAATCGAATAATCACATGCAAAAATCAATAACCACTTTCATAATGTTGGAATGCATAATACCAGACTATCATAACCACATAGTCAAGGCCTCGTGCCAAGACTACAAATAATATTTTGTCAAGGCCTTGTGCCAAGACACTAGTTTGTCTCATGAGACCTACCGATGCATCGAGGAGCTATAGCGGGCTCCACCCGTCACTTATTAAGTCCAATGCATTCCCATATGAAAAGGTTTAAACATAACATAAACATTCGTATTAAAACTAGCATACGAAATGTCAATAATTTCACCATAAACTATGAATGGTATAAAAATAGCACATCCATAGTCGAACATATCACAAAACATTCAATACAATATAGAAGTTTTGTATCATAATAAATCAACTTCAAATAATCTTAAAATCCATCAAAGGATTTTGACGTAGATGAAATCAAAATTTTTTTTAAAGAAATATCTCCTTTTATTTTGAAATCATTTAAGATCCATATAAAATAAAACATTTTCTTTGAAAATATTCTTATAAGCTTGTAAGGAAATCTTTGAAGATTTTATAACGGCGTAAAATAACCGCACCTGTCGTATAAGTTAAAAAAACATTCTTACCTCAATTCTGTCGAAAAGGTTAAAAAGGACCTTGTTTTGAAAACGACGGAAAGATTCCTTTATAAACCTCTTATAAAAAGTCAAACAAGGGTATAAATGAATTTAACCCATATTCTTGTAAATAGTAAAAATGTTTTGAAATACATTTTTAAGAAACATGGATGTGGATGATAAAGATATCCCAGTAGATTATTACGTATAAACAACCTCGGATAATGAAGAGATTGTGAAATAACCCTTACCTTGTACTTTTCCTTGGTTGGGGTAGGTTAACCTCCTGTATAATGGTGAAATAATTGTTATTAAATTATACAAGAATCATATATATTAATATGATATCATATATGATCTTTTAACATTGATTTGTTAATAATATCTTAGAATTATCGTCGTTTCGGGTGTTAACTTACTTGTTTTCTTTTATATGTTTTGTTACGTAAGACATGTTTGTAAAGGATAGGTTGTATATTATTCATATACAGAATGATATCAAGTCCTTAAACATCATTTTTAAGTCATCAAATGATAATTATACTTGAATGGATACGATGGAGAATGAATCTCATCGCGTTCGTGGAGACGGTAGTCCGTACGTACGCACGAGCGACAATATCATTCTTTTGATATTAAAATAATATATAAATGGATGGTATATCATATATACAGAATCATTAACATGTTATATTTATTATTTACATGAGTTACACATCATTATTATACCCATCCAAATAATAATATATTGAATAACAATTACACCACGACGTGGAGACGGTAAGCCGTACGTACGCACGTATGGTGACATGTTATTCAAAGGGTGGATAGAATACTGAATATGGTTGTACCATATTTATAATAACATCACAGTATATGTAAGATACTGGAGTTATTATTTTAGAATGGTAAGAACAAAGAAAGAGGAAGTGGAAGAAGAAAGGAACTTGGAAAAGGGTGGTGAAATCATTACCTCTTCTTCGGGTTCTTCCTTTTGATTTGATCAAAAGGGATCCTTAGGTTTGCTTTCTGATCAAACTAAGGCCTCTAGGTTGTAGTGAGGGATGTTGGGAGAGTATTCGGGCAGAGTTTGGCCGAACCAAAAGTCTTTGAAGGTGTGATGAAATGAGAAGGAGGAGTGCCCTTTTATAAGAGGGGTGAGGGGCACCTTTGGAAAATCTAGAAATATTAATTTATAATAAATTCATATTCGGTTTCTAATGGCTCCAAAGTTAATTATTCAAAGGTTAAGGTGGGGATAGGTCGGAAACCACTCAAACAATAGAATTTAGACAGGTTTGGGTACTTATATTAACCTTATCTTTAAGTATTAACTCTAAGTTAATTAGTTTCACTTTTACAATGTCCCTTTGTATTTTTATATAATATGGTTAATAAACATACTATATACATCCAAGAGACCCCCAAGTGGTCCATTAATGATGTAACTATCATGATATAAGTCTCTTGGCAGAACCTTAGATTTTTAGGAATTTAATATCAACTAATAATATAATATTTGTTTTAAGAACTCTTTTATGTCAATTTTGACACTATTCAATAGTTGATTTTTGTGAAACTCATAACAGATTGATTACTTCTAAAAAAGTCAATTAAATCAATCCTAATATATCATATTATCCTATAAAATTAGTTTAATTCATTAAAAGTTTCATATTATATTTTTTTGGGTATTTATAATATCAATTATTTTAATTTTTCACTATTATAGTAATTACTGCATCATCATTGTGTCATAAATAAAATAAATTATTTAATGTCTAAAAATTATAAATAAAATATCATTATGTAGTAAATCTTTTTAGATTTCTAATGAATATTTATAATCTAAAATCCAACTTATATAACCCTATGTAACAATTTTGTTTCTAAAAGATATATGCTTGTGTCATTTTTGTATTCATTTTGACTTAATTAAAATAAAGTGTCATTATCACTTACAAGTGGATCCATGGGGTCCCAAAATCGACCCAAATATGCCCATGGTCGACCATGTATCAACCAATAGGGTTAAGACACGTTTTAGGGTAATTTAGTATTATTATAATATTATTTTTTAACCCTTATTTACCGGATTTACCCTTAACCATGGTAAATAAAATATTTACCGCAGTAATTATTCAAAATGTCTAAAAATAAAAGTTACCTATTTACACAATTTGAACATCCTGATTCCAAATATGGAATCAATTTTTCTAAATTCAAAACACAGAAGTGGCAGAAATTAATTTAAAATTAATTCCCGCTGTCAAAACAAAAAGCGTGTTTTTAAGAGATAATAACTATCAAAAGATTGACACTTGTTTATGTTCGGTTTAATTGTAAAATTATGTCTAATTACCAACATTATATTAAATTGTAAAAATATATTCTAAATATACTTTAAAACCACTCAAATTCATAATTTATCACTATTAATTATTTTGATTAAAAAAGTTGTTTTTAATTAAAATTTAGTAATTTTCACTATTCATCAAAATATGAAAGTTATCCGAAAAGTACCAAAATTTCACCTTAGGATAAATTCGATATTCCGAATCCAAAAATGAAGTCCATTTCAAAATATAAAATATATATAATTTCAAAATTTAGGTATTACTATTCATAACGGCTAGTTTGATCGGTTGTGGTGTGTGTTAAAACTCGACGTTGCGTACAACACACGCTACTGTTTTATTCAAAGGAAAGCGTACCGTGGAAGCTTGGGATGTTTCATTCTAAATTTTTTGATGTCTCCATTTATTCAAAAAGCTTAAAATATTGTATTTAAAAAGGTTTCACTATCAAAAGTTGATAAAAGTGTAATACTGAAAATGAATCTGTTCTTGCATTATGACTAAGAAACTCATAATATGGATTCTAAAATTATAAGGATTATATAAAGTTAAAAATGTAGTTAATGGTATTCATGACCTCTTTTAATGGCTTTTTTTTGGTAAGTCATGGTGCAATTGAACTCGGTGTTGCGTGTAGTGCAAGTTATTGAATTATTTTGAAGAAATAACACACTATGAAATCTTGGGGTGTTACATTCTCCCCTCCTTCAATAAATTGCGTCCTCGCAATTTGAAATTGTTCTTCGAAAATAAAAGGTTGAAAATAGATAATATATTTGTGGGAAAACCCACATCGAAAATTGGGTTACTAAAATTTAGTCTTAATATGAGGAAAAGAGAAATGAAAGGGTCACCACCAAATTATGATCTTGATTAGGAGAACATTGGTGGCAATTAGAGACATATAATCGGAGGAAAAACGTAAATATTTATAGGTAGTGATTGAGGTCATCAATCACAAACAAGTGTATAATTGAGGTCCTTAAACTCATCAATCTATGATGATTTGAAGTACCATCGGTTCAACAAAATATAGGGTATTGGGATAACACATTTTTGACGTTTCAAAATATCTTAGTTGAAATCCCACATCGAAAAATGAATTAACGAGGCCTCTATTTAAAATAAAGAGTCGAAAGTATGAAGATTACCAAAAATAACACATACTAGGGTTCCATGTAAGAAAATATGGATATGGAAGAAAAATCTAACCATCAATTATCTGATGGAGAGTGGTAGAGAACATGGCTATGAAAAGGCCAACAATCCAAAAGCCATAAATTAGTGATGATTTAAGGTACCATCTAGGAAAACATTTTTGTTATAAGTTGCTTTTCTTAATATTGAGGAATTTATTTATGAGATTGGATAAGATCATAAGGAGATATACTTACTTTATAATTAGAGTTTTATCCATTAATAAATTTCTACCACAAACTCATCTTTCACTCTAAAAGATAATAGAATGTAAAAAAAATTCTATTTACACTATTCGTATAGGGTTCCAAAATAAACGAATTTATAATTCATCTACAAGTTCTTTTAATAAAAAATACATTATTTAATCTAGGACATCTCGTGGGCCAGTGGTAGGTGATACACCCTTGTCGCCCTTCGGTTGCGGGTTCAAGTCTCGCAGCCTTGCCGGACGCGACGGGTTGCCGCCCGACCTCCGGGTTGTCCTTTTATGGCAATCCAAAATAATCCAAACTAGAACTATCCAAAATACTTCTATCCATACTCACAGTCCAACATTTATAAGTAAGGTAAACATAATGTAGAACCTTTTTACCCCGTAATAGCATATGAATACCTTCATCATGTATTCTTTTAATACACCGAAACATCCTGAATTACCATATTCCTTATTGATTACATTCATGCTCCCTTATTCCATATAGAAAGTTGGATATACTTCATTAATCCAAAAATGTTTTAAACCCCAACAATGATGGAATATACAAATCATTAATCAGTTCCAGGGTAGTCAAGAATATCCAATATAATTTATCCAAAACAATCACATATTATTCCAAAATCACTACCTCAGTATCAGAACTATATTATGATTTATCATTCTCTCAACCATATATTTTCCAAAAATTTATCCTGCTATTGAGTCACTTTTCTTTGTTCCACACAATCTCAAGTCCTTAATGAAATAGTACTGCAGTACAATCCTTATATACTCCATGATTATTGTAACAAGTACATTGTTGATACAACACTCAATTGACATAATCAACATAAGAACTCTAATCATTCCTCTTCATCTGTGGTAGTATCATAACATGATTATTATCCAATAACATCATTTGCGGCATAGTCTGTTGACTGGGACATAGGTTCGCGTAGTGTCCAAACTCCTTGCAAATGAAGCATTGTACATTTGAAACCATTTTATTACCCTTGCAGTCACGTACTTTGTGCCCTTTTCCTCCACACTTATAACAAACTCCCATTCCTTTCAGGCAAGTTCCAGGGTGTTTCTTTCCACAGTTACCACATATGGGAAAATTCCTCTTTTCCCTCTTCCCTTTATCAATCTTTCTCTCTTCCATCCTTTTCTTCTCTTGCTTCCCTTCAAAGCCATAGGACTCAGTAAACTCTTTACTTATCTTATCAACACATGATATTATTTCTTCATATGATGATAATACATGGGAGACTATTTCTCTTATAAATTCTAGCTTAAGACCATGAGAGATATGATCCTTCCTTCTCTTTGAATCATGTGAATTTCTGGAGTTATCATTCCTTCTACTGGGCGCCATTTCTAAACAATGGCATAAACTAGATTAGTTTATGAGTCAAAATACATAATCCCATACTTATAAAACACTTAACATAAATTGAACTATTTATGGATATAATCCATAATCATAAAAATGTTTTCTTTGAGGAAGTATATACTCATAAACCCTTCATAATGGTTTGTAAAGAAAATGAGAATTATCCTAAGCATATCCCCCGGGAGTGTCGTAACCAAGAGTGCAGCAAGGCCTGTTGTCGTGCACCAGTTCCCGTTCGAGTCTAGCTCAAAGCGGTGTTTTCGGGTTTTACCCCTAGGTACATCTGTGTCAGAGCCGCCTCTACCTGCTCGTATCCAGAATGGGATGTATTGCTCGGAAAACTCACAAAATCTCTACAATACCAAAATTCTAGGAAGTTCTTCTACACTAATCCTCAAAGTTCATCTTAGGTCTACGTGCTCTAATCAGAGTTTATCTAAATCTAGCTTCCAAGGTTTGTACTAAACTTCCTCTGATACCAACTGTAACGCCCCGACCCCAGCTACCCAGAGTCGGTGCATTACTTCGTAACATTGGCATGATCACAAGAAAGATCAAATCTCGAAAGACCGATTGGTTTAGTAGCCTTGGAAACACTAGATATATTCATAAGTTTTACATTACATCATTAAACGAAAAACTACTACAACTACATATTTTCTCCATAATCCACACTCATATCCCCACATAATATCCCTGCAGGTCATTCATATCTTACTTCTTCACTTCCTGGGAAAAATAAAACATAGAAAAGGGGTGAGCTCAAATGCCCAGTAAGGATAACAATATAGCGGAAACTTTCATAAATAAGAATAAACTTTTAAGGCAATGTATAACTAAAACAAAAGCCTTTCAAACATGAACTTTCAACATGGTATGGCATAAATAAAATGAAATAATGCCATTTACTTACTCACATGGATATTCTACTAATCGAATAATCACATGCAAAAATCAATAACCACTTTCATAATGTTGGAATGCATAATGCCAGACTATCATAACCACATAGTCAAGGCCTCGTGCCAAGACTACAAATAATATTTTGTCAAGGCCTTGTGCCAAGACACTAGTTTGTCTCATGAGACCTACTGATGCATCGAGGAGCTATAGCGGGCTCCACCCGTCACTTATTAAGTCCAATGCATTCCCATATGAAAAGGTTTAAACATAACATAAACATTCGTATTAAAACTAGCATACAAAATGTCAATAATTTCACCATAAACTATGAATGGTATAAAAATAGCACATCCATAGTCGAACATATCACAAAACCTTCAATACAATATAGAAGTTTTGTATCATAATAAATCAACTTCAAATAATCTTAAAATCCATCAAAGGATGTTGACGTAGATGAAATCAAAATTTTTTTTAAAGAAATATCTCCTTTTATTTTGAAATCATTTAAGATCCATATAAAATAAAACATTTTCTTTGAAAATATTCTTATAAGCTTGTAAGGAAAGCTTTGAAGATTTTATAACGGCGTAAAATAACCGCACCCGCCGTATAAGTTAAAAAAAACATTCTTACCTCAATTCTGTCGAAAAGGTTAAAAAGGACCTTGTTTTGAAAACGACGGAAAGATTCCTTTATAAACCTCTTATAAAAAGTCAAACAAGGGTATAAATGACTTTAACCCATATTCTTGTAAATAGTAAAAATGTTTTGAAATACATTTTTAAGAAACATGGATGTGGATGATAAAGATATCCCAGTAGATTATTACGTATAAACAACCTCGGATAATGAAGAGATTGTGAAATAACCCTTACCTTGTACTTTTCCTTGGTTGGGGTAGGTTAACCTCCTGTATAATGGTGAAATAATTGTTATTAAATTATACAAGAATCATATATATTAATATTATATCATATATGATCTTTTAACATTGATTTGTTAATAATATCTTAGAATTATCGTCGTTTCGGGTGTTAACTTACTTGTTTTCTTTTATATGTTTTGTTACGTAATACATGTTTGTAAAGGATAGGTTGTATATTATTCATATCCAGAATGATATCAATTCCTTAAACATCATTTTTAAATCATCAAATGATAATTATACTTGAATGGATACGATGGAGAATGAATCTCATCGCGTTCGTGGAGACGGTAGTCCGTACATACGCACGAGCGACAATATCATTCTTTTGATATTAAAATAATATATAAATGGATGGTATATCATATATACAGAATCATTAACATGTTATATTTATTATTTAAATGAGTTACACATCATTATTATACCCATCCAAATAATAATATATTGAATAACAATTGCACCACGACGTGGAGACGGTAAGCCGTGCGTACGCACGTATGGTGACATGTTATTCAAAGGGTGGATAGAATACTGAATATGGTTGTACCATATTTATAATAACATCACAGTATATGTAAGATACTGGAGTTATTATTTTAGAATGGTAAGAACAAAGAAAGAGGAAGTGGAAGAAGAAAGGAACTTGGAAAAGGGTGGTGAAATCATTACCTCTTCTTCGGGTTCTTCCTTTTGATTTGATCAAAATGGATCCTTAGGTTGGCTTTCTGATCAAACTAAGGCCTCTCGGTTGTAGTGAGGGATGTTGGGAGAGTATTTGGGCAGAGTTTGGCCGAACCAAAAGGCTTTGAAGGTGTGAAGAAATGAGAAGGAGGAGTGCCCTTTTATAAGAGGGGTGAGGGGCACCTTTGGAAAAGCTAGAAATATTAATTTATAATAAATTCATATTCGGTTTCTAATGGCTCCAAAGTTGATTATTCAAAGGTTAAGGTGGGGATAGGTCGATAAACACTCAACCAATAAAATTTAGACAGGTTTGGGTACTTATATTAACCTTATCTTTAAGTATTAACTCTAAGTTAATTAGTTTCACTTTTACAATGTCTCTTTGTATTTTTATATAATATGGTTAATAAACTTACTATATACATCCAAGAGACCCCCAAGTGGTCCATTAATGATGAAACGATCATGATATAAGTCTCTTGGCTGAACCTTAGATTTTTAAAATTTTAATATCAATTAATAATATAATATTTGTTTTAAGAACTCTTTTATGTCAATTTTGACACTATTTAATAGTTGATTTTTGTGAAACTCATAACAGATTGATTACTTCGAAAAAAGTCAATTAAATCAATCCTAATATATCATATTATCCTATAAAATTAGTTTAATTCATTAAAAGTTTCATATTATATTTTTTGGGTATTTATAATATCAATTATTTTAATTTTTCACTATTATAGTAATTACTGCATCATCATTGTGTCATAAATAAAATAAATTATTTAATGTCTAAAAATTATAAATAAATTATCATTATGTAGGAAATCGTTTTAGCTTTCTAATGAATATTTATAATCTAAAATCCAACTTATATAACCCTATGTAACAATTGTTTTTCTAAAAGATATATGCTTGTGTCATTTTTGTATTCATTTTGACTTAATTAAAATAAAGTGTCATTATCACTTACAAGTGGATCCATGGGGTCCCAAAATCGACCCAAATATGCCCATGGTCGACCATGTATCAACCAATAGGGTTAAGACACGTTTTAGAGTAATTTAGTATTATTATAATATTATTTTTTAACCCTTATTTACCGGATTTACCCTTAACCATGGTAAATAAAATATTTACCGCAGTAATTATTCAAAATGTCTAAAAATAAAAGTTACCTATTTACACAATTTGAACATCCTGATTCCAAATATGGAATCAATTTTTCTAAATTCAAAACACAGAAGTGGCAGAAATTAATTTAAAATTAATTCCCGCTGTCAAAACAAAAAGCGTGTTTTTAAGAGATAATAACTATCAAAAGATTGACACTTGTTTATGTTCGGTTTAATTGTAAAATTATGTCTAATTACCAACATTATATTAAATTGTAAAAATATATTCTAAATATACTTTAAAACCACTCAAATTCATAATTTATCACTATTAATTATTTTGATTAAAAAAGTTGTTTTTAATTAAAATTTAGTAATTTTCACTATTCATCAAAATATGAAAGTTATCCGAAAAGTACCAAAATTTCACCTTAGGCTAAATTCGATATTCCGAATCCAAAAATGAAGTCCATTTCAAAATATAAAATATATATAATTTCAAAATTTAGGTATTACTATTTATAACGGCTAGTTTGATCGGTTGTGGTGTGTGTTAAAACTCGACGTTGCGTACAACACACGCTACTGTTTTATTCAAAGGAAAGCGTACCGTGGAAGCTTGGGATGTTTCATTCTAAATTTTTTGATGTCTCCATTTAGTCAAAAAGCTTAAAATATTGTATTTAAAAAGGTTTCACTATCAAAAGTTGATAAAAGTGCAATACTGAAAATGAATCTGTTCTTGCATTATGACTAAGAAACTCATAATATGGATTCTAAAATTATAAGGATTATATAAAGTTAAAAATGTAGTTAATGGTATTCATGACCTCTTTTAATGGATTTTTTTTTGGTAAGTCATGGTGCAATTGAACTCGGTGTTGCGTGTAGTGCAAGTTATTGAATTATTTTGAAGAAATAACACACTATGAAATCTTGGGGTGTTACATAGATGGTGAAATTATTTAAATATTGTTTTATATATTTGGATAATGTCAATTAATTGACTAAAAATAAATGATTTTCTTAATCATGAATCACTTAATATAAAATTTATTATTTAATATCCATAAATGTGTGGTGTATAAAGCATCAATACATTAATTCATGAATTTAATGTACTGAAAACATTAATCCATGTATGTATACAATTGATGAATTATATAGATACGATATATTAGTGTTATTGAATTAATTGATTCATGAAAACCCAAATGTTATTTTTAACCCATTATTTTGATCTTGATCAACTTTTATAGTGATTTCAAGGGATGAAGGGAACTATATATCTCAAATTGGGATTACATGTGAAAATTTATCGTTATATGCATTTGGGATGGATTATTGGATCATGGGATGACATTAAAGACCACGAGAATACGTTTTATTTGAAAAATTACTTATTGTGGATATTTCTATCAATGGAATAGGGCTAGAAGAATGTGGTGATAATCATGATGGTTATTAGTGTGATTTAGAAACAATGTATGATTTTGATCATAAATTTCTATAAAAACTTATGTTAATTTATTATTATGGTAAAATAATGAAGTTGAATTATATGAAAAGTACAGGGAACAAAAACATAAATATCTCATTTACTAAAGAAACATAACATATTTTGATGGGTTCTCATATGTTGGTCAATAATAAAAATGGACTTTAGATGAAAAATGAATTTTTTAGAGTCATGTGGTGAAATAAAAAGAATATTAGGATGTTTTTGGATGGGTTTATTGTCTACATGTTGATGATATTTTATGTTTGGAACACCATATTGTTAACCACAAATAATTATTAGATCATCTAATTTTATAGATGATGCATCTTAATCTTCATGATACTAGATGATATGATTGCATATCTAAACCTCATGAACATTTGTTCCCATTAAAGAGGGAATTTTTAGGAACACTGATTAAGATGCTTGTAGATAATTCTTATAATGATAGAGACACATTAGTCAAAATTTCTTATAAATATTTTTTCTCTACTACATCCAAGTCCGTTATATGGGATAATAAAACATTTTTTTTCATAACATATCTGTCATGGAGTCCTAGAATTTGAAAATTACATCATTTTTAACATTGATTTGTGAGAATAAAATAATTTAGTTAATTCTAATGATTCATCATCCAATTTTTTTTCTATGATAAGGTTTTAGGAAAAAAAAATATAGCCTATGATAGGCATTCATACTCTAATGTATAGATACATGTTTCAACAATTATTTTATATGAATTGGTACAATAATCATAATTAAATAGTGGTGAAATAAAACTTCAAATTAATGTGGTGAATGAATCAAATGATGTATTAAATATATAGGATCCCTCAAATGATGACAACTCTAATATACAGAATATTGATCTATTAAGGTGTGGTTTTTATCATAGCGATCACAACAAATGTTTCAGGATTTATACTAGTATAATTTGGTTGATATAAATAAAGGGTTAATGTATAGAATCGATATATTGTTTTCTTGTGTAGCTATACAGTTTTTCCACTAATTTTTATGGACCTTTACAATTTATATTATACTTTTTCATTGTGTTTAACATTTTTTATCCATTGTCAGTATCTTGGATTTGAGTTTAATGTTGTGTTATTTTTACCCAAGTAAATACTACAATGGATATATATATTTATAAGAATCCACATTGGATCTTTTTTCATATGTTGGTGATTAATTTGCATGTTTTTTCATCTTATTTTTTATATTCTCTTCATATACAACTTGAATTATTGTTTTTGGGATCCACTATCATTACATGTTCTTTAATAATTAATATATGTTTTGTATTTCTGTGATTTTGGTAGTATTGATTAGTGAATAATGTTTCTTACTTTCCTAAGATTTATATCTAAATGTCACATATTCATGTTTTTTATAATGTCTTGAATAATTTGATGAGGATTTCTAGTGAACCTTATAAATTTATGCATAATTTTGGTCTTATTCATTTATATTTTGTTTAGTAGTTATTTTTTGGTTCATTATGCTTGACCATCACAACAATTTTATATTATAAAATTAATAATAATGTGATTTCGGTTTTCCAGAACCATGTAATTACATGATTCTATTAGTATATAATATTATATATATATTCTATATTAATTATAATAATTATACTGATAATAATTATATTTCATTTAATTATATTTATTATAATAATATTAAAAATATATAATATATTAAATATATAAATTGTATAATAATTAATTCAATTATGTTAATATAATTTTTAATATTAATTTTGGTGTTTTCTCATTAGTATAAATCCAATAATCCATCTTGAGAATCCTGAATTAATATCTACAAAAAAGAATATATTTCATTGGTATCATAATAATACTACTATAGGAAGAATAGAGATAAATATCAATAGCTCTATTCACATGATTATGTTTTCAATATATATAATTAGGCTTGTTGGACTTACAAACTGTCATTCACAGTTAATAGGCACTCAAGAAAAAAACATTTGATAGGGATGGATTATATTAATGTCATAGTGAAAAAATTTTGTTTCATAGTATTGGTCAATTATATTGTATCATGTAAGGAAGACACAAAAATGAAATGAGAATGTCAAATCCGGTCAATAATCTATCTATCAATATCTTTTAAGATGTGTGATGGATGTGTTCTATTCCTCCCGACTATCATCAGAGAGGGACAAGTTTGAAAGCGTAGTGCAATAGGTAGGCTGTGTAGCGTGGTGGCATGCATACATCACCGGGTGTGTTGATCGAAATAGAGATGTGTGTTTCGAAACCTACAACCCATCAAAATTATCACATGTATTACATTCATTATATGGATGGTTTAAAAAACACTATGAATTGGAGGGAATACCAATATAATTATTCATGGGGGAAGTGATGCAGCTTCTATTCTAATGATTCTTTTCAATGAAAACTAAAATGAGGTGGAATGGAATATCACTGGGGAAACTACATTATGCTGGGTTCTTATTGGGGGACATTGTGGAAAATAAAGTTGGGCCTTCAGGCCATCAAGGTCCTGGTCCTTCGAGGTCATTAATATGTAATAAACAAGGGTAAGATACAATGTTGCATTCTTTCTAGGGAGGGAAGAGTCTTTACCAATTGGGGTGATTAGTTGTTTGTGTTGTTAATGGATTTTAATACCCTCAGCCAAATAAAAATATATAATACATATTATAATAAATAATAGTTTAATTAATATAATTAATATCTTATATTGTAATTATATTATTTTTAAATATATATAATAACAAATATTTAATTTATAATAATTATATTATTATTTATTAAACATGTATTACTAATTTTATTATCATGTTACTTATGATTATTTTATATATATGTATCTTATAAATTATCCTTTGGATAGAACTTATAAGCCTCATTCATAGCTAATGTGTAATCCTAGACATGACATTTTTTATAAAAGTAATTTTCTATATCTATTAATTTCTTGGTCATACATGAAATTCATAGTAGTAAAAAATATTCGAAAAAAATAGGATTCTAAAAAAACTTATATAAACATTTATTCTCAAAATACATAACAATGAATACATTGAATGAGACGTGGAACAAGGTATGAATACTGATTTCCATTAATGTATCTCTTGATAGAGACTCTCTTAAATAATCTCATGAAATTTACCCAAGGAATAATGCCCCTATAAACCATTGGTAAATTTTTATGATAGATTATTTATCTAAATTATTTCATTAGTAGACGATGAATAAAAACCATGGGTAATGGATAAATTATACAAGATATTCCATTAACCCCATAATATGAGAGGTAAATATTGATGTTGATCTATTATTCATGGATGATGATATTGTTTGTTTCAAAAAAATTTTATTTGGATGTAGTGTAATATTTTTATTTTTTTGAAACTCCATATATTTTTTTGTGTGTCTTTTTAAAACAATTTAGGGCCACGTGATTATGATTTAAAATCTATGGTACTTGATTTATAGGATTATTATTATTATATTAATATTTTCAGTATTATAAAATAATTAAATATATTATAAATAATTTAAATCCCCATGAGTTTTGTATCAGTGTTACATATAAGATGGGTCTACCAACTGTATAGGAATAAATATATATTTAACTATTTACAATATAGAATTTATATAGGTATAATTATTCTTAGTGTGGTAGATATTACTTAATGGAGGAATGGTGAGGCAACTTCAAATACTATATTTTCCAACCCATTATTTACATGCATGGATTGAATTTTATTATAAGGTGGTTGGACCATAGGGTGGCATGTCATGACCACCTCCCCCAAATGTACCCCTCCAGGGTCCATAATGCAGGAAGATGGAAAATGAACCTTGAATATTACCTTTAGTAATACCCTTATGGGATACTAGAACGGAGGGTATAACAATCACACATTTGGAAGAAATTTCCCTGAATAAATAAAATTCGGTTGTGAGAGAGGATATCAATAAATAAGAAACTACATGAAATAATGTGAATGTAAAACCCAAAACCATCCCACAATTCATGTTTATTGTTAAAACGTATAAATAGTCTCCAAATAAATAAAAAAATGAAAACCAATGTTAATGAATGATAAATAACTCCAATTTCTTGTCTAGTAATGTAAATATTGATTCCTAAAATCATATTGAGAATGTAAAAAACCATTATTTTAACTACAGGGTAACCATAACATTATAACTCATAATGATCATATCCATGGACTATCATTCACATGCGAAAAGTTCATAATAATATTCCCAGATACAATTAGTAGAATTAACTAGAACCAAATATGTTTAACTAACTAGTCCCATCATTAATATAGTATACCCACCATATAACACGTCCAAATGAAATAATCTTATAAGAAGAACATAAATAAATGGTTCCCAAACCACTTTCCCACTGATTTTATACTCCATTTCACTAAAAAACTTTATAATAACTATCACAAAAATTCCAAGGTAATTATTTTCAAATACCCCTAGGAAATCATATCACATTAATACTAAGGACACCGTGGATACCAAATCACACCAAGCACCCACCAAGGTAAAAAATTGCAACACATCCATATCCTGATTTTTTAGTTCCATAAAACCTATATAATATGGTATCATGAACATTAAAGACATCAATAACCTTCCATTCGCATACTATACATAACCCCTACTATAAATATCCTCTACAATTTATTCAAGTGTTGCAATGATTTAACTATATTGGCATGTAATTCCCACATTTTCTTAAAAATCCCACCTGAGAAAAATATTGGGGAAGAGGGTGTAACCATCTATCATTCCCTAACATCTTGGATATTAAAATAAAAAAAATATGGGTGTCAGCACATAGATCTCTACAAATATGGGATTCATATAGAATTCATAAGGATAATATAATTTATAAATTTCCCAAAAAATCCAACCAATGGGATTATATCAAAAATACCATCATGAATCACAACACAACTATAGTTAATACCATCGTCATCCACTCAAGAATCCACTTAGAAATGTATCATACTAGACAAGAATATCACAGGTATAGGCCACATTCAATTTCCCTTGTCATGTTAATCTGTTTCCAAACACTCTATTTAACAACGATCATCATTTATCATTTCTTTTCATTTATTATTTAATGATGAATTCATTAAACAATAAACCCACTCTAATTAAATAATTCAATAATAATTTTGAACAATGACACATTAGATATTCCATTAGCTTTTAATTGTATAATTATCCAGTAACTAACAAAATAAAAAAATGGCTCGTTATTTTCATGGTAACATGCCCCGCATTAGAACACCCACATAAAATATCCACTTATTACTATTTTATACACACATTAAAATATACATACATCACAACCACTCATAACATCACAACCATACATCACTTTAATTCTCTAAATTGGTATTTCAGAATAATTAATTCAATATCTGTAAAGGAATCATCATAAAAATTTCATATTCCATTGATAGAAAATCTATATGAAAGCTATAGATTCATAGTAATTTACATGTGTTTCAAGTATAATCAACAAGAAAAAATGGTTCATTAACTAAATATATCTAATATCATAAAAAATCACTAAAAAATCCAATTATAGAAATAGTATCAATAATGCTCAAATATGTACGTAATTCGGGAGAATAAATAAAATTAATGTTATTTATTATCCATGGCATCATTTTCAATTGAACCAATTATTTATATTTATTAATCCAATTAATTCTATAAATACCCACCTATAATAAAATACCTTCAGTTTTTACGTTATTATATTTGTATAATAAACCTTGTATCTTATCTTGAATGAAAAATTAATTTAGTAGTATTTAAGAATTAGTTACATACATTATCCCACGATTAAATTGGGAATAAAAAATACAACATAACAACTAAAAATTATTTGATTCATTGATTCCAATTAAAATATTTAGTAATCATATCCAAATAAAATGAATCAAAATAAGTTTGAGATCAGTGGCTAAGTAATGGTTATGTTTATAGGATAAAAAAAGTTTTAAAAATGTATTAATTAACAAGGATAGATAAATTTCAAAAAACACTCCAAAAGATTCATGTTCTATTCGAGGTTTCCATGTCAACACGTGTAATAAAATGGGGTGAATTGAGAATGCCTATAAATTTTCCAATCACGATGTAGATACATCATGCTCAACAACTCACACAATCGTTGTACATAACAAAACACCCCTAAGTCACATCAATGAATGTTTTTCAAAATAATTTATTTTGTTAAAGTGTCAAACCTGCTTTAAAACCCCATTGAAAACCACCCATCTTGCAATAGAATCCAACACCTTCACATCACAAGTAAACCCATTTTAATATATCCAACACACTCTATATTTATCAGAAGCCAAATGGGCCTTAACCAACATTAATGGAAAACATCATTTATCAAGAGAAACACGAATATTTACAAATGTGTTAAAGGAAAACATTTGACATAAAATAACAACAAATGAGAGTACATGAGTAATGTTCAAAGGACAAAGGGGAATTAATTTACTATTTTGAGTCAATTCTTTAAAAAAATAATTCATGTGATGTGTATAAAATAAACAGCTTTGTTTACATCGAATATTTATTTTCAAAATAACCATATAACCAAATATTTAATTTATCAAATGAAATTCAACAAAATATCATCGAATTATTAAATTCTAAATTTAATGGTGCGTGTAGTGGTGGACCTACATCAACTCGCATTTCAAACATGACAATGTGACATGCCTCGAAGAGGAACACAAGCACGCGCAAACCGATGATTGCAGTAATTGGGGGTAACCCTAGAAATGCCCGACAATAAACACACAACAACAAAGGTACATAAACACGTACATAAAATAACCCAAACAAACAACCATCACAAAAAAAATCCCCAGCATGTTTTCTAAACACAACTCAAACAATCAACACTTTTTACTAAACCACTTAAAATTACACCAAGTTTTTAAAAAAACCACACCATGCCAAAATAATTCACTAATCATTTTAAAGAGCTAGTAGACCATTTTAAGAAAATAAATAGTGTCCACAAAATGTCAAAAGAACAGAAAATGATGAGATCATCATTTTAAAATATGTGTGCCTAAACACATTTTCAATACCAGGTTCGCAACACCCATATTATTTAATAAATCATTTAAAAAATTATAAACCAATTTTGAATATTATACCACGACCATAAACACATGAAACCAATTAATGCTTCATTTAATTAATTCTAAAAACATTAAACTCTGAGCATGGGCTAGCATGAATAATTAGTCCTTTAAATGTATAACCCATCAAATTCACACCATAAGTTTAAAAAAATAATTGTGTACACAATTTCAATAAACACAAACAGGGTGAAAAATATCAAATGCAACCAAATTATTTTAAAAATTCAATTTACACTATACTTATTAATTGGATCATATACTAAACTTATTAATTAAAATTTAAGCACTGTAAAAACACAAGAAAACAATGTATTTCAATAATTAAATGAGGAGAGTGAAAGGGGGATCTTACCTAAACTATGGATGGACCTCTTGAAGATGGTGAATAACCTCGTTCTCACTAGAACCTCACCATCATGAAGCCAAAAACACCCTACAGAATATGTTTGACAAAAGAATTATGATTTAACTGAAAATAGAAATTCCTAAAACATGGAGGACACCTAAATTAAAAAATCATAAAAATAGATTGGCGTGCAGTGGTGTGTGGCCGAGTTGTAGTGGTTTTCGGCCTCTAGTTCAAAGGGAAGGGGGTGTCCATATAAGAGATAGAGCAGAGGGGTAGTGTGCATAAATGGGCGAGCAGGTCTGGTTGGAGATTTACCTGCGAGAGGTGGAGGTCGGATTCAATGGAAGACGGAACATGCCAGAGTGGGCAGGAGGGTGGAAACTGTGTGCGAGATGGAGGAGGCTAGAGGGGGGCTTAAATCAGGGGGCACAACCCTAATTCCCTTCTCAGTTTTTAATATTTTTTATTTTTTTCAATCAAGAGGTGGTAGGGGGTCTATGCATTGCGCAACCCCAATTCCCCCAATTTTTTAATTTTTTTAATTATTTAAGATTATGAAAAACCTATATAATTATAATAATTAAATTAATTAAAGAATGATAATAATTGAAATTATAATAATAATATTAATAGTAATAAAATTTTAATAATAATAATAAATGTAATAATAGTAATAATAACATAAAACTGATAAAAATAAATTCATTCAATTAAATTATTTTTTATTTTAATATCAACAATAATTTTAATAAATAAATGAAACACGAGGAAGAAAATTTATTATAATAACACTACTATTCACTATAATTATAAAATTATTACTGCAGTTGAAACATTTGCTTCGCCTTATTTTAATGCCCATGCCACATTTCACATAATTTTATTTTAATAATAATTATAATATTATTATTATATTACAATAATAATGGTAATAATTATCTTTCTTAATAATGACAGCACACGTGTTAATAATAAAAATAACCGTAATAGTAATATATTAATGATGAAAATATTAATCATAATAATAAATATTAGTTTAATAATAATAAAATAGTATTATTACCCACGTCAAAATAATATTATCATTACTACTGGGTTGGCCACTTGGTCTCCAAACCCCTCATCACTCATGCGCTCGGTGCCGCTAAGCCCAAAATTCTCATCATAAAATAAAAATTTAAAAAAAAAATCAACATGGACTCCCATGAACCCCCAACCCAAGCTAGAACCAAGGTGAAAGTAGATCATGTGCATGACAGTGCCCCACACATCACATCATTTACAATACAATAATTATATATTGAATGATCAATTTATTTATATAAATTATATTTCATATTAAAAAATATGTTTACTATGTGAATAATATATAATGTTATTATATAGCATGTTAATCAAATAATATTCAAAATAAAACACATAATGTATAAATTGTATCGTTTTATGCCGTAATAAAATATTGTATGAAGTGAATATAGATATATATTATAAATGAAATGACTAATGAATATTGATCACATGAAAGTAAATTTTCGAAATAAATTCAACGAATATAAAATTAATGAATGGTAACATTATATTCATAAAAATATATTTTTCATTGTAAAATACGATATCTTGGAAAGCTTCTAATCATATAAAAAAGATCCTTCATTAAATTTTTTTATTTATCAAACTATATAAAACATTTATTATAAACTAAATACTATAAAATGGTATTATGGGTGGGAAAGTATTTAAACGTATTATTGATAAAGTTAAACATTTCCTTTAACTTTTTTAAAAATAGTTGAAAATAATATTTAAAAAATGTTCAGAATGAACCCATTACAAACATTTTAAAATATTAATACCATATAAAATTTACATAATAAATTATTTTAGTAAATATAAAAAAATATAAAAAAATTATGAAAAATATGGATATTGTTGAAAAAAATTCTCGATCAAAATAGAAATAATACATGATTTTAATTTAAATAGACTGAAAAGTAGATTTTTTATTATCAATCAGTTTTGAGGAAAATGTGAAAACCCATAATTCAACCTCAAAAATAAAATTTCAGATTCATTGAAGCAGAAATTAAGACTACAAGATTTTACCTCCTTAAATAACATCTAGGATAAAGTGTTTACCAGGGTATCTAGTTATTCCTTTCAATGATATTCAAACCATAAATCCAGCTTGTCCCAGGACTGGATTTACTCTTCTACATTGATCTTCTCGTCATTGAACCCTATTATCAATATAAGAACCTGAATGTCGATCCAAGAACATTGATCCCCATATGGTTATACCTTTAATTACATACTCATAATTCTATTTGCATCATCATCATTATCATTAATCATTAGAACATAATACATCATATACTATCTCGAGTGCATTAGTAATTCCAAAGATATCTCTTGAACTATGATAGGTTCCACCTGTTTGAAGACATCCTTGGGTTCATCTCCAACAATCATAGTTTTCTACTTCTTCTCATATACAGTATCCTTAGGTAGTGGCATATATAAATAGTCTTTTCTCCCTTTTTAGACACCCCTACGACTCTTGCTTCATCTTGGTCTTGTAAGCCTACCACCATGTCCATCTCCATCTGAAATACCAGCTAACTTGTTGGAGTGCTCATCACTGTACTCATTTTTAGTGGACTTCTACACTTCAAACCTAGTTAAAGACATTTCTAAATCCTACACTAGATCATCATTTTCCAAACAATAAAAATAGTTACCCAATTTGATATCAACCACCTTTATTCTAGTACATAACATGATGGAGTCCAAATGAACAAATTGTTGGCATTCATCTGTGATAACTTTTTCTATCACGATTGCATTAGCTTAAGACACAACCAAAAGTGTCTGAAGGATTCCTACATACTAAATTTGAAATTCCACTATAGATTCCTCCATCAATGGGTGTTGAAAGACTCTCCCCTGCCGTAGGGGGAGGGTCTAGTACCGTGACCATCAAACCCAATGTCACAGTGGTCGGAGGTGAAGAGGTGAACCAGCACAGGGCATAAATATATATTAATGTTAAATACATCAAAAGGGGTAGAACAAGAACAACATATAATTATTATAGTTCATAATACCAAATATTTCTGAATGGAATTGAATTTGAGATGAAATATGTTACCTCATTCTTCCCTTATTTTGATGTGATTTTACCTAATTTATAATGGTATCAGAAAAGTTATTAATTAATTCCAAAAAAAATAACTATATTTAATATGTCATATATGTTCCTAATATAATGTATTTTCACATGTTCATTGACAATCATTAATTGTTACCATTGTTTCTGGAGTTAACTACTAAATTTTGACATTCATGTCTTGCCACTAGTCTTCTAGATCTTATGAAAATAATATAAAGTCATTAAATATTTAATGGTATTAATATTATAAATATCATACCTATAAATCCAATACATTTTTATAATAAATAATTAATTTGGATAATAAAAATGAATCACATAACATCATATAGATTGTATATTGTATTTAAGCACGACTGATGTTTACTTTTTTAATTTGGTTAAAGGGTATAAAATTAGATAATATATATAATTTATAATTTAAATATAATTTGATAAATACCATATATATTCATTGGATTCGTCATTATTCCTATCCATTTGAGTTAATTATGGGAAAAAATTACATTAGTTCATGAGACATTAGTCTTGTATGAACACGAGCAATGGATTTATTTTCCATTTGATGGTGAGGAAGATACATTAATTTTATCACTTGAACATAATAACATATTATATTATTGGAGACAATATTTTCAAATTATTTTAGTTATTTGTAAATAATTAATTTTTTTAATATCAGAATTAAATAATGAAATATCCTCAATAATTGGATTTTAATCCCTTATAGAAATATTATTTAAAATACATATTATGGACCCCTGTAATTGTATATTTAAATAATAAACACATCCATTAGATGGATAAGGATTTTTATCAATGATTTTTGAGGTTTAATATTTTTTAAGAGGATGTAGGTGGTGTAAATAAGGGGTGTAAGTTACTATATTTTTATATTGAATGAATGGACACAGATAAAAATAATTAAAAGATTTAAATATAATAATCGAATTTTCTAGTGAAATTGAAAAATTTTGGAAATAATTTGAAAAATAAGATACGATATGTTTAAAATCACAATAACAAATAATATTTTTAAATTTTTATGTTTTATTTTATAACATAAATTGTTTTTAATCCCCGCCGTTGAACAATTATAATTGTAACCATAGTAGGAGGTTTATTACTATTTATACCATAAAATTCTTAATATTAGCATTGAATTTTATTTAAAAGGGAAATGGATGATATTATTCAATAATTAGGATCCTAATTAAAGTTATTTAATTGTTTTTTATCATTTATTAATAATTGAAAAAAATATTATTTTAATAAAATAATATTACTTTCATTTTTATCGTTATTTATCTATATAAAAATTAATGACTTCAAGAAGAAAATGTATTTCAAATATAGACATTTAACACATCTCAAATATGCAATTTATATCTAAAAATTTTGTGGGCCACTATAAGCCTCCCAAAAATATCACTTATATATTATTTTAAAATAATTTATATTATATTACTATTAATATAATAAATATTATGTCGTCAATAATATATGAATTTATAGGAACACCTCATCACAAAAAATTATAAATATTGTACAAATATTAAAATTAATTTTTCCCTAAAATAGAAATCTATAACTTAACAGATTTTTTTTATTATGATCATAAAATATTAAATATATTAAATTTTAGAGACTGTAATTTTTTAAATAACAATAAATTAAAATAATAAAAATTATATTATCAAGGGAATGTTGAATGAATGTAAAAAATTATCAAATAATTATAGCAAAGAATTAAACATGAATATCTACAAAGAATAATACTCGTGGTAGGGATATTTTGATTCAATTTGGCATTATTTTTATCATAGATTATATTATATACTATTTATTTCATGAAAAATATTAACTATGTATACTATTCAAGATTCCTAAAAATTAAAACTATTTACCTTATTAATAAAAAATATTTCTAAATATCGTAACTGTTTTCATTTAATCAATTACTCTATGTGGTGTAAATTAATTTCAGAAACTTTATAAAAAAATGATAAAATGTTCTTTATGGAAAAATTGTTTTCAACAATAAAATATTCTAATATCTAAATCATTAAATTTCACAATTAAATGTATTTTTTTGAATCAATTGGATCTTTTTTCAAATTAATATGAAATACCATGTACATAAGAAATTTTATTCTATTAAATTTAATGGATAGAAATAACATTATTTTATTAATCAGTATTCTATACTCTTCACAACAAATAAATAATTTTAAAAACCCTCAAACCATACAATTTATTAATTTTGATAATATTATTTCAAAACAAATATTTATCTAAGAAAATAAAATTTGGGAATTTGGGAATTTATGTTTTAAAAAAATTCATTAAAAAACAACTTGTATTATGATATTATTTCTTCAAAAATAAAATCATAGAATAATTAGACATTTCACAACAAAATTTTCACATTATTAAAACATAAATCTAAAAAACGTCATTGATATTACATTATTAACAAACGGGGGTGGTTATTTTTTTAACATTATATTTTCCCACAATTATCCTTCTATTTTTTAATTTATTTAATGTATTGCTACAATTAGATTCATTCGATTTCACTACATGTGTTCACTAGTATCCTTAATTTGTTCAGGCTCTACATAGTCTGATAAATCGTGTTCGAATTATATTCCTTTCCTAGGTCATAACATGAACTATTTATATAATATTCATATTTATAATTGAGTTTGATATATCATCATGTACATTGGATTGAATCTAGGGCATTGCTCAATTGTATGACACCAATAAAATTCATTCAAATATTCCAAAGGGTATGATGTGAATGTGTATATATTTCCCATTAATACCAAACCTTATAACACCCATCTAAAAAGTTACATTAAGTTAAAATTGATCTCCCACTTAAAATCTCTATCATTTATCTCTGTTATCAAAATAACACTTTTTCCTTTATTGATCTACTTTAATATAAGTCTGAATATTCGTTACACTATTCAGTGTTTCTTAAAAAATCTATTTATATAATATTCCGTTCACCATGATCACCCCTACAATTTGGACTGGGAAACATCATTCCATATACTAATTCATATTGTACCATTTGAATATGCAATGCAAGTTATTATTATATTCAAACTCTAATAATGGTTTATATTGATCTCATATAACATGAATGTTACATGAAAATGATATCAACATTACCGCCAATTTTTTAATATTACATTCCAAATTTACATATCTTTTAGTATGTTAAGCAGTGCTCAAATTAATATCACTATTAATATCTTTCTGAATTTTTTTTGCACCATTTTGATGTAAATCATAAATCATGAACAAATGATATTGATAGAAATTTTCTATGCATTCATATTAAATAATTAATATAGATAATTGTATGTTTTTTATGGGAGAAATATTCACTTATTGAAATGAAATTATTAGATTTTATTGGTTGATATAAAATAACCCATATTACATATTCCATTCTAAGAGTTTTTAAATCCAATGAAAAATTATATAGTAATTTATTAACATTTACACATTATAATAGGATGAAGTTGCATGTCTCACCTAGGATGTTACATATCATATTTTGTTAGTTGAATAAAAAATAATTTTTTTACATATTCTCCAATTAATAACGTCATATTATCCCACCAAAAATGATCCACGAATTCCCAATTTATATTAGTGTTACCATGGTGTATTGTAAAATTTTACCATTGATTATCATCTAACAATTCCATTTTTTCCCAGATATCGATGTAACCCATATCCAATATCCATGTTTCATAAATCCATAATCATAAACATTGTATACAAATTTTCCATCATTTATGTATACAATTTCTTTAGAAAATTAACATCAGTAGGATAAAAACATGTTATAATATATAAAAAAAATGATTTCAAAATAATTTGGAATAGTTGTTATGTTACCCTTTCTGTAATAATTCCCATATATATCACCACAACATTCATGAAAATATGGTCCATATCACTCATTGTTTTTGTTATAAATATTTGATCATTCCCTCTTACTTCATATCCTACATTACCATTAGTTCATTGGGTGGTTTTTTATTTTAAAATCAGAATCCTTGAGTAGCTAGATCAATTATCATTTCCTCATAATGATATCTGTATATTAAAATATGAATTTTGGACTTATGTATTTCTTGTGTATCTCATATTTGTCTCTGTATAGACAATGTCTCCATAACATCAAAGAATATTCTATGGGTAGAAACTCAATATCATGTTCTGGATATTTACATTACTGAATATTTAATTTTTTTGATGCAAGTGTATTAACAATATTATTATATATGTGTGAACATCCTAGTTTAATCATAAATACTCACTATATCAAAAAATTCCATTTTTCTGATGGTAGAGACCAAATTTGATTATTGAAAAATAGCATCTTCAACTCATAAATAAATTATACACATTCTTTTGTCAATATAAACTTATCCCTTTTACGTGTAAGCTTCGTTAATGGGTTTTCCAATAGGGAAAAAATGAAGTAATCATATTTAGTAACCAAACAAACAAATGAATCTATGTAGAATAGTTAAATTTGTTTTTTTAGTTCATTATTTTCATACCATTGTCTTTATAAGATCAACTATGATTATATGTTTATAAAAAATATGACATAGTGATGAAACATTATAAACACCAAACTCATAATTTCAAAATTTACCATATTACACTGTTCCTCTTAGATACTCAAGAATGATTTATAAGTTATTTTAATGGTCCTTTTAGTTAGGAAAGAACATAATGATATCATCATTTAAGACAAAATAAATTCAATATAATCATTGAGTAATATTTGCATTAGATCTTAGAAAATTGATTGTGTATTTGAAAATCCAAAATTCCTTACAATATGATTTTAATATCAATGCTTCATAATGTATTATTTCATTAAAATATTACCATTCTGCATTGGTAATTTTTGATAACTTCGAAGAAGATCAATTATTGAAATTTTTTTATCCATGTGTAGTTGATCAAATTTGTCATCAACGTGATTAATTTGATAAATTTTTGTTATTATAATATTAGTTATATTACATTAATCAATAAAGAGCCTCATGTATCATATTTTCTTCTTAGTAAAAATAATATAGTCTCCCTAAGGTTAGGAAGAGTGACATATAAATAATTTTTAACAAAAAACTTATTGTTGTTTCCTCAATTAAATTAATTAAAAAAGGGTGACTCTGTCTGAGGAAATTAATATTCGTCTTGAAATAGATTTCAAATTAAAGGGTACTAAAACTTGCAAATTATGTATTTCTAGGTAAATCCATAGGAAAAATATCAATTTATTCCCCTACAATTTGTATATCCTCAACTCTCAGATTTCCTTTTTCATCCAAAAATTCGGATTTCACATAATCACCAATAAAATCACTTAGAATATTTAATGAGGGTGATAAATACATGACCCAATGATAAAATTTCCCCTATATTTAAGATAAAATTAAATCTTTTTTACAGATTATATTTTCTTCTGCATTCCAATATATATATATATATATATATAATATTTTAAATGAAATAACAAATGAAAACTTTTATAATAGTTATCCATGTGTATAATATGAATGTCTATAATATTGTACATTTATGTTTCGTAATTTTAACTTACTGACACATCATTTTTGTGGTGACATTTTCACTTGGGGACGTAACTAACATTTCATTTCATAATGTGATAGGGAAATTAATATTTTTAGTGGATAATATTCTAGTTATAAAAGAGATTGTAGATAAATATTAAAATAAATATTTACATATATATTAGTATTTTACTAAAATATATATGACTATATCAATACTCATGTTACTCAAATATAGTGATCGCTAAATCTTGGTCTTCATCCCTCAGTCTCATCCTCTATAACATTCAAAGATGCGTGGGATATTAGTTTGAATAATCGACCAATTCATTATAGTTTATGAAATGTATTTTAGTAGTATATTTCTTCCACAATCATTTAATAAAATTTGTCCCTTATAACCAAACTTGTTAAAAACTCCAAGGTCCTTATATTATTTTCCATAATGGTCATTTAAACAATTTTTAGAAGATGAAAATTGATTTATTCAATTTTTATTTTGGGACACATCCCTTTTTTCAGGATTTTGATTTTTCTTCTTATGATAATTATATTCATTGAGAATATATGATATATAATATTTATTCTTTAGTTTTATGGTACATAATTAAATTTCATCATAATTTCAATGAGTTTGAGAAAAATATCCATTTGTAGGTTTATCTTAATCCATTCAAATAAATATTCAATATTTCACTATATGTTATAAATTATATATATATAAATAATTTATAACATTTGAATGATATAATGATAATATAAAACCTATTTTTCATAATTTTTAATTAATATTATAATATTTTTGTTCATTTTAGTTTGTTTCTCGTGCGGGAAATATTTGTCGAATACTGGTTGTTTAAAATCTCAACATTCCATTTTTTATTTTTCATATTCATTCCTAGTTTTATAGATCAATAATAACAATTGATTATAATATATATTAATAAAATATATTAAATTTATAACCATATACCTGTCATCATTCCCCATGGCCGGAAATATCATTTCAAGTGACCTATTCCTAACACAATTAGGACAATATTAGTAGATCAAACAAAATATAAAGGCTTATATAGCAATAAATGTTCCAATATTTTTTATTAATACCATGTAACATCATTTAATTAAATATTAGAATGTTTATTATTCATTACATTGTTTATATTCCCTAATATAGCTTTAATCTACTCGTTTCCAATATTGGCTATATTGACATTCTCAATATGTAGATATCTAAATTGGCCATGAGTATTTACATGATTTTTTTCCATGGATCTATTTAAGGGAAATGAATGATAAATAATTATTTACACTATTAAAATTTTTAATTAATATTATAATATTCTATATATGTTATAATACTTAACATAAATTGGAAATTTATGCATTGTTAATTACGAAATCAGAAAATTGTTTTTTTCCAGAATATCATTAAATCATAAAAGTATTTTCAAATTATTCATAATGTGTTATACATAAAATATCAATTAATCCATGAATATCACCCAAAATTGTTAAATTTTGGGTAAATTAATTTCCCTTGGACCATGCACCATAATGCTGGATGAGATATACTTGACCAACACATTTTTGGATTATTAAAATTCTTGCATCACTGCCAAAAAAATGTCAACTGTTAGTATCTATAAGGGGTTTCATTACAAGTGAAATAAAATAATATATACATTACCTTAACATTTATTGAATAATAATTTAATTTTTCATACACTCTTAGTATTTAATAGGGCTATATTCCATAATCTATGTTATACACTGTATACTTATTTTTATTTCTACTACAAATTCATTTATAATGATTATAGAAGCCCCAACTATATTAACCCAAAGAAAATATAAAATTTATTTTATCAATATATGATACGATGGATCTAATATCTGTGAAAAAAAATAATTTTCATGATACAAAAGATAGAAATATAATTACCATTTTACAATGAATAATAAAGCACAAAACATAACAGAAAGTAGTGATCTATATTTTTTTCACATGATAAATGATTTATTCTTCATTTCGTATGAAAAAGATAGAAATTAACAGTGAGGTCAAATTACTATTAAGTGATATATATACGGTATGATATCATGAGTAAAATAATTAATGATAAATTTTAAGAGGTAAATAAATGATAAAAATATCATTTAGTCAATAACCTGATCACAAAATACATTAATGGATAATATCAATGTAGTATCCTCATGGATAAAAATATATCTATTATTAATTAAGGGGATATTATATATTTTATTTTATTACTTCACAAATCATGAAATATTTATATTGAAAGAATTGTCCTGTGTCATTTTAATCAACGGAGTAATAATACAATGTCTATTTATGGTTTTCAACAAATTTGTCTCATAAGACATGTCACTGCATGAAGAGGCTAACTATTAACAAATCATAATGATCACAAGTATTTATATTTCATTAAAAAAATAATTACTGATAAATTTAATTAATAAATTGTATTTATTATGAAAAAAGATAGATAATTCATAAATAATAATGAATATCAACAATTCCTTGGTCAATCAAAAAACATTCAATGTAAAACACTATATATTGAAATCATATATTGTATAAGAAATAATCATATAAATGATATAAATACTATTTATATTTAATAGAAATGATATTTCAAATTAAAAATATTCAAATGAAGGTGAATGTTTCAGGATAACACTAATAACCGTAAAATAAATAAATTATAACATTTAATTCCTTGGAAATATAGGCTTTCTAATGAAATTTTTTATTTTTTAAAATTGATGTTAAATGTTAAAATAATATTAAAATAAAGAGTTATTATTTAAAACTATTTATATCAAGTAGAATAATATAATTAGCCTAAAATTATTTTCAAAATGGGGAAAAAATTTGTTGTATACGTTAAAAAACATTTCCTCTCACTATTCTAAAAAATGATAAAAATTTACTTATAGAAATAATATTCAAAGACTATGTCAAAAAATTTAAAATACAAAGATATCATAAATTCTTCTTATTTGATAACGTAAATAAATAAATAAATTTCTTTTAACACCATTTCAAAATATATTGATAGAAAACTAAAATATTCCCCATCCAAAGTCAAAAAGAAAATATTTTCATTTAAACATTCATATTGATAGAACAACCTGAATAATAAATCATGACTACATACATATTCATGTTAAATAACTAAAATGAGAATTATATAACCCCCATAAAATTTAATAGTTCATAATACTAAATTAGTATCAATTGAGTGGAAATTGGGATGAAATCCCTTACCTCATGCTTCGCCTTAGTTCAATGTATTTTAACATAAATTATTATGATTCTAAGCATGTTATTAATTTAAACAAGAACATTATTAAAATTTATAATATAATATATGATCCTATTATAAAAATTATTTCCCAAATTCATTAATAATCATTCATTACAACCATTTTTGGGTGTGTATACTACTTCATTTTCTTTTAGATTATTTATTGTGGATTCTACAGATATTGTCACTGGGTTTTAGTTTCCTCATCTTAAAAAATATTTATATGTCATAAATATCATATATATTAATTATATACAAATTTATAATTATTCATAAAATTGTGGCATAGAAAATGAATCACATTTCTTCATAGTGATGGGAAGATCTATGTACACATGATTGATAATATTGTATTTAAATCGTTAAAAGGGTGATAATTTTTATGGTATATTAAATTATCCATAAAAATATTATGTCTCACATATCATATATATTCATTTTTTCTATTTGAATTAATATCCATGTGAGTTTGTGATGGAAAAAAATTAAATCGATTCGCAAGGCGACAGTCTGACACACACAAATGTAATCGGTTTTTTCATTTAAAGCTGAAGGAAACATATAAATTTTATGAAATGGATATAATAGAAACTCAAACTATTATGTATTTTACTTTTTTATATTATATTTATTTGGAAAAATTTATGGTGGTAAAAACAGATGTAAAAAACGAACGATCTTCCTTGAGAGTATTACCTTATCTTCTAGAAACATCCTTATGATCACAAAATAAGAATCCTTGGATTGGTATTTTTGGAAGGAAAAAACCCCAAAACGTGGATAAATATGTTTTGATGAATTTTATCAAAGCGTTACGTTAATCTAAGATGCTATAGCTAGTATATAAAAGATATGATAGGTGGTTCATTTTATACTGAATGAAATAAAACACATGGAATAAAAAAAAGATTTAAATAAAATAAATTATTTATCATTTGAATGTGGTATAATATGGAAATAATTTATAATAAAATATAGTTTATAGTTTGAATAATTTGACCAATAATATTTGGATAGGTTTATGAATAAATGTATACATAATCTTTTTGTTTGACCAATTTGTTAAAATATTTTCACCCTAACTGCAATAATGAATTTTCAATCCCAATGGAATGTATATAAAATTATAAGGTTTGAATATGATTTTAAATTAATATGAGATGAAAAAACTTGAAAATTATTTATCCTACATGTTATGTTTCAGGATTTTTATTAAATTTGAATATTATTAAAAAAATATTATTTCTTTTAAAATAGAAATATTTTTATTTTTTACATTATTCATTTAGATTAACAATAATGAAAATAATAAAAATATATAATCAAAATATATGCAATAGACACATAACTAATTTGTCATTTTTATCTAAAAAAATAATGGTTCACTCTAAATCACTAAAAATATTACTTTTACTATTTTAAAAAATATTTTATTTTAATCCTATATTAATTTAGTAAATACTATGTTAGATTTATTGAAGCATTTTAGTTAAAAAAATAAGCATTATAACCCAAAAAATTTACCAGGATAACAATAAATAATATATTTCTCCTATAAAATTTTGTAATTGAGAATAAATTTTTTAATAATTTTTCCAAAATATTCAATAAATTTAAATTAACTGGGAAAAATTATTTACTTTATACTTACATTATATATGCATAAAATAATATAAATGAATTAATCAATGAAAATCGGAAACAAACTATTTTTTTTTAAATCATGAAAATGAATGGTTGAAAAAATTATAAAATAAGATAAATAAAAGTATTGTTGAGGGTATAATGCCCTATCATGTTATTTATAAACATAATTTCCATATTCACCCAAACTGAGGTGACAGATAGATTCTATGATTTCAACTCATATTGCATAAAAATTGATTGATGTGTTTTATAAAATTTTTAGATATCAATTTAAAAGATTTTATAATTTTTTTAAGATTTAATTTCCGAAACTATAAGATTTTTTTATTATAAATCTATAAAATGAATTGAATTTGTTTTAAAAAAAATGGTTTTTCAATAATAATAATTAATTTATCTAAAAAAATGAATTTATTTTATTTAAATTATATTATTGAAAATCAAATTGATAATATTTTACACTATAACCAAATCCAAAATATAAATTGTTCTTTTAAAAAACATTATTATATAAAATTAAAATATAGTATTTATATATTTTTTATATTTTACTATACATTGATGAATAAATTATTTAATAAAAAATTAAAAATTTATAATGAAATTAAATTTTGATATCTTTATTTCAAATTTGAATATTTTTAAGAAAAAGAAATGTAACAATTTTAGAATTTACGTTTTAATCACATTCCTTGGTAAAAAAATTTATTTTTATATTTATTCTTTAAGAAAATAAGATTACAATAATTAGTGCTTTTGTTTGATGAAAATTTTCCACCTAATATAATTATAAATAATATTATTCCAACATGTATATATATGAGGATGAATGAAGGATCCCCTAACTCAGTTAAATCATCAAACAGGAATGCCCGAGAACAAATAATTTACCCACACTGAACTCAATGGAATCCAAATAGAATACTATATATGAAAAAAAATATTAAATCCAATCAACATAGAGGGAAATACGACCATAGTGAACTCCCATATTGAATAGAAATGTAAAATGAAGGAAAAATTGAGAATAGTTGGTTAACACACTCTAATGAACTCCAATATGAATTATATGAGGATAAACAATTGATTCAAAACACCATATGAGGTGACATAAAAAGGGGAGGATGAATAGGTGACACCCAATAGGAAAGGGAAGGTCCTTAAAGTCAATGAATGATGTTTCCACCAACTATTATAATGTAGGTCTTCTAAAATTTATCGTGGAGAGGTTAACAACAATAATTCCAATTATGTGTTCGGTTTATTCATTAAATGATACATCTATGGAGAAAAAATAATAATTTACGTCCCCCAGAGCCTAAATAAATATGTGGTCTATGACGTGGTTGTTCCTTGGATCTCACCCATTGGAAGCCAAAAATGCGTGGTTCCAATGCATTGGCTATTTCATCATCATGATCATAAAACAGATTTTGTGGTGAACTTCTTCTACAATTTTCTATTAATAGAGTCCCAGATACCCCATTCCTTTTCCATGCACATTCTATGAATTATTGAGATACTTAAGGCTAACATGCAGACAATTAGATCGACAGACCAAATTCCATTCCATCCTAAGGACTTGTTCACCAAAAACATTTTAACTAGGAGAACAGTAAACCCAATTCACCGTCCAAAATTGACTGACAAAACATTTCAATTGTATTTGTGTGCATAAATATACAAAAAAACCATATCAAACCTCCATATCCCCACCAAACTCTCACATAAAATCTGTAACCCCGATGAAAATATTTGGGTAACACTATAAAGATCCAAATCCATTATATAATATAACTGTGAATAAATTATAATCGATGATATTCAACACTAGACCCAATGAAAAATAATATTGTCTTATCAAATAACCATCTCTTGAAATACATATTAGGGATGTAATTATAACATAAACACAACCACTAACCCACACCAACCTCAAACAATCTCTCTATCACAAAACCATATCCTCCACCACATCGAAAACCATATATACCATGATAATGACAAATATAAACATAACACTACAATACCGTATGTACACAAATAATTGAAATGAACAATATATAAAATGATATTTTCCACCTTGTGTGGAATTAAATAACATCTATGATTTTAAAATGATTAAAAATTAAACTTGTCTCTATTAGTAAGTGGTATTACGATCTTCATATGATTGAATGATTAATACTCTTCAATTTTATGGTAAAATGAACATTTCATAAATAATCATGATTTGTGAATAACATCTTCAATGAAAAAGAAAAATTGAAGGATTAAAACCATTATGGTTATTGAGGACACATATTCTTATTAAGGATATAACTAATCTGTTCCAATACACCATACCTCCAAAACACACATACAAATGATATTTCCCATCAATGAAACACATTCATCTGATGATCCTGTAACTCTATTACTCACTATGTGAATGTCATGTCTTTTTACATATCCAACTATCACTAGTCAATGACATCAGAGTAATAGTGAATATATAGATGGAGAAAATATATGTGTACACATTCTTGGATCCTGTGAGGTCATGAATGATGTTCCAACTGATATGTTACCCCAACCAATAATATCCAAAACCTCACTAGGTCTATCAAACCAGGGATGAGAATATTGTCTCATGACCAAAACATTTCTTTCCATGAAATGGTGAGGCCATAAGGAAAACATGATTTCCTAGTAAAAAATTTATTATTCTCTTTACCCATTCAAAAAAATATTTTTTTTGTATTTGATATCTTTATCATTTCATGATGATCATGAAAAATCTCTATCATGTTATCCACCATGTTTTGATCATGGATTAATGTCTCCCCAATCTCATACTTTCGTATTTTTGAATGACAATACCTCTAATATATTGCCTCAAATGGGTATATTCCTATGCATGAGGGGTAACTATTGTAATAAGAGAACCAAACTAGAGGAAAAAAATTATGATCCTCCAAAATTTATTATGCATGACTATAACATTCCCTCTATCATTATGATTGTCTTCCCCTCCTTTCTCTCTATTTATTGGTTTAAATTAGTTTTGTGGTGTAACTGAGTTCCGTAATAATATTGAAATACTCTCTTAAATTTGGACGAAAAATGAGAATCTCTATATAATGAAATAGAAAACATAACTTCTTGTGTCCACATAACCTCATTCATATACCTCATTGGTAAAAATACACATTTTCTTTAACCCCACATTAAAAATGAGTCATCATGTCGTCTCTATGAGTAGGTTAATACTATATTGAATTAATATGGAATATAATCCCAATTGAAATTATGAACATCTATTGGATGTCAAAAAAACATCATGAACATTGGGTTTTTACATTAAATGTATAAAAATAAAGATTTTTTAATGAAATATACATCCACCTATTTCATAACATGTAAATAAAAATTCATCCTCAAACCACAAAAAAAACATAGATACTACTTGGTGAAAATAGGCGATTCATGAAAAAAATGAAGGAATTACTGATTTACTTTTATATGAATTAACAAACTCATAAAAAAATATTTATCACTAACCATCCAATAATAATCCCTATAGGGAATCTCCCTTTAAAAGATAATCATGAATTACCCAGTCCTTTGAGTCTCCCCATTGAGAATCATCCACCTACTAAATCATAAAGGCCTACGGTATCATTTGGAATACGATAAATCTACAAAAAACTAAGTATCAATATATATTCTTAGAAACAACCTCATCCATTTCCACATAAATCGTCCCCATAATATTGAACACCATCCCGTCATTAATTTATAATCATTGCATCAGCTATGATATTTAATTTCCCTGATGTATAGGTAATTTTTAATTCATAGTATTGTAGAATCTCTATCCACCTCTATTTCTGTAGATTATGGTCACAATGAGATAAAAAAAATACATAAATACCTTATGATCAATTAATAACATAATGAATTCTATGAAGATATATTTCATAAATCTACCAAATGAACGACATCTTTAATATTTCTAAAAATAATTTATTTGAATAAAAATGATTAAAATATTAATAAAAAATATTTTTTAATTTATTTTAAATATAATATAAATCCCACTCATAAGAAAACATATTTTATTCCAAATAAGAAAGGAGAAAATTGATATTTAGAGAAAAACATGGATATGAAAGAGATTAGATCTCTTATTAATAATAATATTTATTAAATTAACAAGTAAAATTTTTAAATACTAAATAATTTATTAAACATAATTTTAAATAATTAACTACATTGTTGTAATTGATTTAGTTTGGACATAATAAAAAATAAATATTTTTTTCCATGTAGGATCTATTCTACAAGTACACACTTGGGTTGATTTAGATTTTTATAAAAAAAATAACATTTGAAGGACATATCTTTTTTGAATTTAAAAAAATTATTATTAATATATATATATATTTTAAATTACCATTTTGAAATATCTTTATTTGAAGGTAATTATAAACAATACAAATTTTATTGTAAAAGTTTTTGTTCGCATGTACGTATGTATGGAATTTTAGTTTTTCTTTTGAAAAATAGGGAAATGAGAGAAATGATTGATCAAAAATCATTATAACATTTATTATACCTATAATATAGAGTCATTTATATACGAATTATAAAATAAGATATTTAATAATAAAATAGAAAATTTGTTGGGTTAGTGTGTGATTATTTTTCATGTTTACAATTTGATCATTCCTAGAGACGAATTATTTCAAATTGATGAATCTGTCCAATTGTTAATGAATAGAATATCAATTTCCTGTAATATGCCTATGGGGTATATAATATAGGCTTGCATTTAGGTGTAATTATAATTTTTAGAGTTCTATTTTTGAAGAGTTTGTTAGTTTAAGTTTATTTTATAGAGAATGACATTTTCATAAATAGAAAGTATTAATAAAAATTAATTACCTGTATCGCATGAAAAATTTCCTCAAATTTGAAAAGGTATTTTATTGAATATTATTTTATATTCATACACACCTTATAAATTAATTTTAATGCATATGATTAACATGATTTGTTTCTTTTACCTTAGTTAATGTCTTTTTTTGTTAGGTTACCTTTACCCTGATACAACCATTTTACCTAAGTACTTTATAATTTATGCCTAAAAATAAATTTTTTCTTATTGAATAATTAGTGAATTTTTATCTAAAATATCGACACCATTAAAAATATATTGTAGTATGGGTTTAATACATTTTATTATTATTATATATATAATAAAAACTATTTTTATTAAATTTGTTATTTTTTAAAATATATATATCTAAAATAAAACAATAATATTTTTTATTAATATGAATTTATTTTATTTATATGAACATAAATATGAGTTATCTACCATCAGATTTCAAGGAAATTAATTCAACCATTAGAGAATTTATTTAGAAGAAAAAAGATGAAAATAGTATTTATTATAATAAATGTTTAATGGAGATCTAAATTGTTAAACACGGAATTTATAAATTTAAAATGGTTATTTAATATTTATAATTCAAATTATTTAATTCAAATTTTTTTAATTGTTATTATATTTATGTTCTTTGAAAATGTCTAAATGTAATGTTTTATTAATAGGTCTGATAGAGGTCGCAATGAAACTATCAAATTTATTAGATTGAAAATAAATACTATTGTTGAAGGGGACATACTTGAAACAATAACCCACAAAAAAATTAAAAAATGAAAAATGATGATCAATCAAAAAAATCCCAAATATAAATTATAATTAATAGAATAAATCCTCAGTTATTAAAGGACCATACCATCCACTTCTACTATTTGAACTATCATGAAAATGATGGAAATGATTCTAGATTATTCCTTCATACCGAGGAACATCGACTTCATATGAATATGGTTAAATAGTGTCCACTACACCCAGTTATTTAGAGACAACATAATTATGCATCTACATATTCTATTGTGCACTAAATCATAGGGTTCTTTTATAATATTCATCAATGTCCACATTAATATCATGTGCACAGGATTCGTTCTTTCGCACATGATCATCTCCCAAATGGGAAGTATCCTCCAGATGATTCTTAGAAGGAATATATTCCATAACCTGTTGATCGGCCCTACGCCCCACTATAATTCATGTTGTCCTTACATATTCTCTACCTCAATGGGTATTTAATTATATAGATAAAACTCTCCAAATTAATTGATAATGTCAACTAGAATCCTAATTACATTTTCATATTTAAAATCTTGGAAACTATTTACATTTCCTGTAGCTCATCCCAAGAATTATAATCATGAATATCAATTTGGGGTTTCAATGATTAAATTTTATAATTATCTTCATGAAAAGTCCTTCCCTATTTATTTTCATGTTTCATAAGATTATAATTTCATTCCACATTCTAAATATAAATATAAATTAGTCCTTGTGGTTGTTCGTAGAGAATAACATGATACATTAGTGAGGCAATATCGGTACTACAATTCAGCATACATTATTTCACACAACTAATATGAATAATATGATACTCTGGATATAAATTATAATACATAATACACTTAGTGTTAGATTGAAAATCATCATTAACATTAGATGTATCAATATTTAAACACCCATTAGATTGATACAACCATGGGTTATTAACATTTTAATTAGAAGAAGGTTGAGAACCATCTTACAATTTCCTGATTATTTTTCTCAACAAAACCAACCAAGAAACAAATTCATAATCATTATTTCATAATGAAATCATCAAGGATATTTTTATCAGAAAATTATTTATCCATTGATTCATCAGATGGTTGTTCCACACCGGCCAACCCATTATCCATAATCTCCTCACATGATCTAGTGTATGTTTATCCAAATAATTAAACAACACAGACCACTGTATAATATATCCAGAAATAATTCAATAAGTTAGCATGAACATCTGATACATCCCACTATAGAGTTAAAATATTCATGTTCATAGATCAATCTCTAATAAGACCATATATAGTTGAGGATTCACAAGTTATGGGTTCGAAAATACTATATAATCATGTCGAATGAAAACTAATTTTACGAACATGATAACATAAAATAACCTTACTCTAAGAGATAAAAACATTAATAAATCCTCTGTCATATGTATAATCAGGATAGATATTTTCTTTTTCCTCTGAATATTTGTTTTTAAAAAATATATTCATTTAAAAACATGAATTTTACAAATTATTAGGCACTAACTAAAATGAACATAATTTGTATCAATTGAAATTCAAAATATCATGCCTTATTACATTAGAATCCTAACAATATAGTGGGTATTTTCATACTCATTTCATAGATCAATATCATCATCACTACTTGATAGTAACACTCCATTATGCATACAAGAACACATGTACACTTCCACTATAAAATTAGAATAGTGGTCGATTATGGCCCCATCAATTTCCATATCCATTATAATCGAATCCTCAATAAAAATTTCAATTCCAAAAAGATTATTGGATTAAAAATAATACAATTTAAACTATATAAATTGAACCATAATTGAATAGAGGAATTTCCAACCCCCGTGGTGTTTAATTCCTGATCCAATACCATGATGTATAGAAATAACAGATTGATAGAGATATATCCAAATCCCTGTGACTTCAACGCCTAGTCCTTATAAGGTAATATAATGTTGAAAAACATCTTAATTCGAAACATATTACTTTATTTAATCCCCAATTTTAAAATAGTATCTTGAAAATATCTCTTATATACCATCATGTAAATTCCCATCAAAAAAAATAAATAGCATGATTATGTGATCATCAATTTCCATGCATTATGATACTGTAATTGTGTCTTACATTTCATGTTTAAAAAATACTTCTTGAAAAAACTACTAGAAACAAAACATTTTAATAGTGGTAAAGAGAGATTGAGTAAACTATCATCAATCAAAAAACATGCACCAATCCCTAAACTCATAACCTTCTATCCTTCAGTTCATGAACCTTTATAATAATTAAAGTCAAATTACCCATGGGAGAGGAATATATCATCTGGAGAGTTTTCCTATGAATTTTCCATTATAATTAAACCAAAATATCTATTTTTTCTTTGAAAGAAAGTCTCTTACATAACCAAAAAAATCGCATAATAAAGTTAAAGTTATATTTCAAAACATTATTTTTTATTTTTCACCATAACAATCAATTCAATCCGGAAAAAACCATAATTTTGTCTTAATCAGCTATATTAATTTTTAATTAAGATTATAGCACATTTCTTTAACTTACGAATCCTGAAATTTAGGAAATTTACTTTTATATTGAACCAAATATTTTAATGAAAATATATATTATAGAAAAATTGATTCTCCATGAAATAATAGTATTGGTTGTTATTTCCAATAAATAAAACCATAATTGTTTTTGATATATTATCAATATTTAATAACAATAAATCACCTTAAAATATAATTTGATTAAAAAATTGGATGAATTTAATATTATTTTATTATTTTGTTACCCTAGACGAATTTTCAATGTGAATTAATAATTAATATTAAAATTAAAATTATTAATATTTTAAAATTTTAATGTTAATCATATAAAATATATTTGATATATAAATAAATTATTTCATTATTTATTACATTTATATATCATCCTAAGATAAAATTTTGTAACCCATTAATATATTTACATAATACATAATTAAAATAAAATATTTAGTCGTAGTTTGTTGACGGCTGATCAACTAGAATAGATATTGAGTCAATCTCCACAATCATGATATTATCTTATATATGATTCCTCTCAAAATAAAATCATTAATGTTAAGATAGGGCTTGAACATGGGAATCCCCAGTTGATGTTATAACTATTACAAGATGAATCAAATTATATTCATATAGAAGACTTCTACAACCCAATTACTTAGTAATCCTTTTTATTATATTTATTTCTTATTGTGGTTAATTTTATTTAAAATATATAATTAAATTATATACCATAAGAGTAACATTTAACAATTTAGAATTTATGGTACACTATTTTTTTCACAGTGTCATGTGGATAACGATTTTAAATATGATATTTTATTTAAAGTAAAATATATAATAATAGCTGGTGAAGATGAACTATCAACCTCTTATAAAAATTAGATCCAATTTTATTAATTATCACATACTAGTATAAGTATAAAAAATTATATAAAGGATCAAAAAGAAACCATGAACAATTTCTTATTAGATATCATTATTAAAAACATATCTAATTGATATTATTCATTGGAATATAGAAAATTGTAATATTGAGATTCTATACATTCATTTGTGCTAAAAATTCTTCATGATTTAATTTTATAACAACTATAATTGAATTATCTTTCTATATAATTCATATTTATCATTGAAAATATATATAATCATGGGTTTATTTGAAATATTAAATATTAATTCCCTGTTTTTTTATATAATATAAAGTCTTTTCTAGGACATGGAACCCCTTTCCAATGTCAAATTAATTAAATTTAAATTTAATTTTATTAAGATTCACCATAATTAAATGTTCATAAAGATCGGCTTATGATAGAGTAATCAAACACATAATATATTTATAGGATAATTAAATCATTAGGGATGTGATGTAATGATTATTGAAATATTCCTAGATCCGTTAGGGTTGATAAAAAATAATATGATAAGACATACCCAATTCTAGAGTAGATGATAAGTGTTCCTAATTTTTTATGGTCTAATGTTGTGGTAGTAATTAATTAGGATCCTTCATTGTTTTTTTTTGTTCATAATGGTCACACAATAATATAATCATTTTTAAACCTAGGATTTATGAGTTAACATGGGTAATAAAAAAATTCAGAAAAATTAATTGATTGAAAAATTAATAGATCCTTATTATGAGATTTATTTCCAATCATCGAACACGTCAATTTTATTCATAAATTAGGTTTCCCCATGAATTTTTGTTCCACATAAAAAATTTTATATATACATTGAGACATATACGTAGTATATTCATAAAACATTTTTGAAATGTCAGAAATTGAATATTCTTCCCTATATTAATTTTATCATTTTAAATTCCATGATGGTCTATCATTCACATCATCAGTGTGTTTGGTATTTCACATATATTCACATTATCTTTCATATTCATAATATCATGATTTACATAATCACTAGATTTACCACTCAAAATTTTATCCTACATGAATTATTATTAGTATAACCTCCACATTAACAAGGTATCTTATCATTAACTGGGTTACTTATGGATTAAAGGACTATGAAAAGAAAAATGAGATAATATAATTGATGAAAAATTAATTTCTAAATATAATTTATTATTAAATAATTTAATGATAAACTCAACCTCAAAATATCATACCCTTTAATACCATAATATTAGATAGTTGTTCATTTACTCTATCCTAAATCCAAATTAAATAAACCTATATTTATTTATTTTGTGTGCTTTCATACGTCGTAACCTAGTCCCGTACATAGATATGGGTATCATTACTTTTTAATGGTTCAAAATGAGAATATGAACTAGCTGAAGTATAATCCCTATATTTTTCAAATAAAATCTAAAATTATGAATCTTATCATGAAAATGGTGAAGCTCAAGGTACAATAGAATTGTTCTTATCAATTTTATTACCTTTAGGTGAATCTGTATTAGACCATAAATCCACTTTTATTATCCATTCAATGATTTCTTTGTATAAATACCACATAGTCATTATGTTAACAAGTAATTATAATGCTATCTAATAAATAAGATTATTATTAGGGTTTAAAATAAACTTATCTAATCCTAGTTTCAATATTTAACTATTTTTATCCCTTAATGTAAGTAATCATTAACCAGATTCCAAATGTTGTTCACCAGACCTACACTCCCTAATATATTTCTTATAACAAATTCATTAAACATAGGATTTGAAAATATGTGACTTGGCTAGTTCTATACATTAATATATGAAACATCATCCTAATAAGAAATATGTTCTTCTCATGTAAATATCATAAACACATCACTCCATGGTTTAATTTCATTAGAGATTGGATTCATATGTAACTTATTTTACAAAGCATGTGAGCATAAAACCATAATCAAACCACACGAGACCCGCTTATATACATCTGATATGTTATAATCAAATTCATAATATATGGATTAGAAAACAATTTTAAGGGTGGTATCATACCCATATTAATGAAAAAAATATATCAATATTATATCAATGTTTATATCACAATCATTTGTGAAAACAGAAACTGTGGATAAATATTAGATCAAAGAATATACATTATAATTTTATTATATGGTAAGAAAAAACACATAATATTAAATGATAAAACATAATGTATAGAAAATGAGTAATAAAATGAGATAATTATTTGGATACTTATATAAATGCTCACAATTCATATTATTAATTTTTCTAATGGTTTTACAGTTGTATGATAGAATTTTATAACGTAATGATATTTGGGGAAAATATGGATAAATGCTGAAATGTATTATATCTAGTGAAGTCTCGTCATTATTGTAGAGTTACTTCCAATTAAAACACACCATTGGAGTTGATTTAACACCAAAAAAGTGTCACCTCAATATCTTCCAAATGATTGTCATTACCTACCATTGGAAATGAATCACTACTAAGAATGATATACCATTTATGAAATCCTTCTGCCAGACATGTCAATATTGAGATGTGTCACTATTGATATGGGTGACAATTTATATGAGTAAATTTTGAGAGTAGGCACATTTTAGAAGAGTCTCTATATATATATTTCATTATTATGTCAACTCAATACTGAGATAAGTCTCCACCAAACATGTCAAACTGTCAGATTAACTACTATTTTCCTTCTCAACACCAAATATGAGTAACTGATATACTAGTTTATCCATAACTATTTAGATACATTTGAATTAAATTTTACAAGTGGATATATAGTAATTGTTAATATAGAGGCATATTTAAATGATTATTCATAAATTATTTCACAAAACATTAATATCTATGTCAAAGCTTAATATGAAGATACAATGGATAAAAACCATTCTTATCCCAATTGACAAACCATCATGTATCACTATCTATTCCGGAATATATCCTCATTCTTAAAATAATGCAGATCATTATATGGATTTGAGAAATCATTCGATATAGTGTTTTATAAAATGAATAATTTTTTTTGAAATCATAGATATACCATTATTACATTCATTCAAACTTGTAAATGTGAAGAGAAAATTGAAATCATTTAATTCATTTATAAAAAAAAGGGGGAATTAAAACTCTCTATTTTAATTCTACCATCAGATAAATTGTTCAATCTCCTCTCCCAGCAACATATGAAGAGACTCAACCATCATAGCACTTCCATCCTAAAAATACTACTATTTCCCAATATTTATTTTTTATCATTATTTAATTTCATTTAAAAATTTTGATTTGAGTTATTTATAATTTTTATCAACATTCACCATCTCCTAATATATTTCTATATAACACAGGTTATTCTTTTACCTATCTTTTCATCAGTATACCAACATTGTTTTTGAATATGGTCCATATGTGACATGTGTTTATTTTATCCTAACTATTTTTGTGGAAGAGGTCCATGTATTTTGTATAATTGTTGTCAGATATTTATATATACAAAATATAGATTTTAGGAAAGAATATATTTATATAATATTTATGGTATTAGTATATTTCTATGTGAAGGGTAATATGTTTTGGCTTCAATATAAGGACAATGTTTTATTCTACTATTGGATTTGTTTTTTTTTTCTTTTAAAAATTTAAACTGTATTTATTTTAAACAATATAAAACAAAATTTTATAGTTAATCATGATAAATGTTTATTTTATTATTTCATTAATTAAATTTATTTCTAAAATAAATTCATGTTTTTTTTTGGTTTAAATAATAACTAATGTACTTAGAAAAAGTAATTAAAAGATAACAATTATATTAAACAAAATGTTTGATTAACTAGGAAAATATATATATAATTGGTGGATTTTAAATATCATATTTTTTTTAAATTATTCATTGTGAACTCAACTCAACTCAACCCTCCCTTCATCTTTATGTGTGAGCAACATTTTTTATTAGAGGATTTCAAAATATTTTTAACAATTTGTGTAGTTTTGTTTTAATGACCCTAAATTTCTATTAGTTATAATTATAGTTCTATAATTGGATTATATACAATAATGTTCTACAAGAATCAAAAAAATCGTTCTTGAATCTTATTACTATGGTCACTGTAAAATAAATATCAAAGATCACTTTGAAAGCATGGGTATTTAAATATGTATTGCTATAGAAGATACATTTTAATTACCTACATCATCTAGAGCTACTTGGTAAATGATTTTAAAAAACATTAATTACATGAATGGTTTTGATTTTGATTTAAGGGATAGAGAATTTAATAGAGTATATTATTATAAAACTGTATATAAATTTGGTACAAAATAAATGTATCTCATTATAGAACAACTAATGTTATGTAAATGATATTAAATAATTATGAAAGAAAATATGATATATTCAAAATAAAACATGGTGATCTTTTGTATGATATTTATCTTAGGTTAAATGTGGTATTGAATACCAAGAATTCTTTGAGAATTCAGTTTCAGATATCATGTGACAATTATGATGTTTACTAAATATATGGTGAGGATCCTTAGTCTCGATTAAATAATATAGTGATATTACTAAGATAAATTATTATCAGTTTATTGATAAGATTTTGATGTATGTGGATAAACATAAAGTGAAATGAGAAGTGGAATATGAACCTAATAGGAAGTATTAATAATTCATGTCTACAATTTTAAAATAGAAATAATATGGTGAAAGTGAATGTTCCAGTGATGATAGATCACCACAATATATCAATGAAAAGATATCCCATCTATCCAGAAAAGATTAAAATGAATTATAATAAAAATAAATTATTTTGGAAACCAGGAAACATTGGAAAATTTGATACTGCAAAAAAATTATAAAACATACTGGAATATAGATGATACTCAAAATGTGATCACCTTTTATGATGGAATGAAAATGTGGAAGTATAATTTGACTATCATAAACTGATGTAAAATAATAATAATGATAACCAAGTTACAAATTATAATAAATAGAGGAAAGACACATGGACTAATTTAATTGTTGTATCCAGTGACTTATATATATCCAATGAGGGAAATCTTTATAATGATAACTTTTGTTTCAGAGAAAAGGCATCTGAGGTATCAAACATCATTACTTCTTCACCTTCAAATATTTTTATCCAATAAGAATAGGATAATATTGATGATAGAATGAAAAATGAGGATATGTTTTAACAATATAACATTCTATAACATACGTTGAATGATCCAAAAGATATGTATGAAAATAAAAATAAACAACATGATTTATCTGCTAATTTAAAATAAGAATTTACGGATGAAAATGTGAATAATGCTCAACTAATAAAATAAAATAATTATTTATATTCATGTAATGAGAAAATGAAAAAATATTTATATTTATTAAACTACTTTTTTCGTACTCACTATCAAATATGGGTAAAATTTACACCTAATTATATTATTACCATCTGTTATCAACCTGGAGAGAACATGATTTTCAAAATCACATTTGATCAAAATAAAAATTTTGTAATTTCCTTCTTGTAATTATCAATGTGAACATAATAATCTATTAATTTCCATGATAATAATATAATATTATGGGAAACAAATAAATACAATATGTGTTGTTAATGATATAATCAGTAACATTTGAGGAGCAATGAATTTTTAAGAACCAAAACCACTTGATTATCATATTCTATGGGATCATTCTTGAAGAGCTCCAATAAGTGTCTATCATACCTAGATAGTGATTTTTCATGATGTATGACTAGATACAACTCATGATTCAAAAATACTATAATTCTTGATGGTGTACATGACACCCTCATGGATAATTTTAAGGGGGAAATAATTATCCACCTCTAAATTAGTTATTCTAACTGGGTTATAATTAACAATTCATAATTGGTATATGGTTTAAAATATAATATTCTTATCAATTCATAGCTATATAATGATGGTTTTTTGGGATGTTTTAAAATATGGTTTTTTAATGTTTTTCACTCTAAATCCTCATTAGTATTATACATCCATGAGAAATGAATATGTTTATATAGTTAAATCATATTATTTAAATTATCAAATTATTTATTTTCTATCATCCATTAATATGGAATATTGGATTTGGCATAGGATACAAGTCCACTGTAATATATACTCAATTCAAAATATAACTATAAATACTTATTCAAAGAACAACCTAAAAAATATATCCCAAATGAAAAAATTTATAATCCATTAAAAATTAAAACCATATAATATTTAATTCAAATAAAAGAATTTTATTTCGAATTTTCATCCCCTTGAGTAGGTTTACATTTTTTTTGGACCCTCTAGAGTTTCTAGTGTGAATGTAAAGAGTTATTTCTATGACTTAGTAAAATAATTTAATATGAAAAAATGAGTTTCATTCTTTTCTCAAAAATTTTCAACATTCTATTACATTACGTATTTTGAAAAAATCTATAGAAAATCATAGTGTACTTAGGATTAATACTTAAGTAAGTGATCAGGGCCATGATTTAAAAAAATACAAACATTGAAGAAGATTTCTAAAAAAATTGATGTAATGAAAAAATGTCTTCTCCTAGGTCCCCACAATAGATTGTTGTTTTACATATAATAAATAGGACACCTCAATTATTTCAATGAGTTTTTTTATTTAATATGATCTCTTTAATTAATTTTTAGAAGGTGAAATAAATACAACCTGTAATAAAATTAATAGATTTGTAATTTGACAACTCTTAATGAGAACCCCTTATAAAATAAGGAGTTATCGAAATTATAGGCTTATTTACTTTCTAGTTTTTAGTTCAATGTAATATATTATTATAACTATTTTTTATCTTGAAAAATAATATTTTCAAGAGTGACGTCAAAATATTCCAATAATATTCTACATATACTAATATTTTAGAGTGTTTTAAAGAAAAAAGAAATACTATAGAAGAATATTTTATTGTTATGTTTTATGAGGCATAATGAAATGAACCCAAACCCCTTAGATGGCCGAGAGGCTGAATTTTATTCTCTGGAAATTATTGGACAACCTTCTAACATTGTTATAAAACATGGAAAAACCCAACCAGTTCTGAGAAACATAAAAAAACTGAACCTAAATCTATATATTTCAATGATATGAAATTCCCTTATCATTCTAGGGCAATTCGGACTAATAAATAAAAACCTATATATTTTTTACTTGGATAATTTTGTATAAGAGAACAAACTAAATCATTACATAAGAATTTGGTATAATATCAATAAATCCTTTCACATCTTGAAACGATGATAATCAATGAATAAAATAATGATGTCTTCTAGGAAAAGTTTTTCATGAATAACATAATAAAATTGAGAGAAAAATTGCCATTGAATTAATTTATAGTCATAAAAACACAATGAATGATTGACCTAAATGGTTATTTGAAATAAAATTTGGTTAATATAGTCCAAAATTATGAAATATGTCTAGAATAGTTACATTATATTATAGTATGAAAGGGGATATAGACTATGAAGAATCCTTTACGCATATAGAATGAATAAAAGTCATTAGAATCCATTTTTTTATGATGCCCATTTGGATTTCCAGAACTATCAAATAGATGTGAAAATTGATTTCATGAATGGATTTTTTATTGAGTATCTTTTTGATGAATAGGACCATTAAATAAACAACCCAAATTTTATAAATCATATTTATTAATTTTCCTAATAATTATTTGTTTTAAAAGAGGATCACTGAACATGGTTTTATATGTTCATCTCTTTTCTTATTTTTTATGCTTTCTCAAAATCTCTAGATGATCCTAATATTTTTTTTAAATAATTTCCTAATATGTTTAAGTAGTTCAAATCTAGGTAGAAGATATTTTATTATGAAATTTTAAAGATATTTTTGTCCTAAAATATAAAAAATTAGTAATAATGAATTTGAGATGTGTTTAATTGGTGTTTTGAAATTCATTCTTTTTTCAGATTTTTAAAAATAATTATGGAATTATTATAATTCATATTACATATTGAAAATATATTCATAAATGTTTTGGATTGTAAACAATTAAGGGTATTTAATCTCTTCAGAGTACATACATTATGATAGATAATAGTGAATACATGAAAAAGTAAATCAAACTTATTAAATAAGCATGATTGGACAACTTTTATGCTTAAATTCTTGTTGACCTGTTAATATAATTAGTGTCTATATGTGTTTAAATTTTCAAAAAAATCCCCAAATATTCACATTTATTTTATATAATAAGGACTTTCAAAAACGTAATATATGATACTAAATTCAATTTGATCTATCCTAGAGGACTATTATTCAATATAGTGAGTTATTCAGATGTTGATTTTGGTGGTTATAATTTAGATAAAAAATGAACCACAATAAAATGTCATATTTTAAAAAATTCTATTGTTTCATTATGTAGTAATACACAAAATTTTATTTCAATGTGTACTACACATGATAAAAACATAGTAGTAGGTAGTTGTTTTTCTATGATTTTGTGGATGAAAAAAAATCTATTGGACTATAGATAATAATTCATGACTGTTCCTGAAAACGGTGACAACATAACAAAAATAAATATTTTTATGAACCCTATATATCACCATAAATGAAAAAACATTTAGCTAAGATCATATTTAGAGATCATTTTCAAATGGTTTATGTAACCATTGAATAAAAATTAAATGAACATCATCTTGCTAGTATTTTAATTATGACCAATAATTTTGAGAGATTAAACTATATAGATCACGAATTATGAGTGATATATTTCGGTTAAAGATTAATGTTTGGTGTAGGGTATTGTAAATTACCCTCCGTTTGATACCACATAATTGACATTTACCCACTTTTTCTAATTTTATATTTATATTTATTTATTTTACTTTAATTTTGATTTTAATATATTATTTCATATATCAATTTTCATGTCCCAATGAGATATTAATTAAACAATTAGTCTACTTTATATTCACTCTCAGGCTTAAATAATTGTATTATAAAGAACTATACAATCATTTCTCTCTCGGAAATTAGCAATCCATCAACCTCATGTCTGATGTCCACTCTGTTTACAATGGTTTTAGTGAAGAAATCTATTATTTCGTCTCCTGATGAGTAACGGCCATTGATCAGACATGTATTTGAGCCACAAAATTATCATCTCGCCAATCATACAGTGATAATAAATAATGAAGTGAATGTAATGTGGATATTTTTGATCATATCATTGATGATTAATTTAATACCAAACTAGGGATGGGTAGATTGGAAAATTAATAACGAATGGTCATGTTGTCAATGGTATTTTCACCTATTTTTTATGATTGTGGGGTTTTTTGGATGAATAGGGTTTGATTTGACGATGAATATATGGAATTATTTTTTTTCTTACCTAGAAAATTGGATATATGTATTAATGTTCTTCATGGAGGTGTTTAAATTTATTATAGTGTTTCAATCCTAATTAATAGTGATTCATTTCGGTAGGAAAATTATTTGAGATAGCTCACAGGATATAGTACATTGAGGAGACTGGCTACCAACAAACTAGATGGTGTGTTATTTTTTCTTTTCTTATTTATATACAATATTTTATTCATGGGAAGAGGGGATATTATAACAATGAGATACAAGGATATGTATCTCCTATAAATTTTGACATGAAAATATAGAATCAAAATAAGAAGATATCTAATGGGTTTTATAATTAATAAGTGGAATCCTTTATATAGGTCAAACTCCATCATTTATCCAGGGATCATTTCTATCCTATTATAGGATATGGGATTTTATAATGGGGAAGGTGAAACTGAGGAGAAGTGTGGTGGATTATTTTAAAAAAATTTATTTTTAAAATAATCAAGATTAATAGGAATCCATATTTGTAGAAAATGGTTGATTATGTTCATATTCTCTATGAATAGTTTAATCATATTGATCAGCCTTCCAAACCGAAGAATATTTTTGATCCTAACATATAGGTATATGTGGATTTATTATATGTAAATGAATAATATGAATATGATGTGTTTTTTTCTTCATGTGTAATGGAAGAGTTATTTCATGATGATGGTTTGAACCTAGACATTCCTAAGATCCAACTTCTCAATTTTGGTCCTGACAATCCTCCTAGATCACTTACTATTATTACACCCTTTATTATAATTGAATTAAAGAAGAGTAAAATGACGTTCCAAACTAATATAAATTTATGAGTTCCTCTTCCTAGTCAACGAAAAATGTAGATGATGATTATAATGATGAATTAAGTTACAATTTTATTGATTGGTTTAATGGAAATGAAAATAGAAATGATAATGAAGATGATTGAGATGATATTGAAAAATGAAATTATGAATGTTAAGAAAATTTTGATGGAGGAGGTGATGATGGTAGATTAGACAAAAAAGGACCAGATGATCAAGACATGACTCAAGTGATTGTTTGTTATATAGGTGTTTCAATTTCTTCAATTTCTACTGAGAAAAGATGCTAACATCAAGATGTTGATGATGATTTTGTAAATGAGTTGATAAAATCATTTGACGCAAAAAATCTCCTAGTTTTGTTAAACACATATTGGATCCTATTAATATTTATCCACGTATTATATATTAGTACAAATTAGATGTTTCATCATTTCAATAATGCGAATGATATACATGCTTTGTGTGAATTTTATTAGACTATCCAGAATATAATGATGATATCAGTCCACCAATAAATAATGGAACACTAATTTTAGTTCATGTAGATAAGGATCATGTGGATTAAATGATTAAGTAGATAGGTGTTGTAGGAGAGATTCATATATCTACATCAGTTGTAACTCATATATCTGAGTTGTCATAGGTTTTTTCCACCTATATCTACTTTTGTTCTATTAGATGTTCTATCGACATCTAACATGTTTTCCATAAAGGGAAGGAATCATTCCAATTATGATAGGAATATAAGGAATCATCCAAATCAATTAAAAATCCTCAGTTATAGATATGATATATATTTTTTACATCTTGTCTTGAGACAGATTATTCCAAAAATTAATCATAACATTATGTATTTAGATATAGAGAACTAGAATTTATCATATGATTTTAAATCCATGAGGGATATGATGGAGGAAATGAAGACATATTTTGGTGAGATTTTTATTGTTGTGTACAATATGATGGAATCTATGCCATCGGTTCCATTATTGTTAAATTATTCATCCCATGTGGATACATATCTTATCCTATTGGAATTAATGGGGGATATTTAGGATATTTTTTAATGATGAACATGCTACTCCAAAGGAGATTCTACACCAGATTAAGAACAATATTGATCATATGTTTTTGATGATATTTTAATATATAAATGGTATTAGAGATTACATAGAAACCATCGTAAATTAAATTATGTATCATCTCTAGGGGATTAAACCCCAGAATGAGATAAATTACCATTACAATTTTTTAGTAGAAAATTGTCAGATGCCATGGTTTCAAAAACATTCAAGGAAATATTAAATATTCAGAATGTGATGACCATTATCTTTACTTCCATGAGGAGAAATATTAACTTTTCAATTCAATAGAGTGATGAGGAAATATCATAACTGAATTTATAATTTTAATGAATCCATTATTTTAGGATTCTGGTTTTATAGTGGTAGCTCAAGAGGCAATTCGAGTGACTACCCCTCTAATTCCTCCAGCACCTACTCCAAATACATACATATCTATTGTTACAATGGATATAAATGCTCCATTAACTATTCACTTCATGTACATCTTCATGGTTGACTGAGACGCTATCTAGAATGTCTGGTCTGTTATCACCAAAGATATTCTCATTCCTTCTCTACCATCTATTCCGAAAACCACTACCTCATCTTCATTTCATCATATGTTCACCTACCTATGATATGGGACATACACCTTTTTATCAAAGTACCCATTCTTATAGTTTTCATAAATTATTTTTTATTTGTTAGGGACATCATTTTAATTGGTTGTATATATTTTTTCATTTAATGAAATTCCTTTTTTAATATATTGAATTTATATTACTATTCATATCTAGATTCATTGAGTTTATTATTTCTCCTTCTCAAATTTTTTTAGTCCCAAAAGGGGTGGAATAAATATTTCATTTTTTTAGATGAATAATTTTGAGCTTTTATATCCAATATATTTAATTCTATGATAACATACATTTGATTCCATTTATTTTACATGTCATTAATACTAGTACATATTTATTTTTTTCATTTATCATTTTTATTCAAACTAAACACATTATATTATTAAAATATCAAGAAAATATCATTACATATTCAAATACATAAATTTTAGACAAATAATGATTTTTATCTGATTTCTAAAATCCGATGAATTTTTATAATAAAATTGGGGATCATTGTTGGATCATTTTTATCATTCATACAAATAATTTTAATAATGTTTCTAATGGTTTTACTTTTTTATGATATCCTTTTATAATATAAGTAATGCTGGTGAAGACAAGGATAAGTGTTCAAATGGAAAATCCATTTAAAAGTCACATCATTGTAGTTGACTCACTTCCGTAAAATAGTCTTTTTCTTTGATTCCCATCCAGATTATATTCACTTATAGATTCTACCTACCGCCTAACCTCAACTATAAGGGAAATGACTCACCACAGATAATGTGAAATCAAAGAGGATGTTATGTAGTAGATGAGTGACCATTGAGATGAGTCACTACTAAGACATGTCACTATTTATACATGTTATCATTGAGATGATTAACCATTGAGACACTTCAACATTTCTATGATTCATCAATAAGATGTGTCACTACTAGAACAAATCATCCTTCAAATGACCTATCATTGGCTATACCCGTCACTGTAAATTAGTAATCATAAAAAATGTTCCACCATCACAATTATAAAAAATTCAATTATTTTTTTTCCAAATAAAAGTATTATTCAATTTAATATATCAGATTAATTTAATCGTTACTCTTTAACAATTTCATGAAACAATTATTTATTTTTTTATAGAATTATATAAGTATGTAGATGATCATCATGATTTTTTTTCAAAATTACTCCCCATAATCTAGTTCAATATATTAATGAAGAAAGATTCATGAATAAAAGAATAAGTATGTTAGCTAAAAATGAGAAACCATTATATATTTATTTCTACTTGTTGAATTAAATTTGTGATTTATAACATAAAAATCATTACATGATTTCTAATGTAAATGAGTGGAGTACATTGAACATTTAAATCCATTCCAACATGCAGAACAATGAGAGACTAAGGAAGAATTATTTCACTAATTCATAATGATAAATGGATTTATCTCCTCTGAACGGCACATATTATGAGACTTATGAATCTAAGAACTATAAATTTAAAAACACTACTATTTTCTCTATTATTAGATTTTATCATTAAATTTTATTCCATTACATATCATGTAGTGTGGTTTTTTTTAAAAAATATTTTTGTAACATCCCAGGTAAATAAAGAATAAAGAATTTTCATATTTAATAATATTTAAGAATTAAATATTAATTTTATTTTAAAGGGGTTGATATGTTCGATAGCGTACCCGATACGCAACGATGAGTTTCTTTGAAACTTACGTAGCACACTAGTAATAAAATAATATTATTTTAAATGTTAGTTAACAAGTAGCCGTTGTACTGGCGGGAATGGATAGAAATAACTAAAATATGATTAGATATGTTTTTAAATGTTTATACATTTACCCAATAAAAGATAAAAGCTTAAAATACGGAAAGAGTTCAATTTTACAGGCATATATAATCTAATTTTCACTAAAGGTTCACTTATCACCTTTTAATGGTGAACTGTCATTAAATATAGTTTTGATCACACTTATACTTTATTTTGGACAAAATATAACTCTTCTTTAGAATCGGGACATCAAAATTTACTTTGTGTAAATTTTTGGTACCTTTCTGATAAAGTTCATTTTTTTTATGAATAGTGTAAAATGTTGTATTTTAATTCAAAACCTCTTTTTAATCTAATTTATTTATATGATTATATTATTATTTTAATTGGTTTTAAAGTGAAATTAGAAAATATTTTTACCATTTCATCCAATGGTGGTCATTGGAATCAATTTCACTTTGAAATTGGACTTAAACTGGTGTCAATCTTTTGATACTTATTGTTTCACAAAAACACGCTATTTGTCATGACAGCGGTAATTAATTATTAAATTAATTAATTTGACTTATATGTTTTGAATTTTGTAAAATAGACTTCATTTTTGAATTCGTAATATCAAATATAGCTTAGGGTGAATTTTTGGTAATTTTCTGAAAAACTTCAATTTTTGATGAATAGTGAAACCACTAAGTGGAACTTATAAAGACTGATTTTCCGTTTAAATGAAATTTTGCCATAATTGTGTTTTGAATTTCAAAAATCCGACATAAATGGTTGTCATTAAGAAGTAAAATGTGGTTCAATGAGATTATAATAATTTTTTGGTGAATAGTAACTTATTAAGTTCTTAATCGCGATTAGAGGTAATTAGTGTAGTTTAAGGTAAAAATGGTATTATAAGAATGTGAAAACACCATGACACTTGTCCTACACCTATTGGGTGAGTCATGGCCGACCAAGACAAGCCATGGGCCAACTTGGGGACCCCATGGAGCCACATTAGTTGGAAAATGACATTAATATATTTTTATTTAATGTTAAAGTGAAAATAACACTAACATAAATTGTTTTACTAAAATACTTTTTGAGTGGGGTTATACAAGTCCAAATTTTTATTATAAATAGTCATTATAAAGCTAAAAATATTTCCTACATCATATTATTTTTTTATAATTTTTAGACATTAAATAAATTAAATTATATATGGCATAATAATGATGCAGCGATGACATCATTATTTGACGATTTAAATAAAATGGAAAGATAATGAAAAATCTAAAACCTACACATGTCCAAAACCAATTGGATGAGTGGATTTCGAACCCTTATCACCTTATCCACGAATTCTACCAATGTGGGACCTTTTGAAACCGAAACACATTTTCAAATAAAGTAATATTTCTTTACTTTCCAAAAGTGCCCCTCCTCTCCTCTTATAAAAGGCCCCCACCTCTACCTCATTTCACACACTCCTCAAGCCTTTGGCTCGGCCAACCCCTGACCATTTACTATCTCCACATCCCTCTCCTAATCCTAGAGGATTCCCTTTGGGCATAATCCTTTCAAAGGAATCCTTTAGGCTCAAATCAAAAGGAGTTACACTTTTAAAGGTAATTCATTCTCTCTTGTTCATTTGTTTTATTTTTCTTCTCCAACCCTCTAAACTCTTTTTATTTACTTCTTTTGTAACAACACCAGTATATTCAATATACTAGTATGTTGTTATAATGTTTATTTGAGCTAAACTCTCACACATCTATGTCAAATGGTTAAATAACATACGGTTTCCGTGGATGGCGAAATTCTGCCTCCCAAAACGATGATTGTTCAATACTCATTTAACACCTTCAAGGGTGGCCATTATGATGTCACTATTTTTATATATGATATATAATATGTTTATGTTTTCATTAAGCTTCTGTATTTTTCATTTTTTGCATACCTTTATGGTTTCCATTATGGGTAAACACGATATCTTCATTTAAGGAAGTGCGGACTACCACCCCCTCAAAGTGATGTGATTCGTTAATGCCATATGTGGGACGTGTAAAAGATGGATTTAAAGTTATTATATATGATTTTATACTGGAATTATAATATACCTCTATATCATTATTATTTCTTTCCATTAAAGTATGAGATAGAAATGAAAGTAGCGTTCATGCGTACGTACGGCTTACCGTCTCCATGAACGGTGCATTTCATTTCTTATCCCCAAATGTAATGTACTATTAAAATTACATGTATATAATGTATATATATAATTAATGATATATCTAAATGATTAATATAATTCTGGAATTAAAATATACACACCTCCCATTTAGTTTTAATTCCATTAATATGACAAAGAAATGAAAGTAGCATTCATGCGTACGTACGGCTTACCGTCTCCATGAACGGTGCATTTCATTTCTTACCCCTAAATGATTATGTAATATTATAAATACATGTATATTATGGATATATATGATACATATTATATCCAAATCGGGAATTTCATTCTGGATATAAAGAACTTTTGACCACATGAACAACATGTAATTGTAAGAAGTCAACTTTCGACTTAAGAACCAAATATTGACAAAACAAACATTATTAACTTAAATGGTTACATAATGTTTATAACATGGCAATAAGTGATATAAAAGGAATAATGAACTTTAAAACGGTTCTTAATCAAGTATAAATTAACTCAAGTTTATTATTCAGGACGTTAAATAATGATCGAGTCAAGTCGGACCCAAGGTAAGGGACTTCGTCTCAATCTCCTTTCATTGAGGCATATTTCATTTTATACACAACTTTCTTTTATACGGTGTATAAACTCTTTTGACTTTTACTTTTATACAAAAGGAATCTTTTTCTACGAATCGTTTTACTAAACGACAAAAAGGAATGTTTTTTTAACGTACGCGGTGACAACGACCTTTTCCGCCGCCGCGAGTATTATTTGATCTTTGGCTTCCTCAACAAGCCGTATTGTTTTTAGAATAAAATAAATACCATATACTCTTTTATGTATTTTGGTATTGAAAATTGTTTTGATAAAGGATTCTATTATGTCAATATATTTATGTTATATTATGATTGAAATGTGGAAATGTTATCATTCCTTTATATTGGTTTTATGTTTTATGATTTTATATTGGTACTTGGACATTCTAACGGGTGGTTACGTTATAAACCATATGACGGGTGGTGCCGTGAATACCAGGACGGGTGGTTACGTTATAAACTCCAATGCATTGGGTATGGAAGTCGGCCGTATGGCTATTCCATTAAGTATGTATGGAAATTGGCCGTATGGCTATTCCATTAAGTGATAAGTGTGGAAGTCGACCGTATGGTTATTCCACATAAGTATGTTTATGTCCCAAGTTACCTTTATATATGTTATGTGTTCTTTATATGGGTTTTATGGTTATCCTTTGGTTACAAAAAGGTAAGTAATGATACTTTATTCTGTGAAGAGTTTTTACTACTTCATGAAGGTGAAGGTATTACTTTGATAGAATATATATGGTTTACTTGATGTTTGAAAAACTAACAGTTTTCATTCTTTTGGTATCCCTTACTGAGCTTTTTATGCTCACCCCAAGTTTTTCAAAATGTTTTTCACAGGACATAAAGTGGAATAAGGTCAAGGATGGGATCAAGGGAATGTCATGCTATCTAAAACATGGAATCTAGACATATTTCTTTTTAAGAGTTTTTATTTTATGGAAACTTAGTAGAAGTGTCTACATTGTAATCTTTTAAGATGTAATAGTTATGTTCTAATTCTCTAAAACTCTAAACCTGAAAAGATCCTCAATTTGAATTATTCATTTAATTCAATATTAAGTAAGGTTTAAGGCTGGGGCCTTATAGTTGGTATCATAGGACGGTTTAGACAACTTTAGGAGTTAGAAAAGTGTTAAATTATAATATGATTGAAATGATATAGCATTTACAGATTACCATGTTGCTTCGCCTAAGATATTTCTGTGTTCAGAATGGTTTTCCGCAGAGGAAACAAAGCAGCTATGTTGGGACCACATCAGGAGAAAGATAACCTTCCAAATCAGCAACCTGAGATGGTCGGAATCGGAACTGAACAGTTTGTTGCAGTGATGGCATAGTTGACTCAGGCTATAAATGGTGGTGGTATCCATGCACGAGATCAGCCAGATCAACCGCAGAGGAACATGTCAGTGGTGGAACATTTCATGAGGCAACATCCCCCATCATTTAGAGGATCATCTGACCCTGTGAAAGCTGAAGGGTGGATTAAAGCACTGGAGAAGATTTTTGATGTCATGGGGTGTTTAGAATATCAAAAGGTTAGTCTTGCTGTTTACCGTTTTGAAGGTGAAGCTGATCAGTGGTGGTCGATGGTGAAAAATATAAGGGATAGTGATGAGATTGAGGATCTTCACTGGGACGAATTCAAAGGTATGTTTCTTGAGAAATATTTTCCTAAGGTGGTTCGTCTTAGGATGGAAAAAAAGTTCCTAGAATTGAGGCAGGAGGATGATTCAGTGGCTACTTATGAAGAAAAGTTCACTCGATTGGCAAGGTATGCTCCAAACTTCATACGAGATCTTGATAGTAAAATAAATCGTTTTTACTCTGGATTAAAGCCAAAATATCGAAGGGCATTAACTTCTCGTGAGTTTAAAAGTTATGAAAAGCTTGTTCGATGTGCTGAGAAGGTAGAAATGGAGTTTGTCGATGATCAGGTGTTCTATGACAAACAACAGAATAAGAGGTCTAGTTGGCAGGAAAAGGGGAAGAATTCATCAAAGAAGCAAGGAGGTAAGAAAACCAAATATCCATCCTGTGAGAAGTGTGGTAAAATGCATCCTGGAGAATGTTTATCCAAGTCTAGTAAGTGCTTTCGGTGTGGTAAGTCTGGTCATATTGCTCGTAACTGTAAGGAAGATGATCAAGCAGGAAATGAAAAGCCAACGGTAAGATGTTTAAAGTGTAATGAAATGGGTCATTATGCAAATGAGTGTCCAACGAAGAACTCAACTGGGGTAATGCAGCTAGACTACAAGCAGAAAGGGGTGGTAAAATCATTTGCAACAACTTCAGCAGATGTTGGGCCATCGAATGAAGTGGTATCAGCTCCAGGGAGCTCAGTATTTTTCGAAGATTGACTTGAGGACGGGGTACCATCAGTTGAAAGTAAAAGAAGCAGACGTTCCGAAGACTGTGTTCCATACTAGATATGGCCATTATGAATTTGTAGTTATGCCTTTTGGGTTAACCAATGCACCTGCTGTATTCATGGACCTTATGAATAAAATTTTCCATGAGTTCTTGGATAAGTTTGTGTTTTGAGGTTTGGGAAGAGGTTATGTGTGCCTTGTGATTCACAGTTGAAGAGAGATTTGTTATGTGAAGCTCATAGTTCTCCGTTTTCAGTTCATCCGGGCAGTACTAAGATGTATAGAGATCTGCGGGAGTATTACTGGTGGGATGGAATGAAAAGAGACATTGATGATTTTATTGTGAAGTGTTTGACATGTCAACAGGTTAAAGCAGAGTGGCAGGGATGCTTCCGCCTTTACCAGTGCCAGAGTGGAAATGGGAAAACATGTCCATGGACTTTGATGTTGGATTACTGAATACATCTCGAGGTAATAATGCAATCTGGGTTATTGTTGATCGCTTGACCAAATCTGCTCATTTCCTTTCTATACGAGATACTTTCTCTCTTGATCAACTTTCCCGTTTGTATCTTAAAGAGATATTCAGGTTACATGGAGTTCCTCTCTCCATTATATCTGATCGTGATCCCAGGTTTACTCCTAACTTTTGGAAAGGCCTTCAGAAGTCGTTGGGTACTGAATTAAATTTTAGTACAGCTTTTCATCCACAATCAGATGGGCAGTCAGAACGAACAATTCAGACTTTGGAGGATATGCTACGAGCTTGTTCTATGGATTATCAGGGAAGTTGGGACCAACATCTTTCTTTGGTTGAATTTTCATATAATAACAGTTTCCATTCCAGTATACAGATGGCACCATTTTAGGCAATATATGGGAAGCGGTGTCGAACTCCAGCTTTCTGGGATGAAGTTGGTGAAAGGAAGTTGATGGGACGAGAATTGGTAGAAGATTTGGCAGAAAAAGATCAGTTGATTCAGAAGCACATGAGAACAGCTCAGAGCAGGCAGAAGAGTTATGCGGATAACCGGAGGAAGGATCTATCTTTCAAGGTAGGTGATCATGTTTTTCTCAAGGTTTCTCCTTGGAAAAGTGTGATGAGATTTGGTAAGAAAGGAAAGTTGAGTCCAAGGTTTATTGGACCATATGAAATTCTTGAGAGAGTTGGATCAGTTGCATACCGGGTGGCTTTACCTCCGAGTTTATCTCAGGTACACAATGTTTTTCACGTTTTGATGTTGAGAAAGTATATGCTAGATCCATCTCATGTTTTGAGTCCAGAGGTAGTTTAGCTGGAACAGAACCTATCTTATGGGGAACAACCGGTCCAGATTCTTGACCACAGGGAGAAAGTGTTACGGAATAAGGTGATTCATCAGGTAAAGGTTTTGTGGAAAAACTATGTGATTGAAGAGGCATCGTGGGAATCTGAAAATGCTATGAGGGATAAATACCCCCACTTATTTTGATAAGTGAATAAAATTGCGAGGACGCAATTCCCAAAAGGGGGGAAGGATGTAACATCCCAGGTAAATAAATAATAAAGAATTTTCATATTTATTAATATTTACGAATTAAATATTAATTTTATTTTAAAGGGGTTGCTATGTTCGATAGCGTGCCCGATACGCAACGATGAGTTTCTTTGAAACTTACGTAGCACACTAGTAATAAAATAATATTATTTTAAATGTTAGTTAACAAGTAGCCGTTGTACTGGCGGGAATGGATAGAAATAACTAAAATATGATTAAATATGTTTTTAAATGTTTATACATTTACCCAATAAAAGATAAAAGCTTAAAATACGGAAAGAGTTTGATTTTACGAGCATATATACTCTAATTTTCACAAAAGGTTCACTTATCACCTTTTAATGGTGAACCGTCATTAAATATAGTTTTGATCACTCTTATAATTTATTTTGGACCAAATATAACTCTTCTTTAGAATCGGGACATCAAAATTTACTTTGTGTAAATTTTTGGTACCTTTCTGATAAAGTTCATTTTTTTTATGAATAGTGTAAAATGTTGTATTTTAATTCAACACCTCTTTTTAATCTAATTTATTTATATGATTAGATTATTATTTTAATTGGTTTTAAAGTGAAATTAGAAAATATTTTTACCATTTAATCCAATGGTGGTCATTGGAATCAATTTCACTTTGAAATTGGACTTAAACTGGTGTCAATCTTTTGATACTTATTGTTTCACAAAAACACGCTATTTGTCATGACAGCGGGAATTAATTATTAAATTAATTAATTTGACTTATATGTTTTGAATTTTGTAAAATAGACTTCATTTTTGAATTCGTAATATCAAATATAGCATAGGGTGAATTTTTTGTAATTTTCTGAAAAACTTCAATTTTTGATGAATAGTGAAACCACTAAGTGGTACTTATAAAGACTGATTTTCCGTTTAAATGAAATTTTGCCATCATTGTGTTTTGAATTTCGAAAATCCGACATACATGGTTTTCATTAAGAAGTAAAATGTGGTTCAATGAGATTATAATAATTTTTTGGTGAATAGTAACTTATTAAGTTCTTAATCGCGATTAGAGGTAATTAGTGTAGTTTAAGGTAAAAATGGTATTATAAGAATGTGAAAACACCATGACACTTTTCCTACACCTATTGGGTGAGTCATGGCCGACCAAGAAAAGCCATGGGCCAACTTGGGGACCCCATGGAGCCACTTTAGTTGGAAAATGACATTAATATATTTTTATTTAATGTTAAAGTGAAAATAACACTAACATAAATTGTTTTACTAAAATAATTTTTGAGTGGGGTTATACAAGTCCAAATTTTTATTATAAATAGTAATTGGAAAGCTAAAAAGATTTCCTACATCATAGTATTTGTTTTATAATTTTTAGACATTTAATAAATTAAATTATATATGACATAATAATGATGCAGCGATGACATCATTATTTGGCGATTTAAATAAAATGGAAAGATAATGAAAAATCTAAAACCTACACATGTACAAAACCAATTGGATGAGTGGATTTAGAACCCTTATCACCTTATCCACGAATTATACCAATGTGTGACCTTTTGAAACCGAAACACATTTTCAAATAAAGTAATATTTCTTTACATTCCAAAAGTGCCCCTCCTCTCCTCTTATAAAAGGCCCCCACCTCTACCTCATTTCACACACTCCTCAAGCCTTTGGCTCGGCCAACCCCTGACCATTTACTCTATCAAAATCCCTCTCCTCATCATAGAGGATTCTTTTTGGGCATAATCCTTTCAAAGGAAGCCTTTAGGCTCAAATCAAAAGGAGTTACACTTTTAAAGGTAATTCATTCTCTCTTGTTCATTTGTTTTATTTTGCTTCTCCAACCCTCTAAACTCTTTTTATTTACTTCTTTTGTAACAACACCAGTATCTTCAATATACTAGGATGTTGTTATAATATTTATTTGAGCTACACTCTCACACAACTAAATCAAATGGTTAAAGAACATACGGTTTCCAGGGATGGCGTAATTCTGCCTCCCGAAACGATGATTGTTCAATACTCATTTAACACCTTCAAGGGTGGCCATTATGACGTCACTATTTTTATATATGATATATAATATTTTTATGTTTTCTTTAAGCTTCTGTATTTTTCATTTTTGGCATACCTTTATGGTTTCCATTATGGGTAAACACGATATTTTCATTTAAGGAAGTGCGGACTACCGCCCCCTCAAAGTGATGTGATTCGTTAATGCCATATGTGGGACGTGTAAAGGATGGATTTAAAGTTATTATATATGATGTTATACTGGAATTATAATATACCTCTATATCATTATTATTTCTTTCCATTAAAGTATGAGATAGAAATGAAAGTAGCGTTCATGCGTACGTACGACTTACCGTCTCCATGAACGGTGCATTTCATTTCTTATCCCCAAATGTAATGTACTATTAAAATTACATGTATATAATGTATATATATAATTAATGATACATCTAAATGATGAATATAATTCTGGAATTAAAATATACATACCTCCCATTTAGTTTTAATTCCATTAATATGACAAAGAAATGAAAGTAGCGTTCATGCGTACGTACGGCTTACCGTCTCCATGAACGGTACATTTCATTTATTACCCCTAAATGATTATGTAATATTATAAATACATGTATATTCTGGATATATATGATACATATTATATCCAAATCGGGAATTTCATTCTGGATATAAAGAAATTTTGACCACATGAACAACATGTAATTGTAAGAAGTCAACTTTCGACTTAAGAACCAAATATTGACAAAACAAACATTATTAACTTAAATGGTTACATAATGTTTATAACATGGCAATAAGTGATATAAAAGGAATAATGAACTTTAAAAAGGTTCTTAATCAAGTATAAATTAACTCAAGTTTATTATTCAGGACGTTAAAGAACGATCGAGTCAAGTCGGACCCAAGGTAAGGGACTTCGTCTCAATCTCCTTTCATTGAGGCATATTTCGTTTTATACACAACTTTCTTTTATACGGTGTATAAACTCCTTTGACTTTTACTTTTATACAAAAGGAATCTTTTTCTACGAAGCGTTTTACTAAACGAAAAAAAAAAGAATGTTTTTTTAACGTACGCGGTGACAACGACCTTTTCCGCCGCCGCGAGTATTATTTGATCTTTGGCTTCCTCAACAAGCCGTATTGTTTTTAGAATAAAATAAATACCATATACTCTTTTATGTATTTTGGTATTGAAAATGGTTTTGATAAAGGATTCTATTATGTCAATATATTTATGTTATATTATGATTGAAATGTGGAAATGTTATCATTCCTTTATATTGGTTTTATGTTTTATGATTTTATATTGGTACTTGGACATTTTAATGGGTGGTTACGTTATAAACCATATGACGGGTGGTGCCGTGAATACCATGACGGGTGGTTACGTTATAACCTCCAATGCATTGGGTATGGAAGTCTTCTGTATGGCTATTCCATTAAGTATGTATGGAAATTGGCCGTATGGCTATTCCATTAAGTGATAAGTGTGGAAGTCGACCGTATGGTTATTCCACTTAAGTATGTTTATGTCCCAAGTTACCTTTATATATGTTATGTGTTCTTTATATGGGTTTTATGGTTATCCTTTGGTTACAAAAAGGTAAGTACTGATACTTTATTCTGTGAAGAGTTTTTACTACTTCATGAAGGTGAAGGTATTACTTTGATAGAGTTTATATGGTTTACTTGATGTTTAAAAAACTAACAGTTTTCATTCATTCGGTATCCCTTACTGAGCTTTTTATTCTCACCCCAAGTTTTTCGAAATGTTTTTCACAGGACTTAAAGTGGAATAAGGTCAAGGATGGGATCAAGGGAATGTCATTCTATCTAAAACATGGAATCTAGACATCTTTCTTTTTAAGAGTTTTTATTTTATGGAAACTTAGTAGAAGTGTCTACTTTGTAATCTTTTAAGATGTAATAGTTATGTTCTAATTCTATAAAACTCTAAACCTGAAAAGATCCTCAATGTGAATTATTCATTTAATTCAATATTAAGTAAGGTTTAAGGCTGGGGCCTTATAATATTTCTACTTCACCATATATGTAAAATACATTATATTCTCTCAAATTATGTTTCATATAGGTGTACAAATTATGTATTTAAAATATTTACGTATGTGACATGTGTTTATATTATTCCCATTTTTTGTGGTTGAGGTCCCTATATAATCCAGAACATTTATAAGTTGTTTTATATATATATAATTATCATTGATTTTAATTATATTGTATTTATATAATATTTTAGGTAGTATGTTATTTAAATGTAGAGGGTATTATCCCTAGGCATGAGACTATACACCTTTTTTTATTCTGCAATGTTACATGTTTTTTTCATTACTTTCCAAGTAATAAAATGTATTTTTTATACTATTCACAATGAAAAATATAGTGTTTAAAAATAAACAGTGATTATATATTTAATATATTAATAACCACTATTAAAAAATACAAAGAAAATATCATGTTTTTAATGGATGAAAAATAAAATATTGAGATTTATTTTGAATGATAAAAGATATATATAAATATTGGTTTGAGTAATTTGTTTAATATATTTTATATTGGGGTATTTCATTGAAATCTTTCTAACAAAAGTTTTTATTGATAACTAAATTAAACTACCCACTTATGGTTCTCACTATAGAAAAAAATAATAGGAATAATAATACCTGAATCATAGAATAATTACATAAAAAGGAATGAGGTACAACCACTATAATAGAAAAAACATGATGTATAAGACATCAGAATATCTTTCACATTTTTTATTAGGTATCACAACCTATTTTCAATTAGAGAAAAAGAATCAAAAATCATTTCCTATAATAGACTGAACATCATAATTAATTTTCAATATTTATCTTATTAGATATAAATTTTTACAAAAAAAATTTGAGGGATTTATTTGACCCACCCATAATAGAATAAACATATGTTAATATATTCTCCAAGATAATATGTAATAATTAATATTTCAAACATCACATAATTATCCCATAGAATAGATATATGTTTCATAAAAAAAATATCATATAATATTCCATTGGATATCTAGAGAAATATAGAGGATGATAACATAAGATAATATCCCTCATGTAACATAAGGAACATCAAAGAATGTAGACATAGAAAGAAATATAATTTTATAAAATTATTGGTTTCATAACAATTTCAAATTGAATAATCTAATGTGGAATGTTCAATATGAGAATGGAAACTAAATAAGAGGATTTTTAAGGTATTATATGAATCATGATTCTAAATTTTATAATAAAGTATGTGTTTAGAGATGTTGTAAAATATGAAAATGGGTTTATATAAAACATATTTATAATAATCCTAAAAATATAATGTTACAAGTCTCATTTGGAAATACCAATTTGTGGAATATTCCATGAGAATATTCTAGAAATTATCTTATGTAAATCTCAATAATGATACATTTGAATAATAAAATATATTGAATGTAAATTAGGATTGAAAGATAAAACATATATCTATTAATTTAAAATACTTTAAAATATTTTTAAAATACCATTTTTGAACCCCATATTGAAAAAAACGGTACTAAAAAATAAATTTTAAAAGTTGTAATGATAAATATTATGTCCACTAAAAAAATTTCAGTTTCCAATGACGAATGGTTAACATTTTCTGAATATTGTAAAAGGATATTGAAGAGAAGAGTCTTATCGTAATGGATGGTAATTATTCTCTACAATGTCAAATGTTTATGATAAATAAAATCATTATTGATGTATATTTCAAAAAAAATTATCATTTTTCAATCGAGACGAATATAAAATACAATATAACAAAATATTATAATCTATTAATTTAAGTATGCAAGATAGTTATTCAACATAAATAATAATATAAGTCACTGAAATGATATTTTAGTTGCTGATATCCATTATAAGATTTATATAATCTGTGCCTGTATCCCATTAAAAGAACCATAACGATGATTTTTTATTCCAATAAATCAACTAAAAATTATGATAAAAGGTAGACATAGGGAATTATTTGGAATATAAAAAATGAAAATAAATAGTGAATATTATATATGTATAAATTTAACATTCATGAGATGAAAAAAAAACCCATAACAATTTGGTATTAAATGAATTAAAAGGGTATAAAGGAAGCGTCTTGAGGAGACATCTATAATCGATTTAATAATCATAAAAAATTTAAATATAATCCATTTTTCATTATTCCCATCATATAAAATAATATAGTGGGTTTATATGAAAACATTCCTCAACGTAAATAAATTGGGAAAAAAACACATATCGTTGATCTTGAATTCCACAAAAAAAAATTAAAAACATATATAATATAGATAAAAATATTAAAATACCATTTTTGAGCCTTATTTATATCTATTAACTTGTTTAATCATGAATAATAATAACTTTTTATACATTAAATAGTTATTTATAGGTTATTTTTATCATAATATGTTGGTTCCTTTGATTTTTCATGGATATATCAAACTATTGACGTTGATTCCTATTATTATATAACACGATAATAATTAAAATATAATCTATGGTAATATAAATGTTCATCCATAATTATTTATAATTTTCTAATTTAATTTCATTAGTGTTATTTTCATATCATTGAAGACTGGATCCGGGATATGATTGTATCAATAATTTTATAGGAATTTAACTGTAATCTTAATTATGGAGATAAATATTTACAATACAATTTTATAAGAAAAAAAATTAATCACTTAATAATCGATAATAAATTTTTTAATTATTTTTAATTATTCATATATGATATAAATTTACAGCATTGTTCATTCATGTGGTTAAACTGACACAGATAGGGAAATGATATAATTGATGGATAATGTTATTATGAATTGATTTAGTAAAAAAATCTTCATCAAATAAGTGGAATGATAAAATTATGGTTTTATAGTGTCATATGTACTAAATGTGATTATATATAATGAAAAATACTTTTTTATGAAACCATTATTTAGTGTGAATAAATCATTATTCCCTTTTAGTTTGATCATTCTATATAGATTTACTTATCAATGAAATCTTATAATTAATATTTCATACTGAATGAAAAATTTTTATTTCATATCTATAAATCATCTAATAATACAATTTTTATTAATTAATAACATCTATGGAATTATTTTATTAGGTTGAGGATGATAAAGAAATATTTTGATCGATGGAGGAAATGGTGTGCACGTACAGAAAAAAGAAGTATTTTTTCCATTAAATCAGAATAAAATAAAAAGTAAAATATTTTTAGAATGTTACTAATGATATAAGTATTATATTTATTCACCATATCAACAATACATGGTGTTAATAAAATCATGTAGTATATAAATAATTTATTACAATGATTCTAATTTCTAGATATCACCCAAAATTCTACTTTCATTAATCCTAATGGTCCTTATATAGTACTGATCCACATAATATGCTCTACTAGTTCTCACGATTTGTTGTTATATTATCTTTTATTATCTATCAATATAAACATTCTTGTTATTTTTCTATATATGATTTCCTTAAAATCATAATGTTTTTATTTAAACATTGGTTTCACCTAAAAAATACACTATATAAGGTACAATATTCGAATGGTAAAATAAGACTATTTAATTTTTGTTTAATGTTTTTATGGGGAATAATATTTCATATCATATTTTATTATTTTAAAATAAATAATGGTATGTAGTGACTCTAGATATTTTATATGAAATTTCATGGTTTGGATAAATGTATTGTTAAGTGAACCATTTATAGAAAAAACACAGACTAGATTGGATTATTTTAACTCATTCCTTTTAAAAGACATCTAATATTCAAAAGCAAATTAAGGGTAAATCAGTTATTCATTAATATTTAATAATATTACATATATAAATAGTTATGTTACGGTCAAAAATGGCACTATCAAAGTATCTGATCACCTTGTCTAGTAGAATTAAACCCAATGATGACCATTTATTAGAGAATATGTGGGAAAAATAGTCACATTAGTTTTTTACCATTAGCAGGTACAATCTTGGATTAAAAAACTAAAGCATAGGAAAATCAATTGCAAGAGATGTTCAATCTCATCAAAATCACTACACAAACATTATTCATCAATCTACTCTAAAAAATTCTCATCCTTAGACATCATATTCTTAGGGCGTCTCCATATTCAATAAATGGTCATGAATCTAAACCATAATAAAATGAATTTTTATATTTTTTATATATTAATTTCCATATTTATCTTTTAATATTAATGAATAATTATGAATTAATACATTTGATAAAAAAATTATTTTGATATGATAAAATATGACAAAACGTTTTGGCAAATAAAGGGAACCTTTTTATACATTGTTTTGTGAATTAAATAACATTTGAAATAAACCATATTTTAATAATATATTTTAGTTAAAAAATAATTATTATATATAAATAAAATTATTATTTTACAAATAAATAGATATCTTTTATATGGGATATAAAATTATTATTGTCAAAAAGCCAGTTTTCTTTAAGAAATAGAATATTTTAGTATAAAATATTACATTTTGAAATATAGTGAATTTTGTAATAATTTAATTATTATTTTATAAAATTTAATTTCAATTTTATCCAATATTTATTTATTAAAAAAATTATTCCATCTAATAATTGGTTTAAAAATGTGGTATAAATATAGATTGTGTATTATTACAGTATAGAGGAAAAAAAGCGATGTAATAAAATCTATAAACGGAATCCATGATAAATTATATTTTTCCACTTTAAAATGAAGTGGTTTTTTGTTATATGAAATTTTTAATGTCATAATTATTCCTCTAGAAAATATATTTTATTTTATTTTTTTAAACATCATTCATTAAAAAAAAATACATCCACATCCCTAACATATTATCCTAATGATATTTGTGATAAAAATATTAATATAAATTATAACACTACAGCTTGTTATAAATCATTGGAAAATACCATGGTATGGTTTTTTTACATTATCATATATATTCAAAAAACTAAATTTGTAAATTAAAAAATAATCCCCCCTTTCCTATATAATCCATAATATATTTACATTAATCTTCAAAATTTACCCTTTTATCATTACATTAACCTACCCTTTAATGTCTAGGGTCCAACCATGGATCACTTAAACTATAAAAAACCTCATCCAAATCATTAAGAATCACCCACTCACGGTTAGGGATCCTCTCCTTATCATATTTATTCAACCACATTCTTTATTCTATTCCATTTTATGTGGCCATTTTGTGTTTTGACTTTCTATTTGTATATAACAATAATTATAGTATAAAATTTATTTAAACCTCTTTTCATTTTAATTTATCCTTTCTATGAAGCATTATATACCAATGTGATTTTTTTGAAATCATAATGTGGAATTTTCATTCCATGAATTCTTGTTACGAATACACATACAATTTCCATTGTATTTTATTAACCATGATGTACAAAAAAATAATTAAATAGCCATGTTGATTTATTTAATCCTACCTCAAAAATCTTTGAAATTAATAAAATGAAATGTTATTGTTTATTGCATGAAAAATATTTCACACATATGCTTGTTCTTCTGATTGGTGGGTGTTGAATTACATAACCCTCCAATGTTTTGAGTAATTATTAAATTTAATTTGATGGAATGTATGATCTAATAGAGTATTCTTATTAATTTAATTCCATGTTACCTCAATGGGTATCCTTATATTATTCTTAGGATTTCATGTTTTTTTACTATCATTCTCATGTTGCAATTATTTTATCTTGTGATATCCTGTCTCATTGTTCATGATTATCATTAGAACGCCTATTATGTTAAATTGATATGACTATAGGAAAACATGTACTAAGGTTCTATATTCATTACAATATTAATTCCATTACTAGGGTTAATATCTCCTCCCTTTTCTATGTATATCCGAAGGATTTCTCGTATAGTTTATTATGAATAGTGTAATTTTTTGAGCATTTTAAGGATGATATCAATATTGTCATTTTATATCTATTATAAGTACTTATGATTTTTGAAAAAATTTACGAACACAATATATATCAAAATCTATTGGAATTTAATTTTGGGAACAATTATGAAATAAATAATGAATTATGGTGTATTAAACACATGGGTTATCATAGTTTGAATTAAAGTAAGGTCAAGTTATATGTTTTATTATGATTAAAAAACCATAAAAATTTTATGATGATAAGAATACTCATAAGTAAAAATACCTAAATTTTAATGATGTATACATGATGTGTTTTCGAGGATAATAAATCCCATTGTGGATACTACATGTGGATGTGGATCTCTAATAGTTTTACATAGGGGAAATAAGATTGAACTGGTCATATAAATATATAAATGATCATCAACTAACACATGACAATGGGACTTATTGTATACCTTCATGGAAACTCCTGGGAGGGTATGATTTGTTAAATTCATTATCTCATTATGAACCATTATATAGGAGTCAAAAATCCCAAAATATTTTATTCTAGGAAATATTTCAAAACTGTCATTTAAAATCAATAAATTCATAGGATACATAGGTCATATATAAGATACCCCAATAATTGAAATGGAATCACAGTTATGTGACTGAAAACATTATCATCACTATTTTTTTGTTTATTGTAATTACTAGCTAGATGTTTGAGAACCATATCCAAAAAACAATATAAAATTCAACGGTAAGACTTTCTATATGTGATTACTAACATTATGGGATAGGGACATTGAAATAATGTAATGATACATCCACAATTGTCTCATTAATATAATAAAATGTGAATAATGTGGAAATCCAAAAACCTCATAGTATATAACATGTTTTAATTGATAAAATTATGTGACAATGGACTCTGATGTTTAGTGTATATTCCAATACATTTATTATGGAACCAAATATCATCTAAATTGAAAATTTATTCTTACTATTTACATGTTTAGATCAAGAGATGGATATTCTAGTTGTTTATCTTATTTAAGGAGAAACAAATCAATTACAGATTATGATCAAAAATATGAATCCCAATGAAGAGATCAATGTGATTGACTGGATCAAATTTCAAGAAATAAATTTGTTGAAAATATTTTCCACCTCACTCGTCTAAATATACTAGAGTTATATTTCATTATCCACAATAAAAATAGTGGACACAAATCATTCAAGATGTAGGAGTAAAAATTCACAAGTCATTTAGATATACCTATTGAATTATTATCAATCCTGAATGGGTGGACATTATTTATTTGGGGTATGATGGATTAATAATATGGTGGTATGAATGTCCAAAATCTCACATTTCAAATGTGTGTGTTGAAGAATTTAGGAAATTTCCATAAGGGGAGGAATAAATGTTTTTTATGAGGGAAGGATGAAAACATAGTTTCTAAATTCATATGGTTATAAACCATCCAAAATCATGGATGAAGGTAATTATCCAGTAAAACCTAGTCCTATTATCCATTGTATAAACTCAAATGAACATAAAAACTTTGTGAATAACTACAATAAGAAAAACAAATTTGATAAATGATGTAAAAAATAACAAATTGCTAGATAAAAATGGAAATCTTATAACATTACAACTACTAAGGTGAATCACATCAAAGAATTGGATACAGGGATGTTATTCATTCAATCATGGATAATGAACATTCTATTACATTATTATTCTATTAATTTTATCATATTATGCATGATTGGATGTAATATTTAAAAATCGCCTAAAAACATTGCAGTTCAGTTGATAATGAAAACAGTAAAGGTGGAATTCTTTACATCCGACGTATAGAACTAAAACCATATCATGATGAATCATCATTTGTATCACAATCTCATTCATATATATTACATTCTTATGATAGAATGTATCTTTCTCAAATAATTTACACCAGTGTAATTATTATCCTAGATGATATTACTACGGTGATGTAATTCATTGATGTGTTTCTTGAAGAATATTCTGGATTTCCACTAATTCACTAGGATGAGATCCCAAATTATTGTATTCATGGGGAATTAAAATATCCAAGGCCCCATATTGAATGTATATTGTTGACCATGATGAGTTGAAGAATCAATTACAGGAGAATACAAATAAAGGTTTTATATTCTCAATGCTTCACTATGGGGAGGAATTTTCCTTTATATCAAGAAGAATGATAGGTCAGTGCCCCACTTAATTGATTATCATGATCTCAAAAGGATATAGAAAAATATAAAGTATCATTTACCACTAATTTAATACTTATTCAATCAGCTACATGGATAACCATAAATTTCCATGATATATCTTCATCCATGATATTATCATGTATTTTTGAGGAATGGGTATATCACCAATACTACTTTTTATACAATTTATGGAAACTACATGTTTATAGTGAATCCATTTGGACTCAATAATCCACAAAAAATATTAAATTATTTATTTAATAGTGTATTTATGGATTACGACAATATATTTTTGGTTATCCATAATAATGATATGATTGTTAACACAAAATTCATAGAGGAACATAAGAAGAATTTAAATAAAACACCGATGACATTGTGGAATGAAAATGGTGACGAAAATAAAACTAATCATTTGTTTTAGTTGCAAAAATATTCATTTAGTATAAATTTTTCCACTAATAATTCATATCAATCGATACATTAATGAAAAAGGCAATTAATAGATGTTCAAGTAGAACAATTGTGATAGAAATATATAGTTTCCTTATATTACAAGGAATTATAGTTGAATTTAGGGAAAATCCCCTGATTATAATTCTCACTAACAAATATTTCATTGATGGGATTCATGTTTATTTTTCAATATTTAATATAAGGATGTTTTTAAGGATCTAAAAAGGTGTCTAATAATTGAACATATTATAACATTTCCACCAGCAGGGAAGGATTTTGGATCTACAATTATGTTTCATAATTGGAATTAGGTTGTGTTGTCATGTAAGATGAAAAGATGATTACATATAACTCCAAAAAATTATCACTCCATGTGAAAACATATGAACTAATGATTATGGATTAGTATCATTAATCCTCTAATTAATGATTTGGTGAAATTATCTTTGATGGTTCCGGGCATAGTGGATGAAACAGATAGGGAATACCCAACTCATATATTCCATAACTGGGTATATTCTGATATGATCATTGATTATAAACACCCTGAATAAAAAAATTTAATCAAATATTAATAGTATGATAATCATTTTTAACCAGAGAATGAGGTGATTAAATAATATTTAAAATTAATTTTAAAATATAAAAATTTACTTGACGATGAATTATTTCATCATTGATGGATCTAAAAAAAGATATAGGTAGTAATGTCAATGTGTATTTGGAATCATGTTTCAATTACCTATATTGGTGAACCTCACATGTCCCAAAATCCATTGAACGATGTTATAGAAATCCTCATGGTGGAAACATAGTATATCGCAATGCTTGTGATATTTACCATTATCACCCATATAATAGCACGAAATGGATTATCATAGATATCTCTAGTCATGAGAGTGGTGGTGGAGCAGAATCTCTCTATGTTCATGATAGTATTCTTGGATAATGCATTACTCTAGGTATTTAATTGGAATCTCCATATTTCATTTTTCTCTAATACTATTTTATTTCTCTCTCTTATAAAATAATTTAGTATTTTATATACCACATGGGTTGTAAAATAATAATTTGAAATGCACCTTTATTGACTTTCTTAATCCATATGTATCACCATGTCTTTATTTATGATAATTATTATAAAATTTTCTCACAACATGTGCTAAAATAACATTTTTAATTAAATATTATTTATTGAATTATTATTCAATATAATGTTTTTTCTCGCAAAAAATTACACTCATTCATCTATTTCTCGATATTACTTATCGGGTCATGAATAATGAATATATATTTAATAAATAATTATCACTTCATTATTTTCCAACAAACAGATAATTATTATATAATTATTAAATTTTGAAATATTATATATTTAAATATTATGAAATTAAAATATTCTATCAAATAATTTGGAGAATAATATATGTTATAAAGTATACAATAATAATTATTAATATAATTGAGGAAAAATATATTAATCAATCATATTAAATAAGAAATGATATTATCATTCATCTTCGGTTCTTGTTACACTTTGTGTGTGATCCTATAGACCACATTATTAGTGGAAATATATGATATATCCCAAAGAAAACGGTTAGAATATTGAAACACCCAGAAAAACCAATATTGAAATAATTTAATTTCATAATGATAGAAATCCTCATTTGGAATCTAATTGTGTATTTGAATCACATTATCATGATATCCCTAATCATTCATGTTTCATGCTAGTGTCCTCATTCTATGTGCTTATGGTCTCTTTATTTGACATTCTATAAATTTATCAATCTAATAAAATAACATGGCCATGGGTGAATGTAATCATTGAACTTTACAGCATTGGGAATGAGTTATAAACATAAATTAAATAATATAATCGAAAATTCATTTATCATATTATTATATAATATTTTTTCTCATGAAACACAAAATTTATCATACTTCACCAAAAAACTGATTTCATAATTTCCATTAATACATCAAATTATATGATATATAATATCTATTATTATGAATATTATATTCTATTGCTCCATAAAAATATCCACATAATTTCATACAATATAAATAACAAAAGGTATACACCATGTGATAGTCTTTCGATGTCCAATGAGTCTCCAACTGTGAAGGACTATATATTGTGTTTCCCAGAAATGATTTCATCAAATCTGTAATATTTACAATTATGAATTCAATCTAGGAACATCTAGCTTCTCATCACAGTAGTGTAATTCTATGACCTTTTAGTGTAAACACTCTACTTGTGACAATGTCACGTAATATGATAACTGAAATTACTATCATGATTTGGAATATAGATGATTAATAATAATAAAAATTAATACAAGTTATGATAATGTTAAAATAAAATTGTTCTAGGGAACAAACACATACGAACTCAAACCTAAATTAGATTGAACTACAATAACCATTAGTTCAAAAGCATTTATAGGATACTAATTATACTTATATGATGGTAATTTTTCCATGTGTTCAACCGTGTTATCTTTAATTGAATTTTTATATACTACAACTAAACCTCATTGAGAAAAATCCCACTAGAGGTGAAACATTCAATGTATGTTCTTTCTTTTTTGGTGCGATCATGGAACTTTTAATTATATACCATTGTAGTATTATCATAATATAATGTGATATGGTCTTTAATTATAGGCACACCATCAATATCATAGAAATATAATCATGTAGAAACATCATTTCATCTACATGAAATTCCACTATATACTCTAACTTTATTATAGAATTATTGACAAATGGATTCTTTGAAATATTTTATCCCACAACTAACTCATTGATAATGAAATTTTTTTCCCTACTATGTCTTAAATCACTATGTTCTATTGGAATTCTAGCATCAGTAAAACTATGATGACTAGATCCGCATCTCATCTATTTCTTTAGGAATATATATAAAAACCTTCAATGATACTGGGGGATAGACATTATTGTAAACAATTGATGTTTTGCTGTATCAATCTGATATCTTACATACATGATCAGTTCAATTGATAAATCAATTCAAGAGAATAAAATGAGATACATGATTAATCAATCCCAAAAATATTATTGTATATCACTCATTATAACTTTTTCATGTTCGGTCTGAGGACACATTTTCTGGGAAACAAGTATACCATGTTATTCTCATTCCAATCCCCTCTTGGAATGATCCATTCAAAATCTCATTTTTATCATTTTGATGTTTGTACCATGACATTATCCAATTAACCTCATGTATCTATATTGAATTATATTTCTCCCTTGAATATATGATACATCCCCAATTTCCTTTAAGGATAATGATTTACTCAGTAGATTCTTAACACGGTGTAGGATTGGTGTTTTCTGTTTCCAATAAGTAATATCCCATCATCATATAGTTTTACAATAAAAACTACATTCCCACTATAAATTTTGTAAAAAATTTATATACATTGTTATTAATGAAACCAAATATTTTTAAAGCCTCATCAAACTGAATGCTTTATGACCTCAATTTTTTATTACCACCTGAGTGGCCCGAAGGCCTTCATTTTTATTTATTTTTTAGTACCATCATATCAAGGGATGAGGGGGAACCCTTACAAGATCCATAGGCTAATAGATTATATAGCCTATATGCCTAAAAGGCATTACATTACTAAATGGTTTTAGGGAATTCAACTAGATTGTAAATACAAGGAACTTCCCCTACCCAGCATCTGCATCTTGACTGTAGCTCTCCACCTGCTGTCTGGCTAAGCATCCCGTGCATGCACAGTATACTGTTTATCTACTATAAAACACAGTGTACAGTTCTGCTACATTCTCGCACCATGAACAGTGCCTCCTACAGTACAGGTGTAGTTCCTGCATAGTGCCTTCTTGTTGGTTAATAGAGACATCTTGATTAAGTTCCCAATTAAGAAATGTTTTTTAAAAATAAATTTCGCATATTTCATAGTCTTAGTAAGCTCATATATAATTTTGAATAAAAAATGATATAAATATACAAATTATTGAATATAATTATTCATATTAAATTCATTGACAATATTTAAATCTTTTTGCCACATGCCTTAATTTTTTAGTGAATACATTACCTTTCATGTCTTTTTTTCTTATATACCCATTTTCTCATGATAAGAATTAAATCATCTAATGGATCAACCAACACCTAAACATTATTATTAAAATGTAATACATTTTATAATTTATGGTAACATTATGTCATACATATTTTTTACTCCTTAATAGATTTTGTAGGATATAGTTTCATTATCGTCAGCCAACCTGAGTCACCATATTTTTTGATTAAAAACCTTAATGTCTTTATTTATCTTACATATCAAGTTCCTACACAATAATTTTTCTTTAGGAGCTAATTACTCTAAAGGGAAATATTTAATTTTTCCTATACAAATTATTATTTATCCTTTGCTTCAACTACATAAAATTCATTCAATCCCATATAGTACGGTATGGAGATGTGCTCCTTATCAATAAAACAACATTTCTATTGATATTAATGATCTTATATAAGGGTTTCAATATGAATTGTTACTTTAATTCCATAAGATTCCCTATAAAGATAAACGTTTTCCTTCATAAATCTTGTTGGTTTCCAGAAAAGCCCGTAACAAACATCTCTCAAACCCATGCATGTGTAAGTGACAATATAGGATTCATTCCATCATAAAACTGGAAGAGAACTTAATTTTCAACATTATTTGTTACTCATTTTTTAATATATTCATTGGATTGAAAGTAATAGACATAAAAGTATAATTGATGTTTTTCCTTAGTCATTATTTACCATACAATTTATGGAATAGTATATTTCATCAATTCACTAACACTGTTCCATTGTGGTGTGTAATTTGGAATGATTTTAGATTTAATAACAATGGTAAATTGATATTCGATAAACTCTTAATTAAGATAATCACCAATTTGAACTGATTAATGATTCAATTTTCATCTTGTCAATTTGATTCTCTATATCATTCTTGAATTTTTTTTAATTCAGTAAAACATGAAATATTATCCCTCATCATGTAGACCAATCCACAACTACTCATGTTTTCTGTAAATGTCATGACGTAATAATGAACAATTATATCTTGTAATAGAAATGGAACAAACACCGTAGTTTGAACCAATACTATAATCAATGGGGATCCGTCACCCAATTACCAGAATGGCAGTTTGGTAAATTTTCTTGCAAAAAACTCAAGGAATCATTTATGTGTTTTTTGTTCAATTGATTATGAATTACCATTATTATTGAGATATTTCAAATTTACCTAAATTACATAAAAAAAATTGTGATGCCAGGGTGGGAGTTATATGAGTTGTGAGAACATGATTAATTAACAATTTCCAATAATATTTTTCATAATTTAATACATAAAGATAATTATTTCAGTTTTCCCTTCCATAAAATATACAGAATTTTTAAATGAAACATCATTTATTTTCAAATTTCAAAATTAACCCATATGTATCATATCATGAATTATAAAATATGATCTTAAAAATAAATAGAACATAATAATGATCACTTAAAAACCAAGATAAACCTTTTTAGAACTGAAAGGTGAGATCCTCCTATGTATTGGGAAGCTAACCTCACACCATTGACTGTAGTCAATTCCAACCATCCTCTATAAATATTCTTCACTCCACATGGTTCCAAAATTTGGATACATATTCTAGAACCAGCAGAAATATCTAATACCCTTTCACGTAGATATTGATATGTTACACTCAATAGTAAACTCACCTTTATCTTCCACATGAATCTGGTTGAGATTCCTTTATAGTTGCCTTACTATACACATGAAATACATACTCTTTCCTTTTACTTTCTCTACTTATGGTTATTCTTATTTGTTGAATTAATGAGCATGGATCATTAGACATGTCACAAGTCAAGTGACACTATTCCATGTACATAGATTCCATATTCACCAATAGTAAAATGATTTTTCATTTCCCCATTACTATTCTACATTTAGTATCAATGTATGATGTTCATAAATACTTTTGTTGTTATTTATTAGGTTATAATGGACAATAAAAATGGGGAGTGATTTGGGTAGTGAGTAAAGTATGAGATATAAGAACAAATGAACTGGAAATTTAATCCATAATATTTATAAGCATTCCTAATATCCAATATGCATTGTTTTAATATGAATTTGTGTCAATAAGTCAAATAGATTGGTGGTATATAGGGTACTAGATATATCATATCTTTCTTTTGTCTCCTTTTCTTGATATAAGTCTCGATGGGGAACATCAAATTATGCCCATCCATTCCAGGGATTTCAGTTAAAATATTATTTTTCTAGGATAATAGTATGAATCCTTGAACATATATGGAATAATTTTGATGTTTCTTAGGATGAGATAACTCTTCTTCATTAGACCCTTATCTAGGAACATTAGTAATAACTTCTTCAGACACATTTAATTTTTTTCTCTCTACAAGATACTGTGTAAAAACCATTGATAATATTGGAAATTGATGCCCATGACAGTGGTTTACTTCATGGGTATGATAAATTGTGATATGTATGAATTCATTTTTATTATCGTTTCTAAAATTATGATAAATATAATTTTAGAACATTATCTGATAATGGTATATATAAAAAATTATATTATGTTTATTAATCTCCCAATGTTTTATCAATACACAATATCTATCAGCATCAGATATGGAATATCCTATTTCATGAATTATTCATTAATTAATATAAATATTCCCCCTCTCATCACCACAATAGTCACTGTCCATCCAACTTGAATGGTTGTAATAGGGTATTCATAATACTGACTACATTAATGAACTATTACATGATATATTAAGTGGATTAACAAATATTAGAATCCTTAAAATGAATTTAGTAACACTTTGAGTAATTGTTACTCTCTCTCCTGCTTTGGAATTCTAATATTGGTTTGAACATAGTTAATTTCACCGAAAACATCAGGTTATACAAATCCCATAAATGAAATCACTCGGACTATGTCCAGATAAAAACATTGAATGATGATTTGATATTAATGTATGTACTGTAATGCTATTCAAATTTAATATATATTACTAAACTTTTTATCATTATGCTTTACATTCCAATTTTATCTTGATTACTTGATTATTAATATTAAGGTGATTAACAAAATGTATTAACCATATATAAGATAATGAGAATGAATAATCCAATTTGTTTTAGTTCTACATTACATTCTCATTAATTTATTAATTTATGTGATCATGAAAATATATACATAATAAAATTAATAATGAACTTGATAGAAAGATTATAAAAATTGGGGTTATCAAGATATTTTATTAATGGTTAGTTAATTTAGAATATGAAAAAAAAACATCACACTGGGGGGAATCACCTTGTACCATTTTATTATTTGTATAGAAAATTTCCACCTATCAACCATTATATCATTTTTGGAATGGTCCCACCATAGCCCCAAACATGAAATACCTCCACTATATATGAATCTCCATAGATTACCTAAGCATTTACACACTCACAGTTTTGGGGAATTGAATGTTTGGATATCTGGATCACCTAAAAGAATGTGTGGGATAATAGGCCCTTATATAACGATATGTGGGATGACATGAAGAATTTGAATTTAATTTAAAAATAAATATAATAATTCAAATCATAAACAAAGGTTTTTTCTATTCTCATGATTATTTACATACATGAAATGAATTATGCATTTAATAAAGTGGGATCTAATTATCTTCATTCTTATTTATGAAAAACGTTTACCGAATTAATTAATTATATTAATTAATTAATTAATTATTTTATCATAAATAACAACACAATTTTCCTTAGATTATCATCAATTATAATCTTAAAAAATACAATAAAATTATTTAATATTTTCTACGTAAAAAAATGTACCTTTGATTGAAAACAATATGTACCCATCTGAACTACCAAAATTTATGTTGTAATTAGTAAGTTATTATTTTTGTGAAATCTTGTATTCAAAACATATCACATTATGTCAAGAAATGTACTAACATCATAATGTCATCGTATAACACATGGTATTTACATAGAATTTAATGTTTCAATATGCATGGGTATTAAATGTATTGTGCCATATTCCTAATATAACAATCCAAACATTACAAAGAAATTAATTAAGCAATTAATATCAATGTAAAACCCTTTATAAGATGTGTATTATTTACATATGGACCACAATAAATGGTATGTACCAGTAGGAAACATACTTTGTATCTTGTGTCATATAGCCACAATCCATAGCAACTTAGATGATTTTTTTGAATTTATTGTTTTAATAAAATTATTATATTTTATTTTATTTGAGATAGTAAATAATAATAAGACATTATCTGATTATTTGGATTAAAATATATAATTATTGAATTGAAACTAGAAAGATATATATAAATCAGTTAATGAAATTTTAATAATTTCAACAGATTATTTTATTTATCGGATACCTAATGTTGGTTCTCAGTGTATTGAAAGGAATACAAGGGGAGTTTACATATCAACTATTCTACACATAATTTATTAGATGTTATGTACGTCGATGATAAATTACATGAAATACAAAATTAAATCAAAAATTAATTAGATGAATGAAATCATGTACTAATGTGCAGTATCATAATTTTTTTATTTATAATTAACATAAAAATAAGTAATTACGTAGAGATTAATTTTTTATTGATGATGGATATGAAATTATATACATCATACCATTATTTAATTTTACTGATAAACACTAGATTCTCTCTTCTAGTGATCAACACATTTCCCACAAACCTCCAAACATCACCATATGAAATTTTCAGTATTATATCAATTGATCCAAATGTATTCAATGTTCTCCTTTGATAACCACAAGTAAAAAACTTCAATTTTTTCACTAATATATATATATATATATTCTATTGATATTGTTTTAAGCGGAGGTTCAGCCTCTGTTCTTGATAGAATTCATGGATAACAGATCTCTCTATGAATTTCTTATGATTCTACATATTTAATTTTTCAAAATATAGCATTGGGATATATTTTCTTTGAAAATAATATAATTGATTCTATATACCCCTCAGGTTATAAAATAATAATTTCAAACACACCATTATTATTATTATTATTAATCCATAGGGAATCCCATTTAAATAAAAAAAAAATATATTATAATTTCTTGAAATTCTCTAAACGCTTGAAAAAAATTATGCTCAATATATAAAATAATATTAAAATTATATTATTTCTCAATAGACCTAATGTGAAAGTTGACTATTTAAAATTATACTTTCATCACGTTATCAATAATCAGATAGGATGCATTCTAGACCCATAAACCTATTTTCCTAATGTCTCATGTGTTTACATTATTTTATTTGAAAATTCCTATAAAATACCCTGGAGATGGATTTATATAGTCTATATAATTTCCATGAAGGACCTATGATATCAAATTATACTAATGAACTGTTGGGTGAAATAAATTCTCACATTATTAATTAATTTAATATTACTCATGGTGGAAACAAGATATCAAAATTCCCCAAAAACATTTATCATAAGGGTTTTAATCAATTCGTTAAAGTACGTGACATATAATATCCATTAATAACAATTATAATGTCTAAGGATCAATACACATTTCCATATATATGAACACCCTATGATAAATATAAATGTGGACTTCCTACTAGTGGGTCTTGTAATTAATATTTCCTACAACTGAAATTATCATGGGAGTAAATAATGAGATGGTGCCTCAAATTAATATGATTCTCCAATCATGAAAACATGTGTCATTTAAATATTTAAATTCTTCTATCTAGCAATAAATGATTAATATTAATGATTACTATTGTGGATATTCTAGGTTCTCATCTTAGCAGATAACTTCTATGACCTTTCATTGTGACACCTAATCTTGGGAAATTATCAAATAATAAGATATGCATGAGAAAAATTATGATTTAATAATTATTTTCAAAATATTAAATCAATGAATTCATTTTACATATATTACACTAAATTTGGTTCTAGGGAACCAACTACATCAATATATACTAGGATAATTGTGACATATATATATCATAATATTCTCTAAAATTTATTATCAAAAAATGATATCAATATTACAAAATGATGGTGTTGTTGTTGATCAATGACTATTATTATTCTACCCATTACCAAGTTAGGGAGGATATCAATGGTCAATATTATCTAGTTATAAAATATCCTTTAACACTAACCGTAATGAGGATTGAAATGGATCCAAATATATTGGACAGTCTATGTATGAACATGGTTATAATAAATGAATAATATTCGTAATATGATCATATAACTACTCAACCATAAATTCTCGAATGTATTAATGAATTAAAAATATATGATGAGGTGATAAAGAAGAAGGAAGTAATTAATTTGATGTTCATATTTTTGAAATATGGAGTAAATTTTTCTGAACCAAAATATGTGTCACATCTAAACAATAACTGAAGGGCGAGATTGTAACTTATTTCCATTGATCACCCTTACATATTAATCTAAAATAGATTAAAATTTATATACATGTTAAGAAAAATCATGTGTGAAAACATGAAGAGGGATAATATAAGTTTCTATCTAAATGAATAGTATTCTAACATATCAAGGATGAATGAAAAAATATTAGTATATGATCCATAAATTTTTTGTACCCATATAAAAATGGCTAAACAAAAACATATATATTTTCATTGGATTCCATAGGACTACTAATGATTTTATTCAATCATGTTATTGGTTGATAAACATTAATTCTCACTGCATTTCAATTCATTCATATAATATTTCTCCCTCATATATCCCCCCAGGATATATGTAAGGTACATGGTAGGAATGGGTGAATGTCTACTCCCTACTGTATGAGATCATGATCTGACAATTACTTCAATGATTTAGGGAAGATTTTACGAGTCATTGAATACATATTAGAGATTAAATATTTCTTATCAACCTTATATAGATGGTTAGTCTCAATAAACCATTCCAACTCTATAGGATATGTTAAATCAGGTTCAATAGATTTCTAAGGATACTGAAATAATCTCCCTCCCCTTGTGGATTTCACATAGAACAATATTATCTTTTTTAGCATTATTCATTCTCTTTACAATTCATTGGATATGTAGAGGTTTCATAATCCAATAAGAAGATATGGTGTTGGGAGAATAATCTTATGGTCCTTGATCTTCCCCAAGAGATGATATTAATTGTTCTAATCCTTAAATGTCATAATTAATCTAATTTTTTTTAATAAAAATGATTTTTCATGTTGTAATTATTATGATCTAGATATTGAGGTTATATACAATGTGTTCCTTAAAATATTGGAATGTTAGAAATTTGTAGGGTTTGGGAAGAAGGGAACGAATGTTCATTGATACATTTCCCCTCTGAGATATTGGATGACATAAAAGTTATGCCATATCAGTAAGAAATCCTACCACAACATTCATATGTAAAGTATGTATTTCATGCATCTATCATGAAGATGTACATACTAAAAACCACTTATGTATTGAATCCACAAGTGTTACCACTGGAGAATGTTAATTTATAAGACTATTAGCTAGTGATGAGTTTTGATCCCAGAGACAATGTTTTATTGAATTAGAAAAATAAACTTGACAATGTGTTATGACAGAACAATGACATTGAAAATGTAATGTGGGTACAAGAAGAGTTATTGATGCAATAGTACCCTAATAAATTTTATTGTAAGAAAAATAAATAAATGGTAAAATGTTTTATGGAAGGATGAATGTGGCGACCTGATATGTAATAATTGTAATGGAATTCTATAAATAAATGTCTTATTAAATGATGCAGTTATAGAAAACACAGGAACTAATTTATACTTTTATAATAGGTTTGATATAAAAGGAAATTAAACATCTTAACCATTGAAGATATAGAAATTTTATTTTCTTCGTATCAAAGATAAACACCTTTAATATGAAAATGAAAATTTTTAGTTAATTTTGGATTGGGAACTCTATAATACTCTAATCATACCCTCACATGAAAGTATAAATTATTAGGATATATATACATCCAAATTTAATTAGGGGATAAATTCATATTCTTAAAAAATCCAATTATGAATATAGAATGCAAAAAATAAATTAGATCCCCAATAATTTAATGGAATGTTGGATTTATTAAACAAGAATGTTACTACTTTAACTAAATTAGTATGTTTCTATTTAGATGAACATTTTTAGGTGGTGTATATGTATATTTACATTCATTAATTATTCAATTATCTTTATTGAAATCATTGGACTCATTAAAATTTATTCCCAACCTCTATAAAATCATAATACATTATTCCATTTATTAATTGGTTAATAAAATTAGATTTATTCTTAATTAATATAATAGAGGGTTCATGTATTGTCAAAGAAGGTATATTAATATATACCTTCTTATGTAATGAAATATTAACATAAAATAAATATTCCACCATGAGCTAATTTTATATTAAATTTTAAATTATTTTAATGTACAAATTATAATATATTTATATGAATTAGCCTCCAAAATTAGAAATTATATTTTATTATTTTGGATTCTACACATGTCTAAATTTATTAAATTCATATCTAATGACAAATAATTTATCCTATAAATTCAATTCAATGAATAAAAATTAAAATGTGCTAAATTTACGTTATATCTATTATAGAACTCAGTGATGTAATAAAATGAATCAATAATATTTTATGGAATAGTTGGTACATTCTATCATTAGTGTATCCATTCCCCATAAACATACCTGTATTTGAAAACATAACCATCTCAGATTCACATGATACCTAAAATCATATCTTATATATGAAGAAAAATGGTGAATAAATCCCTTAAAAGATATGGTATATAAAACTAAATATAAAGGGTCAACATCCTACAAGAAATATATTCTAGTTCTATGCTTCCATGTCCAAAAACATTGATGCATTAATTATTCCCATTGTAAACATCTTTATGATAATATTATCATTAAATGTTTTGAACATAAAAATATCCTTGAACATGTGCACATTGGATCCATAATCAATCCAACATATCTTCTTCATTTATGTCATATAAACCCTATATATCCTTAAAAATAGATTCTCTTAAGTTAACATATCGTAAGCAGGTATGTCAAAATTATTTTTATAGATACATTCCCTTTAAAATTACTTGGGTTTTCCACAATCTAAACATTATATTTTCTTATTATACGGATATCTTTTATTCTTGAATAATTTAACATTATTCATGAAATGTATGGCAGAGTATGATGGTTTCATTAAATAAACGACATTAATATTGTTATCAACTTCTTATATCATTACCATATCACTCATAAAATATTGTACATAAAATTTATGAATATTTTTTAGATATCCCAAGTACAGATCCTCAATATTTTTGATGAATGGTTTAGCCATCAATCAATAAAGGTGTATATTTACAAATAACTGTATCGACGTGGAATTTTTTTTCTATATTTACTTTAAGAGATTTTTTTAATTAATTTATATATCACGAACATCATCTATCACTGACTTGTTTTCATGCTTCTTTAAATTATGATATTTAGAAATTATAAATTTATTTTTATTTTCTTCCTTATAATTATATAAGAATAAATGTTCACCCTATATATCTTGAGAATAATTAATTTTGAGAAAATAAACATATAGATGATTTGAAAAATTATATAGCATATTTTTTTCGATTGGTGTGACATCTTGAATTTGAGTAGTCTCATCGTAAATTGGGGAAATAATTTGTTCTATGATATATAAATAATTCAACACTCTATGAAGAAACTTCATATTATCCTACTACCAGTAGATGATTTTTGAATCGAGTAGGTAACGCTTCACCATATATTGTATCATCACATTATTGTATGTCGAATCCCAATTCTATGATCTATAGTTTATCAAACCCTTCTAATTTTTGGAAAATTTGTAGGAAGATAGATAGTGAAGATTGAATATTGATGCGGGAATATTGTTCATTGTTCTAATGGGTTTTATACCCCAATGATTGTATAGGGTTTACAATTCCATTATCCCTAGTTATTTCACCAATATTTTTCAAATTCTGAAAATCCATTTTTGTTAATTAAATATAAAAAATGTTTGTAATATATAACATCTGTGTTATTGAATTAAGAAACATTGATTTGATTTTCAAACTCAATTTCCCATTGTTAGAATATAAAAATTGGTTTCATCACAGAGATTGGATCTCACTCTGATGGTAAAAGAAAACCAAAATGATTAACAAATAATACAACTCATTGTGGGGTCACCCGTTCAAAATTGAAAAATGTGAAATCTATACATTTATTATTAATATGTTCTTTTACGTTTTAATTAAATTTTATATCTATTTTTATTATTATTATTTTTTATATAATAAATACATTAATTAAATATATATTAAATCCATTTATCTCAATATATATTTTTATTGAAAACAGTAATCGATGCCAATTTTTTTAAGGGATGTCCTTTAAAAGTTTATTCACCTTTTCAATGTTTGACACCAAAGGTTGTGAACCTCGTCAAATCTATCCATGTGTGTTTTCCAATTAAAAAAATTACATTATTAAAATATTTTTATGGATAATATCATTTACCATGTACCACCAAATATATATATCATGATTCAAATATAATATTCATTAACTATTCTGCCTAATGATAAAACCCTCCAACTCACTCCATATCCTTTTTTTTTTGTTTTCTAAAAGTTGCTTTAATGGTTAGTGGTAACCATGTATTAAAAATTAAAAACTGGCTGGATATCCCCGATTCCACAGTTCAAAATTCAAAATAGTATTCAACAAAACCTCTCATAACCCAAATCCATGTTAGCCAAAGCAATTTAAAAATCCAAAGGTTGCAAAAAATTCATCGAGGCCAGCGCCATTACCATGACCAGCTGGTGTCAGCCTCGAGCCACCCACTAGTAGCTGGACGAACGCCATATCGAAGCCATCACTGCTACAACACCGGTGAGAGCAGCATCGGCGGAAGCTAATAGCAATCCAAACAAAAATAAAACAGAGAAATTAATCCAAAGCAATAGACCTGAACACCATAACCTAAAAAAACTTCCATGGATAACGATTCGGTCCGCTGAAATCCTATCTCCTGCAACAAACATCATCACTGACACATACGCCATCACCCTCCAAACACCACCTTCGACTTCTCCAACCAGCAACATAGACTGTCGTGAACCATCGAACCGTTGTAGAACACAATTTTTCCCATAAAACCAACACTGCTGACATCATCACTAACCGAAAAATCACCGGAGACTGACAGAGTCTATCATAGCCACCAGAAACAATAGCACCAGACACTTTCAATATTGTTGAGCATGGATCAAGACTCCTAGAACTCTGAAATACCCTCGAACAACACCTCCAAATGCTCTAGTGAAAACCACCTCGCCAGACCGACTCGACGAAGAGAGACATTACTCGAAGAAAGGGAAGATAATTAGGGGAAAAGACCCTATAGCGAGTCAAGAGGATTTCCAAAAACTATGACCAATCAACGAGCCTTCCCCCGCACGACCACCAAGCCATCACCAACATAATCACCAAAAATCAGCATCTATGAGCCTTCACCCGCACCGCACGATCCAAAAACCCCAACAGAAATAGATCCAAAACTAAAAAACATAATAGAATAATGAAGAATAAAATGGGATTGAAACCATAGATGGACCCAGAACTGGAATCCAAGGACAAAAATGTGAAAGGAAAAACTGAACAAGGAGATATGGTTGAATACTAAAAAAAATCCATCAAGAACGAGGGAATGAAACCCTATGTAAAGGAAGGAAAAACTATGGAAGCTGGGAAGCTGGGAAGCCGGGAGGCCACTCTAGATAGAACATCAGGGATGAGACCCTAGAAATAAAGGAGGAGATCACTCTTGGGAGCTCGCCGAGATATAGAAGGTAGCAATCCACCACCTGGGGGGTAAGATGATGAAGGAGTAGAGGAGCGTTCTCAGGAGAGCGCTACGGGAGATAATGGGGACATCCTCACCGATATGTAACTGATGATGTATCATATTATCCCTAATGATACAACAAATAAGTGAGTTACACAAATATGGGAATCGTTAAATTGGGGTTGTCGTGAGAGGTTATTGGATCCATGAGAAATTATTGAAAAATAAAATGTTTCATATGTTAGTGTAGGGAAGATGGTTTTTCCTTCTGTATTTCATGATAATAGATAATTTTATGGAAGGGAATTAAAATGTACTGACATCGTGTTGAAATTTTCATTTAAGGAGTCAGAAGTATGACTCTAATTTTATCTGTAATATCATGACCTTTCGTGATGGTACAAATATGTTTAACTGTTTGGACACATTCTTTTGATTCAATGTAATAATTTTTTTTCTAGAGTATGTGTATATTTGGGGGTGTCTAAGGGTGTTTGGTACCATAAAATAGGTGAATGGGCCAAGAAAAGGTAATTTGTATGGTTGGTGCATGGTTATAGAAAACCATAATCCTGTAATTAGAAACCAGACATCTTTGCGACCCTTTCAAGCAGATTCCAGCACACCATTGTTGTATAGTTTTCCAAACCATATGTGTTTTCATAGGAAACAATGAAACAAATCACTTATTTTATAGTCGGGGTCATATGGTTGTCACACGATTTTGGTAACCTTGTGATATTAAACTATGGCCCATAAAAAGTGGGAAATTTTATTGTTTCATCCGAATAATATTTTTGGTTCCCCTGTTTTCACCCCATTCGACCCACTCTGTCCTATGTTAATAACCAGCAGCCAGCTCTTCCTTAATTTATGTTTCTCCTTCAATTTATGGACATGTGAAATAATTTTTTTGTCTTAATCAATTATATAAGTGGATCTAATACTCATATTTTATCTATTTTATGGAATATGTCATGTCTAAAATTTGTTACCATTCGAAAAAAGAAAAAACCTCAATTTTAAAAGGAATATATGTCTTTTTATATATTGGTTTTTCAGTTCATGTCATGGGAAGCGTTTGGGAATATAATCATCCTGGAGCACAAGGTTGGTGGACATTAATATTTTTCCCATTCTTGTGAGGAAATACATGTGTGTATTGTTGTTTTAATTGGTTATTTGTGTTTCCTTATAATGGATAATGGAATGTGTTATGGGACTTATACTGAGTTGTGGATTCCATAACATGCCTCATTGGGATCCTTATGGTTGTGTGGACAAGCCTTTGTCTAATCATGGGGTTTTAAAAATCCTTAAAATGGATTATTCAATTATGTAATATTGAATTATGTTAAATGTGGGAAATATGGGTTATGAATTGTTATTTAGCATGTGTGCCTTAATAAAGTGTAATGTTATTTGACTCTACATTATATTTTTACTAGGTCTATGTGGTTCTTATTAATTTATTTTAAAGGAAAAATTAAAAATATGTTGTGGATCCATTTCTTTAGAAATTTTTTAGTGATTGTTATGAATGGTTGAAAATGTAAATAATTGTTTTGGGGAATTTTAAAATGATTTAAATATGAAGATCGGTGTTTTATGGGTGGTTTAAAGATGATTTCAAATTGAGTATTTTTAATTTTGATAAATACTATGATGATTTTTAATGGTCTATTGGGAGCATATCCATTGAATTAATATATATGTTATAGAGGTATATTCAATAATGATTAAGTTGTTATGTAAAATGGATTATTAAATGACCAAATTGTTGAATGGGCTAAGTTGATGATATTTCATAAGCAGATGATTAGCGTGGTTTGAAAAGTATCAAATGGAATAATGTGATTTGGTGTCATGGTAATTGGTCTATGGTAAGAAAAATGGAAATTTATTAGATGGATATTCTAAGAAAATATAATTTGTAAAATCAATAAGGCTAGATGGTTAACCATATTAGGAATGAAATGAAAATTTTATATGTTATGTGTATTGGTTATGAAGGGATTGTGATATGGAATGTGTGTTAATTTTACTAATAATAATATGAACATGGCTAGGTTGTATGTGGGGAATTGATATGAGATTATATTCGTTCAGTTCAGGAATGACTAAGTCTCTATGTTTACCCCTATAATGTAGGCGTTTGGGGAATGAGACTGAGGCTTTATTCCCCTGGTAGTTTCATTTGAAGAGATTACCTAAATTAAAGCTCCATGGTATGATTGATTTATTTGATTATGATTTCATATCCATAGTGATAGAGATTGATTGAAATATTCCCTTATTCATGGAAATTGAAGCCCTTAGTCTGTAGTTTTAATGATTTAAATGCCTAATATGTGGGATAAATTGTTAGAGTGATCATGTAAATATTGTTAACTAATGGGAATGTTATTGATATTGATTAGTGAACACACATTGTTGTTAAATGTGTGTGTTACCCATTCTATTATGGATTATAATACTACTAAGAATTGAGTTAAATTTTTTAATTTGTTATCTCTAGAGATCATAATAGATAAAATGAATAGTAGTTAATTACTTATATGATTAACACATTTCATTTTTTATGTTCCACAATTTCTTATTCCAGAGACTATTGTATTGAGTATTAATATTTTAGACACCATTGTTGGATGCCTACTAATTTGTACTCACACCCTTATCGAGCCACCATGACACATATGTACTTGAGAAGTTGAATCTTATATTTGAGTACAGGTTCAGAACAGAGACATAGTGTTTGGTTCAGTCATGGGATAGTTGGATGGATCATGTGTTCTCACAAAAATGGGATTTGAATTAGGAATGTGCTCTATATATTTGGGTAGTTTTGGTTTTGGGTCATTATTTGATGAATTCCTTTCATGAAGTATAATTGACTTATTTTTATAGTATTTGATACTTCATAACAAGATTGAATTTGTTCATATGTTGAAAATTTAATTTATTCCTCTGATTATTATATCTATTGATATTATTTTTTATATTGGATTTCTATGAAATGTATTTATAGTCTCCCAAAATATATCCAAAAACTTGTGACTTGGGTCGGAAGCATCTACCATACATCGAGGCATGCATGAGGTCAGGTGATGACCCGATATGAAGTATCATTATGTGACCATTTGGTTGGGATGTTAAAATGTGGTGTCTTAGAAGGTATGTTTTCTTAAATTTTAGGGCATGGTATATAATAGAATATGGAATTATCACATCATATTTATGATATCTTTCTAATTTGGATGCATCCCTACATATGAGGGTAATACCGGTTTCCATGAGTAGGGAATGGTATTTTATTTTGTTATTTTATAGTTATTTTGTTTTTCATACCTTGAGTAGTGAACCTAGATTTGATTTTACTGATGCATGGTGTTTATCTCTTACTTTTTGTTGAAAGAGAGGGTGTGTGAGTTCATGAATCATGTTAGGAAGATATAATAGATATGTTATCTATATGTTACATGTTATTAAGTAGTCAATGACATGATGTTAAACTCAATAGTTGTATAGGTGGAATTGAATGATAATAATGTACATTGAAAAGTGTATGAAAGTTGTTTTTTAAAATTTAATACCACGGTTTTTTAAAAAAAATGTAAAAATTCCTCAAATTTTAAATTTAATAATGATTTAATTTTTGAAATTTTAGTTTAACAAAAATATTTTGGAATGTGTAAATTCGTTGGTTTTACAAATATAATATATTGTACAGTAAAACCATTTTTTATTACTACTGATTAAATACAAAGGGAGATAAAACATGATTGGATTTTTTGGATTGTTGGAAATGTGTATTCTTGGAGTTGTGATTGGTTCTTTTGTATGGGTGTTTGGAGTGGTGGGAGTTCCCTAGTTATAGACCTTAGTTTCGGGTTGTGAGACATGGTTGGGTTTTGTTGTATACTAAAAAATATGTTATTATTATTCCCATGGTATGGTTGGGATCATGGGTTTCAAGATGTTTTTGGGTAATGTGGATTTTAAAATTCAAATGTTTTGTGATCATGGATGTTGTTTATTGGACCATAGAGTAGTTTTTTCTCTCATGGTGTTGACATATGTGTGTTTGTTTTCGCGGTGTGAGGATTGTGGTAATTTTCTTCTGATGGGAGTTAGATGTAATATTTTTTGGACTAAGTGTTGTGGAGATAATGTGTGTGGCATGTTGGTTGTGTTTTTATGTGCATGGATTAGATTGAGAGAGCCACTGACCATTTATAGATGTAACTCTAGGCTAGGGTGTTGTTGGTGTTTAATCGTCAATGATGCCCTATGAGAGATGCCAATAGGGTTTTATAAAATCAGTGATGTATATGAAATAGGTATGTGTTTTGGAATTGGTTTGATTATAAAATTGTGTGTTTTTAGTGCAATTTTATCCAAGAGGGATAAGATAAATCGTTTGTGGTTTTGGAATTATGACATCAATGGTGGTTGTGAGTTGAATGTTTTGGGAATCAATGACATTCTCAAGGAAGGTTAGGCCAATGGTGAGGTTTCCATAATATGTGAAGCAGATGAAGATGATTTGGATTTGTGATTGAATTGTGGTTAGTGATTTCTAGTGTGGGTAATGATAATGGTTATTAATTATATTGTTACTCAAAAGGAAGTTGATTTGATAAGATTAGTTGTAAAGATTGATTTCAATGATTCAAGGTTATTATGATCCTTATCCTTCGGATTTTTTGGTTTTTGATGAGATAGTCAATGTTGAATGTTGTACAACATTACTAGGGTGACCTTAGTGTGGTTGGATTTTCATTTCATGAAAATGACACTCGGAGTGGTGGTGGTCATGCAGATGTACATGGTGATGTGAATGATTCGTTTTTTGTTGAAGAAGTGGAAAATTCATTTATTCCATGAGGGTGAAGGAATGTAATTCATTGTTAGATGAGTTATTAGATATTGGACCTATGGATAGTGGTGAAAAATTTCAGTGTCCAAGAGTCATGTACAGTGTGTGGTCGCATGATTTTATAAGAACATGAATGCTTTGATGTAAGATCCCAGTTAAAAAAAATTAAAATTAATGGTACTTTTTTTAAGTAGATATTTATAATTATCCTTTCAAAAATTACTTTTCCACTTCTATGTTTAGAATTTCAAGAAAAGGTCTTCTATAATTTTGTTCAGTATGTTATTTGGAGTCTAATGAAACCGAATTGTTTATTTGTGAATAGTAACATACCATTATGATTAGTTATATGAATAGTAACATGAACTTAATGAATAATAAATTTTATTATTATTTTATTTTCTTAGGGAATGATGATAATAACATCTGGGTTAATACTTCATCATGATATAGAAGTTGTTATAGAATTTGAATTGTTAATTTTTGAATTAAGAATGTTTTTATTTAAAAGTTAAATTTAATATATTTATAAAATTATTTTCAAAAAATGGACTTCATTTTTTGAATCTACATATCGATAAATAGTTATGGTAAATTTTTGGAATACTTTAGAAACTGTTGATTATTCAGTGAATAGAAAAAAAAATACAGTTCTTTGTTTCGGTATGATAATGAAATCATTAAAATGTAATAATGATGTCATAAATATGGTAAACTTGTGTATAGTTAAATAAGATAAGAGGTGTCCCAAGTGGCATATACCATGGGAAAATAGCATGGGTAAGCCCCTGGTTTTGCAAATACCACCCATGAGGTGTCCCTTTGAAATTATTAAAATAATCCCTCACTTTTCCTATAAATACCTACTCTTCCATGCATTGAATTCATTCCAAATTATCCCTCAATGAAGATCTATCCTCCTTACCTTCATAGTAGTCCTCCTAAGGTTTCCCCAAGAACCCAGGGTCCCATCCTTCGTGTTCTAAGGGTTACTCTACAAGGTAAGAAAATTATCAATTTCATTATTTTTCAATTCATGTTCTCTTTTATGTTGTATAACATTCAAAATTCCATACCATGTTATTATTTTCTTACTATTCATGATCTAATCTATATTATGATTTATTTCTGGATGGGTGACCCTTGTACCCTCTATTTGTAATATTTTCTAAAACCATGTTATGGAGCCGTTAGGCTTCCGAATTTTTGTAAGCGATTTCACAATAATGGTTTTATTTTGAGTTAATTTCTTATTATTTAATCATATCTCTATAAAAAAGATGCATGAAATATTTAGAATCAAGTATATTCCGGTATTTCTCATGTTCATGAGAAATTCACGATCAATCTTCATCTCTTCCCCCACTTGTTCAAGTAATTAGAAACATTGTCCGTGATATGTCAAATTACCGACATCGTAGACGATGTGATTTCAATTTCCATTAATTATTTAAAGTCTTATCATTAAACCATTTTTATGATTTTACAAGGTTATTATATATGTTTTTGGACTAACTCATGGTTCTTAAATTCATTTCTACTCATGGTTTTAATTTATTAATCAAAATGAGGTTTTTATTATCAAAGAACAACTAAAATGATCTAAACCAACATCATTAATGTTATAACTTATGAATCATCCTCATGAAAGAATTAAAAATGATAAATTGAATAATTTATTTTACTAAATATATGTAATTACTTATCCAATCCAATTTTGTAATTTCACATCCAATCAAAAATATCATCCATCATGAACCAATCTTGGAAATCATGTAAATATTTACCCAAAAAAAAGTGCAAGGGGAAAATACTAAAAATTCAAGGGTGAAATGATGTTATTAAATTATCATATAAGATGTAATAAACATGAACATTTTTATATAAAATATTAATAACACTCTATTAATCATTATACAATTGGTTTAAACATGTCTGAATTTAGAAAAACATGAGGTTAAGAAGTTCTTGACCCGATTTCAATTCTTTGGGTTAACCTTCTACTACATTATTTATGTTCTATTTAATTTGTTTGTGTGATTGGTTCTCTTAATATCATATTTTATTATGTTTATTTACAGTATATATGCATACTCCATCCAGTCTATTAATTCTCTCAACAATTTTATGATATTTATACGGGATTTTCTTTAAAAATCCTTATTTTAAATTCAGTTTTACGAAATTCCAAAGAAATGTTCTTATGGAATTATTCATTTTGTATGATTTTGTTTTTCATATATGGAATTATTAATGATCAATGCTGGGACATATATCTCCTTCCAATGCATTGGGTATGAGTAAGATGAAGGTCGACCGTATGGTTACTCCAAGTGTAACTGCGATGGTTACACAAAGTAATGTAGCCGTGAGGGATACAAATTATAATGTATCCACGAGTGGTTACAAGATTATTTAAGTAATGACCCAAGATACGTATATGATTATATTTATGTTCTCATGTTTTTTTGGATCTTGTGTAAATATCATGTTACACAAAATCAGTATGTATGAGGGAAAAGAATTTCATTTGAAAATGTTTTCATACGTTATGAGTATTCATGGACTAATGTGCTCTTTCCCTATTTTTCATAACATACTATGATTTTGTGCTCATCCCATCATTATAAATTATTTTCATAGGTTATTGGATGTGTATGACAAGGAAGGAAGCCATGTTAAATTTTGATGAATTGTCACGGAGCCTCATTTTATGTTTTTATGTTTTATATTTTGAAAAAAATAGAAACTATTTTCATGGTATCCACCGTGTAATAACGTGTAATGTTAGGAATGTATTTTCCTAATTCTATAAAGATATAAACATGAAATTATCCCCAATGTAAAAGGAATTGTTTTCATGAGTAAATTCAAGATTATGTTTGAAATATGGTCGGGTCCTTATAGTTGGAATCAGTGGAAATGTTTGGACAACTTTAGGGATTTGGAGTTTTCGTTAAACATGTGGTTAGTCTGTATGTCTATTCTTTAAGTTAAATCCTTGTTTTATATCTTTTTGATATTAAGGAAAATCATTTAAAAATAAAAATAGCAGGATCCCAAATGACATTCATATCTCTTTTTGATGACATTGTGGCAATAATTATTGCAATGTCATGTCTCGATGACATTGAAACATTTTCTGACATACAACTCACTTGCAAGAAATTGTTTGAGATATCAAACACCTCAACTATACCTCGATACCATCGAAGATCATGGTTTGTATTTAATTAAATTCTATTTTCACAATATTCTAATATTTTCATGAAAGGTAAATATTATCAAGAAATTTTAAAATATTTTACCTTATCCTGAGATTTTCAAGAATATTATGATTTTAAAAGAGGTGCTGAAGAAGGAGACCCTTGTGCAACCTATTTTTATTTTCTTTTATAGTATACATTATCAACACATATTTATGGTATTTTAAAAGGACCGTTTATTGAAAGTTTCAACACAAACTCAGTCTGACTATTTTATAAAAATTATGTTTTATCAGATTTTTTGAAATTATATGTCCTACATGATTATTTTCCAGAACTATTTTTCTGTGAACACCCATATGACACAAGTTGTTCAAGGTGTATTTGGATAAAGGAAGAAAATGATTTTGATAGATCTCTAAATAATTGTTTCAATGCATGGACCATCTATTAACGTGGGCAAGACGATGATGAGACATGGTGGACAGCATGATCAAGGTACCCTCACTTGTTTAATAAGTAAATAAATTGTGAGGACAAAATTTCTGAAAGGTGGAGATAATGTAACAACCTAGTTTTTTTAAGGAAAATAAATTGAAATGCATGGAACTTTTTTTTATGTAGATATTAATAACTATATTTTAAAACATAACTTTTCCACTTCTATGTTTTCAATTTCATGAAATTGGCATCTACAATTGTATTCAGTATATTATTTCGAGTCTAATGAAACTGACATGTTTTTTTGTGAATAGTAACTTACCATTATGAATAGTAATATGAATAGTAACATGAACCTAATGAATAGTAAATTTTATTATTATTTATTTTTTATAAGGATTGAAGCTAATAACATCTGGGTTAATTTTTCATCGTGATATGGAAGTTGTTATAGAATTATAATTATTAATTTTTTAATTAAATATGATTTTATTTAAAAATTAAATTTAAATTATATTGAAAATTATTTTCAAAAAAAAAATTCTTTTTCAGAATCTATATGTCGATAGATGGTTGAGGTATATTTTTGGAAATCTTCTAAAATAGATGATTTTTCTGTGAATAATAAAAAATACAGTTTTTAGTTTCGCTGTGTTAATGGGATCATTAATAATGTAATAATGATGTCATAAATCTGGTCTACGTGGGTATAGTTATATAATATTTTAGGTGTCCCAAGTGTCTTATACCATGGGAAAATACATTGGTCAAGCCCATGGTTTTGCAAATACCACCCATTAGGTGTCCCTTGGAATATATTAAAAACAACCCTCACTATTCCTATAAATACCAACCCTTCCCTTCATTGAATACATTCCAAATTTTCCCTCAACGATGATATGGCCTCCTTATTTTTATATCAGTCCTCCCAAATCTTCCTCAATCCCCCAAGGTTCCAACCTCTATGTTCTAAGATTTACTCTATAGGGTATGAAAATTCTCAATTTCTTTCTTTTTCCATTAAATTTCTCTTTTATGTTGTATAACCTTCAAGATTCAATACCAAGTTCTAATTTTCTTCTTATTGTTGATCTACTATATATTATGATTCATTACTGGATGGGTAACCCTTGCCTTCTCCCTTTTTAATATTTTTTAAAAGCATGTTGCGTAGCCGTTAGGCTACCGAATTTTTGTAAGCGATTTCACAATAACTCTTTTATTTTGAAGTCTTTTCTTATTATTTCTTCATTTATCTATACCCAAGTGTTATGAAATCTCCAAAATCTTGTATATTATGTGTTTTATCATTTTTAGGGAAATTTTGTCTTCGTTATTCTTCTATTCTCCCACTTTTTAAAAAACTTTAAAACATTGTCCGTGATATGTCGAATTACCGACATCATGGACGATGTGATTTCAATTTCCATTAATAATTTCAAGTATGGTCATGAAATAATTTATATGGTTGTAAAAGTCTATAATATATGTTTTATGACTCCCCCATGGTTCTGTAATTCTTTTGTACTCATGGTTTTAATTTATTAAATGAAATGAGGTTGTAATTATCAAAGAACCACTAAAAAGATCTAAACGAACATCATTAATGTTTTAACTTATTAATCATCCTTATGAAATAATTGAAAATGATAAATGGTATAATTTATATTACTGTATATATGTAAATACTAATCCATTCCAATTATGTAATTTCACTTCCAATCAGCGTGATCATCTATCATGAACCAATCATGGAAAATCATGTACAGAATTCACCCAAAAACAGTGTAGGGGGAAAATACTAACAATTAAAGGGTGAAATGATGTTATTAAATGATAATATAAGATGTTATAAACACAAACATGTTTTATTAAAATATTAATAACACTATTTTAACCATTATACAGGGGATTTAAAAAAATTGATGTAAGACAAACCCGAGGTAAGGGAATTATTTACCTGATTTCCATTCTTTGCGTTAACCATCTACTTAATTTTTTATGTTCTATTTAATTTCTTTGTGTGATAGGTTCTGTTTATATTATGTTTTATTATGTTTATTTACAGTATATATACATACTCCATCCTATTTTCAATGCCTCTCTTCAATTGTATGATATTTATAAGGGGTTTTCTTTAAAAATCCTCATTTTATATTCGGTTTTATGAAATTCCAAAGCGATGTTTTTATGGAATTATTCATGAAGCATGATTATGTTTTGGTTCTTGGGAATTATTTATGATGAAGGGTGGGACCTATATCTACCTCCAATTCATTGGGTATGAGTATGTTGTAGGTCAGTCGTATGGTTACTCCATGTGTAACTGCGATGGTTACACAATGTAAGGTAATCGTGAGGGTTACAAATTATAAGGTAGCCAAGAATGGTTACAAGATTATGGTAGTAATGCCCCAAGATACCTCTATGATTATTTTTATGTTCTCATGTTTTTTTGGATCTTGTGTAAATCTCATGTTACATTATGTAAGTATATATGACTAACAAGCATGTCTTTTGAAAATGTTTTCATACGTTACGAGTATTCATTGACTAATGTGCTCTTTCCATATTTTTCAACCCTTACTGAGCATTTATCCTCATCCCAAGTTTTTAAATGATTTTAATAGGTTAATGGATGTGTAAGACAATGCAAGTAATCCATGATAAATGATGAAGAATTGTCAATGAGTGTTGTTTTATGTTTTAATGATTTATATTTTGAAAAAAATGGAAACTATTTTTATGGTATCCACTATGTAATAATGTGTAATGTTATGAATGTATTATCCTAACTCTCCAAAGATATAAACATGAAAATATCCCCAATGTAATAGGAATTGTTTTCTTGATTAAATTCAATATAATTTATGAAATTAGGTCAGGTCCTTATATTTGAGGGGATCTCATAGTTGTATTTGTTTGTAATGACATGATGTTGTTTTGGAGGGATGAATATGTGTCATTAGATAAGTTCCTTCAATGTTTTTGAGTGTGATCATAGTGGAAGGAACATGTTCCATGTAAGATAGTTGATTTTTGGATTAGTTTGGTGGTTGATGTGTTTCTTTGTTAATCCCTGTCTCTGGTTGGAGTAACTCGATTAGGTAATGATAGAGGTTCTATGTGATATGTTAGGTTTCATCCACTGAAAGAGGTTCATAATGTTGTAGAATGTTTTGGTGGGAAATCACATCACAGTTGTGGGGTTTTATTTCAGATGAAGAGATAATGGGGTAGTAATGCCTATGATATGTTGCAGGTTAAGTTCACCTCAAAGTGGGAGGTGAAATTGATGATGTATATGTGTGGCGATGTTTTTTGAAAACACATTTTCATAGATTTCACTAGTAAATATCATTTCCAATATCTTGACATCATCTTGTGTGTGTTGAGACTATTCTGGATAAATTCGTAGTTACATGAGTTTTTTCTTTTGTTATGGGAAATAATAGTGTTTATACCATTTGGTGAGAAAATGTAGAGACGTGTGGTGTGTTGTACACCACCGACTAATTGTTAGTGAGGTCCTCAGGATGGACTGGTTGAAGAACATGGTTAGGGAATGGTTTGAGAAAAACATGTCCATGTAATTGGAATCTATGTGTCATAGGTACCCTTTTGGGTAGAGGGTTACACATGATAACACAATGGGTTTCCCAACTGTGTGAAATCTTCCATGAAACTGTACGACTTGGTCCCACATATAGAGACTTACCCGTACAATCGGCACATATTTTGGGTAACTATGAACCCAAACCATGAGGCCCTTAAAAATATTTAAATTCCAATTTCTAACCAACCACTATTACTTTTTTCCATATTTTTTCCTAGAATTCAACCCACTCTAACATTGGTGATGATTCGACATCCCCCTCATCTTCCATGGATGATATTACTTATATTCTTGGTCATTTTGAGAGATTTTTGGAGGGAATCAAATATCCGAGTGAGTATAATGTCCCACATTTCTCTATTTTATGGATTATATATTCAAGAATCTATCATCCCTTTTAGAATACCTAAAACCCATATATTTCTTTCAGATTAAATATTTGGTCATAAATGGTTCTTTGTGTTCGAATGAATGTATTTTTTGGCCTTTTAGTCCTCTTCAAGCATGATGTTACTGGTCATTAGGATTTTTCTAATGTCCTTATAATTTAAATCTGTTTGTTGTTCTACCAATGTTTTTCCATATGTCTATTCATTTTATTTGACTATGGAGTTTGGTTTATGACAAGGATTTATGTGTGAACCCCTTAATGGACATATTAAATTTTGTTACTTTTGTGGGATGAAAACTAGGTTTATCTTTGAGGTGCATCAAACCCCTGAAATGGTGAAATGAATATTGTAACATTGAATTAAGTGAACTGAGAGAGTGATGTGTTCTGTTTTGGAATTGGGTATTTGAGCTTGATTAAATGGTTATGTGATTTGGTATGATTATGGGTTTTCATAGTTTCTAATATTTTCTTATTATTTCATTTAAAATAATGAGTTATAATTGGTGTGTATCCCCATTCCTTGTGAAAATGGTTAATGAAATTTTTAATAGGTGATAAAGGAAATTAAATATTTATGGCATGTTTTAGTTTTTCCATGAAGGAAGTACTTTGATTTGAAAACATCTATAAATATGATTTCAAAGGAGTATATTGAATTTTTTTCTATACCATGATGTTGTTTGAAGGTCCATTTGGACCATGTCATTGAATTGATATCTTGTTTAGTGTGGTATATCCAATAAATAATATATTTTCAATCTAATATGACTATGAAATTTACTAATGGATGAATTGGATTAGTGAATTATGTTTAATATGGGGGGAATTTTCATGATATGAATATAATTATATTGAATAATGGGAGTTGATGAAATAATGAATGGGATAACGTATGAAGAAGTGAAATGGGTTAGACATCTACTCTAAAAATGGTAATTGGTATAATAGGTTGTGTCATGAAGATGATCCATATGTTGTATGCAATGTGAATCCTAAATGTTATGTTTATTGGTAATATATGGTTTGTGATAAGCTATTTGTTGTCAACAGATAAATAAGCATGTGAATATGGATTGGTGGTATGTGGGGTATTATAATGATTTTCAATGCCAATGGGATATGTATTATTCATTCATGAAACTCCACCCCAATAATGTTGGAGTTTGGGATGTGAGATATGTCCCTATAACCCTACTGGTTTCATTTGATGAGACTACATAGTTTGATGCTCTAAGGAAATTGTGATGTAATTTTTTCATGAATTGCTTATCCCTAGTGAGATAGGGAACCTGACCTATACCATAATTCATTGAAATTTATCATCTTAGGTCATAGTTTAAATTATGTAAAAATAATACCTATAGATGAATTGGTTAGAATGGAAAGTATATTATTATTAAAATATGGGAATGGGAATGTTTGTGACTATTGAACACCCATTGTATTTAAATGTGTGGGTATCTCATTCAGCCTTGAAATAGACTCCTAGTGTGACCTGAGTAAATTTTTTTTGATTTGGTAACTCTAGAGAACATAATGGATAAAATGGATATTATGTTAATTATATAAATAATTTCATTAATTACTTTTTACATATGGTATTTTATTATTTTCTTACACTATTGTACTTATTGGTTATTTCTTAGACACCATAGGTGGGGGCTTACATAGTTGTTCTCACACCCTTCTCAGTCCCCATTGAATATGAGTGCTTAAGCATATGGTACATGTTTTTTGGAACATGATTAGCATGTGGGCATTTTGTTAGGTCATTGTATGAGCTTGTTTTTTTTTTTGAGAAAGGTCTATTAAGACTGGGTTGGGACATGTTTCTTGGTTGGCATCATTTGAATTTTATTTGGTTTGTGACATTATTTGAATGACTACATGTCATGTAGGGTATTCCACATATTTCAATATACTTTAATATATGGTTTCATGTAATAATTTTAATTATGATTTCCATTAAGTAGTTTCAAATGGTAATTTTATATTTTGATATTATATCATATGTGAATTTACTCTAAAATGTATGCATTGTCTCCCAAACAATCCTTCATGGTCCCACACTTCTAGTCGTCTGCCTCTCGTGTATGGGATGGAAAAGATGGGGTAATGTGATTACATGTCTTGTGTAACAATATTGTTGTCATTGGAACACCCCCATATAATACTATATATAAATTAACAAATAATAACATTTGTAAAACCTATAATTAAATTAAATATACTACCATTAAATTGGATATGAAAAATAGATGAATCACATAAAGGCCACATTTATAAATATACCACATTAAACTGTATAAATTCAATTTCATATTTTATGGATTTAAAATTTGTGATAAAATAATAAAATATCAGCATAATATATAGGATAAGTCTATTTAATCTTTCCGTAAAATCATTATTTAATATTCAAATAAAATCACATTCTCAAAAAGTGGAAACCTTACGTGAATAACAACAACAAAAAATTACGGACCAAAGGGGATCAACCATTGGATGCACCGTTGAACCAAAAAACTAGAACGGAACCAAAGGCACCCAGGGAGTTCAGCCATTACAGGCGCCGCAAAACTAGGGAAGCAACCAACGTCAACCCTTTATGCAGAAACTCATTTCTTCGTCCTCAAGACGCAGCACGACCACTGCACCATTGAAATGCACATCCACACACCAGGGTAGGTCGGATCTGGATACACCCCAACAAACCAGCCACACCACGGGGTTCCCGACCACACCACGAACTCCAGGTTACCACCCATACATACCAAACCAATCCCAAAACACAATTGATGGGGAGAGATGGTGGGGAGAACCGGTCACGCCACCACCACGACAGATCTACCACAACAAAACCTCCAGCACAATCCAAAACCAAAAGGGTCCATGAACGAAACATGATACCTGTATAGAACCATCGACATAGATTGAACTATAGCAAAGGTCATTGACAGAGATCTGGAATGCGAAACCACAGGGATGACATCGAGAGACAACCTGCACAGAAAAATAACTAGAATCGGGGAAGGTGCCATAGGAGCCAGATAAAATCGCATGTCACCGAAGGAGCGAATACCAGCCTAGTGATTTTGTCAGGGGAGCTTTAATGACAGAGGTTCTTCGAAAGTGCACTGTAGGTCGTTCCAGACCATGAAATCGTCGGCCTATCTAAATAACATGATATTCCATTGATATGACATGATATTTTAATACATTTATTCTATATCATCCTTTACGTGTACAGGGTAATGCCACAGGAGTATAATATTAGATGTTTTATATTAATCCATCAATATTTTCAAAATAATTAGTAGATCAAGAAACACCTACATGTAATATTTTTTTAATTATGAAACTATAATGAATGTGTTTGTAAAGACACGTAAATTTCAAGGAAATTTTTTTCTTAATTTTCTTTGTAATTTTACAAGAACGCAGTTTCTGACGGCACCTGATTCCGAGACCTGGTGTGCCCGGAATCATTTTTCGAAGTTTGGCTCGGGAAAGTTTAGTGAACGGACGAGCGGGTTTTTCTAACATTTGAACCGGTGCCCGAAATCGAATTCTGAGGGCACCGATGAAATCGCAGCGCCGGTATTTGCTTAGAAACGCCTCTTCCGGAGTTGCGTTTGCTCGGGTGTGGTTTTTAATTTTTCGGGCTTAAAGTTAAGAAATAAAATAATTGTTCGACAGACATTATTTTATTTCACTTAAGCCATTTGGAAGCCACTTGAAGCCACATAAATGCGGCTTAAGCTGAGTTGATCTGGATATGATGCTATCTAGAAATATCCTACCCCATTGGTAGGATATTTGTGAGGTGGGGCCTGCACGAGCCCCACCGTTTCTTTTCCGCTACGTAACGCAACCGCGAAAACCCGTCATTATGAAAGTCAACTGACACGTTTTCTTAAATTCTTAACGCACCATTTAATTGGGAAGTTTATTTCGTGAATTAAATGAGCAATATCTTTCATTGAATTAATTCTACGAATTAATGGGTCGTTACTTACCTATTATTCATTTGTTGGCGTAATAATAAAATAAGACCAACACGACATTTGGAGGATTAAACGTTGAGAGGTTTTGACAGAGTTCTTGAGCCTTCATCCTCCTTCGCGAAGAACGCGAAGAACGCGAAGAAGGCGAAGAACGCCGTCACCCTCGGAGTTTGACGACGCTTCATCCGAGACGTTCTTCCCCGCCCCGATCTCCGATCATCAACTGCTTGAGGTAAGAGATCTCGGGTTTCTTTTTAAACTTCCTTGTGGTTTATAACAACACACGGATTTAATTGTTTACAATTAAATCTGTTGTCTCTTGGTCTGTTGAGTTCGTCGACGCAATGCCGGATTCCGCGACGACGCGACGCCCTTCCGCGACGACGTGACGCCTTCCGCGACACGACGAACCCCTCCTTCTGCGACGAGCAATTCCGCGAAGAATGCTCACGCGCGACGACTTGTCGAGGTAGGGATTTTGTTTTGAAAATGCCTTTATTTCCGTGAACGTTTCGTAAAAATTTAAGAACTCGTTTCAATTGAACAATTTTAATTTATTAAAATTGTTGCTTCATGTGATGAATTATTCTTCTCCCGTTGTTTTTATCTAACGCGGAGGGTGCGTGCCAAACGAACACGGCCCGACAACCCTCCGCCGTTCTTCGTTGTTGTGCGGATTTGACGGGCGACGACAGTACATGACCCAATGGAAATTTGGTGATTCCGCAGTGAAGAGCAAGTCCCGGGAGGAGCAGCGGCGCAGACGGGAACAGAATCGGACCACCGGAGCGACTCCGGTGGCCCGCGGAAGCCGCCGGCGCCCCGGCGCGCTGCCGGGTAGGGCCGTCGCGGCTGAAGTCGCGGCTGCCGCGCGGATCCGGCGAACTCGGACGCGGAAAAGCCACGTCCTTCGATCCAGCGCGGCCCCACGCGGGGGGCCGCGACACCTCTAGACCGCGGGGGCAGCGCCCCGCGGCGCACGGCCGTTCGGCCGCTCGGCCGAACCGAGCCAGGCCGGTCCGACCAGTCGGGCCGCGCCCTGGCCGGACCGGACTGGGTCGGGTCCACCCGGTTCGGCCGACCCAGGGGGGGGGGGGGGGGTCGGCCCGGGTCGGCCCGGGCCCGGACCCCCCGTCTTCGGACCGTTTTCGGTCAAATGCCCGTAACCTGAGCTATGGGCCTCCAAACGACACGCCGTCAGCGGCAACGTGATCCTTGGATCGAGACAATCGTTTTGGTATATCACACTCAAGGTTTCCGAATACATTGAGTTCGGCCGGGTTTGTTCGTACACGAAACCAACCGGGCCCTCGGAGCGGAAACACTCATATCTTGAGCTACGGACGTCCGATTGACGTGCCGTCGACTTCGTTGAATTCTCTAAGTGAGACAGATCTTTTGGCATACTCCGCCCGAGGTTTGGATGCATGTGGAGTACGGTCGGGTTGGTTTTGTCTTAAAAACCAACCAGGCCCCTGGGACGAAAAAGCCAATAACTCTCAGACCGAGCGTCCGATTGACGCGCCGTCTGCGACGTTGAGTTCCTGTTGACGATACTGAACTTTTGGATACATCAACTTCGGACATTGTGACAGTTGATGTATCGGCCTCTCGGCTCGTGGAGCGGACCCTCCTGAACAACCTTGCTGTGTGCGAGAACCCTAGAGCTGGATGCGACTGCTACTTCGACAGCGAGAACCTTGCAGAGATCCTCAGTGGACTGCGACGACGACTGTGGAGAGATCCTCAGTGGACTGCGGCGACGGCTGTGCACAGATCCTCAGTGGACTGCGGCGACACCTGTGCAGAGATCCTCAGTGGACTGCGACGACTACAGCACTCAGCGATCCTATGTGGATCAGTGCTACAGGTCCTGTGTGGGCCCGATCCTGTGTGGGTCAGCGCTCAGCGGTTCTGTGTGAGCCAGCGCCTACAGGTCCTGTGTCGGCATGATCCTGTGTGGGTGTTGCGGGGGTTAGTTAACTATCGATCCTTTGTGGGTCCGACGACGTAGATGGATCAGTGATCATCTTTATCGTCATCCGAAGAAGTTTACATGTGTGAGCTGAATCCTGTGTTACTCTCCTTTGTGGATTGTGTTGAGCTATCCTGTGTGGATTTACTGTTTACTCTCCTTTGTGAATTGTGTTGAGCTATCATATGTGGATTACTGTTTACTCTCCTTTGTGGATTGTGTTGTGCTATCCTGTGTGGGTATACTATTTTGCTTTCCTGTGTGGACTGGGTTGGGCATGGGCTCGGACGTTGGAGCCGAACGAGAATTGATGACTTATGTATATGTATGGGCATATACCTAAGCAGTGTCGGTTGTTACTTCGTGATTGTATCTTTCCTTTGTGGATTATCCTTTGTGGATTTTGGGAGACCTTCGGGGGTCTCGGGGTCCCTACTGAGTAGCTTATACTCACCCCTGCATGGGCTATGCCCGCACTTCATTTTGTTGGTTGCAGACAACGGACAACGCTGATCGTGGTGGGGGGCATGCGGAGCAGGACGATACCTGGAGGTGGACCACTAGGCGGGACGTACTCAGAGCAGACAGCTAGACCGAGGAGCTGTGGAGGCTATATGTACCCACCCTTCAGGTGGGACTTCCAGAGGACGGCTCAACGCTGTGGCTTTTCTTTTCTGTTTCTGTTTTCCCCTTTTAGTTGTACTTTACTGTTGGGCTTGTATTTCGGGCCATATTTACTTTCAGCACAGATTATTACAGTTTTTACTTAGTGTTTACTTTTCCGCTTGCTTTCTCTGCGGTGCTTGTTTACTTTTCAAAGGCAATTCCTTCCCTTTTGTTGGGATTTATGCCTTGGTGCTAGTCGCCAGCCCCTGGAATATGGAAGGTGGGCTTGGGGTTAGTCATGGCACGGTCCCCGAGGACGGGTCATGAAAAATTGGTATCAGAGGTGGTCGGTTCTACCGCAGACTCTGATCCTTCTTCTATGTGAAGCAATAGTGTTTAGCGTATTGGGTGTGGTTATCAGTCCAGGGAGTCCATTGTTGGTGCGGCGGCCGACGTATCCGTACACCAGGACCCTGACTTCTGATTTCCGACTTAATGCACGAAAACATTGATTGCATGTGTGTTTCAAGTTTTCTTTATGATTACTTGTGTCAGCTCACCAGGTATACTGTTCTGACCGTGGCGCACTTGTTTCCTTTTCAGGATGGCCCCACGACGGCATCCAGCTAGGGTTTCGAGAGTAGAGCGCGACGATAGCCCGCCGAGCGACGAGGCCTCGGTACAGGGCCCGTTGACAGCAGAGGCACTGGCGGTACCTTTACCCACCGAGCCCCCAATGCTACCAGCACCGACCGCTGACGATGCATGTCGCCTCAGAGCTCTGCACGAGTTCCAGCGCCAGTGACCACCCAGGTTTCGTGGGGAGACGGACCCCCAGGCAGCCGAGGACTAGCTGGAGGCGGTCGTTCGAGTTTTCAGGCTAGTGAGGACACCAGCAGACCTCATAGTGATCCTCGCGGCGAGCCTACTGCACGCACCAACAGGACGATGGTGGAGCTTGATGCTCCAGGTACACGATGAGGCGTCTCTTCTATAGACGGACTTCGAGATCCTCTTCCGCTCAGAGTTCTTCCCAGCCACCCTTCGTGCGGTGCGCATTCAGGAGCTTCTTTAGCTGTGGCAGAGCAGTTTTACGGTCGCCCAGTACGCGGCAAGGTTCACCGATCATTCTCGCTACTCGACCGACAAGGTACGAGACCCCTTCTTCCGGGCTAGGACCTTCGAGCATTGATTGAGACACGAGATCAGGGCCTCGCTGATCTCCCTCAGCATCCTGACCCAGGTAGGGGTGCTAGAGCGATACCTTCTGATCGAGAGCTTTCAGGCTGAGTCCACAGCGAGACCTACCGCAGGGCGGCAGGTAGCGGAGTCTTCAGTAGCAGGTAGCCGACGGATGACTCTGGGTTCCAGGCAGACCAGACCTTCTAGCAGACGACCTCAGAACACTGGCTCAGCAGTGCGGGGCACACAGCGCAGAGCCAGTCTTCCGAGAGGCAGGCAGTGCTACGCGTGCGGCGGGCAGCGCCACATGGCTCGTGACTGCCCGACCCGCCGTACCGAGGAGCAGCAGACGGTGGAGGGGCCACCCAGGCAAAGGCAGAGGGTCGACTGTGGAAGCCCGCATGGAGGAGTCAGATGAGGAAGAGGAGATGGCCGAGCAGCAGGTGGTGGGCGACGCTTTTAGGCTCTTCCACCACCACCACTAGGAGGTCCGCCCTGACCACAGGGATCTGGCAGGCAGAGACAGGCACAACTCCAGGAAGCGGAGACCTGTGACCACGGCGCGCCATAGATGAGTCGAGGTACGATTTGTGTCTATTCCACCCTTGCTGCAGTTCTTATAGACACATGAGCAAGTCACTCTTTCATAGCTGCTACCCTTTTTCAGAGTTCGAAGATTCCGACAGAGCCGTTGGCTCCATCCTTACTTATAGAGACCCCTTCAGGAGCAGACTCGACGATTACGCACTAGTGCCAGCAGTGTGAGCTTACTCTAGTAGGCGAGAGCTTCGGCTGGGATCTTCTTGTAGCAGCGTCGAGGTCTTACGACGTCATCTTGGGCATGGGTTGGTTATCTACAGTCCATGCTCAGATTGACTCTTTTAGGCGCAAGGTGCGATGTGTGCGCACCGACGGGAGCAGGTTCACCTTCACCGGCAAGATGGGAGCCTTTGCAGCACAGAATGGACTCTCACGGAGGAGGGGACAACCCATCACTCATCAGTTGGATAGCCTCATCCTTGGAGCAGTTGACGTGCGGAGTCCTAGTTTTCCTGCAGTGGTGGATCAGTATACGGACGTCTTCCCCGACGACGTTCTAGGACTACCTCCTCGCAGAGAGGTAGACTTTTATATTGACCTGTACCCCGGAATAGCCCGGATATCTACTCCATGATATCAGATGGCCCCCTCTGAGCTTCGAGAGCTGTGGGTACAGTTGGAGGACTTGCAGGGCAAGTGGTTCATCCGACCCAGCGTTTCACCCTGGGCTTCCCCGATATTGTTCGCCAAGAAGGCGGACGGGAGCTTGCGACTATGTGTCGATTATCGTCGCCTGAACCAGGTGACAGTGAGGAACAAGTATCCGCTACCGAGGATTGATGACCTCTTCGATCAGCTCAAGGGAGCATGGTGGTTCTCGAAGATAGACCTCAGATCAGGCTATCATCAGCTCAGAGTTCGAGACGAGGACATGTAGAAGACGGCCTTCAGGTGTCGGTATGACCACTATGATTTCTTGGTTATGCCCTTCGGCGTAACCAATTCTCCAGCAGTGTTCATGAGCCTCATGAACAGGATCTTCCAGCCATACCTCGATCGATTTGTCGTGGTCTTCATCGACGACATTTTGGTGTACTCGACCACGGAGGAGGAGCACGCCTACCACTTCCGGGTTGTACTAGACACATTCCGAGAGCACTAGCTTTATGGAAAGCTCTCAAAGTTCCAGTTCTGGTTACGTGAGGTCCACTTCTTGGGGCACGTCATTTCTGAGGTGGGAGTTGTAGTGGATCCCGCGAAGATCAAGGCAGTGCTAGCTTGGGAGCCACCCATGAGCGTGACGGAGGTGCGGAGTTTCTTGGGTCTAGCCGGATAATATCGGAGATTTGTGACGGACTTCTCCAGAGTTGCGGCGCCACTCTCAGCTTTGAAGAAGAAGGGGAAACCCTTCGTGTGGTCAGACAGTTGTCAGCAGAGCTTCCAGGAGCTGAGACAGAGATTGACCAGCGCACCTATCATGAGGTTGCCTTAGGAGGGAGTTGGATACGTAGTCTACTGCGATGCATCAAGGACCGGACTCGGGTGTGTCCTGATGCAGGAGCAGGCCGTGATTGCCTATGGATCACATCAGTTGAGGCTGCATGAGCAGAACTATGCTACCCATGACCTGGAGTTATCAGCAGTGGTCTTCACTCTGAAGACATGGCGGCACTATCTGATGGGCGAGCGCTTTACAGTATTTTCTGACCACCAGAGTCTCAGGTATATCTTCTCTCAAAAGGACCTAAACCTGAGACAGCGGAAATGGCTCGAGTTCCTCCAGGAGTTTGACTTTGAGATATTCTATACTCCTGGGAAGGGGAACGTGGTAGCCGATGCCCTCAGCAGGGGGACAGACATCCATCTACTTGAGGAGGCGACAGAGAAGCTAGCCGCTTTGCAGATATCCTTCGTGGATAGAGACAGAGCAGCCTTCCTTCAGTCTCTCACAGTCTCTCCTCCACTTCTACAGCGGTTAAGAGAGTCACGGCGTGGGGACGCTAACTGTGAGACACGACATGCACAGATATTCTCAGGACAGGCACCTGATGGTTTCTCCCTTGGAGTAGAGCACGATGTCCTTTTCAGAGGACGTACCTTGGAACCAGTAACTTTACGAGAGGAGGTGATGAGAGAGTTTCACACTTCTCCTCTAGAGGAACATCTTGGAGTGGCGAAGATGTACCAGGACCTCAGACGACAGCACTGGTGGCCGGGCATGAAGAAGGCTGTGGCAGAGTTCGTTTCACGGTGCCTCACCTGCTAGCAGGTGAAGGCAGAGCATCAGGTACCAGCAGGCTTGGTAGAGCCCTTGGAGGTCCTGGAGTGGATGTTGTATAGGATATCTATGGACTTCGTGACTGGACTTCCACGCACTTCCAGATGTCACGACTCCATTTGGGTGATTGTTGACTGACCCACCAAGTCGGCACACTTCTTACCCATCCGAGAGCAGGGCTCAGTGGAGAGCTTGGGGCGTCTCTACGTTCAGGAGATTGTACAGCTTCATGGTGTGCCATCGACTATCGTCTCCGATCGGGATGCTCGTTTTACATCCCGACTTTGGAAGGGATTGCAGGATGCGTTCGTGACGCGGCTACGTCTGAGCACCGCCTTTCACCCTCAGACAGATGGTCAGACGGAGAGGACCATTCAGACTCTCGAGGACATGCTCCGCACATGTGTCCTTGACATTGGTCGCAGCTGGGAGGACCACCTACCCTTGGTGGAGTTTGCGTACCACAACAGCTACCACTCCACCATCAGGATGTCACCATACGAGGCGTTGTACGACAGACCTTGCAGATCTCCTTTGTGCTGGACAGACCCTGGGGAGTCAGCACTTGTGGGACCAGAGATGGTCCGGGCCATGACAGAGAAGGTCCAGGTCATCCAGGAGTGGATGAGGATAGCTCAGAGACGGCAGAAGTCATATGCTGACAGGAGGCGGAGGCCACAAGAGTTCGAGGATGGCGACCACGTCTTCTTGCATGTCTCACCTCGACGTGGTTTGCGGAGATTTGGCCGAGGCGGAAAGTTGTCTCCACGCTTCATTGGACCATTCCAGGTTCTCAGCAGGATTGGTGAGGTGGCTTATCGCATGGATCTACCACCTCAGTTACACCGGGTGCACGACGTCTTCCACATATCTCAGCTGAGGAGATACGTTCACAACCCGACGCACATCATTGACAATGGGGAGCTAGACGTGGATGATGGGGAGGCTTTTACGGAGGTCCCGGTGGAGATAGAGGATCGATAGGAGCGGGTCCTATGTGGAAGATTGATTCATCTTGTGCGCATCAGATGGCAGCACGAGAACCTCCAGGAGAGCACTTGGGAGCGGGAGGCTCAGATGCGTGTTCAGTACCCACATTTGTTTCCCTAGTTTATGATGTATCTTTACGGGGACGTAATTCCCTGAGGTGGGAGTAATGTAAAGACCCGTAAATTTCAAGCAAATTTTTTTCTTAATTTTATTTGGAATTTTATAAGAATACAGTTTCTGACGGAACCCGATTCCAAGGCCCGGTGTGCCCGAAATCATTTTTTGAAGTTTGGCTCGGGTACGTTCAGTGAACGGACGAGCGGGTTTTTCTAACTTTTGAACCGGTGCCCGAAATCGAATTCTGAGGGCACCGATGAAATCGCAGCGCCGGTATTTTCTTAGAAAAGCCTCTTCTGGAGTTGCATTTTCTCGGGTGTGGTTTTTAATTTTTCGGGCTTAATGTTAAGAAATAAAATAATTGTTCGACAAACTTTATTTTATTTCACTTAAGCCACTTGGAAGCCACTTGAAGCCACTTAAAGGAGGCTTAAGCTGTGTTGATCCAGATAGGATGCTATCCAGAAATATCCTACCCCCTTGGTAGGATATTTTTGAGATGGGGCCCGCACGAGCCCCGCCGTTTCTTTTCCGCTAAGTAACGCACCCACGAAGACCCGTCATTATGAAAGTCAACTGACGCGTTTTCTTAATTTCTTAACGCACCATTTAATTGGGCGGTTTATTTCGTGAATTAAATGGGCAGTTTCTTTCGCTGAATTAATTCTACGGATTAATGGGTCGTTACTTACCTCTTATTCGTTTGTTGGCATAATAATAAAATAAGACCAACACGACATTTGGAGGATTACACGTTGAGAGGTTTTGACAGAGTTCTTGAGCCTTCATCCTCCTTCGCGAAGAACACGAAGAACGTGAAAAATGCGAAAAATGCCGTCACCCTCGGAGTTTGATGACGCTTCATTCGAGACGTTCTTCCCCGCCCCGATCTCCGATCACCAACTGCTTGAGGTAAGAGATCTCGGGTTTCTTTATAAACTTCCTTGTGGTTTATAACAACACACGAATTTAATTGTTTGCAATTAAATCTGTTGTCTCTTGGTCCGTTGAGTTCATCGACGCAACGTCGGATTCCGCGACGACGTGACGCCCTTCCGCGATGACGTGATGCCTTCCGCAACATGACGAAACCCTCCTTCCGCGACGAGCAATTCCGCGAAGAACGCTCACGCGCGACGACTTGTCGAGGTAGGGATTTTGTTTTGGAAATGCCCTTATTCCTGTGAACGTTTCTTTAAAATTTAAGAACCGGTTTCAATTGAAAAATTTTAATTTATTAAAATTGTTGCTTCATGTGATGAATTATTCTTCTCCCGTTGTTTTTATCTAACGCAGAGTGTGCGGGCCAAATGAAAACGGCCCGGCAACCCTCCACCACTCTTCGTTGTTGTGCGGATTTGACGGACGACGACGGTACATGCCGCAACTGGAATTTGGTGATTATGCAGTGAAGAGCGAGTCCCGGGAGGAGCAGCGGCGTAGACGGGAATAGAATCGGACCACCGGAGTGACTCCGGTGGCCCGCGGACCCGTGGCCGCACTGGTCCGGCGCACTCGGTCGCGGCAAAGCCGCGTCCTTCGATCCAGCGCGGCCCCACGCGGGGGGCCGCGACACCTCCAGACCGCGGGGGCAGCGCCCCGCGGCGCACGGCCGTTCGTCCGCTCGGCCGAACCGAGCCAGGCTGGTCCGACCGGCCGGTCCGCGCCCTGGCCGGACCGGACCGGGTCGGCCAGGGCCCGGAGCCCCCCGTCTTCGGACCGTTTTCGGTAAAATGCTCGTAACTTGATCTACGGGCCTCCAAACAACGCGCCGTCAGCGGCAACGCGATCCTTGGATCGAGAAGGTAGTTTCGGTATATAACACTCAAGGTTTTGGAATACTTTGAGTTCGTCCGGGTTGGTTCGTACATGAAACCAACTGGGGCCTCGGAGCGGAAACACTCATATCTTGAGCTACGGACGTCCGATTGACATGTCGTCGACTTCGTTGAATTCCTCTATGTGAGAAGGATCTTTTGGCATACTCCGCCCGAGGTTTGGATGCAGGTGGAGTACATTTGGGTTGGTTTTGCCTTAAAAACCAACCGGGCCCCTGGGACGAAAAAGCCAATAACTCTCAGACCGGGCGTCCGATTGACGCACCGTCTGCGACGTTGAGTTCCTATTGACGATACAGAACTTTTGGATACATCAACTTCGGACTTTGTGACAGTTGATGTATCGGCCTCTCGGCTCATGGACCGGACCCTCCCGAACGAGCTTGCTGTGTGCGGGAACCCTAGAGCTGGCTGCGACTTCTACTTCAACAGAGACGACCGTGCAGAGATCCTCAGTGGACTGTGGCGACGACTGTGCAGAGATCCTCAGTGGACTGCGGTGACGGCTGTGCAGAGATCCTCAGTGGACTGCGCCGACGACTGTGCAGAGATCCTCAGTGGACTGCGATGACTACAGCACTTAGCGATCCTACGTGGATCAGTGCTACAGGTCCTGTGTGTGCCCGATCCTGTGTGGGTCCGATCATGTGTGGGTCAGCGCTCAGCGGTTCTATGTGAGCCAGCGCCTATAGGTCCTGTGTGGGCCCGATCCTGTGTGGGTCTTTCCGGGGTTAGTTACCAATCAATCCTTTGTGGATCCGACGACTTAGATGGATTAGTGATCATCTTTATCGTCATCCGAAGAAGTATACCTGTGTGAGCTGAATCCTGTGTTACTCTTCTTTATGGATTGTGTTGAGCTATCCTGTGTGGATTTACTGTTTACTCTCCTTTGTGTATTGTGTTGAGCTATCCTATGTGGATTACTGTTTACTCTCCTTTGTGGATTGTGTTGTGCTATCCTGTGTGGGTATACATTTTCTCTTTCCTCTGTGGACTGAGTTGCGCTTGGGCTCGGACATTGGAGCTGAACGAGAATTGATGACTTAGGTATATGTATGGGCATATACCTAACCAGTGTCGGTTGTTACTTCGTGATTGTATCTTTCCTTTGTGGATTATCCTTTTTGGATTTCAGGAGACCTTCGGGGGGTCCCGGGGTCCCTACTGAGTAGCTTATACTCACCCCTGCACGGGCTATGCCCGTACTTCGTTGTGTTGGTTGCAGACGACGGACAACGCTGATCGTGGTGGGGGCGTGTGGAGCAGGACGGTACTTGGAGGTGGACCACCGGGTGGGACATACTCGGAGCGGACAGCTGGACCGAGGAGCTGTGGAGGCTATCTATACCCACCCTTTAGGTGGGACTTCCAGAGGACGGCTTGACGCTGCTGCTTTTCTTTTCAGTTGCTGTTTTCCCCTTTCAGTTGTACTTTACAGTTGGGCTTGTATTTCCGGCCCCATTTACTTTCAGCACATCTTATTACAGTTTTTACTTAGTGTTTACTTTTCTTCTTACTTTCTCTGTGGTTCTTGTTTACTTTTCAAAGGCAATGCCTTCCCTTTTGTTGGGATTTACGCCTTGGTGCTAGTCGCCAGCCCCTGGCCTATGGAAGGCGGGCTTGGGGTTAGTCACGGCACGGGCCCCGAGGATGGGTCATGACAGTGTTATCATTTATTAATTAATTTAAATTTACCAAATATATATAATAATATATATATGAAGGTAATAACAGGAAAATAATTTTTATTTGTTATTTTATTAAAATAAATGGTGCATCACCCATGATAATTCACCAATTTATTATCAATTTGTTGATCTATGATATAAAAAATTTTTTTCATGTGTTTTGTATGATTATATATATATATATATATTAATAAATATAAATCAAAACATTTAAAAAAACATAGTTTTATATAAAGAAAAATATCACTACATATGAATAAATATTTATTATGTTAACAAAAAATAATCCACAACAAAAAACATGTTATCTTTGAATTGATTATTCACCACAAATAGTTTTTTGGGATCCTCAATAAAAATTAATGAAATATAACATTAATGGAAAAAAAAGTATTTAATTTATTATGTGAACTCACTCTTGTACTGATATGATCCAAACAAATATGGTAGCACAATAATGAAATGAATCAAACATTGAACATTATAATAATTAGGATACACAAAATATGGAACAATAATTGCATAACTCCGTTGTATGATGAATCATTATATTGAAGGATTATGGATGTGAATCCAACTAATCCTCTCATAATACATGATGAAAAAAACTAACAATATAAATGATTTTTTAAAAAAACATAACCTAGTATTATAAAAAATATATCTATCATAGAACATATTATTTATTGAAAATGCATACATTAATGATGAAAAAATATTTTTTAAATGATTATTCAATTATCATATAAGAAATTCAAACAAATAAACCAAATAAAATAGAAATACATAACATTTATTTATAATAACTAACATATCATAAAATACATTTCAGAAAATATGCATCCATTAAAAATACATAATCATGTTAAATAATTGGTTTTGATTACCATGCTATTGAATAAGATAACGAAAACTATGAATCTTAGAGAAAACATTTTTTCACACTCAAATGAAAATTGATGATTAAAAAATAATAGGTGTTGGTATTAATATTAAAAATAAAAATAGTTTAAATTATAAATTATAAATGATAATGATAGAAAGTCATTTAGGTTTTCCATTATAAATATTTCTAAGGATTTTTTCACATTGATTATGTCACTTGAGGTTACTAAATTTTCACCCATAATGAGGTATCATTTTACTGGACATTCATCTAAAAAATAAGGCACAATGTTGGTATGAATCAAAAATAATTTTAATGAAAATAATGAATGTTTATGAATAAAAAAAAGATCCGAATAAAATATTTGAATATTATTATAAATTATGTAAATTTAAACAAAAAATGTTAAATAATTTTTACCGATATTAATTTTTCAATTATTCATCTAAATTTATAACATCTATTAATAATAATACTTATTATTTTATACATACAAATTATTTTGACAACATGATAAATTATAAACTCATACGAATCAACTTATAACACTAATTATTTTTTGAAAATCAATAATTTTTAAGGAAATGATTTACATTAAAAATTAAAGAACAATTTTTTTGATTAATGTGAATATATTATTCATTTCATGACATAATATAGTTACAAATTTTTATAACAATTTTCAATTAAAAAATGTTAATTTCATTTATTGAAAATTTATTATACAACTTATTTATTTTGACATAAGTTACTGTATAAGGCTATGTTGATTAATATTAGTCAAAAACTATTTATAACACATATCAATAAGAATTGAATAGATACCACATGTTGAACGATACTTATACCACTTTATAAGAATTTAGGTACCTCATATTCAATTTTTATGTAATTAGTAATATTATTAATGAAAATGTAAAGAGGCGGTAACAATATATTTTGGAGGTGACCCATGTTTGCACAGAAGAAGAAAATATATGTATTCAATAATATATAATTACATATAACTATGATATATATTCCAATATTATTTCATATGTTATGTGTATGATAATTTGGTATCTCAAGTATTTTGGTCATGCTCTATGTAGTCATAAACATAAAATATTTTTTAGGGAAGAAGAATATGCTCAAACCCCATGTACGGTTTTTCAATTCATAGAAAACACAATATATTGATGAAGCATGAATTGTCACATATTTAATACAGTATTCATATGATCTAATAAAAACCACAATGTTACTTTATAGGCAATTGTTACATTTTTATGTTTTAGTAGAATTTTGAGCTCAAATGCATAAATAGCTTAATTTTGGGGTTTAGGTGTTTTATTTGTCTTCTTTATTTCAGTTATATTTTTTACCAAACTCAACCGAATTGTAAAATACCTTTTTTTCTGATTTCCTTACATCATGTACCTCAGTTAAAAATTTTAGAGGCACAACACAATCAATCATTTAAAGTCCCAAAATTAGCTCATAATCCCGACCTCTTAAATTGTGTACAAATTTTGGATGTTTTAAAGATGAGATTGTATGTTGAAGTACACCTGACCAATAGAGATTAATTTTGTAATGGAGATGTAAAAACAATTAATTAACATCTTTCATTAAGGATTCCACATCTTAATACGCTGGTGTCAAAGCCCTAAATCATGGAAAGTCTGAGTTGTGGATGATGAAGAGTCACATGGACATATTTATTTTGACACAGGAAAACAACCATAACTCTTTCATAGGGGCACCAATGTGGAAGATATTTTGTGGAGGCATGTGGGTGGAATAATGGAAAATATTTTAAGAAGTTACATTTACCAATTAATCCATTTAATGGTCTGAAAAGTCGTGAACTTCAGGAGGATAGAATTCATAGATATTTCTTCCCCCATTTTCTCTATAAATTTGTACCTCATCTCTTATTACAAGGATATCCATTTCATAGGGGCTAAGGTGGATTTTTGTTTCTATAATTGTTCTTTATATTTATAATATATATTAGTGTATCTTCATTCTTCTTCTGTTCAGTTCTTATTTTATTTTATTTCTTTTATTTTATTTGTTTCTCCCACCGTGCTTCTTTATAACTCCTTGTTTGTGGAGATCAAACCCTCACTATTGTTCGAGGTGGGAAGTGGTGGTATTTGAGTTTATTGTGATTTATTGTTTTATCTTGTTTTTTTATAAGAATTCAGTAGTGGTTAATTTATTATGGTGATTAGTCTCCCCACATTCTATACTATTGTCTTCATCCCCCTGGTATATTATTTTTCATTCCTATCAATATCCAATTCATTCAAACGGTGGAGTTTGGATTTGGTAAGGATGCGGAAGAGTTTACTCCTACATTCAGAGGTCTCGGTTTAGGGTAATACATTTCAAACGAGAGTTTTTGGAGTGACATGTCTTGATCTCCACATTGAAAAAATCATAGATATATATTTTTAATGACATTGATAATTCCACCATGAAATCACAAGAACAATTCTTTTTTTTTCTACTAACTTCATTGTGTATATTTTTCCTTTTATTTTAATTTTGTTTTTTAAAAAATATATATATTTTTAGAATATATCTATATTTTATGCATTTTATATTATCCCACCATTTATATTAGCATTATATTTTTAAATTAGTTTGTTTTTAATAGTGACAATAGGAAAATAGTGTGTGTTAGAGGGCTCCTAGTGATAGACCATAGGGTGTGCCACTATGGTGAATTATTAGGTAAATACGAATTTAATTGAATTTTGGTTCATGAAAAAATCACTCTAATTAATTTGGCACCATTTCTGGGGAGGCCAAATGCTTACACACTCTATTTTCATAAAAACGAAACAAAATTAAAAATATAAAATTAAAAAAAGAGCATCATTGAATATCATTATTTTTTATGTTGAGATTGATTATTTCTGGGATTTTTTATATGATTGGCCTAGTTAAAAATTGTATAGTAGGGAATATGATTTTATATTGAATATAGAACATGATACCTTGATGATTAAAAATAATTTCAAAATCCTTTAACAAACAAGCAAGATGGTAGCATCAATGGTGGATGAAGTTGAAGAACTAAAAGCTCAATGGATGGAAGGACAAACGCAAAAGATCCAAGATGAAGATGAAAAGGTAAATTTTGTTCCACCTATATTTGATGTTGAAGAACCCATGGAATACCTGAATACTCAACTTGGATATGTTATCGTCCCTCCTTGGACACTACAAGATGTTGTTCTTGAAGATGACATGCCAGCAGATACAATTGTGGGAGATCAACAAATTTTGGATAATCATTGGTTTGATTTTTTTGATGACCAAAAGGTAAGTGGTCCTCATAAATTTTTCAAAGAATAATCAGTACCTCTATACCTTCTCATTATTTCAATGTTGATAATGATGTCACTGTTGAAAAAGAGTTCCCAGTGGCCCTACCTGAACAGATCGTGTTCTATGTTGACTTACACAAAAGGGATGATTTTTATATTAAATCATCATGTTTTAATAATATACAAGTATAATAATTTTATAACATCAACTCTTCTATATTTTATGAAATATAATCCCATTATAATTCTATGGAGTTTGATGTCGAAGTAGCAAAAGAATCCATGGATGATGTTGGGGACCCATTATTTATCCCCACCCCATATTCTATGTTATACAACATGGAAAAGGGGGTGGAGCTGATGTACTTTGTACATGGGTTCCCCCAACACCTGTATAAGTTGAGAATAATCGGAAGGAATACATTATGGAGGTTTCTGAGTAAGAAACCCCATCCACCATCAGATTATGGTTAAACTGCTGAAAATTCTAGAGTAGGGGCAGTCAAAACCTAACATCCACATGGGGCGTCAAAAAAGAATTATATTCATTATTTTTTCATTCCTCTTTATTTTTATTTATTTTTCTTATATTTTAATTATTTCATGTCATATAAATAAAGTGGTAGTATCTAGAATCATATCTCTATGCTGCAACTGAAAAATAAAGTCAGGTTGTATCATTCCTTCCCGTTATTTTTCTGCCCTGATATTTATTTTCTATTGAGCTCCAATAAGGGGTTGTGAAATCTAGGTGTGGAGGGAGTGTCCACCTGCTTAGTTATTCTGTGTAATTTCTTTTCCTTATTCATTTTCAATTTTTATAAACCACCAGATTTAATGAATATTCTATTAATTTTTCACATATCATTTGATTTTGAAAAAATTGAAATGATTTCTGCTAAAATAGATTTTAAATGATTGTTGATGTGAGAAACAGTTTTCTTGAATTATATTTTCAATCATTTTTATGAGTTTGAAGAATTTCTGAAATCCATTCCCATAAAACACTGACTCCAATACTTTTCATGTCCTGTGTGGAATTCTGAACCACTTTGATATATTCATTTTAATACACACACATTTATTAGAGAAGCATGGATTATGTGTGAGAACCAGAACTTGTGACTTTTCTCTTTCGAAAAATTGGATTTCATGGAATGTTTTTGATATGATTGAGTATTTTTTTTGGTTATCCATATTTTAACTTGAGATCTACCTTTAAATTTATCCTTTGATATCCATTAGATGCCTTGAATTTCCTTATAGTTTTAAGCCACATTTCAAGCTGATTTTTTTTACATACACGCACTGTTAGTATAATTTCGTGGATATTTCATGTTTTAGTGTAGGGGAAGGGCCATTCATGTGCGTTCATTGTTTGTGTTTCATTTTTGGGTGATGTGAAGTGTGTGTCAACATTTTGGGCAGTGTATGATAATTATTGTATTGGGCATGGGTAATCCTTTCGTTGTTCATTTTTTTGTTTCATCTGGTTCTCCATCAAAAAATGAAAAAAATAAAAAAAATCGTGATGATCCTGAATTTATCATTTTAATTCCTTTTATTACTCATGTCTCTATCTATTATCAAGGGAAATATGGTCATTATTTCATTGAATTAAATTTTTCACCTGATTTAAAAAGAAAAAAAATAGAAAAAAAGAAAAAAAATTGTGCCTTTTCAGAGCTTTTCAAAAAAGAGAAAATTGAATAAAGGGGATATCATTGATGAAATAATTCTTTAGAATCACATCGTACCTAATGTACCATGTCATAAAAAAGGGTTTTGTGTTGTGTTACAAATTATTAAGGGGATTGGGAGAGGAATTTCAATGTTTTCCTTATATTATTCATGTATTATGCTTAAGAGTACATCCTCCTTTTTCTAGCCTCAATTTTTAAATAATTTACGCACCAACCCTATGCCACAGAATATATTTATCACATGCCTACTATAAAACATGCACTTTCCAAGTTTGAGCATAACTCAAGATATAATTTCCCTTGAGTGAAAAGTGACATAAATTTCAAGGTGAGTTTGGTTGTGATTGAGGCATGTATGGATTTATGAGGTTGAATAAATTTAAATGTGAGAAATTAAAATGAATGGAAATAGTTTTCCATAGAGGAGAAATGTTGGAGTTTCATTTTTGGAAGAGTTCATTAATGTTTTTTCCTTTTTGATTTTTGTGTGAATTTTGATTTTAATATATGATGATTGCCGGTGAGTGCAATGATTCAGTGAAGGGGAGTGATGAATATTGAATTTTCACATATTTAATATTCTATTTAAATTTTATAATACCCACTAATGTGTTATTTAATGGGAAATTGTCACATTTTTATGTTTTAGTGGAATGTTTAGCTCAAATACTGAAATGGCTTAATTTTGGTGTTTAACTATTTTATTTGTCTTCCCAATTTCGGCTATATTATTTTCCACACTCAAAAAAATTGTGAAATTCCTTTTTTTATGTTTTCATTCATCATGGGACTCATTAAATCCTTCTAGAGGCCTAGCTCAATCAATAATTTTAATGCCCAAAATCAGCTCACAATCCAGACCTTGATAATTGTGCATAGATTAGGAATTTTTTAAAGATGAGCTTTTATCTCGAATTAAACCAGCCCAATGGAGATGAATATTGTCATGGATCTATACAAAGAATTAATTAACATCATTCATTAAAAATTCCACGTCTTAAAATTATGGTGTCAAGGCCATAAAGCATGGAAATTGTGAGTTGTAGAAGACGCAGTCACCTAGACAGATTAAATTTGACACACTAAAACAACCATAACTCATTCATTCCTGGACCAATGGGGATGATATTTAATGGCCTAAATAGGGAGGAATAATGGAACATCTTTTAACAATGGTACATTTTACAATTATTCCATTTAATGGTCCTAAATGTCGATAAGGTCAAGAGGATTGGATTTAGAGATATTTCTTCCCCCATTTTCTCTATAAATATGTACCTCCTCTCTTTTTACAAGGATAGTCATTTCATGGTGGATAATATGGATTTTTGTGTCTGTAATTTTTCATTATATTAATAATATATATTAGTGTATATATATTCTTCATCAGTTCATTTCTTCTTTTCTTTAATTTTTTTTATTTTATGTGATTCACCCATCGTGCTTCTTTCTAACTCTATGTTTGTAGAGAGATAACCCTCAATATTGTTCTTTGGGATGAAGTGGTGGTATTTGAGTTTATTTTGATTTATGGTTTTATAATGTTTTGTTCTAAAAATTCTATGGTGGTTAAATGATTGTGTTGATCGGTCACCCCACTTTATCTATTATTGTCTTCTTCTTATTCTTTTATTATTTTACCTTCCCATCAATGTCAAATTCATTCTAACAGTGGAGTTTGGATTTGGTAATGATGTGGGAGAGTTTACTCCTATATGTAGAGGTCTTGATGTAGGGGAATACATTTCAAATGAGAGGGTGTGGAGTGACAGGTCTTGATCTCCACATTGAACAACTCATTGTTAGATATTTTGAATGAAAATGATAATTCCACCATGAACCCCTAAGAACAATAGTTATCTTCTACTAAATTCATTGTTTGTTTTCTTCCTTGTATTTGTTATTTGTATTTTAATATATCTATATATTTATAAAATACCTATATTTTATGAATTTTAAATTATCCCCCCATTTAAATTAGTATTATATTTTTAAATTTGTTAGTTTATAATAGTGACAATATGAAAATAGTGCATGTTAGGGGCCCCCTTGTGATCGAACCTATGGTGTGAAACTATGGTGAATTATTAAGTAAATAAAAATTTAATAGAATTGTGGTTCACGACAAAACCACTTGCATCATATATCTAAAATTAAATTTATTATTGATATTTATATTATCTACCATGACATTTAATGGTGATGGGATTATATTTAAAACAATATTGAAGATAATATTTGATTTTTTGAGTACATATAGAGTAAAATAGAAGAACATATGGTGTAATTGGTTATTTAACATAAACTATTGGTTGGATTAGATTATGCAAGTAATTGTGCTTAACTGTACTATAGAAATCATAAAAATTCCACTTTATTAAAAAACATAATAGTAAGGCATATGTTGACTAGATTAAAAGAAGTAAAAAGTTTTCTAAAATCAATTAAAAGGGATTTTTGTATATAAACAAACATAAACATTAGAATTTTGATATAACATGTAAATAATGTCATATACATTTCTGTTATATAGTCATTTATTGTTTTAAAATCTATAAAAACGACTAAAAATTGTGATTTCATATGTTCAGTGAATTATAATGTGGGATTCCATGGCTTGCTATATTTCACTAACTAGTATTGTATTGAAAAGCATGTTTATATATGAATAAAGTTACCAAAAAAAACATATTTCAAGTTGACTTTTAATGAAAAAACTTCTATAAATAAAATATAAAATTCTCAATTATTTAAACAAATGACCTTTATGTTTGATCATCAAGGGATTGTTTTTAAAATTGTGGAGAATAAAATTTGGGATTTAGTGACTGCATGTATATTTAAGGGAGGTTTAATAGAAACAATGTTTGATTTAATGTCTAATGGGTATCTTTGTAGGTTTGAATAAATTGACTCGTTTTATACAAGAAGTAAAAATTGGGGCATTCCATATATGATCTATTAGAAGGAATATGTTTATGTGATGTAATATATAATTTTATATTACATTGATTAATTTAATCTTAAATTACTCTAAATATTTAAAAGTCACTTTAAAATGGACATTTAGGATGGATTTGATGATCATTGATGACTTGGCCATATTAAATATTTTTATATTATTTGACGAGATGTTGGATTTTTCCATAAATATGACCATAATATATGTATAGAGGGTGATAATTACTGAGTAATGTATTGAATAAATGGATTGAATGTGTTATGAGGGTTGGGACTGTCATGATGAAGTTAATCTGATATGATATAATTGATAGGTAACTACTCTAAGAGAATAAATAAAATAAATTAAATTGAATTTTTCTTGCATATGTTTGGTAATTGTTCCTCTGATTTTTATAATAGATTCTTCATATCCACACTATTATTTGTAGTAAATAAAACATGCGATCAACATAAATTTTCATGAACATATTTTTTTAATCACCAAAAAAAAGTCTTCATAAATTACATCATTGGTAAAACAAAATAAATATCTCAATTTATATTTGATTAATAGATGATTACACATATTATTCCAGAATATCTCATATGTAAAGTCATGTTGGATAACATTACCCACTATTGTAGGAAAGATTAATCATTTTAGGTTATAATAATATGTGTGATTTACCAGGTATTTATAGCCTAATTAGTAAAACAAAGAGTAGTATTTTATATGAATATATAGATAAATGAAAATATTATTTTTCAATTGAAAAGATTTATAAAAAATATTTGTCCAATAAATGAAAAATACTACACTTGAGTGTGTGGAATCTTCATGATTGATTTTATAGATTCAATGTTAGTACTGCAATTTTGAAAACATACACTTTAATATTTCTCCAAAAAATGACAGATTCAAAATTAATAAATTTTCAATTGTTACCAATTTAAATCTTTTATTTGATAATTTTCAACATACAGAAACTATTTATGTTGTAATTAATTATCATAATTGTTGGTATCAATTTTATAATAAGATATGAAAAGTAAAATATAAGAACTATGATTAAATGAATGATGACAGATTCAGATGTTATAAGCTATTATTTGAACATATAATAGAATAATTTTCAACATGAAAATACATAACCTTGAATGAAATCCAATGGAATCATTATCTTCCATATAAAATAAATAAAAATTATTCTTTATTTAAAGTGGAATTTTATTTAATTATTATTATTTTCAAATATATATTAGTATTTATCGGTTTTTATAATTCAATAATGCTTTATATTTCTTCTAAAAGGATTATCATAAGTTATTTAGTCAATATTATTGAACATTTTATCTTAAATTGACTGAAGGGTTCGATCTACACCAATGTGTTTTGTATTAAGAAATTTAGAGAATATCTTTTAAATAATCTTAATAAGAAAGTGTTATATTTTTATATTACTATTTAACATGGTATCTAATGAATAGAATGGTTGTGTTTCTAAAAGATCAAATTAGATGTTGCAGTCAAAAAATATGCAAATAAATTATTAAATGTACCGGAAATACATAAAATATCATCTTTTTAAATCTAAATGATGTTATATAAAATATGTTTTGAAATATAGAGACATATTATTTTATGTTATAGAGTTATATTACACTCAATTTAGTTCACAAACCTTATTTTTCTTATGATTTATCTCGAGATGTAATCTTACAATGAACAATACCACCAATTGAACAAATTATATAGAATTAGAAATATTCATAATGTCATGATTACATTAATAATATCTTGATATGATATATAATTCTTTTTGATCATATTATAAATGGAATTATAACTTGATGAAAAAATCGATCTCCTCAATATTTCAATTTTTCGTGATTTGAATGATTGAAATATTGATATGATTTCTAACTTCACAACAACAAAAGTAGTTTTTAATAGATTGAAATAATAGATTTATATCGTTATTAAAAAATATTATAATGTTAAAAGAACATGTATTTATTGAATATTAGGGTTATATCATGATTATGTTCATAATGAGATTAAAAATTTAAATGTTGGCCATAAAATAATGAATAAGAAATAGATAAATAAATAGATAGAAACCTAGATATAATTTTATTAAAGAATAAAATAAATTCAAATTCATAGGATATAACTAAATTAAATTCAAATTCTTTTATTAATAGATCTATTTTTTAACTAAATACTACCCCCATATAAACCATGAAGTCTATTATATTTTCAAGAAATATATTTTACTATTTTCATTTTCTAATTAATATTTTGTGTTGCAATTGTATCTTGATATTAGTATTCATTATATTTTATTATAAATTAATTATAAGAGTTTGTGTTGAGAATGTGGATAGTTATTGTAAATAAATAACTCATTGATATCACTTGGAACAGTTAAATATGCGATAATTTATGTTACCCACCATTGAGCCACTGGTAGAAGATTCGTTATATTGAAAACCACCAAACACATGGAGTAGGGTGATGGTGGAGTGTGAATTGGGATTTATGTTCCCCAAAACAATATTTATATTATTATTTTGATAACGTTCCATGTCATTTTAATTTCTCATTCATATATCAATCCATGATAAATATTTAATTTTCCATGCCTAAAGTGTGAGGCCCTCAATAATGAAATTATTTTTACAAAATTCACCCCACATATTATGTGATCAACTGGGCATTATCAGGTGTCAAAATTGGTATCAGGAATCATGAATCATGTGTTCAAGTAAGTAAAATATTAAATTCCAAAATATTCCATTCAAATTCCTAGCATCACTAATAATATAGATGGTATGTGAATTAGTAGCTCTTTGAACTTTATGAAGAATATTATGGTTGCGGGATGGGTCATGTGACCATAAATCTACAAAATATCTTCATGATTATATATTTAAACGAAATAAAACACTCTAATATTCCAAATACATACCTGAAATAATGGGATGATAATGAAAAATAAGCATATGAAATGTATTCCAGTGCAATTAAAGCTATTGTTGATGGACTTGTATTAGAGTAATTAAATAGATTTAATCAGTTTAAATAATTATAATAAATTTGGGAAACAATAGTTATTTCATATAAAGATATATAAAAAATGAATGATCCTTGATCTTATACATCCATGATTATATTTCACATATTCCAAATGGTTGCAGGTGAGATAATTACTCATCTAAATGGAAGTCTTGTTGTGATTTTGAAATAAATTGTTGATCATGGAACACCTACAACTAATACTGAATATGAATTGGATTTTATTAGAGGAATATCAATCACATCGAGAGGAATATTAACTACCACCAGAAAATATAATGTGGTCAGAAACATCATGAAAAATTATATCATAAAAAAACTCATGATATATGGAGAAGAAATTGAAAATGGAATTGGAAATAAAAAAATGATAATAAAAGAGAATTCTTTCATGAAGGATTCTACATAAAAAGATGATTTAAAAGACATGGAATTATAAATATCTGAAACATATTAAGTGGAAGTTTTCATAAGGAATTATAGATGGAATGACGATCATTTATATATTTATCAGAAATTCGTGTAATTCTTATTCCAGAGAAGTAGTTTCTAGAAACCTTTCAATATGTAAAAGAAAAATGGTGATTGTACTAATGAGTTAATATGAAATGGTTTCATGAATTTAGAACTCATAAATCACAATATTCTAATGAACAAGGATAAAAATTGAATGAAATGAAATACATCAATGTGATAGTTAAAATAAAACAACTATGAATGATATGAAATAAACATATAGTGATGCTGAAGTATTCAGCGACTGAACATCTTCATATTTAGAAGCGGAATAAATAAATAAAAAGTTTATTATATCATTTATGAAAAATTCTCTTTTTATAACTTCTAATTAGTACATTGATTATGATCATTAATTAGAATGCTAAAATTGAGAAAATGAATAATTAAATGTGTATTATATAATGTTGTTAAAAAGTATAAATGATTAATGATATACTAATGCAATAATAAATTATTAAAATAGTATTTTTAATGAAGTTTATGTTATAAATAAATTAATATTAGTGATATAAAAACACATATAAAAGTATACAACCTCTAATAATGAGCATGGTAAATAAATATTAAACATACAGAAGGAATTCCAAAATCATTAATGATTCCCCATGCTTCTTTCAAAAAAAGAAGATTATATAATAATATTCTATGAAAAATTAATTTTAGAATGTAATATTTTTGAATATTAAGTCATGGTGAAAATACAATATTATAAAAAAAATATTTTTTCATTACTCATAAAAACAAAAATAATTCAATGTTTCCGAGTTTTCCTTGTAGTAATGCATGAGGGAGAGGTATCCTCGTATGATTGTTACGAAGTGATGAATTTCGAGGGATAAATTATTTTTAAGGGGGGAAAGAATGTAACACCCTAAGATTTTATGAGAAATATATTTTTTTATGTATTATGTTATACGCAACACCAAATGAATCTTTCACTACACACAACACTAGCTTGGCTTGCATTACACGCAATCATGACCTTCCTCGATAGCGTGTGTAGTACGCAATACCGGGTTTTACTAAACAACGATATATTGTTATAATAAGAATATGGACTAGCCGTTATGAATAGTTTTAACTAAATTTTGAACATTATTATTCATCTTACACATTTTCTATAACATGGTATGTGAACAATATAATTTCTTCAGGTAAAATATGTATTTTCTTTAAAATGCAGTTTTTTTACCTTTTGAAGGTGCACCCACATTAAATTTAGTTTTTGACGGGATTATAATTTCAATTTGAAAAATAAAAATTTTTCATTTAAATCACGATATAAAAATTTACTTCGGATAAATTTTTCATATTATTCTAATAAATTTCATATTATAATGAATAGTTAAAACACGATATATTTTAATTAAAAACAACTTTTTTTCCTCGCAAAAATTTATATTTTTAAATTATAATATTGAATGTTTTTAAAGTATAAATAGAATATATTTTTACCCTTAAATATAATTTATGTCATTACCATTAATTTTACATTGAATTCATAGATAAAAACATTTTAATCAATGGCAATGTTTTAACTTTAAAAACCTGTTTTCTTAACAACGAGATTAATTTTAAAATAATTACTCCTACTTCTATTATTTGAATTTTGAAAAATGGATTCCATATTTGGATTCAGTGGGTCCAAATTATGTTAATAGGTTGCTTTTATTTTTTTGATATTATGAATAGTAACTACGGTAATTTTTATTTACTACAGTTAAAGGTAAATCGTGTAATTAAGGGTAAAAATAAGACTATTAAATTACACTAACACATGAAACAATTCTATTGTATGACTAAAAGTCAACACATATCACCTATGGGTCGGAATAGATTAATTCTATGGACTTTTGACCATGAAAAAAATTTAATTATTATTAAATCCAAAAAAAAGTGACAACATGTCTGTCTCTTAAATCTTATAAGTATAATAAATTTAATTTATTGATAAACATCATGAAACATAGACCATGAATAGTCTCAAAAAATCTAATAAAATTATCTACATCATGTGAATTTATTTGGAATTTTTAGAGATTAAATAATTATCATTAAAGGTGAAACAATAGTGATGTTGAAATTATTTTATTGATTGAAATATCAAATAAATGGTTTTAAAAATACTAAAATAAATATTATATGAACTATTTAATGATCTACACTAATTTTATTGATACATATGACATGTTATAAATATATTAAAGGTTTTATTTCTAATATATCCTCTATGTAGATTTTATTTAAATTCACAAAAATGAATAGTGTCAAAATTGACACTATTTTTATTTTATAAAAATAACATATTATAAAGTTGTATTAAAAACAAAAAAATATTTAAAAATTATAAATTTAAATTTATTTTGTCTAACATTTCATAGAGTATATATTTATGGATATTTCACCGCACATAAGTTATTATTTATATCAATTTAAATTTATGAAATTATTACCATAAATAAAATTAAATAGATTAAATAAAGATAAATCAATTTGATGAGGTTTAATATAAATTCACAACATGTCTAAATATTATTGGGAGATGATATTACAACTGTATCTCATCTCATATTCTAATTGAGTCGTTTTTTAGGTTTTTATGTGGGTTTTGAATTTATTATAAATTAATATTTCTTATAATTCCAAAGGTACCCCTCTCATCCCTTATAAATGGACACCTCCTCCCTCTCCTCCTCAGACCACATTGAGCCTTCAATCGTGGCCAAACCCTAGAAATTTTTCTTCTCCACTTCCTTAGAAACATACAAGAGGTACTGGTCATTTTCAAATACCATCTTTACTGCCATAAGAGGAGGTAAGGAAGATGCGCGTCAAAGAAGAGGTAATATCATTTACCGATTATTTCTAATTTATTTCTTCTTCTACTTATTCTTCTTTATTTGTTTCAACATAAATTAATAAAATCAGTATAACTCATATACTGATATGTTATTATATATATGAAAAAATCCTATTTCACATTTTATCCAACCTATGGAAAATGAAATAACCGTGCGTGCGTACGTACGGAATACCGTCTCCACACAGTGGTGTAATCTGTTTTCCACCACCACCATACTTGGATTGGTATACCGGTTTAAAGAATAAATATATATGATTATTATAATATTATAATAATTTTGAGACATTACACCTTCCACTCCAATACCATTCAATAGTTATGGGAACTATATCATCGATCGTGCATACGTACGACCTACCGTCTCCATGATGTGATGTTACTCGTTCTACATGATCTTCATTTAATAATGATTACATAAATGAATTTAATGAATAAATATGATATATATTAGACTAATACCAATCTATAAATAAGGTATCTATAATCTAAAAATAGGAATAAGAATTTATTCGACAAGACATGTATAACAACATAAAGCAATGAACAACCGAATAACAAGTAGAAATGAAATATTACTAATAAGAAGATAAGAATATGACTATGTATGATATCATAACAATAAATATGATTCTATAATAATATAATGAAATTATTTAAAGAATTATACAAGAGTTTCGGTTACATACGAAGAATATCAAACCTAAGGTACTGGAAAATCTAACAATCTAATTTTTATCAGAGATTGTTTATACTTCAGAATTTAATAGGGCATATTTATCATACACATTGATTTTCCCCCAATATTAAATATTATTTCAATCTTATTACAATTTTTTAAATCCAATTTTACATATTGGTGAATTTTTATTAAAAGATATGAAAAGAATCTTTTATTGTTTTCAGTATGAGATACTTTTTGACTTTTTTGGACAAAGTATGAGAAGAATGCTTTTTAGCTTATACAGCATGTATGGATTTTTATGATTCCATAGAACATTATTTCCATGAAGCTTCCTTAAAAAGTTTTCGTGTGTATTTTAATTTAACATATTTTAGTTTGAAATGTTTTGACATGTTAAGAAAGGAAAAATGTTTTTGAAGTAGAAATGATATTTTCCTCAAGAATGGAGTTCAAGTGTTTTATCAAAATTATTTTACATATAAGATAATATAGGGTTTTGTTTCTATCGCTATTATTACATTTATTTGATTATGTTGTGATGGAATTATTTTTATGATGTCCTTTATCTTATATGAATTTTTTATGATGTCACGATGTTTAAGAATCCCATTTTTATTACATTAGTTATGCTATGATGTATGATTTATGATTTTGTGGAACACATAAGATTGGTTTCATTATGAGATGGATGGGACCAATATCTCCCTCCAATGCATTGGGTAAAGATTTATACCTCATGAGACTGACATGGCAAGAATGGAAAGTTAATCTGGTTCAGTGATACAAGACTGAAACGAGGAGTGAACTCGGTTCAGAAATGGACTTTATAAACTAAGATAGTCATGGAAGTGAGTCATGACTAATAAGAAATGATTTTCTATGATTATGTGTGTATGGAACAATGTTTCATGTTATATGTTATATTCATTGGGATTACATTTCACTACTATGATTTATCCCATGTTATGTTATTATGATCTCTTTTACGTGTTAAGATTTTCAAAATGTTATGTTCTTATGAATATGATATGATTGATATTTCCTTTGTTTACCCTTATTGAGAATTTGAGATCACCCTTTTTTGTGTGTTTTCTTTTCCCCAGGTCAGGAAGAAGGGTAATAAGTATTATATGCCAAAAGGTACTCCATATATGATGAAACAAATGGGAGACAATATAGATGCTTTATGAACCATTTGTCTATGTATCCCAGTTTCTAAAGACACTATAACTATATGGTCCTATCAGGGTTTTGTTATAAGTTGTATTAAGTATGCTTCTATTCTAAAGTAATAACAACGTATATTATGTATGGGTCATTATAAATTCATCTTTCACATATGTGATCATGGGGTAGCATTTTGTAGGATAAAATAATGTATTGATACGCTTACAAAGGATCAAAAAATGAGGTACATTGATTATGTAATTTTAGGATTTCTATATACTGACTATATGGAATATTAAATTTCTATTATATTATTTCTATGGAGACTCAAAAAATTTAATTGAAATTTAATTCTAGGACCACATGAATTTCAATCAATACATGATACCAAATAGACCAAGTGGTTGCGGAATTCCAAACAATATATTTTGAAGTCACTCACTATTTATAGGATGATTTATATATGAGAAATGAATATATATTGAACATTTTTTTCTTACATGATTACATGTTCTTTCAATTGTTATATATGTGTATATATAGAAATTTTTATTAAATATTATTAACTTATAAATACTATATCCTATAATAGATTATAGTTAAATGATAAATCCAATGAGAAGAATGTGATCCATTGAGTATTTCATCAATTCACATATTATAATGAAAATATTAAAGTAATATTATTTTGTTATGAACAAATTTACACAAAATGATCTATCATTAGAAATTTTTTTAATAAATTTTTTCTTTTAGGATTATGAATTATATAACTAATATAATTTAATGAATAATTTATTATCGAGAAAATAAATATTTATCAGATTAATGGTTTGATTTGTTTTCTCTTATTATTAAACTAATAAAATCACATTGTCTAAAACCTAAATAAATGTAATAATTATGTCCCCACCTTAATTTTTAATTGTTTGAAAATCATGTAGGGGTTTTTATTTTCCACTTATTAGTGTTACACATTTTGATATGAGTTTTGGAATAGAATTGGATACTATTGGATCATAATAAAAGATTTATTTTGTATTTGGAATGGGGATAGAATAGTATTCTAGTTCTTAGGGAAGAAATAGAGGATGGAGGTATAGTCAGAGCAGTAGCCTATAGCCACCACCCAACTGATTGTGTTTACATGCGAAATTCTATATTATCAGTATACAACAAATTCAATGGATTGCTACTGGATGGCTGATGAATTAATTAATAGGGGTGGGGGAGATTTTATTTATCTACATTAATTTTTAAAAGGGGAAACATTGTCCGTTATTCACAGTTTCCTGCATTAGACTAGGGTTCCCTCCTTCGGTTACCCTTGAATATAATTTAATATTTGAATTATATATAGAATAATTAATGGTTCAAATCATCCTCCATTTTCTCCCATAAATATATATATAACTTCTCTCTGAATCTCTTAATCTCTTATTTAGGACTTTTACAAGGTTCTACTGATACATGGTGTAATTATTTTTCTATTGGGATTCCTAACAACCCCTTTAAAGGACATCTTCTAATGTAGTTTTTCTTCTATTATATAATAATTCCCTAAGTGTAAATTGTACTACTAATCGATTAATGGTATTATTTATATTTAAATTTTTTAACGTTTATATTATAAGTGGATTATCCAAAATGGTTGTAGGGTGTCCACTACAAACACATATAGGTATTTGGTTTTCTTTGGGGTGTGACTATCGGGGTTGGTGATTTGATAGAATTTAATTCCAATTTACTATGACTGTTATATTAATTTTATTTGGTGTAATAATTATAATTTGATTATTATAGAGTAATTTTTGACCATTTATTTTTTTGTAGGGCCCCACATTTGTTAGGGATGGTGGAGTGATCATTTATGGTCCAAGGAAGAAACCTTTTTTCTATGAAATAAATATGAAATGGTTTGTGAACGGAATAGTAAGTACTGGGTAATAACCATTTGGTATTAGGCATGTTTTGTTTTAATTTATGGATGTGTGGCCCCAAATGTAAGGATTTGGCCATAATTTAATTGATGACTGAGTAATTTTAATTTTAATTATTTTGTTTATCCTAAAATGTGTTTCTTTAATTGACCAACAATCAAGGTACTTGGATGGAAAAAATTTCAATTCCCTGAGGATCCATAGGGAATGGCTACCATGTCTCATCTTTTGATTGCTAGAAACATGATTATAATGATATTACTTGAGATATATACAATAAATAGTGTACAAAATGTGTTATTATATGAACAAGTTGCATTGAAACTATTTTTAAGAACACATAGATTCATTCAGGAAGTTGTTTATTACAAGGTCATATGAATGGACTAGGGTTTATCCATGTAAGATTGAAGGAATTCCCAAAATTCCCATAATAATGAGATGATCATTAGGTTTTCATTCCATATAGAGACATGGTGACCGGGGTTGGTGGACCTAGATTAGAGGGAAGGATATGTTGGATGTTCCATCCAAAATATTATTGGTCTATAATTTAGCATATTTTATACCTTCTGAGAGATATGTTTTTACTAATGATATATCGTTATGATATGTGGACACAAGAATGGTGTCTAAATTTTAATGAGACATAGGGGAACATAGTGGGTACCAAAATTATATGATCACCCCTTTGAGTTTGTTAGAATTGAATGGATTTTGCAGGTTACAAGTGCCTATGTATAATTGTGATTAGTGTTTTGATCCTGTAACGATTGAGAAATGTTGGGTTGGGCTCGTGTAATCTCGACCATGGTTTACATGATGTGATTTTTTAATGGAAAACTATGTTTTTTATATATAAAAATATGAATATGTGTGTATGTGTCTGTATTTATTCTTTATATTGAAAAATATCTTAGGATACTATTTATTTTCCTTATAAATAAAATACCATTATGGGTGGGAATGAATCCACCATATTAGTAGGTTGTGAAAACAACCTATAGGGATGTCCTGAATATAATTAAAACACCCAAATAAAGGTGGTATTGATAATTAGTGGGGGGCCTATGGATTTAGATCAAGGTTTATTTTGGATCTGGATAGGGGGAGATCCTACCATGTTCCAACTATCATGAACATATTGGGTGGACGCTCCAAAATGTACCCTATAGGTAGATGAAGTTGTTTTAGTAAATGTAAGGATCAAATACCCATGGAAAAATGAAGACACCAATATACAGTAATATTTTATGGTTGATTGTATATGATGTGGACTTCATTGGGGTTGATTTTTCTATTTAACAAATTATATAATTTAATGAACAAAAAAAAAGAAACATTTATGAAAACTAAATAATTATTAATGGTGGGTTGACTCAATTTTTTTAATGGGATGGATTTCATGGATTTAATTTCATATAAAATTTCATATCATTAATTTATTATTTATTTAAATAATGAGATAATTCCATAAAAAACATTCAATAATTTAATCGCTATAAAATTCAATGGATAATCACCAATTCAATTAGAGGATCAATTTAATGATAACTAAAAAAAAATTAATTGTACTACCACTCAAAATGTGTCATCATTAACATTGTCATTGAAAATTTAGAATGTAACTCATCAAATGGAAATCATAAAATTTAAAATTGATTCATATATTAAAGAACCTAAAATAATACTAAATCTATCCCCTTGATACTCTCGTGGATCATCCCATAATATGTTTATCCCTCCATTGATGTAATTATTTTATTGTAAGCAGGATGTAGACTCACGATGGATTTATTAAAGAATAAAAACATTATAAATGAACACTCCACCATTGTGTGAGGAATTTCATAATTTCTAGTGTGAATAAATTCCAACCTTGATTTAATGGTATCAATTTGTTAAACAAATAATAAATAAATAAATAATGATCAAATATAAAACATGAATAATAAGAACAATAAAATTTATTATGAAATGAATTTTTAAAAAAATGTATATGGAATAAATGTCATGAATACAAAATTTATGCGTAAATATTTAATTGAAATAAAAACATGGATTCCTCAATTCCATTAGTACCGACTCCATATAAATGAATATTAAGAGACTAGGGTTTATATATAATGATTAAATTTCATTCTATTTAATTAGGAGAGTATACATTGGGTGATAAATTAATGGATGTTGGTCTTTTTCAATGTTGACCATAAAATAGAACTACGATTATTTCTCCATGTTTATGTACATTTATCAAATTTTTGGTCTATAAATTTTGGAGAGATAGGGGAGGAAAATAATTGTGTAAATAGTTCCTATTATCGATGGAGAACCACTAGACCAAATTGATATTCCATCTGATTATTATGTAAAATTTTTTTTATGCTTTTACGGAACTTCAAATATTTTCCATAATTTAATCCTTAACTTGGGGACCCTAGATCTCCATAAAAACAGCATAATTAACATTGAAAAAATTTGATTGAAATTATCCCGATAATCTTGTATATCTAAAAATTATATTTAATCTAATTTTAATGTTGAAATGAGGAATCCAAATTTTTTATGGGCCTATTGTACATTATATAATGTGTATAAATTTCAGCATTCACGCAAAAAGATTTCCTCGTTCTATTTTGATTAATCAATTGATCATAAAAAAGAAAATGTTTCAAACAATTTTATCACCAATTTTTGAAAATATATAGCATAAATAATAATAATAAATTATCCCAAAAGTAATATGATTTATTGGTCCCATATTTTCAAATTCGTCATAAATTTCACACATGAGTAGAAATGATGTTAAATTTATAAATTCTATAAAATTAGTGATTATGGTCTTTAAAAACATGAATGTTTATTTTATTCATGGATTATTGGAATCTCTCAGGGGAAAATTTCACCTACCATGTTGATTTTCAATTGGACCGACTAAACAACTATCTCAAGAATTTGAAATGAATGTCCATGTCTTTAAAAAATATTTGATCATACCCTTATCCTAAATAAATATCAAACTAATAAATTATAAATCCAATAAAAATAGTTTCACATATACTAGGTTAATAAGAATATCCCATGGCAGCTACAATTAATTTGTTCAAATTCATCTAAACATTTAATCAAATTTTAATTAAGCACGAAGATGTGTTGTGTATCTCAAAATACATGTGGACCATTCTCTTTTTCATGGGAAATCAATTAAAAGATCTAGGTGGGAATCAAACTAATCTTTATGATGTGTAGCCACTATTTTGTTTCCTATTTATTTTTTGATTTTTCTTTTTTAAACATAATATAGAAGAAATGAGCAACCCAGAACAAGACAATAAAAGAGTAAGGATATTTTGGTGATATAAATCACAAATATTATCAATTCAATTCACTTTAATATATATTTAAGTCTTATCTATGGTAAAGAAAAATATAGAATCAAAATCCCCAATGGTTTAATTCTATGAATTTGGATAAAAAATATCTTCTTGTAGTCCTTATTTTGAATTTTTTATACTCATATTAAAATAAATGATACCAAATACACAGTTAAATTATTAATGGATTCAAATAACTAAAAACATATCCCCAATAAACAAAAAATCGTAATGAGAGAATTTAGATTAATGGGGTGAAAATATTAAAAATGAAAAATCCCCTTGGGAAACAACACATTCCAATAACTATGATCGTGAACATGAACATGAATTAAAATTATAGTAAAGGAATTAAAAATAATTTTACATTTAGTATTCAAGATTCCCAATGTAGATTATCACATGCATGGAAAATTAATTGATTTTTATTCATAATATCTCATATATTCAATCCAACCAACATAGAATGAAACTACCCATAATTTTGAAAGATATGAAAATTATGAGGATAAAATTTGGAATTAGGAGGGGTATATGTGATTAGAAATGAAATTATGGAACAAAACCACATGATTTTCAATTAATGAAAATTTGATATGAAATTGATAAATCTAGATTCACATCACATGTATACTCCCTCAGGTTGATTGATGGGTCAGTTTGAATAATAGTATGCATGGGATTAATTTGGAAATATTAATATGATACATCATTTAAATCGCACACCCAAGATACATCATATCCAATTGGAAACCACAAGGTGGACCCTTAACAAAAACCAAACAAAAAAACATAAAATTTAAATAAAATATAAAAATTCAGAAGATGGGATTCCTTCTAGAATGTCTATAGTTTAAATTCATTTTCATTATATTGATCGCAAACATAACCAATATGAAATTTCTATATTTCCAAAACCCATTTTTCCACATCTAGTTGATTGAGTTTTATTCTTCCTTTATAATGTTTTTCATGTACAATCTATATATCTACAATAAATCAGAAAATACAAGGATTATTAGAATTGGTTGATCTAGTTATAAATGTATTCATGCCAAAGATGTCAAGGATCATTACAATGTTATTTCTATCATGTGAATAATGATTGAATAACACATGGTTTTGGTAATCACATGTTATGGGATATATGAGTGGGGTTAGAAGGAAAATAATTTCGAGTTTTGATTCATTGAAATTTCCAAATGAATATATACAATTTGATGCAAAATTAGTTACATTTCTAAAAAATTTATAAATAATTACATCCTTCTGAAAATATTTTTCAACATAAAATTGTCCATTTTAATTTCTTTTTTAGTATTGTAATCAATTTTATTTTTCACTAAATCGTTCTGTCATTGGTGGTCCTGAAAAATCATCAATTATACAATATTATGAATATTCCATCCTTTATTACAAGTTTCCAACTTCTAAATAAAAAAAATTAATTTCTTAATTATTTAAAGACCCTCTGAAAACATCTTTATAATCTTTAGACATACTACATCCAAAGGACGACTCTTTAGTAAAATAACGAGATGTTTTTGGGAAAAAAATATTCTTCTATTTCTGATTTTGAAGGTCTGTCCTTAGTGCTAATGTATTCCAGAACTCATCCAATGCTTTTTAGTTCAAATTTTAGTGCTGAAATGTTCATATTTATATTCTCCATTTTGTCAAAGAATTGTTCAAGAATGTTTTTGTGATTGGGATGGATAGTAGTTTGATCCTCATGGAATTGATTTAATTTTTATCTCATTAAAAATACATGAAAGCGATAGAAATTTATCATTATATAAAGCATCATCCCCTTAGTTTTATGTGTCATATGTTATTGGGTATTCATTCATTGTTTGATCAAGGAAATTCCCTAGTGAAGGGATTCTTAATCTGAATTTCTCATTTAATTATAACCTGAGTTTAAGATGGTTTAAGGTTAATGATATTCCGTTGGATTATATATAATGCTGGATTCATGATTCATTTGATAGACATAAACATAATTGGGGGTGTTAAAAGAAATTGTGATGAGAATAGTGAGATTTGGTTGTGAAAAGAAGCTGAGTGTCTGAAATATGTACTTCAGTCCCCAAAAACATCACCAAAAGTTTGTTATGATCATGTTTAACCTATAGATAAAAGCCTTAACTATTTAATATGTAGTAATTGAATCCACATAAATTTATAAAAATAACCATAGTCACAAAATGTTTTAGGATTTGATTTAAAGTGGTCTGGTTTGGAGATGATTTTAATTAGAAAACTAAGGATATAATATAAAATCAGAGAAAAAACAAATTAATTGAAACAATAATAATTATGGTTGCTAGATCCAATTTTTTTGGGGTGTATTTGAGTAATTCCATTTCATGAAAAATTTAATATCATTAATTGAAGATGTATCCAAACAATAAGATAATTGTGAAAAATCATTAATGAGTTTTGTGCCTAAAAAACAGAAGGGTAATCAGCATTTCACTTAGAAGATAAATTTAGCGATCACAAAATGGAAATTGATCATAAAATAACTCAATATTTTACATCATTAATGTTGTTGAAGGTAATTATGATCTTAACCATCGAAATAAAATCCTAAAATGAGTAATATATATAAATATTATACTACATGAAATAACATTCAATCCATCCAATTTGTACTACATTGTATCATTAAATAATATTTTTAACCCTCCATTGAGGTAATTTTATAAATGTATGTATGATTTTGATTCACGTGGAATTAATAGAAGAAGGAAAAAAATATAAAAATGAACACTACACCATTGTGTGACTAATTTTACAATTGCTGGTGTGAATAAATTCATATCTTGTTTCAATGGATTATATACGTTGTGGAAAATTAATGAATGAATAAGGATGAAATATGAATATTTTATATGAATAATAACATTTATTAGGAAATTTACAATAACTAAAATACTTACATAGATATAATTAAGTCGCAATTACAAAATGAAATCCTAAAATTTAAATTGAGTGAAAAATTGGAACTCTACATTTCCTTTACCACCATATCCAATATTAGAAATATTAGGAGACTTGGGTTGATTCCACCTCATTTAATTTAATTCCATTTTATAATATGTGTAAAATGGTAGTGAGAAATAAATAAAAATTATAATTTTCCATGTCTACCATAAAATCAAGTAATGATTCATTTCCAGTCATTACATGCATTCATCAAATTAAATGTGGCCATATTTTGGAGGGCGGTATGAGAAAAATATGTTTTTAAATATTTCTTATGATTTTTTGGGATATATCATTGATATTAGAAATTACTTAAGATATTTATTTTCAAATTGGAGTTCTTTTTTATGGGATTCAAATATCTCCAACAATTCCATCCACAACATGGGATCCCAGGATCTCTATGATGACAATAGAATTATATCTAGAAATATTTGAGTAAAATGATTCCCATAAATTATGTATTAATAGTAATAAAATTAACACCTTCTTCCTTAAATTATTGGCATAATATTTGATTGATGGTCCTATGACCAATTCTTTTTCCAGTAATATCTGCATTCTGGCCCAAAATTTCCATTTACTATTATGATTCATCCATGGAAAAAAATGAAAATAATTTCAAAAAATGTGATAAATAATATCTCTAAATATCTTATATAAATAGTGAAAATAATTTATTCTAATATCATATTAATTGTTAGGCCAAAATTTTCACAATAAACATTAATGGCACATCTGACAAAAAATTATTACCAATATAGAAAAATCACTAAAATATTTTTTTATGTAATTTTAGAGAAATGAATATTAATATATAATAAAATATTATTGGTAATGTTTAGTGGAAAAAAATTTGGCCTTGGGGGCATGGTTGATTCTTCTACATTATCGGGAATCTACTATCAGAAACTATTTTAATTTAAGATAGTGAATTGTCAATGTTGTTATTCATGAATGTAGCCTTCCTAAATTAAATATACAATATATAAATGAGGATAAGTCCCTTGGATAGTTATCTATATACTTTAGTGAAATATTACTTCATTATTACGATATTTACATGGTCATTATAACATTCTTATACACATACTAGTAATGAAAAAAGATGGTACGGTCAATCTGGGGTCATAGACCCTATGATTGAAATTAGATAATTTTTTTAATTTTATAGTGCTTATTTATATAGTATTTAGAGATTTTTTTTTCAGAGATCACTACATCATCATTATATATATGATTTTAAGTTGGTTGTTCCCTACTAAGTTATGTACTCACACCCGACATGAGTATCCATTGAACGTTGGTACATAAATAGATTTCACATATCTATAGGGAACGGTTGGTCAAGAAACCCAATTTTCCTCATCATGTAAGATATCACTGCGATGTATATGAAGCATGTTATTTATTGTGGGTAATAGTTTCATTTGAACCCTTATTTTCTGGTTCATTATATCTATATATTTTTCTGCATGGTGGGGGAATTTTAATTTCATTACTCTATGTATACTTCAATATAATTTAATTTTTGATTACTATATTTATTTAGATAGTGTATTCAAATTTTTATGTTTTTTTATGAAGATTCATGTATTATTTTGGGTTTTTTGACTAATATTTCACATGTTTATAGGGGGTACAGTCTCCCTTATTTTGAACAATAGACGCTTTCTTCATGTTGGTAGGCACTGGAATATGAGGAATCCATTCATTGGCCACATAGTGCCAATGTTATAGTTACAATTCATTTTAATCTATGCCATGATTACACAATGTGAAATCAATTTATACTTTGTATAGTTTATTTTGGAAAAGATAGACTAGTGAAACTTGTATGTGATGATTCTTGAGATAGAACCCATAATTTTGCATCATGAACTCATTTCATTGTGTATGTCCATGTTATTTGGTGTACATGATTGATGTTTTGGATTATCTGTGTTACAGATGACTTATTTCACTTTTTGTATGTGTATATAATGTTTTGATTTGTGATTTTTGATTTATTATGGACATACCTCTTGGCATGATGTCATGAAGAATCTCTACATCCATAAATCTAATAATCTATGGATTCACATGAAATGATAATTCAAGAAATTTACGTCAAAATAATTATATCCTAGCTATTTAATGTTTCAAAAAAAACATATATGAACTTTTTAATGTATAATTTCTTTATAGCATTCTACTATGGTTGACCATGATTTATAAAAAAAATTTATGATGATTTTATATGTCGATTTTCTAGTGACAGGATCTATGATGATGGAATTGAAATACACCCACTAATGAGGGATTTGTAAACCCCAGTAGGTCCTCACAATCATGGGTTTTCATTGTGATAAACTCATTTATAGAGGATACTATTCAGGTTCTGTTTTTTAATATGACATTATACTCCTATTTTTGGGTTTTTAATATATATTTGAATGTCATTATACTTCATTGAAAAATCTACAATTGGTTTATTTAATCCTTATTGTGGTTGGATGTTGAAATTATATATGAATATATTCCTTGTTTGGATTTTGATTCTTCGTGGGGTAGTCATGCATAAAGATTTGATATGGGAAATAGTGACCTAGTAGACATATGATTTACATGTATTTTCTGAGAAACTTTTGTGAGTCACTAGAGCTATAATTTTCATTAAAGTAAATTTTCTGTGGGTGGGATAGTAATAGATGGAGTTTACCCATTAACCATATTTTTTGATATATGAATACTAGATTATGTTGGATTTTTTAGTTTATTATTCATAAGACATAGTTAGTGAGACATGTGATAATGGTGAGATGTGTTGTGAAGTTAGTGGGAAACCGGAGTGAGTGGTTACCCTAAGCATGATTCATTTAAAATGAAAAGCATGGGTATTTTCTTATTATGATATTGGGGAAACTTATTTATTATGGATAATCTGGTAATGGAATGGTTATTCATTAGATTTTAACTGGATATGTTACATGAGTCCTAGAGATATGGTTAGGGGTTGATTATTATGTGAAGTAGTATTTGGAATCCTAAAAAATGTATTTCATGTTTTGATTCTATGTACGGTGGATTCTGGGTTGGATATCTTGGGTTTTTAACAATAGTTGTTTTCATTTTTCATGTGATATACCTGAGCACATGAAATGTGCATCGTTTTGTTGAAGAGAATTGATGGGGGTCTTGGATCAATGAGTCTAGCATCCTCTGTTGAATATTCAATGTATCAAGTGAATGTAACTATTTTTGATGTGATGTGACTTGTGAGATAATGGTTGTTTTTTACTAATGAGTTAGGAAGAAGGGAATACCTATTACATTTTTATTGGATCAGGAAACATACCTTTTATACACATGGTTCTATTGAATTTTGAATTATTGAATGGAAACGTGTGAACTGAGGACCTTGGAAATTTGATTTGGTTATTATATAATAGGGTTCTTGTTGTTATAATATAGTGATAAATATACATACATAGTAGATGATTAATAAAATTGAATCATACTCTATTGTATGAGAAACCCATGTTTTGTCCTATACGGGTATTATTAAGGATTCATAAACTCATTGGTTGGAAATGATCAAGAATACATCTAAATGAGGGACACAAAGATATCCTTGGAACTTGATTAAGTTGCTCCAAATGTGTGGAATAGGGTTATACATTTTGTGGGAAATGCACCAATATTTTTGTAATTGTGAAACCCTTTTTATGAATATGAATTTCGAACGTTATGAAAATAATCTTCCATTTATTTGGTAATATGATTTACGTGGTGTTTGTGTTTGTTCGTGGTGATTAGTGGGAATGATGTGTCCATTAATTACATGTTTTTATAGATTTATAACGAGTCATGAATACAGAATATTGATTATGGGTTGGTCTATATGGAATCAGACACAGCTAATCCAATAAGATCAGTTTTATATAGACTCATTGGTTTGTGCTGGATATTAATTTGAATTCAATACTAGATAAATTATATGAGTTTTCATGGGGAATATTATAAATATTATATGACATGTAGAATATTAATACATGTTTTGCATTGGTGATCATGGTACAACATAGTGATAGAAATGTTTTGTTGGGGATCATACAACTTAATTACATTTTGGAATAGGTTCAAGGTTATTTATGTGGTATTGGACAATCTATGGATGCCTCTAAAGGAGTTTAAGAATTCTATTCCGGGGATTGGAGGTAACAAGTTAGTGGTAGGGAAATGAAATATTTATCATTGGTAGCATGTGGATATATGACTATCAATCTATCATATAACATGATTTGGGTAGATTAAAACTATAGAGGGAGCATAAGTTTTGATGATTTCATGGGAAATTTTGTGTGTATTGGATCATACATGGATGATGTGAATTTTCAATTTTAGTTATAAATAAAAAATTTTGTTTTTTATTGCTAGATTATTTTTGTAATTGATATTATCATGTTTGGTTGGTGGGTAACTGTACTGATCTTATTATGAGGTAATGGGATCAATGTCATGATTTGATATTCCTAATTTTCGGAGCGCCATGATAAAATATACCACTTTTTAATTAAGACCTATAGCAGGGAACAATAGGTCCAGATGATTAAATATAATATTATGTATTTTGTGACTTGGTATATATGAGAATGGTTTCTGTTGAATATTGGGATAGGTAATGAAAAAAACATATTTGTCTTTTATTAGTAATTTAGGTTCATTAATCTTAATGTTGAGTTTTGAAACACTATTTGAAATTTCATGCAGAACAACATTTGGGGTTGGGAAAATTAAAACAAATATAGTTATAAAATAATTTATGGATGACCATAATGTCTTCTTAGTGATGTGAATAATTTATTTTTAGATGTTATAATAACCCAGATCCATATATGTGAGAATATATGTGACGTTTTTTTAATTTTTCATGTAGGTGGGTCGAATATATACAAGAGATTAATAATAAAAATTTGATCCTTTAGGTATTTAAAAAATATTATTTTGAATTCATAATTGTAATTGAGTAGTATTCAAGAGTTTTAGTAAGTAATAGAAGATTTCCCGGCATTCTATAGCAATAAACTACAACCACCGACTCATCAATGATCAATCATGGTGAATTACAAGACATAGAGTACCAAAAACTAACACATAGACTTGTTCTAGCTAGCTCGTGTCCTTTTTAAGTGGGTGGGTGTGTCGGGGGGGGGGGGGGGGTAGGTGGGGGTTCTAATATCTCCAATAAAAATTTTTTAGTGGGAAAACAATGTATCCCTCTTTTTTTATGTCTAATATGGGTTACCTCACTATTTCCCCCCTTCGTGATTCTTTATGTGGTGCATTATTATTGGATTCTCTATATGGATACATGTCAAACATTTCCTTTTGTCTTCTCCCTCAATATCTATTTACCTCTTATTCTATTTCATCACTCTTCAGTTTATGGTTTTAATATTTTTCCACCATGGATTATTGGAGTCATCATATTCTAATGGTTCATTCACTAATTTCTCATATATTATTACCCATAACGATGTTCACCAATTTTTTTCATCCATTCACTATGTGTATATTTCAATTCAAAATTATTTAATGTATTATCATAAAGTTAAATTAAATTAATTCTTATAACATTGTCATGTAATTGGTTTAAGACCAGGATGGTGTCAGGAGTTTGTTACAGAAATCCTTGTGGTGTTTATCCTCAGTTAAGTAATTATGGTGTTGGCATGTTAGTTGATAAGATTTTATGCCCATTTGATATTATTTTTATAAAAGTTTGTTATTTTAATTAAAATTAATTAGAATATATTTAATGAATTTTGGTTAGTTTCATTTGATTTTGGACCCAATGATAGGGGTAAAAAAAATAAATTATATATTTTTCATGGAAATGGCTTTCAACCTATGAATGAAAATTCGAATTCCCCATAAAAGTTGTAGGTAGCCCTTGGTAATCATAAAATCGAACAATGCATTTTTTCTAAAGATGAATGTATGTGAGGCCATTTTTTCTTCATCATTCACATAATTGTTTCCATTCTAGCTTCCATTGGAGGTCATTTAGTGCATTTTCCATTGTGGGCACCATTTTCACGGTTCCTCCTATTTCCCAGCCTTTTTAAAAGAAAAAAAAACATAGTGAGAAAATTATTTCAATTACGAATCATTTTTCAAAAATAGATTTTATATCGTAAACTTCTTTAAACAGATACATTTCTCTATAAATACTTCATAATGATTCTTAAAAATATTATTATTAACCAAACATATCTCCCATGAGTGTCATAACCAAGACTGCATCAAGGCCCATTGTCATGTACCACGATACTCTAGGTGAAGCTAGAAACTCCATGTCGGAGTTTTCACTCATAGGTATCTCTTTGCTAGATCTGCCTCTACCTACTCTTATCCAGGCAGGGATGTATTTTCTTGATAAACCACTTACTCAATACTCACCAAAATACAAGGATTTTTTCATTTATTTAAACATTTATATATGATTTATACTAATAATTTCATAGAATAATTTATATAAATAATTAAACTATTATCTGATACCATCTATGCCATCCTTCCTTTTTGTTACATAACTTTTGATTACATTTTACAGAACGAGGATCTTTAATGTCTAGGGTCATTGAAATCAGCAACTTAATATATGGAAACGACATAAAACATCATTCTAATACACATTAAGGCTTCAAAATAGGTTTATCCCATGTAAAATTACTTCATCTCATAACCTGGATACATACATCAAAGGATAGGGTTAGCAGAAGGCTCAGTAAGGAAGACAAGTAAAACATTTGACAAGTGATCTTGACCAATATTAATAAGAACGTCATATAAATCATAAACTCATTAGAAATGGAAGGAAAGGAATATAATAATAATAATAACTTGAATAATAACTTGAATATCTATCTAGAACAATTCCTTTATACATTCATAAACTTATCTCCAAGGTTTACCGCAATGGTGTCATAAAAATTACCAAGGTTATTCACCAAGTTATCATGAAACATGTAATCTCTAGTGATTAATTAATTTCCCGATGCATTGGAGCTCAAATAGGGAGAACCATAAGTATGTATTTACATTCACATGAGACATGTAGATCATAATCAATATTTTCATAAATAACCCAAAAAGAATAAATGAAATGGGTTTCATGTCAACGTCATGATGTTTAAAAAGAGCTAAGAAATGATATCATTAAGTCGTAAATAACAAATGGAAATGGAGTGAGGGTTATATTTATGTCAATTATAGAATAAAATATATCATTGAAATGATATAAGTCTGGTTATTCACACGATAATTTCAAGAGAGAAAGGGAGAGAAATTTTGAGATGAAAATTCACCGGCACAACATCTAAATAACATCTTTTTTGAAAAAAATTAACAATAGAGATGAAAAGGGTCACCAACCCATAAATAACTTATAAAAATTTATGGGTAAAAAAATAAAAAGAAATATCGTCATTGTATGGATATTCAATGTAAATACCATATGAAAATGAAACACAAAAGATAAGAGAAGACACTATTTCTTTTACAAAAATTCGGCAGCCAAACTGCATCACGTAAGGATTCAGAAAATCATTTGAGGGGATCAGAAAAGGTATATCATCATTTGGAAATGAAATATAAAATAAAAAAGATATCCAATAACAATCCCGAAAATAATAAAATGGAACTATAAGGCATAACATAAAGGAAACCATGACTTAAAACATGAGGATGAAAGGATGCCTTACCTTATAGAGTAACTTCGAAAGCATGAATGTAGGGAACTTGGGATGCTTGAAGTAACTATGGGATGACCGATATGGAGGCAAGGATACTAGAACATCATTGAGTATGATTTTGGAATGAACATAATGATGGAAATTGCTTGGTATTTATAGAAAAAGTGAGGGAATAAATTATTAATTTCCAAAGGACACCTCATCGGTGGTACTTGCAAAACCATGGGCTTGGACATGATATTTTTCCATGGTATTGGACACTTGGGACACATAACAACATTTATCACTATTTATAAGTCATCCAGAAATCTTACATCATTATTACATCATTAATTATGTCATTAAACACCGAAAACTCAAAACTGTATTTTTACTACTCACAAAAAATTCAACTATTTCAGAAAAATCCCAAAAATTCACCCTAACCTAATATCGATGCTCTAAATTCAAAAATGTTCTCGATTATATGAAAATAATTTTATATATATTTATAATTTAATTTTTAAATAAAATCATTCTTTATAAAAAAACATTACAACTTTAACTCATTTTGTAACACATTTAAAAAGTAATCGAGGTCCTATAAAATTTTCGAATAACCATAATACAATAAAGTAAAAATTTATGATTAAATTTAATGAAAATATATTTCCATTATAACATAATAAATTAGTTTTAAAAGTATAAATAATATATTTATGACATTAAATAGTAACAAAACTTATACTATGATCATTTTTTCACTTTGAATATGTTTAAATTGTATTTATAAATTCTTGTGTGATGCTTCTATTTTTTTGGCCAATTTTCTATTAATTACTATTCATTACTATTCACATGGATATGTAACTATTCATAAATTAATATTAACTAAAAATCAAGTTGATCTTATTAGACTACAAATTTTTCGCTGATAAAAAATGTTAAAGACCATTTTTTGAAAATCATTTCATATTATTAATTATTTAATGAATACAAAAATATTTTAAAATACCCCTTTTCTAAATTAATCCATAATACACATCCTATATTTATCCAAATATTTGAAATTCACAAAATTTACAATTACAAGAAATAATAGTTTTATTTATTTAAAAGGATTACACAAAGCAGCTATGCTCTCCTAACAGAGCCCCTTACAACACCATCAATGGACCTAAATGTAAGGTGTACTATGGTGATAGAATGTCGGGGTGGCTCAGACAACATTTCCTGAGTGGGGATTTCTATCTGCTTGATCTTATCCCTTAGGAGATTATGTCCTAGCCTTATATGTTGATGTTCGGAATGGGCTCAATCCAGAGCAAAGACCTGTGCTGCAACCTCTTTCAAGATCAGAAAAATTGGTTTCATATGCTTAGAGTCTACTGGATGTGGCCATTAAATATTATTTATGTATTAATTATCAAACATAACTGTATTTATATAATCACAACATTAATATTATAGTTTCTAATAGTCATGTTGACCAACGGTCATATAATAGTCAAAACCCAATGGTGTAATTTTAATTATATCAACTTCATTAATTAAAGGATATATTTTTGTTGAGTACAAAATAAAATAACACAAAAATTTAGCAAAAAATATAATTAAAAAGTTCGGGATGTTACATCCCACTTGTGAGATAACATCCTTCCATCTCGTGGTTGAATCCCATAGAATTTAAATCAAGACATTCAACCTCTTCCTAGGAGGTATCTCCAGATGCTCAGAAATATATAGCATGGCCTCTAACCATGACTATGAATCTTGTGTTCCCCCATCCATTGAAAAATTGTGAGTAAGGTACTTTGGGAAAAACCACATGAATGCTTCCACAATTGGGGAAATATGGAGTGCTATCAAAAAAGTCTACATAATCCTCAAAAATACATCATGAAACTATGCATCGACACCTCCATCCGGAATAATATTTTGTTCAAAGATTGGCACAACAACTGGATCTGCTGGTAGTCCATGAACTACCATTTCTGGTGTATTTTTATCGCCTTGTACATAGATTACTACTGGAGGATGTCTTGTTGACATGAAACTTCTAGGAAAAGAGCATATAACAGTTTATTATTTTCAAGTATTACAACATATATGTTAACGAATGGTACATTAGAAGGAAAACATTCATGTTTTGAACTATAGGGTTACATGGTGTGTATAACTCCAACATGACGAGCTCCTATTAACCCTTAAAATGGTTGTGTACCTCTGCCATCCTGGTCATGTAACACCCAATACAGATAGAGTGTTCCTCGAAGACATAACATGTACATGAATATGCCCTTCAGCACATGTACTTATTCATGGTTTGAGCCACATAGTTTTGATGGTGTAACATTACATAGTGTGATCCCTCTATACATGGAGTGTTCCTGTTATGTTCTATCCACCCATGAAATTAGTCACAAGGCCGAATACACGGTTGATTTCCATACGACATATACTATCTAGACTTGGTGTGTACCACCAGAATTTAATACACCCATTTTTTTGTCACAGGGCTGGATACATGGTCTCTTACAGAATGGTATATACTCCCAGTACAAAACGCATTCTAGAAAATGATTATCAACCCCAATAATTTTTTCACATATTATGTTACATGTTCAAAAACTACATGAAATGTTCATACAATACACAAAATGTAAATTTTAAAATATTTTCTTCTAGAATGGAAGAAAAAATGCCATGTGTTTATAACATCACACATCATGTTGTCTTGCTTTTTGGATATTAATCTTATGAAACATCTAATGAACACTTCAAAACACAATATTTTGGCCCTGGAATTCCATGTTTTTAAACATGAATGACCATACTCCCAGCGAATCAATGTTTTTCATCTTTAGTCATCATATAACATAACAAAATCGAATTAATAATCAATCATGATTGACCAAATTCTGATACAAGAGGTCCCACAACACATTAGGGGCCAAAGAAATGAGTCCATAAAAATTATACATTATATATACCAGTACTATATCAACATAGAAGTAATTTCCTTCATTAATTATATCACAATTGCATGAATATATATCAAAACATCTATCACAACTACAAGAAATCAGTAATGCATCATAAAGGGAATGACAAGAATGCTTGACATGTGATCTCTTAAAAATCTATATATGATGCATGAAATGGAATACCATCATGTCATAGAGTCACAAAATAAATTGAAGCACAATGGTGTAAATAATGACAGTATAAAATAATGTGTTTCACCCTATATTAAAAAAAAATCAACTATAAGTATTGAAAAAATATAAAAATTTCAATATTCTGGGATAATTTTATTTTCATTGTACACAGGTCTGTGACACCCAGTGACCCCTTTTTAAACCACAAAATATTTCCTCCTTTCCATATCAATAGACTCCTAATAGATATAAAACATTAAAGGAATATTCTATTACCACTTTGTGACATCCAGGTTCAAGGTTCCGCCCAATGGTGCCCCGTACCCAGTTGGACAAATGACCAAAAGCGCATTTCCAAAAATACCAGATGTTGCCCATTAGAATCAAGGGGCATGATCGGATAATGGGGGAACTATTCCCTCATTAAAAGTCTATATATATTTGAATAAAAATAGTGAACAGTAGAAGAATCACTAAAACCTAAAAATTATTTTATCAACAGAAGACTGATTGAAATATAAAAATTGTATCATATATAAATGATTCATGTCACATGTATCTATGAAAGGAGCCAAACATGTCACAATGCTAGATACAATAGACAATCCAAAGTATAACTAAAAAAAATAAACTCTTGCCGCATCACAAGTCTCATCTTGTTCTCATGTTCAATTGATCTAACAATAAACATGTACATACTGAATAAGGGTTCTCAACATTTTATATACATGCAACCAAATAATCTATTTGGGTCCAAAAGCATGTCCAAAAAATGGTGTGAATCAAATCCCAACTGGCAGCCACCAAAATATCATTACCTAAGGGTTAGTTAATATATATATAAGGTAACATAATGATATGAAGCAACAAACAAGAAAGTACTCAAAAGTATACAATCATAGAGTTTTCAATTACATTCATTTACATTAATTAATTATTCAATCCATTGAATAATGAAATTACAGGATCTAGCCTTAGCATCTTATCCCCCTATGCAGTAGTAATAAAACAGGTGTCCTAGAAGACCATATTGATATTCAAGTAAGAGCGAGTCCAATCATGTACTTTGGTTTTTAATAATCTTCACTATCACTAAATCATTAATAAACAAACCTACAAAAAAGCTCTAATGGTCTAACACATTTGGTTTACAATTAAACTAATAATTAAATAACAACCACCATGGAATATGTCATGGTCTATTCCGCTTGGTCAAAATGGCATCAATAACTTATAAATTACCTTAGCATAGCTTTAAGGTCAATACACCCTAGGTCAACATGTAATAAATAAATCATAAATGACCTGCAAGGTAGAACTTCTTATGTAAAAATCCAAACTAAGGCTCTCGTAGTCCTGTGTAAATAAATGTGGAAACCACCCCCCAGTTTTCCTAGACCATGGATTTCTTGGTCCATTGGAAAAATAGCACACATATCATATAAAAGAAGCACATATAATATATAGCTACTACATGGAAAAAAATCCCAAAAAAATGACACAATAATGTCATATAATCAATCAAAATCCATCATATACAATTCATAGCATGGAAATAAAGTACACCTCATAGGAAAACTCATCTAAATAGCTATAAACAGTCAATCAAGGGTAACATACACATGTGGAATCCCGTAATAAATTCATATAACCTTACTCATAAGCAATAACCCCTCTTTCTATCAAGTAAACATAGCAGGTAAATAATAGGGTTAATATCCAAATCAGGAAATACAAAAAATGTGGATATGCAGAAGTTTTTTAATAAATAATCCAAATATGTAAAATGAAAGGTCCAAACCACCTGCCACAATATCTTATGATCAATACTCTTGAACATCAGCCCATGAATCTACATCGAAATGACGTAGATGAACCAAAACAATAAAATCAATACTTCCAAGATAAACCATGATAGAGGAAGTATCGGGAAGAAATGCTCTAGGGGAAAATAGAACTCACCTTTTGGAATATAATAGAAGTGATGAATTCTTAATTAGATCATGGTTGTAGAGCCTGAAGGATTTCTATGTTCATGGTCATTATGCTGCATTCCTATATGAACCGAGCGGAGTAGAAGACGTTTTTTAGGATGAGAAGTGACTCGACAATGATTTATCGAATAAAAAATAAAATCACACAGAGCGACTATTCAATGTACATGTAGTGTATTAGCCTCAACAAGCCCCTTCATTAGATGGTCAGTCTGGTCACCTACAAATCCATTTACTCGGCTATTACGTGGCCAATACTTTGTTTTAGGAGGTACCCAAATACAAATCTTGTAATCATAGGTACATTCCATGTTCAAAGAAAATTCACATTCCTTCACATTCATAAAATAAAAACTTGAAATAAGATATCCCAATAAGAAATAATTAACTAGGATCATACAGATTTTGAAGGTCATTAAATTACATTACTGGAATACTTAAAACCAACTATTATGGATCAACATACATTTTTTTTCTACAAAATTATTGATCATTATAAATCATCCCACTAATAATATGACATTATATGTTATTCAAAATGTAAATACAAGGAGTTATATGAAAAATAAAATGGGGAATCATGAATTCCCATCTAAATTTGAACCTCAAACAGTGGATGAAACCTTATGTGATGAAAGTTAGACAATGTAAATGCAAGATGATAATAATTATTTTGATTGGAATCAAGATTGTACATTAGATGAGCCACCAAAATATCTTCTTTGGGATTGGTTTATTGTAATAAATTTAATTAATTTCAAATTATAATTTGGAATAATGAAAATATTGTCATTATGGGTTATTATCGTGTTTGGAGAAAATTCCTCACAAGAATCATGATTATAGTCTATCCAAATTCTTCTAGACTTTGCAATACATCATTATTTTAATATATTTCAAATTTATGTCAAAACAATATTTAATAATATATATTGTTAAGAGGATATTTATCTTAGAGAACCACATGGTTTTGATAATTTAGGATTTCCTGATCATGAATAAAAACATACCAAAACACCTTATGGACTTAAACAAGCCCCATCAACATGGTACGATGAACATACAATATTTTGTTTTCAAAATTGGTTTGTCAAGGTAAATTATGATACAATTATATTAATTAATAAACTTTTCAATGAATCATCTTTTCAAATATATTTTTATGGAATATATTATGATTTAATCTAAAATCTATACTCAATAGTTTTTAATAACATATGAATACTGAGTATAAAAGGAGAATGATTGGTGAACCCATTTTTTACGTTTGGTTTCAATGTAATAATATACTCAAAAGAAACAACATCTCTCCACATAATGTTGTTATAAACATGCCAAAATGTTTTTTGGACAATTTATGAATTACAACTACCCTTGTATAACCTTATATCTATATTATTTTTGAGGAATATAAGAAATATATGATTAGATAATTTATTAAGTTATATTTTATAGTTCACAGAATGATATGGGTTGTCAACAAATTTTTTTGATTCCTGACTATGTGAATTATTTCATTTAATTCCAATGGAATAAAAACTAATATATATTTCCTATTATCATAATTGAAAATCAGAACATGTCTTATTTTACTCTTATGTAAACATGTATTTACATAACAATTACATATAAGTTAACAATTATAGGTAATTGGTTTGATAGATAGAATATGATTGGGATATGTAATTTATTAGGATAGGTTTAGTTTCATGGATAACTAAAAAGTAACACACTGTTACACTTTCCACTACTAAGATTGAATATGTGAAAACATGATGATTTTGTGCTAAAGTTATTTGTATGTTTTACACACCCACATATTTTCATTGGAGATCCTCTCAAACTCAAATTATTTATGAGAACACAAGTGTTGTTTATTTTAAATGAAACAAATTACTTCGATCACATAAAAACATAGATATAATTCACCACATTCTCTATTATCATACATAAAAAAGGATAAATAGTTATATACATTATCAGAAATAGTGAACAATATGATGATATTTTTATAAATAGTTTATATTTTTATATATTAGAATGAATTAAATAAAATTTTTAAATCATTCAACTAAAAATTACTTATTTTTATAATGTTTAAATATTTTTAAATCCACTCATTACAATATAGGGGTTTTCAATTAATAAATTTTATGACACCGTATCTGAAAGATGAGGATCATCCTTTGGTTTTCTAAGATAACTTCTAAAAATATCAATGGTTTAACTTTATCATATATTAATTTTAAAATCCAAATTATTATGTTGTATAAATGTAGAGGGAATGTAATTTCATGAGTGTGGTTTTTTTAAAAAGTAATTTTAAATTTTTACAGAACCTAATTGTTTTGGTGGGATCATTCATTAGTTTTATAACTCATATACTTCTGAAATAATTCGATCATTTATATAAACATAATCATTGAAAATATTAATAAAAAACCATTTTGGAAAATGGTAAAAATATATACAAAAATAAAACAATTTTTTTAAATACCTAATCATTTAATAGAGGGGAAAATATTATGAAAATTTCTTTATTTAGGGGAAAAATAATTTCCTTCATTTTTTAGACAATGATGGGAATTTTTATAAGTTGAATTTGATTTTATTTTTTCACTAATCAACAAGTATACATTTATGTTTTGAATAAAAATGAGTTGTGGTGTGTCCCTTTTTTTTGTTTAGGGGGTAAAAAACCATATTATTATATTAGATATATATGAGGGTGATATTCCATCTAAAGAGATGGATTTTTTAAAAAACAATTAAAAATTTAAAACAACCCACTTGTTTTTTGTGGTTTATTATTTTTATAACTCCAATAAAATATTATTTTATTTATTCCTTAATAATATAATAATGGCTGTGAATATTATAAAATATTAAGTTTAGAATATTATGAAAAATTTTAGACAAAATAAAAAAATTTACTTTTTAAGAAAAAATAATTTTATAAATTAGTGAAAGGTGGGATGTTTCATCATTTAAGTGAAATCAATTTCTTTAAGGGTTATATAAAATAGTATAGTTTTGAGAAATTGTTTTTGATATTATATTTTAATTGGTTGAGGAAAAATTTATTTATTTTACCCAAATAAGATGTGGTGTATTCTGATAATTATGTGGATAAAATGTTACACCCCATGTTTCTATAGTACGCTTCTCTATGAAAAATAATGTACCGTGTGTTGTTCGCAACTTTGAGTTCTAACACACACCACAACCAATCAAACTAGCCATTATAAATAGTAAAACCCAATTTTTAAATTTTTATACATTTTTTCTTTCAGAATGGACATGATTTTTGGATTTTTAATATCGAAATTTTCTTATGGTGAATTTTTGGTACATTTCTGATAACGTTCATATTTTGATGAATTGTGAATATTACTATATTTTAATTAAAAACAACTTTTTTAATTGAAATAGTTAATAGTGATATATTTATGAATTTGAGTAGTTTTAATGTATATTTAGAATATATTTTTAACATTTAATACAATTTTGGTCATTGGACATAATTTTACATTGAAACTAGACATAATGATGTTCAAATCTGTTGATAGTTATTTTTTCATAAAAACACTCTTTTTGTTTTGACAACAAGAATTAATTTTAAATTAATTTCATCTAATTATGTGTTTTGAATTTAGAACAATGTATTTCATATTTAGAATCGTGAGGTCCAAATTGTGTAAATAGGTAACTTTTATTTTTAGGCATTTTGAATAATTATTTTGGTAGATATTTTATTTACCTTGGTTAAAGGGGAAATCTGGTAAATAAGGGTAAAAAAATTATAATATAAAAATAATAAATTACCCTAAAACATGTCATAACCCTACTGGTTGATACATGTCCGACCACGAGCATCTTTGGGTCGATTTTGGGACCACATGGATCACTTTTAAGTGATAATGTCACTTTATATTAATTAAGTTAAAGTAAATACAAAAATGACATAAAGATATATTTTTTAGAAAAACAATTTTTACATAGTGTTATATAATATATATGTTCAAATATAAATATTCATTAAAAATTTAAAACGATATAATACAAAATGGTATTTTATTTATAATTTTTAGATATTAAATTATCAGATTTATTTATGACACAATAATGATGATGTATTTTCCTTATTAATGAAACAATCAAATAATTGGAATTATTAAAGTTAAAATAAATATAATTTGAATGTTTCAATGACATAAACGAATTTTATTGGTTAATATTACATGTTGGGATTTCTAAAATGAATTTATTCAAATTAATAAAGTTGTTAAGACTTTAAAAAAATCAATTATTAAATTGTGTCAAAATTGACATAAATGAGTTTTTAAAAAAAATATTATATTATAAATTGACATTCAATTCCTAAAAATCTATGGTTCGGTCAAAAGACTTATATAATGATATGTGTATTATTAATAGACAACTTGGGTGTCCCTTGGAGGTATATAGTATGTTTATTAACTATATAATATAATAATACAAAGAGACGTGGTAAATGTCAAACTATTTAACTAGGAGATAAATTTAAAAGATAAGGTTAATATAGTGACCCAAACCAGTATAAAATCTATTTTCTGAAAGGATTTCTACCCTAACCCACATTAAAATTTAAATAATACACTTTGGAGCCATTAAAAAGTTAATATGAATTTATTACAAAATAACATTTCTAGTTTTTCCTAAGGTGCCCCTCACCCCTCTTATAAAAGGGCACTTCCCCTTACCTCTAATTCACACCTTAAAATCCTTTTGTATTAGCCCAACCCCGCCCAAATACCCTCTCAAAATCCATAACATTAACCTAGAGGCCTTAGTTTGATCATAAATCCAACCTAAGGAGCCCTTTTGATCAAATCAAAAGGAATAACCCGAAGAAGAGGTAATATTTTCACCACCCTCTTTCAAGTTCATTTCTTCTTCAAATTCTTCTTTCATTATTATTTCCATTCTAAAATAATAACTCCAGTATATTATATATACTATGATGTTATTATGAATATGGTACAACCATATTTAGTATTCTATTCATCATTTGAATGACATGTCACCATACGCACATACGTAAGGCTTACCGTCTCCACGTCGTGGTGTAATTGTTATTCAAAATATTATTATTTAGATGGGTATTATAATGATGTGTAATTGATGTAAATAATAAATATTACATGATAATTATTATTTATATATGATATACCATCCAGTTATAAATTATTTTAATATCAAAAGAATGATATTGTCGCTCGTGCATACATACAGACTACCATCTCCACGAACGCGATGAGATTCATTTCCCACCATATCCATTAAAAAGTAAATATCATTTGATGATTAAAAATAATGTTTAAAGAAATAATATCATTTGGGACATGAATAAGATATAACCTATCCATAACAATCATGGCTTATGTAACAAAACATATAAAAGAAAATGAGTAAGTTAACACCAAAAACGACGATAATACTAAGATATTATTAACAAAGAAATGTTAAAAGATCATATTTGATATCATATTAATGTATATTATTATTTTATAATATAATAACAATTATTAGAACATTATACTAGAATTTAACCTACCCTCAACCAAGGAAATGTAAAAGGTAAGTGTTTATTTCACAATCTCTTCATTATCCGAGGTTGTTTATACGTAATTATCGACTAAGACCACTTTAACATCCACATCCTTGTTTCTTAAAAATATATTTAGAATCATTATTACTATTTTATAGAATATGGGTTATAGTCATTTATACCCTTGTTGACTTCTTATAATATTCTTATAATGGAATATTTCGGTCGTTTTCAATACTAGGTCCTTTTTAACCTTTTCGACAGAAATAAGATAAGAAAGTATTTTTTAAATTATATGGAGGGTGCAGCTATTTTCTGCCGCTATAAAATCATCGAAGCATCCACTACAAGCATATAAGAATATTTTTAAAGTAAATGTTTTAATTTTTTGGATTTTAAATCATTTTAAAAAATGAGATATTTCTCTCAAATAGTTTTGATTTCATCTATGTCAACATCCTTTGATGGATTTTAAGTTTATTTGAAGTTGATTTATTATGATACAAAACTTCCATATTATATTTAAGGTTTTGTTATATGTTTGACTGTGGATGTGTTATTTCTATACCACTCATGGTTTATGGAGAATGTATTGACATTTCTTATGCTAGTTTTAATATGAATGTTTATGTTATGTTTAAACCTATTCATATGAGGAATGCATTGGACTTAATAAGTGACGGGTGGAGCCCGCTATAGCTCCTTGATGCATCGGTAGGTCTCATGAGACATAATAGTGTCTTGGAATAAGGCCTTGACAAAATATTATTCGTAGTCTTGGCACAAGCCCTTGACTATGTGGTTATGATAGTCTTGCATTATGAATTCCATCATTATGTAAGTGGTTATTGATATTGAATGTGATTATTCGACTAGTAGAGTATCCATGTGAATAAGTAAATGGCATTATTTCATTTTATCTTTGCCATATTATGCTGAAGTTCAAGTTTAATAGGATTTTGTTTTACTTATACATATCCTTAAATTTTTATGCTTATTTATGAATGTTTCTACTATATTGTTATACTTACTGATCATCTGAGCTCACCCCTTTAAATGTTTTATTTTTCCCAGGATGTGAAAAGTATTTTATGATTGACCTGTAGGGATTGTATAAAGGGATATTAAGACAAGATTTTGTTGTAGTTTTTTTACATTATGATGTAATGTAATACTTATGAATATACCTAGTGTTTACAAAGCTACTAAACTAATCGTCCTTTTGAGACTTGATCTTTTGTGATAATGCCAACATTATGTAATAATACACCGACTCTGGGTAACTAGGGTCGGGGAATTACAGAAAACAATTAATAAAATTAGTTAAAAGGGAACCCAATACTGACATGATGTAACGCCCTGACCCCAGTTACCCAGAGTCGGTGCATTATTACATAACATTGGCATGATCACAAGAAAGATCAAATCTCGAATGACTGATTGGTTTAGTAGCCTTGGAAGCACCAGATATATTCATAAAGTTTTACATTACATCATAAAGTGAAAAACTACTACAACAATATAATGACTCCATAGTCCACACTATTATCCCCTCATAAAATCCCTGCAGGTCATTCATAACTTACTTCTTCACATCCTGGGAAAAATAAAACATAGAAAAGGGGTGAGCTCAAATGCCCACTAAGGATAACAATATAGAAGACACTTTCAAAAATAAGCATAAACATTTAAGGCAATGTATAACTAAAATAAAATCCTTTTAAACTTGAACTTCAACATAGTATGACAAAAGTAAAATAAAATAATGCCATTTACTTATTCAAATAGGATATTCTACTAATCGAATAATCACACGCAATATCAATAACTACTTTCATCATGATGGAATGCATAATGCCAGACTATCATAACCACATAGCCAAGGCCTCGTGCCAAAACTACAAATAAGATTTTTCCAAGGCCTTGTGCCAAGACACTAAATTGTCTCATGAGACCTACCGATGCATCGAGGAGCTATAGCGGGTTCCACTCATCACATAATAAGTCCAATGCATTCCCATATGAAAAGGTTTAAACATTACATAAACATCCATATTAAAACTAGAATACAAAATGTAAATACTTCATCCATAAACCATGAACGGTATAAAAATTACACATCCACAGTCAAACATATCACAAAATCATCAATACAATATAAAAGTTTTGTATCATAATAAATCAACTTCAAATAATCGTAAAATCCATCAAATGATGTTGACATAGATGAAATCAAAACTCTTTTTAGAGAAATATCTCTTTTTTGAAATCATTTAAAAGCCACACATTTATTAAGGACGTAATTTAAAAGAGATTTTTGGATCAAAGTGTCCCATACCTCTTCGAAACTTTTGAAAAGGAATATCACTTCAAAACATTCATGTCCATATAAATAAATCCTTAAAAGCATTTTGAAAACATGGACATTAATTAAAAAGATTTATAAAGATAAATCTTTAAAACATTTAAAATTCTGATTTTGATAAAGAGTACCTTTCATAAATTCTTAAAATATTCATTTTGAAATCATTTAAAAGTTACATAATTATAAAATAAAACATTCACTTTGAAAATATCCCTATAATCTTGTAAGGGAAGCTTTGAAGATTTTATAATGTCGGTAAAAAGCTGCACCCACCGTATAAGTTAAAAAAACAGTCTTACCTTAAATTTGTCGAAAGGTAAAAAGTGCCTTGTTTGGAAAACGATGGAGATATTCCTTTAAGAACACATAAGGGTATAAATGACTTTAACCTATATTCTTTGTAAATAGTAAAAATGTTTTTAAATACATTTCTAAGAAACATGGATGTGGATGATAATGAAATCCCAGTAGATTATTACATATAAACAACCTCGGATAATGAAAAGATTGTGAAATAAAGCCTTACCTTGTACTTTTCCTTGGTTGAGGGTAGTTTAACCTCCTGTATAATGGTGAAATAATTGTTATTAAATTATAAAAGAATCATATATATTAATATTATATCATATATGATCTTTTAACATTGTTTTGTTGATAATATCTTAGTATTATCATCGTTACGGGTGTTAACTTACTCGTTTTCTTTTATATGTTTTGTTACGTAAGCCATGTTTGTAATAGATAAGATGTATCTAATTCATATACATAATGATATAAAGTCCTTAGATACTATTATTAATCATCAAATGAGAATTATACTTGAATGGATACGATAGAGAATGAATCTCATCGCGTTCGTGGAGACGGTAGTCCGTACGTACGCACAAGCGACAATATCGTTCTTTTGATATTAAAATAATATATAATTGGATTGTATATAATATATACAGAGTCATTATCATGTTATATTTATTATTTAAATGAGTTACACATCATTATTATACCCATCCAAATAATAATATATTGAATAACAATTACACCACGACGTGGAGACGGTAAGCCGTATGTACGCACGTATGGTGACATGTTATTCAAAGGGTGGATAGAATACTGAATATGGTTGTACCATATTTATAATAACATCACAGTATATATAAGATACTGGAGTTATTAATTTAGAATTCTAATAACAAAGAAATAAGAAGAAGTGGAAGAAGAAATAAATTTGAAAAAGGGTGGTGAAAACATTACCTCTTCTTCAGGTTCTTCCTTTTGATTTGATCAAAAGGGCTCCATAGGTTGGCTTTCTGATCAAACTAAGGAATCTAGGTTTTATTGAGGGAAGTTGAGAGAGTATTTGGGAAGAGTTTTGCCGAGCAAAAAGGCTTTGAAGGTTTTAAGTAATGAGAAGGGTGAGTGCCCTTTTATAAGAGGGGTGGGGGGACCTTTGGAAAATCTTGAAATATTAATTTATAATAAATTAATATTAGGTTTCTAATGGCTCCAAAGTTGATTATTCAAATGTTAAGGTGGGGATAGGTCGAAAATCATTCAACCAATAGAATTTAGACAGGTTTGGGTTACTATATTAACCTTATCTTTTAGTTTTAACTCTTATATAATTAGTTTGACATTTACCATGTCACTTTGTATTTTTATATTATATCGTTAATAAACATACTATATACATCTAAGAGACCCCCAATTGGTCCATTAATGATACACATATCATGATATAAGTCCCTTGGCCGAACCTTAGATTTTGAAGAATTTAATATCAATTAATAATAAAATCTTTGTTTTAAAAACTCTTTTATGTCAATTTTGACACTATTCAATAGTTGATTTTTGTGAAACTCATAACAGAATTATTACTTTTGAAAATGTCAATTAAATCAATCCTAATATGTAATAATATCCTATAAAATTAGTGTAATTCATTAAAAGTCTCAAATTATATTTATTTTGGTGTTTATAATATCAATTATTTTAATTTGTCACTATTATGGTAATTACTGCATCATCATTGTGTCATAAATAAATTAAATTATATAAAGTCTAAAAATTATAAATAAAACATAATTATTTAGGAAATATTTTTATCTTTCTAATGAATACTTATAGTCGAAAATCCAACATATAAAACCCTATGTAAGTTTTTGTTTTCTAAAAGATATATGCTTATGTCATTTTTTTCTTATTTTAACTTAATTAAAATTAAGTGTCCCTATCACCTACAAGTGGCTCCATGGGGTCCCACAATCGACCCAAAGATGAATATGGTCGAACATGTATCAAAAATTAAGGCTAGGACACGTTTTAGGTTAATTTAGTATTATTATAATATTATTTTTTAACCCTTATTTACGGGATTTACCCTTAACCATGGTAAATAAAATATTTACCGCAGTAATTATTCAAAATGTCTAAAAATAAAAGTTACCTATTTACACAATTTGAAAATCCTGATTCCAAATATAGAATCCATTTTTACAAATTCAAAACACATAAGTGGCAGAAATTAATTTAAAATTAATTTTTGTTGTTAAAACAAAAAGCGTGTTTTTAAGAGTTAATAACTATCAAAATATTGACACTTGTTTATGTCCGGTTTAATTGTAAAATTATGTCCAATGACCAAAATTGTATTAAATGGTAAAAATATATTCTAAATATACTTTAAAACCTCTCAAATTCATAATTTATCACTATTAATTATTTTGATTAAAAAAGTTGTTTTTAATTAAAATTTAGTAATTTTCACTATTCATCAAAATATTAAAGTTATACGAAAAGTACCAAAATTTCACCTTATGCTAAATTCGATATTCTGAATCCAAAAATGAAGTCCATTTTGAGATATTAAATTTCAAAAAGTAGGTATTGCTATTCATAACATCTAGTTTGATCGGTTGTGGTGTGTGTTAAAACTCGAAGTTGCGTACAACACACGCTACTGTATTATTCAAAGGAATGCGTACCGTGGAAGCTTGGGATGTTTCATTTTAAATTTTTGATGTCCCCATTTAGTCAAAAAGTTTAAAATATTGTATTTAAAAAGAGTTCACTATTAAAAGTTGGTAAAAGTGCAATACTGAAAATGAATTTGTTCTTACATTATGTCTAAGAAACTCATAATATGGATTCTAAAATTATAAGGATTATATAATGTTTAAAATTTAGTTTATACTATTCATAACATCTATTGAATGGCTTGTTTGGTAAGTCATGGTGCGCTTGAACTCGGTGTTGCGTGTAGTGCAAGTTATTGAATTATTTTGAAGAAATAACACACTATGAAATCTTGGGGTGTTACACATGAAATATAAAACATGCATAGAATTTATACCATGCACTCATTGATAATGACTAAATGGATGACATCATAGTGATCACACATTAATTGACCTATAATCACAACTCACAAAATAAAACCCAAATTTAATAATGTTTCTGCCACTCTATGTAGTAATCGAATGACACCACCACATCTCCTTTATAAAGAAGATGATCTATCGTCATTGCAACTAGATAAAGAATGCTGGCACAATGTACAAAAATCATATTGAAAATGTGGCACTGATTTAATATTTCCATCATCTTGAGTACTGTCAACAACCTAAGCCACCACCACCATTGATGACACTTTCAAGAGGATAACTACATTTGGACATCGTTGAAGGGATATGGATTTACTATCAGCAATGGAATGATCACCAATATATCTCCCTTCGTGCTCCCCTGATGCCATCATAGATGAAATCTGACACTAGAATGGACATCTAGATGAAGTGTCCTTCTGTCGATGCTTTTTATGATGGACCCATGTCTCCGACGAACACCCAGACTCAACTATAGACAATGACTCAAACGAACACCCTACACCCACAATATTCCAACAATACCAACCCATGAGGAACCCATAATGATGGACGCCAGTCTTTGTGGAAATATACAACAAACAAGATGAAGAGATAGATAAAGTTGATCATCACTCTCTATCAAGTCCCATTCCCTTCATATAGACATCGAAAACTCCAAAGCCTAACAGGGAAGAATAATCTATGAATGACATGTTATGGAATCTATAATTAGAACTTAGATTGTGAGAACATAAAAATCATAAGTGGAACATATATACCATCACTCAGCTATATGCCTACATGAATCCCTACCCTCATATGTTATTTTATATTTTTTAATCATATATTATATCTCCTAGTATATTTAATACTATACATATCACAATAAAGTGATGAGTGAGTGTTGATATTCATAAATAAAATCAATTTCACTATATGTTATTTTATATCAAGAATGGAATCGCTAGTTATTTGATTCATATTTAGAAAATATTTTTATGAAAAAACTTGTTTTCTTCATTGAGGTATAATATTGAGTGGGATACATAGGCTCAACGATGGTCCTTCGAAAACAATGTATATTCATTTTTATATTCTTCCCTTCATTTCGAGATCAAAAAAAATTTAATGTATTATTCATTAAACATTATATGGTTCAAAAATAATTTCATTATCTTCTTGTAAGATATCATTCAAGAGAGAATGTGGTTTTAAAAATATTATTTCACTCAATTGTTTTCATCATATAAATTTTAAAGCTTCAATACATCTTAATTTATTGATTATTTATTAAAACAAGAATTAAATGAAATAATTTCACATCATGGTGACTTTCAAATATTCTTATGAAATCACGAAGGTCATATTCAATTACTATTTTCACTTCCTGAACCTAAAATCCATCATCATTTATTGTTTTATTCATCTTAGATGTTGTATAATCCATATTTGTATACCAACATAGAGCTATATTTGGTTCTTCATTATGTTTAGTCTAAAATTAATTACATTGATAGGGTCAAAGATAAATCAGGTTTTCTGATGACTAGTATATGGAAACTATGATTAAACAACAATATGATATAGATGAAAAATGATATGAGAAGAGTTATTTTCATGCTCAATAATAAATAGGATTAACACTTTAACAATAACTAATTATTTAGTATTTCTCTTTGGAGAGGGGGGAGTGGGAAACTGGAATTGTAGGTCAGCAATGGAATAAATAGAAGATACCTATGGTGGTCCTAAATTATGAAATAAAATTTGTGTGATTTCACTAGTCTTCAGTGACTTCTTCCCTAACACACCTACTGCAACATGCCCCCTGTCTCTCCTTTTGTTTCTCTCTCACTACCACACCCCCACAATCACCTATGACACCCACCAATCAATACAGGACATCCTCAAACAACTAACTATTATTTTCTAAGAATTCACATCAAATTCCACCACCACCCAATACATCTGTTAGTGTACACACTTCCCTCCAGTTACCATGTATCTTCAATGGAAGGTAACGAATCTTTTTTCTCCCACCTAGTGAAACCATGTGTCAACTTGTGTAGATAACATAAAAAAAGCATGATTATTGTGTATTAATGTGGTATTTTAGGGACTTTCTTAGGAATTCATTTTTTGTATTTAACGATAGGGAATCTATGATCACCAAATGAGGTAACAAGGTGGATACTTTTAGTGGTTTACAGAGTCCATTATTCTAGTGGTGAATATAATGCTCAGAATAGTTTCATGTATGAATATTATAAATCTATTTTATCTTCATATTCATTATGATATAAACTAGTAATTTGGTTTGTAATTCCTCCCAACCATGATGCTGAAGTCCCACTCTACACACTTGGACATTCTTTTATCCCTTGCGTTGAAAAAAACAGCCATCAAGTGATGTGAAACTCACCTTATGGTGATAGAAATAAAAAAAGGCATGAAACGTGGCCAATTACTCTATTCCAATAATGAAATTGATGCCTTCCATATCTGTGAAATATAGGTCTTATAATAAGTGACACCCAACAACCTCAATTAGGGATTCCTTGCATTAATATACACAAGTATTCCTAATCCCATACATAGTGTATATCATCATAACATCATCTAATGTATATATAAAGAGTCCACAACTCTTCACAACGACCACATATATTAAACTATAAGAAGAACTTGTTTCGAAATGTGCATAAACTAAAACAGAGGCAATTAGGATCATATCTCTAACCTTAGAGGGTCCAGGATCCTGCTGATATTGGGTCTTCTACATCGCAAATGTATGGAATCTACTGTGGCCCGAAGACCCTACCTGACTACCCTGAGCTGATCTAACCTATTATCACTAAAATTTGTGGTCTAGTATCTATGGCCATGACCACCTCCTCAGGAGAAATGGCCCGATGAACTATAGTTCCCTACTAATGATAAAATGTTATTCCTTATCTAGAACATGCAGTGATAATAGATCCACTCTCAAACACTTTTACTGAAAAACCCTAGAAAAATTATGTAGATAAACCATCTTGCCGCAATATCGACATGCAACCTGGTCTCTCGGGCACTGAGGTCTCATATTCCCACTGTACCCACTATAGAATTTGTTCATCTAGCTATATATATGTATAAATTCCATCTACTGGAATCACCATGCGAAGGCTCCCTACGGTGCTTCATGCTTTCATACGATTTAGTGACATCCATGGACTCTAAACCACCATATATTGTAGCTCCCAACTACCTCATATTGTTCTCAGTAATCAGTTCTTGATTTACTATAGCAGTCATGGAAGTCATCCAGAAAATAGTCACCAGCAATCACATGTTTTAACTAAGACCATCCTCAAACTACCTATCCATATATAACTCGTCACTTCCCACCACATGTATGAAGTGATGACGCTCTATAAAACGATAAGAATAATCTATCATCGAATGAGTGTTTAACTCCCAAATATTTTGTTAGATAAACTCATTTTAACTTCATACATTAGTTTTATTTAATGCTTCACCATAACAACATGCAGTATACCTAACACTATTCATGCCTAGTGTTACACACAATTTCAGTATCCTTTGAAAGAATTAATTTCACACAAAAATGTGTATAATTTTTTTTCAATCTATAAATGATATAATTTTTTATTTTTTTATTGAAATCACCAAATAATGCTTTCACTGCATTTAACATTGTCTTGTCTTGTGTTACATGCTAGAGAGACCTACCTCTATAGCTTGCGTTGTACGCAATACTGAGTTTTACTAAACAATGATATATTCTTATTTAATTGGATATGAAATAGTATTTATGAATATTATTAACTAAATATTCAATTTTATATCATTTTTATTCATCGTACATATTTACTAGAATACAATATGAAAAAAACAATCATTTTTTTGGATAAACGTTTTATTAAAAAATGCAGTTTTTCGGCCTTTTGATGGAGAAACCAATTAAAATCTAGTTTCAGACATGCATATAAGTTCAATTTGACAAAATAATCTTATACATTTTAATTTGGATATAAAAAATAACCTTGAAAAAATTTATGATATTATCCTTTTTACATTCGTATTTAGATGAATAGTAAAAACACGGTAAATTTTAATTACAAACAACATTTTTCATCAAGATTATTTTTGTAGTTAAATCAAAATATTTCATAGTTTTAATGTATTAATAGAATATATTTTCACCAATTAATATAATTCATGTTATTTTCATTAATTTTACATGGAATTCATTTGTGAAATCATTTCAAAAGTTTCCAATGTTTTTACGTTTAAAAAGTGTTTCATAAAAATTATAATTTTAAAATAATTACTGAAAAATATGTGTTTTGAATTCAGAAATATGGATTCCTTATATGGAGTCAGGAGATCCAAATTTATTAAATAGATACGGTTTATTTTTTATACATTTAGAATAGTGACTTCAGTAATAATTATTTTCACCGTGATTTATGGTCAAATCAGGTAAATATGTGTAAAGATTAATATTATTATATAATTAAACTATGATAAAACATGTATTAATACTATTGGATAATATATCTCTTAACATTTTTATCCTTCGATCTATTTTGGGACCCCATTTATTCACTTGGATGTGAAAATGAAAATTTACAAGAATTAATTTAAAATTAGGAATATAATTACCTAAATATACATCTTTTATTGAATAGATTTTAATATGGGGTTATTTAATGGATTTATATGCTTATAAATAGAAATTGTAAAGATAAAAAATATTACCTACATCATTGTATTATATTTATAATTTTTATACATTACATAATAATATTTATTAATGACACAATTATGAGATAATGATTAAATCTTTAATGAATGATTCAAATAAAAGAGTTTATAAATATAAAAATTTGTTTTATTTGATTATTTTTATTCCATCCATTAATTTTATAGTTTCATTGAAAATTTAGTGATGAGTTAATTTCGTTTTTTTGAAGTAATAATTATGTCATTAATTTTTAAAAAAGAAAAGTATGAATAGTATCCATGATTAACATATTTCATAAATTAAAACATAAATAAGTTTATTAAATTATTTTAAATTCATAAAAATATATTATTTTTCCAAATAGAAAATATAAGCCAAAATATTTCATAAATAACTTATATTTGTTATTTTTACATGATATGGTAATTACATTAACATACAATTTGTTGAGAAAATGATATCACAATGTGAATAAAAAGGGTAAAATAATTGTAAATCAAAAATGATAAGGTTAAAATATATTACAAACCAGTGAAAAATTATTGGATGATTTTTATTTGAATAGAAATCATTTTATAATAAAATATAACATTTTTTGGAAAATTTTAATTTGAAATATAATTTATTATAAATTAATCTTTTGAGCATTCCTAAAGTTCCCCTCTCCTCTATTGTAAAAGGGAACCCCCTCCCTCTCCTCTCCACTCCATTTTTGATACTTCAATATTGTCCAAACCCTAACCATATATCCTATAAACATCCCTAGTTATAGTATATAGGTGTGTCTCCTCTTAGAAGACCAACTCTGGTGCCTTATGTATAAATTCGAAGGAGGCTCGTCGAGGAAGAGATAATCTCTTCTACAGATTCTTTCAAGTTTCATTATTCTTCTACTTCAACATCAATATTTTTTTAATTATAAAATAATAACATTAGTAGCATTCACATAATTATATGTTATTATAAATATGAAACAATCCTATTTCACCATTTATCCATCCTATGAAAAAATGAAATCATCGCGCGTGTGTGTGTAAGGCTTGTCGTCTCAATGTTGTGGTGTTATCTTTTTTTCACCACCACCCTACATGAATGGGTATAATGGTGTAAATAATACCTATATATGAATAATATAACGTTATATTAATTCTTAGATACTATAAAACAACCACTTCAATAACATTAATCAATTAGCGGACAGATAGCATCGCTCGTGCGTACCTACAAGTTTCTATCACCATGATGTGATGTGATTCGTTATGTATGATATTCATTAAACCATGAATATGTAAATTAATTGAATGAATAAATATGATATGTATTATACTAATATAATCCTATAAATGATATATCTATAAACTAAAAATAGGTACTAGACTTTATCTGACAAAACATACCTAATAACATATAGATGTAAAATCTTGAATAACAAGTAACAATGAAATGTTAATAAAAAATGGATGAAAATTTGAACATAAATGATATCAACAAAATTATTATGATTCTGGAGTAAATCCATAACATTATTTAAATCAATATATAGGAGTTTCAGACACATTCAAATGAAATTGGACCTATGGTACGAGATTACGTTTTCAATCTCATTTTTATCTGAGATTGTTTATACATAAGTATTTACTGGGGTTATATATATATATCATTAATTTCCCTATTTTATAAAAATATTTTGATACAATTTTATCTATTCTCCCATTTATGATTATATTCCTTAATACCTTTTTTAGAATTTTACAACATGGCATGGAATGGTTTATTCTTTTAATTACGATACGATGTACATATTGACTTTTCTGGCGAATGTACAAAGAGACTTTTATTTTAAAAAATAAGAAAGGAACAAATTTTTACATTTCCATAATGAATTATTTCCCTAAATATTCATTTATAATTTTTCATGTTTATTTTCAATTAACTTTATTTCTATTAAAATTGAAAGTCATTTTGTGAAAAAAAAATTGTTTTTTAGAAGAACATATATTTTCCCCATGCACTATGTTCAAGTGTTTTATAAAATCTAATTTCCATATAAGATGATATGGGTTTTTTATATCCCTATTATTAATTTCAATTGATTTAGTTATAATGGAATTATATTTATGATGCCTGCTTATCTTATATGGATTTCTTTTTGGCATGATGTTTAAGAATCCCATTCAATTACATGGGTTATCCTAGGATGTATAATTTATCATTATGTTGCACACATAAAAATGGTAAAGTTATAGGTTGGGTTAGACTTATATCTCCCTCTAATGCATTGGTATAAAAAATTTATCTCATAAGATAGACATGAATGGAACTACATGTTAATCTTGTTCAGTGAAACATGACTTCAAGGAGGAGTGTACTCGGTTTAGTAATGGACTGTGTCAGCTATAATGGTCTTGGAAATGAGCCTTGACAAAAAAATATTTTTCTATGATTATGTGTGTATGTCACAAATATTCATGTATTATGTTATGATAATTGGGAATACATTTCACTTCTATGATTTATCGCATGACAAGATATTATGATCTCTTAGGCAGGGTAGGATTTTCCAATGTAATTTTCTTTTAAATATGATATGATTGGTAATTACTTGGTTTACCATTAATGTTAATTTTAGTTCACCCAATTATGCAATATATTACCAAAGATTAATAATGGTTTTAGGAAGTGGGATGATCGTTATGGGAGATTTGGAAGATCTTTCACCATGATTAGAAATCTGTGTTCTTTGTTTCCAAAGGCACTAAACTAATATTGTCATTTGGGATCTATTTTTGAATTATATTAATTATTTCATGAATGTAATGTAATTTACATGTACGTAAAACATGGGTATCTATAGTTGGTATTAGAGCAATGTTTTAGTTAACATTTTTAAACTAGGATGTGAGAAAGCTGTAGATATATTTCTAAGGTATGTCTCAAGATGTCCCTAATATTAAGCATATGTATAGGATTACCTTTTATTCCAAAAATACATCTTTAAAACTATAACTCATTTTGTAACACCTTAAAAAATTAATCAAGGTCCCATAAAATTATCGTATAACCATAAGAAAAAAAGTTACAATTTATGATTACATTTTAAGAAAATATATTTCCATTTTAAATTATTAAATTAATTATAAAATTGTAAATAAATGATTTATGACATAAAAAATTACCAAAACATATACTATTATCAATTTTTAACTTTTAGGATTTTTAAATTGTATTTATAAATTCATGGGTGAGGTTTCTATTTTTTTGGACAATTTATTATTAATTACTATTCATATGTGTATCTTACTATTCATCCTTTACTATTCACTAAAAATTGTGTTGATCTTATTAGACTCTGAATTTCTCCCTGATTAAAACTCTGGAAGACTATTTTTTAAGATTCATTTCACATTTTTTATTATTTGAAGAATACAAAAATATTTTAAAATACACCATTTTTCTATATTCATCAATAATACACATACTATATTTATCCGAATATTTGAAATTCACAAAAATTGTAAAAATAAGAAATAAGAATTGTATTTATATAAAAGGATTACACACAGGTACTATGGTCTTGTTACATAACCCCTTATAACAACAGCTTAAGACCTATGTGTAATGTGTGCTATGGTGATACAATCATTGGGTGGCTCAGACAAAATTTCCCGAGTGGTTATTTCTATCATCTTGAACTTCTCCCTTAGGAGATTTCGTTCATGCTTTATATGTTGATGATTAGCATGAGATTAGTCCAGAGCAAAGCCCTGTGCTGCTACCTCCTTCCCATGTTCCGACAAATGGGCTTTATATGGCCCAATTCTACTGGATGAGGCCATTCAATATTCTTTCTGTATTAATTAACCAAGATAATGGTATTCATAAAAACAGAACATTAAGATTATATTTTCCAACAGTCATATTGACCAACAGTCATATAATAGTCGAAACCCAATGGTCTCATTTTAATTATACCCACTTCATTAATTAATGGATATAGTTTTGTTGATTATAAAATAAAATAACACAGAATTTTAGGAATCAAAATAATTAAAATTTTCAGGTCTTTACAATCTTTCCCCCTTAAGAAATTTTATCCCCGAAATTTTATATCGTACCCTCTGAATATAAAATATGCGGGTAATTTTATCTTATAGACTCATCCGGTTCAAACGTGGATTCTTTAAATTTGTGGTTCCTCCATAACACCTTTATAATGTGTGTAGTCTTGTTGCATAGAACCTTGTCTCTATGATCCAGGATCTCCATCGGCATCTCCTTATATGAGAGGTCATGTTCCAATTGTACATCCTCTTGATTTAGTACATGTGAAGGTCTAGCTATGTACATCCCCAAGAGGTATAGGTATAATACATCATGAACATGTTCTAGATTTGAAGGAAGTACAAGACCATAGGCCACTTCTCCCACACGATCAATGATTTCATAGGGTCCAATGTATCTAGGGTTGAGCTTCCCTTTTTTCCCAAACCTCTTGACTCACTTAAAAGGTGATATCCAAAAAATGACATTGTATCCAACATCAAACTCCATTTCCCTTCAATAGTTGTCAGCATAGCACTTTTGCAGTCTCTGAGCGGGCTTAATGTGTAGTTGGATGGCAAGGACATTTTCTCTCATTTCTTGCACAAGATCAGGCCCCAGAATAATTCTCTCACTAGATTCATTCCAACAAGTAGGAGTTCAACATCGCATCCCATATAGTTCTTCATAAGGTGTCATTTGATTTCTCAAGTGTACGTTGTTGTTGTAAGGGAACTCAAATAAGGGATTTATTGAACTAATCCACCTATAAATTCCATTGAGTATGTTCTCAAAATTCCCCTAGGTGTTTGAATAGTCCTTTCAGATAGGCCATCATTTTGGGGTTGATAACTCGTACTAAATTTCAATTCAGTGAACAGAGCTTCCTGAAGACTTCTCCAGAATTTTGATGAGAATTGGGATCACAATCAGATACGATTGAAAGTGGAACTCCATGCATCCATAGCACATTATTCACATAAATCCTAGCAAGTTGATCAAGAGATAAATATTTTTGAATGGATATAAAATGGGAAGTCTTGGTGAGATGTTCCACAATAACCCATGTCGCATTGTTTCTATTGAATGATCTCAGGAGACCAGTGACAATGTCGGTAGTGATATTTTACCACTTCCGGGGGGTGTGGGTAGAGGTTTCAATACCACTTTTGGAAGTTGTCTCTCCACCTTCACATGCTGACATACAAGGCACCTTAACGTGTAGTCACCAATCTCCATTTTTATATTATCCCAGCAATAATTATCACAAAGGTCCCTATACGTTTTCATGCTACCAGAATATATAGAAAATGCAGAGCTATGAGCTTCATCCATCTGCTCCTTCTTTATTTCGGAAATAGATGGAACACATAGTCTGGTAAAAAAATTATTACACCTTCTTGATCAGTATTGAACTCAAGAAACATCCCATCCTTTAGAGCCTAAAATTTCTTCAATAACAATGGATCATATTTTTGATCTTTCTGGATCTTCTCTAGTAATGATGGTTGATAAATCATATGGGATAGGGTTGATGATGTCTATTCCTTTATATTTCCAATGTCCAGTTATACTAGGTCATTTATCAATGGATCTCTTTGAATCATCATAATGGACAGAACCATTGGGTCTTTCCAGATTAATGTATCAAAGTCTTTGTTTTCTCTTCTTGGTTGATAATGAATTGAACAATCCTTGTCTTTAATAATTTCTTACAGTCTCCTTTTTCTCATGTTCAATTCCAATTGGGTGAAAATATACTTCAATCATTGATGGTCTCTATATATATCACATTTATCCCGTTAATGTTAGTGCCTCCATATCATTAGAGAAAAAACGACTGTAGCATGCTCCAGATCAATTATAGGTTAGTTCTACTCATGAGTCTTCAACTGTTGAGAAGCATAATCAATGACTTTGTCATTTTTCAGGAGGAATAACCCATTCCCTTTTAGAGATGAATCACTAAAAATAACGAATCCTTCATCACTTGAGGGAAGAGTTATCATGGGTGCAGTAACCAATCTTTTTTTCATCCCTTGGAAACATTCCTCACACTCCATTGTCCAGATGAACATGAACCCTTTTCGAGTTATCCTGGTTAATGGATTAGAAAGTCATGAAATGTTTTTCTCAAAACTAATATTATATCCTTTTAATCCATGTAAACTGTGAATCGTAGTTATTATAGTAGGATGATACCACTCCTCTACGACATTTGTCTTTTCAGGGTCAACTATGATTCCTTCATTGGTAACACTGTTCCCTAACAATGATTCTTGTTGTAACCTATATTCACATTTTCTAAACATTCCGAAAAATCATATCCTTCTGTAGAGTTTGAAAAAATAACACTTAGATGGTCCTCATTCTCAAAAATACTTTGGGAATATATCTTAATATCATCTATAAATACTACCACAATGTTATCAAGGTATTTCTTAAAGACTCTATTCATCTAATCCAGAAAATTAGGTGGTGAATTTGTTAGTCCATAACTCATAACAACGGACTCATAATGCCCATATCTTGATCAGAATGTGGTTTTTGGAATATCTTCATTCATCACCCTCAATAGATGTTAACCAGATCAAACATAAATCATAGAGAATAATAGATCCCAACGATGATGGGGAAATTAGTCATCAATTCTATAATGATGGTATTTGTTATTTTTTGTAATCTCATTCAGAACACTATATTCAATTCATAGACGCATAGATTCATCGTTATTCTTCATAAAGAGAATTGTTGCTTCCCAAGGATACACACTTGGTTGGATAAAACCCTTATCCGAAAGATTGTGGAGTTGTTTCTTTAATTATTCTAGCTCATCAATTTCCATCCTATACGGGTATTTGATATTGGATGAGATTCAGGTACATGTTCCATGGAGAACTCTACCTCTCTTTCAGGGGGAGTTCCAGGTAACTCCTCAGGAAATAAATCAATGTATTCCTGGATGATGGGGATATTTTCTATCCTTAATCTCACATCTCCTTCATCATCTCCACTGACCAACTCCATAAAGAAGGATATAGGGGGTTCCCCTAGACAAATATCTAGTTTATATATCTCTCCATGGAAGATAGATGTAGGTTTTCCATTCTAGAATATTGATATTTCCTTACTTCGTAATTTGATCATAGCAATATAAATTGAGAGCTTGTCTATCCCTTGTATAATGTTGAATTCCAACTTGGGAATGACAACTATATTTGCGATAATATTGTGATCACCAATGTAAAAACTAGAGTTTTTAAACACTGATGATGCTTGGATAATCCCAACAAGAGTCTTCACTGATAACTCTACATTTATAAACTCCGTGGTTGATTCGAAATTCTTTGCAATCATGTAGGAAATTAAAAAATGCATAGAACCAGAATAAAAAAAAGTTCTTGTTAGCTATGAGAGAACAACAACAGTACCTACTACAACTTCATTTAGAGATTCATCATCCGTTGTAGTGATGGAAAATGCACGACCTTGATCCATTGGCCTTTACTAAGGTTGATGGTGGTTACCCTCCACTACCCTCAGATTTGGACAGTGATTGGAAAAGATCCCAAGATGACCACACATAAAGAGTTGAACATTAGGTTGGGCATGAACCATCTTCCCCTTTTTGTTAGTGTTTGTAAGTTGAGGTTTCACCTCACTACAACAATTCCTCACAATATAGCCATCTCATCCACACTACTATCATTTCCCACTCTCATGAAGGAAAATACACAATTTCTTCTTCCCACATATTACACATGGGACATTACACTTTCCTTCCTCATATTCCCTGATCAAAGGTCCTCCCGAAGTTGGCCTCCATCGACCAATTTTTTTCATTTGATTTATGAGACCAATGCGTCTCACCTAACTCTAATTCGACATTCATTGCAGAGCATACGATCTCCCCATAGTTTTCATGGTTTGAGTTGGCTAGATTCTTCCGTAGATGACGTCTCAATCCACCATAGAATCTATCAACCTTACCATTAGGAACCATGAAAATGCTTGAGGTATAACTAGAATGTCTTGCTTGGTTCGTCTTAAAGCTTCCCACGGATTCATTCTCCTTCAACATCAGCTCAAAAAACTATTTCTAATTTTTTTTCTTATATATCAAGGGACATGCGTACTGAAGAATATCACTCTGAACTCTTCCCAATATATAAATTCATCCTCCACTAATTCCCTGGTGTTTTTAATAAGTTCCCACCACTGATCTGTTTCTCCCTCAATGCGATAAATAGCTAGGGTGACCTTCTCTTTCTTTGAAAAACTTAGCATGGGAAATATCTTCTCTATAGAGATGATACACTATTAATCAGTCAATGAGACAGTCGATCCACTGATGGTTTTTGGTCACTGATTTATAGAGGACCGAACTGATTGTTGTTCCCTTTTTAGAGAGATCGGTCTCTCAACTTGATTTTTTTTAATAACTTGAGTCATTTGGTTCATCATTCACATATTTGTTTCTATTCCGTTTCCATTGAAGTTTCTTTAGCACATTTTCCATTGTGGTCACCATTTTCAAGGTACCTCCAATTTACCTCCATTTATAAAAGAATAAAAACTTAGTGAGAAACTTATTTCATTTACGAATCATTTTTCAAAAAATTATTTTATGACATTAAACTTCTTTAAACAGTTACATTTCTCTATAAATACTTGAAATTGATTCTTAAAATCTTATGATTAACCAAACATATCCCCCATGATTGTCATAACCAAGAGTGAACCTAGACCCATTGTCGTGTACCAGGATACTCTAGGTGAAGCTCGAAACACTATGTCGGAGTTTTCACTCCTAGGTACCTCTGTGCAAGATCCACTTCTACTAACTCTTATCCAGGCATGGATGTATTTTCTTGATAAACCACTTCCAAAATACTAGGAATTTTTCATATATTTAAAAATTTCAATAGGATTATTCAGAATATTTTCTTAAAATAATTTCCATTAATAACTAAACTATCATCTGATACCATCTATGTCATCCTTCCTTTTTATTAAATAACTTTTGATTACATTTTACATATAGATGATCTTTAATGTCTAGGGTCATAGAAATCAGAAACTTAATATATGGAAAAAACATGAAAAATCATTCTAATACACATTAAAGCTTCAGAATAGGTTCATCCCATGTAAAATTACTTCATCTCATTACCTGGAGTCATACATCAAAGGATTGGGTGTGCAGAAGGCTTAGTAAGGAAAACAAGTAAAACATTTGACATGTGATCTTGATCAATATTAATAAGAACATGATATAAATCATAAACTCATCAGAAATGGAAGGAAAGAAATATAATAACAAAAATAACATTAATAATAACTTGAATATGTGTCTGGAACAATTCATTTAGACATTCATAAACTTATCTCCAAGGTTTACCGCCACGGTGTCATAAAAATTACCAATGTTATTCACCAAGTAATCATGAAACATGTAATCTCTAGAGATTATTTCATTTCCCGATTCATTGGAGCTCTATTAGGGTTCACCATCAATATGAAGTTACATTCACGTGAGACACATAGATCATAACCAATATTTTCATAAATAACCCAAAAGGAATCAATGAAATGGGTTTCGTGTCAAAATCACGACATTTAAAAAGAGCTATGAAATAATATCACTAAGTCATTAATGACCAGTGGAAAGATTGTGAAGGTTATATGTATGTAAATTATAGAATAAAATATATCATTTTTTGTATTTATGAACACCCATTGAAATGATATAAGTCTGGTTATTCACATGATAATTTCAAGAGAGAAACAAAGAGAAATTTTGAGATGAAAATTCAGCCGCACAACATCTACATAACATGTTTTTTGAAAAAATAAAAAATAGAGGTGAAAAGGATCACCAACACATAAATAACTCATAATAATTTATGGGTAAAAAAATAAAAATAAATAACATCATGGTATGGATATTCAATAAAAATTCCATATGAAATTGAAACACAATAGATAAGAGAAGACATTTTTTCTTTTACAAAAATTTGGCAGCCAAACGACGTCACTTAAGGATTAAGAAAATAATTTTATGGGAGAAGAATGGGTATATCATCATATGGAAATGAAATGAAAAATGAAAAATATATATAATAACAATAAACCAAATAATAAAATGGAACTATAAGGCATATCATAAATGAGATCATGACATAAAAGAGGAGGGTGAAAGGTTGCCTTACCTTGAAGAGTAACTTCGAAAGCATGAAACTAGGGACCTTTGGATACTTGAGGGCACCATCAGATGACTGATATGGAGGTATGGATACTAGAACATCATATATTAGGATTTTGGAATGATATTAATGAAGGAAATGGCATGGTATTTATAGAAAAAGTGAGGGAATAAATTATTAATTTCTAAAGGACACCTCGTCGGTGGTACTTGCAAAACCATGGGATTGCCCATGATATTTTCCCATGGTATTGGACACATGGGACATATAGTAGCATTTATAACTATTCATAAGTCGACCAGAAAGCTTACAACATTATTTCATCATTAATGATGTCATTAATAACCCAAAACTCAATACTATATTATTATTATTCACCAAAAATCCAACTACTTTAGAAAAATCACAAATATTCACCCTAACCTAATATCTATGATCTAAATTCAAAAATATTATCCATTATATGAAAATAATTGTATATATATTTTTAATTTATTTTTTAAATAAAATCATTATTTATAAAAAAAACATTACAACATTAACTCATTTTGTAACACATTAAAAAAGTAATCGAGGTGCCATAAAATTATCGTATAACCATAATACAATAAAGTAACAATTTATGATTAAATTTTATGAAAATATATTTCCATTTTAATGTAATAAATTAGTTTTAAAATTATAAATAATATATTTATGACATTAAAAAATACCAAAACATATACTATGATCATTTTTCCCTTTTAATATGTTTAAATTTTATTTATAAATTCTAGTGTGATATTTATATTCTTTTGGCCAATTTACTATTAATAATTATTTAGTACTATTCACATGGATATGTAACTATTCATAAATTAATACTAACTAAAAATCATGTTGATCTTATTAGACTCTAAAATTATTGCTGATCAAAAAAGTTACAGACCATTTTATGAAAATCATTTCACATTATTAATTATTTAAAGAATAAAAAAATATTTTAATATACCCCTTTTTATAAATTAATCAATAATACACATCCTATATTTATATGAATATTTGAAATTCACAATCTTTTCAATAATAAGAAATAATATTTTTATTTATTTAAAAGGATTACACATAGCATCTAAGATCTCCTTACATAGCCCCTTATAACACCATCAAAGGACCTAAATGTAAGGTGTGTTATGGTGATAGAATGTTGGGGTGGCTCGGACGACATTGCCCGAGTGGGTATTTCTATCTTCTTGATCTTCTCCCATAGGCGATTATGTCCCAGCTTCTTATGTTGAAGTTTGGAATGGGCTCAATCCAGAGCAAAGAGCAGTGATGATACCTCCTTCAAGCTCAGACAAATTGGTTTCATATACCCTGAGTCTACTAGAAGAGGCCATTCAATATTCTTTATGTATTAATTATCAAAGGTAAATGTATTTATAAAATCACAACATTAAGATTATATTTTCAAATAGTAATATTGACCAATGGTCATAAAACAATCAAAACCCAACTGTATAATTTTAATTATATCAACTTCGTTAATTAAAGGATATATTTTTGTTGAGTATAAAATTAAATAACACACAAATTTAGGAAAAAATATAATTAAAATGTTCGGGATGTTTCATCCCACCTATTAGATAACATCCCTCCATCTCATGGATGAGTCCCATAGCATGTAAATCAAGATATTCAAACTCCTCTTAGGAAGTATCGTCAGATGCTCAAAAATATATAGCATGTCCTCTAACCATGACTATGAATCATGTGTTCCCCCATCCATTGAAAAATTGGGAGGAAGGTACTTCGGGAAAAACCACGTGAACTCTTCCATAGTTGGGGAAATATGGGGTGCTATCAAAAAAGTCTGGATCATCCTCAAAAATACCTCATGAAACTATGCATCGACACCTCCATCCGAAATAAGATATTTTTCAAAGATGGGCACAACAGCTGGATATTCTGGTAGTCCATGAACTACCATTTCTGGTGTCTTTTTATCGCCTTCTACATAGATTACAACTGGAGTATGTCTTGCTGACATGACTCTTCTAGGACAAGAGCATATAACGGTTTATGATTATCAAGTATTACAAGATATATGTTAAATAATTGTACATTAGAAAGAAAAACATTCATGTTTTTCACTATACGGATACATGGTGTGTATAACTACAACACGACGAGGTCCCATTAAACCTTAAAATGGTTGTGTACCTCTGCCATCCTGGTCATGTAACACCCAATACACAAAGAGTGTTCCTCAGAGACATAGCGTGTACATGAATATTCCCTCCATCCCATGTACTAATTCATGGTTTGAACCACATAGTTCTGATGGTGTAACATTACATAGTGTGATCACTCTAGACATTGAGTATTCCTGTTATGTTCTATCCACCCATGAAATTAGTCACACAGCCGGATACACAGTTTATTTCCATATGGCGTGTACTATCTAGACTTGGTGTGTACCACCAGAATTTCATACACCCGTTTTTTGTCACATGGATCGATACATGGTCTCTTATAGCATGGTATATACTCCCAGTACACAGCGCATTCTCGAAAATAATTATCAACCCCATGAATTTTCTCACATTGTAATATACAAGTTCAAAAAAAACACGAAATGTGCACACAATACACAAAATTTACATTATAAAAGGTTTTCTTTCTAGAATGGAAGAACAAATGGCATGTGTTTATAACATCACATGTCGTGTTGTCTTGATTTTTGGATATTAATCTTATGAAACATCTAATTAACACTTCAAAACACAATATTTTGGCCATGGAATTCCATGTTTCGATACATGAATGACCATACTCCCAATAAATCAATTTTTCTCATCTTTAATCATCATATAACATAACAAAAATGATTTAATGATCAATCCTGATCCACCAAATTATGATACAAGAGGTCCCAGAACACATTAGGGACCAACGAAATGAGTCCATAAAAATTATACATTATATATACAAGTACTATATCAACCTAGAAGTTATTTATTTCATGAATTCTATCAGAACTTCATGAATATATATCACAACATCTATCACAAATACAATAAATCAGTAATGCATCATAACTGGAATGACAATAATGCTTGACATGTGATCTATTAAAAATACATATACGATGCATGATATGGAATACCATCATATCACCGAGTCACAACATAAATAGAAGCACAATGGTGTTAATAATGACAGATGAAAATAATTTGTTTCACCCAATATTGAAATCCAATCAACTGTAAGTATTGAAAAAATATAAAAATTGCAATATTCTGGGTTAATTAGATTTTCATTTTACACAGGTCTATGACACCCAGTGACCACTTTTTACCCACTACATATTCATTCTTTTCCATATCTATAGAATCCAAATAGAAAAAAACCATTAATGGAATCTTATATTACCACTTTGTGACATCCAAGTTCAAGGTTCCGCCCAATGGTGTCCCGTACCCAGTTGGTCAAATGACCGAAAGCGCATTTCCCAGAATGCCAGAGGCTTCCGATTAAAAGCAAGGGCCATGGTCAGATAATGGTGGAACTACTCCCTCATTAAAAGTCTATATATATTTGAAAAAATATATTGAACAATAGAAGAAGCACTAAACCCTAAAAAATATGTTATCAACAGAAGACTGACTGAAATATAAAAACTGTATCATATATAAATGATTCATGTCACATGTATCTACGAAATAAGCCAAACATATTACAATGCTGGATACAATAGAGAATCCGAAGTATAACTAAAAAAATTAATCTCGTGCCGCCTCACGAGTCTCAGCCTGCTCTCATGTTCACTTGATCCAACAATAATCATGTACCTACTGAATAAAGGTTCTCAAAATTTTCTATACAAGCAACCAAATAATCTCTTTGGGGCCAAAAGCATGTCCTAAAAATGGTGTGAATTGAATCCCAACTAGCATCCACCAAAAGATCATTGCCTAAGGGTCAGTTAATATATATAGCAGGTAACAAGACGATATGAATCAAAAAATAAGAAAGTACTCAAAAGTGTACAATCATAGAGTTTTCAATTACATTCATTTACATTTATTAATTATTCAATCCGTTGAATAATGAAATTATAGGATCTAGCCTATGCATCTTATCTCCTTATGAAATACTAATAAAACAGGTGTCTTAGAAGACCATATCAATATTCAAGTAAGATCGAGTCCAATCATGTACATTGGCTTTTAATAATTGTCACTATCATTAAATCATTCATAAAAAATCCTCCACAAAGGCTCTAACATTCTAACACATTTGGTTTACCATTAAACTAAAAATTATATAACAACCACTATGTCATATGTCATAGTCTATACCCCTTAGTCAAAATGAAATCGATAACTTATAAATTACCTCAGTGTAGCTTTATGGTCAATACCCCCTTGTTCAACATGTAATAAATAACTCTTAAATGAAATTCAAGGTAGAAATTCTTAGGTAAAAATCCAAACTAAGGCTCTCACAGTCCTGTGTATATAAATGCGGAAACCACCCCCTAGTTTTCCTGGTCCATGGATTTCATGGTGCATTGGAAAAATTGCACACATATCATGTCAAAGAAGCACATATAATATATAACTACTATATGGAAATAAATTCACAAAACATGTCACAATAAATTCATATAATCAATAAAAAACCATCCTATAAAATTCATGGCATGGAAATAAAGTACACCTCATATGAAACCTCATCTAAACAACAATAAATAGTAAATCATGGGTAACATACACATGGGGTGTCCCGTAAACAATTCATATAACCTTACTCATATGAAACAAGCCCTCTATCAATCAAGTAAACATAGCAGGTAAATAATATGGTTAATATCCAAATCAGGAAATACCAAAAATGTGGTTATGCTGAAATTTTTGCATTTATAATCCAAATATATAAAATGAAAGGCCCAAACCACCTACCACAATATCTAATGATCAATACTCTTGAACATCAGTCCATGAATCTAAATCGAAATGACGTAGATGAACCAAAACAATAAAATCAATCATCCCAAGATAAACCATGATAGAGGATGAATCGGGAAGAAATGCTCTGGGGAAAAATAGAACTCCCCTTTTGGAATACAATAGAAGCGATGAATTCTTAATCGTATCATGGATGGAGAACCCAAAGTAGTTCTATGTTCATGGTCATTATGCTACATTCCTTTACGAACCGAGTGGAGTAGAATTCGTTTTTGAGGATGAGACATGACCCGATAATGATTTATCGAAAAAAATCAAAACACCCAGAGTGACTATTCAATGTACATGTCATGTATTGTCCTAAAAAATCCCCCTCATTGGATGGTCAGTCTGGTCACCTACAAGTATTTGTACTCGGCTTTTACATGGCCAATACATGGTTTTAGGCGGTACCCAAATACGAATGTAGTAATCCTAGGTACATTCCATGTTCAATGAAAATTCATATTTCTTCACTTTCGTAAAAAAACCACACGAAATAAAATAACCCTATAAGAAATAGTTATCAAGGATCATTTAGATTCTGAATGTCATTAAATTACACAACTGGAATAAGTAAAACCAACTATTATGTATCAACATACATTATTTTCTATGAACTTATTGATCATTAGAAATCGTCCCACTAATAATATGACATTATATGTTATCCATAATGTAAATAGAAGATGATAATAATTATGTGTTGAAAGTTGTACAATGTAAATGCAAGATGATAATAATTATTTTAATTTGAATCATGATTGTACATTGGATGAGCCGCCAAAAGATCTTCTTTGGTGTGAGTTTGTTGAAATAGATTTAATAAATTTGGAATTTTAATGTGGAATAATGAAAATATTGTATTTATGGTTTATTCTCTTTTATGGAGAAAATTCCTCACAAGAATCGTGATTATAGTCTGTCCAAATTCTACTTGTCTTTGCAAAACATCATTATTTTAATTTATTTCCAATTGATGTCAAAAAAATATTTAATAATATATATTCTTTAGAAGATATTTATCTTGGTAAAACACATAGTTTTGATAATTTAGTATTTTCTGATCATGAATAAAAACATACCAAAACCCCTTATGGACTTAAACTAGGCCCAACAACATGGTACGATGAACATACAATATTTTGTCTTCAAAATTATTTTGTCAAGGTAAATTATGATACAATTATTTTTATTAATAATTTTTCAATGAATCAATTTTTCAAATATATTTTGATCAAATTTATTATGATTTACTCTAAAATCTATACTCAATAGTTTTTAAGAACATATGAATACAGAGTATGAAAAGAGAATGATTGGTGAACCAATTTTTTTACATTGGTTTCAATGTACTCATATACTCAAAAGAAACAATATCACTCCATATTTTGATGTTATAAACTTGAAAAAATGTTTTTTTGGACAATTTATGAATTATAACTACCCATGTATGACCTTCTATCAAAATTATTCATGAGGAATATATGAAATCTATGATTAGATATTTTGTTGAGGTATGTTTGAAATTTCACAGAATGATAGGGGTTGTAAACAAATTTTGTTTTTCTACTTGACTATGTGAATGATTTCATTTAATTCCAATGTAATGAAATCTAATATATATTTCTTATTATCATAATGGAACATCAGAACAGGTCTTATTTTAATCATATGAAAACATGTATTACCATAAAAATTACATATAAGTTAACATTTTTAGGTTATTGGTTTAATAGATAGAATAGGATGGGGATATGTAATTTATTAGGATAGGGTTAGTTTCATGGATAACTAAAAAGTAACACTCTGTTACACTTTCCACTACTAAGATTGAATATGTGAAAACATGATGATGTTGTGCTAAAGTTATTTGTATGTTTTACATACTCACAGATTTTCATTGGATATCCACTCAAAATCAAATTATTTATGGGAACACATGTGTTTTTTATTTTTAATGAAACAAATAACTTCGATCAATTAAAAACATAAATATAATTCCCTACAATCTCTATTATCATACATAACAAAAGGATAAATAATTATATACATTTTCAGAACTAGTGATCAACATGCAGATATTTTTATAAATAGTTTATATTTTTATATATTAGAACAAATTAAGGAGAATTTTTTAATCATTCAAATAAATATTAGTTCTTTTTATAATGTTTTAATATTTTTAAATTCACTCATTACAATATAATGGTTTTTAATTAATACATTTTATGACACCATCTCTAAAATATGAGTATCATCCTTTGGTTTTATAAGATATCTTCTAAAAATATCTATTGTTTAACATTATCATATATTAATTTTAAATACAAAATTATCACGTTGTATAAATGTTAGGGGAATGTCATTTCGTGAGTGAGGTTTTTTTTAAAAATAAATTTTAAATTTTTACAGAGCCTTATTTGTTTTCTGTGGGATCATTTATCAGTTTTTTAACTCATATAATTCTTAAATTATTTCTTCATTTAGAAAAACATAATCATTTGAAATATTATGAAAAAATAATTTTGGAAAATGGTAAAAATATATACAAAAATAAAACAATTTTCTAAAGACCTAATAATATTATAAAGGGGAAAATATAAAGAAAATTTCATTATTTAGGGGAAATATAATTTCCTTCATTTTGTAGACAATGATGGGAATTTTTATAAATTGAATTTTATGTTATTTTTTCACTAATCAATGTGTATAAATTTATGTTTTGAATAAATATAAGTTATGGTGTATCCCTTTTATTAGTTTTGGGGGATAGAAAACCATATTATTATATTAGATATATATGAGGGTGATATTCCATTTAAATATATGGATTTTTTAAAAAACAATTAATAATTTTAAACAACCCACTTTTTTTTTTGTGGTTTATTATTTTTATAACACCAATAAAATATTATTTGAATCATTATTTAATAAAATAATAATGGCTGTGAATATTATGAAATATTGAGTTTAGAATATTATGAAAAATTTTAGACAAAATACAAACATTGTCTTTTGAATAACATACCATTTTATAAATGTGTGAAGGGTGGGATGTTTCTTCATTTAAGAGAAAACGATTAGTTTAAGAGTTATATAAAAGAGTATAGTTTTGAGAAATTGTTGTTGATGTTATATTTTAATTGGTTGAGGGTAAATTTATTTCTTTTACCCAAATAATATGTGGTGTATTCTGTTTATTATGTGGAGAAAATGTGACACCCCAATATTCTACGGTATGCGTCTCCTTGAATAATACAGTAGCGCGTGTTGTTCGCAACATCGAGTACTAACACACACCACAACAAATCAAACTTTCTGTTATGAATAATAATAACCATTTCTTGAATTTGTATACATTTTTTCATTCATAATGGACTTCATTTTTGGATTTGGAATAGAAAAATTGTCTTAGGTTGATGTTTTGGTACATTTCTGATAACGTTCATAATTTGATGAATAGTAAAAAATACTATATTTTAATTAAAAAAAACTTTTTTAATAGAAATAATTAATAGTGATAAATTATTAATTTTTGTGGTTTTAAAGTATATTTATAATATATTTCTACCATTTAATACAATTTTGGTCATTGGAAATAATTTCACATATAAACTAGACATAAAGAAGTTCCAATCTTTTGATAATTATTATTTCTTAAAAACAAACTTTTTGTATTGACAACATGAATTAATTTTAAATTAATTTCTTCCACTTCTGTGTTTTGAATATAGAAAAATGGATTCCATATTTTTAATCATGAGGTCCAAATTGTGTAAATAGGTAACTTTTATTTTTTGTCATTTTGAATAATTACATCTGTAAATATTTTATTTACCATGGTAAATAGGTAAATCCTGTATATAATTGTAAAAAATAATATAATAATTATTATAAATTACCCTAAAACGTGTCCAAACCCTATTTGTTGATAAATTTTCTACCATGGTCATCTTGGGGTCTATTTTGGGACCACATGGATCCTCTTGTAAGTGATAATGTCACTTTATATTAATTATGTTAAAGTAAATTCAAAAATGACATAAACATATATCTTTTAGAAATTTTTTTTTTACATAGAGTTAGTTATGTTATATTTTCAGAAAAAAGTATTCATTAGAAATCTAAAACGATTTAATATACAATGGTATTTTATTTACAATTTTTAGACATTCAATAATTAAATTTATTTATGACACAATAATGATGAAGTATTTTCCTTATTAATGAAAGAATCAAATAATTAGAATTATAAAAGTTAAAATAAATATATTTTTAAATTTTTGATGAAATAAACGAAATTTATTGGTTAATATTACATGTTATTATTTCTTAAATGAATTTTATTCGAATTAATAATGTTTTTATGACTTTAAAAAAATCAATTATTAAATAGTGTCAAAATTGACATAAATGAATTTTTAAAACCAATATTATATTATTAATTTATATTCTATTCATAAAAATATAAGGTTCGGCCAAAAGCTATATATAATGATAGGTGTATTATTTTTGGACCACTTGGGGGTCTCTTGGTGGTATATACTATGTTTATTAACTATATAATATAAAAATACAAAGAGATGTGGTAAATGATAAACTATTTACCTAAGAGTTAAATTTAAATGATTAGGTTAATATAGTGACCCAAACATTTCTAAAATCTAGTGGTTGAAATGATTTAGAACCATACCCACATTAACTTTTAAATAATACACTTTTGAGCCATTATAAACAGAATATAAATTTATTATAAATTAATATTTCTAGATTTTCCAAAGGTGACCCTCGCCACACTTATTAAAGGGAGCTTCCCCTTCCCGCTAATTCAAACCTTCAAAGCCTTTTGGATCTTCCAAAACCTACCCAAATATTCTATACACTTCCCTAAATTCAACCTAGAGGCCTTAGTTTGATCATAAATCCCACCTACGGAGCCCTTTTGATCAAATCAAAAGGAAGAACCCGAAGAATAGGTAATATTTTCACCACCCTCTTTCATGTTCATTTCTTCTTCAACTTCTTCTTTATTTGTTATTTCCATTTTAAAATAATAACTGTAGTATCTTCTATATAATGTGATGTTATTATAAATATTGTACAACCATATTTAGTATTCTATCCATCCTTTGAATGACATGTCACCATACCCGCGTAAGTAAGGCTTACCGTCTCAACTTCATGGTGTAATAGTTATTCAAAATATTATTACTTAGATGGGTATGATAATGATGTGTAATTGATGTAAATAATAAATATAACATAATAATTATTCTTTTTATATGATATACCATCCAATTATAAATTATTTTAATATCAAAAGAATTATATTGTCGCTCGTGCGTACGTACGGACTACCGTCTCCACGAATGCGATGAGATTCATTTCCCATCCTATACATTAAAGAATAAATTTCATTTGATGATTAAAAGTAATGTTTAAAGACATAATATCATTCTGGAAATGAATAAGATACATCCTACCCATAACAATCATGGCTTATTTATCAAAACATATAAAATATAATGAGTAAGTTAGCACCGAAATGATGATAATACTAAGAAATTATTTATCAATGCAAAGATAAAATACCATATATGATATCACATTAATTTATTTGGTTATTTTATAATTTAATAACAATTTTTTCAAAATTAAACAAGATTATATCCTACCATCAACTAAGGAAAAGTACAAGGTAAGTGTTTATTTCACAATCTCTTCATTATCCAATGTTGTTTACACGTAATTATCTACTAGGACCACTTTATCATCCACATCCATGTTTCTTAAAAATTTATTTCAAATAATTCTTACTAATTAATAGAATATGGTTTAATTTCATTTATACCCTTTTTTACTTCTTATAAGATACTTATAAAGGAATCTTTCTGTCGGTATCCAGACAAGGTCCTTTTTAAAATTTTCGACAGAAATGAGGTAAGAATGCCTTTTTTAACTTATACGGCAGGTGCGGCTATTTTCCGCCATTATAAAATCATCGAATCTTCCTTTACAAGATTATAAGAATATTTTTAATGTAAATGTTTTAATTATCTTGCTTTTAAATGATTTCAAAAAATGAGATATTTCTCTCAAATAGTTTTGATTTCATCTACGTCAACATCCTTTGATAGAGTTTATGTTTATTTGAATTTGATTTATTATGATACAAACCTTCCATATTGTATTTAAAGTTTTATGATATGTTTGACTGTGGATGTGTTATTTCTATTCCATTAATGGTTTATGTAGAAAGTATTGACATTTTGTATGAAATTTTTAATACGAATGTTTATTTTATGTTTAAACCTATTCATATGAGTAATTAAATGGACTTAATAAGTGACGGGTGTAGCCCCTATAGCTCCTCAATGCATCAGTAGACCTCATGAGACCAAATAGTGTCTTGGCACAAGGCCTTGACAAAATATTATTTGTAGTCTTGGCACAAGGACTTGACTATGGGGTTATGATTGTCTTGCATTATCCATTACATCATTTTGTAAGTGGTTAATTATATTGCATGTGATGATTCGACTAGAAGAATATACATGTGAGTAAGTAAATGGAATTATTTCATTTTATCATTTTCATATTATACTGAAGTTCAAGTATAAAAGGATTTTTTTTACTTATACATCACCTTAAATGTTTTTTCTTTTTTATGAAATTTTCCGCTATATTGTTATCCCCACAAATCATTTGAGCTCACCCCTTTCAATGATTTATTTTTCCCAGGATGTGAAGAAGTATTTTATGAATGACCTGTAGGGATAGTATAACGGGATATGAAGACAAGATGTTGTTGTAGTTTTTTTAAATTATTATGTAATGTAAGACTTATGAATATATCTAGTGTTTACAAGGATACTAAACTAATCGACCGTTTGAGACATGATCATTTGTGATCATGCCAATATTATGTAATAATGCACCGACTCTGGGTAGTTGGGGTCAGGGCGTTATAGAAAACAATTAATAAAATGAGTTAATGGGAACCCAATCCTGACTTGAAATCTAAAACATTCATGGAATTAATACCCCGTACTCATTAACAATGACTACATGGATGATATCATAGTGATCACACATAAAATGACCTATAATCACAATTAACAGAATAAAACCCAAATTTAATTATGTTTCATCCACTCTATGTAGCAGTCGGATGACACCACCACATCTCCTCCATATAGAAGAAGATCTATCGTCATTTCCACTAGATGATGCACGCCGACACAATGTAAAAAAAATCATAATGAAAATGTCTCACCGATTTAATATTTCCATCATCTTGAGTACTATCAGCAACCTGAGCCACCACCACCATGAATGACACATTCAAGAGGATAACTTCATTTTTCCATCATTGAAGGGATCTAGATTTACTATCAGCAATGGAATGATCCCCAATAGATCTCCCTTGGTACTCCCCTGATGCCATCACAGATGAAATATGACACCAGAATGGACCTCTAGATGGAGTTTCCTTCTGTCGATGCTTTTTATGATGGAACCATGTCTCTGAAGAACACCCAGACTCAACTATAGACAATGACTCAAATGAACACCCTATACCCATCATCTTCCAACAATACCAACCCAAGAGGAAACCTTAATGATGGATGTCAGTCTTTGTGGAAATATACAACAATCTAGATGAATAACCAGATAATGTTGATCATCACTCTCTATCAAGTCCCATTAAATTCATACGGACATTGAAAACTCCAAGCCTCACTGTGGAGAATAATCTATGAATGGCATGTTATGGAATCTATAATTGGAATTTTGTCTGTGAGAACATAAAGATCATAAGTGGAACATATATATTGTCACTCAACTGTATGCCTACATGAATCCCAACCCTCGTATGTTATTTTACATTTTTTATCATATATTATATCTCCTAGTATTTTTTATACTATACATATCACAATAATGTGATGACTATGTGTTGATATTCATATATAAAATCAATTTCACTCTATGTTATTTTATAGCAAGATTGGAATCGCTAGTTATTTGATTCATATTTAGAAAATATTTCTCTGAAAAAACTTTTTTTCTTCATTGAGGTATAATATTGAGTGGGATACATAGGCTCAACGATGGTCCTTTAAAAACAATATAAATCCATTTTTATATTCTTTCCTTCATTCTGAGATTAAAAAAATTTGATTTATTATTCATTAATCATTATATGGTTCAAAAATAATTTCATTAAATTCTTGTAACATATCATTCAAGAGAGAATATGATTTTAAAAATATTATTTCACTCAATTTTTTTCATCATATAAAATATAAAGCTTCAATACATATGAATGTATTGATTATTTAATAAAACAAGAATTCAATGAAATAATTTCCGATCATTGTGACATTCAAATAGTATTATGAAATCACGGAGGTCGTATTCAATTACTATTTTCACTTCCTCAACCTAAAATTCATCGTCATAAGTTGTTTTATACATCTTAGATGTTTTATAAACCATAATTGTATAACAATATATAGCTATATTTTGTTCTTCATTATGTTTTGTCTAAAATTTATAACATTGATGGAGTCAAAGATAGATCATGTTTTCTTATGACTAATATGAGGAAACAATAATTAAACAACACTATGTTATAGATGAAAAATGATATGAGAAGAGTTATTTTCTTGCTCAATAATAAATCTAATTAACACTTTAACAATAACTAATTATTTAGGATTTCTCATTGGAGAGAGGGGAGTGGGAATCTTCAATTGTCGGTCAGTAATGGAATAAATAGAGGATACCTATGGTGGTCCCTAATTATGAAATAAAATTTGTGTGATTTCACCAGTCTTCAGTGCCTTCTTCCCTAACACACATACTACAACATTCCCCCATATATCCCCGTTTGTTTCTCTCTCACTACCACACCCCCACAATTACCTATGACACCCACCAATCAATACCAGACTGCCCCAAAAAACTAAAATTTTTCTCTAATAATTCTCATCAAATTCCACCACCACCCTCTACATATGTCAGTGTACACACTTCCCTCCAGTTACCATGTTTCATTCATGGAAGGTAATGAATCTTTTTTCTCCCACCTAGTTACCCCATGTGTCAACTTATGTCAGTAACATAAAAAAGATCCCGGATGATTGTGTATTAATGGGGTTTTTTAAAGACTTTCCTAGGAATTCATTTTTGGTATTTCACGATGGAGAATCTATGATCCCCAAATGAGGTAACAAGGTTGATACTTTTACTAGTTTCCAATGTCCATTATTATAGTGGTGAATACAATGCTTAGAATAGTTTCATGTATGACTATTATAAATCTATTTTAGCTTCATATTCATTAATATATAAACTAGTAATTTTGGTTGTAATTCCTCCCAACCATGATTCCGAAGTCCCACTCTGCACACCTGGACATTCCATTATCCCTTGTGTTGAAAAAAAAATAGCCATTAGGTGATGTAAAACTCACCTTATACTGATAGAAGTCCAAAATGGCTTGAAACGTGACCAATTAGTCCATTCCAAGAATGTAATTGATGCCTGCCATCTCTGTGAAATATAGGTCCCACAAGAAGTGACACCCAACATCCTCAAGTGGGGATTCATTGCACTAACGTACACAAGTATTCCAAATCAGATACATAGTGTCTATCATCATAACATCATCTAATGTATATATACAGAGTCCATAACTCTTCAAAATGAAAAAAAATATTAAACTATGGGAAGACCTTGTATCAGAAAGTGTATAAACTAAAACAGAGGCAATTAGGATCATATCACTAATCGTAGAGGGTCCAGGATCCTACACGTATTGGGTCTGCTCCATCGTAAATGTATGGAATCTATTGTGGCCCGAAGACCCTACCTGACAACCCTGAGCTGATCTAACCTATTATCACTAAAAACATGTGGTCTAGTATCTATGGCCATGACCACCTCCTCGGACGAAATGTCCTGACGAACTCTAGTTACCTACTAATGATAAAATGTTATTCCTTCTCTGGAACATGCAGTCATAATAGATCCACTCTCACACGCTGCTATAAAAAACCCTAGAAAAAAGGATATAGATGAACCATATTGCCGCAATATCGACACAGAACCAGGTCTCTCGGGCCCTGAGGTCTCATGTTCCCACTCTTCCTGCTATAGTATCTGTTCATCTAGATACATATAAATAAATACAATCTACTGGAATCACCATGTGAAGTCTCCCTATGGTGCTTCATGCTGTCAAACAATTTAGTGACATCCATGGAATCTAAACCGCCATATATTGTAGCTCCCCACTACCTCAGATTATTCTCAGTTATCAGTTCATGATTTACTATAGCAGTCACTGAAGTCAGCCAGAAAAAAATCACCTGCAATCACATGTTTTAACTGAGGCCATCCTCAAACTCTCTATCCATATAATACTCTTCACGTCCCACCACATGTATGAAGTGATGGCGCTCTATAAAACAATAAGAATAATATATCACTGAATGAGTGTGTAACACACAAATATTTTATTAGATAAAATCATTTTGACTTCATATATTAGTTTTATTTAACTCTACACCAAGATTATCTAGCTCAAAATGAAACTCCATAACAGTATGCAAAATACCCAACACTATTCTTGGCTAGTGTTACACACAACTTCAATATCTTTTGAAAGAATTAGTTTCACACAATAATGAGTATAGATTTCTTTTTCAATGTATAAATGAAAGAATTTTGGATTTTGTTATTTGTAACACCAAATAAAGCTTTCGCTGCATTTAAAATTGTCTTGTCTTGTGTTACATGCTAGAGCGACCTACCTCGATAGCTTGCGTTGTACGCAATACTATGTTTTACTAAACAATGATATATTCTTATTTAATGGGATATGATATAGTATTTATTAATATTATTAACCAATGATTTAAATTTATGCCATTTTCATTCATCCTACGCATTCTCTAGATTACAATATGGGAAAAACAATCAATTTTTTCGGATAAACATTGTATTTTCCAGAACAATACAGTTTTTTCGGCCTTTTGATGGAGCACCCAATTAAAATCTAGTTTTAAACACGTATATAAGTTCAATTTGACAAAATAATCTTATACATTTTAATTTGGATATAAAAAATTAAATTTGGAGAATTTATGATATTTTCCTGATATGTTTCTTATTTAGATGAATAGTAAAAGCATGCTAAATTTTTATTACAAAAAACATTATTCATTGAGATAATATATATAGTTAAATCATAATATTTAATATTTTTAATGTATTAATAGAATATATTTTTAAAATTTAATACATTTCATGTGATTTTCATTAATTTTACATTGAATTAATTGGTAAAATCATTTCAATAGTTTCCAATGTTTGTACGTTTAAAGCACGTTTCCTAAAAAATTTAATTTTAAATTAATTACTGAAAAATAAGTATTTTGAATTCATAAATATGTATTTATTATATGGAATCAAGAGTTCCAATTTTATTAAATAGTTACCTTTTATTTTTTATACATTTGGAATAGTGACTTCAGTAACAATTATTTTTCGGTAAATTATGGTCAAATTAGGTAAATAAGTGTAAAGATTAATATTATAATATTATTAAACTATGAAACACATATATTAATGATATTGGATGATATATTTCTTACCAATTTTATCCTTTGGTCTATTTTTGTACCCTATTTATTCACTTGTATGTGAAAATGACAATTTACACTAATTAATTTAAAATTAGGAATGTAATTACCTAAATATACACCTTTTATTTAATTGATTATAATATGGGGTTATTAAATGGATTTATATGTTATAAATAGTAATTGTTAAGATAAAAATATTACCTACATCATGGTATTATATTTATAATTTTTTTACATTACATAAATATATTTATTAATGACACAATTATCAGATAGTGATTACCTCTTTAATGAATGATTCAAATAAAAGAATTTATAAATATAAAAATTTGTTTAATTTGATTATTTTTAGGCCATCCAGGAATTTAATAGATTCATTGAAAATTTAGTGATGTTTTAATTTCAGTTTTTTTAATTAATAATTAAGTCATGAATTTTTAAAAAATATATGTATGAATAGTATCCAAGATTAACATATTTCACTAATTAAAACATAAAATAGTTTATTAAATTATATTAAATTCATAAAAATATATTATTTAGCCAAATGGATAATAAAAGCCAAAATATGTCATAAATAACTTTTATTGGGACTTTTGACATGATATGGTAATTACTTTAACCTACAATTTGTTAATAAAATGATATCACAGTGTGATTAAAAAGGGTAAAATAATTGTAAATCCAAAAAGATAAGGATAAAAATATATTCCAAACCTGTCAAAATTTATTGGATGATTTTTATTTGAATAAAAATAATTTTATAATAAAATTTAATATGTTTTGGAAATTTTAATTTGAAATATAATTTATAATTAATTAATAATTTTGAACTTTACTAAAGTTCCCCTCTCCTCTCCTATAAAAGGGAACCCCCTCCCTCTCCTCTTCACTCCATTTTTGATACTTCAATCTCGTCCAAACCCTACCCATATATCTTATAAACATCCCTTGTTACAATATATAGGTGTTTCTCCTCTCAGAAGGCCAACTCTGGTGCCTTATGTAGAAATTCGAAGGAGGCTCGTCGAGGAAGAGGTAATCTTTTCTACAGATTCTTTCAAGTTTCATTATTCTTATACTTCAACATAATTATTTGTTTAATTATAAAATAATAACATCAGTATAAATCATGTAATTATATGTTATTATAAATATGAAACAACCCTATTTCACCATTTATCCATCCTATGAAAAAAAGAAATCATCGCACGTGTGTATGTAAGGCCTGTCGTCTCAATGTTATGGTGTAATATTTTTTTCACCACCACCCTACATGGATGGGTATAATGGTGTAAATAATACCTATATATGAATAGTATAACGTTATATTAATTCCTAGATACTATATAACAACCACTTCATTACCATTAAACAATTAGAGGAACGATATCATCGCTCGTGTGTACCTACAAGTTTCTATCACCATGGTGCGATGTGATTCGTTCTACATGATATTCATTAAACCATGATTATGTAAATTAATTGAACAAATAAATATGATATTTATTATAATAATTCTATCATATAAATGATATATCTATAACCTAAAAATAGGTATTGTACCTTATCGGAAAAAATATACGTAAGAACATATAGATGTAAAATCATGAATAACGAGTAAAAATGAAATGAAAAGAAAAATGGATGAAAATATAAAAATAAATGATATCAAAAAAATTATTATGATTATGTAATAAATACATAGCATTATTTAAATCAATATACAGTAGTTTCAGACACATTCAGAAAAAATCAGACCTAAGGTAAGGGATTGCGTTTCCAATCTCATTTTTTCTGAGATTGTTTATAAATAAGTATTATCTGGGGTTATATTTATCATCATTTTCCATGTTTTCTAAAAATATTTTGATACAATTTTAACTATTATTACATGTATTTTTATATTCATTTTTACATTTTTAGAAATTATCAATATTTTATGGAAGGAATGTTTCTTTTGATTACGATACGATGTACCTATTGACTTTTCTGGTGAATGTACAAGGAGCCATTTATTTTAACATATATGGAAGGAACGAATTTTTACTCATCCATAATGAAATATTTCCCTAAATATTCCTTTAAAATTTTCACGTTTATTTTCAATTAACTTCATTTCTATTAAAATTGCAAGACATTGTGGGAAAAAAATAGAAGAATAGATATTTTCCCCATGAACTATGTTCATGTGTTTTATAAAATTTATTTTCCATATAAGATGATAAAAGTTTTTTTATATCCCTATTATTAATTTAATTTGATTTTTTATAATGGAATAATATTAATGATGTCTTTTTTTCTTATTTGGATTTTGTTTTGATGCAATGATGTTTAAGAATCACATTCTATTACGTGGGTTATCCTTCGAAGAATGATTTATCATTATGTAGCACACATAAAAATGGTGATTTTATAGGTTGGGTGAGACTTATATCTCACTCCAATGCATTGGTAAAATAATTTTATCTCATAAGATAGACATGAATGGAACAACATGTTAATCTTGTTCAGTGAAACATTACTACAAGGAGGAGTGAACTCAGATTAGTAATGGACTTTGTCAGCTATACTGGTCTTGGAAATGAGACTTGACTAATATGAAATAATTTTCTATGATTATGTTTGTATGTCACAAATATTAAAGTATAATGTTATGATTATTGGGAATACATTTCACTTCTATGATTTATCACATGATATGATATTATGATCTCTTATGCAGGGTATGATTTTCTAATGTAATGTTCTTTTAAGTATGATATGATAGGTATTTCCTTCGTTTACCATTACTGTTAATTTTAGTTCACCCTATTATTCATTCTTTTACCAAAGATAAATAATGGTTTTATGAAGGGGGAAGATCGTTATGAGAGATATGGAACATCTTTCACCCTGATTAGAAATTTGTGTTCTTTGTTTCCAAAGGAACTAAACTAATACAGTCATTGGGGATATATTTTTATCCTATATTAATGATTTCATGAAGGTAATGTAATTTACATGTACGTCAAGCATGGGTATCTATAGTTTGTATCAAAGAAATGGTTTAGTTATCATTTCTAAACTAGGATGCGAGAAATATGAGGAGATATTTCTAAGGTATGTCTTAAGATGTCCCTAATATTAAGTATATGTATATGATTCACTTGTATAATTATGGTAAATATCCTGAATAAACTATGATTATACATAATATTTTTGATATTTAAAATAAACTCCCTTTATAATGTTCATTTCATATTAAGATTTTAGTCTCTCACAATGCTCTTTTTTGTTTTTAGACAATGGTTTTGACCAGAAGGAACATTAAAAATGATCAGAGCATTGTCCAATTCAATTATTTTCCTCCTGAACACCAATATCATAAGAATGATGGAGTGAAAAATAATATTGATGTACTTGAACATGTTATAAATCATTCTGTACATCCCAATGAGAAGAGAAGGGAAAAAAATTCTATTGTGTCCTCTAAATGGAATCTTCATCATTATTCTATGGGACTTCTTATCCACTTGTCAATGAATAATGGATATGTACCATTCAAAAGATATTTTCTTCCATTTGACGTAACGTCTCGGTTCCAGGAGCCACCCAAAGGCACCCCGTACCTGGTTGGCCACATGGCCTAAAGCACATTTCCTTGAATGCAAGAGGATGTTGACTAGCAGCGAGGGACTTGGGTGTGATAGTGGGGAAACAATGCCTTAATTGGTAGATTACATAGTAGTAGTAAATAGTACATACAATTACGGAAGCCATAAATATCCTACAATAGTAAACAATGGGAGAAAGATATAATAAAAAAATAGGAGAAGATATATTAAATGATTCATGGTACATATGCCTGGGAAAACAGTCAAACAAGTCAAAATATGGAAATAAAAACAGTGATAAACCAAAGTACAGAAGAAATATAAACTTCTTCTCAACATATCAAGCCATTGCATGGTACCATGCCCTCCAGATCCACAGCAAATCATGTACCTGAAGTAGAAGGGAACCAGCCCTTATCTATACCTGCAAAAATATAAACTATTTGGTCCCAAACGCATGACCCAAGCAGGGTGTGAGAATATTTTACAGTATGAAACATCCCGAAGATCAGTGCCTAACAAGCAGTGAGTATAAAGAAGGTAAAATTACAGAAAGCTGTAAACAGAAAAGCACTAAGCAGTGAACAATCCACACTTTCAAATCAAGAAACTGTGAAACAAATAGCTAAACCTCAAATAGGAAACCCTCTGGGAAGTACTCAAGGTCATCCCCTATGGTCCTACCTGAAATGTGCATGAAACCCTCTATGCATCACCCTCGGTCTAACACCTATTTTTCAACATATGAATGTAATAACTCTCTCCGAGGAAGCGCTCACAGTGTATCCCTATTATAGTCAAAGGTAAAGAAAGACTCTCTAAGGAAGCTCACATTGTCCATTCCTTGTTTAGTATAGGGTATTCAAGGACTCTCTGAGGAATCTCACACATCAATTACTCTTATATCCCCATGTTCTAGGACTCTCTTAAGAAGCTCACTCATTCAATTCCCCTTATAGCCCAGGTCATTCAATTCAATCAAAGACTCGCTGAGAAATATCACACAGTCAATCCCCTTATAGTCTTTTTCAATCAAGGACTCTATGAGGGATCTCAGTCATTTAATTAACCTTATTGCCCCAAGTGGTTCAAGTCTCTATGAGGATGCTCACTCTGTCAATCCCCCTTATAGCACAAGTGCTCAAATACTCTCTAAGGAAGCTCACCCAGTTAATTCCCCTTATAGTCTACTACACCAGGTTCTCACGGCCATGTGTTGGTCAATGGGCTATGTAGTGCAATATAGGCAAAGTAAACCTACATAGCTACATGGATAAATAGTCTACATCATAACAAGCATGTCAGAATATAAACAATCCATCCAACAACAATAGGCATGTAAAATAGGAAAGGCAGCCCAAGGCTAAACAAGACCAATCAGTCATAAGAGAACAAGCATCGGTAAAACATCCAAACATATCAATCATCGTATACATATCCAAATTACCTCTACACAAGCATGAAAGCATGGCAGGAAAACAACATGGATAAAATGGTAAACATTCAATACCCCGTTCAATGGTATTGGTGGAATATGGACATAATACTCAAATGCATTGAACAGAAAGGCATAAACCACCTACCATGGGGTTATGAGGTCAATATACATGAACCCAGAATCTTGAATCTACATGGAACATCATAGATCTATGAAAATGTAAAAAACATTCAACCCATGATAACATGGAATATTAGAGGAATCAGAAGATGATGCTCTAGGAAAAGAGAGAACTCACCGATGTGATTAAAAAAAACATCAGTGTTCAAATCGGATGAAGGATGGAGGATCAGGGGTGGTCGATGATCCACAGTTGTACGAGTACACTCGGACGAAGAGGACCACAAAAAAGTGTATTCAGTCCGTCAGACACAACTCTGATGCGTTTAATGAAAAAACATACACGACATGTACTTTTTGAGTACACAACGTGTATGTTCTATTTTTGAACTCCACATTAGGTAGCCTCCCGGACATCACACATGGTTGTGTGGTTGGATGCTGCCTGGCTAGCACATGGCTACCCGTGGTAACTGAGTACAAGGCATGTACTCAAAAAGTACACTTCCTGTACTTCAAAATTTCCAGAAACCCCTTTTTTCTCAAATAATCTAGAGAAAAAAAAGCCTGAAAAAAGGTCCAGGTTCTTACTAACTTCCCCCCTTAAAGAAATGTTTCTCGGAATTTCACTAGAGTGGCATAGAAGAAGAATCCCCAAACAGTTCCGACCACTGTGCTCGTACGTCGGCCTCCCTCACCCAAGTCTCATCCTTCACCCGCCCATGCGGCCATAGCACTCATACCAGAGGAATAGACCGGCCATAGAAAACCCTCAAACTGTAATCATCAACCTGGATAGGATACTCCACAAAAGATGAATCCCCTTTGAGCTCAACCTTCTCGAGTTGAAAGACACGATATGGGTATGAAAGGTAACATCAAAGCTGAGAAACGTGGAAAACTTCTTGCATAGCTTGGTACCTTTCAGTAAACTGCAACTGATAGGTATTCGGACCAACTCTCTCTAACACTTCAAACAGCCCAACGTACCTTGGTGAAAGATTACCATGTCTCCTAATCCTCTTATATCCCAAACTCGGTGTGACACATAGGAAAACCAGATCCCCGACCTCAATCTATAGAGGAATTCTTTGCTAATCCGTTTAAGACTTCTATCGAGACTCAGTAGTAGTCATCCTCTTCGGAATCAACTCTATCAGCTTTGTGGTCTCCTAAACAAGATGAGGTCCCAACAAAGTATCCTCTCCTACCACCTTCCAACATAAAGGTGATCGGTATGGCCTACCATACAAATCCTAATAAGGTGGCATTTTAATAGTTGCTTGAAAACTATTGTTGTAGGCAAACTTCACAAGAGGTGTATGCTTGTCCCAAGAACGTCCAAAATCCAGAATGCATGGTCGGATCATTTTCTCACGCACTTGAATATTATTTGTGGACAGGCCATACTTCTGAGGGTGGTAAGTTGTACTCAAATGTACCAGTTTACCCAAACTCTTTTGAATCCCTTGCCAGACACTATAAGTAAAACATGCATCCCTTCCTGAAAAAATGGAGTTTAGAACTCCAAGTAGACATACAATCCCACGGATGTACAACATTTCCATCTCATTATCACCAATGTTCTCCATTAATGGAAAGATGTGGGAAACCTTCATTAGTCTCTCAATGTCAACCCAAACTATGTCATTCCCTCAAGGTGACCTCTGCAAACCGGTCACGATGTCCATCACAACATCATTCCACTTCCACTCGGGAATGGGTAACTGCTGCAAAAGCCTTGCTGGTCATTAATCTCCACATTAACCTGCTGAAAAGTGAACCACTTCATGACGAAGAGTCCATCTCCATAAATGTATGATTTCATCCTCGCCTACGATCCATCCATGAATAGGGTCCTCTCCTGACACTCTTTCCCTTTGGACTATTCCTTCATAATCTGATAGATACCTCATTTGAACTCGATTTAGAAGAGTATAGGAAACATAAAAATAAGATAGAAAAGTCTACCCATGTATGTCGTGCACCTCTAAATGCCTCTCAAAGAAAAGATCCATAAGATTCCTCCCACATCTGGAATCCCAAAATGCATGTATCTGAGCCCCCTTCTCAACACATCATCAAATGCGTTGCCTTTCCTAGGAAGCTAGACAAGATCAACGTCAATGAACCGTAAGTACTCAACCCACCTATGCTATCTCAAATTCAGATCATGCTGAGTGAATATGTTCTAGAGAATATTGTGTTCTGTGAAAACCACAAAATGCTCTCCCAAAATGTAATTTCCCCAATAGCATAAGGAATGAACAATAGCTTCCAACACCAAATCATGTGTGGGGTAACTACTCTCATGTGGCCTCAACTATCGAGACCCATACGAAACGACTCCATCACCCTGCATATGCATATCTCCTAGCCTGATACCTGATGCATCACAGTAAACAATGTAGCTCTTTCCCAGCTCTGGAAAGGGTAGTATTGGAGATGAAGTCAACTTCCCTTTCATCTTTGGAATGTCTAACTCACATAAATTTGACCATAAGAACATCTCCCCGTATTTGGTCAGACCTGTCAGTGGTGCTGAATTGTGTGAAAATTCCTGTATGAAACGTCTGTAGTATCCATCCAGCCCTTGAAAACTCCTCACCTCAAAGACGTTCTTCATCTACTCCTAGGAAACTACAGCTCTCAGTTTTTCTAGGTCTACAGATACTCTTGTCTCAGTGATAACATGACCCAGGAATTGAATATGATCCATCAAATAGTGGCACATTGGGAGTCTATAATACAACTGATTCCCCCTTGGTGTACTCAAAATGATTTCAAGAAGGGTAGCATGGTTGTGTCGAGTGTTACAGTATACCAAGATATCTTCCATGAAAACCACTATGAAGGAATCCATGTATGGATGGAACACTCGTTTCATTAGTCCCACAAAAAACAAAAGGTGTGTTTGTGAGACTGAACGAAATAACCAAGTAATAGTATAGACAATACCTTCTCCTGAAGGATATAAGAGGTATATATGTTGGCCAAACCTAAAACTAATGATAACCAGACCTCAAGTAAATCTTCGAGAACACCAGGGCTCTACGATGTTGATCAAAGAATCATCAATCATAGGCAACAGATATCGGTTCTTGGCCGTCAACTTGTTCATCTTCAAGTAGTCCACATAATGACAGAGTTTATCGTCTTCCTTCATCGAAAACAGGACAAGAGAACCCCTTGGATAAGTATTGGTTCAGATGAAAACCTTTGCCTACAACACCTCTAAATTCTTTTTGAGCTCCTGAAACTCAGGTGTAGTCATCCTTTAAGGCGGAATGGACACCATTGCTTCTCCTGGCACATTTTCAATCGATAAATATACCTCATGATATAGAGGAAAACATGAAAATTCAATTGGGAATACATCTCTGAAATGATCCACCACTAGAGTAATGTCTACTTGTGATGTCCCCTAGTCATCCAGATAAAGACTAGCAGTCTGGGATTTGTAAATCCTCCCCTCCCATGATTCTTTGGAACCTCTCTTCTTGCCTAGACATCCCACTCGCCCCTATGAAGAAAGGATCTACCCTTTGAAGACATGAAACTCACCATGCATCGATAACAGTCGATGAATGCCTGAAATTGAACTAACTAGTCCATCCTGAGAATGACATCATAGCATGTCATCTCTAGGACATAGAGGTCCCATAAAAACTGACATCCACCAACCTCTAAAGGGAACTATCTTCCCTGATGTACACTATCCATTAAAGTCAATAACGATGTGTCCATAGTTAGGATACCAGTAGAAGAAAAGATGAAGAGCCCAAGGATCTCCACGATAGCAACATATATAATTATATGGGAAGCCCTTGTATCAAAAAGTGTAGAATCTAAAACTTAGGATACTAAGATCATACCTCGAATGGTAGAAGGTACATGATCTTGCTCCTGCTGGGTCTCCTCAACTATAAATGTCTGGCTTGTACCGTGGCCTAGTGACCCATCCTGACCACTCTGAGCTGATTCACCCTACTTTCACTAAAAAATGGGTGACTAGATACCACAACTGTGACCTCCACCTCAACCTAAACTATCAGAAGAACTCCAGTTCCATGACTGGTGAGAAACTGGTGATGCTTCTCCTAATTGAGGAGTCAAAGAAGTACCCATGATGCTTCTCCTGATTGAGGAGTTAGAAGAACTCCAGTTCCATGACTGGTGAGAAACTGAAGGTGACTCATTTTTCGGAAATATCCACACTCAAATGGTCCACTCGGGTAATGTTTCCTCATATGCACACAACTGACACACTGTTAGCACAACACCTGGAAACTAGAAGATGCTTCCTACCTCCTTTTATCTCCTCGTGCAGCCTCCCTACGCAACATCCTACTATCAGCCGACAGAGCACTTACTCTGGATGTCGAACCGCTCTAGCTCACAACTCCATAATCCCATAGGTTGTGCTCTATGATCAGCGCCTGGTTGACGATAGAAGATATCGAAGTCAACATGAATATGTTAACCTATGACCAGATGTCATGCCTCAGACCATCCTCATACATACATGCATTGAACAACTCATCACCTCATGGAATAGAAGTGAAATGTTGTAGCTCAATGATGTGAGAGGAATACTCTACAACAGTAAGTGTACCCTGCTCCAGACCTATGAAATCTCTGGCTCAATCATCCCTCATGTCCTCCGAATAGAAGTAATCAAAGAAGATGTGTCAAAACTCATCCCAAAACACATTCTTGTGGTGGTCCGCTTGTGAGATCACATCCCACCACCTCTTGGTGGAGTTTTGGAGCATGTAGGTAGTGAGATTTACCCTATTCTCTAGAGGTATCTCCAGATGCCTGAAAATCGTCAGTGTGGCCTCTAGCCATGACTCTGCAGCCTGTGGTCCCCCATCCTCTAATATAGTGGGAGGATGTTGCTGCAAAAAGATCCATGCCCAATATACCATCGACGGGGTAGGAGGAGGCTCTCCATGAAAGGTCTGCATCATCCTCAAAAAACCCTCCTTGGCCTGTGCATCAGGAACTATGTTAGGTACAATGGCTGGTGTCAAGGCCGTCAAAATGGGAGGTTCTACAGGTTCTCCCTGATCAACAATGTCTGGTGTCTGATCAACGTCTATGAACTGGCGCACAACCAGAGGAAGTCTTGGTGGGATGAATCTTCAAGGTCAACCACACACCTTAGATCTAGATTACCAAGGACTAAAAAAATGAGTGTAAGAATTGAGCAAGAGAAATAATCTCTCAAGTTTTACAATACATGACTACACGTCGTGTACATTTCCTACACGGCGTGTTCCCTGAAGTCATTTTCATGGGCATGTACCCCTACCTAAACTGGTGGTATAACACCCCAAACACAAGGTGTGTTGTCAAAACACATTGCATGTAATTGAATTCTCTTTCTGTTCCCGAGTCCTTCTACATGGTTAATCCACACAACTCTCCTATGTAAAGACTACACGGTGTGTACATTTCCTACACAGTGTATAATATATATGTTTCACATTTCTCGTGTTGTTAGTGACACGACCTGACACATGACTCAAACTACACGGGGTGTTCAAGACGGACACGATGTGTATGATAAGGTAAAAAACCAGCCAGTCTTGTTCGTGACACGATCGGGTACCTGGTTCATACTATATGGCATGTTCAGAGCGGACACGTCGTGTACGTGAAATGGTAACACCATCCCATGTTGTTCATTACATAGCCAAGTATCTAGGTAAGACTACACGGCGTGTATTAGACACCACTCGTCCAAACGATGTTGTTAGTGACATAGGTGGGCATGGGGGTGACACAAAACGTCGTGTGTGGACGATCCATGGCGTGTTCACTTCAGGTTTTCCACATCCCGTGTCTCTTCCCACATAGCCTATGAAACAGCAAGAGACTACACAAAATGTACATAAACTACATGACGTATACTTTAGATAAATAATTTTTCTGGAATAGGAGAACAGACGATGTGTACATAACATTACACAGTGTGTATTCAGGGTTTTTCCAGACTATTAGCCACATAAACTACTCTAGAAACCATAAAACACTAAAACGAGCATTGAAGGTGCCAAATTCTGATCTGTGAGGGCCCATAATACCCTCGAATCAAAGATTGGAATCTTATACAAGTTATAATAGGGAAATCAAGGCAATGATCCACCAAATTTCGTCCCATGAGGGCCCACAACACCTCAAAAACAATATTTTGGTGTTCATTCAAGAAAATCAGTACAAAAACAATACCCCATAATTCAACTGGTATTTCTATCAAGGAAACTATCACCAAATCATCCATATTTTACACATCACCTATCACAACAACATTAAATCCCTACTGCATCCTAGATTTCATGGAAAAAATGTATGACATGTGATTTCTAGTAAGTACCTATATGATGCATGAGATGGCATACCCCAATCCCATCATGTGGAAACAGAACTAGAACCTCAATAACATCAACAATAATAACACAAATCATGTGAATCACTCAAGGTTAAATCAGATCAACTGTAACATTTAAAAAACCAGAAAAATTTCAATTACACGAGATAGATTGGCTTTTTCTTGTACATAGGATAGGTAATCCTTGGCACAAATTATTTTCTAGTACCTATTCCTTCATATCCGAGACTAAAGTCTCCCAATAGTATGTCATGTGAAAATAATACCCTTCTGATACATCTTTGATATGTCTCGGATCCATTAGCCACCTTGAGGCACCCCTTACCAAGTTGGCCACATGGCCTCAAGCGCATTTCCCTGAATGCCAAAGTCTACCAACTAGAAGCGAGGGCCTTCTGTGTGACATTGGGGAATCTCTTCCTTCATTGGAAGAGTACACAATGGAAGTAAAAAATACATACAATAGCAGAAGAACTAAATATCCAACAATGGTAAACATTGGATGATTTAAATAATAAATCAACTGGACCCCATATTTAAAATGATTCATGGTACATATGACTGAGAAAAAAAACCAAACATGTCACATTTCTGAAATCCAAATAGTGATTAACCAATGTAGAAAATAAATATAAATAGCTCCTCAGCATCACAAGCCATAGCTTGGTCCCATGATCTCCAGCTCCACAACAAAACAAGTACCTCAAGTAATTGGTGATTGCCCTTATCTATACCTGCAACAATATAATCAATTTGGTACCAATCCCATGACCCGAACACGGTGTGCGACTAAAATCCAATAGGAAACCACCCGAAGTTCTGTGCCTAAATTTCAGTGAGTATATGGCAGGTAAAAGTATAGAAAGTATTAAACCGGAAAGCACTAATCAGTCAACAATCCACAGTTTCAAATCAAGCAACCGCAAAACAAACAACTAAACCTAAAACAGGTAACCCTCTGGGAAGTACTCACATTCATCCCCTCTATTCCTACCTAAAAAGTGAAAGCAACGCTCTAGGAAGCACATTTGGTAAAACCCCTCTGGTTCTTAATATGAATGTAATAAAACTCTCTAAGGAAGCACTCACAGTATATCACCTTATAGTCAAATGTAAAGAAATATTATCTCAGGAAGCTCACATAGTCCATTCCCCATATTGTCTAGTGTATTCAAGGACTCTCTACAGATGCTCACATTTCATTTCCTCTTATAGATCCATGGTCTAGTACTCTTTGTGGAATGTTACTCGGTGAATTCCCCTTATATTCCAGGTCACTCAATTCAAACAAAGACTCTCTGAGGAATCATAAGTAGTCAATCCACTTATAGTCTAAATAAATCATGGACTCTCTCAAGAAGCACTCATAATCAATTCCATTTATAGCACTATGTGGTTCAAGTCTCTCTGAGGATGCTCACATGGTCAATCCCCCTTATATCCTAAGAGCTCAAAGACTCTCTGAGGAAGCCCACCCGGTTATTTCCCCTTATAGTCTACTACACCAGGTTCTCACTGGCCTTTGTATGTCAATGAGCAAAGCAATGTAATATGGCCAATGTAAACCTACAGAGCTAATTAGATAAATAGTATATATCATAACAAGTATGTTAGAAAACAAACACTCTATCCTACAACAATAGGCATGGAAAACTGGCAAGGCATCCAAAGGATAAATAGGACCAATCGGACGTAACAAAACAATAATGGGAAAAACATCCAAGCATATAAATCAACCAATCCATATCCAAATTACCTCTAGACAAGCATAAAAGCATGGCTGGAAAACAACAGGGGTAAAACAGTAAACACACAATACTTTGTTCAATGGTATTGGTGGAATTGGTACATAATACTCAAAGACATCGAACGGAAAGGCACAAACCACCTTCCTCGGGGTTAAGAGGTCAATATAATTGAACCTAGAAGCTTGAATCTCCTTAGAACATCATATATATAAGAAAACATATAAAATGTTTAACCGTTGATAACATGGAACATAAGAGGAATCAGAAGATGATGCTCTAGGATAAGAGAGGACCAACTGATGTGATTCCAACACAATCAACGATGTTCGAATCAGGTGAATGATGGAGGCTTGGGGGGATCGTCAAAGATCTGTGGCCGTACGGGTTATATCGGATGAAGACGTCCTAGAAGAAGTGTGTTATGTATGTTAGATGTGACCTTGGTGCGTCTAATTAAAAAAAAAATACACAGCATGTACATTTGGAGTACACAACATGTACTTGCTGTTTCTATACTCTGCATTAGGTGGCCTCCAGGTCATCACACATGTTCATGTTTATGGTCGCTACACAGCAAGCACATGACGACCAGCAGTAACCAATTACACGACATGTACTCGTAATGTACACGATGTGTACTTGAAAAATTTCCAAAAACTTACCTTTTATAAAAAACTCTACGAAAAGGATAAACACACATGAAAAGAAGATTTAGGTTCTTACATTTGATGTTCAGAACATGCCATGGTCATTTGGGTTGAATATTGTTTTGAAGGTGAAGCAGACTCGTAGTGGACTCTAATTAATAATACAATGCTGCATTATGAAATTGAATCAGTGCAATGTGATTAGTTCAATATTATATTTTTATATTATAACATCCAACGTATTCTTCAAAAAAAGATGGAAAAGAAGTTCCATGAGATTAAGAAAAAGGATGACGAATCTATCGGTACATACGGGGTGAATTTTTCATGGCATGTAATGTATGGTTCTGGCATTATCATACAAACATAATGTAATGGTGATTGATTCACCAGTGACATAAAACAATGTCTTACGCGGTTATTAGCTATAAGAGACATTATTATCTATGAAGAGATTGTGAGTTTTGCTGTTAAGGTAGAACTAGAATTTGGGGTTACATATCCATCCAATGGTTTGGATAAGAAATTAAATATGGTGTCAAGGAAGAATATCAAAATAGTTGTGAAAGGAAGATGGAGGTTTCTTTATGCTGAATGTGTGGATTGAATCATGGTGGAGATTTCCATAAAGGTACTATAAAATTTTTCATGTGTAGAAAATAATGTCCTCAAGGAGATGAGTTCGTATGTAATAGGAGAATGTTTTCTAGTCTTGTGAGTGGAGAAAACACTACAGAGAATGCACCACCAACACTTCCATCATATATGTTCTATAAAATTGGGAATTATAGTAAAAAAGTCCCAAATACAAGGTTTAGTTGTGATCGACATCAACAACCACTTAAAGAAATATACAATGGTATGTTACATGCAATAACTATTGGCGATGTTGGGTATGTAAAAGAAGTAGTGGAATGATAATGTGTTTAGGTAATGGGAGTTAAAAATAGTTTTGTGGAATCTCATTTATAGTGTTATGGAACATTAGAATATATTTTTATTGGTCTATTATGGTTTTCTATATTTATCTGGCAGTGGTAACAATGAAAAGTGACTGAAATATTTTGGAAATGTAGATGATATGCGCATAATAAAGTGATAAAGGTAAAAAAATATGATTGATCATATTAATGAGATCATGACAGATAAAAGGAGAAATATATTACATGGTTTGTGTATATATTGAATGTTTGGTATATTTGGTGTATAGAAATAGTTAATTTTGAAAGAATGCATGTTGTCCCTATGGTTCTATGGTAGTTTATGTTATTATCATATTTCAATAGAATCCATGATGATGTCCTTCAAATGTTTGCAATGTGACCAATAAGATATATCTTATGATAAATGTGGGATAAATGATGTTGTTGAGATTCTTGATATATAAACATTCTCGTAGTTTTCTTATTTGTATTGTTAGATTCGACAAATGTTTTTTGGATAAGACTAATGTTTTGAATGGATTGTTTTGGACATGAAATAGTCTTGTTTTAGGGTAGAATTGTTTTTGGAATATTATAGTATTATATATTTTTGAAAAAGGTCAACTCACAGGATTGGAGACAACCTGTCGCGTCTGACAAGTCTACTATAATAGAACCCACAACCAAAGTGTGAGAAGCCTTAATCTCCTACCACTATCTTATAGTAAGTGAATTGTTTGTAAAAATTAGTTTATTTTTAATAAGAGGTTTGATATATGATTTATAAGTAAATTTTTTAAACAATATAAGATTAATCTCACCATAGATGGACTTTTATATATTTAATAACAAGTGAAAACCATTTTTAGATAGAGATAGATGGAATGACCTACCATTCTATCATGTGATCATCTAACACTTCCGGAATGAAAAATTCAACTTTCTTTCATTAAATAAGAAATTATGTAGAAATTGTTCAAGGCACGATCAATCGTGAAATTGTTCCAAAATCATGTATGTATGTGTTTTCACAAGAAATTTTTTAACATTACAAAAATGCTCCAAAAAACCGAAAAAATATTATCCCAGTACCTTATTATCTAATGAATTAGGTGGTCCCTTAAATCATCACAGATTTATGGCATTCTGGTCGTTAACATTCTCCAAACCATATTATCCATCACTGTCCATCAGTTCTTGATGTTTTCCATTCTCATCCATATCCATATTTTCACTTCCCATATATGTTATTCTATTTGGGAACTTAGTAATAATGTAAATTTGGTTACCGTTATTTTTCTAACCATCCATTTTAATAATATGTTTTTTATTCTATATTCATCATGTGGGGTTCCATGAATGAAATTTTCATGTAGAAAAATATTTATAACTACATGTAATTTTGATGTCGAAATTCATTTTTAGGGGGTAAAATTTAACACCCTAAGACATTATGAGATAGATTATTTTTAATTTCATTGATAAATTATATTGTACAATACACTATGATTAACATGTGATATAAAAAACACTATTTTAGCTGGTAGTATACGCAACACTATTCTGGGATTGTGTTACACTCAATTTCAAAATCATTGGATATTATTAAATTCACAAAACACTGAGTTTATATTTTGTTCTTTATAAAAATAAACTATGTTTTAAATATTTTATACACAACACCATATAATTATTTCTCTACATGAAACACTAACTTGTCTTCTGTTATATTCGAGAGTGACCTTTCTCGATAGCTTGGGTTGTACGAGATACTAATTTTCAGTAAACAACAATATATAATTATTTAATGGGATATAAACTAGAATCTATGAATATTATTAATGAAATTTTTTATTGTATATCATTTGAATTCATCCTAAAAATTTTCTATAAAAAAATATGAGAAAAATCAATTTTTTGGATAAAAGAAGTATCTCTAAAAAAATGCAGGTTTACAAACTTATGATGGTACAATAATTTTAAATCTAGTTTTGACACATTTTTAAGATAAATTTGATAAAATAATATTTTTCTTTGTAATCAGGATTTAAATAATTTACTTTGGATAATATATATATAGTTTTCTGATAACTTTTTTTATGAATAATAAAAATACGCTAAATTTTAATTACAAACAACATTTTCATCAGGATAATTTATATGGTAAAATTATAATATTTAATGGTTTTAAAGTAAAAATATAATATATATTTTCCATTTAATATAATTTATTTCAATTTTATTAATTTAACATTTAATTCATAGGTAAAACCATTTCAATCCTTCGCATGATTTTAACAATTTAAACATGTTTTTTTAAAAAGAGGAATTAATTTTAAATTAATTATTTCTTCTTCTGTGATTTGAATATATAGAAATGGATTACATATTTTTGAATTAGGAGGAATAAATTGTATAAATAGGATCCTTTTATTTCATGAAATTATTAATAGTAACATCAGTAATTAATTTATTTACAACAGTTAAAGGGTAAATCTATTAAATATGGGTAAAAACTAATTTTATATTACTATTCAACGACCCTTACACATGTTCTTATCCAATGGGATGAAATATGTCCCACCATTGGCATATTTAGGATTATTTTGGGACCTCAGAGATTTACTTGTATGTTAAAATTACAATTTACAACAATTAATTTAATTTATAAATAATTATAACCTAAACATATATCTTTTATGAATCTTTTTTAATATGAGGTTACATAACCGATAACTATGTCTATAAATAGAAATTGGATATATAAATATGTTTCCTACATCATGGTATTTTATTTATAATTTTTATACATTATATAAATATATTTATTTTTGACATAATTATGATATAGTGATTCCCTAATTAATTAAATACTCAAATAAATGAATTAATAAATATTAAAATAAGATTAATTTGAATATATTTATCTCATCCAAGATTTTTTTGTATGACATTGATATTTTATGGATGTGTTAATTCCATTAGTTATATGTAATATGTATTTTATGATTTTTTTTAAAAGTCATGTATGAATAGTATCCAAAATTAACATAATTCATAAATTAACATATAAAATATCTATTTAAATGAAATTAAATTCCTAAAAATATTTCATTAGTCCAAATAGTTAATATATGTCTATATGTTTCATAAATTATTATTATTTTGGGTCGTTATACATGATATGGTGATTAAATTAACCTAAATTTGTAAATTACATGATATAACAGTATGATTAAAAAGTGTAAAATTAGGGTAAAACCAAAAATCTAAGGATAATAATATATTCAAAAACTATATAAAATTATTATATGATGTGTAATGGAACTAGAAACATCTTATCCTGTAATGAAATATTTTTTGGACTATATAAAATTGAAATTGAATTTATAATTAATTAATATTTTGGATCTTTCCTAAAGTGCACCCTCTCCTCTCCAATAAAGGGTGCCTCCTCCCTCTCTTATTCACTCCATTTTAAGCCTTAATGATTTGAAAAACATTTATAATTTCTCTTATCAACATCCCATGTTATAATAAAGAGGTTCTAGTCTTCTCAAAAGACCAACTCTAGTGCCCTACGTGTGAATTCAAAGGAGGCATGTCGAGGAAGTTGTGATCCCATCATCCGATTCTTACAAGTTTCATTTTTCTTTTACATCCTCTTATTTTGTTGTTTAATTATAAAATTATAACATCTGTATCACACATATAATAGTTTGTTATGGTAAATATTAAACAACTCTATTTCACCATCAATACATCAACAAAAAAATGAAATCATCACACATGTGTACGTAAGGATTACCATCTCCATGATGTGGTGTAATCTTTTTTGCACCACCACCTTACATGTATGGGTGTAATTGTTTAAATAATAACATTATATAAATAATATAACATTATAAGAATTTTTAGATAATATAAACCATACAATTCATTACCGTTCAAAAATTATTGGAATGACATCTTCGCTAGTGTGTACGTATGGATTACCATCTCCACAGTGTGACATGATTCGTGGTACAAGATATTCATTATACAATGATTATATAAATTAATTTAATGAATAAATATGATATATAATATAATAATACCATTCGATAAATGATATAACTATAACCAGAAAGTTGAATATGAACTTATTTGACAAAACACAACTAACAACCTAATATAATTAATACCCGAATAATGAGTAACAATGAAATGTTACTAAGAAACAAATAAATTTATGATTATAAATGATATCATAAAAAACTTTATAAATCTGGAATAAATCTGTAACACTATTTAAACCACTATAAAGAGGTTTCATAAACATATGGAAGAAATTGGACCTATTGTAAGGGATAACTTTTCTAATCTCATATTTATCCGAGATTGATTATGCATAAGTATTTACAGGGGTAATATTTATCATCCATTTCCATGTTTCTTATATTTTTTTATTAAAATGTTTTCTATTCTAAAATTTATTTTTTAGATTCATTTTTTACCCTTTGTGTATTTTTAAAACATGTTATGGAAGGAATCTATCTTTTGATTACCATAGGATGTACTTTTTGACATTTATAGCGAAAGTACATGGAGAATTATTTTTATCTTATAAGACATCAATGGATTTTTACACATTCATAAAGAATTATTTCAATAAAACATCCTTTAAACATTTTCAAATTTATTTAAAATTATATTCCTTTATTTTTAAATTAAATGACATATTGATAAAAAAAAATGTTTTTTATATGAAATGATATTTTCTTAAAGAACTAAGTAAATGTGTTTTATCAAAAATATTTTTCATCTATGATTATATAGTGTTATTTTTCTATTTCTATTATTACTTTTATTTTATTATGTCATGATGGAATTTTCTTAATGATGTCCATTTATATTATATGGATTATTTAATGATGGAATGATGTTAATGAATCCCAATTTATTAATGGGTTATGCTATGTTGTATGATTTATGATTTTGTGGATCACATAAGAATGGTTCCATTATGGGATTGGTGGGACCTATGCCTCCCTCCAATGTATTGGGAAAATAATTATATCTCATGAGATAAACATGACTGTAACGACAAGTTAATATAGTTCAATCATGGATGACAAGAATGAGGAGTGAAATTGGTTCACTAATGGTATTTTTCATCTATGATGGTCTTCTAAATGATACTTTAAAAATATTAAATGATTCTCTATTCTTATGTGTGTATTCCAAAATGTCTCGTGTCTTATGTTATGATTATTATAATTTCATTGCACTTCTATGATTTAGCCCATGACATAAAATTATGATCTCTTATGCAGGATAATATTTTCAAATGTTATGTTGTTATGATTATGATATGATTGATATTATTTATTTCTACCCTTATAGATCAATTTCTCTCAATCTTTTTGTATCTATTTCCCTTGTATACATAATGTTTTTAGGTAGGAAAACAAAAGGGTAATATCATTATGGGAGATATTGAAAATAATTCAACATGATTTGAAGTTTTTTTCCACGTTTCCAATGGATCTAATCTAATAGGGTCATTGGGAGTCTGTTTTTGTCATGTATTAAGTATTCCAAAATAAGAATTTAATTTCCATGTATATTAAGAATGGGAATCTATAGAACACCGTACTCCAAATTCGTTAACTCTTGGTCTGGATCGGCCGTCAATGTCTCGAGAAAAAATTTAATCTTATACGGTCCTATGAAACTCTTCCAAAGACATATCTTGACATCCTAACTCTTCTACGATAACATATTGTAATATATTGGCTAAATCCGATAGCATGTACAATTTGGGATTCACCCTCCTCTCATGGTATGTCTCTAGATATTCGATGATAGAAAGCATGGTCTATAACCATGAATTTGATGCTTTTGGTCCTCCATCCCATGAAAAATTGGGAGGATTCTACTAATGTAAAACCTACATAAACTCTATCATTTGTTGGGGAAGGATTTTGTGCTGCCTAAAATTCATGCATCATCCTTAAAATCCCTCATAGAACTATACATCATCCACTGCGTCTATTATAACATTTTGTGCCAATAGGTGCATGACATGAGGATAAACTTGAAGTCCCTGATCTACCATTTCCAGAGTCTATTTATCAACCTGTACCTGGGTTACAACTGGAGGAAAATTTGATGGGATGGATCTTTAAGGTATAGCGCAGACATTATTTTACGATTATCATGGACTACAACATAGAAGTTCATAAATAGAATAAGAGAAGGAAAACATTCTTGTTTTACAAAATAGATTATCATGGTGTGTATAACTATCACAGGGTGTGTTACCTTGTTCCTTATCATGGTCGTGTACCTCTGCCTTCCTATTCAGGTAAAACCCCATACACACGACATGTTTCCCGGAGACATAATGTGCACATGAATTTTCCCTCAATCCTATGTACTTATAGAGAGATCTAACCACATAGTTATGCTGGTGTAACATTACATTATGTGTTCACACTAGACATGGCATGTACCAGTTATGTTCCATCCACATATGTCATCAGTCACATAGACAAATACATGGTTGATTACAACATGTAATTTAAATGATAAAAATGGTGTGTACCACCATAATTTCATACAATCAGGTTATTAGTCAACCAGATGGATACATGATCTCTTACATCATAATGTGTACTCCCGGTACACGACGTGTTCTACCAAACATTTATCCTCCCCAAGTGCCTTCCCAAACAGTCAGTCACATGGTCAACTACTACCCAACATGTACATACCATAAATAGAATGTACATAAGAATTATTTTTCTTCTACAATTGAGTATCACATGGTTTGTGTTTGTAACATCCCCTATTGTGTTTCTTGGTTTTTATGATATTATGTCTCTAAAACATCTGTATAACCCTTAAAAAATTTATATTTCTGGCATGGAATTCCATGTTCAGATCCATATGGGAAAAAAATCTCTGGGAATCAATGTCTGGAATCCATATTCATGTCAAACATAAAAGAATAAAATTAATGATTAAAAGCGATCTAACAAATTCTGATCCATGAAGGCCCACAACACCTCAGGTACCAAAAAATCACGTACATTCAAATAAAACATTATAAATACCAATATTATACTAAAATATAAGGTTTTTCAATAACGACATCTATCACAAATGCATGTATATATATATCACAACATCTTTCACAACCGCATGTAATCAGTAAAGCATCCTAAATTGCAAAACAGGATTGCAAAACATGTTATCTATATAAAGTTCCAATATGATGCATGATATGAAATACCCTTATATAACCAGGTTCCAAAAAAAGTAGAACCATAGTGATATAAATAATAACATCACAAAATATGTGTGTCACCAAATAGTGAAATCAGATCACATGTAACAATTGAAAAACTACAAAAAAATGAAATATTCAAAGTAAGTTGGCTTTTCCCTATACGTAGAATAACTACTCCCAGTCAAAAATTTTACAAAATAAATATTCCATAATTTCCATGACTATATGATCCAAATAAGAGGAAAAATATGATAATAACTCATTTAATACATCTTTGAAATGTACTGGTTCCGTGTTCCACCCAAGGGTGCCCGGTACCCGGTTGGTCACATGAATTCATGTACATTTCCCCAAATGCCAGAGGCTGTCAACTAGCTGCAAGGGACAAGGTCTGATAACAGGGAAAAAATGATCTCATTAGAAAATTATACATAGAGGAATAATAATCATAAACAATATTTGAATCATTAATACCAACAAATAATTATACAACACAATACTTATAGGAATATAGAAATTGGAGAATAAATTAATGATGCATATCACGTGAATCTAGAAAAGAATCCGCAATGGCACCATGATGGAAAAAAATAATAAAAACCAATGTACTACTAAAATAAGTATAAAACATCCGCATCGCAAGCCTCAGTTTGGACACATGCTCTCCAAATCCCATAACAATAATTTACCTGATATACAAGGGTGATTTTCCTTATCAATCCATACTACTATAAAATCAGTGTTGGTAAAGTGAATGACCTAAAAAAATGTGTGATACAAGTCACAGTAGGAAACCACCAAATGATATGTGCCTAACAATCACTGAATATATATATATATATATATCAGGTACTATTAAGAAATGAATCAATAAAATTGAAAGTACTCAAAAGTAAAGAATCATTCAATTTTAAATTTATTTCATTTACATTTATTTATTATTCAATCAGTTGAATATTGAAATTACAAGTTCTAGTGTATGATTCGTATCCCCTTATGAAATTGTAACAAAACAGACGTCTCATAAGACCATCTCATCAATCATGTAAGACTGAGTCCAAGCTTCTGCATTGTCTTGGCAACACGTCCCAATCATTCAATCATTCATTAACAAACCTGTGAGATTGATTTCATGGTCTAAACCCTTTGTTTAAATATATAACTAATCATTACATAAGAACCACAAGGGTAGCTCTCATGGTCAACAACCTGAGGTCAACGTGACATCAGTAACATAAAAACGAACTCTGGGTAGCTCTTAAGATCATTACCCCCAAGGCCAGCATATAATAAATAAATCATAAATGAACACCTAGGTAGCTCTCATTATCAATACCCCTATTTTAATGTCTACAGCAAGGCCCTAACATTATTGTGTAATAAAATTGGATACCCCTATAGTATTCATGTTCCAAGGCTCTCTTGGTCCACTGGAAAACTGTGCACATATCATATCATGGAAGCACAAGTAATCTATAACTATTACATTGATAAACATTCCAAATGAATCACACTTGAAATTCATTTAATAAATAACATTCCATCCTAACCAATTCCAACCATAGAAACAAGGTACGACTAACAGGTAACCTAGGTCAAACACCCATAAATAGTCACACAAGGGTAACACGACCATAGGGTGTCCCCGAAAAAAGTAATCTAAACTTACTCATATGATACAACCCCTATTTCCATCAATAAAACAATAGAAGGTAAATAAAAGGGTTAATATATCTATAATTCAATCCCCCAAACTTGGGTATGTGGCACTTTTAGCATATATAATCAAAAGAAAAACAAATAAAGGCACAAACCATCGACCACAATATCATACAATAAATACTCCTAAACATCATCCTTTGAATCAACCTAGAATAGAATAGATGTAAAAAGGGTAAATTATATCCTCACACACTAACTGATAAGAGAGGAAGAATCAAGAAGAACAGATATTGGGGAAAATAGAACTCACTAGTAGGAATCCAACAGAACCAACAATGTATCAATAATAGCTCAAACAGAGAACTTGGAGTAGTTCTATGTTCATTTTTGTTTCATCACTCTCATGTATGAACCAATTGGAGAAAAAGTTCTTACTAAGAATGAGATGCATCCCTGCAACAATTTATCAAATAAAATGAAAATTACATGATGTTTCTATTTAATGTACACAACTTGTATTGACCATAATCGACCACTTCATTAGGTGTTCTTCCAGGTAACTTACACAGCCATTACGTGGTTGTACGCAGTACTCAACTACAAAGCCTATAAGACTATGTAAATATTGTGTAGTTAGAAAATTGCAATTTATTCCATTTTATCAAAAAAAAACATCACAAAAAAACATCCATACCCGAAATGAAGATTTGGGTTCTTATAGATTTTGAATATCTTATCATTACATTATTGGAATAATTACAATGAACTATTAAGGATCCAATTACCCTTTTTAATATAATCTCTTACATCCTGAGGAATCATACCATTAATGAAATCACAAGAAATGTGATCCAAATAGTAAATACATGGAGTAATATGATAAATAAAATGGAGAATCATGAATTACCACCTCAATTTGATCCAAAATAGTGGATGAATCTTTATGTGTTGAATGTTGGTAAAGCTAAATGCGGATGAGATTAATTATTTTTATTGTAACCATGATGGTACATTGGTTGTGATGAAAAAATACCTTCATGGAATTGGGTTTGTTGAAATTAATTTAATTATTGTTGAATTATAATATGGAATAAATAACATCAGGTAGTTATGGGTTATTGTCATGTATGTATAATATTCCTCACAAGTAGTTTGATTCAAGTCTATCCCATTTCTAATAGTCATTCCATAATATCATAAAATTAATTTATTTCGAATTGATATCAAAAAAATATTTCATAATTGATATGTTCAATAATAAATTTATCTCAAAAAAACTATTGGTTTACATAATTTCAGATTTTCAGATCATGTATACAAACATACCAAAGAACTTTATGGACTTAAACAATCCCCAACAACCTATTATGATGAACATAAAATATTTTTACTTCAAAATTATTTTCAAAATGTAAATTAATATACAAGTATTTTTCATAAAAAAATTTCAATAATTAAATTTGCCAATTTTTTTTTGAGGGAATTGATTTTCTATCACTCTAAAATATATTTTGAATAGTTTTTTAGAATGTATGAATATTTAGTTTTAAATGGAAATGATAGTTGAAAACAATTTTTTTATTTTGTCAACAAATTACAAAATAACTAGATGAAAACACCTTAACTCAATATTATATTATTTTGAACATACTAAATTGTTTTGGTTTGGACAATTCATGAAGTATAACTACACAATGTAGAGATTTTATGAAAATTAATCCTGAGGAATATAAAAAATATGTGGTTAATGATTTTATAGAGGTGTGTTTGTTAGGTCACTAAAAGTTATGTATAGTCACCAAAACATATTTTTCTCTACTTGAATATGGGAATGATTTCATGTAAACACAAAGGAATGAATACTAATATAGATTTCTTATTATAAAAATGGTACATCAGAACATGTCTAATTTAACAAGTATAAAAACTAGTATTTCTATAATTCTTACCAAAAATATGACTTTTTAAGTTGTTGTTAGGATATACAGATTATGTTAGGTATATTTAATTTATTTGGAAATTTTATGTTTCAAGGATAACTAAGAAGTAATAATCCATTACACATTACACTTCTAAGACTGAATATGTGGAAAAAAGATGTTCTTGTGCTCATGTGTAGTGTATAGAGCGCACACACATATAATTTCATAATAAATCCAAAAAAACTAAAATTATTTTTTATGACAAAAGTTTTATTTATTTTTATACAAACAAATCAAATAAATCACATAAAAAATAGATATAAGTCACCAAACTATCCATGACCAGACATAACAAAATGATAATTCATTATAGATTTTATTAGAACTAGTGATCAACATGATTATATTTAAATAAATTGTTTATATATTGATATAGTAGAAAAAAATAAATATAACTCTGTAGTGATAAAATTATATTTTTATTTTTATTATTAATGTTTATATTATCACATTAAATTGAAAAACTCTTCAATAATTGCAATATAATTTTCTTCTAATTTCATCTTCAATTTATTTTTTCCCAAAATGTACAAGAAAATAATATAAATGAATGAATTATTTAATTTTAATTTAATTATTTTTAAATTCAATTTGTAATGAAATGGTTTCACATTTCATAGAAATCATTGAATGAAAGATATATTTTATTTATAATGTTTAAATATTTTAAAATTTTTTCAATTGAATATAATGGTTTTCAATTATTACATTATGTGAGACCATCTTTGATAGAGGAAGACCGTCCATCGGTTTTAGAAGATAACATCTATGATGATAAATTTTTTATCATTATCATCTCTATATTTTTTAATCCCAATTATTATTTAGGGTACATGTTGGAGGGGTATTCATTTCATGAGTGTGATTTTTATAAAAATTAATTTTTATTTTTCACACTTCCAACTTGTTTTTGGTGGGATCATTATTTATTTTGGCATCTCATATCCTTCGTATATTATTTCATATTTTATATAATCATAATGTGTAAAAATATTAATAATAAATGATTATATAAAATTATGAAATTTTTTATAAATATGAAATAATGTTTTTTTGATTCCCAAATCATTTTATAAAGGAGTGAAAATTGTGTAATTTATTTATTTATGGGAAAAATAATTTCTTTCATCCATTTTAAAATGTTGTAAATTTGGATAAATTGCACTTGATTTTATTTTTTCACTGATATAGGTGTATACATTTAGGATTTTAATCAAAATAAGTAGGGGTATAAACCCATTATTTGTGGGTGAGGTTATAAAAAACATTTAATTTCAATGGATATATATGGGGGAGAATACCATTTCTAGAGAGGAATTGGATAAAAAATATTATTATTTTTTTAAATAGCACACTTTTTATGGCTTTTTTATATTTATAACTCAAATGCCTTATTATTCTATATTTATTTGCTTAAAAGTTTAATTTTGTTGAATGTTATAATATATTTAGTTGTTAAAATTACAAAAAAATTTATACAATATATGAAAATAGTTTTTTGATGTATAAAAAATTTTATTATTTAGTGATCAAAAGGGAATTTTATTATTTATGGGATAAATAATTGCATAAATTATTTTATAATGGATTGAATTTTTGAGAAAATATATTTGATGTAAAAATTTAATTTATTGATCATATATTTATGTTTTTACTCAAATAAGTATTTATTTTTCCCCTTTATTAAAAAGAGAAAAAATATTAATATGAGTTAAGAGGGAACCCAATACTGTCATGAAATCTAGAACATGGATGTATTGACTCCCACATAATCATTGACCACGATTACATTGATTAATCTATAATGATCACCATAAATTGACCTTCAATCCCATGTATCCAATGAAAACCAATATTTAGTTATTGATCATCCATTGTCTGCAGAAGTTGGTGGACGCTCCCACATCTCCTCGTCAAAAATATTAAGATTTGTCATCACCCCTACTACGTGAATCCCACCAACACATTGTGCAATTATCTCAATGAAAAAGCTGCTCTAATTTGAAATGGTCATCATCTTGAGTAACGTCAACATCCTAAGCAACCACCACCATAACTGACCCATCAATGAAGAAAACTACCTCTGTCTAATGTGACAGCCTTTTGATTAATCATCAAAAATGGAATTATCCCCAATAGATCTACTTCAGTTCTCCCCTGATGCCATCATATTAGAAATGTTACACCAAAATGGCCCTTTAGATGATGTGTCCTTCATTCCATCCACATTATCAAGGATCGACAAGCCCAATGAATACTTACGCACTACTATGGACAATGAAACCAATGCACACCCAACCGCCACAATATTTCAACAATACATACCCATGAGGAAACCTTAATTATGAATTTTAGATTTTTTGGGTGTCCACAAAACACAAGATAAAGAACTAGATAAATCTGAACATCAATCTCGATCAAGTCCCCTACCCTCCACACAGACATGGAACTTTCCAAGCCTTGCATGGAAGGAGAAAATCTAGTTGACATGTTATGGAGGCTCTAATAATAATTTTGAATATCTTAACATCAATATCATAAGTGGAATACGTTCTATGGAACTCAGCTCTTAGGATACAGGGATCCCTACCCTCATATGGTATTTCAGAATTTTTTATTGTATATAATATCTCCATGGATTGTGTAAGGTGTACTTCTCATAATAAAGTGATGACTTAGAATTTATATTCATAAATAAAATCAATTTCTCTCTATGTTGTTTTATTATAAGAAAAAATAACTATTTATTTAATTTATTTTTTGAAAATATTTTAATGAAAAAAATAGTTATCTCAAGTGAGGTATAATTTTAAGGGGGATACCTAGGCTAAATGATGCTCCTTTCAAAACAGCATAAATTCATATTAAAATTCTTGCATAACATCAAAGATCATAAATATTTTATGTATTATTCATTCAACACCATAACGTTAAAAATTATTATTATCTTATATTAACATATCATTCTAGAGAGAATGTGGATTCATAAATAATATGTCACTCAATTTTTTTGATCATATAAATTATATATGTTAAATATGTCAAAATGTATTGATTATTTATTACAACCAGCATACAATGAAATATTTTCCCATCTTTATGACATTAAAATTGTATTAGGCAATCAAAAATGTTATATACAAAAACTATTTTAATTTTATCAATAAGATATCCTTCATTATATTCATTTTTACTCATAATAGAAGTTCTATAAACCATATTATTATCCAATTATCTGTCTATATTTGGTTATTATTTCTGTTTAGTAAAAAATTTATAACATTGAGAGAATAAAATATATATGAACTGTTTTTCTAAAAAATCTACAGAAACCCTCCATAAAAAACACTAAGTAATAGATGAAAAATCGCACAAGAGGAGTTATTTACATGTGATGTTGTAATGATGATTAAGACATTCATAACAACTATTAATTTTGACATTTTCATTGGTTATGGGGGAGTGGGGAACCACCATTGGAGGTTACTAATGGAATCAATAGAGGATACCTATGGTGGTCCCTAATTTGGAAATAAAATTTGTGGGCTTTCATCTGTCTCAGTGTCTACTTCCCTAACACACCTACAACAACATGCCCACATTACCCTTTTTGGTGCTCGGTTACTACAACACAACCATCAATCAACCCTAACACCCACCAATACCCTGATGAAATCCCTAATGCACTAATAATTGCCCTATAATAATTATCATGACATTTCACCAACACCCTCGACATTCGTCTGTGACACACTTATCAGCAGTTACCCTGTATCTTCCATGGATGGCGATGAAGATTTTGAGTCCCTCATAGTCACCCCATGTGTCACATTATGTCAGAACAATAAAAAATATCATGAATCGTAATGTTTTGATGGGGGGGGGGGGTTTAGGGTCTTCAATAGGTTATTTTTTGTTGGAGTATAAAAATGGGGAAACAATTATTGCCAAAAGTAGTCACAAATAAGCTGCTTTTGGTGGTTGCTAAAGGCCATTTTTCTAGTAGTGATCTCTATTCTCATAGTACATTCTTTTATGAGTGTTATCAATCAATTTTCTAATCATATTCATCCAATTTAATTCATGAATATATATATTTTAATAAAAAAATTATATATGGAATGCATAAAATGAAAAATTTCTTTTTTAATAATTTTTATAAGATATAAATTTAATGAAAATAATTTTATATATCTATACATATATATCAATTATATTTAATAATATATATGAAACAAGTGTTTTATAAAACATTACAAAATTTACACATATAATAATTTTTTTTATATATCTGAAAAAATTTAAAAATATATCCACACACACATAGATATGTAACCGAATTAAATATTTAAGTTTAAATATATAAATATTATTTTTTTTATATAAAAATATAATTAAACATGTATAATATTTGATATATTCAGACTGTGTCAAGATAAAAATATTTCAATGTATACACTATAAATTAAAAAAAAATGTTTTAGAATTATGACACCTAAAAAAATGAAGTATAAAAGAAATAACTTAAAAATTAATAAAAAAAGATTAATGTTATGTATATATGTTATAATTTATATATACTTATATAAATTTCTATATATTTATAACTACACAGACATTGATAATAATTGAAAACAGAAAAACAGACATAAACACACACACATAGATATATATATACATAAAAAATCATTTGAAACACAAAAATTTATACATATGATTATATATGTGTGTGGGGGGGTGTATGTGTATATATAGAAATATTTATAATTAATATTTTGAAGAATAAAAATTTTTAGGGATAAATAATATTAGTCTGAATATATAATTTGACATAGAGAGAGGGAGAGATTTACATTTATAGAGAATCATGGATTAGACTTACAGTCTACTACAGGAAGAACAACGAACAAAAAACATGTTAATCTCAAGCTTGGATAAATTATAAATTCATAAAATAATGTTATTAATTTCATACATGATGTTTTCAGGGTCAATTAATCTAAAATAATTTATAGAAACTATAATAAATGTAGGTCTATATGAAGTATTGAACGATACAGAGGAGAGGCATGACTCATATGGTAATTTCAGTAGAAGGGAAAGTGTTTTATCAATAATAACCAAAAAAATCAGAAATTCATCATTATTTAGAATGAAAAAATCATCATTAATAACGAAATCGCTTATCAATGATAAAGTTTGAGATAATAATAGTATAATTATCAATGATAAGGTTAGAACTAATAAAATTATCATAATTAAGTGTTATCTTTTGAACTGATCAGTTTTACCCTAATTATCAGGCCTAGATCTGTGCTAATGTGAGCATTGATAATGGTAAAAATATAATTATTTATATAAATGAGTAGTTATTTTTGAAAATATTTCATTATACATATAAATGTATAATTATATTGATATATAATTATATTTGTACATAAAAATATAAATTGTAAAGATATAATTATGTAATATTTATAATTCTATAAACCTGTATAATATTAAAAATATTATATATAAATTTACAAAATATGTTATTTATGTTAATATAACAACAGTTATATATTCAATATTAATATTAATTATATTAAAAAATACATGATTTATAAAAAATAAAATTGTAGAAGAGGGGATGTTTGTATGTGGTGAACAAACACTATAATATTTCATGATACCTTGGATTAAATTATTCAATGGGAGTAGTTGTGTTGTTGCAGTTGTAGTACTGTAGTGGTTGTTGTAGATATACTATAGATGTAAAACTATATTCATCCAAAGCGGGAATTAAAGTAATAAAATATAGCATTTGAGCCAACTGGATTTCATTCTATCAATTTTGGTTAGATGGGTATTGAAGGCATTTACTGGAGGCAGTTTATTTGGAATCAAATAACCCAAATGGTGAATGAAATCTTCATGTTGGAACATTTACTGACTGTTCGAGAAGCATAAGGTAAAAAGAGGGACTTGATGGTTTTTTGAAGATGGAGGATCCGTCATAGAGTTGTATGGAACCATTAGTTAATTCCCCATGAAGAGGAAGAAGTGATGAAAACACAAAAACATGATATAAAGACTATAATATAGAGTGATAAATGAAAATGATAAATAATAGGGGTTAAATCAATGTTGTTTTTTGGGGATAGAAATTAGAGTCATTTAACGGACTCTGGTCACTTGGAATATGGGCAATGTTATGACATTGTAACATTAGGATTTCAGTTCATGTATGGGTTCCCTCTCATCCCTATTAAAAATAGAATTTTCTAGAAATAATAAAAAAATATATCATATTTCGTCCATTAACTATGTAAAAATTTATAGGTTTATTTAATTTTTTTTAAATAATTGTATTTAAAAAAATATGTTCTATATATTATACTATCTATATAAAAATATTTCGTATTCTAATATTAATATTTTGAAAAACATGTGATTATTTTTCATTTTAAAATTAGTATTTTAAATTAAAATATATAAATGGTGTTTATTATTAATATTATTAAAATGAATTAACATATATATTTATATATTTTTTTGAATTTATTTTTATCTACAAATATTAATTAATTATATTTAAATTCAACTAATTATTCATAATATAGAAAATAACATACAAATAATAATGATATTAATAATATTTATCAAATCATAATATTTATATAAAATTTTTAAACTCATTTTAATTTAAATGAAGTTATAATTACAACATATTATAATTAATTTAAATTGAACTCAAATTACATATAGAAAAATATCATATTTATATATTAATATGTCAATGTATGTGTGTATATATATATCTATATACTATACACATACATGGCAGTGTGTGATTATGAAATAACATTAAATGAGGCATGACCTGGAGGAGAGTAAAGGAGGAGTGATGCGGCAGTTGGGGTTTTTTCCCAAAAATCAACTACTTATTTCATTATTTTTCATTGTATTAGAGGTTACACAAAATAAAATAATCCACACAACTGTTACCTAATAAGGAAATAACAAAACCCTTATAATGTTTGACCCACTCTATAGCTATCCTATTTTATTTTTTCCTAAATATTCTATGTATTGATTATTAATTTATATCGTATAACATGATTATTATTATTCGGAATTAAACTTTATTTCATAATACGCTGATAAAATTTCCTTCATCAAAATTCCATAAAAGATCACTTCTATGATGTGTTCCTTGAGATACAATGAGATTGACTAAATAAATGTTTTATGAATGTGTAACTTCATCTGATATGAAAAAATGATACAACATATTAGGTTACGATAATCATTATACGTTGAGACATATTCCCATGAAATTTTACAATGTTTATCTTCGTATGATGAGGCATTGTGCATAGAATCACCTGAAGGAATTCCACATGTTACGTATCATAAGATATTCTAATATAAGGATTTATATAATATTTAATATAAATCTGTTTATTATTAATGAATATCATGAGAATCATATATGGATGTAATGAAAAAACAATGAAGGCATATTCTCGAACACAGGTTGGGTATGTTGGGTGTGGCATGAGTGATATGACTTCAATTAATATGTCAAGTAGGGATTCATTCTTTCCATTTTTATGTATTTTTACGTCTATAGACCTTTTATGTAAGTTAAATAATCACATTATGATTATGATCATTGATGTTGATCGACAATTTTAATTTTAGAGAGTCAATAAAATATAATTCCTAAAAATAGTTTGATGAAATATGAATCTGACTTGCAAGATTAGAGATAATGATAAGAAGGGGTAATTTAAAAAAGGGGGCATTCAAAAGAAGCAACTATCCATTTGACATTATATTCTTAATCTATAAATTCATTAATGTGTTTCTTGACATTGATCATGGACATCAATTAGTTTTGGCCAAAATCAATTTAAAAAGGGGACAAGTATATAACACACTGCAGTTACATATATAATAAATTAAATGTAGATATGAATTTAATAATTGAATTTATACAATATATATTATCATGTAATTAATATTATTGAGGTTATTTTTATCACACAATTTATTTAATTTATAAGTGACTTATATATTGATATTTATTTATTAAAAACATTATAATTCCAGATTACGTAAATAAAAAGGACAAATGATTGAATGAGTTAAGGCTCCATTTGAATTGAATTAATTAATATCATTTAAATAGATTAATAATTAAATATTTATTAAAGAACTGTGATGTCTCATTTTTTTTGAGAATGTGTAGATTACTAATACGGGGATAATAACCATTAATACTATGATGTGATGACGGTTTGCAATGAAATATTCATACTAATAATCATTGGATAAATAATTCAATGTGAATGTTATTTATTTATCTCTATAAAATATATATAAATTATATAATAATGATTCCATCTATTAGTTCCTTGATTCCTTCTTCAATTTTAATTTACTTTATGCATTAGACATGTTGACTATTCATCATGTTATTACATATTATCTACTAATTTAGATAAATGAAATTTGTTGGGAATTTTCCTAGAAAGATTTTTTTTCCTAGAATGATCATGTTGTATCTTGGAAATCACATATTAATTTATAAAAAAGTATAACATAATTGATCATTAAATGATTTATGTTAATTTTCATTTCTTATATATTAATTATTTTAATCTTCAATTCGATAGTACATGTGTGTTCAGAAACATGTAATACAGAATGTGTTAACAATAGTTAATTTGAACTAGAATATTTCATTCAGAGTAGACAAGGTTTCAATCTAAATGAAAAAAATACATTACATACACTATATAATAACACCCATGCATCCCAGTCAACCATAAAAGGGCTCACCATATAAAAAATGATATGTCATGTTTGGGTCATATATGACATATTTTAATTAAACATCATGAAACATATGATAATACAAACATTGTTGATATGGAACAATTGGCCTCAAAATTTAATATTCCATGTACCCCAATATATAATTCTTGGATAGTTTACCGGAAATTATTATATCTGTGTACACCACATTTATGTATTATATTTCATGAACTGTCTGTAAACTATGTAACTGTGGCCTCATGTTATTCCATTAAAATTATCATGAATATATTTTGTCTAAAACATTATATATCATGGAAATATATATTTTTAGTCTCTCTAAATGTTTTATGGGATTTTTTAGAGGGTGTTAGATGCTCTATTACAGGTTGTACATTTCGTGTAACGTGTACCCATTCCTTCTGATTACACACATAGACATGCTGTAAACTGTTTTGATGAATTACATGAAATAGAAATTAATTTTATAATTAATGATGTAACAACATGTAATATATGTTTTTTCACACTATTTTAGGGTTTAGAAGAAATTATTTAATTAATTTATTTCCTAGATTTTTTAAATTACCCAGAATGAAAAGTCATAATATATGTTTTTTAATATAAATGTATTATAAGTGGCATATGTTCAGTAATTTATCATGTGTCACAAGGCATACATTTATAGTAGCTTACATGTCATAAAATAAAACCCCATTCCATGTCAATAATTCAAATTCCTTGTACGAAAATGTTTTGTGCTAGTATATAATGTATTATATGAACCATACAATGCATTGTGTGGTATAGAAGGGTAGACAATTTGTTACTTCTTGTATATTCATTATCACTATCATGAATGGAACATATTTACTTCATTGTAATCAAAAACCATGTACTACTAAAATTAAAATAATTTTTTAATATTATAAATAATATAAATCATCAATATGTTTTCAATTTATAAAATAATAATAAATTGTTGAACAAATTATCAAAAAAATTAATTGAATTTATTAGTACAATTATATATTCATAAAAAGAAAATATAAATGATTCATAGTCATTTTTTGAATGACCAGTCAAATAATGTGTTGAGTATCATGAGTTTATAATGACAAATGTAAAAAAGGATTCACAATGTAGAGGAAGAGTGGTCTAGTGCGTCCCAGAAATGAAAATTTGTTAAAAAAATAATGTTTCAATTTAGAAAATGAAAACTGATATTATTATATCCCATTATGAATGATCATCACTTACAATTTGTAATTAATATATAAAATGATAATGCAATACCACACATTGAATTCATTTGTCAATAGAAATTATGAATGACACATCTATATTATTGATTTGTTGTGCTAGGGGAAGAAAATTATATTCCCTATAGAGATGATCCAAATGACCTCCAAGAACCTATGAAGGTTATCATAGAGATCTCTAGGTTCTATGAGAGACATCTCTATTTCATTCATCATTTATAATTGATCACGCAATTGAAATCCATTTGGATTTTTGGACTCTCTAGGTTCCCAATTTATCGATATCATAGGGGGTTATTGACATCATAAAAATTCATGGAATTAATGAAAATTACTAATATCCCTATATAATTATCTATAAAGTATTTTATGTAGTGAATAATTTTACCTTTAGTGAATTACTATAGAGTTCATGGTAATTAAATTGTAGGGTATTAATTGGTACATGGAATATAACTAAAATACACCATGGTTCTTAATGATTATCCAAATATCCAAAACCATGCTGTATAAATAATATTAATAATAATTATTATTATTTTCATTATATACAAATAATTATCCAAATAAATACAAAATTTATTTATTATTAAATAATTTTATATTTTTTAAAATAATATGTAATATTCTATTTTCAACAAGTCGATGACTTGGTCCACTCATTCACCATAGTATTATTCTACCCATAATATAGTATAATTATTAAATTAATATATATCATTATAGAATCATAATTGAAATAAATATTATATTAAAAAAAATTTAAAAAAATATTTTATATATTAAATGTCCAGAAAGTATATCAACCATGTTGTTATAGAATAGATGTGATCATACAAATAAACATAATATATTTTATTCCAATAACATGAAAATAATATTCCAATCAACAATTGAATTCATAAAGAATTTAAATGATATTTTCGATATACATTGTGTGGTACCTACCACAATCCTCTTTTAATTTAATTTGGCATAATATTCCAAAAATCCATGATTACTGTTTTGAAATAGGTCAAGGGAAAACAAGGAAATATATTAAATAACAATATTACATTACAAACTAAGAAAAATTATCATATAATAAATCATTATATAATATATATCTCACCATTTATTATTCATAATTCCTATCACTAACCTATAGGCTTGAATATCTTTGATATTATATCTCAAATAAATCCTTCATATTTCAACCACCTAGGGAATGGTTTAAATCTAGTTATTTGAACTCAAACAAAGGGTAATAGATATATACTTCCTCGAACATTGCATGGGGTAAATAAATTTTAATATTAATTATTGATAACATATTGATAGTGATGTTCCCAGTGGATCCTACATCACTGTTGGAATTTTCTATCTTGTTTTTTTATAGTACATTAAAATACATTAAAAAAGGTGTGCAAATAATATCCTTATTATTGAAGGTATTTACAAACATATGGATATATGAATATCAAATGAGACATTACCTTCTAGAATTACTATTTGTGGGATATGTTCTCAAAATCTATGATCATGGAGGGTACAAATGTAAAATATCATGAGAATTTGTCCCAATGTAGTAGGTGCCTACTTCACTAAATGGAATGTATTAACACTTTTATATAGAACAAGTCATCCAACACAAAAAATAGATACTTACTGTTTATTGTCATGGAATAATATGTATCACATCAAAACTATGAACCGACATGTAATTTCCCCATGAATATTATACTAGGTAATTATCGCATAATTTGACATGATTAACAATGATAAAGACCCGATAAGTTATAAATTATTAAATAAAAAATTAATATAATTTAAATTCATAGTACATAGCTAGTCGGTTGAAGGGACCAAAATCAATTTGACTCCCACATTCACTAGTTCCACCTATATTGATTCCCTCTAACATCACATAATGAACTTGATTATACAGTTCTAAGCATTTAATTATTGGTCCAACCACTTTTTAGGTGTTTCCTATTAGTTTGGACGTAATTCTATGTGTTTTTTCTTCTCACGATGAATTCATCTCACAAGTAATATCCCTCAAAAGAAGATATCCCCACATACCAAACTACATGTTCCAAATTCCAAACATTCCAACATGATTTATAAAATATTTGATGTTTTACTATTATGAAAATAATTTATACAATGGGTTGAACCATGATTGGAACATGTCATTAAAATGATACTTATTAGTCTATATTAGAATCTGCAATGTATTTGTGGTATGTTGATATTATGACTACTAGATATAATATGATTTGTGTAAATATTACCATAGATTTACTACAATATAAATTATACAATATATAAAATAACACAATATTTAAATCTCATCAATATAATCAATCTTATTTCTCTATATACATGTAAATCGATAAGATTTTTTTTCTCATGAACTGTCACATAGTTTTGACTAATAGTCTATATAGTTAACTTAGACCTATTTTATTGTTCCATGATTTTCTTAATGCATAACCAATTTCAAATATAATTACACAACATGGTATTAAACATACATATCCTTCTTAATTTTAGTCATATATAGTCTATACATAACAAATAATTCATGAAAATGGAACAATTTTAGATAATATGTAAATTATATATTCCTGATAAAATTTAAACTATTGTATACGAATTTGGTGGATTAACCCTTGTGATATGTAATATTACACCATGTTCCCTATAATAAGGTTTTATTCATCAATCATAGTTGGGATATTATCCTTATTCAATAATTAATAATAATGCTAATCACTTGTTTTTCATATGTTTATTTAACATATTAGCCTTTTCTATTAGTCTGGGTTTCTTATTTGTGGTAACCACCATATAATCCTTTATAAGGAAATTTGATATTAAATATAAATGGGGGATAATTTTTTAAATTACTAAATAGGTACTATAATAGAGGTATTGTTCTCCTAGGTATGAATTTTAATCATCAAAATTGGGTCATTCAGCCATATGAACTCCGACCCGTCAATTGTGGGATACATGTGACATGATAAGATTACAAAAAAACATTAAACAACTGGAATGTAGTGTATCATAAATACATAGAGGTTTCAAATAGCAGGTTACCATGAAAGAAGGATGAGTGTGTTGTTGTGTATCCATCAGTCATCTATTTTCATGAAAATCTAATGTCGAATATATTTGTGAACCTTAATGTGACTATCAACATAGTGAGATATATATATGTTTATATAGTGAAACAATAAGGTGATGGAGTGGGTGTGCACATCTTAATTTTTAGTTGAATTTATTCAAATATATATCATTGTGTTGTGGCCTATAATTTGGCCCTTCCCCACCTAGATATCTGAAGTGGGATGGAGGTGTTCCCTACTATGGTGGATCACATTATAGCGTAATTAAATTATTTTTGGAATAGGGTAAACATAGATTTCAGGTCGGTAATATGGTATGATTAAGACACATAGGGTGGATTCTAGGTATATAGTTGGTAAAAAATGACTAACCAGGTTACTTATTCAATGGAATACATGTATTCAGATATTAGGACACTATATCTTTAAGAAAACCTTATTTTAAGGCATATGATTATCAAGGAATTCAGTACTTTTGTTTTAATAATATATGTTCACTATATAGAATACATTCATTGTGGGTTGGGGTGAGGCTTGAACTACTGGGCATTATGGGTGATTGTGTTCTTTAGTTTCTTATAATCCGTAGAATATATAATAGTAAAACATATTCTAAGTAAAATATAGATTCCATAATATCTTATTTATAGTTGGAAACTTTTCATTATAAATTAAATATACTAGGAGAATTATTATTATTTCAACCTATAAATTCTTCCTACAATAATCAATACTCATTTTCATTCTCATGTTCTACATATCACTTTGTTCATGTCACATTGAAATCATCTATATGATGTATCCTTGTAAAATTGGTGTTGAAAAAAACCCCCAAAAAACTTATCATGATAATCTAAAAAGTAGATTCTAAATGAACATTTGGAATGACAAAATGGTCATAACAATCAATCTGTTATGGTACTGAATTATACCATCCATTTATATATTCTAATGAATATCATAAATTTTCATTATATTGACCACACTAATACAAGATGATTTTTAGTACATGGAATCATTATTATAATTCCAAAATCATATCAATCATTGATAGTTACAAAATATTTATTTCTTTTTGTAAGAATTATTCTCCATTATTAATATATCACTGAGCATGGTGAATATGAAATAATAATAATTGTTTTCACTTTTCAAAAAAAATATGTGACACAGGGACAATTTCACATACATAATCTGGAGGATACAATTACTCATATGCCATAATATGTGCATCTATATCATTGAATTTCTATAAATATAACATACCCCAACAATCTAATTGAAATATTCATCTCATATAGAAATATATATTGTATGAATAATACTATTATATGTTATAACTGTTGATATTATAATTAAATATAGGATTAATAATTGAGATGCACCTGGTATATCCATTGAGGGATATATTAAGATTAATATATCTTATAAATGATTCTCATTAAATACCTTTAGGCCATGAATTTAATTGATTCCCACTATATATTTCTTTATATGATATATGTTAATGATATTTTATGGCTCACAGTTTTCAATGAATTTGGAACTCATATCTTGAAGAAATATAAGAATATATGTATTATTCTTATGGACCCAGTAAATCTATTACCTTTTACCATGAACATACATTTTTCAACGATAAGGTGAAAATTAATCTCATGAAGTAAATTTATTCAATATATATAATCTTATTATAAATGTTCTAGGTGTTTTTATGCTCATTCAAGAAGACTTTATGTTGTACCTTTCATAATAATGGTATACTTATGCATTATAAATGCGTATCAATAGAACAAATATTTTTACTTGTTAGACTGTAAATAGTATTTGAGCTATATAATAATCTATTATAGTATAACAAGTGTAATATTAAAATAAATGGGAAGGATATTATTATTTTATATTAATCATATATTACTGAGTATATGAATAATTCAATTGAAATATGAAAATTGTTTAGTATGATGTGGGAATAAATATTATATTTATAATAGATATTTCATCTCCTTATGTATAAATGATCAATGAAATAATGGTTCTGAATCACTTTTTACAATATTGAATCAATCAAATCATATTAATATGAAGTTATGGAGTTCTGTATATTAATAATAGAAAAAACTCATTATTGTATTCTACGACATTTCACATTACTTCCTGTAACGGTTAGCTTGTTTTTCATTCATATATACTAATAAAATTTAATTACATTAAAATCCCAATTCATAAAAAATATTTAAGTATTAATTTACCTAATATAGATAATATATATTGCTTCTCCATTATTTAATTTCAATTATACATCCAATTACATTTCATCTCACATGAATAGAAAATAGTATCACCTTAATTTGGGTTTTTTATCATTCCTCTTATTGAATGAGTGATTTACAATGGTAATAAAAATATAAGGATATTCATGTAAATTTTCCTTGCACTAATTCTTATTCCACATAATGAAAATAATTTCTTCAAATCATCATTCCATGTCATCTTTTGACAAAAGAGTGAGGAGATCTTAGTTGGACCACTTATTATTGATCATATGTTAATTAGAAATAAAATTATATAATGTATTATGAAATTTTGATTATATGATATCCAACCAAAATTCATTCGGAAGCTTATAACCAATGATGTTCATGTCATCATTTATCATTTCATTCTTGTCTCTCATTCTCCTTTTAGGGAGGAAACATCTTTTTATATGGATCCATTTCATCATGTAGTTAGTGGAGCTCTATGGAAATATTAAATGATATAAAAAATGAATATATTGAATATAATCCATGTATTTATTTTATAAGGAATGATCATCAATAATATCTTCCTTGAATGGATCCTGGGGAACAAGTTATTCTAGCGTGAATAATTTTTTCACTGTGAATTGTATAATGTGTAATTTCATGCTCCATTCTAAGTTATTCATTTTCATTAATATGATTTAGTTATGTGATATTTATATGATTGAAATTATTGTGTAGTATTAATTTCCATTTTCTGCAAATCTAATAATTATGAGATATCAAACATTCATTTATTAAAACATATGTGACGCAAATAAATTTATTTATTAGTCTCCATCTATTTAATCCACTCCTAATATCCATTACCACTACAATCAGAATGTTTTTTCATATATATTCTATTGGTAATGTTCCATATTCTCCTTATCATAACCTAGAATTCGATCAGTCATGGTATTCGACTATATTTATTTCGTCTATTCTTATCCAACAACTAACTCATAACAACATGATCTGTTAAGTGGACTCCCCAATCATGAAAACCAGAAAATGGATTTTCTTAACACTTGAAACTATTTTATACCTTGTCCCTCCTTTTTATTCAACCATAGATGAAAATTAGTAATTTAGATATAAAAATAGTTAGTTGTCCTCAATAATTGATAGAACATTACATTGGTATGTCGAGTTATTTGAATAATAATGGAATTCTAGGAAAATTAATTGAAGGATTTTCTAAACTAAAAAATTATTTTATGTAGTGTTTTACATGCAATAATTTTGCAATTTGATCAATTCATATTTCATAATAATTTATTATGGGTCTTATATTAATAATTAACAATTAATAGATATAACAATTTAATCATATTCTGATTATTTAAATTCTATCTTACATATTGTTAATGAATTTTTTAGGTGATCATAAAATCTATATGAATTAATAATTATCTATTCAATATAGATAAAATAAAATAAATATTGAAATTATTATAATAATTTCTATTTTATAGTGGATGATAAAAAACTCTATCCCTAGGGAAACAATTACTTGAACTTGTCCTTGATTGAGTTGTAGAATTTCTCTCGTTCACCAAATTATCTTTTGGTATGGTTTCATTTCGGCTCCTCCATGAACTGGATCAACATTATCTCTACATCGAACTACCACTAAGTTTCTTGGATACTCCATCCATATAATTTTCATTATAAAATGCACATATGTTAGAAGAACCACATGATTTTTTAATGGGGATTTTAAATAAAACAATACTGGATGTGTCAATCCTATATAATAAATGGGAGGGACAGTACAAATGAAAACATTTTTAATAATATCATAATAAATGATGTTAAAAATAAAATTATGTGTAATTTAAAAGTATTATCCATAAATATGTCAATCAATGCACATGATAAACATTATACATGAAACAATTTTTTTACTTACTATAATTCAATTTTATTTGTAATTTTATTAAGATATACCACAATCAATTTAATAATATAAAATAAATTAAACAATTACATATTTCTTCATACATAATATCAAATACTAATTTGATATTAAAATAGTCTTAATTATTTGATTAATAAAATCAATTAATTAAATAAAAAATTAATATAGATTAACAAGTGTATGAGGTGGCTACATTGAATGAAACTCTCTATATTTTATGAATTGATCCTTATAACATAATGTGTATTCCAAGGGAATATAACCTACATCGCAAACAACCTAGTTACATGTCACGTGGGGATGATTAATTGAGACTTGGGACATATGTAAATTAGAAGGTGTAACATTTACTCCAAAATGAACATATAGTAGAATAGACAAATCATTTAAATTAATTACCAAAAAAGTTTATTATATAATAAATAATAAAACATATATAATGGGGTTTACTATAAATAAATTGAAACAATAACACATATAGGTGAGGTATAATGATAGAAACAAAAATTTAAAAATAATTACTTGAAATCTGGTGATGTACATGCGATTTACTAACAAGACACTACCCATATTGTCCATTTTTATATATATGTGATACACATGTCAGTAAAAATCATGTTTAACATTAATACACCTAAAAGGTAATTGGTGTATAGGTGAGTTAAATGGTAAAATGCTTCATTTTTTTCATATTATAGACCACACATCAGGTAATAGATACCCAATGTGTCTTGACTATGCAGTTTCCATAACCGCATTGAATACATAACATATAGCAGTTTATCTATCATGTATTCTAGAACACTTTGGTCTGGACATCCTAGTCAAAACATGGTGTTTATGTAATACACCCAATATACCATTAAAATATGAAAAGATGAAAACCAAATATATCATTAGGGGGTAGTGTAATGTCGTACATGATGTTCATATTCGAGATACAAGTCATGCACCCATGCTAACCGACTAGAAACCATGACACAATTTGGTGGAATCTATGATCATTTATCACATATTCAACATTTATTTTTAATTATATAAGTATTGTATAATTTATAAATTAAGGTGGAATTATAGAAACAAATTAATCATTTTAGTAATTAATAAATAATATATATATATATATATACATATAATTTCTTATTAAAATTAACAAATACTAAATATTTTAAAATTTATATGTGAGTTTTTTGATTGAACATGAATGCTACTATAGAGTAGTTGATGAATGGGAAATAAATTCACACCAATGGAAATTTTAAATATTCACTATATTTCTCCAGAGAACATGATAAATTGTTTCCCTATATTACACGACATATAATCATCACCAAAAATATATAATAAAGATATATCAGGAAAAATAATTATCCCAACTTGAATTATTTAAACATTTTTGGTGTGGTTGACAAGCCATTGTATTTATATCATTATTACAAAGGAACCAATGTATATTTCATCTAAAAATGATTTTACTATTCAATTTAATCATTTGGATGTCATTGTAGACATCTTGAGTTGGTAGCATAGATGTATTTTTGTCTTGAATAATTTTTCATTCATCACTTCTTAGATTCCCACTATGTCTATTGTATTCTCTAGGTCTTCTATAACTTGACATGATGTATGATAATTTCAATCACACCCAATTCATAGTGTTCGTGATAATTTCTCTCTAGAAATAGACAATTATATGGGGATAGCCATTATATTTTTACAGAATATTTACATTGGAAAATGAGTCAATGGTTTAGTGAGATGACATACTAGGGTATTTATAGAGAGAGGGAATAAAATAAAATTAAAAAATGGCCCATTTTTTTCTTGAAATCCATGATAGACCCAATTTCCAAAAGTATAATAACAACATTGATATAGTTTTTTACACACATGAAGGAATTTTCATATAAATATATATTATTTTTATATATTAAATTAATCGATATTTATTCTAATAATTTTATTATATCATTTCAAGATGATCACAACACGGAATTTCAATTCGTCTAAATATTTAGCTTCTTGTAATGTGTAATTATTTTGAAATAAGGAAAGATTATTATGCACAAATAAATAATGTTAATATACTATCCCTGGTTGAGGTTATTAAATATTACAAACACCAATGCACCCAATTAATCCAAATGTGTAAGAAGAAAATATTTTATTGTTTGTGTATTTTTAAATTAAATATCTTTCATAGCATTTGTTTCATGAAACACATACCATAAATGAACCATGACATGCTATTAATATTTTCATTTATAATTATATTATCACCTAGTTTTTAAATTGGAGTCTATGAATAGGATTAAATTACATATTAAAATATACTATATAATTCATTTCATTCTGATGGATTCAAAATAATTATAAAAACCTATTTAAAATAACGAAAATGTTTTTGTAAAAACAATGTAATGTCACACATGTTTGTTTTATAAAAATAAAATAGAAAATAACAATATTTTTATTATATCATGTATATATATATATCATATCCAATAAAATATTAAATTATCATCATATGTGAATTCTAGACAACATATAAGAAAAAATCATATTTAACACATAAAAGTGGTATTTTAATAATATGATTGTTTGACTATCATTTGATGCATCACCGATATTAAATTTATTTTATGAGACTTTCATAAATTTTATTTAAAAAACATTTATTTTTCATTTAGAATATGAAAATTTACATTTATATTTTTTTTTCCGATTAGATTCATGTTTTTTGATTAGTTATAGTATATTCAAATTTAATTTAATATAACATTTTCATCATAATAGTTTATAGTGTCAAATTATTTTTTCAGCTAGTTTTGTAGAATAATTATATCAATTTTTTATAGTTATATTAAATTTACGTCATTTTAATCAATTTTAAATTGAATTTTCATATATAAAAATCTCAATCTTTTGAAATTTTTCTCTTTAAAAATGTTTTCTCATTTAGTGAAGGGGATAAATTTTAATTTAATTTTATCCAATTATGTATTTATAATATCAATTAATGTATTCCATATACTGATCCAAAATATCAAAATAGAGTTCGTTAATATTATTCATAACTGCTAATTTAGCAGTTAGGATATATATTAGTAAATTATATAAAATTGTTTTTAAAATTTTATTAATGTTTAGAAAAATTTGGTGTTTTTTATTATGAAATTCATCGAGGAAAGTTAGTTGTGCTTGAAAAGAAAGCTAACCTTGGTGTTCCATGTAGAGAAATCAATAAATTACGATATAATTAACACAATATTAACTTGTCTTTTCATATAATGCAATCTTGGAACAAAACTATAATTTATTCTAAAAATAATATATTGTAAAGCTTTGGGGTGTCACATTATCCCTACCATAAATAAATTATATCCTCAAAATTCATGATTGATCATGATAGTAAGTGGATTTATATTTCTTTGAAAAACAATTTATGATAAATCGACATCATAAATAGGCTTAATTATACAACTTCATAATAAGATAAAAATGGAAGTTCAATTGTCACATAACTGGGTTCCCTAATAGGATAAAATATGAGGGAAATTGAAACATTTATACATAAGAAAATAATAATAACCATGTAATTTTGGAGAGTTTTATAGAACATGCCTAACTGAATGATGATGAAAAAAATCCATAAACCAATGGTGTTAATAATTGTCATTGATATCATAAAAAAATACATTGTTGGAACATTCAACTATATCAATGGATTAGAACCTTGGGTATTGCACCTATAAAAATGTGTATAGATTATACAAATGGTTTTGAGAACAATGGCCTAATAATAACCTTGTATAGATCTATGTTATATCCATGGATTGATAACACTATTCCAAGTATTTCAAACCATTGGGAATAGTTGTATGAAATCATTTATCTAACCATTTACCCATGGTTTCGACACCATTGGAATATGTTTTAAAAATTTCTGGGCATGGGTTTCGATTTGTAGACCACATGTATATAATTCTCATGAATAAACACTACGCCACATTCTCCTATTGTTATATAAATATAATTTTACTTTAATATATTTATTTAATCCATTCATATTGGTGGAATACGATGGTAATAGGTGAACCTGAGGAATTTTTATTTTCCCATTAAAAAAATTCCCCATTATAACATGGGAAATCTATACATATATCTTCGTAAAGTCATGGGTATATGAGTTCGACAAAAAACATACCCGTGGTTTTGAAAAATTTGTGTATATATTTGAGATATATTTACAATTTAAAAAAAAACCATATGTATAAGAATTGAAAAAACCCTATACACATTGTTTTTAAAAAAACTATGGTCATAGGGGAAAATTTATATCTTATAACCATTGTTTTTTAATATCATATAATATTTCCCATCCAATCCTTGTACACATGGTTTTTCAAAAAATGTTCTTATATAGTACATTTCTTGTAATCATAATGATAATGAGAATATATTTTTTTGTATAGAAAAAATATTCCCTATAGTTGAGTATTTATTTGACTCAATAATAATATCATTAAATACACGATTCTTTTTCATAAAAAATATATGTAGGATCAAAAAAGATATGGGTCATGACTAGACCCTATCAGTCTTGATCCTCAACTACCCCAGGCCCGCCTACATAGGCCAGGTTCTGGCAATAAGTGTCGATGGCATAATGATCTCGGGGAGGGCCTCACCTAAGTGCCTGTAAACACACCCACAACCCACTCGATGCAACAGTGGAGAGTAAAAAATAAAACCAATGGACAACAACCATATGACAACCATATTCATGCATCAACCTCTTTAGCAAAACATGTAAAGTGATGAAAATAAAACATAACAATAAAAAGGAAAAAACATGCGCCCAACTATAGAAGGAGCCACAAATTGGAAATAGGTAAACAAAATAAAATAGCTGGTGAGTCTCACAAATGAATGTACTACTACGACCACATAATTCAACCCATGAACCTTTGTCCCTATGCTCCTTCGTGGTCTTGATCAACCTGTCTGTCGTCTGCAAGGGGACACCATGTGTGAGCAAATCCAAAGTAGGGGTGAGTATAAAGATACTAAGTAGGATGCCTCGAAAGGTCATGAGAGAAACATAGGATGTACTAAAACGGTGTGTAGTAGAAAAAACAAAGAACAATGTAAGAGTAGAATAGAGATAGTGCATCTCAACCCAACAAAAAAGAGGAAGTAGACTCGTCCCAACCAATAAAAGCTAGACATAGAATTCACCTGGCATACCCCGCGGGACTTCTCCCCTCCTAAAAATAGAGTAACTGAACCCCAAGAATGGGAAAAAATAGAGTGTATATATATGTGCTAATCAAGGAAACCAAACGAGTGTGTAAGGGGATCTCCATCTCAATGATCAGCCCTGGAAAAATCACCAACAATTCTAGGGATATCCATCACTGATGCCCATCCGTCCCGCACCTCAAAGCTCTCTCATCGCTTAACCGTACAACCAAGGGTCTTGCTCCGGTAATCATGGAGATAAGTGGAATACCAGCCTCAGAGGAAGGTATGAGTTTGAATGAAATCCTCGGGTAACCCATTTCCAAACCCAATGGGTGGGAAAACCCCAAAATGATGCCGGGTGACCCACTTCCCAGCCCTGCTAGAGGGTAAACCCCAAAAGTTCATCGGGTGATCCACTGCCCAGGCCTTCATGAGGGTAAACCATAAAAGGTCGTTGGGTAACCCACTACCCAGCCCTGCTAGAGGGTAAAACCTAAAGTCAATGGGTAACCCACTGCCCAGCCCTGCTAGAGGGTAAACCCTAAGTTCAACGGGTATCCCACTGCCCAGTGTCGCTGGAGGGAAAACCCTGATATGTCGGTGGGTAACACACTACCCCACCCCACTGGTGGTTAAACTTGGAACTACTTCAATAACTCTACAATGCATGTTCCATCATTGGGTGTCAGTAACATCGCAACAGTGCATTGGTTCGGAGTGCGTCAATGGAACCTCGTACAAATTCCCTTTATTTTTCCACACTTAATGTGATCTCGATAGAGGCTTCACACACCCAAAGAGATTACACCTTTGAAATCCTCGCAGGAAAACACGCGAGATAGACTACTTACTTGCTGGAAATGTACTCCTGAAGAAAATGTTATTCAACACCGCTTTATGTCCATACAACGTCTTGTTGGGCCCACACCTCAGTACCGAAAGTGTTCGGGAAAACTACACCATCGCGATGCTCTTGCAAAAAATATCAAAACGACTACTCATTCGCCCTGAACGGACGTCTGATGAAAAAGATGAAAAACGCTTCTCACAGCTTAAACGACAGTGTGTGGGTCCCACACCTCATCTCCTGCTTCAACGCCTCAAACCACCCTGGACATCTTTTTCTTGATGTCAGGGTCACAACGCCGCTAATGGCGCTTTAAATGGACTCCATATGTGTGTGCATCATCCCAAGTAAGAATTTCGACGAGGTATTAAACGAGCGTGTCGCGCCACCGAGCCCCAGTCTTGAGAATTGAACATCCTCGAGACCATCTCAAAATATTCTTCTTAAGCCGTGGATTTTACTTCCATAGATGGCACGCAAAATGGACACCAGTAGTGGATGTTACGGGTATCCAAATACAAGGGGGCGAACCCCTTTGGGCTAGACCGTCCTGGTACAGCCGGTCCACCCACCCTAGTCCGGCCCACGACCTTTTTGCACGGCATGACCACTGACCCCTGGTCCACTAGCGACGACTGGTCTTCTTGTCAGGTCGTTGTCCCACGTAGAGACCCTCCAAAAGAGGGTCTCGTTATCCCACACGGGGTCATGCACCGCAACCCCCGATGCACCCCGCACCAGCGACCTGTGAGCCCTGCCACTGCCTCCTGGGAGCATCGTCACCACCTGAGACCCCCGCTTCCAGGGACCACCACCACCTGGGATCAGCGCCACCGCCTAGGACTACCTCCACCTGGGACCACCGCCTTATGGAGTCACATGAAAACTACGCCGAGCCGCCAGAAGATAGTGGAACCACATGAAAAATAGGGAAAATGGCCGTAAAATATCCGAGGTCCACACCGGGCACCCCGGGTCTAAACAATTCGATAAGAAAATAGCATCGTAAAGCTTGAGTCAAATTATATGAATCCATGGTCTTTTATAGACAATTGGACAACATTACGATTCTATGAATTTGATTCAAAAAATATGTGGAAATTAAAAGTAAAATACAAACTTCCTACCTCGCTGGGCATAGACCCGTAGCTTCACAAGCATTCTGTCAGAAATGCCACCACCATGCCTGTGAGGATGAGGAGCTTTTGGGAGGGTTCTATTTAGTTGAGAGAACTTCCACCAAGGAGAAATGAAGGGGAAGAATGGGGAGGGGTGGAGGTGTTTATGTATAGAATGAATTAAAAATTAATTAATTTTTTAAACACCTGTCAGTAGGCCTTGTACCTGTACTTTCTAAGGGGTCGGGGTTAAGCCGGCCTTATGGTAAAATCCACATTTTTAGCGCAATTTCAGTATCATAAATTTAATCTGAGCCAATGTTCAGAAGATGTAAATTTCATACCCGAGGCCGCTATGTTATGAAAACTCCCCTGGTGGCGTTTTCCACAGTAGGGTCGCTGCTACGAACGATACACCCCTCCTAGGATAAACGACATGCTACAAACACAACGGTGCCCTCGGTTTTTTCCCATTCTATCAACCTTTTAGGAGTTATTCTGTTTATTTGGCATGTCTAATGTGAACACACATAAAATTTAATTCGGGCCACACCGATGCTCGGAATCAAATGTCGTCTGAACTCCCTGCTCTTGAATAACATTATGAAAATTTAAAATTCATACAGGCTCAAAACATGGTTTCTTACATCATTTCCTATATCATGTTTTTCATCCCCAAAAAAAATAACTAAAAAATAATACTGGATATTGAGCTCGCATCTGGCTCTCTCATTCCATGGTGCTCCACTGCACCCTCCCAGGCTTCCATAGTACACAAACCAAAGTAATGGACCATCCACGCAGTGTCTGCTTTTGACAGTCCTCAATCTTCACCGGGTTCTCCACAAAGGTGTATTTACCCTCGATGTCTAGCTCTCCTCAGTCGATAATGTGTGTTGGGTCATGCATGTATTTCCTCATCTGTGACACATGGAAGTCGTCATGAACCATCTCCAGATGTGGGGGTTGAGCAAGATGGTAGGCAACCTCAATGACTCTTTGCAATATCTCAAAAGGCTTAATGAACCTCGGGGATAGCTTGCCCCCCCGGTTGAACCTCCATGTACCACACCGTGTAGAGACACTCAAAAAGACATGGTACCCCTGTTCGAGCTCCAAAGGCCTCTGACGAAGATATGCATAGGACATCTTTCTGCTTTGAGCCGTCCTCATCCACTCACGAGTGACCTGAACCTCTTATATTGTTTCCTGCACCAACTCTAGGCCCATGAGGGAGGTCTACCCAACCTCCATCTAGCACAAGGGTGACCTGCAAGGTCTCCTATAGAGGGCCTAAAAGGGTTACATGATGATAGTAAAGTGGTAATTGTTGTTTTATGTGAACTCCACCAAGGGTCGGTGAACCTCCCAGCATAAGCCAAATCTAACATGCACGCCTGAAGCATATCCTCCAACACATGGATAGTGTACTCGGTCTGCCTGTCCATGTGGGGGAGAAAATATGTACTCATCTACAACCGAGTCCTGAATTCCTCCTAATGTCCTCGTCACAATCATGACATAAACCATGCTTCATGGTTGGGGGTGATTGTCGAGGGTAATCCATGAAGGGGGACTATGTACTGAACATACAGCTACCCTAGACTCTCCACCGAGCTCTGCCCCCTCATGGAAAGGAAGTGCACCGACTTCTTGAGCCAGTCCACTATCAGCCAAATGGAATCATGGACCTTCATTGTGCATGAAAGTCCTGTGATGAAGTCCATAGATATTCCATCCCACTTCCACTCCATATATCAAGGGGCTGAAACAACCCTGTCGGAACATGCTACTCTGCCTCCTCCTGCTGATAGGTAAGACACCAAGAATAAAACTCAGCTACACTCCATGTCATGCTTGACCACCAAAACTGCCACGGAAGGACTCTATACATTTTCCCCACACCGAGATGTACAACCAAGGGAGAAGTGTGGAACTCATGTATCAATTCCTCCGACATCTCCACTGGTACTACAGGTCTCCCCTAGAACATGATATTTTGATTCCCTCCTTAAGAATACCCATTGGGGGCATCACCTATGGATATTGGATCATGCAGTACCTCATAGTCGACATCCCGCAGTTGCGACTCTCACACACACTCCAGGAGCGAAGGAGTCAACACCATCGACTGCAGAAAAGTCATACCATCCTGCTCCACCAATGTCAGTCGTAGGGAAGCAAACTTCTATAAAGCATCCCACACTAAACGAGCTTGGGACTTCATGCTAAGAGCGTCTTATACTATGTTTCCCTTACCTGGAATGTAGACTATCTCAAAATTAAGGTCCTGCTGAAACTCCATCCTACGCATTTACCTCATATTTAAATCCCTCTGATTGAATATGTACATGAAGCTCTGGTGGTCTGGGTAGACCACAAAACACTCACCTAGAAGGTAGTGTCTCCATAACCTCACGGTGAAGACCACCGCTACCAGATCCAAATCGTGAGTCGCATAATTCTTCTCATGGTGTCTCAACTTCCTTGACACATATGTAATCTCTCCCAACTGCTGCATCAGCACGAACTCGAGCCCATCTCCTATTGCATCGCAGTGCTATATTAACTCAATGCCCTCCTCTGGCAGCCTCAACACAAGAGCACTACTCAGCCTCTGCCTCAACTCCTCAAAGGCCTTTTGGCACATATTAGTCTAGGTGAACGGTCATCCCTAATGCATCAATACAGTCAAAGGGGCAACAATCCTGGAGAAATATTCCACAAACCTCATGTAGTACCCTTCCAAACCAAGGAAGCTACGTACCTCAGACGTATTCTTGGGTGTCTCCCTATCAAGAACTACCTCTATCTTTTCAAGTTCTATGTCCAATCTCGGCTCTGTAATGACATGCCCTAGAATGTGAACCTCATGATTCCAGAAATAACACTTTGAGAGCTTCCCTTGTAGGTGGTGCTCTCAGAGTAATTCTAGGACCATCCTCAAATGCTCCGCGTGCTCCTCCTATGTCTGAGAGCAGATGAGTATGTCGTCAATAAATAAAACCACAAAATGGTCCATTTACGGTGGGATGATCTGGATCATCAAAGCCAATAAAAAGTTGGGGAATTCATCACACCAAAGGGATTAACTAGAAATGTTTAATTCCCATATTGACAATGCAAAGACATCTTAGGGATGCCAGCCTCACGAACCCGCAACTAGTTGTAGCCAGATCGAAGCTCAATCATGGAGAACCACTTCTCACCTCTCAACAGGTCAAAGAGGTCGTTGATCCTCAGTAAATGATACTTTTTCTTTATCATGGCCTGATTCAGGGGACGATAATCCACACAAATCCATAGACTCCCATCTGCCTATTTCACAAACAAAACCGGAGCTAACCAAGGGGACACCCTAGGCCTGATGAATCCCTTCTCACAAAGGTCCTCCCGCTAATGTCCTAGCTCTCAAAGCTATACGAGTTCCATCCGATATGCTGCACATGATATCGGGGCAGTCCCCAGCTACAAGTCAATGCATAACTCCATCTATCGCCTCAGAGGTAGTCCTAGGACTTCCACAGGAAAGACGTCCATGTAGTCCTCTATAATGGTAGGGATCCATGTGCCTATAGTGTATTATTATCTGAGAGCCATGCCCTTCAACTGATGAGAAAAAGGTCGCGGGTCTCCTACTCAGAGTACCCATCTTCTCTACCATGATGTCTCGTTCACTAAGGATGGTGAACCTCATCCCATTAGAAAACATGCCTCTGACTCTTCTGTGATGACAGTCATTCTGGGAATAAACCATAGAAAGACAATACATGCCTAGGATGATGTCGCTAGGATCCATTGTGAAGTCATGTTGGTTACACGTGAAACTCCCTCCTTCGAACGACATTTCTCACTGTCTGTAGAAAAAGGTCACCAACGAGGCACATCCCATAGGAACCTCGAGGCTATGCGTAAGTGTCAGCCCCTCTACTGGAAATTTCCACTCCCATACCAAAAGCTGTGATATAAAGGAGAGGTTATGGCATGTGTCTACTAGTACTGAAGAAAGTGTATTGTAAACACAAATCATACCTCGGACTATCTCGTGTGATGGGTGGTCATGAACACCCATAGCCTGAAGCTTCTCGTGGCCCCTGCTTTCAGGACCCTAAGCCTGATGTGGGTAGCCTAGTGGGGGTGGTGGAAGGACCTAAAAATTTCATCCCCCACCTATAGGTCCTACTGCTCTGCCTACGCCACCTCCCTGAGGGTCACCCTGTCCTCGCCTAGTGGATCCCTGGTCACGATGATGCCTCTTCCATTGTGGTGCGCCCACTGCCTGCCATGGATATTCGGTATGCTTGGTCGGGCTGTCCCGTGCTAGGTGACCCCATCCGTCACAATCACTGAACCAGCTCTCTCATGACTGCCCCAGTGCTCTAATATGCCACTACGGTGTACGAACATGCCCCCGAGTCTGCTCATGGAAGGGTCTCCTCGACTGAGGCTCTACTCTCTGCTACCTTCCTACTACCGAAGATCTGCTTTGAAGCAGCCACTGCTAAGCCCTGCTAGCTGGCCTCCCTCAGCCATGAATGTATCTTTTACTAGCTCCAACTCTAGCACCCCGACATAAAGAGGGATTCACAGGGGTACTACACTAGCACTGATCTCCCTGCGAAGACCCTGCATAAACTTCTTCACCCGGAAGTAACTATCACAGACCATATCCTATGAGTAGTGTGTCAGATCGGTAAATCGGGCCCAGTACTAAGCTATGGTCATCCCCCCTGCTTCAGCTCCTGATGCTCTGGAATCAGAATGAAGCGTAAACTAGATGGTGATTACTCCTCTAGGAAGAGCTGTTGGAAGCTATTCCACATGAGAGATGACTCATCGTGGGTATGTGTAACCAACCCACGCCAATGTCCATCCATCCTAAGGAAAAGGCTGGTATCTAGGGCTACCATATGGTCAGCTGGTGTCCATACCAGCTTGAAAGGTCAGTCCATGGACTCTAACCACTCTTCCACTACATAGGGATCCAGATCCCCTTGAAACATCTGTGTCTGCTGATGCTAGAAGTCTCAGAGTGTAGTCAACCGATGCTCAACCATGGCATGTGCTGCCAATACTATCTGCTACTCTCTAGGTGGAGGCGCTACTGCTGAAGCACCAGGTGGAAAGGGATCACGTGAGGGTCCATTAATCAACGCCTCATCGCTCGCCTAGCCGTTGTCGCAAACTAGAGAGGGTAACCAATCTGGCTACAGTAGTTGTGGAATCAAGAAATTTATCAATGATTAATTCAATCAGGTGAGAATATATATATACATATCAGTAATAACAAAGGGTAGATGACTCATCAAGGACAGTCAAAGAATAAATCCCACCGGATGCATGTTCAGAAATTACATGCAAAAAATGTCTTAGTGTGTCGATTTAACAAGCTAGTTATCAGGGTCCTGGTGAATAGATATGTCGGCTGGTCATACCAACCCTAGACTCCCTGGCCTGAGAGCCACTCTCGGGACACATTGAAAATATTGCTTTAAATCCCAACCAATTCCTTTTAAGGACGTCCGAACAATGCCACATGGAATGAAACACATCTGATACCACTTTGTCAAGACCCGACCCCACAGTTCTTGAGCCCAAATACCCTAGGCCTGCCTCCGAAGGCCAGGGGCTGGCGACAAGCGCCGAAGGCGTAACTATCTCAGGGAGGCATTTTCCTACGTGCTTGTACACACACCCTCGACCCACCCAATGCAGAAGTGCAGAGTAAAAATGAAAACCAAAGGAAAACAACCATATCCCAACCACAGTCATTCATAAACCTCTAATGAAGAATAAATAATGTGCTGAAAAGTAAAATGAATAGTAAAAAAGGGAATAACACGTGCCCAACTAGAAAAGGTGCCACAACCAGCCACATGTAAACTAAAGTAAATAGTTTTTGATTCTCATACCTGAAAGTCCTACAATGACCACTGATATCAGCCCATGCTACTATGTCCCCTATGCTCCTCCATAGTCTCGATCGACCTGTCTGTTGTCTGCAAGGGCACACCAAGTGCAGGCAAGCCAAACCAGGGGTGAGTAAAAAGATACTCAGTAGGATTCCATGAATGATCGAGGTAAAAAAATAAGATGTACTTAATTGGTGAGTAGTAGATATAACAACAAACATTGTAAGAGTAAAATAGAGATAGTGTAGCTCAACCAAACAAAAGAAAGGAAGTAGACTCGTCCCAACCAATAGGAGCTAGAAACGGAAACCACGGGGCATACCACACATGTCTTCACCCATACAAGAGGGAGAGTAACTAAAACCTTGGAGTTCGAACAAAAATCGTGTCTATATATATATGCTCAACATAAAACATGATCAAGTGTGTAAGGGGATCTCAATCTCAAAGCACATCCTAGGAAAAGTTTCCAATAGTTTTAAGGGTATCCAGCACTAATTCTCATTAGTCCTGCATGTCAAAGCTATCTCATCACTAAACCATACAACCAAGGGTCCCAAACTGGTAATCATGGAGAGAAGTCACCGGAAAGCAACATAGGAATGGATGAGTCTGAATGAATTCATTGGGTAAACCACTTCCCATCCCAACTGTAGGGTAATCCTTAAAATGTCATCGGGTGACCCATTGCCCAGCCCTGCTATAGGGAAAACCACAAAAGGACATCGAGTGACCCAGTATCTAGCCCTGATAGACGGTAAACCCCAAAATGTCTTCGGGTAACCCACTGACCAGCCCTTCTAGAGGGTAAACCCTAAAGTCAAAGGGTAACCACTGCCCAGCCCCGCTGGTGGGTAAACTCGGAACTGGTCTGATAACTCTATGATACCCATGCTATCACTAGGTGTCACTTACATCGCCACCATGCATTGGTTAGGAGTGAATAAAAGGAACCTACAACAAATTCCCTTTCATTATTCCACATTTAATGAGATCTAGAAAAAGGCTTCACATGCCCAAACAGATTACACCATTGTAATCCTCGTTAGAAAACATGCGAGATAGACTGTTAACTCGCAGGAAAAAGACTCCTAATGAAAAAGTTTTTCAACACCGATTTACTCCCATACGATGTATCGTGGGGCCCACACCTCGATCACGAAAGAGATCAGGTGAACTGCACCATTTGCGATGCTCTTTGAAAAACACCCCAAAACAACTACTCATTCGCCCCGAAAGGACGTCTGATGAAAAAGCCGCAAAACACAGCTCACAACATTAAAGATGGCCAGTGGGGCCAACACCTCAACTCCAGAATCAATTCTTGAAACAACCCTAGACCACTTCATCTCAATTCCAGGGTGAAAAAGCCACTGAAAGCGCCTTAAATGGACTCAGGATGTGTTTGTGCCATCTGAAGGAAGAATCACAGCTAGGTACTTAACGAGCGTGCCGCGCCGCCGATCCCTCATATCGGGAATTGAAAATCTCTGAGACCATCTCAAAATCTTATTCTCAAGCTGAGTATTGCACTTCCATATACAGAATTCAAAACGGACACCCATAGTGGATGTTACGGGTGTCTGATGACAAGGGTCGAAGCCTTTCGGGCTGGACCGGCCCGGTCTACCCGGTCTGGCATGCCCGCGTCGGCTGGCCCGCGGCCCTTCTGTGTGTCTTGGCCGCTAACCCCTAGTTCATCCGCACCGACCAGCTCTCGTTGTCGGTCACTTTCTCGCATGAAGATCCGCTGAAAGCGTCTCTCAGTCTCCCGCAGGGGGTCGCATGTCGCGAACCCCGTCGCGCCCCGCACCGGAGACCTAGTTGCCCGCCGCCGTCGCTTGGGGGAGCTGCCGCCGCCTGTGACCGTCGCTGCTTAGGATCGCCACCTCCAGGGACCATCACTACCTGGAGACACCAGACCACCATGTCGAGCCACCAGACGCCCCTAGGACCATCATAAAAATAGGGAAAATGGCCAAAATACTTCCCTGGGCCACTCCGGGCACCCCAACACTCAAAAAATTGATCTCAAAAGACCGTCAGAAAGCTCAGGTCGAATTATATGCATCTATGGTCTTCGTGTGACGATTGTACAAAATTTTGATGCAATGAATTTAATTAAAAAAATGTGGAAATTAAAATGAAAACAGAAACTTCCTACCTCGCTAGGCGTAGCCTGTAGCTTCACGAGCGGTCTACCGGAAATGCCACCGCCTTGCTGGAGAGGAGGAGAATCATGAGGATGGTTTCTCCTCAGTTGAGAGAATTTCCACCAGTGAGAAATGAAGGGGAAGAAGGGGGATTGGTGGAGGTGTTTAAATAGAGAATGAATTAACAATTTATTAATTATTTAAACACCTGCTAGTAGGCCTCGTACTTGAACATTCGAAGGGGTCGGGGTTAAGCCTACCCTAGGATAAAATCCACGTTTTGAGGAAAATGGAGGTCTCATAATTTTAATCTGATCCTCTGTTCAGATGTTGTAAAGTTCACACCTGAGGCTGCTAAATTATGAAAACGCTCATGGTGGCGTTTTCCGCAGAAGGGTCGTGCCAGCGAACGTTACACGCCTCCTAGGGTAAACAACATGCTCCAGAATCATTGCTGCTTTTGGTTTTCCCATCCAAACAACCATTTAAGAGTTATTCTGTTTATTTTTCGTGTATTGTGTGGACACACTTAAAATTTAATTCCAGCCACACCAGGGCTCGGAATCACAATCCTTCTGAACGCCCTGCTCTGGAATTACATTAAGAAAATTTCAAAGTCTTACAGGCACCAAAATCAGGTTCTTAAAATAATCGATTTATCATTTACAATAGGGATGAATGTTTAGTTAAAAACATTCATTTTTAACATTAATAAAATATATTTTAAATAAATTTAAACAATGTGAATTAACAAACCCTCTTTGGATATTAAAAAAATGGAAAATTGTATGGTTATATGTCCAATTTAAAAGAACCATAACTTAAACAAGTTAATCATAATGAATCATTAGAAATTTTATCTTAGAAAAATATTCTACCATAAAGCGTATAGAATATTAATTATATCAGAGTGTAAAAATATTAGAAATTATATGAACGTTGTACTTTCATTCTTTAAATATATATTGGAATTAACATATTTAACAAAAAAGTAAACATGTAATAAATATTTTAACCCAATGAGAATGGTATCCTACATTCTTGGATAATGGTCCCTTGATTTATTTTTTCATGAAATAGGTCTTACCCACCCTTGGGTATGCCCTCGATACGACTATCAGAATCCTTTTTACTATCTCTACAAGCCATCGACCTATTTTTTGATTTCTACCTCAGTATTACTTTCTCTATAATCCCTTTATTGATAAACCTATCTACAACAAAAAATGTAGACTTAACAAGTTTTTCGTGGATGACCAAGATGTTCATAGATCGCAAAAATCATGGGATTCTCTCTCACTATAAATCATATCACAACATTACATCATGTAATAACTATATGTTTGTTGTGTCTGGGTCATTCTTATGACTGAATATTTATTGGAGAAAAATCCCAACGGGCATCTCCTCATCCAATGGTCATATTTTTCCTTAAATTTTGCAGGGACATGTAAACATGTCTTCCATCCAACTATTTTTTTAAACAGATTGTATGACATCATTCCATGTATGAAATCATGGAAATGATATCATCATTAAGAAAGAATAATATTTAAGGAAAAAATTTTAATCTTATGAAAAATTAACATAGTTTGGATCAAATAAATTGAATCATTAATTTAATGAAATTTGATAACTCTAATAAAAACATTCAATCAAATTATTAAAAATGTGATATTCAAAATAGAAGAATTTGAAAATTCAGAATTTGAAATAATATATACATGGAATCAGAATTGTGATGAATTCAAAATCTGATTTCTAGAATATTCAGAATGTGATTTCCAAATAATTCAAAATATGATTTCAATAGAATTCAGAATCTAATTTCCAAATAATTATGAATATGATATTTGAAGAATTGGAGTCTGGTTTCATATGTATATTGAGTCTGATTTCATATGAAATTAGAGTCTGATTTCTGAAGACATCGAAGTATGATTTTAGAAGAAATTGGGGTCCTATTTTTGAAGAAATGCTAGTCTGATTTCAAAAGAAATTGGAGTCTGATTTTAGATGAAATCGGTGTAGGATTTCAGATGAAATCATAGTCTCAATTTTGGAAATGTTGGATTCTATAGAAATTTATGGTTCTGAGTTAGATAAGGATCCAATTTATACATAAGAATGAAATGGTTAGACTAGTTTTGAGAAAACCATTATTAGATTTTGATTTCACTATTCATGAGTGTTTATCTTCTTAGTTTACATAATAAGATCAATTGTATATATATATTGTAGATTGGATAAAATTTTAGAAAAATATATAATAGATATTATTTGACATAACTGATAATATATAAGTTTTATTGTTCTTATAAATAATTTGGTTATATACTAATTTTTATGAATCCTTAGTTAAATCTTAGATATGATTGTTTTAGGTTAAAATTACCAGTTTTTTCTATCACATTAAATTCATATGGTTTTTTCATTTAGTATTATGTAAAAATGTTACATAGAATCATTAATATTATTTTATAATAAATTTTAAAATATTTTTCAAGAATTATAATTGTTTTATTATCATCTGGGAAGGCGTTTAAAGAACATGAATGTGCATCGCCCACAATGTCGGTAAATTGAAACAATAAATGCGATAAATCTATTTTTTGAATAAGAATGGGAAAAATTGTGTTTAATGATGGATATTGCATTAAAATGGAATCATTACATTATTTCAAACATACTGTAGTTATCATCTCACTTTGATAATAAAATTTAAGCCGAAAAAAAGAAGGTAAATTAAATCGAAACGAAATTTAAAAATGAATAGGATTTAACTTCATGGATTTATCCTTTATGAAAAACACCACTGGGAAAATGTTACGGTATTTTGATGATAGAATGTGTAACACCCCAAGCATCCATGGTATGCTTCTTTTTAAATAATACAGTGGCATGTGTTGTACGCAACTTCGAGTTCTAACACACACCATAACCAATCAAACTAGAGTTATGAATAGTAATACCCAATTTTTGACATTTTATAAGTATTATCTTTCAAAATAGAATTAATTTTTGGATTCAGAATATCGAAATTAGATTAGTGTGAATATTTGGTATTTTTCTAAAAACATTCCCTTTTTGATGAATACTGAAATACACTGAGTTATAGTTTAAAACCGAAATTTTATTTAAATAATTATTTTTTCATTAAAATTTATTTTAGGTCAAAATAGATACATAAAACCTATATATGTTCAATGTATTTCATTGTAGTCAGTTTATAATAATTTTAAATATATAAAAATTTTATTGATCTTTTCACCGTCTTTTACCAATCAACTAGGAAAATTTGCAAATTCACATAAAACATAATTTTACCACTTATTTGAAAGGAATTTTAGAAATCTGAGAGACACGGTTAATATGAAGGAGTAAAATGTGGTTCAATAAGATAAAAATAAATATTGGTTAATAGTATCATTTTATTTTAATTTTCCACGGTTAAAATGAAAATATGGTAATTAAGGGTAAAAATGATATTATTATTATCCTAACAAATGTCCTAATTCTGTTGGCTAAGTGTAATTAGACCAAAAACTATCTTAGGAATAAAATATGAACCTCTTTGGTCCACTTGGATTAGATTATGACATATTTTATTCTTTAAGTCATAGAAGAGTTAAAGGAGATAAATTAAAAGTTAAATAATTAAAACATTTTTAATATATTGTTATATATAAGATAAATTTGATTATAAATATTAATTGAAAATCTAAAACTATTTCCTACATAGTGATATTTCATTTATAATTTTTAGACATTAAATAATACAATTTATTTATAACACAACGGTGATGCATTAATTACCTAAATAATAAAATATTAAAATAATTGATATTATAAATATTAAACTAAATGTAATTTGAGACTTTTTATTAATTATAATAATTTTATAGGTTAATATATCGTATTTGGGTTTTTTAGATTAATTTTGTTCAAAGTAATAATTCTGTTATGAATTTAGAAAAAACAAAATACCAAATACTGTCAAAATTGACATTTAAGAGTTTTTAAAACAAATATTATATTATTAATTCATATTCTATTCCTAAAAATATAAGGATCATCCAAAGGACATATATAATGATATATAAATCATTAGTGAATCACTTTGAGTTCTCTTGGATGTATATAGTATGTTTATTAATCATATAATATAAAAATACAAAGAGACATGGTAAATGTAAAACTATTTAACTAAGATTTAAATATAAATGATAAAGTTAATATAGTAATCCAAACATGTCAAAAATATATTGGTTAAATGTATTTCGACCCATCCCCACCTTAACCTAGAAATAAGTCACTTTATGCCATTAAAAACCGAATATTAATTTATTATAAAAAGATATTTTAAGTTTTTCCTAAGGTTCCTCTCACCCATCTTATAAAAGGGCACTCCACATTCTCTGAAATGCATATCTTCAAAGCCTTTTGAATCGGCCAACCCCTGAAAAAATATTCTCTCAACATTCATAAATCCAACCTAGAGTCCTTAGTTTTATCATAAATTCAACCAAAAGAGCCCTTTTGATCAAATCAAAAGGAAGAACTCAAAAAAGAGGTAATGTTTTCACTAACCTCTTTCATGTTTCTTTCTTCTTCAACTTCATCTTTTTTTGTTATTTCCATTCTACAATAAAATCTATATTATATTATATATACTATGATGTTATTAAAAATATGATACACCCATATTCAGTATTCTATCCATCCTTTGAATGACATGTCAAAATATATGTGTATGTACGGCTTACCGTCTCCACGTCGTGGTGTAATTGTTATTCAAAAAATTATTATTTGGATGTGTATGATAATGATGTGTAATTGAAGTAAATAATAAATATAAAATTATAATGATTCTGTATATATGATATACCATCCATTTATATATTATTTTAGCATAAAAATAGTGATATTGTCGCTCACGCTTACGTACGGACTACCGTCTCCACGAACACGATGAGATTCATTCCCCATCATATACATTCAGGTATAATTCTCATTTTATGGTTAAAAATAATGTTTAAGTACATGATATCATTATAGATATGAATAAGATACAACATATCCATAAAAACATGGCTTATGTAATAAAACTTTTTAAATAAAGCGAGTAAGTTAGCACTCGAAATAACGATAATACTAAGATATTATTAACAATGAAATGTTAAAAGATCATATATGATATCATATTAAATTATATGATTCCTGTATAATTTAATAACAACTATTTCACCATTATACGAGAGGTTAAACTACCATTAACCAAGGAAATGTACAAGGTAAGGGTTTAATTCACAATCTCTTCATTATCTGAGATTGTTTATACGTTATTATCTACAGGGAACTCTTTATCATTCACATCCATGTTTCATAAAAATGTATTTCAAATCATTCATAACATTTCATAGAATATGGGTTAAAGTCATTTATACCCTTGTTTACTTTTTATAAGATGTTTATAAATGAATCATTCCGTCGTTTTCCAAACAAGGCCCTTTTTAACCTTTTCGACCGAATGAAGGTAAGAATGTTTTTTAACTTATACGGTGGGTGAGGCTATTTTATGCCATTATAAAATCATAGAATCATTCCTTACAGGATTATAATAATACTTTCAAAGTAAATTTTTTATTTTATAATTATATGACTTTTAAATGATTCAAAAAAAAGAGATATTTTTCTCAAATAGTTTTGATTTCATTTATGTCAACATCCTTTGATAGATTTTAAGCTTATTTGAAGTTGATTTATTATGATACAAAACTTACATATTGTATTGAAGGTTTTGTGATATGTTTGACCATGGTTGTGTCATTTTTATACCATTCATGGTTTATAGAGAAATTATTGACATTTCATATTCTAGTATTAATACGATTGTTTATGTTATTTGTAAAACCTATACATACGAGGAATAAATTTGACTTAATAAGTGACGGGTGGAGCCCGCTATAGCTCCTCGATGCATCGGCAGGTCTCATGAGACAAACAAGTGTCTTTTCAGAAGGCATTGACAAAATATTATTTCTAGTCTTTGCACAATGCCTTGACTATGTGGTCATGATATTCTGGCATTATGCATTCTATCAGTATGAATGTGGTTATTGATATTGCATGTGATTATTCGACTAGTAGAATATCAATGTGAATAAGTATATGGAATTATTTCATTTTATTTTTTCCATATTTTCTGAAGTTCATGTTCAAAAGGATTTTTTTAGTAATACATTGCTGTAAATAATTATTCTTATTTATGAACGTTTCCACTATATTGTTATCCTTTATGAAAATCTGAGCTCACCACTTTTTATGTTTTATTTTTCCTAGGATGTGAAGAACTATTTTATGGCTGAGTATCATGTATAGTCTGAGGGGATATGAGTGTGGACTATGTAGAATATGTTTTTGTTGTTTTCATTTTATGATGTAATGTAAGAAATATGAATGTACTTAGTGATTCCAAGGCTAATAAACTAATTGGTCTTTGGACACTTGATCATTTGTGACCATGCCAATGTTATTTAATGATGCCCTGACTCTGGGTAACTGGGGACAGGGTGTTACAGTTGGTATCAGAGGAAGTTTAGTACAAATCTTGGAATCTATATTTTGATAAACTCTGATTAGAGCACATAGACCTAAGATGGACTTTGAGGATTACTATATAAGAACTTCCTATAATTTTGGTATTGTAGAGATTTTGTGAGTATTCCACACAATACCACCCTGTCTAGATAAGATAAGGTAGAGGAGACTCTGGAACAGCTGTACCTATGGGTAAAACCCGCAAACAAAACTTTGAGCAAGACTCGAACATGAATTGGTTCACGAAAATGGGCCATGCTGCACTCTTCGTTACGACAGTCCTGGGGGATTAGCTTAGGAAAATATTCATTTTCCTTACAATCCATTATGAAGGGTTTATGAGTATATACAACATCAAGGAAAACATTTTTATGATTATGTATTATATCCATAAACTATTAAATTTATGTTAAGTATTTTACATGTTTCGAATTAGGTATTTAGATTCATAAACTGATCTAGTTTATGCCATTTTTTAGAAATGGTGCCAAGTGGATGGATTGGAAATTGTACCAATCCACGCACTCCATGTAAGGATTTCCATCCTGCTCAAGATAATTATAGTGGGGCTGGTGATACAATTGGTCATGATCAGCTTATCACCATACTGGGACAACTCACTCAGGTTATGAATAATAACCTTTCCCATATGGAGCACACTGATCCGCAACGTGGTGGATCAATGTTAGATACCTTCATGATGCAACAACCATAGACATTCAATTGGAGTAAAAATCCATTAGTTGCTGAGCAATTGATAAATTCCATAGGGAAAATATTCCACGTTTTGGGGAGCAGTGAAAGGGAAAAAGTTGTCATTGCATTTTATCGCCTTACAAGTTCTGCTGATAAATGGTGGTCATTGATTCAAATCACAAAGGATGATGAGAAAGTATCAAATATGGAATGGAGGGAGATTAAAGAGCATTTCGTAGAAAAATACTTACATTGTGACCATCGAGCAGATATGGAAATTAAATTTCTGAGTCTGAGACAAAAGGAGGATGAGAATGTCACAATGTATGAGGCTAACATTACAAGGATAGCAAGGCATGCTACAGATTGTATACGTAACCCATGGAGTAATATTGATCGTTTATTTTATGGGATAAAACCATTTCTCCATTGAGGATTACTCTCAAAATACTTCTCATCGTACAAAGATATTATCTCATGTGCTATCAAGACATAAAAGGAATTATCTAAGACTTATGACATTAAATAAATGTAAGAAAAGAAGAGATCTTATGATCACTCAGGGAATGGAGATAAGGGGAAGATGGGAAAATTTGAATATCCATCCTGCAGTAAATGTGGGAAGAAACACCCTGGTTCTTGTTTGAAGGGAATGGGAGTTTGTTACATGTGTGGCGAAAAAGGCCACCAAACTCGTGATTGTAAGGGGAAGAAAGAAGCTATCAATGCTCAATTATACAATTGCAGGGAGATGGTACACTATTCAAATGAATTTCCCAAGCGTCAGGGAAACATACCTGAATAAATCTCTAGGGTTCAAGGACATGCTTATGATATCACTACTACTGAGGTAGAAGCTCTAAAAGATGTGGTGGAAGATAATTTAATGGTTTACTCAAGTTTAGAAAATGCTTTATTTGATTCTGGATCATCACATTGTTTCATATCTTCCTTGTTTTCTAATAAAATTAGATATTTCCAATTCGATTTATCATGGGAGTTGTAAGTCAAACCTCTAATGGAAGTATCATTGAAATAATGATTTGTGATTCAATCCCCATTAGCGCACATAAATGTTCTTTATATGATGAAATCATCATCATACACATTATTGAATTTGATATATTCCTCAGTATGGATTGGATTTCGAACCATGATGTGAATATTTATTGTAAGAAAATGGAGGTTACACGTTTTGATATTGATGATAAAGAACACATTTTCTTTAGAGTATAATCGTCACCACTTGATTATTATCTAGATCCACCCCCAGTTGCTCAACTAAATTCAATTATCAGGGAGGAAGAAATGAAATAACTATGTGTGAGGAAAGGAATGTTCAAATAGAGGATGTAACTATTGTAAAAGAATCTATAGATGTGTTTCATGAATATTTACCTTGACATCCTCCAGAACAAGAAATTGAGATTACAATTGTTTTAATTCCTGGTTCAAGGCCTATATCGAAGTCCCCTTATAGAAAGACCACTACAGAATTAGTTTAACTAATGAAACAACTAGAGGAATTGAGTAATAAGGGAATTATTCGCCTTAGTGTTTTTCCATGGGGAGCCCATGACATTTTTGTTAAGAAGAAAGACAGATCTATGATGTTATGTATCAACTACAGGGAAATCAATACTATAACAATTAATAAAAAGTATCCCCTACCTCGCATTGATGATTTATTTGACCAACTGCATGGAGCTCAATACTTTTCATAGATTGAACTTCGATCTGGATACCATCAGTTGTGGGTGAAGAAGGAATGCATTCTGGATATATCATTTCCAACCAGGTACGTGTGTTATGGGTTTATAGTAATACATTTTGGATTGACTAATTCACCCTCTGTATTCATGTATCTAATGACCATATTTTTCATGGAATATCTCAAATATTTGGTAGTGTTATTTATTGATGATATCATGGTATACTCCAAATGCTACTAATATCATGAAAATCCCTTTCACATTATCTTGAAGACACTTAGAAGTCATTAATTATATGGGAAGTTTAGCAAGTGTGAATTATGGCTTATGAAGGCCTCTTATCTTGTCCATATTTTCTCTACGAATGGAATCATTCTTGATCCTTCTAAGACCAAGGCAATCCACGAATGGCCAGCACCAATGTGTATAACTGAGGTATACATTTTTATTGGTTTATAAGGTTATTATCGGCGTTTTGTCCAGAATTTTCCCTGATTGGATAACCCATTAATGATGCTCACAAGTAAAGTGGTTAAATTTGTTTGGAAAAAAGTGTGTGAATAATGTTTTGATTAATTGACGAAATTATTAGTCAGTGCTCTTATATTGACTATACCATTGGGGAGAGATTGTTTCGTTATTTATAGTGATGTATCAATGAAAGGACATGGTTGTGTCCCTCATTGTGCCTGTGTTTGAATGGGTGGATCTTGGGACAAGTTAAAATAAAACAAATAAAATAAAAAATTTAATTAATTAACACTGAGGCTTCCATATTCAATGTTTATGAGCTCAAACTATTTGATATTTTTGGGTATGGATAAAGGTCGACATTCTTTTCAGCATCACATAAAAGATGTCCAGCAGGTTGTCCCAGCAGATCACGGCTGGGTAGAGGTTGACGATGTTGACACATGGAGGAAGAGACTCTATGAGTTTCTACTCCAGAGTCTGCAAAAGTATGAGGGCTCTGTTTCAGATGCAGAAATAGAAGACTTGTTGGAGGAGGCCGAGATATGATTTAGTTTTATCTATGAATGGATGGAGCACTGGGATTCCTTGGTTGTAACAATGCTGTGTGGGGAAGCGAGGTAGTGGTGGTTCTTATTCCTCGGGGATTGTGAGGATTCAGCGATCTCATGGCAGTAGTTTCGAGATATGTTTAGAGTTAAGTTTCTTCCCTCGGCCGCGAAGACATCTCATCGCCCTGATCTTCTTAACCATTGACATGGCACTTCAAATGAGAGAGAATTTGGAATCTGTTTCACGAACCTTTTATGATACGCATCATTTCTTTTACCAAATGAGGAGCCTTGGGCAAGTCAATTGATGGATGCTTTACTTAAAGAGATCCAGCACCAGTTCACACCGTTTATGATAAAAAAATATCGTGACGTTCTGCTGAAGGAAGAGGTCATCAAGGGGATATATTCTAGAACAAGATCATCAAAATAGGGGAGTCGTCATGATTTCTCATGAATTTGATCTATTGTTTGGGTTTCTGGTTTTCATAATAGAAGAGTTTTTGTTCGACTGGGGGTAGGTCCCAGCCCTCAGAATCTCATTTCTATGTGGGAGTAGATCTCAGGACTCTGCCATGGGATTTGGTGCTTGTTTTTCTTGTGTTGTTCGAGGTCATCATCTTTGAGAGTGACTGACCATTAAGATCAATTATCATGCACCACGTGCTCCACTCCAGGTCCCTCTGTTGAGGCAGTTCTAGCCGAGGTAGCAGCCATAGGTTTCACTAGCTTTGGATCAGCAGAGGGTTGATGGGGCAGGTAGAGGACTACCTAGTGATGGTGCCAGTCCTCAGAGTGCATAGCACGACCATTTTAGTGGTCACTATCATGGTCAGAGAGGTCGTGGTTGAGGTCATGGTCAGCTTCATGCTTCAGCATTGCGAGCTCCATGTGTGTCCGACGTCAATCGAGGTACCCTTTTATTGTTTTCTTCCGTGGTGTATGAATTGAATGATTCAATAGAAAAACTCTCTATCATAAAACATACCCTTTTCTAGGATTTGGGATTCGAGTTAGAGAGGCTTATAGTGCCTTTGGAGTTGGCTATGCCAGTTGGAGGCCGATCTATCTTTTTTGAAATAGGTAGAGACTGTGAGCTAGTGTTGTTGTAGCATAACTCCTTGGGAGATTTACTATGATCACAAATATAACCATTTTATGTCATAATTGGAATGGATTGGTTGTATTTGGTGTAGGCTATCTTTGATTTCTTCAGGAGGCATGTAGTGTTCTTCAATGCAGATGGAGAGCCAGTGGTGTTCGATAGCGAGTGAAACCCTCAGATGGGTCAGAGGTGTGTTATGTACTCATCATCCATGATGGATGAGCTAATGCTGAGTTCTTATGTGGTTCTATTGTTGGCATTTCCCAGGGTTATAGAATAGTACCTTGATGTCATTCTAGAAGAGGTTGTAGCCTTACCCCGTCGATGAGATATCATGTTTGGGAACCAGATAAAACTAGGAGTGTCTATTATCTCAATGTATTCACACAAGATGGACACATATGAGTTACGAGTGCTTCGTATAGAACATGATGGTAATTTACAGTGCGATTTTGTTTGGACGAGAGTGTCATCATGGGGGGCACCAGTTTTTTGTGTAAAGAAGACTGAAGACAGTTTGTAGTTGTGTGAAGATTATCATCTCTTAAACAATGTCACAGTTAAGAAATGTTATCCTTTTCAGTGGATTGATGATATATTCAAACAACTAATGTATTCATGTTGGTTCTCAAAGATCGATTTGCGGCCTAGATATCATCATATATGCATGAAATTTGAGGATATACTAAATACTTATCCCACTGTCGTCATGGGAATTATGAGTTCCTTGTAATGATGTTCATCATGATAAATACACCAGCTCTGTTCATGGGATTGATGAACATTGAGTTCTATGAGTTCAAAAATATGTTCTTGGTGGTTTTCATCGATGTCATCCGAGTGTACTCCACATCTGAGGAGGATAATGCAGATCATCTACATGCCGTTTTAGGTGTTCTTCTTCAACATCAGCAGTTTGGGAAGTTTCTGAAGTCTGAGTTATGGGATCAAGAAGTCCATTGCTTGGGGAAGGTTGTCTCTCCGATGAGAGTAGCTATGGTTCCATTTAAGAAAGAAGTAGTTGTTTCTTGGCTATCCCCTAAGGCAGTTTAGTTTGATGTTTTCTGTGATGCTACAAATATGGGGTTAGACTGTGTTCTGATGCAGCAATAATCAGTTGTTTCTTATAGGTCTCCACAGATGTGACCTCATGAACATATCAATGCCACCCATGATCATGAGTTGGTAGATATGGTGTTTTCTCTAATTTTGTGTAGACATTACCACATTGGTAAGTGCAATGTGGTTTTCACCGATCATAAGAATGTGAGGTATGTTTAATCCCAGTGTGATTTAAACTTATTATAGTGTCAGTGGATCATGTTCTTACAGGAATATGACTTTGAAATAACATATAATCCTAGAAAGGATAATTTTGTATCTAATGAAATGAGTCTGAAGTGCAATAGTGATGCAATGCATGAATCGAGTGACACATATAGAGTAATGGAAGAACTATCAGTATTACATCTTGATATGGGATAGTTGGGGGCATAGGTTGTCTTTTTCAGATGGCGGTGTTGTCATCTCTGGTGAAGTTGGTGGAAGAGTTCAAATTTAGGGATCTAAAGGTGGTGGTTTGGGGAGACCGAGTTGTTTATGGAATGACCCATGTTGGTTGGTCTGAGGATGAAAAACTGAGTTTTGTATAATGGAAGGATATTTCTTCCTTTGAAGATGTGTGAGATGGTTCTCATAGAGTTACATAGTTCTCTATCTGGTGCCCCCTTATGTTTATTACCAAAGACCGTTTTTCTAGAATGCATGAAAATATGGTAAGGTAATGACATAATTATATAATTTAATAAATTATGTTAACCCAAGGGGTTGGAGCTTGCTTGGGCGCAATGCTGAGGTTGTAATTTGAATGAATAGTAGAATTTGGGTTTGATTCTAATGAAATATAATGTGGAATTTTTAATGGTAAATTAATGATTAAATAATTAATTAACATAAAGTGAATATGGGAAAAAGGGAATGATGTAGTTTATTAAAGATTTATAAATGGTAGTGTTCTTATAGGATACATAGTTATAGAAGTGGCAACTGGGAGTACGAGAGTTGTCTGATGCATTTGAGTCTAATACTGTGTTATGAATATATTATTGTCGGGAGATATAGTATATTCTGTACTTTTTGTGTTTTTATATGCCACTCTACCCCATCAGTAAGGGAAACTGACACCTCGAGGATTCTTAGCCTGGGGTCTGTTTTCCCTAACATTCTGGTGGAAGGATGGATGGATGACTACCCCCCTTTGTCCCCGTTCTCTTCTCTTGGTAGATACACGTGCTAATTGAAACACCTATTAGTTTTCCCCATATATGTGTGTAGAGGTCTATTATGGATTTTGGTTATTCAAACAGATATATACTAGATATAGAATCCTATGGAATACTATAGGTGTAATGTGTATAGGATATGACGACATGAGGATTCTTACTCAGTGTGTCGGCTATAATGGCCTGAGGAATAATTCCCGATGTATGATACAGGTTATTCAAGCTATGGTGGATCCCAGAAACTTCCTTGTTACATTCTTGTGTGTACATGGTGGTTTTGTTTCATGAGGTGCATGTAGTGGTGCTTCAGACATGTGTCTACGGGTAAACCATTTTTGGTGGTGCGATGCTTTGGATGTGCGACGTTGGGGAAATGCGGCAAACCACTGGCGAAGTAGTAGTGGGGTACCCTTGATATTATAAATTATGTTATATACTATTGTATTTGTTACATGGTTAGACTTTCCATGGTGATGTTGGGAACATAGTGTACATATTTATGTGATGAGTTAGTTTCACTTGTTGTTCACTGTGCATTACCATGATTTCTTTACATTTGCATAAGAGGATTTGGAGAGGATCCTACTAAGTAGATTATTATACACACCCTATATTTATATAAACTATGTTTTCAAGCCACTTGGAGAAGGTTGGAGATCATGCTAGTTTGTACTAGCTCAGGGTTGTATGAGCTATTCGGGATTTGTGGTTTCTGTTATTTTAACATTATTTTTGGTACTTGTAGTTTTTTCCATTCAATTATAGTAGTTTTACATTTCATTACATATGTTTACTCTTGTTTTATTTTATATTTCAATTTTAGTTGTTGTTGGTTGGTGTCTATACTGTAACTCTCATATGCATGTCTTCACATAGAGGGTAATGTCTCCCATTTGTGTGTTATTATACCCTCGGTGGTAGTCGCTAAATCAGGGCCTACTAGAGGCAGGAATCAAGAGTCATTATCACCCCTCTCACATTGTCAGCCCTGGATAAGTACCCATTCTTTGTATGTGGTCTTGACATATGCGATTTTTGTTGATTTATAGAGTTTAATTTCCTCATTCATGTGTCCTTGTTTTCATAGTTTTCGTGATCAGTTCATTTGTATACAAGAATAGGAGTTCATGTCAAATAATGATAAATATACTAAATTTTTATTATATGTTATTAATGGAATTTCATAATTTTAAACTATATTATAAATGTTTTTGTTGTATATAATGAGTATGAATCATTAGATAAATGTTAACGATGATCATTTTTGGTAAATTTTCACAGTTTTTCAATCACAACAAACATGTTTTGTTTAAATGTTTTGTATTATGTATAAATTTTAAGTATAAGAAATAAATAGTGTTATATATTTAATTTTACATTATTTTTCATCCTTTATTATGGTTTTATTAACCTTATAGTAGTTGTTAAAGGAAAAAAATATTCATCACGCATGATGTTGGTAAATTGACACATCACAGGTGATGATTTCATTTTTAGAATATATTAGGAAAGAAATGCGTTTAAGGATGCACCTTAAAATAAAGTGATATAATGTAATGTCTCGGACCTCGCCAGTCCTTTACATTGTGAAAATATGGTGCTAGAGGTGTTCCGGGAAATCAAGTTGACATGGGGTGCGTTTGGGTCGGCTTTTAAGGGAGATTAAAGGACAATAGCTTTTGCAAGGTTAGCACACATATTGCCTAAACCGTGAGGCCAAACCGTGCAAGGATGGTCTTAGAGGCAGTTTCTAACGCACGGGTCGTGCACGGTTTGTCTAACCGTGCGGCCTAACCGTGTAAGGAGTGTTTGAAGAGTCTGAATCTAACACACGGTTAGCGCACAGTTTGTTAAACTGTGAGGGCACTTAATCATAGATCCTAAAATTGTGGATCTAACACGTTTTGCCCTAAATGGTTCGTTTAAGCTCTTAAGCGGCCATAACATAGGATTACCCTTCTTTGAAGGTAGGAGAACCTCTTATAAGAATTTTTGTGGCGATCTAAATGCTTCTCTTAATGAATCGGAGCCGGTTTCTTGAGGCATGTGATCTTTCTAGCATGATTTCTAAGATCTACTTAGATCTACTCCTCTTCTCTCGGTTTCTTAGATCGATGACCATTATGGGTAGATCTATGCATGTGGATGTTGAATATGATGATCGTTGGTCTTGGTTGTTTTAGGAGAAGGGTTTTAAGGAGGATCCTTGGTGAATCGGCCTGGTTTTCTTGGGCATTCTTCGGCCGTTGTGGTTTTCATCAAAAACCATTGAGGTAGGGGATTCGTTTCATTTATTTATTTTACGTGCAACCATATTGTTAGGATGTTTAATCCCGCTGGATTACAATGGAATTGACCTAATTAAATACACTGAACCAGATAAAGAAATTTTATCTATTGTATGTTATTGCCTCATGTTTTTCTAGATAGTGTGATATCTATATTTTCATTTCTTAGCGGTTGTTCAAGGTGTAAATTGGTAAATAATGAAAACCAGAACTAATTGATATTTTTTTGGAAAAAGATAAAGAGGCATGTGAATGAATGTAGTCTTGTTGTAATTTGATGTTAATCAATTTTTCATTGTAACCGTGTATAATATTTGATGTTATCTTACTGGATAGGTTCTCGATTTTGGAACCAACAGATTATATCTGTTAATTCAAGAGTGTTTAATGAATGTGATTGTTTGATAATTCCTTAAAGGGTTCTGAGTTACCCTCTTTTTTGTTGAAAGGGCCATAGCCTAATTGATGTGATGTTTGATTTCCTGTTGCTTGTGTTGTGCTGTGACCCTGGATGGGTGTTATGATATCGGTAGATAGATGCCTTTTGGTTGTGGCAGCGGATGACACCTAGAGTGGTGAGATTCCTCGGTTTATGCATGTTGGTGTCGGGGTGGACACTAGGAATGATGTAATGCGGTAGATGTGATTGTTGGATGCTTGTTGATTCTTTGGTTGTTTCTCTGATTTACTATTCCCCACTACTCAAGGCAGCTGGTCTTCCTAACCCTTCTTTTTAAAGAGGTGAAGACACCTAGGGTACGCCACGTGCTTTATGTGTTTAGCCTCTCAAGGTAGAATGGGTCTACTTTCTTGCTATAGGCAGCAAAGACTCGACGGGTAGTACAACTACTCACTATGTTGATCCCCCTTGTGTTTAGTAGCATATGATACTTTTCAAGAATGTCTGGGAATATGGGAAAGTAATTCATTAATGAATGTTTGAATAAATGATGTTAACTAAAGGGGTTGGAGCTTGTTGAAACTTAATGATGAGGTTGAGAACTTTTTAAGGGACCATGTAATTTTTGGATGTGGTGTTAATGGAATTTAATGTGGAATTGTTCATGGTTAATTAATGATTGAAGAATTAATTAATGTATAGTGGACTTGACAAAAAGGGAATGATGTAATTTAATAAAGACCTTAAATGGTTGTTTGCTTATAGGATACCTAGTCATAGAAGTGGCAGCCCTGAGTCTGAGAGACGATAGCTGCTGTTGTGTCTATGGCTAGGTTATTCCCATAGTGTCGTTGTGAGTTATAGTATATTCTGTACTTTTGTGTTTCTGTATGCTACTCTACACTTTCAGTAAGTGAAACTGGCACCCCGGGGATTCTGAGCCCTAGGGGGTGTTTTCCCCAACATTCTGGTGGGAGGAAGAATGGATGACTACCCCCTTTGACCATGCTCTCTTCTATTGGTAGATACTAATGCCAGCAGGAATAACGGTTAGTTTTCCCCATATATGAGTGTAGAGGGTTGTAATGGATTGTGGTTATTCCCCCACATATATTCTGGATCTAGTATCCTATCAACTACTATAGGTGTAACGTGTATAGGCTGTGATGGATTGAGATCCTTACTCGATGTTTGGGCAGTAATGGATTGAGGTATAATACCTGACATATGATACATGTCATGTGAGCTGTGGTGGCTCATGGAAACTACCGGGTTAATTTTTGTTGTGAGGATGTCGTGGTACGTCGCCCAGGTGTCTGCGGGAATGTCTTTGTAGTGCACGTCGTGCAGATTACGGAGCTTAGCCGAGGTGTATGCGGGAAAGCCTTTGGATAGAGATTCACAAGATGTATGGCGTTGGGGAAAAGCAGCAAACCATTGGTGAATAGTAGTGGGGTACCCATGATATTCTTTACCATATGATATATACTTGTATACGTTACTTGGTGGGAGTAGCCATGGTGAGGTTGGGAACCTTGTATTCTTGTTTAGGTGATGAGTTGGTTTCACTTGTAGTTCACTTGGCTTTAGCATGCTTTCTTTACTTTTGCACGAGAGGCTTCTGGGAGGATCCTACTGAGTATACTATTATACTCACCCTACATTTATATAAACTGTTTTTTCAGGTCAGCTAGAGCAGGTTGGAGATCAAGTTGGTTTCTACTTGATTGGGGTTGCATGAGCTGCCCGAGATTGTGGTTGCAACTGTTTTTACTTTCTTTTGGATACTTGCAGTTTTTTCCTTTTAAGTTGTAGTACATTTGCATGGAATTACATATGTGCATTTGGGTATCTTTTATATTTCAGTTTTGAGTGGGAGTTGGTTGGTGTCTATCTTATCTTTCTCTTCCGTATGTGTTCTCTTAGAGGGTAATTACTTCCATTTGTCTGTTACTATACCCTCGGTGCTAGTCTCCAACCTGGGGAAAACAGGAGGTAGGAATCGGGGGTCATTATCTCCCATCTCACATTGCTGGACCAGGAGGGGTACACATTGTTGGGAGGGGGTCGTGACAGACTGGCATCAGAGGTCTAGTTGAGGGATAGGATGAAGTTTGGAGTTAGGCACAGGTGAGTTTCTATGGGTTGGTTGGGCAAAGATGTCATTCATGTTTGGAAATTGAGGTAAAAAATGGAGACCGACTGAAACATAGGCGTTTAGGTCCCCCTATGATCTGATTTATGGGCATTTATGTTTACAATGGATACAAAACAAGGTGATACTGGTTACAGGGTAGAGACCTTGGAAAGGATCATGAATCATTCTTCTTTGTGACTATGTTTTAATGTCAAGACATTGTGATAGGATTAACATAAAACGAATAAAATAAAAAAAATTAATTAATTAATGTTGAGTCTTCCATATCCTAGTATTATGAGATCTAACTGTTTGTTATTTTGTAGGTATGGCTCCAGGTCGACGTCCCCATCAGGGTTGCATAGAAAATGTCCTTCCGGCTATTCCAGTAGATCGTCACAGGGTAAAGGTTGATGACGATGATACTTGGAGGAAGACACTCCAAATGTTTCAGCACCAGAGTCTGCAGAAGTACGAGGGCTCTGTTTCAGATGCAGTCACGAAAGACTGGTTGGAGGAGGTCGAGATAGGATTCTATTAGATTCATACTCGGAATGATCATTGGATGTCCTTAGATATGATAATGCTGCATGGAGCAGCGAGGTAGTGGTGGTTATTGTTCCTCGTAGATTGTGAGGAGTCAGCGATCTCATGGGAGGGGTTCTGAGACAAGTTTACAGTGAAATTTCTTTCCTCGACTGCAAAGGCATCCAGTCAACAGGATATTCTTACCCTTTGACAAGGGAGCTCTAGTGTTCAAGAGGTTGGAATCCATTTCTGTAATCTTTTATGATATTATTTGGACCTTTTTCTAGATGAGGAGGCTAGAGCGATGCATTTTGAGGAGGCTTTGTGTGCAGATATGTAGCGCCAAGTCACCCGATTTTTGCTAAAGAAATATCTTGATGTACAAGTGAGGGAAGAGGTTGTTGAGAGGACATTGTCCATGTCATGATCATCATGAGGGGGAGATCATCATGATCCCTCACTAAGAAGGGCTGTGGTATGGGGTTCCCAATTTTGAGGAAGAAGAGTTTCCGTTCAGCCGGGGGTAGGTCCCAGCCATTCACTTCTCCTTTCTATGGAGGCTACAACTCTCAGGCCTATTCCCAGGATCAAGTGATTGTTTTTATTATGGTGTTCATGGTCATCAGCAGTGTGAATGCCTGACCTTTTTGAGCGGTCATCATGCACCAGGGATTATGCTTCAGGTTCCTCCATTGAGGCAGTTCCAGCCAATTCAGCAGCAGCCAGTTACACAAGCATTAGATCAGCAGAGGGGAGATGGTGCAGGAAGAGGACATCCCCATGATGCTCCTTTTCCTACGAGGGAAGAGCGCGGACGTGGTGGTGGTCATCATCAGGGTCAGAGAGGCCATAGAGGACATGGATAGCTTCATGCTCTAGCGTTACCAGCTCCAGGATATCCATATGTCATTCGAGGTACCATTTGATTGTTTTATACCTTGGTGTATGTCTTCCTTGACTCCAGAGAGACACAATCCTTCATATTATCTACCCTTGTCCATTCTTTGGGACTTGAGGTAGAAAGGCTTCCAGTTCCCTTGGCATTGACTACGACAGTAGGAGGTTGAGCTGAGTTGTTTGAAGTATGTAGAGACTGTGAGCTAGTGTTTGGGAAACACCAATCTATGGGAGATTTCCTATGATTATGAATACAACCATATGATATCATCCTTAGCATCGATTGGTTTCATTCAGTGCAGGATATCATGGATTTCTTTCGGAAGAAGGTAATTTTCATTGATGTGGATGGAGAACAAGTGGTGTTTATTGATGAGCGAGATCTTAGGATGGGTCATAGGATCGTTCCATTATTATCATCCATGATGGATGAGATAATTCTGAGTTATTCAGAGGTTCTATAGTTGGTGTTTCCTAAGGTCGTAGAGGAGTACCCTGATTTCTTTCCAGTAGAGGTTGTAGCACTACCCCCTCAATGAGAGATCGAGTTTGGAATCGAGATACATCCAGGAGTGTCTCCTGTCTCTATGTTTCCGTATAGGATGGCCCCTTACGAGTTGCAAGAGATACATATACAGTTCGAAGGTCTGCTGCAGTGCGGTTTTGTTCGGACATGTGTGTCACCATGGGGTGCACCGGTTTTGTTTGTGAAGAAGTCTGACAGTAGATTGCGGTTTTGTGTCGATTATCGTCGCTTGAACAAAGTGAAAATAAAGAATCACTATACTCTTCCACTGATTGATGACTTATTCTATCAATATGAGGGTGAAATTTTGTTCTCAAATATCGAATTGTAGTAAGGATATCATCAGATGCGTGTGAAGGATGAGGATATCCTGAAGACTGCTTTCTGTTGTCGTCATGGGCATTATGAGTTCATTGTAATGCCGTTTGGCGTGACGAATGCTCTACTTGTGTTCATGGGATTGAGGAATTATATATTCCATGAGTTCTTGGACTTGTTCATGGTAGTTTTAATTGACTACATCCTTGTGTACTCCACATTTGAAGAGGAGCATACAGAGAATCTACGAGCCGTTTTGGGAGTTCTTCGCCAAAATCAGTTTTTCGGGAAGTTGTCGAAGTGTGAGTTTTGGGCTCGAGAAGTCTGTTTCCTTGGGAAAGTTGTGTCCTAACCTAGAGTAGTTGTGGATCCATCGATGATTGAAGTAGTTTTGTCTTTGGATGCCCCCATGACAGCGTCAGAGGTGTGAAGTTCCCTTGGTCTTGCATGCTACTACAGGAGGTTCGTAGCCAATTTATCCCAAGTTGCGACTCCTTTGAAATATTTAACTAGGAAGGATCGGGCATTCATATGGATTGATCAGTTCCAGACAACTATCAAGTATCTAAAAGAGAAGATAGAAAGTGATCTCGTCCTTTTTCTTCCAGCTGAGGGAGTTCAGTTTGATTTTTTATGCGATGCATCACATCTGGGGTTAGGCTGTGTTCTCATGCAGTAGAGGTCAGTTGTTTCTTATGGGTCTTGGTAGTTACGTCCCCATTAATGAAACTATTCCACCCATGATCTTGAGTTGGTAGCCATGGTGTTTTCTCTAATGTTGTGGAGACATTACATCATTGGTGAGCGCTTTGTGGTTTTCAACGATAATAAGAGTTTGAGGTATGTTTTCTCTCAGCCTGACTTGAATGTATGATAACAATGGTGGATGAAGTTCTTATAGGAATGTGACTTAAAAATATTGTATACACCTAGAAAAGGGAATGTTGTATCTGATGCTCTAAGCAGAAAGTCACGTATGGATGTTGTGCGTGAATCTGGTTATTCCTGGAGACTAATGGGGGAACTGTCAGCCTTACATCATGATATGGAAAAGTTGGGGGTAGTGGCTTTCTTTTTTAGATGATGGTACAATCATCCCTGTTGCAGAAGGTGGAAGAGTCCCAATTGGGGGATCTAGAGGTGGATGTCTGGAGAGACAGAGTTGTTTTTGGTGAAGCCCTTAATGGTTGTTCGGAGATGAACAACACCATGTGTTGTATCATGGAAGGCTTTTGTTCCCTTGGAGATGCGCGAGATGGGTCTCAGAGAGTTCCATAGTTCTCCCTTAGCAGTACATCCTCGCATAACAATTATGTACTGATCCTTGAGGAGTCAGTTTTGGTGGCCTGGGCTGAAGCGTGCAGTTGCGGAGTTTGTGTCTCAATGTTTAGTCTGCCAGAAGGTGAAGGTCGAACACCTTTTTCTAGGGGGTCTTCTCTAGAAATTAGTGATTCCTCAGTGGAAGTGGGAGGACATCTCAATGGACGTTGTAATAGGTTTACCTTGATCTCCAGGAGGACGTGATGCAATTTGGGTGGTAGTGGATCCTTTAACAAAATCGGCCCACTTCATAGCGATCAAGGAGTCGAGCTCGGTGGATGTTTTGTCGAGGTAGTATCTAGAAGAGGAGGTGAGACTTCATGGAGTCCCTAGGAAGATCATTTCTAATCGAGATCCTCATTTTAACTCCAAGGTTTGGAGGGGTATACAACATGATTTTGGTTCTCAGCTATGCCTTAGCACAACTTCTATCCTCAAATGGATGGTCAGACAGAGCGAACCATCCAGACACTTGAAGACATGTTACGCTATTGTGTTCTTGATTTAAGAGGATCATGGAAGAGGCACTTTCCCTTGGCGGAGTTCTCTTACAATAATATTTTTCACTCCATCATCGGTATGGTGCCGTTTGAAGCCTTGTATGGCCAGCGTAGCACTTCTCAGTTATGCTGGACTGGGGCCAAAGAGTTAGCAATTCTCGGACCGGAACTTGTGAAGAATACAACAGATATAGTTCAGGTGATTCGTGAGAGGATAAAGACAGTGAAAGATCATCTTAAATCATATACCGATCAAAGAAAGAGACTTTTATAGTTCAATGTTGGGGATCATGTGTTTCTGATGGTGACTCCCCATCACGGGAAGCGAAGGATTGGTCATGGAAGAAAGCTTTCTCCCAGGTTTTTCAGGCCTTTCGAGATGTTATCTCATGTTGGATCTGTGGCATATCGAGTAGCCCTTCCCCCTTAGATGTGTTGGGTACATGATGTTTTCCATGTATCACAGCTCCATCGTTATCTTCATGATGACTCTCACATCATCAATTGGGGAGAGATCCATGTTGATGATGATGCAACCTTTGAGGTGTGACCTGTGGAGATCCAAGACCGCAAGGAGAAGGTGTTGTGTGGGTATTCTATCCCTTTAGATTGTTTCTTGTGGTGACACCGTGTCTTGGAGGAGAGTACATGAGAATGAGAGTCACTGATACGTGCTTCATACCCAGTGTTTTTTGATGTTTAACTCTTTTTAGGTTTTGATGTAACTTATGTGGTTGTGGAATTTTAATGTTTATTAGATTTCTCCCTTTGTTTTTTTTGTATTGCTCTCTTCTGAGAGGTATCTCGATGGGTGGTTGTTCAGACCATGTTTCGTTTTCTCTTTTGGTGGGTGTTGGATTCTCAAGGATGAGAATGTTTTGAGAGGTATCTGATATAATGGATCAGATCTTGGCAGTCCATTTCATTGTGAAAATGTGTTTCTTGAGGTGTTCTGGGAAATCAAGGTGACTTGGGGTGCGTTTGGGATGACCATTAAGGGAGATTAAAGGACAATAGCATTCACACAGATAGTGCATGGTTTTCCTAAACTGTGCATCCAAACTGTGCAAGGATGGTCTTGGATGAAGTGGATAATGCATGATTAACGCACGGTTTTTCTAACCATGTGGCCTTACCATGCAAGGAGTGTTTGATGAGGCAGAATCTAATGCATGGTTAGCGCACAGTTTGTTAAACCGTGCGGGCACATGATCTTAGATCCTAAAATTGGAGATCTTACTCATTTTTCCACTACATGGTTCGTTTAAGCTCATAAGAGGCCATAACTGGGAATTACCCATCCTTGATGATAGGAGAACCTCTCCCAAGCATTTTGGAGGCGATCTGATGTCTTCTCTTGGTGAATCGGTCCCGGTTTCTTGAGGTATGTGATCGTTCTTTCTTGATTAATTGGATCTACGTAGATCTACTTCTCCATGTATCTCAGTTTCATAGATCTACGCCCGTTATGGGTAGATCTAAGCATGTGGATGTAGAATATGATTATCTTTGGTCTTGGTTATGTTAAGAGAAGAGATCTAATGATGATCCTAGGTAAATCGGCCTAGTTTTCATGGGAGTTCTTCGACCATTGTGGTTTTCGTCGAAAACATTTTAGGTAGGGGATTCATTTCTTCTCTTTCTTTTACGTGCAACTGTATTGTTGGCATGTGGATTCCCGCTGTATGAAAATGGAATTGACCTAATAAAATACATTGAACCGGATAAATATATCATATTGTTTGTCTGTTATTTCTATATGATTCGGAAGATAGTGTAATATCTATGCTTTCCTTTCTTAGAAGTTTTTCTTGGTGAAAATTGGTAAAGAACGTAAACCGGGAATAATTGATATTTGTTTGGATAAAGATAAAGAGGCATGTTAACGAATTCGGTTCTTGTTTTATTTTGATGTTAATCAATTTGGAATTGTAAGCATGTTTAATCTTTTTTGACATGGTTCCCGATTTTGGAACCAACAGATTAAAATCTTTTAATTCAAGATGGTTTAAAGAAAGAGATTGTTTGATCATTCCTTGAAGGGTTCTGAGTTGCCCACTTGTTCATTGAAAGGGACATAGCCCAATTGATGTGATGTTTGATTTCCTGCTGCTTGTGATGTGATCTGACCCTGGAGGGGTGTTGTGATATGTGGAGGCATAGAGGCCTTTTGGTTGTGGAAGTGGATGATGCCTAGAGTGGCGAGATGCATCGTTTTATGCATGTGGGTGTCGGGGAGGACACATGGGGTGATGGAATGGGGTGGATGTGATTTTTGAATGCTTTTTGATTTTTTGGTTGTTTATCTACTTTACTTTTCCCCACTACTCAAGTCAGCTGGTCTTGCATACCCTTATTTCGAAAGAGGCAATGACACGTGAGGTATGACACGTGCATTCTGTGTTTATCCTCTCAAGGAAGAATTGGTCTACACTCTTTCTATAGGCGGAAAAGACTCGACTGGTAGTACATATACTCATCATGTTGTGCCCCCTTGCGTTTCGTAGCATAGGATGATTTTCTAGAATGCCTGGGAATATGGGAAAGTAATTCTGTAATGAATTTTTGAATAAATGATGTTAACCCATGGGGTTGGAGTTTGTTGAAACATAATGATGTGGTTGAGATCTTTTGAAGGGACAATGGAATTTTTTGATGTGGTGTTAATGGAATTTAATGTGGATTTGTTCATGGTAAATTAATGATTGAATGATTAATTAACATATAGTGGAATTGATAAAAAGGGAATGATGTAATCTAATAAATCCCTTAAATGGTTGTGTGCTTATAGGATAACTTGTCTTAGAAGTGGTAGCCTGGAGTCCGAGAGACATTAGCTGCAGTTGTCTCTAAGTCTAGGTTATGCCCATAGTGTGATTGGGAGTTATAGAATTTTCTGTACTTTTTTGTGTTTCTATACACTACTCCACCCTGTTAGTAAGGGAAACTGGTACCCCAGGGATTCTGAGCCCCGGGGGGTGTTTTTCCCAACATCCCAGTGGGAGGATGAAGGGATGATTATCCCCTTTGACCTCACTCTCTTCTCTTGGTAGATACTAGTTCCATTAGGAACATTTGATAGTTATCCCCATATATGTGTTTAGAGGGTTGTAATGGATTTTGGATATTCCCACACATATATTATGGATATAGTAACCTATGGACTACTATAAGTGTATCGTGTATAAGTTGTGATGGCATGCGGATCCGTACACAATGTATGGGCTGTAATGGCTTGAGGTATAATACCCGACGTATGAAACACGTTATGCGAGTTGTGGTGGAACCCACAAACCACCTGTTTACTTTTGGATGTAAGGATGGTGTGGTGATTCGCCCAGGTGTCTGCAGGCAACCCTTTATGGTGCATGTGGTGCAGATTGTGGAGCCTAGCCCAGGTGTATACGGGCAAGCCTTTGGAGAGAGATTCACATGAAGTAGGTTGTTCTAGAAAAGCAGAAAACTAGTGGGGAAGTAGTAGCGGTGTACCCATTATATTCTTTACTATATGATATATTATTGTATGCGTTAGTTGGTGAGAGTATCCATGGTGAGGTTGGTAACTTAGTATACCTATTTAGGTGATGAGTTTGATTCACTTGGTGTTCACTGGGCTTTAGCATGCTCTCATTACTTTTTCACGAGAGGATTCAGGGAGGATCCTACTGACTATACTATTATACTCACCGTACATTTATATAAACTGTTTTTTCAGGTCACAAGGAGAAGGTTGGAGATAAAGCTGGTTTCTACTAGCTTGGCATTGTAGGAGATGTCTGGGCTTGTGGTTGCAGCTGTTTTACTTTCTTTTGAGTACTTGCAGGTTCTCCCCTTTCAGTTGTAATATTTTTTCATGGAATTACATATGTGAATTTTGGATTATTTTATATTTCAGTTCTGAGTTGGATTTGGTTGGTGTCTATCATATCTCTCTCTTCCACATGTGTTATCATAGAGGGTAATTCCTCCCATTTTTGTGTTATTATACCCTCGGTGCTAGTCACCAACCCAGGGCCAACTGGAGTTGGGACTCAGGGGTCATTATCTCCCTTTTCAATTTGTCGTCCTAGTAGGGGAACACATTGTGGGGAGGGGGTCATGACATATAATAAAATTATACAAAATTTATTGGAGTTATCCTTCCATTTTCATTGGAAAATATTTGGATAATAAAATAAGGAAAGTTAAATTGAAACAAAAATAAAAGAAAAATGAATAAGATATCACCACTTGGACTTATCCTTCTTGAGAACCTCTAGAGGGAGATTTTTTTTTTATTAACAAGAGTACATGGACATAAGAGAGGGTATTGGAGAAATTATTGGGAATAATTTGGAAATTTATTAATTCATTAGAGTTTTGATGAAAAGTAGTAGTGAGTGGTGGAATTTATCGTGTAGGAGAGGGGTCTTTTCTCATTATTATACTCATTAGATTATTACTTAGGCTCAAGCATATGAATAGATTTATAATTATCAATTATTATTAAAATATTCTTAAGGGTATTTATATATTATTTTGTTCCCATAAGTGATGTTTTATTAAATATTTTATTTTACATATAATGTATTTATACTGTAAATTATCATATTTTAAAATCCACCAAAAACATTTATTTTTTTATATAAATCCCAAAATATCATCCTGCCCATTTTTTATGTGTAAAATTCAAAAATGTACTCAATTTTTGGAAATTAATATTTTAGTTAGGTGAAATTTACTTTTTAAATAAGTATAATAGTTTTCTTGGAAAATTTAGTTTTAAAATTTATATATGATTTTATAACATTTGGAAAAATTAATTAAGGTCTCATAAAATATCATAAAATCGGTATATATAAAAATATTAATTTATGAATAAATTTTATGTAAAATAATTATTATTTTAATTTGTTTATTTATTCATTAAATTTTAATTATATATTTAGGAAATACATTAATTCTATCACATAATTAGTAATTTGGAGAACAGTTTTTTACTTTGAATATGATATAACTATACATTAAATTCAATTATAAGATTCCAAAATTTAATTTCTTCATTCATGGTTGAGGTTACAATTTATTTTGATAGTATAATATTAACAATCATAAAATTATTTTTCCTAGGTTTAGTCAGTATTTCATTACTATTTCTTCCTAAACTTGTTGATATACATATTATTAAATATACCCCACAATCATAATTATTTTATTATTGTCTATATGTGATTTTATTTGTTTTATACTATAATATATTACTTTAATAAGAAAAAAATCCCACTGTTAAATGTTTTCTCATTAAAATATAGGTTGTATATAATTTACAGTTTGTTTGAGGGTGATAATATTGATTAAAATTAATGGGATACCTGGGTTGTTGGTTATGGTTTTTATAGAGTTTTTGTAATTATTGAAATATATTCTTCCTGAATAAATTTTTCTTCATGAGTTACAATATAAATGGAAGAAAACACTATGACTGATGGGATTAGTGTACAGAAAAAATAATACCTTAAATTATAATTGTGTTCATTATATAATGGAATATAAATTTCATTTAGGGATTCAAAAATTTGGGACGTCACAAAATAAGGTGAAATACAAATCACATGCATATTTTTAGTTAAGGAATCCCATTCCCTATCAATTAAGTATTGTCCTATAATTATTCATTTGAAATTTTAATTTACAAATTCACATGTTTCAAAAATATTAAGTTGTCATGTTGATGAGTTTATATGTGATGGAAAAATATTACATCCAACTAATGCTACACATAGGAAGAAAATGGATTATAGTTTCCTACATTTTGGGAATAATATAGAAATATTAGGCTTGGAATGTGCATGAGTTAAATGAATCCATGCTGAATCCTTAGTATCAAACACAGTTCTTCCTATTTTCTTCATAATTTAAAATTTATATCGTGAAATAGGTTTGAAAAAAAACTATTTCACATTCAGTTTAATGATATTGTGTAAAAAAAACATAAATGATATTAATGTTTTATTATAACAATTATTTTATTATTTTAATCTTTTATTGTAGGATGGTATTATGGTATATGATTCCTATAAAATGGTATATTCCCAACTACATGTAATTATTATTTTCACAATAAATGACTTCCCATAATTTAAATTTGTTTGGAAATATTTGTAAGGGGAATAATGCATGTCCAATATGTGAACAACATACTTCGTATTATCAACTACATCATTGGAGAAAAATAGTACATATGGGCCATAGAATTTTTTTTACGGATAACTCTTATAAAAGATTAAAAAAGTCATTAAATGGCTCACAATATTTTGATATTTCTCCAAAACTGTTATCCATTGATTTTTATTTTGGTAAGGTGAAAAACATTGATATGAAAATTGGAAGGAATCATAAATAAAGTAATTATAGATATATTGATAATAAACATTCAACACATTTTCACTAATCATATTTGAGACATCATGAGGTCAAATATAACATTGATTTCATTAATATGGAGACGATTTTTTTTGAAAAATTAATCGGAAGCTAGATATATGTTAAGGGAAATACTAAAGATGTGTTGAAAATAAAAATGGAATTACACTTAATGGGAATATCTTTGGTGTCAGCTCCCACTACTCATAGAGGATAAACATTCATCCCCCTAGAATATCATAAATTATCCAAGATGGGGGAAATTTTCGAAATTAAATGAATTTATGATAACATAGTTTCACTGGGATATTATAAAAATATAAAAAAAATTCTTTAAGGGATTTAATGTTTAATTGATGAGAATATCATGATTGTTACATAATGATAAAACAACTCCCCCAGTTGCATTGCATGGAATATTTCCCATTCGTGTGAGAAAAAATTTAAAAAGTGGGTAATTCTTTAAATTTTATTTATAATAATGTGATTTATATGAATTATTTAAATATTTCATAGAATGAATCATTTTTTATAATTTTTTGATTTAAAATTTATTTTCTTAAATCTTTTTTCTTTTGATATGATGGTCCATTAAATGGTTTATTTGCTATGAGAAATAAATATCTTTGAATATTTTTACCTATGACTGATGTATCATATTAAATTGTATTAATGGTATTTATTTTTTATTTTAAGATTCCATATCCATGTATATCATAAATTATTGAGAATTATATTTCCTTTGAGGTTTTTTAGTTTTTACAAGCTAATTTTCTATAGTGGAGAACATTGGTTTCCTTACACCATACAATGAATGAGATTATTATGGGGGAAATGGGACAATTGTCTAGAAATTAAAATCATTGACTAGTGAAATGATAAATAAGGTACATATATAAATATTTAATATAATATATTATTATGAGATATATATAACTTTTCATATTTATGAGTTCCAAAATTGTTATTCAATGAAGAAATATATATGTATTTTGGATGAGTATAGAGAAAATTATTTCCACGGGTTCAACAGAATATGCTTCGTAGACCAGATAAATCAATAACGTTATGATGGGTAGTGGTTTGTTAATGTTTTAATTTGATAACATGATATATATATGGCATTAATGGAAATTCCATTATAAGAATTATAATGAATATTGATGTGGATTCATGAATAGTAGTTTATTGGAGTTCCCAAAAGCGATTCAATTATGTACCACTGAATAAATAATGCAATCTTCACATGAAGTCCATATGATGTACTCAATGATAAAATATGGGAGGTTGATTTCATTAATTTTCATGTTCCATTGTTTAATTGAAAATAGTTTATTTCAATTTCAGACAAGATTAATTTTAAATGAAAATATTAAATTTGAATAAATTAGAATACACATCTAATCCCAGTATAATGGATACACATGAAAAAATATTTCTATGTTCCTGAAAAAATTGATATGTATATATATAGATTTATATACAAATAAAAAATACTATAGTGATGATAAAACTAAAAAATATTTGGATTATGAGGCTTCTCTTGTTCAATAGGAAAATTAATTTATAATATTTATCAACATGTCATAAACATGGGTTGTAAAATACAAAATGATCATAAAAATGAAATTTAGAAAAAATCCTTACGTAAATCCCAAATTCTTTCTGTAACATTGGTTTATTTCTCATATTCTATTTTAAATTTTATTAAATTTTAGATATTTTAATTTTATTTTCATTATTAAAACATGTATTATTACTATGGAGATAAATTTTATATTAATATTAGTTTAGTTTTATTTAGTTTACCCTGTTTACAGTTATGTTACTTATATATTTCTTGATTTTGTTGAAAAACTATTTTTTAAAATTTAATAATTTAAATAAATAAATATTATATATGTAAATATTGGAAATGCATTCTTTTAGAGTAAAAATGATATATTTTGATAGTGCATTTATACTATTTTCACATGATTTTTGGAATTTATTTCATTCATTTACATATCATTTCATATATAAATAATATTCATATATTTTAAGATAAGTATAAAAAATTAAAATAACAACATGTTCTGTTTAGTATAGTTTACTTTTTTGATTGATAATTAATCAATTTTCATTTACATTAGTATATAGTAGATGAATTTGTATATTAGTGTAAATTTTTTTTTCTTGAATTGTATGGATAAATATATATCAATCAATTAATCCAAAATAGAATTATGGAGTTGATATTACTCATAACAATGGGGTGGAATGTACACATGATCTTACGTTTGATCCTAATCAATATTTTAAAGTGTTTTATACCCCAATGGGGACAAATATAATTTTGAGGGATGTGGCATCCCATGTTTACCAATATTATATTCTACTCATAAGTAATACTAAAGGATACTAGTCGAATTTTATGATAATGATATTCCAAAAGCCGAAAAAAATATTATAGAAGTTAAATCTAAACAAAAACATAATATTTTTAATGATAATTTTAAAAGTGTATAAAAATTGAAAATATATCCCTTATAAGTGATCATTTTGGTTCAATCATTTTTTGATATTTTAATTATCTTGAGATGTTTATAGTAATATATGTATTTCCCTTAATATGATTTTTGGGATATTGTTGTGTGGATTTTGGGTTGATATGATACATGGTATCGTTAATGTTTACAAACATGAGAAGATAATTTTAAATGATAGCACCCATTCCTCCATCTCTTCTTGTAACTTCCACTACTCCACCTCTTCCTACAGTTCCCACTCTATATCCTTCTCCTAATCCCCATACTACACAACTTCTCATCTACTGTGATTTATATTTTAATGATCCACAACATTATATAATTGCATATGGGATTATATTTTATGTTTGAAAAACTATTCCTCATCAACACACAAGGGTAGAGCATCATGGGGTCAATAAACATAATATAATAGATAGATCATCCAGAGTACCATAACCTAAATTTTTAGTGAGTAATATTTGAAAAAATATCAGAAAATTTTTAATTTTGGAATCTGCACCCTTTAGACATATTACAATAGTTATATGTGAATATTTCATCTTTTATTTCATTTTGGTATTATTTTTTTAGTGTTATAAATTTTATATTTTAATAAATTTTGTATAGGAATAATGTAAAATTTAAATAAATAAAATATATACAAACAAAAAAATATTATGAAATTACATAAAAATTATAGTATTCATGAATTATTTTCAATATAATCATTTTTGGGGTTGGATGTTTTTCTGATTCAAATGGAAGAACATGTATTTTGGAATGAAATGACTATGGAACTTTTGAAAAATGACATCAAGGATCTTGTAACTACAGTCTCGGTGGGAATCAACATGGTACAATTTTTTCCATCTATCTCATAACATTAATGAATTAATAAATTCAATTTATTAATAATTTATTGAAATTCTTATTCAGTATTAGGTATCTTAATACAATTTATATGGGGAAAGACAAGATTGATGTACATAGATTTTTTGACCCATAGTTTATTTCACCATTCAAGATGATAATGTTTGAAGTAGAATGAAATGTTTATATTTGAAAAATATTTCAAATGAATGAAATTATTTAGTGCTATATGTTTCCTAATCATCTAGACTATATCAAATATAACTCCCATTGTGATATATTTATCACAGCATAATTCTAACTATCTTTTTAATTTATTTTAAATAAGTTTTCATTGTTTTTTGGTTATATTTAGTCAATGAGAGAAGACACATAACTGTATATGATCAATCCATGGTGATGTGAAACAAATTTTACAGAATGTAACAAACACTAATGTTTGTATATTTAATACTTGTTTATATTATAATGTGTTCTAAAATTTTTTATATAACTTTCAAATAGGGTATTAAATTTATTTTTATATGCCACATGAATGAATATCACTCAGATCAAATATGTAAATGAAAACTTGGATTTTATTTAACAATTTGAAACTTTTGATATATTACTGAGTAATGTTATTTTTAATGAAAAATTATTGTAAATAGAATTTTCACAAATAATATGGTGTTAAAAAATTTGGATAATATTAATTATGACTTGTGTATGACATAATATTAACTAGGATAATTATGATGTTCCAACAAGTTATATTTCATTATAAATTATTACATAATAATTCATTCATTTAATTTATAGTTCATGCTAAAATATTTTCATTAAAAGATTCACTTTTGGGTGACCTATGTTTTAACGTGCAGAGGAGATGAAAAATTAAAAAATTCAACATGAAAATAATTTTATAGTTATGTTTGGAATTTATTTATCTATACTATATGTTGTAATAATAAATTTTCTAATTGATAATGTGTTTTAATAGTTCTTATAATGCTATTTCGTCATGTTTTATTCTTGGTTTCTTATGAGTGTCTATTTTATTCCCTTATATTTTGTTTTGGTATAGAGTATTTGAATGAAATTTATTTTTAAGAAATTGAAATTTGTTAATTTTTTTATAATAGACCAGGAAAACTAGTATTAATGTGGTTTTAAATAATTTTACCTGATAAAAAAAAAGAAAATCCATTTTTTCACATAAGTTATCTTAAAATAGACATGAACAGAAAATAATAATGAGCTTCTTCACATTGGATATTTTATAAATAACATTGAAAACCAATCAAAAAGTTTATTTACTTTTTTCTATATTTTTAATAAATAAAAAAAAATTATTAACCACGTCAATAATAATGGTATTATGTACTAAAATTTTCAAAAAGTCAAAAATTACTGAGGGGAAATAGTATTTTCTCCACTATTGGAGTGAATATTACAATATTTTTCATACGTGACAACATAATCTAATTGAAACAAATTATTCATTGAAAAATAATTAATTTTTCAAAATAAATTCATTATTTTATATGGCTATATTTGACCTACTATCATATTTTTTTGAGGACTAATATTGATTTAAAAAACTTAATACTCAGCATGAGTGTGTTAATAGTTGTTTTTTACATGTATATGTGTTTTCATAAATTATTTAAAATTTTGGACTTAATTTAAAAATACATCACATAGATAAACAACTAATGACCTACTACACTTATTTATATATTTTGAAACTTTATAAAATATTTTTTCTCCTAAAATTTATAAATATTATGCAAATAAAGTTTCAAATACATACAAAACATTAGATGCAGTATTGGGGGTTGTTTATGTCAAATATGAGTTGTATATGTGAATTTTTTTAATGGTATGAATGATATTATGAGATTTTTTAATCAAAAACACCATTAAATTTCCAGTAAATGTTTTTTTAAAAGGGGTGGTATGTTTATATATTTTATTAATCATCCAAATGTTCAATACTTATCCAAAGACATGATATAATTTTCTTATTTTATGGTTGTTTTTATATTTTCAACATTATGGGGTCTACATGAAAAATATTATAATCACGATAAAAATATTTTGAGGAATTACACGTAATGGATAATATTTTATAAGTAATATATTTTTATGGAAACCATTAGTAGTAGTTTATATTCATACGTGATCTATATAGGGATATCTAATGATTTATTGAGTCCTTTGTGTTTAAAAAATTATATGAATGAAAAAATCCCATGATATCATAGAATCTACATAATTGGTCACTACTATTGATAACTTATCCTAGGAACTAATGTACATAATTCATTCAAAAACTCCATTTTACACTCAATAATATGTCATTTTCAATTCAAACATAAAAAAATTATGGGCATAATGAAATGTGGTATGGATTCCTGGTTCCTGTTGAGGTTCATAATTTCTAAAAATTTTCAATCCTTTTTATAATTTATTGACATTATTAGAAATGGATGGATCTTAGAAAGAGTCAAATATATCCTTCTAGGAGATTCTCAATGAAATTTGAAATGCAATTAAATGTTTTAAATTTAAGAAATGGCAATTCATAGTTTGAGGTAATAAATTAAAAAAACCCATTGATTAAAACCATGTGTCAATTAGGTATATCAAGTGAGTTATTAATCCTTGATAAAGAGGTAACATGATGGATGTATTTAGAAATGTAATGGTTGTTTCTCTTTTTTTCATTTAGCCCTGCTTTGGGTAACATTTTATGGCTATAACATAGAAAAAACCATTATTTATAATAATTATCATGATGATATAAATTTTCATGTTGAATTTATAAGAAATGATTCATTTCTTACAGGACCCAAGAATTCATTCCACAACATTAAAACCTCAAATTGTTACCCACCTCTTTATTTGAGTGGTTACATGAGGATAAGACATAAACCATGTGTCTAGGAGTTTGATCTGAAATCCTTTTAAGTAAATTCCACAAATTGTTTTTATATAAAATAAAGTTCTTTTTTAAAATATAAATTTATTAGTGATTTGGTCATTATAGTGTTACATGTGACATCCCAGCCTGACTGATCACTAAACTCGTACCTTGACCCGTTGCCAAATGACCTCAAGCATGCCTCTCCATATGCCATAGGCTATAGACTATCATTGTGGTGCTACATGTTGTATTTTGGGGATATTGTTATCTCATGATCAGTGAAGCAAAATGATATATCAAGAATAAATATATAGAAATTAAAAGAATATGTTTTAATAAAAAAATATTGGGATGTGGAAGAATAATATAAACCAACAAAATTAATGAAACCGATGCCAAATCCCTATAAAAATGTATGCATTTTCGTATTAGAATAATTTAATCTAGAATGAGGTAAAATATACAATATGATAATAATAATAGAAAAACAACCTAATGGATAACTTCAAAATAATCTTGAGTACTATCATTGTCTTGTTATTCCTATCTACCAATTAGAAAACACATCACTATAAAAGGAACCATGAACCTACAAACATGATAATATTCTCATGTTTCCTTATGTAATGGAATCCCGATAAGTGTGCATATTAAATCCTAGTAGGCCACCACCAATGGTGTCTAGATCAATCAAATTTTTGAACAAAAGAAGTTGAAATGTGTTACATCATAATTTAATATAAGAAAATAAATAATATGATAAATAAATAAAGCATTATAATTTATTCCAAAATAGATACCACAACAACTCTACCTTCTTCGGAAATTGCTTGATGATGGATTTAAGAAAACCAATAGATGTAAAATGTTAAATTAAAAGACACTATATATAATGAAATAGAATATGTTCAACCACAAACATGAACATTTTCTAGGCGATCAGGCCCCAATAATATCATCCAAGAATTTATACCACTTTTGAATCATAAAAACAACAATAATAAAAAAGCACAAGTAATCAATGAAAATAATCGATCAAATCTAGTTGTTGAAACATGATCCCATCCATCAAAATCCAAAATACAATCCCAAGGGTCTATACTGTATCCTTATATATAACTTATACTATAGAGTCCATCCAAGGCCACTTAGAATGAAATCGCTCATATTACTCATTGTACAGAAATCTCTAAGTCTAAACAATGTGTCTAACATAGGGGTCTGAGTATCCCTCGAGGCATGATGTATTCATCATTATAATGAGTTCATCCATGTTTTATCTACATGGAAACCTCTTTTACTAACTAGAATAAATTAATCCAACCAAATATACCATAGAAGGAAATATAATGAATCTCCCTCAACCTATCAGTTAGTACTAATCCATATATATCTAGTACATCCTCATCATACCTATAGTGGGTCCCATATTCTCTCATAGAACTCAAGAAAGTACAAAATTGAAGTTAATATCACATAAGTTCTTTCATTTTCATGTACATCGTGATTAGAATTCTCAACAATAATTTTATCCAAACAAAGAAAAATTTTCCATATAAAATATGGTAATAAGAACCATTCATAAATGTAAACAATATAGAAGCCAAAAAAATTAACTAAATACCAAACTATAAGAATATAAAAATGAAACATGACCACATAGGAATTATTTTAAGGAACTAAGAAAAATCTAATTTATAGGGAACATATTATATGACACAACCATATTAAAAAATAATATGGAATAAGAATAGATCAGAGCTGCCACATCTGATCACATGTAATCTTTATTTAAGAATTTGAACATGAAAATAGCATTGGAATTGAATCATTAAGCTTTAAAAAAATGTATAAAACTTAATTCAAAATGCTTATTGTTCTATATTATGGAAAAATTTCACCTCATTTCAAGTCATGAAATTGAGTAATTTATTATTGGTAAAACTAACCCTAAATCTTGGTCAATTCAAATATTATAGACCTCGGTCCCCCAAGTATAAAACATCCCCATCAGATTGGCTAAATGAATTTAGATCACCCCGGTTGGTGATTATCTACTCAATAGGTTCATAACATACATGGTAATTGGTTTAAATTAATTAATTTTACAAAATTGAGGAATTATTTGAAAATTCTAGATCCATAAAAACAACTTACAATATAAAATAGAATGAAAATAGGAGATATTTTTTGTACCACAAACCTTATACTAAGGATAATCCACATGTCAAACATCAAGCTCTGATTTGGTCAAATTTTAGAGAAATTGATGAAAAGGAACAACATCCATAAAATATGAAAAAGGATATAGCGCCTAAATAACATAGAATTAAAGGGACATAAAGTGAAATATAAGTAGAAATATGTTAGATCCTACCTAAACCATTTCAATGTTTCTATAGGTGAACGATTAGGATAACAATGAAGGGATATATCTGGAACCCAACCTTGGTGGACGAGGGGCATCATGAGTGATGAAGGATGGTCCTTCTATAAGAAAATATAATGGAAATATGGATTTCAAAGATATAATCAATTATGAAAAAATGGTCATTTCCCCCATATTACTATTTCTCACGGTTTGGCCATATGGTTGGCAAAACCGTGAACCAGTCCTACACCAAAACGTTTACACACATACCCTTAGTGGATCTAAGCATGAGGGCTAGGAGCACTATTTGGGAAATCCAAGTACAACTTGTATCACCTTCTTATGAAAACTATAATCACCCATCATGACCATGAACATCCATTCACAAGGTTAAAAAATATTTTTTGGAAGATCCTCTTATAGTAGAACATAATTCATTGTTTCTTATAAGGGTCACATTATTTTATAAAATCTATACTCCATGATGTTTTCATCATTAAAAAGTTTTTTAGACCCCTAATAATCCATAATATTGACAAAAAACAACACCCTCAGGAATTTAATCGATTCTATATACAACACATTTAAACAATAAAGTACAAAGAATTCCATTTGGATGATTTTTTTATATAATGGTAAATATAAAAAATGAAAAAAATCATAAGGAATTTAATCTATTCCAAAAAACAATAAAATCCACAATCTCCCAACCATAAAACATCTCATCCAATAGAATCATTGAGGAAAATTAGAGAACATTAATTTACAAAATTTGTTCTTTAATTCATATCCAAATAGAAATGTTGAATTAGAAATAGACAACGCACATTAATTTCTCACATTAAAATATTGTACATAATTCATATAATCTCAAGCCAAAACATGTCTTACATTGAAAAAACACTGAGATAGTTCATAGTTGAGTCATTCTTACCTTAGACACGATCACTTCAAAATATCGTAATTTACTAGGTTATATAATTTTTATTTCCAAATGATATCATAGTATTCCACTAATATAACTATTATTTAATGCATGATCATAGATATCCAATGATGATATTGCCATTATTCATAGCATAAATGGTCATTCGACTCCCAATCTACCTCAGAGGCTTGGTCGTGCTGAAATTTCATGGAAATTATTATCCGAAAAACACCACACATTAATCAACCTGAAAATGATCCATTAATTGGTTCCCCACATAAAAAAAATTATAGTAATGAGAGGTATATCTAGTTGACCCAACATTGGTCAGCTTCTCATGAAGCACTCATGTTATATGACCATTTAATTTAAAAATCTAGACCTGATTCTATTAGATGAGGCACCAAAAAATTTCCCCTATCATTCTCAAAAAAAAATTGTATCAATCATCTAGTAACATAGGTATCAAAAAACTCATTAGCTATTGTACCCATAATAAACAAGGGTTCATGACTAATTTAAAACACATGGATTATCACACATTCATTCATCACCACTATATAGTGACCAAGTATTATTATAAATTTATATTTTATCAATTTTTACGAATATTCTTCATATTAACAATGTAAATTCAGGAGGAATGTAATGGATTAGAGTCTATGGAAACATGAAACAAATTTTTATAACATTTAGAAATATATTTAATTTCTCTAGTAAATATTTTCACAAATTGTACATCTACCAAAAAAATTCATTCAAAAACACGGGAATGGAATCATAGGAAAGGTGTGATCTTGAATAAATAGTATGGGTATGTAATGTAAATTCATATGAATAACATGAAAATAATGGTATGAGAGCATGAATACATTATATAATGATCATACCCTTCATATTAAAGATCAAAATAATAAGACATTGAATAAATATGGGAATTTAATAAGATATGAATACAAAAAAATCTATATCCAAATCCAAGGAAGTGTAACATAATAATAATACATTGAATTGGGGAATACACATAGTCATATGACATAATTGAGTTATATAAGTAGAAATAGGTTTACATATTAAGATAAAGAAATGAAATAGGGCCATGTCATAGATTTTTGTACATTAAACCAGGTCCACACATAGTTTTGTGAAAATGAAATCCTGGTTACCCATAACATCGTGAACATGTAATAAATTTAATGGATAAACGTATAGACATGAAACCAAGTGCATGCATAACATTGATAACAGGAATTTATGATCACACATGACATTATAATCACATAATAAGGTTCACTCGTACCTTTTTCAACATGTAATCTGATTCCCACATAATCAAATGGAGATGAATCCATAGAAATTCATGTCATTGCGAACATGTAATAAGGTGAAGGAATATATTTATAATCATAATTAGTTAATAATTATACAATGAAATCAAAGGTGATATATTTCCCACCAATCGGATAATTAAATCATTCAGGCATATGCAACAAAAAAAATCATTATTTCATAACCCACCAAAAGAGAAAGGATCTATAAAAATAAAATCATACATCATGAAATCTAATGTGTATAATTAAAATTTCGTCAAAAAATTATCCTATAGATATGAGATATGGTTTCTATTCTTCTAATCAAATAATAACCCCAGAATAAAATGCAATATTCAAAAACAGAAAACTCAGGGAAAAGAAAAAGGTGGCATAATAATCATTCAATAAAAACATAAATCATTCAAAAAATAATATGAATGGAACAATTGGATCATTTCCTAGATAGGAATGAGTAACATGAAGTGATTTATTCTATGATTAAAAATAAAATTTTATGATATTTTTTAGACATTAATTGATTAAATTACCATTTATTATTTCCAGAAAGATAAATAAAAAAATTATTTAATTGAAAAATTTATATTAAAATTATAATAGAAAAATTATAAATAATTATTTGAAAACATTTTTGAAACCTTTTTCATTGATAAAATTTAATGATAGGGTGAATAAATTTTTAAAACCATTTCATTAAAAACTATTTGAAAAATTATAAATATGTATTGAAAATCATTTGTAAAATATTTTCTTTGAAATAATATAAAAGATTCATGAAATCATTTTGAATAAAAAAACAATGAAATATTATAAAATAAACCTGAACACATTATGTAAAAAACATTTCCATGAAAACATATAAGGGACGCTTGAAAATATTTTTTAATCTTATTTTTTATAATAACATGTAATATATTCTAAAAAATCCTTTAAATAGAAACATTCCTGGAAAAAATACATTGAAAAAAATAAGAAATTATGGAAACATTTTAAAAATTAATTCTATTAAAAGTGTTTCAATTTTTTTTTCATAAAAAGTAGACATTAAAAAATTATATTAAATCATAATTGAATTAGTGGAGGGTAAATCAATATATGTAGTATGAGGTAAAAACAACATTGCTTTTTCATGATATATGGTTAGTAAAATGACTCATTTGGAATGCAATAAGATTATTACATTGATAAAATGTGTAAAATTTAAAAATGATAAAAATATCATTTTTCTTCAAGAAATATTATTATAATATTCATGGAAACCTTTTTTTAGAAAATATGGCTTTTAAAATAAACTGATTTCAGACCGAATAGAGGGTTAAGTTAGACTTTATTAAAAGGTTTTTCATAACTATCTAATATACCATATAGTTGAAATATTTTACCAATGCATGAATATATCATTAATTACTATAGGAGAAGAATTTTTGTCATATTTTATTTGACAAGGATAACAATATTTCATCAAATGAAGCATAAACATAAGGAATCTTGATAAACAATGAGATTGTATCAATAAAGTCATAACACATGGAAAACTTTGTACCATACTCCCTAGGTAATAAAATTTAAATAAATGAAGATTAAAATATAATTAAAATAAGTAAATTAATGATATTTCATGATGAAGACATTATATAAATCTCATGAAAAAATATAGGTGCATAATATAGAATTTGTCTCCTGTAAGGAAGATTGAGTCAAAATGACATTATCAATTCGGTTCATTTTGAATCATAAACCTCAAGAAATAAATATTATCTTATAGATATTTAAATAGCAATACAGTTTTGGATTTGAAACATATAATACATTCATTGGTAGTATACACACCACACAAATGAAAAGAGAGGATATTGATGCATGTATCACACTGAAAAATATGTTAGAAGAAATCCCTTATCCTTGAATTTTAAATTTCCTTGTACTCAAAAGAACCTCATGTTTAGTAAATATATGTTTATTATGAAAATTACAGAACCATATTATTTTATCTAATTCCATATCTTATTTTTGTATGACATTATATTACACTATTGATAACATTTGTATGTTATGTTTGTGTTTTGGATTATATTTTTTTTATTTTTTGCATATGTATTAATTTTTGAAAATAATTTTTCATTGTATATATATATTAATTTATAAAATATAAAATATGATATTAATATCATTAATAATCCGTATATGTGTATGTCAATAATCTATATAATATATAAGTTTAAAATTTAATACACTGTTCCTGGAGATGGTAGGTTGTACGTATGCATGAAAACTGATTCTGTTTTATTGACCTATTAAAAAGAAATTGTAAATGTCTTATTTATATATGAATATTTGTATATATAATATTTATATTATAATTATAATGTCATATATATATCATATAATCTTACAAAAAACTATCCTTATTAAATTGAATATAGTTTGTGAATGAACCACATTTCTTGGATATGGCTTTAGTCAACACTTCCTCAAAAAAATTATTTTATTTTTACAATCTGTAAAGCATTAGGTTATTTTTAATTGTAAAATTATTGAATAATAATGCGATTAAAAATTTAATATAAAACAAATACAAATATAGTTTCCATTGTAATTTCCACCATTTGTGGCTCTAAATGAAAAAAATTAATAATCATTTTTTTGTAAGGTTATACTACGTTGTACACATAAACAGTGTGTTTGTTACACATTAGATGGAACTGTGTGAAATTTTAGCTCCAAAACGTATAATAAAAACCTACTAGTATATGGATAATAGAGGTTTTTTATAAAATAATTTAATATAAATTGTTTAGGTTGGGGATAATATAAATAAATAAAAGGATCTTGAGAGAATATGTTACATCTTAATCATTTAACTAATTTTGGTTTGTGCCAAATGTAATCCTTGGATTTATTTCATCAAAAACAATGATTATAAAAGGAATTATTTTTTTGAAGTGTATTGGGTAGATATTGGCTGATCCTATGTTATTAGAGATGTGTGATCATTGGGGATTGTTTGTGGCCATTTATAGGGAATGGAAATGACAACATTAAATTTTTTAAAACATGTTTTGTGTTTCCTCATTTTACCATTAAATTTTATTCCAAACAATAACATCCTAGTTCCAGGGGCTGCCCAAAGGTTTCCTATACCCAGTTTTTCCCTTAGACTCATGCGCATTTCATTGAATACCAGAGAATTCTGACTTGCAATTAGGTCCTTGGGGGTGATAGTGGGAAAATTATATCATCCTTGGAAATGTAACACAGCGGAAACAAATATATAATAGTTTCAAATTCATTAATTCAATAAAATAAGTAAAAAATGGAATAATTAAAGTCAATAAACGACTGGAGAACATAAATTAATGATTCATGTCACATATTACCTGGAAATCATTTAAATAAGTCACAATGGTGGAAATAATGGACTAAACCGAAGTACATGAACACAAATAAACACTAGCAGTATCACATGCCACAACATGGCCTCATGCTTCCCATCTCCACAACAATCAAGTACCTAATGTATAAGGGTACTTTCCCATATCTCTACCTGCAACAATATAGTTTGTTTGGTCCCAAATGAATGACCCAAACAGTGTGTGATATGAATCCCCGTATCCATCCACCCGAAAAATTGTTCCTAACTGTCAGTTAATATATATAGCATGAAAAATGGAAAATGTATTAATATAAATGAATGTACTAAACATTAAACATTTCAATAGTCTCAATCTAAATTCATTTAAATTTATTAATTAAGAAAAAAAACATTCTCATGAAACCCTCTAGGATGTACTCATAGTCTAACCCCTATGGTTCAACCTAGACAACGACTCACTAAGGAAGCAATCCCTGTCAATTCCCCCCATGTCCAATAAATGTAACTATAGACTCTTTGAGGAAAAATTAAACTTCCAATTTCCAATGTTCTCTCACAAAGATATACTATAGACCCTCTGAGGGTGAAATCACACCCATCCCCCCAATGGTCTTGGAATGGTGAAAGGTATAACAAAGCACTATGGGGAATCCCTCAGTATCCATTCCCTCTATAGTCTAACTATACTAGGTTCCCATAGCCCTATGCAATTCATTTGGGAACAAAAATTATTAAAAATCCATAGAAAAAATCAAATACTACTTGGCTAAATAGCTACTATGAACATCACAAGATTTTGATATAAATAAATCTATCCTAACAACTCTAGGCATGGGAAACATAACATCCTAAGAGGCAGTTCTAGACCCAACAACCAATATCAATCAAACATCGGAAAACACATCCATAGAAAGGTATTAAATATTGTTCATAATCAAACATCATTACTCAATGAAAACAAATCATAGCTGGAGTTAATAGGGTTTAATTCATAAACACGCAATACCCTAAACTAGGGTATTGGGAACTTTTTACACATATGAATCCAAGAAATCTACAGAGAGGTACAAACCACCATTCTCAACATTTTATGATCGATATAATGGAACATAATCCATTTAATATACCTAAAACATCATAGATTTAGAAAAACATAAAAAATGATCAACCATGAATAACTCGCATAAAGGGAGAAATAAAGAGGAGAGGCACTATACGAAGGCAGAAATCCCCAAGGAGATTTCAATGAAATCTGAAGTGTTTTATTCAGAGAACAGACTACATATTGGTGGATCACAGGATAATTGTCACTCCTGGATGATCCTATTTGTACCAATGATAGAAGAATTCATTTCTGGGTATTATACATGACCCCAATCTTTTTAAAAAATAAAAATATGGTGTTTTTCCTGAGGATACACAACGTTTATATTACATTACCGGGATCTACTTTAGGAGGTCCCTAGGTAACCTCACACGTCCATATACTTGGCCATTACACTGCCATTACACAACTAACCATCGTGACTGAGTACACGACATGTACCCTAATGCACACAATGTGTACATATAAATTTTCAAAATTCTTCCATTTTCTCAAATACATCTGAAATCAAGATCCATTCCTAAAATGATGATCCAAGATCTTACAAACATCCGCTTAAAGAAATTAATCAATGAATTTCCATAAAAATGATGCACAAAAGAATCATCAAATAGCTCCAGCCACTGCAATCATAAATCAGCCTACCTCTCCCATGTCTTATCATATACTAACCCGTTCTGCCACAACACCCTTTCCATATGAATCTACTGGCCACAAAGAACCTTCAGGCTGCAATAAAAAAGCTGGATTGTATGCTCCACGACCAATGCAGCCACCTCCAACTCAACCTCCATGGTGGAAAAAACAAGTGATATATCTGATAAGTAACGTCATAGTTTAGGAACATGGAAGTCATCATGCGTAGCCTGGTACCTATGAGGTAACATAAATTTATAGAATGAATGCACGACCATCTCCCAAAACCCCGTACTACTCATTGTATCTTGGTGAAATCATTCCATGTCTCTTAATCAACATGTGTCTCACTCTCAGTGTAACACATATAATAACCCGATCTCTGACCTCGAACTCTTGGGGCCATCTTTTTTTATCAGCATAAGACTTCTATTGTGATTGTGTAGCAGCTATACTCTTCTAAAACAACTCCACCAACTCCCTTTTTTCCTGGACAAGAGTATGTCCTAAGGTAGATTCCAATTCTGCCTCTATTAATGATAAGTTTGATCAGTATAGCCTAATGTAATGAGCCTTATATGGTATCTTCTGAATAGTTTCTTGAAAACTATTATTGTAGGAAAACTCCACCATAGGTATATTATTCTATAAAGATCCTCTAAAATCAAGGACACTTGCTCGAAGCATGTCCTCGCGCACCAGAATTGTACGATATGAATTGTCTTCTATCAGAGGATGGTAAGATATAATCAGATGTACCATTGTACACAGAGGTCATTGTTGTTCCTGCTAGACCCAAGAAGAAAAATGGTCATCCATCTCTAAAAAATTGGAGTGTAGAACACCGTGTAAACAAAACTCTATCAGATTTAAAATCATCCCACCTCACCAAAACTGATGGTCTCTTCGAATGGTAAGAGGTGTCCAACCTTCGTGTGTTTGTCAATGAACACCCAAATTGCATCATTTCTTCAAAGGGGCCTCGTTAAACCTATCAAATATTCCATCACAACAAAATTCTAATTCCACTCGAGAATAGTTAAATGATGTAAAATCATTGTTGTTCACTGATGCCTTGCGTTCACTTGATGATAGGTAAACAAATTATGAAAAAACATGTAAAATATCTCTTCATACGTGGACACCAATACCAACATTTTAGATCTCGATTCATCTTACTGACACCAGGATGAACTGCCCAAACTGAAGAATGAAAATCCTACATCAACTCCATCTTTTTGAATACTAACACATAAATGCGCCAAAGAAAATGAAAGATCTCATTCTCACCTACGGACCATCTAGGAATAGATTCCTCTCTTAGAACACACTGTTGTAGGACCAGTCTTTCATCATCTGATTGATTCCTCATTCTGACTCTGTCATGATGAGTAGAGGTAATAGCCGGAGAATAATGAAATGTATTCTGCTATGTGTCATGAACATCCAAATGCATCTTAGAAAATAGATACATAAGATTCCACTCACTACTAGCATACTAAATTGCTATAATATGGGTCCTCTTGCTCAATGTATCAGTTACTACAATGCATTTCATAGGTGTGTAGGCAAGCTCAATGTCAAACGACTATAACCCATATGCAACAAATCCTTCCCACTTCATAATCACTTCTCCCAGTTTGATACATGAGGCATCATAGTAACCATTATATCACTCTATCAGCTCTTGAAAAACTTGTATTTTTGTTGAAGTAAACCTCAAATTGGCTCGAAAAAGGGTGAATCACAGTAATCTATCTACTGGTACATCGCTCCCTTGTTATTCAAACATGTCAATGGTGATCCTAATATATAAAATACTTGTATGAAATTCTTGTCATTACCATCCATCAAAATAAAACTATGTACCTAAAAGATATATTTAGGATGCTCCCAGAAAACTACTTCTCTGACATTCTCTGGTTCTATTGATATTAATGTGTCTAGGATAAAATGACACAAGAATAGAATATGGTCCATCCAAATGTTGTATTTTGAGATCTTATCATATAACTGATTCTCTATCAGTTACTCAAAATGATCTCAATATGGGTATCATGGTCTTGTCGAGTGTTATAGTACACCAAGACTGTGTCATCAAAAAACCCCAAAATGGATTACAAGTATGGATGGAACTCTCAGTTAATCAATTCTATAATAACTATAGGTGTGTTCATGAGAACAAACGGCATAAGAACATACTCGTATAGACCATACCTACTCCAAAAGGCTGTATGTGCTATATCAGATGGTCTACCATGCAACTGATGATAACCAGATATCATGTAAATCTTCGACAACACACAGGCTCTTAGAAGATGATCAAAGAGATCATCAATGCCCTGTAACGGATAACGGGTTTTGATGGTCAACTAGACAAGCTCCTGATAATCTACAAAATGTATGATGGTAATGATAGCCTTCATGAAAACATGACAGGTGGACCCCAAGGAGAAGAACTGGGTTGGATGAAACCATTTGTCTATAACTCCTCTGACTGATTCTTGAGCTAATGTAACTATGGTGTAGCCATCCTATAATGATTAATGAACATTAGTGAAACTCATGTAACATGGTAAATAGAGAAATATACCTATGTTTCCAGAGGTAAACAAGAACATTTTTCTGGAAAGACGTCCCTGAAATGTACCACCATCTGAGGAATGTCTATCTTTGAAGTCCCTTATTCATCAAAATACAAACTAACAATTTGGGATGTAAATCCTCCAAACACATGATGCTCGAGTGCCACTATGATCTGCTGGACATCCAACCCCCTTATGTAGAAACAAACTGCCCTCTTGTGATGTTAACCTCACCCTATATTGATAGCAGTCAACAACAGATTATTAGGGAACCAACCAAATCATTCCCTGAATGACGTCATATCCTATCATCTCAAAGAATTAAAGGTCCCATAAAATGTTACACCAACCAACCACAAGAGGGAAATCCTTGTACTGACATACCCTAGTCATTCTAGTCCCCAATGGAGTCTTCAACGTCAAGATATCATCAAAGGTAATGATACATATCCCATTGCTCTCCACAATAGCAACAACTATGAATCTATGGGAATACCTAGTATCGAAAAATAAAAAAGTTAAAAACAATGAAACATGAATCATACCTCTAACTGTAGAGAGTCTATGATCTTTCTTCTACCGAGTCTACTCTTGCGTAAAAGCATGTATGGTGTCACGACCCTGTGATGTTGTCTGAGAACCAGTATCACAAGCTGTAGGTGAGAAAATATGACTGAAATGCTGAAGATGACCCCTATCGCCTCAAGATCGTAAGTCAACTGCATCTCTTTAGAAATGTGGTGACGTATTCCCACACATCCTACATTGGTAGCATACCACTGGGCTACTTGAAGAAGTATTCTTCCTACTAAGATCTCCACACATAGACTCCCTTCGAAGATTCATGTTGTCTGTTAGAGGGGTACCAACTCTAAATGTCGATCCTACCATTATCATAGCCCCAAAATCCCATAGGCTCTGCTCTTTTATCTGAACCAAGTTGACTATAGATTTTATGGAAGTCAACTGGAGAATTTTTACATGAGATTGGATGTCATTCCAAATACCATCCTCAAAATAAATCTCCCGATATAACTCATCACCGCTGGAATGGGTGTGAACCACTGAAAATATATTAAATTAGATGAATATTGCATGACTGAGAGAGTACCATGCTCCAAACTGAAGAACTCTAATGATTTGCTGGCCCTCAAAGACATCAGGTAGAATTAATCATAAAAGGCATGCTGGAACTCGTCCCAAACCATACCCTACTAGAGACCTACCGGTGATAACACTTCCAACCATCTCTTTGCAGAATCGAGAAGCATGTAGGTAGATAGATTCTCCCTCTTCTCTGGAGGCATCTATAGATGTTTGATGATCAACAACAAGGCATCTAACCGTGACTCTGTAGCCTCATGTCCTTCATCACCCTATAATATGGGAGTATGGTGTTACTGAAAACCCCATGTCAACTCTGCCATACATGGGGAGGGATGTGGTGCTCCCTAGAATGTTTGCATGAACTTCATGAACCCTTACCTGAATTGTGCATAATTACTTGTATCTTGAATGATGGTTGGTGCCATGACGGGCATGGTGGGAGGATTTGAGGGTAGTCCATGATCTTCTAAATCTGGTGTCTAATCTGTTCCTTGTATCTAGTGTACAACAGAATGAAATCTCTATGGAATCACTCTTCAAGGTCAAGGTCACAACATAGTTCTAGATTATCATGGACTAAAACATAGACATGCAAGAAGGGGATAAGAGCAAGAATTAATTAATTAATTTTTCAAATTGGGATACACAGTGTGTGTGACCCCTACATATTGTGTCTCCCAAAGCCTATAAATTGGTGTTTACTTCTTCCAAACATGGTCATGTAACATCCCATACACATCGAATGTTATCCATTGACACAACTTCTTCTTGAATCCATTCCCCATTTCCATGTTTTTCTATATGGATATACCACATGGTTCCCTCCTGGTGAATAATACATGGCATGCCCACCATAGAAAGGGAATGTACTAGTTTACATTAATCTACCCATGGTGTTGGTTACACAATTGGATACAAAATCCCTACAACATGGCGTGTTTATTCTAGACACAACATGTACTATAAGGATTTCATTGGATCATGCCATTATTCACACGACTATATACATGGTCTCTACAAAATTGTGTGTACTCCCAATACACAATGTGTTCCACCACAAAAATCTTAACCTCATTTCCCTACTCAAACATTCAGTCACACAGTTTAAGGACTACAAGGAATGTACATAAAGTACACGATGTGTACTTAAGAAAAGTAGATCATTCTTGAATGGAAGGATACATGAACTGTATTAATAATTACAGTCCATGTATTCTTGGTTTTTCCATATTTTAATCCTCATAATCAACTCCATTGACCAATTAAAAAAACAGTAATGTTCCAAATTTTGATCTGTGGGGGCCCATACACCTTGCGAATCAATCCTTTGACTCATATTCATGTGTATCACAATGTATATCAGTGAAATCAACAAAATAATATAATAATTTGGGATCCATGAGGGCCCATAACACCCTAGGGACCAATGTTTGGTGTTCATCCAAAATAAACATTACATATTAGCAATACCATAACAAAAAAGAAGGTATTCAATCATGGAGTCTATTACAACATCATGAAAATCTTTCACAACATCTATCACTACAACATGCAACCAGTAATTCAACCTAAATTAAATGAAATGAATTCATGACATGTGACCTCTAGAACATGTCTATATAATGACTGAGATGGAATACCCTTATCTCATTAAGTTGTAACAAAAATAGAACCTAAATAATATCAATGATAATATAAAAAACATGTTAATCAACAAATGGAAAAATCATATCAAATGTAACAATTGAAAAACAAGAATATTTCAATAATCAAGGTAAATGATCTTTTCCATATACACGTGTTACCTACTCCTAGATAGAGCTTATAACCATGTACATATTCCATCATATCCCAGTCTCTAGGCTCCAAATAGTATGTCAAGATGAAAAGAATGCCTATGATACCACTTTGTATTTTCTTAGTTATGGGTGATGCCCAATGGTTCCCTATACATGGTTGGTCCCATGTCCTCAAGTGTATTTCCCCAAATTAAAGAGGTTGAGGAGAAGTAGTGAGGTTCATTGGGGGTGATCGTGGGTAAATTATGTCTTCATTGTCAGAGTAACATAGTAGTTTAAGACAGATAACCAAACTATAAGAAGTAATACCATATAATAAGTAAACACTGGAAAAATGAAAGTAAATAAACAAGTAGATAAGATATAATAATTATTCATGTCACAAATATCTAGGAAAGCAGTCAAACATTCCATAATGCTATAAATACAGGACTAAACCATATTACAAGAAAACTAATAATCTTTAGTAACATCTCAAGCTTAACCATGGATCCATGCTCCCCAACACCATTGCAATCGAGTACCAGAATTAAAAGGGAACATTGCCTTATCTATACCTGCAACAATATAATCTGTTTGGGCCCAAAAGCATGACCCAAACAAGGTGAGAGACGAATTCCATTAGGCAACCACCCAATGATATGTGCCTAATTTTCAGTGAAAATAAATAGCAGGAAAAATGTAAAACTATATAATAAAAAAGGAAGCACTAAAAAGTAAACAGTCCTACAGTCTCAAACAACATTCATCAACATTTTTAAATTAGTCAACCACACATTCACAAGAAACCCTCTAGGTTGTTCTCACAGGCTAACCCATATAGTTCAACATAGACATTGACTTTTTGAGGAAGCACTCACCGTCGAATCCTCTTTTGGACTTTATTGATATCTGTTGACTCTCTGAGGTAGAACTCAATGTCCAATTCCCACAGTGGTCTCAGAATGTTATTCTACAGACACTCTGATGTAGAACTCACATCCATCCCATACATGTTGTCTCAAGGGTGAAATTTATAACATACACTCTAGGGAATCCCTCAGCGTCCAATCACCTTATGGTCTAACTACACCAGTATCCCACTAACCTATGTAATTCATTATTGCACAAATGACATATTTTATCCAATGTAAAACTCAAATACTATGTGGCTAAAATGATAAAATGAACATCAAAATCATGTCAAAAAACAATTCCATCCAAACTACACAAGGCATGATAAACATAACAGCGTAACAAGAAATTCTAGACCAAACAGACAGTATCTATCAAACATGGGAAAACACATCCATGGAAAGGTAAATAACACAACTCATAATCAAACACCCATACTCAAGAAAAACAATCACTGAAGGCATTAATTGGGTCTAATTCCTAAACACACAATACCATATAATAGGGCATTTGAATCTTTTTGAAAATATAAATCAACGACATCTACGGAAATGAACAAGCCACCTAAATCGACATTGTATGATCAATATAGTTGATCCTCAACCTTTGAATTTACCTAGAACCCCACAGATCTACTAAAATATCAAAATCGTTAATCTATGAATATCTCATGTGGGAGGATAATATAAGAAGAGATGCTCTAGAAGAAGAAATAACTCAGGGAGGTGATTTCAATACAATGGATGAAAATTGATTCAATGAATGGATTTTGAATTGGGGGCTCAGAGGAGAATCGTTGCTCCTAGAATCCCCTAGAGGAAAGGTGTCTAGAAGGAGAAATTTCTAGGAATTAGGCATGATCCTAGTCCATTTAAAAATTAAAATTAAAATATAATGAATGTTCCCTGGGGGTACACAAAGTGTATAAGATTTACTAGGACACTCTTTAGGCAGTCTTCGTGTCACCTCACATGGCCAATTACATGGCCATTACATGGATATTGCATGGCTACCTACGGCGAATGAGTACATGTCGTGTACTCCTAAGTACACGACATTTACTTATGAAATTTCCAATTTCTCTAGTATTTCTCAAAAACTCTGAAAATCAAGATTCAAAACTGAAATGACGGTGCAGGTTCTTATACAAACAAACAAATATCAATAAATTATGTTTAATTGTTGAATATTTTTCATTTAATGGTTTTTTACTAGGATATTGGTCATTTATAATCATAAATTTTTTGTTTTTTACATTGTAAACCTAATGTATCTTTTAATTAGTGTAATTACTATCTATAAATTTCAACAATATTTTGTGCAAAAGGAAAAGATTAAAATTATTGACATTATAAATTATTTTGATTACAACTATAAAACGAATTTTAGATAAATTATAATAATATTAGTGGCCAAAATATATTTATAATTAATCCTGCTGGTGGGATGATATTGTGTGTTTTAAGTAAAAACATCAAAAAGTTTGATATGATTATATAGCCCATATCAATGTGAAATTTATTCCAATGACCTAAATAATATTTATTTATTAAATTATTCTCTAAATAAATTTTTAAAAATATTTTAAATATAATTTAATATTATAAATGAATTTGGGGATAATGGTGGATTGAATTGAAATTAAGTATTTTTAACTTTTCATTTAAAAAATGAATCCTTGTTGAAAAGTTCTAATAAAGTATCCTCACCTAATTTTTTAGTATCTATTTCAATTATGATTTTTATTTTTGAAAACATTAATCTATCAGAGTCCCAAATAAAGTATATAATGTGGGTTCCCCATTAAAAGGAGATCACAATATCATTATAAAAATATAGGTTTTGAGCATAAAATTATGGTTGTTCTTATCTACCATAAATAAAATATATTATATTATAATAATTTTTTGAATAAATAACATATATATTTAATTAATATCATTCAATATTAGTAATAAATTAATCTTATTAGTATAAATAATATTTTCAAATAAAAATAAAAATTTATTAAATTTGTGCCTTTATATTCATTTGGTTTCTTTATTCTATTCTGATTGATAGGTTCCCAATGAATTAAACTATATATATTCATAAGTTAGTTAAGAATGTATTAATTAGTTCAATTTTCATGTTGTATCTCGTAAAAAAATAGTATTTTAAAATCAAATTATTTTTCTATGACACTCGGTCATGCGTGTTGTGTAGGCCATCACGGAATGCCATTCTTGCTTGTAATATAAGCTATCATCGGTGTTAAATGTAGAGAAAGTGAAAATTTATGTTGCATGCAGTGCACGAGAAACATGTGGTTGTGTATAATGCAATATAGGCATAATTATTTAATATATAATTCAAAATTTTATTGTTTTTGTGAAATGAAAAATAGCAAAAATAGTAGAATAATTTTAAAAATCATTTCACAAAATCTCATGTTGTTACATTATACACCCCTTAAAATGAATTTCACCATCGAAATTCATCTGGGTTATCAATGGTTTAATACAAGAAATTTTCATTCATAGAAACCAATATCACAAGAAGGAATACAAAAACATCCCTTTTCATGGTAATGTTGGAACCATGATAGTTACAAAAATTAACTTATTATGAGATCACAATAGAGGAGAGAATATGTGGTCAGTGAAATCATGGACATGGAAGGAAAATACTACCATCCTTTTCATATTTAATATGATACAGAAATGAGTTTGGATATATTTAACTATCAAATGTTAATAAATCATTGTAGACATAAGGGACTCTTTAATTTATTTGTAAAGTATGCACAATGATGAAATTTTATTATTGAAGATAATTTTTTCATATGTTGAAGAATTTTATTGAAATAATATACTTGTGTGATTTCATGAAAATGTATCAATTTTTTGTTTATTAACTTCACCTCAATACCAAAAATACAAGGTGACATTTTCATTCTTGAAGTACTAACAGATCATGAGAACATAGATATTCCATCTATTTTGTTATCAGGTATCATGTAAATACTATTCAATATTGATAAATCCTAATATAGATAGATAAACATTTAATCTTTCTGACATCATCTATCATTAAACATAAAAATTACATAAATTTTTACCAATATAACCCTTCCATATGATTAAAATACAAAATATTAATAAGAACATCATGAAATTATGTTATCATTGATTCATCATATATCACAAAATATTACATGGTTGTCAAATTCAAAAAAAGTTAATACCCTCATCATAAATCATATTGAATCCAGGTAATAACTATAATTAACGTATATAATTTTGGAAAACATGCATACTTCAATAATAATAATGTTAATTCATATATTCAATTAATCTGAGAAATATAAAAATTCATCAATGCTGACTGAGACCACTTCTTAGATAATCATTTCCAGGGTAATATAAAATGTCAAATTTACATATTCACATCCAAAAAACCATTATTTAAACTCTATTATCTCAAATTCTATCATTAATTATGGTTTCCCTTCCCTTAATCATTACTCATAAAACATTATCTTTCAATTTCAAAATATAAATACATCACTAATACAATGTTATTCATAACCCAATACTGATTATTCATCAATAAATTCCATAATGAATTTTCCAATAATAAGACATATGAACAATTCTCAGGTTTCCTCAATATCAATATAATGATTCTTCATATGTTTAATGTAATGGGTACTAGAAGAACATAACATACAATTCACATGTCTTTTGTCCTATCATTATCTTTTGAAGTATAACCAATACTCAAACCACCTTCCTAATTCTCATTTAGATATTTCTACTAGGGAAAATAATTTTAATAATTATGATACATTAAGAATTTGAAACATTAAATATTAAACATGTACTTTCTTCTTCTATCCATTTACTATAATAATAAATCATATTTTGAGAAACACTTATCATATTAGGATATCATATATTGATGAAAAATAAATTATAGGGTGTGTAAATCTTGGATCATACATCTTTAATGTATAACACATTATGTTTATCATTTGTCATTAAATATTAATACTCTATATAAATATTTCAATTCTGTACATATAATGATCATTAATTCCCAATGAAAATCTCTTGGGAGTGTCAAACTATCTGTCATAAAAAGCCTATTGTCATGAACCAGGTTACCCTATGTCTGTCTTAGTTACCAATTTCATAGTTTTCCCCTAGGAATAACTGTTCCAAACCCATGAACACTTGTATTATAATTATATGGATGTATTTCTGGGAAACCAATAACTCAATCTTTTTAAAAATTTCTAAAAAATATATCTAAATGTCTATACATATTTATAAATAAATTTAATATATCAGTAGACATATCGTATGAAATAAAAATTGCAATCTCACTGATCTTTTCTCATCCATGTTACCAAAGGTCTACTAAACCATTCCTTTGGTGGAAAATATAGAAACCATTTCCTAACATAAATCTATTTTAATTTTTTTTTTGAATATACTTCATATTAAAAAAGTACATACCTAAGGATATAATACATAAGTGGATTTGGAAACCTGAAAAAAAAATTATAACTTGGTTAAAGATTTTAAATGTATATAGTAATGAAATTCCCCAATTATACATATACATATAATAGTCCTTTATAACCTAGGGAATGTAAAAATAAGAATGGTTTGATCATGGATGATCAACAATGGTAAAAAATGGAAATGAATTGGGATATCAATAAGATAAGGGTATGAAAATGTGATCATATCATTTGAATATCATTAACTAAATATCAAATATCAAAATCCTGTGATGCACCAAAAATATTTGAATTTCATAAGACATGAATCCGGGTGAAATCAATTGATTATACTCTAGACATGTAAAATCTAAACAAGTCTTGTAATTTTTTCATACACACCAATGTATAACGTTGAGATCATATATGAGTTGAAATAGGTTCTAATATTGTCTTAATTCGCTGAAATCAAGCAGTCTCATAAACATATGGGCATGAAACATGTCAATGTATAATTTTTTTATCATTCCATCATGTTCACCCATAACACAGTAATCATGTAATCGGGTTCATCAATAATCGTATTGACATGAAACCATGCACATTCATAATAGTCTGAAAATATAATCCTATTATCACTTACAGTTATGAACACATAATAATGTTCACTCATAAAATTCTGAACATGCAATCATGTGCATGATTAATCATATAGAGATGCAACCAAGACTATGCATAACATTGTGAACATGTAATCTGGTCATGCATAACATTTATACTCAAAATTCATCGATCATTACCCAATTAATATGATAATTAAAAGTTCTCATTCGTTACAAAATTAAATCAGTCATACATGTGCTGTAAAACCATCATCATATAATATCCCATAAAAATAGATGGGTTCTATAAATATCAAATCATACCCCATTAAATGAAATTGGAATCATTAACATTTAATCACATAATAAAATATATAAATGTGATAGTTTTCATAATCATTTCATCAAATCATAACCCATGAAGATAACCGAGATTCAGAAGCATATAACTCATGTAAAATAAATGGGTTTTTTGAGTATAATTCCCTAAAAATTTAACAATTCCAGATGAAATATGAATGGATCCTTCAAAAAATTTCTTAATAGGGGATGATTGAAATAAAATATTGAAATATAAAAAGAAAATTAAAATATAAAGATATTTTAAAGACATTTTTTAGTAAAATGTTCATCTTTGTATGAAAAAAGGCTCATTAAAACATAAAAACATTTTAAAAAAACATTATCCTGAAGATAAAAATTTTATTTTAAAAACCAAAAATTTAAAACCATATAGAATCCTTTTTATTTGATAAAAAATTAAATAGATATTCAATAAGTTTTAAATAGAATTTATTTGATGATACTCCAAAAAGATACAAAATAAAAAATTAAAATAAATTTAAAACCATTTTCCCTAAAATCATATAAAATTATCTTGAAAAGGTGATCATAAAAAATTTCTATGAAATCTGATGAAATAATCATGAAATAATTTTGTAAATAAATTTACCTGGAAACATATAAAGGAATCTAGAAAACATTTTCGAAAACCATTTTCTGTAATATTCGTCAGAATACAGTAAAAACCAATTGAATGAAACTATCCATGAAAAATTATTTCAAAAAATAAATAAAAAATGAAAACAAATAGAAACCCATTTCATTGAAATTTATTTATTAAAAAAAATTCTTAGTAATTATATTTACAAACATGAAACAATTGATTCAAAAAATTTACAATGAATAAATGCATACAAGTCATGGCTAGTAAAAGGAACATTCCTTATTCACCGTTAAATGCTTAGAAAATGTCCACATTCAAAAAATGAATATAACGTTCCATTGAAAAGATTGGTAAAAGAATAAAAATGTAAAAATTCTTTTACTATTCAAAGGAGATCAGTACAATATTCTTCGATGTACATTATAGAATACATGAATTTCAACGAATTCTGATTTATAAATGATGAGAGTGTAATGTCAGGATTTCATAAAAACTCATTTATGAAAATCATATGTACCAAAGACTGGGAAATTAGTATAAATTTATTATTATATCATTAATAACAATAGGATAATCATATTCATGATATTTCATAAGATATAGATCGTATATTTCATCAAAGAAGTTATAAACATTAACAATACCAAAAAAAGAAGAGATAGTTTCAATAATCACATACCAAATGTTAAAATTAACCATACTACCCATGTAATAAAATGGAATTAAATGAATCGAAAAAAATATATAAAATAATGAGATTTTTGATATTATATTTCAATGGATGTATATAAAACTCAAGGAAATATATTGGTGAAAAATGTGTCTTGTGATTCAAAGAAGTACGATTGAGACATAATTAATTTAACGATTTTGTATGTTTTGAAAACTAATCACCTTGAATTTAATATCATGAAATGGATATTTTAATACCAATAAATTTATGTAAAATAATCATACAATACATACAACGTAATTTTACACAGCACAAAAATTTAATGAGTGTTGATTAAGGCTTTTATATCACAAAAATAAAAAGTGATACCAAATCCCCTTGCATTACATCTTCACTCTCTTTGTTCTCATAATGAACATAATATATAAAAAATATAGGATTATATTAAATATTTTAAATAACCATATTATTATATTTAATTTAATATTTTTTTATAATGTCTTTATATTACCATTATTTATATAATTATATGTTATGGATACATTTCAGGTATTATTCGCTTTGTTTTTCACATGTGTCCAAATTTGTTATATAATTGGTCATTTTCTTATATATGTAATTACAGAATGTACAAAATGATATAAATATCATTAATATTCAATATATGAAAAAGATAATATTGTTCATAATATTGATGTATGAAATATAAAACACCATTCATGTAGACAGTAGGTCATAACACATTAATGTTGCATCTGTTTTATTGATGTCTTTTATGAATGAGATTAAATGAAATAATTGTATATTTATATATGTATATAAATATATTATTTTATAATTAATATTTTATATATATCATATAAGTTAAATAATCATATGATTAATTCATTCTATGTAGTGTGTGAACAAATCACATCGCTTTGAGGGGGCGATAGTCCACAATTTCTCAAACAAAATTATTTTATTACAAAATATTGAAAGCATAATGGTTTATTTTAAATAAAAAATACATAAGAATAAAGGAAATATATATATATTATATGTAATATATAAATTTATTTTTCATCATAATTTCCACCATGAAATGTGGTAATGGAAAAATAAACCATCATCATTTCATTATATAGTAGTTCGCAGTAAATGTAAATTGTTTGTCTATTACCCATTAGATGGATGTGTGTGTAATTTTATGTCAAAAAAATTGAATAAAAAATACAAAACATATTTGGAATACATGGTTTTTATCAAATAATTCAAAATTAACAGTTTATGGATATGATAATGGAAAAAAAGGATCATTAGAGATGATGCGACCACTTCATCAGGTAACTTCATTTTTTTTCTTCCTAAAGGATATTTGGATATATTTATCACCAATGGGATGAATAGAGGTGGAAAATAGGGATTTTGATAATTTTATTGGGTAGATCTTGTCCGATCATAAATGTTTATAAAGGCGTTAAGAATAGTGAATAATGGTGGCCTATTATTAGTGAGGGAAATGAATCACTTATCATTTTTAAAATAGATTGGAGTACCCTCGTTTTCACATAAAAAATACATAAAAACAAAAGGCACAATAATATAAGGTTAATTAAAGAATAATGGCTTTCCAATGAGTGTTTAACAAGTTCCTATGTCATTTTGGATCTTATATTTAAGGTTTTCTACATAACATAATGTTTATTATAGTCATTGTAATTAATTTGAATCACTATGACAAATATTTTTGGAAACAAAATATTCCATTATTATATATTATAAATTTTTCAGATTAAAAATATGGAATCAATTTTTCCAAATAATAACAACAGAAGTAGAGGAAAATAATTTTAAAATAATACCGCTCACAGGACAACACTACATGTTTTTAAATTAAAAACATCCAAAAGATTTCAAATTTTTTTATTCCTAACATCCAATTGAATTTGAATCCATTGAACTTAATGGGAATAATTTATAAAAATATTATGTAATTAATCATTAAAAATTTTAATTTATCCTTATAAATAAATAATATGAAAATAAAAATTTTATTTAAAATTTGTTATTTTTATTTATTTATTAAAATTGAATCCTTAATGTAAAATACCAAAAAAATCATAAATTAATTTTTTTACCATGTTCTATGATGATGTTTATTTTAACATATTAATTCAATAAATGTTCCCAAAATACGATTACTAATGGATTCTCAAATAAAAGGAGGTAACACTATCATTATTAAAATAATTTTTTTAAGAATAAAATTCGGTTTTTTTATCCTATATCTATAGAACCTATTATATGATTTCTAAAAAAATATTTTTTTTATATCTAACATAATTATTAATTTAATATCTCTCACTATTTGTAATTAATTTAACCTATTAATATAAAACTTCATTATAAAAAATGGATTATTATAAAATCATCCCCTTTATATTAATTTGGTTTTGGTATTATTTTCAAATTAATTGATAACCAATGAATTCAAAATTGTATATTCATAATTTAATTAATCTTGTATTAATTAATTTATTGGTCATGTGTTATCCTATTAAATAAAAATAATTTTACAGTTAATTATTTTTTAGTAACACTCTGTCCTTCGTGTTATGTAATCCATCTAGGAATGTCAGCCTTGCTTGTAAAGAAAGCTAACCTCATTGTTCCTTTTAGAGAAAGCTATAAATTATGTTCCATGTAGTGAATGATTAAAATCCTATTATTTATAACTCATGATAGTCATAGTTCATTAATATAAAAGAATCCATTTTCAATGTTGTGTGAAATGAAAAATATCCAAAAGATTAAATATATATATAAATATTTATATCACAAAAATATTGTGGTGTCACAATCTAAGACCGACTAAAAATTATTCAGCATCGAAATAATTAACAAGGTCCTAAAGAGATTATCCAAGGAATCACAGAAATGAAATTTGAAAAACATATATCGATACCAATATGAATGTACCCATTATAAGAACACTAACAGTGTCCAATGATGCATTCACCTCATATTTCATACAATGGGAAATTGTTGGTTTCCATCAGCCCCGACATGGAATTCTTAATTAGGAAACAAGATATAACTTAGTAACAATGATGCCAATATGGAAAACTATTTTTATATAGAATACTAAAATACATACCACCCAAGATGTAAAAAGGACATTGTATAATTTTTCACGACATAAAACCGTTGATCTCTCAGTATACCAAGATGACATAATGATAGGGTACATGATCTTCATTCAGTCAATAGTTTAGAAAGATGATTTTAACAGTTTCAAAATGTTCTAGAGACAGTCCCACTAAATAATAACAATGTTCTCCATAAAACATTGAACATTTAATAACTTAAAACACAAGGAGAATGACCGTAGATCCACCATCGGTTAACATCATCAAAAGAGGTTAACTAATATCAATGAAGAAATTCTATATCATAACCATTAGGATTTCAATCAAAAATGAATTCCCTAATATAACAATAAAACCTCAAAAATCCATCAATTAGAATTATGGGTTTTCAATGGTTTCATACCCATCCAATTGTTTATCATTGTGCTTCCTCACATGAACTGGCATGCCTCAAAACATATAATCACTTTGGGAATTTAAAACATGAACTAACTACAACACCATGAATCTAGTTACCCAGAGTCAGTGTATTATCACATTACATTAGCCATATATAAGGAATCATGTACCGAAAGACTGATCAGTTTAGTATACTTTGATGAACTATATAATTATATAAGTTATTAATTAAAACATGAAATAAAAACTTCAACAAGAAAAATTTCCCATTTACCACTCATACATCCTTATCCTATCCATGTAGTTCCACCATAATATATTTGATTACATCTTGGGAAATATAAAACATATGAATGGGTGATCTCAGATGCTCAGTACGGATAACAAGATAGCGGAAACATTCATAAATATGCATAATAATTTAAGGGAATGAATAATACTAAAACAAAATCCATTTAAACATAAACATAATGATAATATGGAAATGATGATGTAAAATAATTTCATTTATTAATTCACATGGATATTCTACTAGTCTAATAATCACATTCAATATTAATATCCACATTCATAATGATGTAATGTATACTACCAGGCATCCTAATCTCATAGTCAAGGCCTTATTCCAAGACTAAAAATAATATTCTGTCAATTCCTTCTTCCAAGACACTAGTTAGTCTTATTAGCCTACCGATGCATCGAGGAGTTGTAACATGCTCCAACCATCACTTACTAAGTCCAATTCATTCCTCTCATTAAAATTATTAAACATAACATAATCATTCATATTAAAACTAGCATATGAATGACAATAATTTATACATAAACCATGAATGGTGTTAAAATAACAAATCAAAAGTCATAAATATCACAAAACATTCAATATATTGTTGATTATTTGTATCATATTAAATAAACTTCAAATTTTTTTTAAAAAAATCAATGGTTGTTGACATAGATGAAATGAAAACTATTTGAAATAAATTCTTCTTTCTATTTTGAAATTATTTAAAATTCACATAATTATAAAAGAAACATATATTTTAAATATATACTAATAAGATTTTATGGGAAGCTTCAACAATGATATAATGGTGGAAAATAGCCACAACCACCTTATAAGATAAAAAAATTTCTTAACATAATTTTTTTGAAAAGGTCACAAAGTACCTTGCTTGGAAAATGATGGAATGATTTCGTTCAAACCATTTTTTAAAAAGTAAATCAAGGGTATAAATTACTATTACCCTTAATCTTGTAAATAGTAAAAATAATTGGAAATATATTTTTATGAAACATGGATGTGGATGATAAAGAGGTCCCAAAAGATACAGACGTAAAAACAACCTTGGATAATCTAAATATTGTGAAAATAACCCTTACCTTTATGTTTTCATTTGTAGTTGGTATGTTAACCTCTTCTATAATAGATAAATCAATGTTATTAATTTATAAATTAATTATGTACATAAATATGATATCATATATGATCTTATAATATTTATTTTTTAATAATATTTTTGTATTATCATCATTTCAGATATTAAATGATTTTTTTTGTTCTATTCTTGGTTACGTTAGACATGTTTTTTAAGTATGGGATGTATTTGATTAAGATACATTATTATATTATGTTCATAATCTTTATCTTCAATCATAAAATGAAAATTATTCTTGGATGATTAAGATGGGGAATTAATCTCATCACGTTCGTGGAGATGATAATCTGTACATACTCACGAAGGAAGAAATCATTATATTGATGGTGAAATAATATAATTGGATGGTATATCATATATATAGAATAATTAAAATGTTATATTTGTTATTTACATCTGTTATTATAATTATTATACATATCCAAATAATGAAGTGTATGAATAACAATGTACACCATGATGTGTAGACGGTAAGTCGAGCATATGCACGTATGGTGAATTCTCCTTTCATATGATTGATAGAATAATTAATATGGTTGTACAACTTTTATAATTACGTAAAAGTATTTTGTAGATACTGGAGTAATTATTTTTGAATAGAAAAAACAATGAAATAGAATGTGGGAGAAAAAAGAACTTGAAAGAGGTGATGAAATATTAACCTCTTCTTAGAGTTGTTCATTTTGATTTGACATAAAGGGCTCCGTAGGATGGATTTATGACCAAAGGAAGGCCACTAGGATGATGAGTGGAAAGATTGGAGAATTTTTGCGTAGGGGTTGGATGAGCCAAATGGCTTTGTGGGTGTGAAATTAAGAGAATTTTAAGTACCCTTTATAAAAGATGTGAGGGTCACATTAAGAAGAACATGAAATGTTATTTTATAATAAAATAATTTTCGATTTCAAATGGCTAAAAATTAATTTATTTTGAGGATACAGTGTGTATGGGTCAAAAACATTTCAAGCGATATGTTTGGGAAAGGTTTAAGTCACCATATTAACCTTTTTTAATAGATTTAACTCTTAGTTAAATAGTTTGACATTTACCATGAATCTTTTAATATTTATATTATATTGTATATAAACATACTATATCATACCAAGAGAACCCCATGTGGTTCATTATTAAAAATATATAATTTTTTTAAGAACTGAATAATGTTAATTTTGACAGTATTTATTATTTGATTTTTTTGAAACCCATAAAACATTATCACTTTGCTAAAAAATTATTTAATCAACCCTAACATGTATTATTAACATAGAAAATTCGTGAAATTCATCAGAATTATCAATTTACCATTATTTTTATATTTATAATATCAATTAATTTAATATTTCATTATTAAGTTAATTACTCTATCATCATTTTGTCATAAATATATTAAATTATTTACTGTCTAAAAATTATAAATAAAATATCAATATTTATTAAATGTATTTATCATTAAAGTGAATATTTATAGTCAAATTATTATTGTGTGTGTCCAACTATTAAAAATGGTATAGTTATTTTACTTTGTATTTAACTCCTTTAACTCTACTTTAAATAAAATAATAATAATGGCCTAATATAATCTATGTGGACCAAAATGATCATATTTAATTCGTATGTCTGTTTAAGATCAAACTATACTTATCTAATAGTATTAGGCCAAGTTCCAGGGTAATTATAATATCATTTTTTTCCTTAATTACCCAATTTACTTTTAACCGTGGAAAATAAAAATCTAAAGTTACTAATAAACATATATTATTTTGATATTATTGAAACAAATTTTATTTACAGATGTCAATCATGTCTCTCAGATTTTTGTAATTCAACTCAAAAAAGAGGTAAAATTATGTTTTATGAAAATATATAAATGCTCATAGAAATTGGGTTAAAGATGGCAAAATGTTTAAAATAATTTATATATATAAACATATTTTAAAATGATTCCAATGAATTAAATTTTATATATATAGTTATTATTTATCTATTTTAACCAAAAATAAATTAAAATAATATAACTAATTATTTAAATAAAACGTTTTTTTAAAGAATGACATAGATTTTTCACAATTCATCAAAAAATGAATGTTTTTAGAAAGATACTAAAAATTCAACATAAGCTAATTTTGATATTCTGAATTCCTAAATAATGTCCATTTTTAACAATAATATTAATAAAATTTAAAAATGTGGGTATTACTATTCACAATGGCTAGTTTTAATGGCCATGGTGTGTTAAAACTCAAAGTTGTCTAAAATGAAAGCTACTGTGTTATTCAAAGGGAAACGTACAATGGAAACATGGGGTGTAACATTCTGCCCTCATTAAAATAATTACTTCCACTAAATTTCTATAATATCCTTGTATAAAAAGATTCATGTGGTTTTTCAACATAAGTTACTCAGGGTCCCATGTTGCCTCTTCCATCTTATGGTTTCTCAATATTACTTTTACCTGAAAAGTCGTCCTGTTAGTTATAACTAGTTCTCTAGTATCAAAAATCTTGACAGGCTCTTCACAATAAGATTGATCAGGTTCCAGTTCAGTTATTCATAGGTGAGTACTTGTGTTGGGTCAGGAATGTATTTTCTAAATAGTTATACGTGAAAGACATCATGAACATTGGAGAGACTTGGCAGCATTGCCAAACGGTAAGATACATCCCTAATTCATTATAGAATTTCATAAGGTCTGATGTACTAAGGAACTAATTTACCCTTTTTATCGAATTGTATAACACCTTTCCATGGTGATACCTTCTAGAAAACACGATCTATAACATGAAATTCCAAATCCATCCTCTAATTATCGGCCTTGCTCTTCTGACTAATTTGAGATGCTTTGATGTGGATTTGGAAATCCTTATCATTTTTCATTGTTTCCTCAATAAGTTATGGTACAATGAGTTTTCATTCACCATCATAATTCTAACAAGTTGGTGTACGGCATCTATTTCCATATAACACTTAATATGGTGCCATCAAGATACAAGAATGGAAGATATTGTTATATAAAACTTCATAATCTGTAAATATTGACCCCACATACCTTTAACGTCAAGTGAGGAAGATCTCAACATGTCTTCTAAGGTTTTAATAGTCTGTTCTGATTGTCCATCGATTTGAGGGGGGGTAGGCAATGCTCAAATTTTGTTTAGTATCGAAGGCCTTCTGATGACTTTTCAAAAACTGTGATGTAAAATTGGGATCATGATCATAAATAATTGATAGGGGTAAACCATGGAGTCTAATAGATTCCTTAATATATAGTCGTTCTAGATGTTCAAGTGGTAAATATTTTCTTAATGAAAGAAAATGTTCTGACATGGTAATACTGTCAGTAATAACCCATTTTGCATCATTCCATCTAGGAGCCTTTGGTATCCCCATTACAATGTGAATCATAATATTATCCCATTTCAACTCAAGTATGGGAAGAGGTTGCATGAATCTTCCAGGTTGTTGCCTTCCAGCATTCACTTGTTGACAAACCATACTTCTTGACACAAAATCAGAAATCTCCCACATCATGTTGTCCCACCAAAATTTTCCATCAAATATCTATACAACATGGGGCTCCTATGGTGTATAAATGATTTGGAGCTATGGGAATCATCAAAAAATTCTCTTTTAAGATCAGGATTGTTAGGAACCTGAATCCGCTTCCCAAAATTCATAATTATGTTCCCATATATGAAGTCACTCAATCTCCCTTCATTCACATCATTAATCTTCTTTTAAAACTCCATATCATCAGTCTGAGAACTATTTATCCTTTCTAGGAATTATACTTTGGAAACCACTTGAAATAGTATTGATGTTTCAACTTCCTTGGTAATTACCATATCCATCTTTACTAGATCCTTGAAAATACAATCCCTTCTAACCCTCTTCTTGTTCAAAACACCATGATCATATCTACTCAAAGCATCTTCCACCTTATTTTCCTTCACCGGGTGGTATTTTATAGTAATATTATAATACTTGAGTAGTTCAATCTATCTCCATTGCATTATGTTGAGTTAATTCTATTATAAAATATAATCAAACTCTTTAAACCAGTATAAATCTCACATTTTTCAACACAAAGATTATGTCTTAATTTCATCAGAGCAAAGAGTACTGCTTCTAACTCATGATCATGAGAGAATATTTCTTTCTCCTTATTTTTTAGCTATCATGATGTATAATAAATAACTCTATGATTTTTCATTAAGGAGACAACCATTTCCTTTCATTGAAACATCATAATAAATCACCAACCCATCGTTCCCTGGTGGTTGAGTCATGATTGGAACATTGACTAATCCTCAAATAAGTTCTTAAAAACATTCTTCACACTCTTTTTCCATAAAAATTTAACCTCTTTACGTGTGTACTTGGGTAATGGGTTATCCAACCATGGAAAATTCTGGATAAAACATTGATAATAACCTGCTAAAAAATCGAACTGCGTACCATGGTTATACTCGTTGGTGTTGCCATTCATTGATTTCCTTAGTCATTGAGGGATCAATAGAGATTCCATTTTTTAAGACGATATGGACAAGAATGGAAATATCTTGATGATATAATTCACACATGCTAAACATACCATAAAAATTATTTCATATGAGTGTTTTCAGAATAGTGTGCAAGTGATTTTCATGATCTTTTTAGCTTTTTGAGCATACCAAGATATCCCTAATAAATACCTCTACAAATTAATCAAGGTATTAATTTTAAACTATATTAATTAGATCTCAGATGATAGAGGTTACATTAGTCAATCCAAAATGCATTACTGTAAACATATAATGCACGTACGTGGTTTAAAATGATATTTTTGAAATTTCTTCCTTCATCACACACAAGTGATGATATCCATATATATGGTCAATATTGGAAAAATATCTAGAAACATGAAGTTGGTCGAATAAATATTCAATGTAATGTAGGAGATACTTGTTCTTTTTTGCTATATCATGGATCTCCCTGTAGTCAATGCACATCCTCATAAATCCGTCTTTCTTCTTATCCAAATGGTCAGGGGCTGCACATGGAGAAACAGTAGAGAAAATAAATCACATATTACTCAATTCCTCTAGTTTTTTCTTTATTTAAACTAATTCAACAGTGGACATTCTATACGTCTTCTTCGATATGGGCCCTGAACAAAGAATGGAATCAATGGAAAACTCAATTTCACGTTCGGGAGGATGTCAATGTAATTCCTCTGGAAACACATCAACATATTCTTGCACAATAGGTATGTCCCCTATTCAAACATTATTCTCCTCACCCATAATTAATTCATTATCTTTTCAAAAAATCATTGAATTATGTAGAGCTATTGGGGGTGGGTCTATATAAAAATCAGCTGGTCACCCTTCTTCTCTAATTATTGGTTAATCCTTATCATCATCGAAAATTGTAACCTCTAACTTCTAACAAAATATTTAAGAATCATGGTCAAAAAGAAAATACAATCCAAGCATTAAATCAAATTCAATATTCGGTATGATGATGAGATTTACATTTAAATAACATTAATATTATCAAATGGAAACTTCTTCAAAAAATATTATTGCGATGATACATTCCATAAGAGTTCTGAATGACAAATCCCAAGTTAATTAAAATTTAAAATATCAAATTTTCGTAGAAAAAAATGGAAGATATTAAACAATGTGATGATCCATAATCAAATCATTCATTTTTATAAACACGAGGATACCATTAAATTACAATCCACCACGTTAATCAGAGCTTCAACCTCAGTAGTGGTGATCGAATAAACTCATCCTTACTCCCTTAGCCTTTTATGAGGTATGATACCTTGGCGCATATGACATTCATTTTCATATTGTCCCTTTTCAATAAAATTGTGAAATTCCACATTGAAATCCAATTTCATTCCATTTTAATCACGAGCTTAGTGGCCTTTTCACCACACTTGTAACAGACACCCATTCCCTTTAGACAAATATGAGGGTGTTTCATCCAAAAATACAAAATTATTGATATTAATCATTTAACTCATTCCCGTTATTTTTATTTCTAGTGTGATAAGTATATCTCTTCTTCTCTTTCATTTTTTGAATTCATAAGACATAGAGAATTCATTTTATGTCTTTATAGCACATAAGAAAATATCTTTGAATAATGAGAAGTATTTTGAGAATAATGCTTGACAGAGAAATGCTTTTAACCGATCAAAAAATCGATAAATCATACTCCTTGGGTTACTTATATAATGTGTTTCATTCCTTGATTACATTGTAATGTTGGCCTCATACTTTCCGACATTCTCATCCTCCTTTTTCCTTAGAAACCGAAATTTTCTTTCCATATCCGCTAGATGGTCCAGAGGAATGAATTTTTCTAATGAAATCTCTTTAAACATCCTCATTTCCATCTTCAATACTTATTAATCTTATTTTTGGTTTTGAATCAATGACAAAAAATGATCTTCATCTCTTGTGAGGCAATAAACTACCATGACAACATTTTCCCTTTCACTTCTCCCCAATGTATTAAAATATTTTCCCAATAGAATTTTTCCATTTCTTATCTAAAAATGGATTTCTACTCACATTTAATTTTAGTCTTTTTTTTCACATGAAAGGGACTAATTTTGACTCTCTACGTAGTGGATATGGGTGCTCAATACGGGTAAGGTTATTTTTCGTTACGTGACTGAGTTATCACAATCTGGTGATAAGTTGATTAGAACCAGTTGCATCACCAACTACACTATAATTATCTTTAGTTAGAGGGAAATATCTATATATATTATGTTATTTGATACAATTTCTTTTTCTTCCAGTAGGAGCCATTTCTAAACAATTCCACATAGTAGAATAATTGATGAATTGCAATACATAATTATGAACATGTAAAACATGTAACGTGAATTGAAAAAATTATGTATATAATACATAGTCATAAAAAATGTTTTCGTTGAGTAGGTATAGACAAATAAATCTATCATAATGGTTTGTAAATAAAATGAGAATTTTCATAAGCATATCCCATGGGGGTGAAATAACCATGAGTGCAGCATGGACCGTTCTCGTGTACAGGATACACTAGGTCAAGCCCAAGACTCATTTGCAATGTTTTCACACATAGGAACATCTGTTCTAGAGACAACTCTACTTTATCATATCTACATAGAGATTTATTTTCTGAAATGTATACAAAATAACTATATTACCAATTTTCTATGATGTTCTTCTATACCAAAGATCACTGTTTATCTTTGGTTAATGTGCTCTAATCAGAGTTTATCTAAGTCAATTATCAAAAGTTTGTATTAATCTTACTTTCATACCAACTGTAACATCATGGCCCTATTTACCTAGAGTCGGTGCATTGTTACGTAAAATTTCCATAATACAAGGAATCATTCCCCAAAAGAATGATATGTTTAGTATCATTGGTAGTACTAGATACATTCATAAGTTTTATATTACATCACGAAATAAAACTGTAAACAATATTTCATCCCCATTGACCGCACTTATATCCTTTTCCAATCCCCATAGGATAACCATAAAATATTTCATCATATCATGGGAAAAATAATACATAGAATGGGGTGTGCTCATATGCTATGTAATGATAACTATATAGTGGAAACATTCATAAATAAGAATAAAAATTTTAGGCAATGTATAAGAAAAAACAAATTCCATTTAAACAAAAACCTCAAGATAATATTGAAAATAAAATATCAAAGAATTCAATTTAAATATTCCCATAGATATTCTACTAGTTGAATAATCTCAAGCAATATGAATAGACAATTTCATAATGATGGAAATCATATAGCTAGACTTGATCACCACATAGTCAAGGCCTTATGCCAAGTCTACAAATAATATTTTTTCAATGACTTGTGCTAAGATAGTAGTTGTTTTAATGAGACCTACCGATGCATCGAGGAGTTATAACAGGCTCCACCCATCACATATAATTCCCAAGGCATTCCTCATATGAAATGTTTTAAACATAACATAAACCTTTGTATTAAAACATGCATACGAAATGTCAATACATTATTCATAAACCATGAATGGTGTTAAAATAACATATCAACATTCAAAAATATCACAAAACCTTCAATATAAAATGGAGGAATTGGTTCAGAATAAATCAACATCAAACAAGTTTAAAATATATCAAATGATGTTTATATAGATGAAATGAAAAAAATTTAAAATAAATACCACTTTCTATTTTGATATTATTTAAATGTCACACAATTATAAAAGAGAACATTTATTTTGAAAATACTATTATAAGATTTTATGGGATGTTTTAATGATGATATAATGGTGGAAAATATCCACACAAGACGTATATGTTAAAATTCATTTTTCCTCTTAATTTTGTCAAAATGGTCATAAAGTACCTTCTTTGGAAAACGACAAAAAGATTATTTTCAAAAAATATTATAAAAAGTAAAACAGGGGTATAAATGAATTTAACCCATAGTCTAGTAAATAGTCATTTTTTTTGAAAATACATTTTTATGAAAAATGTATATGGATGATAAAGATGTCCCAGTGCATACTTACGTAAAAACTACCTCAGATAATGAAGATATTGTGAAATTAACCCATAGCTTGTAATTTACCTTAGTCAATGTTATGTTAACCTATTGTATAATAGTTAAAACATTTTAATTAAATTATACATGAATAATATATGCAAATATGATATCATATATGATATTATAATATGTTATTGTTAAAAATATTTTAGTAGTATTATCAATTCAGATGTTAACTGATTCATTTTCCATTAAATGATTCGTTATGTAAGTCATTTTTTATGGATTGGATGTATTTGATTCATATAAAGAATTATATTATGGTTATAAACATTATTTTTAATCATAAAATGAAAATTATTATTGAATGATTATGATGGGGAATGAATCTCATTGAATTTGTGGAGGCGGCGATCTGTATGTACGCACGAGAGAAAATGTCATTATATTGATGATGAAATCCTATTTAATTGGATGGTATATCTTATATATAGAATAATTACAATTTTATCTAATTTATTTACATTATTTATACTCATTATTATACCCATCAAAATAATGTAGTGTTTCAATAAAAAAACTACACTACGACCAAGAGACTGTAAGTCAAACGTGCGCACGTATAGTGACTTGGTCATTCATATGCTGGATAAAATAATGAATATGGTTGTAACATTTTTATAATATCATCACGGTATATAGATGATACTAGAGTTATTATTTTATAATAGAAACAAAAATGAATGAAAAAGAAGAAGAAGAAATGAACTTGTATGTGGTGATAAATATTTACCCCTTCATCAGGTTCTTCCTTTTGATTTATCAAAAGGGATCTATAATATGGTTTTCAGACCAATGGAAGGACTATGGACTGAAGGGATGAATTTTGGGAGGATATTGTCTTGGGTTTTGGCCCATCCAAAAGGATTTAGAGGTGTGAAATTAAAATAAGGGAAGTACCAATTTATATGATAGGTGATGGTCACATTTGGAAAAGTTTGAAATATAATTTTGTACTAAAACCATATTTTATTTATAATGGCTCAAAAAATATTTATTTCTAGGATAATGTGGGGATGGTTCTGAAACCTCTCAACCAATATTTTTTGTACAACATTAGGTCTCCATATTAACCTTATCAACTAGATTTAACTCTAAGTTAAATTGTTTGACATTTACCATGTCTTTTTTGTATTTTTATATTATATGTTTAATAAACATACTAGAACATTCCTAGAGAACCTCATGTGGTTTATAATGAATAAATATAATGATATATATGTCTTTTTTCCTGACCATATATTTTTAGGAATATTATATTAATTAATAATATAGTATTTGTTTTTAAATCTCAATTATGTAAATTTTGACACTATTTAGTATTTGACTTTTTTGAAATCCATTAAAACATCATAACTTAGAATAATATTTTTTTAATCAACCCAAATATTTTATATTATCTTATAAAATTATTTTAATTCATTATAGGTCTCATTTTACATTTAATTGGATATTTATTATGTAAATTATTTCAAAATTTCAATATTAAGATAATTACTGCATCATCGTTGTGTCATAAATAAATTAAATTATATAAAGTCTAAAAACTATAAATAAAATATAATTAGATAGTAAAGGTTATTTTATTTCATAATTAATATTTATTGTTGAATTTATATTGTGTGTAACCCTATATTAAAAATGGTCTAGTTATTTAACATTGAATTAAACTCTTTTAACTCTTCTTTGAATAAAATAATAATAAATGTCCTAGTCTAATCCAAGTGAAAAAAGGATCATATTTTATTCCTAAGGTTTATTTTGGTCGAACTATTCTTATCAAATAGAATTTGTACATGTGTTAATGTAATTATATTATCATTTTTACCATTAATTACCCAATATACTTTTAACCATGGTAAATAAAAGTCAAAAGTTACTATTCAGAAAAAATTATTTTCATCTTATTAAACAACTTTTTACATACTGATGTCAACTATGTCTCTTAGATTTTTTAATTTCCACTCACAGAATTGGAAAAAATATATTTTACGCAAATTTGTAAATTCTTTTAGAAGGATGAAAAAATATAGAAAAAAGATCAATAAAATTTTATACATTTGAACATATTAAAAAATGACTCCTATGAATTGCATTGAACATATATAGGTATTATGTATCAATTTTGAAATTAAATAATTTAAAATAATATAACTAATTATTTAAATAAAATGGCTTTTTTAAAAATTAACGTAATGTTTTCACTATTCATCAAAAATTGAATGTTTTCAGAAAAATATAAAAAATTCACCCTCTATTTATTTTGATATTTCTAATTAATAAATGAAGTCCATTTTGACAAATAAAACTTATAAAATTTCAAATGGTGGGTATTACTATTCATAATAGCTAGTTTTATTGGTCATGGTGTTTTAAAACTCCACATTACGTTCAATTCAAGCTATAGAATTATTCAATGAAAAACATATTGTGGAAGCATGTGGAATTACACTAATAATTTATAAATTGTCCTTCTAGGGAGTGTTTCTAATACTTTTAAGGACATTAATTAAGAAAATGTACATAGAACTCAACACCATGTGAGTTTCTTAATCATATTATCAATAAGAAAGAGTTTTTATCCCAGGTCACATTATCTATTGACCACATACTATGGGTCCAAGAGTTTGACACCACGCATTGGAAAGTGTTAAACTGAAAAATTAGAAAAATAGACAATTTCAAGCTCTAGATAAGGATTTTAATATGCGTATACATGATGATTCTTCAATTATATATCCCTTACCTCATGGTAATAGTCATATTAGTAAAATAACTGAACATTGTGATAAAACACAAGATCCTCTAAGTCCATCATCCTAATCATTAAGATTATTTGATCTCCTCCAACACTCAAATAACCCTACTATGAAGGTGATGTTGTATTCAAGTGTAAGATATCATGATTATATAGATAATATGAAAATTAAATGGGTCATCACAACATTTAACCACTTAATGGTATTGTGTATTCAAGTTTTCATTACTCTGAAATCATTTGAGAACAAAAAATATCGGATATAATTCATAGAATTATCATCCCCGTGCTCTCATGTTTCTAATGTCAATCACATATGAACTAACCTAGAGTATACTTACACTATGTGAAAATAAAAAATGTTGACGACCTCCCGAATCATCCAACAATGAAAATGAATAAATTGAAGGGTCACATGACCTAATTTGCAGTTGAACACGCTTGTTGAAAGTATATCCCCCTAGAACAGAGCATTCTAAAATTATCACCTTTATATAAGTTCCCAAAACCAACAATTAATACCCTTTAATGAATGTTTGAAATTTTTGAATGTAAGAGTCCTACATGGTAAAAAACACATGAAAAATACCATTCATAAAAAAAGTGGCGACATCTGACTAGAAATGTCTGATTATATGAAGGATCTACCTATATTAGGTTATCCCCTTACCAAAACAAGAATCATTGAACCAACGTAAGTTATATTTAGAGAAAAGGTATTTATGCTAATGTTAATATTACATAGGTTCAACATAGTGGAGAAGATCCCTATCAAAAATTATCATGCTCTCATTCTATGGAGATCTCATGGAACACAAAAATAACCTTACACATGGGCCAGAATAATTACTCCACTTACGATTCCATTTTTAGTTATTAAGTGAAAACTGATAGAATTATTCAAACATTTGAAGGTATAGTTTTAAATAAAATTTAATACCAACCATTTGAAAGTATAGTTTTAATAGGATTCTTGTCAAAAAATAAACCCACCATAATTTTACATGATAAAACTATATATGAAGCTAATAGAATATTAAATAGTCCACAAATATAAAAAATAATCCCCCCCAAAGGGGTTAAGACCTATTTCATTAAATAAGAAGAGAAAACCTATAACGGTCATATTAATCCATTTGCAGTTGAATTAATAGAAACCCAAATATCTTATGAATTAATTATTTAAAACACTATTTAATGGTAATTTTATAATCAACATTCCCAATCATACATACTAGGATCTTGTTTTTCATTTGAAAATTTAGACATATAGGTCATAACCAACGAAATATGAGTACAGACATTTTTATGTGAACTAAATCATTTAAGGTCAAAATTGAAAATTATTTGTATTTATAGATGTTTTTAAATATTGGACCCATAACCGATTATTTTTTTTGTCACCATATCTCAATTTAAATTGCACCAATACACTTCAAAAAGTGTATGTTACTCGAATATAACAAAAAAAATTTAGTTCAAAATTTAAAAAGAAAAATTCATCCACGATAATATATTTGAAAACTCATTTAAATATATAAGGTGAATATACAATGGTTCAATTGAATGAGTCACCATCTTCCAATTAATAATGTACACACATTGCTGAGAAATTGTAAATTGGATCCCATCTAACCACAACCATGAATTTTTCACCTTATTTTATATAATCATAGAATCATGTAAATTTGTTACAAATTTCATTAATTATTCACATACCATTATAATAAATTATACAATTTTATTGCAAGACTAGAAATTATAAATAATCACATGCTTGTAAAAATATCATGAAAAGATAACGAGTACTTAAAAAATACACATAATGGAATTTAAGAAAAACACAATAATTTAAATTACATAAGAATTATAATAAAAAATATATTATTGTTTTAGAAAAGGAATCTACAAAAAAACACCAATGATGGGGTATAACATGTATGAAGATAATTCACAGAGCGCATTACAATAAATTTAAAATAGCCTAATGCTGAAACCTACATGGAATGGTAGATGCCGAGAATGTGATTTAATTTTGCTAATAATTATTCATGTAATTACATAGCCATGACAAACTAGACCAAGTAAAATTATTTTAAATATCTTATATCAGTATGAACTGGAAGGTACACCAATCACTCAAGGTTAAATCATAAGAAACTAGATCAAAAAAATAATATGATGAATAGTAACATCACTATCCCTGTGGTCTTTTCCCAGTACATTTTTTGATCGATCCCATATACTGTTATTTAAAAATTGATGATACATTCTTAGTTTCTCATCTGCAATTCTAAACTAGTAATACAATGGATGAAAATATCTTGGGTGATGTGATGGTTTCAGATGCTACTCAAAGGTTCCCCATACGTGGTTGGCCACATGGATCAAGCACATCTCCCCAAATGCCAGATGCTTGAAACTTGCAAAAGTGGCCTGGTTTTATATTTTATAGAGACTATAAAATCATTTGACTAGTTTAAAACATCCAAAAGCCTTAATAGATCAATATATAAAGCAGTAATAACTGTTAAAAAATTAAATAACATATGACTAATAATTTAAAAAATGAAAAGATTTCTCATAAAAAACTTTTGTGCTACATGAAACATGTTCTATAAAACTACTTTAATATCTCTAGAATAGTCATATACCATAAATGTTCCAAATGTAAAAAAATCCCCAAATAATTCAAGCCACAATTCAAGCATCAACATTTTCCCATGATCTTTTACTCCTAAGGAGTTTGTCAAGTACCTATAAGTGGGAAACATCCAATAATGACTCCAGCAATAATGTAATATTTTTGGGTCAAAAACATGACCCAGTATGGTGTTATACTAAATCCCAGTATGTAAACACACATGATCTATTCCAATAAAATAGATAATATTTATAATAGGATGTGTGCCATTATTAATGTCGTATTTTAAGAAGTGATCAAAAGTGAAAAAACTTCAATATTAGGTTTCAATTTACATTTAATTTCATTTTCTATTTAAAAATTAAATTTACATTAAATTCAATAACCTCATGATCCAAAATGATCATATTATTTCTTGTATCACTGTAAGAAAAATAGATTCCTCTGAAGGTCATCTATTCAAGAGAAATAAAAGACTAAATCCAATATTATGCATTGGATTAGAAGAAGAATCATAAACCATATAATATTAAAATATACCAATAACATGAGATATTCAATGACATTCCTTTGATTGAATTCATTTATCACTTTGGGTGCAATTTCTATACATCATTAGAGCTCGTACCAATGAAACTTTCAGTAACCTAGTAACTCTATTTGTGTGGTGTAAGTCCACGTCAATTGGGCATGTCCTTGGAGGACCAATATGAAATCCCCACGTGTCACTAATCACATATAGACAATGAATCTTCAGCTAAACCATTGAAATATTATAATTACATATGAATCACTCATAATTTATATAGAACCTCTATATACCTATACAAGGATTCCATGGTTCCCTTATGACATAATAATAATAACCCTATTATCCCATCATTGGAATTCTAAACTGAATACATAGTTCACTCAAGGTACAATGTAAAGTAGTCATATGATCTCATACATGAAATTCCTAATGGAATACATGATTCACCCAATGCTATTTACCATTTAATCATTTAATACTCAATTAAATATTTCATTTATAATGTTATGTTAATGAAAAAAATAATCTAATATAACTCACCTCTTATGGAGTATTAATGAAGGAAAACATCATAAGTATTTTCCTTTCATTTAGTCACATGTCAAATTTTTCATAACAAGAATCACATATAATGTAAAAAATTACATTTATTTATAATTATTTTACTAATGTGGGTAGGTTCATATTTGTATAAATTTAATCAATACATGCTTACACATTAATAAGCATACACTAGTCAAGGGCATGTCAACAATCCCATTTCCCTAAAACAAATAAATTAAAATTTAACGCAATTTTAATACCATTTAATAATCAAATTAATTTCTTACAACCCCTAAATGTGGAAAAGGCATGCCTCATAGGAATTTGTGTCAAAAGGACAATAAAATTCATCCACGAGAACAGTCTAAGGTGGTGTCCTTTTAGAAAGTTATACATGCTAGTACATGAAATTAAAGTCTTATTCCATCACTTAAATAAAAATAGTAAACTACATGGACTATTTAAAAATCATCTTGACACCCCAAAAATGGGCATGCAGCACTATGATATATATAAACAGTTAATAAATCCTTGAATTGAATGAGATCACCTACCATAGGTTCATGTTATATTGTGCATATAATATCAAGATCTTATTCACCCTGATTTGTGATAAGTATAAAGAACATACAAAGATTGATGTATTATATAAAATATTACTAAATACAAATAGTTCATGGGGTATCTGGAAGAACCAAGAATGACAAAAAAATAATTAAGGAATTTTTTTGGAGAACCATGAAGATGAACTTCATTCTACTTAGAGGTCAGATAGACAGAAGATCAAAAAATGATGAAAAGTTACAATAGATGGAACTCCCTTGATCTACTGGCGTCCAATGAGTGAAGGGATGGTTTATTTTTAAGTTATAAAAAATTTAGGTGAAAATGGAAACTTCTAGGTAATTTTAGTATGTCACAAAGTTTAGGTACATAATTTTTCTAGCTGTGCACCGTTTCACATGGACAATGAATGTATTTTGGGTTAGTTGCATCGTAACCCTTTATAGTCTATTGACAATGCAGTAACCATGTGTTTGGTCTATATTAATGGTCTTCTAATACTACAAACCTACCACATGGTCGTGGGGATTTTACCACATGTTATGATCAAACTAGGTGTCCAATGAGACCCTACTATCATACCTCTTATGGTATATTAAACTATGTGGAATAACTATAACCATTTATACTAATAGTGAATAATTCCCAAATCACCCCAAAACATTGGTTTCAGACTTCTAATGAGCCACACACACCCTCGAGCATCCATAAACCTCCATAGGAATCCACATTATGTCGTATTAAATTAATTAAACTATAAATTGATGGAATAATGAAAATTTGCTTGTCAATGGAAAACCATGTTCATGGAAACATCCCCCTTTAATGAAATTTTTACTGTAATTTTCCATCCAAGGGTGGTGAAGAAATATGTGAGGACAACCCCTTAAACTATGACTAAAATTTAGTCTCCATCTCCTAGGTCTCGTCAGGAAATCATCCATACAATAATAGCACTCATTCTAATGGATAAATCCAGACCTAGATAACCATCATGTTACATTAAAATATTCAAATAGGATTCCAGTAAAAGGATTCATATACCTGTATATTAGCATCCTCAAATGGATAATTTTGAGATGAGATGGAATATTAATGTCGCATTTGATAAAAATGGATGATATCATGCATATCTCGGTGCATCGGAGGTAACTGCATCTAATAGGCTATGGGTAGGACCACATTATAAATAATGAATGACCCATGATATCTCGATGAAATAATACACTATCTTGTTATCCAATTATGTCCCAACCATGACGAAACACACAGGAAAATCCGATCCGGTTCCTTGATCCCTAGAGGTTGTCTATGGATATTGGTGTATGATTTCGAAAAATTCTCTGTAGTAGGCTTCTTCTTACAAATCTACTACACCTACAATGAGATCACCTAAACTAGGTGAGGTCTAATAATTGCTATCTCTCCTTCTACTATCAAACATAGGGGTGAACAACATGTCCTACAATAATAACCCCCATATAGATCCATTTGAATTGTTTATTGAATTATATTATTATAGTCTAACTGAACCAGGGGTATATTCTTCTCGCATGATCCCCTGAAATGTCTAATTCATGCTCACAACATGTCATACCGCACCTAAATCATGTGGTCGGACATTCCAACATTCTGGGATTCGTATTCGGTACTGAGAATCACCTATGTACCTAAAGCCCTCTATATCAATGAGAAGTAAAATGGGTGCCCCAATGTGAACATATAGACATCAGAATGCCATGCAGTCTTACAATCTCAAAAATGTACGACCTCCCATGCTAATCAACAATGAATTATTCATTGACATGTAAGAAATGTGTAGTCATTTTTAATATATCCCCAACTACCAAAATGAAAATGTTCCCTCATCGTGACCAAAGTAATCAAATAATGAAATCCACCATAACATAATTCCATTTATACATTGGAATTTTTATAAATTATAAATGTCTATCTAGTCCTTTCTATTCCACCTTCAACTATAGAGAGGTGTAACATCTAATGAAAAAAACATCAACATCCCTTTTAATACCTGACCACCAGTATTGACGATGTAAATAATTATACATAATCACGAATCCATGATGCACTGCCCATACTGATTCACGATTGTCCTATGTAATCTTCTTGGGCATGTATCTTGAAACCCATACAATACGATGAAAATATAGAACCTCATCCTCTCCTATGGTCAATCCATAATGTTTTTCCTCACCTAACACACTCTCTCTTAGGAATAAGACTTCAGAATCTAGTAGTTGTGTCATAGTTACTCTATCCATTATAGTAGAGGTAATATCTATGGGATGAAGAATCATTTTCCACTGATGGTCGTGGACCTCCATATGCATAGTATAGAAAAAAACATAAGATGAAACTCAATATTGTACAGCTGCACTAGCTGCATCTGATCCCTTTTTCTCAATTTATCAGCCATTGCATTTCCACTAATAGGTCTGTAGGGAAGCTAGATATTGAAATAATTAAGGTTTTCTACCAACCTCATCCGCAAAATATTCATAACACACTTTGTAAATATATACATGTCGTATTAGTTGTCCAGGAACTCAAAATTATCTCACAATAAGTAATTTATGTATGAGTGAAATTCAGGAAAAACCACAACATACTAGAGATTATGTGTCGAGAAATTCCTCTCATGTGTCCTCAACTGTAGATACCTATAGGTGATGACAATATTCACACAAATAATAACTATTCCCAGCACGATATCTAATTCATCCTCGTACACTATATAACTACTGTATACATATAGAAAAAACTAGTATTAACACTGATGTCAATATCTCTTTCAACTCTTTAATGGATGTCTCACATGAATCTATCTATACACACATCACACCCTTTTCAGTATCGAAAATTATTAGTACTGCTAAACATTAGAAGTCATTTAGGACCCTCTTATAGTAACAATATAGTATTAGGAATCTCCTCACCTCAAATACGTTCTTTGTATTCTCCACATAATCTACTTCCCTCACCTTCTCTGGGTCTACTGATACTCTTGTCTCTCATATTATTTGACCAAGGATGTGAATCTAATCTTTCCAATAGTGGTACATTTTAATAATACCATATAATTGATTCTATTTTAGTGTACTCAATATGATGTCATGATGTTTGGAAATGTCATATAGATTGTGATAATATATCAATATAACATCCATGAAAACCACAACAAATGAATAAATATAATGAACACATGGTTCATCAGTATTATAAAGACTATTAGAGTATTAGTGATACCGAACTGTATAACCAAATACTCATAGAGACCATACCTTCATTGAATGTTCATTCAAGGACTGTCTAATTATATAACATTTTCCTGATGGTAACATGATATCAAATCAATATTTGAGAAAACCTGATCTCTTTGATGATGGTAGTATTTATCATTTATCTGCAGGAGATGATATTGGTTCCTATCAATCAACTGGTTCAAACTATGACAATCCATGCATAGCCTAAGGGTAAAATTCTGTTTTTTAAACGAAAAGGACAAAAAACCCCAATGGAGTGGTAATGCTTTAGAAGGAACCCCTTTTCTCCAAATCATCTAGTTACCTTTTGAACTCTTGCAACTCCGTCATAGACATCCTGTGAGGATAGAAAGATACCAATGAAGCTCAGGGCTATAGCTAAATATAGAAAACAACCTCACTCGATAGTGGTTAAACTGAAAATTCATCTGTGAAGACATCACAAAATTGATCAACTACTATAAAAAATCCACCTGACATGTTCCTTGGTCATCTAGATATAAACTCAAAATATGGATTGTCATCCCACCAAACACATGATGTTATTTTCCAGCTAGGCTCTCTTGGACATCCCGTTCCATTTTATAATGAAACTCTTCACCATATGGTGATGTCCTAGTCTCCATACGATGATAGTATTCAACAAATGATTAAATGGATCTAGCCAGTGCATTCCAAGAATTATCTAAATTCTCTCAAATCATATTTTAATTTCTCTAAAATGAAGTTACTCCCACCACCCTCAAGGGGAACTTCGTTCACAGATGCACACCATCCATTATCATTACTAATGGAGTGTTTTCATCAAAAAGTCTTCTGATGTAAAAAAAATGAGCCCAATGATCTCTATAATGGGAACAAATATTAAAATATGGGATGGCCATGTATTAAAAATTATAGAAGCTAAAAGGTATTATAATAGAATAAAAACACTAATAGTAGATTGTATAAGACCCGACTGCACATGGGTATGTTGCACTGCCTAATATTAGAACATATTGAACCGTTGTGACAATTACTAGCTACCCTGAGCTGATCTTCCCTATTGTCACTGTAATCCTAGGGTCTGGCTACAACGGCAACAAACACCTCCTCAACATGAATGACATTTTGTTCTGTAGCTCAATTTATGCAGAGAAGTTGCGAACCCCTCATTTGAATGTGGATATAGTGCATACCCTCTCTCATTTATTTCTAGTGGAATCATCCTATTGAAGAATTATAGATGGACAATCGTGCTGCAAGATCATCACATTACTAGGTCTGGAAGAAACTGTGCCCTTGCATTCACCATCCTACCACTCTGATAGAACCTCACATGGATACCTAACGATACATTATAACAACTAAAATAAATATGAGGGATTGCTATATTACCCTTTCTACTATTGATCGCGATAGTACATGATGTGGGTGTTGAACCACCTAGTATCTCACCTCAAGATTCCCCCAAGTAATCTTCTTTGAACAATGACTTATTCACTCTAACAGATACATTAGTCAACCTAAAGACATTTACATGTGATCAGATGTCATATCTATAACCATCCTCAAATCACCTTTGTTGGCTCAATAAATTGTACAATGATAAAATATGAAAATAGGAAACAAATGCCAAAGGGGATACATCACAAAACCCCTTCGTGGATCCCCTCATCACCATGGCCCACGAAGATCCCCTTAGCACTGCAGCCATTGCAACATCAAGGCCCCCTCAGTGATAAGAAAATAGTAAAAGAGGTGGTAGACACCGCAATTAAAATGAAATTTTCAAAATTATATAGGACCTGGAGGGAACATGATCACCTCTATGATCCCTTTTATTTTGATTTAGGCCTTCATGATCACCATAGCGATGATTAAAAAATCCAGTTCATAGAGGAGAGGATGATGATCGACTATATGGTTATTAAATACATGACACAACCTTTTCCCGATCAAAATGTGACACATGGAATCCAATGAGATGCATGATCATCGTGACAACTCTTGCCTATATACATTATATGTCCCACAGACCCAAAGGATGGATACCTTGAACATTCCCCTTCTAATAAATCAAATCATGAATCACACTCTGATCTATGAAACATTGAGATAAATGAGCTCTGCATGGTACTTGATCTTTGTGATTTACCTTTCCCTTTGTTCAAATACATCCCCTCTTCATGGAGGTATTCCCTTCATGGAGCCCTTGGGCCATCACAAAAGAAGGAGATGCCTAAGAGAACACAGGTATTTGCCAAGCACTCATGATTCATTATGTGCCATCAATTCACATGTGGACCACATGATAAGGATTGATCAATGTGCATCATGAGGTATATTAATTCGAAATTCCACACTTTATAATGAACCCATGCTCTGTGAATTCCTACTCTGTGATATCACTTACACATCACAAATCCACCTTTATATGCATGTGTACACTATGCCTAAGCAATGCCACTCTTTTCGCAATGTATACCCCTTCATGGAGTCTCTCCTCATTGTGGGGAAAGAGAGCATCACAAATTCCCCTCTTATGAAACCTTTGGATTCTCAAACCCATCTACCATAGGACCCTCCAAGTTTGTATGAAGTAATATCACGCTCCCTTGGATGGTGCTTCAAATTGCATTGCGTAGCCTCTTGCTTCTTCTCTTAGGCATGAAATGACTATTGCTTATTCGCATAGCCATGCCAACGTGATCCCCTCAATGGATTACTCCACAACCTCATCTCCACATGACATTGCTGATGCCTTAACTTCTCCAATGGTTGGTGGGTATCAGTTATGTAATTTATAGGGGTGGGAAGCAAATACTCACAGTTCAAGCATCAAGATGTTAAACAACAAATCTCCATTGTCCTCATCACATGACGTTAAACTATATCCTTACCCCCGTAATATACATAGGGTGCCACTCCTAATAATTTTCCCGTGACCACTAGTCTCCAAAAATTCATGATCAATCCTCACATGGAATGATATCATCTTAACTGGAATGGAAAATGTTCATGATGAATTGAAACTATTTTGGTGTTGGCCCCTAAATATTTTTTTGGAAGGTGTAATCCTTACACCTCCTTTCTTCTTATGTTAACAAAGGCCATAAGAGAGAAGATAACATGTTCCTTCAATACCTCATCCCACTCCATTTAGTATTTATTTCCATCAGGCCACCGTAACTGAGTAATGCGAATTCTATATCTCCTTGGACCGCTAGCCTTGTGTAAGCCCATATGTCCTCATTGGGCCACTAACCATGCATAATCCCCACAACATTTTATGGAGGACTCATATTTCACGACTTGATTTTAAGGACTCTATTTCCACTTGTTTCTTACATAGAGCATGAATCACATGGTCTTAGATTAAGCATCGACCATGAAATCCTTTTTGGGTTTCCTTAGCATGTAATCCCAATGACAACCCATTCTAACTATGTGGAATTTTATTTTCTACCACACCATGCAAGGTTTGTAAAAAGAATCCTAGAGGTTCAAACCCAAAACCCATTGATCCCATCCAAATTAAGTTGGTTCACTCTTTTCATTCACAATGTTAAACTCTACTACCTTCTCATTCCACATGTTGATAAACTACATGTATACGAAAAATGTTTCTTTTTATCCTAGTCTCTTATTTAGGGTACATAGGAAGCCTCCCCAAGTTTAACCTGAAATATCGTTAAACATTTGTGTCACATTTAGTTGGACCCAAATATGTTGTCCTTCCCTTAGTGGCATTAGACCAACTATCGGCCCAATAACCACGAATTACCCTAGAATGTCATTGGGTCACAATCCTATGAGCACAACCTGATCAAATTCTCCATCCTGAACTATATGGACTTTAATTACCTTCAACATAGATACGTAGGAAGCGTCCTTGATGTTCAAGCCCATCACCCAAGTACCATCATGGTCACTCTCTTGAGCCACTATGTTTCAAGAATTTTATTCCCTATCCAATGGGTTATACTCCATTCAGGTCCAATCCATGGGTCCATCATCACGAGTTTCCGCCTCAGGTGTCCCATCACCCCCATGCCTACATGGACATTTATTCTTTACCTTGGGGATATGTATGATGAATCTATGAGGTTCTATCCCAATATCATAGGGGTATATACATCGGTCCATCTCAATCATCGTCCACATCATTCAACTCTCCATCATCTATCATGACTCTTACCCGGGGACCCACATCCCGTGGGATCATGCCATTCATTTTTGTAGATAATCGAGGATAAACACTATGGAATCCATTACAATCAAACCTAGATTGTCCCTCTTGAAATGGGACGCTAACCACATGTCATACCTAAACATGTCTTCTAGTCATTTTCCTTTATGTACACCCCAAATCCTTGTCTCTCCCTTAAAATAATTATGGTTTGGATCCCCGTCTCCTAGATAGGGTATATAGGAAACCTCCTTATCTTTTGATATTAGCCAACAGTAAACCCTGGTGTCCACATTATTGGGTCCCAAGAATCCTTGGATCTGTCCTAATTATAATTATCTATCCATTCAACCAGAAAAACACTTAGTTAGTCCAATTCTGGGGATCCCCCATTCGAATGGGGGAACCAATCCTCTATCACATAGTTTTCACATCCATGAATGAAGTCATCCCATTTGGTTGATCCATTGTGATTGTGGGGTCTTCCAAATGAAGCGCTAGATTGGTTTCCATGACCTGCGATGGACGACCTTGTTGTCCTCTTCATTGGAAGACATCTCAACCCAGTTCTCTAGGTCGATAGGTTCATAAATGGAGGATGACTCTAGGAATACATTAGAAGGATTAACATCTACTGTCTAGTTTGGTAGATCAGGACCCATTTCATCTGATTGATCCCCATCATCAGATTCTACATTGAGGATTTCATGGTCGGTCATACTGATGGTCCCACCTGTGATTTGTAGCACTGCGGAATGGTTGATATGTTTATCCTCTTCCATGACCACATTCATTACTCTGGGAAAAGGAGCTCCAGGGGCTCCAGTCATCCTCACTATAGTGTCCCACACACTTTGACGAACTATGATATAAAAATTACCAAGACCTCAGTTGACCTGATCAATGGGAAATAGTTACAGATTCTCTGAGGAATACATACAAATATCAAATAATTGGGATCTCCCCTAATTTGATTCCATTGGAACAACACGGCGTGACCCTCCTTATATGGTTGAGCAATCCGAAGACTCAGGGTGAACTGACCTAGGTTTTGGGGAGCTCTGAGGCATGGTAATCTCCATTATTGAGGGTGAATATCTCGAATTTACATCTACTATTTCACATGAGAGAGTTTTGAACATGAGGCCCTCCTGCATAGGTCAAACGTTAGTTGGGATGTCCTAATCATCTCAAATGAGAATCATAAGAAAAATCATTTTTGTTTTTCCACATGTGCCTCTGAAAACTCTCCTATGTCTTAGTCCATGTTGGTGACCACACCCTCTTCTGGAGGGCTCCCTCAACCAGCCTCTTTCCCACATGGGAACTATTCTAATTAATCTAGTAGATGGAATCTCTCACTCATGTTAGATGTGGAATACTGTAGAGGGTTAGTTCAATCGAGAAACACATTTATCTATTCATTCATTGAATTTAGAGCACCTCGAGAGTGTCTAATGTCCATCTGTTTGGTGATATACTACAACACTCTACCTAAGAGACCGCAAATCCGGTCCTCGGGTGACCAATCCCCACCAAATCCATCCTTAGTTGGTTCAGTTGGATCCACATCTAGGATGAATTGAGGAATTTTCTATTGACATCCCAGATGTTCTAGGCCTCATAGAGGACATCGTCCTTAGGAATTTCTATATGTCGTAGCCACTTCCCCAGAACATGAGTGGGTATCCTACAAAACCCCCTGTGCAGCCTCCCTTCTGGATGACTTTTCTCCTCTAGAGCCAATGGGACCGCCTCTGTCAACTACCTCTCGATCGGCCCATACCTCACCTCTACTATAGACCCTTAACCAAGGGATATTCATTATTCCTTATAGCCTCGACCTTGAGGTTGATTATGAACCCCATAATGGGATTATATAGACTGCAACTTCAACATCTCCCCCAGGTAGGTTGCCGCCAATCACTTAGAAAATTACCTCACTAGACCATATGAAGATGTATGTGGAGGATGCTCATTATGTATCTTTCAACCCTTCTGGTGTACATGAGGCACATTTTCTTGATCACACATTGATGGTATTCATGACGCACTCCCAGGTTGACCTGCGAGGTCAGCCTCTGCATGCAATCGAACTACCTCGTGATGCAGTGCGAGGTGTTTGACCCACAGTGGGGCTCACCGTCAACTCATGCCACCATGACTCTATCTCGAAGGGGAAAGTGGTTGGAATGACGATCCTTCATTCCCTGACTGTCATCAGTGAACACACATGTAGTCAATGTGAATATATGGATGTTAAACTCATCCTCCTTCCAGACGTGGTTCGGAACCAGCAGTGGGGTCAGCTTGGTCAGGAAACACACAACACATTCGAAATGGCCAGTCAGAAGTCCTTCCATGGAGGGGAAATGTGGTTCCAGTATTCATACACACCCAAATGTACTGCTATCCCCACATATGGAAGATGGAGTTTCCCAAAAACCATATTTTTTATCTTCCCTTCACTGATATGACACCATACTTAGTACATATTTTCCTAAATCAGGATCCCCATATTGACCATGTCCCCCATTACCTTCATTGACAAAAATTTAAATGTGCTCGACCGTATGCCCATGCTTGTGTCCCTTACTGAAAGTATCTTGATAAAATTGAGTGGTGAAATGAACGCAGCCAACCTGACCACCGGTTACTGGTTGGTGCTGATGCTGAAACCCCATGTCTCCCATTAGCTATCCCATACAATCCCCCCAGTATGATGGCTTTTTTATGTGTTTCACCCACTTTGGGAATGTGAGAGGCATCACAGGAAACATATCATCTGTAGGGGAATTCAATAACCTCTTAAACAACAACTTATAGTGGAAATACCTCATCGACTGCTTTTCCTCTCCTTGAACTAGGTTCATCAACAACTTTTCCAAAAGCGAAATTTGCTTTGGGTCATCCAATATATTCACATTGGGAATGAACTCACCATACATCACACCAATTTCTGATTCCATGATATTTTTTGCATGTCCCAGAGGATGATAACGACCTCCCCATTATGTAAATTGAATGTGTTGGTCCCATATGTCCTCCTGCTCAATAAATGTATATTCAGTTTCATCATCTAGTAAATGTTTAATTTGGATGGAAATTCCGCTTCTTACAGGACAAGTCACCTCAGCTCCACCGAAAACGACTCACAGGAGGAGCAAACCCTATAAGCACGTGCCCAGTCATTGGTGAAATGGTTAGACTAGGGTAGATCACCTGCATCAGTCCACCATATCTTTTTGTTCTCCAAGGCTACCTTCAAAATGGTGTGGTACTTCGACGGAGATACCGTTGTCTATAACCCCATCCTATAAATTTTTTATATATGATTATACACATATTTAGAATTGACCGGTGTATACTCCTCCCAGGATTGACCATCGGCCACCCTAAACCATTGGCTCTAGCATGACGTTCTCCTAAAAAAGTTGGCTAGCACATCCCTTCTAGCTTCATAAATGAGAAATTCATCCGTAAAAAAACCCATATGTAGGCCGTATATTGCACACATTGTAGTTCTTCTGGTTGTTGGACAATAGCTCCACCATGGATTCACTATCCAAATAGATATGCACATATTCCCCAATCCTGAGGTTATCATCCATCAAATCCATCCATGATTCATCCATAAGTATTAATGAAATTCCACATGGGAATTTGATTTGGGCCCAATAAAAAGTGAATATGATTTGGGTTTTATCCCTAGGAAATATTATTTTGTTTCCTATCTTCATTCTGTTTTATCATTTGACCTAATGTTGGAGTTGTTTGTATAGTCACATAATATTAATGTAGATCATGTGTATCCCTGATATTTTGATGGTGGATTTCAAATTTTATAGGTCGCTAATTTTTTATTTTGGGGTTTAATCATTCCCTGAGAATTTATTACATAACATTGTAACTAAATTGGGGTTATCTTTTCTCCACATTTATTTGATGAGGGTATTTAGATTTAGAGGATACTACATAAGGCCAGTAGTTTTTAAATCCATTTTGATTCATGTTTTATAAAATATCAGATCCTATTATTGACATCATTGTCAAAAATCACATTAATGTTTTGATTATTACTTCATATCCACATGTGTCTCTTAAAATCCTATGGATATCATACCATCTAATTTAATAAACCATATCTGGTCATATCAACTTAACTCTTCCCACTGAGGATCTCATTTTGTATTTATTAATTTGTAAAACAAATTCTTGGTGAAAATCAATCAAACTATTCTCTTATGAAAATAAAAAACCTAATATCATGATCTTTATGATTATTAAAAACTCTCAAATATTGGAAATAAAAGAGTGATTATTCTCCAAATAGAAGAGTAATAGAAAATTTTGGAACATATTTGTACGAAATTAAATGAAAACATTTGGATGATAATGGTTCCAATAACTTCATAGAAGAAAAATCATGTTATTATATTATTATCAAAAATAGGGTGGCTGATCAATGTTCCAAAATGTGTCATTAATGGAATAATTTTTTTCAAAAGATGAGAATTTCAACGGTACACATATATGATATTATATAGAAAAATTTTAATGTTAACATAAATGAAAGATACATTTATAAAAGTATTTTATAATATATAACATGATTATAACTTAAAAAAACTAGAAAAACAAAACCCTTAATTATTAAATGAAACAATTATTTGAGAATTTTCTACATTACTAAAGTGATAATTTTTACCCCATTTTTAATTGTCAAAAATAAATAATCTGTGTTTGGGAAATATAAGTTTAGTTGAATATAATAATATAAGATAATATTTTTAACCCATTACTCAATCCCAGGTAATCATTATTCTTCATCTTTCATTTCTTATATAATAACATTAATTCTTTATTGATTTTTTGTTATGAAACTCTTTCCCTTCTATATATAAATACATTTTTATCATGTTTTAGATGATTTAGATGCAATTATCTTTTAAATAGATAATATTTTATTTTACACAACATATAAATAAAATATTTTTAGATTATATTATAAAAATAAATCAAAATTATATGTCATCGTATATAAAAAATCAGTAATTATATCCACAGAAACAAGACTAGACTTTTTCCAATCTATGAATTTTTTCATCATATTTATTTTGGATGATCTAAATAAGTCTTACAAATTAACTACTGTCAATATATTAACCTAAGGTCTAAAAAATTTTCCATTCAAATTGATTAATATATTTTTTCATATTAATTTACCCAGTTTGATAATCAAAAACATTATCAATATTTTAAAATTAAATTGGGAGAAAAATAACAGATAACCACATTCATTTGAAAAATACTTCCTGTGATAACCAATTGAACAAAATAAAAAATGATATTATCAATGATATGGATCTTTTACATCAACAGGATTCAAGGAAAACTATTAGGATGTTTGAAATCATCCTAATTATTATCATCCCATTAAATTATACTTAGAATAGATGTAATAGGTTTATGTGGATCACCTAAAATATTATAATTAGGGAGTATCTTGAAAAAAATATCTATATTATTTATGATCCTGATGTTTTTTCATTTTAAAAGGTTTGGTTTAATCAAACATAACATGTATTTCTTCTTAAAAAAATATCTGTTTTTTATAAAGGATAATGTTCTATAATACTAATGTAACATGGATAATTTACATCATTATTTTTTAAATAATATTACTATATTTTATACTTAATATTAAAAGTGAATACCTTACATAAAAAAACACTAAAAAAATTGTTTTGGATTTCATCCATCTGATTAATCATTAATTTTTTTTGAATTTGGTGATTTAAAATTGAATTTATTATTTAAATGGATATAATAATATATTTTTCCAAAAATAAGATTCAAATGAAACACTCTCACATATACTCATGATATATTCATGGAATATTATATTCCATCATTTAAATTCAAATTTTTATTCTGATATGGGACGAAAATGTTATATCTAATCGAATTTTTAATAATATTTTTTAAATAAATATTTTTAAAATCCCATCCGTGGAAAATTGAAATTGTTATAATTGATTTTTTTACCAGCTGGAAAAAGTTATAAAGACCAGTTAAATTACATTAATGTTCTGGATTAATGTTTATGAAATTAAAAAAGAATATATATTATAATCATCAAATTAAAAAATTAGAATATATTTTCCACTAATATAGCTAGATTTTATAGACATAAAAATATATTTCTGAAAAATCTATGTAGTTTTTATGTTATTGTTTCTCTAATGGTTTTTGAATGATTTTTTTATTTACGTATTGGAATGTGATTTAGGGAATAAAATAAATTTAATTATGTATTAGAGTAGAAATACTAGGTTACATATTTGAATTATTATACAATATATGAAAATTATATTCTTCCAATATAGTATGAAAAATAAAATTCGTTGCCTCCATATTACCATTTCATTTAGTTTTCCTTAAAATAATGTCTGTTACTATAATAATGTAATCAACGACTTGCTTTTTTAGTGAGAGGTTTTTTACTCATTCCAACTATGAGATGGAGCATGTTTCCTTCTAAATGGTCAGGGATTAGACCTCATCCCATAATTTACTATTACTAATAATTTTTAATATGGGTGATAAAACTCAAAGAACATTTGAAATTGATGTCCATCCATGAATAAATAAATCACCTATTCAAATGATCTAACATAGATGTTTTCTACATGAGAAAAAGACTACACTTCACCACTTATAGGTTCATGAATGTGGAATAATTTCATTTCATACATTGTTAAAACCCTCAATCTATGCATAGATTATTCAGGATCCTACTAATATACCATTTACATTAAATTAACTAAATTATAAGGCGTGATAAATACAATTAGGTTTGGATATATTCAAAAAACACATAGGAACTCAAAACTTCCAAACATTTGTATTAGAAATAAAATCTATTTATATGTATAATCGAAAGATACTGAAAAATATTTAGTCATTCGTAGAGTGAATTTTCTCTTCTAGTTGAATGTATATGAGATTTATAATATATAGGGGAATATCCTTGAATTAAATAACATTATTTAATATTTTACTCCTAAGAAGATGAATGCCCAATTTTGGTACTGACCATTAGAATAAATCAAGTGGTCTTAATTTTTATCCATGGAAACCAATCCATAATTTAAATTGGTGAATAAATTCATGTAAAAATAAATTTTAAAGATTTTTTGTCAAAAATAAATTCTAATTTATAGGAGGTAGTGAGATAAAAATAGCATATGGTTTCAAATTATATGAAACCCTATAATATATTCATTAGCATGAGAAATATTTTAAATTGTAATACTATTATACATAAAAAGATTTTATTTATTTTATTCACATCAATCACATAATATATCATTTCATAAATAAAATAATATCGTAATCATAATCATCTAATGATTAAATATATTCGGGAGACTTAATAGAAATTTATTCAATAACAATTACTATGGATTAAATATCATTTGATGTAATTATAATATTTTATCATGATTTCTCCCAACTGTCATAACTATTTAAGAATCCCATGAATGTAGAGTATTCAATAAAACCCCATGTCTATGTATCATTGACCACATTATTCCCTTTATGTTTAGTATGTATTTTGGACACATTACCTTTCTATTTGATTGTTCAAAATTATTGACTAAAATCACAAAAAATACTATATTCGTAGTAGATAGCAGGGTCAAAATATTCCTTTTACTACCTTAATCCTATTTTTTATATCTATAATTTCAATATTTGTAATTAATATTTTAAAAATCCTTCATTTGAAATAATGTGTCTATATAATGATAAAACTAAAAAAATATATTTTATTGAATTTAATATCCTAGTCTTTATAATTATTTCTAGAAATTGGATATAACATCAAAGGAATTGAAGTATCTTAAGAGGTATTAGAATAAATAAAAAATATATTATTGAATTTTTATTTCTATGTACATATATATTTAGTGGAATCATAAATTAGATTAATTTTTTCATAGAATAATTTTTTCATTATTTTATCAAATTATTACTATCGTTAATATTTATCATTTTATATGCACAAATTTTTGGATGAATTTATTTAATATTTTAATGAAATTGATTATAAAAAGTTTATTTTTCAGAAAGGGATTTTTAACCATTAACTATTGTAATAAATATAATATGAAATTTTAAAAAATTTCTAATGGAATGAAATAAAAAAATAGAAAATATATACATAATGTATGCTATCTAGTCTATTATCATTGTTTATACTAAAATAGAATATTTCAAGATTATTCCATATTATCTTAGAACTCTAAAAAAAAAACTGGCTAAAAAAATCATGTCACAAATGCAATACTGTATTTTTTATTTTTTAAAATAAATTGACAGTTGTTTTCTTCCTCATGAGTGAGGTTTATGAATTCTCTTCTCTTGAGTCTACTATTAACCATCCATAATTTAATATTTATCCACACTAAAAATGATAATAAAAGTCTTCATCATTTCTAATAAAAATTGATATCTACATCTACCAATGGTTATGTTACTCACTATGATTAAAATTCTATAATGAAATTATAATTATATTACATACAATATAAATAATCATTTCTATATTTATAAGATAGTATAATAAAAATATTGATGATACATTTCATAACTATTGTGTTCTCCTTATGAAATTTTCAAGAGGGGTTGAGTTGTTGTGTATCAAAATAATATTAAAAATTTCCATTCAATAAAAATGATATGTTTAAGATAATATTTCCCACACCTATCAATGTAATGAAGTATAAATATAGCATAATTAATCCACTCAAAAAATACATGTACATTATTTTAACCTGGAATGATAATAAAATAATAATCTTAATTCATTTGAAAAATAATGATATTATGGATAAAAATCTATTAACCACTGATCATGTTTTATTATATTATAGCCATTTTTTATCCCAAAAACATATTTATTTTTATCCATATAATGTAAGTGGTTCTACCCACAATACTTAATTACACTAGGTCCCAAAATAGAATCATGTTCAATCAATTTTTTAGAATATAAAGCACCTACCCCAAATATTATTAGATTAATTCAGAAATATGCCCTTACTCTAGGAATCCTTAGATCATAATATTAACAACCATAGTTATTATCCCCTTATGATCTTTATCAATTTCTGATTATATGAATACATATAAGAAGTACAACCATTTGATTTCATATATAATCTACATATAGTTGAAATCACATACATCTCACACAAAAAAAATCTATTTTCTTTAGAACATTATAATCTCACTAATTTTATAATTTATATATTTGGAACAATAATTTAAAATCCTATAATTTTAAAAAAACGTTTTTTTTTTCAAAAACAATTCAACATGAAATTTGTGTTATTAAATATTACTAAAATATATTTGGGTAAATGACATTTTTTTTGAAACATCACTATGATCTAAAATGACTCTCATTTATAATAGAAAGGGTTTAAATATAGAAAATAAAAGTTCTAAATACACAAAAACAATATTAATGGACATCATTTTAATGTTATTGAAGAAGTGAATTGTATTATGAATTAAAAAATATAATGATAAAAACATATTTTTTTTGGAAAATGATTCAACACGAAAAAAATATGAAATATATTTAAATTTGATGACCCAACAGAGGTTTTTATTTTAAAAAATGATTCCCATCTAAATGATATCATAGAGCCTATATCAATATTGTTTCCCAATAAATGGGAAATTGGGAAATAGAGAGAATACCTAGAGTTCTTGTTAACTAAAAGGGAGAAATCATGCATCTCTTTTATAATCTTATTGAGTGGATGATGAGGGTACCATTGAAGGATGATTTAGTTACCATCTATTCCCATGTATAATTAATAGAGGTAAAATATTCATGTTGTTTTAATTTTTAAATTAGATATATTTTAAGTAATCTCAATTAATCATATGTTATACAAATAAGGGATTAGGGTAAATTCTATTAATTTTTATAGGGAAAATTTCATTGCAATACTCTACATAAAAATATTAATATTCTCTTAGTGAAAATGGTGTTTTGATTCTAGTGTTCCAATGATGACATTTCAATCCATTCTTCAATTTATGGAGAATTCCTTAATTTAATGATTTTTATTTCATTCTTATTGTGATATTTTATTATGTAATTAAATTATTTCTATAATTTTACTGAATAATAGAAGAAACATGAATATAATATTCATGGGGGTATTCAAACAATCGTAATAGAAGATTTATATTATCATCATACGAGTTTAAAATTTTTGTAATCATAATTTGAAATGGATTGATATTTTTTACAAAAATTAATTATAAAACATTTATTAAAATGTAGAGTTTGTGTTTATATATTTTTAAAGGATCAAAACAATTTATATTGGAAAAAAAATTACTGGGTTATAAAATTTCACTTTAGATTCAAACATCAATATATTTTTATTATTATATTAAATTGAGTTATCTAATTCAATTTTCGTTAATTTTCATTTCTAGTTGGTCATACTACATGAAATGAATCTTGACTATTTAGTGAATTTTTGATGAATCATGAAAATTACCAAAATTAAAAGAAGACGTTTTCAAACTCATTTTTTGAAACATTATCCAATAATTCCCCTCCAAACACATTTATCCGGATTTTTTTTATTTTTTCATCAAAATTATGATATTTAGTTCATTAAAGTAAACATATAAATCAATCAATACTTCACACACATTAAATTTTTTTATTGTTCTTTTTTCATACTCTTGTTTCCCCCATGTATTTGTTCCAAACTTCACATTCATTTCCCACCTATAAACCCAATTAACTCTCAATAGTATCCACGAAGTTTAAAATAATAAATAAGGAAAAAATATAGGGGAAGGAAAGGGAGGGGAAAAACAATTCTAGACAAACTGTGAAGGATGTATTATGTTATACACAATCACCAACACTAACTAATTGAGTGTGAATAATGTACAATATGATCATTTAGGATTTAAATAACTCTTCTATTTTGCAAAAAATAAATAAATGATAATTCACTATAACCACTATGGGTTTCTTCGATAGAGTAACATTTATTAAGTAGTGGAACAAAATTATCATCCCTCTTTCAGGGACATTGGAACCTCCCCTCATGGATGATTTATTAGGATGAAAGGTGTTTTTGATGTCTCAGCCGACCTAGTGGAAATTAAATAAAATTTTAATTAATGTCATCGCTCAATTTTTATGTGCGTTATGAATCCAAAAGGGGAAATGTTTTTGATATACCAATACCTCACCAATTATATTTAATCATATTGTTTCATTGAGGAGTAGGAGATAACTATAATTGGAAAAGGCCTCTGCAATGGGATTATTCCATCATATGAACTCAAATAAAGGGCATGGAGTTTAGGATCAATCCCTCTAAAAGTTTGTTTTATAAGAGTTCATGAATGTGATTGTAATTTTGATCCTAAATTTTTTTTAAACACCCAATCACTAGTATGGATTTTTATATATAGATGAATTTTCTTTAATAGTAAGAGCACATTCAATGGTATATTTCCTCCCTCTTTGTGTACACAATTATAATAGACAATAAAATAGAGAAAAATGATTTAGGAATTTTGAAAGAATATCTGTTGATTTTGATATTTACAAAACTTTATGGAGGTGATGGTGTTCCTTGTAAAGGATAAAAACATTAATCTTTACATCCAATATGATAGAAATATAAAATTATGAGTGGGAAAAAAATTCTTCGGCCATATGATCTCTATATAAATAAGGGACAAGGAATGAACTTTTGGCAAAGCTAAATGTAATGATGATACCAACTATTTATGGAATAAAGGTAAAAAAAATGTCTCACCACATGAACTATTAAACATACTTGGAGTATTAGAATAACTATATGTGATAATATTTAGTGAATTTAGAATCCATCATTCCACATTGGATGAAGGCTTCCAAAAGTCGTCACCAAATTTTTATCGATGTAATGCTTTTAGTGTTGTATTTGAACATCCAAAAATGGATTGAAATAAGTTTGATGAGCTCCTAGTAAATCCAAATCGGGCCAATAATATTCTGTTGAACTCTAATTTAGGGTAGTTGATTGATTTTTCAAAATTATAGGAAAACACTCCATTTGAAAATGATTGAACCACAAAGGTACATTCTAAGGTTCCACAACAAGAGGAACTAGCTCCCCAACTATCTCATTGACACCAATTAGCACTTCCACTATAATATAAAATGGAATAAAATACATTGAAATTATATGAGGGTCATTTTTTGAAGAATTATTATTGTATATCATAGTGGTAGACTTTGAACCCCCACCCCATTGAGCCCTTGAATAGGAGTAACAACTCTGTTTATATTTTTGATGATAGATCAATGGATTAAGTTTTATTGTAGGTTACTATCTCAAAAAATCAATAATTAACTATAATGGTGATATTAATGTTGAGATTTTATAGTCGACTAGACAATAAAATTATATATGTGGGTCTTTCATGTCTCATGATGGTGAACTCAAAACAAATTAGGCTGAGACTCACCATAGGAATCTGGAGAGGATATACAAGGATTAGAAATATCTGGAGACGAATACAGAAACTGATAAGGTTGAAAAATATTACATGATTAATACCATAAATGATATAATTAATAGAGGAAAAGCAGACAATAAGAATTCCCATGACGTTCGGATAAAATAATAAAGGCCTCAGTTAATGTTCCAAACCCTTGATCAATGGGGATTCACTATTTGAAATGTCATGAGATAGGGTATATCCATACAACCTAATACAATTGATGAAACAAAAAGTCCTTAAAACCAATAGAGACTATTCTTTCCTAACACGTCATGTTATATGATAAATGTTTTGATTCCATGTTTATATCACTTTTTTATAACATTGTCTACAAAAATTTTCCATTAATAGACATGGATAATTTTTTGATCGCCATTCATGAAAACATACAAATCACTTTATATACAAAGAATGCAAAAATGAAATTCGGTGTATTTTAACAAGAATGGTTAAAACATATATGTATCATTTATATATTTCACCACATCATATATAATGATAAGAGATCATTGGAGGGAGATTTATACTTTTCTATAAAAACAATTTATATGTGTATTGTTGTTAGTGATTTTAACACTATTTTTTGACATGATGAAAAGATTGGTTTCAGATTCAATAAGATAACATTAAATGGGTTATCCTTAAAAATTTATTCTTTTAACCTTGTTGAATATCCAATTTCAAGAGCTTAAAAAACCTAGAATAGGTATACCTAGAATGGAAGACATGTATGCATGTTGAAAAGATACTTTGTTAATCATCAATATAAGAGTATGGTTTCTGAATTATATAGCTCCACCCTTCCCAAACATCACTCAAATAAAAACCCTATAATGGTTGAGATCGACACTCATCTTTCAAGATTATGCCTTCATATTTTTTTTTATAATATTGGATGGTTTGTTATAACTTGTTAGATAGAGACTATCTATGAAGCCTAGAAATTTAATACTCTCTGAGGTCCCATACAGATCCTTTCATTGAAGCTAAAATAGGCTAAAATGATACTGAATTATAGGATTAGGATGTCAATCACCAATCATGTTTTGGTTATCCAAACTGATGAAGAAAAACATTCAAGTTGAAACATTATGAATCAACATCACGATACCCCTTCCAGAAAAGTTATTGGTGCACATTAAAATATTAATTCTTTTTTAACTAGGATGGAAATGTTGGATTGGAATAAGTTTAATGAAAATTGGATCAAATTTGGTGATAGGAACTCAACAGTCTATCACATACTTCATAAGGTAATGTAGGTTAAATTGGGTATTAATTACATAAATTACAATGGACAAATCCACAAATATGATAATGAAATTTCTCCTATGGGGGTTGAATATTTACAAGATATATACTTTAATAATGTAGTGTACTGCACTCAGAAATTAAATCATGATATTCTACATTGAATATAGGATTCATAGAATCATTCCCCTATCTTGGTCCCTTCAAGGTGGTAGATATTGTTAACCAATTTTTAACTGAACGTTGAATGTTTAGCTAGACCCAATTACTTTACCAATTAATTATTTATTATCTATTGGTATGTTATGAATGATTCATTGACCAATACAATCAGTGTGTTCCTCAATCATGGATCTATACCCCATAAGATCAACTATAAAATTATTTCCATGAAAACAGAGAAGGAGAATATAATTGATATTAAGGATATCAGTCAGTGGCTTTTGGGAACCCCATTCCCAAAGTCATTTGGAATATTATTATGACCATATTGTCTAGGATCATTATTGATCACATCACTCTAAAAAATTATGGATTTTTTCTTGGAAGGAACATCCAAAATATCTAATTTCCATATTTAAATAGAGTATAAATAATTAATAGAAAATTTAAGAATGTGAACAGTGATCTCGAAAGTTACATCTCCAAGGACTTTGACACACTAAAATGCTGATTCTTCATTTTTGTCACCAAAAAGGAAATGTCTCCCACATGATTTCATTTAATTAATCAACGTTATCCTTATCTTTTCAAGGATTTCTATTCTTATTAATGGAACTCCGAAGTACTACCTCAATTATAGAATGGGTGTTTGGAAAAGGGACCACTACATGGACCCATGTATTTAATTGATTAAGAATATATGAGAAAATACATCAAGGAACACTCTTTGATATTCCTGTACAAACAAATTAATGATGGTAGGGTCCCATTCGCCCCATCACCCTTAGATTCTGAAAATGATATTTTCACTTTGTCTATGCCTCAATGGAAAAAATTTATGTAATAATGGGTATCTTCACTCACTATGAAGAATTGGTCAGTCACACCATCATATCGAGGAAATCATTTTTTTCAGGGAATCTTAATTGCGATAAAAACTAGATCACTAGAACTCTTTGAGTTAAAGGAGAGTCTATACCCATTATGTTCCATGGAATTCAATTATAATTTGTCAAATTAAAGAGTATATATCATGGGGAAATATTCTCTTCCATCATTAATCTATTAGAAAAAATGGAGGTGGAAGACCCTGTCACAAGTTGAAAGGGTGTTCCCTGTTAACTCAATTTAAACCTATATGTTTAGGTATTCCATCCCTATCTTCAAATGTCCATGAAATATTATCAATGAAATTTTATGGTTTATCCTTAAAATTATATGGACAAGATAAGTGCATGAATTGAAGAAGATAATCATTTCATGGTAGGATAGTATTATGCCATTATAATTGGTAGCCTTGGAATCATGGATCTCATGGTATTCAATGATGTCCATATGAATATATTAAAATAGAAATTAATGAATTCTTATGAAAATTATTTTGATAGATTATCATAGAGTTTCCAAATGAATTTTTTAATTGGATCAAATCTTATCTTGATTCATCTATGTGGACATCCAATAACCCCTCATTCGAAGAAATTAAATAGAATTTAAGGTAGTCGGTAAGCATACAATCGAATCAAAACTATTTGATCACTCCAGAGATAGATAACATTCATAGAACACAATAAATACGATCACACATTATGATTAATTCCATTTCTATCCTCATTCCTAGTAGTAGGTCTGCTAGAACTTTTATCAATACATGATGGACTGGAAAATCAAAAAATTTAATTCATGGATTTTGACACTCTGATTTTGAATCCCAACATTAATGGTCAACATAACATCATAAAATAAAATATGATGATGTTTTGTTGCTCCAATACCCTACCATAATGGATTTTTAACATAATTGTGCATTTTATATAGCCATCATGATTTATTAATTTATGTAAAAGTTGGAATAATAGAAATGCTACTCAAAATCAATTAAGGAGAACTGGGAAGTATATTATGTCATCTATCCATACATGGATAAACAATAAAGTGAATGATGATCACCTATTTGGGGTGTGTGATTATTCTAAGAGGATATGGAGAAAGGTTTTATGTTTGTTTGGCCCTGACATTAGCCAATGTTGGCAGAGTCACAATATCCTACTATGATTCAGCACGGATGGCCTTAGTGAACAAAAAGAAAAATTCTTCCTTGCTTCCACTATCTATATTTTTGCATCCATATGGCTGTTAAGGAACTCAAATATTTTAGTTAGTGTGACCACCACTACTAGTACAAGGATTCTATCAATTGAAATATTTATCTATGATACTATGAAATTCCATGTAGGGTAAATGCAGAATACTTGTTTAGATATGAGTACATTGAGACCGCTTGGTTTAACAAGAAGTAATTAGATTCAGTTAATGTTTAAATAGATTCATTGGATTCCCCTGATCCCCTCATGGATGATGGTAAATGTTAGTGAGTCCAACTCGGTCAGTCTAAGACCCTCAAAATGTGGATGTTTTTCCACACACACCATGGATTTTTTGAATATTTTTTACAAATTTATTGGACATGGGTTAAAATAGGAGGCTGAATAATTAGCCATAATTTTAATGACACAATGTTTTATTAATGGAAATTTCATTCTAATAATTATGTAATATAGTATAATGACATAAAATAAAATTAATAACATAATAAGTACTTTATAAATGAATAATTAACTAAATGATATGAATTTCTAGAAGATAATGAATACATTCCAACTGAATGGTAAGATGACCTTTCAAATAGTAATGTGACCCTTAAGAATTTTAATTTGTCCATTTTAAAATTAACTAAACTAATGAAAGCACAAATAAACATTATCCATCATATATATTAAAATATGATATCATTTTATTATAGTATATGTAAATAAATATTTTGAATGTTTTTAATTAAATGATGGTATTTTTCTAAACCATAAATATTAAATTACAATTTTATGATTATTTTAACAATTTAAAAGAACAATTATTTTCATAAAATTAATTCATAATTTTTTTTAATTATATTATAAATTTATCTTATCATAGTTAATTGTTATAGTGTTATTAAATCAGTTATAATTTTAAAATATTTATTGTTCGTGTAAATTATTATTTTAATTAAAAATTAAATTTATCATATTTTGAAATTTATTTTTAAAATATGGAGTTCATTTTTGAATTCCACTTATCCAACTAATTTTAGTGTGAATTTTTTTTGTTTTTCTAAAAACATACATGTTTAAATAGTAAAATATTATAATTTATGACAATGAAAAATACATGAATTATGGGTTAAAATATGATGTATGGATAATGTAAGCCAACATTATTGAATAGTTATTCAATATATTAATATTGTTTATGATAATAGGAAATCAATGCATAGACATTAGCTAATATAATAATATAATGATTAAAAAAAATAAAAAAACCCTATGCTATACTGAAAATACCACCCCTCACTACATTTTCACCTAACACCTATCAATACTCATTTGTTATCCAAATTTTCATAATGATTTCCCAATAACCTCCCCCATGAATATCATCTCCATCTATCATAAAAATATGAAAAAATATTCTCTATGGAGGCTCTCGGGGGGGGGGGGGGGTAAATTTATGTGTTAAATTCTACTTGTATTTCATTTATTTTCATTTCATGTTCTTTTATTCAATTTTTCAGCCATAATAACACCCATACAAATTGTATGATGAATATAGAACATAAACTATACTATAATTTACATATTATAATGGAGTAATTTTTCATAATCTATCCTCCCCCATTATTTTATACTAAAAATGAAAACGCCGTATGGGATGTGTAAATTTATCACAATCATTGAAGAAGGGTCTTCAATTTCTATTATTGTCTTATAATATGGTCATTAAACTGCTTTAATTATTAAATAATATTATAAAATATTTATAAAATATTTTATAGTGGTTTAGAATCATTTTTTATTCATGATATTAATTTATAAAACAAAATGGCTTCATTGTGATAAAAAAATATAGTAATTAATCAAAGAAATTATCATTAAAAGTTTATCGAATAATTAATTCAAATACAAGAAAAACAAATGAAAAATATAAAAAAAATCATATATATTTTAATTAATATATTATAATTAAAATTCTATAAAACAATTTCCATTGTACATGACCTTTCATGGTCTTATAAATTCATACAACCAAACTCCAAAAAAATGTTATAAATTAACCAACTAAGGTTATAGATATCAATTATAGGTATAATAATTTAAATAAATTTCAATTAAATAATAGAATTTTCTTCTCTATGGAAATAAGATCAAATTAATAACATGAATAGTCATATCATAATGCATTCTACCCGAACATCCATTATTCATCTAGTGTATTCATTTTATATTTTTATAAAAATAAAATTATATTTTATTTTCAGGTATATCTTCTAAATGTTTTTTATATGTTCCAAAATCATGTATCAAGATCCACTAATCCATATTTTTGGGGATATACATGTTTTTTTAAAAGACTCCCTACCTGATGCTACCCGATAAGAAAGCAAGATTTAAAGTAACTTTTGTAGTTATTTCCCAATTTCCATCCCACAATATTTTCAATTTTATGACTCAAATATTTTTCTGAAATAACAGTTTTTCATTAATTCCATATCTGTTCACTTATGGTTTTATATAAACAATTATGAAATATTCTGTTTCAAAAGATCATTTCTCTTTTCCTTATATCGCACAAAAATGTTTTAATTCTTAAAACCATATATATTGTTTTTACATGATTACAAATTAGTTATACATAAAATTTTATGATGTTTTCCTATTTTACCTTATGAATTTACATGAGTAAATGAAATCATTTCATTTAAGGACCTCATATTGATATTCCCTTTTGTTATGCCTTTAGTCATGATTTTGAAACCAGATTCTTACATTGTGTAACCCTTTTGTATATTACTGATTACAAATGTATGATTCCTCATGAGTCACACATATTCATGAACATTTTATGAAGGGGTAACCTATATAATTATCTAATTAATTGGGTAAATTTTATTCTCAGGATATGTTTTCTGCAACAGTCTTTATGGTTATCCAGGACTCGTGCTCCTTGAGCAATGGTCTTGGTTGTTAGCCTTGCAATTTGATCCTCCATATGCAAGGAGAATTGATACATGCTAAATCCATATTTTATGTTAATTCCACCATATTATGATTCCGTGATTAGATGTTCCCAATTTTTATATGTTATTATTAAATATAATTAATCACGTTTAATGTTCTCTTATATCCTTATGTTATGACATATATCACATTTCTTTTGATTTATTATTATGTTTATTCCTTTATTTTTATGTTTAGCTTATCCCATGGTATAATTTTTCCAATTTTTATCCTATGCAGATATTATGGAAATTGGATATTGGGATCATTTTATGGATTTTAAATAAATGTTTCTTACGATATTTAATTATGTAACCTATCTTCTTAAGTCAATAGACATTACGATTTTATGATTCTATTATATGTATAATTATTCTTCCATTAAAGTATTTATATATGTAAATGTATATGGTCACTATAATTGATATAAGATCCATGTATAGTTATTTTCAGAGATTAGTAATAGAAAAATTTTGTACGAACATTTAAGATAATAATTAGTTGAATAAATCATCACTAAACTTTTTTATTTTAATGGTTTGTGGATTATCAAGAAAATATATCCCTACATGGATAATGCATGTGCACAAGGATCTGTAATAGATATATGTAGGAGTTACAACTATGAAATGGTATTCCATGGCAAATTCGAGGTATCCTGGTATATTATAATAGGCCTTATAGTGCTTCTAATTTGACACTCTTGAGGAATATGCTTTGGTAAATTCATATGCTCATTATGAACAATTATTAAAGGATGAAAAAATTACCTTATCAAAATATATGTTAGGAAATAGATAATGGATAACCTAGATAGAAACCTATCTAATCACAACATATGATAATCATTTCCTTTAAAATATTTTCCTTTTGTGTTTGATGTTGCCTTTTTATATGTATTATATATGTATTCATTCCCCAAATAGTAATTTCCTTTTCATCACTAATGGATTGAAATAGATGAAAATTTGGCTACAATCACTGTGATAGGAAATGGATGATTTCCCTAATGATATGATTTATATGATAGGAATGGGTGGTCAAAATGACATGTTATTACATTCTTATATGGCTCATGTTATGAATAATAACTTCAAACATGTACAATTCCATCCCCCTTTATGGAAAGAGAATGTTATCATTGAATCCTTAGTATGGAAAATTACTCCCATGTTTACTGGATCTTCTGATCCTCTCCTCATGGAATAGTGGATATATGCATTGAAAAGATGTTCTCTATACTCTAGTGTTCATAAGAAGAAAAAATAATATGATTTTTAAAAAATTGATAGTTATGAGGAGATTTTCCACTGTTCCAACATGGTTGAAATGGACATTTAATACTCTCAGTTTTGTCAAACTCCCAATGATAAAAGAGGACAGTGGTGTCTAATAGGAATGGATATTTAGATAAATCTAATGATGGGAAAAAGTTCAAACATCCCACATGTCAATATTGTTGGATGAATTATCCTGTGGAGTCACTAAAATGAACCATGAAATGATTCAAATGAGGATGAATAGAAAATATGGTTAATAACTATCGAAGGGATATGAATAATTCAACTAACATGGAATAGTATAGGAATTTTCTTACATAAACTCACCATAAAGTTAGTGTTACAACACAATGGAACATAGTCAATATGGGAACCATTTTTCTTATCTGTGGGTTTTCGGAAGAAATGAACAAAAACCTTTACATAAACAAGAAAGACATTATCTTATACCTACTAAATAGTTAACGGTGAATAATGATGTGTTGATAGATATAATTTTAATTCAATCACGAACAGATAACATACTATTTTATTCTGGTTATAAACATCCTTAAATATCTAATATGTTTAGTAGAACTGTAGATGAGGAATTATCCGTACCTCAAAGTGAGGCGGATGCCTTCTTTTATATATTTATTAAAAGGAATTCAAGATTGAGTATTCTGATGAGGGACTTGAAATTACAAGAATAAAAAAAACATGGATTAACACCACCCCTCAAGCTAGACAATCCCATCTTGGACAACCAGTCACGTAAAATAATGATGACATCAGACAAGGCCATACACACTCCCCAGTTAGCTGGGATGTAGATGTTGTGGATACCAATCCTCGAACTGATGGAGGCAAGTTAGAACCTGAGGGGACTTTGGAGAAAATATTCGCAAGCTGATCCACCATCGGAATGTCACTAAAGCTGACATGTTTATGCTTGATGTGGTCGCTAATAAAGCATTAGTTCACCTCGATATTCTTTTCGCATTCTTGTAAGACCTGAATTAATGCAATCATGGTGGCTACCAGATTTTCAGCCTAGATATGTGTAGATATCTGCTAAGAAAAACTGTGGTCATAGAAAAAATAATGGATCCAAAGTATCTTCATAGACACAGTGACTATGTAAGTGTTTTCAGAATCCACAGAGGATCTGGAGACAACATGTTGTTTTATGATGCCCTAATAGATGAGGTTTCCTTTTATGAAAATGGAAAACACATATGAAAAATTTTGGGTAGAAAGGAACACTTTATAGTCAACACCATATAAGTATTCAATATTTACATGACCATGTTGGGTGTGGAAAATACCATAGGAAGGCTTCCTCTTGATGTATTTGTAAATGTGTAGGATATCATCCCATTGAGAGGTAGTCATATGCTACATGAAATTTCTCACAGTCCCAACAACACATGAATTGTTTGGATGTGTCATGGTGTGATAAATGTTTTTCCAACCATTCTATGGTACCTCTATAGATGCGAATATGGATCCATGGATTCATAAATACAATGTTCCCCAGGATCCAAAGGAGTTCCAATGACAATGGCCTATGTCAGCCTATCATCTGTAGAATTTCTAACACAAATCTCCATTTATATAGGAAGATGATTGACAAATAAGGGATGAAATATTTTCCTAGGATGTATATTAGAGGGATGAGAAATTCTGCATGGATTTGATGATGAAGATTATTTCTTAATGGGGGCGATTCTAGTGAAGTCCCTCATAGTGATGTGGATATCTCTACATATACTACCATCATGATACAACTAGTGGATGTGATATGGTAAAAATGGAATGGTCCTTCATACCATGAGAGAGACAAAAGTCAGTGACTATGGTGCTGAATCATTCGTACCAAGCGTAAGGAGACTACCTTATACCATATAGAGAGGCGTTATTTCCACAGTCCTGGGAGTCAGCGTCTGAGGAACAAGAAACATGGGGCTTCTATAGATAAACCTATACCTCATGAAATCAATAGTGGATGTCTTTTTTTACATCCAGTTGATGATGGGGCTAGTGATGCTGAGTGGCCAGTGAGATGGGTAATCGAATGGATGGAATATTGGAAACTGTAGGGAAGGTATAAAAATAATCAGTAACATATTTTTTTCAAAAACAATTTCTACAAGGTGGGAAATGAGTTGATGGAGAGTGACATAAACATGAATTTGTACTATAAAAGTCCATTTTCTACCAACTTCTTGTTTTCCTGTTGGAATTGGAACAAGATCCCATGTATGGTTCTCCTCTAGATCATTTAATTCATACTTCATATCTTGTAGCCACCCTGGGTGCGATTTTATTTCACCCATTGTGTGGGAAATAGAAATTGTTACCAGATCTAATAGACCCAAGTATGAAGATGTAAATTGAGAAGTAGTTTAACAATACTGAGTAACTTTCTGTAGTGAATTGGTAGATTTGGCTAGTTCCAGGGTATGAGCCTTAGACGAAGCAGGAATGATGGTTTCTTCGGCCGAGGTGGGGGATACAGTCAATGGGAGACAAGAGTAGACCATACTAAAATAGGGATCTACAAGGGGAGACACTGGAGGAGTTCGAATGATGAGAGGAATACAATATTCCATGGGTGTGTTTGGATGGGGGTTTGGAAGGGAGAATGGGGACCAATAAACAAATGACGCATCATTAGAGTTGACATAAACATTAAGTGTTGTGAGATGCAACGATATCCATGCTAAGTGCATGATTAGTCCTGAAAAATGCAATGGAGGGATTTGGGAGAGTGTTTGGAGAGTTCATATTAGTGTATCCAATATAACAGAGATGTCCAAACACCGGAACTAGAAGTGAGTGACGAGAAACAGAAGAGAACAAAGCATGAAAAGGTGTCTCACATAAAGGAAAGAAGAATAAATTCAGTTGATATGGAATGTAGCATTAAGAATGGAATCTCCCCAAAACAATAGAGTTTAATTTTAGGGGAATATGATTGAATGAGTAGTATACATAATATTTTAGTGTTTCCTCTAGGCCACTGCATTCTACTGGGGTGTTTCCATATAGGAGGCTTGATTAATGATACCATTCACCTAAAGGACTGCTAAAAAGTGAGTGAATAGAATCTCTCTCAAATTGTCAGAGTGGAGATATTTTAAAAAAATGGAAAACTACATATTATCTCATTGTAAGGTGTTTGGAAAGTATAAAAAAGTTCTGAAAATTATTGAAGTTGGTACAGACATTTGATTCGAGAATAATTGTCAATGAATGATATATAATATTTATACAGTAAATGACTCCAGATGGAACAAGAACCCCGTAATTCTGAATGAACATGATCAAAATGTTTTGAGCCTCCTGAATCCAATCATGTAATGTATGATGTGCGATGATGATTTGAGAATTTCCAAAACACACATTGAAAATAGACAAGGCAACTAATATCTAGAAATACTTGATAAATGATGGAGGGGGAATATGTCCCATCTAAGGATGAATATCTAATGCATGGGTAGTGTGAAATGTGAAGGAGATAGATGCCTTTCCATTGGAAATGTAGACCACATCCCAAATTTGGCTTATACCTTGTTTGAGGTTCGTCGTATGCTACTGAAAGATAGTAGTATAGGATGTAAATATTGTGGCATAGTTGAAATATTTTGTAATATTATTGATGGATATTATGTTAATGGACTAAAATTAACATGTGCCATAGACGGTAGGTGCATAAATGTTGTCCAAGAGAATGTACCAGTGACCTTAATGGAGATAATGGGGCCATAAGTTATAGTGATGGATGATGAACCAGAATAAGGAGAGTAGGTGGATAGAATACCATTATCAATTGTGAGGTGTTCAGAAGCACCTGAGTCTAGTATCTAGGAATGGGATAGATGACCGAAGAATGAAGGGGAACCACCAAAATGTCAAAGTGCATCCAAAGACTGTCTCAATATAGAGTGGGACCGAGGATCGTGGAGAATTCAGAGGTCCACCCATGAATTCCCCAAAGATGGAGGAAGAGATGCGGATGACGAGGAAGCATCGTGGATTGCAGTCTGACACTATTTTAGTTGTTGGGATTGGAATCCATGAAGAACCCAATAGTGGTCTATTAGGTGGCCCATCATTCCACGTTGCTGATAAAGGTGTTGGGGATGACCCTCCCCATAGACACATCTATGAGTGCCCAATGATTTTCTATACCATTATTTATGAAGGTAGAATGATCGATGATGGAGTGTGTGGGGGAAGTTCTAATTGGTCCTTTCCAAGGGGATGGTTCAACTATGGAATCTCCACCATTAACGAACTTGCAAGAATGTGAGAATTTATTGACCTGTACTCAGGTGTGAGTCCATTGATTAGAATAAAGAAGCTCATTTGGTCCCATTGGGACCTATCTTCCTCCTATGTCGGGGGAATGGGAATAACTCAAGAAACTCATCCAAGATAGCATTCCATTCCATGAAATACACCTCAAACGATGTGTAATACTATTGGATAATCCACATGTAATGATGCATATCAGATATCCTATCCAAATTATTATTCTTAGAATACATGTTGTTCTATGAATCCCAGAGTTCCATGAATGTATTCACAGTCTGAGTGATGTCCATGATAGAGAGATCTATGGAATTTACCTGAAAGGTAAATATTGTTCTATCAATAAGTTTCCAAGGATGTTATTTGGGATCAGTAGATTCTTGTTGGGATCCTCGAGAAGTGAATTAATGTCCATTGATATCAAATACATGAAGAAAATATTCCGCCAGATGCTAATGTTGGTTTATGTGGTTGGTGGTCATCACGACCCAAAAAATAACATTTATTAACCTACAATAGCACAATAGTGCATGGTGAATCCACAGAGTAGGCATGTGAGTGATATATGGTTTTCTTTGGATCCACACTATTTTCAGCAGTGGAAAAACATTTTTCACTATTCTACTTTTTAGTTTTTTAATTATTTTTATTAAGATGATATGAAAACATAAGAAACTAATTGTAAAAATATCTTATTTACATAACTGGAAAATGAAACAGCTAAAAGTAATAGTATATAAAAAATATAAGAGAAAATATAAATAGGAGTCTTGAGAATTGATCACAAAATGACCTCCGATGATTTGAAATCTAATTTTTAAATGAATAAATCATCATATAAATAAATTCACACCCAAAAATTGAGTTGTTAATCCTCCATCCACAGAAGAATTAACACATAATATTATAGTTCTTGAGGTTCGGTACTTCAAAAACCTCATATATCAATTTTATGCTATGATGTCAATAAAATTCCAGCTCGCTGATAGTTTAGGTAATTTGAGTTTCTAGTTTCAAAAGATAAACATCAATGATCAATCTCGCCGAAAGAAAATTGATGTTGAAATAAGATGCATTCAGGTGCTAATTCAATTTACATTGGGAACCAGAATCAGTCTCACCAAAAGAAACTAATTCCTTTTAAAAAGTGTTATAGTGAATAAGGATATGTATTTAGCATCAATCATTCAAATTTGATAAACAAGAAATAAATGTAATATCATTTCCAATTCAATAGAATAAAATACAAATTAAATAAAACATTGCAGAGGAAGAAGAATCATTTCTCTATGAATGGTGATCCTGATTTTCTACCATGCTCCTTCTACTCCAAGTCCCCAATAATAACCCCTTTGTGTCTCCTAGGAGATCCGCTATCGAATGGTATGATCATGGTCAAAGAATGGGAATCCTCCCACACCCATTTTTTTGGATACATTGTCGTTAATATCCACTATCATTCATTGAAAATCACCCCTTGTTTTCCACCGACTTTATGTATCATTCACTTACGCACTACACATGTGTTTTTTCAAGACTGACAGGTCACGCTTGCTTTTCTAATATAAATAACTCCTGGGAGTTAGTTGATGGAACATGAAATTTTTTAGTATTTGGTTTGAACCTGAACGGGTTTCCGAATCCACTAAGAACATATAGAACTATAGAAAAATATAACAGTTAAATCATGAAGAAATTTAAATAATAGTTAATTTTTAAAGTCCAATGTTATAATATTTATAAAAAAGCAATTAATTATTATTAATAAATATCTAAATTGTTAATTATTATTAAATGATATTATTAGTATTATTAATTTATTATTATATCCTTAATTAAATTATATTTTTTAATTTATTAATATTAATTATGTAATTTTATTAATAATAGTATTATTAATATTTAGTTAGTAAAACAAAATTATATTATTAAATTATATTAATATCAATTTTATTTTTTTATTAATTTCGTTATTTTGATAATTCTATTGAAGAGGATATAATATTATTTTATAGATAATTAATTTAATTATAGATAATTATTTCAGATTAAATATATTTTAGTCTATTAATTATTCATAAAATTTATTCTAATATTATCTAATATTTATTTAATATAATAATTTATTTCATATTATTAAAATTATTATTATTTTATCATTGTTTTTATTTTTTTTACATTTTTATTCATTTAATAAAATCTATCCTCCCCAAATCAGAGCAATATGGGGTCTTCGATTCCTTCTCTTTGAAGACAGTTTCACTACAGTCCGCTCCTCCCATAGAACAGGCTACCCACGCTCAACCCAGTGGTGATTTCAGGTGACTCCAAAGTGGTTGTGCGACGATGGTGGCTTAGATCAATAGCCTAAACAACTTTCATATCTGAAACTCAGCTTCATGGTTCAGAATCTGTATTGAACAAACCCCATTCACACCCCTCCTTCACAGCAGCAGCAACACAGCCTCGGGTACTCTTGAACAATGTTGAAAGAGGATCTTCGAACAAGTTCATAGTGGATTCCCTCCTCAAATTCGGTGTAGTGACATCGAATCCTAGTGATAGAAAGCTTCAATCAGTGGTGATGGATTATGTGAATTTTATTTAATAGATCTCTAGAATTTGAGGTATGTAATGAATTTTTGGAAGTTGAAATTTATTAATCTGAACATCAAGATTTAGTTGGAGTAGAGGTAGGTTCGTGTCTATATTCTTGGTGTGAAGCAGTGCATAGTAAGTTACGATGGCTGGGGTGAGGATGAACTGGTGCGATAATAGGAAACAGTGCCAATGGGTACATCGGGAAAATGGTGAGACAATTATGAGTGAAACTGTGAGGAGTAGAATCGGTGTGAGGGAATATAGTTCCACAAGAGATGATATAATGTCATTGTTGAGGAGTAAACAGGTGGCATCGTATCTAGGGTGAGACCATAAGATCAATATGGTGCCACCGTGACACTGAAAAATAAACAGAATAGTAAAATAAAATTTAACATAAATAAAATATAAACAAAATAATCAATTAAAACAAGAACTTAATTAAAACTATTGAAAATAAAAGTACATAAAAAATATTAATAAACATATAAAACCATTTAAATGTATTTTAAATTATTATTAACTAAAATTTATAAAAAATAAGTTGTTACTAAACAAAAACAGAATTTAAAAATAAACTACATTATTAAATGTTAGTATGAAGTTTAAACATTTATAAAAAAATAATTTTTTCTAAAATTGTAAATATATAAAATTAAATTAATTAAAGTAACTAGATTATTATTTTGTTATTAAACAATTATGTAAATTAATGAAATTAATTAAAATAGATTTAATAAATGTAGTATGTTTATAAATGATTAACTGTTAATATTAAATTAAAATTTATATAATGATACTTTTATTAATAAATATTTAATACAAGAAATGATAAATTTATAATACATTATTAATGTAAAAAAAGAATAAAGTAATAAATTAATATTTGATAATTTATTAGATATCCAGTAAAATTCACCAAACGAAATAAAATGTAAATAGACTAACAAATTTGAATAAGATATAAATTAATAATGTTAAATATTAAAATACACAATTAATGATAAAAATTGATTAAATAAAAAATTTAATAATAAAAATACAAAATTTACCAAATTTAGTGAAAAGTGCAATAATAATAAAATAAATCAGTACAAAATATTTAAAAAGATATTGTAAAAAAACGTGTTTTTAAGGGAACCCCAAATTCCCCCAAACTAAATCATTGGTTTTTCTCAAACAATACCATGTTTTATTATCCATGAAATTTGAAGTATGTTTCATGATTATGCTAAAAATGTAACATGTCCAGCAATTTCAAACAGAGGATATAAACATGAAAATAAAATTTGGATGAATGAATTGTTCAAATCAAACATTGCAAATAACAAATACTCAAAGGGTAATCAAGAAATCATATAATATTTAATCAATGAAGGTGTCCAGCATCATATATTATATTACATAGTAACTCATTTAATTCATATATAATATATAAATCCTTGATTGAAAACAGTTTAAATTTATGTAGAATGAAGAATATATTCAGAAGAACATTGTACTTTGACTTTTCACCTAAGATCCCAAAATTAATAATTTTTGGAATCACATTATTGATACAACCTAAATAACTCCCGTATAAATCAATTGACCCCTTCATCATTGGGAATTCATCAATATCCTCACTATAATGATTTTTTTTGACCCTAGAAACATTATTTAATTTTTTCCATGCCATGAATCATGTTCTATGCACTTTTCATATGCAGTTATTCCATGTGTATAGAGGGCATATAGTAAACATAAATGAAAAAAGCATCTAAAGTCTCAGAGATTCACCATAAGATCCCAGATTCCCAAACTACTCCTATTTGAAAATATTTTAATTAAAAGCATTGTCATTACCTCTTTAAGAGTATTTGTTTAATAATTAAAATGAAATTGAGTCCACTAGGAAAAAGATCAAATTTCCAGTTCCAAAGGTTATGATCATAACTCAACTAACAGGTAACACATTCCTCTCTCATAAGTAGTTCCTAAACCAAATTTCAATTTAAAAACTAAGCAAGACCACTCGACAATCATCCTACATAAATAGATTTATATTAAATGTAGTTCTTAACTACCTGCAAGGCACTGTACATAATAAAAATCTCATTTGACAAATAGTTTACAACCTAACAATATGCAAAATTTAGAAATATAATTATCCATTTTTTGACAGTATGATTTTAGTTGTAGTGAGAATTGATTAGATTTCAATAAATATGGTTTAGATAAAAATGAGATGACCCCCTCCTCCACACATAAAACCCAGCATTGTACCCAAAGTTGACTTCTAAAGTGGAGAAGAACCATTAAACAAATAAGGCTCAAAACAAATTTTCAATTAACTAGATCGATGAAAAGTACAAAAGGGTCTCTATGAATTTCAATTTTTTCCACAATGAATAATTTAACAGTAGGTTCTAAATCACATACTTGAATTTTAAATTAAATATATTGAATGATTTTTCATACATCTCAAAAGTAACATGTGTGGTTTAAGTGCACTATGTATTGGGTCCATGCATTTTAACATCTTGTGTTCTATAATGTGTTCAATCGAGAAGAAGAATAAATTCTATAACACCACAACCTAATGTTAATTCAAAAAAAAATTATTCAGAATACATGTAACCCACACCCCCACTTAATTTCATATATTTAGAGTTTTAAAATTATTGAATTCCAGTTTTCTGAAATGAGGAACATGTAGAATTTCACATTCCAGCACATGCAGAATTATATTCTGGTGGCTGATACATAAATAATTATTAAACATATCAAGTCATGCACAAGACTATTTTTAATAAAATAGCAGCACATGTAGCATAATTTTCTACAAGAAGAATCTTCAACACCGACAACAAAAATTTACAATCTAAAACTCACTAACTAATAAAAGTAAATAACTAAAACTTAGTAGTGAATTTCTTACTAAAATTAATAGAATCAAAAAAATGAATACAAGAATTAAGACACTTCCCTAGATTGGTTTCACCAAATCATACTCCAGCATGGGAATTCCACTCCATTTTGATAACAGCTACATCATTATAAAAACACAGAGCATGTACACTATTAAAAAATATCCCCCAAAGATAGAGAATATTTAAGGTATAAAATAAACACATTTTCCATCCAAAACATTACAAAAATGAAAACAATGAAAGGTCATGGTTTGACTCCAATGAAGCACTAAGTATAAAGTCTTCAGTTAGACTTTATTTAATCACAATTTTTTATTAACACAATAAAATCCATGGGTTAACTCCCATGTATCTCTAAAAGTATAGTCCCATTTCGTAGACACATAGAAACTAGCCATAGTCACTATGTGGATGTGGTTTCCATAATTGGAAACACCACTTGTTTATTCCCCAAATATTTTTAATAGAACAATAAAAATTGTGGGCTCCAAAGAAAAACGCAACCAAACTCTCATTTCTTATAACAATCCCAAAGAATCATACATTAATAGTTTTAAGCATAATGCTACCCACTTCATGAATTAATTCATATTTGACATATTTCACTTTTTTAGGATGGGAAGTCAATTTTGGAGCATCAAAGGGCGTGACAATGTCTTCATATTCATCTTTCTCTATTTCAACCATAAAAATTTCAAATTCAAGGGTTCTAATGGGAGAGTTATAATTAATAGTTTCAAGAAGAGTTTCAAAAGATTTCTAAATAAAATCATGTACATTAGAAATCAACAATTAATCCACTTATAAAATACTATCAGCATCATGATGATATTTTTCACACAACATGATTGAGGATGGATGTGATAAATAAGGAAGAAAATTTAGTTTAGCACAATTTAATGATTCAGGGTTTACAATGTTATAAATCTCTTCCAAAATTTCCTTATTAGTAAACTCACTCTTATCATATACTACTTCTAACAAACCAAATATTCCTAATTCAATATGAACTCACCCTCAATTTCATGTTCACAACCAAAGAGTTCATTTTCAAACAAAAGTTCTACACTGTGTTCCAAAAAGATCAAATTAGGCGGAGTAATGTTCAATTCATCTTTAATGAATTACAAGTCTAGATTACTGAAATTCAAACAATTTTCTCCATAAATGTCAAAACTAATCTCCATTTCAGTACAAACTATTTTAGAAAAGTGATAACTATGTAAAAATGCATTAAAACATAATCAATTCACTCTTCCAGAAAACACACTACCTCAAAATATTCATCCAATAACATTTTAGAAATAATTGGGTTTACAGTTTAAAAACATAGAAGAGTGGATTGAAATTATAATTTAATTTTTTATATTCCCTAATATCCTATTTAATGTTATCTTCTTGAAATATTCCTATTTCATGTTCGGTCTCATTGCTCATAATTTCTATAATTTTTGGTGAAGAGTTTTTAGCATTAATGTTTTCATATTCTAGTTTATCTTCAACCCGAGTGACATCATTATAAAATATTCAAAAACATATATTTTTCTCAAAATAAGGAATGATGAAAAGAACTCGGAAATTTTTTTCAATCTATTTTAATTTATCTTCACGATTGTTCAACTTAGCATCATTAATGTCCAATTTGGGGTCTGCAATGTTGATTTGTTGATTTTTTGAGTTGGTTATTTCCAAATTTTGTTCAACAGAATCATATTTTTCAATGTAAATAGCGTGTTTCCCATGTTTAGGTTCACATTATTCTTCAATTTTATTTTAAAATATTTTATAAAAATTTTATTTTTCATTTACATCAAATTATTCTTGTTCTTTATCCATTAGTTGTAATTCCAAAAGCATGTTTTATAATTTTTTTTTTCATTTATCATTTTATTGAGCGTGATTAGATTTAATTTAATGGGTTTGGTTTAGCTGAATATTCCCATTATTCTACCAAAAATATAATTTTCTTTCAATAAATAAAATATAATCCTTTAATTCATGCTTATATTCATTGTTTTTATCTAATTCAACGTAATTATCCTATTTTGGATGGTTATAAACACATAGCCATGCAGTGTTCCCAAAACAAAAACTGAAGACAAAATGTGGCCCCGGTTGATTCCAGTTTTTATGGACTTCCATTTTTTAAATGGAAGGCATGTGTGTTTAAACACATAATGTTTTACTATTGATGAAAATTTTTAATGTTGAAAAAAAGAAGTAGGTTCCAGTTCACAGATTTTTAGATACAATTTTTGTTGTTTTTTAATTTTTTTAAATTTAATAAGACTCAGTGTGTTCCTTCACCTAGAAATAGAGCCAAATTTTTTCTGTGGCTGGAGTTTGTCAAGGCCCTCAAAATTACATTTATAAACACACACTAGCACAAGGGTGCATGTTCAATCCACAGATATTTCATGTGAGTTCTCTAAGTGTTTTTTTGATACCTCCACTATTTTTAGTAGTGGGGAATTTTTTTTTTGTTTTTAGAATCTTCCTTTTTTTATATTTTTTAAGTATATTTAAAAAATGATACTCATTTTATAAATATTTTATTTACTTGATTGTAAAATGAAATAGCTAAATGTAATATTATAGACTAATGATAATAGGTTGTATAAAAAAGAGTGATGAGAATTGGACACTAAATGAGATTAAAATATTTGAAATATAATGTTTAAATGAATGAATCTTAATATTATTAGATTTACACCACAGAAATGAGTTTTTAAACATTCCTCTCTAGAATAATTAACCCTGAGTTTAATATTTCATGAGGTTCTCCACTTCAAAAACCACATACTAAAATTTATTTTTAAGAATTCAACAGAAATCTATCTCACCAATAGTTTCTTTAATTTGAATTTCCTATATTAAATTAAAAACAACAAAATTAAATATCACTGAAATAACATTGATGAAGAAATAAGATGCATTCAAGTGCAAATTCAATTTTGGTTGAGAACCAGAATCAATATCTCCAAAAGAATATGATTTTTTTAAAAGAGTTATAGTGAAGGAAATAATGTATGAACAATTAGTCATTACAATTTCCCAAACCTGAAATGAAGCAAATACCATTTTGAATTCAAAAGTAGCAAATACGTTGTAAATAAAATATAGAAGATTTAAATAATCCTCACTCTATAAATGATTTTAACTATTTGTTTCCATCCTCCTACAACTCCATGTCACCAAAAATACTCCCTTTGTGTCTCCAAGGAGATCCGCTCTCGAATGGTATGATCATGGTCAAATAATGAGAGGCACCCCCAAAATTATGCTGATACTTTACATTTAATATCCATGGTCATCCGAAGCATGTCACCCCTGTTTTCCACTGACATAATGTATCCTTCACTTATGCACCGCACACATTCGTTTTTTCATGACTAACACATCACGCTAGATTTTCCCTTATTACTAACTCTGATGAGTTAGTTGAATGCACTTGGACATTTTCTAGGCTATTGTGTGAACTTGCACATGTTTCCGACTCTATTGTGAACCTGCATAGCTAAAACAAAATAAAATAGTTCAAACATGATGAAATTTAAATAATAGTTATTTTTTAATGTCAAATGAAATTGTATTTATTAAAATTAAATTATTGATAATTAGTAATTTTCATAATTGATAATTATTAGTAAATATTGTTACTTTGATCATTAATTTATTATTAAATATTTAATAAAATTATTATGTTTTTTATAACAACGAAAAAAATTAATAATGAAAATTGCTCATGGTATATATAAATATCTTTTTATGGAGATGTAAAACATATTCAATTAATAGGATTTATGTTTTTGATTTTAAAATACTATTGAAAAGAGTGATTGTTGCTAATATAGACATTGAACTGTGATGACATGATTGAAATTTATATATGGAATTAAAAATCAAATTTACTCAATCAAATAAATTGATGGCCCCACCCAGTAGACTTGCCTTATATGAATCCCATTTTACAAATCTTAGAATGAATGGTGAATCATTGGGCTTCACTCTTGTCCCATACTATGATGATTATGAATATGTTAATCTCGAGTGGAACTTTTTATGAGAGAAATAAAAGTTGAAAGATATTACCACTCGAGGAATGTTATCTGAGCCACCCCAATAGACATTCATCATTGCACACCATACCCTAAATACTTTTTCTGGTGTTTTAAGAGGGTATTTATCATTTCCCGAGTACAAAGATTAGGTACATTATTCTTTTATTGAGAATATACATTCGTTTAATTATTTTAGCATTGTTAATTTTTTTTAAATAAAAAATAGTATTTTTAGTTAATATTAAACTACAAAATATATTTATATGTATTGATGGATTTTATAAATAAAATAATATTTTAATAAAATAATATTATTATTAAATTACTTTTTATAATATATAAATGATCGTATAAGTTTTTGAACAAAATTGTAATTTTTTTAGGTTTGAAAGCAGTTTTTGTCAAAACACATGAATTTTCAATAAATGTCGGTATTTATATTAAATGTAAAAATGCATATATTTATAAAATTACATATATTAAATGAATATTAATTTTTCCATCAAGATCTCAAAATTATTCAATGGTGAATTTTTCATAATTTTATGAGACTGTCAAATTTTTGGGTAAAAATTATATACCATTTAAATATATAATACATTTTGTCCCATGATAATGACCCAATAGTGATTTCATAAAATAATTTTAACATTATTTTCAGAAAATATATGTTTTAACTTTAAAATAAAGTGATTTTGTGTTTGTCAAATTTATTGTACAATGATTTAGTGGAACCGTCAAGGATTATAAAACGTTTTTTCTTTTTTAATTAGCTTCCTTGAAAGTGTGGCTCACCTCCACATAAGAAACCATATAATTTTAAGAAGTACAGCCATTTTGCTTATAAAATATTTTTTCTCACTCTCATTTGGCAAAATCCATGTTCAAAAACCATCGTCTTGTTGTGGTTTTGATTAGATTAATGTGTCGTGTCCCAAACATAAATAATAAATAATTCCCTCTCCTTTCCTATATAAACCCACCCATGTTCCTAGTATCTCTTCCCTGAATGCGTTTGGATTTCATAAAAACTCTTCCCTCCACTCTCTATAATCCTCCCAAGGTTCCCCAAGCTTCTATGAAGCCTCTCTCAAGCCTCTCTGTATCCTTTTTGTTAAAACATCCATGTAAGGGATTCATACATTTCTCTTCTTATCCAAGTTTATTAATTTTTTTATATCCTTTTATTTTCAATTATAAATTTTTGGGTTTGATTTATCACCTCCCCATACTTACCTCTTTATGTTCAAATGATTATATACCCATTTATCTCTCATTAAATGCCTCCCTTGTAGACCAGTTACTATCTTGAAATTCTGAAAAAAATTTCCCTCTCCCCATTTACATGAAAACAAATCTTTTTTACCATGAATCTAAATTCCATTACAATTTTTTGTAAATGTATCTATATGAACCCCTATATAATAAATTTCTTGTAAATAGGATGAAACACCATTTATATCTCTTTAAACGATTTTTTATGAATTCATATGTCACACTCTTATACGGATGAAATTGCACCATGTTTTTCCACGCCAATGTCATTGTGTAGTGAATACCATGCCCATCTCTCTGTCATGCTACTAACAATTATGCACATTTACTTATTGATTATAGAGTTTCATGTATTAATTATACATTCATTTATCATGGAATTAATGATGATGCTTAATGAATCAATGTTTTATGATCTATGTGGCACACTTATGCATGAAATGAAATGTTTATGAAAGGTTGTTCCCTTATAGCACTAGAATACATTGTCCAAAGCATAGTATTATCATATGTCATGTGAAATGGGTGATGTCTCATGAAAATTAATTTGCAATGAGGGTTTTCTCATGCTTTAGGTTCAATGAGGGTTTACACATGCCCATTGGCAATGAGCCTTCGCTCATGCTACATTCAAGTTAGGTGTTGTTTCCACATCTCTAAATTATGATTAACATGCTTTATCTTTCATTTATGTTCATGTTTAATCTATGATCCATTTATATTACTATCATATAACATATATTATATTCCTCATGTTATTCTATGTTTATTTCTATACTAGGCTTAATAGCTCACTCTTTCCTTATGCATGTCCTCAAGTTATCCTATGCAATGTTAAGTACGAGGGAATTTGGTGGTCATGTAAAGGATGTATTCTATAAGAAGTTGTTTTCTATGCATTACTTTGTTAGGTAATGATTATAATACCCATATACACTAGACCAATCGTTCTTCTATGTTGTATCATGTGAAGGTTTTATATAATAAATTATGTTTAAGTATGTAATAACGAACTAGGTTATTATAAATGGTATCGAAGGATAGGTTTTGTTATTTTTGGGGATAGGATTATAAAACCATATTAATGACTTATTGACAAGATTATGTATAATTTAAAGATACCATTGTTTTCATGAGTATTGAGTAAGTGATTTATCATGAAAATACATCCATACCTGCATATGAGCAGTTAGATGTGGCACTAGCACAAATATACCTATGGATCAAAACCTCAAAAAAATGTTTCAGGCTTTAGCCAGGGTATCCTAGAACATGAAAACATGCCTTACGACACTCTTGGTTACGACTCTCTTGGAGGATATAAATTGGTATATTCACAAGCATAGTATGGGCCATTATTAAATGGATTTTAAAAAAGTCCCCTTAGAATATACGTTAGAAAGTACAACATGGATTACATAAATTGAAACTTATAGATTCATTAGTTTTGGAAATAAAAGTAATATAAAAGTATTCAATTTTTTTATTTGGATTATCCTTTATGTGTTACCCATTAAATTTGTTTTATTCCATCCAATGGGCGGTAAAAGGAGGAATTGGGAAAATAGCCGATTTGAAGATCAATGTGATGAATGTTCTAATGAGATTCCTAATCTATTGGGAGCGAGAATCACAAATTTTGTTACAATAATATCTCAGTTTACCCAAGCATGGAATAGAAACAAGGGTCAATAGGGACGTTTAATCACCACTATGAAAGAAGAAGTCACTATCAAAATTTTCATGAGAAAAATTCATCATACTTTAAAAGTATCGTCTGATACCTCAATCAGGGAAAAATGGATAAACTCCATTGAAAATATATTCTCATTCATTCAATGTTCGGAAAAGTAGAATGTTCTCCGGGATTCTTATAGTATGAATGGTGATGTTGATAAATGGTGGACATAGATAAAAATATGATGCTTAAGGAGATGATCTAGGCATTGGAATGGAAGGATTTCAGGAAGAAGTTTTTTGATAAATATTTTCCGCACACCCTTCAACATAAGATTTAAAGAGGCTTACTTTACCTCAAAAAAAAATTTATGAATATGTAGGAGCATCTGCGGAAAACATCACAATGAATGAACAATATACCTCTTTATTTTTTGTTACCCACGAATTCAAGGTCGATCTCTCTTTTGTGGATTGAAACCTAGCAAGTAGAAAGCCATGGAAATCTGTGACATCGACAGCTAGGAGGAAATTTTCCGATTTTCCCTCAAGGAAGAAATTGAGTTCGAAGAATATCAGGGGTAACATGGAGAAAAGAAGAATGAGGAGTATTTTAATTCTAGAGGTCCAACGGTGCTAAGAAGATACAATGCCACACCTTCCAATGGTGTGGGAAGAATCACCCCTAAAATTTCATGAAGGGGATAATGAAATGCTTCAGGTGTGAAACAGAAGGACACCTAGTTTTTAGCTGCCAAAATGAAAAACCGACGGCTATGACAGAGGATAAGAATGATTTTTTCAACTCTCAACACATTTTTCATTACTTCAACTACAAATAACCAGGTCATATTGCAAATCAGTGCCTTATGCCAAGGATATTTTGAGGCATCCAACAACCTCCATGGTAGCAAGGGCTAGATTTTTCTATCACTACTACCGAAGTGAATTCTCACAACGAAGTGGTGATATGTAATCTAGTTATTAATTCAAGAATAGTGAATTTACTTTTTCATTCACGTTCTATGAATTATTTTATATCTTGAATATTTAGTAGAAAAATCCCATCATCACCAGAAATCACGGAAGTAATGATGTTGATGTGTATGGAAAATGTGCCAATCATTGCATCCCATTAATTTAACTCCTCTCTTATCATAATCAGTAGATTGAACTTCTCGAAAAACATCATCATACTCCCCCTGGTTAAATTTTGTACAATTATTAACTTGGATTTTCTTTCCCTAAAAAGATCCCACATAAATTTCCATTAGAGGTAAATCATTCTCCATGTGGAGAATCCACCCCCGATTCAGTATAAGTGCATGGAGGAAGATGAATCTTCTTTAGCCCCATCATCTAAAGCTGAGATATTATTTCTCTTTGATTATGCATATTCAGAATAAATTATGTATTATAAGGAAGCAACAAACCTTAAAATCATGAAAATGGTGATGGAATTTTCTGAAATGTTTCTCGAGGAATTGTCTATTCTACCTCTTAGAACTGTTAATGAATTCATAATTAATAATATATCTGCAGAGTTCCCAATATCCGAGAATCTTTATAGAATGACTATTGTGGAGCTTGAGGAGCCTAAAAACAATTAAAGTAGAATATAGATTAAGAGTTTATATTCCCATGTGTTTCACCAGGGGGTGAACCAGTCTCTTCATTAAGAAGAAGGATGGCTCAATGCGCCTTTTCATTTATTATCATGATATTAACAAAATAACGATACAAAACATGTATCCTCTCCCACAAATCGACGAGTTGTTCGATGAGTTATGTAGAGAAAAATACTTCTCCAACGTAGATTTGAGGTGATGATATTATCTAGTAAGGTTGAAGAATGATGATATCCCCCCGACTTCATTTCATACAAGATATGGGCACTATGAATTAAATGTAATACTTTTCAGAATAAATAATTCGACATCAATCTTCATGGACATGATTAATAGAGTGTTTAGAGGATACCTCAACAAATTTGTGGTATTATTTATAGATGATATTCTAATATACTCCAAAACCAGGGAGGATTATGAGGAGCCTCTAAGAACTGTACTAGAGACCTTGTAAATGGATAATATCTATGCAAAGTATAGTAATTGTGAGTTCTATTTTAAGGTGGTCTCATTAATGAGCCATATCATCACAAGCAATGGGATATCTATTCTAGGACAACAACAAAAGAGGGATGACCGAGGACAAATTGGTAACATATATCTGTAGGTTTTTGGGGTTAGATTGATATTATCAATTATTTGTGAGATTTTTCTCCTGATTGTATAACCCTCTTACAAAACTAACTCTGAAGGGAGTAATGTTTTCTTGGATTGGGGAATGAGAAGAATGATTTGTAGATTTTAAAAGGTGGCTTATCAATGTGGATGTTGTCACTTAACCCACAAGTGGAGATTTTTTTTTGTATTTAGTGATTCTTCAAAGAAGTTCATGGGCTATGTGTTGATGAAAAATGACTAATTATTTTCCTATTATTCAAGGAAATTGAATGTTTATGAGTAGAATTTTCCTACACATGATTTTGAGTTAGATGCGTAGATCTACGCATTAAAACTTTTGCTGGCATTATCTCTTTAGAGAGAAGTGTGAAATATATATGGACCAAAAAAGCCTCTGTTATATATTCAAACAGAATGATTTGAACATGCGCCAATTATGATGGTTATATCTTATCAATGATTATGACTACTCAATCCATTACTACACTCGGGATGCGAACAAGGTGACAAATTATCTATGTCGACAGGTCCTAGAGATTCTATCATTGGTAAGAATTTAGAAGGATCAAATCATTTTAGATTTGAGGAATATGGACATGGGAATCATATATAATCGAAAATCATCAATTATTTCACAAATGAATGCTCATCCATATCTTTTGGAAAGGTTAAAGGATTCTCAAATGTCTGATGTGAGAATTCAAGTGAAGGTGGAAGCTATCAGAAAAGGGAAATCCTCAGAGATCAATGTTAATAAAGAATGAATTTTATGATTTAGGAAAATACTATGAGTTCCATCATGTCTGGAACTGAAAAAGGACCATTTGGAGATGCACATAGTTTAAATTTAACTATTCACCTAGGAAACACAAAGATGTATTGAGATATATAAGAGAATTATTGGTGGAATAATATAAGGAATGATAATGCTAAATATACATCAAAGTGCCTTATGATTCATAATGTGAATGCAGATATGCAGAAGTCTAATTGGATGATGCAACTAATGCCCATAATATCATGAAAATTGGATAATATCACAACGGACATTGTCCTCGTACTTCTCAAGACATCGAAAAGTCACTATGCAATATGGGTTGTTGTGGATCATCTTATAATGTCTGAACACACCATTTATATTTATGAGGATTTCATAGTGGATCTTCTATCGTAGATATACCTTAGTTATGTGGTAAGGATGCATGGGCTACCACTATCGACTATATCCGATCAAGATCCAAAATTCACATCTATGTTTTAGAAGATTCTTCAACATGCACTAGATATTGAGATATACTTCAGTACATCTTATCATCCTCGAAATGATGTCCAATCCGAGCAATCTATTCAAACACTTCATGAAATTTTGAGAGTGTGCTCAATGGACTTCAAAGGAGGATGGGATCAACATATACCTCTTTTTGAGTTCTCTTATAATATCATTTTACACATGCGCATCCAAATGGAACCTTATTAACCCCTTTAATGGAAAAATGGTGCAGATCACCGACATGTTAGGATGAAGTCGGTGAGCGTAAGATGATAGAACCTAAAATGGTTGAAGAAATAGTGGAGATGGTGAAAATAATTCAACATCATATCAAGGCAGCCCAAATTCGATAAAAGAGTTACGCATAGAATCATTGACCAGACCGTGAGTTCAATGTTGGAAACATTGTGCTTCAACACATATATACATGGATGAATGTCCTGAGGTTTGGATGGAAAGGGAAATTAAGTCCTAGGTACATCGACCCCTTTGAAATTTTGGATCGTGTCAGGATTGTAGCCTATCGACTAGCACTTCCACCTACTATAGCCAAATTAAATTATCTCTTTCATGTATCCCTCTTATGATTGTACATTCTAGAACCTTAACATGTATATCTTCAAAGGTAGTATAGTTTGAGGATTATCATTATTATGAGGAGTAACTAGTGAAGATCATATATTGTAGAGAAAAAGTTCTATGAAATAAGACAATATCTCTCGTTAAGGTGTTGTGGTGAATAAAAATGTTGGAAGAAGTGATGTGGGAATCAAAAGAAATGATAAAGATGAGTAACCCACAAATGTTTTAGTGTGGGAAAAGGAAATTCTGAGGGTGAAATTTCTTAATGAGGGGAGATTGAAATGACCAAAAAATTTAATACTGTACATTCCACTTGGTCAATTAAAATTTATTCTTGTGTTCATGTAAAAAATATACACATTTTCGGTTATATGTTTTGGATTTTAAAATATCATTAAAAATTTTGACCGTTGATAACATAGTCATTGAACAGGGATCAATTTATTAGTATAAATATAGGGATTTAACAAATCCAATTTACTCAGACAAAGGAAGTGATGGTGCCACCTAGTACACATTCCCCATTCGAGGCCCATTTTTCGGAGCTCGAAAATGAGGTGGAAAAATTGGCCTTTACTCCTGACCAAGCCCAATCCAATGTTAAAATGTTAAGCTCGAGCGGAACTGTCGATGAGATAAGTGGATGTTGATAGAGATTACCACCCTAGAAATGTTTTCTTAGCCACCCCAAGAGTCTATCACCATCACACACCTTACCCTAATGTATTATGCGGGCGTTTTAAGTGGTTATGTAACAATACCATAGTACAATGATTATGTACATTATTATTCTATAATGAATATAAATTCTTTTTATTATTGTTACTTGGAAAGAGTTTTTAAAGAATATATATTATTTTTATTTAATATTCAACTAATAAATATGTTATGATGAATAAATGGATTTTGAATTAAATAATTTTTAATAAATAATTATTATTATTAAATTGAATTTTAATAAATTTAATGGATCGTATATTTTTATGAATGCAATTTTAATTTTTATTAATGTTTGAAAGTTGTTTTTCTCAAAAACCATGAATTTTTGATAAATGTTGGGTTTTTATTTTAATAGTAAAAATTCACATATTTTGAAAATTATATATTTAAAATTAATTTTATTTTTTAAATCAGGATGTTGAAATTATCCAACCGTGATGTTTTCATAATTTTCTGAAACTATAGAGTTTTTGCAAAATAATTCAATATCATTTAAATATATAATTTGTTTTATGACATCATAATGACACAATAGTGATGATATAAATTAATAAAACATTATTTTCGTCCAATATAAGATTTACCATCAAAATAATGTGATTTTAGGTTTGTTTGATTTATTTGACAATGATTTAGTGGACCCTTCAAAGCTTATAAATAATTTTGTCTTTTTAAATTGTTTTCCTTTAGAGAGTGACTCACCTCCACATAAGAAACCCATTTATTTTAAGAATTTAGGACATTGGATTTATAAAATAATGTTTTCCACTCCCCTTTGCAAAAATACTTTGGCAAAAACCATGGACAGGTTTGTGGTTTTGAATAATTTAATGTGTAGTGTCTCAAACCAAAAAAATAATGAATTTCCTCTCATTTCCTATATAACTCCACCCATGAACCCACTTCATTATCACTAAAAGCCATTGAATTTTTTTCATCGTCTTTTCTACTCTCTCTAGAATTCTCCCTATGATCCCCGGGCTCCCACAAAGCTTCTCTCAATCCTATCCCTAGCCTTTGGGATCACAATTTCATGTAAGTGATTCCAACAATTTTCTTTTTATACATGTTTTTTAATAATTTTAATCACATTTATTTTCAATTAAATAACTTGGGGCATGGTTTTTCACCTCCCCCATACTTCCATATTTATGTTTTAATAACGAGAGACCCCTTTATCTCTCATTAAATTCCTCCCATGTACTCTCATTAGTAGGCTGAAATTCTGCAAGGAATTTCTCTCTCCTCATTTGCATTCAACAAATTGTTTTGTATCATGAACCTAAATTCCCATAAAATTATTGGGAAATGTATCTATATAACCCCCATAACTTTACATTTCATTAAATATGATGAGACACATCATATCTCTCTAATAAACCATTTTTTTATGAATTATTATGTCACGATGTTATGCTTCCGAAATTGCTCCACATTTTTTTCAAGAAAAAATTATTTTGTAGTGAATTCCATTCCCATAGCCCTATATGGGGTATTACCCTTTATTAAAAATTACCTATTGATAATTTAATTTCATGTATGAATTACAAATTCATTTATTGGGGAATAAATTATGATGTTTAATGAATATATGTTTTGTGATCCATGTGGCACACTTATCGATGAAATGAAATTATTATGAATGGATGTGCCCTGATAGAGATCCAATTCATTGGGTAAAGTATTGTATCATGATTTGTCTTGTGAAATCGGTGTTGAATCTTGTAATTCAAGTGCTTATAGTGTTTACTCTTGATTCATGTGCAATGTGGGTTTACTCATTCTCCATGTGCAATGATCCTTGGCTCATGCTAATTCCTTGTTAAGTGTTGTGGAAACATATCTTTTTCAGATTATCATGATGTATCATGCTGTTATGTTCATGTTTCTATTATGATCAATTTATATGCCTATTCTCTAAAATGTTTTGTATTCCTCATGTTTTTTTGTTATTATTCCCTTATTGGGAATTACATCTCACCCATTCTTTATGCATGTCCGTCGATTATCCTATGCAATGTTATATACTAGGGAATATAATGGTTATGTAAATGATGTTTTCAATAAGATGATGTGTTCTATGCATAAAGTTGTAATGTAACGTTTCTATGCCACAAAGACATTAGACCTCATGATCTTCTATGTTGTATCTAGTGAATGTTTTATGTAATAAATCTTGTTTATGATTGTTACAAAGAACAAAGTTGTTATATTTTTAAATTTTTAATATTAATTTTGTTATTTTATTAATATATATATTTTTAATAATTAGATAATATAACTTAATTATATTCTTAAATTATATTAATATCAATTATAATATTATATTAATTTTTTTATTTATTTTAATATATTAAAGATGTTATAATATAATTGAAGTGTTAATTTTTTTTAAAGATTATTATTTTAGTTTTAAAATATTATATTCAGTTAATTAGTCTAATAATTTATTTTTTTTATTTTATAATATTTATTTAATAATATTATTAATTTCATAATATTAAATTTAAAATGAATCTATTTTTTATTCTATTTTTTACAATTTTATTCTGCAATTAAAATTTATTCTCTTCCCAAAAATCAGTGCAATAAGGGGGGGGGGGCTTCAATTACCTCTCTAGGAAGACAGGTCTGCGATGATCGACTCCTACTAAAGGACATGCTACTCTCTCTCAACCCTATAGCAATCTTAGTTGACTCCAAAGTGGTGGTGCGATTGTTGTATTTGAAATCAATATCCTCAAAACTCTCGCATATGAAACTCGACTTCTTAGTTCCGAATTTTTAGCAAAAAAACCCGGTCACACCCCTCCTTCACAGTAATAGGGATGCTGCCTCAGGTACTCTAGAACTATGACGATAGAGGATATTCAATCCAGTTCACAGTGGATTCCTTTATCAAATTTGGAGCAGTGACAACGAATCCAGGTAGCCGAAAACTTCAATCAATGTCAATGGATATAATGAATTGTTGTTAAATAGATCTGTGGAATTAAGGATCTTTAAAGGATTTTTACAAGTTGAAATTGATGAATCAGATGATCTGGATTTAGTTTGAGTAGAGTTAGGTTCAAGTCTGAATTCTTGGTCTGAAGCAGTGCATAGCTAGTTACAGTGGATGGGATGAGGATGAACCGATTAGATAGTAGGAAATGGTGCTAAGGGTTCCTGCAGGAAAATGGTAAGACAATGATGAGTGAAAAAACTAGGAGTAGAATAGGTGCAAGGTAATAACGTTCTACAAGAGATGATACGGTCCCATAGTTGAGGAGTAAACCCATGGCACCGTAACAAGGGTGATACCGTGAGATCATGATAGTTCCACCGTGACACTGCAAAATAAATAGAAGAGTAAAATATATTAAAACATAAATACAATCTAAAACAATAATAAATCAAAACAATTGAAAATTTAATTACATTATAAACATTAATAAAATTATAAACCCATTTAAACAGAAGAAAAATTATTATTAACTTGTATCTATGAAACTAAAATTGTAACTAAACTAAAATTAAATTAAAAAATAAACAAAATAATTTAATGATATAATAAAATATAAACATTTTAAAAACAATTTAATATTATTTATAATAGTAACTATATCATATTAATTTAATTAAAGTAATTAAATGAGTTTTTTTTTATTAAACAATTATGTTAATTAATGAAATAATTTTTAGAGATTTAATAAATGTTGTATGTTTATATTATTATATTTTTAAATGTTGAATTGTTAAATCTTGATTAATATTTATATAATGTAACTTTGATTAATAAATATTTAATTAAATAAATGCTAAATTAAACCTAAATTATTAATGTATAAATGTAGAATTAATTCATTAATTAATTAGTGTTAAATTATTAGATATAGAGTCAAAAATCACCTAAATAAATGAAAAGTTATTAGACTAAATTTTTTGATTAAGATATAAATTAACTATTTTAATGCTTAAAATACACAAATAATTATAGAATTTGATCAAATACTAAATTTAATAATAGAAATAAAAATCTGGAAAAATTAAGCTAAAAGTGTAATAGTTATAAAATAAATCAATACCAATTAATTAAAAAGATGTGAATTTAAGTCCAAAACATTTGTGACGTTTAGATGATCATAAATGAGTCCGGTGAAGGTTGTTATAATATATCGAAGAGTATAAAAGGCATACCTTGTGGAATCATACATATGTAGAGGTGCATAAGATCTGCAGTGCGCCGTGGATAGTGGGATCTATATGTGGAAGCAAAAGTCATGATGTCACAAAGGCAGTTGATCTGAAAAAAGAAATGACAGGATATGGAAAAGGAACTGGGAGGCTCTGGGAGAGGTGGTCGGTCAGAATGTGGTGGGAACCTTGATTTTCGGGACTAGGTGGGTGACAAAAGATGTTGAGGGAGGCCGATGGAGGGAACCACTAGTCGGGATCATTTTTGGGAGCACCGTTGGACGAGGAGTGTTCCTAAGGATGAGGAGATTTTCTGGGAGGGGTAATTATAATAGGCAGTGTTGGGAGTCACCATTAAGATGTGGGCTAAGATTCACTGGGATGTTTCATTGGTGTTGGGAGCCACGTTTGGAAGCGGGGTATCTAGAAGGTGTTGTGATAGCTATGTTGTGAGGGAACCACATTGCACATGATTCGGTAAGGGTGTTACATAAAACCAAGAGCTGTATCGAAAGTGGGATGGGAGGGGTGTCTTGTTTTCCCACAAGATTTTTGAAGGCCTAGAGGGCTTCTTCAGTAGAGGTGTCAAGAGGCATGATGGAGGCCGTCTGTGGCATCGAACGGAAGCCAGAAGGAAGACCGATAGTAGATCCTTGAAGGGTGGGTGTCGAAAGTGGAGCTGGGAGGGGAGCTGCCTAGGGAAGGATTCGAGACGGTTCCCTATAAGTAAAATTCAGGGTGGGGCATGTAGGGATGGAGTAGGAAGTGGTGTTTCATTTAAGGTAAGATTAGTGAGTGGGGGTTCCGCATAGGGCATGAGCTGGAAAAAGAAATTCCAAGATTTCTCCACAAATACCATGTAGATGAGGAATTCTCCTTACATCATGGTGAGGGAGATTACTTAATTTATAGATTGAGAAAAAGGAATTCTAGATTGAATATAATGATTTGGGACTCTAAAATAACAGGAATAATAAAAATAGGGTTTAATAAGAACTATTCAACAACTAGCTTAAAATATTGATGGTGACTTATATGTGATAACATAAAACAGGGAAAATTATTGCATCCATCATTTATACGTCCAATCTGGTTACCAGTTTTGGACTAAATCTTCCATAAATTCATGTCAAACATACTTAAGTGGGGTTAGATTCTATTTTACTAATGGATTTGAATGTTTATAAGAAGACAAAATCAACTATCATGAATGGGAGATCACTTTTCACATTCAGAAGCATCCAAAAATTCTCTTGATGTGTAAGGGGGGGTGATGAATCTCCTTCAGAATCATTGTCTCATTTCATGATATTACAAGATTATGGGAAATAATATCTAGATCAAATGATTGGGATAATGGATAAAATGACTTTCAAAGGTGTTCCCATCATGTGGGAATACACTAGTGTATTCTCTGACGACCTCTTATGGAATTTTTCTTTTTAGGAGGTTGGGTTATCAATTGATTTCATTCGTGGATCTTTGCCTGTATTAAAAAAACCTAATAGAATATCCACTATTAATATCGAATATCTAGAGTTGTCTTTACAAAAGAATATGGGAAAAAGTTTTTTAGACCCATTTGCTTCATCATGGAGTGTAATATTCTTCTCCATTAAGAAGAAGGATGGATCAATGGCCCTCTGTTCTTATTATCATGAGGTCAATAAAACCATGATAAAGAACATGTATCCATTTCCATGGATTGATGACTTGTTTGATTTTCAACATGGGGCTAGTAACATCACTATGGTTGATCATTGGTGTGGATTTCCACAATAAAATTTAAGTATGGATGATATTACCATGACATCCATACAAACATGTTATGGAAACTATAAGTTCATAATGATGCCCTCCAAACTCACTAATGCTACATGAATTATTTGGGATTTTATAAATATATTCTTCTTATATAACCCCAATACATTTTTTGAAGTCATTATCAATGATATTTTAATATTCACCAAGAAAAAGGAGGAACATGTTGAGAATTTGAAACTATGTAGGAGACATTGTGAAGGGATTCAATATATATAATGTAAATTAACTATTATTTCATGATGGAGGAAGTATCATTATTGTTGCATATTGTGACCTAAAAAAGGTCATATATGTGGGTGATTCCTAGACAAAGGAAATATATGAGTGGACCAGGCCATCATTTGTAACGGGGATCCATAGTTTCATTAACATAGATTGTTCTTACATATAATTTTAAGAAAATACCATGTTTTTTAAACCAAATGACCAAGCTAACACAGAGGGCAGTGATGTTTGTCTCGACTAATGATTGTTTTAAATTCATTATGGATCTCAAAAATAGGATTATCACTATGTGTGTACTCACAATCTTGACATGTGGAGAACCCTTTATGGTATATGGATACTCTTAAATGAATGGATTTGGCAGTGTACTAATGGATAATTACCAAGTAATATCTTACACATCAAGGAAGTTTAAAATTCTTGAGAAAAATAATCTAATGCATGATCTGGAGTTGGCATATGAGATATTTGTGTTGAAAATATATAGAATTAACTCTATCGAGAGAATTGTGGGATATATTCCAGTCATAAGAGTCTCAAATATATAGTCACATAAAAGGTGAAAAATATGCACTAGTGTGGATGGATAGTTCTCGTTAAGAATTTAAATGGGTCAATCCAATATCATCTTGCAATGGAAAATAATGTGGAATATTCCCTTTTTAGAAATTATCCTACATCATTATAAATTATGATAATTGAGAAGGATCCAATCTTCTTTGATTTCTAGGAGATAGAAACATGAATCCTTAATAGAGTAATATCATAAATCCTTTCTCAAATTATTTCTCAACCATCCCTGTTGATGAAAATAAAGAGTTTACAATGAAATGATTTGGACATTTAGAAAAGGGTAGAAGCTCTCAGAAATGGGTAATCATACGTGCTCATGATCAATGAGGATGGATTCAAAATATTTGGGTCACAATTATTTATACTGTATATTCTAATGATAAAGAATGATTATTTGAATGACTAGTATATATCAACCTTTTTATTCACCCCAGAACATCAAATATGTATTGAGATCTATGAGGTCACTATTGGGGAAGAATATAAAGAATGATATCTATGAATATGAATCAATGTTCATATAATATCTTCATTTTAAGGCTGAAAGACAAAATTATAAAGGTTTCATGAAACATTTTTCAGTAAAAACATGGAATTGGGTGAACATCATGATATACTTTGTCAATGGACATCCAAGGATATACAGAGGAAATGATTCTAAATCTGTTATTATAGATCTTCATACAAAGGCATCTCACATTATACCAATTAGAGAGGACTTATCATTAGATCAAAATCAATAGATATTTATAATAGTTGTGGTATGGGTTCATGGTGTACCACTATTGAGTGATCTTCTCATGACTCGATATTCTCCTCTAAGATTTGGAAAATTATCAAACCTGCTATTAACACTGACGTAAACATCAGTACAACCTATGATCCTCAAACTAATTTCCAACCTAATTGAACTATTAAAATACAGGATGAGATGTTTAGATCATGTTGTATGGACTTCAATGGACATTGAGACAATCATATACCTCAAACCGAGTTCCCTTAATACAATAGCATCCAAACAACCATCCAAATGTATCCATATGGTTAATGTAGAGGAAAACTGTAGAACACTAGTATGATGGGATGAAGATGGTGAGCATAAGCTGATAAGACATAAAATGGTTGAAAAAAGGATGAAAATGAGAAAACAATTCAGTATCACATTATGGAATCCCAATGATAACAAAAGCATTATGTAGGTAATCATTGACGAGACATCGAGTTCTATGTCGGAGACATGTCATTCCTCCATAAATCTCCATGTAAGGAGGTTTTTATATTTGGAATGAAATGAATGCTAATTCCAAGGTACATGGACCACTTTAAGATCCTCGATTATGTTAGAGATATAGCCTATAGACTATCACTTCCATGATCCTTGTGTAAAATTCATTATTTACTCCATGTATCCCTATTAAGGAAGTACATATTATATAATTATAATGTACATACTTCATAGGTGGTAATGTTGGAGAATGATCTATCTTACGAGGAACATCGACTTATGAAAATTGATCATAGAGATCTTGTTTTACACAAGAAGACTACTCATGTGTCTATATACTATTGTAGAACAATAAGTACGAAGGGGAAACATAGGAATTAATGGAAGTAGAGAAGTAAATGTACCAACAACTATTTTCAAAATAAACTGTAAAATGAAATTTCCAAGGATAAACATCATAATCAGAGAAAAATTTAATGAAAAATGTTTTTTTTCAATGGATGTTTCCTTATTATAATTATTTAATACAGTATAATGTAATAATATCACATTTTTAATACAATAAAAATTTATAGATGAAAAATTAATGAAATAAAAGGAATTCCTAGATGTTAAGGAACATATAAAAAAGGAATAGTTACATGAACATTGGAATTAAAATGTGACTCTTATTAATTGTAAACTAGCCAATGTAATAGTAACAACACAAATGAAAATAAAAAAAATTATACATCTATTATATAACAATATCATATAATTATATAATAATATAAATAAATAAATATTTTAAAAAGTAATAATTAAGTTATTTTATTTTTGTAAGTCATAAATATTTATTAATAATCAATGATTAATTAAAGTAATTAATAAAAAAAAAAATTTTCAAAAAATGTATTCTTAAATTAATATGTGTATTTCTTATTATTATAAGGTAATTTTTTGAGACCATATTTAATTTTTAAAAGTGTTAAAAATATAGTTAATGTTTTAAATTCATTATTCTTCAAGAAAATTATTATTTTTATTGAAAATTTAATTTTTCATATTTTGGATTTTATTCAAAATAAAATTATTTCATTTTTGGATTTAAATGTTAAAAAATTATTAAGTTGAATTTGTGGGATTTTTATAAAATACATAATATTTTGTGATTATTAAAATTAGATATTTTATAATAACTTCTAAATAAAAGAAATATGGATTCATAGATGATATAAGGAAAATGTATGCCCATAATATTCAAACCTCATTAATTTTTTTTATTTTTCAGGATAATTATAAATCTATTTGTAGTCTTGTGCCAAAATAATAATCCAATGAATAATATGTTTTGAAAACACCCCTCTTATCAACTATCAATACCACCCCACACCACCCCTTCTAAACACACAACTCAAGCCTTATTATTTTCCAAATTTTAGATAAAATATATTTCCAAACACCTTACCCACTTCCAGGATATCATGGTCCACTAAAATTACCAATTCCTCTTCCCTACGGAGTCTCGTAAGGGTGATAAATTTCGAATGTAAATTCTTATTTTTGTTTATTTTATTTTCATTTCACATTCCTTTATTTTATCTTTTTCTCCAAACCTCCCACCATAAAAATTTTATGATAACTCCATTAAATTATAAATAAATTAATTGTGTTATGAAAATTAAATAATTCAACATCATCTATCATTCCACATCCTTTTATACTAAAAATGATACAATCATCCGAGATGTGTTAGTATATCACCACCAAAGCCGGTTGTTTTTAAATTTCTTTTATAATATTCAAGGATGTCAATGAAATCAGTTTTATTACTTAACTATTATTAATGTATTAATTATATATTATTTAATATTTTTAATCATTTTTATACATGGAATTAGTTTATGAAACAATATGAGTCTGTTGTTATTGAAATACCTCCAATTTAATCTAAGAGATTATCATTAAATTTTTATAAAATGATTCACCTTAATGCCTTGTAATAAAATGAATTATATATACATTTTTTCATCTGGAAATTAATTAATTTAATATAATTATACTTTTGAAAAAATATTTACAATTTAAATGAATTTCAATTCTCTTATTCAAGGTAAAAAATCAAGAATACTCTGAAAAAGAGCAATCTATAACGGTAAAATTGAACATCATCACTAGTCAAAAAGGCCATAAAGGAAATAAATAATGTTATAATAAATAAATTAACTGTATAAATGGATATTTAATTTTTAATTAATGAATCAAATTTGATTATTCATGAAAATAATATCAAGTGAATAACACCTTCAGGATTTAGGTTAGTGATTCTACCCAAACCTCTACTATTTATTCTAGTTATTATTTCTATATTTTTAACAAAATTAAATATTAATTTATTTTTAAAGAAAAAAATTAATGTTATTTAAATGTAATAAACTCTTTTATAAGGATCCACTTATCCATTTTCCAAGTATATACATGTTCATTTAACAGTTCCCTACTCGATGCATCTTGTTAAGCAGTCCTGTTTAACCGAACTTCTGGAATTCTTACACAATTTAATGTGAACTCTATAATTAATATTATGGAACAATTTATTTTATATATTAAGTCTTTTTTTATTTAATCATTCTTGGTTCAATTATGTTTCTATATAAAATATTTGTTCATATTTTTTAAACATTATTTACTAATTTCATTAAACATAACTAATTTCTATTAACTCTAATGATTCTTAGGTACTCTTAATACGTTATAAAAAATCAGTTTGACATAATTCATCCTGATATATTCTTTATTTATCTTATTAATTTGAATTATATATTTATATCGTTCATATCATGAAATTTATTTTGATATTCCATTGTGTTATTCCTTTTGACAGGATCATGATACCCAATTATTTCCACAAGTAACCCTTATGATTAGGATTTATTCCTTATGCATTATTCTTCATGTGTACAATGTATTAATTAACATGTAATGATTGGTGGGCCTAGATATCACTCCAATGTATTCAGTAATATTCAGTCTCATTAGACATTAGATGCAACTGCCTTAGTGGTTAGCTCTAACTCATCCTCCACGTGCAATAGTCTTAGTGGTTAGACATGACTCATGCCCCTCTATGTGCAATGAATCTTGAATCATGATAAATTCTTGTTTTATAATCCTATCACATTATTATGATTCCCTATCTAAAAGATCCGATTTTTATTTATTATGATTCATTTGTTATAATCATATTTATTGACTTTTAAATCATTAGTTCATGCCTTTTATCCCATGTTCTATGATTAATTATTATGTTTTGTCCCTTACTCATACTTCAAGCTCATCCCAATGTTCATGTAATCCCTGGATATCATGAGCATATGAATGAGTAAAATGGAATTTAGGAGATTCTTATGGATATTAAATAATATTTCTTTAGTGATGTTAAATTATGTAGCTATAATTCTAATGAAACTAGACATTATGATACATGACATGTAATTTAATGTTTATATATGGATAAAATCATGTAATGATATATGTAAAATTCTATGGATGGTCAAATAATAAATTCCATCAAGCATGATTTCTATAGAAACATAGATCTTCTATGAATAAAGTAGGATTTAGAACATGATGTTTATTTCCTTAATGAATGAACTGGATTTGTACATTAGTGATTAATTATTTCCTGGATTGAATGCTTAAAACAAGAAATTATGATTCATATCTTGGTCCCTCTTGTTTGTAAAGAAGATAATCATGTTTCATATGTGCATTCGAAGAAGGAAATCATGGATTTTAGTACTATGTTATCATACATGGTTACTCAGTATTGTGTATATACGGTTTACTAGATATGTCCGGATTGACTCACTCCTGATAATGTAATCTACTATGTGACTCCACATTATTATATTTCAATTTTCTTTTTAAAAATGATAGTACCAATTTTTTGTGGTCCTTTATTTTCCTGAAAAAAATAAGTAAATACGTACAAAAAATATTCCCTATTGATTCAATGATATTCCTAACATTATTTTGATTCTTGATATTACATGTAATTAATTCTCATATAATCCATTTTTGGTCACATATTAATGATGTTTGATGGAATATGATCAATCATAGTACCCTATCCTGGCTATCAAAAGGATGAATGTGAATACTGGATCACTATAAGACAAAATCTACTTTATGATCATCAACATTAATAATTGGGAATAATTTTTATGGATGTGGAACATTGATATCATTATCATTTGTTATAAAATTTTAAATTCATGTATTTGGTGGGTAATACAATAAGAACCTTATGTAAAAGATCACAATCACATGATAATATCAATATATACCGACATTGTTACATGTATCCACCCATTATCCAAACACTCCATAAAAGTATTCATTATAAAAAACCAATAAATGGCACAACAGGCTAATCATAATTTCATTTGAAATAATTTTATTAGTTTTTTTCATATTCATGAAAAGTGGTGGTTCAGGAATGTGAGGGGAAATTATGGAATTTCATGACTGTTTATTCTCATATTATATTCAGGTTTATTTTAAGACAACCCATTTTAGAAATATAATTTTTTTTATTCCTTGTAATTTTGGACATCAATGTAAATAAGTATTCATTCCTCCATGGGAGTTCATACCAATATGATAATTATTTTAGTAAGATGATTATATTTTTATTGTATTATTATATTCAATACCCTCTTCATATTTCAATCATGTTATTGTGAAATATTATTTTACATTGGGTTATTAGTGGTCTTATAATAATAATTTGTATTCCTAAATATAAATGCATATCTTGATTAATTTTTAGATGAAGTTAATTTTTAATATTTTAATTTCACTTCATTATATTTTTTCGAATTAGTTTTCGAAAAAATTTAATCTAGTTGATTAAATTCTTATTAGTATATGTTATACTAAAAAAGTAATTTTTTCGACTGACTATTAAATAAATAAGTGACATGAAATTTTAATAAACGTGTACTGCCATTTTTTCACTAATTTTGTATTTTCATTTATATCTTAATTTATTTATATCATTATTGAGTATAACGTAAAATAAATTGTAGGATATATATAATATTTTTAAATAGGATTATTATTTTTGAATTGGAAATAATTTTGAGAAATGTTTTTTTATTCACAATAATATTTTAACAGAGCATGAAATAGTTTTGATTGAGATATTATCAAACTACACTAATATTTTGGGATACATTTTTTATTTTAAAATTTAATTCTTTTATTTTAATTTTCTTATAATTTATAATTAATTTATAAAATATAAAAAAATATACCCCAGAAAGATTGATAACATGATTGATTTTAAGAGAACATGACTCATTGAAGAAGAATCACATTCCATATAGATCAACTCATATTATCAATTTTATAGTAGTTAATAAATTAAAACTATTCTACATTTTGAACACTAACATAATGCATAAAATTTTTTGCTTCAATTTTTTTGGGACCACGAGTTGGGATATAGTTACCTTATATTTTTATTAAATAGCTTTATGACGTTTTTTACCTCTATAGTTATAATTCATATGTTCGTTATGTCAAAAATAAATAAACCACATGACCTGGAAGCCAATAAATAGTGAAATTTTAATGTAACCATCAATAGATATTCTAAAAATAAGAATGATCCATGTGAAGATAAAATTTAGACTCGCTTCCCATTGATTACAAATGGGAATGTTCAAAATCTCATATATAAATATCTAAATGAAAAAGACCAAATACATTCCAGATATGAGAAATGATATGAAACATATATTGAATCATATAGGGTATCACAAGCCCAATTATTGAAGTGGAACACTTTTAATTGAATCCTATGATAGTAAACTTATCAGATGAAAATGTTCAATTACATTTTTTTTTATTATTGAATAACCTTTTATGCTTGTGGATATATTTCATGATGTCTATGATGCGTTAAATTATATTTTTGTGACTAAATAAAATTTTATTATAAGACTATTCCCATTAACATTTCAATCAATATCCAAAATCTTATAGGAGTGATTAGACTCATATAGTGTCTTTACCAATTTGGTGATAAGAAGAAAATTTTTTGTTCACTATTTCAATATAAAAATATCATTGGAATATAATAATGATATAGATTCTATCTATTAGAATATGTATGAATCACTTGTATAATCCCATGAATGATTCATGGTCATGTTAAAGAAATTTCATAATCATAGAATTTTTTTGAAAAATAGTTATAGGAACTATACTATGAAAATTAAAAAAACAAGTATATAGACCATAAATATAGATACATACAATGAATTGATAAATATTAATTTTTAGGATATATAGACATTGATTTAAAAATTATAGAACACAATTTTCAATGTTTAAATGAATTTAATAAAAATATGAAAAGGCTACATTCATTAAACTATCTATCATTCTTAATATTGTTATTTTAGGCTCTTAATAATAGGATAGACAACTTTACATTGAGTTTACATGAGCTGATTCTTATATTTCAAATTAAAAATTATCCATGATAAATAGTTTTTCATTTTTATTACCAAGGTTCATGAAACACATCAATGAACATCATTTATGAATCTATTGTTTTCTCATAAAATAATGAAAATAATAAAAACAATTATAACATAACTAATGAAATAAAAAAAATAAAAGTATTAATGAATACTGATAATGTCTATAACTCAATATGAAATTTTATTAATTGGATACATGACTAATATTCATTTATAAATATAAGATATCCAAAATGGAGAGGATCAAAATTGTTATATTGAATTAAATCATTTCAATAGTAAAAATAAAATTAACACAAAGAAAAAATAAATTATTATTCTATTTGAACACTTATACAACCTAATTTCTAAAAAGTCCAATCATAATTCAAGTTGAGTACTCAATCAAAATAAAATGATCATGGTAAATTCATAAAAAAAATCCTTTATTCATAAAATTGAAAATAAATTAGATCGAACAGCATCACAATTGATTGGATGACAATATGGAACATTATGTTGTAGCATACAGTTTATACAAAATAAGCAACCAATATTTTTTACACCTCAACTTATTTAATTTTATGAATATTCAATTGAAAAAAATATTTAAGCTATATAAAAGGATATTGAAGATGAAAATTGAAATGATACATTTTCAAAATCCATAAAAATGGAATGTTTGAGTTAAATGATAGATTCAATGTACATACCCCACCTCGACCATTTCCACAAAGTATAAAGATCATTATAAAATGATACATGGTTTGAATAATTTGTGGTGGTATTTAGATATAATCATAATAAAATACCTTTTATAGAAAAAATTACATAAATACATCACAATACTAAATTTATTAGTGATCTTTCATATAATTGAATAAATATTATTGATGTGGGGATTATTTTAATGAATGATGAATGTTTGGTTAGAAAATTTAGAACCATGTAACTCAAACTAAGATACACCAATAGATTCTTGATACATTGAAATATTAGAAATTTTCAAATTCATAGAGAAAAACATGAACTCATATATGATATTGACTCCATTCGATATAGTGATATTGTGGAAATAAAAATTTGAAAAAAATACTCAAGTCACTATCAATATTATAATGTGACTAGTAAAAAATAATATTTTATTTTTAATGTACATGATAATTAATGATGAAAATTTATACTTCCCCACTAACCTCATTATTCTTTATATGGAATATGATAAGGATAACCCACTCAATATTGGGAGTCCATTCATAGTTTCATGTAAAAGGGATTCATATTTTCATTGTTGGGGAAGAAAAAATTAAATTTGATGTTCTATAGGAATGAAGAAAAATACAGTGGATGACTTTCATTTTTTATGATATTTTTTGTTAATTGTATGATCCATCAATGGAATTACAAAATCTAGAAGAATTATTCAAGGTAATGGACGAGGTGATGAAATAAATTTGTGAAGTATAATTCATTTGAAACATATATAAACTACTATTTATAAAATATTTATCATTACTAGAACCAACAGAAGAAAAAATATCAACAACCATATATTATACCTTTTACAATAAAAAATTAATATAAATTCTTCATAGATTCCAAAAATTATTACTTATCATTAATAATAGTCTCTTGGTTGAAAAATAATGTAAATTTCACAATTATTTACATCAATGGACAGAATTTCTTTTCTAAATGTACATAATTTAATAGGTATAATCCCTTCCATATAAAATACAAAACTACATATTGTATATAATTTTAAAATATATAAGAAATTATGTAAAATATATACACGGAATATTAAAGATGTCAAGATGAAATATTTTATTAAATTTATTAGTATTGGTTTAATGATTTTTATCTGTACTAGTTAGTGGTTTTTCCAATTACATTTGATTCCTATAAAGGATATAACTATATTCCCAAAAAATTATTATGAAATTTTTTTATCAATTATAATAATAAATGGGTACTTTGTGTGTGTCAATACTGTAAATTGGATAATGTATTCAAAAATAATAAATTATAATTAACAATAATTTCTCATACCCAATAATACTTAGTAGTAATATTTTATTATTCTTTTATAGATACACACATTAGTAATAATCATATTATTATAATTCCAAAAGATCAATACACTTTTTTACATGTAGATATATGGTTTTTTCACTTATAAACTAATATTGTTTCGAATGTATAGAAAATCATCGGCAATTAAACGATTTGTGATGGAAATCGTCAACAGAAAAAAATTATAAAACATTAAATGACGAATTATTTGTTTATAAAAATTCATATGATAGGATCATCATAACTCTATAATTTTTTGGAAATGTATAAAAAAATAAGTTGTTACTCAATTATTAAGAGTATCAATTCATGGATCAATGTTTTATTGAGATACGTCATAAAATCTAAATGTAATGAATTACTATTAACCCATGTGGACATTAGTACACTTCTAGATTCACTAATTCCTATATCAGTTCATGGTATTACATGTTTCCAATGGAATGTTTGACCATAATAGTATATTGTAATGGGTTTTCAGGTCACTTTCTTCCACTTCACTATTATTCTTTAAAACACATTTAAATTTTGGTCATGAATATCATGATGATTATGAATTATTATGGTAATGTCTTGTAGAATAATTAATAATGAATATAGATGAATGTGAATAATAATTTAAATTATTGAGTTATTATTATGAATGGGTCGATGGTTTTGACATTGGATGAATGAATGAATATATCACTATAAAATCCATTATCTTATAAGGGCATTGAATGATTAAAAAAAGTTATCATTAAATGAGAAGGTGTTGGTATTAGTTATCTTCACAGTTGATTAATTTTGGTAATACTAGTAATTCTCAAAATTCGATGTTTATATTCATCACATTGCCCTGTAATATTAGATGATACGGAAAAATGGCACCACCATTCTCATTTTGGTGTCTTAAAACTTCATAAAATTTATTTTGTATTTAGTAATAAAAATGGTATATAAAACATTCATTTTCAAATATTACATTACACAAATGGTATTAATTTTGAATTAATTAATGATATCATTCTTCTAGAGTATCTCAATGAATCTTAGACTATCACCCCATGGTATACCCATGTCGTGAATTACAAATAATTAGGAGTGGTGAATCATAATTAATTAAATGTGTTGGGAAAAATATTTTACCATGAGGTTCTCCATTTATTAGTGGGATAAGAAATTAAATTTTTAGGATTTTTTAATGCAACGATTTGAATAAGAATCCCAAAAGATGTTATGAATAGTTTTTTGAGTCTTTTAAATCTCAAAAATTTTGATGGAATAATGTTATTCAATATGTAATTAGTAATTTATTTAAATGTGTTTAATTTTGGACCAAATAACATCAATATTTTTTGTAGTTCATCATGAATTATGTTGAATTTGAAATACATTGAGGCATTAATTAAATGTGTGAGATTAAAAATCACCCAATTATTGGTTTTTCAATTTATAATAAATTGGTGAATAACCATGTGAATTCATTATAAAAATTATTTAGTAGACATAAATCTTTTTATACATTGAATAATCCTCAATATGGGTTCTAGTTATAGATTTTGTGTGAAATACAAGTAATGTTCTAAATAAATTTAAGAAAATAAACTGATTTACCCAGGAAATAATTTTTAAGAACTTCATTACTAACTTTAATACTCACATTAACAATGTTATATTTTATAATCTAATTATTAAATTTTGATTATATTTTTATATAATCACAGAATATCATCCACAAACTTATGAACCAAAAAAATATCAATCTCTAAAATTAATGTAATCCTTGAGAAATCTAGGAACATAACAAAACATATTGGGCCTCAAAACATGATGATGTTATTTGGTATTAAATGATATTATATAAATCACCAGTCTCAATTTACCCATACCACTTGGTCTGTGGAAAACCACATCACCTTCCTAGAGTTTCAAAATATAAATATTATCATTATGTGATAAAATTTATTATGTATTTCGATACTATTTAAGAATAAATTTATCTATAGATTAGTGAACTATATGGGAAAAAGAGTGACATGTATAAATACTCAATGATATATAAATTGAAAAACTATTTATAATATGATAATATAAATCATCAATGAAATTTTTTAATGCGTGAAAAATAACTTCCCATCATCTCAATTATTTTTGTAATAATATAAATCCATAAATAATAGAATTAAAATACCCACACAATTTAAATAAATTATCTCCATGGAGCTGTTTATATTTCTGATGCAAACATGACTCTATATAATTTGAATAAAAAATTAATAAAACAATAATAATCATTAGATATTATAAGTTATATTGTAGAAATTAATTTAAAATTAGAGTTTATTCATCTTTCTAGATATGTTAAACATAGTTCTTAATTTGATGTTACCCCTTATGAGTTTCTTTATATTTATTTTTCTTTATTTTTTATTATCAAATCAATTATAAGTTGTGAATATTTTACAATCTTCACCCAACACTACAATGGATTTATAATTATCCATAATATTTTTTTCACATGTATGATTACTTTATTTTGGTTTTATCATTACTTATTAACATGAATATATCTGGTTTATTTTATATCATTATATATAGATCATTTTTTTTGATTTATTGTAAACCAAATGATTTTTTATCTATATAAATTTTCATATTGAAATGTCACATTTTATGTTGAATATTATTTTCACATTCAACATTATTCTATAATATAAATAATTAAAACCTAAAAATAAAAAATATATATATACCTTCTTCATCATTAAACCAATTTTAATATTTGTTATAAATCAATATTATTGTATTTTTTATATAATTCCTTGTTCTAATAAAGCATTATCCATCCTTTTTTATCTTTGTGAAACTCATATTCACACAGGATCATCTTACCTATCAAAAAATTATGTTTCTATACTCTTGATGAATATATCCCCCTTTTAAATAACTTTATAAAAATATATCCCAATATTTAATGGTATCTATTTTATTTTGATTACTACATTACATGATTATCAATCAAAATAATATGAATTTTGATATTTTTGTTATAATTTATAATTCATTATTATGTTTTATTTATCCTCATTTACCAATAGGTCCTATATTAGATTTTCTATTTTATTTCCCATTAGAATACAATAAAAAGTAATTTTATTCTGGTACCATAGTCAATGACATTACCTTCCCATATCATGGATATTTTTATGATGGTATTCAATCAACGTGTTTCGGGGGTATAACATCATTCTCATTATTACAAACTTAAACAAGATTTATAACATAAACATGAACATTGGAAAAATATGAGGATAAATAGGTCTAGTGTTTTTTGAAATTTCAAGCATTACATAACAATATTGAACATAAAATACAACATCATTATTGGAATATTCTTTCACATGACCACACCATTCATTCATATATAGCATTGCATGGGAAAACCTGAGGACATGCATAAGAAAAGGGTGATATAAAAATACCATTATGGGTGTAAAAGATGCATAAAATGTAGAATATTTTATGTGTTTTGAAATAAAAATATTACTGGATCACAATAGCAACATGTATATAATAAAATGATATAGAATTATTATCATATATTAGAAATGTAGAAACAACATTTATCATGATATTAGAATGAGCCATGAAACATTTCACATGGAGCATTAGTAAACCCTCATTGCACATGAATTAGAATTATTTCACCTTAATTTCACTTCACATATCATGATACTAATCATTAACCAATGTGTTGGAGAGTTATCAGGGTGCACCATTCTTAATCATTTTACTTCATGCATAAGTGTTCCATATATATCATACCACAAGGATTAATTAAAAAACATCATTTAATACATGATAAAGTAATTTTTAATTAATACATGAAACTCTATATTAAATATGTAAATTTTCAGAAAGGTGAATACCCTTGATAGATACATGAGCATGGAATTCACTACACAATGACTTTGGCTTGGAGAATCGTATTGCAATTTTGGTAGCATAATGACATGAAAAAAGAATTAATAAAAATGGTTGATGAGAAAGAAATAATAATATAATTATATTTATATGGAATTGATATTAAGGGGTACACATAGATTAATTTCCTAACATATTCAATGGAATTCAGATGCCTAATATAAAAGAATTGACTAAATGGAAATGAGAATGGATAAATTCCATATATAAATTTGGCATGGTAGTAGGTGTACATTGGAGGAATTTATTAGAGAGAATGTTTTCAATCACCATCAAAAAATAAGTAGGTATGTATGGGGGAGATGTGAAATCATAACCCATCATTATTAATTAAAAAAATTGTATAACAATATAATGAAAATTTGACAAAAATGAGAAGGAATGAAATTTTTTACATGGATGCGCAATCGGGAAAAGCATGCGAGAGGATTGAGAGATGCTTCTAGGGAGCAGTCAGTGCTTTGGGAGGATTATAGCGTGAGGAGGGATTGGGTTAGTCTTTATTCAAATTGTTTGTGTGAAGTTTAAGGCGATATTGAGTGGGTTTATATAGGAACTGAGTGGGAATTGTTTATTATTTTGGTTTTGGACCGCCCACATTATAATAATAAAAAAACCATGGTTTATTAACATTATATATTACAAAGGAGAGAGTATAAAATTATTTTTTATTTAAAATGGCTGAGTATTTTAAAATATTAGGCTTTCTTATGTGGTAGCGAGTCACACAATCATGGAAATCATTTTAAATTGATAAAATGTTTTATTAGCCTGGCAGAGTCCATTAAGGATGTGTTAAATAAATAAATAAAAACATAAAAACAAATTATTTTAAATCTACATCATATATTTCCTAAACATATAAATTTTTAGTATTTTATTACATCACCATTGGGTCATTGTGATGTCAACAACATATTGTATATCTAAAATGTATTTAATTGTTATCTAAAAATTTGAATATAATAGAAAATTATGAAAAATTCATCAATGGATAAATTAAACATCCTGATTTCAAAATAATATTAATTTTATCTAAATAATTTTATAAATATATTGATTTTTTACATTAAAAACAAGTTTTATCAAAATGTCATGGGTTTTTTTTAGAAACAACATTCAAAACTTAATAAAAATTACAATTGTATTTATAATAATTATATGATCATTTATATTTAAAATGAATTAATTTATAATAATATTTTATTTAAATACGATTTAATTAAGAAATCCATTAATTAATCAAAATATATTTCAAAATTAAATATTAACTGAAATACTATTTTGTCTTTAAAAACTATTTACAAAGTCACAATAAAAAATGAATGTATGTTATTTATTCAATACAAAAATAAATTACATAATCATAGTGTTATGTCATTGTTACATTACCCTTATAACACACATATAAGACCTATGTGTAAGGAGTGTGATAGTGACATGCTCCTGGGGAGGTTGAGATAACATTGCTCAGATGGAAATATCTATTCAATTCCATATCTCTGATATGCAGTTAGGTTCATGCTTAATGTGTTGAAGCTCACATTGGGATTCGCCTAGAGAGAATCCCAATAAGGTGACCTCCTTTATGAGCTTTGACAAATGGGATAGGTACGGATGAATTCCACTAGAAGGTTTCATCACTTCCATGGTCTGAGAAAGTTGGATTTGTTAAAGCCCTATTTTTATACTAATCATGTGGTGACATTTTAATTTCTATATTAGCAATGGTAACGAATCTAAATGATATTTTAAAATAATATGACATAAAACCATAGAAGTGTATATTATTTATGTAACCATTTTACATAATAATATGTTTAATTAGATCAAATGGAATTATCATTAATAAAAGATTGGGTCATTAAAATATTATCTACTTAATAAATTTCTCACTCAAAATGTCATTTAACAACACTAAAATAGATGATATTAACGATGTTTCATTACTGCCTCTGATTCCCTTGATTCATCATCAAAAAATTTTCTTCCCCGCAACAACGAGATGAGCGGCGTGGTCTCATTTGAAATTACATTTTTTCCAAGATCTATGATCATCCCCACCTTCTCTTTATTGGATAGGTCATTATCCAGTGGTACCTCCTTTGGTTTGAGTACATGCAATGGGATAGTAATTTACATCGTAATGAGTAATACATGGAATACATCATGTACTTAGTATAGGTTAGGTCGGAGTGCTAGTTGACATGAAACAACTTAAATGCGATCAAGGATCTCAAAAGGGTCGATGTACCATGGGATAAACATTCCCTTCATCCCAAATCCCATAACTCTAATTTACAGTAATATGAGGAGGAATACTATGTCTCCAACATTAAAATCTAGGTCTCGTCAGGGATTATAAACATAACCCTTTTGTTGACTATGATCAACTTTAATGTGCTACTGGATGGTTATAAAAATCTCCACCATTTCTTCAACAATTTTTGGACATAAGAGTTTTTGGTTTCCAACACCATCCTAACATGCTGGTGTTCTTCACATCTCAACATTAATTTAATTATAAGGATCCATTAAGATACATGTGTGGAAACTATTATAGTAATATAACTCAACCAAAGGATGACATTGATCCCCTCCTCCTTTCATGTCCACTACGCATGCTCTCAACATGTCCTTGAGTGTTAGGATAGTCTGCTTATATTGGCAGTTAGTTTGAAGTTGATAAGTCATACTGAAGTTCATCATAGCATTCAGAGAATGTTTCAGACTCTTCTAGAACATAAAGGTGAATATTGGATCTTGATTGGATACAATATATAGTGGTACTTCATTCAGCCTTACAACTTCTCTAATATATATATGTTTCGGTTGATCTAATCAGAAATCCTCTTGAATTGCAATAAATAGTGTAGTCATTATAATATGATCTACCACAACCAATATAGAAATGTTTCAATTCAATGTCTTCAGATGTACGGTGACAAAGTCCATGGTGATGTTCTCCCATTTCCATGATAGTATGGGTAATGGTTGCATCATCCCCTTACACTTTGGCCTCTCAACCGTAACTTGAGGACATACAAGGAACTTTGAAGTATACTCAGTAATCTCCCTCTTCAATTTATCACAACAATAATTCTCTGGTATATCTCAATATATCGTTCTATTTCCTAGGTGAAGAGAGAAATTCAACCTTTTTGCATCATCCAAAATTTCATTTTTTATCTCTAGATTTGAAGGAACACATTGCCTTTTCCCAATTATACCAATTCATTCTTTAGTGACATTGAACTCTTAGAATTACATATTTCTGATAGCTTCCACTTTATTTGAATTCCCACATCATCCTTTTCCACATACATTAACCTTTAAAAAATATATTTTTGAGATATAATTTCTGAAAGAATTGATGATGTTAGATTCTTTATTATTCCAAATTTTATCATCATAAAATCTAGGAGTATGGGATCCTTTTCAATTCCTATAAATGGAATAATCTACGGGTCTTTCTTATATAGAGCATCTGACACCATGTTAGCTTTCCATGGGTGGATATGGATAGAGTAGTCATAGTCATAGACCAGATCTAACCATATTCATTGGAATATATAATACTCTTTCTGTGTGAATATATACATGGGGATTTTGAGATATGTATATATTTCTCACTTCTACCTAAAGAGGAAATGTCCCCAAATTTTTAAGGTGAAAATTAAGGAACCCAACTTATGATCATGTGTTCGAGAGTTTTTGTCATGAAATTTAAATTTCCATGAAGCATAGGAAATGAATGTGCTATTTTTCATCAACACACAACCCATTCCTTTCTTCGAAGCATCATTAAATACCATAAAAAGTTCCTCACATGTCTGTAGTGTGGTCCTAGGTGAAGTGATAAGCCTATTTTTCAAATACTTGAAGTGGTCATCACATCCATCTCTCCATGAAAACTTGACTCCCTTCCATGTTATCTTGGTAAGAGGGTTTTACAATCGTGTGAATTTCCTCACAGATTGACGATAATGTCCAGCTAACCCCATGAAGCTATATATATATATATATCACTGATGTTGGCTCAACCATCCCTCAATTATAGCTATATAAGAAGGATCCATATATTTCCCCTTTTATTGATGATATGACCCAAGAATGAGACTTCCTTCTAATACAACTCACATTTTTTGGACTTTTCATCGAGCTTATCCTTTCGCAAGGTCTCTAGTACAATTCATAGATACTCCTCATGGTCATCATTGGTTTTTTTAGTATATTATAATATCATCTGTAATGACTACCAACAATTTGTCATGAGAATCTATAAAGACTATATTCATCAAGTCCATAAAATTATTTGGAGCACTAGAGGGAACTAAAGAAATTAACATGAATTTATTTTTCGTGTACCATGTATGAAAAACATTCATGGGGATATCATCATTCATCACCCAAAATTGGTAATATAACCACCACGCATCTACCTTGTAGAAGTATTGTGATCCTTGTAAAGGATTAAGCAAGCCATTAATTTTGGGCAGATGATTCTTGTTCTTTATCGGAATTTTGTTCAGATCACGATAATCCATGAAAGTTCTCATTGACCAATCCTTCAACATGACGGAGATGACTAGTTCACACCATGGGGAGGCACATGGGTGTGTAATCACATTTATCAAAATAACTTGTATTTGATTCTTTTAATCCTCATTTTCAACAACAACATTTCTATTTGGAGTCTTTGATATTGGAAACTCCCCAGATATAAGATCAATAGAAAATTATACATCTCTTCTAGGATGAAGTCTAGGTAATTCATCGGGAAACACTTTAGAGAATTCCCTCCCAATTGGAATATTTTTCAAGGATTATTTCTCTATTAGGCTCACTCATATTAAAAGGATATGCATGCTTATAGGGTAGTAATATCTGCACTTGAAATGATGGTGCTATAGAAGATTCATTCTCATTATTGTACTTATACAGAATCGTGGGTCTATTCACCATATGGAGAGTGATTTCCCTCTCAAGGAAATTTAGGTTGGATCTGTACAGTGAAATCTAATCCATACCAAAATTGTATCAAATTCCACAAGAGGTAGTATGATGAGTTTCATCGGGAAGTTAAAATCCCATATTGGGACTAGAGTGGAGTTATATTCATGGGAATCAATGATATAACAATTTTTTATTGTCATCGACAACTCTATGACCATGATTTGTGGTGATGTTTGGATAGTTTTACTAAACATTGGGGATATAAATGATAGCATAAAATGACAACAAAAAAGTATGTTTTCTATTCATGAATGAATAACCATTGTACCTATCACAACTTTGTTTTCTTGGTTAACTTCGAAAATAGTGATGGAAAATTCTAACCATTCCTTCCTTGAAGAAGGTTGGTTGCCTCCTAAAACCCCTGGCATAGGGCACTGGTTTTCAAAGTGCACTGGGTCTTTGCGGTTGATGTAATGAATAATGCATTGATCGTCAAAAAGTGCAATCATTTCCTCTATCACAACAATGGGTTTTTCTTTTCCTCATTTAATAGCTAGGTTCCCTTCTTTTACATATATAAAGCATTTTCTCATCCCCTTAAAGAAATTTATGGGGTACTAATTTCCGCATCATTGGAATGTAGGGTGCTATAATTTATTTACATCGTTGGATTTATCTATAAGACTGTCAGAATTTATGTACACCTTACCCATCCTATCCCCAAGATACAACTGAGATTTTCCAATCTGCATCTCAACATTAAGGGAAAATCAGACAATTTCCTCAAAGATATTGATTTCCCCGGTCGATGGGGATTTTTGTAGGGTATGTTTTCTCTCACCAAATAAGTGGTCAACCAATCAATAGGGGGTAACGAAAAATGAAAAGGAATATCGTTCATGATTTGTGATTTTTTTCTCTACAGACAACCATGTATTCATCATCTTTTTTCTTGAGGGCAAGGAAGTCTCTTCCCATCTTATGTCAGATTGTTCTAGGAAAATATTTATTGAAAAAAAATCGTAAATATCTCATACATCTAGAAAAAAATTTAATTTAATAGTCATTTGGAGACTCATACATAAATACTTCTATAAACAATAATGATGAATTAATACATTCACATATCCCTTAATTGGGATGTGATCATTTCAGTATATCCTTTTGACTCACCTAGGCCTTTGCAGACTCCTTCTATGAGTGATTCATCTATTTCACACACCTACCACCAATTTTTTCTTATACTCAATGGAGATAATATTTTGTTGGATCTTTTTATATATTTTGTAAATATATATGAATTCATTGTAGTCCTTGAATTTGGATGATATTTTTCATCATTAGTAAGGATTATTTTCCCATGTAAGTATTTTGTGATTCAAAATAGATGTTGTATAATATCTCCAACCAGTTGTAATGATTGATTGTTTTTTGTATCATACATTGTTGAAGTAACGCTTCCAAACATATTATACAAATACATGGAATCCTTCCCTAATAATTACCATGATTAACTCCTCATTGGGATATTGAATTCTGTATTGTCTTTTATCTTATTACTAATCTTACACCTTCTGTGATATATCAAATCGGACCCTCTAAACTAAATTGATAAGGGTGAAGTTTGAGGATCTTTAGGATGAAGTATTAATGAAACTTAATGTAACCCATTTTGAAGATCATCTATTGTTCTCTAAAAAACATTATGGATATTGATGTTGTTGAGAATTCTCATACACTAAAATAGTTGATAATAAAGAATTTGTACTCAGTATTAAGGACTTATGTCCACTTTACATGTAGAACTGAGTAATATGGTTCATGGTGATTGACATCAGGTCCATCATTCACTAGTTGAGGGTCTATGAGGAGGATAGTCTATAAACAAAATTTTACTTATTAAATAGATATTTGTAGGTATTTTTCACCCAAATTGGTTTAATTATGTTCCATATAGTATTGATGAGAATCCTGAACTGAATATTATGTCCCTTCATAGTTCATTTTGTGTATGTCTTCATTGATGAAATTCTAATTGGTTCGGCTTCTAATGGTGAGAATCTAAAAAATATATGGATAGGAGTAGACATTATTCAAGATCCACAATCAAATCGTAAGTTCATGATGTATCATTTTTGGATTACGGTGATTCAGTATATATGGAATCTTGTAATCATATATTGAGTAGTTTAAGAAAAGTAAAATTTTAAAAAACTACTTTTTTATGACCCATATATTACACATGTAATATGTTTGAATGGTTCTGATGAGTTCTATATGTTGTTTTAAGGATAATTTTATAGGGTTTTTATGTCATTAACCTCCATGAATAAAAAGTTGAATTAATTCATCAGGACCGAGTAGTACTAGAAGTCGTTCCAGGAGTCAAGAAAAAGATTAAAATGTTACCACATTTTGAGATATCTATAGGAATGTGATGAGTATGTGGTGTTATTAAATTTCCTAGAGAATGTACAAGATTATTATTAATATAGATGGAGTAAGTGGTTTTATATGGGACTATGCTTATCATATACAACTAGATGAACAATGAAACTCAAGGCATGAATTTTGTAGTACCTGTTTTTCGATAATGATATAGAGTCATTGTATTTTGGGTGAAAATTTTAGAGAGTTTGTAGAACATTGAAGTATCTAGTACGTATTTACCTAGAGGGATCTCATACAGTTATTGATGAATTGGATTGTGTTAATACTGGATTATTATTTTGATTAAGTTTATACTCAATAGAAAAAGAATGTGGTTATCGATTATCTTAGTATGAAATCATGATCACAGTAGTTAGAGGATACATTAGAGTAATTAGAATCTATATTTGTATCCATTCTATATGAGAGGGTTGTGGAATATATCTGATCAATTATTGAGACTCTAGTGTGTTTAAAAAATTAGAGAGAGGAACAATTTCTAGAAGTCAATTCTGATGTTCTATGTGGCCGGGTAACCTCAAGGGATGAACCCAATGGAATTTACTATGATAGAGAGTATTTCACCCTCTAATGGTTATATATGGTAGTAATGGTTTTTTGAGGTTTAATTAAGGAGAATACATACCCTCTATTAGTAGTACGTCCTTTTGTAGAAATGATATACCAGGACATGGGGTAATAATTTTGTTGTGTAGGAATGAGGAAAATTGTGGTTGATTTTGTTTCCAATTTCCATAATTATTAGAAGATGAATGTGGATTATCGGGTTAAATCAATTATTGGAAAAACATATAAGGTTCTTATAATTTAATTAATATGAAAAATACTAAAAAAAATTGATATGGTTTCCATATATAGTTAGAGGCCACAACTCTATCTAGTTAATCATTGAATGGATCTCCATTTACCCCCATTTCATTTACATTTTATTTCATAGTTTTTAATAGATCATGGGATAAATTTATATGTGGGGATCATTCTTCATCATGGTTTTCTCTCAATGATTTTCTCCAACCACAACATTGAGTTCATTTCATGGTTGTTTTGAGGTATTAAGGGGGCCTTTGTGACCATGTTATAGATGAGTATTTAATTTAACCCCATGAATAATGGTTAGATGTAGTCATAAATTTATGTTTTTGAGGATATACAAGGATAACATGAGCTATAATTTTTATAATGTTTTGTAAATCACATTCCATTATTGTGGATTCCATATAGTGAGTGTTATCACTCCACTATTGTTATCGCACTAATTGGGGTCCATTAGGAGAGACCATGAAGGTCAGTTTTGTACTATTCCAAGGTGGGTGATGCAATTATATGGGGGTTGGAAGTTGTTATATAGATAAAAGATAAACAATAGGTTATTAGTAAGTCTATGAATACCACTGATAACAATCATTAGTCATACATATACAGAAATCATATGCCTTTGTAGTGTGTATATTGATAACATCTTCAGAATGTGTCCCTGTGATGAGTGTTGAAGAGGATTGGGTAGGGTAACAATCAATCCTTGAGATTCATTAATGCATTTTATATCCTATATAGATATGGAGATGTTTCTTACTACCTGGACTTACCACTACTATTATACTGATTTCATTGTGTATTCCTTGTTACACATCTATGAAAGAACATGCATGATACCTCACAACTTATTTAGTGGAGGAAATATACATTATGGACTAATCCCACATTTCAGAGTAACTATTGTTGATCAAATATAAAAAATAATTCATCCTTCATGGGTGAATCATTCAACCTCTATTCATTCATTGGATTCTTTTATGAATTCATGATATTGATTTAGAGAAACAATGTATGTGACATGCTAATAATCCATAGCATTATGAGTAGATTGTGATTCATTAGTTGAAAATACATAATGATGGGGAGTGATTAATGAAACAATATTTGATGTATTAATTTATTGAAAATTTATATATATTTTTCAAGGAATAAATTTTTTATATGTTATAATGTTTCATCAGCCACAAAACACATGAATTGAATTATTAAAATTATTTTTGAAAAAATATTTCCCCCAATTTTCATTTTGGAATAGGTTAATTTTAATTTATATGTTTTATTGGATGGTAATCCCAAGACTACCATTGGTTTTGGGATGATGGTAGTACCCCATGAATGGTATATCATTCCTTTCCATTATATTCCACATTAGAGTGTATTCATTGTTCCATGCATTTGATAAAATATATAGTTAATTTAGTTAACTATCGCAAATTATTTGACCTATATAAACCACTATTTATACCTCTTTTTAGTGAATACAATTGATTAAATTCAAAAACATATGAATAAATTGTGGTGGAAGGGAAATTTACTTTTAGAGGTTTAACATAATGTATCATTTGATTTCCCTAATTGATGAAATAACATCAAGGATTTCCTCACTAAATTTGATTAAAACTATTATTGTTATGTTATCACTCTATTAATGAGATAAATCTATTTTTTATAGATTTAATCCTCGTTAATTTTTATTGAAGAATTAATGTGAATTTTTTTCATTGATTCCCATATTAGATTCATGATAAATATATCTCTATTTATTTAATGAATAATTTTTAGGATATTTTTTTTTATTTTTGGATTCCATAAATATTATTTGATTTCCAAAATGAAAAATGAATGAAGTGAATCATATCAATAGTTAATGATATTAACTTTTATATTTAACTTGTTTTCACCCATGGTCCTTCATATTCTTCCCTATCAACATTGTTTTTGGTTGAAGTAAAACTATTTTCAATATTTTTTGAAATTCATTAAAACCTTCCATATATTATATGGTGTGTGTCTGGAGGAATGTTATGAACGTTTTTTGGGTATTGGAGTTATTATGATGGAAACATATTCTTAATTTTGATCAAGGTGGCCTTTCTCAGATTTTAGTTCAACGGGAGTGGAAAACATTGATTAAATATCCCATGGGTATCATACCAAACAACAACTGGAGTTCTAGACATATATAAGCATCATGTATCCATGTGTAATACCACAATTATAATTTATAACCTAACTAAATAGGTTACTATGTTTTATGAGTACACTCCAAATACCCCATGTTCTGTCGCACATTGTTTAAACAAAACCACATATCATGGGTCATTGGATGATACAATCAAAATTTCTAGATAAAACATGGCTAGATTCCTATAAAAAATCTCATGTTTTGTGATGACATACACACCATGTGGATATATCTCTATATTTAAAGGGGAGAGTTACCTCATAATTAATATGTAGCCTATAGTTATATGCCATGTCCCCTAAAATATCATATCATTTTCTCATCCGAGATTTACAAAAAATATATATCCCCTTCTTCCATATCAGATTTGGATCCACAAATTTCCCTTCTATAGAGGACTTATGTATAGAACATGAGGGTATATTTTGTTTTGATGATAATGATATTGTTCTAGAATGGTGTATCATATCCCATCTTCCATAAATTTTAATTTAGTGTATGTGTTTGATTGTGATCTTATGAGTTTCATTATGGTTGGAAAACCCCCACTAAATAAGAATATGTCAAGTTGTGGGTCTCCCACTACCTTGAAAATGTATTCTGTATAACCCCACATACTCAACAAGTGGAACAAGTATTATATATGTGCATTGTACCCTTTTTATCAATTAGAATATTTTATGTGTGCTTCAACAGCCCTCATTGTGTTACCCCAACGTCTTTCATGACATTCCATTTGAATGGTGTGGGTCCCCTATATCTTATTTGGAGATGTTAGAAAACTATTCAAGAATTCAATAGTGTAAATATATAAATATTCTATAAAACTAGACATATTTAGTTAGAAATGAATATAATGATCTTCTAACTTTTAATGAATGAGTATATTTGTTGTGAATATCAATCTTATTGGTATTCATTCGCAACTTTATCTTTTATGAAAATATGACTATTTCATTATCCATATTCTTCTTGGATTTTTATTTATATTACTTGATTTGATTATACTCATTCCAAAAAAACCTTTACACACACAAACATGTGTTTTATGTCTTATGGAGATTTAATAAGTTAGTTGATTAAATATCCATTTCTGAAATTAATGGTTATTAATAGTTATTAGAGACAATAATGACATGTGTTTTTCAGTTGAATAACTTAAGAATAAATCTCACTTTACCCTAAATATTTATGTATAACCTATTATTATTATATGAAATTTATTTTAACCATTATTCAATATATATGTATTTATATCATACTATGATTGGTTATTTAAGGCTTTTCATGCATAAATTCCTCTATATTTGTTCCTAATTTTATTATACATTCTGATTTCTAGGATAATCATGTTTTGAGTTTCATAAAGGTATAATAGGATAAGGCCCCCCATATATGTGATATTCATGCTCAATGATTATCACAAACCTATATATTATTAGTTATGGTTTTGTAGTGGCACAATAAACATAGAATAAATCTAGTTATTTCCCTTGGAGGGTCATGTAATGTAATAAATTTTATCTCCTACATTATTTTAGCTGAGATATGTGATTTTTATAATTCAGTTGTTTTCAAAACATCCTTAGATGAAAAATCTAGTTTCCATCCCTATAATGAGTTATATGGGCGATTTACCTAATACAGTAAATAATTATAAAAATAATTCCTCAATAAAGTGGAAGAAAATATCCAATATTTAAGTGATATCACCATTAACTGATGGAATTATCATGATATTTTATCTGAAAAATTTATTTGTTATCATTATTTGGATGAGTCAACATAAAGTGGAAGAGAATATGAGGAGTATGTTAATGGTGAATAACATAGATATTTTTATTTGAGTTAGTGGATTATTATGAAATGGATTCGATTGAAATTTTCACATAATAGAACATATTAGGGGACTACATGATCAAAGTCATATGTGGAATAACAAATTAGTACAATGGAAAAAGATTTATAAAAGATTGTTGGTATATGTAAAATTATCACAACTTGGTCAAATATAATCACTAATTATTCATACATTATAATAAATGAGTTTACTTTTTTAATGAATTATTAAAAGTTATATTTATCATAACTTTTTACCTGATAATGTAGATACAATTGTATAAATGATCGTGAAAAACTAACCACTTTATTTATAAGGGTCAATAGTGATTTGTTTTGTTTTAAAGATAGATTAATAGACGATCGGTTTACATCCACACTATTGGAAATCCATGATCATTATAATTGAAGTAATCATTAGGAGACTCATTGGAATGAATGTGTGAAATCAAATTAAGAATATTGGTGAATTTTTAATAAAAAAATTCTTCATTTCGTGGTAATGAATAAAAATCTAAAAAACATCAAATAATATTCATCCCAATCCACCAAAAAATAATCAAGATAAGTCTATTTACCATAATTATATTTTGGTCACTATTAGAGTATTCAAATATAAATATTGGAAAATATGAATGTTTAATAATTATAAGAACCTCACAAGAGGTTAAATAGAGGATATAAGTTAGTTTAATAATTGAATATTTTCAAATGATTAAAAAATAAATGGTTTTCTTTCCAAAAATGGAATTTTATAAAATCTAGACCGACATTTGATACAATTAAAAGATGGAGTGTTTTGGGATCTACATGTGATAGTTGTTGTTTATGAATAATAAAATTAATATTAGCTTAACTTGTGAATATGCAAATAGTATAAATTAATGAATTCAGGGGAAGAAGATTTTATGTTTACAAAATACCTACTCGATTTAAGAATTCAATACAAATGGTTATTAGAATAAAAAAATTGAAATTCTAGATAAAAATTGTATTCAATAAAATAATTAGGGTCATATTTGCCTGAGTTATGGGATTTTCTGACCCTGAAAAAATAAACTTTTCATGATAAATATAGGCCAAAATAGTTGATGATGAAAGATAAAAATGAACATGATTCAACCCTTGGGAGTAATATATATAAGAATAATGAGGAAACTACTCCCAAAGAGTCATTAATGAAATTGGGGAAGGATTAAAATCCTCTAAAATTATTCTTCTATAATGTGATAATACGACACTCCATGTACCATTTCATGATGTCCATGTACATGAATGGAAAATAAAGAAAAATTTATCCCAAAATGGATTTAATCCCAATGATAAATTGTTTGATTATTTGGTTGTTATCACAAATTATAAATATGAACATAAAATGTTTTCGAATAAGTGTAACTTCGTGATTACTAATAATATATATGGAAGATGAAATAATTCTTGACAGATAGCTAGAATTTGAATGACTTGGTTTACTATAAAATACGAGTCATTGAAAAACATGGCCCAACCCCTTCTACTTCTACAAAAATAAGTTTTGATTTGAGAAATGAGACTATTTAGGAAAATAATAATTAACAATACACCCTAATAGTGGTTACTTATATGGAAAATCTTATACCCACTTGGTCAAATACCATGAGAGGGGGGTGAATCAGGGTACGACAGATTAAAGCTACTTCTCCTTTAGATCTTGTTTCATTGTGAATAAACACACATTTCCCTTTCTCTAGTATGAAAATATACATTGAAATGTAATCAGGCACATGACACAAAATTTTTTACTTTGTTTACCCTCACTAGGATATATCAAAGGATCATTCAATGGTGATGTACTGATGTACCATATACACTAAATCACACTACCAATAACATGGTTCATGTTATAACATTTCTTCCTAGACTCACGACCATTAAACAATTTAGGGTCTGTCACTAAATTCCCAAGGGCCACTCCTTATGTCTCTTACTCTAACTCACTACCGATGGGAAGTATCACCCTCTTCATCTTCTTTTTGTCACTACTCATACAAGAGATCCACTCAGAATTTATATACTATAAAGACTCTTAATTTTTCTGAAATCATTAATCCTGGACTGTATATGGATTCTCTGTTGATGTTCTTTTTAACTCATTAGTGAAATTTACTTTTCCATGTACTGTTAGTTAGTACGAATTATAGTCAATAATTGTTTAATCCATAACATGATCCACCTACTTCATCTGTGTACTATGTAGAGCTTATGCTTCCCAGAATACCTCATCCAAGAACAACCTCTTATTCTACTACCGTATACCAACATCATGAATAGCTTCTATATACCACTTCTGGGTACCGCTTCCACGAACTACTATTTCATCTATAGATGGTCATTTCATCACGTATCATGTATTCCTCATCAATATACCTCTTCTTGATCCTCTAGATACCACCCATTACACTATCTCATATTTCTTCCTTTGAGGGATATAGTACCCCACCAAAACCATCAGCAAAATTGCTTCTGCGTGATCCACTTCACCCTCTGCAGGGTTATCCCTTACGAACCAATTTTGGACATAGTTAAATTCATTGAGAGAAAAATGTTTTGTTATGAAAAAAAATTCTATTTATTAATTATGGGGTAAATTCACCTTATATACACAAATAAATCCACAAAATATATAAATCATAGTTTTAAAAAATCATCATTATGTTATTGTATTATCCATGTACAACATATCTCACAAATTGTTCATCCCTACGGGGTTCGTATACCAACACACATCCAACGCATTAGAAAAAAGAAACATCTCATTTTCTCCAATGACTCACTCCATATTTTCTGAAATCATTTTCCTATTTCCATGAATGAAAAGCCACTCTGCATACTTCAAGACTTCTATGTACAACATGTGTTCTTCATGATCTATTTCATCCTTGTGAACATTTCTTGTTTGTGGTCCGCATATTGCGCATCCTGTTTCCCTTGCATTGATGATTTCCTTCAGCATTCCATGTACCACCAATCTGGGTTATTGAACTCTCCTTCACGGTCTACATACTATACTTCATGGAAAACTCTATTTTTCCACAAAAATTATCACACTGAAAACAAATAGTTAAGACGAGATAAGATATTTTTTCCCAATATAAAATCTTGTTTTAAATTTAGGAAAATACAGAGTAAGATTGAAATAAATAATATAATCTATTTTCCAATGTGTAGAATGAAATTCAATCTTAGACGGATTTTTATGAAGATAATAAAACTATGCTTTCAATGGATGAAATGGAATGGAAAATTCTGGTAAATCAATAAGGATGAGTTCTGGATATATTAGTACTAAAATGAAATGAATATATACTATGAAAAAAAATCAATACTAATTAATTCATTATGGTGATGGTAAAAACTGAAATTTTACCTATACTTATCTATTATGTATAGATGGTTCTAGTAATTAAATGTGAAGCATTAAAAATAGAAATAATAAATTTGTCCTTTTTTATCTATAAGATACATCTACAATGTAATTATACAAATGGTTTCATAGTCTCTCCATGTAACACACCATTTTAAACTAGTCAATTAGTTTCATTCATCAATTGGTATATAAATTCCTTGGAGTCTTTATTTGGATGAAAACCACTACATGGTGAAGACCATGCCATATTATTTGTGCGGGTGGGTCATAAAAGACAAAGAACCAAGAGATTCATTGTATGAGGAAAAATATGGTATTCTAAATATCCTCCACTAAGATTACAGTTATGGTATAACATTATGTTTCCCCTTTATAATTTATTTTATGTTTAATTTTGTTTCCATGGGGAGTTATTATTAAGAAAAAACAAGATGAACTAATACATAAACCTGAATTTTCATTATATGTTTATTGAAGATGAAAATAATATCACCGAATTTCATGAATATATGTTTATACAACCGCCAAAAATTGATGTAAATGTTTTTATCACATTGTTTTTCATACAATGGCATCCATTTATGAGTAGATTCATCAATAGCTATTCCAATATTGATGTTTCCAACCTCAAATAGCATTGATTAATAAAGAAGATTAAGACACATCTCATATATTTCAGTAATGAGGGGAGACGATTCAGGCTATAAAATTGTAATACATGTCTGGACATATTTTCTTTAGAATCTATATATATTATAAATTATTGATATTGTCTTCATGTAAAACTATATTCAGTCCTAAAAAATAAATGGATTTTTATATAAAATATTTATTAATTTAATTAGAGAATTTTCTTGTTGAATAAATTATTAAATATATTTCAAAGATATAAATAGTGAAATGAAAAATTAGGTTTAATTTTTTGATAAATCATGATTCAATAGTGGAGAAACTATAAATGAAATATTAATCCTCAAAAATGGTAAAAATAGTAAATAATTTCATTTTCCGTAATTTTGAGAATTTTAATGTGATTATGGAATTCGGAAGGAAGTGAAGTAACATTAACACCTCTAAGTATATTATTTAATATGATACAAGACTTAAGTAGTGATGTTTAAGTGGATCTACAATGTTTTTAATATTTCTAAACCCATTTAATTTGTTTGAAGACACCATAAGATGATTAGACATGGTTATTGAATGATTTGAATAATTATAGATGGTCTAAGTGGAATGACACTGATTTTATGTTGATATTTATGTAGTTGTTTTATATTTGTGATATGTATGTTTCTATGTTATTTATCTATAAAGAATATATTAAAACATGAACAGTTTTTTATAGAGGTGATGAAAAATTATTATAAGTGATGATACATATGATGAAACTATGAATGATGGAACAAAATTGTCAATGGTAGTGGATATATAAGACATATAGTCAATAAAATATAATCACCTTTAGAATATGCTAGAAAAATGTAAAATACATAGATATATATAATGAATTGGATAACATTTATGATAACCCATTACAGAAATAGTAAATATGACAATGTATTGAATATAATTGACTATTAACCTACTATATAAATCATATTCTATTGGAATACTTTTGGAATATGGAAAAGGTGTTTGTAATATTCACTAATAACATAGTGTAGAAAATTTAGAATTTTTCGAGTTATATGAAGATGATAATGATACATATTATTCAATTATGATCATTTCTAGATAATTTCAAAAGTATCACATATCTCATAAATAATATAAGATGGGATACTCACAATATGATACTAGGTGCATCATACATCTCATATAAGATCAATGAAATTAAAAATTTCTGAGATTCCTGAATGATATAAAATTAAAAAATTGATATTTTTTGTGGTAAATATAATTTAGACGAAAAATAGAACAAATCGTAATTGTATTAAACATAACTGAATGAATTTTTATTCATGTTGAGTGATTGATCGAAGGATTGTTCTAATGAACCACACTAGATAACCATCTTCAAATATCTTTTGAATCTATTATCCACTAGTATGAAAGTAATTCTCGATCCCCATGGGTGGTTCTCCAAAACATGGAAATCAAAAAGAACGAAAATGTAATGATATCACCTCCAAAAAATGACATAAATATTCAAATAGATGAAATAAATTCTTTAAATTTATTATACTATGATACCAAACAATAAAAAAATTCTTCATATTTACAAAAAACATGATAACAAGGTTGATGGATGATACATATGATAAGAAGGAAACAAAAAAAACAAACACCAATATATCCATGAGAAAGTGGTGAAATTCCACATGACCCTATATCAAATATCAATCCCCATGATATAATAATATCCACTATACCAAACAACCTTCTAAACATGTTATGAAAAATTTGGGGATAAAACCATAGTATGTCACCACTGACAAACATAAACCATACAAAATTTCAAGAGAATCTATAAGCAAGAGATTAAAAAAGATAAAAAATTAATCATCCATGTTTTTATAATTAAAAAATAATAAAATATTTAATTTGAAAAAACACATTTTCACAGAAATGATGATAATCTAAAAAAGACAACATGACATTTTGTCATATAAAATCAATTTTTTTGAAACATTTTTATTGAAATAATATAATAGGTAAAAATAATTTTCAAAAAATGTGTATCTATGATAATTTCTATAAAAATACGGATAAAAAAATATTTTATTCAAAATCGGTATGATTTGAACATTTACATCAATAATTTTCATGTAAATATAAATTTTTAATCAAAACACGATCTTTATAAGTCTCATGGATTTGTAATTAAATTCAATTTATGAATTTTTCATAGTCATGGTGCCATATGAAACCATTTGATAAGAAATATTTTTCGGATAAACCCATGGTGTAATTAGAATACATAAAGAAATAATTGTTCCTTTCATTCAAGTGGGTTTACTTGATTGAAATCGCCAATTGATTCAAGAAGAAAACCCATATTCCAATCTAACGAGGCTTTGGTATGATTAAATATAATCAACTATTCATGGTGATATCCTTCATTTCAATAATTCATAAATTATTCATGTCACTCATTTAATTTTTGACACATTTTCTAGTTTCAAATGAATCCATTCATTTAAAAAACAATCATCAAATGTTTTTTCTCAAATAATCTTGAACATTCTTTCAAAAACCAAGAACCAATGGTTGTTATAAAAAAAACATACATTAAATTTCTAAAACCCTAGGAAAGTGGTTTTTATAAAAAAATGTAAATTTAATTTCAAATCATTCCATTATAAATCATCAATAATTAGATTCCTTTTTATCTGATCAAGACCATGCATCAAGTAGATCATTTCAAAAAATGATATTTTTTTCAGAAATGAACACTTTGACATAATGGCTAATTTTAATGTTTTTAATCAGACCTCATGCCATCTCAAATAAGTAAAATATCTAAAAGTCCATATCAAATTCCACTATTATTACTAATATGTTAAATGAAAATCATTTCCATTTATATATAATTTATAAATCAACACACCTTATAAAATATATATTTTCATTAAATTATTATAGTGTTTCATTTCAATTGGGATAAATACATCTTGACAATGGAAAATAACAAATTTATATGTCTTTTAATAAAATTTATCATAATAATTTAATGTTAAATTATAAAAAAATATTAATTTCAATTTCTAAAGGAATATATTGAACATTTGAGAAGCGCATTCCAGAATTTTCATTTCAATAAAATTCCCTGTAAAATGAAAAACTGTAAAAGTCATCATTCATAGATATTACTAACATATATAGGAGGAATAATTAAATATTTAAATAATTTTTAGATGAAATCATATGAATTAATATATTCACTTATAACTGGATATTATTGGGACACCTATATTGAATCATACAGAATATTGATCACTAAACTTTATCCAAAAAAAAAAACGAGAAGAAAGGATCAAATGAAAAAATAATAGATTCCTAAAATAACAATTCCAATTTATAAAGAGTGTATTTAATGAAATACCATTGATTTCATATTCCTATGGAAATAGTAACATGAAGTAGGTTAGTGTCCATGACCAAGAGGAAAATATGTTCCTTAATCAGGGACTATAGAAATGAACGATGTTTATTCACAAAATGAATCATGGTTGTGGAATCCTAAATACCCTATTTAGAACCACATAAGAAAATATTGTTGAAAAACCCAAGGTAATTGAATAAAAATAACAATATAAGGACATCAGGTAAAAAGAAACATATACCCATATGTTTTCCCAGACCCAATAGAACTACTGGTGATCTGATGGCTGCATTATAATCAGTTTTATGCATTTATATCCCACTAGCTCAATAATTTGACTCATTGGCTATCCAGTAAGACTCTCGTATATTTTTCAGGTTTATCGCAAAAAACAAACTATCTCCTCTATTCAATACATGCCAAAAAACACCCTAATTACTGAAAATATTAAAATACACATCGAGGTTGGGAATACACAATTATAAAGATGATTAAAAACCAAATGTTGTAATTATACCCACCATAATTCTATCTTTCCAAAAAAATAGATTCATAGAAATCATTATATTAAAAAGAGATAAGAAATAGAATATATAAAACACTATCAAAACCGAACCATCAAGGTACTCCAAATGCTAAACTACCATATATGACAACAAGATGTAAATCTAAAGTCATAAGGAAGAATCCAAGATCAATACAACATAACTAGAAGGAAATGTCCAATAATAATAGTCATTAAAAAAACCAGAGAAATAGTTTCATCACTATTATGAAACCCTCTATAATGATACACAATGTGACAATCCATAAAAAACTATTGAAGAATCCTTGAATGCTAGATAAAATGAATCCAACCATTAAAATAAAATGCAACCTCAAAACCACATCATATAAACTCCGCAAACAATAAACTTAAACAATATGATATAAAAAGGATTCCACCTCAAGAAAATATAACATGATGGTCAATCGAAGATGAAATCATTGAACAATTTGGAACAAATCATGTGTATGAATTCCTTAATAAGTGAAATTATAACATAAAAAGGTTAACAGTTGGTTACCCAGGATTGAAATCTTGAAATAAAGTCACATATTAATTCTATTTAATGAATCATATCATAATAAAACCTACCACATAGACCTTCCAACACATAAAAATTTTCTCCCATAAACATTAATAAAAAAATCACTAACCTAATATTGGGACCATGTCGTGGTGAGAAAAAGGATAAAAACTCTCATAGAGTCATTTGAAATTCCAAAATATCCACAAATCCCAGTGTGTATTGTTGAAGTATCATGCAATAACTGAAGGAAAATAGTTCCTATCAAGATAACACAATCCCATCTAAAAGATATGAAACACCATTATTATTTAATGAAAACATATAATATTTCATCAAAAATAAATACAATATTTGTGATCTCCCCACAATATTAAATTCCCTCTCAGACTCAAATGTCTTTATCTAAACTCAACAAAAACATGGAATTTCAATAATTGGTTATAAATCATGGAATTTCATAAAATTTTTTCTTATATTAGCAATAAATAATCAATAAATAACATATAGAAACACAATATCAGCATAATCTTGAATATTAAGTAACTAGAAAGAAAAAAATACCCTCTGTCACAAGCTCGTTAGGAGTAATGTAATTGTATACAAGATATTAAAAATGTTAAGTAATACACTATTGATATCAATAAAATGGACTCACATCAATTTCCCCCAGAAACTCATCCACTATGTGATTATAGTAATCTTTGAGTCCCATTGATGTAGAACATTTTTTGTGATGATTTTATTTCTATATAATTTCCTTATAAGCAAATGATATTTTACCATGATGATATATGGAGAACCCATGGATGAAAATTCTAACATGAACCATACATGCACAAGTGTGATATACACTTGCAGGATTCTTATAAACACACATTATTTGACCTTGTAATCAATAATGTAATAAAACTAGGTACTTAATTATAGGGGATTATGGTAAGAAGTAATGTTGCTTCCTTTTTATGCATCAAATCTCAAGTTCAAATTTGTAATGATTCATTTTTTAATTTACTGGAGCCACGTCCATCACATCCATGAATTTTCAAAATTTTAAATGCCTCTATTGCTCCAATAAATTTCGATAAAACCTAGAAAAAACACATCAAAAAAATAAAATAGGAGATGAAGATGGGAAGAGTCACCATTTACAAAAAATATGGATGAAGGCCCATCCTGAAACATTATATTATTATATAGTTATTAGTGCCTAGATGAAGAGGATCTGACACCAAATTGATAAAATAAAAAACATGCTCTTACACTATTTCATCTCCATTATAGATACCATAAAATAATATAACCATTAATAATTTCAAATAATTGGTGAAGAAAACATTAAAAACTCACCTTGAAAAAAAACAAAAAATGATCGATCTGTGTCATTTCCCATGTAAAAGACTTCCACCGCTTCCATCCCAGATCCTTTAGCATGAGGGAATAAATTAACCTTGATACATTCTCAAAGATCATGTTTGGAAAATATTTCCACAAACCACAACAATCACATCACAACATACTAGTATCTATATTTCTTAAAGAGATGGGGAGGTTTCATGATTTGATATCCTCTAATGTAATCATCTTTCTCACGTAAGATAATATGGACATAGTGTCCCGAGTTTGGAGCTGAGATAACAACAATTCCAATAGAATCATTATCAACCAATGTGTATACTAAATTGACATATTGTGAACACAAAAAATGTTGAAAAATCCATTAAAAACATTTAAAGTCATGTCCTGAGATATATATCATAATTAATTAAAAGGTATTAACCTAAAATTTATGAAAAATAATGAACTAAAAAATCCCATGGCACAAAATATTTATAAAAAAAATACATTTCATTAAATAAATAGGGTTTAAAAAATTATTTGAAAAATAATATCTAATATTTATATCAATTCTTTCACTCATTTCTAAACATATAAATAAAAATTAGATATCATTGAAATATTTAAATACTATATTTTAAAAAATTTCAATCATTAATGTTTAAAATTATTTTAACATTATAATTTTTGACCTCACATGGAAACATAAAAAATCATTAACCTTTTTTTCAAAAGAATCAACCTCACATGCCCAAAACCATTCATCAATCTAAATTCAAAAAATAAAAATTGTTATGAAATTGAAAACAACAATGAAATTAAATAAACGTAATGTGATAATCCCACATTTAGTAGAATAAATTCATTTATAAAAGTCTCTATGTGTCTAATAAAAATTTAAGAATAAAATATATTCCTTACCCATTCACAAATTAACAATGGTATTGATTTTATGAATAACACATTAAAAAAGAAAAAAAAAATTCTAGTATTTGAACGGAAAAATCCAAAAATAATCTTAACTCTAATGAAGGAGGATCGAAGAAGTAACTAAATACTAGAGGGAATGAAACATACAAATTTATTATAAATATAATCTAAAAATAGTTTAACTATTTTTTTTGAAGACCATACATTAATCATGTAAATTTCGTAGCATGCCACGATGTATTTTATCATCCCAACACATGGTATTCCAATCCATGCACATTAAGCATCAACCCACTAAATTACATTTAAAATATACTCAAAATGATTGAACGTCTCAAAATATATACTTAAAAAATCTAATAGTTACAAAAATGATTATGGACTAAGACATATCTCAAATAATGAAGATACTGAATAAGTACACTAATAATATAATTTTCACATATGGGAAGTTCTCAAGTACCCTCCAATGACCTAATTCTTGAATTTTATCAATCCATCATCCAATTTTGTTGATATCTTACAAGATAAAAGAAAACCACATATCATACCATTTATAAATAACCTTCTCAATAAATAATCCCTAACAAACCCATGAATTGATTCCTCACATCACTAAATGACGTTCTACATCCATGTATTCTATTAATAATCACAAAATTACCAAAATAAATTTGAGCTACACATATTTTTGATACACAATTTACAGAACTATGCACTAATCATGAAACATCAACAATAATTCAATAGAAACTAGTTGGATATATTATTTATGTTTTTCTAATGTTTGCTTAGTATGCATCCACCCTTTGAATTCCCTTTGAAAATCACGCTAAATATTAGATTTTCTCAAATAATAAAATATTATATATATATATAAATACGAAAAATCATTCAAGGACTTTTCTAAAACTCAATAGATAATCATCATAGACAAACCTTATAATATTAGGATCATCTATGATGGGGGTGATCGAGAATCGTCTTGCGAATATTAACATAAATAAAAATAGGCTATCCTTTAATACACCACACATACCTAAAAACATCTTTTAATACCAATAATTATTTACTAACCTAGAAAACCATCTCAATAGATCTCTAAATTTGATTTGACACTATCCCAAAGGAAATTCTTGGTCCTAATGGGATGGTGAAAAGCTCTCAAGTATCATCGTTAATGAAGATAGATTGATTTTAACCAAAAAAATATACATATATAGTTTAAAATTTTAAGGACAATCCAAATAAGTCTTACACTGAGATATCTAACATGAAACGATATATAGTAGTTCTAATTGAATAGATAACATGTTCATTTTCCAATACTAATTGATGTTAAGAAAAAATATACAAATCACAAAAATTTCTCCATGAAAGTGAGGAAATGAAACCTAAAAACTCTATAAAATATCATTCCATAAGATATAAAAATATAAAATTTGATGGGAAGCCTACTAAACCGTTACTGTATTGGTGTGATAAAGAATCTCAGTAAGTTACCACCTGTCGACCCCGTGCAAAACAAATTAAAAGTGAAACCATTACTAGGACTGAAAATAATAATTATAATTTTGTTTCAATGGTTTTATTTTAATTTAAAAACCATCAAAAAATTTCATTTAAACACACATTAAATAAACACGGTTCTATAGATAATACTTCAATTCATTTTATCATATTAAAAAATGTTTTCCAAAAAAACCACAATGGCTAAAATACAACATGTAAAAATCTATTCCTCCCAAAAATGTTGAAATATGATTTTATTTTCTAAAACACAATAATGAATAAATCATTCTATATAAATAGAATTGAGTAGAACATTTCATTTAATAATTGGAATGTAATCCTAATTTTTAAAACATCTCGCAATGGATATAAGCCACATGGATTAATTGGTAAATTTAAATTTTGATGTCTTCTTATTTTTGGTGATATATGACGCATGGTGGGACACAAATACCTATGTTCATGATGTAAAGGACAAAGAATGAATTTTAAAAGATTGATTCCTTGCGCTAGGTTATTTTACATATCTATCACTATCGAATGTTTCTTTAATGCATAACTTATTATAAATAAACCAGGTTCTCAAGTGCATCTGGGTAATAAAAGAAACATTGTGATCGCTTCCATTTAATTTAAATATAATCCATTCTAATAATTTATTTCAAATAATCCCCATTTTTACATTTTAATATACACCTTTGATATTAAAACCCAATATCAAATGGTTTATATCAAATTTTGATTCCCATAATTTCAAAAAACAATTAAGTGGTTTTAAACAAAATATCAAAACTATTATTTAAAATACCAAAATAAATGGTTTTTATCAGAATCACCTAAATTTAGTCTCACAAAACACCATTTAAAATAATAAATCATTATATTCCTTGTAATCTAATAAAAATCATACTTGAAATTGATCATTTCAAATCATAATCATTTTTTGGAAAATTAACACCTTGTTTCATAATATATTTTTCATTAATTTTCAAAAAAGATCATGTTATCTTGAATCATTTACATTTCCTAGATTCCCATTCAAATTACACCATAAATATATAAGAATTCAGAGATAATCAATGACATTTATATATAAATATACATTAGAAATTACTTTTTTTCAATGCATCATTTCAATGTTTTAATTAAAAATGTTGAATGAACCAATGGTTTGGAAAAATAAATTTTTCTATCTATTTTGTAAAAACTCTTCATAAACATCTCAATGTTATTTTTAACAAATTAAATAGTAATATAAATTTCTAAAACAAGATCATAATCCTTCCATAATAGATTTTATACAATCTTATGTCAAAATACCATACATCATCTTATATCAAAAACTCTAGAAGTTATTAATCCTTTATATAAATATTAGATACATGTTTAATCCATTAGTGATAACAAATTTCAAAAAGAAAACAATAAAAATAAAATAATCCACTCATAAGTGGGATGATTGTGGCACCAACCCCAAATCAAAATTAACATGGATGACCATATATAATAAAATTATATGATAAGAATGGATTTATTGATCATAGAGGATATTCAAATAATCACAATTAAAATTACGAAAACATGTATGCGATAAAATAACATATATGTCATGGAAGTGGGGAAAGATAAAAATATATAATAATTAGATCCATGATAAATAAAATTACCGATATACTAATTGGGTAACACCATTATGAAAATAACTTATAACAAAAAATAATTAATGATAGGGAAGCCACACTCTACTAAAAAAACATTTAAATTCAATATGGTTATGAAAAAGCTGAGTGTCCTATAAGAATCAAAAAATCTGATTTTTAGGTAATGACATACATATACGTGAAATCATCCCACATATAACAATGAAATCATCTCACCTATGACTATAGTATATTTAAATTTATCCACTGTCAACACCATTTTCTAGTTAGTGTCTCTCACCGGACGGATGATAAGAGAAATAGATTTGATTCAACTATGCCCATTCAATGAGATGGTTGATAGAACTAATCAACTATCTTATCAGAATGATATTTATTTTATATCTATGAATAATTTCCCACACTCACCCAACATTTCAATCCACACCATCGACTCACCCTAACAACAAAATATATCTTGAAACTTAATGTAGTAAATAGATAAATATATATATGTTGTGAGATCTTATAAACATTATAACTGAGATGAAGATGATCTCAATGAGATAGTGATTATGATTTAAGTTTATAGAATTTGTTTATTATGAATATCTAATTTTTTTGTTCTATGAAGGAATCCACTATACATTTGAAGATATATTTTCTGATAATTTTAATTATTTTTGGAGATGTTGTTTATATGTGCATATATTTGGAATTATTTTTTTAGTAGGGTTTCAAGATTACTTGATGAATTATGAGAAGTATTTATTCCCCTTGGGGTAAAAATGAGAAATAAAGATATAGGGTATTCTTATAATTACATAGGACACCCGAAGTTATCCAAGGGAGTATATATTATGATTAAAGGAACACACCCACATGAACTCATAGAAAAACATTAGTTATGATTTCTCAACGTATATAATTTTTTTATTGTGTTTTCATTAAAAAATAATGAATGTATACCCTTATTATTAAAAATATTAAATGGATGAAGAATATATTTAAAATTGATAAATTAAATTAAAAGAGAGGGGAATATCTAGTCAACCTATTAAAATATATGAGAGAAGATAAGTTAACATGACACTACTTTATTTGGAATGTCATTTTTAGTATTGATAAAGAATAATATGAATCCAACCAAAATCAATTGCTCATATCTAGTTAGTCATCATTGAAGTAGAAGAAGAATAATACATCTCATAAACTATTTTGTTAATGTATGATATATGAATAGATAAGAATAGGATGAAGAGTTGAGGCAGATAAAATAGTTTACAACTTCATAGATATATAATTTATAGTTCTTATTTATGATTACATTGTAGGGAAAATATTGTAAATAGATTCGTAGAATGATTTAGGTGTGTGACTCTCTTATAATGTATAATTTATATGTCAATATTCTTTATAATCCAATGTATTTTTGAGGACTCTATGAATGGAATTATAAGATACAATATTGATGCATTGAATTTCATGGAATATTTTATATATTCATAAGTATTGGAATCACTATTGTGAATTTGAAGGATATAACATAAGGATTACACTAGATGTATAATTTACTAAAATTTATAATATAGATAATTCTCACCAGTTTAATATAGAGAAAAAAATTCATGTTTAATTATAGAAGACCGGCTTGTAATTTTTGATAATATTTTAGAAGAGAATATGTTACATAAACACCCTAATCACAGTATGTAAAAAAATTCTCGTGTAGTGTAAAAATCATTAAAAAAAATTTGTTTCCATTTATTTCCTTTTATTAATTTAACATTTTTTTAATGTTATTTATGTGTGAAACCGATATTGTTTTATCCTAATACATTTCATTGTATAAAAAAAATATGGATTATTGTTTCATGGTTGTAATTGTAATTTTCTAGAATACAATCCACATTAGATTCTCCCCTCATGGTATCTACGCCAAATCACTTCGCATGAAAAAAATATTTTTCAATATGATATAATTTGATAAAAATTATGGAAATTTACGATAGAAACCCTTGAATATGTTACCTGTTTTAATATTTTTGGTTTTTTCAACTATTTGAAGTCTATAGGAAAAAAAATAGAATGGAAATGACCAGATTGAAATTTAATGTGGTTGTGGAATAGAAATTATGTTTATGATAACATTATATTGAAGTAATTTACTAATATATATTTGAGATTGGTTTTTTATGAAAAATTAAACATTGTACGAATTCTTATATTTGACCATCTCAATAATGAACAACCAACATCCTAGAATCTGGAGAATGAAATTTTGAACAACATTACAGTGCATTCATCACTGCATCAAAACATGAGGAAAATAAAAATAAATCCATGTATTGATTATATAATGTTACAATGATTAGTAAATCAAATAATATAACATGAAAATAAATTGATTTCAATGATATTGAAAATGACGGATTCGTGTAATTAGATGAATGATTCTGAAAATATAACTATTTTTCATTCGCAATAATGTTATACATATTATGTGCATATATGGATTTATATATTATGTAATTTTTGTAATATCAGAGTTACCACATGACTCATTATCGGAAGAAAATATCCCTCAATCATTTTATGAGATGAAGAATGTTGTTAACAATATTTTTCTAAATTTTTGATTGATACATATATATTTTAATGACTGAATTTTGTATCTGGTAGAAGCTTCAGATATACAGTATGGTATAATATGCATCACTACAATATAGATAACAAAAAATCATGATGATAATTGGTGAAATATTTTATGAAGAACATAAATAAAAATATTTTGATGGATTCATGTTACTTTTCATTAAAATAATTATTCTATAGATTATTTATGATTTCAATATTGGTAGATTAGATGAAAAAAATTATATAAAATAACAATGATTGGATGATATAAAATACTAAGGATTCAATGTCCTCAAAATCGATTATTAATTTATATCCAAATTTCTATTTTGATCTGTGGAATGTTTCCTTGGTATTTTTTTATTCTGTATTTAATCTATTCATTTATCTATTTAAATTGAATTATGTTTACATGATATAACATAAATCTATGAATTTATATTAAAAATTCACCATCTATATTATATATAAACATTAATTGAATTGAAATTACATTAAATTACATATATTACAAACTACATTATAATATAGTCATATTACAAGATTAATGGTATATGATGTTTGATATATAGGATGAATTGATAAATGAATTGTAAAAAATGAGTTCTTATGTAATGTGTATGATTTGTAATTTCTATAGATTAAGAAACATTTTAGGTTGGAATTCTCACATTATGATGGAATATATACGTTGTGATGTAATCATTGAGTATACAAGACGACCACAAAATTGAATGCAGTATTTCATGTGTCATTATTAATTCATTTATACAACTCATTGATATATTTTAATCAAGTATAAATTTTAGGTATTAAATTATTTAGTCCAAATAATAAAGTAATTACCATGTTTAAAATCATCTAAAATCATCATCTGATGATGCATAACTTGTGAACATGTGTTAGTTGATCCTTTGGGAATGGATTTCAACAATTTTTTGATAAAATTAATACCCCTAAATAGAAGAAATTGAGTAATTGTTTTCAAAATACCTTATTTGGAATTTCAATTGTTAGATAATAGAATTATTTTCTAAAAAACTAAAAATACATAAATTGAAAATGTGTTTTTTAATGTATTTAATAATTAAGGAAATATACAACGTCATATTAATGAAATCAAGGAATTGGACTACATGAATAAGAGACGTTGGAGGCTGTTTTGAGCATTTTACATATTATTAGATTAAATTTAAATGGTTAATGGTGTAGTCCAGAAACAATCATATATAGTTGTTTCCTGAATAATTTCATGATGGTTTTTTAATATTTCCTTTATTTAAATATTATTTTCAGTTATCATTTTTATCTAAATATTTTGTTTATTTATTTTTAAAGTTATTTATTTTATTATCTTAGAGAACCAATCTCCTCATGTGGCCCACTTGACCCAACCGGGCCCAGATGACATGTTCACCTTCTTGGATCATCAGACATCCCATCCCGCTCACACTTCTTGTAACATCCCAAGTAAGTAATGAATAATAGATATTTTTATCTATGTTTATTAATGATTAAGATAGTTTTATAGAGGCTTAAAATGAAAATAAATACAATCTTATGCATGGAATGCAATAATATTCTGAAAAGATTGTTTTACTGCCTTTTGATGGCAAACCATTTTTGAATCTATATTTTTACAATTTTATAAACTATGTTTGTCAAAATAACCTTATTCTTTACGATTGGGACATCAAAATTTACCTTGTGTGAATTTTTGGTATTTTTCTGACAATGTTCATTTTTTTAATGAATAGTGAAAAATACTGCATTTTACATCAAAACTTCTTTTTAACCTAATTTATTTATATGATTAGATTATGTTTTGAATTGGTTTTGAAGTGAAATTAGAATATATTTTTACCATTTTATCCAATGGTGGTCATTGGAATCAATTTCACTTTGGAATTAGACTTAAACTGGTGTCAATCCTTTGATACTTATTGTTTTGTAAAAACACGCTATTTGCTCTGGCAGCGGGAATTAATTATTAAATTAATTAATGTGACTTATATGATTTTAATTTTGTAAAATAGACTTTATTTTTGAATTCGGAATATCAAATATATCTTAGGGTGAATTTTTGGTAATTTTCTGAAAAACTTCAATTTTTGATGAATAGTGAAACCACTAAGTGGTAATCAAGCAAACTGATTTTTCAGTTAAATGAAAGTTTACCACTAATGTGTATTGAATTTTGAAAATCCGACATACATGGTTGTCATTAAGAAGTAAAATGTGGTTCAATGAGATTAAAATAATTTTTTGGTGAATAGTAACTTATTAAGTTTTTAATCGCGATTAGTGGTAATTAGGGTAGTTTAAGGTATAAATAATGATTTAATAATAGGAAATGACCTAGACACATGTCCCAACCTTATTGGCTGTGTCATGGACGACCAATACAAGCCATTGGTCAACTTGGGGACCCAATGGAGACATTTTGGTTTGGAAATGACATAAATAACTTTTTATTAAATGTTAAAGTAAAAATGACACAAACAAGAAATGTTTTACGAAAACAATTTTTACATGGGGTTATAAAGATCAGATATTTGATTATAAATAGTCCTTGGAAAGATAAAAAGATTTCCTACTTCATAGTATTTTTTTTATAATTTTTAGACATTAAATAAATTAAATTATTTATGACATAATAATGATGCAGTGATGACATCATTATTTGACGATTTAAATTAAATGGAAAGATAATGTAAAAAATATGAACTACACATGGACAAAACCAATTGGATGAGTGGATTTAGAACCCTTATCACCTTATCCACGAATTATATCAATGTGGGAACTTTTAAAACCGAAACACATTTTCAAATAATGTAATGTTTCTTTACATTCCAAAAGTCCCCTCCTCTCCTCTTATAAAAGGCCCCCACCTCTACCTCATTTAACACACTCCTCAAGCCTTTGGCTCGGCCAAACCCTGCCCATATACTCTCTACACATCCCTCTCCTCATCCTAGAGGATTCCCTTTGGGCAGAATCCTTTCAAAGGAAGCCTTTAGGCTCAAATCAAAAGGAGTTACACTTTTAAAGGTAATTCATTCTCTCATGTTCATTTGTTTTATTTTGCTTCTCCAACCCCCTAAACTCTTTTTATTTACTTATTTTTTAACAAAACCAGTTTCTTCAATATACAAGGATGTTGTTATAATATTTATTTGAGATACACTCTCACACAACTACATCAAATGGTTAAAGAACATACGGTTTCCGTGGATGGAGAAATTCTGCCTCCCGAAACGATGATTGTTCAATACTCATTTAACACCTTCAAAGGTGGCCATTATGATGTCACTATTTCTATATATGATATATAATATGTTTATTTTTTCCTTAAGCTTCTGTTTTTTTTTCATTTTGGGCATACCTTTATGGTTTCCATTATGGTTAAACAATATATCTTCATTTTAGGAAGTGCGGACTACCGCCCCCTCAAAGTGATTTGATTCGTTAAATACCATATGTGGGACATAGAAAGGATGGAACTATGATATTATATATGATATTATACTGGAATTATAATATACCTTTATATCATTATTATTCCATTCGAAAAAAAATACGAAATAGAAATGGAAGTAGCGTTCATGCGTACGTACGGCTTACCGTCTCCATGAACGTTGCATTTCATTTCTTACCTCTAAATGTGATGTAATATTATAAATACATGTATATGATGAATATATATTATGTATATTTTATCCAAATCATTAATATCATTCTGGATATAATGAATCTTTGACCAAATTAACAACACGTAAGTGTAAGAAGTCTATTTTTGACTTAAGAACCAAATACCGAAAAAATGAACATTATTAACTTAAATGATTACATGATGTCCATAACATGGTATAAAAGGAATAATGAACTTGAAAAAGGGTTCTTAAGCAAGTAGAGATTAACTCAAGTTTATTATTCAGGAGATTAAAGAACGGTCGGGTCAAGTCGGATACGAGGTATGGGACTTCATCTCAATCTCCTTTCTTTGAGGCATATTTTATTTTATACACAACTTTATTTTATACGGTGTATAAACCCCTTTGACTTTTAAATTTATTAAAAATGAATCTTTTTTATACGAAGCGTTTACTAAACGACAAAAGGGAATGTTTTTGTCATACGTATGCGGCGACAACGACTTCTCCGCCGTCGTGACCGTTATTTGAGTTTCGGCTTCCTCTACAAGCCATACCTTCTTTTTAAAAGAAAAATAAATACCATGTTTTACTTTTCTTTTATTTTAGTATTGAAAATGGTTTTCGTAATGTTTTTATATCAATGTGTTGTATTGATATCTTGTGATTGAAAGGTGGAAATGTTTTGTTTCCTTTATGCATGTTTTATGTGATACGATTATGTTGAGGTTCATGGGCATTATTATGAAGACGGGTGGTTCCGTGATAGACTAAGGGAGGGTGAGCCCGATATAGCTCTCCAATGCATTGGGTAACGCGAAGGAGTGAAACGTTAAGGTTTCTCTGAAGAGATTTTAGGGAATATACTGTGATGGGTATTCCAAACATAACCAAGAGGCTTACTCCCTACGTAAGAATGTTATGAATGCCTCAAGATACCTTTATGTCTTATGATTTCTATGATTTATTCATGATTTTATGAGGTATGTTAAAGTACCTATGTTTTATGGGTAAAGTATGATTTCATTCTTATGTATATATGAACTCATGTTTCCTTTCCATGTTTTTATTATAACCCATACTGAGTTTTTATGCTCATCCCAAGTTTTTGAAATGTTTTTCACAGGTCAAGGGAAAGGTACATGATAAGATGACAGAGTCAAGGATGTGTCAAGAAATAATCCATGTTTTATTTTAAATGTGTTTCCATTGATGGGAATGAAGAATACTATCTTTATGTAACCACTTTGTTTATATGTGGAATTTAATGCAAGTTTTATGATCCAATTCTCTAAAACTCTAAAACCGAAAAGATCCTCAATGTGTAATATTTTAATAACTCAAGATTAAGTATGGTTTAAGGCTGGGGCCTTATAGTTGGTATCAGAGGTCGGTTTAGATAACTTTAGGAGTTAGAATTCTATTAAATGATTATCCAAAAATATTTTTTTCCGAAATGATATAGCATTTAAAGATTACCATGTTGCTTCATCTAAGACATGTTTGTTCAGAATGGTTTTCCGCAGAGGAAACAGGGAAGCAGTGCTAGGAAGGCATACAGAAGGAAATAACCTTCCGAATCAGCATCCTGAGATGGTCGGAATTGGAACTGAACAGTTTGTTGCAGTAATGGCGCAGTTGACTCAAGCGATAAATGGCGGTGGTATCCATACACGAGATCATCCAGACCAACCGCAGAGGAACATGTCAGTGGTGGAACATTTCATGAGGCAACATCCCCCATAATTCAGAGGATCATCTGACCCTGTGCTAGCTGAAGGGTGGATTAAAGCACTGGAAAAGATTTTTGATGTCATGGGGTGTTCAGACAATCAAAAGGTTAGTCTTGCTATTTACCGTTTGGAGGGTGAAGCAGATCAGTGGTGGTCTATGGTTAAAAATATCAGGGATGCCGATGAGATTGATGATCTTGACTGGGATGAATTCAAAGGTATGTTTCTTGAGAAGTATTTTCCTAAGGCTGTTCGAATTAGGATGGAAAAGCAATTCTTGGAATTGAGGCAAGAGGAAGACTCAGTGGCTTCCTATGAAGAAAGGTTCACTCGATTGGCAAGGTATGCTCCAAATTTTATCCGGGACCTTGATAGTAAAATCAATCGTTTTTACTCAGGATTAAAGCCAAAGTATCGAAGGGCATTAGCTTCTCGTGACTTTAAAAGTTATGAAAATCTTGTTCGATGTGCTGAGAAGGTGGAAATGGAGTTTTCCGATGACCAAGTGTTCTATAACAACCAGCTGAAGAAGAGACCGAGGCGGCAGGAGAAAGGTAAGAATTCTTCAAAAAAGTCTGATGGTAAGAAAACTAAGTTTCCAGTTTCTGATAAATGTGGAAAAAGGCATGCTGGGGAATGTCTTCTGAATTCTGGAAAGTGCTACCGATGTGGTAAGATGTGACATAAGGCTCGTGATTTCATTGAAAAGGATCAAGGTGAAGGTAAGAACAAATTTGATTTACAGTTAGTGAAGTGTTATAAGTGCAATGAGATGGGTCACTATGGAAACGAGTGTCCGACAAGGAGCTTGAGTGATGGGAAGCAGTTAGACTACAAGCAGAAAGGGGAGGTGAAATCCTTTGCAACTACTTCAGCAGATGTCGGGCCATTAAATGAAGTTGTATCAGGTACTTTGTTTGTTTTTTCAGATTATCCCAGTGTGTTGTTTGATTCGGGGTCTACACATTCTTTCATCTCTGAAACCTTTTCTAGTAAAATTGGAATACCATCTCAAGAAATGACTCCTGAACTTTTGGTAAAAACACCTGGGGGAAGTGTCGAGGAAAAAAGAATTTATAAGAATCTTCCTATCCTTATCTGTGGAAAGAACCTACTTGCAAACCTTATTGTTCTACCTCTAGTAGAGTTTGATGTTTTCCTGGGTATGGATTGGCTCTCTATTTACCATGCTAAGATTGACTGTAGAGCTAAAGAAGTTTCTTTTCAGAAAGACTTTCAGTTTGTTTACAAGAATGAACCCTTATTTTTGATAACATATCAAGAGGCCGAGAAACTTGTAAAAGATGGAAATGAATGTTACCTTGCACACGTTGTTGAAAATAAAGGAACTGTTCAGATTAATGATGTTCCAGTGGTAAATGAGTATCTTGATGCTTTTCCTGATGAGTTGCCTGGAATAATACCAGATCGGGAAGTTGAGTTTACTGTTGACTTACTTCCTGATGCTAAGCCAATTTCAAAACCCCCTTATCGAATGGCACAAATTGAACTTTTAGAGTTGAAGTAGCAATTGCAAGATTTATTAGAGAAAGGTTTCATTAGACCTAGCACATCACCATGGGGTGCTCCTGTTTTATTTGTTAAAAAGAAAGATGGTTCTATGAGACTTTGCATTGATTATAGAGCCTTGAATAATATCACTGTTAAGAACAAATATCCTTTGCCTCATATCGATGATTTGTTTGATCAGCTCCAGGGAGCTCAGTTTTTTTCAAAGATTGACTTGAGATCGGGGTACCATCAGCTGAAGGTAAAGGAGGCAGATATTCCGAAGACCGCATTCCGTACGAGATATGGCCATTATGAATTTGTAGTAATGCCTTTTGGGCTAACCAATGCACCTGCTGTATTCATGGACTTAATGAATAGAATTTTCCATGAGTTCTTGGATAAGTTTGTGGTGGTTTTCATTGATGACATTTTGGTGTTTTCTAAAAGTAAGGAGGAGCATGAAAGACATTTAAGGGTTATCTTGCAAACCTTAAAAGAAAAGAAATGGTATGGAAAATTCAGTAAGTGTGAGTTTTCGTTGCAACAAATTTCTTTCCTTGGTCACATTGTTTCTAAAGATGGAATAACTGTTGATCCTGCAAAAACAAAAGTTGTGGAAGAATGGCCAAGACCCACAAATGTAACTGAGATTCGTAGCTTCCTTGGTTTGGCGGGCTATTACCGAAGGTTTGTTAGAAATTTTTCACGGTTATCTAGTCCAATGACTAAGCTAACTCGGAAGGGTGTTACGTTTATCTGGACAAAAGAATGTGATGATTGTTTTCAGGAATTGAAAAGAAGATTGCTGAATGCTCCAGTTTTGGCACTACCTTCCAGGAATGGTGAGTTTGTTATATACAGTGATGCTTCATTGAAAGGACTTGGTTGTGTCCTAATGCAGAATGATCAGGTAATTGCTTATGCTTCACGACAGTTGAAAACTCATGAGGTAAATTACCCTACACATGATTTGGAATTAGCTGTTGTTGTTTTTGCTTTAAAAATTTGGAGGCATCATTTGTATGGAGTAAAGTGTGAAATATAAACCGATCACAAAAGTTTAAAGTATATATTCACTCAGAAAGAGTTAAACATGAGACAAAGGATATGGCTGGAATTAATCAAGGATTATGATTGTACAATTCATTACCATCCGGGAAAATAAAATAAAGTGGCCGATGCTTTGAGTCGAAAAAGTAATGCTTCATTAACGATGTTGCGTTTAGAACGTGATTCTTTGGTTAAGGATTTTATGAACTTTGGAATAGAAGTTTTTGGTGCAGGAAGTCCTTCTGTTTTGTTTCAGGTATCAGTGAGATCATCTCTATCAGATAGAATCAAGCAAGCACGGAAGCAAGATAGTGAGTTGCAGAAAAAGGTAGAGCTGGTTTAGAAAGGTAAGTTTCCTGAATTCAACATTGATAATGATTGTGTTTTGAGATTTGGGAAGAGATTGTGTGTGCCTTGTGATTCACAGTTGAAGAGAGAGTTGTTATGTGAAGCTCATAGTTCTCCGTTTTCAGTTCATCCGAGCAGTACTAAGATGTATAGAGATCTGCGGGAGTATTACTGGTGGGATGGAATGAAAAGAGATATTGCTGATTTTACTGTGAAGTGTTTGACTTGTCAGCAGGTTAAAGAAGAGCGGCAGTTACCGAAAGGGATGCTTCAGCCTTTACCAGTGCCAGAGTGGAAATGGGAGAATATATCCATGGACTTTGTTGTTGGATTACCGAAGACATCTCGAGGTAATAATGCAATCTGGGTTATTGTTGATCGCTTGACCAAATCTGCTCATTTCCTTGCTATACGAGATACTTTCTCTCTTGATCATCTTTCCCGTTTGTATCTTAAAGAGATAGTCTGGTTACATGGAGTTCCTCTCTCCATTGTATCGGATCGTGATCCCAGGTTTACTTCTAACTTTTGGAAAGGCCTTCAGAAGTCGTTGGGTACTGAATTAAATTTTAGTACAGCTTTTCATCCTGAATCAGATGGGCAGTCAGAAAGAACAATTCAGACATTGGAGGATATGCTACGAGCTTGTTCTATGGAATATCAGGGAAGTTGGGACCAACATCTTTCTTTGGTTGAGTTTTCATATAATAACAGTTTTCATTCCAGTATACAGATGGCACCATTTCAGACATTATATGGGAAGCGGTGTCGAACTCCATCTTTCTGGGATGAAGTGGGTGAAAGGAAGTTGATGGGACCAGAATTGGTAGAAGAGATGGCAGAAAATGTTCATCTGATTCAGAAACACATGAGAACAGCTCAGAGAAGGCAGAAGAGTTATGCGGTTAACCGGAGGAAGGATCTATCTTTCGAGGTAGGTGATCATGTTTTTCTCAAGGTTTCTCCTTGGAAAGGTGTGATGAGATTTGGTAAGAAAGGAAAGTTGAGTCCAAGGTTCATTGGACCATACGAAATTCTGGAGAGAGTTGGATCATTTGCATACCGAGTGGCTTTACCTCCGAGTTTATCTCAGGTACACATTGTTTTTCACGTTTCGATGTTGAGAAAGTATATGCCAGATCCATCTCATGTTTTGAGTCTAGAGGTAGTTCAGCTGGAAGAGAACCTATCTTATGAGGAACAACCGGTCCAGATTCTTGACCACAGGGAGAAAGTGTTACGGAATAAGGTGATTAAGCAGGTAAAGGTTTTGTGGAAAAACCACATGATTGAAGAGGCAACATGGGAATCTGAAAATGCAATGAGGGATAAGTACCCCCATTTATTCGATAAGTAAATAAATTGCGGGGACGCAATTTTCTAAAGGGGGGAAGGATGTCACATCCCAAGTAAGTAATGAATAATAGATATTTTTATCTATTTCTATTAATGATTAAGATAGTGTTATAGAGGCTTAAAATGAAAATAAATACAATCTTATGCATGGAATACACTAATATTCTTAAAAGATTGTTTTACTGCCTTTTGATGGAAAACCATTTTTGAATCTATATTTTGACAAGTTTATAAACTATGTTTGTCAAAATAAACTTATTCTTTATGATTGGGACATCAAAATTTACCTTGTGTGAATTTTTGGTATTTTTCTGACAATGTTCATTTTTTTAATGAATAGTGAAAAATACTACATTTTACATCAAAACTGCTTTTTAACCTAATTTATTTATATGATTAGATTATGTTTTGAATTGTTTTTGAAGTGAAATTAGAATATATTTTTACCATTTTATCCAATGGTGGTCATTGGAATCAATTTCACTTTGGAATTAGACTTAAGCTGGTGTCAATCTTTTGATACTTATTATTTTGTAAAAAACACGCTATTTGCTCTGGCAGCGGGAATTAATTATTAAATTAATTAATGTGACTTATATGATTTTAATTTTGTAAAATAGACTTTATTTTTGAATTTGGAATATCAAATATAGCTTAGGGTGAATTTTTGGTAATTTTCTGAAAAACTTCAATTTTTGATGAATAGTGAAACCACTAAGTGGTAATCAAGCAAACTGATTTTTCAGTTAAATGAAAGTTTACCACTAATGTGTATTAAATTTTGAAAATCCGACATACATGTTTGTCATTAAGAAGTAAAATGTGGTTCAATGAGATTAAAATAATTTTTTGTTGAATAGTAACTTATTAAGTTTTTAATCGCGATTAGTGGTAATTAGGGTAGTTTAAGGTATAAATAATTCTTTAATAATAGGAAATGACCTAGACACATGTCCCAACCTTATTGGCTTTGTCATGGACGACCAAGACAAGCCATGGGTCAACTTGGGGACCCAATGGAGACATTTTGGTTTGGAAATGACATAAATAACTTTTTATTAAATGTTAAAGTAAAAATGACACAAATAAGAAATGTTTTACAAAATATTTTTTTACATGGGGTTATAAAGATCAGATATTTGATTATAAATAGTCATTGGAAAGATAAAAAGATTTCCTACTTCATAGTATTTTTTTTATAATTTTATACATTAAATAAATTAAATTAGTTATGACATAATAATGATGCAGTGATGACATCATTATTTGACGATTTAAATAAAATTGAAATATAATGTAAAATATATAAACTACACATGGAAAAAACCAATTGGATGAGTGGATTTCGAACCCTTATCACCTTATCCACGAATTATATCAATGTGGGAACTTTTAAAACCGAAACACATTTTCAAATAAAGTATTGCTTCTTTACTTTCCAAAAGTGCCCCTCCTCTCCTCTTATAAAAGGCCCCCACCTCTACCTCATTTCACACACTCCTCTAGCCTTTGGCTCGACCAAACCCTTACCATTTACTCTCTCCACATACCTCTACTCATTCTAGAGGATTCCCTTTGGGCAGAAACCTTTCAAAGGAAGTCTTTAGGCTCAAATCAAAAGGAGTTACACTTTTAAAGGTAATTCATTCTCTCATGTTCATTTGTTTTATTTTGCTTCTCCAACCCACTAAACTCTTTTTATTTACTTATTTTGTAAAAACACCAGTATCTTAAATATACAAGGATGTTGTTATAATATTTATTTGAGCTACACTCTCACAAAACTACATCAAATGGTTAAAGAACATACGGTTTCCGTGGATGGCAAAATTCTGCCTCCCGAAACGATGATTGTTCAATACTCATTTAACACCTTCAAAGGTGGCCATTATGATTTAACTATTTTTATATATGATATATAATATTTTTGTGTTTTCCTTAAGCTTCTGTTTTTTTCATTTTGGGCATACCTTTATGGTTTCCATTATGGTTAAACACGATATCTTCATTTTAGGAAGTGCGGACTACCGCCCCCTCAAAGTGATTTGATTCGTTAAATACCATATGTGGGACATATAAAGGATGGAAATATGATATTATATATGATATTATACTGGAATTATAATATACCTTTATATCATTATGATTCCATTCCAAAAAAAATACTAAATAGAAATGGAAGTAGCCTTCATGCGTACGTACGGCTTACCGTCTCCATGAACGGTGCATTTCATTTCTTACCTCTAAATGTGATGTAATACTATAAATACATGTATATGCTGAATATATATTATGTATATGTTATCCAAATCATTAATATCATTCTGGATATAATGAACCTTTGACCAAATTAACAACATGTAAGTGTAAGAAGTCTATTTTTGACTTAAGAACCAAATACCGACAAAATGAACATTATTAACTTAAATGATTACATGATGTCCATAACATGGTATAAAAGGAATAGTGAACATGAAAAAGGGTTCTTAATCAAGTAGATATTAACTCAAGTTTATTATTCAGGAGAGTAAAGAACGGTCGGGTCAAGTCGGATACGAGGTATGGGACTTCATCTCAATCTCCTTTCTTTGAGGCATATTTTATTTTATACACAACTTTCTTTTATACGGTGTATAAACCCCTTTGACTTTTACATTTATTCAAAATGAATATTTTTTATACGAAGCATTTACTAAACGACAAAAGGGAATGTTTTTTTCGTACGTATGCGGAGACAACGACTTCTCTGCCGTCGTGACCGTTATTTGAGTTTTGGCTTCCTCTACAAGCCATACCTTCTTTTTAAAAGAAAAATAAATACCATGTTTTACTTTTCTTTTATTTTAGTATTGAAAATGGTTTTCGTAATGTTTTTATATCAATGTGTTGTATTGATATCTTGTGATTGAAAGGTAAAAATGTTATGTTTCCTTTATGCATGTTTTATGTGATACGATTATGTTGAGGTTCTTGGGCATTATTATGAAGATGGGTGGTTCCGTGATAGACTAAGGGCGGGTGAGCCCGATATAGCTCTCCAATGCATTGGGTAACGCGAAGGAGTGAAACGTTAAGGTTTATCCGAATAGATTTTAGGGAATATACTGTGATGGGTATTCCAAACGTAACCAAGAGGGTTACTCCCTACGTAAGAATGTTATGAATGCCTCAAGTTACCTTTATGTCTTATGATTTCTATGATTTATTCATGATTTTATGAGGTATGTTAATCGCCTATGTTTTATGGGTAAAGTATGATTTCATTCTTATGTATATATGAACTCATGTTTCCTTTCCATGTTTTTTTTATAACCCATACTGAGTTTTTATGCTCATCCCAAGTTTTTGAAATGTTTTTCACAGGTCAAGGGAAAGGTACATGATAAGATGATAGAGTCAAGGATGTGTCAAGAAATAATCCATGTTTTATTTTAAATGTGTTTCCATTGATGGGAATGAAGAATACTATCTTTATGTAACCACTTTGTTTATATGTGGAATGTAATGCAAGTTTTATGATCTAATTCTCTAAAACTCTAAACCCGAAAAGATCCTCAATGTGTAATCTTGTAATAACTCATGATTAAGTAAGGTTTAAGGCTGGGGCCTTATACTGCTTGTCCACCATTACCCATCTAACCATCCATATCATAATTATCCTTCTGCTCGCTAAACTATAATACCACAATCTAAAATAAAATGCCTTATATATATATATGAATTTGGTTGGACTTAAATCACTTATATATTTTTTATTCTGCAATTCACTTCCCACTTCACTAAGTCATTTATATGTTAATGAAATGTATATTAATGTTTTTATATATACACCCACTCATGGAGATAAATATATGTAAATAAATATATATACTTATATATAATTATAAATATATATCAATAAATGTATATGAATATCTATTTATATATATAAATATATATATATATATATAAATAATTATATATTAATAATTATGTGTAAATACATATAATTAAATATAAATTTATATATATTAATGAATAAATAAGTATACATACATTTAATTATATATATATACATAAAAATATGTGAATATATTTATATTTATATGTATGTAATTATTTATATATATATATATATATATAGTTATTAAGGGAGAGAGATGTGCATGTAGGAACGTGTGTATGCATGTATATATATTTGTATATATATATGTATATGTACTTATTTTTATACATATATAAATATTTATATATTTGTCTATATATATAAATAAATATATAAATATCTGTCAATATATATAAATATATAAAAACACATATAATTAAAAATAGATAACAATATGATTAAATATATTCATATATATATAATTATTTGTTATTTGATGTGAGCATTAGATACACATATGAACCATCATGTCATGTCCATTAGGGGCCTAAGTTAATCATATTGTATTGCAATCTGACTATAAAGAACATCTACCTTCGAACCAAGAATATTTTATAAAATAGATCTATATGGTTCATTCTACTCATATGATGGAGGGTTGAGGTTTGACCACCTTGGATTCATGGGTTTGTATATTAGTTTTTTGTATTATATTCCCCACTACATTTTATAGATATATATCCACATATTTATGTTAAAATATATAATTTTATACAAATTGGGGCTTATTAGAGTTGTAAAAATTCATTGTAATCCTGCATTAGAACCGTGTTCAAATCAGGGTGGGATCGAATTTCTGCATGTAATGTTGTAGTGGGGTACTATATCTCAGTATTTAAAAAAAATTAAAAATCTTACACGGTATTTTGAGTGAAAAAAATAGGCCTTTGGTCTGCGACACCTTTAGTCTATTAAAGGCCTTCAGGAAATATGTCCTATAGGCTATACTTCCATACATACCAACTTACAAGAATAAACAATAAGTTGATTGGTCCTAGAATATTTAGTCACAATGGTGATACTAGTTGTACCAAATGATTTATATAAGGATATAGAGGTCACTTCTTCAGGCCCTGAAGCTTTGTAAAAGGGATAATTAAAATAGTATCAAAATCAAGGTGGTGGGCCTGATACAGACTTGATGATGGACACGGGGATTAATTCCCGCATTGTTGAGCCATTCAATTGATGTAGGGGATAATACCTTTGAGATATTAGTTCACGTACATCAGGACATGTTCATCTGATTGTCTGGTCTATATATGGTATCCCCCTCAACCAAGTTAATGTGGGGATTATCCAAAATTAAAAATAAAAATCTATTGCCTTCAGTCCATTCTGTCCATATATAATTCATATATATATTTAGAAGAATTATTTACATATAAATATATATTTTTATTTTTATTTATATACATATCGATATACATATACATATATATATATTTATATATATACACTCATTTATTTTGTTATATAATCATATATATTTTTACATATAATTATATATTTACATGTATATAGATATATCAATATATATTTAAATTTATTTATTAGTTTATATTCAATATATATGTTTATATTTATATTATTTAGATATTTAATATTCTTAATTATATATATAATAATGAGTATATAAATAATTGCTAATTTATAATTAATATTAATCATATGTAACTGAAAATTAAGAATATCTATTTGATAATTTATAATTTATATGTGTTAGGAAATAATATTAATAACAATAAAATTTTAATTTAATAAAAGCCTTATTAAATATTAAAAATTATATATGAATAGTTTATTTATAATTAATAATTGTATAAAAAATATATTATTTATTATTTATTGGTAAAAATTATTACAATTTTACCAGAGGGATTGAAACCCCCACCGATAAAAATAAATAAAAACAAACAATTAGAAACCATTTAAAAATGTTGTTAATTAATTGAATATTATAAAACAATTCTGTAAAAAATATAATGATGAATTTATTATAAATACATAAAAATGGTGCTAAAAATAATTAATAATATGTCATTATATGAAAATATTAACATGAATAACAACAAAAATTAATATGTGGGGAAATAATAAATTAATGTATATTATAATAACTTTTTCAATGAAAACCCATGAAAAGATGTTTTCTACCATTATTTATATATTTTTCAGTTCATCTTATAGTGTAAATGAATGTGAAAGTTGATGTTGGAGGGATCATATTTAATAATGTATGTTTCCCATTGAATGATAATATCATTATAAATTTTTATCATTTCTATATTAATGATTCAAAACTCATTAAATATAGGAATTATTATGATATTCACTTTTTTATATTTGCTATCTTGGTCATTTGTTGTCATTTGTGAGAAACATAGCTCAACTAAAATTCATTATTGGTCACAGTTATATGGTTCAAGTGTGTATTAAATTTTATTTAGGAATTTGGATATTATTCATAAGTGATTTGATTGAGTTATAAGTGTTTATAATGAATATAAATATTATTACTAATGTAAATCAACAAACATTGGATATTAAGTAGTCATTTTTGGAAAATAATATTTCTTTCATTAAAATAATAAAATTTTTAGAAACAGAAATATATTTCATACAAAATAGTAATAATATATATGTCTATTAACTGATGAATTTGAGACATAAATAAATAGTTGACGTTGGAGATTAACATTAAATGATAACAAGATAACAAAAGATGTTAATTAAAGCATTATTGAATCGTTTTCATTCCATCTTAGAACTTAATAAATTATATATATATAGTATATTGATATAATTATTCTTATGTAATTAATAATATTTTATATTTTTACATGAAAATCATAAATAATAATAGTAATTTTTAATTTCAATTAGATTGAAATAATTTTCTAGAAAAAAATTATCAAATTATTAGAAAATTTAGTCTTTCCATATTAATGGATTTTAGTTTACTATACCTTTTTTGAGTAAGGTTTGACAACAAAAAATAGTGTTACATTCATAAAAATAAAATAATTAGGTTTTTAAGAAAAATATGATTGAAATTATAGATTTATAATTCATAAAAATATTATTATATTTATTCAAATTAATTTTGTTTGATAGTTAAAATGTAATATGGAATGATTCAATACCATTTAATTACATCCAATTGTATCTGTTTATCGATTCTATTGAGTGTGAAGAGAATAATCCAAATGTTTTTGATTTATAGGATTAAATGGAATATTACTGGAATAAAATATTTAACTATGTGTGGATATTTATAGTCCAGGTAATGAAAATATACATGTATAATATGTGATATTATTTTTAAGATTTTTTTTAAAAAAAAAACTCAATTAATAATAGGATATTGATCAATCTATCATTAATGAAATTGAAATACACATCCTTTAAATAGTTAGAATGGGGATTAAATCATGTTTCCAATTTAAGGTTAGAGTAATATGGAAAATAATGAGTTAATTGATATATTATCAACCCTTGTATAAATTACATATTTTTTTTGAATACATCGATTCAATTAATAAATGTACATCATTTCTAAAATAATTTCGTCTTTATACTATATATCATGTTCTAAATTATATATATTCTTTTTGGATACAATAATTTTAATAAAAAATTATTAAATACATTATGTAGTCATATATAACTCTTAAACTATTTTACCAATATGATACACATTCAAATTTATCACAATCTCTATATATCTGGTATGTCCACTTTCAACATAGGTGAATTCATCAATTTATAGTATGGTGTCATAGTTAAATTCATGGGTGTCATAGACAGTGTCCATTATTATATTATAATATACAATTTAAAAAATTAATGTATTACTTCTTTCAAAAAAATACTTAATTTTTATTACTTATTTATAAAATAAGAAAATAAAATTAACATTAATACATCAGAAACTTTATGTCGAACAATTTATTTTATCTATGTTATTAAACTAGTATGAGTTCATAATGATGATGTTAGAGGCATATAATGAAAAATTATGGGGATTTAAACATGTGATACAATATTATTTATCATTATGTATAATGATTAGAGGCAAAATTCCATTTATTAGATGGATAATTTTTTTTTAAAACATGGGAACGTAAGTCAAGCATTAATATTTTTAGTTTATATTATCTAATATTTCAATAAAAGGAATGTCTAATTATTTTTTAAAATTTAAAATGTAGATAATCTAATACAAGAGGTGCATGAAATAGTTGTGTAAATGAACATTGAAATTTTTTTGGAGAAAGTTGAAGGATATGGTGTGACCTTAATGATACATCCTTGAGTCTCCAAAAAATATTGAATTGTTTCATAAAGGAATTCCATGGGATCAATGGATTTATATTTTGGATATGCATCATTAAATTTCACATTAGTTATATGATACTATCTGAGTACATTAAAATTAATTAATTAAAATTAATACATTTATATTGATATATATTTTTTATGTATCCTTAAAAAATCTAAACTTGTGTGGTGAAACAATTCACAGTAGACATAAGAGGTTCTATTTAATTTTCAATAAAAATAGGACATTGCAATTTTATATCTATTATGAAATATTCTTTTTCAACATCTTAGGTAACACCCCAGGTAAATAAAGAATATGACATTTTCTTATGTGGCACTCTTACAATAAAATAATATTATTTTAAAAGATAGTTAACACCTATACGTTGTAATGGCGGGAATGAACGAAACTATCTAAAAACTGATTATATATGTTTGTCAAATATTTTTACTTTTATCCAATAAATTTTGAAGGCTTAAAATGCAAATGCATCCAATTTTAAGCATAAGTCTTCTAATATTCTTTAAAAGGTCGATCAACCTCCTTTTTATGGAGAACCCTTTTTAAATATACTTTTGACAATTTTATTTGTTTTATTTGAAAAAATAAAATCCTTCTTTTGAATCTGGACATAAAAATTTACTTTGTGTTAAAGTTTGTTATATTTCTGATATAGATCATTTTTATTGCAAATGTTGCATTTTAATTCAAAACCTCCTTTTAATCTGATTTATTTATATGGATAAATTATATTTTTAATTTATATTAAAGTGTATTTAGAATAAATTTTTACCATTTAATCTAATGGTGTTCATTTGAATTAATTTCACTTTGAAAGTGGACTTAATCTAGTGACAATCTTTTTATAGATATTGTTTCTTAAAAACACGGTATTTGTTTTGACATCGGGAATTAATTATTAAATTAATTAATGAAACATATATGTTTTTAATTTTGTAAAATAGCCATAATTTTTGAATTCGGAATATCAAATATAGCTTAGGGTGAATTTTTAGTATTTTTCTGAATAACTTTAATTTTTGATGAATAGTGAAACCACTAAGTGGTAGTTTAAAAACCGATTTTTCGTTAAAATGAAACTTTACCACTTCTGTGATTTGAATTTCAAAAATCCTACATACATGGTTTTCATTAGGATGTTAAATTTGGTTCAATGGGATTAACATAATTTTTTTGGTGAATAGTAACTTTTAAGTTTTTAATCGCGATTAGAGGTAATTAGTGTAATTTAAGGTAAAAATAAGGTTTTAATAATATGAAATGACCTAGACACATGTCCTACCCTCATTGGATGTGTCATGGAAGACCAAGAAAATCCATGGGTCAACTTGGGGACCCCATGGAGCCACTTTGGTAGGAAAATGACATAAATAACTTTTTATTTAAAGTTAAAATAAAAATGTCACAAGCATGAGTTGGTTTACTAAAACAATTTATAAATGCGGTTATAAAAGTATTATTTTGGACTATAAATATTCATTATAAATATACAAAGATTTCCTACATCATGATATTTTTTTTATAATTTTTAGATATTAAATAAATTAAATTATTTATAACATCATTATGATGCGGTGATTACCTCATTAATAAAAATTTAAATAAAATGAAAAGATAATGTTAAAACTATAAATTACACTTTCCAAAAACCTATTGGATGAGTATATTTCGAACCCTTAAAACCTTATCCTAGAAATACATCAATGCGGGTCCTTTAAAATCTGAAACACATTTGAAAATAAAGTAACATTTTGTAACTTTCCAAGAGTGCCCATCCTCTCCTCTTATAAAAGGCCCCCACCTCTACCACCTTACCCACACCTCTAAAGCCTTTTGCTCGGCCAACCCCTGCTCATTTTGTCTCTCCACATCCCTCTCTTACTCATAGAAGTAGGCTTCCCAAGGAAGCCTTTGATCTCAAATCAAAGAGAGATACCCGATTTTATGGTAATGTATTAACTTGTGTTCTTTTGTTTTATTTTTCTTATCGAAACCCCTAAAATATATTTATTCATTTTGTTTGTAAAAAATCTAGTATATTCAATATAATAGGATGTTGTTATAAAAAGGATTCGAGATACACTTACACACAACTACATCTAATTGTTAATGAACATACTATTTCTGTGGATGGTGAATTTCTGCCACACGAAACGATGATTGTTCAATATTCTTTTACCACCCTAAAAGGTGTCCATTAAGATGTCACTATATTTATATATGATATATAATATGTTTATGTTTTACTTAAGCTTCTGTATTTTTCATTTATGTCCTACCTTTATGGTCTCCATTATGGTTAAACGCGATATCTTCATTTTAGGAAGTGCGGACTACCGCCCCTCAAAGTGACTTGATTCGTTAATACCATATGTGGTACGTATAAAGGATAGATTTTATGATATTATATATGATACCATACTGTAATTATAATACTATTATGTATCATTATGTTTTAATTACATTAAATAAGAAATAGAAATGGAAGTGGCGTTCATGCGTACGTATGGATTACCGTCTCCTTGAACGGTGCATTTCATTTCTTACCTCTATAAGTTATGTAATATTATAAATGCATATATATATAATGGATATATATGATATATATTATATCTACATAATGAATATAATTCTGGATATAGTATTTATTTTACCACATGAACAACTTGTAATTATAAAGAGTTTATTTTTTTCTCAAGAGGCAATGATCTACAAAATGACCATTATTAACTTAAATAACTACATATTGTTCATAGCATGGTAGTAAGTTATATAAAAGAAATAATGAACTTGAAAAAGGTTCTTAAGCAAGTATAAATTAACTCAATTTTATTATTCAGGTGGTTAAAGAACGATCGAGTCAAGTCGGACCCGAGGTAAGGGATTCTACACCTCTATTTCTTTTTAAGTACAATCTTTTATGTCATTCCTTTTAATCTCATATTTCTAATGATTGGGATGTTCTTTTATATTAATCTTACTTTAAATTATATGTTAATATGATGAGAGACCCTATTTTCTCTCAAAAAGCCATTTTTCATGTTTTAATTGGCGCCATTAGGCTTCCAAAATTTCATAAGGGGCTTTTTATCTAACTTTGTGTTTTCGTGAGATTCATGCTACATTTGCCAATATTTCCTTTTTGATTGGTGTATGTAATGTCCATTATTATAATCTTTGTGTAACATAATTTAGTTTATGAGTATTTACATCAATTTTCTATAGTCCTTCTTTCATGGGGTGTACGTTTCAAATGTTACCCAAATCGGTAAGGGAACCTTTCACCCTCCTCTTTTTAAAAGACTTATTTTGTTATGCCTTTTAATTTACATCTTTTTATGTTGTGATATGTTATTCTCTATCCATATAGATGTAAATTTTATCTCCAAGTGATGATATACCATTTTCTCTCTCATCAACTAATTTTATGAATTTTAAAGTGACGTTGTTAGGCTGTCAAATTTTACCAAGGGAACTTCTTAACCGAATTTTGATTTCTTTGGGTTCAACATGTAGTTATTGAATATGTCATCCTTTTAATATGTTTGAATGACCATTGATTGTTTTACACATAATATCCACTTATATTGGGTGTATTTATATTTGTCACACATAATTATGAGATTGTTTTATCATTAATTTAAGGATACATTCTTTATATGGGATTTCATCTCATTTTACATTTCTATTGAGACTTCATTGTTGTTATGAACCAATTCACTCTTATATTGTGTATATACTGTCCCTTGGAATATTATATCATGAATCCATTTATTCTCAAGATATTTTGATAAAATTTTATTCCTCAATTATGGTATTCCAGTGTCTCTCATTTTGTTAAAAACCATTTAACAATAATATCGTTTTAAATGTTTTAATGATTTATTCTTATAAATATTTATAATTAAGATCCATGTTTTAAAAATGGTTTTAAGGATTTATTTATATGTATATTAATGGTTTAAAATGTTAAAAGTTTCAATGTGGTATGGGACACTTTGATTTCAAAATCTCTTTATTAAATGTTTTAAATGATTTTGAAAAGGGTTTTTAGAATGGATTCATTATCATAAAATGTTATATTGTTATTGCAATGTGGGAATGTTATCTTTCCATTATTATTAAGTTATGTGCTATGATTATGCTATGGTTCTTGGGCATTGTTTATGAAGACGGGTGGTTCCGTGATAAACTAAGGGCGCGTGAGCCCAATACAGCTCTCTAGTGCATTGGGTAACGTGAAGGGGTTAAACGTTAAGGATTCTCCGAAGAGATTTAGGGAATATACTATGATGGGTATTCAAACCATAACCAAGAGGGTTACTCACTACATAAGAATGTTATGAATGCCTCAAGTTACCTTTGTGTCTTATGATTTCTATGATTTATTCTATATTTCATGAGGTATGTTAAAGTGCATATGTTTTATGGGTAAAGTATGATTTCATTATTTTGTATATATGTACTCATGTTTCTTTTACATAGTTTTTATAACACTTACGGAGATTTTTATGCTCATCCCACATTTTTGAAATTTTTTTCATAGGTCAAGGGAGTGGTACATGATATGATGATAGTATCAAGGAAGTTTCAAGAAAGAATCCATGTTTTATTTTGAATATGTTTCCGTTGATGGGAAAAATGAATACTATATTTTATGTAACCACTTTGTTTAAATATGGAATGTAATGACAGTTTTATGATCTAATTCTCTAAAACTTTAAAACTGAAAATATCCTCAATGTGTAATCTTGTAATAAATCAAGATTAGGTATGTTTTAAGGTTGGGGCCTTATAGTTGGTATCAGAGGTCGGTTTAGATAACATTAGAGGTTAGAGTGTTGTTTAGGAAAAATTGACAAGTTGTCTATAACCACAATGGTTAGTATATTAGATGGAGTCATCGTTTGTTTTTTAAAGTTAGAATGAGTTTGAGATAACATGGATCAGTATATCTTGGTGTTTATCTTTCTCTTTTTTATTTGATGATTTTACTGATATACTCACACAGACCTTTTTGGTTTTTGTAAATGGCTAGATCCAGTAGGCACAAAAGTAACAGTGGATTTAAAGAAAACTGTGACGGTTTTATGAAAGAACAACTGAATGATATGGGGGCTACAATGAGAACTCTTGTGGTTATCCTCAACCAACTATCTGGAGTCATGATTGACCACCTGAACCTTAGTGATTTTTATAAGGCATCATATATGAGAGAAACAAATCCCGACAGAAGTTCAGGTAATAATCATAAAGGTATGTATGTTCAAAAAACTATGTGTCAAATATGTTAAAAGAAACACATAAGAAAATGTTTCAAAGGGATGTAAAGATTCTATAGATGTGGAAATGAAAGTCATAAACAAGAACCTGCCCTGGAAAAAGGAAGCATCTAGTTGACTCTAGGAAATGTAATGAAGTTCTTTCTAAAGGATCAATTGAATGTTTTAAATGTGGTGTTCATGGTTATTATACAAACACAAGTCCTACGAAGAAGTTTCAGGAATGGGGTCACCAAGTTTGTACAAATATTCATTTACCAATACCTAATGTCATTCCGTTTGAGGATGAAGAAACTGAAAATGAAGAATGAATGGTATGGATTATTTCTTAACATATGTTTTCCTATTATTGGAATATTAGGATATGATTCTTGATTTTGTTTGTAGGAAAGAATTATTTTAGAATAAGTTGAAACGAAATGGCTAATGGATCATGAAGAATGTTGAATGAGTAAGAAGTCATCATATAAGGGATTCAAGAGTTATGGTAGATTTTAGGATGGTGAAATTCTTAGATTTATTAAGTCTCTTTTGATGATGGGGTTACATTAGAAGACATTTTAAAGTAACCCTGATGTTTGATATACGAAAATTTTATTCAAGGTATATTTATCATTTCTTTTGTGGATATAGTTATAAAGAACCATTTGGGTTTATATGACCCTTGAATTTGAGGCCATTACTGGTTAATACATTTTGGGTTGCAAAATGGAAGTTATTAGAAAACCCTTGTGGTTAAAATATGTAATGGTTATTTTTTATGAATTTATCTCTTTTAAGGAATGTTATAAAATTATATAGTTTTTGAAAAGGGACAACACGCAGACCATGTGACAACCCGTCGCGTCGGACGAAGCTGTGGCAATCGAACCCACAACCAAAGTGCAACTGCTATTTATCGCCTACCACTGGACTATGTGAAGTCCCTGGTTAGTTTGAATGATTCTTTTTAGTTAGATGATTTTATGAATTAAGATTAAGTTGATTTTTGGTTATCAATTGAAATGATTAGCCTATCATGGAGGATATGTGATTAGGTTATTTACTTTTCAGTATTAGACTGTAAGAGTAACTGATGTTATTTAGGAGAAAAATGATAAAATTTATCTTAGGAGACTATGTGATTAAATCTTTCAGAGAATTGGGTTTCACTCTTAGTTTGGTTTACATTGTAGAATTTAATGGATAGATGTTTATTGATTGGTGTTTGTTGAACTTTGGGTTTTGTTTGAAAATTTTTGGAGATTAAGAATATTTTTTTTATCCTTTTTGGGTATTATCTGATATCATAATAACCTTATTGGTTTTAGTTTTGGTTAAGGTCTAAAGATATGTGAAGTATATAGTTCTCTTTTGTGGATTAGGTGATTCTCTAGAAGTTGATTATAGCTCTCTTAATGTGAACAATTCATCCTAAATACTCGTCTTTTGGAGAAAATATGAGTTCGTGTAAGAAATCTAGTAAAAGTTGAAAGTCAAAATGACAATTAAGTATTCTTCATTGTGTTTTAGTTAAGCTCATAAATAAATTCCTCAATTAAAATTAACATAAAACAAAAATGTTGTCTGTTAATTTTTCAAAATGGGGAATCAAATACTATTTAACCCATCATATGTTTGTGATTTTCTTGTTGTTAACTTTCTCCTAGACATGTTTACTATCAATCTCCATCAGAACATGACCCTTTGTTTTTTCCACCATATCCATATTTTCATACTTGGAATCCTAGTATGGGTTAACTCAGGTGACATTTGTACTTCTCTCCCATTCTTTTAAAGTGATTGTTTTACTGACTCTTGTTCCGATGTTGGATTTTCAATGATACTTCCAAACCGAATTTTAAAATTGCGAGGATGCAATTTCCAAAAGGGGGGAAGGATGTAAAACCCCAGGTAAATAAAGAATATGACATTTTCATATTTATCCATTTTTTTTAACAAAATATTAATATTACTTTAATGGGAATGCTATGCTCGAGGGAGTACCCAATACGAAACAACGAGTTTCTTTGAAACCTAACATTGCACTCTAATAATAAAATAATAATATTTTAAAAGTTAGTTAACACCTAGCCTTTGTAATGGTGGGAATGAACGGAACTAACTACAAAATGATTGTATATGTTTGTCAAATATTTTTACTTTTATCCAATAAATGTTTGAGGCTTAAAATGCAAATGAATCCAATTTTAAGCATAAATCTTCTAATATTCTTTAATAGATCGATTAACCGCCTTTTGATGGAGAACCCATTTTAGATATACTTTTGAAAATTTTATATGTTTTATTTGACAAAATAAAATCCTTCTTTATAATATGGACATAATAATTTACATTGTGTAAAATTTTGTTATTTTTCCGATAAAGATCATTTTTATTGTAAATGTTGCATTCTAATTCAAAACCTCCTTTTAATCTGACTTATTTATATGGTTATATTATATATTTAATTTATATTAAAGTTAATTTAGAATATATTTTTACTATTTAATCTAATGGTGGGAATTGGAATTAATTTCACTTTGAAATTGGACTTAAACTAGTGTCAATCTTCTAATAGATATTGTTTCTTAAAAACACGATATTTGTTTTGACATCGGGAATTAATTATTAATATAATTAATGCAACATATATGTTTTTAATTTTGTAAAATAGACATAATTTTTGAATTCTTAATATCAAATATAGCTTAGGGTGAATTTTTGTTATTTTTCTGAAAAACTTCATTTTTTTATGAATAGTGAAGCCACTAAGTGGTAGTTTAAAAACTGATTTTTCATTTAAATGAAACTTTATCACTTCTGTGATTTGAATTTCAAAAATCCTACATACATTGTTTTCATTAGGATGTAAAATTTGGTTCAATGGGATTAAAATAATTTTTTGGTGAATAGTATCTTTTAAGTTTTTAATCGCGATTATAGGTAATTAGTGTAATTTAAGGTAAAAATAATGTTTTAATAATATGAAATGACCTAGACACATCACCTACCCTCATTTGATGTGTTATGAACAACCAAAAAAATCCATGGGTCAACTTGGGGACCCCATGGAGCCACTTTGGTAGGAAAATGACATAAATAACTTTTTATTTAAAGTAACAAATAAAAATGTCACAAGAATGAGTTGTTATACTAAAAAAAATTAAATGGGGTTATACAAGTAATATTTTTGAATAAAAATATTCATTATAAAGATAAAAATATTTCCTACATCATGATATTTCTTTATAATTTTTATCCATTAAATAAATTAAATTATTTATGACATCATGATGATGCAGCGATTACCTCATTAATAATGGATTTAAATAAAATGAAAATATAATGTTAAAACTATAAATTAAACTTGTCAAAGACCTATTGGATGAGTATATTTTGAACCCTTACCACCTTATACTCTAAATAAATCAATGTGGGACCTTTAAAATCTGAAATGCATTTGAAAATAAAGTAACATTTTGTAACTTTCCAAGAGTGCCCCTCCTCTCCTATTATAAAAGGTCCCCACCTATACCACCTTACACACACTTCTCAAGCCTTTTCATCGGCCAATACCTGCACATTTTGTCTCTCCACATCCCTATCATACTCCTAGAAGTCTCACTTTTGGCAGAAGGCTTCCCAAGGAAGCCTTTGAGCTCAAATCAAAGAGAGATACCCGATTTTAAGGTAATGTGTTCACTTGTGTTCTTTTGTTTTATTTTGCTTCTACAACCCCCTAAACTATTTTTATTTATTTATTTTGTAACAAATACAGTATCTTAAATATACTAGTATGTTTTCATAAGAATTATTAGAGCTACACTTACACACACCTACATCTAAGGGTTAATGAACATACTATTTCTATGGATGGTGAATTTCTGCCTCACGAAACGATGATTGTTCAATATTCTTTTAACACTCTCAATGGTGGACATTAAGATGTCACTATATTTATATATGATATATAATATTTTTATGTTTTACTTAAGCTTCTTTATTTTTCAGTTATGTCCTACCTTTATGGTTTCCATTATGGTTAAACGCGATATCTTCATTTTAGGAAGTGCAGACTGCCGCCCCCTTAAAGTGATTATATTTGTTAATCCCATATATGGTATGTATAAAGGATATATTTAATGATATTATATATGATACCATACTGGAATTATAATAATATCATGTATCATTATGTTTTAATTTCATTAAATAAGAAATATAAATGGAAGTAGCGTTCATGCGTACGTACGGCTTACCGTCTCCATGAACGGTGCATTTCATTTCTTACCTCTAAATGTTATGTAATATTATAAATTCATGTATATAATGGATATATATGATATATATGATATCTAAATTATGAATATAATTATGGATATAATATATATTTTACCACATGAACAACTTTTAATTATAAAGAGTTTATTTTTGACTCAAGTAGCAATGATCTACAAAACGACCATTATTAACTTAAATAATTACATAGTGTTCATAGCATGGTAGTAAGTGATATAAAAGGAACAATGAACTTGAAAAAGGTTCTTATGAAAGTATAAATTAACTCGTGTTAGTTATTCAGGAGGTTAAATAATGATCGAGTCAAGTCGGACCTGAGGTAAGGGATCCTACCCCTCTCATTCTTTTTAAGTACACTCTTTTATGTCATTCCTTTTAAGCTCACATTTCTTATGATTGAGAGACTAATTTATTTTAATTTTACTGTAATTTATATGTTCATATGATGATAGAACCTATTTTTTCTCATCAATCAATTTTGGAAGTTTTAATTGGCACCGTTAGGCTGCCAAAATTTCGTAAGGGGATTTTTATCTCACTTTGTGTTTTCGTGAGATTCATGCTACATTTTCCAATATTTCCTTTTGAGTGGTGTATGTACTGTCCATTATTCTACTCTTTGAGTAACATAATTTCATTTATGATTATTTACATCAATGTTGTATAGTCCTACTTTCATGGGGTGTACGTTTCGAAAGTTACCCAAATCTGCAAGGGAACCTTTCACCCTCCTCTTTTTAAAAGCCTTCTTTTGTTATGTCTTTTAATTTACATCTTTTTTATTTTGGGATATGTTATTATATATCCTTATAGATGTAAATTTTATGTCCAAGGGATGAGATACCATTTTCTCTCTCATCACTTAATTTTATTAATTTTAATGTGACATCGTTAGACTGTCGAATTTTACCAAGGGAACTTCTTAACCCAATTTCGATTTCTTTGGGTTCAACATGTAGTTATTGAATATGTAATCCTTTGAATATGTGTGAATGACCTTTGATTGTTTTACACTTAATATCCACTTATATTGGGTGGTTTTATATTTGTCACACATAATTATGAGATTGTTTTATCTTTAATTTAAGGATACATTCTTTATAAGGGATTTCATCTCATTTTACATTTCTATTGAGACTTCATTGTTGTTATGCACCAATTAACTCTTATATAGTGTATATATTGTCCTTTGAAATATTATATCAGGAATCCATTTATTCTCATGATATTTTGATTAAATGTTATTCCTCAATTATGGTATTCAAGTGTCTCTAATTTTGTTAAAAACCCTTTAACTAAAATATCATTTTAAATGTTTTAATGATTTATTCTTATAAATATTTCTCATTAATATCCATGTTTTCAAAATATTTTTAAGGATTTATTTATATGGATATTAATGGTTTAAAATGTTAAAATCTTCAATGTGGTATGGGACACTTTGATTTCAAAATCTCTTTATTAAATGTTTTAAATGATTTTGAAAATGGTTTTTAGAATGGATTCATTATCTTAAAATGTTATATTGTTATTGCAATGTGGGAATGTTATATTTCCTTTATGCATAAATTATGAGCTATGATTATGTTATGGTTCTTGAGAACTGTTTATGAAGACGGGTGGTTCCGTGATAAACTAAGGGCGGGTGAGCCCGATATAGCTCTCCAATGCATTGGGTAACACGAAGGGGTTAAAGGATAAGGTTTCTCTAAAGAGATTTAGGGAATATACTAGGATGGGTATTCAAAATGTAACCAAGAGGGTTACTCCCTATGTAAGAATGTTATGAATGCCTCAAGTTACCTTTATGTATTATGATTTCTATGATTTATTCGAGATTTTATGAGGTATGTTAAAGTTCTTATGTTTATGGGTAAAGTATGATTTCATTCTTATGTATATATGTACTCATGTTTCATTTCCATACTTTTTATAACCCTTACAAAGATTTTTATCCTCATCCCACGTTTTTGAAATGTTTTTCACAGGTCAAGGGAATGGTACATGATATGATGATAGTGTTAAGGAAGTGTCAAGAAAGAATCCATTCTTTATTTTGTATATGTTTCTGTTGATGGGAAAAATTAATACTATCTTTTATGTAACCACTTTGTTTAAATGTGGAATGTAATGCATGTTTTATGATCTAATTATCTAAAACTCTATTCCAAAAAAGATCATCAATGTGTAATCTTGTAATAACTCAAGATTAAGTAAGTTTTAAGGATTGGACCTTATATCTTATGTACATAAATTGTTTATAGTTTATTTCTTTGATAATAAAAGAGAATGAACATGGGTAAGATTTTAGTTTTACAGATTTCTCGATCAATGTGATCGAAAAAAATATTGAAATTACAAAAATGGAATCCCGGAAAACATTGGGAAAATATTTTAATATACTAATTAAATTTTTTAAAATGGTTTTATTATGATAAATTTTAATTAATTTGAATTAAAAACATAAATTTGAATGTCATAATAATAATTCTTATTCATTATTAGTCACCCAAAAACAATTTTTGCCCAATTTTTAGGTCAAGGTGAGTAATGGTCATTGTCAAGGGCAGGGTACTTCTCCCTTTCCCTCTGATTTCATTATAACGATTACATATTCATTCACAATGATTAATACTAATTTAGTTATCAGTTATTTTACTATTTGAGATCAACCATAATAAATAATTAAAATTTAATTATTATAAAATAGAATAGAGTTTCATTATCCATGTTCAAAAGGACATGAGGATCATTTTAGTGTAATTCTTTGTTCAAAGACTACTATATATATGATCATGAAATGAATCATTTATGTGGACATTTCATCATTGATTTGAGGGAACTGAATCTCATTCATTTAATATAAAATATTTTAATTATTATGTTAATTTTTCTCAATATATTTTGTTTTTATTAATATATAAGTATAACTAATAAATATCCAAAAATCTATATATTAGATGAATTGGATGGCCCAGATACTTGTATATGATGGGAGAATCCAGATTGTCCATTATCTTGGGGAAACCAGCTTATCATAAGGTAGTAGGGTTAAAGTTGCATCTTGAAATTTTGTGATTTTGATTTACCATAAAATATTTTAAACACTTCCTATATATCATTTTTTATTCGATCTTATATATGTTATTTGTAGTAGCATTTGACTAATACCCATATTTGTAAACTCAAAATGTATCATGATATAATATTAATACATATTATCTATTTTTTTGTAGTTAGTTTTATTATTGAATGTATTATATTATATATAATCTGGTTATTTTTTATTTTAATTTATTCGTAGTGGAATATTTAGGTATTCACAATTTTATGGTGATATTTTTGGGTGATTTATTGCAATTTAATATATAGATAAGTTTAATTAATCTTTTTAAACAATTAGAAGTGGTTAAAATAACCTAAATTTATTGTCAACAAATATACATATATACTAATAATATGACACTTATAAATCACTGTTTTCATTATAAATTGATATTTACATAAAAATGTAATGAAATTGAACTAGCACCACATATTTTGTAATGGTTATAAATGTTTCAAATTTTGATAATATTATAATTTTTCAATGCACTTAATTTACTATAGATATAGATTTAAAAGCACCTATTACGGTGGAATCACAGGGCTTCCATTAGACTACAGAAAAAACCATTAATTTATATTTAAATTAGAAAAACACGATGGTTTGAGAAATTGTTTTGAATAAACAAGGCATAGGATAAACCATTGTTTAAATAAAAACAATAATAATTATAGATTGTTTTTATTGATGTGGATAGTTTTTAATGATAAGTCTGTTTGAGTTAAATATATATATTTTTATAATATTGTAATATTATTGATATTGTAACATATAAGTCCTTATTTACTTATCATAGTTATCTTTATATATTGGTGAAATCCATATATGAAACTAGGGTGGTGGAAATACAATTTTTTCAGTTGTCATAGGGAGAAATAGAATGATGACATGTTAATATATATTCATCATTGAATTATTTTGTAGGAACTCTATTTTACATAGGAATAAAGATTCAAATAGGTTGTAGAAAAATACCTATCATGGTTTTTATGAATAGTTCATAGGCCCATACACAATCCCATGTTTCCTCACTCTGGTCTCTATGTACACACACATGAAACTTCACTCTGGTCACCTACTATGAACCATAGCCTCATATAATTCACTTATCTCCAAATGTGAGGTCACATAAATTTTTAAAAATTTGACATGTTCACGTAGATCACTTATTCATTTCAGTGTTAAATAATGGGTTTTCCATCCCACTTGTGTGTGAAGGCGGTCAACCTCCAAACAGCAAAAAATAGTATCTTGTTGTTTAAAAATAATACCAGTGTATCCCATTTATGAAAAATAACATTGTAATGGAGAATAATGGATGGAATTAAGACCACCGCATTTAATTTAATATTTCCCCTTTTCATTTTTTAGGTATCATATTCTGTCAGAAAAACTGAATTAATAAAAATTTAGGCTTATTAAATAATTTATATAATTTAATCATCAATCCTTATCAAAATTACACTTACTCTATGTTCCATAAGCCATAAGCCTATGGATACTCATCTCATATTCTCCTCAGTATGGTGCCACTTCCACAAATCCTTATATACTTGGGAGAAGCATCTCCCTAATTAATTTATAAAGACACTTCAACCAAACCTATAGTGGGGAAACACTTACTCTTATCATATATCAGTTAAACACCTCTACCTAGTCAAATATAGGTGATAAAGTTCAGTGAAACCTTTGTACATGGGTAACATTTGACCTTATCACTCATACTATGGTTTCACTACTCCTTAGTGCTATACATGGGTGATATTTCTCTAAGTAATATATTGTTGGGAACCACTATAGCTTATGCTTCATAATAGAATAACACTTTTACATATTCTTATACATGGAGATTACTTTCCTTTAACCATTATAAATAGGTGGAAAATCACCTTATCTATCATTAAAATGGTGATACATGACCATAGTCCCTTAATGTGATTAAAATTACCAAATTCATCTTTTCATGCGTGATAGTTTTTCCTTGTCCCATTCAATGGTTACACATTTACCAACTCAAAAATCATGGTCACATTTTCACCCTTATTTCATATTTGGGAACCAATTCTCCAAAATTATTTACCTCGGTAAAAACTCACCCATGTCTCATAAATATACCTCCTAACAAGTACCATACCAAAATATATACTCAATGATGATGTTATCTATGGTCCACACAATTATTAAAATATTATATATTCCACTAATATTTTGTCAGCCACAAACAATTCCTTCACTATATTCAATTTTAAGGTTGAACCATATAGTTGGGAATACAATAATGTATTATATCCAAACCATTCCTCACTATGTCATATTTCCTATGAATCCCCTGATAATAGGGCAATATTCCCTAAGAAAGACTTTCTCATTGGCTCATATTTCCTATGAGCCATATAAATTGTCCTCACTGGGACATAAAACCTATGAAACCCATCAACATCCTGACTCATTACCCATGATCCAGACAAACTATCATCAATATTAAATATACACTATAAAACTCATACTCATTGGGCCATATTTTCCATGAGCTATGAATCCCTTCATTATTGTGCCATATTCATATTTGGACTATAAGAACCAATACTGTTCAGTTATGAACTCATAGAATGACCCATAATGTTCAATTCCTGTGTAATTATATTACATTCCATTATTATATACCATTCTACAATTACAAATATGTGAAAAAATTATAACTATATAGTGAATTTCCATAAAAATAAAAGTTAAATATAATGGAACAGTCATAAAACATGAACATAAATTTCTCTTCTATAACAACATTGTTTTTTATAACTACTAATCATGATAATTATGATTCATCTTTGAGTGGAAATCACAATGGTCCTAGAAATTCCTCTTTTACATGATGTTATACATCACATAATAGGTTCTATACAATTGAAAATAAAATGAAATTCACATATCCATGACTGCATAACTATTGAACGAAATACATTAGAATTATCACATATAATTAAATTTAAATAAATTTACTATTATGTCTCATAAAAATAAAGATTTTTTATTACCTTTATAAAAATATTTTAGTAACCCCTACAATTGTACCAATTGACATTTCACTACACCTATTATCTCTCTTGAATGCAATTAATCTTTGATTTACCATATGTACCACATCAAACCATTATAATAGTAGAAGAAAGATATATATCCTTTCTTATATAATGTTATTGGAATTATTATGTGATCATGATCAATAACTTGAACATTGGTAATTATACTTGATCATGGTTTTGGGAAGGATTTGTTGAAGAAACTTAAATTTTTAACAGTTCCCCACACTAGGCAAAAATCCTACCTCTAAAATGTGTGGGGAGACATACCTCCCATTAACTCAATTAATTTAAACCTAATTTTTTAGTTTTATACACCAATTATCACATTGTTTTGGAAATATGGTCTACATTACAAGAACACTTTTGAGCATGTAGGTTAGTGAAGAAATGGTTAAATCATAATAAATCTATTACCCATGAAATTGATGGATTGTTCATGAACTCTTACTTATGATTCTACAATAAAGTGTATTATATATTATATTTTCATTTATTAAACCTCTAAGAGCACACATTTATTAAAAAATATATTATCAAGTAATGAAAAATCCATAACACCCTAGCCAGGCATATTTTCATTCCGCTATGATTTTTATTAGATAGAAAAAAAGGATATTGGCACTAACAGAGCCTACCTATTAATATATGGTGAATTCCATTGTTCCATTGTATCAACACAAAGAATAATTCCCAAAAATAGAGATACATAATAAATTCCTTGTGTATTTTAACACATATTGGTCATCTTATCCACAATGGGTCATGAATAATATAAATTAATTACATTCCATGTGAAAATACTTTAGTACCTTATCCTTATTGGAAGTTATTCAATACCCATCATATCTTCGGGAACTGTAATATGAAATTTATCAATCATTCATGTTTCTTAGTAGTAACATAAATTTTCTCATTCCATATTTCACCATTTCCAGTACTGTTTAACTGCATCCCATTTTGAAAATACTAGGGATTCCATTTTGAAAAAACTAGTATCTATTATCCAAACCATGATATCTAGAAGGAGATACAATCTACAGTAAGAGACCCTATAAGTGTAACAGTTTTATTACATACCCACACCCATAAATAATAATAATCATGCTTATATCATTATTCCCATTAATATAAATGAGTTCCTCTTTATGCTAACTCATATCATGGGTACTTAGTGGAATATCCCTCATTTTTATGTTGTATAGGCCTATATCATTATCCCTACCATCAAATCCCGTACTTATAATCTAGATGTAGTATTAATATTTGTTCACAGTGATATTAATGTTGTAGAATCCTACAAATATACTCCAATTCCATCCTCGAAGTAGACCCATCTACCAACTTTCATTTTGTAAGTCTATTGATATATTTAAGTGATGATTTTATAGCATATTCATATTACTACTAATCTCATAATAATATGTGTTTTATATTCCAATGGAAACCAAAAATTATGGCCTCATATATATGTCTACTTTCAAGACATGAATTTTCATATTTTGGAGAATATCTATAAAGGATTTCATATTCTTACTCTCTATCTTGAGACCTACTAATATATTCATATTTTAGTCATATATTTGGCACATATCTATACACTATTTTAAGAAGGTGGTCATTATATTCTACTAATGATAAATGAAAATTCCAATATTAATATAACCCTTCAATAATCATGCTTATGTATTCTCTGAGTAGATAATAACTAGAAACATATCCCTACTCTAATTTTTGATATTTTTCAACATATTCTAAAAGAGGTATCTCAATATTATTATATCCTTGGTCCCCTAGAAATCCATGATTCCAATAAATATATTGTTATTATGATATAAAAGTTGCCTAATATTCATAATCATCATTTAGAAACCCTTTAATATATTCCAATAGTGGTGGTGGAGGGGTCCCATGTTCCCAACAATCATCATGATATTCCATGGTTTATTCAAACTATTATTTCTTAATAGGCCAATGAAACTACTCACAACAAAAATCAAATATCATATTAAACTAATCTTGTAGATTCTCACTGTTGGATTTTACCCTTTCCCCACCCAAAATGTTGATATGTATATTTCTAAGATAACACAAGAATCTCATAAAAGGGATGCTATTTATAATGGTCATTTCCTACAATTAATGACCCCATTGATAATAATCATCATATATTTGTCACTCAATTGAATATATTTAGGAGTGATCAATATTGACTAATTATTATCCACATGAATTCTGATATATCCACTCCAAATTATATTATTGGGCTTTTTCTTTATATATCTATAATATCCCAAGAATCTCATATCACTTTATCAATGGGAGAATTTAGTTATGGATTTGGAGGTCCTCTCTCTAATACTATAATAAAAACTCTATAGGTCCTATCTAGAGTACCTATAATAGTTCTCCTTGTAGTTGTAATATAATGATTATCCATGAAGGTCTACCTCCAGAAAAGTGTTATAGATGTAATCATGAAAACATGAATATTGATAGTAATGGAGGTCTTCCCATTTTCAAACCCATCATTAGTGAATGGAAGTCATTAATTTCATTTATATGGAATCAATTACATGATCATGAGAGGTCCTCCTAAGGGTTTTATTTTGGAGGTCATCCCTCTGAGGAAGAATTTTTTTTTGGATGACTTCTCTATAATGAATTGTTGGTATTTAATAATTATACTGGTCCCCCTCATTGTGATCATAGTAAATAACCTTCCTGTAATGAAATGTCTCTTCATCACAAATGCCTCGCATGTCAAATACATTTTTTTCATCCCTCAAATATACTATTTCTCCTGAAATCATGTTAGACTACTCCCTATGTATTTTGATTGTTGTTTTGTGTTTCATCTATATCAACATGTGATTTTTGAAAATGATAATCATTTAATCATCATCTTCCAGATCATAACCCACTTTTTTTTTCAAATATTCCTATATAACCAAAATCTAATTGATAAAACCCATTGTAATAATCCAATTAGAATAAGAACACATTGAGGAATCCCTCAAAAAGGATGATGGGAACTCAATGGTTATTTCGATGAATCAATACAAATATATAATACTATATTTTTATAAACAATATATGCCTCATAGTTTTAAAATATCTTTAAAATTAAATATGATTTCATATATTTTTTTTCATAATTTATCGGTGACTCTTCAACATCCCGAGTTAAATTACTAGTGAAATGGAAAATATTTCAACAATATTTGTACATAGGTTGAACATTTATGATATTTTTACATTGATACCTTTAAGGTAGAGTATATCCCTAGGTATATGATCTGCATTTATTTTGTCGCTATTGTGGGCCCATTAGAATGGAGGCTCATTAGTATTAATCATCAATACTCTCTTATAAATGAATGTGATAGGGTGTGGAAAATATTTTCTTTTATTTTCAACCTTCTCATATAAAAATAAAGAACCTTTGAAAAAATGGAATTCAATTTTATTGCCTCATGAAATTTGTTATTAAATGAATCAACTTATAAAATTTGATTTTTCAGATGGAATCATTCTATTCTTATATCCTATGTAATTATTCCCAAATGGGAATAAGATATTTGATAACTCCTACATCTTGCGACCCAAACTATCTACAATGATTCTCATCAGCAGGCAATAAAAAACATATTCATGAAACACTTTATATAGTAATAATATTTCATAAAAAAAGAATTTCATAGTGATCATTTTAAATAGATGACTAAAAATACAAGTGTTTTCTGATATCAGCTTCTAACATTGTATTATAAGAAACCTCATGACCTATAGGGATACAGTAATTTCTACCAAAATATTCACCCATAGTAAATATCTCATTTAGTGTTTGGTTTGTATGTATTTTGAATGGATTTTATTTATTATAAATGGTTTTATAAAAATTAAATATTCCCTGAATTTTTATTTGGTGAAGAATTTCAAAATAATTAGCTTGAAGGATGTTCTCATGTTGAAGTATACAATAACTGAAACAATTTTGATGGATTTTGGATAAATTTCTCTAGTATTAAAATAATAATAACTATATTAATTGATTGAAAACTCTTACTTACAACTATGAAAATTGATGATCATTTATCTAATCTCAAGGACAAGGTATAACAGTGTATGGGGAAACCATATTGTTTAAAAAAATTTATAGATAGTAGTTCCATCCCTTTTTAGATGAAGATATGTTAAGTACCAAGATAATATTTAGGTTCATGAGTATTTTATGATAATGATATTATGAAAAATTATGTTCATAATACAAAAAATACTGAATAAGAAGACCATGTAAAATAATATTTTATATGTCGATAAATTAGTGATGATGAATATGATGTAAGATAACGATAATGAAAATCACAATTTTTTTGAAATAAATATTTAATGCCACAGAATGGAAATTATATGTTTTAATGAATATTTATTAAAGAAGGTAGATCATCCTAGAAAATTAATACTTGGTAATTAAACTATGTATATGGGTGTTAAATGATATAATTTTTCAAACAATGCTTACTATCCAAGCATCCCAAATTACTCATATGGGAGCATGTTTATCCTTGTTGGTGATCTAGCTATGCCAGCAAACCATGGTCAAATGATCAATTGGGTGGTTAGATCCTACATGGGTATATTAAGCCACAAATATGGAATGCACTGATTATGCATGGAGGTAATTAAGTACACCATGATATTTTGTGGTGTAGTCAATGGAAGGGAATTTGTCTATTATGTTCTAGGGTTCAAACTGTATTGATGGATTGATCATGAATTGGACATTGAAATTATTATAAAGGGTTTTTTATTTTCACAAAAAGCTAATGATGGGAACACACCACCACTAATCATGTGTTAAAAATGTAATGAAAATAATGATTCATGTACAATCCACTAAATATACACCAACTAATTTAATTATCACATCATATTTAACCCCTTAACCTTTATTGAATGTATTCTCACCAGAAGTTATACATATCGTGATGTTGTTCACCCATATCATACCATTACATAGTTTGTAATGCAATATATCCATTATAAAGAATCAAATCCTCATGGATGGTTTCTATGATTACCATGCGATCATACAAACAATGAAGATGCACTAGTTTAATGAAAAAAATAGTTGTAGGATGTTCTCAGTTTGTATTAAATTCAAGGATGGGTTTTAAATATTAGGTGGATCATGTGATAATAATCATATGCATGTGATGTATCCTCTCAAATTATGAGATTCCTTAAAACTCAACATCATATAACCTACATTTGAAGAATATAATTTTTTTGATATATTCCTTAATTAAAAACAATGATTTTCATGGAATTATTCATTATCATTTAATTTAGGGATGTGTTATAATGGAAGCTAATTTTACTCGTCTATATAAGGATAATTCATCAGTCCCTACCAGGTTTTTACAATTTTTTTAAATTTTAGATATCAATTTTTCATAAAATAGATAATCTATGAGTTTCTTTTTATCAGAAGAAGTAGGTTGTTTTGTAATATATATAGTTATATGGAGGAAAGAATTACTAACTCCACAATAATAATATAGTGAGATCCCATTATCCTTATCAGGATATCAGAAAATTATATGAATCAAAGACATGAGTTTAGAACATTCACATCATAAAGATGAATAACTAGTTAAAAGAGTGTATCTCCTTTCACGAAGAATAATTAATTAATGAGCTAGTGCTGGAGTAATTCACTCATTACATTACTCATATTGAAATTTTTGATCTATGAACATAAAATCTGAATAAAGTTCAGATCACATATACACATATTAAAATAGTAAGTCCTTATTGCATACAATATCGATAACAGGAAATTGTTATAATTATGATGAACTACATTGTTTCACGTAGGTGGAGGATATTGTGCATTATACTATTGAAAGGGTCATGTGAATGAGAATTTATAATTACATTACATAAGATCTTGTGAAGGAGTTAGATAATCGGACACTATTTATATAATTTGGTTTCAAAATGGAGAGTGAATGAAAAATTAGGATGAAATTTCATACATTTCATTCAAACAAGAATTTTTTATCTCATGATAAGTTAATTGAAATAGGAAAAATGATCTATGATATCGTATCCAATTTCAAACAATTGTATATGGTATATTGAATAAATACAATTTTTAAAAATATAACAACATTATAGAATTATTATGTGTTCTAGGATTTGAGTTTAGGATTCCATGTAATGTATCATACATACTTGACTAAATTAATGAGATATACAGTATAGTGTATGTTGTACATAAAAATAATCAATTAAACTTAGAGTAAATTGATACAACACCCAATTATTGAAATTGTTATGTACAAATGTAATTATGAATTTACTACACTAATTAATATTAATGGGTGTCCAGTATAACAAGATAAAGAGGTTAGTGGAAAATCTGTATTCATTTGATTATCGTTTAGGTGATGAAGAATTATGATATCAACAGTCCAAAATATATTCATTTTATTATGACTATTTTTTTATGGAGTAAGAAGTAAATCATTCATTTTGTAACTCAATATAAGAATATTTATTTATTTTCATAATCAATGTATGTAACAAATTTATGAACAAGTAATTGGGGGAACAATGAATCCTAAGGAAATCCATCAAAATTCTCAATATCTGGAATAATTTCTTTGTGTTAGAAATTTCGCTAACAATGACCAGGAATTATATATTCAATGGAAGTATAATAAACTAGTAGGGAGATAAAATAAAATAGATGTTTTCTCATTTATTTGAAAGATAATATTTTATATCCCCCTCTAAAAGTGTAGGGACTCACAAATGACTTAACATTTACTTATATCCACACCACATTATTGGGTTTATCAATAATGTGGAGATGAATTTTAGTGGACATCACAAATCATTGAAAGGATGATAAACACTAATTGATTAGTAAACCTACTAAATTTATTTTGATTAAAATTTACATATATTCATTTACTTGAATGAGATAAATAAAAGATAATAATATAATTGAGATCCAAAATACTTTTATCGAGAAACATATTAAAAATTAGGAAAATTGAAGAGAGAATATAAATTACTCACCCCCACTACAGGTTAAAAATATCAAAAACTATTTATCTCAAGTGGCATGAGAGTGAACGTCCATGGCTATTGGATTCCCCATGTTATTTGTATTACACATTTATGATTTTATTTTCATTCTAATGTTAATAATTAATTGTGGCTGAGGAAGATTTAGTTATATCAGAGTAGAATTATATTTCTTCCAATACTAGGATGAAAATGAGAAATAAATACAATAACTATCTAAAAAGGGTATTTCTTTTATATAAATAAGAGGAACTATAAGTAATCATATTCCATTTAATCAATGACGACATATCAATCAATTATAGTTATGTCTATTTTTCTCAAATTCTCACTATGTATAAGGATACATTTCCTATTATATGTTAATCAACAATGGTAAATGATTATGAGGTTTGTGAAAATTGTTGTAAAAACTATCCAAAATATGAATATTATAGTATAGGTATTTATGATGATCTTTATAAAACATATCAAGATGTGTTAGTAAATAGATTATGACATATGATACATTGAATTATAATGTAAAGTGTATATCTATCTTATGGAATAATTCAATGTATACAAATTAAAATATCAAAATTTGAACAAGAAATAGATTACATTGCGATTACTTTTCAAGAATTGAATATATCGTGTATAATTATCAATTAATGGGATGGTGAGGTTGATTAAAAATTTATTAAAGAATAATAATATAATGATGAACTCAAGAAGAATATAAAATAAAATATCCATGCAGATGGTGAAAATTTGATAAACAATATAGATGTTAATGATTGAAAATTATATGAAACAAATAAAATGATTGAGGAACGTGAATATTAGTTACATAATTATGATAATATTACAGATGAATTTTTTGAAATAATGAATTTTTTTTAATAATAGGTGATTAATATTTAAGACGAAAATACATCTTTAGTATGATATTTCCATGACAGTAAATAATAGGGCTAATCATGAGATGAAACATATTGATTATTTTAAATTGATTTAGAATGTTCATTATACTACAAAAATGGTCACTCTAGTATTCGAAGGATTAAACACCTTCAAAATGAGACAAGATGATCATGAAATAATTCAATGATCTATCTTAATCATCAATAAATAAATTTTATTGATCTATACTATCTTGAAATAATGATTCTGGACATAATATCATATATAGTGCAATTTTATAAAAAAATCATAATAATTGTGGGTAATGAAAGGTGATAATAATCATACAACCATGACTATGTAGATAAAGAAAATAATGTGGATGTAAAACAACACGAGAATCGATAAAATGTAATAATAAAACCAATAATATCATTCATTATAAATTAAAAGATCATAGTGTGTGGGAAAATAATTATGATACAAAAAATAGTGAATTTTTCCCTATATTTATGGAATAATCCTTTAAATGATAAGGCATAATGAAGTAAAATTATATAACGGGGTAAAATATAGATAAAGTATAAACATAAAATGGTTTTTAACAATATGTATACCTCAAACAAAGTGATAAAAATTGAGAATATCAGTGTTTTTGTCAAATTAAATGGTCATAATTTTAATTCATGTTCATCTCAACATGTATCATAATAAAATAAGAATATAATACCATATAATAAGGACAATAATGAATATATATCCTTGTGAATGAGGATAGGTAATATTTGGCTTCAATAATTCATCCAAGGACATTTCATGTAAAAATGAAAAAAATCCTTGGATTTAAAATACAGGTGTTTAATTAAAATTGAATCTGGAAGAAGTGATACGAATGATGACCCTAAGAACAAGCAATGTGAAAAAAAATTGAAAGAAATTTTCAGAATAATATGTTAGTAAATAGGAATTTTTTTGAAGGAATGATAAAAAATGAATAAGAACAAGAAATTCTTTATGAAAAAGATAAATATAACATTCTACATGATGAATAAAATCAATATGAGTGGTTTTTGAAAAAATCAAAATAAATATGATACCGATGTATTGTCTGACAGATGTAATAATTATAGACATTTTGAAAACAAGCCTCACATAAATATCCATTCATAACAATAATTAGTCCTTAAATGGATAATGATTTTATTATCCATGAATTATTTTAAGAAGAAAACGTATCCATGTATAGCATCATAAAAATTGAAAATATTTGTTCTACCTATAAAAGTTGATTTTAAAAAATATATTTCAAAGCATGATGAATAGTGGAAAGGGAAAACTTCTTTGAGAAATATTTATAAACAATGTTGTTCATATTAATAATAAAAAATGAAATTAATTATTCAATTTTCATTTGGGTATTTTATTTCTGATTATATTGAATGGAAATGAATTTGAACAATCTTATCAGGGGGGAACCTGAGAAGACTTGATAGTTGTAAATTCTTCACATCAAATCTTAATAATTCATTATTCTTCAATTGATTCTCAGTTATAAATAAACTATAAACATTATAAATGATAATATATGGTGTAGTTTAAGTGTTTTCAATAATATTCTATATAATAATGATAAATAATACAGCATATTGTATTGATATTATACTTGGTGTCCAAAATAACAATTATAAAAGACGATCTTTCTGGGTTATGATATAGATGTTTTAAAATATGGATATTCAATTTTTTAAGATACATTTATTATTATTCTCTAAATTGGAATTTTGAGAAATGAATTCGTGAATATATTCACCAATATGAATATTTTGAAAAGTGCATCCCTTAAGGGGGGAATACATATGAAAATTATTCCAAAAGCCATTATCTCAGAAAAAACTGGTCATTCATGAAATTTCATGAAGTACTACTCATTGGAAATAATTTTTTTAATCTTTTGTAAATTGTTATCTAAAATAAAAAAAACTAACCCAAATGGGGATACATTATATTAATAAATTCTGTAAGACAAATTGAAGTATTAGATTTATCCATGACCACATGTGCTACTGATTAAACAACCCTTTTTTAATATGATTGTGGAATTTATTAGAGGAGTTTCATGTTGGTATTCATTGCAATTATTTAATATCACAAATATTATCAACATCCTCGAATAAATGTGAAATACCATGGAAATCATGTTTAAAATTACTCACTATATGAGGTATAATGATTAATTTGTAAACGGAATATTTGTTTCCTAAATAAAATCAAATATTTTTCACCAACCATCGATCATGTTGAGTGAGATTCAAAATGATGGATAAAATATTTCATAATAATATAATCATATAATTTTCCCACAGTTTTTTTATTTCATTAAATTAAATGATTGAGAAAGTAAAATTTTATTTTGGAAAAAAATGGGGGAGAGATATCTCAAAAATTAAAGAGGTGAGAATCTAGATAATTATTTACATATTGACTCATTCATTTTGAAATAACATTGAATGTGTTTCCAAAAAAATTTAAAATAGGGATATTGAAGAGACTGTTATGTGTATGATTTTTATTTTTTCATTGGATGTTATTGATTCATAATATTTTTCAATGTAACAGAAAAGTGTCATTGATATCAATATAATTAAGAAGTTATAAAAAAAGTGCATGGATTAGGTGATCAATAGAATGTATCAAATCATTGATTCAAAATTTATGAACCTGTGAGTATGTTGTCGTGTTTCAGAATCTATTGAAACATATAAATTTTATGAGTAATTTTAGATTCAATTAAGATTATTAATGATCTAATATAAATGTCTATGGAGAAGTGCTAATGGGGTGTGATGAATAAACATTATCTACAAATGATAAATATTGAAGTTTTGTCCATTTGGGGATAAATGGTATTTGAAGACCATAAATATATTTCATTTCATGATAATTTTATGTTGAATATACCTAGGGAATTTATATTCCAAAAATATGGTATAATTAATAATGAGACAACAAATACTAATATTTTTCATTTTTATGAATTAAAGATGAATTAGACGATTTAATAGAATGATCATGAAAATCCTAATCTTCATTAGGGAAAAAATTTTATGGATACGAGTTAATACCAATTTATTTTCATGATGATTCATTGAATAATGTATATGAGCTGGTTATATTTATAATGAGTTATTATAATAAGTATATTTTTGTTAAATTAAAGATGATTTTATCCATAGATAATTATAATGGCCATATTGATCCCAAATATCGGAGCATGCACAACAACATGGGAGAGCTAGAGAAGCCATCCAACCATGGTATAAGGAGAAATTGGGTTCATTGATCCCATAGGGGTGTGAATAGGCATGTTCAATAAGTGTTCTTAGAATGCATAAAGGTTCTTGACTACACAGCACAATGGTGTGGGGTAGCTCATTAAAGGACATGAATTTCTTGTGCTCTGAGTTTTGAACCCCACCATTGGATAAAGAATGCATAAATAATATAATTGAATATAAATGATCATGTAACTAAATAAATTCTTGATATTGTATTGGATGATGGAAAAAATTATCATTCATTAAAAATTTAATACATATAATGATAGTTGCTCGATCAACTAATTATGCACTGTCTAGTCGAATCAATTCCCCATCTTCAACCACCCAAAGCTAAATGGATGTCATATCATTTTAATTTATTCATGTAATAAATGAATATCCTATATCATTCTTAGAATGAGATTTTTTATATCTCCATTAAAATTATTAAAATCATCATGGTAGGATTCTGTTAAGCTCCTGTGATGAAGGGTTCCATGATCATGTTAGAGATTAATGAAAAATGTAGTTATATTTGGATGTTTGTGCACCCAATATGAATTGATGAGTTTGAAATATACAGATGATATTGTTCTCATAATCACATGTAGATGAGGGATATTTACAAAATAATATACAACATAAATCATGGAGTCACATAACCTATATATGAAGAATATAACAATACTGGTATCAATAATCATTCAGAATATCATAGAAAGTACATTATTCATGGTAATTTATGTTAGTGAAATATAACAAAGGAGGGTTGTGTAACACTCCTATGTTATAAGAATATATGAGGCTCATAGATTATTCATCTCTTTTCATTTCCTTTCGAATGATCTCATTTTATGAAAAAAATCATATCTATGTTTTTTTACATAAGGAATTGGTTTCTTACATTAGCCACATGTATATGTGAAGGAAGGAACCAGAAATCTCATGACTATCAATATGTGAGATCCCAAAATCCTTACATTTTTTTAGAATATGAAACATTCATGTGAGTTTATATTATTCTCATCAAATCCATGGAGAACATGTTCCCTAAACCACTATTATTCCATGAATAAGATCAATTCCATGAAATAAGGCGTGAATAATTTACTCATTTTGTTATGAAAAGTTATACTAGTGATTGCGGAACATAAATTATCCACGAAGATCAAATATCACATACAAATATGTTAACAAAAAAGGGGATACTGCATTCGCTATTTATACATGAAGAATAGTGAGAAGTATCACAAATATTTGAGTTTCATAATAGTTGAGATAATCGTGTGATATAATAGGGAAATGGTCATGTACATTAGAAATAAATAGTATGTTACATAGGATATTGTGAAGGAGATAAATAATATTAATGTGTGAATATACCTTGTTTCTGAAAAGGATAGTGAAATAAAAATAATGAAAATATTGTAGTCACTGCATGCATACGTGAATGTTTCGACACATTAGATGTTAAGAAAAATATAAAAAATGTTCTGAGATATCAGATCCCTTTACATAAAATAATAAATGAAAGATATAATAAATATAATTTTTTAATATAAAATAAACATATAATATGATTATGGTTAATACTGTTTCTGTTGAGGAGGGCATGTAATTTATCCTACATACACATGAAAATTCTTGAGAAGGTCATTATTGTTAATGTAATGAATTAAAATTATTAACTTCATTAAGATGAAATTTAATCAATACATAGTTTTTTTTAAATTATTATTTATGTAAGAGGTTTTATGAATTCTATACCACATCATATTATAGTATGTCTGTGATTCGAAGATGAATATGTGAGTGGCCAATCTGTATTATGATGAATGTATTTTGGGTTTTGAATAATTATGAAATTAGAGATCCAGTATATACTAATGTTGTATACACTATAAAAAGATTAAATATTAATAGTAGATTCATATTCTCTTCTAGGAATAAGAATGAAATATTCATTTCTGATGCAGTGTAAGTAAAAGAGTTAAGAAGATGTATATATATGAACAAAACAAACAGAAACATCGGTAAGATGTATCAATTTGTGGAAAACTATCTATGTTTTACAAAATACTTAAACCATGAATGTGAATATTTTATTTAGTGAATGTATATATAATGATCAAGGTGTATTTTGTTGAACGATATTTTCACTAGTCCATGGATGGGGATTGTTTATATCCCCCCATCCAAAAGTTTAGGGACTCATTAATGGTAAGGATTATCTTCTATAGACCCCACTATATACGGATTCTCAGTATGGTGTTCAATTGAAGTATTGTTCATCAAAATAAATGGAATGCACTAGATTATATAATTGAGTAGTTAACATTGTAAAAATTTCATCTTATATATTTATATTCCGTCCTATACAAGCATGAGGCAAATAAAACAAAAAGAGTTAATTGATATCCTAATATATATAAGAGGGAAATGGGTAATATGTTAGATAATGGAAAACAATAATAACACAAATTCCCCCCATGTGTTAAGAATATCCTATAATTTTCCTATCACCAAGGGTAATTAACTTAATAATGAATATATGATGTCATGATGATCAAGTAATATAATCCATAAAACATAAATATGGGGTTATTTTCCCAAATATACCTCTTAAGAGGTTAACATTTTCTATCCTATGATAAGATTAACATGATAAAAATTCATAGATTCTAATAATTCATCAGTATTTTCTATTGGTAATATATTCTGTCAAATTTTCAAGGTTATTATATGAGGATAACCCACCATAGAAAATATATATGAGATTTTAAGGGGGAAATGTTGATGCCTATCTAGGGTTGTAATCCAAAATAGTCCACTAATATTTTAATTATCATGGAGAACTATTATTTCCCACATAACAAAATCTTAATGAAGATAAATCCACATAAAACTATAATACATACCAGGATATTATTCTATATTCTTAATTTAAATAATGAAATTTCATTAGTTTTAATCATATCTCATTTGTGATACATGACAATGATGTTGAAGGACACGATAAGGATTCATCTATTTAAAAAATGTTTCAAAACTAATTCCATAAGGTGTGTTTGTGTACTTAACATCAATGTTTGGATCATGATTTGAGGGATCCACTAATTTGATGAAAAATTGCTAATCAAAGGACCCCAAACCAATGATAATGGAAAATTTAATGATATTTATCAACAAATGACCAAAATATCCCAACCTCTCACCGTTTCAGTGATTATTAGTCCAGTTAAATATTTATTTATATATATTTAAGGTGATTAATGTAAGGGTAATCATAACAAATATTCCTCCTATATAAAAATTATTGGATAAGAAAAAAACCAATGTTTTTGGGGAATTCACTCAATGTGAGGGAAATTTTCATAATGTTAGAGTATAGTCTAAACATTTTTTTAACCCTTGGACTAATTAATTATTTTATTTATACCCAAACACTGAGGAGTATTAATAATATCCTCTATTTAGAAAAAAAATCAATTTTACAAAGAAAACTAATATATTATATCTCATGTATGATTAAAAAAATATGTGGTTTGTCTGAATATATCTAGTTTTTCATCATATAAATAATCTAGCATCCACCCATGTGAATTTACCTTCGTAGCTCCATAACCCCATCATTATTTATTCTACCAGGATGGAATTTATTTTGGGTCAAGGCATTCTAGGTAAAATATATATAAAATTATGCCCAAAATGGATGGACATGACTCTTAATCATCCCATTAATTGAAATCCCACACATCAAATATTAAATCATATTTAAGTTATAGAGAATCAAATCATGTGTATCCTCTATTAATATGGTGTAAGAATCTATATAAGTGAGTGAGATAAATAACAATAAAAATTCCCCTATATCATAGGTCAAATCTCAGAATTCTTATATATATTCAGCTTTTGGTAAGATAAAAAATAGACGGAGAAGTGTAATATTGTTAGGACATCCCCCATTTAATTGAGGATGTTTTATCTATCTATAACTATTAGATCAAAAAAATTCATTTTGTTATAGAATAGGATGTGTGTCCAATGTATGTCAATGCCTCCATGGGTCCTGAGGAATAGAAGACATACATATCCTTCCTGAAGCTGTATTGGGACATGGTTTTATGAATTTCTACAAAGATTTATGATTCGGTTCCCTAGTTTTATAACAATTATTTTGGTCTTCCTGAAGGACAATAGGGTTATAATAATATGTGAGGAGAATTCATCTAACTCATGTTGTGAAAGTGGAATTCATAGTTGATAACCTCATTAAATACAACATCATTTAGGAATTCAAATAACTAAAACATCTAAAAAACATCATTTATATAGTAATGATAAATATGAATATTTGGGAAATACTTGATTTTAGGGACCACAATCATATAATTATAAAGGTAACATTTCAATAATGAATACAAAACCTCATTTAAAAGTAACAACCATCTTCCAAGACCCTCCTTCACAAATGAATATTTTGGACCTTACCAGATCCATATGGACACTAAATATAAGGTGTAAACTACATTTAGAGCACCAAATGGGTATTGAATTATCAAGTAATTGAATTATACTTGAATAATGATAGAACCATATATCAACATTCCATTTGTTTTATTTCGAATTTTATTTTGGAGATAGTTATTGAGTGCAATGTGAATTATCTATTAGTCCATTATAAATAACACTATGATCGTATTATAGATTAAAATATTGTTTTTATTAAACAAAATCAATATAGAAATAATATAAGCCCTCTGAAATATTATTTCTTGTTAACATAATTTATGTTAATCAACATATTCTTATTCCACCAGGTCCCTTAGGTCTACTAAGAATTGGCTATGGTGTTCCTTGATATGACACCACTTTAAAATATCAATGAAATGTGTGAACATAGATGCTAGCTAAACTAGATTGGGATCTTTTAAACACTTAATATAACAAATTAATGACATTTAAAAACTAAATTTAGATTAATGTAACATATTTATTGTCTAAGGGTTCCTAAAACACATGGAGGTCCTCAAACAGTATCTCATACACACACCAATCATTATTCCTATTGTAGAAATAATGCCACTATTCTATTATGTTTCATTCAATGATTGATCACCAAGATAACATCATATATATAATTATGATATAGGTAAGGAGAATAATTAATATTATATCAATAGAATAAGAAATGACATAGAAACATGATCCACTAACATCAAGAATAACTTCCTTGAATTAATATTCATAATACAAAAACTATGTCACTATTTATTGAACAATATGGTCTATTTGTTCTATCTCATGGATATACTAAAACATATCATTATTATATTGATTATAAATACATTTATATATTGATGGATGATCATTCAATAATAGATTGATAATTTATTTTTGGACTCTGACGCTATTCAAGTTATAAAATATTTATGATATCCTCAAAGTAAACCATATCATATGGATGTCAAAATTATACCAAAATCACCATAATTATGATATTTATTGCATCAATTAAGATTCTCATTTTTGGAAGATATATTTTGATATATCCTTTAGAAGCCACAATAGATGATATATTAAAACCATGAATCATTGCATAGTTGGTTTGGGATTTGGTCTCTTCTCCCTAGTTATGGGTGTTCCATGTTCGTCATTCATGTTATTAAATTATTACACCATAATTTAGGAAAAAAAGTTCCCTCAATATATGTTCATAATTATCCTTTTAGATACCATTAAATCACTTCAGTGTAAAACATTTCATATAGTGTTTGATCATGTAAATTAGTGATGAATATGCTATTATATTCAATGTGCTGAACACTTTTCTCTATTTATTTGTGATGGTCGATAGTTTAATTACTATTATAGGAAATAATATCTTAAATATATTGATTCTTTAATTTCCAAAAAGACATGTTTTAGAAAATATACATATCCATGTAGATCTAGATTAACATGTAACAATTATTCAAATTACACGTAATGTGGTAATATCCCATTTTAAAACACATAATCTAGAAGAGATTAAGGATGTCAACTAATCCATTGATCATTATGATCCTAAATTATTTTCAAACAATGTAATAATGTGATATATATATATATATATGTCCTATAATAGGGAACTTTAAATATGATAATCTCAATTTATATCAATACAAAAATGAGAGGATCCACTATTTGATGGAAAATTTAATACATATTGAAAACACATATTCCAAGATAGAACATTAAAAATGTGGATCTAATATATTTTTCAACAAATACATTAAATATTGATAAACACATAATTTGATAATGTTGGTCTATGATGGCTCATATGGATCCCATAAATCTAGGAACCATCCACTCCAATAGAATTAGGATACATGGATATTAATATAACAACAGTGATATAAGAACCAATGGAATTTTAGAATATTTTTCATCATTATATGTGCATTTAAACATTGTTTATCATACCCCATAGTCATATTATACTACCAAATAATCATAGCTATTTACCATGTTGGTTTAGGATTTCATGGACATATATCACGAAGCCTTATCTAGGAAATAAAGGTATAAACTTACTTGTACTTTCTCATGTAAATAGGATAATGAAAAACAACTTAATGATGTTAAAATGATGGATATCATAGATATTGTGAAGTCTTATATCGATTCCAATTTTTTTTCCATAACACAATATCGATAAAAAACTATACCTTCTTCTATCATTCCAAATTGAAGACTCTAAATGTGGTGTATAACCCACTTTTCAATAACACATCCTATTGTCATGATAAAATGAATTTTTTTATTAAGGCCATAAATAAAACTCTAAAAAATAATCTATAATATAACTTGGTTTGTTAATTTTTTTTTGCTGATATTATCTTATATTCTAGGTTGTAATATATCACTATGGATGACATTGCTTTGTAGGTGACAACATATTTTTTATATAGAGTTGATGTTTTCCCTCCCAATAAGGTTCAACAACAATTACATTGTATCCATATGAAAGTATTCCTAAAAATGAGTGATCTCTGGTCATTATAGAATAGATCAAATGTGAATATTAGAAATGGTTGCACACAATGCTAAAACTATAGGGTAATCATAAGTGATATGCATAACTCTTCAACAATGAATATTTTTGTTGATCGTTCATCAATAGAGAATGGGTACAATCCCTTATAACTCCCATGATTCCATGCAATATGTATCTAAATACTAATATAAAATTGAATGGTACTTATTTCATTTAATTAATTTATTCAAATTGCTCATACACCTTTATCATGATTTATAAATAATGTATTACACCCACCACCAAGGTATGTTCTATAAATAAATAAATATCTTGATATCCTGATTGGTTCATCAATGTACTATCTCTTTGACTATAAACTACATATCATCAAGATCCACAATGAATAACATTAAGTTTTATAACACTTACACCCTTGTAGCATAATGATTAATATCATATCCAATGCCCCAACTGTATTTTTTTTAAAATGCACTGAATAAATTATATTCCAAATAACTGTATGCATCTTGTAATTGGTCCATGTTTTATGGAAAAAAGTTTCAAAACATTCATATTTTAGTAGCATGAACTTAATCTACCAGTCTCATTAGTCCCCCCTGCAAGAAAAAAATTTCATAGAGATATCCATCCCATAAGTCTTTATTTCTCCTCACATTAGTGAAAAACCATTATTAGGGTTACAGATACATGTATCCCTTTAATGAGACCTACAATAATGATAAATCAACCTCATTTTCAAGAAAATGATCTCAATTTAAGGTTTTTCTAGATTAACACTACTACATATTAGCGTTGGGGTGGGATCACAGATGTTCCCCATGCATGTGATATATGTTTTTGTGATAAAAAAACATGATTTTCACACTAGAATTTTCACCAATAAAACCATCCGAAAATTAAAATTCCATAATTTAATAATCCAACACATGTAATGTAAAATAATACATAACAAATACCATTTAGTATTTCAATTATATAAAATTATACAATACAATTCACTAATATAACCTCTACCATTCACATCATGTTGATATTACTCTGATTATATAAGATTCTACTTAATCCATAATAAGCCACCAATAACTATCATAATTATCAATAAAATATTTTATTTTTTATGTATTGAGGCTAATAAATGTGCCTATATGCTAGGGAAATAAAATACACAATTATTTAGATCAGATTATGAATAATAAGTATCTTTTTACTAATACAATCATAATATAGGCATGAACTATGTAACATGAAAAAATCAAATAGTCATAATAATTATTTAATCAAAAGAAACATTGGTTATAATATAAAAATGATTGAAATTAATTGTAGGGATAATAATTTGTGACATATTAATAATGGAATTTATATATTTAGACAACATAAACATATCTTCATGACCTTTTTTCATGAAAAAATACATATATATGTATTGATTACAAGAAATAACCCAACAATCTTGTCATGTGATACATACATATTCATTGATGGGATATATAAATATAGACATCATCCATAAATAAAAATGTTTAATAGATTCACCAAATGAAATTAATTAATAACAATACTATACATTACAAATTTTTCATTATAGATCAATGAAAACCTATATTGGAATAATAGAGAAATGGGATGTTAATATATTCCCCATCGATGAACAAAATAACATGAACATAATTCATCTAGAGAAATATTATTTATGTTATTATTTTGTATCAACCCAATTTTAATATTATATAATCGAAGGACTCAACTATAGAAAAACAACACCTTCCAAAGAATAGCACATTAAATTATATGACATCTGAGGGGATCAACATGTATAGTGTTTTCCACATTGACTACAATCCACCTAAAAAATATTCTGAAAATATATTGAAGGTACACTATAAAACATAACTCCCATGTAGTTAAAATCAAATTTAAAATTAATATAAATCTAGAATAATAATGGTAATTTGTTTTTTATAAAATTTTTATAATAATTTCATAAAAAGGAGAAGGTTATGAGTAGATTTAAAAATAAGTTTTTAAAGATTAAAAATAGAGAAATTTGAAAAAAAATATTTTAAATGAATAAAAAATACATCCATGAAATTTACATAAAGTTATATATTACGATATGTGGAGTTGAAGAGAAACATATTAATGTGAAATACAAATATGTTTTTATATTTTTAGAACACTATTTTCAAGACACACATTATAATAAAGCATAATGAGGCTTTCTTTTTGAATAGAGGTAATTTGAAATTAGAATTCCATATGTGAAAATATATATTAAAATATTCAAAATATAAGATTAAATTATTTTTGGTAAAACATTATATAGTCAAGAATGAAAACATTCATAAAAGTGGACAAGCATTGTTCATAAAAAATTGGCGTTTCTATAAAGAAGTAAACTAGTATAAATAAAATTATTGGTATCAAAATCCATCAAATATAAGCATGTGATAAAGTAGTTAATGTACATAATGAAATAAGTGTTGGAATTATATAATTCGGTAATATGGTTCAATCTACCCAATATATAATAATAAATTTCATGTTGAATGATCATAACTCAAAAAATAGAAATTAAATTTTCAGAACACTTATGAATTTTGTAACACATAGATCAAAATGGATTGTAGGATAGATTCATGAAATGTATATAAAATCCCATACAAGAAACATTAACTACAACTGTATAATCCAATTGGGTTTTATGTACACTGTGAAAAGGATATGTTGGTTCAAGATATGAATACATTCCTTAATGGAGGTAAATTGATACAATAATTTTTTTACTTATTAGTTATGAAATATATATAAGTTCAAGAGTTTCCCATGACTGTACATTATCATTTTCTCATGTATAGGGAGTTTGAAAAGTTAACCCCGATAAAATATTTCTTTCATTATGAATAATTATTTTATTTAATATTTAATAATTTTTTTCTTAAAGAATATTTCAAAACATATTATATGTAAATGAATACCTTTCATCTAGGATGTTGGCATATCTTGAGAAACTGCATCATAATTTCAATTGATGCACATCATGTGTCGTGTTATATATATCTAAAAATATATATTTACATGACTCTATTTTTTGAAACAATGAAAAAATGACATACTGTTATATATATATATATATTTATATATATATATATATATCTGTGTGTGTGTGTGAAATGTACATTATCAAATAAATATTATGATATTATTTAAAAAAATAATCTTTAATATATATTGATATAAATAGAAATATTTTCATGGGAATATTTATATATATATATTATAATATTTTTACAATGATTTTCATATATATATATATATATATATATTATCGATTTGTATGAAAAAAATGGGTTATGGAAGACAAAATCATTGAATATAAGGAATTAGGGAGTTGGGCATAGAATAAATGAAATAGTACTGAATGAAGCATTTAATTAATAGAGGGGTATAATAGATTTTATAGATATGAATAAAAGGAGAATAAAGTAGGGATTTTGATAACAAAAAGTGAAAATGTATTAAATAATGATTCTTGAGTTTTATGAATCAAAGGGGGTTTTAGAATTAATACCATTAGAGTTATTTATGATAATATTGTTGAAAATATATTATATAAAATACCATAATTCATAATCTTTTCTCTACCATATCTACCAAAAAAATGGATCTATTCATCGTTTGATCCGTTGAATTCCACTTGTTGAGTATATGGTAATCTCATAGTTTGTTTAAATTGGGGTCACAGCTTATTCTATAGATTTATTTAAATATGACTTTTTCAATAATATTGTTAATAGTAGAGAATCATAAAATTATATCTTTCATTGGATTCAATTTTCTTATGGATTAACATCCCGTTATGAATCTCCCTATACAGCTGAACCATCCTACATCTCACATTAAATCTAGGTTGTCATGTTTTTCCATATAGTTCCATGTCGATCCATGAAAAAAATAGTTTTTCATATAGTTTGGGATCTTAAATGGAGGCTGTGGATCTACATAGTCTTCTTCTTTTATAATTTGAAAATATAATAGTATCAGTATTTATATTCTACTATATAGATTAATGTTATTTACCATAATAATATAATATTATAAAAAATAATTTCATGACGCAATATTGAATGATATCCATGTAATACTAATAGGTAGGATAAAATGAAATCAATGTAATTATGTTGGAGAAACAATAATATTACATGAATTCAAATAAAACGTAATCCACATATGGTGAAAATTAGATTAGATAATTATTAATATAATTGGAATTATAAATATGAACTTCTATGATGAAATTTGTAAGGTATACATTATTTATGATTATTCCAAGAATATAATTTAAGAATGTATCATATGCACTAGGTAATAATATTTTATAATCTAACATATTATCATAACATGATGAATAAATAATCAATACCTTATGGTAGAATAATGATAAATATTTTTAAAAATTATATAGGATAGAGAAAAGGATAATCACATTACTTTTATAATATTTACTTGATAAAATAATTTTGATTGCATTCTAAATTTATAAACAGCTTAAATAATTGTGATTTTAATTTTTTTAATAATTTATTAATATGAATGAACTAAAATATGAGTTTTTTTCCATGATGAAAAAATAATTAAAAAAATTATATTTATCACAATTTTCAGCTTAATTGATAAAGTGAATACATAATTCCTGAAAAAATATATCATTTAATCTATGTGTTGTAATTATTGTAATATTTATTATTTATATTTTTCAAAGTATATAAAAATATTACATATTTGATATGATTATAAAATGTTATAATTTTTTTAAAATTAGTGAATTGTACGCATTTTCTCCTATTGAAATATAAATATTCATGTTTGGATAATTTGGATGTTTGATCAAATGCCTTTCAGATATGAATCTTTTATTTCCTATAATATTTAAATGATAGTGTAATATCTATTGTTATTGTTTTTTATTATGGTTGAAATAATTGGATATTAAATACGATTCTAATGACTAAAAATAATTCTTATTAGGTATAGGAATGATGAAATGATTATAAACGTATTTTATCATTTTTAAAGAAATCATAAGGTAGAATACAAAATTTAAAAAATGAAATTTTGATATAGAAATTTACAAGATTGGATATGCAAATATTATTGGTTTAATTAATATATTAATTAATGATACATTTGAAAATAATAAGATTTCATAAATAATACCTTTGAATATAATCTAGAAAAATATTTATTGATAAATGTTGTAATTCCTTTTCTTACGTTATCGATAGGTAACTTGAATTTACTAGAATAAAATTAAATATAATAAATTTTTAAATGATCTATATATATGATATGATTAAATATTAACCATTTTCGGTTGGGATAGTTGCAGTGGATGCCTCAAAATATACTAGTGGCATGAGGTCCTATTATGAAGATGGTAATATTGGCTTGGTATGTAGGATGAGATGTTGTGTTCAGTGGTTTCAATGTGTTATCTGTGACTAGTAGAATTAGAAAAATATAGGTTTGATTTTATTTATTAATGGTGGGTTTATTTCATGGTAATTAATCATCTTGATTAAGGGAATAATGGAAACATATTTTTATATAATGAGTTTATAAATGTTGGAAGAAATTGGATGTTACACACTAGTTGTGTATATTTTATGTGATTCATTAGAAAATTTACTTGTGTTCACTAATGACTATGAATAGATAAATGAATAAGTGAAATGATAGGGGTGGTTATTAATAATTACTATCTAAATATTATACATTTTATGTTGTATCTTTACTATCTTTCTTTTGAATAAATTTGGGGCCTGGGTTTAGAACACATGGCCGAATCTTCTTGGTATATTAGAAATGAATTTATTATTTCATCATAACTTATATCAGTGAAATAAAATTATAATCTATGAAATTATAATGTTAAAAATTAATAATCGGATAATAATGTTATTCAATGTATATTCCATTTTATATTCTTATTTGATATTTTATCCCGTGTAGTGGAAATCGGGTGTGCCGTGCAATATTAAGAGTAGATTAGTCTAGGGTGAGGAAAATTTAACATAGATTGATAGTGATACTTCTATATATCTTGTTGGATTTGTGATTTCATATTCTATCCCATGTATGATGGTAGTGTACTAACCCTGAGTGGACAATCATATGGCCTTTTACCCAAAATCTAGTTTAGATAGGAACAGATGGTTAAATACCACATCTGAACTCTATCCCTTCTCCATGTAGTTGTATGTACTGGTAACAATTTTTATCCGTCATCATTTTGTTATGTAGAGTAATGAAATGTATTGTATTTATTTAACAGTCATATATCCCCAGATAAAGTATCCAAATAGTTATTATAGGTATGTTCTGTACAGTATGTGATGACATGAGTTACAATACACTAGATATTTATTATTGTGGATCCCAAATAGAGTTCGGTTACTACCTATAAAGGTAAAATGGGATGATGTGATGATGTGATCCAAAAAATAGATGTTATGATACATAGACCATGCATCTTTTTTATGGATTATTTTAGAGATAGATGGATAAGGGAATGTTACATTGGGGAAGAGCATAATCCCAAAGGGGAAATGTTACTGGGGTGACACAATTATTATTATATTGTATGATCCCTTATATGAGATACATTACTGGAGATATCCCTAGTGTGGCTGGTAAAAGAATATAAAACTGCTGATGTTATGATTTGGTCTCATTTGTTTATTCACAGAGCTTTAGAATGCTTTTTTTAATATTACACGATAGTTTGTTGGTTGGAACCTACATTGTAAATTTTTATGCTCCACTATGTAAAAATAAACTATTTTTTAAGAAATAAGCATCTAGTTTGTGACCGATCAAAAAATATGTATTTTGATGAGTTGTTTGGAAGCTATATGGGATTTGATGTAGCTATCAAGGCTTGTCTTTTTGGTTTCTTATTACTATTTGGTTGTACAAGTCTTTTATTACATTACATGCATAAATATTGGATATTATTTATGTTTTTTAGGATCAACAATTTTTTTATGGTCATTTTATATTATCTTTTGATTTTCAAATATTAGGGAGTAATTCATCCAATTTTTGTGTAATATATACTATTATTTCTTTTCAACAACCCAAGGAATTGACGATGGGATTCTGGCATCATTATGTCACATTTATTATTACCATCTCAAAAAAGGTAAATTAAAGGGGGTGAGGATATATTGGAATAAGACCTTAGGATTGATATATTAGATAGATTTTTGAGTTATATATTGGTGAGGATGCATGAGTTGGTTGGGAAACACATTTAGTATATCTTATCAGGTTCATTAGATAAGAGGTATCTGCTAGGACATTATATTTTGGGAATGACTGTGATCAGATGCAAGAATATTCGTGGTTATTAAATATTCTAAGTGGATTTATTTTACATTTTGTGTACATACCTACTAAATAATCATTTATTATGATTATATGTCCATATGTTTAATGTGGGATATGCAATTGGAAACTGATAAAAATGTCCTAACCAATGGAAGATGTGTAATCTATTTCACATGATATGAGTCCCTACAATTTTATCTTTAATAGTAATGTCCAAAAATAGATGTCCACATCAGTTCCGCGCTGAATATTTTCAATTATATGTGTTAAAAAATCCTTGTAGAGTAGATAATAACGACAATAGTGCATGGAAGAGCCCACTCCAAGAGTTCCAATTCAATAATATGTAGAAGTATAAGGTCTCTACATCGGATCATGGTATAGAGTTCTAGTCAATGGTGATGTTGATATCATTCTTACTGAATTGAACTCACAATTGAGGAAATGGATAATTTTTCTATGAGGATGTATTGTGGTTAAGGGTGATAGTGTTTTTTCCAATCTATTAGAGTTTTTTATTAGTTGATTGTTTTTTAGGGGAAATTTCAATGATATATTTTTAGGCCGAGTCTCGATTCATAATGGTACATGTGTGGCATCTTATACAATGAGGTTTTGACCTCTATGGTGGTATTTATAAGATATTATACTAGGGTGTTGAGAGAACATTAAATTTCTTTTCCCTGATCCTTTTTATTATTAGCTCTATGAAGGAAATGTGCATGATTTTCTTAATTAATCAATTTATATCACATTAGAATGAGTATAGGTAAACCTCCTCATTCCATTTATTGAAACCTGTATAATAAATCCTAGAACCATGATCATATTTATCACTTGATCCAATAGATTAAAAACCACACCTATTAGCCTTCAGATACATTAAGAATAACACATTCTCCATGCCTAGTGTTGAGATGGATATGTGGTTCTGATAAATGTGTTTGTCTTTTCTTGCTCACGTATTTCAATATCATTCGTGTTGGTACTTTATTGGGTATTTGAGGTTGGGATAAAATTTATTCTCTCCTAATTCTCCTTTTATCCCAATTGGATATGGGTTATTATCATCATGTGTATTCCTTCCTATTCTCTCAAGCATAGTGTGGTGGATATTTTATCTGAGGAATGAGTTTTAATATTGTTTTATTTATATTAATATACATGTTGTATACACATTGAATATGATATGAGACCTAGTTATTAGAGAGGAGAATACTGTATATTTTCTTTAACTTAATCTCACATAGTTTTGGATTAATTACTCCAATTTTTTTTTCTTGAATTTTAATTTTATATTCTAATGGTCATATATGTGACATTGTTTATGAAATTGATGTGTCCTTCTGTGGTTATATTATTGGAAGGGATTTCTATAGTACCTGTAATGTGTGATATAAAATTTATTATATGAATATTGTGTACACATCACCCATCTTGATGTGTTATATTACAACACATTTTTAAACCCTAAGGGCGATTTAGTTCCACCAAAAGTAGATAATATCATTGCGTTGATGATATGTTCCATTGATTTTAATGAATGTTATCACAATATTTATGATTATTGTGGTGCTCTTGAATACTTGGGAACATTAATAGGTTTTCATATAAAACTCTTTAAGTAATGGCATGAACATATTGTAAATGATAAATAAAATGGTGATCCATTTATTTTATTTCATTATAGTACTGCTTAAAAACAATTAGTTAAAAATTGAAGAATAATTTAAAATAAAAATAAAGTGGAGAGTTTAAAAATCATTATTCTCATATAATACATGGTATTGTTACATTTTAGTTAACCATTTTTTCAATGTATTTTGTATTAAATATATTTCTCTAATGATATTTATAGTGCAATGATAGTTTAATAAAAATAATTTGATGAAGTTATGTATCTTTCTAGTATACGAATGTTATTATTGAAATCATTTTATATAAGGAATGTTAGATATCAAGATTTGAATATTCTAATATTTTAAATTTGTTTAATGTTAATAATAATATGTTTTTACAATATTAGTTCATGGATTATTTAATGAATACATTTCAATATTAATTAAATTGGTTAATTTGAAAGACATTAATATTTGTTTTATTATTTTAAAATTAATTTTTTTGGGGAAAAATTTTAATCATTTTATCCTCGTAGATCTATCATTGATTTGTTAAAAAATGTGTTAGACATAATTAGTTTTGTGGTAACCAGTTTTCATATATAAAATTTTGGTAGTTTTATAAAAAATTCATTTATTTTATAATATTTTTTATATTTTATATTATTAGAATCCAATGAAAATTTGATGAGGCATATTAATGAAAACATTTAAAAATTAGTTTTAATTTAATTATTATTAACATGATTTTTTAAAAATTAAGAAAAAGCAGTATAATGTATCTTCTTGTAGTATTTTAATGTTTTTATTTGTATTTTGTGTCATCTTGTTAGGATATGAAGAATTATAATTTTTTTCCAAGTATTCTTTTTCTATTTATAATGGATTGTTAATTTTGATTACATATTAATATTATGAATTAATAGTGAAAAAAGTATTTCTAATCCTTCATATGATTGGTATATTTTTATTTTTTAAAATTTTTCACGTCACATGATTTATGTTCTTATATTGAGATGTATCTCAAAGATTGGTCTTCAAATTTCAAATCTTTATTCATTTTTTAAATTCTTTATGATTAGTATTGTTTTAGACGTACCTGATGTATGTGTCTGGGTATTCTTGAGCCCTTATGCTATCTTTTTCATAAGAGTATAGGGTTTATAATTTTATCCCCGAATTAATATTACATTTTTAATATTGGTCTAATAAAATATTTAATGGGATTTTTCTAAAAGAAATCATTAAAATATATTATAAACAATATGAAGGACTCTCATATGGTATCAATGACGATACAAAAACATTACATATTAATATAAATTTCACACATCATGATACACATTATATATATGCGTAGATGTATATCTAGATGAGTTGTGTTAATATCACGAATTTAATAATTATTTGTGTTACAGTATATTATGTGTGCATGTGTATAAATAATACATTATTTTGTAAATATTATTATATTATATGACAAACTAAGTGTTTTTATATTTATATATAAATACATATATGAGTGTGGGAATATATATATATATATATATATATATATATTAATGTACATACATATATTATACTGCATTTATTTATATATATATATTAAAATATTGTTTCAAAAAATATGTGGTGAACAATTAATCATATAGTGTAGGTAAGTGGGGATTTTGGCATGTATATAAGGAAATAGGAATGATTGAGGCATTAAATAAATTGAGGGAGAAACTTATATTTTAGATATATGAATAAAATCATAATTATTGGAGGATTTAGAGAAATTAAGTGTGAAAATGTGGGAAATTATTGATCAATAAGTTTTATGAATTTAATTTGTTCATATAATTGAAATCATTTTAATAAATAATGATTAATCATGTGAAAATAAATTATATAAACAACCCCTATTCAACAAATTATTTATAACATATCTCTATCAATATTAATCAGGTCATCACACTGTTTGTTCGGTAAGATTTTTCATGATGATTTTAAACGGATATTGTAGTTTCATTCCATATCAAATATGATTAATATTATAAATTTATTCATAAATTCCTATTTGGTTTATATTGAAAATAATCCAGAATAAAATAATTATTTCATTAATTGGTATTGGTCCTATGGCAGATTAACATACTGTTATGGGTTTTGTGATCGAGTTAAACCATTATGCAACTCAAAACGATTCTAGGTTGTCAGGGTTTTCCATGAAACAACATCTAGGGACCTATGAATGTTTTTTCAACTCATTTTATAATTCATTGATTGTGGTAAAAGGGCTGAAGGATATCCTTACTTTATGTTCTGAAAAAGGAATAGCATAAATCATTACATTCATATATTTTCATAAATTATATTTAATGTAATCAAAAAATAAAATATATAATTATATTATGAGATAATATTTATTGATAATATTGAAATTAAACATGTGCTAGATAAAATGAATGTTGTTTTATTATTTTGATGAAACATTAATATTCAAAAAATTGATATTAAATTTTTATTATATGTGGTGAAATTTGATTAAATAACATATCTATATAATTTGAATTATATATGAAGAACTACATGTTGAATGATGACATTAAATATTATTTATGATAATTCCAATAATTGAATTTATTAAATTTTCAAATGTATTAGGAAATAATAATCGTTAATATATTGTATTATCCATATAAAAAGAAATATAAAAATTCTACATTAATTATTAATTATAATTTTTTTTCTAATATAATCAAGGATCGAGAAATGTCCAATTGAATAGATTCTTGAATTAGTGTTGCATAAAATCAGAGTTAACACATGTTGTAGTGATAAACTCCTTAATGAGTGTTTATGAAAAATGTATTTAAAATTTTACAAATTTTATAATTGAATGTGATTGTCGCTTTCAAGTGGAAAAATATTTTTGTTTTATCGCAATTTTTTTTAGTGCATTCGAGGACATAATTGATGAATTACAAAGATATATATATCAAAATAAATTATTTTTATCTTTTTTACCTTATTATTTGTTTTCTAAAAAATAGTGTTTCATCATTAGAATTTTATTCATGATTGTAGAATATTTTCAAATGTTAATATTTGGTTAAATTTTGGAACTATAAGTAATCTATCAAGAGGAAATTTATATTCATGTTTTAATATTTGATATATCTGATCACATGATTTTGAGATATAGTTGTTTTATTTATGTGACATTTACTAGATAATGTGATAGTTATCACTGTAATTTTAATGAATCACTGATATTCAGGTATATTATATACAAACTTAATGCTGAGATTTCTGGGTTATATTAAAAATCAAATGTTGAACTATTGATCATTGAGATTATATTTAGATTAAAAACCTCTTGTAGGGGTTATTAAAATCAAATAAATTTTATTTATCCTTTTAGATTTAAATGGTATGAGATAATGATATTAATTTTTAATTTAATATATAAATTAAATAAACTTAAAAAATTAATAATTCATTAAATCGTGATTTTTGGGTCAATCATACAAGATATGGTTTGATAAATGCTGGGATGCCTTGGTTTTTTTTCTAATAGTTAAATTGAATTTTGGTATGGAATAAAACATTTAATACATATTTATTCAATATGGATTTAGATCCTCTATATTATTAAATATTCACCTTGGGAAATTGTACTAAAGGATGTGGATGCCTGAGGCCTTGACATTGGCATGAGGTGCATGTTATGATGATAACAGTTGTTGAATTGGATCTTAGATATTAATTTATGTTTATGGGTGTTATGGGGGAACCAAGAATGATAGAATGAGTTAATGTGGGATCTATCATTTTTTCCAAAATTTGGCTGGCATTTTAGATAAAAATTTATAGTTTAATTGATCGATGGTCAAATGTTTTTATATCTTTTATTTCAAAATATTGGAAAAAAAGAATATTAGGCACCATAGTTAATCATTTTATGTGGTATCATGGGATATGACTTTCTGTACCAATATGATTAATAAATTATAACAGTGTTCATATAATAACATGTTTGGTTCATTATTCCAATGATGTCAATGAAATACAATCAAATAAATGAAAATAATTATTAGTGTAATTAGTAATTAACACAAAGGATTAAAATATTAAACATGGAAATAATAATTGTAGTATTTTATTATAGGATAATAAATTAATAAAAAGTATATTGGTCTTTGTATTGTTATTATATATCATAGAATATGTATTTGTAGTTGGGAGTATCATAAAATGTTAATGGCAGATAATTCATTGGATTTTTAGTCTCTGAAAGTGTGGTTCTATTCAAAATATATATAATCAATGTATTTTTATTTATTATAATTCCCCACCTAGGATGGTTTGGAGACAAACAACCAATGTATGATTGAGGGTTTCTATCCCAACATCTCTGTTGTTGAGTAATATAAAGTTGAGTACCCCCTTTCACCTGGATCTCTTCTTCTAGTAGTATTATATATTGTTATTAACATTAGTTATCATTCCATTTTTGAGCCCGATAATTTCTTATGGTCATTTCACACCAATATATCTTTATATACAATATACTAATGATTATTATAGGTAGGCATTGTATGGTTTGGGGTTTATTTAGAAATAATACACATTTTATCAGTTGTCATGGATCTAAATAACTAATCAATTACAACATAGATGTGTGGCATGGGATTATAAGATGACATGATGCACAAAATACTTGTTATGAAACTTGGACTAGGTATCTTTGAGCTGACTACTTTTTGAGAGACATAGCTCAGGACATGGGATGTATTAGCAAAGTGGAATACCAATGGTGAAGTGGAAGTGGGGTACCTTTTTTATTATTATATTATACGATCACTTATATTTGATATGTGGTGATTTATATACATTTAGAGGATTTTAAAATAATAATAACCAGTTTTTTGACAAGTTGGTTTCAATAGATTACTCGCGGTGCATTAGTATTGTTCTTTTACATTTTTCTTGAATGGTTTCATGGAGGATAATACTAAGTATATATATTTTCCCACCCAACTTATATATAATATGTATTTATATTAATAAGGATCTTTTAGTTATTGAGTTAGATATTCCATGTTTGAGAATTACTAAAATAGATGTTTGGGAATTGAGGTCACATTCGGGGGGTTTCTTTTGGTTTTTTATTACCTATCACTTATATAATTTTTTTATGACAGTACACGTTTGTACCTGGTATCTTCTTTATCATTATTAGAAAAAATATTTTTTGGGTGTCTAATCAATGATATCAACTTATTATCATAAATATAGGGTAATGCGTCCCATTTGATTTAAGGATATACCCTCAGTGATTTTCACAAACCCATGGCCTATTGAAAGATGTCCTTGGGTTTCATTATGTCCCCCACTCACTTTCATCCCTATATGGGAAACTTTTTTTGAAGAGGAAGGGGAGGGGGAGGGATTTTATAAGGCCCCGGCCTTAAACCTTACTTAATATTGAATTTAATGAATAATTCACATTGAGGATCTTTTCAGGTTTAGAGTTTTAGAGAATGAGATCATAAAACATGTATTACATTCCACATTTAAGCAAAGTGGTTACATAAAAGATAGTATTAATTTTTCCAATCAACGGAAACATATTTAAAATAAAACATGGATTCTTTATTAACACTTCTTTGACACTGTCATCATATCATGTACCTTTCCCTTGACCAGTGAAAAACATTTCAAAAACATGGGATGAGCATAAAAAGCTCAGTAAGTGATATAAAAATATTGAAAGGAAACATGATTTCATATATACATAAGAATGAAATCACACTTTACCCATAAAACATAGGCACATTAACATACCTCCTAAAATCATTAATAGATCATATAAATCATAAGACATAATGGTAACATGAGGCATTCATAACATTCTTACGTAGGGAGTAACCCTTTTGGTTACGTTTGAAAAACCCATCACAGTATATTTCCTAAATTTATTCAGAGAAACCTTAATGTTTCACTCCTTCGTGTTACCCAACGCATTGGAGAGTTATATCAGGCTCACCCGCCCTTAGTTTATCACGGAACCACCTGTCTTCATAATAATGCCCAAGAACCACAACATAATCGTATCACATAAACATGCATAAAGGAAACATAAAATTTCCACCTTTCAATCACAAGATATCAATACAACACATTGATATAAAAACGTTATGAAAACCATTTTCAATACCAAAATAAAAGAAAAGTAAAACATGGTATTTATTTTTCTTTAAATAAAGTATGGCTTGTAGAGGAAGCCGAAACTCAAATAATGGTCATGGCGGCGGAGAATTCGTTGTCGCTGCAAACGTATGACAGAAAATCATTCCCTTTTGACATTTAGTAAATGCTTCATATAAAAAAGTTTCCTTTTGAATAAACGTAAAAGTAAAAGGGGCTTATACAGCGTATAAAATAAGGTTGTGTATAAAACAAAATATGCCTCAACGAAAGAAGATTTAGACGAAGTCCCATACCTCGTATCTGACTTGATTTGATCGTTCATTAATCTCCCGAATAATAAACTTGAGTTAATTTCTACTGGTTTAAGAACCTTTTTCAAGTTCATTATTCCTTTTATATCTCTTATTACCATATCAAGAACACTATGTTATTATTTTAGTTAATAACGGTCGTTTTAACGATCATTGGTACTTGAGTCAAAATATGCTCTTTATAATTACAAGTTTTTCATGTATCAATTATATCCAGAGTTATACTCATGATTTATATATCATATATATCATATGTATCCAGTATATACATGAATTTATAATATTACACAATGTTTAGAGGTAATAAATGAAATGCACCGTTCATGGAGACGGTAAGCCGTACGTACGCATGAACGCTACATTCATTTCTATTTCATATTTTATGGAATTAAAACATAATGACACATAATAGTATTTTAATTCCAGTATGGTATAATATATAATATCATTAAATATATCCTTTATACATACCACATATGGTATTAATGAATCAAATCACTTTGAGGGGGCGATAATCTGCACTTCCTAAAATGAAGATATCGCGTTTACTCGTAATGGTAACCATAAAGATATGCCATAAATAAAAAATACATAATCTTAAGTAAAACATAAACATATTATATATAATATATAAATATAGTGTCAACTTAATGGCCACCTTTGAAGGTGATATATGAGTGTTGAACAATCATCGTTTCGTGAGGCAGAAATTCTCCATCCACGGAAATAGTATGTTCTTTGACCATTAGATGTAGGTGTGTTTAAGTGTAGATCGAATCCTTATTATAAAAACATCCTAGTATATGGAAAATACTGGTGTTGTTACAAAAGAAATGAATAAAAAGAGTTTACGGGGATGGAGAAGCAAAATAAAACATAAGAACACAAGAAAAGACACTACCCTGAAATCAGGTAACTCTTTTTGATTTGAGCTCAAAGTCTTCCTTGGGAAGACTTATGCCCAAAGTGAGGCTTCTAGGAGTTATAGAGGGATGTGTAGAGAAAATATGGGTAGGGTTTTGCCGAGCCAAACGCTCTGGAAGTGTAGGTAAGGAGGTAGAGGTGGGGGCCTTTTATAAGAGGAGAGGAGGGGCACTCTTGAAAAAGTAAAGAAATGTTACTTTATTTTAAAATGAGTTTCGGATTTAAAAGGTCCCACATTAATATAATTCTAGGATAAGCTGATAAGGGTTCTAAATGCACCCATAAAATAGTTTTTGGACATGTTTAGGTCATATATGTTACATTATCATTTCATTTTATTTAAATCGTTAAATAATGTGGTAATCGCTGGATCACCATGGTGTCATAAATAATTTAATTTATATAATGTCTAAAAATTATAAAAAAATACTATGATGTAGGAAATATTTTTATCTTTCCAATGACTATTTATAGTCAAAAATCTGACTTGTATAACCCCATGTAAAAAATTTATTTGTAAAACAACTCATGTTTGTGTCATTTTTATTATAACATTAAATAAAAAGATATTAATGTCATTTTCCATCCAAATTGGCTCAATGGGGTCCCCAAGTTGACCCATGGATTTTCATGGTCGGCCTTGACACATACAATACGGTTAGGACATATTTCAAGCTAATCTCATATTATTAAAACATTATTCTTACCTTAAATTACACTAATTACCTCTAATCGCGATTAAAAACATAAAAGTTACTATTCACCAAAAAATTATTTTAATCCCATTGAACCACATTTTACTTCTTAATGACAACAATGTATGTCAGATTTTTGAAATTCAAACCACAGAGGTGGTAAAATTTCATTTAAACGAAAAATCAGTTTTTATAAGTACCACTTAGTAGTTTCACTATTCATCAATAATTGAAGTTTTCCAGAAAAAACCAAAACTTCACCCTAAGCTATAATTGATATTCTGAATTAAAAAATGCTGTATATTTTAAAAAAATTCAAAACAAAGAAGTTGCATTAATTAATTTAATAATTAATTCCCGCTTTCAGATTAAATAGCGTGTTTTTATGAAACAATAAGTATCAAAAGATTGACACTAGTTTAAGTCCAATTTCAAAGTGAAATTAATTCCAACGACCACTAGTGGATTAAATGGTAAAAATATATTCTAATTGAGCTTTAAAACCAATTCAAAATATAATCTAATCATATAAATAAATTATATTAAAAATATATTTTGAATTAAAATACAACATTTTTCACTATTAATTAAAAAAATAAACATTATCGTAAAAATACTAAAAATTCAGACAAAGTAAATTTTGATGTCTCAATAATAAAGAATAAGTTCATTTTGAAAAATAGAGCTTATAAAATTGTCAAAAGATAGATTTAAAACATGGTTTGCCATCAAAAGGCTGTAAAACAATCTTTTAAAAATATTAGTGTATTCCAGGATTAAGATTGGATTTATTCTCATTTTAAGCCTCTAAAACACTATATAATTCATTAATAGACATAGATAAAAATATCTATTATTAATTACTTACTTGGGATGTTACATCCTTCCCCCATTTAGAAAATTGCATCCCCACAATTCATTTACTTATATAATAAGTGGGGGTATTTATCCCTCATTGCATTTTCAGATTCCCATGTTGCCTCTTCAATCATATGGTTTTCCCACAATACCTTACCTGATGAATCACCTTATTCCGTAACACTTGCTCCATGTGGTCAAGAATCTGGACTGGTTATTCCTCTAAGATAGGTTCTCTTCTAGCTGAACTACCTCTGGACTCAATACAGGAGATGAATCTGGCATATACTTTCTCAACATCGAAACATGAAAAACATTTTTTACCTGAGATAAACTAGGAGGTAAAGCCACTCGGTAAGAAAATGATACAACTCTCTCCATAATTTCATATGGTCTAATAAACCTTGGACCTAGCTTTCCTTTCTTACCAAATCGCATCGCACTTTTCCACGGTGAAACTTTGAGAAAAACATTATCACCTACCTCGAAAGATAGATCCTTCCTCCTATTGTCTGCATAACTTTTTTGTCTGCTCTGAGATGTTCTCATGTGTTTCTGAATCAACTGATCTTTTTCTTCCATCTCTTCTACCAATTCTGGTTCCATCAGCTTCCATTCACCCACTGCATCCCAAAAAGATGGAGTTCGACACCTCTTCCCATATAACGCCTCAAATGGTTCCATCTGTATACTGCAATGAAAAATGTTATAATAAGAAAATTCAACCAAAGAAAGATGTTGGTCCCAACTTCCCAGATAATCCATCGAACAAGCATGTAGAATATACTCCAATGTCTGGATCGTTCGTTCTAACTGCCCATCTGATTGAAGATGAAAAGTTGTACTAAAATTTAATTCAGTACCCAATGACTTCTGAAGGCCTTTTCAAAGTTAGAAGTGAACGTGGGATCACGGTAAGATACAATGGAGAAAAGATGTAACTTCCCGACCCCAGTTACCCAGAGTTGGTGCATTATTGTAGAGCATTGGCATGATCACAACAGATCAAGTCTCGAAAGACCAATTAGTTTAGTAGCCTTGGAAACACTAGATACATTCATAAGTCTTACATTACATCATAATGTAAAACAAAACTACAAAATCTTCTCTTCATATCCCCTTATATTATCCCTGCAAGTCATTCATAATATAATTCTTCACGTCCTGGAAAAATTAAAACATTGAAAGGGGTGAGCTTAGATTCTCAGTAAGGATAATAATATAGCGGAAGCTTTCATAAATAAACATTAACATTTAAGGTAATGTATAACTAAAACAAAAGCCTTTTAAACATGAACATTAGCATAATATGGAAAAAGTAAAATGAAGTAATGCCATTTACTTACTCACATGGATATTCTACTAGTCGAATAATCACATGAAATATCAATAACCACTTTCATAATGATGGAATGCATAATGCTAGACTATCATAACCACGTAGCCAAGGCCTCGTGCCAAGACCACAAATAAGATTTTGTCAAGGCCTCGTTCCAAGACACTAGTTTGTCTCATGAGACCTACCGATGCATTGAGGAGATATAGTGGGCTCCACCTGTCACTTATTAAGTCCACTGCATTCCTCATATGAACAGGTTTAAAAATATCATAAACCATAACATAATCATATCACCTAAAATATGCATAAAGGAAACATAACATTTCCACATTTAAATCACAAGATATCAATACAACACATTGATATAATAAAAACACTTTAAAAACCATTTTCAATACCAAAATAAATGAAAATTAAAACATGGAATTTATTTTTCATTTTAAAAAAAGTTATGGCTTGTAAAGGAAGCCAAAACCCAAATAATGGCCATGTCGGCGGAGAAGTCATTGTCGCTGCATACGTACGACAAGAAAAAACATTCCTTTTTGTCATTTAGTAAAACAATTCGTATAAAAAGATTCCTTTTGAATAAATGTAAAAGTCAAAGGGGTTTATACATCGTATAAAGGAAAGTTGTGTATAAAACCAAATATGCCTCAATGAAAGGAGATTGAGACAAAGTCCCTCACAAAGATCATTTTTTATAAAATATAATATATCTATTATGTGTATTCACTATAATTACACATAAAGAAAGTACAAATACAAGATAGGACATAATAATATCATGACATAATTTGAAAGTAGGATATTAACCCAAAGAATGGAAATTGGGTTAAGAAGTTCCCTTACCTTGCGTCCTGTCTTGACTCGACCGTTCTTTAACCTCATGAATAATAAACTAGAGTAAATTTATAGTTTCTTAAGAACCTTTTCAAGTTTCTTATTCCTTTAATATCACTTATAACCATTTTATTAACATTATGTAATCATTTAAGTTAATAACAGTTGTTTTGTCGATCTTTGGTACTTGAGTCAAAAATAGACTTCTTATAATTACAAGTTGTTCATGTGGTGAAATATCCATTATATACATAATTATATTCATGATATAGATATCATATATCTCATATATATCCAGTATATACATTCATTCATTATATTACATGACATTTAGAGGTAAGAACTGAAATGCACCGTTCATGGAGACGGTAAGCCGTACGTACGCATGAACACTACTTTCATTTCTATTTCATATTTAATGGAATGAAATAATAATGATATAAAGGTATATTATAATTCCAGTATAATATCATATATAATATCATTTACTCCATCCTTTATACATCCCACATATGGCATTAACGATTCAAATCACTTTGAGGGGGCGGTAGCCCGCACTTCCAAAAATGAAAATATAGCGTTTACACATAATGGAAACAATAAAGGTATGCCATAAATGAAAAATACAGAACCTTAAGTAAAACATAAACATATTATATATCATATATATAAATATTGTGACATCTTAATGGACACCTTTGAATGTGTTATATGAGTGTTGAACACTCATCGTTTCGTGAGGCAGAAATTCTCCATCCACAGAAACAGTATGTTCTTTAACCATTATATGTAGGTGTGTGTAATTGTAGCTCGAATACATCTTATAAAAACATCCTAGTATATTTAGGATACTGTTGTTGTTACAAATGAAATTAATAAAAAGATTTTTGGGGGTTGGAGAAGAAAAATAAAACAAAATAACATAAGAGAATACATTACCTTAAAATCGGGTAACTCTTTTGATTTGAGCCAAAGGTTTCCTTGGGAAGAATTATGACCAAAGTGAGGCTTCTATGAGTAATGGAGGGATGTCGGGGGAGTATTTGGAAGTGGTTGGCCGAGACAAAAGGCTTTGATGGTGTGAATAATGTGGTAGAGGTGGGGGCCTTTTATAAGAGGAGAGGAGGGGCACTCTTGGAATGTAATGAAATGTTACTTTATTATACAATGATTTTCGGATTATAAAGGTCCCACACATATATAATTAGAGGCTATGGTGATAAGGGTTCTAAATATTTTCATCCAATAGGCTTTGGACAAGTGGAATGCTTAGATTTTACATTATCCTTCCATTTTATTAAAATCGTTAATTAATGATGTAATCACTGCATCATCATGGTGTCATAAATAATTTAATTTATTTAATGTCTAACAATTATTAAAAAAATATCATAATGTAGGAAATCTTTTTATATTTCTAATGAATATTTATAGTAAAACATATGACTTGTATAACCCCATTGAAAAATTGTTTTAGTAAAACAACTTATGTTTGTAAAATTTTTATTTTAACTTTAAATAAAAAGTTATTTATGTCATTTTCCTACCAAAGTGGCTCCATGGGGTCCCCAAGTTGACCCATGGATTTTCATGGTCGTCCATGACACATCCAATAGGGGTAGGACAAGTTTAAAGGTCATTTCATATTTTTATAATATCATTTTTACCTTAAATTTCACTAATTACCTTTAATCTCGATTAATTAATCTTAAAAGTTACTATTCATCCAAAAATTATTTTAATCCCATTGAACCAAATTTTACTTCCTAATGACAACCATGTATTTTTTATTTTTGAAAATCAGATAACAGAAGTGGTAATATTTCATTTAAATGAAAAATCAGTTATTTACCTACCACTTAGTGGTTTCACTATTCATCAAAAATTGAAGTTTTTCATAAAAATGCCAAAATTTCACACTAAGCTATAATTGATATTCCGAATTAGAAAATGAAGCCTATTTTAAAAAATTACAATAATATATGTTTCATTAATTAATTTTATAATTAATTCCCGCTGTCACAACAAATAGCGTGTTTTTAAGAAACAATATATATCAAAGGATTGGCAATTGTTTATGTCCAATTTCAAAGTGAAATTAATTCTAATGAACACCATTGGATAAAATGGTAAAAATATATTCTAATTATACTTTAAAACCACTCAATAGTATAATTTATCACTATAAATTATTTTGATTAAAAAAGTTTGTTTACGTATTTTTCACTATTCATAAAAAATTGGAAGTTCTCAAAAAATTACAAAAAATTCAACATAGGATAATTTCAATATTAAGAATACAAAAATGAAGTCCATTTTGAAATATAAAATTTTTATAAATTTAAAAAGTAGTTATTACTATTCAAAACGGCAACATTGATTAGTCGCGGTGTGTTATAATTCGAAGTTGCGTACAACACACGCTACTGTATTATTCAAAAAGAAGTGTACCGTGGAAGCTTAGGGTGTTACATTCTCCCATCCTTCAAATAATTTCGTCCTCAAAATTTCATATAATATCACTGTATAAAAATACTCGGGTGATTCTTCATCATATGTTCCTCGGGTTCCCACGTTGCCTCCTCCATCTTATGGTTTCTCTATAGATCTTTTACCAGATGAGTCATCCGGTTTCTCAGCACTTGTTCTCTTGAATCAAGAATCCAGACGGGCTCTTCGCAATAAGACAGATCGAGTTCCAGTTCTAATTCCTCATAGGTGAGTACATGCGTTGGGTCTGGCATGTATTTTCTCAATAGTGATACATGGAATACATCATTAACTTTGGAGAGACTTGGTGGCATTTCCAAATGGTAAGCTACAACCCCAATTCGTTCTAGAATTTCGAAGGGTCCGATGTACCTGGGACTCAATTTACCCTTCTTACTGAAACTTATAACTCCCTTCCATGGTGATACCTTCAAAAAACATGATCTCCTGCATGAAACTCCAAATCCTTCCTTTGATTGTCAGCATAGCTCTTCTGCCTACTTTGAGCTTCTTTGATGTGGTTTTGGATTACCTGAACCTTTTCCATCGTTTCCTCCACCAGTTTGGGGCCTACAAGTTTTCATTCACCAACGTCATCCCAACAGGTTGGTGTGCGACATCTCTTTCCATATAATGCTTCATATGGTGCCATCTGAATACTTTAATGGAAACTATTGTTATAGGAAAATTCTACCAGAGGTAAATATTGATCCCACATTCCTTGAAAGTCAAGTGAGCATGATCTCAACATGTCTTCTAAGGCATGAATAGTTCTTTCTGATTGTCCATCTGTTTGAGGGTGGTAAGAAGTGCTCAAATGAATTTCAGTACCCAAGGCCTTTTGAAGACTTTTCTAGAATCTTGATGTGAAACGAGGATCACGATCCGAGACAATCGACAGGGGTACTCCATGAAGTCTCACAACATCATTAATATATAGTCTTTCTAGACATTCAAGTGGTAGATCATCCCTTATAGCATGAAAATGTGCTGACTTCGTGAGACGATCAACAATGACCCATACTGCATCATTCCTTCTAGGAGTCTTTGTTAGTCCCATGACAAAATCCATCATAATATTATCCCATTTCCACTCAGGTATGGGAAGAGGTTGCAATACTCCACCAGGTAGTTGCCTTCCAGCTTTCACTTGTTGAAAAACCATACATCTTGACACAAAATCAGCAATCTCCCTCTTCATGTTGTCCCACCAAGAAATGTCCCTTTAAATCTGTATACATTTTGGTGCTCCCAGGGTGTATAGAGAAATTTTAACTATGAAAATCATCCAACAATTCCCTCTTTAAATCCGGTATATCGGGAACACAAAGTCTCCTCCCAAATTTCAAAATTTCATCTTCATACACAACGTCACTCAATCGCCCATCATTAAAAGCTTTAATCTTCTTTTTCAACTCTTCATCATTGTCCTGAGAACACATTATCCTTTCTAGTAAAGATGGTTTGGAAACCGTTTGAATTTTTTTTGATGTTTCACCCTCCATGGTGATTCCCATATCCATCTTTACTAGATCCATGAAAATAGGATCCCTTTCCACTCTCATCATGTTCAAAAATCCAAGATCTTTTCTACTCAAAGCATCTGCAACCTTATTTTCCTTCCCTAGGTGGTAGTGTATCGTGGAATCATAATCCTTGAGTAGTTCAAGCCATCACTGTTGCCTCATGTTGAGTTCTTTTTGTGAGAAAATATATTTCAAACTCTTGTGATCGGTATATATCTCACATTTTTCACCATAGAGATAATGTCTCCATATCTTCAAGGCAAATATTACAGCAGCTAACTCAAGATCATGAGTAGGATAGTTCTGCTCATGAATTTTCAGGTGTCGTGATGCATAGGCAATAACCCTATCATTCTGCATAAGGACACAACCAAGCCCTTTCATTGATGCATCACTATAAATAACGAACCCATCACTCCCTGATGGTAGAGTCAATATAGGATCGTTAACTAATCTTCTCTTCAGTTCTTCAAAAAATTCTTCACACTCTTTTGTCCAGACAAATTTAACCCCTTTACATGTGAGCTTCATTAATGGGTTAGCCAATCGGGAAAAATTCCGGACAAAACGTCGATAATAACCTTCCAAACCAATAAAGCTGTGTACCTCAGTTATACTCATCGGTGCTGGGCATTCATGGATTACCTTGGTCATAAAATGATCAATGGAAATTCCATCCTTAGAGACAATATTGCCAAGAAAAGAAATCTCCTGATGCGAGAATTCACACTTACTAAACTTCCCATATAATTCATGCCTTCTAATAGTCTTCATGATAATGCGCAAATGATTTTCATGATCTCCGTAGCTTTTGGAGTACACCAAGATATCATCAATAAATAACACCACAAAATCATCAATATATTCCATGAAAACTCTATTCATTAGATCCACGAATACAGAGGGTGCATTAGTCAATCCAAAAGGCATTACTGTAAACTCGTAATGCCCGTACCTTGTTCGAAATGTTGTATTCGGAATGTCTTCCTTCTTCACACACAACTGATGGTATCCATATCGAAGGTCAATCTTTGAAAAGTATTGAGCTCCGTGTAATTGGTCAAATAAATAATCAATGCGAGGTAGAGGATACTTGTTCTTTATTGTTATAGCATTGATCTCCATGTAGTCAACACACAACCTCATAGATCCATCTTTCTTCTTAACAAAAAGGACAGGGACTCCCCATGGAGAAACACTACGGTGAATAAATCCCTTATTACTCAATTACTCTAGTTTTTTCTTTAGTTCAACTAATTCCACGGTGGCCATTCTATAAGGGGTCTTCGATATGGGCCTGGATCCAGGAATTAAATCAATGGAAAACTCAACTTCTCGTTCTGGAGGATGTCCAGGTAAATCTTCCGGAAACACATCTACATATTCTTTCACAATAGGTACATCCTCTATTTGAACATTCCTTTCCTCTCCATTAGTCATTTCATTCTCTTCATCCCCAATAATTGAATTTAGTTGAGCTACTGGGTGTGGATCTAAATAAGAATTAGGTGGTGACGATTCTTCTCTAAAAATAAGGTGTTCCTTATCATCATCATCAAAAATTGTAACCTCCTTCTTCTTACAATAAATCATTGCATCATATTCCGAAATCCAATCCATACCGAGGATTATATCAAACTCAATAATAGGTATGACAATGAGATCAGCGGATAAAGAATAGTTATGTGCTCTAATGTGGACTAATTCACAAAACTTTGTTGCAATAATACATCCCTTAGGAGTTTTGACTGAAAATTCTCTTGTTAAATCAAACTGGAAATATCAAATTTTCTTAGTAAACTGAGAAGATATGAAACAGTGTGATGATCCAGAATCAAATAATGCATTTTCTAAACTTGAGGAAACCATTAAATTACCTGCCACCACGTCTTTTAGAGCTTCAACCTCAGCAGTAGTGATAGCATAAGCTTGGCCTTGATCCCTTGGCCTCTTCTGAGGTAAGTTCCCTTGATGCTTAGAACATTCATTTGCATAATTCCCCATCTCTCTACAATTATAGAATTCCACATTGATAGAAACTTTCTTTCCCTTGCAATCATGAGCTTGGTGGCCTTTTTCACCACACTTGTAACAGACTCCCATTCCCTTCAAGCAAGTACCAGGTTGTTTCTTTCCACATTTACTGCAGGACTGATATTCAGATCTTCCCTTCTTCCCCTTATTTCCATTTCCATATTGATCAGAAGATCTCTTCTTTTCTTTCTTTGCTTTAAAGTCATAAGACTTAGAGAATTCCTTTTCCGGCTTGATAGCACACGAGAAAATATCTTCATACGACGAGAAGGTTTGTGAGACTAATGCTCGACGGAGAAATGGTTTTAACCCATCAATGAAACGATCAATCTTACTTCTTGGGTTACATATATAATCTGCTGCATGCCTCGCTAACCTTGTAAAGTTAGCCTCATACTTTGCGACATTCTCATCCTTCTTTTGTCTCAGACTCAGAAATTGCCTTTCCATATTTGCTTGATGGTCATGTGGGAAGTATTTTTATATGAAAAGATCTTTGAACTCTCCCCATTCCATACTTGATACTTCTTCATCTTCCTTTGTATTTTGAATCAATGACCACTATTGATCAGCATCTCAGTGAGGCGGTAAACTGCCATGATAACCTTCTCCATTTCGCTACTCCCTAAGGCATGGAATATTTTCTCTAAGGAGTTTCTTCATTGCTCAGCTACTAATGGATTTGTACCCTCATTAAATGTTGGCGGTTGTTGCCTCATGAAGCGGTCTAACATTGATCCTCCACGTTGCGGATCAGGGTGCTCCATACGAGTAAGGTTATTATTCATAACCTGAGTGAGCTGTCTCAGTATGGTAATAAGTTGATCAGCACCAGTTGTATCTCCAGCTCCACAATAATTATCTTGAGCAGGAGGGCAATCCCTACACGGAGTGCGTGCATTGATACGGTTTCCATTCCTTCCACTAGGTGCCATTTCTAAACAATGGCATAAACTAGATTAGTTTATGAATCATAACATGAATAAGTTATCCCATTATAGATATAATTTTCACCAAACATATTGCAGCGACATATCCAACACCATTATAATTTAGAAGAAGAAAATACCTAAATGGGATATGTGGATTCATGGAGTTTACATTCATTCAACTAGGTTAAATTTCAAAATAATGGCATACACTAGAATAGGTTATAAATCATAACATAAAATCTCAACATAGAAAAATACTTTTCATAAATTTTAATCCTATTCTTAGAGAATATCATTAATTGAAACACCATTTTTGAAGAAAAATTAACATTTTATTCCTCCGTAATGGTTTATAATGAAAATATGAATATTCCTAATCATATCCCCCAGGAGTGTTAAACTAGGTGCACTGTAAGGTCCATTTTCATCTTCCAAGATACCTAGGGAAAACCCCAAAACTACTAATCAGAGTTTTCACTCCTTCTTATATCTCTACCATACCATATCCACTTTTAGTATCCTGACAGTGAGTAATTTGCTCAAAAGATAATGATAATGTATTCCATAGAAAAATTTTATGATATTCTTGTATAGTTACACTGATAGATTATCTTAGAATTTCATTATCTACATTACATTTTCTAAATCTAGTATCCAGGTTTTCAACTCAACATCCTGTGATTCCAACAGTATTGACCAGACCCAAGATGCAATGATATGGTGCCATAATACCTTACATATCATGATTACAAGAAATTCATATGCTCAAGGAATAAACAGTTTAGTAGATTTTTATATCTAGATGCATACCTAAGTTCAAAATTAAAAATTTAAATAAAAAAACCTCAATGTTTCCTTTGGAATATCCACCACTCTAATATTGTCACTACAATTAAATCATAATATACTTCATCATGTCAAGGGAAAATAAAACATAATAAATTTTGATCTAAGTTGATCAGCAAGGCAAAAAAATTTAGTATAATATATCATAAACATAATTATTATTCATGGTGAATAATTCATAACACTTTCCATTAAAATTAAAAAACATGAACACATTATTGTAGAAATATGAGTTGAGTAAACATTTCCATATTAAAACATAATCATGGGTATTCTACTAGTCATATAGCCACCCTATCTACCAATTTATATATTTATAATGATGCAAATAAATATTATAGACATTCAAAACCCTATCATGGCCTATACGAACTGATCTAAAAATTACTAAGGCCTCAGGAAAAACTATATATAAAAATTCGGAAGGCCTCGACCAATTCCGTATCTATTTGTCCCATGACACCTACCTATGGATAATGTCGATATAGTGGTCCCCATATATAAAATAATATGTCTAATTCATTCCACATTTGAACGGGGATAAATATAAACAACATATAAATTCATATTTAATCTAACATAAGATATGTAAATAACATTCCTTGAACATTAAACGAAAATACTAACCATTCAGAGTTATTTGGTTAATGGTATCAAGAAATCATATCCATCATTAAACTAATTAGAAATCATTCAATAAAATATTTTTTATGATATCATTAACAGTTAACACAATATAAACATAAGAATGAATATGAGTGTTGAAATATGTGAAAATACTCTTATAAAATCATTTTGTAATTTTATAGAGAAATTACATTTACATTGAAATAAATATTTATTTTGTAAAAATCCCTGTATAAATACAAGAGTGAATAAAGGTGGTTATATCATTATAAAATTAGTGGTCTTGTGAAAATATTTTTTTCTAAAAATGGATTACAGAATGATGATTCCTTCGAAATAGGGGGTGACTTCATTTATATAATGTTCAATCATTCCATGAGGTTCCTAATGGGTTTGTTAATAGAACCGGAAACATCGAATGATTCCATATCCATTTGGAGCTACTTTCTAATGGTAGGGGCTCATTGGTCATTAATTGATGAGGCTTAAGTATTTTCATTGGTCATGAGGATGGGAGGTCGGACTCCTCGCCCCATTTTGAGGGGAATTATTGACTACTCCGATACTCTATTTATAGATTTAAGTTATGTTCGTGAATCCTTATTAAATAACCAAGTATGAAAATGAACCTTCCATTATATCTGACAATCAATGATTAATATTTAAGAGATTTAGAGAATCTTTTATATGTATTTGATTATCTTCATCAATAGAGAATCATCAGTATTTTTTAGAGATTAATAGTCAATGGTATCCTTCGACACATTATATAGAAATCTCTTGGTCATTATGAAAACCATTCTGGTTTTAAAGCCACTCAGCGGGGCTCTTGAAGTGTATTTTCATTCCGAAGGACATAGATTTATTTCGGAGTTGGAATCGTACCCGCAGATGATATACCTTTGAATCCTTTGTTTTGGAAAGATAATTAGAACCCACGTAGTTCGAGTAGAGAAGTGTGAGGTTTATGCATGATTGATGGCTCAAAGAAAGATGTCATAATTACTTTTACACTCAAAGATCATGCGAGTCATGCTCGGTGTGAGAAACAAGAGCTATTGGTAAAACCTGACAATTGTGCCCTCATAAGAAATGATGTGGGCCTTTTGTATGTATGACATCCCAATAATAGATGAATATTGGTATTTAATTCCGGGAGGAAACCCGGAAAAAATGTCAATAAAGTTATATGTGATTTATGGAGATTGGGATACTTAAATTAGGGATTACTCCTGAGGAGGATTCCCATATTTGGGAACATGAAGACTGGGGCTTACTCCTGAAATGGAGGCCCAGGTTAAAGATCCACCCATCTTAAAACAATGAGGTTGAATGAATCAAATCTCTCACTTTAGTGATATAAAGATATGTAAATCACTATGTTTTGAGAAATGTTCCAGAGAATCTCTTTTTAGATAAGGAAGCCAATGAAAGAAACATGCCATAAAATGGAATTGAAGAGTGTCTTGAAGACTAAATATTGAATAGGAGAGGTGGATTTTAATAGGATATGTGAATAAGCTGGGGTCGCACCCAAATAGAGTGAGGCGCGCAAGTCCTACATGGTAGTGCAAGTCCTGGTCGCGCAAGTATACTTGCACGACACATGGGTACTTTGCACAACTGTCAACCCTTAGGGTAAAACATGGGAAAGGATTAGTTCAATCCATTAGTTTTATCCTTAAAGTCTTCCAGAATAGTTGTGCGCAAGGTTTTTTTGAAAGGATAGGGAGGCGCGCAAGTGTGGCCATTTCCCTTAAGGGTTGGCCACCTAGGCACGCAAGTGCTGATGAGTTTCAAAACTAAGGCCTTGTTTCCCCTGTTTAGATCATCCATTCTAGGTAAAAAATTTACCTTAGAAGTGACCGAAAGACTTCAAGCTGAGACTAGGGCGACCAGAGATTAAATATGACTTTTGGAAATTTTCAGTCCTTGAAATGGGGGGCCCACCGGGGGTATTTATAAGCTGGTGAAGACCCTGGAAAAAATACATAGAGGGCGCGCAAGTCACCTGTGCAACCACTGGGTGGCGCGCAAGTATACTTGTGTGACCTTGTTGGAACTTACGTGACCCAAGAGCAATTGAATATTTGTTCATGAATTTGTCAATTTTTTATTTTATTTAATGGATGATTCACATTGGGATCAATGTATTTCCATTTTCATTCGTTCAGACTCTGTGATGGAAAGGAGTGTCAAAAAAAGTCCCCCCTCAGAGTTGTATACTAGGAGAAATGAGGATGTGACTATGAGGTAAAGAAGAAAGTCAAGGAACATGCAGCGTGCAAGTATTGAGTGTGCAGATGGCATCATGCAAGTGAGAGTCATGCAGGCATCATCGTGCAAGGGTGCAGACATGCCTATATATATGTGTTCATTCCTCACAAAAAACAACGAATCTCAAAGATTCTATCTCTCGCTGTGCAAGTTGCCTTCTTATCCCATATTTTCTATGTTTTCTGTTGTTTCTTTGTTGTCATGTTACTGTAGAGGTATTTGGACTTGCGTGGTGATACCTGCGAGCCAAAACCTGCGCGACACACTGATACATGCGCGCCAATTTTGGGACTTGCGTGCCTTAATTCCTTACCAAATTTTCACTTTTCTTCACAGAATTTATGAAATATCAACTAACTTAAGAGTTATTTATTCAACATTTGTGCAGATTCAAAGGCTCCTAAAAGAATCTGAATGGCTGATGAATTGGATATCAATCGAATTGATGATATGATGAGCATCATTGGCCATGATTATTATACTATCTCCGAAAACACTATTACAGATTTGGACGTGTACCTGAAGAAGTATCATCTTGACTTCCCACAGAGTATTTATATACCTTTGTATAGCTATGGTCATCTGCGAGAAGTCACCATTCCAGAGGAAAAGAATTATCTCCCAAAGTCTTGGTTTCATAATTACACCAATTTTTCTTCAGAAAATATCTCATTTGGAGGTGCATTTGTAAATGAAGGAATAGTGGAGAAGGCCGAAATAATGCATCATAACCCATGTACCTCAGATTTGAAACCTCACAATCCTGAGCTGTAACCACATTGGTATCCCTCAAACTTCCGAAACTCTTAGATGGATCAATCCAAAGGCTGGAAGAAGAGTTGGGACTTTCGTCCTGCAGGAGGTGTGAAGACAACTTGGATATGGGCATACCAGGTGTTATAAACCTACATAGAGTTTGTCAAGGATTTAAAAGGAGCAGCAATATATGAAGCCATCTGTGATGGGCAATCAAATATTTACAGGAATGATGACTTTGTGCCGGAGATACTCAGCCATTGGAGCCCATAAACCAATTCATTCCATCTAACTCATGGAGAAGTAGGAATCAATCTGTGGGATGTCCACAAGATCTCAAGGTCTCCAATATTGGGGGATATGTATGATGAATCCATCCCCCCAAGGATACATGTAATGATTCAAAGAAGACCCCGACTTTGGCTCATGAATTATTGAAAATCCTTCACAAGATCAAGAGTTCATAGACCACCGTAACTCATTATATAAAGGATATTCATCTAGAGGAGTGTATAAATATGTTTCATACCAAGAAGAAGGAGAAGGAGCCTAAGGAGGAGTAATCGAAGGGGAAGGGGCCCAAGGAGAAGGGACCCACCTGTACTCGTCCTACCACCTGCCCTAAAATAGGGAAGATGTGTTCTCCTGGCACATTCTGGCCGACTGTAGAAGTAGTATTATTTGAGAATTGGGGATACGAAGTGAATTAGAGAACCCCAAAGAAGATTCATCTAGTGGGCTTCTTGGCCTTGTGGCTCAGTGTTTATCTCTTTCCAGTTAGTGAATCGAAGGGAGGCTTCAGGCCAGGGACCTTCGTTGTTGCATCCAATTTGGACGAGGGAAAAATGGTTGGGTTGGATACCCCCATTTGAGAAAAGATTCACATTATCTTACTCCATGTTTTCATGGGTAAGTCTCCATTGAGAATAGTTGGACCATTCCATGTTTTGTGGGGATGGATCGCCACTCACTTCAGAACATATAATATACAGAACAGATTACAAGTTCTTGGAGGTTCATTCAGGCCACCAGTGCATGCATTCTATGGAATTGATCTGTTAGCTCTCAATTCCTATGACATGAAGGTGCGGATAAGCATGCATAAGGAATTAATTTTCTTTCCTTATGGAAATCCGCCAACCGGGAAGTCTGTTGATGACAGAACAACCAGTCTGTAATTAAGGGAATACATGCTTTCCTGCAAAGATGGTGCACTGGTCACCAGGATCGACGGAGAGATTATATGCAAGGCCTATACTCCATATATATTTTCACACCAATTCAATTGTTTTTAGTATACTATTGTATCGCCCATGTGCATGTCAGGTCAGAGAAACATCTGATGGTTTCTTGGCTACTATGGTTGCTGACATCTAGGGAGAAAACTGGGGCAGTGTTTGATGTACTAGTTGATAAAGTGGAAAATAACATGACTACATGGTATGCCAAGAACATTATAGCATCATACCCTGGAGGGGTGATGAATCTCCTAATTTATCGTGTGTGAAGAAGGAAGAGAATTATAGAGAACGAAACCCTTCTTCATGATGGCGATTCTTCTACACCACCCAGAGCTGATTCGTCAGGTTCTTCACTAGGGTCGACTCGTAGGATTCCCAAGATAGGAATGACGAGGCACAACATGTGGTAAGGAGACCTCACTCTAGATATAATCCCCCTATCAGAATCAAGAGACCAACTCCATCGATTCCCAGTAAGTTACTTAATTGGGGAAATGTCATCACCATTACTTTATAGATCAAAAAGTCTTATTGTATTATCATTTATCTATAGCTGTAGGATATGGGAAGAAGCTGAAGTCCAAGGTTGTAGGACCTTCCTCACAGTCTTCTGGTACACATACTAAATATCTATGATCATAGGATGTCCAAACATGGCGGAGTTTATACTACGGTGCTTAAACTGCCAGGATGTATTTTTGTGAAGGGCTACACCTCCCTGGAGTAGGAAATCATTTAGCTAATATAGATATATGTTACAAGGTTAACCCCGATGAAGTGCAGGATTACATTAGAAAGATAGAAATGCTCATCTATGCCACTGATGACTCCATTCCTGTCTCCAAGAAGGTGAAGGAAATGATAGATCATGGTGCCACTGAGGGGACTGGTGATTCTATAGATGAGGAGTGGCACGATTACGTGGCTCCTGAAGATGTAAGTCACTTTCCTTATTTTTATGGTAACTTGATTCCATTTAAAGCATTATTACTCAAGGAAATTATTCTCTTCATCCTGCATCTTGCAAAGAAATAAACTATTGAGTTTCCTTCACCATAAAATAGTCATGGTGGTATTTCCATTAGGGCTAATGAATCTCCTTGCGAGTCGGGCGAGATTTCTCCAGGCCATCAAGCCATTGATGATGATTTGGACATGGATTTCCTTTTTCCAATTCATGTACCTATAAAGGAGACTGTTGACACTCCAAAAAAGACAAAAAAGTCAAATTCATTAAAGGAGGAAGTCCACAGCTAAACGCTTCATTAGTAGTGGTATGTCTTTAGGATAGTCATGTGTCTTAACCCATGAAATGATTACTCATACTTTTTGGGATTGCAGGGGCTTCTTCAATTTCCCCTCTAGGGGAGAGGACTGACCCTCCTCTAAGGACCACGGAGGGTACTGGTGAACAATTACAAGTTCAGGCTGACTTGGATGCACCTGGAGAAGAGCCAACATCTATTCCCAGTATCCCTCATGTTATTGTTGCAAGGAGAGAAGAGCATAATTCTGGTAAGTTAACAATGCTTCATAAAAATGTTGAATGAAACATCAACTAACTTCCATTATGTGATACTTTTGGTTCAACCACTACACTAGAGCTTTTGGAAGCAATTGCAACTGATGCCACTATTTTATCTGAAGAAGATATCCAGGGTCAGAGGCTGCATGATGAAGGTCGCCAAGAAGATATTTTGAAGGCTCCCACTTGTGATATAAACCAAGATTCTAAGATAACATTTGATGAAATGATGGAACATGGCACATATTTTGATGATTTTTTAGATCATGTTAAAATACCATGTAATTTAAAAGATTATGGATGTGGGTGTTATCCTTCGTCCTGTAAAAAATAACTTCTTATTACAACTCTGATCATGATTGGTTGAAATGTGAAGTTCTATCTGAGCAAGCTGCTGAACTACCAATGCCGGAAAGGGGTATAGAAAACCCTACTATTGCAGATACATTAGCTCAAATGGAGCTTAACCTGGTAGAGCTTCCTGAAACTCGTCCTGAAAATCATATTGAATCTAGGAAAGATGGGGAGGAGCCTTCTCAAGTTTCTGATCTACTTTTGGGTAAGGGATAACAATATTTGTGACTGTACTTAATTTGAAAGATAGCCAATTAACTTTTGTTATCCATTGAAACTAACCATAGATTCAAATTTATTTTTTAGGGCCATTAACTTTAGGGGCTAGATCTAGAGGTGAAGCTTAAGCCTCTTCCCCAATGGGAATAGAAAGTGAAATAACATGGGTCCGGGGGAAGGGGAAGAATAGAGAACTTCTCTAAGTGCATTAATCCCGGATTATATTCCCCCCTGTGACGGTGATGCCGAATCAGAACCAGAGATACAAAAGGTGGTCCAATTTTCACGACGCAAGGCATGACAAAACATATGGAAAATCATATCCGAAGTTCCTCAAGAAGAGTTGTCATAGAATATTCCCCGACTATCATCATTGTTCGTCATGTTGGGACTTGGCAGTTTTGGATATCAATAGATCCATGTAGTGGTGAAACAAGCCATATTAAGGAGGGAGTAGGAGCAGAAGTACCATCAAGATTTGACCAGAGTAAGGCTGTCAGTCAATATTAGCAAATTTGAGGTTGTGGTATCCTAAGCTGTGGCTGATCATACTGCCAAGTTGAAGGAGCTGAAGCATAAGACCAAGGAGAATGTTATCCAGCAGATGCACATTCAACAATAGTTAGATGACGTTACTGGGGAACTTCACCAACTTAATAATTCACTGGATGGAGCACAAACAAATGGTAATAATGCCCTCGTTGAAGCCAAGAAATCAATTCCTCAAGCTAATAAGAGTGAAGTTGGTCGAGTTCATGAGCATCAAGTGACTGCTGATGAAGCTCGTTATGCTGTAAATCAAATTAAGATTTATGTTGACAGCCTTTTGTAATTCTATGAAAGGATAAGAGACTCAAGTTTGTAGAAGTCCTTCTAACTTTTGTGCATAAAATGAAAAACACTATCATCATCAATCATTTCTCCATACTTTATTTTGCTACCTGCTTTAAATTTTTATCTAAGCCAATGGGCTTTGTAAACATAGTTTGATTATTTCTATATTTATTATAAATAACCCTACAAACTTTGAATCTTTTAATTGCTCAATATTACCTAAATCATACGCAATTTATGTTTAGTGAGTCGGAGCATTAATTTTGATTAGAGTTCCCTTGTCTTTTGTGTGTATTTTAATTTCATGCACATCATACATAAAAAGGCCAATGTTTATGGTCGAAATAGCTTTGACCGAATGGACTAAAGTTGAATCAATTCCTTGAAAATTTATCAGAAAACATATTACCACACACTAGTATGAGGGAAATATGTAAACGATGACTTAAGAAATTTTAAATCTGAGGAATGATATGAAAATGGCTAAAAGGCCTTAGACTAAGTAGTTCCAAAGAATGATGTTAAAACAATTTAACAAACCCTTTAGGGGGTCGAATTATGCACAGTCTCCTAACGACATTGGATGCATAGTCAAATAATAGCATCTTTTGGATGACAGGTCCGTTAGGTAGACTACTTATGCAAGGCCGCCTAAGACCACGTGCTGCAAATTCAAGCAAAATAACTCTCAAAAATTTACTTTTCCACTGCTAAAAAGCTAGTGGATGTTTATAGAGATTCAAATTTTCCAAAGCATAGAGTTTTCTCTATGGATAGAGTTACTTTAATATGGAGAAGATATTTCCAAACAAGATTGTCTAAGAACAGGATGAATGTCAATCCTGTGAATGGATGACCCAAACATAGGGAAGGGAAATATAAACCATAGACTTGAATACATTCAGAACATGAAAAAAGAGTATGGGACCAATATATTAAGGACATCCATTTTTTTCAGATCCCTACATATTTTCATTAAGACAAATAAGAAAAAAAGAGGTTTTCCCCCCAAGAATGAAGTTACCATTATTTAACAAACCCGTTAGGGTGTTGAATTATGCATGGATTACAAAGGGAATTGGCTGCATAGTCAAATAATAGCCACTTTTGGCAGAGCATTCTGTTATGTAGACTACTTATGCAAGGCTGCTTAAGGGCACATGCTGCATTGTCAAGTAAAAAAACTCTCAGGAATCAGACATTGTGTTACCACATGTCAAGAAAAGGGTTATGAAGATCGGAAAATATTTACGGTTAGGAGTATGACACATAAAAATGGGCATTGTTCAATGCATGTAGAGATACTTAGACCAATGATAACCATAATCATGTTGTGGTTGGTTCCTGAATTGAGATGTTTGAATTCACTACATATCTCATTAAAATGAGAATCATGCAAAATTTTGTTCTTGAAATACAGTTTAAAATCATGTGGGATGCGAGTATAAGAAATCTTAGTTTAAGGTCATAGATCTCAGACAATTATAAGGAATACAGAGTGTGTGTTTTCACGGGGCCTTTTTAGCCAGGGGACTGAAAGTAGTATTTGGGGTTATGCCCAAAATACATGGTGCTGGATTCGAGGGACAGTAGAATGTTCCTACGTATCCCAAAAGGATGGGAATCAAGCCGTATGTAGTTCTTGAAATACACTCTATACAGATTTGGTTCGTACATGTGAAGGGTGAAAATGGGACTTTAGTGCAATGATGGTTTGACCCAAGCTAAAAGGTTTGGGCATTGCCATGTATGCACGTAGTCTTTGGAATATAACATGATTGGAGATCAATGTAAATAATGATTCCCTCTATGGTGTGGGTATCAAATAATGTTGTAGTTTATTGTCGTACATGAAAAAATTGTTGTACAGTTTAACGTCATATAGCAAGGACAAAGGTGAACCAATGTAATTAGATTGATTCTGTGGGTGGATTCACGAATCAACATCGTATGAGATGGAGGTGAACCGATGTGAATATATTGGTTTTTGGGATAGAACCTTGGGAGTTTGCCTACATACACAGCCGAGAAGTCAAGGATCGATGTCCACGTAGTTCAATTGAAAAATGAATTGGTGATCACTTTGTTTTTTTAGAACAATGATATAAAAAGAATGTGTTGGGACTTACGCATGATTAGAGGCCCAGAGAAGGTGTTATGTTTGAAGTTTACTCTAAGATCACATGACTCAAACTCGTTGTCAGAAACAAGATTTAGAAACAACCCTAACGATGCACAGTTTAATGTCATGTATGACATATGAAGGGACTATGCAGTTTAAAGTATAGCAGTGAGGACTATTGGTGCTGCACAATTTAATGGCATGTAGGAGGGACAAAATACAGTTTAATGTCATGTAGGTCGTATTAAGGGACTTTGTTCAGTCTTATGTCATGTTGTACATGAACAAAGTTTTGGGTCATGTTGGACAATAATGGTAATGTTCAGTTTTGCATCCTGTAACTAAGACGATGAGGACAATACAGTTTAATGTCATGTTGGACGAAAAGGGGGATTGTGCAGTTTAATGTCATGCAGTAAGGACAAAATATAGTTTAAAGTCATATAGGACGTATTAGGATCTTTTTCACAGTTTAACGTCATGTTGGACAAAAAGGGACGATATAGTTTAATGTCATGTTGGATAAGAGAAATGCAAATAGTTTAAGGTCATATGCATGGACCATGGATGGTGCATTTTATCATCTTGCTGGACATAAGGGACTATGCAGTTTATAGTCTTGCAGCAAGGAAAACACAGTTTAACATCGTATAGGACGAATGTGGAGGCACAATATAACATCACGTTGGACAAGATAAATGCAAATAGTTTATGGTCATATGCATGGACCGTGGATGGTGTATTTTGTGTTTATAAAAAATACATCTTCAGAAATATTGCATTGGTTGGAGTAGTAATGAGTTCTCCATCCATTGAGATTAAAGAATAAGCTCCATTGGAGTAGACCTTATGTATTGACTAAAGTCCTTCCCATTTTGGTTCAAGCATGTGAGGTTTCTTTCCTGGTATCATTGGAGTTATGAGAACCAATACCAATTCTCCCTGAATCGATGAACGAAGACGAAATTTTTTGTTGAAGGCTCGTGCTATTTGATTTTGATAGACATCCAAGTGGTGGAAGGTGCACAAAATTTTCACATCTAATCATTCAAGTTCATCCAATCGATTTTGAGATTGTTCATCTGTAGATGAATGATCACAAATGGATACTCTGAGCGAGAGTAATTGAACATTAATGGGTATGACTGCTTCGGTTTTATATACCAATGAATATGGAGTTGACCGCGTTGCAATGTAAGTGGTGGTCCGATAATACCCTAAAGCATGAATGAGTTTATCAGGCCATGACTTCTTATCTTTATCCACCATCTTTTGGAGTATATTTGACAGAGTCTTGTTGAAGGCTTCTATCTGGCCATTGGCTGCTACATGATACCGAGAGGAATGGTTGGATTTGATGTTGTATTCTTGAAACAACTTCCGCACCTCAGATGAACAGAAGATGGTGCCATTTTCCGTTAATATGGTATGAGTGACACCAAATTTGGTAATGATTATAAGAATGATAAAGCTATCAATGATTTTAGAACTAACTTCCTTGAGAGGTATTTCCTTTGACCATTGGGAAAAGATGTCAGTAGCAGAAAAAATATACTTAAAATGTTTGGTTGTAGCTGAAGGGTACGTTCCCACCACATCCATTCCCCATGTGGAAAATGGCCATGAGTATTTATCTGCATGAAGCAACTCTAGAGGTTGATGAATGAAGTTGGCATGTACATGGCAGGATTGACACTTCTTTATGAAATCAACACAATCTTTTTTCATTAAAGGCCAAAAGTATCCAAGCTTTCAAATTTGATCAGATAGTCTATGTCCACACTGGTGTGCACCACAGACTCTTGCATGTACTTCTTTCATGACAACCATTTTCTCTTCACCACCAATTCATCTTAAAGGAACTCCATCAAAATATCTTTTGTAGAGAATTTTTCTAGGTGATCAGGGCTGTCATAAATAGTAAAATTGACCACAAGTCTTTGGACTTGTTCTTTCCCGACTCTATCAGGTGGAAGTGTTCCACTTTGAAGGTATTACCTGATAGGTGTCATCCATCCTGTAGTATGACCATATGTTTTAGAGATGGTAAAAATTTTATTTATTTCCTCAATTCTGGTTTGAACATAAGGTGAAATAGTATGACGGTGGGAAATACTGATTGTCGTCTCATCCCGATTTGGATCTTCTAGAGCTGTGGCTATATTAGCCAGTGCATCAGCTTGGAAATTTTGTGATCGCGAGACATAAATAAATGTCAGTTCCAATGGAAATTCCACCATTAACTCTTTGACATAATCATACAAAGGGATTTGTTATTCTTTTATGATTGCATAATCCCCATTCACTTGTTTTATTACCATGTCTGAATCACTTTTCACCTTTAAGTGATTCACTTGTGCTTTAAGCGCCAACTCCAATCCTACGATAAGAGCTTGGTATAATACTTCATTGTTTTTCCCGCCTCCCAATAATGAGAAGGAAAAGAGTAGCACAACCTTTTCTGGAGAAAAGAGCACAATCCCTAACCCATATTTTTTGAATTTAGGATCTTCCATTTTCTTCCCGGTTGGACTTCGGGAAGTTCCATCAAAGTACATTTCTCTTGATTAAATACTATCTTGAATAGAGAATACTTTTTCATCTGCATGTTCAATATCATAAGATGTATCTTCTACTAAAGGATGTAAAGAAAGGAAATCAGCCAGAGCATAGCCCTTTATTTCCTTTTGAGACACATACTGAATTTCAAATTGCTGCAAAATTAATGCCCACCTTACCAGACGTCATGTAAGCATTGGATGGATAAGGATGAATTGGAGCGGGTTATTGCGAGATACCTATTGGACCTCGTGATGTTTCAGGTAGTGTATCAACTTTTGAACTGCAAATATCAATGCTAGGCAGCACTTCTCTATATTTGAATATCGGGTTTCTGCTTCAAGCATTGTCCGACATAAATAGTAGAGGCTGTTATCTTTCCCAGCATCATTCGTCTAAGCAAGAAAGGCACCCAATGATCGCTCTAAAGCTGTAACATAAAGGATAAGTGGAATTCGTTAAATAGGTGGAATTAATACCGGTGGACTGAAGAGATATTTCATGAGGATATCGAATGCTTCTTGACATTCTTCAGTCCACTGGTATGCAACTCATTTCTTCATCAATTTGGTGAAGGGTAAACTTTTTCCTGCCAAATTGGCCATGAAACGATGAATATAGGATAAATTTACTTGAAGTCCTCTCAATTCTTTAAAATATCGAGGAGGTGATATAACAAGGATTGACTTTGTCTTCTCAAGATCGACTTCGTTACCGTGATGGCATATAACAATGTAGAAATTTTTTCCTGAGGTTACCCCAAAAGCACATATTAAGGGGTTCATCTTCAAATTGTGTTATCGATGTTTATGGAATATGACTTCCAAATCAACCAAGTGATTAGAACGTTTCCTGGATTTAACGACCAAATCTTCCACATAACATTCAACAAACATCCCTAAAAAAGGGTTTGAAGATACGATGCATGGCACACTGATATGTTGCGCCTACATTCTTTAGGCCAAAGGGCATTACCCGATAGCAAAAAACACCATGAGCGGATCTAAAGGATGTAGATTCTTCATCTTCTGAAGCCATTCAGATTTGATTATACCCGGAATATCCATCCATGAAGGAATGTGCTTCATAGCCAGCTGTTGCATCAATTAAGAGTTCTGTAATCGGAACTATAAAATCATCCTTAGGAAAATTTTGATTAAGATCTCCGAAATCAATGAAAACTCTAATTTGACCGTTCTTCTTCCTCAAATGGACAATATTAGCCAACCATTTGGGATATTGAACTTCTCTTATTAAGTTATATTTGATAATATTATCCACTTCAACTTCAATTTTGGATGCATAAGTTGGATGTGTTCTTCTCGCGGCTAGCATGAATCCGTGATGTTCTTCTGGAAAACCCTAATGATGAGTAGCAACATCAGGATCAAACCCTGGCATCTCTGTATAGTTTCAAAAAAAAAAATATGTTGATTTTGTTTTAAAAATGAAATATACATCTCTTTTTCTTGAAGAGTCGTGGCCGAACTAATTAATGTGGGGCTTGGATCTTCTTTTGTACCCAGATTTATTTCTCGGAGTTCTTCCACAGTGGTAGAGATAGCCTCTACAAAAGCTGGAGGAGCATCCCGAATATCTTCCTCTTTTTCTTCAACATGTGTTATTTCTTCTATTTTTACTTGTATAATCGATGATGAAGCAGAATTTCCATGATCAGGAGAGATGTTAAAATTTGATCATCTTGAAGAAGAGGCTTCCATTTCTGACCCTATTAGTGATGAAGGGTCTTCCTTGGGTAATAAAGAGGAGATGATGGATTGAGAATCGACATCATCATTCACCTCTAACATTGCTATAACTTCTTCTGGCCTAGTTGGAGAAGTATATACTTGCTAGATTTTAGAAGATAAAAATAGGACATCCCCATTTGAGATTTCATCATTGTTTGGTGATTTACCAATTTCTCCCATGTTCTCTGGCATGATTTTCGGGATTGACATTATGGAAGTTTCCATAAGAGTATTTTGATTTGGGTCTATCCTTTCAATTTGACAGATATGCAACACATAATCTGTACTACCGTGTGTAAATGGATTTACTGGAATATTTTCCAAACCAAATGGAGCACTAACCTTGGTACCCTCCCTTGCTATGGATTTCTCATCTCCCTTCATGTGATAGAATTCTGCCTCAATATATTGAGATTCACATGTCTGGAATGGGGATTTTATCAACATTATATGTCCCAATTTGACCATCAAAACAATATTTGAAATATTGATGGTATGATGAAGGGATGGCTGCATGTTGATGTAGCCAAGGACTTCCAAGAAAGATGTTGAAGGCTATATCGTGATCAACAACTATGAAATATGAATTGGATACAGGGTCTCCAAACTGAGTTCTGAGTGTAATCTCGCCCAGTGGTTCTTGTCCTTTTTTTTATATCCTTTTAATATCAAAGTAGAAGGAGATAAATCATATTTTGTGACGCCCAATCGACGAAGTGTACGAATGGGGATGAGGTTGACCCATGAATCATTATCAATGAAAACTTATCGGATGTCTACACCATTGACCTTAACAGATAAGTACAAAGGTCTAATATTTCCATGCACGACATCATCTTCATCTTCATCTGTGAAAGATATCACTGCATGGAATTCTGCAGTATTATTCTCTACATGGTAGACTTCAGCAGCAAAAATTTCATTTTCAAACTCCTGAGGACTTGACAAAGCCTCGATGAGTTCCTCCCGTAGAACCCTTGGAAAAATCAAGGCATCCATAATTGATAACTTGGCTGGTACATGGGATAGGTGTTTCAATACTTCATATTTTTTATATAAAAGGTATGTGTTTCCCAACAAGAACATGTAGTTTCGCAGGTGCCTTAGAAGGTGACGCTTTGGATTTGGATGCATTATGTATCAGGGTAGGAGTTTGAAATACTCCTATCATTGGAAGATTAGACTGATTATGTCTATTTACGTGTTGAGAGGAAGAAGATGGAGTCTCCAACCGATCTTCTTGAATAAAGGTACTAGGACTGAATCTGCTATTGTTGTAAGATCTTTCTTGTTCTTGTTGAGCACTCTGAAGGTCTCTGCCATGAGTTTCTGCTTCATATACAGTTCTGGAAGGGGTAGAATTGGAATAGTGGCTTCTGGGTATCCATGTCTTCCTCTCTATCCAAGTCCTCTGGAACTCCCTCTAATTCCTCTATTTCATACAGGGAACTCTGGCTCATCAAAATCAAATCTACGACTAGAATAAGGATATGATAAGTGAATCATGATAACAGAAACAATGATCAACTCTTCTTCTGATTAATACAATACATGATCAGCCAGTTTAGGCGGTGCCATTGGGTGGGACGGTGCCCGTGGCTTCGAAGTAGATAGCCTAAAATCTGCCAATGTAAAAGACAACTTGGGATTTGACACAATTTCATCTTCTTCTGATAGTTCCTATTTCTTTTAAATATGTCGTTTCTTTGAGGATTTTCTCTCTGATGAAGAGGGGTTTGCTGTGGCATTCATTGTAGAAGACACAATAGGTTTCTTTAATTCCGTTCGCAAAATTGCGTCAGCTTGGTTGATCATTTTTCTGACCATCCAATCAATATATTTCTGTGCATTTTTGTTTTTGAATTCATGCCACTCACTTTCATCCTCTGGATTTTTAGCAGTGACACATGATACCTGAGCTGATGAACCATTCAATTTGACTTGTCCCGAGTTGACCATTTTTTGAAAGAGGTATTTGAAGACAAAACACTTCTGAATGGGATTCTCCGACATCTAATGAATTTAGAAGTAATTGGGATGGTCTTTATCTCCTTCCTTGTTCAGCCTTTTGGGCCTTGTCAATTGAACCAAATTATTTTCCAAAGATGAAATGAAGTAACCAGTAACTTAATCATTTCGGAAAGAGTAAACTATTATTTTCATATCCTCAAATTATTTTCATATTTGATATCTTTGATCATCTTGACGAAACGACCACTATTGTTGATGCTCATGAGGTGGAACCCTTCAGGAAGATGAAGGTTTTGAGGTGAAATCACTACAGGTTCTTGTTTAAGAAAAAATGTAGCAGTCTCTACTTTACCAATTCTCCTTCCTAGAGCTGATGGAATTACATGAGTTTTATCCTTATACTTCATAAGAGAATCTTTATTCTGTTGAGTGATCGAAGTATGGTCTCAAAACCATTCTTTGTATTTCACAGGGATCAACTATGTGCGTAACTCATCAGGAAGATTTTCCACATAGATTGGCAACAATTCCTCTTGAGGGATTTCAAAGATTAGGAAATATGTTAATCTCTTCCATCAAGCAATGAAATCTGAAACCCTTTCATTCTCTGTATGCTTTCAATTTTTAAGATCAAAAGCTTTTTTCTTCAGCAATTTTGAGCTGAATTGAAGAAGGAATCATTGAAGGAGATCCACCCACACAGTAATTGGCTGGGATTGAAAGCTTGTGTACTAGACAATAGCAATCCCTTTTAATGACTATACAAAACACCTCATCTTAACTACTTCCTATTGCCGAGGGGTTCCCATCATAGGATCACAATGAGAAACAAAATGTGATAAATGTTCTATGGATATTCTGAACCATTAATGATTGGGAATGTAGTACATGAAAAATTTGATGGGGGAGGAATCACGTCATCCCATTCCGGATAAGCTCTCATTTCCGGTTGAATTTGAGAACGCTTTTCTTCTATAGCTTCCAACCAATATGTTAATGACTCAATAGTAATAATTAACTTTTGATAAACATCTGGCTGAGCTTGGACTTGATGATGTGCAATAACTGGAGCGTGGAAAGATGTGGTGGCTGGTACTGCAACTGAAGATAACACCACTGGTTTTTGTTGCACATGACCCGTAGGATTAGACATGTGAGGGTCTATTGATAAATGAGGATATTCTTGATCCATATCAGTGGCTGTAGTAAATTCCCTTGGCTGACTGACTCCATCAAGCTTAGGAGAAAGACTACCTTGAAGTAGTTCTGCATTCAACCTCCTCAATTCCTTCATTTTTTCCTCCGGTTGTGAAAATCATTGCTTTAGTGAGAGAGATTGGCCTTCTCATGAGGAATGGTACATAACCTTATTCTCTCCTTTCCCCTTGTTGGATCCCTTTCGGAGAGGGGGACGTGGGTTATTTGAAGGAACGCCCAGATTCTGGGTAAGACTTTAATTTCGTGTACGCACAACTTATTAATTTGTGTCTGTGCATACAACATCTAGAGTAGGAACCTCTTCATCTGATCCCTCTGAGTGAGCCTCATCTGGTGGATCAGAAACAACATCATTGATGAAATTAATTGATTCATAATTCATTGCATCCCTTTTATCATAATTTTTTTTGATATTGTCTTCTTACTTGTCCCTGATGAGACATTGCCTTTTGTCGATTTGATCCCTCAGGAAATTCTTGATGAAACATAATTTGGATGGAATCTCTTGATAATTTGGTTCTTCATTCCTCATGTGGCTTCTTCCCTAATCGAGAGAAGACTGACTTTCTTGGAGGAATATATTGATGATTTGAAAAAGTCCCTAGGGTTTTTCCTGCTATTCCCGCTCAAATCCACGAATCATATTTGTTGATTCCAAGGGTTGGGTTAAAAGAGTCCCTTGTCTGGCAAGCTGGGGTGGTTTTGGAAATGCTATATCTGAGAATTTATGAAAATATCTCTTGATCTTGTGTATTTTAGTCAGGAAATTGGGTGGATGCATCAACCTGCATCAACTTTTATGACCTGGCCCAAAATACCATTTGATGAATTCTGACACTTCTGTCACTTGATGATGTGCTTTCTCAAAATGAGAGGAAGGTTCAATATTATCTCTTGCATGATGCATGGGTAATTCAAAAAAATTATCTCTGTATGCTCTATTTTGAGAAGAACTAGTTCATGCATGTTCTTGAGAAATCCTTTGATTAGAAACAAAGCCAATTGGTTATGGCCGGCCATGGAAAATAAACTTTCATGAGACCATTTTTTGTGGGATTTGCTAACTGGAGAGTACAGTGAAATGTAGTGCTCTAGGAACACCCCATCCCCTAATATGAATACCATATGGGGCATTGGAAATTAACTGGTGCAATCTTCATAGTGCACCAAGGCATGAACGCTGAAGGGCTCTCTTCTGCTTTTCAACCTTCAGATATCGAGAAACTGGGAGAAATGCCATGACAATTTGGCATTGTAACCCTTCTATTATCTTGACATTATTTTCATACTCATTATAAGATAATATTTTCTTTTTCAACTAACAAATATTTTTCCATATGATGAGATGAATATCATTAATTCCATCTTCTGTCAACATCTCTGAAATGTCATACTGAGAGTCAGCCAAAGGCCAAAACATAACTGGAACTACAACTTTCCCCAGTTGTTTTCTCATATTCAGAATTTCCTCTTTAACATTTGAAGAAGATTCTTCTACCTAATTAGACTAGATCTGGTGCTTCCTTGTTACTTCATTGGATTCAACATGATTGGTAGAGAATTCACTGATCAAACTAGAAGATGAACGATCTAGGGGTGGTTCAAAGAATGACATACACCCAAGGCTATCTTCTGATTGAGAATCTATTTCACCTTCTAGTGGTAAAGCATCAGACATGACTAGCCTCACATTTGCATGTGCCTCAAGATAAGAGGGATTTCTCATCACTACATTGTCCATTGGATCCTTTTTCCAGCAATGTGAATTACTACTTTGGAGAGGAATTTCACAGCTAAATTCATCATCATGGGGAGGACCAACATGGTGGGTTACAGTAAAAGATGAAACATTTTTCTCCTTGGACATCTGGCCACACAGAGGGTTCATGTTGCTTTCATCTGAAGATGAATCTTCGAGATCGATCGAATTGTCATTAAGCAAGCCTTCCTGAGGATTTTTCTGATGAAGGCCTTCGGAATTAATGATCCCACTATTGGGAAATGAGGGAGTAAAATATAGAATTCCAACATATAATTTTCTGAGGGCTTCAAGAACTCCAGCATCATGCAATGCCTTATTACAGATTGGATCTTGATTTCCTGACTGTGATGGGCGAGTCTTCTTCTTAGACACCTTATTACTCAATATAGGAACCACTTGTTGATGAAAGTTGTAATTATGGGTAGGTGTATGTGCCTGGAAAAGAGAAGTGATCAGTTTAGGATGATTATCTCCACTCAAATCAGTTGTATGTGCCTGACTTGGTTGTCCTTGTGATTTGGGGGAGTTTTCCCCCACAACCCTCTTGGACTGGAATAGAGGTGTGTGTCTGTTCCGGAGTGAACTTTTGATGTGTCACTCCATTGGTAGGGATAGATTTATATGTTTTTCCCTAAGATTATTCTGAATTTGTTATAATATTCGGGTTGGAAAACAAAATATGAGCAGGGATTTGCTTTTTCCCTTTCCCCCTTGACAGAATGTTCTTGGTGACTTCAGCTTCCAGAACGGGGATATTCATGTCGGGTTCACCATTTTTTGTTTCCGTTGGAATTGGGGGTGACCTCATTGATTTTAGGATAAAAAATTCCAAGCGGTTTCTAACGGTTTTTTTCATAGAACCAGAAACATCCAATGATTCCATATCCATTTGGACATATTTTCCAAAGGTAGGTTCTCATTAGTTGTAAACTGATGAGGCATTGGTTGAGAGGATGGGAGGTCAGACTCATAACACCTTTTTGATGGGAATTATTGTCTACTCTGGGACTACCTTTATAGATTTATGTTATGTTCGTGAATCCTTATTAAATTACCAAGTATGAAAATGAGCCTTCCTTTAAATCTGAAAATCAATGATTATTATGTAAGAGATTTAGAGAATCTTTTATATGTACTCAAGGTTCTTCATTGATAGAGAATAATATGTATTACATTAGATATTATTAGTCAGTGGTATCCTTAAACACATTATATAGAAATTTCTTGGTCATTATGATAACCATAGTGGTTTTAAAGCCACTCAGCAGGGCACTTGATGTTTATTGTCATTAATAATGACAAAGATTTATTTCATATTAGGGATCGTACCTGCTGATGGGCTACCTATGTATCCATTGTTTTGGAAAAGGAATCATAACCCACATAGTTCGAGTAGAGATGTATGAGGTTAATGTATGATTTATGGCTCAAAGAATGATGTCATAATAACTTTTACACTCTAAGCTCACATGAGTCATGCTTGGTGTGAGAAACAAGAGGTATTGGTAAAACTTGACAATTGTGCCATCATAAGAAATGAGGCAGGTCTTAAGTATGTATGATTTCCCAATAATAGAAGAAAATTAGGATTTACTTCAGGGAAGAAACCCGGAAACAAGGTCCATAAAAATATATGTGCTTTATGAAGATTTGGATACTTAACATAGGGCTTACTCTTGTGGATGATGCCTATATTTGGGAACTTGAAGACTGAGGCATATTCCTGAAATGGAGGCCCAGGTTAAAGATCCACTCATCTTAAATGAATGAGGTTTAATGAATCAAATATCTTACTTTAGTTATAGAAATATATATAAGTCAATATGTTTTGAAAAAAATATTCAATAGAATTCCTATCAGATAAGGTAGCCAATCAAGGAAACATGCCATAAAATGTCTTTAAATAGTGTCTTGAAGACTAAATCTTGAATGGGAGAGGTGGATTTGAATAAAAGAGGTGAATAAGAAGGAGGGGCACCCAAAAAGAGTGAGGCGTGAAAGTCCCGTGTGGGCGCGCATGTAAAGACCCGTAAAATTCAAGGGAAATTTTTTCTTAATTTTCTTCATAATTTTACAAGAGCGTGGTTTCTAACGGCACTTGATTCTGAGGCCCGGTGTGCCCGGAATTAGTTTCCAAAGTTTGGCTCAGGTACGTTCAGTGAACGAACGAGCAGGAATTTCTATCTTTTGAACCGGTGCCCAGAATCAAATTCTGAGGGCACCGATGAACTCGCAGTGCCGATATTCGCTTAAGGAGACCTTTTCCGAGGTTGCGTTTTATGCGAGTTGAGAGTTAGTTTTGGGGATTTTAAAATGAAGTTAAATAAAATGTGGAAACACATTTTATTTTTATCCAAGTTGGTTGTATCCTCCCAAAGGGAGTTAGGGGTGGGACCCACATCCACATAACCTCCCTTGAGAGGATTAAGTGTGGTCGGTCCCACACAAACCCTAACACTTCATCTCCTCTTTAAACTCCCAATAACTCCTCTCTAATTAATCTTGACAACATGGGTTATTAATTGAGTTGAGTTGTTATAATTTCAAACTTTTGAAATTCAAGTGGTTTAGTTGTGTAAATAAAATAAGCTTTAAGCTTATTTTATTTGGTTAGTATCCTTTGTCCCTGGAGAGGTTTTGGGAAGCTCTCTCTTCATCTTCTTCAACCTTGACGAAAAACACGAAGAACACTTAAGCTCCAACGAAGAACGCCGCTTCTCTTCCTCGCAGCCGGTGTGTTTCTGAAGATCGACGACGCCGCTTCTTTCGATCTTCTTCCCGTGTCAACGAAAGGAGACACCACTTCCTCCTCGGACTATCTCCATCAGCTTACGAAGCTTCTCCAGCGATGTACCTCTTCGGACGCACCTCGACGTCAACGAAAATGACGTTTGATTTCCGCGACGCCCGACCTCCGCGACGCTAGTCTTCTGCGGCTTGTTGACGTGCTACACACTTGAAACCGAAGTAGTGGTTTTTATTTTTATTATTCTTTTGTTCATGATTTATACCCGTGTTTATGTCTTCGTGAAATTTGTCCAATTGTTAGCGAATAACGCGAGGGGGACGGACCGCACAAACACAGCCGACCCTCCTCCTTTCTCATGTTGATTCTGTTGTGGATTGAAACGGGTGTGGCGCGGTGCCATCGCGCCGCGTCGTAAAGTAATCCAAGAACGCGACGCTGTCGCGTCACATCAAAGAAAGTTGAAGGCGCCGCGGCTGGAGCGGGGCCGCGGCGGAGGGGCAGAGTGTCATCGCACCGTGCCGGACGATGAAGGTCGTGGCCGGTTCCGGGCAGCGGCGGAACATGATGACCGGCGGCCAGCCGGGCCGCTGGTGTCGGAAGCCGGAAGGGGACCGGCCTTTGCCGGTCCCATTGAGGAAGAACCAGCCCGCCAGGTCCGGTCGGCCAGAAGGGTGAAAAACCAGGGGGAATTAATTCCCCCGGCCAGCATAACGACCCCCCATAATGAGGGGGGTCGCGGTTTCACAAAGGGGGGCTGGCGCCCCCCGTTTCCAATCAGCTAGGCCTTCGGCCGAACTGGCAGCATGCCCAGCGCACTGCCTTGCGCCGAGTTGGGCCGTGCCGGGCCGGGTCGAACCTGTCCGGGGCGGGTCGACCCGGTTCGGGCCAACCGGGGGGTCTCGGGCCGGGTCGGCCCGGGCCCGAAACCCCCGTTACCAAACTCTTTAGGTTCAAATGCCCATAACTCGGGATACGGACCTCCAAACGACGCACCGTCAGTGGCGATGAGATCCTTGGATCGAGACAGTCGTTTCAGTATATCGCACTCAAAGTTTCGGAATACTTTGAGTTCGGCCGGGTTGGTTCGTACACGAAACCAACCGGGCCCTTGGAGCAGAAACGCTCATATCTTGAACTATGGACGTCCGTTTGACGTGCCGTCAGCTTTGATAAGTTCCTATTAGTGAGACAGATCTTTTGGCATACTTCGCCCGAGGTTTGGACGCAGGTGGAGTACGGTCGGGTTGGTTTTGCCTTAAAAACCAAACGGGCCCCTGGGACGAAAAAGCCAGTAACTCTCAGACCGGGCGTCCGATTGACGCGCCGTCTGTTGCGTTGAGTTCCTGTTGACGATACGGAACTTTTGGATACATCAACTCTGGACTTTGTGACAGTTGATGTATCAGCCTCTCGGCTCGTGGAGCGGACCCTCCCGAACGAGCTTGCTGTGTGCGGGAACCCTAGAGCTGGCTGCGACTTCTACTGTGACTGCGACGACGACAGTGCAGAGATCCTCAGTGGATTCCACGACGATGACTACAGCACTCAGTGATCCTGTGTGGATCAGTGCTACCGATCCTGTGTGGGTCTGATCCAGTGTGGGTCAGCGCTCAGCGGTCCTGTGTGAACCAGCGACTACAGATCCTGTGTGGGTCTGATAATGTGTGGGTTTTTGAGGGGGTTAGTACCTATCGATCCCTTGTGGGTCCGACAACTTAGATGGATTAGTGATCATCTATATCGTCTTTTGAAGAAGTATACATGTGTGAGCTGAATCTCGTTGCTTTCCTTTGTGGATTGTGTTGTGCTATCCTGTGTGGATTTCATTTTTCTTTCGTGTGTGGAATATATATACTTTCCTGTGTGGACTGAGTTGTACTTGGGATCAGAGGTTGGAGCGTATTAGAAATTGATGACATAGGTATATGTATGGGCATATAACTATGCAGTGTCGGTTGTTACTTCATGTTTGTATCTATCCTTTGTGATTTATCCTTTGTGGATTTTGGGAGACCTTCGGGGGTCTCGGGGTCCCTACTGGGTAGCTTATACTCACCCCTGCACGGGCTATTCCTGCACCACGTTGTGTTGGTTGCAGACGACGGACAGCGTTGATCGTGGTTGAGGCTCGTAGAGCAAGACGGTACCTGAAGGTGGACCACTGGGCGGGACGTGCTCGGAGCGGACGGTGGGACCCGAGGAACAGTGGAGCTATTTGTACTCACCCTTCAGGTGAGATTTCCAGTGGACAGCTCGGCGTAGTGTCTTTTACTTTTCAGTTGATGTTTTCCCTTTCGAGTTGTACTTTACTTCAGTTTGGGTTTGTATACTGGCCCATTTACTTTTCCTCACTTTTAGTTGTACTCTGTTTCTACTTGGTGTTTAATTTTCCGCTTTCTTACTTTGTGGTGCTTGTTTACTTTACAAAGGCAATGCCTTCCCTTTTTACCGGTATTTACGCCTTGGTGCTAGTCGCCATCCCCTGGCCTATGGAAGGCGGGTTTGGGGTAGTCACGACATGGGCCTCGAGGACAGGTCGTGACAAATTGGTATCAGAGGAGTTCGGTTCTACCGCGAACTCTGATCTTTTCTTTGTGAAGCAATAGTGTTTACTGTATTGAGTGTGGTTATAAGTCCAGGGAGTCCAGTGTTGGTGCGGCGGCCGACGTATCCGTACACCAGGACCCTGACTTCTGAATTCCGACTTAATGCAAGAAAACATTGATTCCATGTGTGTTTCAAAGTTTTCTTTGTGATTAATTTATATCAGCTCACCAGGTATACTGTTCTGACCATGGCACACCTATTTCCTTTTCAGGATGGGCCCACGACGGGAGCCAGCTAGGGTTCCGAGAGTCGAGCGTGACGACAGCCCACCGAGCGACAAGGCCTCGGTGTAGGGCCCTTTGTCAGTAGTGGCACCGGTGGTAGCACTACCCGCCGAGCCACCGATGCTTCCAGCACCAGCCGCTGACGATGCATGTCTCCTTGGAGCTCGGCACGAGTTCCAATGCCAGCGACTACCTAGGTTCCGTGGGGAGACGGACCCCCAGGCAGCATAGGACTGGCTGGAGGCAGTGGTATGAGTTTTCAGGCTAATGAGGACACCAGCAGACCTCATAGTGATCCTTGCTGCGAGCCTACTGCACGCAGTAGCGGGCCGATAGTGGAGCGTGATGCTCCAGGTGCATGATGAGGTATCTCTACTTTGTATGGACATTGAGAGCCTCTTCTGCTCGGAGTTCGTCCCAGCCACCCACCGTGCTGTGGGAATTCAGGAGCTTCTTCAGCTGCGGCAAGGCAGCATGACGGTCGCACAATACTCGGCGAGATTTACCGATCTCTCGCGCTACTCGACCGACATGGTACGGTACCCATTATTCCAGGCTCGTACCTTCGAGAAGGGATTGAGACACGAGATCAGGGCATCGCTGATCTCCCTCAGCATTCTGACTCAGACGGGAGTACTGGAACGGGCCCTTTTGTTTGAGAGCTTTCTTGCTGAGTCTACACCAGCGCCGAGACCCACCGCAGGGCGGCACGTGGCAGGGTCTTATGCGGCAGGCAGTCGAAGGATGACTCAGGGGTCCAGGCAGACCAGACCTTCAGGCAGACGACCTCAGGACACTGGCTCAGCAGTGCGGGGCACACAGCGCGGAGCCAGTCTTTTGAGAGGCAGAGAGTGCTACTCATGCGGCAGGTAGGGCCACATGGCTCGTGACTGCCCGACCCGCCGTGCGCAGGAGTAGCAGACGACTGAGGGACCACTGAGGCAGAGGTAGAGGGTCGACAGTGGCGGTCCGCAGGGAGGAGGCGGATGAGGAAGAGGAGCTGGCCGAGCAGCAGGAGGTGGGCGACGCTTTGAGGCACTACCACCACCACCACCAGAAGGTCCACCCCGACCACAGGGAGCTGGCAGGAAGAGACAGGCACAGCTCCAGGCAGCGGAGACCTACGACCACGGCGCGCCCGAGATGATTCGAGGTACTATCTGTGTATATTCCACCCTTGCTGCAGTACTTATAGACACAGGAGCGAGTCACTCTTTCATAGCCGCTGCCCTTGTTAGAAGCTCGGAGATTCCGACAGAGGCGTTGGCTCGATCCTTACGCCTAGAGACTCCTATGGGTGCAGACTCGACGATTACGCACTGGTGCCGACAGTGTGAGCATACTCTAGGAGGTGAGAGTTTCGGCTGAGATCTTCTTGTAGCAGCGTTGAGGCCTTACGACGTCATCTTGAGCATGGATTGGTTATCTACGGTCCATGCACAGATTGACTGTTTTAGGCGCAAGGTGCGATGTGTACGCACCGACGGGAGCAAGTTCACCTTCACCGGAGATAAGGGAGCCTTCGCAGCACAGTATGGACTTCCACAGAGGAGAGGACAACCCATCACTCATCAGTTGGCTAGTCTAATCCTAGGAGCAGTGGACGTGCGGAGTCCTGGTTTTCCTGCAGTGGAGGATCAGTTTGCAGACGTTATTCTCGATGACGTTCCAGGGCTACCTCCTCGTAGAGAGGTAGACTTTTATATTTACCTGTACCCCGGGACAACTCCGATATCGACTCCAGCATATCGGATGGCCCCCGCCGAGCTTCGAGAGCTACGGGTACAGTTGGAGGACTTGTAGGGCAAGGGGTTCATCCGACCCAGTGTTTCACCCTGGGCTTCCCCGATTTTGTTCACCAAGAAGGCGGACGAGAGCTTGCGACTGTGTGTCGATTATCGTCGCATGAACCAGGTGACAGTGAGGAACAAGTATCCGCTACCGAGGATTGATGACCTCTTTGATCAGCTCAAGGGAGAACGGTTGTTCTGGAAGAAAGACCTCAGTTCAGGCTATCATCAGCTCAGAGTTAGAGACGAGGACGTGTAAAAGACGGCCTTCAGATGTCGGTATGGCCACTATGAGTTTTTGGATATTACCTTTGGAGTAACCAATGCTCTAGAAGTGTTCATGGCCCTCATGAACATGATCTTTGAGCCATACCTCGATCGATTTTTCATGGTCTTCATCGACGTCATTTTGATCTACTCGACGACTGAGGAGGAGCACGCCTACCACTTGCGGGTTGTACTAGACACACTCCGAGAGCACCAGCTTTATGGTAATCTCTCGAAGTGCCAGTTATGGATACGTGAGGTCCACTTCTTGGGACACGTTATCTCTGAGGCGGGAGTTGTAGTGGATCCTGCGAAGATCGAGGCTGTGTTATCTTGGGAGCCGCCCAGGAGAGTGACGGAGGTGCGGAGTTTCTTGGGATTAGCTGGATACTATCGGAGATTCGTGCCAGACTTCTCTAGAGTTGCGGCACCACTCTCAGCTTTGACCAAGATGGGGAAACCCTTCGTATGGTCAGACAGATGTCATCAGAGCTTCCAGGAGCTGAGATAGAGATTGACCAGCGCAGCAATCTTGAGGTTGCCTGAGGAGGGAGTAGGGTACGTAGTCTACTGCGATGCATCATGGACCGTACCCAGATGTGTCCTGATGCAGGAGCGGGAAGTGATCGCCTATGGATCACGACAGTTGAGGCCGCATGAGCAGAACTACACTACACATGACCTGTAGTTAGCAGCAGTGGTCATCGCTATGAAGACATGGCGATACTAACTGATGGGCGAGCGCTTTACAGTCTTTTCTGATCATCAGAGTCTCTGGTATATCTTATCGCAGAAGGACCTGAACCTGAGACAACGGCGATTGCTCGAGTTCCTCCAGGACTATGACTTTGAGATATTCTATAATCCTGGGAAGGGGAACGTAGTAGCCAATGCCCTCAGCAGGAGGACGGGCATTCAGCTACTTGAAGAGGCAACAGAATAGCTAGCCTTTTTGCAGATATCCTTCGTGGATAGAGATGGAGCAGCATTCCTTCAGTCTCTCACAGTCACCTCTCTACTACTGCAGTGGGTGAGAGAGGCACAGCGAGAGGACGCTGACTGTGAGACACGGAGTGCACAGATATCCTCGGGACATGCACCTGATGGTTTCTCCCTTGGAGAAGAGAACGACGTCCTTTTCAGAGGACGTACCATGGTACCAGTCGCTTTGCAAGAGGAGGTGCTGAGAGAGTTTCACACTTCCTCTTTAGCGGTACATCCTGGAGTGGCGAAGATGTACCGGGATCTCAGACGACAGCACTGGTGGCCGGGCATGAAGAAGGTTGTGGAATAGTTCGTTTCTCGATGTCTCACCTGCCAGCAGGTGAAGGCTGAGCACTAGGTACCAGCTGGCTTGGTACAACCCTTGGAGGTCCCGGAGTGGAATTGGGACAGGATATCTATGGACTTCGTGGCTGGACATTCATGCACTTCCAAGGGTCACGACTCCATCTGGGTGATTGTCGACCGACTCACCAAGTCGGCTCACTTCTTACCCATCAGTGAGAAGGGATCAGTGGAGAGTTTGGGGCGTCTCTACGTTCAGGAGATTGTACGACTTCACGGGGTGCCATCATCTATCGTCTCCGATCGAGATGCTCGCTTTACTTCCCGGCTTTGGAAGGGATTGCAGGAGGCGTTCGGGACGCAGCTACGTTTGAGCACAGGCTTTCACCCTCAGAAGGATGGTCAGACCGAGAGGACCATTCAGACTCTCGAGGACATGCTTCGCGCATGTGTCCTCGACTTTGGTCGTAGCTGGGAGGACCACCTACCCTTGGTGGAGTTCGCGTACAACAAAAACTACCACTCCACCATCGGGATGGCACCGTACGAGGCGTTGTATGGCTGACCTTGTAGATCTCCTTTGTACTGGAACGACCCTGGGGAGTCAGCACTTGTGGGGCCAGAGATGGTCCAGGCCACGACAGAGAAGGTCCAGCTCATCCAGGAGCGGATGAGGATAGCTCAGAGCTGGAAGAAGTCACACGCTGATAGGAGGCGGAGGCCACTAGAGTTCGAGGATGGTGACCACGTCTTCTTGCGGGTCTCACCTCGACATGGTATACAAAGATTTGGCCGAGGCGGCAAGTTATCTCCGTGCTTCATCGGACCCTTCCAGGTCCTCAGCAGGATTGGCGAGGTGGCTTATCGCCTGGATCAACCACCTCTGTTGCACCAGGTGCATGACGTCTTCTACGTGTCTTAGTTGAGGAGATACGTGCACGACCCGACACACATCATTGACCATGGGGATCTTGACGTTGACAATGGGGAGACTTTTACGGAGGTCCCGGTGGAGACACAGGATCGACAGGAGCGGGTCCTACGTGGACAGTCGATTCCTCTAGTGCGCAGCAGATGGAAGCATGGGAATCTCCATGAGAGCACTTGGGAGCGGGAGGCTCAGTTGCGTGCTCAGTACCCTCATTTGTTTCCCTAGTTTTGATGTATCTTTACGGGGACGTAAATCCCTAAGGTGGGAGTAATGTAAAGATCTGTAAAATTCAAGGGAATTTTTTTTTTAATTTTTTTAGAATTTTACAAGAGCGCAGTTTCTGACAGCACCTGATTCCGAGGCCCGGTCTGCCCGGAATTAATTTCCGAAGTTTGGCTTGGGTACGTTCAGTGAATGAACGAGCGGGAATTTCTAACTTTTGATCTGGTGCCCGGAATCGAATTCTGAGGGCACCGATGAACTCGCAGCGCCGATATTCGCTTAAGGAGACTTTTTCCAAGGTTGCGTTTTATGCGGGTTGAGAGTTAGTATTGGGGATTTTAAAAAGAAGTTAAATAAAATGTGGAAACACATTTTATTTTTATCCAAGTTGGTTATATCCTCCCAAAGGGAGTTAGGGGTGGGACCAATATCCACTTAACCTCCCTTGAGAGGATTAAGTGTGGTGGGGCCCACACGAACCCTAACACTTCATCTCCTCTTTAAACTCCCAATAACTCCTCTCTAATTAATCTTGACAACTTGGGTTATTAATTGAGTTGAGTTGTTTTAATTTCAAACTTTTGAAATTCAAGTGGTTTAGTTGTGTAAATAAAATAAGCTTTAAGATTATTTTATTTGGTTAGTATCCTTTGTCCCTTGAGTGGTTTTGGGAAGCGCTATCTTCATCTTCTTCAACCTTGACGAAGAACATGATGAACACATAAGCTCCGACGAAGAACGCCGATTCTCTTCTTCGCAGCCGGTGTGTTTCCGAAGATCGACGACGCCGCTTCTTTCGATATTCTTCCCGTGTCAACGAAAGGAGACGCCGCTTCCTCCTTGGACTATCTATGTCAGCTTACGAAGCTTATCCAGCGACGTACCTCTTCGGACGCACCTCGACGTCAACGGAAACGACGTTCGATTTCCGCGACGCCCGACCTCCATGACGCTAGTCTTCCGCGGCTTGTTGACGTGCTCCGCACTTGAAACGGAAGTAGGGGTTTTTATTATTATTATTCTTTTGTTCATGATTTATACCCGTGTTTATTTCTTCGTTAAATTTGTCCAATTGTTAGTGAATAACGCGAGGGGGCCGGACCGCACGAACACAGCCGACCCTCCTCCTTTCTCATGTTGATTCTGTTGTGGATTGAAACGGGTGTGGCGCAGTGTCGTCGCACCGTGCAGGATCATATGGCAAGAAGTGCACGTCGCCGTCACGTAGCGTCGTAATTTAATCCAAGAACGCGACGCCGTCGCGTCGCGTCATAGAAAGTCAAAGGCGCTGCGGCCGGAGTGGGGCCGCGGCGGAGGGGCGTGGTGCCGTCGCACCGCGCCAGATGACGAAGGCTGCGGCCGGTTCCAGGCCGCGGCGGAACATGATGACCGGCGGCCAGCCGGGCCGCCGGTGTCGGAAGCCGGAAGGGGACCGGCCTTTTCCGGTCTCGTTGAGGAAGAATTGGCCGTCCAGGTCGGGTCGGCCAGAAGGGAGAAAAACCGGAGGGAATTAATTCCCCCGGCCAGCATAACGGCCCCCCATAATGAGGTGGGTCGCGGTTTCACAAAGTGGGGCTGGTGCCCCCCGTTTCCAATCAGCTCGGCCTTCCGCCGAGCTGCCAGCACGCCCAGCGCGCTGCCTTGCGCCGAACCGGCACGCCTAGCCGGTCCGCCAGGCCGGGTCGGGCCGGGCCGCGCTGGGCCACGCCACGCCGGGCCGGACCGCACCAGGCCGGGCCGCGCCAGGCCGCGCCGTGCCGTGCCAGGCCGCGCCGGGCCGCGCCGCGCCGTGACGGGCCGGGTCGACCCTGTTCGGGCCAACCGGGTGGTCTCGGGCCGGGTCGGCCCGGGCCCGAAACCCCCGTTACCGAACTATTTAGGTTCAAATGCCCATAACTCGGGCTACGGACCTCCAAACGACGCGCCGTCAGCGGAGATGCGATCCTTGGATCGAGACGGTCGTTTCGGTATATTGCACTCAATGTTTCAGAATACTTTGAGTTCGGCTGGGTTGGTTCGTAAACGAATCCAACCGGGCCCTCGGAGCGGAAACGCTCATATCTTGAACTACGGAGGTCCGTTTGACGTGCCGTCAGCTTTGCTGAGTTCCTCTTAGTGAGACGGATCTTTTGGAATACTTCGCCCGAGGTTTGGACACAGGTGGAGTACGGTCGGGTTGGTTTTTCCTTAAAAACCAACCGCCCCCCTAGGACGAAAAAGCCAATAACTCTCAGACCGGGCGTCCGATTGACGCGCCGTCTATTGCGTTGAGTTCCTATTGACGATACGGAACTTTTGGACACATCAACTATGGACTTTCTGATAGTTGAGGTATCATCCTCTCAGCTCGTGGAGCAGACCCTCCCGAACGAGCTTGCTGTGTGCGGAAACGCTAGAGCTGGCTGCGACTGCTACTGTGACTATGACGACGACAGTGCAGAGATCCTCAGTGGATTCGACGACGACGACTACAGCACTCAGCGATCCTGTGTGGATCAGTACTACCGATCCTGTGTGGGTCCGATCCTGTGTGGGTCAGCTCTCAGCGGTCCCGTGTGAACCAGCGCCTACAGATCCTGTGTGGGTCCGATCCTGTGTGGGTCTTTGCGGGGGTTAGTAACTATCGATCCTTTGTGGGTCCGACGACTTAGATGGATCAACGATCATCTCTATCGTACTTCAAAGAAGTATACCTGTGTGAGCTGAATCCTGTTGCTTTCCTGTGTGGATTGTGTTGTGCTATCCTGTGTGGATTTCGTTTTTCTTTCCTGTGTGAAATACGTATACTTTCCTGTGTGGACTGAGTTGTACTTGGGCTCGGAGGTTCGAGCGTATTGGAAATTGATGACTTAGGTATATGTATGGGCATATACCTAAGCAGTGTCTGTTGTTACTTCGTGTTTGTATCTATCCTTTGTGATTTATCCTTTGTGGATTTTGGGAGACCTTCGGGGGTCTCGGGGTCCCTACTGAGTAGCTTATACTCACCCCTGCACAGGCTATGCCCGCACTACGTTGTGTTGGTTGCAGACGACAGACAGCGTTGATCATGGTTGAGGCTCGCAGAGCAGAACGGTACCTGGAGGTGGACCACTGGGTGGGACGTGCTCGGAGCGGACGGTGGGACCCGAGGAGCAGTGGAGCTATCTGTACTCACCCTTCAGGTGGGATTTCCAGTGGACAGCTCGGCATAGTGGCTTTTACTTTTCAGTTGTTGTTTTCCCTTTCGAGTGGTAATTTACTTCAGTTTGGGTTTGTATACTAGCCCATTTACTTTTCCGCACTTTTAGTTGTACTCTGTTTCTACTTAGTGTTTACTTATCTGCTTGCTTACTCTGTGGTGCTTGTTTACTTTACAAAGGCAATGCCTTCCCTTTTTACCAGGATTTACGCCTTGGTGCTAGTCGCCAGACCCTGGCCTATGGAAGTCGGGCTTGGGGTAGTCACGGAACGGGCCCCGAGAACGGGTCGTGACAGCGCAAATCCTGGTCGCACATGTATACTTGCGTGACACATGATTACTTGAGCAACTGTCAACACTTAGGGTAAAACATGGGTTAGTCTTGGTTCAAGCACTTTGTTTTATCCTTAAAGCCATCCAAAAGAGTGGCGCGCAAGTTTTGTTGAAAGGATATGGGGCGCGCAAGTGTTGCTATTTCCATTAATGGTTGGCCACCTCTGTGCGCAAGTGTTGATGTGTTTCAACACATAGGCCTTGTTTCTCCTATTTAGATATTCTATTCCAAGTAAAAAATTACCTTAGAAGTGACCAGAAGACATCAAGCAGAGAGTAGGGAAACCAGAGCTTAAATATGACTTTTGGAAATTTTCCTTCCTGAAAATGGGGGGCCCACTGGGGGTATTTATAGGCTGGTGAAGACCCTGGGCGAAATTCACAGAGGGCGCACAAGTCACCTGCATGACCACTGGGCGGCGCGCAAGTATACTTGTGCGACCATGGTAGAACATGCGTGACCCAAGTGCAAATGAATCTTTGTTCATGCCTTTGTCAATTTTTGATGTTTCTTTAAAGGATGAATCAATTTGGGATCAAGGTATTTCCCTTTTCATTCTTTTAGACTCTGTGACAGAAAGGAGCGTCAACTACTGACCATGAAAATATGTGAAAATTGATAAATTCCGTTGAATTGGGCTTGTATTTCTGAATGAATTTTGGATGGTACATTTTAAAATGAATAACTAACCGAAAAAATAAAGTAGTATTCTAATCTCTATAAATATATATAACACTCAAAAATAATTTATTATTATTAAATAATAATACATAATAAATTCATCTAAGAAATTGGACAAAAAAAGTAACCCGAATGAAAATAGAGGTTCGAGTGGAAAACACATACCTTCAATATGAATGTGTTCCTAAATTGATATTAATGACCTGAATAGTCAAATTTTGGTTAAAAAATTTATAATCCAAAAACCTCCTCTGCATTGAATTGATTTATTATAACCTTACTAACTTCATTCATGGCCTTTTTTGGGTTAAGAGATTCAATTTCACTGTTTGGGTTAGTTTTTTTCCATGCTTTTCATGATTGGTTTACTTATATTTATGTACGGTTAAACCATTAGAATGATAATAGTATTCCAGAATAGAAGTTTTATGTTTCATGTTAAAAACCATATTATTAAATGGTTAAAAATTGTTTTTGATAATTATAGTGATTATGAATCATTATATAAATCATTAATGACAACTGTTTTGGTTAATTGGAAGGTTTTTATCACACCACGATCTTTTTTATTTATATATTATTATAATTTTCAAAAAAGGGTTCCATAAACATAAATAAATTACAATTGATATATTATGCTCTGGTTCAACCACCAAAATTGTTTCATGACCCGGATTGAAGATGGTAATAGAAATTGAAACCATGTTGTGCATTTTTTTGTGAAAAACCAACACATGTGAGATGGTGTTTTCATTTATAATACAAAATAAGGAAAAAAAAATATATTAAAAAGATTTATTCTATTATAACAACAAAATTCTATAAAATTTAAGGTACTTTAGTCATCATAAAGTTTTGGTGAATTTAGGGGAAAAAATAAAAAAAATGAACTTGAAATAAAATAAAAGAAAAGAGGAATATAACTCTTGAAGCAATCTTCCTTGAATGCCCTTTTAGGGGAGTGGTTTTGGACTTTTTATGAGATAAAGGGATACTGGAAATGGGAGAGGATATTAAGAGAATATTTTAGCATAATTTATATATGTATCAAGTCTTTAGTGGTGTGAAGATAAGAGTGAGTGAGGGGGTTATTGTGTAGTAGATAGGTGATATGTGAATATCTTATTCCTTATTTTATTATTTCACACAAGACAACCAATATTATTGATTAATATAACCCATAATAGTAATAAATGAATTTTATTTCAAACAAAAAAAATTTCATCAACCTTGATTATTTAATACTGAATTTATAATATAATTTATATTTACGCTAAATTAACAAATTTTAATTTTATTCAAAAATTTGAGAATTTCAGAAAAATCCCTAAAATTAACAGTAAACATTTTTCGATGTGTAAAATTAAAAAATGAAATAATTTTTTTTAAAAAAATCATATTATTATTAATTTAATTTGTAAATAAAAAAATAATTTATTCGAAAAATAACAATTCTATAACTATCGATCATTTTATATATCCTTGAAAAATTAATCAAGATCTCATTATCTTATAACCTTGTAATAATAAAACAATATATTGTCTGAATATTTATCAGGGTCATATTACTATTTAGGTTACTATTCATAAGGGAATGTTATTATTCACCATGAATTATGTTCTCCTTATGAGATTCTAAATAACTTACTAAACACAACTGTCTATATCAGTTTTACAAAATTCAAAACACAAAGGTGAAGAATTATGTTTACATGTTATGTTATAAAAAAAGTAATGTTTAATAGAGACTTTGTGTTTCGTTCATTAAATAATAAATTTATTAATAAATCCTTGTTTTGTGACATTCTACCCACCTTAAAAAAAATTATCCTCAAATTTAACATCATGTTACATCATAAAAAGATTTCAGTAGGTCTTCATCGTAAGCTCCTTAGGATACCATGTTGTATCTTTGATTTTATTATTCATCCAATGTATCTATACAAGTCCAGTTGTCCAATTATTCCACACATATTTTTTAGGATCCAAAATCCAATTAGGATCTTCACTGTATGTTAAGTCAGGTTCCAATTCGATTCCTTCTTAAATGAGGACATATTTTGTGTCTGGAATTCATTTTTTCAACAATTAGACATGGAACACATTTTGTACTGTAGACTGGCTAAGAGACAAAGAGAAATGATATCCAACAGTACCAATTCTCTCTCGGAGTTTAAAATGTCAAATGTACCTTGGTCTCAGTTCCATATTTTCTCATATCATATGATGCTCATCCATATATACTTTCTACAAAACCCGATCTTCCAAATGAAATTAAAAATCCATCATTCGATTAACAACAAAGTTATTTTGAATTATTTTCTCTAAATTAATATGTATTTGAATAATATTGACCTTTTTTTGTTATTTCTGCCAAAATCTCTGGACCCACAATCTTCCTTTGTCCAACTACATCCCAACAAGTTAGTTTATGACATCTCTTACCATAAAATGCTTTATATGGTGCCATTTGAATACATGAATGGAAACTATTGTTGTATGAATTTCCAATAAACGTACATATATATCCCATATACCATGAATGTCAAGTGAACATTATCTCAACAAGGCCTCCATAGTTTGGATCATCCACTATAACTTCCTGCTAGATTGAGGTTGATATGTAGTACTCAATTAAAGATTAAAATCCAACACATTATGAATATGTTTATATAATTTTGGTTGAAATTGTGGATCCAGTTCAGACACAATTGAGAAAGATTCATAATTATGTCTCAGGACAACATTAATATAGAGTCTTGCAAGGAGCTCCAATGGGAATTCTTTCTTTCTTACAAGAAAATGTGCATATTTTGTATGTTTATCAATAACTATCAATATCTCATCATTATTTTCAAGACTTTTGGGAAATGTAGTGAAAAAATCAATGGGTATGTCATCCAATTTCAATTTTTTAATTGTTATAGGTTTCTTGAATTCTCTAGGATGTTGTCCTTCAGCCATCACTTATTGATAGACTAAACATATTAGTAAATATTCATCAATTTTCCTCTTCATGTTGTCCCTCCATAAATTTTTCTTCCAATCTCTATATATTTTAGTTCAACATGGGTGTATAGACAAATTCACGCTGTGGAAATGATCTAATAACACCATATTAAGATCGGGTATATCTAGAACAATAATCATGTTCCAATATTTCAGAATTCCATCATCATATATAATATCTTTGAACATCACATCTCACATAAAACAAATTTTATTTTGAATATTCTTGTCATCATGATGAAAATGAATAATTCATTCCTATAACGATTTTTGGGTAACCTATTTAGTTAATAATATTGTTACACCTTCATTGATAATTATGATTTCCTTCCTTAAATGACCCCTTAATACAGAATCTCTTTCAATCATTTTTTTCCTTAAAACTTCGTGATCATCCCTGCTCAATGATCAGCAACACTATTTTCCATTCATGGTTTTTACATAATGGTGAAATCATAATACTTTAGTAGTTTGGGCCATTACATTTACCACATTTTGAGTTCTATCTATGAGATGACATACTTCAGACTCTTTTGAACTGTATATATCTCATATATATCCCCATAGAGATAGTGGCTCCATATTATTAGAGAAAACATCCCAACATTTAACACAATATGATGAGTAGGATAGTTATGTTCATGAATTTATAACTACCTAGATGCATATGAAATAACACTATGATTCTGCATAAGGACACAACCATGTCCTTTCATTTATTCATAACTATAGATAAAAATCCACCATTCCTCGATGGTACAGTTTTGATCGGATAATTCACTATTCTGATCAACAATTCATGAATCATTCCTCAGATTATTTTCTCCTTATGAACATTACCCCATTATGTGTATGATTGGTCATTTGGTTTGATAAATGGGTGATGTTCTGAACAAAACCATGATAATAACCTATTGAAGCAATAAAACTATTCACCTCTGTTACGTTCGTTGGAGTATGCCATTCTTGAACAACATATTTTATTGTATGAGAAATAAATATTTTATCCTTGCACAACGCATCCATGAATAGAAACTGATTGAATCCAAAATTCACAATTTTTAAACATCAAATATAATTCATTTCTTCTCTTAGTAATCAAAATAGTGAGAAAGTGATTTTCATGATATTTGTTTCTTTTGGAGTAATCCTATATATCATCAGTAAATACCATCACAAATTAATGAAGATATTCCTTGAAAACTATATTCATTATATACATGATAATAGAGGGTGCATTAGTTAGTACAAAAGGAATTATTGTAATCATGTAATGCCCATACCTAGTTCAAAATGTATCCTTTTGAATATCTTCTTCATTAACTCACAAATGATGATATTCAGATCGAATGTAAATCTTCAAAAAATATTGGGTACCCGAAAGATGATCATCTAAATAATAAATTCGAGGTAGTTGATATTTTTTATAAATTTTTATAGGATTTATCTCGAGTAGTCAACGAACAACCTCATTGATCCATCATTCTTCATAATGAAAAGAAAGGGGATCCCCTTGGAGATATTATATGGTAGATAAAACCTTTATCACTCATTTACAATATTTTTATCTACAGTTACACTAACTAAATATTGTACATTATGTTAGGATTCTATGATATTGGACATGAACTAGGAATTAAAACAATATAGAGCTCAACTTCCCAATCTAGATGACATCCAGGTAAATCCTCTATAAAAAAATCAATATATTCATTCACGTTAAGTACATTCTCTATTTAAATATTTATTTCCCCACTCATAGATATTCATTTAACATCATCACCAATATTTTCATTCCAAAGAGCTACCCATGGTGGATCTAGAAAAGATTTATATTGTGGTGTTTCATCCATAAAAAAATTGATACTCCATTGTTCTCTATAATTGAATTGTTTTTATTCTTGCACAATATTTTCAAATAATTGTTAAAATAAAAATCCAAAACAAGGATTTCATCAAATTCAATCATCAGTATGAAAAAAAAATTACTAGATAATGCACATTTATATACCATAATGGGTAACATCTGACCCATATTTGTGGCAGTGATACATCCCTTAGGTGTTTTGACAGAACACCACCGTATTAAATCAAAATTTAAATATGTAATTATCATGGAGAACTCGTAAGATGTGAAATAATGTGGTGATCTAGAATCAAATAATTTGTTGGATATTTTTGAGGAAATTATTAATGTTCCTTCTACCATGCCATTAAGAAGGTCAATATCAGTAGTTGTGATTGCATAAACTTGCCTCTTCTCTCTTATCCTATTCTGAGGCACGTGATGTCTTCGTATGTTGAGAATGATTATTAGGCTAGTGCCCATCATAGTATTGGTTTTAGGCTATTTACAAATTGATGAATATTTCTAATTGCATTACGTACATAGTTCACATCATTTCTTTTTTTCCCTTGTGATGTTAGCATTATACTCTATAACATTCTTATCTTTTTTTTAAAAAAAAAATTAGAAACTTCCTTTGCATAAAAGGTTGTTATTCACGAGGAATGACATTCTATAAGAAGAGTCCATTAAATTCACTCAACTCCATGTACACTATTTCTTCATCCTTTTTGTGTTTTTAATTAGTGAAAACCATTGATAATAATCTCACAATAGATGATAAAATGCCAAGAAAACGTTTTCCCTATTGTTACATCCGAAAGCAATAAATATCTTCTCTATGAAACATATCCTCTACTCTTCTATGAAGGGGTTCATAGTCCCATTAATGGATGGAGGATGTTTTCTCATAATGTGATCATACATATCTCATCCAGATTGGGGATCCGGATGCTCCATACAGTTGATGTTGTTATTCATAACCAGATTGTGTTGTCCTTGTATATTTATAAGTTTCTCCACACCAATCATAGATCTATATACAATATCATCGTCATTAATAAGAGGGAAATCAATAATGGGATACATGTGTTCATGTGGTTTTCATTCCTTCAACTAGGTAGAATTTATAAATAATGGAATACACTATATTATGTTATGAATTAGAATTTAAAATATCTACATTTAAAAATACTTAACATGAATTGAAGTTATATTCATAGATAATCTCATTATTATTAACATTAATTTTTGAGGAAAAATTTACATTTACTTCCTTCATAATTTTTTGTAAAGAAAATGTGAATTATCCAAAGAATTTCCTACAGTGTTGCCAAACCATATGCGCAGTAAGGCTATTATTGTGTACTTGAATACACAGGGACCTGATAGAAACACTTTGTCACTATTTTCACACATATGTACATATATTCCACAACCACATCAACTTGTAGTCTCCATATAGAGATTTATTTTCTATAAATATCCACATAACATATTCTTTACAAAATTCAATAATATACTTGTATACATATCCTCAAATAATTTATTATAATTTTTTTATAATATAAATTTCTAAATCTAGTTTTATTGTTTTCTATTATACTTACTCTGATACAAACTGTAATGAACCGACCCCAGTTGCACAGAACCTATTCATTATTACATTACATTGTTATGATTTCAAGAAAGATGTGTCCATAATGGAAAAATAGTTTAGTATATTTTTAAATATAGTTACAAACAAAATTTCAACATTACAATGTGAAATGAGAAACAACATAAAAGTTACATTGGGATCTTCCACCACTATATGATTATCCATGCAAGTAAATCATATTATACTGATTCATGTCCTGAGAAAAATGAAACATAAGAAGGGGTGTGATCAGATCACCAAAAGGTTAAACAATACCAAGGAAGAAATCATAAATTAAAACATTATTTATGGTGAATAATTGAAAACAAATACATAGAAAAATAATAAACTTCAACACAATACGACATTATTATGAGTTGGGTAAACATTTCCATAAAAAAACATAATCATGGGCATTCTACTAGTCGAATAACAAAATGATCTACAAACATCTAGATTCTTAACAAGGAAAATTAATATGAAGAACATTTTAAAATATACCATCAAGGCATTGGCCACAAAATCTAAAATTTATTAAGTCCTCGGCCAAAACAATATCTTAAAATTTATAATGCCTCATAGAAGCCCATATATATTTCTCATTATACCAATCGATGAATCGGGGGATACACAGTGCCCCACCTATCAGATAATAGGTAGATTTCAGTCTACTATTTAATGTTGATAAACATAAAAATTATATACATTTATATATAAACTAACATAAGAAATTTAAAATTCATTACCTGAACATTAAAAATAAGCTCTACCCATTTAGAGTAATTTGGTGAATGGTATCAATATAGAATATCCACAATAAATCTAATAAGAAATTATTAAATAATATCTGGTTGACGATATCATAAATCATTAACGCCATTTAAACATTATAATCAACATGAGCATTGAAGTTAGTGAAAATAATCTTATAAAATTATTGAGTATTTTTTGAGATAAAAACCCTTTACATTTTAAAAAAGATTTCTTTTGGAAAAATCATTGTATAAAACCAGAACAGAATTATGGTAGTATTATCATAAAAAACTTTTTTTTTATTAGAATAATTGTTCCTAAAAATAAATTATAGAGTGCTGATCAATGTACGTGAAATTTTTGTAAATTCCATTGAAACAATTTTCTATTTTGGAAAGAATTTTTAAACATCCTTGTTAAATGAGTAACTCCACATAAACTATTGAATTATTCTAGTTCATAAACATATATATAATACTCACACATAATTTATGATGATTAAATAATAATAATTAATAATTTTATTGATGTTAGTATACAATAAAATAACCCGAATGAAAATGGAGGTTCAAGTATAAACCCATTACCTTAAGTCCAATTGTGTTCCTCACAAGATATTAATGACCATAACAATCAAATTTACGTTCATAAATTAATAAATATGGATCCAACTCAAAATTTAGTTGATTTATTATAACATTATTTAGTTTATTCAAGGACTTTTTATGGTATAAGAGATTCAATATAATCATTTTGGTGTGTTTTCTTCCTCGGTTTTCATGACCGGTTTACTTATATTCATGTAATATTAATCATTTAGAATGATAATGGTTATCTAGAATATAATTGGTATGTTATTAGTGATGAAATATAATATAAAATGTTTATAAAATTCATTTCATTAATGGGAGTTAAGTCGTTTTTTAATATAAAACCTAAATGACAATTGTTTAGGGTAATTTGTGGGTTTTTGAACTCAATGTACTCATTTTGTTTTATAAATTTATGACTTGTGTAATAAAGGAATCAAGAACCATAAATATGTTATAATACATATCTAATCGTATGTTTCAACAATAAAAATGTTTTCATTATAGGAATTGAAGATGGTAATTGATATTTAAAACACATTGTCCTAGAATGTGATTAATTAACACATCATAGATGGTGTTTTCAATACTAGTATTTAAGTATGTAAATGGATTGATGAAGAATAATTCCTAATTTATCCAAAAAATACTACATTTCTGTTACTTGATTCATTATAAATTTTGGATAAAAGGATGTGAGTAATGAAAAGGAAAAGAGTGGAACATGGAAAAGAAATGAAAAAACCTATTTACCTCTTGAAGTAATCTTCCATGAGAGTAACTTTTGGGGAAATTGATTTCTTATTATTATGATACCAACAGCTTATGGACCTGGGGGTGATATTGGTATGATATTTGTGCTGAATTTAGGAAATCAACATGTTTTGGGAGGAGTGAAGAGAAGAGTTAGTGAGGGGGTTTTATATATGAGGGGAGGATGGATTTTTAAATTTCGTATTCATTATTTTATTATTTTCATCAAGACAACCAATACTGTTGATTCATGTGACCCAGAAGATTAATAATTGAATTTGAGTTTAAAACATGTTTTCTCTTATTATATAAGATTCTAGGTATACAAAATTTAACTGATAATTTATATATAAGATACATTACGGTATTTTTCTATTCATCCAAAATTGGAGTATTTGAAAAAAAATACCTAAATTATCTTCTTAAACATTTTGGATGTAGTGAATTAAAAAATAAAATCCAGTTATCGAAAAAAAACTAAATATTATTAATATATTTTTTAAATAAATAATATATTTTAAAAAAAATTATGATTTTACAAATATAAAAAAGTTTATATCATCATAAAATATTAAACGAGATATCATTATATTATTACCTTAAGACAAAACAATAATATTATTATTTACTATTCACATGGTTTATTTTACTATTCATATTACAATTAATATGTCTTTGTTTATATTCACAGAAAATTTAATTTTTTTTATCAAACTCTAAATCACTTTCTGAACGCAACTGTGTATGTCAGTTTTTCTAAATTCAAAGCAGAATTGTGGGAAAATTATTTTTACTAGATATGTTATAACAAAGTCTTGTTTTGTATAGACAATGTGTTTTAGGATGTATATATTAAATTAATTTATAAATCCTAGAGGTGTTATAGTTTCATTTTTCCATAATGAAGGTCTTCATTGGTCAACATAAAAGATGTTGTGGTTATCAATGATTGACCTAGGGTAGGGAAACCACTAGATTTTTGTTTCAGATATGGGCATATCGATGATGTAATAATGTTTTCACTATATTAATTTAGAGTATATATAGATTAAATATTAAATGATAAACAATATGGACCTATTCATGGGACTCATGAACCTTGTCTTTCCTTATTTCTTAATTCCTTTAGTGGTGTTCTTCATATAAGACATCCTTGAAAATTACATATTTAAAGTTGATCATATAGAGAATTTATGGATGGGTAATGTTGTAGTATAAGATTATAATATATTTGGGTATTACTTGACATATTTTTTTTAAAATTGATAGGTCCACATACAATAGAATATTATCTTTGATGAAATATGGGTTTCAAATCTATTGAATATTGAAGGAATTTTAGCTTGTAATCTACGTAAAATGATAAGTAATGTACATAGTTTCTATATAATGGTTGGATGTTATCAAAATATCCAAATTGATATCTCTTTGATAGAAAAACCATTATCTATTTTATCCCCAAAGGATATGTAATTATTCTAATCAATGAAATTATAAAATACATCTGTGGAGTAACAAAAATAATAGACAAACACGGCTATCCTAATATTAGTAGAAGGTGGAGATGAGTAAGTGTTGTTTCGTGATTCCTCTAGAGATATGAATGTATTTATTTTGATGCAATGGTTAGGAATGATTTCTTATAGATCTCAAAACATAATACCCCATGAGAAACGTTATGCGAGTTATGATTTTGATATAGTATCCACGATGTTCTCCCCAAATTTGTAGGGATATTAAATTCTTGTGGGTGGACTGTTCATTTAATTTTCATAATAAGTGTCTTACATGTCTCTTCTATAAAATAGTAATCATCCTAATATAGAGGATATTGATAGAGTTCCAAAAAGTCAATGATAAAAATATATATTACTGTCTAGGGATTTAAATATGGAATTTTATTTCCTAAGTAGAAAACCCATTATCATTTAACAGGAAAGGTAACAAAATCATTTGGTATCACTATAGTTGTACAAAGATGATAAATAGGGACTATAGTATCATTAAATTATAGCTTTGACCCGTTTTTATCTTTTTTATAGAGGGTAAAACAACTTGGGTAAATTGATTGTGAGGACTTTCATGATCAAATATTTGATCGACATGCCCTTGATGGATTCTATATAGTTTGGGTGAAATTCATCTTCTTTGGATTATAGATTTTGGTGTTCGTATTTCTACATGAGGTGGTATAAAAGAGTTATATGAATATCACATTACTATATATAATTAAATTTCAATGATATAATAGGATATTCAGTGGTGGGTTTTGTTTCTATGGATAATGTGGATCTCTTTGGAGTTTGTCTCTTAATATCATACTTGTCATCATGTGAACGTGCAATATCAGGTTAATTAAATATTAGCCCATTCTATCAAGGGTTAAAACTAGAAGTTTTATTGTATATCAATGTATTTTATTATGTAATTTCCATGACATGTGAGAGTTCAAAATACTATGAATGTAATTGTTGAAATACTCACTAAATTGGACCACTTTTTATCCATGAAAAAATAAATTTTTCGAAAACATTGGACAATAGTATGTGATTGAGATCATCCAAATTTTTGGAGTACCTTGATTATTTTATTTTAAATGATGATTATTTTACACCTGTTTTTATGGTATTATTGATGGTGATTTCATGACACAATTGAGGCGGTGATGATGTTCAACCCCAATAAAATGTATAAGTTGAGTGGACCATGTTGGTCAGTGAATAAATTTTAAGGGATTGTGTGTTAGACTATGGCAATGTATAGGAAGTTTCCCTACCGTTAGTTTAGTTTACATAAAATAATTACAAAAACTTAACCATTGGTATGGTACAATTTAAAGACTTATAATGGAATCCTTATAGGTTACCCTTATTTCTGAAATATATGAGCTATTTAGAAATTATGGTTCAATAGTTAGTTTGAGTTATGATAGAAAATTTAAAGAACATATAATAGCAAGTAAGGGAAGATAAGTTCCATTATATGTTATATAAGTCCAGTGTTATAGTCCATTGGAGATTTATGAGTATGAAATGGTGTGTTTAGTATATCTCATATAAATGAATTGTTTAGATTTTACTAGGAGGGAAATATGACTCTAATTTTCATTATCCAAAATTATATTACTTTTATCATTGGTGGGGTATTTTAGTTCTTAATTTAACTCCATCATTGGACAGATTTCATACAATCTTATTATGTAATAGATGAGGAGATCCATTAAAAATTCATCACATTTTATTGACTAGAATGAGGTGGGCCATGAGAGTGGATCTGAATTCAAGGACTACCCAGTGTTGATAAATGATATATTGGTGAAACCCTTTGTGAGTTAGTATTTACTATAGTATTCATTTTCTAGGAGTACGAGAAACGTCATGTGAGCTTGTGGGAGATGTATATCCAGATGAATTCATAGTACCCTAACCCATTTGAGTAGGCACTACTTTTGGGAATGAAAATATATGAATGTAGAGAGGTTTCCCCAGTACCATTTTCTACTATTGGACTATATGAATATTTAAAATTATATTTTTTTCCACTGATCACAAAATTATTGTATATTTTTGGGAATGGAAGAGTCGTGATATTTATATACTAATAATATTAAATATATTACATCCACACATGTTCATTGTTTTTTTAAATTCTTATTTATCATTTATATGGAGTCTATTGTGGGAAAAAAATGACTGTGTTTTAATCCAAAACATGTGTTTTACCCTTGGTGAACGATAATAATTATTCTTGTAAACCTATTTTGATGAGAAGATTCCAAACAATTAAAATGGTTAGTTAAATTAAATAAATAAATTCATTTATTTTCGTTATCCTGATTGTTCACCTATAATACACCTATTAATATAACATATTGTGTTAGATGAACTAACCTATATATCAGAGATATTTCATATTCGTGGTTACTTTCTGATCCTCTATAGTATCAATTTTGAATACCAAAAAGATAGTTGATGATGGAAATATAGGTATATAATTCCACAATGGTTGATCATTTTCAAGTGGGGGCTCTTAATTTATATGGATTTACATTGTATTTGATTTTTTCTAAAGATGAATTAATTTTACAGGGATCAAATTTTAGTTTTCCCTTGTAATTAAGCCATAAAAGTATAATTTCTTTTAAAAATTATGATTGAGGTTATTTGATTTAAAAAATTCTAAATATTTCTTGTTTTATTTGGTTTCTTCATCAATAATTGATGGTCACTTTGTGTGTGTCAATAAATGTCACTAGTGTTTTTGGTTACATGGGTTTATCCATCAATTATTCAGGAATTCTCCACAGACCATTTAATTTGTTAGATGTTAAACCATTTTATAGACTATTGATGTAACACCCAAAAATATATTTTTCAAAAATAGTAATATACTCAATAGAATTCATAGAACACCACCCCAAAAAATGATTTTTCATTAAAATTTATTTTATTTAATTTTATAAGAAATTATAATAATTTTTTCCAATTATAGAAATATAGTTTTATAAAAAGGGTATAATTTTTAAATCATTATAATTAACATTGGATAAATTTTTTGGACTTTTCTAAAATGATTTATTTTTAAAGAATAAGAATTATTCCTTTTAAAATATTATTATTCCTATTTATGAAATAAATTAATTTAAAAATGTTATTTGATTTTTAATTTATAGACAAAATATACATTTTATTAACAATTACCAAATTAACTATTTGTTAATATCAAATATTTATGACTTAGATAAAAGTTAATTTTTTTCCTTAAAATTTCATTCGCCTATAAGAAAATGTTATTTGTGTTTTTTGTATTAATATAAAAATTATTTTATTCCATTTATAGATATTTACTATTGAAAATGATATACCATATTTGGAATTTTAATTTGGTAATTTGTTAAATATAACCCATTTAATTATGGAAATTATACTTATTAAACATGGTAAATATTTCTTGTATTAGGAAGGATAAACTAGGTAAAACATGGTTACAACTACAAGAGGAGGCCTCAAATTTATTCCAACACATGAATTTATTTAATTATATGGGGACAGTAAAATCAAATCCATCTATAATTTTTATATAAGGAATTTTTCCATTTCCATTTGATAATGACATATATATTATTATATATATATATATTTCCAAATTTTCACTCCCTTTCATTAAATACATTTTATATGCTTACATAGAGTTAAAAATATGATATAAATTAATATAAAAATTTTATTTTGAACATGATATAAAAAATTTATTATGAAAATAAGTTTTTTTTATTTAGTAATTATATATTTAAATTAAATTCTTTCACAAAACTAAAACAATGCTTTTTAAATTAGTAGAAAATTATATCTAAATGATTTTAAAACATTATTTTTGTGAATTTTAGTGTCATGATAATTTTATTTTTAAATATGATGTGTATTTTATCATTAAATAGTTTATATTCTAATTCAATTTTTTATATTAGTTCCATGAATTATAATTTAAATGAATATCTTTAAAAATTCTATTACTGATATCTAATGACAAATAATAATATATTAAATGATGAAAAAATTATAAAAAGATATATAGATGAGAGTATATATGAGAAAAAACCTAAAATTTCATCTCATTTCAATGATTATCTATTTTCTATGTTATAGGTAACATTTTTACCTTTAGTATAAAAATTTTGTTACCATAGTTAAAGACAAATGGGTTTCACTGCGGGTTATGTAAAGAAAAAATGGTAGGTTTTCCAAACAAGACTATCAAAATATTGATTTATGGAAATATTTATACATAATCCTATCCCAACATCAAACCTATCTCTATAATGAATAATATTTAATGAGTGTTACATTATTATATTGTAATCAATTAATAAAAGTTTTCAAGTTCGTTCCCTCCCATATAAAAGGGAAACCCATCAATCATTTATGACAACTCATTAAAATATATAGCTTTACCAAACCCCACTAGATTTTCTTATAAACTAACCTATATAAAAATTATAGGGTTTTTTCATCATAAATGATAATTCTAAGTGTCCTTAATAAGGGATAAAAAGGATACTTACCAAAGAATAGTTATTTGACTTACAAAACCTCTGTAAAAATTATTTTTTCTACTACATAATCTAAATTTCTTGTATTCATCATAAAATAATAATTCATATTTCATAAATTTAGCTAAATTAAATTATTATTTTTTAATCACCAATATTCATAATCTTTTTCATCAAATGGTATGTGCATATATCACTCATGCATATGTGCGGATAATAAAAATGGTGATAAAGGGTTCCAATATCAGTAATAATAGAGGCACCCTTTATAAGCATTTTGTCGCTGATAAAAAATTTGAAACAAATTATTTCTTTCACACGACACAACTCCCCGACCCGTATCAAGTCTCACGGGACCCTTTTTGGATGCCTTCAACTCTCCAACCCACCATCATACTCCGCCAATCCCTGATCAATGCTGGCGAGCACCCCCCCCCCCCACACACCCTAGCTTCTACACATCCACTGCACTAAAATTTTTCCCCAAATACATTCTCATGATATGACTTGTTCCTGTGACCTCCATTCAACATTTTAATACCCTTTACCACCCCTCTAATCATGTTTTTTTATTTTTTTCAATATTTCTATTAATTGATTCATATTCAGTACATAGTGATATATATAAACACTTATATTTCTTTAAATATGCTTTATATTAATATTCATATATATATATATTTATATATATATATATATAATTATTATTAAACACATGTCTATATATAATAATTATATAAACATTTATATAAGAATATAGATATTCGTTTATTTTTTAAATTAATAAAAAATGGTTTGATATTATTTAAAATAAAATGGATTATAATTATATTCATATGAATTAAATAATTATTTTCAAATTAATTTGTGAATATTTTTATATATATGATTATAAATTTTATACCTGAAGCATATATTTGTATATCTATATGTTTACATATATATGTAAAAAAATACATGTAATTTTCTATTTATATATAATTTTTTATAATTTTTTTCATATATATAATTGTAATTACATTAATTTAAAATATTTAATAACAATTATAAATCTAAAAAATAAATTTATATATTATTTATATATAAAATATTAATACATGTACCCATACACACATATTTACACGAACACATAAACATTTGTATTTCTGAAATGAACATTAAATATTAATATATATATATGTGTGTATGTATATATATTAGAATATGCATATAAATATTTTTTGTTGACGCACACAAATTTATATTTAGACGTTTCATGTATATGTATATATATACATATTAATTAATTTTTAATCTAAATAAAATGGATAATTATTTACATTAAATAAAATGAATAATTAATATTTATTTCTATTTCATTTATATATATTTAAAAATACAATTTTATCTAAATAAGCATAAATTTGTATATATAATGTAGAGATATTTTAAGGAAATATATAAAATTACATATATATTTAATTATTAATTGGAATGCATTATTAGAACTGAACAAATTTAAAAACAATAATGTCTTTGAATTTAATACCTGATAATCAATTCAATCTCCACTATAAATAAAAACAAGACTCTATTAATTGATGATTAAATAATACCAAATATTAAAACACTAGGGAATTCTAAATATTAAAAAAATTATGTAATGGATGCCCTTTAGGCCATATATTACCTTAGAAAAATAATGAATACGGTAAACGTTGGTCCACATGTCATTGATTCCTACGTTGGCTTCGATTTGACTTGTGGTAGAACATAAGTGGTCACATATATCAAAAGATCTAGTCTATTGAAGTTAAAGACATGTATTAAAATTATCATATACAATTTCATTATTTGTTGATTTTTTATGGCATAAAATTGTTACTAAATGGACATTTTGTAGTAATAAATTGAAAACTATAAATTAATATTAGTTTTTATTATATTATAATCCATTTCACTAAATATTTTATATATTAATTCTAAATGAATATTTAGTCTTCTATAAATCATATTTAATAATATTTTTATATATATCAATATAAATATATTTTTATACTAATATATTAAATATAATTTTATACAATCATTTTATGAAATATACCAATTATCATCACACGAAAAAAATCCAATTTAGCGAGGCCTTTATCCGGTCTAGTAAAAAAGGTATCATAAGATCCCTTATTTATCACTACATTATTAATTTCACGGATAAGGTCCCCCAATCAAATTTTTTTTATTAGAAATGATATAGAGAACCATTTATTAGAACATTTTTCACTAATAAATACCTAGTTTTTATCTCTTTTTTGTGCTACCTAAAGCTAGTACTAGATAAACACAAATTTTTAGTAGTGAAATCCCATAATTAACTGCATAAATAAACATTGAAGAGGAACTAATGGTGTTTTCAATTACATATTATAAATATTGAAGAACCATTTATAATTATACAAGGATGTGGAGAAGCCACTTTTTGAAGGAAAAAAATGCAACACTGACTATCAATGAAATGCCACCAGCTAGTTGGTATCATTCCCAAATGACTCCCCATTCAAAAGATCCCCACCAAAAAACCAACGAATGAGAACTAGATATCATATGCTAAAGGAAAAAAGAAATCCTAGAGTAGAATATTCCATCTACCAACCATTTCATATAGAAAACATGCACCATGTAGAAGGAAGTACACCAGTATTCTGGTAGTTGCTATAGGGCACTCGATGGAATTGAGTAAACTAATATGATTATTGAATTTAATGCAGTAAATATACATTGAATGTGCATGTATTAAACATAATAAACTGTCAATGATTCTATAACATTTAAAAAGAAATTATTCTATTAAATATTGTCCATGGGGGGTCTTGAGAATAATTTAAATCTACTCATCAGTATAATGAAATTATTCTTTTTTAGATAATCAACATGAATGATCTCCATTGCATTATAATCTCTCTCTTTCTATATCCACAATCCCCTTATGTAATATGTTAAAAAATTATAAATATTTTGAATATATTAAATATTCTATTCGGCTCGCATAATTTATTATATTCTTTGGAATAATTGAGACTATGATTCAATGTGATTTCATCATAAAAATCCCATCACCATTCATGTTTTGTCATTATATGATGACTACTACTATTAAAGTAAGGGATCATGATTTTTTATCAATTTAAAATAAGTTTTAAAAAGGAAAATATATTTAAGAATTCTATATTTCCTGATAATTCTATAATGTCCAATTTATAAGGATTATTTATTTAAACAAAACATAAAGGGATAGTTTTTCTATCTTGAATACCAATAAATCTGAGGGTCTAATAAACTAAATTCTCAATAATTTCATGTGGTTTATTTTGTGAAGATATTTAATAGATACATTCAAATATCATTTTCAAAATATCTTATCCCATTGAACATCTATAATTTCAATTATTTATATATTTCTATAATTATTTAATTTATTTGTTTAATCTATTAATTAATACTTAATCGCTAAATCAATATTTATATTTGATTCACCTGAATATTTAAATGAATATTTTTTATTCCAATTTTTATATTATATTTATTTCAGCATTATTTTTATTTTTTTAACTTCAAAATGACATTATGTTCTACAATCATTTATAGGGAATATTTTAAACTAGTATTATTTTAATTTAATTTTATAGTAGATTAATTCACCCCCATCATTCCATTTCTATAATCTATGACCCACAATTATCAACTAATAATATAATTAATATGATAAATATGTATTTATAATATAATTAATAATAATTTTTAATTTTTTGTAGGGATTACAACTCTAATGAACACACAATTATTGTTCCATGTGGGACAAGATTCATCCCAACACACTAGGATCATAAATAACCCAAAGAAAAACATATCTTCATGTCTCAAAGGCCTAATGGATTGAAAGCCAGTTACCTGAGACAACGGTCTAAATTTATGGCTCAAAGTCCCTTTAATAAATAGTATTGATACTATACCAACTATAGCTATAGTTCCAAATATAGTGATAAGACAATGCATATGATAAATTCATTAAATTGGGGGTCATAAGAGGTTGAAACCCTAACCACATGGATTCCATGATGGTGGTGGTTCAAATCTTGTACAATCATGTTGGAAATATGTTCAGTATTATTTTAATTATTAATTATATTAATTATTTATATAGTTATCAAAATAATTAATTATATGATAATTATTACAATTATAAATATAATAATAAAATAAGTAATATACTTTGACAATATATATATATATAATTATAATAATTAATATTGAAAGTGCAACTGACTATTTTTTTGTTATTATATTAATGACAATAACATTTTTATATTTAGTAAAATTATAATGATTTGGGATATCAATATATATTTTCATGTATATTTTTTTTTATTAAAGTAAATGATATATTAAATAATTTATTGAATCATGATACGAACCTTGTATATTAAATAATAAATAATAATATATTTAAAATATTTAATCATGATGTGGTTTAATCCATTTTAATATAGGTAGACACTTGGGATGTAATAGTTGTTCTGAAGGATGGGGTGACAGATATAAAAGAATTTGATTATTGCAGGTTTTTTTTCTTTTGGATGGATTTTTTATTCCATTTTTTAAAATTGTAATCCCTTATCTTTATTTCTAGTGAACTTAATTTTATTAAAAATTATTTATAGGGGGATTGTGCTTTTACTCATGGACTGAACCATCACTTATATTAATTAGAATTATTTATATATTTGTCAAATAATAGCTACTTATGAAAATTAATTTATAATTATACGAATTACTTTGTGTTATGATAAACAATATAATATATTAGTTTTCAAGAATAATAATTATTTTAATTTCATAATTAATTTTTTAAAATATTATTAATTAATAATTCAATAAATTAATTCTTATTACCAATAATATTGAATATTATTAATTATATTATATAATTATCTAATGCATGTTTCTCAGAAAGGTACTTGTCAAAGGTTCACAAATATATAACATGTATATCATTTAAAAGTTTATTAATAGTGAGAACTGCAGTATTCTAGTATCTATTATTGTCTTCGATACTCTATTGTGCCACAAAATGATTTATATTTAAGGAATCCATGTGGTGTCAATATACGTGTATGATCTTGAATAAGAACCTCTTTTGTAACACATTCTACCACTACATCCAATTTATCATGGGAGGTAGGTGGTCGATCTGAAGATCCCTTACTCATACCCTCTTCTAACTGGAAGGAATGTCGCCGTTAGATAGAAGTCTTTCCCAAATTGGAAGATGAAGTGTTGTTGTGATAAGGGTATCTTTTATCCACAACAAATTTAAACAAAAAAAAACTCTATTTAAGACTATTCACTACACTTTATTATGAAAATTTATGGGATTATGAAGAATAATCACTGAAAAAAGTGTTTTGGACCTCTATAAGAATATTATGTTGTTGTGGCTCCTCTGCGATATGAACAGCAGGATTATAAGTATTATCATGTTCAGAATCATCCTCATGTGTAACATTTTATTGTGGAACAAATATAAAAGTATCCTGACTCTATGGTATATCCATATGATGAACATCAACCTCTATCCCAATGACATGGGGATCAACATCATCAGAATCATAGAAAATAAATACTTCGATAATTATCATCTATTAGAAAAAGTGACTATGTCACTACTGTAGGAAATATTCATGGTCAAAGGTTCCTCCCATAGTGATATTAGTGATCTGAATAAGTATAAATATTTAATAATACCATAAAAAGTGTTTTGATAACTATAGATAATAAAATAGAGGTTCTGAAGGGGGAGGATATGATATTAATAACTCTTGATAGCCTCATTTATGTCATATATAATATAAAAATGAGGTCATTAGGTAATAGGGTACATAATTCAACCAATATAATAGTTGTGAATGTATCATTCCTCCCCAATACAATCAATACTCATAATGTATGTACCACATTTTAAAATAATGTGCATGTTTTTTCTCTTGTCAAATTATGGATTCACTATCATTTTAAGAAAATGATGTTATGGAAACAGAATATGTGGTACACGAATGGGGTATTATAATCCAAAATACATCATTACTCGATCAAAAAGATTCCACTCATCCATGTGAAAAGAAAAATGATTTATGGTTCATGTTCTATTAGCAAGAATATCCATATAGTAACATTTGTGACTCTAGGTAATGATAACAATATATATCATCCAAGAGTCCTATAATGTAAAAAAATAAATATATAATAAATACATTAAATATTTCCCAAAAAAATTAATAATACCACTATATAGGTAAAAATAACTTACATATTCCATCAAATGACTTCCAATCCTATTTCAATAATAGTTGACATCATGTCTGTCTGTATCTTAATGTCTATTGGACTAGTTATACCTTCATATATATTTTTTTTAATAGTTAAATGAAAAAAATTTACTATCATTATTTTCCCATAAAAATAAAAAAAATAATTTCCCATTAATGGATGCCTATAAAACATGTACAAGGAATGGTGTGTGGAAATTTAGAGGGATGTGAATGATGCACTCTCATACACAGATATAAATTAGTATAATCAAATTTTGAAAACTATTTATTAAGATGTGATATGTGTTTCATGGTGGTATGAATGTAAATAAATTTCCTAAATACCCCCAATTATACCTTCTTATCTAGTTCATTCCCCTAGGGAAAGGTAAATACATTAGGTGGATAAATATTGTAAAATGATCAACAAATTACATGCCACTAGTAAGTCTCAGAATGTATGTGAAAACAAATAATATGACACTAATCTCATCAATGTCATTGGCTGAATAAATGATGTGCACATATATCCATTGGAAGCATAAATAACATCAAATGATATAAATATCATGTTCCTATACCTCAATTACCTATATCCTCTAGATAAAATTAGACCAATCACCACCAACATGGCCTATAATAGTCACACACACACATGATAGAGGGGTATAACATAAGGGATTCATCCATGATAGTAATATTCCTCTCTTACACTAGTAGATGAAGATTAGGTTTCACCAGATTTCTTATATCTACAACGGTTATAGTGTGTTTTTTATCCATTATGATGAACTCACACAATACATGTTGGATATATTCACTAAAACCATATAAATAAATTTATTTATTTTCGTTATCCGAATTGTTCACCTATAATACACCTATTAATATAATATATTGGGTTAGATGAACTAACATATATATCGGAGATATTTCATATTCGTGGTTACTTTCTGATCCTCTATAGTATCAATGATGAATACCAAAAAGATAGTTGATGATGGAAATGTAGGTCTATAATTCAACAATGGTTGATCATTTTCATGTGGGGGATCTTAATTTATATTTATTTACTTTTTATTTTATTTTTTCTAAATATGAATCAATTTTCCATTGAAAAAATCTTTGTTTTCCCTTGTAATTAACCCATAAAAATTTAATTTTCTTTTAAAAATTACGTTTCAGGTTATTTGATTTCGAAAATTTTGATTATTTCTTGTTTTATTTGGATTCTTCATCAATAATTGGTGGTCACTTTGTGTGTGTCAATAAGTTTCACTAGACTGTTTGGTTACATGGGTTTATCCATCAATTATTTAGGCATTCACCACAAATAATTTAATTTGTTAGAAGTTAAACCATTTTATAGTCTATTAATGTAACACCCCAAATTATATTTTTCAAAAAGAGTAATATACTGAGTAGATTTCATAGAACACCACCCCAAAAAATAATTTTTCATTAATAGTTTTTTTATTTAATTTTATAAGAAAATATAATTAATTTTTCCTATTATAGAAATATAGATTTATAAAAAGGGTGTAATTTTTAAATCATTAAAATTAAAATTGGATAAAGTTTTTGGACATTTATAAAATGATTTATTTTTAAAGAATAAGAAAGAATTATTATTTTTAAAATATTATTATTTTTATTTATGAAATAAATTAATTTAAACATGTCATTTTATTTTTGATTTAGTGACAGAATATTCATTTTACTAATAATTATCTAATTAACTATTTTTTAATATCAAATATTTATGATTTAGATAAAAGTTAATTTTTATCATTATAATTGCATTCCCCTGTAAGAAAATTTTATTTGTGTTTTATGTATTTTTATAAAAATTTGGTTATTCCATTTATAGATATTTACTATTGAAAATGATAAACCATATTTTGAATTGTTATTTGGTTATTTGGTAAATACAACCCATTTAATTTTGGAAATTATACTTATTAAACATGGTAAATATTTCTTGTATCTGTAAGGATAAACTGGGTAAAACATGGTTACAACTACAAGACAAGGCCTCAATTTTAATCCAACACATGAATTTATTTAATTTTATAGGGAAAATAAAATCACATCCATCCAGAATTTTTATATAAGGAATTATTCCATTTCCATTTGATAATGACATATATATTTTCATATATTTATATAATTCCAAATTTTCACTCCCTTCCTTTAAATATATTTTATATGATTACATAGAGTTAAAAATATGATATAAATGAATATAAAAAGTTTATTTTGAGCATGATTAAAAATATTTATTCTGAAAAGTAATTTTTATTATTTAGTAATTATATATTTATATTAAATTCTATCACAAAACAAAAACAATGCTTTTTCAATTAGTAGAAAATTCTATCTAAATGATTATAAATCATAAAAATAAACATTATTTTGAAGAATTTTAGTGTCATGATAATTTTATTATTAAATATGATGTGTATGTTATCATTAAATAGTTTATATTCTAATTCCATTTTTTATATTGGTTCCATGAATTATAATTTAAATGAATATATTCCAAAATTACATTAATGATATTTAATGACAAATAAAAATTTATTAAATGATGAAAAATTTATAAAAAGATATATAGATGAGAGGATATATGAGAAAACGCATAAAATGTCATCTCATTTCCATGATGATCTCTTTTCTATGATATAGGTAACATTATTACCTTTAGTATAAAAATTTTGTTACCATATTTAACGATAAATGGGTTTCACTGTGGGTTATGTAAAGAGAAAATGGTAGGTTTTCCAAATAAGATTATCAAAATATTATTTTATGGCAATATTTAGACATAATCCTATCCCAACATCAAACCTATCTCTATAATGAATAATATTTAATTAGTATTACAATATTATATTTTAATCAATTAATAAAATTGTTTGAGTCCTTTCCCTCCCATATAAAAGGGAAACCCATCAATCATTTGTGACAACTCATTAAAATATATAGCTCTACCAAACCCCACTAGTTTCTCTTATAAACTAACCTATATAAAAATTATAGGGTTTTTTCGTCATAAATGATAATTCAATGGGTCTTGAAGAAGGGATAAAAAGGAGACTTATCGAAGAATAGTTCTTCGACTTACAAAACCTCTTTAAAAATTATTTTTTCTAATACATAATCTAAATTTCTTGTATTCATCATAAAATAATAATTCATATTTCATAAATTTACATAAATTTAATTATTATTTTTTAATCACCTTTATTCATAATCTTTATTATCAAATGGGATGTGCGTATATCACTCGTGCATACGTGCGGATAATAAAAAAGGTGATAAATGGTTCCAATATCAGTACTAATAGAGGTGCCCTTTATAAGCATTTTTTAGTTGATAAAAAAATTGAAACAAATTATTTAATTCACACACCACAACTCCCTGACCTGTATCAACTCTCATGGGACCCTTTTTGGATCATGTAAACTCCCCAATCCAGCATCATGCTCCCACATTCCTTGATTAATGCTGGCGAACACCCCCCCCCCACACCCCACCATCTACACATCTTCTACACTATAAATTTTTCCCAAATACATTCTCATGATATGAATTGTTCCTGTGACCTCACTTCATTATTTTAATACCCTTTACCACCCCTCTAATCATGTTTTTTTTATTTTTTTTCAATATTTCTATTAATTGATTCTTATCCAGCACATAGTGATATATATAGACACTTATATTTCTTTAAATATGTTTTATATTAATATTCATATATATATATATATTAGAATATATATGTATATATATATAATTATTAATAAACACTTGTGTATATATAAAAATTATATAGACATTTATATAAGTATATAGATATTCGGTTATTTTCAAAATTAATAAAAAATGGTTTGATATTATTTTAAATTAAATGGATTATAATTAAATTCATATGATTTAAATAATTATTTTAAAATTTATTGGGGAATATTTATATATATATGGTTATAAATTTTATACATGACTTATATATTTATATATCTATATGTTTACATATATATGTAAAAAAATACAAGTAATTTTGTATTTATATATAATTTATTTATAATGTTTTTCAAATATATACTGTAATTACATTAATATAAAATATTTAATAAAAATTCTAAATCTAAAAATAAATTTATATATGATGTATATATAAAATATTAATACACGTACACATACACACATATTTACACACACACGTATGCATTTATATTTCTCAAATGAACATTCAATATTTAAATATATATGTGTGGGTATATATATAAATTAGAATATGCATATATATATTTTTTGTTGACACACACAAATTTATATTTAGACGTTACATGTATAGGTATATATATACATATTAATTAATTTTTAATCTAAAAAAATGGTTAATTATTTACTTTAAATAAAATGAATAATGAATATTTATTTTTATTTCATTTATATATATTTAAAAATATAATATTATCTAAATAAGCATAAATATATATATATATAATGTAGAGATATTTTAGAGAAATATATTAAATTACATATATATTTAATTATTAATTGAAATTAATTATCAGAACAGAACAAATTTCAAAACAAGAATGTCTATGAATTTAATACCTGATAATCAATTCAATATCCACTATAAATGACAACCAGAATCTATTAATTGATGATTAAATAATACCGAATATTAAAACATTATGGATTTCTAAATATTAAAAAAAAAATTTGGATGCCCTTTGGGCCATATATTAACCTATAAAATCAATGAATATTGTAAACAAAGGTCAACATGTCATAGATGCCTACGCAGGATTCGATTCGATGTGTGGTAGAAGAAAAATGGTATCATAGATCAAAATCTCTAGTCTATTGAAGTTAAAGGCATGTATTAAAATCATTTATACAATTTCATGATTTTTTGATTTATTGTGTCATAAAATTGTAATTAAATGGACTTTTTGTGGTAATAAATTGGAAATTATAAATTAGTATTATTTTTTACTATATTATAATCTATTTCACTAATTATTTTATATATTAATTCTTAATGAATATTTTGTTATTTATAAATAATATTTAATAATATATATATATATATATCAATATAAATATATTTATATAGTAATATATTAAATGTAATTTCATATAATCATTTTATGAAATATACTAATTATCATCACTTGAAAAAAACTTATTAGAGAGACCTTCATCCGTTCTAGTAAAAAAAGTTTGTTAAAATCCCTTATTTATCCCTACATTATTAATTTCAAGGATAAGACCCCCCAATCAAAACGTTTTTAATAAAAATGATAAAGGTATCCCTTTATTAGAACAATTTTCACTAATTAATACATGGTTTTTATCTCCTTTTTTGTGCTACTTAAGCCTAGTACTGGATAAACACAAATTTTTAGCAGTGAAACCCCATAATTAACTCCATAAAGAATCATTAGAGAGGAACTAATGGGGTTTTCAAAGTCATATTATATATTTTGTAGAACCATTTATAATTAGACAAGGATATGGAGAAGCCACTTTTTGAAGGAGAAAAAATACAACATTAACTATCAATGAAATGCCACCTGCCAGTTAGTATCATTCCTAAATCAGTGTCCATTAAGTAGATCCCCACCAAAAAACCAACAAATGAGAACCAGATATCAAATGCTAATGGAAAATTAAATCATAGTGTAGAATATTCCATCTACCAACCATTTTATGTAGAAAACATGCACCAAGTAGAAGGAAGTGCACCCGTATTCTAGTAGAGGATATAGGGTACTCGATGGAATTGAGTAAACTAATATGATTATTGTATTTAATGCAGTAAATATATAATGAATGTGTGTGTCTTTAACATAATTAACCTTCAATGATTCTATAACATTAAAAAAGAATTTATTCATGTAAATATTTTCCTTGGGGGCCTTGAGAATCTTCTAAATCTACTCATCAGTATAATGACATTCTTTTATTTTAGATAATAAACATTAATGATCTCCATTGAATTCTAATATCTCTATTTATATATCCACCATCCCCTTATGTAATATGTTAAAAAATTATAAATATTTTCAATATATGAAATATTCTATTTGGATCACATAATTTATTATATTCTTTGGAATAATTGAGACTATGCTTCAATGTGATTGCATCATAAAAATCCCATCATCCTTCATGTTTTGTCAATATATTATGACTACTACTATTAATGTAAGGGAACATGATTTTCTATCAATTTAAAATAACTTTTAAAAAGGACCATATATTTGAGGATTCTATATTTCCTGTTAATTCTATAGTGTCCAATTTATAAGGATTATTTATTTAAACTAAAAATAAAGGGATAGTTTTTCTATCTTGAATACCAATAAATCTGAGGGTCTAATAAACTAAATTCTCAATAATTTCATGTGGTTTATTTTGTGAAGATGATTAATAGATACATTCAAATATAATTTTCAAAATATCTTATCTCATTCAATATCTATAATTTCAAATATTTATTAATTGAAATAATTCTTTAATTTATTTTTTTAATATATTAATTAATACTTAATTGCTAAATAATTTTTTATATTTTAATCACCTGAATATTTAAATGACTATTATTTATTCCAATTTTTGTATTATATTTATTTGACCATTATATTTATTTTTTCAACTTCAAAATTATTTTATGTTCTACAATCATTTATAGGGAATATTTTAAACTATTATTATTTTCATTTAATTATATAATAGTGTAATTGAACCCAATAATTCCATTTTTATAATATATGACCAAAAATTATCAACTAATAATACAATTAATATGATAACTATGTATTTATAATATAATTAATAATACTTGTTAATTTTTTTTGTTGGTATTACAACTCTAATGTACACACATTTATGGTTCCATGTGGGACATGCCTCATCCCAACGCACTAGGATTCTCAAGAACCCAATGAAAAACATATCATCATGTCTCAAAGGCCTAATGGATTGAAAGATGATTACATGGGACAAAGGTCTAAATTTATGGCTCAAAGTCCCTTTGATAAAGAGTATTGATACAATACCCACTATAGTTATAGTTCCAAATATAGTGATAAGACAATGCCTTTGATAAATCCAATAAATTGGGCGTCATAAGAGGTTGAACCCATAACGAAAGGGATGCCATGTCGGTGGTGGTACAAATCTAGTACAATCATGTTGGAAATATATTCAGTATTATTTTAAATATAAATTATATAAATTATTTTTATAGTTACAAAAAAAATTAATCATATGATAATTATTAAAATTATAAATATAATAATAAAACTATTATTATTTTTTGATAATATATATATATATAATTATAATAATTAATATTGAAAGTGCAACTGAATATTTTTTTATTATATTAATGACTATAAAATATTTATATTTAATACAATTATTGTGATTTGGGATATAAATATATATTTTCATGTATATTTATTTATTTTATTAAAGTAAATGTTATATTAAATAATTTATTCAATCATGAAAAAAACCTTGGATTTGAAATAATAATTAATAATATTTTTCATATAGTTAATCATGATGAGGCTTAATCCATTTGAATATAGGTAGTCACTAGGGATATAATGGTTGTTCTGAAGGAAGGGATGAAGGATATAAAAGAAGTTGAGTGTTTCAGGTTATTTTTCTTTTGGTGCCATTGTTTATTCCAATTTTCAACATTTTTTCCTGTGAACTTAATTTTATTAATAATTAATTATAGGGGATCATGTGTTTTAACTCATGGATTGAACCATCACTAATAATAATTATAATTGTTTATATATTTATCAAATAATAGTTACTTATGTAAATTATTTTATAATTATACCAATTACATTGTGTTATGTTAAACAATATAATATATTAGTTTTCAAGAATTATTATTATTTTAATTTCATAATTAATTTTTAAAAATATTATTTATTAATAAATAAATAAATTAATTCTTATTAATAATAATATTGATTATTAATAATTATATTATATAATAATATAATGCATGTTTCTCAGCATGGTATAAGTCAAATGTTCACAAATATATAACATATATCTCATTTAATGGTTTATTAATATTGAGAAATGCAGTATTTTAGTATCTATTACTATCTTTGATACTCTGTTATGCCACAACATGCTTTATATTTAAGGAATACATGTGGTGTCAATCTACGTGTATGCTCTTGAATAAGAACCACTCTTGTAACACCTTCTACTACTACATCCCCTTCATCTTGGGTGATAGGTGGTCGATCTGAAGACCCCTCACTGATACCCTATTCCAACCGGAAGGAATGTGGAAGATAGATAAAAGTATATCCCAAATTGGATGATGACGTGTTGTTGTGATATGGGTATCTTTTATCCACAAAAAAAATTAAACTAAAACATACACTATTTAATACTATTCAATACATTTTATTATGAAAAATTATGGGATTATGAAGAATAATCAATTGAAAAAGAGTTTTGGACCTCTATAAAAATATTATGTTGTCGTGGGTCCTCTGCGATATGAACAGTAGTATAATATGGATGATCATGTTTGGAATCATCCTCATGTGTAACATTATCTTGTGGAAGAACTATAACAATATCATGACTCTATGGTGTATCCATATGATGAACATCAACCTCTATCCCAATGACATGGAGATCAACATCTTCAGAAACATAGAAAATAAATACTTTGATAATAATCATATTTTAGAAAAAGTGACTATGTAACTACTATAGGAAATATTCATTGTCAAAGGTTCCTCCCACAATTATATTAGTGATCTGAATAAGTATAAATATATAATAATACCATAAATAGTGTTTTTTTTAATTATAGATAATAAAATAGAGGTTCTAAAAGGGGATTATATGATATTAATAACTCGTGATAGCCCCATTTGAGCCATGTATGATATAAAAATGAGGTCATTAGGTAATAGGGTACATAATTCAACCAATCCAATAGATTTGAATGTATCATTCTTCACCCTTACAATCGACAGTCATAACGTATGTACCACATTTTAAAATAATGTTCTTGTTTTTTCTCTTGTAAAATTATGGAATCACTATCATTTTTAGGAAATAAGTTTATGGAAACTGTATACGTGGTACAAGAATGGGGTAATGTAATCCAAAATACATCATTACTCGATCAAAAAGATTTCACTCATCCATGTGAAAAGAAAAATGATTTATGGTTCATGTTCTATTAGCAAGAAAATCCATATAGTAATGTTTGTGACTCTAGAAAATATGACCAATATATATCATCCATGAGTCCTACAATGTAAAAAAATAAATATATAATAATTATATTAAATATTTCCCAACAAAAATTAATAATATCACTGTATACTTAAAAATAACTTACATCTTCAATCCAATGACTTCCATTCATAAGTCAAAAATAGTTGACCTCATGTCTGTCAGTATCTTAATGTCTATTGGACTAGTTATACATGTATATATATATATTTATTATAGTTACATCAAAACAAATTTACTATCATTATTTTCCCATAAAAAAAAGAAAAAAAATCATTTCCCATTAATGGATGCCTATAAAACAACTACAAGGAATGGTGTGTGGAAATTTAGAGGGATGTTAATGATGCACTATCATACCAAGATATAAATTAGTATAATCAATCATTGCAATCTTTTTATTAAGATGTGATATGTGTTTCATGGTGGTATGAATGTAAATCAATGTCATGAAGACCCCCAATTATACCTTCTTATCTAGTTTATTCCCCTAGGTAAAGGTAAATACATTAGGTGCATAAATATTGTAAAATAATCAATAAATTATATTCCACTAGTATGTCTCTGAATGTATGTCAAAACAAATCATATGACACTAATCTCATCAGTGTCATAGGCTAAATGAATGATGTTCACATCTATCCGTTGCAAGAATAAATAAAATCAAATGATATAAATATGATGTTCTTATACCTCAATTACCTAAATACTCTAGATAAAATTAGACCAATCACCACCAACATGGCCTATAATTGTCACACACACACATGATAGAGGGTCCTAACATAAGGGATTCATCCATGATAGTAATATTCATCTCTCACACTAGTAGATGAAAAGTATGTTTCACCATATTTCACTTATCTACAATGGTTATAGTGTGTTTTTTATCCATGATGATGAACTCACACAATACATGTTGGATATATTCACTAAAAATATATAAATTAACTACCTGTATCTTACAACATGGTTTTATCAATTTTGACTGGTTAAAATAGATTATATATTCATTTGAATATAATTTAATGAATATATAAAAATTTGAATAGACATATACAAATATATTTAATATAGTAGAAATGATTCACAAAATGAAACGTTTCCAGAATTTCTATATAAATGTATATGATCCTTCTTGTTGTGTATAATAAATTCCTCAAAGTATTATAAAACAGTATTCTTCTTGAGCCTTATTTTTTTCACATAGAGAAAGCACTAAGACCCCTTTATGATCACCAAGTACCATCCAGTATATATTAATATCCAAAGGATGATGAAATCCCTTAATGGGATGAATCCTTTTTTATTGATTTAATGATCATTACGATGTGCACTCCATCTGAGACTAAGGATTGGGGATACAACAACCACTATCCAGGTACACATATTTTATGTTCTTCATTAATATTAAAAGTTCATTAGGTCAAGGTGAGAAATTATATACGAGTTTTATTTCCACATCCAAGATCAGAGGATTGACATAAAAAAACCAACTATCGGTTTAACATAGCTTGGTTTATTTGACAAATCAACACATTCATTGTATTGTTTAATGAATAACACATTTTAAAAAATGTAAACTTGATCAACCAATCTTAGCATTATATTAAGTATTATCCTAAGGAAAAAAATTGTTAATTTAATGATTGATGATGTTGTATTATGATAATTAAAATTGAAAATATATTGAAGGTCAATATAATGTCAATTTCCCAAAAAAATTAAAATTAATAAAATTTATAATTCAAATAATTTCTCATATTGATTATTAATGATTTCATTCTGAATTTATAAAAAATGATTTTTGAATTATATCATTTATTAATAAATTTAATTAATTATTTTAATTATATTATTCATAAATGGTTTACTAATAATGGAAAAGGATATTTTCAACCATTTTTAAATTTTAAATAAAATATTTTTAGAAATTAATTAACTATAAAATTATTGGGGTAAATTTAATCAATGTTTTCAAAAATATAAGATAAATATTACATGAACATCAAAGATACAATATTATGAGTATCATTTATGAATTAACTTGAAATAACTTATACATTAAATATCAAATTATAATTATATAAATTAGATGGATTATTTATAAAATTAATATAAATTTCAAAATAATGCTACATATAAAATTTTTATTTTTTAAAATTATTAACTACTCATTTCTAATAATTTTAAATGTTCAAATTTTGTTCTTTATTTTGAATATTATTCGACCCACAATAGAAGGATTTTGATGATTCATTTAAATATCATTTAAATAACATATAATACGTAATATTATTATTATTAAAAAAATCATATAATATAAATTGAATGTTATAATTTTTATATTTCAATAAATATAATATATTAAAATTAATTGTCAGATATTTAAAAATATAAAAAATTAATAGGGAATCATAATTTTTTTTTTGTAGATTAAATATTATTTAATGATTTGTTATAAATGTTACCTTAATATTAAAGAGTTAATGTTAAGAAAATGTTTATAAATTATAGTAAAAAAATATATGTTTCAAATATCTTAATTCAAACACTGTATATAAAATAATTAATTACATATATTTTATAATAAATTAATTAAACATTTCTCAAATGTTTATTAATAATATTCTCTAAAAAATAAATTTTAGAATTTGAAATGCCTTTAACCAATTTAGGTTTCAAGATTTTCGATCTTGAAAATAAATATTTATTTAGAGATAAAAATAATGATTTATAGAATTTATAAATTATATAAATATGGAATAAATTTAAATATGTTTATATATATAGTTTTGAGATGTTCATAATTAATAATTTTAAATTTTTTCAAATTCAATGAAAATTCCTTATTTAATGATATTATTTTGAACTCCTCAAAAGCAGGTTTTGGATTAAAATGATTTGATGTTTAAATAGTATTGTTTATATAATATTTATATTAATTAATTTGTTATACATAATTGAAAATTTTTTATACATTATTTAATGGGATTTATAATTTATTAACATTCCTTATAATGTAAAAGACTAAAATTTTATATTTCAATTTCATATAATTTTTTTTATATTATTAATTATATTATAAATATCATATTTATATAAAAAATGATAAAATTTTATTAATGAAACCGTTAAAAAAATTTTATATGATTAACTATTTTAAATATCCATTTATTTAGAAGATTTTCCTTAATTTATTAAATATATAATTATTTGTTTTGTGAATAGTATTTATGGAAAATTTATTTGCTAAAATTCTAGTATGAGATAGATCATTGAATTACATACTAGGAATGAATCCATAAAAGTGTAATTCCTTCTACCTTGATAACTATTTGTAATTATAGAAATTTAAATTATTGAAGTTATTGAATATAGAATAATAGGTGTTTGATAAATCATGAATAGATTTCTATCATGATAAAAGTCTCCCTAGGGTGATGTCATTTAGGCCAAATGACATACTTATCATGTAGTTTATAACATATTATGGAATTTGAATGTGGTTGGATATTTTCCACTTCGAGATTCCTCATTTATTTATTTTCAATATCAAATATGATTTTTCATAACATTAAGATTCCATATACATTATTCATGTGACACATTGAATATATATATTCATATAATATATATTAAATTAGTCGTAATTTAAATGATAAAAAATTATATATGAAGCATGATATTCCATCTAATTAAAATATTTTCATGAAATTGATCCTCCTACTTGGTAGTTTTATGAAAAAGTGGGGTTCACAATGATAATATTTTTTATGCGAAGAAAGTGATAAGTCATATTAGTATATACTAGGGTAGTATGACATGAAATTTTGGTGCCTCATGATTTTCCATCATTATCCCATTTTTAGAAATTTATTTCAATTACGCTCTCTTGGTAGGAAATAAGTGTTATAATACTCGATCAAGAGAGATGAGTTTTTGTATATGATATATTTTTTATAAATGTTTATTCACTCAACTATACATGAGTCACCAATATTATGATTTAGATGATTCTCTATGAAAATAAATAAAATTAATGAGTTTCCAACCAATGTTGGGTAATTGAATAATGAAATATGGGTATTGGAAAACTAAAATGATGTTATATATGTTGTCAAATGTTTCATTTTGAGAGATAATAATTAAATTCAATAATAATAATATATATATTAATCAATGAAAATTATGTTATAAAATATTATCTAGGTGACGAATAATATCATCATAATCATATATAAGGCATGGATTAAAAATTTAATACACAGAAGATTACCCTATGTAATTCCAAATACTATTAGCTTCATAAATGTTCAAAATGAAATATTTATTTTGAGTTAATTCAGTTTTTCAGATACCAATTGATGTAATTGTTCAACAAGTGAACCTAAATACTTATAGAATAATATAATGATTTAATATATGGGTTAAAGTAAATAAATGATAAATAACCCAAGGAACATTTTTCTACCATAATATACTCAATGTGATTGAGTATACCAGTGAAAAAATGATACTAATGGTTTCCTAAAAGATTATACTAGTTTTGGAATTAATTATGTTATTCTATATATACTTTTTCAACAATATTAAATAATTAAATAATAGTGCATCTTATGTTCTCATGGAATTGTGAGTAAATTAATCGGGCTTATGATGACTGACATCATTTACTGTACAGACAATACAAGTGGGTAAAACATCAAACTGAGAAATTAAAAATTATTTATATTATACATTTACATTTAGTAATATATATAGTTATAGTCCTTGAAAATAAAAGGTAAAGTAAGTTATGGCAGAGAAATTATTCTATATGATGGAATTTTCTAGAATACCTTAAGAAGCTTAAGGAAACTTCATTGATTTTCTATTTCATGTGTTAATGTTATAGAAATAGAATACATAATTTTAATGGGTATGTGATGTCAAATATACACCATATAAATGTTTTAAATATGAATGAGTTCAAACCAAAATAAAAAATTATTGGATCACATAGTTTCCATTAACAATAAGAAGAAACAGATTATTTCATGAATTATTTTAATTTAAATGAATGTTTGAAGCATAAATGAATCTATGTAAAAAACTTCTATTTTTATCTCAGTTTTCATATATTATTATAGATGTTATTTTCACTAATAAAAGATATCAAAAAAATAGTTAAAATTAATTGTATACCCATGGTTTATGATTCATTATATTTTATAATTTTTTTTGAAAATGTTATAAGGATAAATGTATTAATCCTTTTTTTAGTTAAAATGTGAGTAATTAGTTACCACAACTAATATGTCGAATATTTTAAAGATTAATCTTCTTTTCAATGAAATTATCTATAAAAAATGTATAAAATATATAATATGGAATCATTAGATTCATTTATAAATATTAATATTTAGAATAAATAAGTTTCGTTTCCTAACAAAAATACAATTTTATTGAATATTAATTAGATATTATGAGATGAATGTAATATTTAAGAAGATAGTTTGAGTATGATAAATCCTATTGTGGTTTAAAGATAAAAAATAAAAAAATGTACTTTTATATGATTAATTTTATTCTTTACTTAACTATTCCCTGAATAATCAATTGACTGTTAGGATATGTGATGGAATTTTTTTTAATGATTTATATATATATACAATAAAAAATTGAATATTACTATTAAAAAATGAAAAATATGTTTCCACGATTAATTTATTAGTCACATAATATGTTAAAGAGTTACGTTATCATGATAGTTGACAATATTATATATAGTTTTAATTATATATTTTAAAAAAATTATTATAAATATAATATAAGTTTAAATAAATTAAAATCAACTTAATATCATAAATGAAATTTGGTTTTAATGGTTAATGAAATTGTAAAGGGATAAAAGTGTTTACCATTATATATCGAATATCACAATATCAAAAAAGATTTTATGATATTCTAGTAAATTAATATTGAATATATTAATGTAATTTATAGTAATTCAATATTTTATGTTGTGATGGTAATAAAAAAATGTAAAAACATAAAATATTTATTGGTAAGACATAGTATAAAAAATACTCGATAAAATTATAAATGGATATATTGTAATAGTGGAAAAATATTTGTGAAATAGCTTACAAGTGTTATGATTGTGTATATATAAATTTTTCATGAATATATTAAAAGAATCAAAAAAAAATGTTTGATTTCGTAAAGTTAACGAGTTAGGATAAATCTTCAAGGAGTTTAATTTTTGGATTACCACAACCCAGTATCACAATTATTTTGACTAATATGTATGTATATATCATTGACTAAAAGTGTTTAGTTTTATATTTTTAGAAGGATGTCACATAGATATGTTGTTTATATTACATATATATGTTATTAGTTAACCATATTATTATCACGGTAACCCCGTGGGGGCCATGTTAAATATCTAGTGTCAAAAATAGGATAAATTTATTATAAGGGTTATATGTATTTTTTTTAAAATAAATGTTATATCGATTTATCATTCAGTTTTCTGGGTTAAAATATACATTACATATATAGTTTAATGATAAATATCCTTTAAATATATGTTCTCTATGTTATCACTAATCCATGATCATGCTGATCTATTATGTGTTAGAATGATATGGTGATGTTATCATGGAGTGATTCTTATAGTTATTATAATGGGAGTTTATATTATATATTTATAATTGACTCATGTTGTTAAAAGTAGTGGCTTATTACATAGACTGACTCAGAAACGTATATATAAGGGAATTTAATAAAATCATGTGTATACATCCGAGTGTTATAATAAATAATTCTGACATGATGTTATTGAGATAACTAACATGAGAATATTTATAATTTTCTACCCTATTTATTTATGAAAAAAATATGTACATGACTAGTATGGGGTCATTTATAATATTATTGATCTTTTGATTAGTTAGAGTTAAACTAAGATGGGATTTTTTTCACTTGTATGAAATGTAAATACATATCACCCTTGATTTAATTAGACAAAAGAAATTCATGGACTTTTTTAGTCGAGTAACATATGATTTGTTCAACAAATATGATGGGTGAAATTTGATGTACTCATCATTTAGATAAATTATATGTGATGTATTCGTCAACTGCTTCCATAATTTTCAGAGAATCAATAAAAATTGAGTTGGAAAATACTAGATGGAAATGTTCTATGCCTAATGGTCCCTAAATTTCTTGTAAAATGGGATCTTATTTTCCTTTTTATTATATATATAATACATCATGTGGTAGAGTTTTTCATATAGTAATATTATTATTTTTTATGGATATAAAAACATATATCTTTGTAGCAAGAGTATTAGTGACGCTTAGAAATAGGATGTTTGTATAATTTATTAATGAAATAATGATTTTAAATTTATTTCAATGTTTTGAAAGTCCTATGGGACACATATTCAGAAAAATAGATATAGACAGGTGAATATATTATTTATATGAAATATGTAGAGGTGTACATATTCAGATAGATATATATGTTTATTTGATGGATATCTCAATAGTCCCTTTATTTTATGTATTATATTTGTTTAATTTCTAAAGGATATTCATTGTATAAATTAAGGAAATAAGGATTTTAAATTTCAAAAAAACGGTTAAGGCCCTAAGGGTCCTATAGATTATCCCTTGATTATGGATAGTGTTTCATAAAAAATAATTTTTTTCAAAATAAATAATCATTAATGAAACTGTATACAAATTATTATTTTATAGTTTCATGAAGTTTTTAAATTTTTGAACCATGTCCTTAACCCTCAAAATCCCTTTTTTTAATTTTATGAAACCCACTTTAGGGTAGTGGAAACCGTACATTCAATCAGCATCCCAACATCCCACATCCAGATGATTTCAAAATTCTGTACTCAAAATTCAAACAAAACCATCCAAAATTTGGCGCCCTCGAGCCCAGTACCTCCACGTGCCCGCTGCGGGGCGAGACCACCTCGGGACACCGATTCATGAGCAGCCTCCTAGAGCCGCATACCCGATGCCATCATCACCGTTTTGCCCCCTTGGAAACTATTGCTATCACCGCCCATCATTGGAGACAATGACCTGAACCTTCTGAGGAAGAACATTCAACATCAATAAAATTCCATCGTCTCCATAGTCGAAAAAACCCCACAGAACACTCAACAGGTTAAACATCATCTTGTCACTTCCGGAACCACCCTACAACACGTCGAGTCAGTTATGCCATCCACGTCATCACTTCCATTATCACATCATCATCATCGTCTCCCTGTCTCCACCGTTCACTCCAAACATCCGCGTCAACACCATTTCTGGCGTCCACTAGAAACCACGTTCTTAACATCACCGAAAATCCACACCTTTGACACCACTGAACATCAGAAAACATCACCGTCGTCACATCAATGGTGAAGAAGGACTCAAGACAAAACGATGAATCAGTTGGAACCAGGAAACGTTTAGCCATCCTAACCCTAAAGGAAGGACCGAAGCCTACTCCAGTCGCGTCTCCTGGAACACCATCAAGAGAAGAACCAGCACCTCCCAAAACCTCGTAGTAAACTAACACACCACACTGAACAGGTGGGGCAGTAGAACATGAGGCAAGAGTAGAGATTGAAGAAAGAAATGGTCTCAACACTGATCCACAACCATCGCCAGGCAACAAATCTTTCCTTTGAAACGAACACCACGAGAAACTGGAACCACCGAGCGCTAGCCGTACCATCGAATTGAGCCTCCTCACCATCCCAATCCAGCATAATAACACTCACACTAGACGATAGATGAAGTCTAGTATGAAGGGTAGGATGAAAAGAGCATAGGAGGTGCGAAAAGGCAGCAGCTACGACGACCAATGTCCCAAAAACAAGAAAGATAGACAAAAACAGAATGGGAGAAAATGGGAAACATCGGAGATGAGCACCGATAGAGTCAGGAAGAAAAACAACTAATAGGAGAGGGGGGGGGGACGATGCCGGAGGGCCTCGTAATGGCCTCCCCCACTCCAAACCGCTATCGAGGATAAACCCTAGACCGAGAGAGAAAAGGAAGAGATGCCGCTCAGAGGCAATGACACCATGTCCTTAATGATTTTAGTTCACCTTGTGGAATTTTGTATATGTTCACTCAAACCATAATAATTAAAATCTTGTATATATACCATATATTTTTGTAAATTAAATTTTTTTACTGGAATTCATATTCATTTGAATATGATTCAATAAATAAATGAAAATGAGAATATCTATATAAGGAAATGCTAAATGTTTTCATTATGTTTCATTAAATTATATCAATCTAAAATGGTAATATAAAGTTCCATGATGCATTTTGTGTTTATAAAAAATTATCACAAAACAAATAATACATTCATCTTCTCAATCCACGTATACCACTATTAGAAATGTTTCTAACTCTCATTCAATATATTAGTGAATCCTTAAATAGATATTAGTATCCAAGTGATGGTGTACTCCCACAAAAGTAAGAACCTTTATTTTCCACATTGGTGGCATTCTTCATGTGTACTCCATACAGGCTTAATAATTGAGCCAATAGAACTAACTATCATGTTATGTATATTTTATGTTCTTCATTGATATTTCACAAAAATTATTTTGAAAATAGATAATATAATATTTTCCACCACATTGATCATGTGATGGCCACAAATAATATGGCTTCTCTATACCATAGAACCATACAAATCAAATAATTTGGATGATTTTAGGCTGTGTGAAACATGATGGATGTGGTGTGACCATTGTATTCTTAGTTTGGTAACAATTTCATCCTCTAGGACAAGAAAAGAATTATTTTTATCATGGAAGGTGAACAATAAATTTCCACCATGTCGGTATATGATATAATCAATATTATGTATCGTTAATGTGAAATACTTGTAAAATAATTTTAATACATATATATATATTAAGAAATTAAGTAGACATGTTGACCATGAAATTGAGGTTTTAAAATGATCTACTGGGTTAAATTTTGCTTCTAAAGATTTAAAATAATTTAAAATCAATCTTCAAAATTGAAGTATATACACAATAAAAATCAATCACTAGTTAAAAGTGTATCATTCATTGAGATGGTGTATGATATGGAAAATTTAATATGAATTATGAAGGATTTCATATGTTTTTCATATTTCTACACTTCAGAAGCATATCATAATACATCAATGATTTATAATGGATTCTATGTCATTTTACATTGCCAAAAACATAATTTTAATTTTAAATTAAAAATTAAAAATTCATATAATTTAAATAATTTAACACAAAAATGATTAAACATGTAAATATGAGAAATTATTATGTTAATTTGATCTATTTCTCTTTATTCTAATACATTTATTAGGAATATGATATTGCAAATTATATATGTTTCATAATAGTCCCACTCACCATTCTTGGGGTTAATTAGTATCATTTCTAAAATGAGTAGCTTTAGAATTCCCCCAGGATGCAACATTGTAATGTCCCAGACCCGGGAGACACATGGGTTCGATGAGTGGAGTCCTCACATGCCCTCAACCACACATCCTCCTACTCCATTGATTTATAAATAGTGTAAAGTTTCTAAGAATAAACATGAGGATTTTATAAACTCCTTACCAGAGTAATCCCTAATTTATAACAAAATAAATAGTAGAAAAAACTGAAATAAAAAATAAACATGCATATCCAAGCATCTCCCATAACATGGTACAAGCTATAAAAAAGTGAAATATGACATTTCATGCATACATTTATAAGTAAACAAAACAGAAAATAAAAACAACAATTGAATTCCCTAAATATTCCGGAATCTACGTTAGAATTCAAATCCATGCTTATCCCTACCCAACTCTACTACCTAGTATATGGCCCATTAACATTCTTAAACCAAAAACCATGGAATCTACTAGGGTAACAAATGATTCCCAAGAAGTGTGTCAGTAAAACATTGTAGGCCACCACCAACAGTTTCTACAAAATACATAATGTAAAATGATAGTGCATTAAAATACTAAATATAAAACAAGAGATAAGAGAAAACTCATTTTTCACTTATTAACATCTATTAACATAACTATTTCTTATGTTAGTATCATTTTCATCATTCAGACCTTCTTCGTTACATAATATGTTTTCATCACGTGTCCAATGTATTAGGAATATACATCATCTACAGATGGGTATAAGGTAATCAATCACTATATGTGAGGGAATAAAACAAATACCTAAATCACTATGGATGAACACATCACATAAACACATATTCATTACCTCAATGCCTCAGTCTGGTATAATGAGACCATTCGGGGAATAGATCGTCTGTTCGTATCCATAACCCGTGCGTTTTGTGGGGGAGTTTAGATCCTTGATCAAACTCAACCTATATACAAAGAGGATTATTTCAATACCCTAGTCTACCAATCCATGTGTACATTCCTATTTTTTCATCCCCAATAAACATACCATATCACAACCAAACACCTCCAATACAAATGGCAATCACATTCCATAACTATCATCATTAGAATTTTTAATGTACCCTAACGCACTATCAAATTTTCCATTCATATTTCAATGTATTTTAGAGAAATTACCATTCCCTTTCCATAACCACATTTGTATATTTGACAATTATAATACAATTGATTGTGTTCATAAATTACCTTTCATTAACACCATTAACCCATTTATCATCTGACATGCAATTTCCGATTTATGCATTTCATGTACAATTGTTACATCAAGGAGCACAACCAGTTCATTACAATCAACCCATTATTTATTCCCCATAATTCCCATATATTAACCCATTAAACATATTTATCAATTCCCTTATTCAATCCCGTTTCAATGTTACTCAATTAAAAAGCCATTTTCACTTCAAAATATTCATCATTTAATGTATAATAATGTTTTCAAAAATTTCAATATAATTCATAATCCATTAAACACCTTAACAATTAACTCATTTATCTCATTTGTCATTCATAATTCATGGGCCATCAACCCATTACCCTTTTTACATCTGATAGATAATATAACACATTATTATTTAACCCAAAGACCCATTATAACATTACTAACCCAAGTACAAACTATAATCAATACATTTAAATTCAAACATCTAGAGTCACACGTTCTCCCTGGGATCTATCTCATCACACATAAACTCTACACATATCCTTTAAAATTTCATGGATAGTAAATAACAGGGCCCCCAAGGGGGCCCCTAAATCATTTAGATCATCCCTGATGAACACTAGGGGATTTTGAGGGGTCTACGTCATTATTTAGTCATCCATTTTACCGAATCACAATCAAGGTAAAAATGAACAACATAGTGGTAGACCTATCTCAAAAAACATGAAAGAATATATTAAAAACTATGGGATATAGCTTGTAGACCACCTACCTCAAATATCACAATAAATTCATTCTTATTTGTAGCCCTAGATATGGATTTAAACATCATTTGATGCCCCAACCTTGGTTCCACCAAATAATTGGAATTTTGAGTTTTTTAAGAAGATGGTTGAATCAAGAAACCATAATCCGGAATTGAGAATCAAGGTATATGAAAGACATACCCAGAGCTTCGATCATAATCCATTAGTGATCCCAATAGAATAGGAAATTATTATATCAAATCTTTGTAATATTGTGTCAAAATTGGGTGTTTCTTGGTTTAGATGATGACTAAATGGGATATAAATCGTATGGGGATCTTAAAATACCTTAATGTAAAAGAATTATATTCAAAAAATTTGTTGTTTTGCGTGGTTTACATGCAAGATTTTCCAAACAGTGTGTAAGACACATTCTATGGATGTTGAGGTCACATAGTTTCCTTGGAAGCTCCACCTGATTAACATTTCATTCTCCGACCGTGTGATATTCCACTGTCTGTGGTGGCATTTTTTTCCATTAAATTCTACATGGTTTTCTAAACCATGCTCCAACCATGCGCCATGCATAGTTTGTCATGGTTTTCCTTCCATTAATTTCGTAAACACATATAACACGCCAATGGCCCCTAATACTGCAAGAATCATTTAATAAACAAAAAAACTATATTGGAACAAAAACATATAAAATGATGTACCTTTATGAGGTCCATTATTTAAAAAAAATTATATAAGGGACTAATGATTGATGATTATTAGGGATGTTTAAATAATGATAATGAACAATAGCCATCTATAGAAGATAATATAAATCAACAACAGTGATAAATAAAGATACTACATTGACAAATGGTTCCTAGGAAAAAATCTCTATTGCACAATCTATAATGATATATGCACATCAAAAACTCAATTTCATGAATGAATCAAAACAACAATATGTGTTCTCTATTAAGAGAACTTGAACTCATCCATTATTTCCAATGAGTGGTTCATGGAGCTCTATTTCCATAATTTGACTGCCTACTCAATCTAATAATTAAAAATTAAATTTTGACCCTACAAGAAATATTTAATCAAATTATTATCAGAAGATGTTACAAATGTACATCTCCCTTTTAGCCTATAGATAGATTTTGAAAACTTAATTTACATGGCAAGAGAATGCTTCAAATACTAATCTAGTGATAGATATTGGACCAAACCCATTATATATTTCATTTATCAACACCATGATGTTAGTTTTCATATATTTTTTATCCTTTTTATGACACATCAGGAGCTACTATATACATTGGAATGAGAAACATCAGTGGAGGCTTTGGTCTTCTAAATATAGTGACATTAATCTCCTATTAGTGGTAAGGATTAAAATTCATTCATGTTTTTCCAAACGTTCATCAATAGAAGTCCATTTCATAATATGTTCAGGTGGTTATGTATTTAGTATTTCAAGAATATCAATTTAGTGAAAAAAATAATGTGTTTATACTTGGGATCACTTTTTTCAGGGATTTATATATGAGTTCTTGAACCATGGGTTAATTGCTCTTTAATCAATGATTTTCATATCTCATCGTGGTTTCGTACAAGATAATGATGGTAGAATAGTGAAATGTGAGGACTCCCCCCCAACCCCTCAAATTTAGAAGGTCAATGTAACTAGATGATCAGACATGAATATCTATAATAGGGGTGGGAAAAATTTTCTATATTGTTATTTAGTCAATAATTATTTCATTTTTAGTGATATATATGACTGATTAATCAAAGTAATTATGTTATGTACATCAAATTAAATGTAATGATTGATTATTCTCTAATGTATATAGGATTAAAATCCCAACAATGTAATATATTATGTCGGGTTTAATTATTTCATTAACATTCATATGATTGATGGGAATATTTATATTTTTTACTGTTCATAGGAATGAAAATATTTAACTCAATGTGTTGATATGAGTGAATTTTATTCATCCATGTTTTTTATGTTGTTTTTAAGATAAGTTACATCTTATGGTCTATTTTTATGATTTGAACCTCACAAAAATTCAAAATTCAGTTGGTTTGATGTTCATGAAAAAAAATATCAACAATAGATTCCAACATATTAATTGGTAATATCACAAGTAACATTTCCTATTACTCAATCATTTTTCAATATTGTGAGAGTCATTGAAATAAAATATCATTGAATTTGGTTATAATAAGGTAAAAATTGATAGATTCAGTGGGAAATATTTATTTAGTTTTGATAAAATAGTGAAAAATCATATTCTGAATTATCTAGAGTTCAAATTGAATGGTGTAAAAACGAAAACAATGGTGATTGGTGAATGGAAAAATAATCATTAAAAAAAATTAAATTTGGGGATGATAATATTGGCATGAAATGTGGCCTTCAATTTTTTGGGGAAGAACACTATAAAAAAGTTGATGGAGGCCTTATAAAATCTATTTGAGAAACATTCAACACATAAAAGGGTTTGTTGATTTGATTTTTTTAGTATATGGTTATTGGAAGAATGTTCAATTCTCAATGATTTAAATATGATATGGGGAATGATATTTTTTATCAAGGTTAAAATCATTTAAGATGACTAGGAAAAGTTATTATTATTATTATTATAAGAATCTATTGATACAATGGTGAAAAAATTGAGTAACCACATTAGTAAACCTGAATTAATCTTGAAGGATATGCAAAACGTTTTTCTCATTGAAGGTCTTCAAAGGAGGGAGACTCATACATCTTCAGGAAATGCTTTAAATGATTAAGAAAGGGGGATATCATCTCTTCGTTGAAGACATATATTATTAGAGGGAATGTTTAGGGAGAAATGATTAGGTAAATCTAAAGGTCCCTGGAAAACATGAAAAGATATTTAGTGATGGAATTCATATAATGGCACCCCTCGTGGTTTTTTAAAATGTTCTAAAGGTGTTAGATAGGGTGATCCTCTTTCGGCCATTCTATTTGTTATTTCGGAAGACTACTTTAGTAGACTCATTCATAATCTGGTTGATCAAAATAAACTTAAACCCATTCAAGCCGCTAGAAACCTTATTGTCCCCACTCACCTCCTCTATGCTGATGATATTATTTTGTTTCTAAAGGGAGATCAAAGAAATATTCAATGTCTTAAACAAACTATCTATCATTACGATAACATTTCTGGAAAAACTTTTTCCTGGAAAAAATCTCATATTTTCTTTGGAAGAAATTTTCCTATTAGAAGGAAATCCATTATCACCAGTAACCTTGGAATTCAAGAAGGGTTTTTCCCTTCACGTACTTGGGTGTCCCGATTTTCTGGGGCGTCCTAAATCATCTTATTTCTCTAATATCACTGATCAAATCATTAATAAACTCTCTAATTGGAAGGGGAAATCCCTCTCCATGGCTGGTAGAATTTGTCTTGTCAAATCTACCATTGTCTCTAAGTTGGTCTACTCGCTCATGATTTATAAATGGCCCATTGGAAATATCAAGAAAATTAATACATTTATAAAAAATTTCATCTGGACGGGAAATATCTTTGAAAGGAAACTTTTCACCATCCCATGGAATATCTGTTGTAAACCTCTTGATAATGGAGGCATTGGCATCAAAAATATAAATTTGTTCAAAGATGCCCTGCAAGCGAGATTCACTTGGTGTCTTATTAATAGTAACTCTAAAGCCTCTGAATTTTTAAAACATAGATTCTTAAATTAACTTTTAAAAGGAAATATTAATTTCATCAACTCCTCAATCTGGCCCTCTATTAGAAGCTCTTATCAGAAGATTATGGCTAACTCTAGATGGATGGTCAGCGCTGACTCCAACATTAAATTCTTGTGTGACAACTGGATAGGTAATCCTTTAATTTCTATGATTCCTCCTAACAACACTCCTATAAACACCACCAACACAATTAAAGAAGTTATGAAACTTAATAGGCATGATCTCCCCAATGGCATTGCTCAAATCATTGAAAATTATACCTTCTTAATTTCTGGGGACTTCCTTGTTTGGGAACCTACTCCTAATGGCATACTTGACTCAAAAAACTTCTACATGCACAACTCCTATGACAACGAACCTAATTATAAAAGGGTGATTACCTTAAATAAGACTTGGATCAAACCCTCCATGTTCACCCTTATTTGGCGTATTGCTCACAATAGATTGCCCACTGAAAATTGGATTCATGCCTTAGGCATTCAACTTTGCTCAAAATGTCATTTATGTAATCAGCACAGAGAGGATTCTGATCATCTTTTCTTGTCTGGTGCTACGGCCACGACATTATGGAACTACATTTTTGAGATTTTTAATTGTTCATGGTCCTTATCTGACCCGATTTGTTTACTTTTGAAGAAATGTAATAAATATGAAGCCTCTCAGTAAGTCAAAAACATTTTTCTTGCGGCAGTGGATGAACTCCTACATGAAATCTGGTATGTAAGAAACGATCTTATCCATAATAATCACCCTTTCAGTATTAATGCAGGAAAATCTTGAATTCTCATTGCGATACAGAAGCTGCATCAATTCAAAAAGATTATTGCAGCAATCATATTGGAGACTTTGGGATCCTCAGACGTATCTGTGTCCCGGGTATTTTCCCGAAGATCAAGCAACCCTTTGAAGTTTTCGGGAAACCTCTGATGTCAGGTTGGATGAAAGTGAATGTCGACGGCGCCTCAAAAGGAAATCCTAGACCTGCCAGTTGTTAGTCCATTTTTGGAGATTCTGATGATCATTTCCATGGTTGATTTTACGGTGGGTGTGGGATTTCCTCTTCCATTGAAGCGGAGATGCTTTGAGTCATACATGATGTTGATTTTGCGCTGCAAAGAGGTTGGTGTAAAATGTGGATTGAAAGTGATTCTACCACCATTGTTCAAGCCATTTGGAACAGATTTATTCATCTAATCTGGCCGCTTACTACGCGTTGGATGAACTGCTTGAATTCTCTTCAGTGGAACGACTACATTGCTACACATTTCTTCCGTGAAGCAAATGTTGTTGCTGATTCCCTTTCCAACAAAGGTGTCCACCAGAACATGACTTGGTTGGATGCGCTGCCAGCTGATTTTCTTCACCTCTTTGAAAGAGATTTTAATAAAATCCCATCCTTTCGTCTCATGTAAACATTTTTTCTTTATTTAATAAATGGTGTTTCATACTTTAAAAAAATGACTATGTTTAACATAAAAGTAATCCCCATAGATCATCTTCTAGAGGCTTGTGCCTAGAGAATTTAGTTTTGTATAGTAGTTACAATAAACTTCTATTTTTTACATCTATGTAGAATCTTCTACCAGTGATTTTTAAATATTTTTCTACTGCACTGGTGAAAATTGATTCTTGCATAATTATGTGAAATGAATGGTTATGAGGGTAAATATATTGGATGGTGATTCACATAAAATAGTCATAGGTGATAAGTAAACATATAGATAACGAATACTAGGGTAATTAAACTATAAATAACATAACATATCATAGGTATTTAGAATAATCTAATCTATGTTGGGTAGTTTGATAAAGATTATTATAAAGCATATTCTTCAAATTACCTCTATAAAATAACATATGGATTTATTTTCATAGTCTGTGGTGTTATTTATGACACTAATTATATAACTAGAATGGATGTGGATGCTATACCTATTATAAATTCATCCTCAAAAATTCATATTAGTTGAATGGTTGTTTAAGACATCTTAGTCTGAATGGTATAAATGTTCAAGTGAAAAAAGGTATGATAAATATTGATCATTATATAATAAATATTTTGTGTTGTTTATACTGAAAAAACTATGAAATTTCTACATTATTTTGATATAAAAATGTTTGAAAATAATAATAATTTGAATTGGTTAATATTGTTGTTTGGGGACCATCCTCTGTTAAATATAATTTATCTCCACAATACATATTAAAGAATAGTAATTTAATTATGGGTATACATCATGAAAAATTAATCATAATTGTTTGGTGTGTTTGTTAGGGGAAATATATGTTCGAAATTACAATGAGATACATGAGAAAATTCATTATAACTAATGAAGAAGGTGAATATTCGATAAGATGTATTTAGAACCTCTACAAGTATAATAGAATTAGAAATGAAAATATTTTACCTAGAACACTAGAATAAAATAGTGTTTCAATGATAATTATTCAGGATTCAATGAAATGTGTTTGGGAAAATCTAGAAATGCCCATGGAATTTATGGAAGTGGCGGTAAAAAATAAAACTTATTTTATAAATTATATTCCATCAACATCAATGTAAAATTTTTTCAAAAGCACATTGGATAAGGAAGACATCGTATTTTTCTCAGAAAAATATATTTTTAATTTTATCCTATAAACAAGTGGATTCCAATGAATGTGATAAACTAGAGGAAAAATAGCATTCCTGATTTTTGGTGGACTATGGATAACACATACCCCCTCCCCCCCGCAAATATAGCCTTCATAAAAAATTAATGAGATAAGGGAGATAGTGACCTCATATTCCCACCTATAGTAGGCCATTGGATGGAAATAATAACCCATGGTAAATAATACATACGAATGGGAGTAAATATCCTATAGAAAAACATTTTGAAAAAGTGTTAATATAGATTCCCAAAACAAACACTTTTGATAAAAATTAATGAAATTTCTTGTTTATACATTAAATTACTTTCAAATCTAAAATAACATAAAATGTACTATATTTACTAAAATATATATATTCAACAATGAACATGAAGAAAAATATGATGCTGAATAAAATTAAGGTAGTAAAATCCATCATGATGTTTTACATGACCATGTCAACTTGAAATGTGTGTATATATACATAGGGTGTGTGTAAAAAGTATATGTAGTAGAATATTATCATGATACAATTGTTAAAAAAGATAAGGAAAATATAATAAATCCTAGAAAACATAAATTGAAATTTACTCATCGCATTAACTGATATATTAAGTTCACAATCACACCATGGTTATCAAAATTACATATCTAACAGCACTATATATATCATCATTCATCTCTTTGTCACGTGTTTAAATTGTTTCCACAACCTTGGGACTCCTCACCAATATCTCTTATACATCCTATGATCTTATCAAAAAATATAGTAAGGATGAAATTTATAGAACATCAGGGAAGGAATAAAATGAGAAACACATTCAAAAGGGATCCTTGTTTCCAACAACATGGCATACAATAATCAAACTAAAATTCTCTATTGTGGATCGCAACACACGTTGTTTAGAACTAATAATAAATAAAAACTCATTGCAATAAAAAATAATCTTCATAAAAAAACTATCTATTTTTTGATATTCAATTAATGGATTAAATAATTCAAAAATTCATACTATGGGAAATCTCAGGCATCAGCTATAACAAAGTACTAAAATTATTTAAACACGATCTGGGAATTAATTTAGGATTTAAGAAACTAATAATAATTAAATTTTCACATAAAATTCCATTTATTATTATTTCCATAATCATTCATTCCATCTTCTTGTTCTTTATCAAATTTAATTAATACACGGAACTACATAGTCAATTAAACATGTATGGTTGCATCAATTTTGTGTACATCAAACTGTAACAATAATGAGATTTTTTAAACATTAATGTTTGATTCATTGTCCAAATAATTAATTACATGTTTACATTCTTTTAAAATTTCATAAATTTCAACATGTTGATCCAAGTACAATTACATTTTACACAAATAAAAAAATAGATACTATTCTATATAAAAAATCAATAGGAAAACAATTATCATTGTGAAAATAAACCACATGTTCTCACTAAACATACACAAATTTCATTCCTTAATACATTTCAATGTCAATTAGGTTAATTCATTAATTTTGAAATGATTTAAATCATGTTGAATTAAGTATTTCATGTAACTAAATGTATAATGATTGATTTCTATACATCCAACTAATGAGTTTTAAGAAATTGGAATAGAACACCATTGTATACGTGTGACTACCTCTCCAATGAGGAAACAAGGAACTACCAACGTCATCGAACTATAAATCCACTATAAAACTAAATAGAATTATCAAATAGAAAAAGGGAGAAAATATTCCATGGAAGGACGTTTGAAAACTGTTGGAAACAATGTCCAATGTTGTGAAACATCTAGAAAAGTAGAAAAACTAGCATTATATTGAATTAAATTTCACTCTTGAAGCTATGGAATAACTATTTCCAAAAGGGGCATCAAAGGGTATCAAAAACTACTCTTAAACTCTAAATGTTCCGATGTGGATGCGAAAAAGTAGTGTTTTCTAATTTTTTCGAGGTATTTATAGGCTAACATTGAACTCGAAAACATAATGTATCCCTTCAAAGAACACTATAAAATTATATGACATATGGGAAGCTAGAACGTAACATGAGGGATGTTGCTATAAACTCCCTTGGTCAAATCATGTTTTAGATCATCCTCTATGTCAGTTTCGGAGATTATAAAACCATGGAATATAGGCCATGACATAGGGTAATCTACTACATGATAAGACAACATTTTCTAAAGAGTGGTTTTGTCGTATACTATTCACTATGTTTAATCTATTACTAAAAATGTAGTTTCCACAAATTCTTCAATTGTGACTAAAAAACTGCAAATAACATCTACTATGCTATAGTATCTACCAGTATAGTGGAACACAACCCTTCTCATCGTAGTTTTTTCAAAAATTGAAGTATCACCAAAAAGTATCCTAAGCGCCCCTATGCCACAACTAAAGCTCCATGATTTTATAAGTAATACTCTTACACAATATCCTTAACAACATCATCATATAATCTTTTTTTCTTGGGATTCTCTGTGCATAAGATTTTTTTTTTCTTGTTACAACCTTTGAATCTCATTGAAACTACTCTAAAATCCTTGAAACATTAAAAAAGATCCTCCAAAACCAGAAATCACAATTAGATGGTTTACCATGCTCTGATATATTACATCAAATACCTCTCAACCCATTCTAATCCCTATGAATTGAAAACCAACACCAAAGTGGGATGAAGGAAAAAGTGTTGTCCCAAAAACTACCCTATGTGATACCTCCCTATATTCTAACCATCACATGATATCAAAAACCTCACTCAGATTAAAAAAACTACAATACCTCAAAATTGAAAAGCCCATCTCCAAAAACACTCTTGTGTGAAATACCTCTCAAAAAAGAGTAAGGCCCCAAAAAGTGACAAAGGGAAACCATATCATTTACCAGATGATGTCAATATACACAAAATGAGTAATTAAAAAAGTGATGATAATTGAAAATATCTTGAGGAACTGATCACATATCTATAACTCATGTTCTTATTTACTCTCCCATACACCATTATTCCTCCATAACATATGATCCAAATGGATTGAACAACCAAACAAAGTCTTGTCTTATCGATCATAGATCACAACAAGTCTCTCCTTAGATATTGTCTAATAATCATCATAGTTATCTCAGAAATATTTGATGCAATAATCATCATAAAGGTAATGAATTAGCTACACATCGTGTAAAAGATTGGTTATATGACACATCAATGGGGGATGATCTGTTGGATTTTCCTTGGCTCCAGCATGAGTTGAAACCTCAATGTTCCAAAAAATCGTGGGAGAATTATTACTTCCATGACCACACATAGACTTTAAAAAATGTGTTGTCTCCTTCAAGAAAAAATTATCTCGAGCATAGAACTATATATGAATCATCCTATGTAGGGAATAATATTTATATTGTCTATGTGTTACCTTAACCATCTATGGAATATCTTAAACTATTTATTTCATGTCCGATCAATTATCTTGTGGAAGAATTGATGAACATATAACCCCGATCATTCTTAATGGAGAATGTAATGTTTAGGCCTATTGATATTCAAAGGGTTCCATAATAATCATGGTGTGAAAAAAAAATCAATGAATATCTGGCCAAGGGTTGATACCACATCCAATAACCCGTAAAGTCTAGGATGTGAGAATGGAACATTTTGATAGGAGGGTGGATACTCTCCTCTATATAACCACTCATATATGAATTAAAATAAAATATTAGGTATAAATGAGAACCAAATACATGATGATGACCTATCTACATCCTTGAGGTAAAAGGAGGATTGTGGTTAGTGATGATCTTCTATAGGACATCATTGATTCACACCGCCTCCTCTTGGTACTTCCTCAACAATGAAACTTCGGAGATCAAGGTAATATAGTAATTAAGCTCATTTATATATCCTCTCACATCCCCTATGTAACGTCCTATGAGTATGTAAACCCAAAGGGATCCCATTTCTTTCCCACCACCATATAACAGACCAAACATCAATAAACAAATACTAAAACAACACATATTATCCCATCACAAAAAAATTCCATCTAAATGATTGTTACATCATTATCACACAAAGCTTTTGCTCTATGTTTTCGACATGTTACACATAGAAAACCAATATATACTACACTGATGTCACACAAAATACCTCCATAAAATAATGAAGGTTGATTTTCATCTGCAGATTAGCCATAAGTGGAATTCCCAATGAAAATTCAGTCTCCCCAAACACCAACCCAAATTCTCATCTATTAGTACTCCTCCACCTATTTCAATAAAGATTTATTCAATTACATCAAAAAATAAAACCCCTTCCACCATCCTTGACCATATCAGGATACATCACTGGTAGCTCCTCAGTCGCTCTCTATGAATCTATAGATTCACACATTGAATTGCTATATGACATCATACTAAATTTCTATGATAAAAAATACACTTTTATATTTTAAAATAAATATAATAGTCATAATAATATAGTAATTCAATACGTAATGTTATCAATAGTTTGAGTCACACAGTGAGAAGTCATACATGAAGCTCTTGTGATCTGAAAAAACATGAAACACTTATCGATGAGTTAATGTTGAGAAAAACATGAGGAAACCACCAATGCAGTGAATCTATATTCATATTTAATAAATTTAAACTCATGTAAACATAACTATATAGACAAATAACAAATAAAGGATCTATTCATATACGGGCAACATCCCAACCCATGAATCAGAGCATCATAGATATCATCAAACTAAACACCCTCAGCTGAAAAAACAATGAATTGTAGCATGGTCCAATATCTCTACTAGTTAATCAATATTTTATTGACACTATTTTCCCCACATGAAAAAAACTATTTTTATACAATTCTATTTTAGGATTAATAAACTGATATAAATTTCTAATCCACCTCCGGTAATAGTTGCTAATACTAATGGAACATATGACCTACAATACATTCATGGGGGAAGCCTACTAAATAACTAGCCCAAAAGTCCAGGGTAACACATCTAATCCCAACATGGTCATTATGTTCCACATGTAATAAAAACCATAATCCCTGAAATCACATATAATAAACTTCTTGAATGTCTTATGATAGATAAGAACTACCAAAATGGATCATAGATTCTCTGCATGATCCTCCTCAGATTTGGTGCATACTAAGTTATCAACAATGAAAAACAACTGGAACATATCGATGAACTCCTTTGAACACTACATTAATTTTCATTCTGATCACGGCTAGGATATTCATTTCAAAACCATGTATCACAATGAACTCGAAATTCCATTGACCACATATGATGTAATTTTTAGAATATCCTAAAGTTTCACCCACATATGATTATATAATGATCTCATATCAATCATTAAGAACTAAATATATCCTATTAGTTAAAATAATAATTTATAAATCCATGGAAGAGGATATATATTCTTCAATATCACACGGTTCATGCAATTATAATCTATTAAAAGAAAAAAATACAATCAAAATTATTCATTAACAAAAAGTGTACACCCCATGGTGACACACATGGATGAACATAACCACCCTCTAGTATATCATCAATACATAATCTAAATACAATAAACTAAAAATGTTCAATATTATATAGAGACACTAAGATAATATAAACTCATGGTTTTATATTGATCAAAAAATTGATCTCTTATTGAAGGGGGCACTCTACAACCTCTTCAAGAAAGACATTTGTACAATCTTCCATAACACTATGAAACAAAAATGTATGTTCCTCCCATGGAATCAATATCTATTTGGTAATTAAGTATTACATTAATAGAATATACCTCTTACCCATTAGAGGCTATCTCCTAACAATGAGAACTATTGGATATCCTTCCAAAACATAAAATAAAGCACATTTCATAAATCAACCTGAAATATCTATTAGATAACACAGTTAGTATAAACCAATTATAATGAAATCTGGTTTTCTTGCTAAATGTAGAATATATCTCCATGATCGGTGCTTCATCAAAAATAACACAAATATTCTCTATACAAATTCAATAATCATGGTCTCCTATAGTTATAGTCAAAACAACTGTTATGGGTGCCCTCTTTACCTCATGCAATAAAGAAATTGCTATAGCGGGTGATATGATAGATTTTGTATCTCCTAAATCAACCAAAGTATCAAAAAAAAACAAATGAATACCTATAATGAAATTTGGATCACTTGAAACTTGAAACACTATGGAATGATTCTGAAAAAGACCTTATCACTGTCCTATCTAACCCAAATGATGAGCTCTTCCAGATACACTCTCTCCACTATATGGAGGAGGAGTATCTTGAGGCTGACAAATTCCTGCCTCATCCTTTCTCTAAAATTATCAAATCAATGCACCAGGATTCTCCTACCTATGTTGAAATTGTCTCGATATGATCTCAATAAATGTCGAAAAAATAATTTTTGTGACCAATACCATGATCTATTGGCATAAATCATCTTCAAAATGCTTCTCCTTCGGATCCTCATCCAGAAATATGACCAAAACCAATAAGATAATGGTTAATAAATTGATTCCAAACACCTACGGATATGAATTCAACATTGAATTGGTCAAAATATGACATTAACTAACTATATTCATTGTCATAGAATGAACATTTGATATAAATTTTCCCTAAACATCTCTCATGAGGCCACTAAATCATCAATATCCCTAAGGAAAACGCAATTACATTTCACAGCCCCATGATGCATCGTTACATCTAACAAAACACATATTTCTATATAATAATAGAAAAATTTGAATCAATCTCAACACGCTCTAATAATTACTGATTAAAAATGATGAAAATGGGTCAAACATGCCTTTGTATACTCTAGTGCTGAAACTATAATAGTTTCCTATTCTATTTGTCTTTGTTATCGACCTCTAATCGTAGGTGATTTGATTGTACATCCTTCTGAACATATTCTGCATGAACATGATGTGGATATTTACATAGAACCATTCATATAAAATAATTAATGAATATAGACTCTCAAAAATGTAATATTAAATATTTGATATTATATAATTAAAAAATTATTTAATTTTTTTTAACCATGTTCCAAGGTATACACATTCAAACACAATTGTAATGAATAATGGTAATTGGTCATTTTCTAGGTCTCTACCCTAAAACTAGATTCATTTAATTTAGTAAAATTAGTAATATTATATGTATGTTCCTAAAATCCCAGGGGCACCAAAATACTCTTGTCTCAACTAGTATTTGGTGATTACATCAATAATTGAACATAGAAGACAAAATTTTTCTAGAAATCCATGCAGATTCACCAATACATAACTCTAAACTCCAATCATATCTTTTAACCTATATCATTTATACCACTGTGTCACAAACCCCTCCCATGAATGATACACCTTCTGGGATGGTAATGAGGTAATATAGAAGTTGACTACTTGGGTCCCATTTTGAGTAGGAAATGAGTAGGTGACCAAAATTGAGGGTATATAACACATACAAATGAGAGGCATTAACCAGTAAGATTTCCTGAAAATAAGAGAGATAATATTGGTACACTAAATAATCCATTATCATGAGGATAAAATTAATCCAATGTGAATACATGTAATTGGGTACACAGCTAGAACTAAAGAAATGGAACTAATAATTCTAAAAATATAATTATAGTAATGACAAAAAAACCAAAAAACCCTTGTAAAACCACATTCTAGTATAATCCAGATAGATCTCAAACCGACTCCTTCTGAACTGAATATAATATATATATATATATATATGTTGAGAATAATGAGTATACTTGGTAAGATCCTCCCTAGGTCATTTTTTACAAGACAAATATTGCATAGTAAATATTAGTGAAAAATAGTGTATGATATGTTGTATCCTAAATCAGTATAAAAATTTCCCAACCTCACCATGGATATATCTAAAAAATTAACGTATATATAATGAAATATAATATAATAATAACAAGTGTAAGCAACTAATACATTATCATTAGTTTTCACCGCTTTCCAGACATTTCACTTCATAATCTATCTATCTTCAAAGAATCCATTCCACATACACACAATATTAGTATAACTACAAGCACCTCACGCATTACATTATTACATAACATATATCTATATTTTAGGAATGTAGTTTCTTGGAGCCACCATAGCTCATATACTATTTATCACACAACATATATTATATTTGAATCCTTTGCAGTCTATGCACAGAGTAATGTACATCAAGCCATCACAACCTATACATGTAATACCTATAATAATCCATTGGAAACTATATCCATAGATAATTTTTTTTAAAAAAATAAATAAAATCCATAACTAATATATACTCACATATATGGGAAAACTGACCATCTTGAATACCATTAAAATGTACTTCAATGAAAGTAGACTAGGGTTAGATAGGGAACTTATCCACCCCTCCCCCTCTAAAGATGATGATGAATGCAACCACCCAGGGTCCACCAGGTGTCTGTCACCCAATAGATATGAGTGGGGTTTCATATGAAGTAAATAATCATAAACGATATATTATATTCCACAGTCATACTATATAATTAGCCTTTTCCATGGACAACTACAACAATCATCACTTAGAAACTTAACTACTATAGCTAGGAAAAAGATATCCTATAAGAACACTAGAATTTATGAAGACATACATTAAAACATATTTACTTTTTATCAATTAATTAGTCATTAATTATTTATTTAGTCAATAATTATAATTAATATTATTCCATGTTACAATTCAATGATCTCCTAGTGAAGTCCATTCCTTCAAGGCATAATCAAACTACACCAATAGTTTCTCTAGATGACTATATTTTCAATCCCATCAAGCCACAATCACATGGGTTATGTAATTTGTTAGACATTATTCATATTATTCCATAATCTCAATGTACACTATGAAATAGTGTATGTTATCGTCAAGGTATGAATTTACCTGAACAAAAAACTACATCACAGACTCATGAAAGGAATGCAAGATAAATAAGAAATTCGGCCTCCCATCCTAAAAACTAAACTATTAAAAATAGGAATTTTGATTTCATCATTGTTATAGGTTATCAAAAATTAAACCTCATCCTCCATATTTGTTCCTTCCCCAACACCACAATGAATATAAAGATGATTCTCTCTTTTATAACCATCATCTTTTGACACAAACATTAGCCTCCCTACCCATATCTCATCAACCATCCTTGGTTCATATCACAATTCATATATAAGAACACATACACAACACCTCATAGACGGTAGAAAACAAAAAACATAGTAACAATGGAAACATAGATCTTTGAACAAGTCATATATCATTCACATGAAGATATAATATCATGAATCCACATCCCAAAGCATCCATTTTAAAAAAAGGGCTCTCTCATCCCCATGCATTTATCTTTGTCGAATAACATTTTTTTCGTCCATCTTGGATTAACAAGTTTATTAATGCATAGGTTCAAACAAATGGAAACATTAGGTGTCGTCTATAACAAGTTATTAAAATTATTTAAATATAATTATGTATTAATTTTAGTCACAAAATAAATAAGTAGATAACCATTCTCATTTAACATTATATTAGATATTATTATCTTAAAAATACTTCTAGGTTCTTGTACACTATCTATATAGATTAAGACATGAAATTTAACAATTAATTACACTACAATACTTGAATTATTTATATTTACATCAAATTATAAGAATCCATAGATTTTCTAAACATGACTCATTCAATTTTTTTCCATGAAATTAATTGCATATCTTTTATTTACCAATTTCATCAATTTCAACATGATAAACACATGAACTCATGTTATAAAAATATTTAAATTGATAGAAGACTATATTTAATATCAACATACAAGTTTTTATCATAGCAGAAAGAAATAACATGTGATCACTAAACATAAACTATTTTTTATCCAATTTTATAATTACCATGTTAATCCAACAATCATCCAATTATCCAAACCATGATCAATTTGTGATTATAAAAAAATATTAGAACTAATGATCAATACCTTACCTTATACATTTAACATTCTTTACATGATAATAGAGAGATAATTTGGACATCTTATAAGCTATCCCATGAGGGACATACAATATTTCAAAGACATTAGGCAATGAACACACAAGAAAAAAACAATTATCAATTAGAACAACTTGGAATGTTTTAAAAATTATGGTATAAAGAAATAGTTGTAAATAAGATCAAATTGAGAGAAACAACTAGAAAAGAAGAAATACCAACCTCTGATCACCAAATATTAATCTCTAGAATCTTTTCATAATCTTGATCATAAGGGTATTTAATGAAAATTAAATCTTCTCTTGGGTGCCTAGGATTTGAGAGATATTATTGGTAGAAATGTGAGTTCGCATAGTCTTTTGGTATTTATAGACCAACATAATTCTAAACACCAAAGTGCATACCTTTAAACCACCCCAAAAAACATCTCACATTAGGTAAAATATTGTGAAATAGGAGGGGCCATGCCAATAATTCCCTTTTTCAATGTATGTCATGGCTTTTTGGATAGTTTTCCATAGAATATAATATAATCCTAGGGATAAGTCCATGATTAAAGGTAAATAATTATGCTGAAGAAACCTATTTTCCAATGGAAGGATATTCAGATGCTTATTAACTATTCAAAATCCATTCAAAAAAATATATTGTCCCTAAAACTCTCCATTGATCCCATTACACTATTGTCGAGATATATTATTCATTGGCATGCACCATTATTGTCTGACACACCCATCTCTGGTGAACTATGTCAGAAATAGAAGTAGCTCCAAAAACTGGTCTCCCAACTCATATGTCCCAGCCAATGCTCCACTCCAAAAAATTTAATGAATATTAATCCACATCCATAACAACTACACAAAAACATTGACATGTATTCTTCATCCAAGGGCTCCACAATGTAGTAGTTGATTTTACTACGAAAATTCTTTACATCACGTTGAAAAGCCTCAGAGCTCCTGGTAACAATCCCAATGAACCTAAAATTCCTAAAATACACTATGGTATGAATGAATATTGTTTTCTTTGTTACATTAGGTTTGAAAATAATAGATTTTTCGTTTTGGGAGATGCTCTGAAATATCTAATCATATGTATAAATTTTTTATTCAATTGTAATTTTCATTTGACGGAATGTGTTTCTATGTGAAATGAGTTTGATGTAGATATTGAACTTTTTTAAATTTTATTTGAATTGGGGGTCATCAATCTAACAGGTTCTATAAAATTTAATGAAATAAAACCACCCAATTGTTTGAAAATACTACAGGAATTCTTAGAGGCCAACCCAGATTGATTAAATATTTAAAAAATATAAGTTATAATTGAATGATAGAGGGATTTTGAATCTTGTAGTGGAGTTATAGTGAATAAAAATCAAGAGGTTTTAACTCATGAGATACTGAGGGAGTATCGAGTCTCACTTTTAAATAATTGAATAAATGTTGAAGAAGAGTATTGGATGTGAAAAGGTTATGCGGATGGTTTTTTAAATTATATAAATATGTAATGTGAGTCCATAAAGTATAATATAAGTGGTATATTGGTGGGGTTATTTATAGCCTCGTCAGGTGATAGATTAAGAACATCCGGTAGAGATACTTCTGGGGACTCATTATTCTATTGATGGCAGTGACAATAATATTTAATCACTATAAATATTAAACAATAGGTCATGTTGTTCTGAATATTTATTTTAAGAAATCCAGTTCACATGATGTTTTTGTCACTTTGCTAAAATTGAATATTTTTACTGGTTTATGTCCAGATAGAAAATAGTCATTAATATGGTATTATTTGTGAAAAATATTGTTTTGCTTCAAAAGTGATTATTTACTGTATTTTTTGTGATGGTAAATCCATTATACCTTAAATGAATTTTTAAATTCCCTCCATACCAGGGGAATGATTATTTTTGTACAATATTATTAACCTTCACTATTTTTTATATCTCCAATATATTTATTAAGGCAATGGGTATCAATGAAGAGACTCGTAGCCAATATTTGTTATTCAAGATGGTTCCCATTGCAAATAACATTTTATTACCAACATTACCATTCTTATAAATCTATTGGTAGGAAATATTAATGATAGTTCCCTTCACAAATAATTTTATACCAAGGGAATCTGTATTTATGGTGGGAACAATTTGAAAAGGAAATTATGTCGTAAAAAGACTCACGCAACTAATCGACCAATTATATATGACCCCTTTCAGAATTGTTCAACACCTTTATTAAACTATCCTCCTTCCACTCCTCCTCTTCATTACTCTTTATTGACCTTTTTTTTTCAGATATCATAATTTTTTACCAACCTCTAATTGTATTAATCTAATTAAATCATCTTTTTGGGGTACTTAAATGTATTTATTTATTTTTTAATTAATTTATTTTAATTTATATACAAAAAAATTATTATGAATTAATTTTAATTTATTTTTTTTGATATTAATTATTGATAATTGATAAATATTTACAAAATAATTTTTTATATGTAATAAATAATTTTTTAATTCATAATAATTTTCAATAATTTGGTTTATTAGTATAATTATCGAAAATTTACCGTAAATAAAAGTTAATTGAAAAAAATAGATGTATATATTATAAAGTAGTTTTAATTATAAAAAATTTATTGTAAATAGAAAAAAAAGTATGTAATTAAAAATTTTACAGTAATTAGAAAATAATATAATTATTTAAAAATTAAGGGGGGGAGGGAAGTTGGTAAAACATTCTGGTAATTACATATAACTAAATTTAAATAGGAGTAACTAGTAAAAATTAGTTGTTAATATAGTTAAGTAGTAATAATTCGTATAAAATATTAAAATTTTTAGCAAAATAATAAAAATTGTCATTTATTTGAAATAACAATCTATAATTTTTGAAATGAAGTTCTAATTAATGATAATTTTTAAAAATTAGTGGTAATTCATAAAAAATTCGTTAATTTGTAAAAAATAGCTGGAATTTGAAAATTTTCTATAATTACTAAAACATATTTTACATTAGCAGTAGTTTAGAAATGATCTGATAATTAGTGGTTGTGTGTTAAAATTAGTATTAATTAGAGATAATTAGCAAAAATTAGCGGTAATTTTTTTTAACTAGTGGAAACTGATTAACATTCTATTTTATTAAATATAAATTGTGGTAATTCATAAAATTTAGTGTCAATAATAAGTAAATAGTAATAGAAGTTATGAGTAATTAGAAAAAATTAGCATTAATTATTAGTAATGATTAAAAATTTGTGGTAATACGTAAAAATAGTGATGATTTCTTTCAATTAGTAAATATTATTAATAATCTGTAAGAATTGGAAACAATTCGTAAAAATTAGTTGAATTCATTAAACATTTGTGGTAATAATTAATGATTTGTTGTAATTAGTTATAATAGGTAAAAATTATTGTTGGTTAGTATACAATTAGGTAATTAGAGATAATTAGTAAAAAAATAAATAATTAGTAATACATATCAACAATTATATATAATTTGATAAATGTTTTTGTAATTATGGTTAATTGTTAAAAATTATATGTATAAATTTTACCACAATTATCCAAAAAAATCAAAAGTATTAATTGAAGGCCAACCAAGGGGCATGATAGAAGCCTAAAGAGGTGGGAATGAAGGTGATGATGATGTGATAGAATTATAGTTTTCTAAGTGAATAATATTTATAATATAGTTTTTTAAGAGTAAAACAATGTGTTATGGGAGAGGAAACATATGTGATAGATAATAATCACAATCTTAGTGAGTTTCCCCTTTGTTGATTCAAAATATCTTAGTGAAAAATTATGTTTTTAATGATAATTGTGATATTAATAAATTATTATCCCTAAAAAATTAATTTCACATGATGGTAGATTTTTCCAAAAAAAGGAAAAAATCCAGTAAGAGTGTCCATGTTATCTTTTTATTCTGAATCATCTTCCAACACAAACAGTTTTACCCAGGAAGGTCTCTTCTCAAATCAATATAAACCTTGTGGTTCTAAAATTCATTCCCTTTAGGGTCACATTCATTCCCTTTTCATATTGATTCCCATGAAGGAAGCCTAAAAATGAGGGGATGAAGAAAAATATGGATCAGAATAATTCATGTGACTCGATGATCAAACAATTTTTAGGAGATGGAGTCATAGGTAAACCTCCATGATTATTAAGGGATTTTTCTCCTCCAAACAGTCTGAACTCATGGGAAATAAATTCATTCACAACATCTTCATTTCCATCCCCTAAATTATGATCTACCCTCGTGACCCTTAGTTTTCATTCTATTTCATATAATAATAATTAGTTTTAATTATAAAAAATATCATTAATTTAATGAAATCACTGATACAATGTGGAAATAGTTAAAATTTGCAGTGGTTACAATAAATAATAATTGGATAAAAATGATAGTATTTATATATATTTTTTAATTTGTTTATTTTATATTTATTATGATTATATCATTCTAATATCAGATTTATCATAATAAATATTATTATTTTCCATTTATAAATGACTTATGAAGAATGATGTAGGAAGCTATATTTATTATGAGATCTTGATTGGATAAATAATCATTACAATCTAAATGGTTCAGGTATAAAACATATATATTCAGTGTGTTGAATGTTTTTTATCACATTATTTATGAAATCCTGAATTTTCATCACAATGTATAATTAAGTGTATATGCTGGACATGTGGTTTGAGGAGACTAAAATGTTTGAAATTTTTTGTGGTCCACTATTTTGCTTTGGTTTCTGGAAAGTTTTTTTTGTATCATTATTGTGAATGGATTTCTAGATAATATAAAAATAATTAATTTCAACATCCTAAATAGTTTCAAATATTTATACCAAAAGTTATAATACTTTATTTTTTTCAACCAAAAACAAAGAATGCTATTGAGTTATCTCCAGATTTTGAACAAATATGGGTTTCATGAGTTTCAGAGTAAAATTATGGATTCATTAAATCTTGGGAGAAATATAATAAAAAGCAATATTGATATAAAATCTATGCCTATTAAATTAGATAATGGAATTACAAATAGATTTTCTGGTCAAAAATTCTCTTTGGATAAATCATTGATACCAGAAGAAATTATTTTGCTAAATTTTTTTATGGGTGAAAGAGGTTGGTTTATAATATATTTCATGGTAATCTAAAGAGGAATGGATTATGGAAATATTGAAACCTATATTATCAATTAAATATTTCCAATGTATTTCTTCTTATAACTGCTAAATCGAAATATAATGAGGCTAAATAATGGATTTCTATATTAGTTCCGATTAAATAGTTGGCATATTTCCCACTTACACCTAGATATTAGTGTTTATTTATGTCTCAGTACACACTATCATGGATGTCATTGAAAAAATAATTTATTTCAAAAAAATATAAATAATCATGGTGATGGTGGTATATGGATAAATGTTTTTATGATACATCCAAATATTTCAACAAAAGACTATAAAATGGGATTTGATCTATCTATAAGTTTATTTTCTGCATTTGATTATTATGATAGTAAATACTCTTGTGGGATCATCTATATAACTATGTTCAAATAAAAAATGTTGATGTTGATGAATTAGAAATTTATATATTTGAGCATTTTAAATGAAGGAAATATATATAATAATACAATTTTCAATTTTAATCAATCGATTAATGAGTCAAAATTAACACGATATTCTGGTGTTATTGCAAATGATTTTGTTGTGAAATAAGATTTTTTAATCAAAGAATCATTAATATAGAAAATTATTGACTTCACATAATATGGAATATTATATTGTTAGAGTATACACGGTCCAAAATCACAAAAATACTTTTAGAGATACAATAAAGATTTATTCTTATCAATAGAAAAACAATATTTTTTTAATATCATCACATAGTTCATCTAGCAGATTTTCTTGATCATAGGAATAGAAATAATTTCAAAAATGGTAATATTTAAAGATATGGACTTAATTTAATGATATAATGTATTGAATTTAAATATATTGTATCTTTAATACCTCTAATTAAATTTTGAATGATAGTATACCTATAAAAAATAGATGGTTTTGGGAATGATCCCTATTGGTTAAAACAAAAAAACATCAGGAAAACCCTTGTTTATCAGATTTCATGCCCCTTTACATATCAGATGACATGAATCATGAGAAAAATATTGTTTGATAATATATTATACACAATTTTTGAACACCTAGTATGGAAAATTATAATGTAATGAAATGAAAATATTATTCCTAAATTCTTATGATAACATGACATGAGTTGTATGTAAATGATAGATCACACATGTTAATGAGGAAAAAAGTGGTTTATATTTTCTTCAATGAAAATAATTTAATATTTTATCTTTGGAATGTATAATTTCAGATACATAATGGTTAAGATTCTAATATTGATTGTTGTGTTAGAAACAATCAAATTTTTAGATTAAAAATTCTAGATTGTCATATTTTGGTGGAAACATGTCTACATGTTAGGTTTAGATGATTGTTGAATTCGTCTATTTGTATGAGCTAATAGATGTTTCATATTTCTATCTATACATAATTCTTATGTAAATAGTCAATTATTCTGTGAGTAGAATGTAAAAAGATTTTATTTTAATTTTATGTAACCTATAATAAATTTTCCAAAGGATTACATTTATTGAATGGACGATTTGATATTACATTTTCTAAATGATGAAAAATGTAGAGGGATATAATAGTTCTAATGGATGAAACCATATGTGATATTCATGATAAATTTGAGGAAAATGAACAAAAAAAGAATCTATTGAGTGGTAAACAGTTGATACTTGTTTCTAAGAGGATATTTTTTTATGCTACAATTATTTACAGCATAAATAACCTTCAAATAATTGTTGAATGAGATATAGTGAGGAAATTTATTATGATGAAATTAACTTTTAATTGTCATCATTTAATAAACCTGATCATGGATATGGTACAGTTCAGGAACAACAGAATTTAGATTATGAACATTAGAGGGCTCATAAATATGATATTCCCACTTGTGATGAAGGAACAAAATCTCTATAGTGATTTATACTACAACTTATTCATTAATTGTTTTTAAAATTCAATTATTATTATATTATTTTAATATTATATGATAATCATATTGAGAAATAGTTTCCATAAATTACACCAGATTTTACTATAGAACATAAGATGTAGAATTTTTTCTCTTAGTTTCAAAAGGTGGAATTGTAATTTTTTATAGTTTAAAAAAAAGATATAATTTAATTATTATTTTATAGTGTTAGTTGTTTTTAAATTATTCAATTATGAAAGCATGATAATAAAATAGTTAATCTATTATCTATAACCCACAATAAAATTTGTAAAAAATTATAATTCATATGTAGTGAATGGTTTTGGATTTCATACACATGCATATCATAAAAAATAAATCAATAGGGGTATTTTATTGAGAAAATATCATCATTGAGAAAACAAACATCCCATTTATATCATGTCGTAAAAAATAACCGAGCTATGGTATCTAGGAAAACATTAAGTAATATTATTTAAAAGCCATTGGTTTGATATTAATATTGGATTTTCAATCTATCTATTCTAGGGAAAAATTGGAATTAAATATATGATCCATATTTTAGTAAATACACCAATTTTACTAAGATATCACGCACATCACATATATGATGGAAATTATTATGCCACCCCATGATATTTAATTTACTTATATTCATTATAAAAATAAAATCTCGTAATATTATTTTCTATAATGTGATTTTTGTTCTAGTAATGTTTATGTAATAGAAAAGAAACATCTCAAAATACATATTATTAGTTAATATAAATGAAATTTGATGATACAACTAAATAGTTATTGGTTGAATGTGATTTTGTTGTTGATTACATAAAAAATGAATTTGAAATAACATGATATGATGAAGATGAAGCTCTTATGGAAATTGTTGATTTTGAGGTGGAGATACAGATATTGAAACTATCTTATGTGATGATGATGATGAAGATAATTAATTACATAATTGAATTATGGTTATAGTGTTAATATATATAAAAATATAATAACCTTTTTAGATTATTAGTGGAAGACAATTTTTTCATTTAATGAAATGATGATGACAATTTAGATGAGATGTCTTATACTGTTGAAGTTGTTTTTCATGAAAGAACCCAGTTTTTCAATATAGTATAGAACCTTTTAAATTGGGTCTATTTATTTATTTAAGAACTAATACATATTCCTAATGTGTTAAATAAGGTTTTAGCTCTCTTTGGGAATTTTTTGATCACAAACCCACAATTGTTGGAGAAAAACAATTTTGACGCGTGGTTAGTTGAATCAATGGGAGTCAGGTTACACATTTACATATGAAAATGTGATACTAGAATGTGAGAAGAAGGATGACACTTTGATATACCTAACCATGTGAATTGGGATTCATTCCCATGAAAAAATTACATACATATTTATAGAGGATTTTATCATGGTTGGCGCATGGTTTCCCTAACCATGTAGCCTAACTATACAATATTCCCCTTGAAGTTTTAAATGGTGCATGGTTGGTTCCTAGATATAAAAAAATTATATAAGAAAACATGTGACCCCTTTTTTGGGGTAAAATGACAAATATTTTCTTCAACGATCTAATTAGACACCCTCTTTCCTCTCTTTTTCTACCCAGTAGACTACAGCCCCTGAATGTACCCATTTGAGATCCATTTGGACTCTTTAATTGTATTTGATGGAAATAATTCTTAAAATATATAATAAAAGAATCAATCAAATATTATTTTTCCTTGTTGTATGATCATAATTCTTTTTTACTGATTATAATATTATCTTCCTCTCGAGGGATTTATCCAAATGTGGGCTCATGTGCCCAAACTTCAAGGTGTTGGTCAATTCTTAAGATTTCTCTTAATATACTGCAGACTAGAGGATAATACTAGTAAATGAGTGTCATATGAGCCTAGGGTTGGTGGGTTATAACTCATCTTCCTTGATTCCTAATTTTATCAATTGACATGTTTGTTATACAATTTCATGAGGAATTTTTTATTAAATCAAAATTTCATAATTATCATCATCAGAAATGTGTTTTAGAACCTTGTTAAATATTTTCCCCTTCATTTGAGGTCACATCCCCAATATCGATAGCTCCATGAAGGTTCTTTTCCTTAACTATGACTTTTGAGTTTTTTATGTTCATATGTTCCACTGTTCATTTGTATTTAACCAAATAATGGTAATTCTTCCTTAATTAAATGACTATTGAATTTTTTTTACCAGCCCTTGAAAATAATTTTGTCACGTGTCCTTTTATTTTAAGTGTTCTAATTAAATAATAAAGATTTAAATGGTTAAATTGGTATGTATACATTGTATATGAATTGGACTACTTGAATATAATTTAATTCATTGGAGTAACATCTATTGAATTTATTTCCAGGTTTAATGGATGGTAGTAGAGTGAACCGATTAAAATGATTGAGACTTATATGAATCAATAAATTGTTAAATATCCCTATTATCGAAATCACACTAATGAATGAAAATGTCTTGAACATAAGATAATATTAAACAACACGATACATATGTGGCCTTAATTAATAAATTATTTAATTTTTTTGAAAAATATATGTGGAAGTTGAAATTTTTATAGGAGTGGTAAGACTCAAGCTAGGATTGTATTCCTATTGGACTAAATTGATCACTCATAGATGCTATTTCAATTTAGGGATGCTAGTTTCCAAGTATGACAACCACTTCTGAAATCGATATCAGTCATTTAGTAGATGCATCGAAGGATACTCTAAGATCCCTTCATTATCATTATAGGATGCCTTCGATACACTACCTAGATCAAGCATGACATCTATAGAGATGTGGTTCCACGGTTATAACCGTCCATAATAATTCATACATATCTAATTCTACCATTGATTGGATCCTTGGACTAATTCGGAATAAATATTGTGGAATTCATTGGGTGATATCCTAGGGATTACACTCTAAGCACTATAGTTGGGGTATAGTAAACTAACTGAGTTGGATCGAACCATGAGGTCAACTATTCCTTGAAAATTTCCAGGAATCCTCTTTATAATTAATATCATTAAAAGATGCATGTTATATATGGATCATTTCTGTGAAATTATTATGGTTTCCTTATTATATCATTGATCACTCGTTGTTATTATAATTTCATGGTTTTAGTATTGGTTATACCTCAAATTAATTTTTATTAACTAAATCATTATTAATTAATAAACTCGTTACATGTGTATACACCTGCTGAGACTGATGTAGGTACTTGGGAATTTGAATTATTGTACTTATTTACACTATAATATGAATTTTTTCACAGTGTTTCAGTTTATTTTACATGGATAGAATGTTATAGACATAATATCTTGATTACTGCTGAGATTTATCTCATAAACAATCTAATATTCCATTGGTATGAGGACATAATACATGTATGCTGGTGATGGGAATGTAAAATGTAGTATTTTGGAAAATTCATTCTTTTTTTCCGTTATGATGGAGAATTATAGGGGATGAAAAAGATGGAGTTCGAGGTGATAGTTATATTTTGGATTCTTTCAAAAATTTTATTCCATGCATTGAATGATTCATTGTATCCATGTTTTCTATCATATTTGATAAATTTCATAAATCATCATCAACAACTTCTAAGTATTATGACATGTTTCTATAGTTTTTAATATTTTAGTATGCTGATATTATTCCATCTATTAAATAATTTTATCACTATTTACCTATTACTTCTTTTATACATTATTATTCACTATATTTATGAGGGAATATTCTCCCTAGAGACACACCCTAGGCCCTCGCTATTAGTCAGTTGCCTCTAGATTTTGGGTAGATGCACTTGAGGGAATGTGTCGCACTAGGATAATGGATTCTCAGAGTGGAACACAGGTTTGGGATGTCACAATGTAGTATGACATAAACTATTTTCCTACATTAAAATTATTAGACAATATACAAAAGATTATTAATTCATGGATCATGGTTATATGTTGTCATTGGGTGTAGCTCATCCATATTTTTGGTAAATTCCTCATTTCAAAAATTATAATAGTTTTTTTATTTTTTCCTATAAAAGTTGATATCCTTTACCCATTGGGGGATACAGATGAGTTGTGGTGGTTGTAATTATTATTATTATGAATAAGTATTTCACTTAATCATTTGATCGTTAATATGAGTTCATAGATCATTATTACACGGATCATCATAGGCACCTATAATTCAAATTACATACTCATTCCATTCAATATATTTACATTTCATTTGTTTAATTTCTTATTTTTCCAATGATTTTTTAGTGATCCTTGTTTATTTATATATGCATCTTGTTATAATGGGAAGTGATTGATTGATTGTTGGATTCCATTCATGAGTTTTATGGTCCCTCAATGGTTGCAATTTTTCGTTTATCATTTCAAGACATAATATATCACTCCATATATTATGAGACTAAATGTAGATAGTGTTCGGTTGAATTTAAATTGGTGTCCATTTGAGTGATATGGTGTATGGGCCCTGATTCACTTGGACTAAAATGACATTATAAATAAAACATGATATTTAAAAAAAAAATTAATTCCAAACTGTATATGTAAAAAATTACCTATGAAATAAATCATTTATAGTCAATGAAGAGGCATGGTGATATTGATTTGTCATCTACAACAACACTATAATTAATATTTGATCACTTACCAATACCTAAACATATTAGAGGGTGGATGGGGATGTATACTTTGGGTTCTTAGATATTCTTTTTTTTCATCATTATATTGTGTTAATATCTATCTTCTACATGACTATTTATAGGTATGTGACTGTAATTTATAGTTTAATGCGGCCATGATTTCCTCATGAAGTTAACCCTGATGGTGGCGAAAATAATACTATTATTGTGGTAAGCCATGAGCTTACAGTCTAAATACATGGAGTTCCACATGGAGAACAAACATATTATTCCCAATCATGAAAATAGATATTAGAATAATGATAGTCTCTTCTATCTGATGCAGTCCACACACGTTGCTCCATGACCTCCGCATATGATGGATGATCTGATATGTGAGTTTCTGCAATATCATCCTCCCACATTCTCATGGAATTAAGGCCAATTTTATTTGTGTATTCGATAGAGTCCACCATATATATCCTATAGAACCAAGATAGGCCTCCAGATTAGAGGGTCAACCATGCTATGTACATGCTACTGGATTTGGCCAAGCACTAGTTGGATGTGAGTACCCAGGCTCGTCGTCATCAATGTATTATATAGGATAACAACTAGACTATTTAATATGAGTTTTTTATTCCATAAAAATCAAGAGATGACCGAAATTGAGACTTCATGAATCTAGTTCAAGGTTCTATAGCAGTTATGGATTATTCACCATGTTTACCTAAGTTAAGGTTCTTTAAACTACTTCTTACTGGTGATGATCTTATGCATGCAAGATGTGTCGAAGATGGGCATCAGTATGGAATCAGTGCCTAGGTGAATAAAATTCACTTACCTACATTTTATAATATTTTCAATCAGTCTCTTATCACCTAGTGTATATTAATTTAATGAAATAGTACCAGGAAATGAAGATCAGTGTCACGGTAGGCCAATAGTTATTTTGGTCGTATAAATTGATCACTCAATGTTACTCGACAAGGTAGTTGAATCAATATTACCCATACGTTAATGTATGTGGGGTTCCATCAATGTGGATGATTAGAGCATCTAATGTCACAGTCTGATGGAGACCCTATAGGGTTATGGTCTTGCATCTGTATGGTGAATCATCGTAGATTAGGCCAGCCCATTCCACTTGTATATATTGGAAGTGGTTCTAATCCATATCCTCTTTCAGTTTAAGAATAATTTATATAACATAATGTAATGATTTGGTGTATAACTAATTGGACTCTTTGAGTATGAGGTCATGGATGTGGTAGCCAGACTCTCAGTCATTCGCGCCATCAGAGCAGACATAAATAGCATATTCCTACTATAGAACAAGATCATTGATCAAGAATGTTGCAATTATTGTAGATGATACTCATGGATTAGAGTGAAGTACTAATTATAGAACGAGGTACTATTATATTAGCCTAAATTGAATTATATACATAGTTTATATAATTATTTCACACTCCATCATTTCCTTATCTATCATGTAATGTATGTTGTAGGAATTTAGTATTAATGTGGTGTAATGTTCTTAGATTCATCATTGGGACTATGTTCATAGGGTTCACATGTTGGGATAGTAAAATTCATGTAGGAATTTATCCATTCATTATGTGACCAGATTCTCTCAAGATAACATGATACAATTTTATTCTTAAGATGGACTGGTTGGTTCCGTATCATTCATTTATAGACTGTAATAACCACATGGTTTCATTTACATCACTAGTTGGGATTAGTTATCAACACAAGGGTGAGTGAGATTTCCAGGTCTATAGATATGGACCATATCATCATGGACCAGGTGGAGTGACATTCCATATTTCAAGTCTCTTCGTGGATGATCAGGGTGTACTCCCGGAAAATTATTATCATGTAGTATATCATTTTATGGATATTTTCCTGGAATACTTTTCTATGGTACCTCTTAATATAGAGGTATATTTCACTATTGAACTCATTATAGGTGAAGACCATTTTCCACTCCTCCTTAAATTAAGGAACCAACTGATCCCCTAGAGCTCCAGTTGTAGTTAGAGGATATAGAGGACAATGGTTTTATACCACCTAGTACATCCTCATATTGTTTTCGCATGCATTTCATTCAAGAAGGTGGTTGGGACCCTTCATATTTATGTGAAATAAAGATGTTTGCACATTCTTATAGTCATGAATTGGTATCCACTATCTCAAATAGATGATATCTTTTCCATTCTTCGAAGAACATGGTTATTCTCTAATATGGAACTATTATCACGATTTCATCAAGTGTGAGTTAGTCCATTAGACATACCTCAATCAACATTTTGTAGTAGTTATGGTCTGTATGAGTACATTTTAATGTCATTCAGAATCATGAAGGCATCTATATTTTTCATGGCTGTGATGAATAGCGTGTTCTAGCCCTAACTAGAGTCTTTTGTTTTGGACATTATAGATGAAATTATGATGTACTTTATCTCAAAACGTGACCACGATAAGATCATTGATATCAATCAAATTACTCTATGAGATATTTATAATCATTCAATTATTTATATGTCCAAATTATATATCATCCATTTTCACTTATATGGGCATATTATTTTGGAATCAAGAATATTTATTGACCTAGAGAAGGTGAGTGTCAATTTTTCCTTGGATAATCTAAATAACATGTATGATATACAGAGTTCGATAGGACTACTAGGATATTACAAGATATTAATATAAGACTTATCACACTCTTCTTATCACATACATATATTATATAGTAGGATTTCATGTTACTCTATTCGAAAGAGTGAGATAAATCCTTTCAATAGAATAATGGATGGATTTTATTGATACATATTCTGATTCATTCAGATCCTAGTAGAGGTTATACCATGTATTATAATGTATCAATTATTAGTCTGGGAGATGTGTAGATGTCGTAGGAAATATTTGTTTGATATGTATCATGGTAGTTGGGGCCTCCATAGATAAACTATTCGATCTGCAATATTGAGATGGTAATACTTTTTCATTCCGTACATTGCTTGGGACAATATATATTGTGTTAGAGATTTTGGGTGTATAAGGAATAGAAGAACATCAATTATATATTCACACAAGATGACATGAATCACATATAGGGAAGACGGTTTAAATATCTCTAGTCCATAGAATTTGAACATTACTATATTCATGAAGAATGGAATGTGTTGGAGTTTTCATAAATACTCAAAACATAAGCAAAGGCCATATGTGAACCCAATAATGAATTTACATTGATGTACCTCTTATAGAAGTTGTTTCAAGAGTTTTAAGATAGTCACGAGTTGTTATACCTTTTATACATGACATTTACCTCTTCCCTATTTGAAAAGGTGATTACTATGATACTTTTAAATACAGTAGGTTTTGTTATCCATTGGTGTATTTCAAGATAATACCCAACTCTAGATTAGTATGCGAATAGAGATTATGTTCAACAAATTCATGGATTTTTTGGGTTCCTAAAATATAAGGCCCCAGCCTTAAAAATTACTTAATCTTGGGTAACTTCAAGAATACACATTGAGGATATTTTCAGGTTTAGAGTTTTAGAGAATTCGATCATAAAACATGCATTACATTCCACATTTAAACAAAGTGGTTACATAAAAGATAGTACTCATTTTTCCCATCATCGGAAACATATTTAAAATAAAACATGGATTCTTTCTTGACACTTCATTGAAACTATCATCACATCATGTACCTTTCCCTTGACCTGTGAAAAACATTTCGATAACATGGGATGAGCATAAAAAGCTCAGTAAGGGATATAAAAATATGGAAAGAAAACATGAGTACATGTATACATAAGAATCAATGAAATCATACTTTACCCATAAAGCATAAGAACGTTACCATTCGTCATCAAAACATGAATAAAACATATAAATCATAAGACATAAAGGTAACTTGGGGCATTCATAAAATTCTAACCTAAGGAGTAAACCTCTTGGTTACGTTTGGAATACCCACCATAGTATATTCCCTAAATCTATTCAGAGAAATCTTAATGTTTAACTCTTTCACGTTACCCAATGCATTGGAGAGCTATATCGGGCTCACCGGCCCTTAGTTTATCACGGAACCACCCGTCTTCATAATAATGCCCAATAACCATAACATAATCGTATCACATAAAAAAAGAATACATGAAACATAACATTTCCACTTTTCAATTAGAATATATCAATACAACACATTGATATAAAAACATTATGAAAACAATTTTCAATACTGAAATAAAATAAAAGTAAAACATGGTTTTTATTTTTCATTTAAAAAAGGTATGGCTTGTAGAGGAAGCTGAAATCGGCGGCGGAGAAGTCGTTGTCGCCGCATACGTACGACAAAAACATTCCCTTTTGTCGTTTAGTAAAACGCTTTGTATAAATATATTCCTTTTGGATAAACATAAAAGTCAAAGGGTTTTATACACCGTATGAAAGAAGGTTGATTATAAAACAAAATAAGCCTCAATGAAAGGAGATTGAGACGAAGTCCCATTCCTCGGGTCCGACTTGACTTGATCGTTCTTTAACGTCCTGAATAATAAACTCGATTTAATTTCTACTTAAATAAGAACCTTTTTTTCAGGTTCATTATTCCTTTTATATCACTTATTTCCATGTTATTAACACTATGTAATTATTTAAGTTAATCATGGTCTTTTTCTCGATCATTGGTACTTGAGTCAAAAATAAACTCTTTATAATTACAAGTTGTTCATGGGGTAAAATATCCATTATATCCCGAGTTAAATTCATGATGTAGATATCATATATATCATATATATCCAGTATTTACATTCATTTATAATATTAAATAACATTTATAGTTAATAAATCAAATGCACAGTTCATGGAAACGGTAAGCCGTACGTACGCATGAATGCTACTTTCATTTATATTGATTACTTAATGGATTGAAATCATAATTATATAAAGTTATATTATAATTAAAGTATAATATCATATATAATATAATTAAATCTATCCTTTATACGTACCACATAGGTATTATCGAATCAAATCACTTTGAGGGGGCGGTAGTCCGCACTTCCTAAAATGAAATTATCGTGTTTACCCATAATGTAAACCATAAAGGTATGCCACAAATGAAAAATACAGAAGCATAAGGAAAACATAAACATAATATATATCAGATATAAATATAGTTACATCTTAATGTCCACCTTTGATGTTGTTGTATGAGTGTTAAACAATCATCGTATCGTGAGGCAGAAATTCGCCATCTATGAAAACAGTATGTTCTTTAACCATTTGATGTATGTGTGTGTAATTTTAGCTCAAATACTTCTTATGACAACATCCTAGCCTATTTAGTATACTGGTGTTGTTACAAAAGAAATGAATAAAAAGAGTTTAGGGGGTTGGAGAAGAAAATTAAAACATATGAACAGATGAGAAGACAATACCTTTAAAATGGGTAACTCTTTTTGATTTGAGCTCAAAGGCATCCTTGGGAAGACTTCTGCCAAAAGTGAGGCTTCAAAGAGTAAGAGAGGGATGTGGAGAGACACAATGGGTAGGGGTTGGCCGAGCAAAAGGCTTGAGAGATGTGGGTAAGGTGTTATATGTGGGGGCCTTTTATAAGTGGAGAGGAGGGGCACTCTTGGAATGTTATAAAAGGTTACTTTATTATAAAATGATTTTCGGATTTAAAAGTTCCCAAAATTATATAGTTCTAGGATAAGGTGATAATAGTTCGAAATACACTCATACAATAGGATTTTGGGATGTGTAGGTCTTATAATTTACATTATCTTTTCATTTTGATTAAATCGTTAAATAATGAGGTAATCGCTGCATCATCATGGTGTCATAAATAATTTAATTTTTTTAATGTAGAAAAATAATATAAATAGATATCATGATGTATTAAATCCTTTTATCTTTATAATGAATATTTATAGTCAAAAATATGACTTCTATAACACCATTTAAAAATTGTTTTAGTAAAACAACTCATGTTTGTGACATGTTAATTTTAACATTAAATAAAAAGTTATTAATGTCATTTTCCTACCAAAGTGGCTCCATGGGGTCCCCAATTCGACCCATGGATTTTATTGGTCGCCCATTACACATACAATAAGGGTAAGACATGTGTCTAGGTCATTTCATATTATTAAAACATTATTTTTACCTTAAACTACACTAATTACCTCCAATCGCTATTAAAACAGAAAAGTAACTATTCAACAAAAAATTATTTTAATCCCATTGAACCTTATTTTACTTCTTAATGAAAACCATGTATGTCGATGTTTTGAAATTCAAATCAAAGAGGTGGTAAAATTTCATTTAAATGAAAAATATGTTTTTTAAGTACCACTTAGTGGTTTCACTATTCATCAAAAATTGAAGTTTTTCACAAAAATACCAAAACATCACCCTATGCTATATTTGATATTCTGAATTCAAAAATGATGTCTATTTTACAAAATTCAAATCATATAAGTTACATTAAATTATTTAATAATTAATTCCAACTGTCAGAACGAATAGTGTGTTTTTATGAAACAATACATATCAAAAGATTGACACTAGTTTAAGTCCAATTTCAAAGTGAAATTAATTTCAACGACCACTATTGGATTAAATGGTAAAAATATATTCTAATTTCACTTTAAAACAAATTAAAAATATAATCTAATTATATGAATAATTTAGATTAAAAATATGTTTTGAATTAAAATACAACATTTTTCACTATTCACTAAAAAATGAACTTTATCAGAAAAAAAACAAAAAAAATACACAAAGTATATTTTGATGTCCTGATTATAAAGAAGAATTTTATTTGGTCCAATAGAATTTATAAGAGTGACCAAAACTATATTTATAGAAGGTTCTCCATCAAAAGGCGATAAGTTGATCGTTTAGTTATTATTACAGTATATATGCCTAAAATTGAATTCTTTTCATATTTTAAGCCTTTATCCTTTATTGGATAATTGTAAAAACATTTAAAAAACATATATAATCATATATTAGTTATTTCCATTCATTCCCGCCAGTTCAAAGGCTACGTGTTAACTACTATTTAAAATAATATTATTTTATTACTGATGTGCAATGTAGGATTTCAAAGATACTCTTTGTTGCGTATCAGAAACGCTATCGAACATAGAAACCCCTTTAAAGTAAAATTAATATTGAATTCTCAAATATCAATAAATATGAAAAGGTATTATTCTTTATTTACCTGGGATGTTACATCCTTCCCCCATTTTGGAATTGCGTCCTCGCAATTTTATTCACTTATCGAATAAGTGGGGGTATTTATCCCTCATAGCATTTTCAGATTCCCATGTTTCCTCTTCAACCATATGGTTTTTCCATAATACAGTTACCTGGTGAATTACCTTATTCCGAAATACATGCTCCCTATGGTCAAGAATATGGACTGGTTGTTCTTCATAAGAGGGATTCTCTTCCAACTGAACTATCACTAAGCTAAAACATGAGATTGATATGTCATATACTTCCTTAACATCGAAACATGAAAAACATTGTGTACTTGAGATAAAATCAGAGGTAAAGCCACTCGGTAAGAAACTGATCCAACTCTCTCCAGAATTTCATATGGTCCAATGAACCTTAGACTCAGATTTCCTTTCTTACCAAATCGCATCACACTTTTCCATGGTGAAACTTTGAGAAAAATATGATCCCCTACCTCAAACGATAGATCCTTCCTCTAGCTATCAGCATAACTCTTTTTCCTACTCTGAGCTTTTCTCATGTGCTTCTGAATCATCTGAAATTTTTCTGCCATCTCTTCTACCAATTCTGGTCCCATCAACATCCTTCCACCCACTTCATCCCACAAAGCTGGAGTTCGACACCGCTTCCCATATAATGCCTCAAATGGTGCCATCTGTATAATAGAATGAAAACTGTTATTATAAGAAAACTCAACCATAGAAATAGGTTGGTCCCAAATTCCCAGATAATCCATCGAACAAGCATGTAGAATATCCTCCAAATTCTGAATTGTTCGTTCTGACTGCCCATCTGATTGAGGATGAAAAGTTGTACGAAAATTTAATTCAGTACCCAACGACTTCTGAAGGCCTTTCCAAAAGTTAGAAGTGACCCTGGGATCACAGTCAGATACAATAGAGAGAGGAACTTCATGTAACCTAACTATCTCTTTAAGAAACAAACTGGAAAGTTTATCTACGGAAAAAGTAACTCGAATAGGAAGGAAATGAGCAGATTTAGTCAAGCGATCAACAATAACCCATATTTCATTATTACCTTGGGGTGTCTTCGGCAATCCCACAACGAAGTCCGTGGATATATTCTCCCATTTCCACTCCGGCACTGGTAAATACTGAAGCATCCCTTTCAGTAACTGCCTCTCTACATTAACCTGTTGACAAGTCAAACACTTCACAGTAAAATCAGAAATATCCCTTTTCATTCCATCCCACCAGTAATACTCCCGAAAGTCTCCATACATCTTAGTACTACCTGGATGAATTGAAAACAGATAACTATGAGCTTCACATAACAACTCTCTCTTCAACTATGAATCACAAGGCACACACAAACTCTTCCCAAATCTCAAAACAAAATCATTATCAATATTGAATTCAAAAAACTTACCCTTCTGAACCAGCTCTACCCCTTTTTACAACTCACTATCTTGCTTCTGTGCTTGCTTAATTCTGTCTGATAGAGATGATTTCACTGATACCTGAAACAAAATAGAAGGACATCATGCACCAACAACTTCTATGACAATGTCCATCAAATCCTCAACCAAAGGATCACGTTAAAAATGCAACATTGTTAATGAAGCATTACTTTTTCGACTCAAAGCATCAGCCACTTTATTTTCTTTTGCCGAATGGTAATGAATTGTACAATCATAATCCTTGATTAATTATAGCCATCTCCTCTGTCTCATGTTCAATTCTTTCTGAGTGAATATATACTTTAAACTTTTATGATCGGGATATATTTCACACTTTACACCATACAAATGATGCCTCAAAATTTTTAATGCAAAAAACAACAACAACTAATTCCAAATCATGTGTAGGGTAATTTACCTCATGAGTTTTCAAATGACGTGAAGCATAAGCAATTACATGATCCTTCTGCATTAGGACGCAACCAAGTCCTTTAAGTGAAGCATCAGTGTATATAAAAGACTCACCATTCCTTGAAGGTAGTGCCAAAACTGGAGTATTCACCAATCTTTTTTTCAGTTACTGAAAACAATCATCACATTCTTCTGTCCAGATAAACTTAACACCCTTCCGAGTTAGCTTACTCATTAGACCAGATAACCATGAAAATTTTCTAACAATCCTTGGGTAATATCCTGCCAAACCAAGGAAGCTACGAGTCTCAGTTACATTTGCGGGTCTTGGCCATTCATCAACAACATTTTTTTGTAGGATCAACAATTATCCCATATTTTTAAACAATGTGACCAAGGAAAGAATTTTGTTGCAACCAAAACTCGCACTTGCTGAATTTCCCATACAATTTATTTTCTTTTAAGGATTAAAAAATAATCCTTAAATGTCTTCCATGCTCCTCATTACTTTTAGAAAACACCAAAATATCATCAATGAAAACAACCACAAACTTATCCAAGAAAAAATGGAAAATTCAATTCATTAAGTCCATGTATACAACAGGTGCATTGGATAGCCCAAAAGGCATCACTACAAATTCATAAGGGCCATATCTTGTACGAAAAGCGGTCTTCGGAATATCTGCTTACTTTTCCTTCAACTGATGGTACCCCAATCCCAGGTCAATATTTGAAAAATACTGAGCTCCCTGGAGCTGATCAAACAAATCATCAATCTGAGGCAAAGGGTATTTGTTCTTAATAGTGATATTATTCAAGGCTAAATAATTAATGAAAAGTCTCATAGAACAATATTTCTTTTTAAAAAATAAAATAGGATCATCCCAGGGTGATGTGCTAGGTCGAATGAAACCTTTCTCTAATAAATCTTACAATTTCTCCTTCAACTCTAAAAGTTAAATTTGAGCCATTCGATAAGGGGGTTTTGAAATTGTCTTTTCATCAGGAACTAAGTCAACAGTAAACTCAACATCCCGACCTGGTATTATTCCAGGCAACTCATCAGGAAAGTCATCAAGTTACTCATTTACCACCGGCACATCATTACATCATTAATCTGAATAGTTCCCTTGTTTTCAACAATATGTTAAAGGTAAAATTCATTTCCATTTTTACAAGTTTCTTAGCCTCTTGATATGTTATCAATAGTAAGGATTCATTCTTGTACACACACTGAAAGTATTTCTGAAAAGAAACTTCTTTAGCTCTATATTCAATCTTAGCATGGTAAATAGAGAGCCAATCCATACCCAGGATAACATCAAACTCTACTATAGGTAAAACAATAAGGTTTACATATAGGTTCTTTCCACAGATAAGGATTGAAAGATTCTTATAAATTCTTTTTTCTTAAACATTTACCCCAGGTGTTTTTTCCAAAAGATCAGGATTCATTTCTTGAGATGGTATTCACATTTTACTAGAAAAGGTTTTAGAGATGAAAGAATGTGTAGACCCCGAATCATACAACACACTGACATAATCTAAAAAAACAAATAAAGTACCTGATACAACTTCATTTGATGGCCCGATATCTGCTGAAGTAGTTTCAAAGGATTTCACCAACCCTTTCTACTTGTAGTCTAACTACTTCCCATCACTCGAGCTCTTTGTCGGACAGTCGTTTTCATATTGACCCATATCATTCCACAAAAAATATTTCACTAACTGTAAATAAAATTTGGTCTTACCATCACCCTGATCTGTTTTAGTGCAATCACGAGCCTTATGTCCCATCTTACCACATCATTAGCACTTTCCAGAATTTAGAAGACATTCCCCAGAATGCCTTTCCCACATTTATCACAAACATGAAACTTAGTTTTCTTACCATCAGAACTTTTTGAAAAATTCTTCCCTTTCTCCTGCCACCTTGGTCTCTTCTGTTGTTGGTTTTTATAGAACACTTGATCATCGGAAAACTCCATTTCCACCTTCTCAGCACATCAAATAGGTTGTTCATAACTTTTGAACTCAAGAGAATCCAATGACCTTCGATATTTTGGATTTAATCTAAATTAAAAACGATTGATTTTATTATCAAGGTCTTAGATAAAATATGGAGCATACCTTGCCAATCGAGTGAACCTTTCTTCATAAGTAGCCACTAAGTCTTCATCTTGCCGCAATTCAATGAATTGTTTTTCTATCCTAAGTCGAACAACCTTAGTAAAATATTTCTCAATAAAAATAACATTGAATTCATCCCAGTCGAGAGCATCAATCTCATCATCATCCCTAATATTTTTAACCATCGATCACCACTGATCTGCTTCACCCTCCAAACGGTAAATAGAAAGACTAACCTTTTGATTTTTTGAACACCCCATGACATCGAAAATCTTCTCTAGTGCTTTAATCCACCCTTCAGCTAGCATTGGGTCAGATGATCCTCTAAATGATGGGGGGATGTTTCCTCATGAAATGTTCCACCACTTAAATGTTCCTCTGGGGTTGATCTGGCTGATCTTGTGCATGGATACCACCACCATTTATCGCTTGAGTCAACTGCTCCATTACTGCAACAAACTGTTCAGTTCCAATTTTGACCATCTCAGGATGCTGATTCGGAAGGTTATTTCCTTCTGTATGCCTTCCTAGCACTGCTACCCTGTTTCCTCTGTGGAAACCCATTCTGAACAAACATGTCTTAGATGAATAATCATGGTAATCTTCAAATGCTATAACATTTCAATTTGACCATAAAAAAATATTTTTGGATAATCATTTAAAAGAATTATAACTCCTAAATTTATCAAAACCGACCTCTGATAGCAACTATATGTTCCAAGCCTTAAACATTACTTAATCTGGAGTTACATCATGAATACACATTGAGGATCTTTTTAGGTTTAGAGTTTTAGAGAATTAGATCATAAAACATGCATTACATTCCACATTTAAACAAAGTGGTTACATAAGATATAATACTCATTTTTCCCATCAGCAGAAACATATTTAAAATAAAAAATGGATTCTTTCTTGACACATCATTGACACTATCATCACATCATGTTTTTTCTCTTGACCTGTTAAAAACATTTCAAAAACATGGGATGAGCCTAAAAATCTCAGTAAGGGATATAAAAATATGGAAAGAAAACATGAGTACATGTATACATAAGAATCAATGAAATTATACTTTACTCATAAAGCCTAATCACATTAACATACTTCATCAAAACATGAATAAATCATAGAAATTAAAAGTCATAAAGGTAACTTGAGGCATTCATAACATTCTTACGTAGGGAGTAACCCTCTTTGTTATGTTTAGAATACTCATCACAATATATTCCCTAAATCTCTTTGGAGAAACCTTAATGTTTAACTCTTTCATGTGACCCAATGCATTGGAGAGCTATATCGCGCTCACCCGCCCTTAGTTTATCAAGAAACCACCCGTCTTCATAATAATTCCCAAGAACCATAACTTAATCGTATCACATAAAAAAATGCATAAAGGAAACATAACATTTCCTCTTTTCAATCACAAGATATCAATACAACACATTGATATAAAAACATTATGAAAACCATTTTCAATACCAAAATTAAATAAAATTAAAACATGGTATTTATTTTTCATTTAAAAAAAGTTATGGCTTGTAGAGGAAGCTGAAACTCAAATAATGGTCATGGCGGCGGAGAATTCGTTGTTGCCGCATACGTACGACAAAAACTTTCTCTTTTGTCGTTTAGTAAAACGCTTCGTATAAAAATATTCCTTTTTGATAGATGTAAAAGAAAAAGGGGTTTATACACAGTATAAAAGAAGGTTGTGTATAAAACAAAATATGCTTCAATGAAAGGAGATTGAGACGAATTCCCGTACCTCAGGTCCGACTTGACTCGATCGTTCTTTAATTTCCTGAATAATAAATTTGAGTAAATTTCTACTTTCTTAAGAGATTTTTTTCATGTTCATTATTCATTTTATATCACTTATTACCATTTTATGAACACTATGTAATTATTTAAGTTAATAATGGTAGTTTTTTCGATCCTTGGTACTTGAGTCAAAAAATAACTCATTATAATTACAGGTTGTTCATGGGGTAAAATATACATTATATCCTGAATTATATTAATGATGTAGATATCATATATATCATATATATCCTGTATTTAGATGCATTTATAATATTACATAACATTTAGATGTAAAAAATGAAATGCACCGTTCATGGTGACGGTAAGTCGTACGTACGCTTGAACGCTACTTTCATTTCTATTTCTTACTTAATGGATTGAAATAATAATGAGATAAAGGTATAACATAATTCCAGTATAATATCATATATAATATAATTAAATATATCCTATATATGTACCACATATGGTATTAACGAATCAAATCACTTTGAGGGGGCGATAGTCCGCACTTCCTAAAATGAAATTATCATGTATACCCATTATGGAAACCATAAAGGTATGCCACAAATGAAAAATACAGAAGAATAATGAAAACATAAACATAATATATATCATATATAAATATATTGACATCTTAATGTCCAGCTTTGAAGGTGTTATATGAGTGTGGAACAATCATCGTTTCGTGAGGCAGAAATTTTCCATCTATGGAAACAGTATGTTCTTTAACCATTAGATGTTGGTGTGTGTAAGTGTATCTCGAATACATATTATAAAAACATTATAGTTTATTGAGGATACATGTTTTGTTACAAAATAAATGAATAAAATGAGTTTAGGGGGTTGGAGAAGAAAAATAAAACATAAGAACACAAGAGACGACACTACCATTAAAACGGGTAACTCTTTCTGATTTGAGATCAAAGGCTTCCTTGGGAAGACTTATGACCAATTTGAGGCTTCAAGGAGTAATATAGGTATGTGGAGAGACAAAATGGTCAGGGTTTGGCCAAGAAAAAGTCTTGATAGATGTGGGTAATGTGTTAGAGGTGGGGGCCTTTTATAAGAGGCGAGGAGGGGCACTCTTGGAAAATTATAAAAGGATACTTTATTAGAAAATGATTTTCAGATTTAAAAGGTCCCAAAATTATATATTTCAAGGATAATGTGATAATAATTCTATATAAACCCATCCAATAGGTTTTTAACATGTGTAGGTCTTAGATTTTACATTATCCTTTCATTTTATTTAAATCGTTAAATAATGAGGTAATCACTGCATCATCATGGTGCCATAAATAATTTAATTTATTTAATTTCTAAAAATTAAAGAAAAACTATCATGATGTAGGAAATCGTTTTATCTTTATATTTAATATTTATATTAAAAAATATGACTTATATATCCCCATTTAAAAATTGTTTTAGAAAAACAACTCATGTTTGTGATATTTTAATTTTAACATTAAATAAAAAGTTATTAATGTCATTTCCCACCAAAGAGGCTCCATTGGGTCCCCAAGTAAACCCATGGATTTTCTTGGTCAGCCATGAAACATCCAATAAGGGTAGGACATGTGTCTAGGTCATTTCATATTATTAAAACATTATTTTTACCTTAAACTACACTAATTATCTCTAATCGCTATTAAAACTTAAAAGATACTATTGACCAAAAAATTATTTTATTCCCATTGAACCACATTTTACTTCTTAATAGAAACCATTTATGTCGGATTTTTGATATTTAAAACACAAAGGTGGTAAAATTTCATTTAAACAAAAAATCAATTTTTTATGTACCACTTAGTGGTTTCACTATTCATCAAAAATTGATGTTTTTCATAAAAATAAAAAACATCACCCTAAGCTATATTTGATATCCCGAATTCAAAAATGATGAATATTTTACAAAATTAAAATCATATATGTTACATTAATTAATTTAATAATTAATTCCCGCTGTCATAACAAATAGTGTGTTTTTATGAAACAATACATATCAAAAGATTAACACTAGTTTACGTCCAATTTCAAAGTGAAATTAATTCCAACTCCCACTATTGGATTAAATGGTAAAAATATATTCTAATTTCACTTTAAAACCAATTAGAAATATAATCTAAACATATAAATAATTTAGATTAAAAAGAGGTTTTGAATTAAAATACATCATTTTTCACTATTCATTAAAAAAATTTACTTTATTGGAAAAATACCAAACAATTTCACATAGTAAATTTTGATGACCCAATTATAAATTAGAATTTTTTTTGGTCCAATATAATGTATAAGAGTGACCAAAACTATATTTATAGACGGTTTGCCATCAAAAGGCGATAAGTCGACCTTTTAGTGAATATTAGAGTATCTATGCCTAAAATTGAATTCTTTTCATATTTTAAGCCATTATCCTTTATTGGATAAATGTAAAGACATTTAACAAACATATAGAATCATATTTTAGTTATTTCCTTTCATTCCCGCCAATTCAACGGCTACATGTTAACTACTATTTAAAATAATATTATTTTATTACTAGTGTGCAACGTAAGATTTCAAAGAAACTCTTTGTTGCATATCGAGTTCGCTATTGAACATAGCAACCACATTAAAGCAAAATTAATATTTAATTCGCAAATATTAATAGATATGAAAAATTATTATTCTTTATTTACCTGGTATGTTACATTAAAATTGAAATAATATCTGATATGGAATTCTCATTATTCTTAGTGATAGATCAACAAGGCATATCATGTAACATCGAGATATGAAACACCATTATTGGTGGCATAATGTAACACCAGAAACGTTTATGTTATATAAATGATCAAAGGAATCTTTTTCTATACAACACTTGCTTGGCTTGCTTTACACTAAATCACGACCTTCCCCGATAGCTTGTGTCGTACGCAATACCGAGTTTCACTAAACAACGATATGCTTTTAAAATATTATTAAAACTAGCCGTTGTGAATAGTAATAACCACTTTTTGAAATTTTGTAAATTTTATTTTTCAAAATGGACTTCATTTTTGGATTCGGAATATCATAATTATCTTAGGGTGAAATTTTGGTAATTTTCGGATAACTATCATATTTTGATGAATAGTGGAAATTACTAAATTTTAATTAAAAACAACTTTTTCAATCAAAATAATTAATAGTGATATATTATTAATATTAGTGGTTTTAAAGTATATTTGGAATATATTTTTACAATTTAATACAATGTTGGTCATTGTATGTAATTTCACATTTAAACCAGTTATAAACAAGTGTCAATCTTTTGATTGTTATTATCTCTTAAAAACACCCCTTTTGTTTTGACGACGGGAATTAATTTTTAAATTAATTAATGCAACTGATATGATTTTAATTTGGTAAAAAAGAAATCATTTTTGAGTTCATAATATCAAATATAGCTTAGGCCAAATTTTTGGTATTTTTCTGAAAACTTTCAATTTTTGATGAATAGTGAAACCACTAAGTGGTAGTTAAAAAAAACTGAATTTTTCATAAAACTTAATTTTACCGCTTCTGTGAGTGGAATTTCAAAATTCTGAGAGGCACGGTTGATGTTAGTAAGTAAAATGTGGTTCAATGAGATCAAAACAATTTTTGGTGAATAGTACCTTTTTTACTTTTATTTACCTCGGTTATAAGTAAATAGGGTAATTAAGGGTAAAAATGATATTATTATTACCCTAACACATGTCCAAATTCTATAGGATAAGTGTAATTCGACCAAAAACGAGCATAGGAATAACATATGACCATTTAGGCCCACTTGGATTAGATTAGGACATTTATTATTATTTAATTCAAAGAAGAGTTAAAAGAGTTAAAATCAATGTTTATTTACTAAAACATTTTTAATATAGGGTTATAAATAAGATAAATTCGATTGTAAATATTCATTAGAAATATAAAAAGATTTCCTACATAATGGTATTTTATTTGTAATTTTTAGATATCAAATAATTTAATTTATTTATGACACAAAGATGATGCAGTAATTATCTTATTAATGAAATATTGACATAATTGATGTTATAAATACCAAAATAAATGTAATTTAAGACTTTTTATGAATTCCACTAAATTTCTAGGTTAATATGACATGTTAGTATTGATTTAAATAACTTTTTTTGAACTTATAATTTTGTTATGATTTTCAGAAAAATCAATTACTAAATAGTGTCAAAATTTACATAAAATAGTTTTTAAAACAAATATTATATTATTAATTGTTATTTTATTCCTAAAAATCTAAGGTTCGGCCAAATGACTTAGATATGGTTATATATATTAATAATAAACAATTTGAGGTTCGTTTGGCTTCTTATAGTAAGTGTATTAACCTTATAGTGCAAGAACACAAGAAGACACGGTAAAAGTAAAATTATTTAACTTAATGTTAAATCTAAATTATATGGTTAAAATAGAAACCTAAACTTGTCTAAATTCTATTGGATTAGAGTCTTTCGACCCATACCCACCTTATCCTCGAAATAAATCAATTTTTAGCAATTTAAAACCGAACATGACTTTATAATAAATTAATATTTTTAGTTTTTCCAAAGGAGCCCCTCTCCTCCCTTATAAAAGGGCACCTCCTCCCTCTCTTCCTCACACAACTTTGAGCCTTCAAGCTCGGCCAAAACCTGCCAAATTCTCTTCTCCACTTCCCTAGAAACATCCTAGAGGTTCTGGTCTTCCTCAAAGACCAATATTAGTGCCCTAAGAGGAGGTCTCAAAGAGGCGCTTCAAAGAAGAGGTAATTTCCGTTACCGATTCTTTCACCTTTATTTCTTCTTCCACTTCTTCTTCTTAGGTTGTTTCATTATGAAGTATTAACATCAGTATCACTCATATACTGATATGTTATTATAAGTATGAAAAAATCCTACTTCACCATCTATCCATCCTACGGAAAATGAAATCATTGCGCGTGCATACGTACGAAATACCGTCTCCACGCTGTGGTGAAATCTATTTTACACCACCACCTTAATTGGATGGGTATAATGGTGTAAATAATAACTATATATTATTATTTTAAAGTGATATTGATTCTTAAATAGTATACATACACTCCAATACAGTCCCACGATCATGAGAACGATATCATCGCTCGTGCGTACGTACGGACTGCCATCTCCACGACGCGATGAGATTCATTCTCCATGTTAACCATTTAAGAATGATTATAAAGTATATATAATCAATAATAATGAAATATATGAAAATATAAAGCTACTGGATTTATGTGTATATATATTTATGTCATCTACTTAATCCCACTCAATTCAATAATGAAAAGAAAACAGCGTTCATGCATACGTACGACCTACCGTCTCCATGAACGGTTTATTTCTTTCCATTTATCGATCCATTATATATATGTATATTCTGAATATATATAAATCATGTTTTATATTCTATAATTAAGTAATAATGATCTATGTAATCATATAAATAATTACAAGTTAAAACACGCACAACAAATGAGACAATTTTACCCAAAACGCTACTTTAACATGAATTTACAAAAGAACGGGTAATATAAAGTCATAAGTGAACCATATATGATATAATAACAATTAATATGATTCTGTAATAAGTCAATGACATTATTTAAATCATTATACATGAGGTTCGGACACTTTTGAAGCAAATCGGACCTAAGGTAAGGGAAAATATCACAATCTCATTTTTATCTGAGATTGTTTATGCTTTGGTATTTACTGGGGTGTATTTTATCATCCAAATCCATGTTTCCTCAATATGTAATATTATTTCCATCCACCTACAATTATTTATATCCAATTTTACCCTTCGGTGAGTTTTTAGTAAAAGATTTGAAAGGAATCATTTGTCATTTTTCGTACGAGGTACTTTTTGACTTTCCGAAAAAAGTATGAGAAGAATGTTTCTGTTATCTTATACGGCATGAATGGATTTTTAAAAATTTATTTCCAAGAAGCATCCCTTACAAGTTTTCAAGTTTATTTTTAATCAACTTCTTTTAGTTTAGAATTTTATGACATGTTATGAAAGGAAAAGTGTTTTTGAAGTAGAAAGGATATTTTCCTCAAGAATGGAGTTCAAGTGTTTTATCAAAATTATTTTCAATCTAAGATAATAAAGGGTTCTGTTTTTATCCCTATTATTACATTGATTTGATTATGTTGTGATGGAATTATTTTTATGAATTCCTTTATCGTATATGAATTGTTTTATGATGTCATGATGTTTAAGATTCCCATTTTTATTACATGGGTTATGCAATGATGTATGGTTTATGATTTTGTGGCACACATAAGAATGGTATCATTATGAGATGGGTGGGACCTATATCTCCCTCCAATGCATTGGTTAAGATTTTATATCTCATGAGATAGACATGGATGGAACGGTAGGTTATATCGGTTCAGTGAAACAGGAATGAAACGAGGGTGACTCGGTTCAGAAAGGGACTTTGTCCACTAAGATAGTCTTGGAAATGAGTCTTGACTAACAAGAAATGAATATATATGATTATATGTGTATGCCAAAAAGTTTCATGTTTTAAGTTATGATTATTGTGATTACATTTCACTGCCATGATTTATCCCATGTTATGAAATTATGATCTCTTTTGCAGGTTAAGATTTCAAAATGTTATGTTCTTATGAATATGATGTGATTGATATTTATTTTGTTTACCCTTACTGAGCATTTGAGCTCACCCTTTTATGTTTTCTTTTCCCCAGGATATAAATAAAGGTTTTAGGTAAAAAAAGGAAGATCTTTATGGGAGATGTTGAAGATCTTTCACCACGACTGGAAGATTATATTCCGGGTTTCCAAAGACACTAAACTATTACGATCCTTATGTGTGTGTTTTTGTTATGTACTAAGTATTCCGCAAAAGTAATGTAATGTCCATGTACGTTAGGCTTCAGCTCTTTATAGTTGGTATCAGAGGAAAAGTTTTGTCAAACTTTGGAAACTAGGATGCGAAAACGTTAGTGAGATCCCTAAAGATATTTCTAAGGTATGTCTAGGGATTTTCCTAAGGATAAGTATACGTATAGGATATAGTCCTAGAACTATGGTAACGATATTAGATTAAACCAAAGATGTTAGATATTGAAGTTACTCCCCCTTTATTATGATTTTTTCCTCTCACACTATTCTTTTTGGGTTTTAGATGATGGGTGGAACCCGATGGAACTGTGTTGATCAATGTAATGGAAAATGCAATGATTGTCCTCCTGAACAAACAAATGTTATGGGAGATGGAGTGAAAAATCTTATTTCTATACTTACACAAGCTATGAATCATTCTGGACTTCCAAATGAGCAGAGAAGGGAACAATTTTCTATTAAGTCCTTCATGAGGCAACATCCACCTTCTTTCAGTGGGACTTCCGATCCACTTGTTGCTGAACAATGGATTTGTACCACTGAAAAGATATTTTCAGTTCTTCAATGTTCTGAACATGATAAAGTCATCTTAGCAGTATATCGTTTGGAAGGTGAAGCTGATCAATGGTGGAATCTTATCAAGAATACAAGGCCAAGAGATGAAATTGAGTCCCTGGAATGGGACGAGTTCAAGAATTTATTTTTCAATAAGTACTTCCCTCGTATTCTTTGAACAAAGATGGAGAAGGTGTTTTTCGAACTAAAGAAAAAGGATGATGAATCCGTTGGTATATACGAAGCAAATTTTACAAGACTTGCAAGGTATGCATCTGGCATTATCATCCAACCTGAAAGTAAAGTTGATCGATTTTTCAGTGGCTTAAAACCAAGTCTTCGAAGGGAATTAGCTATAAGATACTTTAGTAGCTATGAAGAAATTGTGCATTGTGCTATCAAGGTAGAAATGGAAGTTGGTTTTACATATCCATCTCATGGTTTTGACATGAAACGAAAGATGGAGTTCAAGGATAAATCTCAGAATAATGGTGAAATGAAGATGAATGTTTCCTTATGCACAATGTGTGGAAAGAAACATGGTGGAGATTGTCTTAAAGGGACTAAAAAATGTTTTAAGTGTGGAAAAGAAGGTCATCGAGTAGCTGAGTGTCGAAGTAATGGAAAAAGGGTTTCTAATGATGTGAATAAAGCAAACACTGCAAAGAACGCACCACCAACACTTCAATGCTTCAAGTGAAAGGAAATGGGCCATTATGCTAATAAATGCCCTAATCCAAGGGTTAGTGATGATCGACATGAGCAACCGCTTAAGGCAAAGGACAAAGGTAAGTCACATGCAATCACTATTGGTGATGTTGAATATTACAATGATGTGGTGGAATGATTAAGTGTTTATGTAATGGGATTCCAAAATAATGTTGTATCATGGAGTATTGGAATATTTATGTATTGGTATAATTTGGTATTCAAAGTGATTGAGATATTTTTGGAAATAAGATGATATGCGAATAATGAAGGGAAAACGAGAAAATGAAATGTTAACAGTATTCATGAGCTCATGATTGATATAAGGACTAAGTGATATCATGGTTAGACTATATAGAATTTTGAGGATTTTGGTATGTGGAAAGAGTTATATTTTAACATCATTCATGTTTTCACTAAGGTTCAATGGTTATTCAAGAGAATACATGATTAATGCCTTTGAATGTTTGGAATGTGACCAACATGACATATCTTATGATATATGGGGATCAACGATGGTATTAAATCTCTGGTATTCATTTTCACTATGTTATGAGAGTGGACTGAAGTATTATGGATAAGCCTAAATATTGGAACAGATTATGTTGGACATAAGTTAGTATTGTTTAAGGATAGAAGTTTTTTTTCGATATTATTGATGGGATGTTATAGTAATATAGTTTTAGAAAAAGGACAACCTGCAGGACGAGAGACAACCCATCGCGTCAGACAAGGTTATGGGAATCGAACCCACAACTGAAGTGCAACTGGCCTTTATCACCTACCACTGGCCTACAGGAAGTCCCTGGTTAGTAGACACTAGTTTTATTTTATTAAGCAGTATGATATATGAAGTATAAGTTCATTTTTGGAACCATATACGATTAACCATAAGATGGACTTATAACTTTTGCTAACCTTTTGTTTGAAAGAGATGGAATGACCCATCATTCTATCACATGATCTGCTAACTCATCACGAATAACAAAATTCAACTTCATTTATTTAAGATAGGAAGTGGAAATTATCCAAAGAACGAAAAACGGTGAGACTATACCAAAATCATGAAAGTATTTCTTCTAATTCCAATTTCATCAACTTTAGGGAAATCATCTTGAAAACCAAAAAATGTTGTCTTAGTGCTCTTATATCTAATGAATCAGATGGTACCTTAGATCTTCACAAATTAATGGCTTTGTGATTGCTAGATTTCCCATAGCCATGTTCTCTACCACTCTCCATCAGAACATGATGGTTAGATTTCTCTTCCATATCCATATTTTCATCTATGTAGAAACCCAATGATTAGTTTAATTGGGTAATCGTTACGTTTCATACTTTTGTTTTTAAAGATTGGTTTTGGTATTCCTTTTTACGATGTGGGTTTCGATTAATGAAACCTTCGAATAGTAAACCATTTATAACCCCGACAAATTTCGAGGGCGAAATTCATTTTAAGGGTGGTCGAATGTAACACCCGAGACTTTTATATTATATAAATCATAAAAGGAATCATTTTCTACACAACACTTTCTTGTCTTGCTTTACACTAAATCACGACCTTCCTCGATAGCTTGCGTCGTACGCAATACCGAGTTTCACTAAACAACGATATGCTTTTAAAATATTATTAAAACTAGCCATTATGAATAGTAATAACCACTTTTTGAAATTTTGTAAATTTTATTTTTCAAAATGGACTTCATTTTTGGATTCGGAATATCGAAATTAGCTTAGGGTGAAATTTTGGTAATTTTCGGATAACTTTCATATTTTGATGAATAGTGGAAATTACTAAATTTTAATTAAAAACAACTTTTTTATTCGAAATAATTAATAGTGGTAAATTATTAATTTTAGTGGTTTTAAATTATATTTAGAATATATTTTTACAATTTAATACAATGCTGGTCATCGGATGTAATTTCACATTTAAACCAGTTATAAACAAGTGTCAATCTTATGATTGTTATTATCTATTAAAAACACGCCTTTTGTTTTGACGATGGGAATTAATTTTTAAATTAATTAATGCAACTGATATGTTTTGAATTTGGTAAAATAGAAATAATTTTTGAGTTCATAATATCAAATATAGCTTAGGCCTAATTTTTGGTATTTTTCTGAAAACTTTCAATTTTTGATGAATAGTGAAACCACTAAGTGTTAGTTAAAAAAAGCTGAATTTTTCATAAAACATAATTTTACCGCTTCTGTAAGTGGAATTTCAAAAATCCGAGAGACACGGTTGATGTCAGAAAGTAAAATGTGGTTCAATGAGATGAAAATAATTTTTGGTGAATAGTAACTTTTTACTTTAATTACCACGGTTAAAAGTAAATAGGGTAATTAAGGGTAAAAATTATATTATTATTACCCTAACACATATCCAAATTCTATTGGATAAGTGTAATTCGACCAAAAACGATCTTAGGAATAAAATATGACCATTTAGGCCCACATGGATTAGATTAGGACATTTATTATTATTTAATTCAAAGAAGAGTTAAAAGAGTTAAAATCAATGTTTTTTTTCTAAAACATTTTTAATAACGGGTTATAAATAAGATAAATTCGATTGTAAATATTTATTAGAAAGATAAAACGATTTTCTACATAATGGTATTTTATTTGTAATTTTTAGACGTCAAATAATTTAATTTATTTATGACACAAAGATGATGCAGTAATTATCTTATTAATGAAATATTGACATAATTGATGTTATAAATACCAAAATAAATGTAATTTATGACTTTTTATGAATTCCACTAATTTTTTAGGTTTATATGACATGTTAGTATTTATTTAATTAACTTTTTTAGAACTTATCATTCTGTTATGATTTTCATAAAAATCAATTACTAAATAGTGTCAAAATTGACATAAAATAGTTTTTAAAACAAATATTATATTATTAATTGTTATTTTATTCCTAAAAATCTAAGGTTCGGCCAAATGACTTAGAAAAGGTTATATATATTAATAATAAACAATTTGGGGTTCGTTTGGCTTTTTATAGTATGTTTATTGACCTTATAGTGTAAGAACACAAGAAGACACGGTAAAAGTAAAATTATTTAACTTAATGTTAAATCTAAATGATAAGGTTAAAATAGGAACCTAAACTTGTCTAAATTCTATTGTATGAGAGGATTTCGACCCATACCCACCTTATCCTCGAAATAAATCAATTTGAATCAATTTAAAACCGAACTCGACTTTATAATAAAATAATATATTTAGTTTTTCCAAAGGAGCCCCTCTCCTCTCTTATAAAAAAGCACCTCCTCCCTCTCTTCCTCACACAACATTGAGCCTTCAATCTCGGCCAACCCCTGCCAAATTCTCTTCTCCAATTCCCTATAAACATCCTAGAGGTTCTGGTCTTCCTCAAAGACCAATTTTAGTGCCCTAAGAAGAGGTCTCAATGAGGCGCTTCAAAGAAGAGGTAATTTCCGTTACCAATTCTTTCACCTTTATTTCTTCTTCCACTTCTTCTTCTTAGGTTGTTTCATTATGAAGTATTAACATAAGTATCACTCATATACTGATATGTTATTATAAGTATGAAACAATCCTACTTCACCATCTATCCATCCTACGGAAAACGAAATCACCGCGCGTGCGTACGTACGGAATACCGTCTCCATGCCGTGGTCAAATCTATTTTCCACCACCACCTTACTTGGATGGGTATAATGGTGTAAATAATAACTATATATTATTATTTTAATGTTATATTGATTCTGAAATAGTAAACATACACTCCAATATAGTCCCACGATCATGAGAACGATATCATCGCTCGTGCGTACGTACGGACTACCGTCTCCACGATGCGATGAGATTCATTCTCCATGTTAACCATTTAAGAATGACTATAAAGTATATATAATCAATAATAATGAAATATATAAAAATATAAATCTACTGGATTTATGTGTATATATATGTATGTCATCTACTTAATCCCACTCAATTCAATAACAAAAAGAAAACAACGTTCATGCGTACGTACGACCTACCGTCTCCATGAACGGTGTATTTCTTTCCATTTATCGATCCATTATATATATTTATATTCTGAATATATATAAATCATTTTTTGTATTCTATAATTAAGTAATAATTATCTAAGTAATCATATGAATAATTACAAGTTAAAACACGCACAACAAATGAGACGATTTTACCCAAAACGAGACTTTAACATGAATTTACAAAAGAACAGGTAATATAAAGTCATAAGTGAACCATATATGATATAATAACAATGAATATGTTTCTGTAATAAGTCAATGACATTATTTAAATCATTATACAGGAGGTTCGGACACTTACGAAGCAAATCGGACCTAAGGTAAGGGAAAATATCACAATCTCATTTTTATCCGAGGTTGTTTGTACTTTGATATTTACTGGGGTGTGTTTTATCGTCCAAATTCATGTTTCCTCAATATGTAATATTATTTCCATCCACCTACAATTATTTAAATCCAATTTTACCCTTCGGTGTGTTTTTAGTAAAAGATTTGAAAGGAATCTTTTGTCGTTTTTCGTACGAGGTACTTTTTGACTTTCCGAAAAAAGTACGAGAAGAATGTTTCTTTTAACTTATACGGCATGAATGGATTTTTAATACATTATTTCCAAGAAGCATCCCTTACAAGTTTTCAAGTTTATTTTTAATCAACTTCTTTTATTTTAGAATTTTATGACATGTTAAGAAAGGAAAAGTGTTTTTGAAGTAGAAAGGATATTTTCCTAAAGAATGGATTCAAGTGTTTTATCAAAATTATTTACCATATAAGATAATAAAGGGTCCTATTTTTATCCCTATTATTACATTGATTTGATTATGTTGTGATGGAATTATTTTTATGAATTACTTTATCGTATATGAATTGTTTTATGATGTCATGATGTTTAAGATTCCCATTTTTATTACATGGGTTATGCAATGATGTATGGTTTATGATTTTGTGGCACACATAAGAATGGTATCATTATGAGATGGGTGGGACCTATATCTCCCTCCAGTGCATTGGGTAAAGATTTGATATCTCATTAGATAGACATGGATGGAACGGTAGGTTATATCGGTTCAGTGAAACAGGACTGAAACGAGGGTGACTCGGTTCAGAAAGGGACTTTGTCCACTAAGATAGTCTTGGAAATGAGTCTTGACTAACAAGAAATGATTCTCTATGATTATGTGTGTATGCCACAAAGTTTGATGTTTTAAGTTATGATTATTGTGATTACATTTCACTGCCATGATTTATCCCATGTTATGAAATTATGATCTCTTTTGCAGGTTAAGATTTCCAAAATGTTATGTTCTTATGAATATGATGTGATTGATATTTATTTTGTTTACCCTTACTGAGCATTTGAGCTCACCCTTTTATGTTTTCTTTTCCCCAGGATATAAATAAAGGATTTAGGTAAAAAAAGGAAGATATTTATGGGAGATGTTGAAGATCTTTCACCATGACTAGAATATTATATTCCGAGTTTCCAAAGACACTAAACTATTACGATCCTTTTGTGTGTGTTTTTGTTGTACTATGTATTCCTCAAAAGTAATGTAATGTCCATGTACGTCAGGCTTCGGGTCTTTACACATAAGATGAATCCTCAGATAACCTGGTTTATCACTTATTGTTCCACTTATAAGTAGGTTGTGGAGGGGATCCAAATACATTTTTTCTTATAATAGACACATTCAATCCCCAAATGATAATAAAATGCTGTTGTCATGGAAATTTTCATTGGATTATTGTGGTCTCCAAGAGGTGGCGATGCTATATGGGTTTTCATTAAAAACTAAATAAATTATACCACATCTTTCTTATCTAGAACACTATCTCAATTAATGTTCTAGAAAAATTTTATACCTATGAGATAGTATGATTACTTGGGGCCCCTCATGATATAATTTTGGATAGGGATTCTCACATCACTTATTGGTTCTGTAATGGGTTTCATGAATCTATTGGTACACTAGTATTTATGAGCATATATTTTCAACCACATATTAATGGATAGTCTGAATGGATGATACAAGTTCTAGAGGAACGCTCTAAGAATTTATCATTGATTTTAGTGGTTCTTGGGAGATGAACATACCACTCATCGACTTATCCTATAATAATATATTTCATGAGATGATTCTGGTGGATCATTTTTTGGCATTGTATGATATGTCTTTTTTCTCTCCCCTTTTTTGGGTAGTGTCGGGACAGGAATCCCATATAGTTCCTCATCTCATTCATGAGACTTTAGAGTTGATTCATCTAATTAGGGAGCGTATTTCAGCTGCTCAGTCAAAAAAAAATATTATGTCAATCTCTATTTTTGACATCGAGTGATTGAGGTTGGGGATTGGGTTTTCTTACCAGTATCTCTTATGATTGGGCATAGATGTATAAAACTCAAAGAGACATTGTTTCCTTGTTTTATAGGGCCTTTGGAGATTCTGGAGAGAGTGTAATTGTTATTTTTTCAGTTGTTAGATCCTCAAAGGTACCATTCCATGCATCAATTATTCCATATTTCAATGCTTCACTTGTGTAATGTCGACCCATCATATAATTTAGACCCTAGGAAGTTTCATTATATGATTATTCTTCATTTGTGGAGTATCCTATAAATATCGTGGAGTGAATCGTTATGGATCTCTATGGTGGTCTATCCCTTTTAATATCTGGTCTATGGAAGAACAACCATGTGGTAGATTGGACATGGGAGTAGGAGGTTGACATATGTGCCCAGTGGAATGATTTGTTCATATATAGTGTTTCACCAACCATAAAATATGAACTTAGGAATGAGTTTGAATAAGGGGGTGACTATATGAACCTAGTTATTAAATCCAATTTTGATGAATTTATATTTTGTTAAATTCTTAATTTTAAACCTAATAGTAATTCATAATGTGTTCATGATCATTTTTGTGGTTTTTGAGGGTTGATCAGAGATTGGATCCCTTATATATATATATAATAGGTTGGACAGAAGTATAGATGGATCTATGAAAGCTCTTTTGCATGGTAACATATAATTATGTGGGGCTGGACACTAAGAAACAAGAAGTTTGATGGTTTTCTACATTCATGCGGATTGGGCCTCACACCCATGCAAAAATTGCAGGCAATGCTGCATAGGATTTTTTCTTTATGTAACACATTTTCCAAAATCATGAAAGCTAACCATGTATTGTTTCCAATTATATAGTAAAGGGAACATGTTAAGAACACATTTTTTCCAATAGTGGTGCCAAACCATGAAACCCCTGTTTTTTGAAAAAAATGACTTTTTTACCTTAAATGAACTAAATAAACACCCTATTGTCTCTCTTTTTTCCTCTAATAGATAAAAACCCATTATTTCTCTCGTTCATGATCCTATGATAATATTCAATAGTATATTATTTTGTGCATTCTTCTAGGGTCCAATCAAAACATCGTTCGACATGTGGGATTCCACTCAGTATGATCCTAATTCATTTTTGGTTGTTATTCATTTAACTTTATCTCTATCAAGTTATTGAGAAGATGGATTGAATACCCTATTTATAGGGTGTTAATCTATTAATCAGATCACTTTCATTCCATTCCATATTAGAGTCCAATATTGGACTATGAGAGTTGCAAAATCAAAATGTAGTTGTTCAATAACTGATCCCTCAGGAATCATCATTTCCTTAATTTTTGTGTGTGTGCACTGATTTCATCATGTTTTTTGTTAGAATTATGTTCTATTCTAATAATCATTATTATAATGTTATAATACCCTTTTTACATATGATTTATATCAATGGAGGTATCTTTTGAGTTGTTAACCACCCAAGGTATGGTGTCATCCATAATTAGTCCTTTTGAGGTTTTTTATATGTGTCTACGCCACTATTTGGGTGTACTTTGTCTTGGTACTACATATTGTAATCCTTCCACATTTAAATTCCTATTGAATTGTTTTTTACCAACCCTCAAATGTGTTATTGACACAAGACCCTTATATGATGTGTTTCTTAGTAAATTTATAAATTTTAAATGGTTTAATTGGCATGTATATTATGTATATGATTAGGCATAATTGAATACAATAGCATGAATTGGTTGCATGTCTATATAACCCAATTTCCTGATTAATGGAATGAAGTTGATTGATGAAATTAAAATTATTACGACTTATAAGAATGAATAAATTCTTGAACAACCCTATTATCCATGTCTCGCTAGTAAAAGGAAATGGCTTGAACCAATGGGATTATTAAACAACATGATTATTACATGAACATATTTAAAAATGAATAAAATTGGATGATTCCAATTGTATAAAGTCATTTACATAGTTATATGAGTTACCAAACTTGATATATTTTTGGTTTCCAGAGAGAATTCCTTTAAAACTTGTGGATTCCATTTTGATTTAGGGATTCCAGTTGCTCATGTTGATACACAGCTTATATCATGATGGAAAAATATTAATGGATTTTACATAGGACATTGTATGATCCATCTATAATCATTATTGGATACGTTGTATACACTCCTTGTATCATCAATTATGTCAATGGATATGTGGAGCATTGGTTATACCCATCGGGTACACTCACATATTAACCCTCTTTACCCTGAATGAGGTACGTGGACACAATTTGAAATATTGTTGTGGAATAAATTGGACCATTACACGTAGAATAAAAACATACCCCTATAGTTGTGATAATGTTTACTACTTGATTTCGTTAGACACGTGATGTCATGTATGCCACATGTATTACCATTGATACCCTTAATTATTAAAATAATTGTAGGATTCCTGCTATTTTATGATCATTTATTTGCAACTACCATTGATGACTTTCTATATATTTGATCACTCAATATTTTTATCTTTTCAGTATGTCAATTATGGTTAAAAATCAAGGGACACATTATAAACTATAACAAGATTTATTAATGAACTAGTAACATGTTTAAACATCAGTTGTGGATAATCAGGTCCTTGGGTATTTAAATTACTATATTTTTTACATCATTTAATTCACACATACGCACTATTTTAGTATACATTACACAAACATGTAGTTATAGACACCATTGGTGGTAGCCTATTCTGATTTATCTCACTCCATATCCAGACCTCTAATGGTACCCATACAGACTTCATGTATGTATGTGATGAAAAATGGAAGTGTACTACTTTATACACATGATTTCATGCTTGCATTAGGATGGAAAATTATAGAAGATGAATGTGTTGGAACTCCAGAATATTAGATATATCTTAGTTTCTTTTTAATACAGTTCAATATAATTCATTGTTTTTTACTCTATATATCAATATTCTTGCCTATTAGATATTGAAAATATATCATCATAATCTTTTGAGATTTATTATATGATGCATCAGTTGTTATTATTATAGACTTCTTCTTCCATTGCATCAATCGACTACTTACACTAATATTAACCTATTAAATATTTTTCTCATTCTGATACACTCTGCTAATGGGGGAGTACTCTCCCCATGAACACACTCATGGCCCTCAATGCTAGTTGGTAGCCTCTAGAATTTGGGGATATGCTCTTAATGCTATTTGGCCCACTAAGATCTAACATCCATGAATGGCACCCAATTTCGAGATGTCACAATGATTTGCGGTAATGAGCTTGATGCTTAATAATTTGACCGTCGGGATTTTGGAAGTTCATCATATGCTCATGGGTGTCATGGTATTGTGATATTGATTATATTGAATCATATTCATGAGAAATGTGAACATCATGATTTTGATCAATTCAAACATAGGTAGGTTTATTTTTTGTCATTTTATTATTATTTATATTTAATTATAGTGACTTTATTTGTTTAAAAATTACTTAACAATTTTTTCCAATAATTTTTTCATATAGATATTAGAAATGGGAGTGCTATTTTATGAAATTATTTGTCTTGATCTTGTTTGGTGTGGGATTATATTACCAATGATATTTTCCATGACATTTTTTATCATTGGATGGTACGTAAATAAATAATTGTTATTTCAATATATATTTAATTAATAACATGATAATATTAATTATTTGTTGGGTTTAATGTATCATATCTAAGAAATCATGTGGATATCTATCTAGGATGCTTTTATAAGGTAATGTTCTCATCAATCATCTCATAATTATAGGAATATAATAATGAAGAAATGCATATTATTTATCAGTCTTGTTGTGACCATCGACCTATACACATATAATATCAGGTTATTTATTTACTATTCTCATACAACATGGGAGACAGTTTTCAAATGATATCGTCATTAGGATGGGAAAAGTGAGAGATGAAATACTTCATTTATAGATCTGGTAGTTGGATATTTAGTACCCATCAAAGATTTAGGGTAAGTAATTTTGTATAAAATTGTATTCAAATATAAGTGTAAAATGTTTTTTTATTTTCATATAAGAAGTTGTTCATCCTGATATTATAGGATATGATGTATATTAGATGTTTTATACTAGTATTACTGCTGGAGAGATTAATGGGTGTTGAGAGTGTTTTATTTTGGTCAGTAAAAAATTTTCTATTCTAATATAAATGATAATAATATATTAACTATTTAATTTTAAAGTAGATTTGAAAAATTAATATGATCCAATGAATGCTAAAAGACATAATGATAGTATCACTGAGACTATGGGTTTGTACAATAGTGCCATAGGATTTTATGACACAACATGGATTCAAGACTCATAATACTCTTTCATGAATATTTATTTTATTGGTATCAACTCTTTATGGACACCTCGAAGATATTTTGGTATTACTGCATGGTCATCACACATCTCAATGAGAACTCAATGTGGGGGGTCATAATTATCTGAAGAGTATGAAGATAAGTGGTGAAATAAGAATGAGAATATAATTTCACTAAACACAGGAAATAAATTGCCTTATAGACAATAGTAGTAGATGTATGAGGAGTTGTGTGGATGGAAGGAGTAGTAGCATGAGCAGATGATGGAGTACATGGGAGAAATAGTACTTCTTATATGGATGGAGTTCCCTCCACCCCCTTCTCTAGTTATCCCACCCCCTTAATAGTTATTCATGTATTTGTTTAACAAATTTACCATGATTAGATTTCAATAAACATATTATATGTAATATTTTTGTGAAGTTATATATCTATATTTTTAAAATTTCATTTTTTAAAATATTGTTTTTCTGTTTTTCATATTTTTATATTATATTTATTTATTATATATTTATTTCTTTAATATATTTTAAAGGTACTTTAAAACCAATTCAAATAATTATTTTTGATGGGTTTCTTATTCTGTTGATAATAATTAATTAGAACTAGTAAAAAATATCAACACAAAAAATCACATAAAAATAATAGGTGAAAACTTTTTTTGAAAGAGGACTAGACCACTGAATAATAAATCCATGTTGGACCATAATAAAAAATATCTTTTATAATTTTTTTCCATCCATGATATATTTTTTATGGAATCCCAATGTAATTGAATATTTCCAATGGGATACACTCACAAGTAGCACATTATAAATTATTAAATTGAAAATATTGTGTTGACATATCATTGGTAGTTTTGGAATTTAGAATACTTGTAGAAGGTAAGTATCAATATTTAGGATCACATGTTTCATGAATCTTTGTATGAAAGTCTAGATTTTTGGATTATTGTTCCTTTATTAATGATTGTTGGTTAGGATGAGGGGTGATACAAGATATCAGTGGTTGAAAAGTGCAATGGTGGGATCCCCATGAATGCAAGAGGTCTTTATAACTGGGGGATATTGTAGATCCCATCTAAATTGGTACATTTCTATGGTTTTGTTAAGTTGATCAGTCATGAATTGTTAATGATCTGTTAGGATTCATAGTCATAGGAATTAAAACATATTCATTTGCTGAAATGGAATGTGTGGTGCATCTGTTATTTAAGTCGAATGTAATTCAAAAAAATTAAACAAATATTTAATATTACTTTATTATTTTGTTCCCTATATGGTTTTTCATTTGAAAATTTGTATGATTTGGTCTTATCATGCTTCACCACGATGAATATAAGGAGCTCATTTGGGCATATTTAATTATTCCATGGTTTGGTACTTTAATTTCTCAATGAGTTACATCCAATCATTTGTTTCATTGATTTTTTTGTTCTAGAAACTCAAAAATATAGTGTTTTACATAACGTAAAGTAATTCGTGACAAATATTTCTATAACTCCTACAACCATCATTGGACAGTGATGATTTTTTCCAAAAGCCACATCATTTAATCCAATATATCACAATTATCCTTTATTATTTCTTATATCCAACCATCACATTTTTTCTTTTCTGGTTTATATACAAAATATTAAGAAAATATATGTGTTTAAAATGATTGAACAAATTACACAGTAAGAAATATGTTGAATGAATCATACTAATCATGACAATCAACATCTTTATTTATCTGTATATCAAATTATTATGGACATTAATATAAATATATACAATTCTCTAACATTGAAAATAATTAGGTTCCTTCTATTAAAATAAATCACTATTAATGGCCTCAATAATAGCTTGATGAAAAACAATTATCATTCATAATGCTTGGATTTTTTAAGCATTCATACATATACAAGACATGATCCAACTCCATCATTTGATGTTCTCTTTTTCCACAACGTATAATGAATATGAGACTCGAGAACAAATACCTTCTTGTGAGGTAGTAATTAGTAGAACACCCTTGTACATTTTATAATGAATGTTACATTTACCTAAAATAATTTTTTTCAATTATGAAATGTGGTGATACACAAATTAAATTCCTAGAAAATCCTATAGAATATCACCTATATTAAATAAACCCAATTTTATTTGTATTCATTCTAAATAGTGTCAAGATGATAATTAAAATAGATATTGATAGAAAACCCCCATTAAATAAGTAATAACATTATATTATTCATCCAAATTACAACACAATCTTATAGTTTCTTTATAATATCCATCAAATCCTTTTTATACAATATCTAATATTTAAATACTGATATACTCATTCCGTGATTAGGGATATGGAAAGAACCTTACAATTTTATATCAAGGTGATAATATAGGTTGTAATAAATTAAACATATAGTATATAATTAACATATGATATTCTTGGGTGAATAATAATATGTGGTCCATCAAACATAGTTTTCATCTAATTTGAAATACTATTATCATATATTTCTCATATTTCAATTTTATATAAAATCTCATATTTTCACACTGAATGATGTAATTTATCTTTCATAACACTAAAAAACTAATAGAAGATGATTTTATATGTGATATTTCATTTCAACATTAATAAATTAACTTTTACATTCAAAAACTTTTTCCAACATATATAGTTTTTTGTGGAGTAAGATGTGTTACCTATAATGACCGAGAAAGTAATAATTTTTGTAATAACAACCCAATTAATTTATTATTCAAAAGACATTATTTTCACCTATGGAATTAAATATGTAAGGTTGGTTTCCACGCATAGGTTCTTTTTTATCTATCATGGGGTCCTCAGATGGTTTACGAACCACATATTTCTTACCCATATTATCTATCATTTCACTATGATATGTGTCCCCATTAGAGAAAGTTTCATTAATAAATTTTAGATTAATTATATGGATGTATTATGAAATTATCTCTAGATTATGACAATCGTGTTCATAATTAATTTTTTTCTGTAGTGCCATATGAGAAGATAGTGATTGATAATGTACTAAATGACCAACTTCAATAAATCTCTCTTTTCCGGGTCTTTTAGAAATATGTATTTGATTTATACATATATTTTGTGATTCAAATAAATCCAAATGAATTTAAATTTCCATTCATTTTCAACGGTTATAATCCTTTGTGAATGGATTAAATGTGTTGTATTCATTTATTGGATTTAATAAATAAATCCAAGGAATTCAATATATATCAATATTATCAATATTCGTAAAAAATTTTCATTAAATGAAATACATTATGGATATAATTTTAATGGTAATATATACCACATATTGGATATAATTGATTTTATGTAAGTCTTTCAATAACTATCCTCATCCCAATATACCATTTTTCATGAATGTGATGTTGTTTTCACCCCATTTTTGTTGTGGGGACCTCTAGTTATAAATGAGGGATCATAGGATGCTGTGACACTCTTTGTCATAGGAGTAATACATGGGATTTTATGATGATCATCATTAATATAACATAATAATGATTGAGGCTACTACAGTAAATATTTTTGCAGACATTATATTTGTGTTCTTAATTTGTAATGAATTATGGAATCATTATGGATTGATAGGGCACATATATATGTGTTTACCTCTACATCCTTAAATCATATGATGGTTCACATAATCCATAATTGGAATAAAAGATATATCCTTCTATATAAATCAACATTTTTAATCATATTTGATTCGGAACATGTTTATAAATCAGCAATTTATTGGATCCCCTGATCATTATGTTGAACGTCAATGAAATGGTATATTGACTACTTTAGATTAGGTTCTATGACATCATACCCTGAGGTAAATCCTATTGATACTACAATGAGAATCAATGTGAGATAAAAACAACACAATGCCTTGTGTTTATGAAAATGTATCTCATTTTGCTGGAAAAAAATAATTGTTTCACATGATGTAAATAGTGAATCACTACATGTGTTTTGAGATAACATAGCCTATATACAACCCACAAAAACAGAGTATCATTTTCACGTATTTAATGAAATAATTATGAAAATGTATTTTTCACAATGAAGTGACCATTTCATTGAATGTCAATACAATATCATATAGCCGTTTGATATGATTTTGAGTCTCAATGTAATGTCGAGTTTGGTACTTCTCTATGACATGAAATGTCATGATAATGTCACACAGAGGGTCATTGTGATGTATAAATTTTAGAAAACATACTATGGGGGAGAAAATTTACAATATGTTGACCTATTGTTTTATCAAGTCGATATATAGAATTAAATTAATTTAGTTTTAATATTTAGATTATTAATCTTTTACATTTATATTTTTTTAAATGATAAGTGAGAGAATTTGTGAAAAGTTTTTCTTTGTTTCCCATTGTTTTGTACATAAATATATTTTTTATTACTTAATAAAATTTTATTAATGATTAATCAAATTATTGATAAATTTTTTACAAATAATTGAATAAAAATTGGATTATTTTTTTAAAAAAAAATTGAATTTAAATTTTGTTCATTTTCTGAATAATTATTTTTTATAAAACAATATTATAAATTTTACATTTATAATAAATAATTAATATTAATAATATATATTTTTAATTGATATAGTTAATAAAATGTTTATAAATAATATTAAATTGTATTTTAGTAATATTTTAACTGATAAATTGTATATACATTACAACACATCTTATTCAATTAATTTATGTTGTTGAGAATAGTTATGTGGATCAGAATACTTCTCACTCATTCAGAAAAAAATGTGACTCTTCCATAATAGGCCTATACTAACATTATTAATGTAGCTACACATTTATAAAATATCACATTTGATAGTCTCAATCCTTCTAGTTTGGGCAAGAAAGTAGTCTGTAAAGAAGATAAGGTACCAACATCACTAAAAAATATATCTATGTGAAAAGATAAAGGAAATACTAATATTTATAAAAATGATCTTAAAATACTTGATCCCATGCTGAGTAAGTAATATGTTTTAGAATTTTATTCATCTGAATGCAGTATGTATAAGTCCCCCACCACCTAGATCAAAAATGTCTCATTGGTCATGAAAATAGTTAGTGGGGATGATGAGGAATACATCCATATTTCCTCTACTAATAATCAATAATTATGAATATTGTTATTTTTTATAATTGTTTTGGGGTTTACATTCCAACAACATGTGTTTTTAGTACAACTTATACTATTTCTAGTGATAATATTATGGTTCTAGACAAAGTAATAATAATTTTTTTAATAAATGAGACTCTATAAATTCCCCTAATAACGGTAGTTTTTTATAATAAGTGTAATAAGAGGGCATGAAATAAAAATTACTAGGTACCTATCCTATAAGAGGTTGAGCCAGCAAGGGCCACTATGAAAGTACACTCTACTAAAAATTAGAATTTTCCTTACTACCTAAGTCTCCCATTAAAATAATAGATGTCCATGTTACAACATTGTCCCCAAGGGAAATGGATTTGATAAAAATTTATGATGATTCATCAATGGAATATTTCCAAATAAGTCGAGACATTCAAGTGAGAAATCACCTAGGTAAGACACCTAACTAGATAATAGACCATCTACCTGGGGGATAGGTAACCACAAGAACTTAAGAAATAAGACTTATCTATATTGATCTTTTTTGGTTTTATTTATTATATTATTTAATGATGTAGAGTGTTCATAAAATTTTATGGTCTTCATGGAATATCTACCTATAAGAGATGGGGCATGTGTTTTATGATCATATACAAAACTATTTGATGATGAATCCGACATTTTTACTTTCTTTTAACAATATAATCTCCCATTCTCATGGGAAGTTTCTACCATGTTGATGGTGGACAGATGTAATAATTGTTTCATTGACATGTTTCATCATTTATTGTTATTTTATATTGTTACTGTATGTTCTGCATATCAAATATCAACGTCGTCTTTCATGTGTGTGGGTATTATTTAATAATTTTTTTGGACCATGTGATTGGATTTCCAAATCCAAAGTTAATGCCATTTTGTATATATTAAATAAATGATTACAAAATATAAATGAATATATATTAATTGTTTGGAAATATTGATAAATAAAAAACGTAAATTATTCAAATAAAAAGGTAACATATATAGGAATTTATTTATACATCTTCAGAAAATAGTTTTCATTATTGATTTTATTAAAGGCATAAATAATTTAATTTATATGATATAATGACCTGTAAAATATTTACATAATAGAACTGAGTGGTATCCTTTTTATAATTGAAAACTTATTATTTATTTAAATTGAAATCTCATATAATGTATAATATGAAATAGTTCATATTATATAATTACTATAAATATTTTTAAATTAATACTTTTGAATAATTCATAATTTCCTAGCTAATTTATGAAATGTTAATACATATATTTTCATAATTATATATTCATGAATGTTACCTCATTTATTTAAAAAATAATGAATTTTTTAATTTATTTTTTTGATATTTTATATTCTTGTTTGTTAAAATCTTTTATGAATTATGAATATTTTAAATGAATATTTTATTTGTAAAATCACTTTTACAAGTTATACCATATCATTAAATGATATTTATGTCCCTATAAAATGTAGTTTCATTGTACCTTTACCTCATTTTATAATTTAAGTTATTATTATAAATTTATTTATTGGGAATAGTATTTTTATATTTGGATTTATAGTTATAATGAATTAGATAAACACTTGAGTAAGGCCTCGAAGGGGAGGGGAACTTTGGATCAGAATAACCACCTTCCTAAAGTCGTATTCCTCTACTATAAATTAGAAGGTTTTATAAATCTATCAAATTGAGATTACTCATATATAGATTACCAATATCATATAACTATATTCTTTTATAAGAAATTTTCATTTAATTTATGTATATAATGTATTCAAATATATATAAATAAACATTGATTTTTTTAATTGGTGACCAAATATAAATATTTCTTGGGTAAAGGGTTATATATTAATGTGAATTGAACACATTAATTTAATATTTAAAATTGAAATTCCAAAAATACATTATTAGAAGCATATATAGATGACATGGAATAAAACATGAGAATATATATGATTTCATAATATGCAATGGTAATGAATTCAAACTGCATATGAATTAAATTAATCTGGTGAGATATTAAATCATATACCATATACTACTATTAGGATGATTCCTTCAAAAATGAACAATTCTAATACCTTGATCATCTAACTCACTATTTCATTCTATTTCTAGGTGACCCATTATTATATACTATAAGACAAACATTTACTAAGTAACATTATATTTTCATGATGGTTATGTTATTCAATAGTTGATAAAGCCTTGATTATACTTTGTTAGATTTTATGAGTTTTTTGGGTTACACAAGTCAAGATACCCAAATATGATGAATTTACGAGATGAATAATGTTGGTTATATCCATTTGAAGGATTTTGATAAATAGTTATTCAATGAAATATACTGGGGTTACAATAGCTATGATTATTGTGTTTCCCTAACTAAATAACAAACTTGTTAGTTAATCCAAATAAAAAACTAATTTCTTAGTGAAACATGATACATGGGCCACTAAATGGTTATGATATATAGGGCCATCAATTTAAGTGGGATTGCATTCATTAGAATAACATTTTTAAAAGATATAATATATTATATTCATATAATAAAAAATGTTATATATATTTAATATTTATCTTTTAGAAAAACATTATGAATAATCCATGAAAATGAAAACATAATTATAATATAAACCATGTGACTAGTAAAATATGAAATGTTATTAAGGAAAATTAAATGTGTCTGATAATCAACTTCTTAAGTAACTAATTATTGATTTTATACCACAAGTAAACATAGATTCTATTGGTGCATATAATGGTTCACATTAGGATTCAACGGAATTTGATACAAATTTACCTATGGAATTTTAGTCATTATTACTTAATATTATAGAGTATTCCAATGACATGGAAATATTTTATGATTTATTATGTCATGTTATGGTTATATAATTCATCCAATTGTAATTTATATTAATTTACTGATAATATGAATGAGGTAAATAATGATTTTAATTGATGATATCAATTATTATATAATAATTGAACATGGAATATTATCTGTACATTTTTTATTTTATGGACAATAAAATTCGTTGAAACATAGAACTATAAGATTAAAAAGTTAATCCATCTATACTATAATTTTACATCATGTAGTTTTTCAGGGTTATTGAGAAACAATTATAATCTATGGATATATCGTTTACAGATTCAATATGATAGAATTGTTCATAATATATGAAAAAAATTCTACAAATCGATGGATTATTCATGTTAGGTATATGTGTTATTGAAATTTATTTTTTGGTTTTTAAATTATATTATACTAATGGAATAATTTTATCTATTTCAAGTTTATATGAGTTAAAAATGAAAACAAATTGGTCGGTTTTTTTAATTATAGTGATCAATAACAATTTAAATATATGAATGTAAAAGAATAAATGGAATTAGGAATCAATTTATGTTATGATCTTGGCACTTCATCATATAAATAATATATAATCTGAGGTGATGTTAGATAAAAAATTGTTGTTCTGAACAATAGAAGATAATTAATTTTACACACATTATTTTTTATCTATATTATTCTATAAAATGTTTTTAGATTAAGATACAGATAAAACATGTATATATAGGATACAATGTTTATCATTTCTTGATAAAATATGAGGGGAAGTGTTCATATCATCCAATGCTGGTACATTTTATTGAATAATATTCCACTCAAATAAATTGTCTCATGGTTTATAATAACAAATATTATATGAAGATAACAATTCCATTGTTATCTATTTGTACAAAAATTAAATAAGTGCTAATTCATATGATAATTGATTTTACCTAGTTTAAGATAATGCTAAAATTAACTATTCCATTTTATGAAATGAAAATGTAAAATAAGGGGAAGAAGTCATACATGAATGAAAAGTTAATATAAATTATTGGAAATGTAAAAAGACACAATCATAATAAGACTATTGTAGAAATAAAATTTAAAGTGAACAACGTCATTTATGGAAGGGTCCCACCAACCCCTACCCCAAATTACTCTAAAAAATATTTTAGCCACGCTTCCTGGAATTTTCTCATTGCCATGGGTCATGGACTTTAATTGATGATGGTTCGGCACGATTAATTGCACCAAAATCAATTGGGAAAACTCCATAAATATTATCCTACATCTTAAGATCAGTTCCAATTCTCATATCTCTTATAGAATAGCCCATCTTAGGAAAGTCTATAACTCTAATAGGAATGGAATAAGAGAACTAACTCTAGGACATATATTCATTTTTAGAATCATGTATGCATTCAAATAATCATACCTATTTTTTGGGAGTAATAGTCTTATGGGAATCACTATGGGCCTCACACATACTGCTTTTATCATTCTACATAATCAATTTCATGTGCTTATTTTTAGAGAGGTCCACATCAACATTATCAAAGAAATAATAGACCTTATGATTTTAAATTATCAAAAAAACATCCATAAATTTATCAATGTTATTCTTTGGAGCCATAAATTTTTCATTTTTAGATCCATCATTCATGGGAAATCTAGTTACACCATCGTCCCTGAACTATTTATTTTCTCCTCCATTTTTTAAACTATGAGAATATATGTTAACTGTCTGCTCTATATTAGCAGTATCAGAAGTGATAATTCTATTGGAGTGATAAAAAATTGGATGTAAAACTGTTTTATTAGAAGGATGGGATGATCTAATAGCTAGATACAATTTACTCATTTCAGATAATCCAACCCACAATGGTTTACCTATTCTGGGATTCAATACAATGGGATCCAAATTCATTGGTCACAACTTCTCCCAGATGGTATCATTAATTTGTTTTATTTGTATCACATTCCTAATCTTCTAATAAAAATGGAACTCAAAATATAAAATCTTCACAACTTCATGGGTTATTGATGAAATATATTTCTTGTGAAGATGATACTCATCTGTAATCTCTTGTAAAAATATTTCTTTATATAATTTCTCCTCAATAGATATCTCCTATTCTACCAACTCATCCCATGAAATTTATTTTTATTTCCCATTAAGATCCTTTAATTTTACACAATCTATAGAAGGTCAACTATGATTAAATTAAATAACTAGAGTAGTAGATCATTCCCTCTAGTGAATATATATTTCCATATGCACATACCCAACAACTTTAAGAGAATCTGCCAAAAAAATTTATCATCCATATCCCTATATCCATTAAGGGAGAGTGGCCAGATTCCTATATTATTTCTAGGATCACATCTAATAAAATATCCCATCTATGTCACATGATTTTGAACTCCAATATATTTAATCATAGCATAATAAGAATTATTAGGAACACCATGAGTTGTGGATAATGAGAGTCTTTTAAAAATAATTAATTTATCTCATTACCTCCTAAGGATAAAAAATCTCATATTATAGATATCGTGTAATTCATAATATCATAACATATGAATCAAAAATATTTAAAATACAAAGGTATTTAACACAAAATTATTAGGTCAAACTCATCAATAATTGATGAAATAAATATTCGGTCAACTAATGTGGAGTACAAGTCAATTTCCAATAAAATGAAAAGTTTACTAAATAAATCAAAACATATAAAATTCATGAACTAACTTTATTTAAATAATTATATCAATTTAAATATAATATAATATCCATGTGTGAATGTATGTCTAATTTAAATAGCAAACCATAACCCAAAACAAAGCAATGGGGTTTCTCCCCACAAAAGGACTACAATTTTGATCACAATACCTAATGTGTAGAATGCCTGGGTTGAGGGAAACTGACCCAAAACACCACGTCCTATTTATTTGTTCCATAGAAGGAAATATAATATTAAACAAATTCTCACATATTGATATTAAACTCTATTTTTTAAAAACCCAATATAGAAAAACTTCTCATAGCCTGGTCCTCGATTACCATCACATTAGAGACTATTGGAAATAATACATGAAATAATGGAATTCATACAAATATTTAGGTTCTCCATGAAATCATATAGATCCTTCATACAATGATCCCCATTTCATTTATTATGAAGACCACTAGTGATGTACCCTTTTAATAGATAGAATGAACGATGAGGGGAATTTTGAACAAATGACCCTCCCACAGTAGTCCCACTATAATGGATTTCTCAATCCCCAATCCAATCCCAGCAGCCTTGTAGGTTTCAAAACAGCCTTCGGTGAATAATTATTCATTGAAATGATAAGATGAATCTAAATTTATCCAAAAAGAGTTTTGTATATGTTTTTAGTAAAAACATAAATTGTTACATTGGGTTTAAGAAATATTTTGATGCAATAATGTACTTAAGATGATGATTTTGAACATTTAAATACCTATCATAAGGTTATATATATAAAAATCATAATATGTGTTATTATCAATTAAATAAGTATGATTTAATGATCATGGAGTTAAACATTAGGAATTTTATTGATAAATATCACCATTATTTAACCTCGCTTACTTTACGGATTTTACTAACTAAAAAGGGATAGTGGGAGGGTTTTATCTTGTGTCCACATAAATATGTAACATGAAATATATATAACAAATTGACATTAAAAACCATTATCTCAACAACCACATTTTTGTAATGTAATGTTTATAATGGTTTTATATGTATATTTATTTTATGATAAATTCAATCATTATTTACCATTCATTTATGTGTGTTTCATATTCATTTACATGAAAGGTCGGATAAAAATATCCCCTCAATGTTCTACATTGACTTATCCCTAATTTACGATCAACATGGATCATTATGGGTTATCATGATATCTTATGTTTATATTGAATATAGGATTTTACACATTACACGAGGTTGTATAAGAGATACAAAGTATAGAATAATGAGGTGACATTTTGAGACATATTACATGGAATAACCCACCATCATATATCTCAATGAATATTGTATGGTCATTAATATATTAAGGGGTTTATGATTATTATAATTCCCCATTACAAGAGTTCGGTCAGAGAACTAGTAAGAGAACCATAATTATTTTACACTTTACTTATGGAGGTTTAAATGTAAAATATCTTATATGGAGATGAATGAGTATATTATAGTTCAAGTCATCAGTTAATGTGAAACCAATATTTTTATTTATCGACATGTATTAATAATTATGAAATTAATCAATTGATTAAATTTTATTGAGGTAATTTATGTCCATTATTATATTGAAAACTTTTTATTGGTTCAAACAGTAGGATTATGGTCATGTGATGTTATCATTAGTTATATGATGTTATATATTCATCGAGCTAATTTTTATTATATGGAACTTCAATAAAATTTGAGTTGGGCTATATAATATTGAATTTTTCAACATTTATTGTTTTATCGATATCCAGAAAAGGTGATTATATATGTGTACATAAGATGTATATGATAAAGCTTATTGCAGATATTTTTATATATAGATGTGATTAATGATTATGGAGATCTCAATAGTCCCCTTTTAATTTCTTGAGTAACACCAATTTTTTTTATTGAAGTTTCTCTTAGCATCCATATATGAAATTGGGATTTAGTATTTACTATCAATATAAGTAAGGCCTACCGGGTCACACAACTAGGCCACTAGATAAGGATTAATTTTTTTATAAATTATTTTTTATAAAATGAAATGATTTTGATCAATATATATCCAATAGATTTTGGATAGATTTTCAATGAGTTATGAAAATTGACATTAATTCCTTGGGGATTTATGTATATGTGGGAGATCATTGGATGTTCACATTAATTTGGTGAATGAATAATAATAATGACTAGGTATCATACCATGTTTTTATAGGTTATTATCTATTATGAATAGATTAAATGGTATCCATTATGAATAGATTAAATATATTACATTCGTTTGGGAAACTAATTGAATGTGTATAATGGATTATTTGTATGTTGATATGTTGAATATAGGTTAAATGATTTAATAAAATGAAATCCACAAGTATGGATATATAAAGAGATATATTACCCCATTTTGGATATTACTAATGACTTACATGATTTTCAATAGATCTCTTCATATTAATATGCCATTTTTCATGACAGTTAAGTTGCATGAACCCTATTTCAATGTAATGGGGTCCACATGTTATGAATGAGGACTCATGAGATGGTGTAAAACCCTCAGTGGTAGAAGGGATATAGCTAATACAAATATGATCTCAATCAAGATAACCAGATTGATATAGAGGCTACTAAATAATTTATCCAGGTAATAATTATAATTTTGTTCATCAGTTATATATTATATTGATATATTGATGTATAAATCCGACATATATATCAATCTATATGGGCTTTTGAATATAGACAAGGATCATATGATGATCCACAAAACCCGTATGTAGATTTCACCTCATCAATATCAAAAAATTCCACAAACTATTTCATTAAACTGTTACTAATCTATTACATAAACATAGATGACGCTCCTACGCTATTATATTTATTATGATGCAGATACTGAATATGTTATAGTTGATATGAATACTGAATATGTTTATATGTAAATATATTAATTAAAATATTATACCTCAGTTTTATGTGATTGTGAATCATCATTGGTGCTTGTTCCAATGTTATTAATTCATGATGATTAACCAGTATTTCCATTGATAAACTGTAGTTAAGACCCAGATCATTTTAATTTACATCTGTATCACATAATATAAACATATAAATATTTACCTCGAAAACAAATATCTTAAATTTTAATATATAATTACATCATTATAAAACTCTTAACATTTTATAATTCATTCTAATTAAATAACTATCATTTTATCATCATACTTTTTCTATATATTGGTTTATAATTATTTGAAAAAACAACCAAAACCCAGGGTGAAACTTATTAAACGTCAATTTCCTCTTGTTTTAGAAACAACTATTATCATAACATTAATTGCGTAAAAATTCATCTTTTAATATCAATTTCCCCTATGGAAGCTCCTTTAATTACCATATCAATGAAAAATGACTGTTTCTAGGGGTTTAGATTACATAACAATTTACTATGATATAGAGGTTTTTACAATCATAGAGTTGGGGATGACCAATATTTCGTCAAAAAAGTTCATAAACTCACTAATTATAATTTATAGAAAATTTAAAAAAAATTAAAACATTAAATTCTAATAAAACAATAGTTGGTCATCTCAGGACCGGTCATTAATCAATTCTCTTAATATTTTTTATGGATCGTTTTTATTTTCTACTTATATCAAATATATAGTAATATTTTTTTTAAAATATAAGAATTTGTTTTATTATAAAATCATGAATATCTAGAATATAAAAGATGATAAATTGTTATATAATTTTATAAGGAATCATAAAGTGATAAATATTATTTAAATTGTTATTATTAAATAATTATGACTTGATCTGGAAGATTTTTATTTTAATTGGCATATCATTGACTGATAAACCAATTTAAACATATGGAGAAGATCATTTTTCAACCATTATCATTTATTTTATAAACTACTATTCTCTATTCAATGATGGGGTAAGAATCCATCATCAATCATCAATGCCTCCTTTAAAACCTCCTATTATTATAAGTGAGGGGTTCTAGTGGGTTTGGATTATATAATAATATACAACGAACTTGTAGGATAATAGATTATGAGAAAGTGGGAAGGTACAAAAGTAATGCATTATGAAATTTAATATAAGTATAAAAAATTATATAACCAAATAAAAAATGATTTAAACCTTCAATTATAATTTGTCATAGGTTATTCTCTCAAGATTTCACATCAATCATTCCATATTAAATTTTTTATGGATAGTTCTAATTTATCTGTAATGTTTAACTTAGTGGTATGAACCATGTAATAAATCACGAAAGACCTAGGATCAAATCCAGGGAATGATTTCCAGGGTTACTATAGAAATTGTTATATTCACCAAGTTTGGGATACCAGGCCATATACATTGTCTTTTGCGACACTAACACTTCAGACCACAAATGTTAGGAAGAAAGGTGGTACAATGGTTCTAGGACCAAGGAATAGAGTGACCGGCTTGGTATCATGAAATAAAAATAAAGATTCGTTTCTAAGTGGTTTGAATAAATGATTTCTGTGTGTGTTGACACTTATCTTCCAGCCCTACACCAACATGGAACTCTGAAATGGGAGGATATGTTGTGTTTCTATGGTGTGGCGGAGGGGATCACAATGAATCCCACTACATGAATGATTGTTTTTTATGATATGTTACTGTAAATAGAATAAAATTACATCCCATTAATTTCATAAATTTTTTTAAGAACCATTATTTTCTTTAGAGATAACATTTTTGACCACTATTATATGGGATATAAATTTTCTTTATAACAAATATCCCACACATAATTATTATTTATAGTGTAATGTTAATTCGTTTGAATATGACTAATAATGAGAAAGTCTATCGGTGAATAATTTCATCACAAATATGATTTACCCTGACATATACATAAAAAAATTACATTGATGTGATTATTTACAACAAACATTCCCATTAGAAAAACTCATTAGATAAGGGAATAATATTTTTTACAGAGTTTCCTTCTATGAGAATTTTTATCCATCATAAATAATTTATAAATCGGAAAATTCTATCATAAATATATATTTTTTCTATGGAATGTTTTGTCACAAATATTTTAGCGCAAAAACAATTATATTTAGTCACCCCACTGTTTCCTAGTCATTACTCTAATGTTTGGTTTATCTCAATAACTTAATCTTGTTTCAGTTCTAATATTCAGTTTAGTATATTTGGGGTGATATAAACAATTCATTTTTAATGTACCAATTTGGAGGTTTTTTTTTGATTTATAATATATAAATATATATATATATATATATTGATCATTATTTATTTAAATAATATTATAGAAAGTTCAATATATGAAAATTGCATTAGAATTAATATAAATTATAATAAGTTCTTAAAAATTAACAATATATTAGAAAAAATTACTATGTATTCTTATAAATAACTATTGAATTACTATATAGGAATAAATGTTTCATTAAATGTGTACAAATTAATAAGATTTATTATAAACTGCTATAATTAATAATAAATTCATATTTTTTAGTATAATTTTTTATAACATCCAGTAAAGTACTGTAATATTTTCTTAATTTTTTTTATTTTAAAATAAAATTGATATAATTTACTATAAATTCATTGAAAATAATATATATTATAAAAAATAATAAATTAATAACAATTAATAGATGTTAATTAAATTTAATGAAATTTATTATATATTTATTCGAAATTATATTATATATATAAATTAAATATTTAAAAATAATAAAAAATAATATACTATAAATTAATAATAAGTGCTAAGAATAATATAAATTATTTTAAATGCTAAATACAATAAAAATTATTATAAATTAATATCAACAATTAATCCAAATTATTCTAAATTTCTATTAATTTTTATAAAATTATCATAAATAAATGAATATAATAATATTTGGATAGAAATATTTCTAAACATTTATAAATTAAAAAAAATTAGTAAAATTTATTAAAAAAATATTATCTCTGAATTAAAAATTCTGTATATAATAAATTATTATAAATCTATAACTGACTCTAATAATTTTTTATGGATTAATGAGAAATATATTAATAGAAATAATTTATAATAAATTGATATAAATTACATTACATTAATATTAATTTGTATAATAAACTTTAAAATTGTATTAAATATTAAAAATTTGTGAAAATTAATATAAATTATTGGAAGTTATTGAAAGTTAATAAAAATTTTATAAATTAATATAAATATGTATAAATTTCTCAAAAATTGTCTAAATTAATATAAATTACTAAATGGTAATAATAATTTTCATAATTTTGTAACTATTCGTCGAAAATTATTGTAAATTATTAACGATTAATTCAAATAAATAACTATAATTTTAAATTTTTATATATTTAGAAATCATATTTTACATTATTTTTTAATATATATTATTAAAAATCTATCATCATTAATAATAATTTATTATAAATTAATATACAAAATAATAAATGGGCATATTTAAAATTAATTGATATAAATATCAAAAATGATATTTATTTTTACAAAGTATGATAAGTTACAATATATTATAGTAATATTATACAAATTCGTATAAATTTATATAAATTGATATATATAAAAAAATCATAAAATTTTCTATAAATTATAAATTATAACTAATTTATGTCATATATTTTAAATAATTAATAAAATAAAATAAATAGTGGTAATTTTTTTAAAAAAATTTGATGAATTAGGATATCAATTGTAATTTTTATTAAGAAAGATTGATGGGAATATAGTTGGAGATTTTAAAATGATTCTACTATTATTCCTCTCTATAATGAGGGTATCGAAAAATTTCTACAGCAGACCAAACTGTAGAAACCCAGATTAGATATCTATTTTATTACATTAGTATAAGATACTTGGGATCAAATTGGAAATGGTCTATTAGTTTAGAAGTCTTTGAAAATTGATAAATCCATGGTTTCAATTATATATATGAAAAAATATGTCATTGTGTGACAAGAATAATTTCATCTTTGATGGTTATTCAATGATTCATTCTTCAAATCATGGGAAATGAAAATAAATTATTGGTGAAGTAAGATGCCAAGTAAGGGTTTCATAATGTGAAATTTATCATGTGTAAATAAGGTATATATAATATGGAAGAGTAGATAATCAAAAAAAAGACACTGAATCATCGTATTGATTTCAATGTATAATCATGCATAATATCAACATACCAGTCACTAGGATAATGAAAATTAGATTCTTAATGACTAAAATCCATAAATACGGAAAACCATAATCTTAAAATCAAGGCCTCACCTACGTTATCATTTATCTTATTATTAAGTCCTCTACAATGAAAAATTCTTTATATGGGTAGGTATACACCAATTACCCAACAAATATGGCCACATAATGTATCTCATGTGACCTGTCAATACATCAAGGGCCTACCTATAATAGGTCCCCAATCATCACTACCATATCCAATGAATTCCTTATATATTTTATAAGGATTATAATTCATCAAAAAATAAATTTTAATTAAATATATAGCATTATTGAATAATGAATATGTAATATTTCCCCATACAATGAAATAACTTCCATAATAATCACCCTTCAACAATTACCATATCTAAAATGTTATACGGTTAATATTCCCTCATTGTCGTGGAAATGATGTCTTATAAATCCATGATAATAAAAATATGAACACAAAGAGAAAAATAATGTCCAATGAAATGATGGTGAGTTATATGTAATTTTATCATGAAAATGAAAATGCCCATAAAAACTTATATTTGTATAGGACTAAAGAAGGCCAATGTTTCATCAGAATTAATGGTTTCTAAAAAGTAGATTATTTTGATAATTATATGAAAAAAATATATGATTTATTTTTTTAAAAAATATCCTTAAATATTTTACATCATTTATGAATATCAATTTCATTAATAATTTTTTTAAAAAACCATTACTTCAAGAAAATAATAGTATTTTCTTCATTAAACATTTAATAAAAATTACATAAAATCAAAAAATGTTTTACATTAAATATTTCCATGAAAAATTATAATATAATATTTAATGAAAATAATTTCTATGTTTTCAAGAAAATTCTTACATGTTTTATACAAAAAACAATTCGTCATTGTTTTCACACATTTGTAAAAAATATAAAATCTTTTTTTCAAAAATCATTGATAAGATTCCATGTAAAAATATTATATAACATTTATGGTAGTAAAAATCACCTTTAAAAATTCCTTTTTAATATAAAACATCAATAAAATAATTTGGTGAACCATGATGTGGAAGGAATATATTCTTTACTAAAATGAATAAATATTTTTGGGGTCACCTTAATATGACATACTTTATAATTACTATTAAAAATCACATGAACGGAAAAAAATAAAGTAAAACATAACCATATCCATAAGTGATGAATATGTAATGTGTATAAGATATTAGTTTAATATAATTCTCCAAAATGAAATATGAACATAATCATTCTAGATATAAAATGATATTTTAAATGAAATCCCTTACCTTATGCCCTTTCATAGTCATAAATGAATAATTCTCATCTATAATGAATTGAAATTTATTAAATACTCGAATAAGAACAAATTTCAACATTATGAAATTTCTTTATTGTCCATTGGTAATTTTTATAGTCGTTCATCGAATAGTTATTTCATACATAGTTCACATAAGGTTGTTTAGTTAATTTCTCAGAAATTAAATCGGTATATTGTCTGTGGATAAAGGATTAATTAAATAAATTAACAAGTAAATTATTCTTATAATTTAATCAGTATAGTTTTTATTCGTTAAATATTATTTTATAATTACCCATTCTTTATGGTACCAGAAAAACAAATCACTTCTCTTTGTAAAGGTGTTTGTTCATACATGCTAGCGAGCGACATTATCATGTTACAGTTGATGGTAGGGTAATATGGTATATGATATATTATATATAAATATTAATAATTTTTTCATACACTACATATATATTAATTATTTCCATCCTTATAAGAATCTATGTAATGAGATGATGAAAAATGAATTACACTGATTTCTGGAAATGGTAGGTTGTACGTAGACACGAGTGATGTAATCATTTTCTATAGGATAAAAAATTTCTGAATGACGGGTTTTACCTCAATATAATAAAATCTAATAATATTTAGTATTTTAATTTTATTATATCAACATGGTTATGATATAATTGAATGACGTAGATGAATAAATAAAATGAAATTACTCATCTATGAGTTATACGAATTTTTTGGAATTGTTTTTTCCCATACACCATAATCATTCAATGGATCATCATAGGAAAATCACATATGCTCTAGGATACGGTAAAGTAATATATATTTTTATTATTTTTTTAACAATTTTTATCAATGATTTTGAATAATTTTGGAGAGGAAGTTCACCATTATATTTGTGGTGGGTAATAAATTTTTAAATATATTAAATATTAATATATAATATTTGTATAAGAGATGTAAAATGGAACAAAATTTCCATATATTATATGATAAAGAAGATAATATCTATATATGAACACCCAATTACTTTTATTAAATATTATGTTTCAATTTAAATCATATTCTTCAATTGATCACCTTGTTTACATTGATTAACGTTAACAGTTGTAACAAAATAATTTCTCCTTAAGAGTAATGAATGTATTTTTAAAAATGAAAAGTGGGAAAAAATTGAAATGGAAATGAAATTATTAAAAATTTAACATTAAATTTAATTTAGATATGTTTTTAATAATTTTTTAATGATTTAAAAAAATTTATTAGAAATAAATACCATTTATGTACATTTTCCGAATTATTCACAAATATTGGTTTTAAATGATTCATTATAACAATGAAAATAAATTATTTAATCATTAATTTTCAATTATGTATTATAATTATTTTTCAATTTAATTTAAAATTATAATTCATCCAAAATATTTCAAATTTAATGTTATTAAAATCATTTATTTTACTTCACTACTACATGCATAGGTGTTGCGTTTGGGTTTTTTAATTTACACTATCACTTTAAAAAAAATAACCTAAAATATATTTATTAATAATCCTTAAATCAGTTTAAAATCATTCATTTGTTTTTGAATGATAATATATTATTTTTACTAAATTAAGGGAATAGAAAATTTTTAATTTTTCTTAACTCAAAATAACATAAATGTCAAAATCCATGTAAAGTGAAAAAATAACATATTTTAAAATTTAGTATAGCTTTTTCTCAATAAAGGTCCTCAAATGAAATAAATTCATGTTTTTTTGTGTATTTTGCAACATTATCACATTTTTCTTACGTTATTTGATATGTTTTATCCAATATAGTGATGTTAAACTTTTACCAATATAGAAGTTATTATTCCTAAAAATGAAAGTGAAATATTTACCAAATATGAAAACCACGACTATAAATATCAAATTAAAATTCCAACATTAAATTACTATAATTGGTTGAAAATTATTTTAGTATTAGTATGAATAATACATTGAATATTGTTTCTATATAAATGTGATTTTTTCTTTAAAATGAACTTACATAAAAATAAAATTTAAACATGATTCCAATAGAATTAAATAAATTATGTTTAATAAAAGATATATTAGGTTAGAAAAATTAAAAATTAAAAATATCATGGGTTTTTTAAATTACATGGATTAAGTAAATGAAATTGTATTTTTTTTTCCTAAATCGGTGTTTTTTCACAATCTACCCAATAATCAATATTTACATTAAAAATACAAAGAATTTCGCAAAAACAATTTTGAAATGATGACATTATAAATAATAATCATTTCATAAAAAAATATTAGAAATTAATTCTAATTATCCCTATATAAAATTTCTAAAACTCGTTTTTATATGAAAAGTATTTTAAATTCAGGAAATGAATTTAATCTTGTTATTTAATTGGTTACAAAATACTATATGAATGTTAAAAAAATTATTTAATTATTTATTTTTATTAATTAAAACTACTATTTCATATATTTCATAATGTGTTTACTCATATTCATACCATCCAACAAAATGATAATATTATGAATGTTATACTTAAATATTATTTAGTGTTCCATTTTTTCACGGTGTTTCCTATAGTATAGGCTATCAAACATAGTTTTCTAAAAAAATAAATTGTAAACTAAAATTTTTTTATTAAAAATTTAATAAATTTTTCTATTAAATTCAATGCTTTTTAACAAGGAACTATTATTTTCCTATGTAATATGTGTTAATTCAGAAAATATGAAACATATGATAATGTTGACATCAATTGGTTTGTTTTTTCAGTGATTATGCATTTTGGTATAAATGTGCTGAACGAAATTTAGATGTATGGAAAAAAAATCTGATCCATAACCATCATGATTTAAAATTTTATTATATTATACTATTAGTCCCACTTTGTAATAAATGGAGAATTGGAATGGAAATTTGAATCCCAAATTGCTATAATTTCAATTTGATGATTTGTTTAAATATATTGACGATGTTTTATATCCCAAATGTATGATAAGAAAAATTAAAAATACTATATATTTTTTTAAGTCTTGAATATGATTTTGAAATGTAAAATAATTTTTTTAATCCAATATTTCATTTGGTCAAATATTTAATTCCTAAATGGAATCCATTTCCTGTAAATATCAATGAATGTGAACAGTTGGTTCATAATTTGGGATATATTTTCAGAAGTTCCATGCAATATCAAATAGATTCATCTTATGTTATGGTGAACTTTAGTCATTATTTATTGTCTAATATGTGTAGAATCAAGGAATAAATATCTATAAAAAGAAAAATAAATATTTATTCTTTTTAAACAATTCAATTTATTCATAATTGTACAATGATTTCAATGTTTATTTTTTCTCACCATGTAGCTTCATTGATTACAAGGAAGAAGATTAATGATTTTTTGTTTTAAAAATACACCATCATTATGATGGTGATTCTTATAAATAGTATGATTAGGTGTATCATTCCTTTTCATTAGAACCTCATAAAATATTATATGGTGTTTCTTCTAATGGTTTTTATTTATTTAGTGATAATAGTAGTATGCATTGTTTTTTTCGTATTTTCATAACACCATATGCATACAATCCATGTATATTGATGAAATAACTATATATTTTATTACAATTATTAATTCCTTGACATTCAAATTAGAATATTGATTTTAATCATAATCCACTATAGATGAGTTAATTACAATTTAGAACGATGGTGTACTTATATATGTTATAGTTCAAGATTGTTATATTATATTTACATATAAATTAAATTGAAAAAATAAAAATATTATACCATATGATATGTTATTTTGATGGAGTACCATTGTCTAAAAACATGTCCACACTACATAACTATGAAAATCTGTTATTCTTATTGACCAATTAAATTACAATTTTTAACTTCATAGGATAATTCATCCCATATATGACTTATTTAATTTAAATAGAAATAATTTTATCAAATGATAAATTTAAAGATATAAGACATCTTCAGTGCTATTAGATATACTTATAAAATCTATTATATCATCATTATCTTCTATTACTTTTGGACCTCCAATAAACCAACAAAAAATTTGAGGTTTTGGGGTGAACAAAATTACATAATGTGAGGAACATTTTTAGAGCATCCATATTGGTGTTACATATTACTTCATTGATTGTATGGTATAATTTATATTTAAAAGAACTATTTTTGTAACATATTTTATAAATTGTTTTCCACAACTAGAAAAACAAAATTTACTATTAATTATTGGTCATATATTGTGTAACATCCCAAGTAATTAATAAATAATAGATATTTTTATCTATGTCTATTAATGAATTAGATAGTGTTTTAGAGGCTTAAAATGCGAATAAATCCAATCATAAGCATGGAATACACTAATATGTTCAAAAGATTGGTTTACTGCCTTTTGATAGAAAACCAACGTTTAAATATATATTTTGACAATTTTATAAGATCTATTTTTCAAAATAAACTTATTCTATTTGATTGGGACATCAAAATTTACATTGTGTGAATATTTGGTATTTTTCTGATAAAGTTCATTTTTTAATGAATAGTGAAAAATGTCGTATTTTAATTCAAAACCTATTTTTAATCTAATTTATTTATATGATTTGATTATATATTTAATTTGTTTTAAGCTTAAATTAGAATATATTTTTACCATTTAATCCAATAGCGGTCGTTGGAATTAATTTCACTTTGAAATTCGACTTAAACTAGTGTCAATCTTTTGATACTTATTGTTTCATAAAAACACGCTATTTGCTCTGACAGTGGGAATTAATTATTAAATTAATTAATGCAACTTATATTTTTTGAATTTTTTAAAATAGACATCATTTTTCAATTCGGAATGTCAAATATATCTTAGGGTGATGTTTTGGTTTTTTTCTGGAAAACATCAATTTTTGATGAATAGTGAAACCACTAAGTGGTACTTATAAAAACAGATTTTTCATTTAAATTAAATTTTACCACCCTTGTGGATTGAATTTTAAAAATACTACATACATGGTTGTCCTTACTAAGTAAAATGTGGTTCAATGGGATTAAATTTTTTTTGTTGAATAGTAACTTTTATGTTTTTAATCGCAATTAGAGGTAATTAGTGTAATTTAAGGTAAGAATAATGTTTTAATAATAGGAGATGAGCTTGAAACATGTCATAACCTTATTGGACGTGTCATGGTCGACCAAGAAAATCCATGGGTCAACTTGGGGACCCCATGGGGCCACTTTGGTAGGAAATTGACATTAATATCTTTTTATTTAATGTTAAAATAAGAATGACACAAACAAGAGTTGTTTTAATAAAATTTTTTTTACATGTGGTTATACAAGTCATAATTTTAACTATAAATAATCATTGGAAAGATAAAAATATTTCCTAAATCATAGTATTTTTTTTATAATTTGTATACATTAGATAAATTAAATTATTTATGACACCATGATGATGCAACGACTACCTCATTATTTAACGATTTAAATAAAATGAAACGATAATGTAGAATATATGACCTACACATGTCTAAAACATATTGTATAGGTGGATTTCGAACCCTTATCACCTTATCCTAGAATTATTTCTATGTGGGACCTTTTAAATCCGAAAATCATTTTAAAATAAACTATCATTTCTTTACTTTCCAAGAGTGCCCCTCCTCTCCTCTTATAAAATGCTCCCACCTCTACCTCCTTACCCACACTTCCAAAGCCATTGTATCGGACAAAACCTTCCCATTTTGTCTATCCACATCCTTCTCTAACTTTTAGAAGCCTCACTTTGGGATGAAGTCTTCCCAAGGAAGCCTTTGTGTTCAAATAAAAAAGAGTTACCCGATTTAAAGATAGTGTCGTCTCTTGTGTTCTTATGTTTTATTTTGCTTCTCCAACCCCCTAAACTCTTTTTATTAAATTATTTTGTAACAACACCAGTATCTTCCATATACTAGGATTCTTTTATAAGAAGGATTCGAGCTACACTTACACACACCTACATCTAATGGTTAAAGAACATACTGTTTCCGTGGATGGTGAATTTCTACCTCACGAAACGGTGATTGTTCAACACTCATATATCTCCTTCAAAGGTGGCCATTAAGATGTCACTATATTTATATATTATATATAATATGTTTATGTTTTATGTAAGCTTCTGTATTTTTCATTTATGGCATATCTTTATGGTTACCATTATGAGTAAACGCGATATCTTTATTTTAGAAAGTGCGGAATACCGCCCCCTCAAAGTGATTTGATTCGTTAATACCATATGTGATACGTATAAAGGATATATTTAATGATATTATGTATGATACCATACTGGAATTAAAATACTATTATGTATCATTATGTTTTAATTCCATAAAATACGAAATAGAAATGAAAGTAGCGTTCATGCGTACATACGGCTTACCGTCTCCATGAACGGTGCATTTCATTTCTTACCTCTAAACAATGTGTAATATTATAAATTCATGTATATACTGGATATATATGATATATATGATATATAAATCATGAGTATAACTATGGATATAATGGATTCATGAACAACTTGTAATTATAAAGAGCATATTTTGACTCAAGTACCAATGATCGTTAAAACGACCATTATTAACTAAAATAATTACATAGTGTTCATGTCATGATAATAAGTGATATAAAAGGAATAATGAACTTCAAAAATGTTCTTAAGCAAGTATAAATTAACTCAAGTTTATTATTCATGAGATTAAATAACGATTAAGCCATGTCCGATACGAGGTATGAGACTTCGCCTCAATCTCCTTTCATTGAGGCACATTTTGTTTTATACAAAACCTTCTTTTATATGGTGTATAAACCCCTTTGACTTTTAATTTTATTCAAAAGGAAAGTTTTTTATACGAACTATTTACTAAACGACAAAAGTGAATGTTTTTTTTTGTCGTACGTATGCGGCGACAATGACTTCTCCGCCGCCGTGACCATTATTTGAGTTTCGGCTTCCTCTACAAGCCATGCCATTTTTTTAAATGAAAAATAAATACTGTGTTTTACTTTTCTTTTATTTTGGTATTTAAAATGGTTAATAATTTTTTTATTATATCAATGTGTTGTATTGATTTTTTGTGATTGAAATGTGGAAATGTTATGTTTACATTATGCATGTTTTATGTGATACGATTATGTTATGGTTCTTGTTAATTGTTATGAAGACGGGTGGTTCGGTGATAAAATAAGGGCGGGTGAGCCTGATATAGCTCTCCAATGCATTGGGTAACACAGAGGAGTGACACGTTATGGTTTCTATGAAGAGATTTAGTGAATATACTGTGATGGGTATTCCAAACGTAACCAAGAGGGTTACACCCTACGTAATATTGTTATGAATGCCTCAAGTTACCTGTATGTCTTATGATTTCTATGATTTATTCATGATTTGAGGAGGTATGTTAATGTGCCTATGGTTTATGTGATAAGTATGATTTCATTCAAATGTATATATGAACTAATGTTTCCTTTCCATATTTTTATATCACTTAATGAGATTTATATGCTCATCCCAAGTTTTTGAAATGATTTTCACAGGTCAAGGGAAAGGTACATGATATGATGATAGTGTCAAGGAAGTGTCATGAAAGAATCCATGTTTTATTTTAAATATGATTCCGTTGATGGGAAAAATGAATACTATCTTTATGTAACCACTTCATTTAAATGTGGAATGTAATGCAAGCTTTATGATCTAATTCTCTAAAACTCTAAACCTAAAAAGATCCTTAATGAGTAATCTTGTAATAACCCATGATTAAGTAAGGTTTAAGGCTGGGGCCTTATAGTTGGTATCAATGGTCGGTTTAGATAACATTAAGAGTTAGAATTTTAATAAATTATTATCCAAAAATATTTTTTATGGTAAAATTTCAATGATATAGCATTTGAATATTACCATGTTGCTTCATCTAAGACATGTTTGTTCAGAATGGTTTTCTATAGAGGAAATAGGGAAGAAGTGCTAGAGAGGCATACAGAAGGAAATAACCTTACGAATCAGCATCCTGAGATGGTTGGAATTGGAACTGAACTGTTTGTTGAAGTGATGGCGCAGTTGACTCAAGCGATAAATGGTGGCGGTATCCATGCACGAGATCAGCCAGATCAACCGTAGAGGAACATGTCAGTGGTGGAACATTTCATGAGGCAACCTCCCCCATCATTCAGAGGATCATCTGACCATTTTCTAGCTGAAGGGTGGAATAAATCACTGGAGAAGATTATCGATGTCATGGTGTGTTCAGAAAATCAAAAGGTTAGTCTTTCTATTTACCGTTTGGTGGGTGAAGCATATCGGTGGTGGTCGATGGTTAAAAATATCAACGACACTGATGAGATTGATGCTCTCGACTGGGATTAATTCAAAGGTATGATTCTTGAGAAGTATGTTCCTAAGGTTATTCAACTTAGGATGGAAAATCAATTCTTGGAATTGAGGCAAGAGGAAGACTCGGTGGCTACCTATGAAGAAAGGTTCACTCGATTGGCAAGGTATGCTCCAAATTTTATCTGAGACCTTGATAATAAAACCAATCGTTTTTACTCATGATTAAAGCCAAAATATCGAAGGCCTTTAGCTTCTCGTGAGTTCAAATGTTATGAAAAGCTTGTTCGATTTGCTGAGAAGGTGGAAATGGATTTTGTCGATGACCAAGTGTTCTATAACAACCAGCAGAAAAAGTGACCGAGGAGGCTGGAGAAAGGGAAGAATTTTTCAAAAAGGTCTGATGGTAAGAAAACTAAGTTTCCAGTTTGTGATAAATGTGGGAAAAGGCATGCTGGGGAATGTCTTTTGAATTCTGGAAAGTGCTACCGATGCGGTAAGATGGGACATAAGGCTCGTGATTACACTGAAAAAGATCAGGGTGATGGTAAGACCAAATTTGATTTACAGTTAGTGAAATGTCTTAAGTGCAATGAGATGGGTCACTATGAAAACGAGTGTCCGACAAAGAGCTTGAGTGATGGGAAGCAGTTAGACTACAAGCAGAAAGGGGTGGTGAAATCTTTTGCAACTACTTCAGAAGATGTCGGGACATGAAATGAAGTTGTATCAGGTACTTTGTTTATTTTTTCAGATTATCCCAGTGTGTTGTTTGATTCGGGGTCTACACATTCTTTCATCTCTGAAACCTTTTCTAGTAAAATGGGAATACCATCTTAAGAAATTACTCTTGATCTTGTGGTAAGAACACCCGGGGGAAATGTTGAGGCAAAAAGAATTTATAAGAATCTTCCGATCCTTATCCGTGGAATGAACCTACTTGCGAACCTTATTGTTTTACCTCTAGTAGAGTTTGATGTTATTCTGGGTATGGATTGGCTCTCTATTTACCATGCTAAGATTGATTGTAGAGCTAAAGAAGTTTCTTTTCAGAAAGACATTCAGTTTGTGTACAAGAATGAACCCTTACTATTGATAACATATCAAGAGGCTGAGAAACTTGTAAAATATGGAAATGAATGTTACCTTGAACATATTGTTGAAAACAAGGGAACTATTAAGATTAATGATGTTCCAGTGGAAAATGAGTATCCTGATGTTTTTCCTGATGATTTGCCTGGAATAATACCAGATCAGGAAGTTGAGTTTACTGTTGACTTAGTTCCTGATGCTAAGGCAATTTCAAAGCCCCCTTATCAAGTGGCTCAAATTGAACTTTTAGAGTTGAAGGAGTAATTGCAAGATTTATTACAGAAAGGTTTCATTCAACCTAGCACATCACCATGGGGTGCTCTTATTTTATTTGTCAAAAAGAAAGATGGTTCTATGAGACTTTTCATTGATTATAGAGACTTGAATAACATCACTATTAAGAACAAATATTCTTTGCCTCATATCGATGATTTGTTTGATCACCTCTAGGGAGCTCAGTATTTTTCAAAGATTGACTTCAGATCAGGGTACCATCAGCTGAAGGTAAAGGAAGCAGATGTTCCGAATACTGCGTTTCGTACAAGATATGTCCATTATGAATTTTTAGTAATGCCTTTTGGGCTAACCAATGCACCTGCTGTATTCATGGACTTAATGAATAGAATCTTACATGAGCTCTTGGATATGTTTGTGGGTGTTTTCATTGATGATATTTTGGTGTTTTCTAAAAGTAAAGAAGAGCATGAAAGAAATTTAAGGGTTATTTTGAAAACCTTGAAAGAAAAGAAGTTTTATGGGAAATTCAGCAAGTGTGAGTTTTGGTTGCAACAAATTTCATTCCTTGGTCATATTGTTTCTAAAGAAGGGATAACTGTTGATCCTGAAAAAAATAAAGGTTGTTGAAGAATGGCCAAGACCCACAAATGTAACTGAGATTCATATCTTCCTTGGTTTGGCAGGATATTACCGAAGGTTTGTTAGATATTTTTCACGGTTATCCAGTCCAATGAAGAGCTAACTCGGAAGGGTGTTATGTTTATCTGGACAAAAGAATTTGATGATTGTTTTCTGGAACTGAAAGGAAGATTGGTGAATGCTCTAGTTTTGGCACTACCTTCCAGGAATGGTGAGTTTTTTATATACAGTGATGCTTCATTGAAGGAAATTGGTTGCGTCCTAATGCAGAATGATCAGGTAATTGCTTATGCTTCACGACAGTTGAAAACTCATGAGGTAAATTACCCTACACATGATTTGGAATTAGCTGCTGTTGTTTTCTCTTTGAAAATTTGGAGGCATCATTTTTATAGAGTAAAGTCTGAAATATATACTGATCACAAAAGTTTAAAGTATATATTCAGTCAAAAAGATTTGAACGTGAGACAGAGGAGATGGATGGAATTAATAAAGGATTATGATTGTTCAATTCATTACCATCCGGGAAAAGCAAATAAAGTGGCTGATTCTTTGAGTTGGAAAAGTAATGCTTTATTAACCATGATATGTTTGGAATTAGATCCTTTGGTTTTTGATTTGATGAACTTTGGCAGAGAAGCTGTTGGTGCAGGAAGTTCTTCTATTTTGTTTCAGGTATCAGGGAGATCATTTCTATCAGACAGAATCAAGCAAGCATAGAAGCAAGACAATGAGTTGCAGAAAAAGGTAAAGATGGTTCAGAAGGGTACGTTGCCAGAATTCAACATTGATAATGATTGCGTTTTGAGATTTGTAAGGAGATTGTGTGTGCCTTGTGATTCAGAGTTGAAGAGAGAGTTGTTATGTGAAGCTCATAGTTCTCCGTTTTCAGTTCTTCCTGGCAGTACTAAGATGTATAGAGATCTTAGAGAGTATTACTAGTGGGATGGAATGAAAAGAGATATTACTGATTTTACTATGAAGTGTTTGACTAGTCAACAGGTTAAAGCAGAGTGGCAGTTACCGAAAGGGATGCTTCATCCTTTACCAGTGACAGAGTGGAAATGGGAGAATATATTCATGGACTTTGTTGTGGGATTACCGAAGACATCTCAAGTTAATAATGCAATCTGGGTTATTATTGATCGCTTGACCAAATATTCTCATTTCCTTGTTATACGAGATAATTTTTCCCTAGATCAACTTTCCCATTTGTATCTTAAAGTGATAGCCAGGTTACATGGAGTTCCTCTCTCCATTGTATCTGACCGTGATCCCAGGTTAACTTCTAACTTTTGGAAAGGCCTTTAGAAGTCATTAGGTACTGAATTTAATTTTAGTACAGCTTTTCATCCTCAATCAGATGGGAAGTCAGAACGAACGATCTAGACTTTAGAGGATATGCTACCTGCTTGTTGGATGGATTATCAGGGAAGTTGGGACCAACTTCTTCCTTTGGTTGAGTTTTCTTATATTAACAGTTTTAATTCCATTATACAGATGGCACCATTTCTATCATTATAGGGGAAGCGGTGTCGAACTCCATCTTTCTGGGATGAAGTGGGTGAAAGGAAGTTGATGGGACCAGAATTGGTAGAAGAGTTGGTAGAAAAAGTTCAGATGATACAGAAACACATGAGAACAGCTCAGAGCAATCAGAAGAGTGATGCGGACAATAGGAGGAAGGTTCTCTCTTTTGAGGTAGGTGATCATTTTTTTCTCAAAGTATCACCATGGAAAAGTGTGATGCGATTTGGTAAGAAAGGAAAGTTGAGTCCAAGGATCATTGGACCATATGAAATTTTAGAGAGAGTTGGATCAGTTTCTTACTGAGTGGCTTTACCTCCGAGTTTATCTCAGGTACACATTGTTTTTCATGTTTCGATGTTGAGAAAGTATATGCCAGATCCATCTCATGTATTGAGTCCAGAGGTAGTTCAGCTGGAATTGAAACTTTCTTATGAGGAACAACTGGTCCAGATTCTTGACCACAAGGAGAAAGTGTTACGGAATAAGGTGATTCATCAGGTAAAGGTTTTGTGGAAAATCGACATGGTTGAAGAGGCAACATGAGAATCTGAAAATTCAATCAGGGCTAAATACCCCAACTTATTCGATAAGTAAATAAATTGCGGGGATGAAATTTTCTAAAGGGGTGAAGGATGTAACATCCCAAGTAAGTAATGAATAATATATATTTTTATCTATGTCTATTAATGAATTAGATAGTGTTTTAGAGGCTTAAAATGAGAATAAATCCAATTTTAAGCATCGAATACAATAATATTTTTAAAAGATTGTTTTACTACCTTTTGATGGAAAACCATATTTTAAATCTATATTTTGAGAATTTTATAAGAATTATTTGTCAAAATAAACATATTCTTTATGATTGGGACATCAAAATTTACATTGTGTGAATTTTTGGTATTTTTCCGATAAAGTTCATTTTTTTAATGAATAGTGAAAAATGTTGTATTTTAAATCAAAACCTATTTTTAATATAATTTTTTTATATGATTAGATTATATTTTGAATTGGTTTTAAAGTTAAATTAGAATATATTTTTATGATTTAATCCAATAGTGGCCGTTGGAATTAATTTCACTTTGAAATTGGACTTAAACTAGTGTCAAACTTTTGATACTTATTATTTCATAAAAACACGCTATTTGCTCTGACAGTGGGAATTAATTATTAAATTAATTAATGGAACTTATATGTTTTGAATTTTGAAAAATAGACATCATTTTTGAATTCGGAATATCAAATAATCTTTAGTGTAATGTTTTGGTTTTTTTCTTGAAAACTTCAATTTTTGATGAAGAGTGAAACCACTAAGTGGTACTTATAAAAACTGATTTTTCATTTAAATTAAATTTTACCACCTCTATTGTTTGTTTTTCAAAAAACCTACATACATTTTTGTCATTAATAATTAATATGTGGTTCAATGGGATTAAATTTTTTTTGTGATTAGTAACTTTTATGTTTTTAATCGCGATTAGAGGTAATTAGTGTAATTTAAGGTAAGAATAATGTTTTAATAATATGAGATGAGCTTGACACATGTCCTAACGTTATTTTATATGTCATGGACTACCAAGAGAATCTATGGGTCAACTTGGGGACCCCATGGAGCCACTTTGGTAGGAAAATGACATTAATATCTTTTTATTTAATGTTAAAAAAATGACACAAACATGAGTTGTTTTACTAAAACATTTTTTACATGGGGTTATACAAGTCATATTTTTGACTGTAAATAGTAATTGGGAATATAAAACGATTTACTACGTCATAGTATTTGTTTTATAATTTTTAGACATTAAATAAATTAAATTATTTATGACACCATGATGATGCAGCGATTACGTCATTATTTAATGATTTAAATAAAATGAAATGATAATGTAAAATCTATGACCTAAACATGTCCAAAACTTTTTTAATGGGTGTATTTTGAACCCTTATCACCTTATCCTAGAATTATATCAATGTGGTACCTTTAAAATCCGAAAATCATTTTAAAATAATGTAACATTTCTTTACTTTCCAAGAGGGCCCCTCCTCTCCTCTTATAAAAGGATCCCACCTCTACCTCCTTACCCACACTTCCAAAGCCTTTGTCTCAGCCAAACCCTGCACATTGTGTCTCTCCACAAACCTCTATAACTCTTAGAAGCCTCACATTGGGAAGAAGTCTTCCCAAGGAAGCCTTTGAATTCAAATAAAAAAAGAGTTACCTGATTAAAAGGTAGTGTCTTCTCTTGTGTTCTTATGTTTTATTTTGATTCTCCAACCCCCTAAACTCTTTTTATTAATTTATTTTGTAACAAAACCAGTATCTTCCATATACTAGGATGTTGTTAAAATTAGTATTCAAGCTACACTTACACAAACCTACATCTAATGGTTAATGAACATGTTGTTTCCGTGGATGGCGAATTTCTGCTTTACGAAACGATGATTGTTCAACACTCATATATCACCTTCAAAGGTGACCATTAAGATGTCACTATATTTATATATTATATATAATATGTTTATTTTTTACTTAATCTTCTGTATTTTTCATTTATGGAATATCTTTATTGTTACCATTATGAGTAAACGCGATATCTTCATTTTAGGAAGTACGGACTACCGCCCCCTCAAAGTGATTTGATTCGTTAATACCATATGTGGTACGTATAAAGGATATATTTAATGATATTATATATGATACCATACTAGAATTAAAATACTATTATGTATAATTATGTTTTATTTCCATAAAATATGAAATATAAATGAAAGTAGCGTTCATGCGTACGTACGGCTTACCATCTCCATGATCGGTGCATTTCATTTCATACCTCTAAACGTTGTGTAATATTATAAATGCTTGTATATACTGGATATATATGATATATATGATATATACATCATGAGTATAACTCTGGATATAATGGATACATGAACAAATTGTAATTATAAAGAGCATATTTTGACTCAAGTACCAATGATCGTTAAAACGACCGTTATTAACTAAAATAATTACATTGTGTTCATGACATGGTAATAAGTGATATAAAAGGAATAATGAACATCAAAAAGGTTCTTAAGAAAGTAGAAATTAACTCAAGTTTATTATTCAGGATATTAAAGAACGATCAAGTCATGTCGGATATGAGGTATGGGAATTCGTCTCATTCTCCATTCATTGAGACATATTTTGTTTCATAAAAAACCTACTTTTATACGGTGTATAAACCCCTTTGACTTTTACGTTTAATCAAAAGGAATATTTTTTATACGAAGCGTTTACTAAACGACAAAAGGAAATGTTTTTTTTGTTGTACGTATGCGGCGATAATGACTTATCCGCCGCCGTGACCATTATTTGAGTTTCAGCTTCCTCTACAAGCCATACCTTTTTTAAAATGAAATATAAATACCATGTTTTACTTTTCTTTTATTTTTGATATTGAAAATGGTTTTTATAATGTTTTTATTATATCAATGTTTTGTATTGATATCTTGTGATTGAAATGTGGAAATGTTATGTTTCCTTTATGCATGTTTTATGTGATACGATTTTGTTATGGTTCTTGGGTATTGTAATGAAGACGGGTGGTTCCGTGATAAACTAAGGGCGGGTGAGCCCGATATAGCTATTCAATGCATTGGGTAACGTGAAGGAGTGAATCTTTAAGGTTTCTCCGAAGAGATTTAGGGAATATATTGTGATGAGTATTCCAAACGTAACCAAGAGGGTTACTCCCTACGTAAGAATGTTATGAATGCCTCAAGTTACCTTTATGTATTATGATTTATTTGATTTATTCATGATTTGAGGAGGTATGTTAAAGTGCCTATGTTTTATGGGTAAAGTATGATTTCATTCTTATGTATATATGAACTCATGTTTCCTTTCCATATTTTTATATCCCTTACTGATCTTTTTATGCTCATCCCATGTTTTTGAAATGATTTTCACGGGTCAAGGTAAAGGTACATGATATGATGATAGTGTCAAGGTAGTGTCATGAAAGAATCCATGTTTTATTTTAAATTTGTTTCCGTTGATGGAAAAAATGAATACTATCTTTATGTAACCACATTGTTTAAATGTGGAAGGTAATGAAAGCTTTATGATCTAATTCTCTAAAACTCTAAACCTAAAAAGATCCTTAATGTGTAATCTTTTAATAACCCAAGATTATGTAAGGTTTAAGGCTGGAGCCTTATATATTGTCAATATTTTCATGCATCCAGTGATAGAGTTATTTGAAAATGAATGTTCACAAAATTAAATGATTCCAAAAGAGTCTTAAGAGATTTCAAAATAGGGTAATTTATTATTCATTTAGTGGATTAGATATTTGTGTTTATGATATTGAAATTATTCTATTTTCATGTTTCATTTAAAATTAACATAGTAACATGTTAAAAAGTAATGGATGTCAAGCCATAATGGAAATATTTATTCTTATTAGGCTCATAGGGTTATTGAATTATTACATCAGGGAGGTGGTTATAAAAAAATCATATTTCTTTTGAGTGATTTTTGTATCATGAACATACTTATATTCACAATGTATTTAAGAAAAGGATATTCTAATAATCGGATATAAATTTCTAATAATATTTCCACAAACCTTCTTCGACTCAATTTGTTACTTAATATTTAATTTTTTTATAATGATAAATGTGTATGGAAAATAAAATCCCAAAATTTATACACATTCGAGATATATCGGCAAAATAAATTGTAGATGATTGTGTGTTATAAACCAGTAGTTGAAGAGTTAAATTTTAATGCATAATAGCATAATTAGATATCATTTTTCTTATCTCATTATTTTAAATTTGAGAATACATCATAACATAAAAAATTGAATTTTAATGATGGAAATGTTAAACATTTCCTATGTTATATATAGTCATGTTTTAATCCATATGTACTTGGTTTTGAGGATCATAAGAAACAATAGAATTAAGATGATGTACCATGAACATATCATACATATTTAATACTCAATTATGAAAAATATCATGATATATTGAGTAAGTATTAAATTTCATTTTTTCAAAAAATTAATAATGAAAATTTCATTTACATTATTTTTAGATTATATGAGGATCATATCCAAATGAAATTAACAGAAATTACCCAGGATATTCTTGAATAACTTTGAAACTTAATTTTATCTTCTAGTAACAATGATTTTTGAAATAATATTTTACAATAAATCACATGAAATAGTTTTTTATTTTATGTGTTATTAATAATAATTTTATTTATACAGATATTTTGAACAGAAGGAAATCTTTTCAAGATTGTTTATTATAGAGGTTAACATTTTCTGCAATTGAATTGTATCAGGTACAATGTCCCCTGATGGTCCACAAATGGTTTATTAATGTAACCATAAACAGCCAATGACTATCAAATCAATTATTTATGGACATTTTTTTCAATGGAATGTGTTTTTTGGATGATTATTTTAGTGACACTTAAGAGTTCACATTGGTCGATAAGATAGGAATTTGTGCTCATCAATCAATTTTAGGGTGAATTATTTCATATTCCAAGACACACATATAGATTTTAACAATGTGCATATGTTCTTGAATTTTTGTTTCATTCCCAAGCATCATTCCTTTAATTATTATGGGTTCACCCGATCAATTAGAGGTACTAATGGGTTGAGAATCATCTTTATTTATATGAGGTTCTCTCTAAATAAAGATTTTGGTATGTATCTGAGTTTCCAAATGAATTTTAACCATTTTTTTGGATTTTTTTAGTAACTCAGTTTTCATTTTATGAGACATACTAATTTAATCCCCACAATGAGACACTCTGAGGTTTATCTTTATCCAGGGGTATGGGGTTTGTTTTGATGTTGGGATTGTACCCAGAAGATTGGATTCCTACATATCCTCCTGAGAGGAATCAAAACCTAGGTAGTTCTTTGTCACATGACTTGACGCATCACCTTTAAAGTCGTGTGATGAGGACAAAATCATGCAGTTTGACATCTGGTGGCGATGATGTCCAGGTGGGAGATGCCTAGTAAACAATTAATATGGTACTTACTGTAATGTTTCCTCATTATCCCCAAAAGTGATGTGGTCTTCATGGGTGGGTATAACCCTACCCGGGATATCCCCGAGTAACATTGTGGTGGATTTGATAATTGTATTTTGACCTCAAGAAGGCCTCCTACATATCTCATTTCGTTGGGAAAAAAAGCCCATGTGGTTCAAAAACTCATGAAGGTAAATGTCAAACATATGAGGACAAGAGTGTACCGATATGGGAAAGATGTGATGGATGAGATAAGTGAGGTATCGTGGTAGAACCTTAGGGAGATTTTCTACAAATCCTAATTAACTAGGAAGAAATGTCCATTTAGTTCTGGAAATTGTGTCTTATGTAGGGGATCATTCCTGTTAATGGGGCTTGATTGGGGAATACAACGAATATGTGGTCCATGGGAATTGCAGACTGTGGTGGGGGATTACATCTAGGGATATGGCCCATGTTAATTTTGTGGTCATGGAGATTTCATGATCGCCACTATCTTTTATCCCATGTGAGTCATTATTGGTATGAAAAACAAGAGAAATCATTATATATAATAATCATGCAACCCTCTAGATCCCAAAGGTAGAGAGATAAGGGATTTGAGTGTGCCTATTTCCTCTCTTGTTTTCATATCTAGGAATGTCACTTTTCTATATCTAAAAATATTTGAACCAGGAAGTATCTGAGAAGTAAATAGGAGGAAGATTATCATTACTGGTAAAAAAAGAAAGATACATAACTTTGTTGGAGTGACATGTTTAATTTCATATGTGGTATACTATTGTTTAATGTTATATAGCATGAATGATTGAATCACAGATTAATTTCTTGTTTTAGTGACAATGAAAAAACAATTAATTGTCATGTTGTAAGAAATAAAACCAAAATGATTAATGTCATAGGGATAGGATGAGTTCCATACAATTTAACATCATGTGATAAAGATGATAAATCAATGTTTAATGGTATAGTGTGGGATCACATGCTATATAATACAAGAATATCTAGAGGCTTACTAGGTAGGTATGTTCTTAAAATACCTTGAACATGTTATTGAAGGAATGTATATACATTGACTCTTGGGATTCTTGGATCAAGAGAAATGATATGTTGCATAGAAGTCATTGGGGAGTATGTAGGAAATAAAATCATCACCTCGGGATGAATTTGTCACAGTGTGATGGGCCTTTCATGTGAAGAAAAAGTTGAGACACTTTTTAATTTTGTGCATAGTCAACCAAATGTGTCCTTAGAAAATTGTACGTCCATTTTCCATTATCGAGGAGGTTTATGAAGATCTGAAATAACCCGAGACATTGAGATTGATGAATATAGAAGATGGGTAAGGGCATGCAAGAAACATTAATAACACATTTTCTCATGATGTTTTGAATAAACCTTGCACAAGTGGTAGGTGATTGGGTTTTAGGAGTTTCAAGATTATTTCGTGTAGTGGTATAGTTGGGACAGATGTTTGGGCAGTATAATGGTGCTACAAAAAATGATGTCGACTCAGCCTGAAATGTTCATGGATCGACTATCTATTTATCATAGTGTTAGGTGATGGTAGACAAGGGATGATAATAGTGGTCTGAGACCATTTTCCAAAGAGTGTCTGTTGGGGCACACCCCCATGGTATAGACCAGTGTGCGTGAATAGTTTTTAAATATAAGAGATGACCGAATAGGGGCTAGCTGCAATGGATCATCCACAGATTGTGTCTAGAATCCATATAGAATTGTTTTTAATGGAAATTTGAATGATTTCCTATGATTGATTCAAAATTCATAGGAGCATTCGTGAAGGATTTTCTGTATAAGATCTAGCTGCAATGGGGTTCCCATGGAGTATTTTTTGTAATGTGTTTCCCATGAGGCATCATCCATAAAGGGAAGTTTGTGAAGGGGAATCCATGAAGTGTAGTTCGTGTATGGGGTCTTCTAAAAATAAATTGTTTCCTTTTATGGTTTCATAAATTAACAACACCAATTCAAAAATGACATTACCATCACATATTATCTTCTACAGAGGGTCTTTTACACGCAGTTCATGGTACGGAGTCTGTGAATTCCTTGAGCTGTGGGAGAGATTTCTCTCAGTTACTCTATATTTTTCATTGTGATTCATACTGTGTTTTACCCATTTTCACATGTTTTCTCTTAGTCTCCAATATATTCTTTTTATATTAGTTAATATTGTGCAACATAGCATCTTTTTTCAGAGCCCACAACCAACTTTATTTCTGTGGTGCCCTTCTTGGACGCTGTCGATGCCCCCTCACCCCACAAACTACTTATTCTGTAGGGTATCATAATGTATTGAAGAATAAATCACCACCTCTTTTCCAAAAAAATAGCTTTAGTTGTGGGCCATATTCCACCATCATCGTCCTATGAACTTACACTATTCAAATATTATTCTAGAAGTTGCGGGCCACAATGCGGATTAGAGGTCTGCAAAGGGATTTTCCTATTACGGTATTGATTATTCTATGATTTTTTTTCTTCAATATTCATTTGGATTTTATTTTAATACTTTTCCAAGATTTATGAAATTTTATTCACCTTGAATGTTGAATTTTTAGGACCCAACAAATTCCCCCCATTAAATTAGTCAATTACCAACATGAGGAGGAGGTTATTTTGATGTCGAATAGGTCTAAATGAGAATGAAAAGACAAATATCGCTCATAAATTATTCGAATCCTTTGTAAAAAAACGTGAATAGTTTTACTTTTGATACGATTAACTAGAAAAAACCTTCAAATCATGTTCCTTTTCAGTTATTACACGCTTTTTTTCCTAAACACAAATTGGCATCGACATATCGGGTATAACCAAAAATCTTCATGGACCTCCATTTATGGGTTTATGACCTAACAAGATTTCTGTATCTTTTTTCTTATATCTCATGTTTCTAGATATTTTTTCTAAAACATACAATGTGTATGTTTAGTGACTCGATACTCACAATTGGTCCAAGGTTCCCGTTGGTGATTTTCTAACCTAGAGAGTCTTGGGTCTCATTCCATGGGTAGTTAAAGACTATAAAAACACACTTTCATTACTAATTATTTATTTATAACATCATTGACCATGCCTTATGTTTTAGTTTGAATAGTTTTGACTAAGGATAATATTTTAAGTCAACACAGCTGATTATATTTACGGGGTAAGGGCCCCAATTAGGACTCATTGACCAAATATGTCTCAAAATTATTCACACATAAATGAAGTATTTTTATTAACCATATCATTGTTTATTGAGGATATAAAACATTATATGAGGCATGGAAGCAATGGGGCATAGGGAAGTAGGGAAATCTTCTCTTGAGGATGAATTTTCCTTGGAATAATAAGACCAATTTGAACATTTGGGTGATATATACAGAGCCAACAGGTTATTGGATGGATAGTCAATCAATTGAATCATCAAGGCACTAACCTTTCATTTATTATGGCCACATAATTTTATGTGAATTTGGATTTCAAAAAACCCCATGAGTGTCTTGTCAAAGGAGAGTGGTCTGAAAATAATTAGAGTGTTTGTATCAATTGTAATAGTGAATGGGACACCACTCTTACACATATTTAGCTAGTGAAATGGGGGGATGAAATATGGTGCAGTTTAGTTTCATGAAACTGGTAAATTTGGGACATATGGTTTAAAGTTGTTGTTCTCTATTAAAGGGTATATACCATTTTTCCTTTAATATGGTACTATTAATAGGTATGTTCTATCATTATAATGAATAAAACGTGAGAAAATATATAAATTTTAATCTAGGGGGTTTTGAAACAAGAAAGTGTGGTCGGATATGAACAACATATAAGCATACATTGGTAAGAGAATCCTCTACTTGGAATGAATTTAACTTTCATTTATAGGCCTTTTTTATCATGATATGTAGATACATATGTGCATTTTGTTCGTTGTTAATCAAAGGTGTGCCCTAGACACGGATCTACCAATTCTAACGGTCAGGGTTGATTATATAGATTTATAAAATTCTAAAAATAGTGTTTTATTTGAGAAAATGGAGTTCTTGAACATAATAGAGTCATTTTGAGCTGTAATTTCAAGGAAAAGGGTAGATTCATTTTCACTACATAGGTGTAATAAGGTTCCCCATGTACATCTAAACCATTAGTAAGAAAGAGGGGGAATTTTTATTTCATGTCTAAAATTGAGTTATGATATTCATGTGTCACTAGGTATTTTTTGATTATAGAAATCATGTTGGGCATTGTTCTCTTATTGTTTCTTCATATAGAGATACGATTCTGACATAGGAGTAGAGCATTTTTATCTCTTATATAGGCTCACCCATGAAGAAGGAAATATATTAGATCTTCCCCAGAAGATTTAATTCATGAATAGAAACATGGAGAAGTATTATTTAAGGTTTATAATCCAAATGATTAACATTCTGTGTCATTAATCATGTAGTTTTAATGTCATTAAATTTGACATTGACCAAAAATCCCCAAATAACTGGAGTATAATTGGATGAGGATGTCCCGACATGTCCTATACCTAAGTAGTAATGAAAGTGTACACCATCATTGTGCAGAATCATATAGGGTGAAAGGATATGGATCATAGAATCCATTGGGTGTATAAAAGTAGGAAAGGCCTCTGTTTAGGAAGAATTTTCCTTTGGTTGCAATGCCTTTTTGGTCCAAAAATTATATAGAGCCATCTGGACATTTTGTTTATAATCATACAATGGTGTCCTCAAGACATTGACCATCCATTCTTCTTGAATATGGAATTTTTATGATATTAAATTACTAAAATCATGGAGTTTTGAGAAATGAAATAATATTTTTGGAAATTTTATAAACATTCATGTTGTGTATACCTTTGGAGATAGAAATTTCTTATATAGATCATAATTCATTGTTAGGTAGGTAAGCTTGATCAAATTGATAGAGCTGGCCATGGGTTCAAATATTAGGGAACCTTGAAGTTAGTCCCTTTTTAAATCGTTGTTCCTTACATATGGGGAGGGGAATCCACTATTGTGGTCCCTAATCCCATAGGAGTAGTGCTAGATTGTGAGAAATTGGGGATGAAAATGGTTTAGTCCACCACCTAGGGATGGCATGATAACAGAATGAATTATTTTTTTATTTGGGGCACCTAGACCAAAATTAATGTCCATACATTGCTATGTATCACATATATACATATATTAAGAAACATGTAACTCCATAAAACAACATGGTGTTTGACCGGTGTTGGGGATAATGGCTTCTCAAGTTACAACACTATGATTTTCTGTAGATTAATATCACACTATAATGACATTATATTATGATGTTTAATGAATACTATTTGGAAAAATTCTGTACAGTTTCATATCATTTGGAATGGAAAATTATACCTTGAAATTTATCTTTGTGGGTGAGGATGGGACGGACCCATCATGAATGAGGGTAAATGTTCTTATAAATTAGATGGGCCTACATATAGTGGTTATTTGGGAATCCCGTAATTGGATTTATCTTTCATGTGGGAGAGGGGATATTTTTATGTGTTCCAACATCGTGTCTGGGTCATAGGATCAGAGTGTAACTATGTATCCAACCTCGGTGGGAATCAAGCAAAACATAGTTCTAAGACATATCACGTTGGGTGACCAAGGTTGGAGGAAATGTCCTCCCATCCGAGAAAACTATTTTTCTATGAAATTTAGGATAATAAATAAAGGAAAATGTGGTCATGTAGTTTAACATCAAGAGGTGAGTACAAATTCACTTGACATGAGGGGAAATCCAATATCTATCATATAGTTTAACGTATTGTGGTTAATGACTTTTAGGCATGCATTTTAATTTTATGTAGTCATGATGTACTGGCTATGCAGTATATTTTCATGTGTTTATGATGAACTTTCATAGAAACCATGAGTAAATATGGAGAATTGGGGTGGGATATTCAGGATACCCCGGACATGAGAAAGGAATAAAGTGTAAACCTTTACACTCTAGGCTCTTGGATTGGGAGAAATTATTTGAGGATTAGGATCTGTTTAGAATACAAAAGTTGGAGAACAATCTCCTGGGGGAAATTTTTCCATTGGATGGATGACCCTTTTATGGGAAACTTTTTCATGGTCATTGGTGAATTTTTTTCATAGTCAAACTATGGTTCCCTCAAGACAATAATTTTCCATTTTTAATGTCCAAATATGACCATGAAGATTCATTATTTCCTAGGTCATGGAGTTGGATATAGTGAAATGGTATTTCCTAGTATGCTGAAAATGTCACAACTATAATTATATGTGAAATATGGAATCCCCTTCTTAGATCTAACTCTAACGTAGTTGGGCATGGTCCTTGTAAAAGTCCTAATTATATGAATCATGGTTTAGTCACTATGGGACAAATTTTCTTTGAAGTGATAGAGACTGGGTGCATTTTTTTATTCAATTTCACAATGCTGGACTGGATCATAATATAGGAGAATCACTATGTATATCATTATAAAGGGAATTAATCCACACTTAGTTCATGAGGTATAATGAATTTTAATTTCATGGATTGAGGAATTTTGGATCCCCGACATTGATAGGAGAACATTAACATTCCTTTTAAGGTATATACACATGGACTCTAACAACCATACTATGGATTGGTTATATATGACCATGTGAGGAATTCCCTATCAAACCAATAATCTCATGCAAGAAGTGCTTGGTGTGAGAATCATGGGATATCATAGGTGTATTCATCAACATAGGGTTAACACAACCAAGGATATAGGCATTTTATTTTTTTGGTCAATTATCACAGATGGGCCCAGATTTGGAAATCTTGGAGCCACAATACCTCTAATTAGAAAACAATTAAGACATATTTCTATGAATTCCCATCTTCTAATCTACCCCATAAATAATTTAGGAAAATTTTTTATGTTGGTTGGACAAGGATGTAGAATATAGAAGTCGTCACATATTGAATGGGGGAATGAATCAATCCACATGTAGTTCAAGAAACTGGCCTCCCGGTAGAAGTTTGTTTCATACATAGGTATATGGGATTTTTTTTCTATTAATGAATAGAGGTTGGGCTCAATTATGTAAAATTTGAACATCAATATATATACTATGAAAGAATTAATCAAGACATAAATAGTTCTATAAATAGTTTCCCTAGATAGGCTTGGTCCATACATAATGAGAGGGTAATTTTTTATTTCTTTTAATCAATGGATGGTTGGCCCAAGGATGTAAAATGTGGGCATGACTGGATATCCTATGATGGTTGTAATCAAGGAACTCTTAGTTCTAAAAGAAACTACTCACCAAATTCTAACCCATGCATATAGTAGGAGTATTTTTATAGATTCTTTTGTGGTGATGGGCCTGTCAGGTAGCAATACTCATTGGTTTCATGGGGATGCTCTTTATTCCTTTCATATGCTCATGTGATCTACGATCTGTGTGAGAACCAAGAAATATCAAGGGTATATATCACAATACAGAAGAAGTGGAGGGTATAATAGAAGAATTTGGAATCATATGGTGGTTTGAACATTATAAAGTATTATGGCATCACAATGTTTCCCATTGAAAAATGGGAATCAAAACATACGTAGTCTTGTGAAGAGACATCCCAATATTTGTTTACACTATACACAAAGTGGGTGGAACATTTCATGATGGTGGATGGGCCCAATACAAATGGTCTCACTTTAACTACATATCTTGCGTAAATGTAAAACATGACACACATAGTTTTGTATAAAGAGTGTTATCATGTGGATCTGGCTCTGAAATAAAAAGAATGGCATTTGTCCTTCTCCTGCATCGATCTTAGTCATTGATATTGGTAATTGATTAGAATTAAAATATCATCAATAATTTCATTGTCATGTGGTATGGATGATTCATCATGCATTTTAATGTATGGTGATTAAGACACATTTCCATGCATTTTCACATCTTGTGGTCAGGATGAAGTTATAATATAGTTTTATGTCTTGTGATCAGGTAATTTCATCTTACAGTTTAAAGTCAACAAATTAGGACGTTTTTTCATTGAAATTTAATGTCGTGTGGTCAAAATGATGTTATCATGAAGTTTTATGTCTTGCGATCAGGATGTGTTTTTCATATTTCTACATGAAATATTTCTTCAGAAACATGCATTGTTTAGAGTTTTCATATATTTTCTGTCCATTGAAATAAAAAAATAAGCTATGTTGGAGTAGAAATTATGAATGATGTATGGTCTATCCCATTTTGGATTCAATTATGGGGGTTTCATTCAAAGTATCATTAATTTTCTATTGAAAAAAACCATTTCTCAGACAAGGATATATTGAAGGAGGAACATTTTGTCAAAATCTCGTGCATTCCTCTTTTGGTAAAATTCGAAATGATTCAACGTGTGCATCCTTTTCTCAACTAGTTCATCCAAATCATTGATCCATTTTAGGGATTACCCATCAATGGATAGATTATCAGATATGGCAATGCGGAGAGAGGGTCATTAATCATTTATGGGTTGAACTCCCTCTATCCCATATAGAAATGAGTATGATGTTTCTTGAATGGTGGCATGAGTCATTATTCGGTATTCCCAAAGATCATGGAGGATCTTATTCAATGAGAATTTATTATCCTTGTATACTATACTTTATGTCATATTTTATATGGTCTTGTTGAAGGCCTCTATCTATATGTTGGCCACTGCATTGTATCATGATGAATGGTTGGTCTATATAGCATATTCTAGATACAATTTCACAAACTCAGTAGAACATAATTTAGTGTTGTTGTCCATTATTATTGTAAGAGGTATACCAAATTTTGTTATGATTTTGTCTTTAACAAAATTTCCAATACATCATTCCCTTGCCACTTTGACAAGTGCATCATTTCCCATTTGGATAAGAAGTTGGTTTATATAAGGATATACTTGAACTACTTGGATATAGTGGTAGCATATGGTTCTATGAAATCCATTATGCATAAAAAAACTTCCTATGATAACTCACCTGTGTGAAGTAACATAATGGGTTTGTGTATGAAATTATCATGAACTTGTTAGGAATTTAAATTCTTCATTAATTTAGTGCAATCTTACGTCATATTGGGGAAATAGTATGGATGCGTTTGAATTTGGTAGGAGATGTTTGATTCTTATTATTATTCCCCACCAGATCTGGTATTCACTTCCTTCATGATGGTAGTGTTCTCTTCTTTATCAATGCACCGGTGAGGAATCCCATCGAAGACCCTTTTTTAAAGAATCATTTTGGGTTTCTTCCATAGTACATAACCCAATTGATTTTCCTTCTCAGGAATTTATCCCTTCTATCCCTATCTGGGTGGATTTATCCCTAATTTTTGTAATTATCATATATGATAAATTCAATTGGTGGTAGGACCATATGGATTACTGATGATACTAATCTCAATGATTTTATCCATGTTGTCTTGAACATATTTTATGACTATATGACAGTGGTAAATGATGATGATTTTATTGTCCTGGTTTGGGTCACCTAGGGTTGTGTCTGCATTTTCTAATGCATGGGCCCATGAATTTTATGACCAGGGGACATGTGTTAATGTGGACATAGAGAGAGATTCTAACATCGATCTTAATATGTGGTCTATCAATGGGATTTTCTAATCATGCAATATATCATAATCACCAATGAATTTCTTTATGTCAAGTTCTAAGTCACATTTTATCTTCAAATGTATCAAATGAACTTAATGTGTGGGATCTTGGCCTTCAATGAGATCCAAATACTCCACTTCATTGATTTTTCACCCTTTGGATAGAAGGAAGGTGTAATGTAAGGCTTCTTTTTCTGAATATATCAGTATGAATCCTAGACGTACATTATTGATCATGGGGTCTTACATCATTTTTCATGTCAAGCTTTGGGATGAACCATCTAAATGCATATCCAATGTTTAGGAGTCAACATGAATACATCAAACCACCTCATTTGGGAATTAATCATCAAATGGATTCATTTATTCCTAGCAGAGTTCTTACATGAAATATGATAATGCCTAACCATTGAGAGATTTCTGAGTATCTTACCATATAGTGAACTGTAGCAGGATGGCTAACAACAAGGATAGGTGTCCAGTCAACATTGTATGGTTGAGAATATACCTGAGGGAGTTTCTACGAGAGACCAAATTGTCCTCATGGAGTTTTATATTGTGCATCCTATTTTTGAATTCAGATATTATGGCCATATATCTCTTCTGGATATTTGAATAATGAGTCTGAGATTTAATAATAATCTGGCTGAGACAATAAAGGTTGTCTTCATTATCTGTATTATTCTTATATGATACAACCAAAACTATCAACCATTCTACGGAAGTCACATACATAATGAATGCTATTACATCAATGGGATGTTTTAAAAATTGTGGTTTTAATATAGATTTCCTCTAATTTTTGAATGCCTCTTGAAAATCATCTGTTCATTGATAAGAAAACCTTATTTTCATTAAACTTGTGAAGGAAAAAAAATTAAATCATAGTAGGAAATAAAGCATGAAATGTATTCTAGATTACCTTGAATTCCATTTAAATAATTGAGATATCAATGATGATTAATTCGATGTAAAAACATGGCATTCTCAGGGTTCCCTTCGATGCCATGATGGCGTACGATGACATCACGGAATTTTCTTAAGGTAATGTTGAAATCACATTTCAATGGGTTCATTTTGAAACATTTTTATCATAATTTTATGACAACAAAAACAAGATATTAATTTTTTCTACATGCTATAATGATTTAACCACCAAAGAATCATCATTGAATTGGATGAAATTTCCTAGGAAGGACATGAAGATACGATTCATGGCGGGTTGATATGTGAAATCTGCATTCTTAAAACAGAAGGGCATTACCATATAGTAATATACTCTCTCTGGGCCAAAAAGGTATTTAACTATACATCTTAATACTCCATTCATATTTGGTTATATCCTGAATATTCTTCCATGAAGGAGATCGCCCGATATCTAGTAGTTTCATCCATTACTAATTTAATGATTTGGACAGGGATGTCATCTTTCAGGAAGTGCCGATTGAAATCCTTGAAATCAATGAAAACATTCTTATATAAATTATTCATTTTGATGAGGATAATAATGCACATCCTTATGAGGTATTAATCTTCTTGAATGAAACTTTCTCAAATAATATTATCTACATCAGCAAATATTTTGGGCAGTATGTGATGAGTGTGTCCTTTTGGAATCTTCTTTATAGCCATTGTGGTCTCCCGACAGGACCAGGTGTTGAGTGTTCTCCTCAGGATATAGGGATGAGTTTTTTGTATAGATATAGTTGAAAAAATATAAATTATTCATTATAAATGTGGTGTAACGTTATTTATCTTCTGAATACATGAATTCATTAATTAGAGTTGTATGAGGGTCTTCATCGGTACCCTGGTGTATTTCTATGAGTTCATTAATGGGGGTAGAGACACCCTCCTAAAATGATAGAGGTGAATCCCTGAGGTATTATTATTATTCCTCTTCAAAATACACCTTATAATCTTCTCAATTTGATGGGGAAACCTTATTTGAGATGAGCACTTCAGGATTAAAAGAAGAATCACAGTTTTGGTATTTTGAGAAGGAGGCGACTTTTTATAACACATCTAATGGATGGTGATTCTCTAGAGGTGATGGAGTGATGGTTGGAAGAGTATATATTCCTTATTTCAGGTGAGAAAACATCCTATTCTGCATCAATGTGTGATGTAGGGTTTATCTGGAGCTCTAGTGATGTATTGGGTGCATTTCTATATGAGAAGTCACCATAAATTGGGGGACTAGTGGATGTTTTCAAACTATTAGGCATGGAGTAACTAACTGAATTCCTAAGTAATGATGAATAAACATCAAAATTTGGACACATTAACATGATGTTTTTATTGGGATGAACAAATTCCTCATCACGCTTATTGAAATGGTTAGCATGGATTATTTCCAAACTTTTTGGGGCATCAACCCGGTCAATTCAATCGACTAAGGGTTTCTTCCCTTTCTACTCGTAGAATCCAACATCATTATAGTGTTACTCTCGGGATTTTAATGGTGGATTATCTAAATTAAATATCCAATTAATTTAATTAATGAAATATTTCATGCAGTAATGGTACGTTGAGGGAATCGTTGCATGTCGATGCAAGCATGGCCATCCCAGAAAGGCATTAAATGTTATATATTTCATGATCACCAGAAAATATTAATCAGATGTGAGGTTTTCAAACATGTGTTTTGAGATTGATTTGTACTAATAGATTCAACTGACTTTTCTCATATCCCAGCAGGGTTGTGGTGTAAGATGTTATTTTTTCCACATTGCAGCCCAACCGACGAAGTTTCAACAGTGGGATGATATTAGATCTAGAGCCACTATCAATAATTAATATTTGGACATCGATACCAAGTAACCAATTAGACAACTATAATTATTTGTTTCTCCTTGAATGATGGTGTCCTCATCTAGATTTGTGCAGGAGAAAGAATCATGGTATTATGTATAATTAGTCTATGTTCGATATACATGACATGTAGCCACATCAACTTCAATCCCCTTTGGGATTATAAAAGATTACACATATTCTTCCTTGAGATCTTTTTAGATATTTAGTTCATCCATGATTGATAGCCTCACCGGTATATTGTCTTTATATTTTATAAAATCACATTATTCATCTGTGGTTCGATGCTTACCATTGTTGGGATTCTCTTTTATAGGGGCTTTAAGGGCTTGATAATTGGATGTATACTGACTGATCCCCAAGAAATGAGCTTGTTGGGATTATTAACATTGTGAACATGGCAACATAGGTATTCCCACACATCATGGTAGATTAGATATTTTCTTCTTTTTTTGATGGATATTCAATTACAATTAGGATAGAATGGATAATGGTAGGGGTAGAGGAATATTCTTGTTCTTATTGGATTCACTTACGGGTTCTTCCATGAGACTCTTCAGCAATCCAGGTTTTCAATAGTGTGCAACCCATAATTTGGTTTCTGATATGGTTACATCTTCTAGGGTAACGTTGGAACTTACAAATTTTTCCTCTAGCTCTCTGATTGGTGGCAGGGAGCTCAGGTTCATAACCATATTCTTTATGGGAGAATAGACCCATTAAATGGATCACATTTATGGATCCAAGTATATATTATTCACCTAGTAGTGAACAAACATGATTATCATCTTCAGGTGTTTCTATTTGGGGGGATGGTACACCTGTCTTAAAATCTGATGGCATAAAATCAGAGATCATAAAATCAACCATTATCCATGGTGCATGTTTTTTTTATTTCAAATTATCCCCACCATTCTAGTTGAACTACTATTTGGACGATTAAACCTTTTAATATTGTGGGGGTTGTCTCAGATTTGTTGCATCAGAAACTACTACGTGAATAGTTTGTTACTTCAACTGTGTTTTGGGTATTCCATTGGATTGGTAGAATATTTTCCAAGCCATCCAAATATTGAACTACATTTTCATTTTTCTAACAACTTTTTTCACTATCCTTTATTTAGTTCAGGTGTGGAATCATATTCCACTTGTGCTGGTGGTGGTAAGAGGCTATCATACTGGATATATAACGTTTTATTCAAGTGGTATTTGAATTTAAAACACTCTTAAATCGTGTTTCCATATATTTAGTGAAATAGAAAATAATATTTATGACCATCGATACATGCCTCATCATCAATCATCGGAACTGGAATCTTGAAAAAGATTCAATTCATGGGGGATACAAAGTATCCCAATACTTTTTTATCTCGAAACTAGTAAATTTTATTCTTCTGTTCGATGAATTGATTTATCTCAGGTACCATTCACTCATCTTGTAAAATAGGCAGCATCTATTGACATCCATGGGACCTTTTGGGTTATTTTGGGCCATGGGGCTAGAGCTAGCATAGTGGGTGTCTTAAGAATAAATAAATAAAATTTAGATCTACCCACTATTTTTTCAGGGGGTAAATTGGGCTGTCTGGGACATGCGATTTGTCCATTGTAAGTAATATTCTATTAATTTTGTGATGGAAGAAAATTCATGAATCTTAGTTGAATATTTTACATGAATAAGTAGTGTTTTCAACTCATTGTGAAGAATATCTAATCACATAGAAGTAGTATCATCTTGGGGGAGCTTCATGGTCAATGATTTTGTCACTCTTTTCCTTCTATCAATGAAGTATGAGACTCTTCCAATTTCATATTGTTTTTAGTTAATGAGATTTTTGACTATTGGTTTTGGAAACTTTGAGCTGAATTGGAATATTAACGGTCGTTGGAGATCCTCCCATCCAATTATCGAATGATTTGGACAAATGTTGTAACATATGAAGGCTTAACCTTTCAAGGATCGCATGAAGCATCAATGATTTATAGCCTCCAGTTGTTTTGGGGTGCCCATCATTGGAGCATAGAAAAAAGAATAGCACATTAGAAGTTCTTTTGGGTCACTTGTTCCATTCAATACCAGTAATATGGGATTCCTAAAAAATTTCAGTGGTGGGATGTTTCTCACCCAGTATGGGTAGAGTATCCATTATAGTTTTATCAGTGTGAACCACACATTCTTAGCATCCAACTGAGCCTCTAATGACTCGATGGTGTTAATGATCCCTTGATTCATGTTCTACTAACCCTGATCTTGCGATGACATAGTAAAAAAAATATTGACTTGTTGGATCTATTGAAATTTGAGGTGGATACAAAGCCTAGTGAATATTTTATGGATTCTCTTGGATCAATTATATTTTTTTCATTATAAAATAGAAATATTAATGTTCTTCTAGGGTTGGAATCAGGTAGACTGGTTGTCTTAGTGTTGTGTTGGACAAGCATATTGGCCTTGATTCATTTTCCATGATGATCCCATGTGGCTGAGGCACACATATAGATTTTTTTGTTGAAGCTATTTATAATGAACAAATATGAATGTTTAGATTCTACATAGCATCCCAACATTGATTAGGCTTATATATTTCATTTATTCCTCATGATGAGATAATACCTCATCAATCATCATAGGTTTTTCTCATTCAGAGGATGGGTGGGTTGTATGTTGAATTTCTCTTGTTCTAATAGTTGATATGGATCCTTGAATGATGTAATGAGTGATTGATTGATTGAGTGCTCAAATTTAGGGTGGATCTTTGGTCCATGGTACTCACACCATTTGGTACACACACATATGGGTTTGGTGTGAATTGAATTCTGTGTGAAACCATCCTCTCCCTCTTCATTGGGAGTTTCAGTATTATTGATGTGGTATATTAGATTGACATCAACAATGTTCAATAATTCATAACACACTATGTTTGTCGTACGTTGTGTGGAATGGTATGATGGATTCTTGAATCCTTTGTTGGATCATATCCTTCCATTTTGGGGTCCCATTCATGTTTGTTACTGATGGATAACTCAGAGGACACCTTCATATGACACTACCACATGCCTTTTCTCTAGGTTACTTGATCCACGAAAATGGTACAAAATGGGTAACCACTCGGAATTTTTTAATTTATTGGAGAAAAAATATTGACGTCATCTACGAAAGAGGTTAATGTAAAAATTCACCCATCCCAACAGGTTGAGATGCTCCAGTTTATCTATTATTATTCCTCACCAGAAATTGGATGGTCCAATGGAGGTATTTTGTGTTAAAAATTCCCCCAGCCCTGCTATCTAGGGAGGATATCGTACTTCACTCATCATTATTTCCATTGCATCGTTCATCTTATTGTGCATTCCTATTTTGATGTGAGACTGATATACAATCATGTCTACACATGAGATATTTTTTCTGAGGACATTATGAGGGATCGATGATTAAATTCCCCCATACAATAACCCTACTGTATGTTATTGATTTCCATGATCATGAGTTTTTTTATTTCATTATCTCATCGAGACTACATCTTTTGAGACATTCCATGGACGATTCATTTTGAGCATGCCATTATTCTTGAATTGGGATTTTATTTGACTACCGTATTGGGATAATGACATTACATGATTTCACTTCCATTGGGTTCTACATGATATGTTATGGGGTGAATTGAAAAGCTCCATGTTTTCCTAATCCCTATAAATTAACACCAGATGTGGTATTGACGATAAGGAAAACACAACTAGTGCAGTGCATGGAGCCAAATAAATTTGAGATCATTCTTTTTCATTCAAGATCTTTGTTTCTGCATGGACTGAAGGGCCTCCACATCCTTTTGATTGGGAAGCTCCTCCCATATATTTTCATGGTTTACATACCGGTCATAGTGAAAAAATGAATTTTAACTAGCGTAGAGTTTTCCATATGTTAAGATGAATTTTATGCATTAATTTTTCAATCCACTCTCTTGGTATGTCAAACTAGGATGTTTTGTGGGAAAAAAATAACATGTATGTCATCCCAAGTTAATTTTTGTCTCACAAGTGACATACCCTTTTTTCATCCAGCCACTTCTCTACTTTTTCTACCAAACATGAATTCTTCTTGGTTATTTTTCCCATGTAGTTGGGCTAGTAGGATCCTCATTACTATATGAATGGAATGGGGGTAGCTCAGATGATGAGAATCTCCCCAGGACATCTTCTAGTTGATAAAGGAAGCCCCTTTTACTGAGAGAGGGTCAAACATACTTGACCCTGTCCTTCCAAGAACCACATAATTAGAGGGATTTTTTAACTAGACACTATATGAGGGGATCTTCTTATCGAGGTGAATTTTTACTATAGGGAGGACCTACAGGTTGGACCCCTTCAAGGGGAGGACATTCTAGTTGTTTTTTTCTAATTTTGGGGAGGACCTTTGTAACTAATGTAATTATATAGAGGAATACCATTAAGGATTAGTGTTTTCCTCTATGGATAATTTATATTGTGTGCATCCGTAAGAGGACCATCATGATGGACTGTAAGAACAGAAGAAAATTATATATTATTTATTTCATTGTGGGTAGGGCCTTCACAATGGTTTTCAACATGGAAATGACTACCATCATAGCTTGGTGTCTTATAGAAGAGAAAATTTATCTAGAATATACCCTAGGGAAGACCATCCATGCCAATAAATGAAAGGGGATTACCTTATTCCTATTTGATCTCATGTCCATGAGGACCAATGTTGAGACTCCCATAAAGAGATATTGTGTTATGGTTGATCATTTCGTTCCCATGAAGTAAGCCTTCATGGGTTATTTCAGAAAATCATGTTGAGAAAATGTTACCAACATTACTGGTAGAACATTCACATCTATTAATGCCACACCCAATAATATTTCATCGATTGAAAGGATCCTGATCCTATATTTATATTTTTTTAATGAATAAATAACTCTAGCTTTCATTATAGTAGTATAATGAATGTTCTATTCATTTTCCATTATCCTTTAGAGTATTTCGTTTTTGTGTTCCCTCTTGCTATAGAATGGGGTATTCTTACACTGGTAATTTCCTTCATATTTGGTCCCCTATAAGAGTTGTTCCTTTTATAATAATGGGATATTCTGAAGAGCATGTTGTGTTATAGAAAGGATATATTTCGACCCTAGAGTGGACACCATGGTGGACTAGTTTCCCCCAGTTGGAATTAGTATTTGTTCCTGTTTTGGTTATCCATCTTTCATGGAATATGGTCGAAGGCCCTCCTATATTGGATAAGGAATGAAGGTCTACTTCTGAGTGACGATATTATTTTATGGATCGGTCACCACACATGGGGAGATGATGTTGTGGAACTGAATCATTTCTTTTACCACATATTTGAATACATCATGGAAGGATTAGAGGATATAGTAAGGGATTTATATATAATCTACCCTTTTATATAAGAAGTTTTTAGATATATCTTTCGTTGGAATGGGGATATATGCCCATTATGATTTCAACGTAGGAATATTTTCTTACTCGTGTCCTCCATGTCTTTCCAGTGGGTACTAGCACTTCTATTAGGTCGGGGACTAGGAATGAGTTTTCCTCAAATTTTTGGTTGACATACTCTAGTTTATCTATCTTTTTTCCATTGTATTTTTCTTATGTTCGTTATATTTTCATGAAAAAAATTCATCTTCTCATTTTCCAATGTTTCTTCCTGATGGTATTGGTATGAATCTGGGGGAATTTGAATCTTCTTATATTTTTTCCACTACATTTGACTAGTGGATTGATATGTCGGACCATGAATTTGGATCTTTCATTTTTGATCACCATCATATTTGACTAGTGGGAATCATATTCATCAGAAAAGTCATGCACCGGATTGTAGTTGGTTATCTTATTTGGACAATGGGCTTTGAATGTGTGAGTATGGATTTTCATATACTCATAGCTGGTTGTTTTCCAATTTTAATTATGGTATTTGTGTGCATAATCATGAATTTTTATCTACATTTTATTTTCCACTTTGGTGGCATGGTGGTCTTGGTTAGCATTACCAGGAATTTTCACTTTCACGTAATGTGTTAGAACATTTAAACAGTATTATTCATCCGAGTGAGTGGGGATATCTATCAACTTATATGTTATCGTGTTATTTTCATGATCGGATTATTGTGCATGAACCAGGGTAATGACATGATCCTTGTAGTTTGATTTTCACCCTCAGTGGGCTTCTTGGGGTACTCAAGTCCGTTTGACTTCTGTAGGAGCCCACAAAGTGATATCCTCTTCTGCATAACTATATCGGGTCACATGGAGTTGTCAATGAAATCTTCCAGTATGGGAAATTGTGTGGGACCCATGTGCAGTAGGGAAAAATTCATTGGTGATGCCATCATCTACCTCCATAGGATAAGGTATATACTCATATTCATAATCAGTGTATAGCCACTTGAAACGATTTGAGACAGAAATTGGGGAAACATAGTTTTGGACTCCTATCAACTATTTAGTGGTGGAGGGTGGTGATTCTTCCACTAGAGGGCCATCCTTACTACCATAAAGTTGAGGAGAGTAACATTTTTATGGAACAACCTAATTATCATATTTCAAACCCAATGTTGACGGGACTTTGTGGGAGATGAAGTCATGTTATTTGTCGAGACCCTGGTCGCATGTGCGGTTGTTGATGCACTTGTCTAAAAAAACAATTAGGATGTCCTTTGATTGAAGGAATATCTGTGAATTTCTTGAAAAATATATGAAAGGTATCGAAAAAACCATCTTCAAATAATAATCTCTTTATCAAATTTATAATTTTTTATATTTGTTGGATCTCTTACATTTTTATGTGAATGGGGCCCATGATGGGGTAATACCGCCACCATTGATAAGGTTTCACATCGAGTTCTCCAATTTTTTGAACCTTGGGCCATTGTTTACTGATGATTGATTTAAGGGGGTTATATTTTTGTGTAATCAATTTTCGATGGTTAAATTTCCTCGTATAGTCTCCAAATGGTTTATTCATGGAGCTAGAAACAACAAACATCTCTCACATCAATGATTTATATACATACTTTTAAAAGGAATGCATTCGTCAGATTAGTAGGCCAATGACGCTTATGGACTCACATTGGTTTATAGGATGGTATCTTAGGATTATCAAACCCATTTTGGGGGAACAATTTCCGATTATTGGGAACCACTAAATATTTATGCCATGATCACGTGTTCATGAATCTGTGGATCAGTAAAAATCATTTTTCTACTGAATAATCTCAAGTCGCAAGATCATTATGTGGTATGCATTGGTCTATAATAATTTGTTTCTATATAAAGACCTCAATCAATTATGATAAATATATTTATCCGAGTTTTTTCATCAACGTTACCCTTTTGTTAATAGGTCAGTAATTCCATCGTCATTTGTTAAGATAAATCAAATTTATGCCTCATAATGAAGCACTCTGGACAATATAATCATCTAGGGGTCATGAGAATTGTTTCATTGTTAGAATGGGAACCATGACATGGGATTCCTACTAATCATCATGATATGAATCAGAACCCATGTAGTTTGGTGTAACATAAATAGACACATCACCGTTTATGGTCATGATAAAAGGACCTAACCATGCAGTTTAACATTATATTGAGAGGAAATCCCAGAGGAATGTACATAGTCAATCATTAATTCGAGACTTATGCTGATGCAGCCTAAGTTGCCCCAAAAGAGATGTTCTCTTCTTTTGTGGGTATAAACATACTACGGATGTGCCCAAAGAACATTTATGTGTATTTTAGATATGGATTTTTTTTCATGGAGGCCTCCTATATATATTAGATATTTTTTAATTAACGACAACATGTTTCAGAAACTCGTGTTAATTACTGTCATTTAGTGAGGAAGAGATTTATCTGATAAGAAAATTAATGGATGAACAAGATAAGTGGTGTATTGGTCTTCATCCCCTTTGATTTTACCTGCATATCCAATTTTTAGGGGATCCAATTTAAATGTAGTTTTTAATGCATTGTCTTATTCATGAGAGCTTCTCATTAAGGGGGAATGATTGGTTATTAAACTGAATAGGTGGCCCATATGGATTAGGGATTTTCATTGGATATTACATCTAGGTAGAAGGCCCATGTTAATATTGGGTTCACATAGATGTCATGATATCCACTAATCTCTTTGATTGAATTAGTCATTATCGATGGGAGAAACTAGAGAATGAAGTACATGTAATGATCATTCAACCCCCCTACCATATGCTATGTATGGTGTTGGTGTCCTAAGGTGGGGGGGGGGGGGAACTGCGGCATTGCTTGATCCCATTTCCTCTTTTATTTTCATATCAAGGATAGTCACATTTGAAAAGCTATATGGATATGTCCCAGGCTAGGGTGAAGAGGAAAATATGAGGAAGTGTTTTGTCTCCTGTAAGAAAATATAGGGTATTAACATATTGGGATTGTTATGTTGAATGTCATATAGGGTATACTATAGTTGAAATTCATATAGCATAGACGATGGCGTCGTAGTTTAAAGTCATCTTAAAGGGACTATGACATCATTGATTAATGTCATTTTATAGGACTAATAGCATATTATTTAATATCGTGTGTCCATGATAAGTTCTATATAGTTTAACAACATGTGGTCAGGATGATAACTCATATTTTATGGCCATGTATTTTCGACAACATATTATAGAATCCATGATTAACTAGAGGATAACAGGTCAGGGATGTTCGATCATTCCATGATCATGAGAGGGAATGAATTTATAATCCATGATATTTGGGGTTCTTGGATCAAGTGAAGTGATACGAGTCACAGATGCGATTTGGGTGTATGGAGGTAGGAAAATCCACTCCTGATAAAGATTTTTTCTCTTGTTGATTGGTATTTTTTGTTGGAAACTTTTGGAGAGCCCCAAGGGAATTTTTTCCATAGTCGAGGAAAAGTGTTCTTGGGACACTGGCCTTCTATTTTTGATGGACGGGGAGGTTTATTAAGATCTAAAAGTTCCCATGACATAGTGTTTTAGGGACACAAAAGATGTTTCCCTTCAGGTATGCATATTTTAAACCATGATTTTCAATGAATTTCTAAATCAATCTAACATATGAGGCAGTTCATGGGGTATTAGGAGTCTCCAAAGGAGTAGGTTCACTCATGGTATTTGAACGGATGGATGTTGGGGCATCATAGGGCTGAAAAAAATATCGCCGACCTTGTCTAAAAGGTTTATGATATGACTCTCCATTTTTAATTGGGTTAATGACAGTAGCTAAGGGACCATCCCCGAGGTCTTGACCACATGTCAATAATGTTCCTATGTGGGGGTGTGGGAGTTCATCCCCAATGGTATAGAGTGATGGTTAGGAAAAATGATTCCACATATGAGCTAACCATGTAGAAGATATATGCAAAATATCAAATTTATAAAAGTATCCAGTTAGTGGTATCTGCATATGAGTGTCCACACCGAAGAGTCTTCATAAGAGCATCTCTATATGAGATTTGAATGATTTTCTATGGATGATTAATCCTCATAAGAGTGTCTTTGAATGGTTGGAAATAATGGATATGGACGCAATGGGGAACACACAAACTATTTTTAGTAATGTGTTGACCACAAGTAATAATCTGTGAATGGCATTCCATGGTGGAGAAACTGCAAAGAGTGTTCTGTGTAGGGAGACTTTTGCGAACGAATTTTATTCCTTCTGTGTTTTCATAAATTGTTTACCTAAATTTGAAATTGAAATTTTTTTTCTACATATTATATTCTATGGGGGGTCTTCAACATATAGATTTCAAGGTGGAGTCTTCAAATTGATTCAGTTGCAGGAGATAATTCTTCATCACCCTCTATATATTTCTCCATTTTCAGCCTATTTTTCACCTAATTTTTTTTGTTATCTCTCGGGATCGCATATTGGGTTTTTATATAGTGTAATAATGATACATAAAACGTCATTTACAGGAACCCATGATGGTCTTAGTCAGCGGGTGTCCTTCCTTTACATAGGCGATGCCACCTCTCCCCAAGAACTGCAGAGTCTTAGGGGGTATTTATTTGCAGAGGTGTAAATCACCACCTCCATTCAACAAGAGATAGTTATGTTTGTGGATCCTAGTCCTCCATCTTCATCCTGCAAGCTTACTTAGTTCACCAATTCTTCGCAAACCCACAGACTGCCACACAGATCGTGGGTCCGCAAAGGGATTTTCCCATCACATCATTTCTTCTTCCATTTAATATTATTCATCAATATTTAGCACAATTTTATTTGTAACATTTTCTGAGTATTATATAATTTTAGTCAACGTGGATGTGGAATTTCTAGGACCCAATAACTTGTATCACAACATGGAAATAGAGTTTATAATTTATTGTGTTCATGTGTTATCTATCATTAAAATTGATCAAATCTTATAATTTTTTGAGGTTAATGGAAGTATATTTAATACTGATACATATGATGGATAAAAAAATAAATGAATTTTTTTTAATGAATATCATAAAAAAGAATGTGACGTTGAATTTTATGGACTGATAGATGAAATATTTTAGTTATGTAATCTAAGAAAGAATTACATAACAATTTTTATTTTTCCTTTGATGAATATTGATCATGGGTTGTGTTTTAAACCACTCAATGAGATCAATTATGTTAAATATGAAATTAATATTATAGTAACGTAATAATATTTGAGGGAATATCTGGGACATCATGGTTATTTTCAATATTAATGTATTTCATTGGGAGAGTTAAATAACCAGATGAGTGTAATAAAAATGATATATAATAATAGTTTGATTATGGAAAATGAATGTGATACAGTTTAAGGTCAAGATATTCTAAATTTTCAATAATCATTTAAAAATATATCTCTTAATTGAAGTGATATAGATATTGAGGATGATACCCATAAATTAGGTGCTGATGGTGTTAATAATGTTGATGATGTAACCCATAACATTGGAATTTCAAGTGATGATGATATTTAGGCTCCTATGGAAATTGATTCTATTAACATGGATTATGAAGACATTAACACTAATGAAGATAAAAATAATGATTATTATGAATATGAATATGTATAACGATATATTATTTGTTCCAAAACATATTTATTAAATATATATTTTTCAAATAATTATTCATAATTATTCATTGGTAAAATATTTTTATAATTGTTTATTCCAAAATATGGTTCTATAATTTTAAAATTATATTTTTTTTTCATAAAAAAAAATTCATTTATAAATATATATATTTGGTTCAAATGGATGGAGGGAATTATGTTGTCTTGATATGTGTCTCTATTGATGATATGGAACTTGGTAATGATGTTACGAATTTTTTAGTAAAGGAATTTGTTGTCGAAGCTGAAACATGTTGTGGTAGAGGCCTAGCATGATTGATCATTCTAGATCCTATTTCATAGTGATTATTGTCCCATGAATTTAATCGTTATTGGATGAAATAAATTTATATATGAGTTTAACATCGATTTTATTAGGTTTATTCTATTCATTAATAATCATAATTAATATTATTGTTTCTTACTTTTCCACATCTTATATTTTTGAAGGTGAAAGATATTTTGATGAATTTTTTGTTCTATATGGGTGTCATGGGATTATATTCCTATTGATTTGAATCATTGTATATTCTTTCACTATAAGGTATATATAAATAATAAGTATATTTTAGTTTAAATTTATATAATTTACAATCTCATATATCATTAAATATTTTCATGTTTCCTTCTCTCTATTTGATGATAATAAAATAAATTCTTTTTTGGAATCATGAAAGTTCTTCATGAATGATCCTAATTATTAGTTTATATATATAATATAGAGGGGAGCTATACTGATGGAATCTACAAATGTATTTGATGTGTTAGGTAGACCACATTGACTAGATTACAATCCTAATAAATTATGAGAGGTAATATGGACAAATAGAATATGTGAGTCTTCCTGGAGGATATCTGATTCTGGGAGATTGAAACTGGTGAGAACAGATGTCACACTTATATATCCAATTATTACTTTCATTATATGTAAAAAAATTAGGTAAGTGATATAGTTTAATAAATTATATATTATTATTTTTAATAATAATTTTATATGACATGTTTATGAAATCTATAGTTGATACCACCATTTCAATGTTGGATTTGTATAAAAGGATTTACACTGCTAGTACTTATATAACAACTGAGACTCTATTGTAGGTGTTAAATATCTAATCATTATATATTAAACAAATTTTACCATTAATAAATTTTTATTCTATATTTTAATCAAATGTTAAATTTCATAATATGATATTAAAAAACTAAATACATTTTTTGGAATTCATCAAAAAACATAGATAAGTTATAATTTTTTAAAAGTTTTTTGAAATGGTTTGAATTTACTAAAAAATTTGATTTTTCCTTAAAGACATAACTGGGTTGACATTAACATTATATAAGAATGTAATATAAGATTATAAACAATTTTAATAATTAAAATATTAATTTTAGGAAAATAATTTTACATTTTACAATATTCAATGATCATAGAAAAAAATTGGAAGACATTTTTAAAACTAGTTAGAATGTAATATTACTATAAAATTCAATTTTTTTGTATTTTCATTGAATAAATATTTTCATGGGATATTAGGAATTTTAATGACATTAAAACCTACAAAAATTTATTTATTCAATAATAAATCTATTAGGTCATTATAATCATTGACCCAAATAATTTTATATTATAAATAAATTTAATTCTTAAAAACATTTTTCCTTTGTTAAAATTTCCTATATTTATATTAGTGGTTAAAATTAATAATTAAAATTGGAAATTAACAAACAAGGTAAAAGATAAAAATGTAAATTCAGTTTAACCTAATATAGAAGTCCTAAAACAAATAAATTATTACATATAATTAAATGTTTGATGTTTTTCCCCACCATAAATTGTGTTCCCTAAACATATTATAATTTTGGTCCATTAATCCTTGAATAGTTCAATGGATTTATTGAAAATTGTAATGGTGTCCAAAAAACAACATGTTCTGAAATATATAAAATGGGAATACATTATCTAATTCAAGACATGCATAAAATTATAATTTCTCCTAAAAGGTATTATATTTTTTTATCTTCATAAGTCCCTAAACATTACTTAATAATCTAGCCTCACAAAGTTTTCTTATACCATTCATATTCAAGGAGGAATCCAACGAAAAATCATATCATCGACTTGTGTATTATCAATTACATAGTTTTCTTATTAATATGATTCTATAAAATTTACACTATAAAATCTAATATAATGATATTATTTTCAATTATATACAATAATTTTAATATATTACTATTATTAAGATTGTTTCTTTATATACTCTATCTATTAAGAAAAGCAATATTGTTGTTTGTAAGTCATGCAGACTAACACCTCTATGATGTAACATGTTCCCTTTCCCTTGACATCCATACAGTATTGGCTATATGGATTGTACTAAATAGTAAAAATTATATGTATGCAATAATTAATTTTTTTTTGTGACAATTTTGTGAAACGTTTACTGATACGACCAACCAACAATAATCACAAGTCTAATCATTCTTAGAGGAAAATCTTTTTGTCAAATTCGGTATTGTTTTCATATCCATTGCTTATTATTATAAATACTAATATTTATTATACATCAAAATATTAAAATCTAAGTAATATAATTTTATTCCTTTTATATTCATATTACAAATAAAAAATATCATAACCATCCACTAATTAGGGTGTATTTACGTTTGGCCATGTTTGACCACAAACATGAACAATACGAAGAATTTATGTCATGGATGACTATGATAACCTATATAATGAAATAATATGACTCAAATGTGTAGATATTTTATCCGTTCAATATATCTTTTATCAATATATAATTCCAAAATTAATAAAAAACCTTCTATTAATCAAAAATCACTAAAACATGCTTCTTATCAACCATATCTTCTAGGATAAGATTTAAACATGCATGAATAGAATAAAAAACATGAAATATTATTTTAAGTAATCTCTAATATAAGATTTAATTACATAGTGTTAATAAAATTAATAATATTAATTTATACAAACTAATCTTTTATGAATATTGTATAAATAATCAAAGCTATCAACACTACTGTGAAAAATCATATCAACTATTGTAGATATTGAATAATTATGATTAGAATAGATGAAAATGGATATGATTGGTGTTTTTAATTAATTTATTAGTAGGGATATTCTTATTATACATGACGTTAAATTAATTTCATATAATTCAATTCATGATGAATGGGTTTCCCAATATTAATGTCATCTCCATGATATATGTTTGGTAATAGGACCTTAATATCATAATATTGTTTTTATTATTTTTATTTTGAGGTGTTATGTCATAAAATTATTTTATTCAGGGAATTTTGATATCAAGGTATTTTTCGAAATATATTTTAGGATTAAATTTCTATATAACACAAAAATGGTGTTTTTTATCTCAATATTTATTCATTGGGCTCATGTTGTAATCACCACAAATTTTAGTTTTTCATGATGAATAAATTTTTTTGGATTATTATTACAATGTTACTCATTAAATTTAAATAATTTATAATTCTGTATTTTTATCCCTGTATAATGATTTTTTTATTTAATGGTTACATTTTCCATGGTTGAAGGATCAACCAATGTAATGGAAAAGTAAAAGTGTACATTATTTCCAAGAAAATACTATCAATCTAAGATATTAGAATGTTGAAGTTACTATATAACAAATCCATCTTGGGCTAATCACCAGGCAATGGTTTATTTTTGAAATCATTCAATCAACCCCTAGATTCAATATGAGTGGGTAAAAATCTAAACACATAGTAAGGCACTCTCAGGGGATATTCTTTGGAATATTCTCACTCTTTTAGTAAACCATAATTGTGAACATTTCATACCATTTTTTTTGTTTCAAACAAATAAAATATATTTAATCCAACTAACAACTTACGTGGATAAAATTGAACATTTTAACCACCCTTTCTGCATTATTTAATTGATAATTATACTTTATGTTACTGTGCTTATAACAGTTAGATTCCCAGTTTATTCAAGTGTTGTAATCATGAAGATCCAAATTTTTCGATTCTACAGTGATGTATATGATATATATGTTTCTTATGATTTGAATTTTCATGTTTTTTTGTCAGAGGATCTTCTATGAATGTTATGAATGGTCTTGATGACACACATGGAGAATAAATTAGAAATAATCAAGTGATAGGTGGATCCAAAAATTATTTAGAAACATCCATATCAATAGGTCTCATAAGACAAATCATAGTTCATTTTGGTGCATACCTCTTCACATAATAGGACAATGTATTTTCAATGGTGTCGATGACAAGATACATTTATTGAAAAAAATCATTGATATAATGTTGTTTACGTCCACTATTACAGATTCCATTAGTCTTATGTTATAGATTTTTTATACATGTTTTCATTCATTATCATGGATTTTGAATTCATTCCGTTTCAATTGATTGTGGATACATTTTTTCCTTTATTCATTCTATATCACTTATTCTAGAATTATGATATATAAACATCCGTTGAATGTTACACCTTATTGAGAAACTGGGATAATCCATTTTTTCATTTACCAAAGAAACCTATAGGAGAACTGTGTGTTATTTTATTTGATATTTATTAAAATATAATCATGTTATCACAATATGATAATGTACTATCTTATTTTTTTCAACTACAATTATTGTATGTATCCAGTCTTCCATGAATAATAAAAAGTTTTATCCATTAAAAATCTTGTACTTTGAAAACATAATGGAATATAACTTCTATATCTAGGGTTATCATTGTTTTTATGTTATATTCCATATGAAATTAATTTTAGTAGAATGATTGTGGATTAGATTTACAAAATCAAAGTAAAATAGCTCAAGTACTACGAAAGGCCACAATATTTATTAGGAAACTCTTAAAAATAATGTATTAATTCAATTTTACAATATCACAAGATAATTATGTGTATTCAATAATTTACATATGGTGATTAATGGGATGAATATGAATTATATCAACACCGAAAGTAAGTGAAGTGATATTCTCCATGAAAATGTTAATAACCCATTGGTAGAAGAACAATGGATCAAGTTATTTGTGAAGATCATTCATTCATCAGGAAGCAGTGAAAAGTAAAAAAATAATGATGGATTTTTATAATTTAAAGAAATATGTGGAGTAATAATTGTTCTTAATTCAAAACAAAAAAGACGAATATGATCTCAACAACATGTAATGGGGTGATTTCAACTTTATTTTATGAAAATTAATTTTCTATTGAGAAAAAAGAAGGAATGAAAATATAGTTCCCCAACCATAGAATAAGGGAGGAGGTAAATATTTTGGATTATAAGGATAAAATTATAAGGATACATAGACATGTTGTGGACTATGTACATTAACTGAAAAAATGATTCTTTCATATTTGATGGGATGAAGTTGATCGGTCAAATGGAGTTGGTCTCTCAGACCATTTATTCTCATACAAATACAATATCATGAATCCATAAGATTTAAAAAGTGTTCTCTAGGTTGTTTGTTTTTAAATGAAATCAAGAGACGAAGAGGTCAAATAAACATCCTAAGAAGAAAAATTTGGCTAAGGGTAAGAATCATTGAATGAGATTTCCTAAATGTGGAGACTATGGGAAGAAATACCATGGGGATTAAAAGAATGGAAAAGTGTTTTTTACACATGTAGAGAAAAATACCGCCAGTATGGCCACTAAAGAGAAATGTATATGATCATTATGTTAAATTCATTTATTTTTTTGTGAAGGGACATTAAGAAATCAAGTTCCCCAAACATAAATTGATGTAATCAAAGATAAGGCCCAGGGGGGAAGGATATGCATATATAATTACCCAAGATGTTTAAAATGATCCTAATTAGATGGTGGCATATATTTAATTCCATTTATAAATGTTAGACAACATATTAATTGATTCAATATCTGTGAACTCTGTTATATCTTCCATTTTTTCAAAATAAATTACATATTTTCCTATGACCATAGAAAATGAGTTATATATTATGATAACAAGTGTGAGCCTTATGGAAAACAGATATTTCATGAAGTTAAAATTGTGATGCATGTGAGTAATCTTTTTTTAGATATGGTTATTATACCTATGGTTTACTTTTATATAACCTTTTTTATAGAATTCATTTCAAAATAAAATTCTAAAATGTATTTCCACTATAAGTTTTTTATGATTCATAAAAGTGATATCGTATTTATTAACATTAGAAGGGAAACATCATCATTTGAATCATGTCTGGATCCACCCCTATTATATCAATATAAAAAAATTATGGATAAATTGGAAGATAAAGTGTGATCTATGGAAGAGGTATGTTTATGTTGAATAAAATAATCACATATTGTATAAAATTTCATTGATTATTTTTCGTAATACTTACATGTTCATCCACTAGATCATGATATTGAGTTTTCTATTGAACTTATTCCATCTAGAAGTCCTATATTAAAAAGACATTGTTGAATAGAACTATTGGGGTTGGAGGTGTTAAATAAATATCTATAAGAATTGAGTGACAATGGATGTGTACACCCTAGTGTTTAACTATGCGAATACTTCATTTTAATCCTGAAAAAGAAAGATTGGATATGTGGATTTTGCATTGATTATACATTGATCAATTATATAAATATAAATAAAAAGTGTCCATTTACATGTATTGATTAATTATTTGATCAATATTATGAATAAAAATTATTTTCATTGATTGATATTTACTCTAGTAATCATTATTTAACAGTGATGAATGATGATATATAGAATATATAATTCCTAATAGGTTATGGAATATATGTATAATCAAAAATTACTTTTGGATTTACTAGTGAAAATTTGGTCATTATAGATGTGATGAATCGATTATTAAAGGAGTATCTTGGTAACATGGTGATGGTATTCATTAATATTATCATGAGATAGTCTATGTGATATGGTGATCATTAATGTTACATGAAAATAATTATTGACACCTATAGAAAAATAATAATTATAGGTTATATAGTAAGTTTTAATTTTATCTCAATGAAGTTTCCCTTCTTTTTCATATTTTCTCCATTTATAGGATATATATTGGCCCTTCAATGATAGTGGTAGTCAAATAATGGTATACAACAACTACCATAATTGATGTCCATTGAGTATTAGGCATATGAGGTCTCTATCAGTAATTCTTTTCATCATATTTCCTTATTTCAAGACCCATTAACCAAGTTAACATGTAATGTAATTAATTCACACCCATCATTTTTTTGTTTTCAATTAAAAACATTAATGTTGTGTGAGAACTAATACTAGAAGAAAAAGTATAGGTGTCCAATTTTTTATTAAAAATCAATTTTTTGGATCATCCAAATAAAATCAAATTATGGTTATGTGAGATCCAAAAAATGTAGAACAATAGACAAGGATAAATTCCCAAGGGGATCCACCATGTCATACATGAGAAATCGATTTTGTGTGAAAATGGAGAAATAGCACAAAACCATGAATAACTAAAAAATATCCTGGAAATGAAATCAACCAGCATCTACAGTGTACCTGGAGAAAAAAATAGTCACCATCAATCTGTGCACCCCCTAACATTTTACAAATAGGGAAATCACACCACACCACATCTAGATACGGTCACTAGACATTAGCACTGACACACCAACAATGCTCACTGCCCATCCACACTATTTAGAATGGGACATCAGGAAAACCAGTAAATGTTTCCAGTTTGATACAAATCCACACCAGAACCTTTGAGGGATATTGAAAAAATGAGTGTATTCATCAAAATATCTGGTATGAGAAACCAAGAGACTGTCAAATCACCACAAAGAACACCACAAAACCATAAGATCACCACCATATATTTTCCATATATGAGGACACCAACACAATCCCCATCACTATGGGATCTGTCAGAACTGAAAAGGATTGATTCGTGCATGGTGGAATAGAAATTAATGGTATAGAGATAAGACAAATCATATAAGTCCATGTAAAAATAGATTATAACAGGAACACAAATTTAAATACGAACTGGAATGATCTAGAGGATAACTAGAAAGGGGACACCACTAGCTCTATGCCTTCATGGGGTTTCCTCCTATTGTTGGGTAAAGACCTAGGATAAAGATGAAGACCATTCCGAGTTCTGACTCTAATGAATGCAACTGACTGATCAACCAATGTAGACCATAAAAAAGATTTGAGATGTCAGCTATAGAACTCTCATCATTAAGGAGTTGATGAATCATAGAATCTAGGAGGTGGATATATATAGGGATGAGTGGATGTAATTTGTGGAAGGATCCATCACTAACAGAAGGAAGATATACCTATTGGAGTATTGTTTTTATTTATAGCGATTCATTGAATAATAGAATTTTTTGTATTATTATGTACCATGATAGAGTTATTTCCAATGAATCAAGGATATTGAAAAATCTAGGAACAAAATTATCCAACTCATGGACCTAATATGAAAGATATAAACATTTCATTTAAAACAATGTACTCTACCTATATAGTGAAAAAGTAAGATATATAAAGACCACATAATTTTTATTTATATATTCTCTTATAAATAGATTAAAATGAGGAAAAAAAGATGGTTCAAACTACTCGTGGAATATTATTTCTCAATACAATACCACCTTTGGATGGATAGAATTTTACAGATGAATTAAGTACGCAGGAAAATGGATTTAAGGCCTTGTTGGGGATTAATAAGTATCCAATATATAGAGTCCAAGATAATATAGATATTGTGATTTCTAGGCAAAGGGAACCATCATTCATTTTCTATGAAATTGTAAAACCATCCTTGCAAAAAAATCATAAAGAAGCACCAACTAAATGGTAAGAACATACAATGGACCATAAATATAGTGAGTGGAATAAAATTATAAGAATTCATCTATAGAGATGGCATGTTGAATTTGGGGATGATTTTGGCTCCTCCATGCGTAGTATAATTGAATATGAAAACACATGGTTAAGAACATTTCTCAAATTTACATATACACCATTATAAGAAAAAGATGTATATTGATTAAAGATAAACATTTTTGGTGAGATAGTGTGAAGTGAGAAATTTTAGATTATGTGTATATATTCTAATTATTATAGAAGTTAAATGTGAAAAAACATAATATGGGAGTAATTCATAATATTTCAACACCTTTATGGATGTCAGACAATTTTATAATAGTCTTTTTCACTTGATTGCCACTAACTCCAAGGAAGAATGAAGTTATGTTGGTCATAAATGATCATCTTACAATATATTTTCATATAATATACATAAGTGAAGTTCTACCACTTATGAATGATTCCAATATATATATCTAAGAAATAATAAGGCTTCATGAGGCTCCACTATTGATTTATTCATATCACGACAGTTAGTTTAGATAGAAATTATGGTGGATCATTTAAAGGGACCTCAATAGTCGGATACATTTAACCATAACCTTTTATCATGAGATGCATTTCAATTTCAAAATAACTATAATGAAATAGGAATTCTTGTTTAGGGCATATTCTCAAAACATCCAATGTATATGGTATCAGAATCAATCATTTTTTAGAGTTATCATACAATAATATATCACATTTGTGCTTCCATATGGCAGCATATGAAGCATTGTATGGGAAGTGGTGTCATATTGACACATATTAGAATGAATTTAGGTAAATAAATATTGTCTATATATATATTATGTAGGATTAAACTATTAAAGTAAACAGAATTTGTGATCCACTAAAACCCCAAGGATTACAAAATTGTTGTACTGATAATTGTTGGAAATACACAGAATTTAATGTTTGAAATATATATTTTAAAAGTAATCATCATGGATGGGAGTGGTAAAATTTTAGAAAAATGTGATGTTAATACCAAAATAAATTGTGATTTTAAAAATATTAGAGTGAATTGGGGTTGTGACTTACCCGTTGGAAATAATTCCGAGTCTTCCTAAATTAAAAATTGTCTATTATGTTTCATTATTATGAGAATACATTCTCGATACAACTCATGTACCATAATTTATTGGATTATATTTGGGATCATATCTTCTCATACAGTGAGGAGCCTATTAATATTACTAACATGATGAAGAATGTATTAAATAATTAGGAAACTCGTTTAGTGAGAGGATATTACAAAAATAAAAAGAGGAAACATTGGATACTTAAGAATATATAAAGAATTAATAACCACTTTTGATAAATATAATAAACATACCTCACCATTGATGATGAAATTATTTAATTTGGGATAATTTATCACCCAATGCTTTATTATAATAGTTAATTATCATATCATATACTATATTAAAAATGGGAACATTAAAGGTCACTTATTGAAGTTATTGTATAAATGCTTTGTTTTCTATGTTCAAATTGACCAAAAAAATTCCAATATGAAATTTATCATTTTAAAATTTTCTTAGTATTAATTTTTGTGATTTTTCTGAAAATGTTAACCTTTAGTCAAAAATTACATTTTTCACGACCTTTCCATTATATAAGAATGGGCTAGAAGAGTTTAGACCCTTATAAGTAATAATATATCAATTTTAATTCTAAAATTATTCACATTAAAATATTTTTTGTTCTTTAAAAACCTATGAAAATCATTTTTAGAACCAATTAAAATGAAACTTTTGTATAAAATATATTTTTTTTTCAATAAATCAATAGTTATCAAGGTAGATTATGAATTATAATTATATTAAACACTCAAAAAATTTATTTATTTTATAATAAATTAATTTAGGTTATTAAAATTTTGATCTTATATAATTTTAAAATATATATAAATTTTATTCTTTAAATGTTATTTCTAAAAATGGGTTTTCTGTGCTTATATGTATTGATTTTAGAATTATGTTTTATAACATTTATACATATAATTTTTTAAAATTATTTAATAGTATGAAACTATAAGTATCAAATTATAATAAAAAGGTTATTTTCATCTTTTTTAATAAAATTACTTATTGTCATTGAAATTTATTTACAAAGGTAAAAGTATATAGGGTAAACTGTGTTCTACATATTGTAAAATTCCTTAAACGTTGAACAAAAGTGCCACTAATTGAATGTTTGGTCTTATTATACACCAATAAATGTTTCATATACAATTATTTAACTTTTCTATCCCTTTAATCATGATTATTTCCATGGTCTTTTACAAAAATGTAATGGTCTTCCCTGAATTACCCTTTCCTGCACTTATAAAAGGGGAAAATCATCACCAAATCAAGACACAACTTGCATTCATTTTTTTCCTGGAAAATATTCCATTTTTATTTACCTATATCCCTATATGAAATAAAATTATCTCATATTTTCTAATAATAAGCCTAATCCCTTTAATTTCAATTAAATTTCAATGGAAAAATTATATCTCTAACGTGAGTATTATCGACTATAGAGTTTTTTTTAATTAGAATCATTATAATTTTTTATATCTATTCTAATATAATGATATTAATATAATTAATTCATTTTAAAGTTACTATATTGAGGTTATTATCATTATTTAATCATATAACTCATCTATTATGAAAAATAAAACTAATGTTCAAGCAACATGTATAATATGGGCTCCACAATGATACATGTTTTTGTTTCCTTCAACACCTTAAAATGATGGATATAAAGATGTTATTAATGTGTAAAATGATTTTTATTATATAATTATGATTAATTTTTATGAAAATTAACAACCACGTAAATATATGACCAATAAAAATCATCGTTAGTTTAATCACCTTTAATAAGTGTACTAATAGGATAATCTATTATAAATATTGATTATGTAATTCATATACATTATTTATTCTTGTAAATACCTATAATTTTGTTATATATCACTATCAAGAACATAATATTCCCATTATAAACCAATTATAATGATATTTGAACTAAATGATCTCATAATCATATGCTGGTCATAGTAGGTTTGTGTTATGGTGGATTTAACCATCAATTAGAACAATAAACTACATTTTAGTTTTAAAAGACTATGAGATCTTATTTACTAGTATAATATTATAAAAAAGTTTAAATAATCATGTATTTTTGTTTCTTTAGATTCGATAACAATATCTAATTCATCACTTAAGGTAATTCCCTCCGTTCATAAAAAATAACCAAACATGCTTATTGTGGACATTATCTTCATGGATAAGGTAATATACACTAATGAAAAGAATTTTAAGTACCATAAAATATTACAATTCATCCATAATATTATATTTAATGACCTATCAATAATACACAATGGATGAATAATGAATTCGAAAACCATAATTATGTAACTTGTGTAAATGATCAAAAATATAAACATCGATGTGGAAAGTATGAATTATTCTTTAAGGGAAAGTCTAATTATGAAAATTATAGAAGAAAATGGATATGTAAATGTTTATTAATTTTTTTATACATATATATATATTTATGATATTAGATATTAAATTATTACAAATAAATTTAGGACACGTTATTAGTGTTTTATTGCTTGAAATTTATCTCTCGAAGTTATTTTTTGTAATATGAACCTATTTTACATTATGTGATATATATACATACTATTTGACATTATATATAAGAAAATTATTTAATTAGTTGAATATTTAGGGCATAATTATTTCCATTTTCAAAAAACATTATCTCTAAATTTATACACAATATATATGTTGTGATTTTCTACTCAGTTTTCTTTCATTGGTAATCATATGGTAATCAACACATATTTTATTTTTTGTGGTTCTTAAACATCCATGGTATTATTATTCCTTCGTAATCCTAAAATATAAAGGATTTTAGAGTCAATATTTTTATAACTATATGATATTAATTTTATTCAAGTGTTTCCTTTTGATGGTGTAAAAATCATTGTAGGTTTTCATAAGGTAAACGTGTGTTTCATTTTCTACAAAATGGATTACTATAAAGAAAAAAGTAGGTGGATGAGGCTGGGGAAATGGTGAACTAGTTGGAAACTACCTAAATTTTTTTTTCTGATAAATGACTCAATCATAAATATGATTCAAGATGACTGGGCCTCAGAATACACACCTGGTGAGACACAAATCAGGGATATGTTTGGAAATATTCAAATTCTCTTTTTGATCAATTATATAGGACTTTTGATAAAAATTATATACTCTCTAAAAATAATAATTTCTTAAATCCAATTTCAATATTTGATGGCTAAACGTGAATAATGTATTTTAATGTATTGAGTTTTTGATGTATTATTTTTAAATATTATATGGAATTATTTCAAGACCAGGTGTAGTGACAACACATAGTTCTGAGGCCTAATGATCCTGGAAAGGTGGTACGATATTTTTTTTATGTTAAGTGAGATTTCACTTGTGTGAGGTTGTGGTAGTTTCAAAATAGATGCCCGAATTAAAAATATGAGGGCACCGTTGTGTCCGGGACAATGACATTACCTAGGAACGGTTCTAGCCTCAACTGGTGTGGGTCGAAGGAAAAAGATAATTTCATGATTTTTTCAGTAAATATAAAATAAAATAGATTGCAAGTTTATTTTTTGGGGAAAATTTGATGTAGTGAAACAACAAGGAATCCGTTTGAATAATAAATTCAATGTCATAATAACCATGAAACAAAAGCATTTACCCATTAATGTCACAGTGTGATGGAATTCCAAAATGGGTACCTTCTTATAATGGGCTAATCGACTATTTCTCTTTGGCAGAAGCTGGAGAGAAACAATGGAGAATCCTCAGTGCTTTAGAGAGAACTCTCAGTGACGGATGATGATGAATCAAAGCTAAATATGATTTCACAACTGATGTTTAAGGATCTCGGCGTCGACAACACCACAACCCCCCCCCCCCTCGTCAGCGATCGAACCCATGAAAAGTTAGGCGTTGTTATTTCAAATCACTTTTTCCTATTTTTTTATTTTAATTGATGAATGTGGATGAACAATGAACATGTTGATCTGCAGATTCGTACATTTAGGCATGAGGGTTTTTGATGGGCTTTTTTTGGGTAATTAATTCATGTTTAATTGTTATATGATTCTGATCTGTTTAATCCTAATAACAGAAGTGGATCAACACTGTGAAGATTGACGAAGGAGTTTCGTTCCTCAATTTTCTTATTGAATTTCTCCACCCAGTCATTACCTCGTGTGCTCTTTGTGTTCTTCATGGGGCGATGAACAATAGACCATTCTGCACCCATCGTGTAACAAAACTATCCAAAACTGAATATCTGACATCACAACGACCCTACGAAGGTACAAAAATCACAGTGGACATTGAATCGGCTCGGATCTGAAAAGACCATTCGTTGAGTGTTCGTCTCTTGGGAGAATAAAAAACTCATTTTCAAAGTTATAAGATGCCTGAAAACAATTGATATGACCTTGGTACATCAGGGTGACTGGGATTCAAGAGTTTCATAGCGATCAGATGACTGCATTGATGATCGGGGGAGCACGGAGGTGCGGCAGTGGATGTTTGAGATTCTGGAAATTTCTAGAATACATGGCATGTACTTCTAAAGAACACTCCATGTATTACCTGCAGCGTCGGATAGGGGTTTGGGGGATCAGAGTGGAATCTCACTTTGTGTGACCCTGGTCACACTCAATGTGGGACATTCTCGGATGCTCTGCATGTATTTTGGAAAATACATAGACCCAGGATGGAATACATAGCTTCAGAACATGACGTGTAATCTCTATGCAGTATGGTAGAGACATATTCACGAGAATCAGCATGTATTCGGGGGATACACATATATTGGATGAAGTACACGACGTGTACTCCATCAGACGGCCAGACAAGGCCAGTAACGCGGGCCACCCCATTCATCGATTACACAGTTTGGAGTACACTGGTTGAGGACCTTGTATAGGCACACGACTAGCATGCACGGAGCCGACCCCAGTCACTCTGACACAACTTTTACACCATATGACATTCCATGTACTATATTTTCTACACGACCAGCCTGATGGCATGAGCCGTTGTACACGGGCAGTACCTGGGGTCAGACAACACAGCCGGTTACTTTTCTACTTGTTGTGTACTTTCTGGAAAATTGAATCGACGTATTTTTCAATGTATCTTGGACATCTTTTGTTTGTTTTAGTTCCCCTTCTTATCATTCCCATAAAGGTCATGCATCGTTTCCTTCTACAGGAGTATGATCTCTTCTGTAAGACTTTTTGTGATAGATTCGGCATCCCTCCGAGAGGCCCAGAGTGAGATCCTCTATTCATTCTTGACCCTAGGTGGAATTAGTTATCAACGTCACCAACTCTACTGAGCATTGATCCACTACCTATCTTGTGAATCCACCTAGCTGGTGAATCCAGATGAGTCGCGATATCTGCCATGGCCCTGGCAGTGATCCTCATCTGTGTATCATGATATTTCATACTCATTAGTGTGTCTCCTATAATGAGTGAAACTATCTATCGTGATCATTCCTTCCCAAGAGTGTTTCTCTTGTATTGAGTGTAACTACCCCTTGTCATGTTTCTTAAAAAAAAGCACTTCTCAGACTGATGTCATCAGAGCTACCAGACTCATGGAGTGTGTTCTCCCGGAACGTGTGCTTCGTGGAAATCTTCGAACTGAATCCCTAGTGGGAGTATGTTATTGTGTGATTTCTCTCTAAACTACGGGTCTGTGTTTTGAGTATATCTGAATTGTGACCAATTTTTATATGTTCAGCAGACATATATTTTGTAGAGATGACTGTTCCTTTCCTTCGTGTACTTGCTTTTTGTTTTTCGGGGTCCTCTATAGTGTATTGTTATACTCCCCTCTGCACTGGCTTGTCCCGCACGTGTCATGTCTTGTGCAGATGAGCAGCCTTTTGACATAGTCCTCGGTGGACCAGGACTGTACTGAGCTTTCTGAGTTTCTTATAGGATGAGACGTTCCTTCGGCTATGAGCATGAGTCCTAGTACCTCATTGTGTTTACATTCTGGCCATTGTATTTATCAGACTCTTGTTGTTGGTGGGAGTGTACTCTAGCCCAATTTACATTCAGTACATTACATTCCTTTGTACACTGTCGGTTGGGTTTACTGGTATGCATGCATTTTGTTCCATGGTGGTTTTTACTTTTTATCATTTGTGGGATTAGAGATGTGTGTGTGTATAGATGTTCTTAGGCAATGCCACCCTTGTAGTAATATGCCTACTCGGTGCCAGTCACCATCCCCAGGCCTATTGGATTCGGGATTTGGGAGTCCCGGCTCCGGCCCCACTAGGACAGGTCGTGACAGAGTGGTACCAAAGTGGGTCGTTTCTACCATAGGACCAAGAGTCTATGAGATTGGTCTAGGGAAACAGTGTACAGTGTTTTGAGCTTGGAATTCAGACCAGAGACTCCAGTGATGGTGCAGTGGCTGGCATATCCATACAACAAGACTTTGATAACCTTATTTTAGACTCGGTACATGAAAACACTAGTTTTGGGAAAATAAAAGTATCGTACATGAATAATATTGGGATTGGTTGTGTTATCCATATCCTTTGTGTCTCATTTCTATATATAATCATTAACGATGGTACAACCTATTTCCTTACATGATGCCTCCATGACACATACCCTCTATTATGTTGTAGCACGATTAAAAGGGTGACTCCCTAAATGACGAGGCTTCGATACAGGGACCACCTCCCCAGGTGTTTCCACCGGGTGGTGCACCTGCTATACCACCACCAATGGAGCATCCCATGGTAGCTGCAGTACCGACGGACGAGTAGCATAGGTTGATCGCACACCATCAGTTCAAGAGACATAGACCCCTTAGGTATTGAGGTGATACTGACCCTCAGGCAGCTGAGGACTAGCTTGAGGTGGTGACCGGTTTGTTTCGTCTACTGGGGACATCAGCATACAACATAGTGATCCTAGGGGCGTTCCTTCTTCAATGTTCGGCGGGACGATGGTGGATTTTGAACACACAGACTCATGATTAGGAGACTCTTTCATGGAAAGAGTTCATGTGACTCTTTAGGTAAGAGTTATCCCAAGTTACTCTGAGATAGGTACGCATCCTAGAGCTTCATAAGCTTCAGCATGACAGTTTAACAGTAGGTGACTATTCATCGAGGTTCACCATCCTCTCCATGTACTCAATGGATATGGTCAAGGATCATTACTTTAGAGTTCAAACCTTCGAGTGAGGAATGCGACGATACATCTGAGATAGTGTCGTACCTCTATGAATTCTGATTTAGGCTAGTGTGCTCGAGTAGGCTTTGGTGATTGAGAGCTACTTGGCGGAGTAGGTACATTTGAAAACAGATGGCAACAGGGGGACAGGTGTGGAGACCTTGGCAGTTTGGAGACAATGTCGGATGTAGGGATCAAGACATGAGAGACGTCAGAGGAGGATCCGGGACCGGGGATAGACAGTCCATGGCTCTCATGATGGATCCAGTCATACTAGGTAGAAGCGGTGATATACATGCGACAGTAGGGGACATCCCACTAGAGATTGTCTGACCCGTCGAGCTGTTGACAGGGAAGTGGTGGTTGGACCCCCAAGGCAGAGGCATAGAATAGAGCAGACTGACCCTCTAGGCGGTGGACGTGGTAGAGGAGAAGGGAGAGCTGAAGGTGTTCGCAGACACTTCGATCTAATTCCACCACCACCCCAGGAGGTCTACACCAGGCTCAGCGAGCTGAGGGACAAGGGCGAGGATAGTTTCATGCAGTCGAGGCGTACGACTCAGAGGCTCCAGGGATGATACGAGGTACGATCTATGTATTCTCTACCTTAGCTTCCATACTTATAAACACCGGTGCTATTAATTCCTTCTTCGCCATATGTATTGTGTGAAACCATGTGATTCTGGTAGAACTATTGAATGAATCATTACACATGGAGACACCTGCGGGAGGAGACTCGACCATCACACACCTTTGAAGACAGTGTGATCTTACCCTTGGAGGTGAGAGTTTTGGTTGTAACCTCTTGGTGGTAGCGTCGAGGCCTTACATCTTAATTTTCAATATGGATTGGTTATCTTCGGTCCAGGCCCAGATTGAATATTTTAGGTGAAGAGTGTGGTGTATCATCCGTGGTGAAATGAGGTTTTCCTTTGTCGGAGAAAAGAAGAACCAATCAGCACAGAATGTGCTCATGCATATGAGGGTGCAGCTGATCACTCATGAGATGGATATCCTTACCCTTGAAGTAGTATATATTGTGATCTCTCAGTTCCCAGTAGTAGTGGCGTAGTACAAGGACGCCATTCCCAAATATGTTTCATGATTACCTTCCCAATACGAAATCAACTTATGTATCATCTTACACAAAGGGATGACACAAATTTCTTCACCTGCATATCGAATGGTCCCAACAGAGCTTCCCGAGATGAGGGTGCAGTTGGAGGATTTGTAGAGAAAGGGCTTCGTAAGACCCAACGTTTCACCATGGGTGGCCCCAGTCTTGTTTTCCAAGAAGTAAAATCGAAGATTGAGGTTGTGTGTGGATTACCGGCACCTGAACTAGGTGACAGTGAAAAATAAGTATCCAATACCGAGAATTGACAACCTCTTCGATCCACTGGGAGGGGCACGGTGGTTCTTGACGGTTTACATTCAATCAGGTTATCACATGTTGCGAGTACGGTAAGAGGATATATAGAAGAGGGACTTTAGATGTCACTACAGTAACTATGAGTACTTGGGGATTCCTTTCGGCATGAAAAACACATGTGCCGTGTTCATGGGACTGATTAACAGGATCTTCCAGTTGTACCTGGACCGGTTTGTGGTTGCCTTCATCGATGACATCCTCGTGTACTCGACATTCGATGAGGAGCACGAGAGTCACCTGTGGATAGTTCAATACATACTCCAAGAGCACCTACTTTATTGGGAAGCTCTCGAAGTGCTAGTTCTAGATTAAGGAGGTCCACTTTCTAGGACATGACATCTCAGCCAATGAAATAGCTATGGACCCAGCCAAGGTGGAGGCTATGTTAGCATGGGAGCCACCTCAAAGTGTGACCAAGGTGCGAATCTTCTTTAGGTTGGGAGGGTATTACTAGAGATTCATATATGATTTCTCCTAAATAGAAGAATAAATGATGTCCTTAACCAGAAAGGGGAAACCATCCTTTTGGACTAAGAGGATACAATAGGATTTTGAGCAGTTGCGATAGAGTTTGATGAGTGCCCAAATCTTGATATTATAAGAGGAGGGGTTTAGGTTTGTAGTTTTCTGCGACACATCAGGGACTAGGCTTCACTGCATCCTGATGTAGATACATGCATTGATTGATAATGTTTCACGCTAGCTTTGGCTGCATGAGAAGAAATTTTTGAAGCAAGACCTCGAGTGGGCTATGGTAGTCTTCAAAATGAAGATTGTATGACACTACCTTATGGGTGATTGGTTCATCGTCTACTCTGACCACAAGAGCCTCAATTACATTTTCTCGTAGAAGGATCTGAATTTGAGGCAGAGGCATTGGCTAGAGTTTCTCCAGGACAATGATTTCGAGATCATTTATACTCTTGGGTAGAGGAATAAAGTGGTGGATGATCTTAGTATAAGTTCTAACTCATAGATGTTGAGTGAGTCGAAAGAGAAGTTATCCATGTTGAAGATATCCTTGATTAACAGAAAGAAAACATATTACCTATAGTCGATGTTTGTCACCCCTCAACTCTTAATGTGGGTTAGGGAGGCCCATTTTGGAGATGTCGACTATGTGGCTTTACATTCTCAGTTATCCATAGGACAAGGTCTTGATGGATATTCAAAAGGTGGGGAGCACATAATTCATTTCAGAGGATGCACTGTTATACCAGTAGCGTTGCAGGAGGATTTCCTGAGGGAGTTTCATACATCCCCCTTGGAGGTACATTCTAGAGTGGCAGTGATGTACCAGGATCATCATTGACAGTTCAGGTATTCAGGCATGAAAAAGGTAGTAGAAGAGTTCGTTTCTTGATTCATTACATTCCAAAAGGTGAAGGCTGAGTTCCAGGTTCCAGTGGGATTCACTCACCCCTTGAAGTTCAAGAGTTGAAGTGGGATGGAATATCGTTGGACTTCATTAAAGCCTTACCATAGATTCCCATGGGGAATGAATGCATCTGGGTGATCATTGAAAAACTCTCCAAGTCGGCCCACTTCTTATCAATCAGGGAGAAGAGTTCCAGAGAGGGCTTGGAGCGCCTCTACGTGTAGGATATAGTTCGGCTTCATGGAAATCCTTCAACGATAGTCTCAGACCGAGACGCCCGCTTTACATCCCGGTTGTGGAAGGGATTGCAGGTGGCCTTTGTGATTTAGTTATGCTTGAGGATGGAATTTCATCTCTAGATTTATGGTTAGATGGAGAGGACCATATAGGTTCTGAAGGATATGTTGTGAGCTTGTACCATGGACATTGGTCACATTTGGGAGGACCACCTACAACTGGTGAAGTTTGCGTATAATAATTACTACCACTCCACCATTGGTATGGCACCATTCGGGGATTTGATTGGGGTACCCTGTAGGTCACCACTTAGAGGGGCCAACCCCAAAGAGTCAGCTTTCATGGGTCCAGTGTCAGTGCGAGTTACCACTAAGAATGTGCAGATCAATCAGAAATGGATGAAGATTGCATAGAAAAGGCATAAGTCTTATGCCAATAGGAGACGGAGACCCAAGGAGTTTGAGGATGGAGACCATATATTTTTGGGCATCTCACCTCATCGAGGGTTATAGAGATTTGGATGAGGTGGCACATTATCTCTAAGATTAATCATATCTTTTAGGTTACTATGCAGAGTTGGTGAGGTGGCATAACACCTGGCTCTACCGCTATAGTTGAATCGGGTACATGATTTCTTCTTCATGTCACAATTGAGGAGGTACGGGCATGACCCCTTGAACGTCATCGAATGAGGCGAGCTGGACATTGAGGATGGAGTGACCTTTGATGAGAACCCATTGGAGATCGAGGATCAGCTAGAGAAGATCCTTCATAGGGGATCAATTCCCTTGGTGCACGTTTGGTGGCAACATGAGAATCTTCATGATAGCACGTGGGAGCTAGAGGGTCAAATACATGAATAATACCAAAATATTTTTTAGTAGTATTGTTTTGGAATTTTGGAGTCTCAAAGCACCAAGGTGGGGAGAATTTAATGTCTTTGATTTTCAGTGTTTTATTTTTAAATATTATATGGAATTATTTCGAGACCAGGTATAGTGACTACACATCATTCCGAAGTCCGGCAATCCCATAATATTGGTTCAAACTTTTTTTCTGTTCAATGACTCGGAACTTCTGCGCGGTTGTGGCGGTTTCCCAACAGATGCTCATATTATAAATATGGGGGCATCGTTGTGTCTGGGAAAATGAATTTACTTAAGAATGGGTCTAACCTCGATCGACCCTGGTCAAGAGAAAAACGAAATTTTCAGATGTTTTTAGTAAAAAAAAATAAAATAGATGGGAATTTTGTTTTAATTTTTTTGGAAACATTTGCTGAAGCACAACAACAGGGAAGCTGTTTTAATAATAAATGTCATGCCATAATGACCCAGAAACAATAGCGTTGAATCATTAATGCCGCAACGTGATGGAATTCCAAAAAGTGTTCCCTCTGTTAATGGGGTAATCGAGCGTTGCTCATTGGCCGAAGCTGTAGAAAAACTTTGGAGAATCCTTGGTGCTTTAGAGAGAACACTCGATGAAGAATGACGATGAATCAAAGCTTTGGATCACTGCACCATCGAATTTGAAGGATATCGGCGACGACGGCGGCATGACCCCCCATCCTTCATCTATGATTTAACCCTTCATGAGGTACGGGTTGTTATTTCAAATATTCTTTCCCCGTTTTTCATTTTAAATGCCGAACACAGATCAATGACGAACATGTTGATCTTCAGATTCCTACATTTTTGCCAGATGGTTTTTTAATGGGATGATTTTAGGGAATTAATCCATGTTTAAATTTTTTTGATTGTTCTTCATTTATTCCTGCTAATGGGAGTGGATCAATGCTGTGACAAATGACGACAGTGGTTCGTTCCTCAATTTTTTGATTGGATTTATCCCCCCTTTCTTTTCCCCCATGCTTTCTTCACATTCTTCTTGGGGCAACGAACAACAGATCGTGGCACACCTGTCTTGAAACTCAATGATTCAAAACAAGAGATATGAGATCACAAATACCCTATAGAGGTGTGATGGTTATAGAGGATGATGAATCGGCTTGGATTGGAAAATACTAATCTACAAGCTTTCTTCACATGGGAGGATCGAAGCACAATTTCAAGGCCGATCGGAATACTGAATACAATAGAGATGACCTCGGGACGTTGAGGTGACTTGGATTCCAGAGTTTTGTGGTGATCAGATGGCCGGATCGATTATCGGGGGAGCATGAACACGCAGTGGGGGAAGTCCGAGAATCTATAAATTTTAAGAATTGACGGCACATTCTTCTGAATAACATGTCATGTAGTATCAGTGGTGGCGGATATGGTTTCGAGAGTCAGAGAGGAATCGCACTGCGTGTCACCCTGTTCACATGGCATGATGGACTTTTCCCGAAGCTCTGCTTGTATGTTGGAAAGTACACGGAAATGGGATAGACTACATGGCTTCTAAACACGTCGTGTACTCTCTACAAAGCATAGTAAAGGTGGCTACGCAGGACTCAGTGTGTATCCATGGGATACACGGACACAGGATGAAGTACATGGCGTATACACCATCACATGTCTAGGCAAGGATAGTACGGCGGGCCACCCAGTGCACTGATTACATGGGTTGGAGTACACGGGATGAGGACCATGTACGGGAACATATCCAGCATCCATAGAGATGATATCATTCACTCAGACACGGAATATACACCGTACTACAGTCCATGTACTCACTTATCTACAAGACCATCCTTATGTAACATGTCGTTGTACCCGGGCAGTATCGAGGTCAGACAACATGGTGTGTAACATTTCTATACGCAGAGTACTTTCTGGAAAATGGCATAGTCCTCTTGTTCACCATATATTTGACATATTTTGTTTGGGATAGTACACCTTTTTCATGTTCCCTTGAAGGTCAGACATCGTTTCCTTCTACAAGAGTATGATCCCTTCAGTAGTACTTTCTGTGATAAAGTCGGCATCACTCTGATTGGCCTAGGGGGAGATCCTCTATCCATTCCTAGCCCTAGGTAGAGTCAGGCATCAAAGTGACCAACACTACTAGGAATTTATCCTCTACCTTGCTAGTGAATCCACCTAGGTGGTGAATCTGGATGAGTCACATTATCCGCCAGGGCCCGAGCAGTGATCCTCAACCAAGTATCGTGATATTTCCCACTCAGGTGTGTGTCTCCCGTAATGTATGTAATTATCTATCATGATCTTTCAAACTCATGAGTGTGTCGCTCGTAATGAGTGTAACTACCTCTCATCACGTTTCTTGACAAACAGTACTTCTCATAAGAACATCATCAGAGCTACCAGACTCGTGGAGTGTGTTCTCCCAGAAGGAGTGCCTTGTGGAAATCATTGAACTGAATCCCTAGTAGGGCAATGCGATTGTGTGACTTGTATCTAGATTACGGGTCTGGGATTTGAGTATATCTGAATTGTGATCTCCTATTATATGTTTAGTAGACATATACTGTATAATGATGACTGGGCAATTCCTTTGTGTACATGCTTTGTGTTTTTCAGATTCCTTTACTGAGTATTGTTATACTCACCCCTGCATGGGCTTTTCATGCACGTGTTGTTTCCTGTGCAGACGAGCAGCCTTTTGATAATATCCAAGGTGGTCCAGGACATGATTGAGCTTTCGGATTTCCTTATAGGATGAGGCATTCCATCACCTACGAGTAGCAGTCCCAATACCTGTTTGGGTTTACAACTTAGACGTTGTATTTTTTAGACTCTTGTTTTTTGTAGGCTTCTTTCTGGCCAAATTTACTTCCAGTACTTTACTTTTCGTTGTTCTTTGTTGGTTGGTTTTAGTGGTGTGCATGCATTTTGTTCCTTAGTGGGTTTTTACTTTTCTTCATTTTTTGTCTTGGAGTTGTGTGCATGAGTAAATGTGCTTAGGGACTGCCTCCCATGTAGTAATATTCCTACTCGGTTCTAGTCACAACCCCCTGGCACATTGGAGGCGGGCTTGGGGAGTCACATCACGGGCCCCACTTGGATGGGTAGTTCCATTTATGTACTCACTACAATCTATTTATATGACACATGCACTTTATATTAATTTTATGACACCTCATTGAATCTACATTAATTAAGGAATGTACTCTAAGTCATCGCCTTTATTATGTTAAATGGGAATATATTTGATATTCAGGTTTCTCATTATATGGATTTCAAGGTTTTTTTGGAATGATCATACTTATGAAATGGTATGAAATATATGGATCACTCTTATAAATAATGAATTGATCTTATTTAAGTGAAGTCAATGGACATACATTATATATAACTTCAATGCATCAATATGGTATATGAGACAAAAAAAAATTCACTTTCTTGTATGCCTCTCCCCAGACTAGGATAATTCATTAACTGAACTCTTAAAAATAAATAATGTTTCTTGGAATAAGGCATTTAAAACAATTGTTATATGACCTTTATATTGTAAATCATCAATATGAAATAAATTATCATTGTTATCCATGTATTTGTTTTATTATCAAAGGAAGACAATGACCTTAGTTTCAGTTGATTGGGGATTTATTTTTTTCATTTATTATTTCCATAAAAAATATATAATATTTATGTTATTTAAGGTTCCATTTTTCTACTCCATACATATTATATGAGATCAACATTTTTTTCCATTCCCCCAGGAAACCTATAGGTGGGCTGTGTTTTATTTATGACTACATGATTGAATAGAAAAATATCTTTCTCGCAATATGTTCATGTTATGTATTATTTTCAAGGGTAATTTTTGATGGTATATGGTATTCTCAGACTACTAAACTATTTTACCCCTCACAAAATCTTGTACATTGTAGAAATAATGTTATATAACTACAGGAATTTGGTTTCTGGAGTTTGGTATTTTACAACTGAACATATAATTAGTGAGAGGTATAAATTAATTATTGTTATTATATTTTAATTTATTAATGTTAATAAAAATATTTTTTTTCCTATCAATATATATATATGTGTGTGTGTGTGTGTGTGGTTTTAAGAGATATTTTAGTATGATTTTTCTATCATTCATGAGAGTTAGGCCAAGACAGCGGGTGGTGATGATCAGGGGTCATGCATGTGACATTTTTATGAGGTGGCTTGGATGTAGCGGGTGAATATAACTATTAAGAATGGTTGAGTAGATAGTATAGGTTCACAAACAACCAATCATTGTTACTTTAAAACTAATGAGATTGAATAATATGGGTCAAATAAAGAACATGTAGGATAATAATCATAATCATTATATATTTTATATTATGAGTAGAGGAATTGAGTTCTTCATAAGAAAATATATAGATTTACCATAGTTCATGAAGAGCATAAAAAACATCTATGTGTGTTGTGATGATATCCAAACAAGTGGAATTAGGATATCATGTAGTTAATTCACCAAAATGCTTCTATCATAGGGATATATTTTCTTCATATAGATATAATTAATCCCTCACATCCTCAGTAAAAATATAATTTTATTATTGTTATGTCAATTTTATTTTAATTTATATGTTTCATCATCATAATTCATTTATGGTCATTAAAAATTTTAAACATATTTTATTTTATTTTTTAAAAAAATTTAATCTGATAGATAATAAAATTCATCACAATTAATTACTGGTGATGTATTTTCTATTTCATTATAGAAATATTTATACTTATTTATTTGAGATAAATCAATTAATGCATGAAAAATTATTTTTTGTCAGTCTATTTTGGATGGATCCAAAACAAATACTTCTATAAGAAATATATTTTTACTAAATGAAAGTTTTTTAATGTATTTGACTCAAAAATAAAGTATCCCAAATTATCATATATGATTATTAAATCATTTTAATTATAAACCACATAAAATCATCACAGAACCAGGATCCATGGGTATAGTATCACCAAAATATTTGTATTATATGTCCCTTCTGTATAAAATACCATTAAAATTAACATATCATCTAATTATTTGTATTTTTAATTAACATTGTCTCCTTAGTTGATGTAGTGACCCATTTAAATAAATAAAATAATGTGGTGAGATAAAATCCTCTTAAGAGGATAGATAAAGACATGAATCAATACAGCATAGGTAGGCATAATCATCATCCTATAAATAGAAGGATATAATCACCATCATAATACCACCCTATAATATGGAATAGGTAGACATGAATAAATATAGCATAGGTAGGCTAAAATTAATCATCATATCTTAGTGGTAAAATACAACACATATTTTTGAACAAAGCTCACATCATGTTCAAAGATAATAGATGTGTATAATCCTTGCATCATCATTGTGAACCAAACTATCATCTTGTTCACTCATATTGAAAATTATATCTTGAGATACATCACATTATCCAATTCATTAGAGTGATATATAATTCATGGTTAAACCATCACATCCTAACATTTATATAATCATGCATTCCACATAGAAAGTCAATCAATCTTAGACATAAAATAACTCATTGAACTTAATTGTTATCATTTAACAATTCATAAATTCATGAATAAAATTTCAGGATCCCAAATTATTGAGGTAAAATAGACTAGTCATAAACTTCCTCATTCTGTATAGATAAATAAACTATTCAGGAAGTGTAAAAATGTGTTTTGGAAGGAATAATTTGTTTGGAAAATAATTGTATTTTTCACAAAACTAGATTGAAAAAATGTATATCCTAAATATTAAAGAAATAACTGTGCAATTATGTTTTAGGAATATTAATATAACTTCTACCCTTTAATATGGAATGAAGGAGGAATAACATAAATTAAATGAGTTTGGTTTGGTTTGGTAATCTCTTTAACTTAGGTCGGAATAATTTATTTAAATTAATATCCAGGATAATAAAATAATTTTAATTATTAACAATATAAAGAACCTATTATATATTTATTTATTTCATTATAATTTTATTAGGTTCTTCTGTGTTCATATTGATGAGTTATAGAGTATAATTTAGTCTTTTGGTAGTGTTCATTTTCTTGGTTTACATGATTGGTTCATGTTTATACATGTATAGAAGAACATTTAAAATGATAATAATTATCCATATTTGAAATTATATTTTTTATAGAACATCCATAAGTTTATGTGGTGTTATATATTATTATGATTCCATATATAAGTATTAGTCATCAGATAAAATGTTAATGATAGTCATTTAGATTAATTGGGCGGTTTTTTTCCCATCATGAACTATTTTGGTTTTAATATTTTATATTATATATATATATGTTATCTATATTATATAAAACATTTATAAAATACAATTTATAATATTATTGATATATTATTATTATTTTATGACCATATTTTAAGGATTTATAAGAAAATTAAAACATTATCCCATGAAGGAGACAAATCCACACCATGTGGATGATGTTATCCTATTTAGAATAAAATGGAGAGGAAAAGAGGATTGATTATGTATTATTAATTATATCAAATGAAATTCTGGTATATAAAATATTGGGGAGTTATCATTCCACCTAGATAAGGGGAGGTGGGGTGATAATAAGAATATTATAAAATTAATATGAAATTTAAATAAAAGAATACAAAATAGGATCTTACCTCTTTAATTTATTCTCTATGAGATCCTCTTTAAGGAAATTGGATTTTTTCATCTTTTGAGACCAAAGGCTCTTGGACGAAGGGGAGGATCTTCAAAATAGAATCAAGAAAAATTTATACAGTATTTAACTAATTGGAGGTTATATTATTATAGGTGGTGAGTGGTGGTATTTAATGAATATAAGAGGGGTGTTCTATTTTTATTTTATTAATAATTTTAAAATTTGATCTCAAGAATTTGAACATTGCTGATTCATTTATTCACAGACCGTAAACATTAAATAATCATGAGTTTTAGTCAATAATTTATTATTTCACATTGATGATCATTTTATGTTTAGAGTTTTAAATAATTAGGTAATAATGATTACATAAAAACTCAAATATTTCAAAGTATACCCTTCTAATCACTATCCATTTTTTCTCAAATTAATACACTATTATATAATGCATGAATTATTTTTCATGATAAAAATAATCACAACATTACTCTTCACTTCATCCTTTCCATTACTCATCCATATTCCATATGGAAAAAATTTCAAAAACATGGCATGTGGACAAAAACTTCAATAATGGGACATAAATGAAGGATTGAAAGTCATTAATAAAATAATATTTTAAACTCACGAGAAAAATTTCAAAATATCATAATTTTTACACATAAAACATAAACCCCTTATATTAGCTCATTAAATCATATGATTACTTTAAATAATTGTAGAATTCGTAGACCATAACGGTAACATGTATCACCCATATCATTATTACATTGTAAATTTCTAGGAAACAGAGGGAGTAAACTTTATTGTTACATATGGAATACCCATCAAAGTATTTTCCAAAAATATCTTATGGGAAACCAATCCACTTAGATATTTCTCATTACCTTACACATTGATGCTCTATTATTTGCTCAACCTCCCTTGATTTATCACATAACCAACCATATTGATAAACAATGCCTAAGAATCATAACATAATTATTACAAATAGAAAAACATAAAGGACAAAAACTAAAGTTTCAAATCTATTTAAAAACTCTACACAATCAAAAATTCAAATTATTTATTGAAAGATAAATATATCAACTTTTCAAGGAAGAATTAAAATGAATGTAACATAATATATTTAATATATTTTAATGTTATATAAGATAAAAACATTTTTTAAAATTTTGAAAAACTTGTCGAATGAGCAACTTTTATAAATATTTTCCAATATAATATACCTAACAAGAATACCTTTTTGAAAAAAATTTAGAGAAATTAATAATTTACCATTTTAAAATATTAATTTATATTTAAATACATTCATAAAACCCATTTTCAAAACATTGACATAAAATATAACAATATATAAGAATAAATCATCAAAACCTCTAAATAATGTTTTTAGTTAAAAAGTCCCTTAAATCGATTTTAACTCATCACATAAAATAAATATATTATTGAATAAATAACTTTTTTTATTATTTAAGATATTAATTACATTTTTATAAACTATTATTCCTTTAAAATCACTTATTATAATTTTATAATAATTTATTTTCGTGTTTGGTGCTTTGTCGATATTCGATAATTGAGTCAAAATTGACATTCAAATAATTTTTATAGTAAAATTTTTCAGAGTTCAAACATCAAAAAAATTGAATTAATGAAATAATAATCATTTTTATAGATAAATAATATTTTTAAATATAACCTTTTCAGTAATGTTTTGAAGAATTGACAACGTTAAAATCATGGAGACAGAAGGTCATACGTAGGCATAAGTAATGTTTCCATTTTTCATTGATCACTATGTAAAGAAGATAATTATTATTTTATTTTTCACAAATTAAAAAAATATCATAAATATCTTATATATAATTTAAATATACTTATTTATATCATACATGTTATTTTTTTCACAATATGAATCACATCGCATTGTGGAGGTGATAGTCCACACGTATGCATGAACTACATTGTCATTCTTAGTTGAATGGAAGGTATGAATATATTTGGTTTATTATTCCATTATAATGATATATATTTTATTAATATAATACAAAAATATTAACTCCCATCATTATATGATGTATTGAGATATGGTGATGAAAAAAGAACAATATGGGTTTGTGAGGGAGTAGTGTGTCGTACACACCAATGAAAAGTTCATTTCCCAATTTATGGAATTGGAAAAGGATTTTGGTGATGATATTAAATGAATAACATCTCTTTATATTTAGGATAATTTAGTTATTATTTCATCATTGTGAAAGAATATAATATGAAACATGAAGAAGAAATAAAATTGAAATACTTAATAAAAAATGCAACCTTCCATTTGGATGATCATATTTCGCAACACCTATAAACATATAAAGAGTGTGCTATGACTAAAATAAGGCCAAAAGAATGTTTTTATTTATTATATTTTTGGTTATGAGTATTTATTTTATGAACCAAGTGTTTTTTATGTTTAAAGAATATTGATGAATGGATTCCCTTTTATTAGAGAGGTGAGGGGCATTCCTGAAATTATAAACATCATTAAATAAATATAATTTTTTTATATATTACAAATTGGTTCATTTTTATTTAGTTATAATATAAGATGAGTATTGGTGAAAATATTATCATCCAATAAAAATGAAAAAATATTGAATAAATTTTTAATCATTATCTTTTTGTTTTATCCCCATTTAGCTCATACTGTATTATCAAGTAATTTAATCATTAATGGTTAAAATAATTACTATAACATGACAAATGACCAACGAATGAGTCATTAATGAAATTTCAGGAAATACCTAAACTATTTTTTTAAATCATATAATTTTATAAATTTTAAATAATTAAAATTAATATTTTATATTTTAAGAGGTGAATTATTTCAACATTCAAACAATTAAATACATTACATTTTTTATAAAAATCATAACATTATTTGTGATGACACAATATTTTATCAATAGAAATTCCCTTTTATAATTATGTTAAATAAAATTAAATTAGGAATTCCAATTCCAAATGATGATACTAAATACTAGGTGATATTTTTAGAAAAGTCATTAATCATAATTTTTCCATTTCTGTTATTTGAATTTCAAAAATTAGACATAAATAGTTGTCATCAGGAAAATGTTTTGAGTCTAATAGAAAAAACCTAATCTTTGAGGAATAGTAAATTACCATTTTGAATATTAATGTTTCCCTTATAATTAGTAATATGACCCTTATTAATAGTAAACTGATCAAATGAATAGATAAATCACCCATGACGGTATAAATAATATTTAGGAATCATATAAATAAAAGGATGGTTTAATAGACAATGTAAATAAATGGTTTAAAATTATTAATTATGTGATTGGTTTTTTTAAAAGACATAATTATTTAATTAAAATTTTATAATTATTAATTTTAATAAAAATATTATTTTCATAAGATAAATTCATATATTAACATTTTATTGTCTTTTGATTTAATGATAATTATACCTTATGTAATATTTTCAAAGTGTTATAAAAGTAGTTATAATTTTAAAATCAGAATTTTTTAATTAAATTATTATTTTATTATAAATTAGTATTCTTATATTTAAAATATTATTTTACTATATTGGAGTTAATTTTTTAATTCTACGCTTAAAAAAATTTGTTAGGGTGAATTTTTGATATTTTTTTTGAAATACATTAATTTTTCGTGAATAGTAAAATACGATAATTTACAATATATATATATATATACATTATAAGATAAAATAATTATTCATTGAGTGATCCCTAATGCAAAAACGCATTGTTTAGAACTCATATGATATTATTACTATTTTTACTCACATGAACACTCAATATTTAGTGCCTTGAGAAAACTAATAAAATAATTTTTAAAATAATAAGAAAACACATTTCCCCTTCACTATAAATACCACCCATCACACCATCTTTTCCTAACACCTATCAAGACTTCTGGCTATTATAAAATCTACTAACATATCCTCCCTATCCCTTTACCAACATCTATGAGCTCTTTGTCAAATCAAAATACCCAAACCTATTCCCATAAGAGGCTCTCAAGGATGAGTAATTAAAGTGTTAAATTATTCTTTCTGATTATTTTATTTTCATTGATGTTCCATTCTATTCATTTGGTCTCATCATCTCCTCTCAACCAAATGGAATGAAAACACCAGTGACTAGTATATACTATAATTATGTTATGGTAATGAAATAATTCATCATAACCTCTCTTTTCATATTCTTTTCTAATAAATATGAAAACATCGTCTGAAATCTGTTAATTTATCGCATTCAAAGACATTGGGCTTCAAATATATATTAAGATCTTCAGTTCTGGCCATGTAAAATATATTATGGTTGATCTATATTATAATATATTTACATATATTATTTAATTTTCAAGATTATCTATACAATCATGATGGTAAATAATAAAACAAAATAAATCTGTTGTCGCAAAATCGCCCAAAATTATCCATGCGTTTATCATTGTGATCGTATCTACTGATTTGGCATCACCTAAATTATCTAAATGACATATATGATCATTTAGGATTCTAGAGGATCATTAATAGAATATAATAAAAATTATATATATTCATAGAAAATTTTAAAAAACTTCTATTCATGTATACAAATGAACTGATGAGGGAATCTATGAAAACAAAAACACTATAACGATAAAATTAAACACTATAACTCATCCAAACGACAATAAGAGAACCTAATAATAATATAATGAATTATATTCATTTACTAAAGGTTTTTGATTTTTAAATTAGTGAATATAATGTGATTATACTGGACATTAATGTGATGAGTTAATTCAGACACAATGTAAGTGTAATTCTCAAACCTAACGTTCTTTTTTTGGGTTCTTCCTCTTTCACTCAATTTTCAATATTGTTAATCCTTAAAAATAATTTATTAATCATTATCGCATCTATTCTAGGATTTACATGTTCTCCATCATAGTTTATTTTGAACACAATGTTTTCCAAATGAATTTTTCTTTCTAAAAACCCCACCTTTTACTTCTCACTCAGGGTTGATGGTTCTTATATCAAGTATGTCATTCACTATTTTATTTGGGAACCCTATTTTTATGAATTTAATTATTATGTAGTGAAACAAATTACATTAAATTGGTTGTGTTATGTTCAATATTTATTTATATTCTATATGTCATGCAAGATAATGTAAATGTATATGATGTGACGAGTGTGCTCAGAAATTTATAGTGCGATGTTAATGTTATTTTGTGATGGGTGTGACCCGAATTATATAGTGCTATACTGATTTGGGTAAATTTAATAACCTAAAGAGTAATATGAAATACAAATGAACATGATTCTATCATTTTTCACGTTTATGTGTGGTAGTTAACCACTAAAACATGATGTTTCCTTTTTATGCATTTCCACATTCAATGTCATTTCATAATACTTTCTCTCATGATTATGATCCTATGTGTATGTAATGATGATAATGATTATTATGACCCCCGATCATATTTTTCAATTATGGCATCTATCATCTTAATGGATTTCTTTATCACCAATTTTTGTTTTATATCCCTAGATGGTTGTTTGTACAAAGTGGAACAATATGGCAATTAAGAAACTAGAGAATAAATAATTTAAAAAATGTTTTTGTATAATGCCATAAAATTTATATATGGTCATTTTTTTCCCAAGATAGTAAACCCTTGGATCTTTATTGTGTAATATTTTTAAGTTTTTTATCTCTAAATTGATGTAATGGTAATGTAAGAAGCGTAGGGTCATAATATTTGATATCATATAACAATTTACTTAATTTGAGAATTTGGATTAGATAACCATAGTGAAAAACCATTTAATAAGACCAAGTATAAGTAATCACCCAAGATGTTTTGCATTTGAAAAATACAAACATAGGGGTCCCAAAAGGTATTACATTAGACATAATTGAACAAATGAGTAAATTACATAATCATCACTTTTATACATATTTTTTGTTCCAACCTTTTCAATATTATAAAATGGTGGGAAACAAAAGATACCATGCCAACAACCCAATTAAGGGACAAAGAAATGATTTCCCAAACAAAATCCCCAATGCTTTGGAAGGTGTAGTTCAAAATTTACTATGGATTATTACCAAGCTGTATCCATTTATGAGAAATAACCTGAGTGATGAAGAATGTCCTCCTTCACCAAAGAGGGAGAAACTAGCTATCGAGTGTTTTATTTGGCCACAACCACCTACATTTAGTGGATCTTCTGATCCACTAATTGTAAAATAGTGGGACCACTTTATTGAAAATATTTGTTTTATGCTTCACTATTCTGAGATGAAGAAGGATACTATGGATATTTATCATCTATATGGATACGTCAATAAAAAGTCAGATTTGATTAAGAACACAAATACAAGGGACAAAATAGAAGATATGGAATGGGGTGAATTTAAGATAATGTTTCTTAGTAAGTATTTCCCTAAAACTTTTTTAACTAATATGGAGAGATATTTCCTAGAGTGAAATAATAAGTATGTAGAATATATCATGACCTACAAAGATAATTTCACAAGCCATGAAAGGTACAATTAATGTTTTGTTATCAATAGTGATATTAAAAGTGTTAGATTATTTAGAGTTTTAAATCCACATCTTCAAATGTCCCATGATATTCTAGACATTGGGAGTTATAAAAAAGTATTTCTATGTGTCTCAAAGTGGTTTTGGATTTTGGTGATTTTCCACTTGAATATGATGATACGAAATTAAAGATCATGTTTCAAGTATAAGGATATAATAAAATGGTGTGAAAAAATGCAACCACCCTCATGTTAAAATTGTGCGAAAAAGCTTCATGAGAACTGCCTCCAATTGATAGATAAATGCATCATCTGTGGGTGAGAAGGACACATACCTCATGAATGTCAAAATTAATGGAAAATTCATTCCAATGTGGAGGAGAAAAAAAGAGCACCACCCCAGGTCCAATGCTAAAACAGTAAGGAGAAAGGGATCTATCTATGAAAGTGCACTATACCTCAAGTTCTCTAGGGTAATCAGTGTCATTTACCACCAAAACCAAATCGTCATGGGAAGTCATACCCAATCACTACTATCAATGTGGAGATAGGGAATGATGTAGTAAAAGTTGCACATTATATTTAATAAAAAATGGGATGGACTAATTTGATTATTGTTTTATGAATTATTTTACATCATGCATGTTCGCTAAAACAATTGATTCATATCCCTGAAACCTTAATGTAATGTAATCTATAAAACAACCTAGTTTTGAAATCATTTCAACCCAAATATTGGACACTTCTCTTGTTGGCGTATGTGGAAATATTTATTTATCAAATCTAGTTATACTTCCCCGGGTGGAATTCAATTTAGTATTCATAAAGGATTGGATCTCATTATATAAAAAAATATTGAATATTATGAAAATGAAATTTTTTTTCAAATTCATAACCATTCCATTATCCACTAAAAATTCAAGGAATATCATGAATATACTTTGAAAAATCATTCAATGGTGTAGGTGATCATTCCCTATGATGATGCAAAGCTCCCCTAAATGGTTGAGTCAATGATCAGTATTATTCAAGGGGAAATTCTCAATGTAATGGAATATTGTGATTTATTTCTGGATGAGTTACATTGACTACCCAGGTATTGGTAGGTAGAGTTATCAATAGAACACATACCCTGCGCTACTCATAATTCAATGTGTATTTATAGGATGGTTCATATTGAACTGGAGGGGTTAAAGAAACAACAAAAATATCATTTGGATAAAGGGTTAAAATGCCCTATTGTATCACTATTGATTGTACCAATGCTCTTGGTCAAGAAGAATGAATGAAAAATTTGGTTTTGTATTGATTATCAAGACCACAACAATATAACCATAATGAAAATGTATCCTTGTTTGAGGAATTATGACTTTTTTGATCAGTGTATAGGGGATCAATACTTCAAAATGGAGGATCTCCATTCTGGATATCATCATCTGAAGTTGAATAAGTATGAAAATTTGAATACATCCTTTCGTAAAAGGTATGGGAAAAATGAGTTTTTTTATTCACTTATGATATACTAATTCCTCTATAATATTCATGTAATTTATGATTAGTGTCTTTATACATTACCTAGAAATTTTTTGGGTAGTTTATACCGATGATATGCTCATATAATACAATAGAAAGGAGGAACCAGAAGAACTTCTAAGACTTGTGTTTTTTGCGATTGGGGAAGGATAATTTGTATTCCATGATCAACATGATTGACTTTTGAATGCTACAAGTCATTTTATCTTGATTTTTGATCACAAGGGAAGGAATTTATATGGACACTTCCAAAAAAATGCAATTTAGGAATGGGCCATACCCTCTAGTGTCACATAAATCAGTTGTTTTTTTATAGTGGGGTACTATCGATGTTTTGTGAGTAATTTCTCATGATTTTCAAGCCTAATAATAGAGTTAACAAGGAAATGGGTAAATTATGTATCGATGGAAGACTTTGGGGAATTCTCTAAGTATATAATGAAAAGGCTTTTAAGAACACATGTACTCCTTATACTAAAAAGTGGAGAATGTTTTCTGATTTACAGTTTTTATTCTAAGAATGGTTTGGGTTTTTTACTCATGAAAAATGATAATGTGATAGCCTATGACTCACAATTGTTGAAAATCAATTTGAAAAACTTCAGTGCGCATGATCTATAGCTATTAGGTGTGAGTTTTTCCTTAAAAATCTATTAGGACTACTGCTATGGTGAGAAGTTTTACATATATACTGATAAAATAATCATAACATATATATTCACAAAAAATTATATTAACATTAATCAAATTATATGGATCAGGAAAATCAAATATTGTGAATTCTCTATTCAATATCATCCTGTCTAGGAGAACAAGGTAGTTGATTCACTATGCTGAAAATAACTTGATACTTTATCCCTATTTTGGTTGAAAAAATACAATATCACCATTTATATGAATAAGAGGGATATTGAAATCAAAATGGTAGGGAATAAATCCTACCATTCCCAAATTATTTCCCAACCATATATTTAAATGATGATTATGGAGGACCAACTGGATGACAAGTATTTGCAAAAGTGGGTGAATGAAGTAAAGGAATGTGAAGTGCACTGTGTTGCATTTGTTTTCAATAAGGTATGTTGTTGATCAGAAGATGTCAAAGAATGAATGGATGTCAAGAGTTCTCAAGATGTGAATGCCAAAGGTTGTGATGGTGATGGTGATGAATGGAGAATGGCCATGGTACTAAGATGCATGTCACTTAGGATATTCACTAAGTGACATAGGATGTTGTGGTTGAAACATTCTCTATGTATATCAGACGATTGTTGAACTGGTCTTCAAGTTCAAAGAACTTGTATCCTGATGATACAATGTCACAACATTGATTGAAGACCATGCATTGTCTCCACAATGCATGAGGAGTTGAAAGGATTTCCATCCACAACTACTAAGTGGATGATGTGAATTAATGAAGTCCATGCACTATCACTTAGTGCATGTGAATTGAAAAAGTTCCAATTGATCTCTGATTAGATCAATAAAGAACATTGAAGATTATAAGTGATTCAGGAGTTCGGTTGATGAAGATGAACCTTTTGAATTCCATATCCTAAGTGAAGATCATATGAGGAGAAGTAATGGAATTCATAAGAAGAAGAATAGAAAAAGTGGAGAAGAAATGGCTTGAGTGGCATTTGGCATTTTCACTTGGTTACTTTGTTTTTATACAAAGTCCTAAGTGTTTTACTTAGAAAAAAATAGCCACCAAGGAAGGCCAGCCGAGGGTCATCACCCAAGGCTCATGTGGGACTCGAGGTCACCACGCCCATGGGGAACCCTCAGGCCAAGGCAGCATATCCCTGAGGCAGGAAGGTCGGGGCAGTGTATAAGCCCGAGGCTACGCGGTGGTGAAGTCCGCGCAGCGTGCGCGCCCGAGGGCACGCATAGTGGGCGCCAGTGGCGCGCCCGCAGGGAGCAGAGTGGGCACAGAGTGCGCCCGCAGGGAGAACACGGTGCGGGGCGGCACCGTGGAGGGAGAAGATGCAACTGAGGTGAGGATGGTAGCGCTTTGGTAATAAGCCGCGTGAAAACAGGAGGCCGCTTCGATGTGGGACGCGGAAAAATCCCTGGGAGCAAATCGTAGCCGTCCGAGCGATCTCGCGCTTGATCTGCGCCGCACGATTCATCTGCCGCGCGCCGCGATCTAATCCAGCCGTCCGATGTCATCTCAACTCCGGATCCGACGGTTCTGAGGCGTCTTCAACCTCGAGCTCGACCACTGCCACCCGCGAGCTCCGTTCTAACCAGAGGCACCTCCCGACGACAGAATTTGAGCTCCCGGCCACCTCCGATCAAGCTAAATCCACCATTGTGATCGTCTGGCCATAATGAACACATACATGCGTAGAAATGGGCATGCATGCCAGTAATGAAGATATTCGTGTTCGGACGAGGCAAGAGAATCTGCCGAGGCTATGAATGGTTTATGAATTGCATGGGAAGTGCTTAAAGAAGGTCGTGCATGCGTTCCAAGTCGCATGCACGTGACGAAAGGGCAAATAAAAGAACCCGCGTTTGAACAGAGATGAAATCATGATTTTGAAGATTTTGAAGATCTGAAATCTTCGGGAGATCAAATATTTCTCACGCGGATGCACCGCCTCACCACTGCCTATAAAAAGAGAGGCTGAGCTCTCGTTTTTTCTTGCTGAAGTTTTATTGAAAAACTGTGTTCCGTGAGGCTCTGCCTCGCGAAGTCGAAGCCCCGCGCAAGTTTACTTGTGCGGCTGGAGTTCCTTGCGCGCAACTTCATTGCGCGACAAGAAGGTTGGGTGAAGTCCCCTGCGCGTCTTTCTTTTGCGCGACAAGAAGTACCCGAGGCCGCAAGTACCTTGCGCGCCCTCGAGGATTGTTGTGGCTTGCGCGGCAGTGTTGAAGAAGAGGAGGCCGCGGCTCATCAATCACTTGCGCGCCTTCATATGGGCAGTAGGAGATTCGGGTGATGAGAATTACACACCAAGTGTGTGTGTGCTAAAAGGAGAAAACACCCTCGCCGTGGACAGTGTGTGTGCATAGTGAACAAGAAGTTGGCCGTAGCCATTTATGTGCAAGAAGAAGAGGCCAAGCTCACTTGTGTGCAAAAAGTGGAAGAAGTGTGTGCAAAGAGCAAAGAGGTCGAACCTTAGTGTGTGCCTAAGTGGTGTGTACACACTAAGAAGGAGAAGAAGAAGGATACCTCACACTAAAGTAGAACACACATTTAAGTGTGTAACCAATAAGAACAAAGTGTGTGAAGGAAGTGAGAAGGTGTGTGCTAAAAAGGATTACACCCTTTGTGGGTTTATCACACTAAGAAGAAGGAAAGGGAAGTGCATGCATGCATGCATGCACGCGCACACTGAACAAGCTTAAATCAGTGGTGTGCGTTTGAGTTGACCAAGACTGAAAGTTCTTGATGAATATTTTGAGAGGCCATGCAGTCAGTGCATGAGGAAGCAGAGATGCCATGCACTCAGTGCATGAAGTTGTTCTGATGTGAGACTGGACCAAACTGAAGTTAAAGATATCAGTTGTTTGAGTATTCAGTAGTTGAAGAGAGAAGCCAGGTCATCCTAAGAAGAAGGAGATAAATCCTGAGCAAGACGAGAAGACCTGATCAACTCAAGTGATCAGAGGTACAGAGCAAGGCCAGCAGTCTTTATCCCAGGCTGCTGAAGATACTTGAAGAGCTGAACAAGAAGAAGTGCTACTCGTGTGACTCGAGGACCCAGGAGAAGCCCCCTGTGAGACTCAGGGTGGAAGAAGTCTTCAGTGGGATTCTGGAGCAGGCCAGTGGGACTCTGGTAACACTGTGGGACGCAGTATAAAGACCCTCCTGTGGGACTCAGGAGAGATACAGTGGGACTCTGTATCGACCATTGTAATACTAACAGATTATAATGGGAGAATCCATGCTGGGAGAGCATGGCAAGGATGTAGGCCTTTGGTGCCGAACCTTGTAAATCCTTGTGTCCTGTGCCTTTTCATTACTGCATCATTCAGGAAAGGTTGAGAGATACAAGAAGAGTGGATCGAGGCTTTAACCAGCCATAGAGGTTTAATTGATAAGAATCAATTAGTAAAAAGTTTTAAGGGATCACTGATTCACCCCCTCCCCCTCTCAGTGATTCACACTGATCTGGGCACTTCAATTGGTATCAGAGGGAAGGTTACCTCTAAAAGATCCAAGGGAGTCTTTATGAAGTGCAGATTTGAGGAAATGAAAGAACAGCCTCAAATGGAGATATCTGCCAAGACTCTGAAAAACAGAATGAAGAAACAGGCCAAGAAGTTGAAGAAAGCCTGTCCTAGCTGTGATGAAGTTGGAACAATGAAAGATCTTCAAAGTGCAATTGAATATCTTCAGAAGACAGTCCCCAAGGGAGTGGCAATGTGTATAGCTACAGGCATCCTTGATCTTCAAGAAGAAAAATCACAGTTAGAAGAAGAAGCCAATGCAATGGAAGATCAATTGGCAAAAAGGGTTGGCATAACCAACACTCTCAGAAAGCTGGTGAAGGCTAAAGATGAAACTGTTTCCCTTTTCAATGAAAGATTTGAAGACACTGATGAAGAATTGCAGAGAAGCCTTTCTGAGAAAGAATTATTTAATGTAATAATCAAAGATGTGTTTCATGCACTGGAGAAGTTGCACAAAGTGTCAATGATTGTCAGAGATGCTCAACTTGAAGACAAAGTCAAAATGGTGAAGGAGCTTGACAACTCATTGCATGAAATAAAGAAGGTGCATGATGACCATATGGAACAGCTGAAACAGAATTGGGAAGGTAGGCTAAGATTGGTTGAGGATGAGAAGAACTCCCTCAACATGAAATGCTTTGAATTAGAGGTGATATTGAAAAATCTGGAATCACCCAAAACTGAATCCTCCCAGTCGGCTGAAAGAAGAAATGTTGCTACTCAAGTATGCTTTGAGAAGGATGATTCTAAAAGAAAGACATCCTCTAATGAAAGGGAAAAATCTTCTAAAAAGAAGGTACCATCCATAACATCTTGTACTCATGCTTCTAATTGTGTTTCCACAAATAGTGCAGGATGGAAGAGCAACTCCAAACAAGTATGGATGAAGACAATGAAGAAAGAGATCTCTCCTGAAACAACATAGCAAGTCAAGAAAAGTATCCAACAATCAGAAGGACTGAAGAGGTCAAGATTTGTGGGTCAGTGTTGGTGTTTTAATAAGTATGGGCACTGTGCAAAGGATTGTTGGTACAATCCATTGAATGTGAAAGCACAAAGGAAGCCTATGCCAAGGGGGAGAAAGCCAGAAGAAAAGAAGCAACATCCACAGGTCCAGAGACATCTGTTTACTGCTAACAGATTCGGATTGCTTGATAACATCTGGGATGTGTGCAAAAGTGGTCAAAGAGATACATGTCAATCTCCAACTGTATCCAGAGCTCAAAAGAAGAAAAGATCACAGAACCTGGCTCAGAAAGAATCCTTGGGAAGCAAGCAGAAGAAAGCTGAAGATGCTCCCAAGAAGATTATGAAAAAGGAAGAGAAGACCTTGGAGTCTAAATCCAAGAAGGGTGATGCATCCAAAAGTACCACCAAGAAGTGCTTCTACTATGGAAAGAAAGGACATATCATGGATCTTTGTAAACAAGCCATGAAATTCAATAGAGGCATACTGGACTCAAACAGACAATCAATCTAGAAGAAGCAGAAGGGATTGGTTGAAAATAAGTTTCCTAAGAAAGGTGGCTTAACAGTATCAAAAGAACCATGTGGAATTTCCAAAACTGAGGCCTCACTTCCAAATGACTCGTTAGTCATATGGCCTAATCAGTTGCAACTTGCCAGAGAAACGCAAAGAGCTGAAGATGAAGCACTGGAAATTGCTAAGGCAAAAAGGAAACAAAAGATTTCACATGAAGATGTATTGAGATCCACACCAGCACAAACATCATTGAAGATCAAATGTGCAAGTGTGAAGAATGGTGAAAATGGGACATCTCGGTTGAGAGAATCTTCTCAACCTTGTTGTTCACATTGATGAACCAAGGAGGTTCCATCTTATTCCCTTATACTTTTGGTATTTACATGTGCTAACATTGCAGGGAATTGAAGATGATGATCATTCTCATCTGGAGAGTGGTTTGGACAGAATGGAGTGCACCCCTTGAGGGGGATCCAATCAGAAGAAGATGGGATTCTAAGATTTAATACCATCTTGAGAAAAGTGAAGGTATTCCAATCATACTTTCATCCCTTGTTTCTTAATTGAGTTTATCTTGTCAATTAAGGGGGAGTATGGATTGAAGACAAATGGATGAAAGGGGGAGCTTTATCTTTGCACCTGAACTTTCTAATGAGTTTTGTGAAGTTGTGCAGGCTTTAGCAAATTCATTGTTATATCTGAAAAATTTCAAACCCCTTGAAGCATGATCTCACATGTATAGTGAATGTTGGACAGCATTGAGTACCTTGGTTATATCACTCTTGTTTTCTATGTCGGGTTATCCCAAGTAGACTTAGAGTTGATTTACTAAAGGTTCTTTGCTAAAGAGAACATGTGACATCATCCCTCTCTCAGTGTTTTTCAAGAAAATACTTTTCAAAGGGAGGAAGAGATTTTTGAAAGAGAACCACACCACACCTTTGCATTTGGTTGCCAATAAGGGGGAGAAATATTGGCACACATATTGAACCATTCATATGTGCTCTATTGTATTGCCAAAAAATACAAAGGGGGAGATTGAAGTGCACTGTGTTGCATTTGTTGTCAATAAGGTATGTTGTTGATCAGAAGATGTCAAAGAATGAATGGATGTCAAGAGTTGTCAAGATGTGAATGCCAAAGGTTGTGATGGTGATGGTGATGAATGGAGAATGGCCATGGTACTAAGATGCATGTCACTTAGGAGATTCACTAAGTGACATAGGATGTTGTGGTTGAAACATTCTCTATGTATATCAGACGATTGTTGAACTGGTCTTTATGTTCAAAGAACTTGTATCCTGATGATACAATGTCACAACATTGATTGAAGACCATGCATTGTCTTCACAATGCATGAGGAGTTGAAAGGATTTTCATCCACAACTACTATGTGGATGATGTGCATTAATGAAGTCCATGCACTATCACTTAGTGCATGTGAATTGAAAAAGTTCTAATTGATCTCTGATTAGATCAATAAAGAACATTGAAGATTATAAGTGATTCTGGAGTTCGGTTGATGAAGATGAACCTTTTGAATTCCATATCCTAAGTGAAGATCATATGAGGAGATGTAATGGAATTCTTAAGAAGAAGAATAGAAGAAGTGGAGAAGAAATGGCTTGAGTGGCATTTGGCATTTTCACTTGGTTACTTTGTTTTTATACAAAGTCCTAAGTGCTTTACTTAGCAAAAAATAGCCACCAAGGAAGGCCAGTCGAGGGTCATCACCCAAGGCTCATGTGGGACTCGAGGTCACCACGCCCATGGGGAACCCTCAGGCCAAGGCAGCATATCCCTGAGGCAGGAAGGTCGGGGCAGTGTATAAGCCCGAGGCTACGCGGTGGTGAAGTCCGCGCAGCGCGCGCGCCCGAGGGCACGCATAGTGGGCGCCAGTGGCGCGCCCGCAGGGAGCAGAGTGGGCGCAGAGCGCGCCCGCAGGGAGAACACGGTGCGGGGCGGCACCGTGGAGGGAGAAGATGCAACTGAGGTGAGGATGGGAGCGCTTTGGTAATAAGCCGCGTGAAAACAGGAGGTCGCTTCGATGTGGGACGCGGAAAAATCCCCGGGAGAAAATCTCAGTCGTCCGAGCGATCTCGCGCTTGATCTGTGCCGCACGATTCATCTGCTGCGCGCCGCGATCTAATCCAGCCGTCCAATGTCATCTCAACTCCAGATCCGACGGTTCTGAGGCGTCTTCAACCTCGAGCTCGACCGCTGCCACCCGCGAGCTCCGTTCGAACCAGAGGCACCTCCCGACGACAGAATTTGAGCTCCCGGCCACCTCCGATCAAGCTAAAGCCACCATTGTGATCGTCTGGCCATAACGAACACATCCATGTGTAGAAATGGGCATGCATGCCAGTAATGAAGATATTCGTGTTCGGCCGAGGAAAGAGAATCTGCCGAGGCTATGAATGGTTTATGATTTGCATGGGCAGTGCTTAAAGAAGGTCGTGCATGCGTTCTAAGTTGCATGCACGTGAAGAAAGGGCAAATAAAAGAACCCGCGTTTGAACAGAGAGGAAATCAAGATTTGGAAGATTTTGAAGATCCGAAATCGTCGGGAGATCAAATATTTCTCACGCGGATGAACCGCCTCACCACTGCATATAAAAATAGAGGCTGAGTTCTCGTTTTTCTTGCTGAAGTTTTATTGAAAAACTGTGTTCCGTGAGGCTTTGCCTCGCGAAGTCGAAGCCCCGCGCAAGTTTACTTGTGCGGCTAGAGTTCCTTGCGCGCAACTTCTTTGCACGACAAGAAGGTTGGGTGAAGTCCCCTGCGCGTCTTTCTTTTGCGCGACAGGAAGTACCCGAGGCCGCAAGTACCTTGCGCGCCCTCGAGGTTTGTTGTGGCTTGCGCGGCAGTGTTGAAGAAGAGGAGGTCGCGGCTCATCAAGCACTTGCGCGCCTTCATATGGGCAGTATAAGATTCGGGTGATGAGAATTACACACCAAGTGTGTGTGTGTGCTAAAAGGATAAAACACCCTCGCCGTGGACAGTGTGTGTGCATAGTGAACAAGAAGTTGTCCGTAGCCATTTATGTGCAAGAAGAAGAGGCCAAGCTCACTTGTGTGCAAAAAGTGGAAGAAGTGTGTGCAAAGAGCAAAGAGGCCGAACCTTAGTGTGTGCCTAAGTGGTGTGTACACACTAAGAAGGAGAAGAATAAGGATACCTCACACTAAAGTAGAACACACATTTAAGTGTGTAACCAATAAGAACAAAGTGTGTGAAGGAAGTGAGAAGGTGTGTGCTAAAAAGGGTTACACCCTTTGTGGGTTTATCACACCAAGAAGAAGGATAGGGAAGTGCATGCATGCATGCATGCACGCGCACACTGACCAAGATTAAATCAGTGGTGTGCGTTTGAGTTGACCAAGACTGAAAGTTCTTGAAGAATATTTTGAGAGGCCATGCAGTCAGTGCATGAGGAAGCAGAGATTCCATGCACTCAGTGCATCAAGTTGTTCTGATGTGAGACTGGACCAGACTGAAGTTAAAGATATCAGTTGTCTGAGTATTCAGTAGTTGAAGAGAGAAGCCAAGTCATCCTGAGAAGAAGGAGATAAATCCTGAGCAAGACGAGAAGACCTGATCAACTCAAGTGATAAGAGGTACAGAGCAAGGCCAGCAGTCTTTATCCCAGGCTACTGAAGATACTTGAAGAGATGAACAAGAAGAAGTGCTACTCGTGTGACTCGAGGAGCCAGGAGAAGCCCCCTGTGAGACTCAGGGTGGAATAAGTCTTCAGTGGGATTCTGGAGCAGGCCAGTGGGACTCTGGTAACACTGTGGGACGCAGTATAAAGACACTCCTGTGGGACTCAGGAGAGATACAGTGGGACTCTGTATCGACCATTGTAATACTAACAGATTATAATGGGAGAATCCATGCTGGGAGAGCATGGCAAGGATGTGGGCCTTTGGTGCCGAACCTTGTAAATCCTTGTGTCCTGTGCCTTTTCATTACTGCATCATTCGGGAAAGGTTGAGAGATACAAGAAGAGTGGATCGAGGCTTTAACCAGCCATAGAGGTTTAATTGATAAGAATCAATAAGTAAAAAGTTTTAAGGGATCACTGATTCACCCCCTCCCCCTCTCAGTGATTCACACTGATCTGGGCACTTCAGGATAGAAGCTGTAAGAGATCCATATAAGTGATGATGGTGTAATTCAGTTATGAATGAGGTTTTGTGTGCCTTCATCACCTAAGATGAATTAATTATTGGATAATTAAAATATCTCAACATTATATACCCATCAAAATTGCACCATGATATATCATGGTCTCAAAGAAAATCACTGGTGAGACAAGATAAAGAATGAGATTCAGAATATATCTCAAGGTGTTTGATATATCAGAAAACTAAATAAAAGTGAATGAAGTCCAATATAATGATGAAAACAATGCCTATACCCATATGGAAATGGGATAATTTCACCATGGACATCGTCATGGGTCCCCTGAAAACATCCAAAGGAAATAGTTTGATATGGGTTGTGGTGGACCGACTCACCCAAAATGCCCACGTTATCACTATTAAGGATGATCCCTCTCTTGGATAACTATCAATGATATATGTGATGGATGTGGTCATCTTACATGGGATACCACATTAAATTGTCTATTATAGTAATCCCAGTTTTACATATTAATTTTGGTGGATTCTTCAATGTTCCTTAACTACTGAATTGAATTTTCGCACGGCCTATCTCCCCCAAACTAGTGGCCAATCTGAGTGTTCTATTCAGATGCTCAAATATATGTTAATATTCTTCTATTGGGAATTAAAAGGACGATGGGATCAACACCTCGCATTGGCTGAGTTCTCATACAACAATATCCTTCACTCGAGTATTTATATGACATTATATGAAGCTCTATATGGAATGGGATTTGAAACTCCTACCTATTTGGATATAGATAAGGATAGAAATCTACTTGGATCTAATCTTGTGCAAGAGCGGATAAATAATGATAAAACCATCTAGTAATATATAAAAGCTTCTCAGAGTCAGAAAAAGAGCTATGATGACAACTGTTAAAGGGACTATGAGTTCAACGTTGGATATAAAGTCTTCTTTCAGATATCTTTTTGGAATAGATTAATGTGGTTTAGATATAATGGGAATCTAATACCAAGGTATATTGTCCACATTAAGAACCATGATTGCGTAGGAGTTGTGGCCTATCAACTTTCACATCCATCGAATAGGGATCATGTTCATGATGTGTTCCACGTATCACTCCGGAGGAAGTATGTCTCAGACCCCTCTGTTGTAATGAACTAAAATGTGGTACAGCTAGAATATGATATCCCTTATAAGGAGAAATAAATATTTATTTTAGATAGGATATATAAGGTTCTATAGAAGAAGACAACCCACCTTGTGAAATAGTTGCGAATTAACTATAAGTATGATGAAGAAACTTGGGAACCATATGATGTGAATAAGAAGAAGAACCCTCCCCTATTAATTTTAAAAAAACTAACGGTTAAATTTTAAAAGAGAGGATTAATGTATCAAACGAATTTTTTATCAATAGAACTTCCATTCATATAATTATGTCACATAATATCACTATAACAAACAAAATACCACATCATGCTACTATAAACAATGTGACATTTATATACTACTTCTTAATCATTATTTTTCCACTTCGATGATTTTAATTTAACACCCCAAGCTTCCACAATATGTTTCCCTTTGAATAATGCAATAGATTTCATTTTAAGCTACTTCAATATTCTAACATAGTGTGACCAATCAAACTACCCATTTTGAATAGTAATACCCACTTTTTCAAATTTTATAAATTTTATCATTCAAAATCAACTTCATTTTTGGATTCTTAATATCAAAATTATCCTTGGGTAAGATTTTGGTATTTTTATGAAAACAGTCAATTTCTTATGAATAGTGAAAAAAATACATTATTGTTTAAAACTAAATTTATTTTTAAATAACTAATAATTTTATTCAAATGAATTTTAAGTCAAAATAGATACATGATACCTATATATGTTCAATTCTATTCATTGAAATCATTTTTTTAATAATATTACATATATAAAATTTTATTGAACTTTTTAACATCTTTTATCCACCTCCTAGGAGTATTTTCAAATTCACATAAAACATAATTTTACAAAATTTATTAGTTTAATTTCAAAAATATGAGAGACATGGTTAATATGAGTAAGCATAATGTGGTTCAACAAGATGAAAATAATTTTTGGTGAAAATTAACTTTATACTTTTATTTAGAAGGGTTATAAGTAAATAAGGAAATTAAGGGTAAAAATGATTTTATTATTAACCAAAAACATGTTATAATTATATTGGATATGTGTAATAAGACCAAAAATAACCATATGAATAAAATATTATCCTTTTGGTTTACATGGATTAGATTAGGACATTTATTATTATTTTATTTAATGAAGAGTTAATAGAGTTAAATTAAAAGATTAATAACGAAACCATTTCTAATATAGTATTATACGTAATATAAATTCGTCTATAAATATTCATTAGAAAGATAAAAATATTTCCAATATATTTATATTTTATTTGAAATTTTTGGAAATTAAATAATTTAATTTAATTATGACACAATGATGATAAAGTAATTACATTAATAATGAAATATTAAAATAATTGATATTATAAATATCAAAAAATGTAAATTAGTACTTTTGATCAATTACACTAATTTTATAGGTTAATATCGCATGTTATGATTTAATATATGGATTTATTTTGATGTAATGACGTCTTTAGGACTTTAAAAATCATGTATTAAATAATGTCAAAATTGACATAATTGAGTTTTTAAAACAAATTCTATATTATTGGTTGATATAATATTCCTAAAAATATATGGTTCATCAAAAGGTCCTAAATAATTTAATATATGTCATTAATTAATCTAATGTGGTTCTCTTGGTATTTTATAGAATTTTTATAAACCGTATAGTAAAAAAAATTCAAAGATACATAGTAAATGTCAAACTATTTAACTAAAAGTAAAATCGAAAAGATAAGGTTAATATGGGGACCCAAACCTGTCTAAAACCAATTCATTAAGTAGTTTTTGACCTATCTCCACCTTAGCCTCGAAATAAATAATTTTTCAGCCATTACAAACCAAAATTGATTTTATAAAAAAAATCAATCTTTTCATAAGGAGCCCCTCATCAATATTTTAAAAGGGCACTTACCATCCACTAAAATTCACACCATCAAATCCATTTGGATCGGCCAACCCATTCCCAAATATCCTCCCTACTAAGATTCCTTTATTTTAGAGGCTTTACATTAGTCATATAGCAAACCTATGGAGCCCTTTTTATAAAATCAAATGGAAGAACCTGAAGAAGAGGTAAATATTTCATCACTCCTTTCAAGTTCATTTCCTCTTCAACTACCTCTTTCATTGTTCATTACATTCTATAATAAAATATCCAGTATCTTCTATATATTGTGATGTTATTTTTTTCTACCATATTTTTTATTCTATCCATCCAATAAATGAAAAATTCACCATACGTTTGTACGTACAACTTACCATATCCACTTCGTGGTGAAGATTGTTCGTCAAACACATCATTATTTGGATGGGTTTAATAATGAGTATAACTGAGGTAAATAATAAATATATCTTGAGAATTAATCTGTATATATGATATACCATCCAATTATATATGATTATAATAAAAAAATGATAGTTTCGCTCGCGTGTACATACGGATTAACGTCTCTACGAACGCGATGAGATTTATTTCCACATCATTACCATTCCAGAATAATTTTCATTTGATGTTTAAAAATAATTTTTTAGAACATAATATAATTCGTGATATATATCAAATATATCCTATCCATAAAAAACATGGCTTATGAAACAAAACATGTAATGGAAAATGAATCAGTTAACATCTGAAACGATGATACAACTAAAATATTATTAACAAAGAAGTATTATAAGATCATATATGGAATCATATTTATGTGTATGATGCATGTAAAATTTAATATCTATGTTTTAACTATTATACTGGAATTTAACAAACCCTAAACTAAGGAAATGTACAACGTAAGGGTTTATTTCACAATATCATTTTTTTCTGATGTTGTTTTTGTGTATATATCTACTAGGGCCTCTTTATCAACCATATTCATGATTATTAAAAATGTATTTCAAAACATTTTTACTCTTTACTAGAATCTGGTTTGAGTACATTTATACCCTTATTTGACAACATATGTTTTTAAAGGAATCATTATGTCATTTTCAAAACAAGGTACTTTATGACCTTCTAATCACAATTAAGGTAATAATGTATTTCTTTAACTTATATGGCGGGTGATGCTATTTTCCAATGTTATGACATATTTGTTACTTCCCATTAAATCTTATAAGATTATTTTCAAAATAAATGGTTTATTTTATAATTATATGACTTTTAAATTATTTCAAAATGGAAAGAGATATTTCTCCATAAAATTTTTTGATTTCATCTCTGTCAACATCCTTTGATGGATTTTAAACAAGTTTGATGTTGATTTATTATTAAACAAATATTACATATTGTATTGAAGGTTTTGTGATATGTTTGAATCTGGATGTGTTATATTTACACTATTTAGGGTTTATGGTTAATGTATCGAAATTTAGTTTTCATGTTTTAATATGAATTTTTATGTAATGTTTAATTGTTTTTCATATGAGAAATGCACTAGACTTAATAAGTGACTGGTGGATCCTGTTATAGCTCCTCGATGCATCGGTAGGTCCCATGAGACAATATACTATCATGACTCAAGGCCTTGACAATGACATGTATTTAGTCATCGTACAAGGCTTTGACTATTTGGTTAAGAAGTCGGGTATTATACATTCCATCAGTATGAAAGTGGATATTGAAATTTCAAGTGATTATTCAAATAGTAGAATATCCATGTGAATAAGTAAATGGAATTATTTGATTTTATCTTTTCCATATTATACTGATGTTTATGATTAAAAATAATTTTTTTAGTCTTATAAATTTCCTTAAATTATAATTCCTTTTTATGAATGTATCTTCTATATAGTTATCCTTACTAAGCATCTAAGTAAACCAATTTCTATATTTTTTTTACTAGGAGGTGAAGAAATATTTTAATCTTGACATGCAGGGATATGACAAGGATATAAGTGTGCTCAATTGGGATAAAATGTTGTTGATGTTTTTATTTAATGATGTAATGTAAAACTTATGAAGGTATCTAGTACTTCCAAGGGTACTAAACGGATCTGTCCTTTGGGACATGATTACTTATATCATGCCAATGTTATGTAATAACTCCCCGTTTTACATCAAGATTTTTGAAAGGTAATCAGAAGGCCTTGGATACTAAACATTGTTTGAGCACTGCATACCACCATCAAACTGATGGACAATCAGTACAAACTATTCAAACCTTATAAGACTGGTTGAGATGTTTCTCACTTGACATTCAAGGTATGTGGGATCAATATTTATATATGGTAGAATTTTCCTATTATAATATCTTCCATTCAAGAATTCAGATAGCACCATATGAAGCGTTATATGGAAATAGATATTGCACACCAACTTGTTTTGATGATGTTGGTGAAATAAAAATCATAGGACCAAAACATATTGAGAAAACGATGGAAAAGGTGAAGGTTATCCAAACCCACATCAAAGATGCTCAATGTAAGTAAAAGAGCTATTATGATAAACGAATTATGTATTTTTAATTTCATGTATGATATCATGTTTTCGTGAAGGTATCTCCATGGAAGGGAGTTATACGATTCGGTATGAAGGGTAAATTCAGTCCCAGGTACATCAGACCATTCGAAATTCTAGAACAAATTGGGGTAGTAGCATACCGTTTGTGAAGATCCTGTTATAATTCTAGATAGTAGAGAACAAGTGTTGAGAAACTGGATGGATTGAATGGTAAAAGTTATATGGAGATACCATAATATGGAAGATGCAACATGGGAAGTAGAGGAACATATGATGATGAACCACCTGAATATTTTTGTGTGGTAGTATTATAGAAATTTTGAGGATGAAATAATTTTAAGGAGGGAATAATTAACACCCCTAGCTTTCACTGTACTTTTCCCTTGGAATAATGCATCATCTTGCATTGTACGCAACATCGAGATTCTAACACACCGTGACCAATAAAAATGGATGTTATGAATAGTAATACCAACTTTTTGAAATTTTATAAATTTTATCGTTCAAAATGGAATTCATTTTTGGATTCAAAATTTCAAAATTAGCCTAGGGTGAATTTTTGGTATTTTTCTAAAAACATTCAATTTCTGTTGATTAGTGAAAAAAATTGGGTTATTGTTTAAAACCAGATTTTTATTAAAATAATTATTTATTTTATATAAATTTATTTTATGTCAAAATAGATATATAATACCTATATATTTTCAATGTAATTTATTAGAGTCATTTTTTAATGATATTAGATATATTTATTTATTTTGAACATTGTACTGTCTTTTACCCACCTCCTAGGGTCATTTGCAAATTCGCGTAAAACAAATTTTTGGTGAATAGTTATTTTTGACTTTTATTTACCACAATTAATGTAAATTGGGTAATTAAGGGTAAAAAGTATATTATTATTACCCTAAAAAATGTCCAAATTTTATTGAATTTGTGTAATTCGACAAAAAAACATTCGGAATAAAATATGATCCTTTATATACACTTTTATTAGATTAAGACATATACTATTATTTTATTTAAAAAAGAGTTAATAGAGATAAATTCATAGTTTAATAAATAAACCATTTTTAACAAAGGGTTATACCTAATATAAATTTGAAAATAAATATTAATTATAAAGAAAAAATGTTTTAAAAATAATGATATTTTATTTATAAGTTTGGTAAATTGATTAATTTAATTTATGTATGACACAATTATGACGTAGTAATTACCTTAATAATGAAATATTAAAATAATTGATATTATAAATATACAAAAAAATGTAAATTGAGACTTTTGATGAATTACAATTATTTTATAGGTTAATATGATATGTTAGTATTGAATATATGAATTTATTTTGAAGAAAAAAAGTTTTTAGGACTTTAATAAAATTCATTTATTAAATAATGTCAAAATTGACATAATTGTGTTTTTAAAACAAATACTATAATATTGGTTGATATAATATTACATAAATTATAAGGCTAGGAAAAAGGGAATAAATAATATTATCTATTTCATTAATGAACCTATTGGGTTTCTCTTGGCTGTTTATAGTATGTTTATTAACCGTCTAATATAAAAATATAGAGAGACATGTTAAATGTCAAACTATTTAATAAGTGTTAAATCTATAAGATAAGGTTAATATGGTGACCCAAACCTCTCTAAAACTAATTAGATCAGTTTTTTTCGTCTTATCCCCACCATAGACTCAATTTAAATCATTTTGGATCCACTAGAAACCGAAAATGATTTTACTATAATATAATATTTCAATATTTTCCTAAGGAGCCCCTCACCCCTCATATAAAATGGCACATCCCATTATCTCAAATTAACTCTATCATAGACATTTTTCTCAGCCAAACCCTTCCCATATATACTCCCAACTATCTTCCTTTAATTATAGAGGCCTTACATTGGTCAGAAAGCCAATGTAAGGATCCCTTTTGATAAAATCAAAAGAAATAACCCGAAGAAGAGGTAAATATTTCATCACCACTTTCAGGTTCTTTCTTCATCCAATTCCTCTTTCATTTTTGATTCCATTATAAAATAATAACTCTAGTATCATATATATACTTGATAGTTATTATGGTTCAACACTATTCGTTATTCTATCCATCCTATGAATGAAAAAGTCACCATGAATGCGTACGTACAGCTTACCATCTCCACATCGTGGTGAAGTTTTTACTTCAAACAGTTCATTATCTGGGTCGGTATAATAATGAGAATAGATGATCTAAATAGTAAATATAACAAGATAATGATTCGGTATATATGATATACCATCCAATTTTATATGATTTTGATATCAAAATAATGATATTGTCGTCTGTGCGTACGTAATGATTACCGTCTCCATGAACGTGATGAGATTCAATTCCCCATCGTAACCATTCAAGAATAATTTTCATTTGATGATTAAAAATAATTATTAATAACTTAATATAATTCTAGATATAAATAAAATACATCCTATCCAAAACAAACATGTCATATGAAATAAAACATATAAAGGAAAATGAATCAGTTAACATCTGAAACGATGATACTACTAAATTATTATTAACAAAGCAATATTATAAGATAATATATGATATAATATTAATGTATATGATGATTTTATAATTTAATAAAAATTATAAAATATTATATAGTAGGTCTAAATACAGTTGACTAAGGAAAGTATGAGGTAAGGTTTTATTTAACAATCTCTTAATTATTCGATTTAGTTTTTACGTAATTATCTACAGGGTCCTCTTTATCATTCACATCCATGTTTCATAAAAATCTATTTCCAAAATTTTTTACTATTTACTAGACTATGAGTTAAAGTCATTAATACCATTATTTGACAACATATGTTTTGAAATAAATCTTTACGTCATTTTGAAAACAAGGTACATTATGACCATCTCGACAAAATTAAGGAAAGAATGACTTTTTTTAACTTATACGGCGGGTGCAGCTATTTTACACCATTAAAACATCGTCAAAACATCCTATACTATCTTATAAAAATAATTTCAAAATAAATGTTTTATTTTATAATAATATTACATTTAAATTATTTCCATGAAGAAATATATATTTCTCTACAAAATGTTTCGTTTTCATCTATGTCATCATCTTTTGATGGATTTTAAACTTGTTTGAAGTTGATTTATTACGATACAAATATTACAATTATATTGAAGGTTTTGTGATATATTTGAATGTGGATGTGTTATTTTTACACTACTCATGGTTTATGGATAATGTATCAACATTTCATATGCTAGTTTTAAAATGAACGATTATGTTATGTGTAAACCTTTTCATATGAGGAATTCATTGGACTCAGTAAGTGATAGGTGGAGCCCGCTATAGCTCCTCGATGCATTGGTAGGTCTCACGATACAAACTCATGTCTTCGCAAAAGACCATGAAAAAATATTATTTGTAGTCTTGGCACAATGACTTGACTATGTGGTTATGATGTCTGGAATTATGCATCCCGTCATTGTTAAAGTGGCTATTAATATTGCATGTGATAATTCAACTAGTAGAATATCCATTTGTATAAGTAAATATAATTATTTGATTTTTTATTTTTCATATTATACTCAATTTTATGTTTAATAGGCTTTTGTTATAGTCTATTCATTTCCATAAATTTTTATGCTTATTAATGAAAGATTATGCTATATTTTTATCCTTACCGAGCATCTGAGCTCATCCTTTTTTTATGTTTTATTTTATCCTATATGTGATGAAATATATTATGGTTTACGTGCAGGGATAGGATACCTATATAAGTGTGTTCAGTGTGGAAAAAATGTAGTATATTTTTTTATATCATGATGTAATGTAAAACATAAGAATGTATCTTGTACTTCTAAGGCTACTAAACTGATCTGTCTTTCGAGACATGATTACTTGTATCATTCCAATGTTATGTAATAATGCACTGAATCGGGGTAACTAGGGATGGGGTGTTTCATTGAATCTCTAAAATAAAATATACATGGTAATGATCAATATCGTATAAGGATTCTGATCCGACTAACCTAATTTTTGGGGAATAGTAACTTAATCTTATGAATGGTAATGTTACCCATATGAATATTAATATGTTCCATATGAATAGAAAACAATCCAAAATAATAGTACCCTCACCCATGAATGTATAAATAAAATTTAGGAATCATATAAATAATTGAATGGTATAATAGTCCAAGTAAATAATGTTTTTAAATTAAAAATTATGAGATTGGTATTTTAGTTAGTCCTAATTTGTTAATTACAATTTTATAATTAATAATTAATAGAAAATGATTTTTTATAAAATATATTCACAAATGAAAATTTTAATTTATTGTGATTTTCTGATAATGATACCTTATGAAAAAATTAAATGTTTTATAAAATCAGATATAATTTTAAAATATGTATTTTCCAATTAAATGATAATTTTATCTAAAAATATAAATTAAAATATTTTAACTATTATTTTAATAAAATGGTGTTAATTTTGGAATTCTACACATCAAAAAATGGTTATGGTGATTTTTTTATATTTTTATGAAATACATGGATTTTTTGTGAATAGTAAAATACTGTAATTTACAGTATATATACATTATAGGCAAAAATAACTTTTAATTGAGTCATCACTGATATATTCATCATTGTTCTGAACTCATATGATCTAATTACTATTTTTAGTGGAAATAATCCGGACTATTTCTTATCAGCTGAGAAATAATAAACTAATGATTAAAATAATTGAAAAATACTCATCCCCTCTGCTATAAATTCAACCTTTTACACCCTTTCCTTTTAACACATCTCAAGCCATGATCCTTGTATAAATTATTAAAAGATATCCCCCCTTGCCACTTAAAAATGAATTTGATAAATTTTTATCATCAAAATGTAAATACCTCTTCTTTAAAGAGGCTCTCAAGGAGGATAAATTAAAGAGGTAAATTCATCTTTCCGATTCGTTTATTTTCTTTCATGTACCTTCCTTTTCTTTTTATCTCCTCACCTCCTCTCATACAAATAAAATGATAATTCCATTAAAATAAATATATTGTATGCTTTTTTTTCTTATTTGATAATTCATCGGATCATATATTTCCCCATATATTGGTACTAATAATGAAAAAACTATATGAGTTGTGTTAAATTATCGTATTCAAGGATGACGAGTTTTAAATTTATATTATCATCTTCAATTATAATCTGGAAAACATTTTTATTATAGAAAAAGATTATAATATATGTAATATATATTATGTAATGATATTAATTCTTTAAATACACAATGTTTTAAATAAACAAACAAAAAAAATTCGTTGTAGAGAAATTGACCAAAATAATCCAAACGTTTGTCACTATGATCTTATCCTATGATTCCTATTATCCTATGTTAACATTTTAATTATATAAAAATTCAATATTCTTAAGGATAATTAATAAAATATAAAAACAATTCTAGATATTAAAACTAATTTTAAAAAATCTTCCATTCATTTATATATATGAGCAGATCTTGAAAAGAATGAAAAAAGTCACAAACCATGAAATTAAACTCTATAACTCTTCCAAATGAACATAATAAAACATAATGATACCATAGAGAACTGTATACATGAATATAATCTTCTTATTTTGTTAATTAATTAATATAAAGTGCTTATACATGACAATAAAGGGATGAAATTATTCGGACACACGGTAAGGGGAATTTACAACCAAACTTTACTTCTTCAGTTTTTCCCTCTTTCACACCATTTTTAGTATTTATATTCCTTAAAAATAATTTATACATCTTTTTAATTCCACTTTTTTTATATACATGATTCTATTGGAATTTAATTCAAATACAATTCATTCAAAAATAACTCTTCTTTTTAAAAAAATACACCTTTTCTTCTCACTCAAGGTTGATGATTCTTATATCAAGTATGTTATTCGGTCTTTCATTTTTGCACCCAATGTTTATTAATTTTTTCTTTATGAAGTGAAACCCATTCCATTCGAGAGGTTTTTTGTGCTCAATATTGATATATATTCTATGTTTCATACATGATAATGAAAAAGTTATGATGTTCCAGTTTCTCCCGGAATTATACAACTCAATGCTAATGTAATGATGTGATGTGTGAGCCTAAAATAATATAGTGCTCAAATGAATTCGGAAATGTGAGAAACATCATGTTTAATTATAAATATGCATGACCATGATGAAATCTATGTTCAGAAATTTTTGTGGTAGTTTACTTTTAAGGAATGATGTTTTATTTTTATACATTGTCACATTCCATGCCATTTCTTAATGCATTCTCTCATGATTATGATCCAATCCACTGATATGAAGATAATTATTATTCTAACCCCATGTTATATTGTCACATGTTATTATCTAACCTCGTAATGGGCTTTTAGCTCACCCATGTTTGATGAATATCATTATGTGAAAAAATGTACTAAAAAGAACACAAGGCACAAAAAGAAACTTGAGAAGAAGCAATTAAATAAATGTTTTCATTTTATGATGTGAAAGGTAGCTATGGTCTTAGTTTTACTAATACAATAATCCTTTGGATCTTCATTATGTTTTGTTTTTATATTGTTTACCATTAAAATGATGTAATGGAAATGAAATAAGAGTAGGGTAACTATATGATTCAATCGGGAAAACAACTTCTACTAATAGAATAAATGTCAAGTTAATCTATAAAATTTTGGGATAGAAAAAAATATTTCAAATTACATTTAATTTTATATTATTTTATCATTTATTTATTCTTCCGTGGGAATATTAATTACTACATCATAATTGTGTGAAATTAAAATTTAATTATTTAAAATAAAAGAATTATAAGTAAATTATCATAATATATATAAACATTGTATCTTTCAAAATGACTATTTATAGTTGATATTATATAATATACAACTCAATAATAATGATTATTTACTTATTAAAAATCTTAGTTTGTCATTTGTAACTTATCTTTAAAGAAAATATAATAAATTTCATATTCTTATACAAGTGGATAAAAAAATATAAATTTGTCTAATAGTTTATTTTGGTGAAAACCAACTCATCAAATTAGACAAGAACATGAGATATGTTAATTTTATAGTATTATTATAATATTTTTACATTTAATTAACCAATTTATCCTTAAACATGGTCAATAAAATACTAATGTTAATAATCACAAAAAATAAGGTTATCATATTTGATCAAAATTTTCATTCTTATTACAGACATTTACTTCCGTTTTTCAAAATTCTATTCATGGAAATTGTCCAATTATGTTTAACAGTAATCTCTCAAATGATGTGGGAAGGCAGTTAAATGGGACATTCAAAATTTCAATAAGTTTTTGTCTAATTTCAATATAAAAATTATTAAAATATTCAAAATTTAATTAATTTAGGAATTATTGATATATTGGGACTATAAAAATAAGTTTAATGTATAGTAATTTTTTTAATTCAAAAATCCGCATTTAACTATTTTGCTGTATTTCTCGTTTTTCATTAAAATAATTAAACAGTTTAGAAAAATACCAAATTATAACCTTAAGATAATTTTGATTTTCCAAATTAAATAATTTAGTTTATTTTGACATATAAAATATATAAAATTATAAAAAACTATATTTAAAATAGTAGTTCCATTTAATGGAATTAAAAATGACTTTTTTGGAAAAAAATTACACTTATGTATAAAATTGAATTTATTATCATATCATGAATATAAAAGATATACGATAAATCTAAAAGTAAGATGGAATTTATATTTCATTAATATACTCCATTATGTGTTTTTTTATTATTTGTTAAACAAAATTTTAGGCACTTAATTAGTTTTCATAAAAACACATCATTTATATGCGATTGGTTTTTATTTTCATTTATAATTAATATTTGACCCAATGATTAAATATAAAAACATATTTATACCCTATTTTAATTATTTATTTAATATTTTTAAATCCCATTATTCAAACAGAAACATTATAATGGTATCATTTAAATAAAAAAAATTAGTTTTTATTTAAACTCAATATGGCATATAATGTATGATATTGAACAAAGTATTACCTTATTAAAAACTCAAAATGTTACATTCTCCACCATTTTAGATAATTTTTCCTTGCAATTTGGAATTTGGAATTGATAACTATGTTTTTATTTTCAAAATACCATTATTAATATCCCCCATCAGATCAATGTTCAATAAAAATTCCACAATAAAATAAATAATGGTAAATACAATGGTCACCTGAGAAAGCAAATTCAAATTTTCCATCTTGGAAAAAATGGAAATTAATGATTAAAATAATCCTTTATAACTAAAATAGAGTGAAAGATATCATAATCACTGGAATGTTATTCATCAAAAATCATGAAATATGTGATGGGTCAAAATACAATTGAGGAAATTAAATAGATAATGTTTTTATTTTAGGACCCTTTTAATAGAATTGATGACTTAATTTAATTCCTAGACAATGATCATTACGAATCATACATACAGAAAAATTATAGTTTCATCCATTAATCAATTTTTACCACAAACTCATTTTTTATAATCGATGAGATTTTACGATGAATTTTTCACACCTGTCAGAATATAATAAATTTCTAGAGAATCACATAATCCACAAATAATTAAGTAAATATTTGTTCTATATTGAAACTTTAATAAAAACCAAAATTGGTTAGCATATGATATGATAATTCCATAAAAATAATAAATTTTTTTGATGAAGACTACTTGAATCACCAATATTAAACATTGTGACCCAATGCTCAACATAACTCATTCGAAAAACAACTATCATTTAAATTCCTCAAATATATTATAATATTGATTAAATCCCAAAAGTAATAATGATTTAATCACATAATATTAAAAGATAATTTCTAACATTTAACTCCAAATAAAATCAATTAATCTTGATGTCTCATACCAAAAAGAAATTTTCCTTATCACATAATCTATAGAATACGTAAATCATTACCATAAATAATGTGAATCACCATATTTCCACATTAAAAACATATATTGTTTCTATATTATAACACAATCGTCATTCATAAAATAATATACTATAGTATTATATTTACCATGATCATACATGGTTCCCAAAATGTAGAATAACTTTTACAATAACATTAATCACTTAATCGATAAATTTCTAATAAAAATGATTTCCATTTGATAAAACAGAGGTTCCCAAAATAAACATATTCATATTACATCAACATTCATAACTAAAAGTAAAAATTCATAATAAGAGGGTACATCACATAGTCCAATGGTAGATGATGCACCCTTATCTCCGTTTTTCGTGGGTTCGATTATTGCAGCCATGCCTGATGTGACAGGTTTTCACCCTCATTGTGTGTTGTTATTTTATAAAACAATATAATTCTTATATATATCCAAAATGTTAAAAAAATCATAAAAATAACTATATCTTATTTTAACCTCAATGTATTTTTTATACCTCTCATTTTCAACCCCCATCAAAATTTCTTAAACATATTAAATCATGATGTCTTATATGTATTAAATTTTTTTATTTCACCTCCATATCAATTAATAAAACTGTTCCAATAAAGAATGAATTTCATACCATGATCATGTTTTCCACCTGGGTTCATCATGATTTTGATCAGATATATATAAGTTCCTGGACTTGAAACAATGATATGGTGATTCATCAAAATCATTGGATTCCATTGTCCAAATAAAACTTGTACAAATTAAGGAATATGAATATTTGTAGAGAAATAGTTTTTTAAAATAATTTTGTATGAAATATAATTCAAAAATATCAGATTAAAAATTATTTTTTTAAAATAATCGGGCCGTATTTGTATGAAAAAATTCGACAAAGGTCCCTTTTAAAATACCATAATTATGTTCCCAGATACTATAAGTTAAAAGAAAATTTAAAAGGGTTCTATATTGGACTCCTTCTTTAGCAGCTTTTTCAAATTCATAATATTCTTCATTAATATTTGGACAAGGTAAATATTAAAAATTCCTTGATAATATTTACATTTTTTACAAATATATAGTTACTGAGAAAATAGGATTTAATTAAAAACATCCCATGGTCCATGATGGTATCATGGAATTGATGAGGTTTTTGATATCTCATTCAACTTCTTTTTAGATATTTGAACATTTAAAACAGTTTCAGAATCATCAACACATGGCATTGCAATAATTAGTTCTAGAAATTAATCAATAAGAGATAAGAATGTTATTTGAGATCCCATCCATCCATTTGTCACCGAATTTCCTCGGTCTAAAAATATTGTATAACAATTATTTATCAAAAATAATAGATATATAAACTCACAAATTGTTTAACCAAAAATCCTAATCCGAACTATTTTATCAAACATTCCTTTGATACAAACATTAAGGTCCTTAGATTAAACATTATATAATATTGATTTATTGTTAATAATTTAAATTATCTCACATTGAGGATGTTTTCAGGATTATATTTTTAGAAAATTTGGTTATTAATATTACATAAGAACTCAAATATTACAATTTAGACACTTCTACATAGTATCCATTTTTTTAGAATGTAACACTTTTTATAATAAAACATGATATTTTTTTCTCGATAAAAATATTCATAGCATAAATCTTTACATCCTCTATTCCTTTATGGATCCATATATTCTAAGGAAAACATTTCAAAAACATTGTATGAGAAACAAATCTCAGTTAGAGGCATAATGGAAGGAATGAAATTTGTTACTCCATTAATTTTTTAATCCCATGAATTTTTTTCACAAAATCAAACTTGCAACCATAAAAAATAAAATATTTACTTTAGATCACAAAATAATAAGTTTTTTCTAAATCACTATAGAATTAATAAATCAAAAAAGTAACTGGTGGCACCCTTATCGTTCTTACATTGTAGTTTTTTTTGCTACATAGGGACTAACCTTCACGGTAACATTTGCAATACCCATCATGTTATTTTACCAAAATATCTTAGGATAAACCCAACTAGTTCAATATAACTCATTACACAATGCATTAGGGAACTATAAATGTCCCACCCATCCTCAATTTATCATGGAACCATCCCTATTCAAAAACAATTCCCATAGACCATAACATATTAATTACCCATCAAAGAAACAGAAAGGAAAAAATAAAATATCATCATTAAAATCAATTTTACAATGCTACACACTCAAAAATAAAAAAATAATTATCTGGAAAAAAAGTGTAAACATGTGAAGGAAGAATATATAGATGAAAATCATATGAAATAATGAAAATATTTTCATTCCATAGATGCTAAAAAAATTTCTTTTGGAAAAAAGATAAAAAACTAACTTTTAAAGAGTTTTTTCAAAATAAATACCTTATAAGGATCCCATTATGAAATAATTTGAGTGAAATACAAAATATCCCATTTAAAACATTAATATATATTTTAATATATTCATTAAAGATACTTTTAAATCTGGAGATAAAATGGAAACATTTATAAGAATAAATCATCAAAATATTATAACACGTTTTTAGTTAAAAAACCCTTTACATTGAGTCTGAATCATCTCGTACAATCATTATATTTTTAAATAATAACCATTGGTTAATTATTTACATTCCATTTAACTTTTTTATTTTTTTATTCCATTCATATAACTTATTATTATGTTATAATAATTTATGTTCACATGAGGTGATTTCTCGATATTTGGTACTCGATTCAAAATTTTCATTGAAATGACATCTATAGTGAAAATGGATATAATTACCTCATCTCAAGAACAATATTAAAGAAATAATAATCAATTTTATACATAAATTATACTTTTAAATCGAACGATTTATGTAATGTAATAAAAAATGAAGAAAATTATTATCATGGAGACGGTGAAGCAAACATATGCATGACTAATATTTCTATTTTTAATTGATCATTATTGAATGAAGATAAATATTATTTCATCATTAAAAAATTATAATAATATAAAAAATATCATTTTAATAATTTAAATATAATCTTTTATATCAAACATGTTATGTTCTTTAGCAAAAGGAATAACATCACTTTGTGGATATGATTGTTCACACAAAGGCACGAATGACATTATCATATTTATGTGAATGTAATGTGATAAATTAATTGATATATTATTTCATTATAATTATAAATATGTCAAAAATAAAATATATTAATTTTAATTCCACCATTAAATAAATTCATGACATATGGTAATGAAAAAAAACTATATCAATTCGTGATGTGGTAATCTTTCGTACAGACAAATGATAAGTTTTCCAATATGATGGAATTGTAGATGGATTTAGGTTGTGATATTAACATATTAATGTCAATAGAATATTTAGGATATTTTATTTATATTTTCATCATGTGGGAATAATGTTTTATGGAATATGAAGAAGAAGTAAAATGGAAATACTTAATGAAAAATTATACTTTCCCTCAAGATTATCTCCATTTTTAACACCTTAACACTTTTAAGGATGGTGTAATTTATAAAAAAAGTCTCCCAGAATGTTTTTAGGTATTATAAGAATGGATTTGATTCGGTCTGGACTGAAACTAATAGTTTTTTATTTGTAAGGATTAGAGATGAATAGAATCCCTTTATAAGAGAGAGGAGGGGAACTTTTAGAATTATAAAATTTATTAAATTAATAAAAATTAACTTACTATTTAAATAGGGTAACAACTGATTTATTTCATATTTAAGATGAATTTGTGTCTAAATTTATTAATTCAATAAAAATTATACATTTTTTTAATTTTTTAATCCTAACTTTTTTTTAACCCCTTTTACTCATACAATTTTATCATGTTATTTACAATTTGATGATTAAAATGTATACTATAACATGAAAAATAACAAATGAATGATTCATTAATGAAATTATTAAGATTTTCTAAACTAGTTTACCAAATATTATATTTTTATAAATTTTATATCATTCAATTTAATATGTTATTTTTTAAGATATTAATTATGTCAGTTATAACAAAAATCATTACTTGTCTTTTTATGAAAAATCATAACAACTAGATTAATTATAAAATACTAATTTAGATAAAATATAACATGTAAAATTCATCTGTAAAAATCATGGATGCATAAAATATATCATGTTATAGTTATTTTAATCATATTAATATCATTTATGATATTCCTCCATTAATAAATCTATTATTACATCATCATTTTGTAATAATTAAATTTAATTATTTAATGTCTAAAAATTTAAAATAAAGTATCATGATGTTTATAAACCTTCTATATATACAATTCATATTTATAGTAAGAATTATATTCTATATTATCCAATAGTAAAAATTATTTACTTATTTAAAATATCAGTATGAAATTTTTGACTTATGATTAAATAAAATATAATAAATGACAGATCTTTCTCAAGTGACTTAAAAATATTATAATTCCTTCCAATTGTTGATTTTTTTTAATCCCCACCCATCCAATTAATGTAGGACACCATTTAGGAAAATTTTATAATATTATAATATAATGTTTACCTTTGATTACCAGATTTACCCTTAACCGAGTTAAATTATACAAAAGAGTTACTATTCACCAAAAATTAAGTTGAAACTATTAGAAAAATATTATCATAATGATTTCATCCATATATTTCTTTTATTTCAAATTTAAATTCATGGATGTGTCAAAATTATGTTTAACACTAATCCCGCATATGTAGCGAGAAGGCGGAAAAAAGAGACGTTCAAAATTTCGAAACATTTTTAAATCTAATTTGAAAGAAAAAATTAATCATTTTACCTAAATTGAACTAATAAATGTATTATTGATCTATTGTGACTGTGAAAATATGTTTTTGGTATAATATTTATATTAATAAAAACATCAATTTTAAATTGAAATGCATGATTTTTCCATATTCATTAAAAAATTATGCTTTTTATAAAAATTTCAAAAATAACCCCTAAGATAAATATGATATTCCAAATTCGAAAATAATTTTTTTTGAATAATATAATATATAAATGTGTCAATAAAATGATTTGAAATAGTTATTCCATCAAACGCCCATAAAAATGCATTTTCTGAAAAATACTCCCTTTATGCACAAAATTGAATTTCTTCTTATATCATACAAATAAAACATATATGATAAATTTTAAACATAATATTGAATTTATATTCCATAAATATAATACAAATAGATTTATTAGATTATTTTTTAAACATTTTTGTTCACAATAAAATAATTTTTCATAAAAACACACCATTTATATTCAATTAGTTTTTTTCAATTTTGATTATTTTTCTAACCAACGAATCAGTATATAAACATCTGTAAACCCTAATTTCATTATTTAATTATTATTATTAATTCCCCCCATTCTAATTTCTATTTTATAATGATGACAACAAAATAGTTATTTTTACCTATTATTTTAATGTTTTGTATGGCTTATCATGTATGCTATCAGGCAAAATATTTCTTTTTAAAAATATGTGATGTTAAATTCTCCCCCCTCCCTTTGGGAATTCCATCCACGAAACATTTAATTCAGTACAATTATGTATTGTTTGACTCTTCCAAATACATTTATTGAATTCCAACATTGGAATAAGGTTCGATAAAACAACCACTTTGAAAGGAAAAAAGGGAAATACAATGATCACCTAAGATAACACATACTAGGTTTATATATAGGAAAATGAGAACATGAATTATATAACTAAATATTAATGACTAATAAAGAGTTAATTTTAATATATTCATTAAAAACTTATCAGTCACAAAACCATAATATTTTCTTATTCAAATGAAAATTGGGAAAATTAAAGAGATAATGTTTTTTCTTTAAGATACCTTTCATAGAGTTGAGGAATAAATTTAATTCCTAGACTAAAAATTCTAGGAAACAAAGATAATTGAAATGTATAGTTTCATCCTTTAACAAATTTTCACCAGAAACACATATTTTCCATCTAATCTAATAATATTTAAGATGAATTTATCACAACTAATGAAATATAATCAATTTATATTGACTACCATAATCCAAAAAAGATTAACTCTCCAATTTTCATATCTTCAAACATTAACCAAAAAAATTAGGGTAAGATAAGATAATTCCACAAAAATAATAAACCTTATTTGATGAAAAAACTACTTCAATATCCAAAATTAAACATTATGACCCAAATTTAAACATAAACCATTCAAAAAATCAATCCTTCAAATTACACAAAAATATTATAATTATGATTAACCCCCAAACATCAAAAGTATTAAATAACATAATATTCCAAGATACGTACATATAATTAACTCCAAATGACATTAATTTCTCTTTAAGTCTCATTCCAAAAAATAAATTTTCATCATAACATATAACCCAAAATAGGATAATCATTTCCATAAAGAAAGTGAATCATAGTGTGTCAACAATATAAACATAAATTTTTTCAAAATATAACTCAACAATTATTCTTAAAATAAAAATCTATAGTATTATATTTACCATGGTCATATATGGCTCCCAAAATACTAAACATTTTATAAAATAACATTAATCTCTTTATCACAATAAAATTTTCCAATACCATGGATATCTATTTGATAAAACTTATGTTCCCAAAACTTACATATTCTCATTACATATACACGCCGAACTAAAAATAAAAATTCCTACTAACTATGTACTTCACATACGAAAATGGTAGTCGAGCCACCCTTTCCACACATCTGTTTTCGGTTCGATGAATACGACCATTCCAAACACAAAATGATGTCACCCATTTTACAACATGTCCCATTTTTTGAAACAATATAATTCTTATATATTTTATAAAATTTGAAAATAAAATTCCTAAAAATAATCATATCATATTTTAAAATATGTTGACAATTATTATTTCATCACAATATGATTTAATAATAATATTTGAAATAAAAACAATTATGTACCTAGATCATGTTATCCCGCTGGTTTAATCATCATTTTGTTCATTTATATAGAAGGTACATGAATTGAAATAATAATTTATCAATTCTTCACAATCACAATATTCCTTCTTCCAACTATACCTTATATAACATGGGACATATACTTCTTCATAGAGGAATATTTGTTGAAAATAATCTAGTATGACATATAATAACAAAATATCATATAAGGCTTTATTTTGATAAAAAAAATTCAGAGATAGTATGTTTTGAAACATTTAATCAAAGGCCCTTTTTAAAATACCATAAGTATGACTACATATACAATAAGTTAAAATAAAATATTAATAGGTTGTGCATGGTTACCCATCTTTAATCTCTTTTTCAAATTCATAATATGATTTATAACATTGTGACAAGGTAAAATATTTATAAATTCCTTGATAATATTAACCTTTTTGAAAAATATGAATATATAAAATGAAAATATTTTATTTAAAACAACCCATCATCCTTGATGGCTGAAATTTTTTATTTTTGTTTTTTGTTTTAACAAAAATCAACTTTTATTGATTAGATGTGACTTACATACTAAGCGGGAACATAACCACTGCAAAAATGTTCAAATTTTAAAATTTACAAAGTACACCCCATTACATAATATTGATTGAATATCTCACATTTCACCTTCTCGTAGTTAATCATCATTCAACATTTTCATCCATCTCTACAACAACATCAACATTTTTCCCCCATAAGTCTTCTAAGATCATCAAAAATCATCAAACCCGCTATAAAACATATCACCACAAGAATTTATCATATTCCACCAAAAAAAATTAAAGAATTATACGATGAAATAAGTGATATAGAGTATGAAGAAACATGATCAAGGTGAATCACCCAAAACTAGATGTGAATCGAACCAAAAACACATTTCCAATCATCACCAAACATGAAAAGAATGAAAATAAGCACACAAATTGGAACACAGTCATCAACCTGATCGAACCAGAAATGCATCATCAAACATCACAAAACACAAATAGAATGGAACTAAATAAAAAATCAGAACCCAAGAATCAACCTGATCGACATCCAAGAATAAAAGTATCCTTCAATGAAGACAGAGATCTGGAAGTCCAAAATCAATCAAAACTCATTTCCATAAACACCGTTAGAAAAATGGTAACATCCATACCATATCCATCTCCATTGTAGATAATCATCAAAAAAATACCACCACATCTCGGATTGAGTCCTGGAACATCGAATCGAATGAGTTCTGAATCATCGACAGATGATAAAAACTACTCACATCGCGCCAGGAAACCATTCGACCGCCAAATCCCACAACCAAAAACCACTTAGTTACCACCAAACTATTTATAATTCAGAGAGGAACAAAAACTCATGGGGTCAGTGTAAATATGAATGGTCAAGTGTTCCAGACCCCCAACAATCGAACTGGAAACCCCAAAAACCATTAATATCATTATTATAGATCTTCATTGGAGATCTATAGAGGAACCTGATGTTAGAGGAGGGTTTTAGCATCCATGAGAGAAGAAAAATCCATCGTCGGAACCATAAAAACATATCATTATATATTTCAACAAGATTAAAATCACCACCTAAATGAAAACATAGATTAAAGAATAGGTACATGAGAGGAGGGGGCAGAGTGAATGAGGTAGGGGGATGGAATCGAGGTAAACCTCAACCATCCACCTCACCGCTGAGGGGAACACTAAGTTAAGATGGACAAGAAGGTCACGCCAATCATAGAATTGTAGAGGGACCAAAACATAATCCATTATATTATTTAGTTATATAGGAGGTTTTTAATACCTCATACAATTTATTATCAGAGATTTGTATGTTAGAAAAAATATTAAAAATTATCCAGACATGACTTTGTAAAAATTATTTATTTCACATCATCATGAAGAGAAGGGTTTGTTTTTTGAAATCCCCCTCCTTCCATATGTAACTAACATTCCTCAATCCGAAAATGATATAGAACGAGGATTAAACTGAAATAATATATATATATATATATATACATTCTATATGTTTAACCGTTACTCTTATTCTATAACGTTATATAAACCATTACATTGATACCAACTATAAGTACCCAACTATAAACAATACATAATCAGGATTTTTAGTCCTGTGTTTTTTTCTCTCACATTGAGGATCTTTTCATGTTTAGTGATTTACATAATTATGCAAAAAATATTTCATAAAAACTAAAATATTACAAAATAGACACATCTACTCGCTGTCATTTTTTTCTCAAAGTAAGCATTCTAAAATAAAATTGGAATAATTTTTCTACATTAAAATGTCCATAACATTCATATTGAAATCCTCCATTCTCATAAACATCATTATATACTATTGAAAAAAAAATATAACAGTAGATGAGAAAAAAATAGCATAAAATGACACAAATAAAATAATGAAATTCATTAGTCCCTTAATATTTTAAACTCACGAAAACATTTGAAAAAATTATACTTTTAAACCCTAAAAAATAATCCCTTTGCAAAGATCATGAAATCATTAGATTACTATAAATCTCTATAGAATTCCTAAATAATAATGGAATCTTTTGTAATCCATGTCACTCATATTTTTTTAGATTTTACATCTAAAGAGGATGTAACCATCATGGTTACATTTAGAATACCAATCACAATATACTCTATGAATCTCATATGAGAAACCCTACCAGTTAACTCCATCTCATTAACCAATGAATTGGAGAGATATAACAGGGACACCCACCCTCAGTTTATCATGTAACCAACTTTATTCATAAACAATATCCAAGTACCAAAACATAATCATAACACATAAATAATAATAAATAATAATTTAAAATTTAAAATCATTTTTTCAATGATGTGCACTCGAAAAAGAAAATTATTTATTAAATAATAATATTTTAAATAAATGAAAAAAGAAAACATGAGAGAGACTTAAAAAAATTAATATATTTTCATTCAATATAATTTTAAAAACATTCTTTTTGGATTTTTTAAAAATAGTTGAAATAGTATCTTCTCCAGTGATTTTTCATAAGAACGACCCTTGTAAGGAAATTTTTATGAATAAATTTGGGAGAAATTGCAAAAATGACATTCTAAAAATTCATTTCCATAGAAATACATAAATTAAAACCATTTAAATATAAATTAAAAAAAATAGTATATTTATATGAATAAATCATCGAAGCATTATAACGGGGTTTTTAGTTTAAAAGCCCCTTACCTTGAGTATGACTCGTTATGTACAATATATATCTTCCAAAATAATAATCAATGGATAGTTATTTATATTTTTAAAAATATATTAAAAATAATTTATTTCTTATATATTAATTATTATCATTTAATAATAATGTATGTTCGCTTCTGGCGCTTTATAAATATTCGCTACTCGAGTCCAAACAATCATTAAAAATAAATCTAGAGTAAAAATGGTCATAATTACCAAATATCTAGAACAAAATTAATATCATGACAATCACTTTTATACACAAATTTTTCTTCTAAATCGAACGATTTAGGTAATTTCATTAATAAAGAACAATGTTATAATTAAAGACATGGTAGGTCATACATTTGCATCACTAACACTTCAATTTTACATTGATCATTATGGAAAAAGAAAATTATGATTTTTTATTTACAGAATTGTCATAATATATTAAATATAGTATTAATAATTTAAATAAAATTATATATGTCTTACATGTGATGTTGTGTAGAAAACCGAATCACATTGCTTCATGGAGGTGATAGTTCAGACATACGCACGAATGATGTTGTCGTTTTAATGTTCATGGAACAGAAGAAATTAATTGATATATTGCTCTCTTATAATGATAAATATGCCATAAATATCATATTAAAATTTTAATTACTTAATTATTACTAGACTAGGGATATCCTAATGAAAAACAAACTTTATCAGTTCGTGAAGCGGTATTCCTCTATACAGACTAATGAAAAGTTCATTTCCCATTAGATTGATTTAGAGATGGATTTAGGTGATCATATTATAATTATATAAAGTCCATATATTTATGATATATGAATTATTATTTCATCATGGGGGATTAATATTTGAATGAATATGAAGAAAAAAAAATTAAATACATAATAAAAAATGCTCCCTTCCCTTCATATGATAATGTTTCTTAAGACCTTAACACCTCTTTGGAGGGTGTTCTTCATTAAATATGACCACATGAGTGTGTGGAGGTATTATCAGAATGTTTTTTGGTAGGTAATGATGGATAATAAAAGTATTTTATGTTTATGGAATAATGTTTAATGGGTTCCCTTTTATAGGAGAGCAGAGGGGCACTCTTGAATTATGACTTGTATTAAATTTATATAAATTCCTTTTTTCAAAATTTATCCAAAAAGAATTAGTTATAATACATAATGAGTAAGAGAAGAAATAAAATCATTTATAGAAAATTATTTTATTTTTATATTTTATTTATTCTTATCTTTTTGTTTTTACCCCTATCAACTATTACCATTTTATCATGTAATTAACACTTTCAAGGATAAAATAATTTCAATAACATACCAAATGACCAATCAATGAGTCATTAATGACATTATTATACTCATATAAACTATTTGGTTAAATAATTGCTTTTTAGAAATGTTATATCATTTTAATTTCATATTTTAAATTTTTTCTATATTAATTATGTCATTTTTGAAACTATTCAATACATGACTTTTTAAAAAAATTCATTTCAACTTGATTCCACCAAAAAAACATTTTTAAAATGGTTGGGGATGAAGCATAATTTTTATTTTTAAATCATGTACCGATTTTTTTCTACTCAGAGGGAGACCCATTACATAGCCCGAACGCCGAAAGCTAAATGGACTTAATACAAGTCTTGAAACCCCGTTTTTTGGACCAAAGGGCCCTTCAGTGAATAGTAATGCTACATTACCCTACCTACATCAGTGCATTCTATATTAACATTATCACTACAGTAACTCTACAACTACAATGTTGCTGCTGCTACAGTGCCCTAATACAGTTCTGCAATAGTACCAGAAAAACATTTTCCTACCAATATTTGATTCTATGCCATTTAGATGCCATGTCAGAGAATGTACCACTTGGGTACTATCATGTTGGAATCCTAAAAAAATAAATTATCTCATATAGAACATGTCAAATTCATCCAGAATATTGGTGGATGGCATAAAATATTCCAAATTACGTTTATATTAATATTATTAATACCTTTTATTTGATTCATCCTCTATCAAATCTATCAATACATAATCATTATGTCAAAATTACATTTCATTATTTATGGTCTGAAATAATAAATAATATATCATTATGTAGATAAAAATTTTAGATTTCAAATCTTTATTCATATTTGAAATTTTATATTTTATAACCATAAAATTAAAATTATTTACTTATTTAAAATATGACTATGTCATTTTTAACATACCATTAAATAAAATATAATAAATTTCATAATCGTACCCAAGTGTCTTAAAAAGTATTAAATTATTTATATAGGTTTATTTGGATCAAAACCCACACATCCAAGAAAATTAATATTTATTTTATGAAAATGTTTTGATATTATAATATTATTTTTACATTTATTTATCTCATTTACCCTTAACTTATGTAAATATAATATTAAAGTTGCAATTCCCCCTTGAATTTTTTTGATCCTATTAGATCAAAATTTTCATACATTTTACGACCATGTATGTCTTTTTCATATTACAATTCATTTAAGTGAATAAATTATGTTTAAAAGTAATCTCGCAGATATAGTGAGAAGGTGGGTAAAATATACATTCAATTATTAAACAGGTTTTTATATCTGATTCAAATAAAAATAATATTCTAATTAACTAAATTAGAATAAATAAATTTATTGTTTACATATTTTTGAATTTAAAAAAATAAAATAAAATAATTTATTTAAATGAAACCACTATTTTTAACTTTAATTTTTAATTTTTTACTATTTTCTAAAAATGATACATTTCAAAAAAATACCAAAATTTTACCGTAGGATAATTTTGTTATTAAAAACTCAAAAAATAAGTTTATATTGAAAAGTAGAACATATAAAAGAATCAAAAACTAGATTTATAAATGTTTCACCATCAAAAGGCTGTAAATGTCAATTTTTAAAAATTTCACCTTTTATGCATAATATTTATTTTCATCTAATATCATGTATAGGAAACGTATAAGATTGATTTTGAAAATCATATTTTATTTATATTTCATTAATATTATAAAAAAGTGGGATTTTATTATTTTATAAACACAATTTTACACACTTATTTAGTTTTAATAAAAACAAATCCATTATGTTTATTTGGTTTTTATTTTCATTTCTAATTTATTTTCTAACCAATGATTCCTTATATGTACATGTGTATACACTATTTTCATTATATAGTTAATATTTTTCATTTTGTATATTCTAACGCTTAATTTATAATGGTAACATCCATATAATAATATTTTTTGATCTGTTTAATCTTTTTACGGTGTTTCACGTACACTATCAAACATGGAATTTCATTTTAAAAATACAATGCAGAAGATTACCAATTCTATATAAAATATTTATATAATTAGAGTTCAAAATTATGGTCTTAAATCAACCATACATCATCCATGACTTAGTAATTCATGTATTTATTAAATACCATTAGTTATGGCTTTTCACAATTCACCAAAAAGAGAACTATTTTAGAAAAAATACAAATAATCCACCCTAACCAATAATAAAAGTGTATAATTTATAGATAAACTACATTATGTTAATATCATATTATAAATATGGTAAATATAATTTTCAAATAAAATAATCATTTACACGGAAAATATTGATTTAAATATTATAACCATTTTTAGGAAACTTTCAAAAATTAATTAAGGTCTCATAAAATCAGTTTATAATCTTATGAAAATAAGATATTAATTTAAGAATCTATTTAAATTAAATAAATTCTATTTTAAATAAATATTTTAATTATAGAATTCTAAATAAATATTAATGTTTAAAAAAATACCAACACATAATTTATCATTTATAAAACATTTATTTACTTATGTTGTGACATAATTATATCATATTTTTATATAAAAGTGGAATAAATATTATTTATACATTCATATGGGAGTTTAATAATCTATTGGTCATATTATTATATCTAATGCTCTTGTTACTATTTAGTGTGTCAAGTTAATATTCCATCGGTATGGGTTCTTAAATTTATTTTCATACAAAATAACTAAGACAAATATTTTTATTGGGATTTATATGTAGTGTATGGGTCTTAGACAATATAACTTATTTATAAAATGGAAAATATCCTTTGATAAATGTTTTGGTCATTACATTCTTCCCCCGTTTAAAATTTCACAATCAAAATTATGTTTTAGATGCTAAGAATAAAACAGGTTATGACACTTCTCCTTCATTTCTTACTCTGGTTACTATGTTTCTTAATATTATTTATGGTTCCTCAATAGTAAATCCATCATATGAGTAGTATAATTGTGTAGAACATTATCTCTACGGTCCAAGATCTTCAATGTCCTCTCCTCATAAGAGATATCATCTTTCAAATGTACTAGCTCTGAATACAGTACATGTGATGGATATGGTATGTACTATCCCAAGAAAGATATGTAGAAAAAATCATTTACATGAGACAATTTTGGTGGATGTTCTAGTTGGTAAGCTATAGCTCTAAAATCATAAACAATATCTATGTTGATGATGTACCTAGGACATCACTTTTTTTCTCCCCAAATCACTAGATCCTCATCAATTTCCTCAAACATGTTATGTCCTACTATCAATCATTCACCGACTTCATCCTAGCATACCATATTTTATCTTACATTCCCATAAAGGGATTCTTATATAGACATTAGGGTGCCTGAGAGGAAAATTTTATGGTTAGAGAACTCAACAAGAGTTAGATGTTTGTCTCATTCTCCCATAATGTATATATGACATGATCTCAGCATTTCATCTAGTTTCTGAATAATCTGGTTAGATTGGACATCATTTTGAAGATGATTCATTGTACAGATATACATCTTAGTGTTTATAGCATGTAGGAGACTTTTCAAGAACATGGATGTGAATATTATTTCTCAATCAGATCTAATCGTTAGTTGTACTCCAATAATCCTTACCACTTATCCAATATATAACCAATCAAATTTATATGGTGAGACAACCTATTGAATTGAAATAAAGAGATCATTCTTTATAATACAATCCACAACAAACCATATATCCTTGTTTCTTCTACATTTCATTAGATGTATGGTGATAATGTAATTAGGGATGTTTTCCCATTTCCGTGTTCATATGGTTAATGGTTGCATCATCACCATAGACTATTATCTTTCATCCTGCACATGTTGACATACCAGAAGATTTGATGTATATTTTTGAATCTATTTCATCATATTTTCCCACCAATAGTTCTCTCTAAGATCTCAATACATATTTTTTCCCCCTTGGTGAATTGGGATGGTTAAGATATGTGATTCATACAAATGATATTTCTTTATATATATATATATATATATATATATATGACAGTACACTTAGTCATGACCCAAATCAAACGACTCCCTCATCGTCAATTTTGAACAATAAGGATTTGTATTTTCAAAAAGCTCCATCCTTCTACTGAATATCCAAATCATTTCATTGAGCATCCAATGTTTTCTCCATGAGGGATGGTTGGGAAAAAATTGATAAAATATTGATGGTGTTCCCTATTTAATGAATCACATGCCCATCAATTTAAAATATAATAATATTTGATCTTTCTTAATTATCATTATTAGTAATGTTCCAGGATTCATTCTACATATAGACTATTCAACTTTATTCACTTTTCTTGGTTGGTAGTGGATTATGCAGTCATAGTCCATGATGAGATCTAACCATATTTATAGGTGCATATTAAGATACTTATGTGTTAATATATATTTAAGGATCCTATGATAAATATATATTTGACACCTCTCCCCATATAAATAATGTTGTCAGATTTTCAACATTAAGGTTATAGCCGCCAACTCCACATCATTTGTGGGACAACGTTCTTAATTTATTTTCAAATCCCATGAGGTTTCGTCTATCAATTAAACTTTTTAATTTTTTAAACAGCCAAATACATTTCTTTAATAATTGTTGTTTATAAAAAATACATCCCCACTTGTCGGAAGTGTGAGTACTTGTGTTGTGATTAGTCTCTTTTTGAACTCTTTAAAGCAGTCTTCACAACATTTGGTCTTGGAAAACATCAATCCCTTCTGAGTTAGCATGGTTAGTGGGTTTCAAATTCGTTATAAATTTAACAAAAATAATTCATAATTACCTACTAGATCATGGATACTACAGATCTCTATTACGGATGTTCGACTGGGACAATCTTCAATTTCTTTTGTCTTGGAGGGGTCCACAAGTATTCCTTAGCTGGTGATAACATGGCCCAATATATATTCTTATAATATCTATAACTCACATTTTATATACATTGAAAATATCTTATCCCTTCTCACTTCCTTTATTAATGTATTCAAAGTCTCCTCAGGTTCCTCCTTACACTTAGAGTAAATCATAATATCATCAATAAACACTGCTAAAATTTTTATAGGTAATCTATAAAACACTATTTATAATATCAATGAATATTGATGGAGAATTAGTGAGTCCAAAAGAAATTTATATGAACTCATTGTTTTCATACCTCATTCCGAAGGCATTCTTACAAATATCTTATTTTCTCAGCATTAATTGGTGATATCCCGACCAATGGTCCACCGTAGAAAAATACATGGCCCCGTGCAGATGATCGAACAATTCATCTATCTAAGGAAGGGTATAATTTTTCATTATTATGATTTTTTGAGCTTTTGTATTATATTTAGACTCACATCAATTAAACATACTTATTGATGAAGAGGACAAGTGCACCCCATCGTGAAGTAGTTGAGCGTCTAAAACCCGACTCTATATGAACTTTTACATACTTAATTAGTTCCTCTAACTCAATAGACGAAATTCTATATGTTGTCCTTCATATATATGAAAATATCCAAAATTATGTTCAAATTGATAATTCATCCTCCCGGTTAAGTGGAGGAATATGAAATTCATCCGGGAAAAAATCTGTGTAGTTTCTCACAATGGGAAAGTCTTTGAGGATGATAATATTATTTTTCTCATTTATTTAAACTAGATATTAATTCTCATATGGAAATAATATATACAATTTAGATGATAATTCAAATTTAGATTCATATTCTTCCTTACACTTATACAGAATTAAAGGATGCCTTGGAATGTGAAGCGTTATCACCCTTTCTAGATAGTTGATGTCCATTTTTTATAATGATAGAAAATCCATGCCCAATAGAGCATAAAACTCCACTAAGGGAGGTAATATATGTTTTTTTGGAGGATTAGTCAACAAACATTAACCATGTAAGAGTTTTATATATTGGATTCAATAATTTCTGCATTTCCAATTCTCACAGATAACTCACAATTTATATTTTTCGGTGGTATTTGAATATATATATTGAACATGAAGGATATGATTGAATTTGTTGAACCATAAAAAAAATACGTTGTTCCTTATTAATTAATGAATAACCTTCTACATATCCTAAAATAATTATTGGGTTGCACCTCATTTATATAATTAGCAAAACATATACCGTGATCATATCACTTTTTTTGTTGTTGATGCTGATTACCCTCAAAAATTCAAGGTTTTGTGAACTAGCTTGCATAGTTTGTTTTCTCCCAACCGATGAATCATTGATCCGTGGGTGGTGATTCTTTTTCCTCTATTACAATTTCCAACTTCCTCATGTCTCTTCGATATTTATGAGCTTGGTGGCATTTTCCCCCACAGAAGAAACATTTCCCCATCCCTTTGAGGAAATTACAAGATACTTATTCATACATTTTGGCATGTTATTGGTTGAGTTTTCTTTCTAGAATTGTCTCTAGATCATCCTTCATGATTTTAAATCATTTTTTACTATCTATGTATCCATGGGACCATTCGCTGAAATCCACCTTCACTTTGAGAGCTTATCAAAAAACATATTCGTAACTACTAATGTTTCAAATATATATGGGATTTTGAATGTGTGTTTTAAAAACACTAAATAATAAATATATTTTATTACCATTTGTGGATAAAAAATGTGGCATACCATGAAAAAGTTGTGTAATTGTCTTCATATGTCATGACAGATTGACATTTGTTTTTCATCAGTTATATGGATTATCTCCCCAATATTTAAAATTATTTCTACATAAATACTTATAAGGAAATACTTTTTTAATCTCTTCCCTCTCCATCTCTCTTATTTTATCCTTCACAATTGTGATAATTAAAACACCCACCATTGGTCGGCCACTCCATCCAAATGATAAACGACCAAAGTTACCTTCTCTATCATAGAACATCAAAGAACAGAAAATATATTCAATATTGAGTTGACCCACAGTTTCAAAATTAGTGGATCAGAATATTAGTTAAACATTGGTTGTTGTTTCTTCTTAAATGACTCGACAACTAGTTTGTCCCTCTTTGGTGACAACTGGGTTAAAATCACCATGAAATTTTGAACTCCAACTCCCAATGCATTGGTGATGTCAATCGGGAAATCACCATATTGTGCATAACATGTGTTGCTGGCCTTGTATCACCTATATCCCAAGATTATCCAAAATTGAAAAAAAATATATAAAAAAACTTTAACATGTTATTAGCAGTTAACTTATCACATTGATTAATTTTCAGTAAAGGAATATCTTATGGGATCCCTATGATTATAATTTATCTAAAACAAATATTATTGGGTTCTTACATATACAGTTTCAAAATAAGGGTTTTATTAAGGCCTTTTAATCATAATTACCAGATTAAAAAAACAATGCTCTGATACCAACTACTGCACCACTACTTTTCTTACATTAGTATTACATCATTTATAATTAAATAAAAATAATAAAATAAAATACCAGGATCCAATGGTTTAGTATCTTTGGAAAATTAAGATCATACATCACTTATGCTTAATAAAACATAAACATATATATAATATCTTCTTCATTATCTTTTTAAAGAACATGATTTGATTAGTGCATGTAGTCACCAGAGGATATATTTGAAAAAAATGGGTGTGCCAAAATCCCAATAAGGGGATGAAAAAATAAATGAATACATATTCCATGGGTGAGGGTAATAAACAAAATCAAAATACAGGCATAGGATCACCATCATATTTATGAGATGAATTGTTAGAAAAATTCATGAAATATGTAATTGCATAAAAATGAAACATCTGGTCTCAGTGGTCAAATACCACACATATTTGTGAACAATGCTAGCATCATGGTTATGAATAACATATTTGAATAGTCAAAAAATAATCATTCTGAACAAATATATAACATTATTATAAAATATTTCACATTATCTCATTAGTTACATCACATTTTCCATTGCATTTGAGTGCTATATAATTTGGAGCACATCTGTCACATCCTACAATTAACATAAAATTTAAATCAATATTAGATATAAAATAAACCATAAAAAATGGGTTTCATTTCACAAATAATAAATTCAAGAATAAACATTGGGGGTCCCATCTTAATAAGGGAAATCAAACATGTCATAAACATCATCTTTATTGACTGAGTAATAAATAATTCATGAGGATTAATAATTTATTTTGGAAAGAATATTTCATGTGAAAAAATTATTGTATTTGTAAGAAAATAAAATTAAATAAAAGTATAGCAGAAAAATAAAAAGTAATAAAAATGAAAATATTTTTTAGAAATATTAATATAACATCCCCACTAAATTTTGGAATTGAAGAGGAGTAACCAAAAGAAAAAGGGTTGTGTTGGAGAATCAGAGTACCTTATTTATGAATATTATCCTCACATTTATATCCTATAAAATACAAATAGATTAAAAAATTAATAAATCATGAATATATTATTCCAGTAGTTTATTCATTATAATTTTATTGTGCAATTTAATGTCCATTTTGATGAGTTATAGAGTACAATTTCACCATTCAGGATTGTGTTTTTTTTGGTTTTCCTGATCGGTTAACCTATATATATATATATATATATGGAAGATCAAGTAAAATAGGAATAGTTGTCCCAAATAATAGTTATATATTATTAAAAACCCTCCTGAATTTTAAATGGTCATATAAATAAACTATTTTAAAAAAATCCTAAAAAATCTCCCCAAACATTTTAAAATATGTATAATTAAAAAATGGCCTCTATTTTATGAAAATTATTTTCAATATATGATATATTGAATTTTTTATTTTATTCATCATTTACTCAATAACACCAATTTTAATATTATAACCGCTTTTATGGCCATTTAAAAAATTATTTAAAGTCTTGTAAAATTATATTATAATCATAACACTACAAAAAATTATTTTTTTGAATCATTTTACTAAAAATAAATTTTCATCTCAATCATTATTTTAATTATAAAATTTCAAATTAACATTTATGTTTTATGAAAATACAAACAGATAATTTATCATTTTAAAACATTTTTTTACTAATATTATGTTATAATTAATTAATATATTTTTTATAAGATGAATATGTTTTAATTATAAATTTAGAGGTGAGGATTATATTCTATTGTCTAGATTACTATTCTTAATTGTCATGTTACTATTCTGTAGGTCAACATACTACTCAATTAGTATAGGTTCCTTAATTTATTTTCATTATTAAATTATAAGACTGAGGTTTTTAATATTATCACTATAATATGTTTGTTTCTTATACCTTATAATATAATTATAAATGGTAATATTTAAATTGTTAAATGTTTGGTTCATTATTGTAAATAACTATTTCATAATGAATTTCAACACAAATACTCATTAAATGTCCAAATTGTTTTACTGGTTGATTACAGTGGTTGATGCGAGGTGATTTTCTTTGAAAGTACAACTTGTGTGACTGTTTTGATGATTTGATGTGTCTAGTAAGTATCATAACCTAAATATATGGGGGTGTTTTTTGGAGGGAAGCTATAAAGAGGATAGGGTATGATGTGGCCTATAACTATAACATCTACCGATGTGGCTTTCTAATGTCGAATGAATGGGAGACCTAACATTGTCAAGATGGTGAAACACTAAATGATTATTCTGCTAATAGGGTTTTCATTCCATAATGATTATTTTTCTCAAATTATCACATTTATACTAATAGGACATGATACATATCCTTCATTGAACATCTGTATACATTTATTATTCCTTAGTTCCATAGGAAATTTGAACCTTCATTCCATCAATACGTAATAAAATTGTTCATGTGGGTGTTTTTCATTCCATGTGGGGAGAAATGTGGCTTGATCTACTATGTTTACTGGATGATTGTGTCTGTCATTTGTCATAATTTCTATAGATAATAAGGGATGGAACATATATGATGGTAGGATAGTATCATGGTGGTGAGTTATGGCCTATTAAAGCAAAGAGAGGCGACCGAAAATACCTTGCAACCCAAAATTCATTGCAATGGAGGGATAGCATGAGTGGTAGGGTCACCCTATAATTCTTCGTATAACAAGGGTTCAAATCCAAACACACATTTTTGGAGTGTATTTTTGGTTCATTTGGGAATTATGATGTGTTTGGGGAGGCAAGTAGGGGTGTAGACCTAGGTACAAGCTTACGTAATGTGGAGATGTTTCCCTAGGCATAGGCGGGGTCTTTACTTCTAAAAGAAGAGGACATCAGGCCATCAAATCATGGTCCATTGGGTGTAAATATATATTGGGATAGATATAGAGTGGATTAATAGTCATAAATAGGGTATGATATGTCTTTATTTTCCGAGGGCTATGTTTGTGTGATATTTGTTCTCTCTTAACCACATAGACATTATATTTGTGTTTGTGTGTGTGTGTCTATGTGGGTTAGTGATTATTTATTTAAATAATTGACTTCAAATATGAATATTAATAATCTGAAAATTTTAGAATGGAAGTCAAACAACAATGCCAAGGAGGTATAAAATAATACATCCCTAGGGATTACTCTCGTAGAAAATGTGCGCATTCCAAGTGAATAGAACACAAAAATGAATAAATAGAGATGGGGTTGGCCTAAAATCCATGAAGGCAATCCAATCAATAACAATATTTTTTTCATGCCGTGTATGCTTCAAATTAGATTGTCCAATGAGATTCATTCATTTTCAGATGATGTAAATAGTAGACCAAGGGGCATGAGTTACTTGAAGATAGCTATAGATGCATGTTAAGTCATTCTCAATATCAGAAATAGAAATATTATATGAGAGAAAAAATATTTATCACAATGAGAAGAGCTATGGATTTTGTAATAAGAGTGATACATTGTCCATAGAAACTACTGAATGTTATTATAACTGAACCACAAGTTTCACGGACAACACACCCACCTCTCATGACACCCATGTTATGTGAACCATCAATTTTAAAAAAATAACCCATTAAAAGGAGGATCCCATCAATCCCAATGAACCATTAATTGCCCCCTATGACATGTAGGTGAACCTCTACAACCATAAATTTTTGTAATCATGGAATGAGCCCTTTCCCAATGTTTCACACGGGACTCCAAAACATCTGTAAGAGAACTTGACCGATATGGATTTTTTATTCCTTAGCTAAATCGTCCTTCCACCCATGCTCTAATCCTCACATTCCATATGGACCAACTACCTTCGATGATCCAAATGGACCTTTCCTTCCTTTTTTGATTATTGTTCTCCATGCCAGGAAACCATTTTAATCAAAATACTTCACTATTAACATAAATAAAGTTAATACTAGAAAGGTTTTCAAATCAATTTCTAACACATCTAGTACAATTTTTTTATAAAGTTGAGAATATGATTCCTCTTTAGAATTCTAACAATAGAATTACATGGATGTTGTATGGATTCCAGTGAACATGATCATGTTATATATTGGGAGAGCCGTATTCCAAAAATTCCACATAAGAATGTTATAAATAATCCATAATTCCTTTACCTATATAAGCATACCCAACCCCTCTTAGTATTACGCCGCATGGACAGACAAAAGTCCTTGGATGAAAAGACACCCAATATATCCCTAGTGAACACTAGTTCATTCCTGACGAAGTGTATCTTAATTCTATTGAAAATATCACTATGTTATTGATTGAGAGTGGATTCAATAAATGGCACATTTGAAATGTATTTAAACAAAATAAAATTGGGATTTAGAATGCACATAAATCCAATAGAATCTGATGCCCAGTTTTTCATTTAATATTTGATCACACTACACTAATGAACCACCATGAACGACATTGAATATCATGATGATGACCTCTCAAAATTTTCCACAGGGGAGAAAGCTTCCCAATCGGCTGATCAAAAGTTTCACCGTATTTTTCAGTCATGAACATGCCCCTACAGGATGTGTCCTTCCATGACTTCCCATGCCAAATATGATTGTAAACTGTACACTGACTCAACCAAACTATTGAGACTTGTACAACAAGTCTCCACTGGATTACTCAATCTATCACAAGAAGCCCAATGACATTGGCCATCCTTGTGGGATTCTCATGAAAACTATGAAATGATTTTTTCAATATTGATGAAAATTGTTATAAGAACATTGAGAACAGATTGAAAGTGAATAAAAATTGTGGATAGAACAAAATTGAACAATGTAATACACCCACCAAAATACAAGAATATATTCCACCAGTGGAAGATGATGATAGTGATTTTATTAACATGTTTGTCATAGTTTTGAATGAGGACACCCCCAGGAGAAATGGTTACTCCCAAGTAATTCTTCGGGAAATCCTTTCAAAGTTTTCTCTATTGGTCTTAAATATTTTTAAATTGTCTCTCAGAGAAAGATTTAATGTTATATAAGTTTCTATTATAAATTTCAATACTTTGAAAACTCCACACGTTGTTTTCCTCCAACACATTGATAGAACATTGATTAGATATCATACTATCGTTAGTGAATAGAAGGATGTCATCAAAAAAAAGTAAATGAGAAATTCCATTAAAGTGAATCATGCAAATGAATGTTTTAATACACCTATTATGAAAAAATGGACATTAATTTAATCAAGGAATTAGGGTCCAACATTAAAAAAATCAAATGGGGGTATCCCTATCTCATTTAGTTAATGGAATTTAAAAATCCACATTTTTTTTCATGAAACTCACTGAAAACCATGATGAACTGAAGCACTAAAAATGTAATTCTGACATGCATCATGGGAACCCATAGTTGAAAATACTTTCAAAATGAAGCTCCATTAAATCCAACGATAATCCTTATCCATGTTAATTTTATGGCCAAATTGGAGCCTGAAACCTTCCCATTGATATCTCCAATAATCTCCAAATAATGGGATATAACGACATGGGTGGACTTCCTCTTAACAAATCCAACATGTTCCTCTAAAATCAAATTAACAAGAAGGCCTAAAATCATCCCGTTATGTACACTAGATACACCAATTTAAGGAATTTTGAAGAAACTAATTGGTCTGAAATGATTAATTATTGATGGGTATCATATATATAGAATAAGAATAAGAGTGGCTACACATGCCACATGCGGTAAATATCCCCTCCAAAAATCATTGATGATGTTCACTAGATCATACATAATTAGCTCCCATGATTCCACATTTAATGTAACACCCTAGGTAAATAAAGAATATGAAATTTTCATATTTATCCATATTTGTGAATAAAATATTAATATGACTTTAAATGGGACTCTATGCTCGATGGCGTACCCAACACGCAACAACGAGTTTCTTGGGAATCTTACATTGCACTCTAATAATAAAATAATATTATTTTAAATGGTAGTTAACATGTAGTCATTGTATTGGCGGGAATGGATAGAAATAACTAAAATATGATTATATATGTTTTTAAATGTTTTTACATTTATCCAATAAAAGATAAAGGCATAAAATACAGAAAGAATTCAATTTTAGGTGTATATGCCCTAGTTTTCACTAAAGGTTCACTTATCGCCTTTTGATGGAGAACCGTCATTAAATATAGTTTTGTTCACTCTTATACATCCTTTTGGACCAAATAAAACTCTTCTTAAGAATTGGGACATCAAAATTTACTTTGTGTAAATTTTTGGTATCTTTCTGATAAAGTTCATTTTTTAATGAATAGTATAAAATGTTGTATTTTAATTCAAAACCTATTTTTAATCTAATTTATTTATAAGATTAGATTATCATTTGAATTGGTTTTAAAGTGAAATTAGAATATATTTTTACCATTAAATCCAATAGTCATCGTTGGAATTAATCTCACTATGAAATCATACTTAAACTAGTGTCAATCTTTTGATACTTATTGTTTCATAAAAACACGCTATTTGCTCTGACAGCGGGAATTAATTATTAAATTAATTAATGTGACTTATATGTTTTGAGTTTTGTAAAATAGACTTCATTTTTGAATTCGGAATATCAAATATATATTAGGATGAATTTTCGGGATTTTTCTAAAAAAGTTCAATTTTTGATGAATAGTGAAACCACTAAGTGGTACTTATAAAAACTGGTTTTTCCGTTTAAATAAAATTTTTCCATCTTTGTGTTTTGAATTTCAAAAATCAGACATACATGGTTGTCATTAAGAAGTAAAATGTGGTTCAATGGGATAAAAATAATTTTTTTGGTGAATTGTAACTTATTAAGTTTTTAATCGCGATTAGAGGTAATTAGTGTAGTTTATGGTAAAAATAATATTTTAATAAACTGAAATGACCTAGACACATGTCCTACCCTCATTGTATGTGTCATGGCCGACCAAGACAATCCATGGGTCAACTTGGGGACCCCATGGAGCCACTTTGGTTGGAAAATGACATAAATACCTTTTTATTTAATGATGAAGTAAAAATGACACAAACATGAGATGTTTGACTAAAACAATTTTTACATGGGGTTATACAATTCCACGTTTTGACTATAAATAGTCATTGGAAAACTGAAAAGATATCCCATATCATTGTATTTTTTTATAATTTTTATACATTAAATAAATTAAATTATATATGACATCATGATGATGCAGCGATGACCTCATTATTTAACGATTTAAATAAAATGGAAAGATAATGTAATATCTAAGACATACACTTGTAAAAACCTATTGGATGAGTGTTTTTCTAACCTTTATCACCATATCCTCGAAATACATCAATGTGGGACCTTTAAAATCCGAAACTCTTTTGAAAATAAAGTAACATTTTGTAACTTTACAAGAGTGCCCCTCCTCTCCTCTTATAAAAGGCCCCCAACTCTACCTCCTTACCCACACTACAAAAGCCTTTGGCTCAGCCAAACCCTGACCATTTTGTATCTCCACTTCCCTATATTACTCCTTGATGCCTCACTTTGGGCAGAAGTCTTCCCAAGGAAGCCTTTGAGCTCAAACCAAAGGGAGTTACCTGATTTTAAGGTAATGTCTTCACTTGTGTTCTTTTGTTTTATTTTGCTTCTCCAACCCACTAAACTCTTTTTAATCACTTATTTTGTAACAACTCCAGTATATTAAATATACTAGGATGTAGTTATAAGAATCATTTGATCTACACTTACACACACCTACATCAAATGGTTAAAAAACATACTGTTTCTGTGGATGACGAATTTCTGCCTCACGAAAAAACGATTGTTCAACACTCATATAACACCTTAAAACGTGGCCATTAGGATTTAACTATATTTATATATGATATATAATATTTTTATGTTTCTTTATTTTTCTTTTGTGTCATACCTTTATGGTTTCCATTGTGGGAAAACACGATAATTTCATTTTAGAAAGTGCGGACAACCGCCCCCTCAATGTGATTTGATTCGTTAATGCCATATGTGGGATGTACAAAGGATGGATTTAAAGTTATTATATATGATGTATGTGACATATAAATTATGAATATAATTATGGAATTAAAATATGCATACCTATCGTTTGGTTTTAATTCCATTAATATGACATAGAAATTAAAGTAGCGTTCATGCGTACGTACGGCTTACCGTCTCCATGAACGGTGCATTTCATTTCTTACCTCTAAATGATTATGTAATATTATAAATACATGTATATAATGGATATATATGATATATATGATATCCGAATCATGAATATAATTCTGTATATAAAGAACATTTGACCCCACGAACAACATGTAATTGTAAGAAGTCCACTTTCGACTTAAGAACCAAATATCGACAAAACAAACATTATTGACTTAAATGATTACATAATGTTTATAACATGGAAATAAGTGATCTAAAAGGAATAATTAACTAGAAAAAGGTTCTTAATAAAGTGAAAATTAACTCAAGATTATTATTCAGGACGTTAAAGAACGATCGAGTCAAGTCGGACCCGAGGTAAGGGATCCTACTCCTCTCTTTCTTTTTAAGTACACTCTTTTATGTCATTCCTTCTAAGCTTATATTTCTTGTTATTGGGATGTTCTTTTATATTAATATTACTGTAATTTTTATTTTCATTTGATGAGAGACCCTATTCTCTCTCATCAATCCATTTTGGATGTTTTGAGTGGCGCCATTAGGCTGCCGAATTTTCGTAAGAGATCTAACCTCTCTCTTTCTCTTTAAGTACTCTCATTTATGTCACTTCTTTTAAGCTCCTCTTTATTATGATGAGGGATGTTCTTCTATATACCTATTTCTGTACATTTTATTGTAATGTGATGAGATACCCTATTTGATCTCATCAATCCATTTTTGGAAGTTTTAAGTGGCATCGTTAGGCTGCCGAGTTTTCGTAAGGGATTTTTCATCTCACTTTTATTCCCGTGAGATTTATGCTACATTTTCCACATTTTCCTTTGATTGGTGTATATACTGACCATTATTTTACTCATTGTGTAATATTCTTTCATTTATGAGTATTTACATCAATGTGGTATTGTCCTTCTTTCACGGGGCGTATGTTTCGAAAGATACCCATGTCGGTAAGGGAACCTTTCACCCTCCTCTTTTTAAAAGACTTATTTTGTTATGTCTTTTAATTCACATAATATTATTTTTGGATATGTTCATCTATATCCTTATTGATGTAAATTTTATTTCAAAGTGATGAGGTACCCTTTTTATCTCTCATCAACTCTTTTTCTGAATTTTGAAGTGACGTCGTTAGGCTATCTAATTATTGCAAGGGAACTTCTTTACCCAATTTCGATTCTTTGGGATAAACTTGTACACCTTGAATATGTCATTCTATTATTATGTGTTAATGTCCTCTGATTTTTTTACACTTAATACCCACTTATATTTCGTGTATTCATTGGTCACACATAGTTATGTAACTGATTTATCCTTAATCTAAGGATACCATCTTTGTATGGGACTTCGTCTCAATCTTCTTTCATTGAGGCCTATTTTGTTTTATACACAACTTTCTTTTATACGGTGTATAAACACCTTTGAATTTAACGTTTATCCAAAATGAATCTTTTTATATGAAGCGTTTTACTAAACGAAAAAAGGGAATGTTTTTGTCGTACGTATGCGGAGACAACGACTTCTCCGCCGCCGTGACCATTATTTGAGTTTCGGCTTCCTCTACAAGCCATACCTTCTTTTTAAAAGAAAATTAAAAACCATGTTTTACTTTTCTTTTATTTTGGAATTGAAAATGGTTTTCATAATGTATTTTTATTAATGTGTTGTATTGATATCTTGTTATTGGAAGGTGGAAATGTTATGTTTCCTTTATACATGTTTTATGTGATAAGATTATGTTATGGTTCATGGGCTTCGTTATGAATACGGGTGGTTCCGTGATAATCTAAGGGCAGGTGAGCCCAATATAGCTCTCTAATGCATTGGGTACCACGAAGGAGTGAAACTTTATGGTTTCTCCGAAGAGATTTAGGGAATATATTGTGATGGGTATTCCAAACGTAACCAAGAGGGTTACTCCCTACGTAAGAATGTTATGAATGCCTCAAGTTACCTTTATGTCTTATGATTTCTATGATTTATTCATGGTTTGATGAGGTATGTAAAAGTGCCTATGTTTTATGGGTAAATTATGATTTCATTCTTATGTATATATGAACTCATGTTTCCTTTCCATATTTTTATAACCCTTACTGAGCTTTTTATGCTGATCCCATGTTTTTGAAATGTTTTTCACAGGTCAAGGGAAAGGTACATGATGTGATGATAGTGTCAAGGATGTGTCAATAAAGAATCCGTGTTTTATTTTAAATATGTTTTCGTTGATGAGAAGAATGAATATTGTATCTTATGTAACCACTTTGTTTAAATGTGGGATGTAATGCAAGTTTCATGATCTAATTCTCTAAAACTCTAAACCTAAAAATATCCTCAATGTGTAATATTGTAATAACTCAAGATTAACTAAGGTTTAAGGCTGGGGCCTTACAGTTGGTATCAATGGTCGGTTTAGATAAATTTAGAGGTTAGGGTATTCTTTAAGCATAAGTGGCATTACCATAATGGCTAGGATTTCAGAAAGAGTCCTAGTTTTAGATAATGTGAATGAGTAAGTATATCTTAGTGTTTATCCTCCTCATTAGTACATGATGGTTTTTTTTGATATACTCACACTGACCTTTTTGGTTTTAGTAAATGGCTGGATCTAGCAGGCCCCAAAGTTACAGTGGATGTGAAGGAAACTGTGACAGTTTTTTGAGCAAGAAAACGAATGATATGGGAGCTGCAATGAGAACTGTTGTGATTATCCTCAACCAACTATCTGTAGTCATGATTGACCACCTAAACCTTGGTGATTTCTCTAAAGCATCATATATGCGAGAAACAAATCCCTACGGAAGTACAGGTAATAATCATAAAGGTAAGTGTGTTCAAAAACCTATGTGTCAAGGATGTGGAAAGAAACACCTAGGAAAATGTTTCAAAGGGACAGAAATATGCTATAGATGTTGAAATGAAGGTCATAAAGCAAGAACCTTCCATTGACAAAGGAAGCATCCAGTTGACTCAAGGAAAGGGAAAGAAGTTCTTTCTGAGGGATCAATTGAATGTTTTAAATGTGGTGTGCATGGTCATTATGCAAACACATGTCCTATGAAGAAGTTTTGTGAATGGGATCACCAAGAGTGTACAAATGTTCATTTACCAATACCTAATTCCATTCCGATTGAGGATGAAGAAACTGACAATGACCAATCAAAGGTATGTATTATTTCATGACTATTGTTTTCCTATTTTGGAATCTTAGGATATGATTCATGATTTTGATTGTAGGAAAGAGGTATTTCAGAATAAGTTGGAAAGGAATGTTTAATGGATCATGAAGAATGTTGAATGAGTAAGATGTCAACATATAAGGGCTTCAAGAGTTATGGTAAAATTATTAAGAGTATTAAGTCTCTTTTGATGATGGGGTTACATTAGAAGACTTTTTATATTATGTGTAACCCTTATGTTTAATATACACAAATTTTATTCAAGGAATAGTTATCTTTTCTTTTGCGGACATAGTTATAATGAACCATTTGGGTTTATATGATCCTTACTTTTGAGGTAATTATGGGTTACTATATGTTATGATTGAAGTGAAAGGAATGAGATAAAATTGAGGTTAAATTATGTTATGGTTATTTTTGATGATTTTATCACTTTTGGGGGAATGATTTGAGAATTATATAGTTTTTTAAAATGGACAACATGCAGACCGTGTGACTACCCATCGCGTCAGACAAAGCTGCGGGAATCGAACCCACAACCAAAGTGTGACTGGTTTTTATCGCCTACCACTGGACTACGTGATGTTCTTGGTTAGTTTGACTGATCCTTTTTAGTTATATGATTTTTTGAATTAAGAGTAAGTTTATTTTGGGCTATTTATGAAAATTATTAACCTATCTTGGAGGATATGTGATTAGGTTAATTACTTTTCAATACGAGACTTTAGGAGAAACTGATGTTATTTGGAGGTAAATGTTACGATTTAACTTGGAAGACTATGTGACTAAATACTTAAAATATTTGGGTTTCAATCTAAGATTGGTTTAATTTGAATAATTTTTTGGACAAATTGTTTATCGGATGGTCCTCGTTGAACATTGGGTTTTGTTGGAAAATTTTTTGGGATTAAGCATAGATTTTCTTTTTAATGGGTTATCCTTTTCTGGATTATCTGACCTTGCACAAACCTTTTTGGTTTTGGTTTTGGTTAAAGCCTAAAGACATGGGAAGTATATAGTTATCTTTGGTGGATTAGGTGATTCTCTAGAAGTTGATTATAGTACTCTTAATGCGAACAAGTCTCCCTAAATACTCGTCTTTTGGAAAAAATATGAGTTTGATTAAGGAATATAATAAAAGTTGAAAGTCAACATGATAAGTGATTATGTTTCCTTATGAATAAATTCATCAATAAAAACTAACTTAAAACAAAAATGTTGTCTATTATCTTTTCCTACTGGGGAATCGAATATCGTTTAACCCATCACAAGTTTGTGATTTTCTTATGGTTTACTTTCTCCTAGACATGTTTACTATCACTCTCCCCTAAGAACATGACCCTTTGATTTTTCTTCGATGCCCATGTTTTTCTACATATGGGTTAACTCGGGAGACCTCTGTACTTATCTTCCTTTATTTTAAAGTGATTTTTTTACCGACTCTTGTTCCGATGTGGGACTTTCAAGGATGTTTCCAAGCTCAATTTTAAAAATTTTTAGGACACATTTCCCAAAAGGGGGGAAGGATGTAACACCCCAGGTAAATAAAGAATATGACATTTTCATATTTATCCATATTTGTGAATGAAATATTAATATGAATTTAAAGGGGATGCTATGCTCGATGGCGTACCCAACACGCAACAACGGGTTTCTTGGGAATCTTACGTTGCACTCTAATAATAAAATAATATTATGTTAAATGGTAGTTAACATGTAGCTGTTGTATTGGCGGGAATAGATAGAAACAAATAAAATATGATTATATATGTTTTTAAATGTTTTTACATTTATCCAATAAAATATAAAGGCATAAAATATGGAAAGAATTCAATTTTAGGCGTATATGCCCTAGTTTTTCACTAAATGTTCACTTATCGCCTTTTCATGGAGAACCATCATTAAATATTGTTTTTTTCACTATTATACATCCTTTTGGAACAAATAAAACTCTTCTTAAGAATTGGGAAATCAAAATTTACTTTGTGTAAATTTTTGGTATCTTTCTCATAATGTTCATTTTTTAATGAAAAGTGTAAAATGTTGAATATTAATTCAAAACCACTTTTTAATATAATTTATTTATATGATTAGATTATCTTTTGAATTGGTTTTAAAGTGAAATTAGAATATATTTTTACCATTAAATCCAATAGTGGTCATTGTAATTAATTTTACTTTGAAATCAGACTTAAACTAGTTTTAATCTTTTGATACTTATTGTTTCATAAAAACACGCTATTTGCTCTGACAGTGGGAATTAATTATTAAATTAATTAATGTGACTTATATGTTTTGAATTTTTTAAAATAGACTTCATTTTTAAATTCGTAATATCAAATATAGCTTAGGGTGAATTTTTGGGATTTTTCTAAAAAACATCAATTTTTGATGAATTGTGAAACCACTAAGTGGTACTTATAAAAACTGAATATTCTGTTTAAATGAAATTTTTCCATCTTTGTGTTTTGAATTTCAAAAATCCAACATACATGGTTGTCATTAAGAAGTAAAATGTGGCTCAATGGGATAAAAAAACTTTTTTGGTGAACAGTAACTTATTAAGTTTTTAATCACGATTAGAGGTAATTAGTGTAGTTTATGGTAAAAATAATGTTTTAATAAATTGCAATGACCTAGAAACATGTACTACCATCATTGGATGTGTCAGGGCCGACCAAGAAAATCTATGGGTCAACTTGGGGACCCCATGGAGCCACTTTGGTTGGAAAATGACATAAATACCTTTTTATTTAATGATAAAGTAAAAAATGACACAAACATGAGATGTTTTACTAAAACAATTTTTACATGGGGTTATACAAGTCATATTTTTGACTATAAATAGTCCTTGGAAATATAAAAATATTTCCTATATCATAGTAGTTTTTTTATAATTTTTAGACATTAAATAAATTAAATTATTTTTGACATCATGATGACGTAGTGATGACCTAATTATTTAACGATTTAAATGAAATGGAAAGATAATGTAATATCTAAGACCTAAAAATGTCCAAAACCTATTGAATGAGTGGAATTAGAACCCTTATCACCTTGTACTAGAAATACATCAATGCGGGACCTTTAAAATCTGAAACGCTTTTGAAAATAAAGTAACATTTTGTAACTTTACAAGAGTGCCCCTCCTCTCCTCTTATAAAAGCCCCCACCTCTACCTCCTTCCCCACACTCCCAAAGCCTTTGGCTCGGCCAAAACCTGCCCATTTTGTCTCCCCACTTCCCTCTCTTACTCCATTAAGCCTCACTTTGGGCAGAAGTCTTCCCAAGGAAGCCTTTGAGCTAAAACCAAAGGGAGTTACCCGATTTTAAGGTAATGTATTCACTTGTGTTCTTTTGTTATATTTTGCTTATCCAACCCCCTAAACTCTTTTTATTCATTTATTTTGTAACAACTACAGTATCTTAAATATACTAGGATGTTTTTATAAGAATCATTTGAGCTACACTTACACACTCCTACATCAAATGGTTAAAGAACATACTGTTTATGTGGATGGCGAATTTCTTCCTCACGAAACGATGATTGTTCGACACTCATATAACACCTTAAAACGTTACCATTAAGATGTAACTATATTTATATATGATATATAATATGTTTATGTTTCTCTATTTTTCTTTTGTTGCATACCTTTATGGTTTCCATTGTGGGAAAACACGATAATTTTATTTTAGGAAGTGCGGACTACCACCCCCTCAAAGTGATTTGAATCGTAAATGCCATATGTGGGATGTATAAAGGATGGATTTAAATTTATTATATATGATTTATGCTACATATAAATTATGAATATAATTCTGTAATTAAAATATACATACCTCTCGTTTGGTTTTAATTCCATTTATATGACATAGAAATGAAAGTAGCGTTCATGCGTACGTACGGCTTACCGTCTCCATGAACGGTGCATTTCATTTCTTACCTCTAAATAATTATGTAATATTATAAATACATGTATATTCTGGATATATATGATATATATGATATCCAAATCATGAATATAATTCTGGATATAATGAACATTTGACCACACTAACAACATGTAACTGTAAGAAGTCCACTTTCGACTTAAGAACCAAATATCGACAAAACAAACATTATTAACTTAAATGATTACATAATGTTTATAACATGGAAATAAGTGATCTAAAATTAATAATGAACTAGAAAACTTTTCTTAATAAAGTGGAAATTAACTCAAGATTATTATTCATGACGTTAAAGAACGATCGAGTCAAGTCGGACCCGAGGTAAGGGATCCTACTCCTCTCATTCTTTTTAAGTACACTCTTTTATGTCATTCCTTCTATGCTCATCTTTCTTGTTATTGGGATGTTATTTTATATTAATCTTACTGTAATTTTTATGTTCATATGATGAGAGACCATATTCTCTCTCATCAATCCATTTATGATGTTTTGAGTGGCGCCGTTAGGCTGCCGAATTTTCGTAAGAGATCTAACCTCTCTCTTTCTCTTTATGTACTCTCCTTTATGTCACTTCTTTTAAGCTCCTCTTTGTTATGATGGGGGATGGTATTTTATATTCATCTTGCTGTACATTTTATTTTAATGTGATGAGATACCTTATTTGATCTCATCAATCCATTTTTGGATGTTTTAAGTGGCGCTGTTAAGCTGCCGAGTTTTCGTAAGGGATTTTTCATCTCACTTTTATTCCCGTGTGATTTATGCTACATTTGCCACAATTTCCTTTGAGTGGTGTATATACTGACCATTTTTTTACTCATTGTGTAATATTCTTTCATTTATGAGTATTTACATCAATGTTGTAGTGTCCTTCTTTCACGGGGCGTATGTTTCGAAAGATACCCATGTCGGTAAGGGAACCTTTCACCCTCCTATTTTTAAAAGACTTATTTTGTTATGTCTTTTAATTCACATAATATTATTTTGGGATATGTTCTTCTATATCCTTATTGATGTAAATTTTATGTCCAATTGATGAGATACCCTTTTTATCTCTCATCAACTCTTTTTCTGAATTTTGAAGTGACGCTGTTAGGATGTCAAATTATTGCAAGGGAACTTCTTAACCCAATTTCGATTCTTTGGGATAAACTTGTACACATTGAATATGTAGTTATATGATTATTTGTGAATGTCCTATGATTGTTTTACACTTAATACCCACATATATTTTGTGTATTCGTTTGTCACACATAGTTATGTAACTGATTTATCCTTAATCCTAGGATATCGTCTTTGTATGGGACTTCATCTCAATCTCCTTTCATTGAGGCATATTTTGTTTTATACACAACTTTATTTTATACGGTGTATAAACCCCTTTGACTTTTACGTTTATCCAAAATGAATATTTTTATATGATGTGTTTTACTAAACGACAAAAGGGAATGATTTTGTCGTACGTATGCGGCGACAACGACTTCTCCGCCGCCATGACCATTATTTGAGTTTCGGCTTCCTCTAAAAGCCATACCTTCTTTTTAAAAGAAATATAAATACCATGTTTTACTTTTCTTTTATTTTGGTATTGAAATTGGTTTTCATAATGTATTTATATCAATGTGTTGTATTGATATCTTGTTATTGAAAGGTGGAAATGTTATGTTTCCTTTATGCACGTTTTATGTGATAAGATTATGTTATGGTTCTTGGGAATTGTTATGAAGACGGTTGGTTCTGTGATAAACTAAGGGTGGGTGAGCCCGATATAGCTCTCCAATGCATTGGGTAACGTGAAGGAGTGAAACATTAAGGTTTCTCCGAAGAGATTTAGGGAATATACTGTGATGGGTATTCCAAACGTAACCAAGAGGGTTACTCCCTATGTAAGAATGTTATGAATTCCTCAAGTTACCTTTATGTCTTATGATTTCTATGATTTATTCATGGTTTGATGAGTTATGTTAAAGTGCCTATGTTTTATGGGTAATGTATGATTTCATTCTTATATATATATGAACTCATGTTTCCTTTCCATATTTTTATAACCCTTACTGAGCTGTTTATGCTCATCCCAAGTTTTTGAAATGTTTTTCACAGGTCAATGGAAAGGTACATGATGTGATGATAGTGTCAAGGATGTGTCAAGAAATAATCCTTGTTTTATTTGAAATATGTTTCCATTGATGGGAAGAATGAATATTTTATCTTATGTAACCACTTTGTTTAAATGTGGAATTTAATGCAAGTTTAATGATCTAATTCTCTAAAACTCTAAACCTAAAAAGATCCTCAATGTGTAATCTTATAATAACTCAAGCTTATGTATGGTTTAAGGCTGGGGCCTTACATTTAAAGGATCGAGCATGCCATTTATTCTTGGTTAAATTCACTTGTTTAAATAGGTAACCACCTCCCAATCCTCCAACTCTTTCATGTTTCTCTCATGTCCATATTATTTTTATTTTTCACCACATTATGAATTCCATCCCGTAAGATCTAGTGACTATTTGGATAAGCTTCGTACATGTCAACATTGACACCATCAAGAATCATTTTAAATTGATTTTCCATCAAGACTCACACAACATTAAAATCATTTTTGAAGGAACCATCTACCACATGAATTTTAGGTGCAATTACCTTTTTACTCTATTTGCTGCAATTGTAAAAAACACATTATTTTTATCACCCTATTTCAATAACTTCTATTTGGATTTTTCATCAATAACATGTCATAGTTATAGTATATTTTCCACAATTTTCTTATTTTTGACAAAAATATCACTGAATATATCATCACTCCAGCACTCTTCAAGCCTGATCTCCCCTTTCTCGATATCCAATGACATAAAATCAAACTCTAGGAAACATGAAGGCCAAATACTGATCCACATATAGATATCCCTTTTCAAATATATATTATTTATATGAAATCCCAGCCCTGAGGTATCATGAATTTTTTTATTCTATTAGGCATGAACCTTTTCAAGATACTCGGGAAAAAAGGTCCACTTCTTGTAGAAGCCAGGAACCTTCCCCCCATCAGATCTCATCAACCTTCGAACTAGGAGTGGTGATTAGTCAAATAGTGAGTAAATGAGGGGAAGAACACTAGTGTTGGGACATTCAGAAACAACATGGTTGTTGTGAGGACATCAGTCTAACATGCACCATATCTGATGATCACATTTCTCTTTATTAAAGCATGTAAATTTTTCCACATTAAATATGTGGTCCAAAATCCATTTCTTTCAAATGCACTACTTGAATCCATGAATTTCCTTCCAAACAGATTCCCCTCCTTATATTATCTTTATAGGATCTTATATATCATTAAAAATCACCTTTGATCATCAAGGAAGTGCTCCATGGATAGAATTCATCAAGATATCTCTATAATGTTTTGAAAAATCTCAGATCACACATAGAAAAAACAATGTATAGTAAGAAAAAAAGAACTCCCCTGATTGGCGTTCACAGAGATGAATTGACGGGAGACATATATGAGATTAACTGAAATAGATATTTGAAAAAAAACCTTATGGGATGATTTGTTGTGTCATCAGTCATAAAATCATGCAAACCCATCATGCGATAAAATTCTGTTATCCTAGAATAATTATTCTTTGGTTCACGAACTACTATAAATGAAATTCCACTTCAGGAGATAGTAGAGAATCGAAAGTCAGTTTTTAGTTATTCACTAAGTCGATGAGGATTCAAACTAATGGCAGAAATCATAGGAAGAATATGCACTTGGATTTTTCCTAAGGAAAAGCACTAATATTATATATGTATAATTACATTTCATATAAAAAATAAATACTAATGTATATAATCTTATACATATTAAAAATTGTCAAAACCACATGATACATGGATTATAGGATGTTTTTATACAGGTTGGGAGTATACCTACAATTAGGGTTGAGGCCAGGTCCATCTAGGAAATGGGTGTCTTTATTTTTTAGGTGATCAGACAGTTCCATGAAAAACACATAAATAATAGAAGAGGGGTCAACACCATGATAATTAGGGAAGTTTGAAAAGCACATGAAGACAACATGAAATGATGAACTATGTTTTCCTATTTTATTTGGTGGATTTGTTTTCGAACATTATTTCATGGGATGTATTTTTCATTTCATTTTGAGGATGTGGACTTCCTTTATTTTCCGCATTCCATATCCCCTTTTACTCTTTTTAAATTATTTTAATAAATGAATCTTGGGTTAGAACTAAAATACTCATGGTTCAAGGATAAATCAAATTATTATTTTTCTTTTTATTGTTATTTTAAAAATATTCACCAAATCATGAGTTCCAAAATGTTTATAAAATGAAAACATAATCCGGGCATAGAAACCATGACCAAAATTGAGTATGAAAGTCATAAGTGATCCCCCACCCCCATTAAATAAATAATTATTATTTATACTTTTTATTTCATCACTAATAACAAAAACTGACATGAACCAACCCAATCCACCCATAAATCATGCACACAAACACATCTATGGAAAGGCATGGGGTTCCTTCCGATCTCCCTACTATTGTGATACCTTTTAGAGTATAAAAATGTATCTAGGTTGGAATGATTCCACCCTGAAAAATAATTAACCACATAACAATTTCCACTCAGAATCATAGTATGACCCATCCATCTATTGGATACCATTTCATTAAGTAGATTACCTGATAATAAAAAGGATATGAAAATATGGTATATAACATAAATAAGTAGGGAATGTTTATAAACTAAATGATAAAAATAAATGACATCTCATGAATATGTATAACAACATGGAGTTACCATGCCGATAATACCAATACATAATCATCGCATAATAAAAACTATAAATCAAACTCAAAAAACTGACCATGCTGATGTGACCCCTCTGTCACTTTGACTCTCATACCACCCACTACCAGACCAACACAAACACTAGAAAAGGATGGGATTAGTACTTGGTGGGGATAAAATTAAAAAGTGAGAGTTTTACATAGTAAATGGTGTATAGATGATGTGGGAAAAACCCAGCCTAATAGGATAACACCAATGATATTGTGAATGGATATTCAAATGACTTTTATTTGATTACTTTTTAATATATATATATATAAATTTGTTTTAATCTGAATGTAAATTAAACTACATATCACACTAAGGACCATTTCATACTTTCATCCTCTTAAAAACTACATTTTAAAATAATCATATTCCATTGTAAATACAAACATTTAAGACCAATTTCAAAAATACCCATGAAAAAAAAAAATTACGAACAATCAAAAAATAAAGGATGAGAATTTAAAGCACCAAATTTGCACCTCGCTAATATGATAAAATTATAAAAGTTAAAAAACATATCACTGATCCATTGATTATAATAGAAATAATGAATATAATAACCATGAATTCCCTATGGGAATCAATTAATATCATGACAATCATAATAGGTCATAAGGTTAGATATTCAATTATTTTATTAAATACATCGTGAGATTTAAATTTAGCATATATCATCAAATATTAACACAAGACACTTGATTCCATTCACACTAGCCTCATTCTAGTTTCCTAAACCTATACCTTTCTCTCAGTGCCTAGGTTTCCCATAAATATATTCAATAAGAGATGAGAAATAGTAAATAGAATGACCATTATGATGATAAACAATGAAACATAAAAATTAATCTATCATCTCACCTCTATCACCCTTGAAAAATATTAATTTTTTTTCATACTATTAATATCACAACATAACACAACATCCCCATAAAGGGCCACAATTCAAATAATTCACAATGAATCACAAGGGACTCATTATATGCATTCACATTTTACATGGTATGTATTTTACTAATGTACTAAATAGTCCTATTTAAAATCCTAATTGGGATTGAAAGGAATATTCTAAACTTTAGACTCCTCTTTAAATTATTTTTCTCAATCTCACCACTAGAAACTATATTATATATCATTAAAAACAAATCTCATTTTTCTAAAACCCCATTTGAAAAGTCAAACCATTTCATTCCTTTTAAAATAATCCCATTATATCCACATTTCCATCCATTTCTTTATCAAATTGGGGTAAAATAAATTTGATCATCAATTTTTTAAAACAATACTCTTATAAATTTTCACAAACAACTAGCACCCAAAATATCACATTAATATTTGGAAACCCATTTATCCTCAATTTTTTCAAGGGAATATTCATTATAAAAAATTTATGAAATCCATTAAAACTATAACATATTAATATAATAATATAAAAAATGAACTATAAAACCATAAGAATCAAATGTAATGAATGGTAAGGTATTTTCACCAACCCACCTACCAAAAATAAAGCATTAATCCATTTTAATGGTTTTTAACACATGTCCTTTGATGGTAATAACAAAACCAAGACAGAATGATATATCTTCAATCCCATTCATCTAAATACTCGTAGATAAACCCATACCAAACCCAAAATAAAATCCTCCTAAAATTGAAGGTTTGTTGTGAAATAAAAGAATCAAAAGGATGTGAATAATGAGGTTGAGGGAATGAGAAACCAAGAAAACATGGTGAATAACCTTGAGATATGCCATTAAATTTAATGATCGAATAATCAAATTGATGAAGGATGGAGGGAGTTCTCCCTATGTCATGCATCCCTTCCTGACTAATGTAATAAAGGAGAAGGAGGATAAATTGGGATAGAAAAGGTGGTAGTAGGATAGTAATTTCACCATTTCAGAAAATTTCATATGAAAGCCATATCAGTACTGTTCTGGTTGTGATGTTTATCCCATCATATAAACTCTATCACACAATCACTTTTATGTCCTAAAACATGGTTCCATTTGAATAGGTAGAGACTAGAACCCTTGGGTCATCCTCTACAGCATGGACTCATCCTCAATGACACAAGGATACCTCCCATGAAAAAACAATGATTTTTTCATTTCTGACCCCTCCATATCACAACCCATGTTTTGAGGGTGGTTTCCTCACACCAAACACCACTACAACATATCCACAACAACAAGGTAATTGTCAACCACTCCTAGATAAAAATTAAAAATGATAAGGAGTGTATATGAGATGAACTCTAGTTTTATTGGAATATCCTACGGTAGGCATGGCTAGAACACCATTGGATCAATCCGAAACATGTAAAAATGACTGAAATACTCAAAACTGTAAAATTACACCTATGATAAATAAATAACCATAATAATGAAATATGTGGAATTATATTTCACCACACCATGATAATATACCACATGTATGTTTTAAAATTACACAATGTGAGATTGAAGGATATAAAGATACCACATGTTAAAATGCGAGTGGATGGGAAACCTAATAGATAGGATACTAAATTAAGAGAACATCAAAACATAAACACTCCTTTAAACTAAAATAATATTTCAATAGAATTTTGGAATATCTTTAATAATAAAATATCAATTATTAAAGACATGTAAACCTAGTATTTGTTTCACCCAAAAATTCAAAATTTATCTAAAATTTTGATATATAAGGGAGTCACACCCCATATAAAACCTCCAAAAAGTATAATATCTCCAGAAAATACCCTAGAAATGGATATATATACAAAAAACATGAATAACCCTTAAATTAACTAAATTCTATTCCCAAAATGAAAATAAATACCCAAATAGACACAAAAATGACTACATAAATTTCATCTTCATATCCACTAGTACCATAAATATGAAATAGATAAAAGGGAAAAAACTGCAACCATGCCTCATTTGAACAACATGGGTACTGACCTGAGGGACCCATTTCACATTAATGTAATTAATATCATTCCCATATTGGTAGGAACTTATTTAACTCTATATGAAGGATAAGTGATGAAACTAAAACATTCACAAGCTTAAAGAAAACACATCACTTTGACATGGTTCACCCCTAAGGGCTATGTCAATGGAGAATATGCTGATAGGTTGATGGCCATGCCAAATTACACTAATAATGTCTTCTTGTGGATTAAAAAGGTTCAGTAATAGTCTCTCTGTCCAAGGCACACTTCCTTTACAAATGTTCATGGATAACATGATACATCCCTTAGATCACATTCGTTGACTTATCTAGCTTACAGCCTTGGATGATGTCTCACTCAGTTTATTGTGTTGAAGGTCTCTTCACCAGATTGGAATGAATGACTTTGTCTCTATTCATCACGAGACACTACCTGAATTGATGTCCCAAATTGATACACTATTATATTCAATCTTCTCCTTAGTGCAATCAATGAAGGCACAAAAACAACTTTTTCTGGCGAGAATCACATGTACCTATGTGACTGTTTATGAAATGAAGATCAGATCACTAGGAATTTTCCAAAAAAAACTTCTTATCTGTTCTAAATCACTTGTTTTCATGAGATCATGCATTTTTCCTTTAAATGGACTTCTCCATTTCTTTTATTTCTTTTTCATCTTCCCACAGGTTCACCCATGGTTGTGTTTTTTTTAAATGTCATCACATATGCATGAAAACATGAAAAATGATCTCTACCTCTTAATTATTCTTTCTTCACAAATTCACACACATGATTCCTTGAATTTATTCAAATGATAACTTCATTGATGTACATACTATTTATTTTCTACTTATCTCCCTTTTTTCATTGGACAACAAAATTCATATTAATTACATTAAATTTTATGTGTCATGTATGTGTTTATTCATGAATATTCTTCATAGCCTAATAGGGGTAGTCCACTATTTGGATTATTTTTGAACACTTGAGAGGCTCAAATCATGCATTTAATTTTCAAGGGCTTTATTCATGGGATCTAAATCATTCTTCAATCAAACATACTACATCGGGTTAATTATGTTGTTCATGTTCTCCGTTTTTCACACCGAGGATATAAAGTTATTATCTCAGAGTGTTTACAACCATCCTTCGCAACCCAGGTTGATTTTCAAGTCCGTATAACACTTGTGATGTGTGGATATCCTTTGCATAGTGACTGTGATGCTCCTTCACATACCATGTGGTACGCGGTTCTCCACTTCGGCGATCTATAGTTTGTTTGCATGAACCTCTCTTATTAAAACCAGAATGGTACATGATACTGTATCCTAACAAACCCATAGAAATTTGGGGGAACTCTCTTCATAATCCATCAGTGGTTCGTGTCTCTCTTTTTTTGTGTAACTAGGCAGTACATTGTTCACTCTTCACAAATTCATATCAATTCATGTATTTTTCTTTACCCTTGTATAATGGATGATTAGAGAGTCTCTGTTTCTCAAATTTTGATCTCACGAAAGCATGGGAGCAGCAACCCTCTTTGGATCTATGGATTCATAATTTATATGTATATATAATATATCTTTCACATATTCAAATCCCATTGTTTATGATCTTATAATCTCTTCTTATAGTGACTGAGATCATCAACGTTCAAAATCATCAAAACGTGGATAAAGTTATGCTGAGAGTTCCAACTGTTTATTTTTTAAATTAATGATGGAATAACTCCAGGAATTTAAGATCACATGTAACTAATTTTAATCCCATTATCCATTTATCCAAATTTCCTCTAAAGTACTATTTTTGTAGACCAAACCTTTTTCATTGAGATAATATATGCATGCAAGATGAAGATTACATGCATGGTCATGTTATGTTCCAATGGTCCTCATTATATATAAATGAGCTTCCTGGTGATCTGATCATGGTTCATCATCATATCTAGTTGATGTAGCTATGTCGTTGAAATGAAATGTAAAATGAAGAAGGAAATACAGTTATACTAGAAACTAAGAGAGATCAAACAACTCATGTTCAACATGGAGCGATGCATGATGATTTGATGGCCACGATTAGATCCATCTTCCACAGATTGATCGAACTGTCGAGAGATATGTAGGATTAGATGAGTTGATGAGATTAAATCCCTTTTTTAAATATATCCCCCATATAAACTACCACTTCATGAAGAATTTGTGTTTGTATCATCTTGCTCTCCCTACATCCCATATTACTCCCCCTCCCTCCATAGTTCCTCCATGTACCATGTTCTACCGGCATGCTCTACACCCAGCTTCTTTGTGCGGGCTTCGACCTAGCTATGCCAGACACATCCCACGTGTGCTTCTACGGTACTACAAAAAACCCCATATGCAGGCGCACACCTATTCCCAACCCATTCCACCTTCGGGCTAGTCAGGGATGGTCCCCTCAACGTGGTTTACCCTCGAGTCCCACATGTGTTGTGGTAGAGATGGCCTCAGCTGGCTTTAGGGGTTGGCCAAAATTTTTTCGTAAGGCGGATTAAAATACTTGGCTATGTGCATGGACACCATTAAATTCTAATCCAATGCACACTATCTTTTCCTCTTCTCATTTTACATAGGAGAGTTCCTTTCTTCGTGTTGATCATCATTAACATCCATTGACACCCATTGATGACAAATATTTTCTTATACTCACTGTTTTCCCAACAATCTTCGCCTTTGTATTCTGTTGTGAATACGTTATAATTTCTCAAATTAATGTCTCAATATCAGAATGAGAATCTTTTATCACTCCCATATACTTCTTTCCCTTTATCTCAGTCCTTCATATTACTTTCACTCCCCCTTATTGATAAGAAATTAATAGTTCATGGAATAGAGGATGTTAGTCATTCCATAAGAAATGTTCCATCAATCACCTCACTCTATGTCTACATGAGCTACGCTTAGTATAAAAAACAAGAGGATTTGATTTTGACAACAAATATTTCTAATTGTAATAGAATATGACACGAGAACACATATACTCAATGGTTTTCGATTTTCATTTTAGGCTATGATATGAATCTTTTTATTAAAAATAACTTTTGAAGCTTCTACATTTTCATCCCCATCAAGTGAATTCGTGTCACCACTAATTATCAGGTTCTCCCACTAAGATAATGCATCACCTTCAGTTACCTATATGATAAGAAAAAATACAATATACAAATATTCAAGTGTGTAAAGTGGATCCACCGTAACTCCTTAATGTTAGAAGGATTTCTGAGATGGTTTTCTACACCATGACGCTCCATTTTCTCTTCTACTCACACTTTCAAATATGATATTAAATTATTAATATGGTTGTGTGGATATAAATATTTCTAAAATCTCTTTGGGTGTGAATCATCTTTCATCAAGATCTTCCAATGAACTAGAATATCCTGGGGATACATTCATCTTCTTGAAGAATTCTTATGGGACTAGAATAAATGAAATCAAATTCTTAACTATGTGACCATCATTATTTTACCATACATAGATAATTTTCTAACTTCATGTGGAATATTTTTATTTCCTATTGCATTATCATTAACATGTACATCTCCTTTCATTATCATTCATTCAAAATCATCGGTCCATATACCCAATATGTCCTTAGTAACTACAGTAACAAGTTTGGATTTTCCTCATAGCTTCTTCAAAGTGTCATCCTTTTTAAGTGTTCATTTGGATGTACCACTCTTAATATTCATGGATTTTCAATCCAAGGACTTGTCACCTTTACATCATTTAGTCTTTTATGAAGAATGTTCATTTGTATGATTTTATGATTCCTTTACAAGGTATCTTCTCCATTCTTAGCTTGCTTCTGTGCTCTTCTGTTCTTATCAGCTCTAGATTTATGTTGATATAAGAGTCCACCATTCTCGTGACCACTCCCATTACATAGAAAAAGATTTTTTATAGAATTCCAATTTTGTTTTGTAGTATATAGATGATTATGGATCTATTGATGTTTCTTATTAATCTATGGATGTGTCAACTTTGATATTGGTTTTTTCTATGAAATTTAATTTACGAGATTGTACCTACATTCCAGTGCACAATTTCCTAATATATTGCAGCACCAACATTGAAAAAAAAATATTTTTGTCTTGGAATCTTTTGTATATGGTTCTCAGGAGATCTTATTAATGTTTTGTGCTCTATCTAGGGAACCATCTTATATAATCTTCTTCAAATCCACCATATCCATGGTGGTTTGTTTCTTCTCATCAACTCTTCTCATCCATTCTTGTTTATAATTTTTATTCCAACCTGCACTTTTTGTGAAAAAATATTTAGAAACAATAGTAAAAGTTTATATAGATGATACATTTACATTCCCTGATACTTCTGATTGATCAGATTTTGAATTCATGATCTTCATATCACATGTTAAAGGACATTTCAGAGTACAATTCTTTTTTATCATTGAATAAAAACATCAATTGTTTCCGTCTTTTGTGAAGGCTCAAATGATTCTTCTCAAGATTGGACAACTAGGCTTTCAATTTTAGTCATTCCATATTTAGTATGATCTTCGAATCCTCAATAATGATCATCTTCTCCTAGTGATCCTATTTCTATCATTCAACCCCATCTTCTTGCATCTTAATTTTACATTTGTAGCAAATAGTCAAGCCCTTTTTTCTTCTTGGTTGTTTAATTCAATCATTAAACCTTCCTATAGTGATCATTTTCGTCACATATTTAAATTCATGGATAATTTCTTCTTGAGTCTTATTGAATCCATCTTTCTCTTCAAAGGATTCAATTGATCTGGAGAGCATTAAACATTAAAGAATTTTTTCTTCCATTCCATTTTCCAAATTATCAACTTATCTTTCCATTCGGGTCATGCCAACCTACATGCATTGAAATATTGTGAAGTAGAAGAAACACTTTCTTCTAGAATATCATGTAGAAGGTTCTTAATTTCTCTTAATAATATTAAAATGAATTAGAAGTTGCTACATTTCAACTGGTAGAAACCATATCCTAATTCCCTTTTCTTTCCAAGCCATATGTTTCTTCATTATTGAAAGGTCATGGAGAACCAAACACTATATCTTCTTTGGACATGAGGGACTTCTTCAACAGTCTCTTCCATTCCATTTTCTTTTTTGTGATGGTCTTGCTGGATGTAAACTTTTACTCAGAGATGAATGAATCTTCCTCAAGATTGCAATTCATTATTGACATAGTAACGAAAAATTAACTCCTCTACTATATAGAATTGCTTTGTTATAAACAATATACCTAAATCAAGGCTCTGATAGAAATTGAAGGACAATAGACCACCCTATGTGTGGGGGGTATGGGTTTCACCTTTTTCTTTTTAAACTAATGGATTTTACTCTGATGTTGGTAGGAACTTATTTAACTCTTTAAGAAGGATATGTGTAGTAATTAAAACATTCACCTGTTGAAGGAAAACACATCACTATTACATGGTTCCACAACTATGTGATATGTCCATGGATCATACACCAAAAGGTTCCTGATCATAAAACATTCCTAAAATATTAACGAGATTTGGATTACAATGGTTTGTGTACAATCACAATGTCCTACGCATAGGGCCATTGCAAATGTTTTGGGATATCTATTTTCTACCTTCATACCACTTTCATTGACTCCCCTATCTTACTAACTTGGATGATGTCTCAAATAGTTTTTCGACATACAGGAATCTTTATCTGATTGGCATGGAATTCTTTGCCTCTATTCAAAACGACACACTACCTACAACTATGTCCTGAATTGTTGGACTTTTATATTCAATATTCTCATTAATTTCAATCAATAAATGCTCTAAAACATATTCCTTTCATCAAGAATCACATTTACCTGTGTTATTTTTTATACAATGATGATCATCTCACTGAGCATCATCAATCCTAACTTATTATTCATTATTATTAACATGTACACATAAGGTCAAGCATATATTCTTTATATTAACTCCTACCATTCTTTTACTTCTTATTATTCTTCTTTAAACTCGTTCACCCAAAGTAGTGGATTTTTCATTATCTGTATTCACGTATAAAAGAATTCATGCAAATGTTCTCCACAACATAATTCTACTTTCTTCACAAATTCACATACATGCATCCTTGAATTTATTAAATTAATAATTTCATTCATGTTCATACTTTTAATTGCCTTATTATATCCCTTTTTTCATGTGCACACCCAATGTCCTATTTAGTTCATTCAATTTTATGTGTCATGTATGTGATTATTCATAAATATTCTTCACACACGAATAGTTTAGTCAACTGTTTTGTTTATTCTTGCACACTTGGGAGTCTCAAATAATGCATAAAGTTTTCATGTGCATTATGCATGTGGGTTTCTCTGTTCTTCAAGCACACTTACTACCTCAGGTTAATTATTTTGTTCATGTTCTACTTTTCCACACTGAGGATATGAAATTATTCATTTCACAGAGTGGGCAACCCTCTTTTGAAAATGAAGTTGATTTGTGACTCCACCTTATGCATGGGGTGTGTGGTACACCTACAAACAGATAGTGAGAACCTCCTTCGCATACCATGTGGTATGTGGTTCACAACTTCTCTGAACTATAATTGGTCTGTAGGTACGTCTAATCAGAGTACCAGAATGGTACGTGGTACTATTTCTTCGCAATCCTAGATCAGTTCACATGAACTCTCTTCACACACAATGATTGGTTCAAGTCTCTCCAGCATTTTGTACCCAAGCGGTATGTGGGTCATACTTCACAAACACATAACAGTTCGTGGATTGTTCTATCCCCTTTAAAACTAAAATATCTAAGAGTTGATGTTTCTCAAAACATGAGCTCTCGAAATCATCTGTGTAGCATCCCACTTTGGATCGAGGGATTCTTATTATATAGGGATATATCATATCTCTTTCACACATTAAAATACCATAGGATATGATATTAAAATCTATTCTTTGACAGACTGAGATCCTCTACTTTCAAAATAATCTGACCATGGATATAGATATGCTGACAGGTTCAGTTGTTTCCTTTTAAAATGAGTGATGAAATCTCTCCATGCATTTAAGATCACATGTAACATGTTCTAAAACCAAACTCTATTTATCCACATGGCCACAGAAACTCTATTTTCCCAGGCCGAACGATCATCATCGATATATAGTACACATGAATGATGATGATGACTTGAATTATCTTGGTATGTTTCAGTGGTCCTCATGATACCAGAATTATCTTCCATGGTGATTGGATCATGTCTTTTCATCATCTCTTGTTGATGCAAAAACATCACTGATGTGAAGTGGTAAAGGATGTTGATGACACAGTTATACCCAAAATTTATGTAGATCAGATGACTCACATTCAACTTGTCATGGCATGAGATGATTTGATGGCCACGATCATATCCATCTACCACAAATTGATCAAAAAATCTAGTGAGATGTAGGATTATATGAGTCGATGATATTACATATGAGGTTTTAAAACACACCCCACATCAAAATTGCCACACAGTGAAGACCTGGTATATTTATTAACATTATATGGGGTGACCTACCCTTATATTGGAATATCTTATGACATCCAGGCCTACAAATCCCCTGGATCTAATTGAAATAGCTAAAAATGACCAAAATACTCAAAAGTATTAAATGATGCATAAGATAAATATGTAACTGCAACAATGACACGTGAGGCCTTATAATTATCCACACCGTGTTACTCTCCTCCCATGTATGTGGTACAATTACACTAACCAAGAAGAGAGTGTATAACGATACCATGTGTTAAATATCAGGTGATGGGAAACTGATTATAGAGGATAATAAATAATGAAATCATCAAAATACAAGGACTCCTTGGAACACAAATTATATTTGAATAAAATTTATGAATATATTTAATAATAAAATAACAATGATAAAATTGAAGGATACATAGTATTTTTCATTCAACCATTTGGTATTTATCTAAACTTTTGTTATAGAAGGGAGTCATACATCATATAAAACCTCAAAAAAAGAATCATATCTCCAAAAAATACACATGAAACTAATATAGCTACACTAAACATTAATAAACCTTTAATAAACTAAATTCCAGACACAAAAGGAGAAATATTCCCAAATAGACACCAAAATGACCACATAAATGTAATCTTCATAACCGATTCTACCATAAATATGTAATATATAAAAGGAAAAATATTGTAACCATGCCTCAGATGAACCAAATGAGTTTTGACCTAATGGACCACAGACCGCCCTAAGAGGGGGGAGGTAAATTAGGGTGAGACCATTCCCTTTAAACTAATGGATCTTGTCGCATGTTATTAGGAACATATTTAACTGTATATGACGGATATGTTAAGTTAATAAAACATTCAAATACTGAATTAAAACACATCTCTTTTACTTGGTTCAATACTAATGGCTACTTCCAAGGAGAATACGCCGACAGGATAATGGTGGTGCTAAATTCAACTTATCTTAACTAGCTATGGATTGCAATGGTTCAGGCACAATAACTCTATCTTAGTCCCACTTTTATTTAAATGGTTCAGGGATAACATAATACTTCCCTTGGATTACGTCCATTGACTCCCTTTTCTTAATTTCTTGGATGATTTCTCACTCAGTTTATTGGCAATATGGTCTCTCCATTATATTGGGATGGAAGACTTTGTCTCTATTAAGCACAAGACACTACCTACATCAATGTACCAAATTTATTTTCACATGTACCAATGTGATTGTTTATGCAATGAATATCAGTTCACCATGCATTATCAAACACACCATATTCTTCATTCTCCTTCACATGTATTAATGAGATCATGTCCCTAGTCTTTAAATGAAATCCTACCATTACTTTATTTCATCTTCTTCTTCATCCCACACATGCTCCCACAACTGTGGATTTTTCTATAAATGTCTTCACGTATACATGAATGCATGAAAATTATTTCCACCTCTAAATTCTTCTTTCTTAAAAAATTAACACACATGCGAACTAGAATGTATTCCAATGGTAAGTTCGTGCAAGTACATTCTTTTATTTTTCTTCTTCTCTCCCTTTTTTCTAGTGCACACCCAATTTCAAATTCAGTTCATTCAATTTTATGTCATGTAGGAGTTTATTCATAAATATTCATCACACCCTAATGGGGGTAGTCCACTATTTGGGTTACTATTGCACACTTGGGAGTCTCAAATCATGAATATAATCTTCTTGTACATTATTCATGTGATCTTCACTATTCATCAAGAAATCATACGACATAGGGTAAATTATATCTTTCATGTTCTCCTTTTTCACACTAATGATATGAAGTTCTTCATTACACAGAGTGTGCTACAATCCTTTTCAAAGTAGGTTTATTTTTGGCTCCTTCTCACACATGAGGTGTGTGGAAATCTTATGCATATATAGTGTGAACCTCCTTTGCGTTCTAAGGGGTAAGTGGTTCCCCACTTCACCGAACAATATTTGTTTTGTATGACCTTTTCATCAATTAACTATAATGGTACATGGTACTCTTTACCCAAAATCCCAGAGAAGTTTGTAGGAAATAATATAAATAAACCAAGATTGGATCGTGGCTCTCCTGATTATTGGAACAATGTGGTACACGGTTCACTCACCACAAACCCATAACATTTTGTGGATTGTTCTTGACCCTTGCAAACTAAGTGGTCGGAGAGTCCCTCTTTCTATAAATATGATAACTAAAAATCATGGGAGATGTAACCCTCTTTGCATTGAGGGATTATTCTTTTATAAGAACATATCATATCTATTCCACACATTCAAATCTCACAGGATATGATCTTCCAATCTCTTATTCGAGTGACTGAGATCTATAGATTTAATAATCTTCAATGTGTGGATAAATATATGTAGAGAGTTTTAGTTCTTTCCTTTTTCAAACAAGTGAAGAAGTCACTTCATGAATATTATATAACATGTATTTAATTTTGAAACTACACTATATTTATCCACATGGCCTCAAAAATAGTGTTTTCCTCGACCAATCCTTCATCATCGAGGTATCATAAGTTTCAAAGATGGTGATTTCATGCATGGTCATGATATGTTCTAGTGGCCCTCGTGATACTGAAATGATCTTCCAGGGTGTTCCGATCACAGATCATCCTCATCTCTAGTGAATGTAGCAACGAAATTGACATGGAGTAGAATATAAAGAAGTCTATGAGTTTATATCAGAAAACGTGGGATATCAGATAACTCAGGTTCAACTTTGCGCTATTTGAGATGAATGGATGGCCCCTACTAGATCCATCATCCATAGATTGATCAAATGGTCGAGAGAGCTATGTGATTAGATGAGTGGATGAGATTACATCTGTTTTTTTAAAACACATCTTAGAACGAAATAACCATGTGGTGAAGATGTGGTTTATTTATCATGTTGATCAGCCTACATCTCAGATTACTCCCTCTCCCTCAACGGTGTCTTCCTGTACCATGTTCTGTAGGAATGCATCACACAAACATTCTCTATGTGGGCTACGTCCTAGATATGAATAAAACATCCCTCATGTGATCCTGTGGGCCTACACCCAACCTTGTATGCAGGAACACACATATTCCCAACCCATGCACATTTTGGCTAGCTAGGGATAATTCCCACAACTTGGATGACCCTCGGGTCCCACATGTTCTGGGGTTTAGCTGGATAAGAATGGATCTGGGGGTTGGCCCAAATGTTTATGTAAGGAACATATAAATACATGGTTATGTTTATGGACATCATAAAATTCAAATCCCATGCACAATATCTTTTACTTTTTTCATTTCACATAGGGGAGTTCCTTTCTTCTTGTGGATCATCATTGACATCCACTGAAACCCAGTGACCACAAATATAATTTTATACAGAAAGTGGTCCCCACAATCTCCCCCTTTATATTTGGTTTTCAATACTTCATAATTCTCAAAATGAATATGTCAATGTCAAAATGGGAATCTTTTCTTTCCCGAATTTACTTCATTCTCACTATCTCAAGGATTCATTTCACTTTCTATCCCCCTTGTTTACTCAAAATACAAAGGTCATGGAAGAGAGAGTATTAGTCCTTCCATAAGAACTGTACCACCAATCATCTCACTCAATGACTACATAAGCTATGATCAGTGTAGAAAACAAGATCATTTTATTATGACGACAAAGCATGATGGTCATAACAGAACAATAGATGAGAATTCATATACTCAATGGTTTTCCATTTTTATTCCAGACTGAGAGAAGAATCATTTTATGAATAAAAACAATGGAAGTTTCTTCATGTGTCTCTCCCTCAAGAGAGTACTTATCACTAATTATTCTCAGGTTCTCCACCTAAGAGCATACATGACCTTCAATTCATTATATTATAAGAAAAAATACAATATAATAAGAATTACAGTAATAAGGTTGATCATTATGGCTTTTTCATTGTGAGCAGGAAGTCTGAGATGGTTTTCTCAACTAGGATGTCCCATTTTATCCACTCCTATCAGATGAACATTTGATCTTCAATTATGAATGTGTCTGTGTAGATATAAATATTTCAATCGTCTCTTTGTGTGAGAATATTATTTCTTCAAGAGCATTAAAATCATTAAAATCTCTTGGTGCAACTTCCATCTTCTAGAGGAATTCTTCATGAGCTGGAATAAATGAAATGTGATTCCTAACAGTTTGACCATCCTTGTTTCACCATAAACATAGAATTTTTTTTCCTCATGTGAAATATTCCTATTTCTTATTGCATTAGCCTAAGGATGTAAATATTCTTTCATTTTCATTCATTACAAATCTTCAGAACATATAACAAATATGTCTGTAGTAAATTTACTAGCATGTTTGGATTTTCCACATGGATTCTTCAGAGTGTCATACTTTTTAGGAGTTCTTTTGGATGTACCACTCTTCATCTTCTAGGATTTTGAATCCAATGACTGGTCACCACACCTTCATGGAGTCTTCTTTGGAGAATTTTCTATTACATCATTCATTTGATTTCCTCCCACTATATCTTTTTCATTATAATCTGGCTTTTATAGTTTTTTGTTCTCATATTCTCTACATATATGTTGAGATAATCATGTTCCATTCTTGTGACCACTACCTATGAATACAACACAGATGTTGTATAGCATTCCAAATTTGTCTAAATTATACAGATGCTTCGGGTTCTGATGATGTTTCTTTTTGATCATTATCTTTCTCCGCTTTGATATTGGTTTTGTCTATGGTTTTTCATCTAAGGGATTGAACCGAAAATCCTGTGCAAAGTACCCAAATATGTATCATCACCCATATTGACATGTTGGTTGATTTCTTCTCATCACCATTCCTCATCTATACTTGTTTATAATTTTTCTTCCAAACTGCACTATCTGTAGAAATATATTTATAAACAATAGAACAAGTTAGTATGGATGGCAACATTATTATCTTAGATGCTTGTGATATATTGATGAGTGATTTCATGATCCAATTATCACATGTTGGAGTTATTTTTATAGGAGATACTTCTATTGATCATTTAATATCGACTGAAACTATTTCAATATATTGGGGAGACTCAGTATGTGTCTTCTCCAGATTGGACAAATGGGATTCCAATTAAAGAAATTCCATATTGAGGGTGACCTTATGATCCTAAATTATGATAATCTTCTCAACACAATCCATTTTTTATCTTTTAACCACATTTTCATGAATCTTAATTTTCCATTGTGGAAATGAGTCAAGATCATCTTGGTAGTTTCTTTACAACATAAAACCTTGACTACATTACTCTTTTTCATCTCAACTTTAAATTCATGGATATTTTCTTCCCGAGTCATATTGACTCCAACTTTTTCATCAATGACTCCAATTTATCTGGAGAGCTTTAAACATCCAGGAATTTTTTCTTCAAATCCATTTTCAAAATTATTGGCATCTCGTTCCTATCGGGTGGTTTCTTCCTGTATACATTTAAGTATTCTGAAAAGAGAAGAAACACTTTCTTCTTGAATATCAAGAAAATATGCTCTTAATTTATCATAATCACTTTAAAATGAGATATATGTTTCTTACATTACTCCGGTAGAAACCTAATCCAACTGCTCATAAAATTTCATGCTTGATGTTGCTTTATTATTGGAAGGGCATTGAGAACTAGACACTACATCTTCTTTGGAAATGACGGACTGCTTCAATATTCTCTTCCATTTTTTTTATTGTTTTTCATGGTCTTTTGGAATGTAGACTTATGCTTATAGATGACTAAATATTCATCAATACTACACAAATTGTTTTATTTTTGAATGAAAACTCAACTAATCTTTTGAAATTTTTACTCAATTGTATCCAATATAAATAAACCGTGGCTCTGATTTAAATTGAAGGACCGAAGACCACCCTGAGTGTGTGTGGGGGTATAACATGGTTTCATCTATTTCTCTTTAAACTAATGGATCTTGTTCCCATGTTTTTAGGAACTTATTTACCTCTATATTATGGATATGTGTAGTGAATAATACATTTACATGTAGAAGGAAACCACATCACTTTTACATGGTTCGCCACTATGGGATATGTCCAAGGAACATATCTAAAAAAGATTATGATTGTACCAAATTCTAGTAATATACAATAGATATGGATTACAAAAGTTTGGGAACAATCACATTGTCCTATGCACAATGCCTTTAAAATAGTTTTTTGATATCTCATTGCCACCATAAGATAATATTCGTTGACTCCCATTGGATTACTACCTTGGATGATGTCCCACTCAGTTTATCGACATAATGGTCTCTTCATCATATTGGCACGAAGGCCTTTGTGTCTGTTCAGCACAAGACTCTACCTATATCGATGTCCCAAATTGATGCTCTTTTATATTCAGTATTCTCCATTAGTGCATTCACTAAATGAACTAAAACGTATTCTTTTCATCATGAATCACATGTACCTATCAGGTTGTTTAAGAAATGAAGACTTGCTTACTAGGAATCATCAAACACAACATCTTCTTCTTTGTTCATCACATGTAAGCATAAGATCATTCATGTTGTCTCTAAATTAACTCATTCCTTTCTTTAACCTCTTATTCGTCTTCTTTACACATGTTCACCCACTATTGTGCATTTTTTAATACATGAATTTACATATAAAGAAAGCTTGAAAATAATCTCCACCTAATAATTCTTCTTTCTTAAAAAATTCACAGACATGCTACCTTGAATTTTTGAAAATGATATTTTCATGCATGTATATACCTTTCATTGTCTTCTATTCTCCCTTTTTTCAATTTCACACCCAATGTATTATTTAGTCCATTCAATTTTATGTGTCATGTATGTGTTTATTCAAGAATATTCTTCACATCAAAATAGGGGTAGTCTATTTTTTGGTTTATTCTTGCATGCTTAGGAGTATCAAATCATGCATAAGATTTTCATGCATATTATGCATGTGAACATCATTATACTTCAATAACACATACTACCTGAGGTTAATTAGGTTGTCTGTGTTCTACTTTTTCACACTGAGGATATGAATGTATTCTGTTCATAGAGTGTGCATCCCTCTTTCGAAAACCAGGTTGATTCGCGACTCCTCATCACATAAGGGGTGTGTGGAACTCTTATGCATAGAGAGTGAGAACCTACTTCACGTACAAAGTGGTACACATTTCACCAAATCGCTAAACTATTATTGTTTCATGGGAACTTTTCTCTGTAGAACTAGAATGTTATGGGATATTTTTTCCTCCCAAACCCAGAGCGGTTCGCATGTACTCTCTTTGCAAACCAAGAGTGGTTCATGAATCTCCTACATTGTGTACCCCAGATGTATGTGGGTGACTCATCATGAAACGATTACGGTTCGTGGATCGTGCTTTCCTCTAGAAAACTAGAAGATTCGAGAGTCTTTATTTCTCAAAACATGTGCTCTAGAATTCATGGGAGATTAATGCCTCATTGGATCGAGGGATTATTCCTGAATAGGGATATATCATATCTCTTTCACACTTTAAAATCCCTTAGGATACGAACTTCAAATATCTTATTCAAGTTACTGAGATACTCAGCTTTCAAAATATTCAACCAATGGATAAAGATATGTTGATATTTTTGGTTATTTAATTTACAAATGTGTGATGAAATCACTTCATGTATTTAGGATAACATGTAACTCATATTAAAACCACACTCAATTTATCCAAATGGCCATGAAAACTCGGTTTTCCTCAGCCGTACCATGGTCATCGAGATATCATATGCATGCAAGTCGAATATTTCATTCATTGTTTTGGTAATTTCAATTGGTCCTCGTGATATCAAAATGATCTTCCATGTTGATTGGATCATGGTCCATCATCATCTCCAGAAGATGCAGCAACTAAATTGAAATGTAGTAGAGGAAGAAAAAGTGACATAGTTGTAATAGAAACTGAGAGTGATTAGACAACTCACATTCAATATGGTGCATCATGAGATGATTGGATGACCACGATATCATCCATCTACTGCAGATTGATTAAACAATCTTGTGAGATGTGGGATTAGATGGGTGGTTGAGATTACATCCGCCTTTTTTTAAAACACATCCCATATTGAAATGGAAACACGATGAAGACATGGTTTAAGTATCAAAATTCTCCAACTACAGCCCAGAAAACACACACTCCCTCCAATGTATTGACATGTACAGTGTTTTGTGGGTGTGCATTATGCCCACATTCTCTGTGTGGGCTTCAACGTAGCTATGTATGGCATGTCTCTTTTTTGCACTTATGGGCCTACACATAGCCCTATATGCAGTCGCACACCTATGCCCTAAATATCCCACCATCAGGCTACCCAGGAATGGTTCCCTCACCGTGGGTGACTCTTCGGTCCCACATGTGCTGGTGTTTATCCGGCCTCAGTTGGCATTGGGGGTTGTCCCAATTTATTATATAAGGCCCATAACAAATACATGTTTCAGTGCCTAGACACCTTAAAATTTCAATCCCATTCACAGTCTCTTTTCCTTTTTTTATTATACTTAGGATAGTTCCATTCATCATGTAGATCATAATTGATATCAATTGACACCCATTGACAACAAATACAATCCTATACACAATTTTGTCCCAACACAACCATGGGTCCCAAAAAAATATGGTAACGTAGGACCTCATATATAAGACACCATACCTTGTTGAAACCACTAAACACAAACACAAATACAAACATGGAAATAATATCAATTGGTGAATCACCAGTATTTTTCCACTTGATTTTTACTCATGTATTTACACATTCCATAACAACAACAATCCATATGTGATATTGATAATGATTATTAAAAATGTTTCAATAGAATCTAATCAGACAAAGAGGCTTAAAAATAATGATATCAATAAAAATTAGAAGTGAGAAATACAAAAAAATTGTAAAGCATAACAACAAACTAATAAATTCTTGTCATATTCTAAATGCATAACAAATAATACCCAATACATAAGATCATCTAAAAAATTAATATTCCTAGTAATTTTCTTAAATTTGATAACTAAAAATACAAATTCTATAAATACGTCCCATGTAAATAAATTTATGTAAATTTCTAAAATATTATCCAGAAATTGAGATAATTTTTGGGAAACTGTGTGTGTGTGCATCTCATCCTTTTAGAAAAACCATGACACCAATTGACACCCATCTTTGGAACCAATTATGGATCATACCCTAACAAAAACAGATTCTATAATTTGGATGTCGAGGAACCCCAACCATTATAGAGAGTTATATCACCATTTGGTTCTGATCCTTCCCTCATTATTCTTATAAAAAAATGAACTAATGACTAACAACATAACAAACGTGGAAGTACAAATACAATAACAATGAACAAAAAATATTAACATGATTAGACAATATTATCCCATATCAATAGTCGAATGGAAAGCATTGTTTTCATTAAATGAGGTGTTTAGGTAATAAGAAAACTCACTCATTTAGATCACCCTACTCAGTCAACAAAAAGAATTCTCAGTGATCTCTTCTCCCATTTCTTCATTCAATACTCTCCATCCATTCACCATCCTTCTGAATACATAACCTAGGGATTTGGATCTAATATCATCGGAAATTGTGTGTTCCCATGTTGGCTTCCCCTAAATGGGTGTCACCTTGATCATTATCCGGCCCTATCAGAACTATCAATTAATTCACAGCACAAGAGGTCTACTGGAATTCTTATATAGGTTCAAATATTGTCTTTTTGTTAGAACCATCATCTGAAAGGTACATGAATCTAATAATTTTAAGGAAAAAAACTCTTTTCCTAAACCAACTGTCACCTCAACATCTCACACCTAGTGAGTAGTTAAAATCACATTTTGAACACCCTACTAATGAATATCAATTATATCTCATTCCAATATTCTACAGTGAGTGATTCCAATACATAAAATTCTATGTTTTATCATCAGAGTGACTTCCGAGATGTACTCACTAAAAAACCCCACGAATTTTTATTCAATATCTAAATGTTTCCCATTTTATCAACATCGTCGAATTCATTTAGAACATGAATGTCTACCTCCATGATCATCTATAATTTTTCATATACAATACGTTGATTCTCTTATACACCATATGTTATATCAAATCCACCAAGCCTACATTGAATGAATCAAACACCTATGATAATTCATGAAAACGCAAGATAACCTATGTTTCATCCACTTGAAATTTTCCATTTAGATTAATCATATTAATCTTCTCATATTAGCCTTAATATGAATATGATATGATGATGGTGAAATACCTCTATTTGGATTCCAAAGTACTTATTCTGGAAATTTACTTTAGAAATATGTTCTTCTAGAATCTATCCATTTTAAATTCTAGAAAAATTCAAAAAATGACAATTCTCTCACGCAATTACCTACAATATCCATCTTGAGATCTATTATCAAAGATTATGTCTGACAGTATCCAACTCAATGCCAACTCCCAAACTCATACCAAAGTAACAATGGCATAAAAATTTCCATCATTCTTCTATTATAGTGCCTACATGGTTCTCCACACCATTATCCTGGATGATCATATGAGCTCCCACAAGATGAAATCCTCATTTTCCTCTAGAACCATGATCATCAATTCTACAATATCCATGATAAAAATTTCAATGCCTCCATAGAATTCATCCATATTTAATTGGAAATTGTGTTTTTGTCCCCCATAATTACTAAACTTCTGGTCAACATGTTTTGAAATGAATACGGTATATGAAATCACTTGATCAAAATTATACTTCAAAAACACCGATTTTTTATCTCCAAAATCCCAATAGATTTATATAAACAATTTCATCAATGACATAATAAAATAAACCATCATCTAGAATTCCAACATCTATAATTTCTGATGTAATCGTCTGGAAAACCACCCACTAAATATATATTCAGTGTAGCCAAGTACTTGCGTGGACATTTCTCCAAATTGTATAACATTTACACTATCTTGTCAACAACCAATACTCTATTTTAGAAGACCAATTATTTATCCAATGATCATACATGGATTTCATATAGAGGTTGATTATTCTAATGGAATCATCACTAATCTACCATGAAGCATATGCCCTATACATGGGTTTTTCCTTCATCTAGTTTTAATAAGATTTATTTAAAATCCTTCCAAATACAATATATAAGTTAGAATAATTACTTTCCATCATCTATTATTACATTCAATCCAAACTCTCATATTTCAATCAAACATTGAGTCTACCTATATTAGGGTTCTTCTAATTGAAGGTGTATATTTTTTCAACAATTTTCCATGAGGGAAACCAACATACCTATGAACATTAGTGGAAACAACCCATGATTTTACTATTTTACAATGATTTAAACTATAACATCATAGGATATAGAATTTTAATCTATCCTTCTCTCTCAATTTATGGTGCTCATAGAAAACATGCCTCCGATTCCTTATTCATGACATATAATACTTATCATTCCAATAATCATTTTTAGTGTACAATTCTTATGTTTGAACACTTGTCCACATATTTTTATTTCCATGAATTCCTTCTTGTTGTATGTTATGCCTCCAATGTTTATCCTTTTTAAATTTCATTTCATTATATTGATCATGGAACCCATGTTTAAACATAATTTCCTTTGATATTGGCTCAAGTATATCCTTAACAATAATTTGGCAACTACCTTCACATGTAAAATTATGGAACTCATATATTATTTCATTTGGGACTAAATATTATAATATATTGTATTCAAACTAAATTAATTGTTATTTATCTTCCCCATTATGAAAAGCATTGGGAACCATCCAATCATTCCAAAAACTAACAATTGATAGATTATATTGAAATATAATTTTAGAATTATGAATCATCCTCTAATTACAATATTCAAAATAATTAATGTTTTTTACAACCTCCAGTTTATGTATTTCTTTCGATCGAATTCTCCACCTAATATAATTGGAAATTCTATAAGATTATCATCACTATAAATCTCCCTGATTTAAATCTTATTCCATTAGAAAATTATTAGATTCTATTAGAACACCATATTTATTCTACTGAATTTTGAAATTCAACCCAATTATTGAAATAAGAATTATGACACCTACATTACAAAGCTTTCTTATATATATAAATCCACTATTAAAACAACTATCATATAGCATATATTTTATTTAGACTAATGAATCCACCTCTACTCAAGAACCCCTCAGTCATTCATTGAAAAATGAAGAACCACCACAACAATAAAAGACACCTCAATAATCAATCCAGTTAAGAATTTTTTTCAATATCTGGAAAGACTCTAGTATCACAACTAATTCAAAGTGTCACAACTCTGAGACATTGATGAATGTCTCATCATAATACTTTAGTTCAGTGATTTTTCCCTAAAAACTACAACCATTCACTCAGATACAACATGTTGGGAAAATGGGGTGCAAACTTCTAATCATTCCATCGATAAATCCCAATCACCCCAAGAAAAATAACAATAGATGATACATTTATAACATTCCCAAATATTGTTTCATTTAAGAACATGGAATTAAATGCATCTCAGCCACTATACTAATTCTTCAAACCATCTTGTTTTAGTTACCCATTAGTAATCCTTCTGGTCAATTAAATAACACATGAAAACCATAGATAAATGGAAAATATCACTAGAACAATATAGAAGATATATTTATGTGGTTTTGAAATTTTTATCTATATCCAAAGGAGAATGGTGGGTATTATTTTCATTCAAGGAGATTTGTGGGTCATATTGAGACTCATAACATCTACACACCTAAGTAAAAATGTGGGAATAAATCTCACCAATTTATATATCTATTTATCATTCTAAAAACCTCATTGAATCATTAACATTTATGATCCTTGACCACCTCATTTGGCTTTGGTATATAAGGATCTTTTTCTCGCTGATGTTTTTTCACTGAAATTAGGGCCACCTTAGCCATTTTATTTCCTTTTCCACACTCTCTTGTCATACTAATCACATGATGTTGTAAGGGTACCACCAGTCACTTAATCAATACCTCCATATGAAATTTGTGTGAATCCAACCATTGACATGAGAAACAATTTATAGATTATACCTCGACCAAATTAACCCCATTGAGTAGTTCTTCTCAACATCCAAAATTCTCACAATTAACTCTCTATAATATCTTCATTTTAAAATCTATATGGAGTGCTTCAAGCACTGCATATTCGGTTTCTTATAGTTTGAGTGAGTTATAAACAACACGTTACTAAAAACGTCAAAAAGAATCATTAAACATTTATAAGATCCCCCTTTATCTACTATAAAAAATTCCTCTATAAAATGATTGAATTCCATTGAGATCATCGTGATGATTCCCCATTTGACAATAGTATTCAATCATGAAACCTTTTTTATAATACTTCCAGACATCTTACTTTTACTAAACCTAGATTCAATGGCGCATTAAAATAAACTCTTATCCACCCATGCTACATACATTTACCTATATTTGTTCATCATATTCTAATGAAATATCTATATTTGGTACCATTCTATAAAATTCATTATGATGTTGTAATGTATCATTGTAGGTGGCCAATGGTTACTTTGAAATTCTATATTTCTTGAATCATTCTGTCATGAATGTTTCTTTCCAAAATACCTAGAATTTTCATATAAAATATTTTTCACACCGAAAGAAAAAATAATTCATAGGGTTTCAACACTGGAATCACACGAGAGACCTTTTATTCATATTCTATAGATATCATCCATCATAAGCATTCCCTTCCATATTAGATATTGAAAAATTATACTCCCCACTGTGTCGGTAATACTTAATAAAATATAAATAAATTGAATCATCGCTCAATATAGAGGTAATTGATGATATTATTCTACTAAATATATCATCACAATGACTTGCTCATAAAACATCACACCAATATCAGATATAAGATCTATATGATCTTGATGAAGACATCATTAAATGAAACAAGTCATTAAGGACTTGTTGTTGAATAGATCAAGGGGAAAGTTTACAAACTATGGGAAATGATCAATATAATATTCAATGATATATTGATCAGGATGAAGTCTTATGAACTCAATAGTCTTCCCCATTTTAATATTCTAAATATAATACCATCGAAAAATGACATTTCAAAAATTTCACATGAATAATCATCATGAAGTTATGAAGTAACCATGGTCTCCAACATATTTTTCTATTTCATTTAAATAAATTGACAATGGAAATTATTATAAAAATTATATAGTATCTATACAAATGAGGGATCCCTCAATATATTTAATCAACTACATTACATCAAAATCAACTCATTTTACTCATAAATAAGGCAATCAATGAATCAGAGAGACATGGATGGTGTCCATGTGTTTAGTGTGATTCAACATCAATTTCATGATCTGGAGTCAATGTAATGTAGAATGCTGATTAAAATTGTCCAAAGTGATGAGAATAATCACTATGAAGTTATATTTAAGGAAGACACATCATAGTTTCCATTAAAGACTCTCGAAAAAATACTGTAAATTATTTGAATAAAAAAATCAAGAAGATCATGGTTAACCAAGAAGACTATATAATGAATCTATAATCCTAGAAGAATTCGAGAAAATATAAAAAAATATAAAAAACATTTTAGAAAAATTACATACTTTAAAAAAATTACACTCTTCAAATAGAGTTTATCACATTTTAAATTATCTAGGATTGCATTTGAAATAAATACATTCCCAATTTTATCATAAACCCATTTACCATTTTATTATTTTCAAAAAAAATTCAATATTAAAAATAAACAAAAAATATATAGTTTTCATAAAAACCCAATACACCACATGGAGTTCATTTTTAGGATAAATATCTTCATAATACGTTTCCACAATTCAATACAAAACATTTTGAATATACACATATGAAAAAATTATCACACCATATAACATATCTATGTATGATCATATCTAGGAATGGAAAAACTACCATGTATTTTCTGAAATAAATTATTGGAATTATCAGAACCCCTTTAAGATCCAAAATTTGTAAAAAAAATCAAACACTATATATAGTTATCCATTGTTCTTCCACACGGTGTAGCTGGCCATGTTTTAATACCTTGATATCTTCTATGATAATATTGAGACATATAGAATGGGCTCCACAAGATTATCCAGGTTTTTTGAGATACCCATTTAGCTTCAATTAACCATTCATTTTAAACCAAAATCCAATAATAAAATAAAAAACCATTAATTTTCATGAACTATAAACCTATGAAAAGATAAATCCATCTCAAAATTGAAGCCCCAACTACCCAAGGAATGTCAAGATTCCTCAGAAATTGTTGCGATGAAGAAATTGCATGTGATATAACTCTTCGGTACAGAAGAAATCATAGTCTATATACCTCCTAAACACACAAAAAATCAATATTTTTTTCTAATAAATCATTTTCATGGAAAAAATTGATTCACGCATGAAATATGAACTGAGTCCTATATATGTAAATTCCCATGGTGCATTCTAGATCATGCCATGATACTAACAGTATCCGAGATATCATACCCTTACCAGTTAGAAATTATTTTACGCATCAAATAAAAATATATATAATGTATTCTAACTAGAAATCGGGTATGACCAATCCATATGTCGGATAACAATGCATAAAATAATCATCACAATATTAAAATGGATAACTAAATAGAGTTCAAAACATAAATAAATAAATAAATTTCCTATACTAAATGATAATAATAACTAATAACCACTGAATAAAAAAACCCAAATGAAGTAACTTTGATGATATGAATGATATATAAACATCCCAAAATAAAAACAAAAAACCAAACCCATGTATAAAACTACCACGCCAAGATGACTCTCCGATCATTCGACATCTTTTTCTACAAACTACTAAACAATAATGAACACCATAAAAGTATGGAATCCAATATATGGTACCTAAAAGTCATAAATATTATATTTATGCACTGAACGGTGTATGTAGGGACTGGAAAAACATAATCCATGCAAGATACCACCAATTAGTTTATGCGAGTCCTTTTTAAATATAAAAAATATATTCTTTTTTAAAATAAATTTATAAATTAGTTTTCATATAAAAGTATATAAAACCAAATACATCACCTAAAACCATTTTATAATTTCATCATCATTAAAATATCATATTACAATCATCACTCCACTTAGAAAATACCTTCCTTTAAAAACACTTTTAAAATACCCATTTTAACACTCTTTTTCAATCTGGGACCAAAGAAAGGACATGGATGAATAACAGTATAGTTCTAAATAACTATAACATGAATGTAAACAAGAAGTGATGTTATTTCACAGAACCGAATATTTTATTATGATAGAAAAAATAAGATACAATAGTTCTTTAAGGGGGTCATTTAATATCCGGGGAAACCAACAAGGATTTATTTTCACGGTGTATTAGACTTTACTAAATCCAAATCATGATTGAAAATAATCCTCTATTTTCTAAAAATAAAATAATAAAAACTTTTCATCTAAGACCATCTTAATTAGGGTAATGACCATATCCTTGAATCAATTACATTATACACCACCAGAAAGTGTATGTTTTTAAATTGTGTAGAATAAATATAAACAAATCTCTCAGTACCAAGGGTTTCTATGAATTCATTCAATGAGAGATGAGAAATCATGAATAGAAATATCATTAAAAATATCAATAATATAACATAAAAAGTAATATATCATCTCACCACCATCACCCTTGAATGATACATTCCCTTTTACATCATCAAAATCAAAAACATCATATATAATGAAAAACATGCGGTAGATTTGGTTGTTTTACATTTTCCAGGAAAACTATTATATAAATGTAATAAAATTGTATTTAAAAAAATATTATTTAAGATTCCAAGTCATTTACTAGTCCTTAAAATCATTGTTAAGTGTTTTTTAAAAAATAGAACTCATTAAACCAATTTTGATATCATAAAAACAAACACCCTTCTCCCTAAAAACTAACTGATAATTAAAAAAATTTATATCCTTTCAAAACAATACCATAAAATGAAAACATTCATATAATTCATGGCCCATACTGGTTTAATTACCTATTACCATCAAATTAATTTTTTAAATAAGACTCTTATTCATTTACAAAAACACTTGGAACATAGAAAATAAATTTATTAAACCAAAATCTATTTAATATCATTTGTGCCAATTTCATAATAACATAAAACATTTATGAAATACATTGAAAATAAAAATCTGGATACTATATAATAAAAAAGGTAATGAAAAACCATGATGATAAAAAATCATGTCATATACCGGATGTTTATAAAATCAACTATTTTAAATCAATCAAAAATACCTTGCACCAAGTTTCCTACACATTGCATTCAATGGGGAGCGCCAAACCAAGCATAAGGGATCCTTATATGATCCATATACAACAAATTACACTTATATAACCCCATGCCAAAAACTATTTTCATAATTCAAAATGTAAGGTTTTGTTTGAGAAAAAAATCATCAATAAATGACGATGGAGGAAGAGGCAAAGAGAAAAAAGAAAATTGAGGGATTTAAATTGAGAAATTACAGTAAAATTATAGTTCAAATGCTCAAAATAAAATAAAGTGGGGGTAGAAATTACTTGGTTGTGAACCTATCCTATTCATGAAAAATGAGAGGGTCAGAATGGGAAATGAGGTATAAATGAGAAAGGGATAAAATATTATTTTCATCATTATAAAAAAAGTGGTTGATCTGCTCTACAACATGACCATGGGGGCTTGGTGTAGTAAGCTTTGCAGAAAACCCACCATGGTGTATCCTCCATTGCATTTAACGTGGTGGTACACTCCAATGAGGAATTGTGATACATCCATTTTAGATTTTGTGTGGTTCCCTTTGACCTTTAAGAGACTAGAACACTAACGTTATCCACTATGACAAGACCTTATCCCCCACATTGCAATGCTGCTTTTGTATTGTCCCAGCCTTAATCAAGTATGGACAGTTTTTATTTATTGTAGTCTAATTAATTAAGCGTCCTAGGGAGAGCACCTTGCTGCGTGTCCCAGGTAGCTTTTTATTTTATTTAAATAATTACAAACATTTCATGAAAAATGTCACGTCACGCTCTGACGCGGTGTTTGGGTTTTAAATAATTAATTATGGATTGGAAATTAATAATAAGGTATTTAAAGAACATTTTAAAAAAATAAATAAAAGATAAAAATAAATTCGGAAAAAAAATAATTAGGGGGTTAAGGGAAAAATCAATATAATTAAAATGGGGGATTCTCGTTTTTAATTATTTTTATTATTTTCTTTCCCATTGTTTTGTGTTATTTTATCCTTTTCTTTTATTTTCTTTTTTCCTTATCTTTTATTTTATCTCTTATTTTTATTTTCTCTATTTTTCATTCTTTTCTCTCTTTTCAATATTCCTCTCCTCTATCCCACTCCCACTCATCATGTTGCACCCCTCAATCCCATCACACCTACCATCCGCCCCTTCAGAAGGTCGTTACCCCTCCGTCTGATGTTCGATTACTTTTCCATTATATTAATAGAAAACCTATGGGAAATTCTAATATTTTGATTGTGTAATCGTTTGATTTCATTGATTACTTTGTGCATAGTTCGTCTTGGAAATTTCATACCCTATATTGGGGTTTTTCCAAAATCATTCATTTTCATCCATTTTTGGTCAAATTGACGTATACTTCGGATAGTAGAGTCATCTATGACTAAAAGGTAGGGTTCTTAATTTCTTTCCCTCTTTCTCATTGCGATTTATAAAAACACGCACCATTGTGCTGTTAGTTGATGCCCACCGGCTCTGTGCAATTTTACACATTTTAATTACATTAAGTGTTTTGTTTAATTATTGCAGCATTAATCATCATAGATTAATTTGATTGATGGTTTCAGGAAGATCAGACACCCCTAGGGTTATGCCGACAAGGTCAGCATATTTTTACATCAACCAGGTTATTAATTTAATTAGATGCTCGTATTCTGCATCCCGTTTTTATTGTTTTTATATTAAATGAATAATATTTAGAATTATTTAAATAAGATCATACACCCCTTTGGGTGTGACGTCATATTTAGCGTATTTTTTTCGTTAGTCGGGTTATTAATTTATTTAATTACGTGTATTGTTCAGCCCATTTTTATTGTTTTTAAATTAAATTATTAGTTGTTTGAATTATTACAACAAAGTTGGACACCCATTTTGGTGTGCCTATAAGATCAGTGAATTCTATCATTAGCCAAATTTAGTGTTTGATTAATTGCATGTGTTTTGAGGTAACTTTTTATTGTAATTAAATTCAATAATTAGTTTCTTGAACATGAACTTAAATTGTTGGATCATTGGCCCTAGTTTTTTGGAACTGTTTATTATATAAAAATGCATTATCTGATGAGGTTGGTATGATATATATATTTCCTTGAATGTTGTTGTGGGGTATTGTTAAATTTAATCCTTTTGATGCATGTGTGTATCGATTTTGTTTTCAAGCTTCGACTATACATGCTGATTATGTCAAATCTGCTATTGTGAAAACATTAATTAAATTCGTGGTTGGGAAAGGAGGAGGGTCCCATATTAAGGTCCACTCATAGATTCTCCATTCCTGATGTGTTACCTCTATGTGCCCGGCATGGTGTCATTGGATTTCCCGAACCGAGACTTCCCTGGACTTTCTAATACTTTTGAGTGATAACGGTTCCAAAAAGGGCCCATCGAGACGGATCCATTAGCAATGTGGCTATGCCCGCCTCAGATGAGACTTGACCCCTTTTTACGAGATCAAGACTGACTCAGGGTAAATCCATGACATGGGCGAAACATTTTATTTAGAAATATTGTTGTGGAAGGGCTCGGTGGCATTTGATAAATTGACAGATGTTCTGTAGTGGTACCTTCAAGACGATATTAGACTCCAACTCTCAACATGAACCATAATAATGATTCACATAAGGATTATGTAATTTATAATTGAGTCCCTTGATAATTGAGATATTTCGACTAATATGTGAAAGTGTGCCTGTATTACACTGGACGTGAACACCAAGTTAAATCACATGCATGGGGTATACATTTTCCTGGTTTTACCTTGCTTACTGTGTTATATATAGATATATATATATATATATATATATATATATATATATATTTGGTTGTGTGTTCATGAATTTATGCTGACAGGTACCCTTTCAGACTACCACCTTAGGTTGAAGCATGTGACCAGGCATGGGAGTCTTTTGGCACCCGAGACAACTTATTTATTTCATTGCACTGTAATTAATTTATTTGAAATGGTTATGTAATGGCTCACTGAATTTTTATTTTTCCATGAAATGGATTGGTTTAGACACCGTGGTAGCCGGCCTACTATGATCTTATCTCACCCCCTACTCAGGTGTCGTCAACGCTTGAGTAGATTACATTCTAGCAGGTATTGACAAGGGGAAGCATACTGCTTCTGATACTTGACTGTTCATTAAATCTTTCGATCGAGACCGGGGTAGAGGAGTGGGCATTCCTCACGATACAGTTGTTGCTTGTGTCTGTTCATTCAGTTGACTGTGTGTTTGTGTTCTATTTTCCGTACATTCAGTATAGACTCATATCATGTCATGACACTCTTTTGTGAGTTTCTGCCCAATTTTTTGTTATTCAGTAGGATTATTTACATTTCATTTACTGCAGTTTATTTATTTACATGCTTCAACTACTTATTATTATTTTTCTTTACTTATGTTGTAATATTATTTGTTACCTTTGAGGGAATAGTCTCCCCAGTATACACAAAAAGGTCCCTTGCTTCTAGTCGGCAGACTTTGGCGTTCGGGGAGATGCGCTTGAGGTTATGTGACATATCGGTCCGACCACCATCCTAGAGGTGATCCTGGTCAGGACGTTACAACTTCCACAGTTTGAAACAAGGTTCTTCCATTTTGTACCCTTCTATAAGACAACCCGAGTGATGTTTCATGATACCTCCTACAAAACAACACCATGGCATAACCACACCCATTGTGGTGCTGAAACAACCTATGTTTAAAATATAACAATGAAAAAGAGTGGTTATGACATGACCTCCCATGATCATGGCGTAGCCTACTACTTCCGGGCCAAAAGCTCCAGAACCTCCAAAAATAAAATAAAATGACCATATAACCTAAAACCTCAAAATGTTACTAAAATAAAATAATAATCCATAATATTAATATGTGAGTGTTACAAAAAAAACACCATAGTTCATCTTGTGTGACAGACACCCTTCACAGATATTAAAACATCATGATACAATATTACTAGTAAAAACTAACAATAAGTATTAATTAGTTTGTATTGATATAGTCAACCATACAATTGGGGGATGATGTCTATCATTAAATGTCATACATCACTGCATGTCATTATCAATAGTGTCTTTTTCCTCATTACGCAATATATTTAATGATGAATATATCATTATCAAAATTGTACATTGTGATAAAATATATAAAACAAAAATTTGAAATTTATTTTTTTAACTACTTAGGGCTATAATAAATGTTGTATTTAAAGTTGATTCTTTGGGAATTAAGTGGGGACTTAAAATACCTCTAAATGATTCGTGCTGGATTTTAAAAAAACATCAAGAAATTATGTGTTGGGAATAAATTTTCTACGTTTTTCAAAACCACCATAGATCATTAGGATATGGGTTTTAAAACAATTTAAATAACTAATAGAAGATTAACTATGATTTTTTCATTTATTTATTTATTTAATAATATTTTTAATTTTATTATACTAAAAATATATTTTTGAAAATTATATAATTATTAACTATTTTAAAATTTATGGATGTTAATTTGAAATATATTATTTATTTTCTAGCTATTTTAATATTTTTTAATGGAAAAACAATATCCACAAATAGAACCCAACTATATAGTAAACTCACTCATTAATTATTAACATTATAATACTAAAAACCCCATAAAATATAAATTTTTAAATATTTATAATGTTAATAATCTAAAATTTCTATTATCATTAGTTGGCATGTATTATTTATTTTCTTCTTATATTAATATTCATTGTACATAACACAATAACTGTTTAGAAGCAAACCCATATTTATATCACTCTCACACATTATCTTCTTACAATAAAAGCATTAAACTCTCATTACATATATTAATATGTTCATAAATAATAATTTAACTACTTGTTTAATATTTTTTTAACATTATGCAACAAATTATTAGAATGTCACCCTTACTTTAAGTACTCCAACATAATCATATGTAAAAATTGATAATATTTTTTTGATGTTAATATTTACTAATTAACAAGTAATATATTAATTTTTTATAAGTATTAATCGTCAATTAATATGTTAATAATAATAAATAAAAATTTAAAATTTAAAATTAGAATGAATTTAATCTTTTAAGAGAGACATTATTGATAATTTTTATTTATAAATTATGAATAATTAATAATTTAACATTAAAAATTAATAACTAAAAAGAGATTGGGAAAAAATATAATGCAAAAGATGCCCCCTAATCTTTCATGAATCTTGGATTAAAAACTAGGTTGGAGTGAATTCTAAATGTTACTATTACAATATAATAAAAGTGTGGGTAATATAGCTAGTATAATAGTGGGGTGTTGAAGTAGTAGTACTGTTTACTTAAATTTGTCTATAGTGTCATGTTTTGTGCCTCTAGACCAGTGGGCCACTAAGACTACAATGTTGGGTTATCCAACTATACTGGATCAATCTGTGGAAAATTTTTCTCAATCAGTAATTTCCACTGGGCTGAGCTAACTGAATTAATAATGGGATAGACAAGGCATAAAATCTGTTGTTGTTAGGCATCATGCACCTATGTGTGGTGAAAGGACAAGCCAACCTCATTTCTAGGTGGTGATCTAGGCATAAACAAGTTAGAGGATTTGGGTAGAGGTAACTTCTATTGAATAATTCCAAGGAAAATGTAAGGACCACATTCCTTGGAGATTTTCCACCAAGTAATCTCGCCATCTATGTCGTTGAAATATTCCTTCTCATCCCAGATAAATTGTGAATAATTTAACAATAATAAATTTAAATGAAATCTTGAAAAGGATTATAAAATATAGTAATTACTAATTACTATTTAATATAAAATACTTTATAATAATTCATAATAGAAAATTTCTATATAATTAATAAAATATAATTTATATTGTAGATAATTCAAAATGAATACTTATATATTATTAATAAATAATTATTTTATTTATAAAAGTAAAAAATAAAAAGTAACTATAAAAAATAAGAAAAAATTAAATAATTCTCAATGAATGATTAATATGTTCTTATAATTTCATCTATTTATTATTAATAATTATAAATTATAAATTATTTCATTTTTTGATGATTTTTTAAAACTGATCACAAAAATTATATAAAAATTTCTAAAAAATTATTTTTCATATTTATTGAACTTTAACCACAGAAAAAAAATTCATTAATAAATATCAGTATTCTTTTAATAAACTATTGTGGATAAAAGTTATTTTTATAAGTCCATCACTATAAAAATATAATAAAACATTTAACTGTTTTTTAAAACAAAAACTATATGAAAATTTTATTGCTTTATACGATGATTTAATCTCTCATAAGAAAATGATGGATCCTTATAAATAGAAATTTTTCTTTCTTGATGTAGCTCATTCATGTCCAACTAGTCCACATCCATTAATGAATTTCCCTAGTTCATCCAAATGTCATTTATCAAGGAATATTTACAAAAAATTCCATAATTTTTGCATTGTGAAGCATCTTCAAGTCTTTAGATTATGTTCACCCAAAAGGAGACACATGTAGCTTCAATTCACAAAACAACTTGTTGATCAAGAGCAATTTATGATGGATATATAGTTCTCCAATGTTTTTTATGTTTTTTTATATTGAATATATGTTGAGGTCATTAGAATAAGGTTTTTTCTATGATTGAACCACACTATGATTTAAATTTACAGGAAACAAGAGGAGAAAAGGAGAACTGTTCATTTACAAGTGATTGGAAGTTATTTTGAGGAAATCTATTGTGGAAATAAACAATGTTCTCATTCTAATGGTTATTACAAACAAACACTACATTCTGTTTTCAATTTCCCTATTAATATCTAGTGAATTTTTATAGGATCACATTCCGATGGACTTTCTAATGTACAATACTGGTGAAAATGGTTGAACCTCACCCAGGATATGCATATGAACAATTATTACAAAATGAATATGTCAATGTGTCCACTAATGTTTTCCGAAAATATAAAAACCCCATGTAAATTTATCTGTGACATAACATTACAAGTCCAAACTAATCCATATGTGATCATCTCCTCAAGATCCTCTTTAGCAAAGTCAACTAAAATCCCAATGATCTAGAAAAATTTCTCCATGTACTAGTGCTATCATCGTAGAACCCCTAATCAATGTCATTAAATGTAAATGTTTCTAAAATCAGGAATATATCTATGTGAAACATTTGATTTACCTTAAGAAAAATCCCATATCATATTGCATGAGAATTGATTAATAAATGAGTAAAACATCTCTTTTGGAAGATTAATGGAATGATAGAACAATTATGTTTTATTCCCCAATGTATATCCCATTTAAATACACAAAATCATCTTTTAATTTTTTATAATATTTTATTTAATATTTTAGAAATTTGAGATAAGATGTTAATTTTCTTACATTTAAAAATTTTGGACAGTAGTAGAACATTTCATGCATATCGACCTTTAAGATTCCATAATGAAGTTAAATAATTTAAAACATGTACCATTTTTACCTTCATAAAAAAATAGAAATCATTCACAGAGTTTTTTCATTGAATACAAATTATATCTAAGATATTTTCCCTTTAATATTTGGTTTTCACATAGTAAAAAACCATACGTAACATATTTGTAATACTTAAGGTTTTTTCATTTTTGTAACAACCAATACATGACATATATCAGTCATGTTCTATATATTTAGACAACAGAAATTGTTTTTGACATATCAAAACCCATAAATAATATATTTGTTCAATATGAAATATATTTCCCCTGGTAGAGTCAATAGATAATATCATCTTAATACAAAATATAAGTACATTATATATAATTTCCATATTTAACATTCTTATTCAATAAGTAATATAATTTTATGAAGCATAAAGTCTTTACCTTATCGAAATACCTAATATGTAAAATTTTCAATTTATACCTAATATATTTTCACCATATATGATATTTTTCGTAGGCATTTTCAATTCAAAAAATATTTTAATCCATACACAATATAATTCATCATAACCAATATATATTCCATGGTGAAACATTGATATGTAACATATTTACAATAGTACAGTGTGATACATATTATGTTTTTGTATGTAATATATTTCCCTTCATCAAATTTATTATGTAATATAGTTACCCCTTTGTAATATTTTGTTTCATATGTACAGGTTTTTACCTAGGAGTAAGAAATATACATAATATATTTTTATTCGAATCATATAATAAATAAAATATTATTTCCTAAATACCAAGCCATATTTTCTTACACAATATATAACATCAATACATGATCATTTTTAATCATAAATTGTGATTTTTTGTAAGATGAAAAACATGACGTATCATACTTTCCCAGGAGTAGGATATTCCCATCTTTGTTTATTCATAATATATCATTTTCATATGTCATATAATATCCTTCTGTTTGTATGAAAAGTTAATTACATATGGTAATTTTAACCCCTTCTTGTGAAATGTATGAATATACACATAGAGAAAAAAATTTCACAATCCAACATAACAAAAAAACCTAGAAAATCCTCGAACAATATTTTGAAAAAATGTGAAACCTCTTGGTACTATTAATAATTCTAAAAACAACTCCAAATATATTTTATCTCTTCCATTCCATATATGGATCCCAATTCACAAATCATCATCCTCTTTGGGGCCAAAATAAATAATTTAAAATTACACTTAATTTTATTAACCTATAATGACAAGATAAATTAAAAAAAGTGTTCACATGGATTTAATATAACAATTAGTGTTTGGAAAGAGTTTAAATTTACTCATTATATATCAATTTTTAATTTTTATGTATGATTGGTTTAATAGATTTATTTTCGAATCTTATTCATTCAACCAAAAAAATATGTTCAAACTATATTTAATTATAACTACTTACACAAATCATCCTGTATATTACTAAACAATATTAAAATTCAATTGTTTATATTTTAAAAAATGCATCATATTAATATGTTACAAGAAAATATTAAATGTAAATGCATATATATTTATGTAAAAATTAATATCCACATGAGAAAACCATCAACCAAAGATATTCAACCCATGCTTTTATAGAATTTGTAATAAGCCTCAACTCTATTCATAATTTCATCCCATAGTTCCTCTACGTAGGGTTAATTTACTCAATTGAGACTCCAATTTCATCATAATCATTAAACCTAAAATTTAAAAATTATAATCAATTAATTAATTCATGCTCATATCCTAATAAAATTCTAATTCAAGGTAGAATAAAACAAAATCCATTATCATACATAGCTTGTAACATCTTAGATACCTGTGTGATAATTTTTTTTTTGCAATTAAACAATTTAAACTAAAGTATGATCAAATTAATAATATTAAAATATATAAATCATGTTAGGGTCATATCCAATTATAAATCAAAGGAACTCATTTTTTACTTAGGTTGAAATAGAACCCATTAAATGACCCAATGGAAAAAAAGAACAAAGTAATTAAGAAATTCATGAAGGAAAAAATGGAATGTGTTTTAATTTATTTCGATAATGATAATATAATTAACATAATATAATATTTGAAAAATTTAAACATGATAAAAATATTTATTATTTAATGTTAAATTATCATTATATTTCCCCCCTCCCCAAAAGACGTAAATAATTCATAAACCTAAATATTCATAAATACATTATCATTTTGTCTAACTATATATAGATTTAAAAAATTTTAATAAAATATATTATATTAATTCTTAATATAATGAAACCATTTTTATTTTCATTACATGGAATTCACATTGAATATTTGGTTCTTAATTTCTAATTTCTATTATGAATTATTTTTACCTAATCAACCTATCATATGTTTTAATATTATTAAAACATTGATCAAATTAATACTCAAAACTCTATTTAATGCATCTTAAAATATATTTCAAAATAATAATTTTATTGTAACAATTCAAATTAATCATCAAGAACAATTCAAAATCCCAATATAAACACCGTATTTGTTTTTTCTAATTTACAAAAAAATTAAAATTTCCCCATAATTTCTATATAAATGTATCATATCAAAATTATTTGAATTTATATATAATCTTATAGATATTTTGATATTAAAGATAATTTTTATTAATATTTATTATTAATTCTATCGTAAATATTTATTTAATTCATTATGAATAGTGATAATTATTTAATATCTAAAAATTGTAAGAAATTAATGAATATCCCAGAATACCTATTATTATATTTTATAAACAATTAAAAAACTATATAATTCAGTTAATAATTTCATCTTATGAATATGAATCTTCTCCTAAAATATAATTTAACAATCATTAGTGAATTTTAGAGTACGACCTATTGGCTTGTGATGATTAAACCAATTGTGTTATATAAAATGTATTTTTGGATTTATATTACTATCACTGCTTAAGATAAATAGTATGTGTAAGGTCATTAACATCTATTTTAAAGGGTTTAAATATACATACGAAGTAAAAAAACAATATGTTTTAATCCTATTTTATGATTATTATGGATATTTCTTTGATGGTAAATTAATCTATCTTGAATTTATCATATAGTTTTATAATTAAATATGATATAAAAATGAAGTATACAATGACTAATACAAAACAAATTCATTTATAATTATTTTTTGGCTAAGATATTCCATATCGTATGTTGAGAATCAATCGAGAGAAACAAAATACTCAATTTCATTTAATGATATGGAGATGTATATCCATAATGGATTCAAATTCAATATTTTCAGAATGATGTAATGAACCATAAATCATAAATCATGGTAAGGATTTCATAACACTGATGGGTTTAAAATGATCTAGTAAAGCACATTAAACACATCGGAACTAATAAAGAATCCAAAATCCATGATAAACCATTCATGAAAAAAAATCATTTACACTATAAAATAATAATACTATGTTCCAGTCACTAAATATAGACACTTCATTTTTCCTCAAATAATGTTTTTGTTGAAGATCACATGGGATGAATCCAACTGACATCCCACTTCAATTGATATCCATTGGCTTTGTTGAATCACACATCGTACATGTGATATTCTTCCAACCATCATTGTATGGTATTGCCTCATAGTTTAAAAGATCAAGGAGAAGAGAGAAATAAGAAAGAGTGATTTATCTAAGTATTGGATATTTTTTAAGAATCCATATTTCATGGTGATTCTCCCATTATAAGTCACTTGAGTATTCTCCTAGACTAGACTATCATTAATTTCTATTTTTTGAGTGTATGTATTCCTTAGTTGTAACCATCATATATGTACAGTCTCCCACATATTTAATCTAAAGAATTGACTCCATTTAAAGATATCCAATCGTGGAATATTAACATAGGAAAACTATTAGAATTCATTTTTTCAAGATCCTAATATTCAAGTATATCTTATACCATAAGATTGTTCTAATCATTATCTATATGATATCAACACATCCTACAATTTAATTAGAATAGGTAATGGTATAAAATATTTATTTCTTTCCTTATGATATACACTATTATCACAAACTATATACACATAATACATCATATGTAATGGTCAGTTTTCCTTTATATCCGTAAAAAAAATTATCATTTAAAAAAAGATAATGACTCAAAATAATTTATAAATACCTTAATTTCCATTCGATTATTATTTATTTCTACTCTACATAAATTAATTGCAACAAGAATTTAACACCAATAGTGTGATAAATATCCAATACAATGTACACTATCACATAAATGAGATTAATAACCCATCAATAATTAGGAAAAACTAAAATATATTCCTTATACAACATAGTTAATATGATAAATTTTTTTTCAAAAATGACTCAAAAATGGATACCTAACAGGTCAGGATTTATTCATGTTGAATCCATCAATAATTTATTCAATACATCATTATTGAGATATCCAAAATATGTGATTCTTTACTTTTTGTTTATTATTCATGTTAGGTATGTTTAACATCTCATCTTTTCATTATATCTGCTCCATAAATTTGCGGACGAACAACTAAAAAAATGATGATATAAAATAGGGATCACCATTATCTTATATGTAAACCCCAAATCATAAAATACCATAGGGAGAGGGAGTTCTTAAAAATCACTTTGAGATTTATATTTTATATAATTTCCTGATAGACTATAAATATATATATATATAGAGTAATATTTTTAAACATTAATAAATAAATTTTTCCATAATTAATGGAGTATTTATTTTCATTGTTAATTAAGATAAAAAAGGGTATTTGACCACATTTATGGTATCATGTGAAACAGTTAGAAAATGATTTAGGTTTCAACACCAAAAATATCCACAATGATCGGAATCCTCATCGTGAAGAAAAAAATCCCCAAATCATTAATATAAAAAAATCATCTACTATTGAATCCAATTTCCTAAAAATTCAACATGATCGGTCATCCATGTTGGGAAATTGTTCATGCCTGGATATAGGATGATCCTTGGTAAACATAACTATAGGAATTTCATGAGTAATAAAAATTAACAAAATAATATATATAGGTTAAATAATATCTCCCACCAAGTTATATCTTACATCAAAGTACATTTTTACATCATTAATCACCTGATACAATAAAAAAAATCACATCAACTATCACAATAAAGTGAAGAAATATAAAAATTTGTACTGAGATCAATAGTCATTCCCCTTATCCATATATTTTTTCCAATAGCCTATATAATAGTGATATAAAAATCCTCAATTTTAGATAATGATAATATATTCTATTATTTTGATTTCTAATAGTAGAAAACATTCCAATGTTAAATATACAACATGTCAGTGATCATCATCAATCAAGATCTCCTACAAAATCATATTAAACATAGCCAATCACATCATCTTGTGATCTTCTAGAATTAAAGCTATCCAAATTAGAACCACATAGATATATAATAATCCAATTGAATTTATTAAAAATTTCTTTACCAAGATCACCCATATATCTAATAAGATCACTAAAGGTTGGATGTTACTCTTTACGAGTGAAAACTATTGAATATTTTAAGTAAACCAACACACTGTAATATACAACATGAGACATATACTATACCTCACCCTTTAACTAGGGGCATAAAATAAGAATAAATTATAAAATTTGTACATAATTGATTACTTAAAAGATTGGAATTATTCATATTAGAAATGTCAAAAACATTCTCAACGTATGCCTTCTAAATCAAATACATGTAGCGAAAATGATTATCCCTTTATTTATTAATGTTAATAATTTTCTTCCAGCACCCAAATATTTTATTAAAAAATAAGAATTAAATAGATCTATAAGATATCTAGTCTCATTCATATCCATATCTATAATTAAAAATTCATCATAAATTAATAAACAAAAGAACAATCCCAAAAACCATTAAGATAATGAAATGATCATAACTTCAAATTTCAATACATGATATTTCCTATAAGATTTAAAACATGTATACCACTCTCAGGGTGATTATATTAGGCCATAAAGTGATTTATTGAAAGAACATAAAATATATTCCTTACCTGAAACTTTAAAACACTTCGGCTAAAACTTATAGATATCCTTCTCAAGCTCTATACGAAGAAAATTTGTATTCAAATCTATCTTTACAATGTAAAGATTATAAAAATACAGAATACGAACAAAAATATAAATAAAGATATTTTTTAAAACTGAGGAGAATAAATCAATGATGTATACACCAAGAATATAATTTTAAATTTTAGAAACTATCTATGATTTATATCATAATCCATAAACTCCTAGTATGTTATCATTCTTATAGAACACACATTTTAATCACAAAACTTTTACCCTTTAGGAAATTATAACAACTACAAAATCAAATTTCTCATAGAGTCTCCACATATTTTTATATTTCTATCATAAATTTACCTAAATCATTATAAATAACATTACTTGAATAATTCATAGATACCTCATTTGAATCTATAACATCAACTATATATAGTGAATAGAAAACCATGTTAGCTTCAAAATACCTTTATAGAGGTTTAATATTTATTTTGGAATCATATTTTGTGATAGAATATTATTAAGGAATATAAATATAATAAATATCAACTAATAACCCAAATTCATTGGGAGATTATCAATTTAGTACAGAATTTGACCGATGCTCAATATCAACATGATTTTGGGATTTATATTCTCTCAAATCATTATATGGTGAGGGAAATAATATGGAATCGTAAAAAAATATTTCATACCTACAAAAAATTAGATTGTTGTTTCCTAGATACCATAATTTGAATTCTTTAACCTCAAATTTATATCCAATAATGACACATTTTTTGATCTATGGTGTAATTTTCTATTATCTACTTAAGAATCAGTCAAACAACCAGATATTTCTAAATCAGAGTGTAATTTTAGATCACCATATCATACCTATATTAAAATATTCATTACAATAAATGTTATCTGAGTTTATTAATTATTAGACATGAAATTATAGTATATTATTTCCATATTTTTTTTAAAATTAGATTAAAATTGTAATCATCATAATATTTTCATTAATCACTTGTTCATGCATTCTACAACACTATTTTTATTCATGGTATTGGAAAATATAAAATTCATCAAAAAAATTTCTAATTTTCTAAAAGAAAATAATTCAAAAGAAAAAATATTGTTGGTCATTATCTATGTGAAGACACATCACGTTAATCTCAATTTTATTTTCAGTCATAATCTTCCACTAGTTAAATATTTTAATGACTATTTTTTTTTATTCAAGAAGAATACATATAAAACCCTAGAAAATCAACATTTATCGTTAAAAATGGAAGGAAATGATTTTATAACTCACTATAGATCAAACCCAAATATTAGAAAAAATATAGTGGAATTGCCACATTAAATTTTGAATTCTGTTTCTCAAGTTATCTCTTTTCTACTTCCCAAATATATAGTGGTTAAAAAATAAATCATTTTATTATCCAATCAATAAAGAATACCTCTCCATATAAATTTAATAATTCCATTTATATATATATGTATATTAATGTTTCAAAAGAAATAATTTATAATTTCACCATAAAATAAATAATGAGTCAAATAATTTTCATCCCAAATTAAAGTCAAACATTAAATAAGGTAGAACCAAACTGTTTTTCCCTATTAACCAAAACAAGAGATCATTTTTAAATAATTAACACTACACCTTCATTGGAGTACTTATTCCCATTTGGATCAAGTACACTACAATAAATTTAACATTTCATAGGTCAAAAAGATGATTGATATTAATAAGATTTCCCAAAACCCCACAAATTAATTAAATTCTTGTTGTTGAAATTCCAGAAATCCTATAATAGGATTTTCCCATTAGCGAATATGATTTTATCATGATTATATATATTCAAAACATGTCCTAATAGATACAAAAAATAAATGTAAATTATAAATAAATAATCTGATCATTACAAAATCTAGAATTACTATAAAAACAGCAATGATTTCTACATCATAACTATTATCCTTTTCTACATTGACATTAATATAATTTCATTCTTACATTGATTTATAGTTTATTGGAGTCTTATTGTTTTAATTTTTTTCATCTTCAAACATTCAAATTGAACATTCCCCTAACATATTATAGTAAATATTTGTTTTATCTTTTTAAAAAAAATTAACTACACTTTTTTAAAGTGTAATATTTCCTTTCGCTTGCTCTTTCTCTTATAACCAAACATTTTTTAAAGTATTAATAACCATCCATAAGCCTTTTTGTTGTCACATTGTGAATAAACGATCAAATTACTCATAATGAGTATGTATATTATGAATAAACAAGATTTTATCACTAAAAGTGGAAAAATATGGGGGAATGGTGCTTAAAAAATTTATACCTATATCATCTTCTTTATATAATCCTCCGTATTTTATAGATCAAAAAAAAAATTCATCAAAAACAACTTAATTATTTGAAATATATGTACCTTCTGACATGTAATGGTAGTATATCCTCTTATTCATATGCAACTTTCCAGTAGTAATCTTCATCATTGCTATAAAAATAATCTATAATTTTATCAATAAATAATGTAGTGGTTTTTTCTCTAAATGAATCTTATAAAATTAAACTTAGTGGATATATTTTTAATTGTAAGGGAGTCTTATGATCCTTGCATTTAATTTCTTTTATTGTCAATAATTCTTTCTTCTTGTGGAATCCCATCAAAAAATCATATATATTCAATTTTTTATGACATCTCACATATTAAACAACCTTAATGAAAACCTAGTCTTCCAATCCTATATTATAATATCTACCTTCATGATCCATATCATAAAAAAGTGAAAAAATATCATGAAATCATATCAGTTCATCAAATTTTATTTAGATCACAAGGGCCTAGTTGGATCTTGTTTTATAAAAAATAGTGTTATGAAACAATTTATTGTATAATGTTATGAATAGAAATAAATTAAAAAAGAGAAAAACTAGATAATTTCATACATTTAATTGGAACCACCAAATTTTGTGAAATCACATTTTGAGGGAGTGATTGAAATCCATTATAAGATGAAGATTTTCATAATGCTGAATATGTGCATGAAATGAAATATATATAGAAATATTTAAAAACAATGATGGAGATATTTTACAATCATAAATAGAGAATTAATTCCCTATATTAATGGATATAATAAAGGTTCCTTGATGACATTTGTGATAGAATGTGTGAACCATTAAAAATATATTCTGGTGAAAAAAATAACTTAAAAATAATTAGTCACAAAATTAATATATATATTAATACTGATGAAATATTGTCTTCTAATCAGAATAAATTTCCAATAAATAAATATAATAATGAAATCATCACCATAAAATCTTCTAATGAAAGAAAGTTTTTAAATTATCACTATCTAATACATATTTTATCCCATGAACGAGTTGAACTTCTTATACCATTTCCTCAGTTCCTATTTCAGAACATTAAAATTTTTAATTATTTTTACAGACCATATATTTTTTATGCTTAACATTGAAACTTTTAGGTTCTTCCATGTATATATTTACATCAATATCACCGTATAGAACATGTTTTTTATATCAACTCATTATACCTCCTGGTTGAGGTTCATTTCTAAAACCATTAAAACTCAAATAAATATATTTTTAAAATAGGACAAAAATTTTTCAACAAACTCAATACATTAATTTTTCCCCAATAAATTCACTATAAATATATTTTTTTTAGTTCTTGGTTATATTATTATCACCATTGATTTCTTAATTATTAGTTCATATTGAATACTATCATTCTATATGTTAACTCTACTATGTTGAATTTATTCATTATTTATTTAGGAATTTATTTCATTATTCAGATATTTTATTTACTATATCTTGACAATAATTTTTATGACATCATAATAATTATCTTATTCTGAATTTCTAATGAAAATCACATAGTCATGTGGGGAGCATCTATGATGTATTTTCAATTTTTGTATGATTTTATTAATTGTACTTCTAGTCAGATCTATTTTCAGATATCAAATTACTAGTACCTGTTATTTGATGGATAAATATACCATTGTGGTGACATGTTTTTAGTTTTGAAAAATATCTCCCACGTTAAATGAAATTATCATAATACATATTGGTTCTATGTTTTATAGATTCCTTTATTGTAACTAATATCATATGAGGTACTTAAATAGATCACCCATATCAAAACATGACTATAAATTTTAACAATACATGATTAAAAAATACTTCATCATTTATAAATGAATCATCATTAAATCAAGACATATATTCCTTTTCCCTTTTCTAAGTCTTTAATTAATGAAGCACATAGATAATTTCATTTTAACTAACAAAATGGAGAATCCTGATTTTTTATATTAATATAGATTTTTCATATTTCTCCATTTTATAATATCAATCTTTTATATTATTTTCATTATTTCTTCCCCTGTATTTTCATTACTTGTGTATTTTTGTGTTATGATTATTTTTATTCAAGGGTTTTCCCCCTTATTCAACCAATATATTAATAATTTATAATATTATCTTCAACCTAAATTATTTTTTTTTTGTCAGAAATTTTCTGTTGAATAAAATCCTTGTTGTGTACTTTATCTTTTATAAAGAACTCAACATCAATATGTCTTCTAACTCATCATAAAATATTATTTCACAAGATGAAGCTAATAAAAGAATCCTTTGAACATACACATGTGTTCCAATTCATTATTCACATACTTTTTATATAGTTAAAAAATTCCTCACATTATTTTTAAAACGTTAATATGTTTTTCTTTATATATGAATTTTCAAATTTCAATATGGTAAATCGGTGTCATAATTATTTGAAATAACATTGGATGATTTTTTAAATATAGATGTTCATTTCTATAAAACACTTTATAATCTGTGTGATCTACCCTATAAATAACATTGATGTGTTTGAACATCATGTCCAATCAACAAATTGGACAACCTTCATTGTTTTATTAAATGATAAATAATTCTATTATTTTTATCAAATGTTCTCTTGATGAGATTCCACATTTCACTAATATATTATATTTGTTCTATCTTTACCATCTATATAACACATTAAATTAATATAATTTAATCATGTTAGCCATGATTTTTTCTATATGTATATTATTAATAAAAAAATACTTACCATGTCGATGTGTTTTGAAAAATCAATTTTTTTGGAAATAAATAAAATGATAATTAAAATATTACTCTAAATTATAATGTTACCCCTCATGATCAATTGATTAGACATTATTATCGATGGATAATATTGTAAGATTTAGTATTTTTAATAAATCCTCAATAAGAATATTACAATGAAAGTAATTTTTTATCCATCTATGGGAATGTGGTACTATAATAGAGTTGACAATAAGTGAGGAATTACACAAATGAAACATTTAAGCGTATTTTTTATTTTTCCTTTGTTTTAAGTCTTTTATTATATAATTATTATTCTAATTGATGGAAAATTATTTCAAGAATATGATTTTTTTCTTATCAATTAATATTCAATTAAATATTTAATTTATTTAGTTATAATGTTTTTTAGTGTTAAAATAATTAGTGAAGACATGGGTGCATTTTTCAACACTAGCTAAATGTTCTAATAAAGTGTATCTTTTTCCGCAAATAAAATGAGTAGATAAAAGTTTACCTTTATCATCACTTTTTTTCTACTGATGAGGCCCACACTTTATCAGTGGTTTTTGTTGCCGATAAAAGATGTCATTATCAATTCTTTTTTAGTGATAATTAAATCAATATTATATATAAAAAATTATATATCAAAAAAATTAATATTTAAAAATAATTTGTTTGATGTTATTATAATATATTTTAATTTATAATATTAATATAATACTAAATATATATTTACTCTTAGTATATAATATATTTACAAAAATTGTTTATAATGAAATTAAATTTTAATTTTAGTTAAAAATATACAACATATTATTGAATAATAGACCTTTACCAATAATTTGGATGATAGAAAAAAAAATAAACCAATTCTTTACTTCAGATAAATTCTATATATGACTTTAAAACCAAATTCACATATGTTCTTGGAGTCTATTTGGGCTCCAAAAGATTCTCTATTGAGTCCTACTATGAGATCTACTCTATTTAAATGTTGGGGACCCCAATCACTATTTTCTCAGTCCAAAAAATCATGGAAGGCCTCCAAATCAATGTTTTTTGTCGGTATTCTGTAACTTTTCTATTGTTAGATTAAATTTTAGCTTCATTGAAGAGGCTATTCTATATTTTTTCAGTGTATACTAACTTTATTCTAATAGAGTAATTTTATATGAATATTATGGTATTAAAATTTTATCATTTTACATATTATATTTTTATTTATAGTTAAATATTTACAAATATACGATGGAGTCTCGAGAGCTTCTTCTAAATAATAATAATTGTTATCAAGATTCATTCAGGTTTCTGGATATTCCATATTTTCTAGTGTTTAAGTTGTAATTGGTGATCCCTCACATGAAGAAACATCTCCTAAACATTCTTCGTTGGATGGAATGGTTCTTCAGATAATCCATTGAGGGACAATACTAATAGAATAATTGTTTCCAACTAACTAAAGTTTCCCAATAATTAATTTTCTATAAAAGGACGATTAATCTCATTAGAGGTAATCATGATTCTTTTCAAGATAGATTTATGGTTTATTTATGTTCAGTTTTCAATCTTATTGTTATGCTCATTGGTTGGATGCCAATAAAGGTCAATGATCTGTAGTAATATCTCTCTACTTCTTATGGATTCCCTAACTGGAAGAACCAGCCAATTAGAATGGGATTCTTCCATTTTTTCCCCCATGAAATATTTGTAGATATTAGTTTAAGGTCATGGCCTTGTCTTGCTGAAGCTTGGTATCATCACATTTTTTTTAATGGGGTATTCATTTGGACCCTTCCATAATTCGAAATACACAATTTCAAAACCACTTTTGTATTATGTGGATCTACTAGATTTTTTCTCCCATATATTAAATTTGATGGGTAATTTTTTGTTAGAATTTATATAAAAATGAATAGTTCTATATAGGAGGCTAAAATTTATAAATTTCATAATTTTTTATTAGAAATTTTTCATAGTTCTGCTATTATCAAAAAGATTGTGCTTTGAACTAGGAAGGATAGTATAAATTTCAATATTTGATAAGATGGATTTCCACCTTTCAAAATGAATTTATACATTACAAAATTATTATCGTTTTTCTATTATGAGTATATATATTGGTAAATTTTTATTTTATGTTGATTAACTATTTTAACTACAAAACATTTACTCAGACATAATTATTTTATAAAAAAACACTATCTAAATTTTATTATTGTAGATAAATTATTAATATTGTAATTAAAAAAATTCCAATTGATAATATATACGTTGGTGAAAATATTTAGCAACATATTTATCTATTGATAATATTATCATAAATAATTATAAATAATATCCATAATTAATAATTATATATAAATTATATTTTATGTAAAATATTTTGTATGGATTTTTTAATATTTTTCCCCAAATTATAGTATTTATTAATAAAAATATACGTAATATATTTATTAAATTTATTATATAATAAAAAAATTGGACTAATTGAAACTCTAAAATAATGGAGCCATATTTAGAAAAACATGATCAAACATAATTTAATTTTTTTCAAAGTTAGATAACAGACATGAAGCAACAAAAAAACATGTTACAAACTTGTTACACATGATAAAAATCTAAGAGACTCTACATGTGGATACATCAAATGTCATAAAAACTTTATTCTCTCTCTCATGAGTTTTCATTATCATTATTCACACTGGTGGAGTGGTTCATGATTTTAATTCACCATTATAGTGATGACATGGAAAAAATAGTACGGATAATATATCTGGGATTTTATGTTCACCACACCATGTAGAAGCTGATGTGGAATTTGGGTTTGCACTAATAGACTTCCCCATCCCTTATTTTCTTCACCCTATTCATTTTCAGAAAAAGTTTCTTATTTTGCACTCTCCCATATAGATCATCCATGAAATAACTAATCACATACACATTATATGAACACAATATAGCCCAAACATAAAATTCAAAAAAATAATGTTTCAGCCTTAATAAGGATACCAATTAAAATGACTGGACTAAATTAAATCATCACAAATAATTTTGTAATATTAAAAATTTACATTATAAAATATTTAAAATATATTTTTTATTAATGTAACAATAAATTATGAATAATATATATATATATATATATAAATGAACCCAATTCATATTTTAGTTTAAGAATTCTGAAATTATAAATCCAAAAAATCATATGTCCATGGAAAAATTACAATGTTATAGTACCGATTACCATTATATGTTTTGGATTCCAACACCACCAAAAGAGTTACCCCCCTTCGAGATTTGTACCTATGGTACAATCAATGTTCACATTCAGAATTACAGAAATCATTAGTGTGAAAGCTAAATTAAATACACTATATTTATTTTTTAAAAATAATGAGTACTTATTTATTTATTTATGGAATTTAAAATAGTAACAACAACCATTTTATGTAAAGGAAAAAAATATCAATCATATATATTATCCACTATTCAGTGCATACATATGATTGTAAATAAATTGAAACTTTTAAATATCTTCCTGAATTTCCACAGTTAAAATAAAATGATATCTTTTTAAATAAATTTTCATGTTGACAACAGAATTTATAATATAAATATAGTAAATGAAATAAAATGTTTGAAAACTAAACTAATTCCACTTATCACACTTTATTAAATGAAATTAATGTCAATAATATCCCTTTAATATTGATAATTTATAACTAATTGTATTATGTACCGATAATGTTAACATATTAAGGGAAAAATTTTATATATTACTTAAAATCAATTTAAAAATTATGAATAAAATATTCTCATAATAAATTAAAATTTTGATAATGGGTTCTCCAAATTTATTTTGTATAATTTTTATTAATAATTCCTAGGAATTGTATTATTCATTTTGAAAACCAGAAAAAAAAACATCTTGTTGATGTTATTAACATAATTGTAATATATAATTTTTAGTGTTGGATTTCAATAATAACATTATTTAAAAAGTTATTATGTTAATTTTTAATAAAAAAAAATTATTTTATTCATTACCCAGATAATAGATTTTTTAAATTTGAAAAAACAATGTCATATATTTAATCATTATCCATGAAGATCACAAATTTTTTTGACTTTTCACCTTAACAAAATAAAAAAGTGTCTAATTTGTATAGAATTTTGAATGAATGGATTAAATATGGGATAAAATCATTATCATGTTGAATAAATATCTATGGTGGATCAACATAAATATATATCAAGTCCCACCCAATTGACCATATTTAAAACTTATTATCCTTCCATACCCAAAATCTCACCAATGATCCATTATAAGCTGGTTGATCCCCTTCACTGAGAACACTCCTCTTGTAACATCATGTACATCACCTCATCCCAAACTCTACCAACCCTCCCCCTATTTTTTTCATCTCAATGTATTTCATCTAAGGATGAAACCAATAATTCACCATTGATTCATCCAGCTTCTCCCTAGAAAATATGAATTCCATGTGCACCTTTTGATAGACATGCCCAACTTATCCTCCTCACACATACAGACCTTGGATACATTTTTTTATAGTATATGTAATATTTGTTTGACCTATAATTTGTTAAAATAATTTTATTTGAGTATAGAGAGGTTCATATTTTAATCATTTTGACCCCTTTAACCCGAATAAAATATTGGGTGTGTTCAGGAAGAAAAATAAATACTAACACTACCTAATAACCTGATGGAATTATTTTTCATATGTGGGTATTTTTATTTATATGGATTATGTTATGTTGTTTATTTTAGTTGATTGACTTGGGTTTTATGTTATTTAAATTAAAATAATTAGTTTAGTATTTTTTATGTTTACCATTTGTAAACAGGTTATGTCGGGACAACCAGTTCAAAAAAATTGTGTTGTGTTCAGTTTGAGGATATATTAGTTTACCAAATATTCAAACATACACAAAATCAACCCATGGAACTAAATTTATAATAATTTTATAGTTTCAATTATAAAAAACCCCACGTTGAATCTAGTATTTACATACCAATAGATGAAACGTCTAATCGAGCAACATTAATCAGCGGATGGATGTTGGTCATAAGAAATCACTTCATGTTAATATTACACATATTCTCATATATGTTTTTTTATATCTTCTTTAATACCTCCTATATCTAACCATAGACATCTATATTTCTTTAGGTATTGTTTTATGAACCTCTCATCGATGACTTCAATGCTTCTAGTAGACTACACACACTTCCAGATGATTCATATTAAGTGAATGACGTCTCATGATCTGTTAAAAAAACATTATTTCATAGTATTTAACTTAATAAACAATATCTAAAATTATTAATTAATTCAAATATAAAATTTACATACATAATTAATCTAAAAATTGTTATATATAATCAAAAGGATGCCTTCTTATTCTTAAATAAGTGGTTTTTGGAAAATTTTCTTTTCCAAAATATAAGTGCGTTTCTTATATGAAAATAAGTATAGTTTTAGTTATTCAACAACTATAAAAGAAAAAAGTTTATACGTTACTTATTTTTTCATTGAAATTCAGAGACAATATTTTTTTTGAATCACACACCCTCATTATATGGTGATTGATAAAAAATATGTCAGTGTGTAGCTAATAATTCAAAAATAAAATTAAATCACGAAATTATAAAAAATCATACTATCATTATTCTATAAATTTCAATGTATAAAATTGTATTTTTTAATGGGTTATAAAATTCATTAATTCTTTGAGAAAGAATATAATAAATAGTTTTTATTTCCACATACACTGAAACATTATGAAAAAAACTAAATTAGAAATAAAATATAACCATGTGAATCATATTTAATCATCATTAAAATAATTTGGAAAATAAAAAAGTAAAATTTATAATAATATTTCCGAAACAAGCCAATGATCCGCCCATAAGAACCAATAACAGTACTCTAACAAGATTCCAACTACCCAATCATTTGAGATGGCATGGTTTCTCACATAATATAGCTTCAGGTACTAGATTATGCAACACTAATAAAAATGTGTATGCCTAAAATAGTAATAATAATATGATATGACAATAAAATTTATTCTTAATATGTTAATTTTAGAGCATAAAATGATTGATTTATTTGATGGTAAAAAAATAAATCATTAAGTAAATTGATATGTTTATTCAGCAGAGGGATCATAGAAAATTAATTTTTTTCCTCTTCAAATTGATGCATAAGATAAACATCATTTGGGTAGATAATTAACTTATAATGTGTTCTTGGTTATGTAAGTATTATTATCTAACACTAAATTGGATAGAAAACTTGGATCATTTTGAAAATGTACTGATCACACAATAGTGTAACTATACATGAATCCATTATATTATGATCATTCAACATATCATAAAAAATTTATATTATTCTAGAAATATAGGATGTAAAATATTAAACCTTCTAAAGATTGATTCAATAACTGTAATTAATTTTTTAGTTTCATATATAGAAGGAACACTTACAGAATTAAATTATGTAGAAATTTACGAGTGTTTTAACATTTATTACAAAATTAATAAAAAACTACCATCATATAATTATTGAGAATTTATTATCATATGATTTTAAAGAAATAAAGGAATTCGAAACTGTATAATAAAAAAGAAATAAATTTTGAAATTAAATATCTAGTAATAAATCATTAATTCTAAACTAAACTATAATTCATTAACTTGGAACAATACTTTTTTATAATAATGTAATTTTATCTTGTTAATGGTCAAAATTTAAATCAAATTCAAAATATATATATTTATTGATATCAATGTTTCAACTATTTAGTTTTCAAAAACATGGAATTCATTAAAAAACACATATAATTATAGATATTTAATATATAATTCATTATTATAATAGATAAATAATATAAAAAATTGAATATAATGCATTTTCACGTCACACATAATGGGAACCACTAATTATATATTAAATGTTACAATATTTTGAAATTCAAAAGACTAAATAAATAATAGAATTATAATCATATACAAATATAGTAACATTAGTTACTAAATAATAAATCAATCCCCTTATAGATATATGATTTAGGGTGTAATAATATTTTAAATATTCAATCTATGTTAATTAAACGTGTAAATTTTCAATGGGGATTTAATGTTATAATATAATTTATAGAATATAAAATTTTTAATTCATTTAAAATTAATTTGTGCCTATATCGAGACATACAATTGATCTGGGTCAATTTAGATTTCATTAAAGCTCTCATTTATCATCATGGGACCCTTTCCCCAATTCAATATCAATGAAAATTTTCAACCATATGTTTTCATATGTGAAAATATAAGTTCATTTGATAATGAAAAATATATTAGAATTAATGGTATTGTATTGAAGGGATCCATCACTTTTATGATGACTAGAATTTTATTTTTATATGTCAGTAAAGAAATATATAATTTAGGTATTATATTCACATTTTTATCCCAAAATTATAAATCATGTAATAAATTTCACATTATTTGACTTCTAATATGGTCCTCCAAATATTCGTCTTTTATTTGAATTATTAGGCTCTGTGAATAATTTTATTGTTCATGAATTTCCCTTTTAATAAACTCAAGGGATAATTATTTCCATATAACCATAAGAAATATTATTTGAGGACATAACCAAAAAATTAACTATAAGGTGTACCTTTAAAACTTCATTTCTAATAAATCTTGATGATTTGTAGGTATATCAAGTCTCTATAATATTGGTTCACATTATCCTAGTCCATATTAACTTTAGTTTCTCAATAGTTAGTGGTGAAAGTATCCCATTCTTTATACTGATAGAGATCAACATTCCTACAATTCCATGAAGGTAAGGCTAGAGGGAAAAAACATTTGTATGATTTATCTATGGAGTTTTAAATGGGAGAACAATTATATAATGGGAGAGGTGGAATAATCTTATTCAAAATATTGTTATTCAATATTTTGATCAAATTATCTTCCTTATAGATATATATAAATGAAAATATAAAATCACTGAAAAAAGAACAAGAATAAGAAATCTTGTTTCAATATTATTTCATTGATAAAATAATTAAAATTAAATTTAATCATTAGATACACATGATTTCAGTTTCATTGAACAATAATATTGTTGGTGAATTCTTGATAAGATGCACAAACATTGGTCATTTGAATGTGAAATGATTTTATGTCCATGACCCATTTTACACCTCATCGTTATAGTAGAAAAAGTAATGTGAAATTTAACACAAGTAAAAGAATTCTTGAGAATCAATAGATAATAATGTGTTTGGATGTGTGTTTGGTTTATCGTGATGATCCATGAGTGTAAGAAAAGTTTGAGATCACCACTGTGTGAGTGACAATGATTCGGGGTGACTGGGAAGGAGGGAGATGTGATATGATCACCATTGTGTGAGTAATTTAGATATAGGGGTTTTCTATGATGATGGGAGACATATGAGATCACCACAATTTTTGTGAAGAATACCCAGAGGTGATGAGGAAGAGGGTTGACTTGGGACGTGATAGAATCAGAACTATATATCACTTTTCAAGTAATTTATTTATTTATTTTATCGAATAATTGTTATTTATGAATAAAACTATATAATTTCATTTGTTGTTAATGGTTTTTAAAATACAGTATATTATATTATTTAATTAAACCATTTAAAAAACATGATTTATTTTTAAAAAATATAGTGTGTCTTATTCCAAATTTTTGTCAATATTTTTTTTAATATTAGTATAATTTTTTAGTAAACTATAAAACTAGTGTGATAAAAAATTACTCTTAAAAGATTTTTTAGTATGGATTTAATAAAAATAATTTATTTTTGTGTCAAAATATATTTTTAGTAATAATTAATAACAATATATTCATTTTTATTAAAAAATGGTCAATATTAATTTGATTCACATAAAGATTTAATTATTTGTAAAAATTATGATGTTATAAAAAAATTAATAAAAAAATGTATATATTGATTAGTAAAAAAATATTTGAACATGAATTTATAACCAGTAAGACATCATATGTATTTTATATTCTCATTAATACTAACAAATTTGTTTTCTATTACAAAAATAAAATTTGTGTGAGTTAAATATATTGCGTATTGGATTGAAAATTTCTTGATAGTAGTGATACATTATTTTTTCATCTAAATAGGGGAATTAGATTAAGATATTTTATAAAATAAAGGGTAATAAGGGAGGATCATATGAAAATATGTTAGTTGATTATCAAAAAGGGTTGGAATCTATGAGATGTGATTGTACTATGTTTGCATTTGTTGATGATATATATATAGTTCAAGGGGAAATTTATATATTGGCCATGTTGGTTCTACATGTAAACAACCTCTTAGGTAGGAAAGTCTTGATTCAGGTGCTTCTATTCAGTATCAATGGATGTGAAATACAATTTTAATAAGGGTGAAAAAGGGATTTATTTTGGATTATTGGACTCAAAAAGAAGTGGTTAAGCCATTGTCGGTATTTACAATGATTTATTTTTGGTATGATCATTCATACTACAACATATTTTATGGAAGCAGGTCGAAATGTCATTAAGATAATTGTTTCCAACCTTTATAAAATTTTAGAGTTGGGGGTAGTTATTAAAAATTATTCTTTGATGGTTTATCAAACTCCCCATCCCCAGTTACCCAGTGTCAGTGAATTATTACATAACATTGGCATGATCACAAAAGATCATGTCTCAAAAGACCGGTAATTTGAGTATCCTTGGAATCACTAGATACATTCATAAGTCTTACATTACATCATAACATGAAAACTACAACAACATACTCTCCATATTCCACAATCATATCCCCTGAGACTATCCCTACAGGTTAGTCATAAAATACTTCTTCACATCTTGGGAAAAATAATACATAGAAAGGGGTGATCTCAGATGCTCAGTAAGGATAACAATATAGCATAAACTTTTTTAAATGAGAATAAACAATTAAGGCAATGTATAAATAAAACAAAATCCTTTTAAACATGAACCTAAGCATAATATAGAAAAAATAATATGAAATAATTCCATTTACTTATTCACATGGATATTCTACTATTCTAATGATCACATACAATATCAATAACAACTTTCATAATGATGGAATGCATAATGCCACACTATCATAACCAAATAGTCAAGGCCATGAGCCAAGACTACAAATATGATTTTTTTCAAGGCCTTGTGCAAGGACACTAGTTTGTCTCATGAGACCTGCCAATGCATCTAGGAGCTATAGCAGGCTCCACCCGTCACTTATTAATCCCAACACTTGCCGCATATGAATAGGTTTAAACATAATAGAAACATTCATTTTAAAACTGGCATATGTAATGTCAATACAGTCTCCATAAACCATGAATGGTATAAAAATAACACATCCATAATAAAACATATCCCAAAACCATCATTAAAATTTGGATGTTTTTTATCATAATAAATCAACATCAAATAAGCTTAAAATCCATCAAAGGATGTTGACAAAAATGAAATCAAAACTGTTGGAGATAAATATCTATTTTTTGTAAAATCATTTAAAAGTAAACTAATTATAAAATAAAAGATTTACATTCAAAATATTCTTATAAGATTTTAATGGTAGCATCGACGATTTTATAATGGTGGAAAATAGCCTCACCTGCCGTATATGTTAAAAACACATTCTTACATTAATTTTGTCGAAAAGGTAAAAAGGACCTTGTTTGGAAAATGATGGAAATATTCCTTTATAAACATCTTATAAAAAGTCAAAAAGGGTATAAATGACTTTAACCCATAGTCTATAAAATTTTAAGAAATATTTGAAATAAATTTTTAAGAGACATGGATTTGGATGATAAATAGGTCCCAATAGATTATTACATATAAACAACTTCGGATAATGAAGAGATTGTGAAATAAACCCTTCCCTTTTACTTTTCCTTGTTTGAGGGTAGTTTAACCTCCTGTATAATGGTGAAATAGATGTTATTAAATTATAAAAAAATCATATACTTTAGTATGATATCATATATGATCTTTTAACATTGCTTTGTTAATAATATCATGGTATTATCGTCGTTTGAGATGCTAACATACTCGTTTTCTTTTATATGATTTTTACATAAGTCTTTTTTGTTAGGGATAGGTTGTATATTATTCATATACAGAATTATATCGAGTCCCTAAACATTATTTTTAATCATCAAATGAGAATTATACTTGAATGGATACGATGGGGAATGAATCTCATCGCGTTCGTGGAGACGGTAGTCCGTATGTATGCACGAGCGACAATATCAATATTTTGATATGAAAATAATATATAATTGGATTTTATATCATATATACAGAATCATTATAATTTTATATTTATTATTTAATTCAATTACACATCATTATCATACGCTTCCAAATAATAATGTTTTGAATAACAATGACACCACGACGTGGAGACGGTAAGTCGTACGTATGCACGTATGGTGACATGTCATTCAAAGGATGGATAGAAAATAGAATATGGTTTTACCATTTTTATAATAACATAAAATTATATAGAATGTAATGGAGTTATTATTTTAGAATTGAAATATCAAAAAATAATATGTTGAAGAAGAAAGGAGCATAAAAGATGGTGGTGAAAACATTACCTCATTTTTGGGTTCTTCCTTTTGATTTGATCAAAAGGGATCATTAGGATTGCTTTATGATCAACATAAGGCCTCTAAGATGGACTGAGGGATGTTTATAGAATATTTGGGAAGGTTTTGGCTGTGGAAAAAGGATTTTAAGGTATTCATTTGAGAGAAGGGGTAGGTCCCTTTTATAAGAGGGGTGAGGGGAACCTTAAGAAAAACTTCAAATATTAATTTATAATAAATTCATATTTGTTTTATAATGGCTCCAGTGTGACTTATTTCAAGGATACAGTGGGGATGAGTCTAAAGACTTTCAACCAATAGATTTTATAAAGGTTATGGTCACTATATTAACTTTATCATTTATATTTAACTCATAGTTAAATAGTTTGACATTTATCATGTCTCTTTTTCTTTTTATATTATATGGTTAATAAACATACTATATACTTCCAAGAGAAACCCAATAGGTTCATTAATGATACATCTATCATTATATAAGTCCTTTTTCCGATCCTTATATTTTTATGAATATAATATGAATTAATAATATAATATTTGTTTTAAAAACTCTTTTATGTCAATTTTGACATTATTTGGTATTTTGTTTTTTATAAATTCATAACAACATTATTACTTCAAAAACAATTCATCTAACCAACCCAATTATGTTATATTAAACTATAAAATTAGTGTAATTCATAAAAAGTCTCAAATTACATTTATTTTGATTTTTATAATATGAATTATTTTAAAATATCATTAATTAGGTGAATACTACATCACCATTGTGTCATAAATATAATAAATTATATAATGTCTAAAATTTATAAATAAAATATAATAGTTTAGTAAATATTTTTAGATTTATAATGAATATTTATAATTGAATTTATCTTATGTATAACCCTATATTAAAAATGTTTTATTTATTTAGCATTAATTTTATCTCTTTTAACTCTTCATTGAATTAAATAAAAATAAATGTCCTAATCTAATCCAAGTGGACCAAAGAGGATACTATTTTATTCCTAATGTTATTTTTGGTAGAATTATACTAATCCAATAGAATTACGACATGTGATAGGTTAATAATAATATCATTTTTACCCTTAATTACCCTATTTACTTTTAACCGTGGTAAACCAATGTAAAAAGTTACAATTCACCAAATATTATTTTTATCTTATTTAACCACATTTTACTCCTTGATATTAATCGTGTCTCTATTAGTTTTGAAGTTCCACTCAGAGAAGCAGTAAAATTATGTTTTATGAAAATTTTTAAATTCTCATAGGAGATGGGTAAAAGACAGTGAAAAGTTCAATAAAGTTTTTATATATCTAAAATTATTACAAACTGACTACAATTAATTACATTGAACTTATATAGGTATTATGTATCAATTTTTACATAAATTAAATTTAAATAATATAAATAATTATTTAAATAAAATTTTGGTTTTAAACTATAACTCAGTGTTTTTAACTATTCATACAAAATTTAATGTTTTCTGAAAAATACCAAAAAATAACACTAAGTTAATTTAGATATTCCGAATCCAAAAAAGAAGTCCATTTTGAAAGTTAAAATTTATAAGAATTCAAAAAGTGGGTATTACTATTCATAACGGCTAGTTTGATTGGTTATGGTTTGTGTTAGAACTCGAAGATGCGTAGAACACACACTACTGTATTATTCAAAGTGAAACGTATCGTGGAAGCTTGGGGTGTTACATTCTCCCCTCCTTCAAATAATTTCATCCTTGAAATTACGAGAATATTACTGCATAAAAGGACTTGGGTGGTTCTTCATCATAAGTTCCTCAGGTCCCCCCGTTGCCTCTTCCATCTTATGGTTTCTCCATAGAACTTTTACCAGACGAGTCATCCGGTTTCTCAACACTTGTTCTCTGATATCAAGAGTCCTGATGAGCTCTTCGCAATAGGATAGATCATGTTCCAGTTCTACTTCTTCATAGATGAGTAAATGCGTTGGTTCAGTCATGTATTTTTTCAATAGTGATAGGTGGAACACAACGTGAACTTGGGAGAGATTTGGCGGCATTGCCAATTGGTAAGATACAACCCCGATTCATTATAGAATTTAGAAAGGTCCTATGTACCTGGGACTCAATTTTCATTTCTTACTGAAAATAATAACACCCTTCCATGGAGATACCTTCAAGAATACATGAAATCTTACTTGAAATTCCCTATCTTTCCTTCGGTTATCGGCATAGCTCTTCTTCATACAATAAGATGCTTTGATGTGGGTTTGGAGTACCTTCACCTTGTCCATAGTTTCATCCACAATTTCTGGGCCTATGAGTTTTCATTCACCAACATCATCCCAACATGTTGGTGTGGGACAACTCTTTCTGTATAACACTTCATATGGTTCCATCTGAATACTTTAATGGACGCTATTGTTATTGGAAAATTCTACCCGAGGTAAATATTTATCCCACATAACTTGAAAATCAAGTGAGCATGATCTCAACATGACTTCTATGGTTTGAATAGTTTGTTCTAATTGTCCATCTATTTTAGGGTGGAAGGCAGTGCTCAAACGAAGACCAGTATCCAAGGCCTTCTGGAGTCTCTTCCAGAATCATGATGTTAAATAGGGATCATGATCAAAAAACAATCGATTGTGGTACTCTGTGAAGTCTCACAACTTCATTAATATATAGTCTTACTAGATGTTCAAGTGGTAGATCTTCCCTTATAGCAAGAAAATGCGCTAACTTGGTAAGACGATCAACAATGACCCATTTTGCATCATTCCATCTAGGAGTGTTTGGTAGTCCCATGACAAAGTCCATCATAATATTATCCTATTTACCCTCCGGTATAGGAACAGGTTGCATGACTCATCCAGGATATTTCCTTCCAACATTTACTTATTGACAAACCATACATCCTGATACAAAATCCACAATCTCCCTTTTCATGTTGTCCCACCAAAAATGTTCCTTCAAATCTATATACATTTTGGTACTCCCAGGGTGAATAGAGAAATTGGAACTATGAGCATCATCTAACAATTCCCTTTTTAAATCAGGTATATCAGGAACACAAAGTCTCTTCCCAAATTTCAAAATTCCATCTTCATACACAAATTCACTCAATCTCCCATCATTCACAGCTTTAATATTCTTCTTAAACTCTTCATCATTGGTCTAAGAACACTTTATCCTTTCTAGTACTGATGGTTTGGAAGCCATTTGAAAATGTATTGTGGTTTGACCTTCCATGGAGATTCCAATATCCATCATTACTAGATCCATGTATATAGGATCCTTTTCAACTCTCATATTGTTCAAAACTCCATGATTCTTTCTTCTCAAAGCATCTTACACCTTATTTGCCTTCCCTGGGTGGTAGTGTATCGTGCAATCATAATCCTTGAGTACTTCAAGCCATCTCCTTTGCCTCATGTTGAGTTCATTCTATGAGAAAATATACTTCAAACTCTTGTGATCAGTATATATCTCACATTTTTTTCCATAGAGATAATGTATTAATATCTTCAAAGTAAATATTACAGCACATAATTCAAGATCATGATTAGGATTGTTTTTTTCATTAATTATCAGCTGTCGTGATGCATAAGAAATAACTCTATAATTCTGCATAAGGACACAACCAAGCCCTTTTTAGGATGCATCACTATAAATAACGAAGCCATCATACCCTGATGGTAGAGTCAATATAGGATCATTGACTAATCATTTATTCAGTTCTTGAAAACATTCTTCACACTCTTTGGTCTAAACAAATTTAACCCATTTACGTGTGAGCTTTATTAATGGGTTAGCCAACTGGGCAAAATTCTGGACGAAACCCCTATAATAACCTGTTGAAACAATAAAACTGCATACCTCTGTTATACTCATTGGTGCAAGACATTCTTGGATTCCATTTGTCTTAGATGAATAAACATAGATTCCATCCTTAGAGACAATACGGCCAAGAAAAGAGATCTCCTAAAGCCAGAGTTCAAACTTTCTAAACTTCCAATATAATTCATTACTTCTAAGAGTCTTTGAGATAATGCGCAAGTGATTTTCATGATCTTCGTATCTTTATGAGTATACAAAGATATCATAAATAAATAACACTAAAAAATTATCAACATATTCCTTGAAAACTCTATTCGTTAGATCATTGAATACAGAGGGTGCATTAGTCAATGAAAATGGAATTATTGTAAACTCGTAATGCCTGTACCTGGTACGAAATTCCGTCTTCGGAATGTCTTCCTACTTCACACACAACTGATGGTATCCAAATCGAAGGTAAATATTTGAAAAGTATTGAGCTCCATGTAGTTTCTGAAATAAATAATCAATGCGAGTAGGGGATACTTGTCCGTTATTGTTATAGCATTGATTTCCCTGTAGTTGACACATATACTCATATATCAGTATTTCTTCTTAACAAAAAGAACTAGGGATCCTATGGAGAAACACTAGGGAGGAAAAATCCCTTATTACAAAACTCCTCTAGTTGTTTCTTTAGTTCAACTAATTCCACAGTGGTCATTATATAAGAGGTCTTCGATATAGGCCTTGAACTATGAATAAAATCAATGGAAAACTCAATTTCTCATTCTGGAAGATGTCCAGGTAAATATCCCAGAAAGACATATACATATTTTTTCAAATAGGTACATCCTCAATTTGAAAATTTCTTTCCTCACCAATAGTTATTTCATTCTCATCCTCCCTGATAATTGAATTTAGTTGATCTACTGGGGGTGCATCTAGATAAGAATCATGTGGAGATGATTCTGCTCTAAAGATAAGGTGTTCTTTATCATTGTCATCAAAAAATATAACCTCTTTCTTCTTACAATAAATCTTCAAATCATGGTCTAAAATCCAATCCATACCAAGGATTATATCAAATTCAATCATGGGTATGATGATGATATCAGCAGATAAAGAACATTTATGTGCTCTAATGGGGACTGATTCACAAACTGTTATTGCAATGATACTTCCATTAGGAGTTTTTACTAATAACTCCCTTGTTAAATAAAATTGGAAATATATAATTTTCATACCAGTCTATGATGATATGAAACAATTCTATGATCCAAAATCAAATTATTCATTTTCCAAACATGAGGAATCCATTAAATTACATGCCACCATGACTTTCGGAGCTTCTACATTAGCAGTAGAGATTGCATAAGCTTGGCCTTGATCCATTGGCCTTTTCTGATGTAAGTTCCCCTGACGCTTAGGAAATTCATTTGCATAATGTCCCATATTCATTATATTATAGCATTGAACATCGGTAGCTTCTTACTTCCCCTTGCAATCATTAGCTTAGTGGCCTTTTTCACCACATTTGTAACAAACTCTCATTCCCTTCCAGCAAGTACCAGGGTGTTTCTTCCCATATTTACTACTAGATTGATATTCATATTTTCCCTTCATCCACTTATCTCCATTCCCAGAGTGATCGGAAGATCTCTTCTTCTCTTGCTTTTCTTAAAAGTCATAAGGCATAGAAAATTCCTTTTTCTGTCTTGATATCACATGAGACAATATCGTCTTACAACGCGAAGGATTGTGAGAAAAATTCTCGACAGAGAAATGGTTTAACCCATCAAATAAACGATCAATCATATTCCTTGGGTTATGTATATAATATGTTGCATGCCTCTCTATCCTTGTAATGTTGGCCTTATACTTAGCGACATTCTAATCCTCCTTTTGTCTCAGACTCAGAAATTGCCTTTCTATATCTGCCTGATGGTCATGAGGAAAGTATTTTTCTAAGAAAATCAATTTAAACTCCCTCCATTCCATATATGATACTTCATATTGATCCTTTATGTTTTGATTCATTGACCACCATTGATCAGCATCTCTAGTATGGCGGTAAACAGCCGTGATAAATTTTACCCTTCCGCTACTCCCCAAAGCATGGAATGTTTTTTCTAAGAAATTTATCCATTTCATAGACACTAATGGATGTGTAATCCAATTGAATGTCGGTGGTTGTTTCCTCACGAAGATATCAAACATTTATCCTCCATGTTGTGGATCAGGGTGCTCTACACGGGTAAGGTTATTATTCATAAGGTGTGTGAGTTGTCCCAATATGGTGATAAGGTTATCAGCACCAGTTGTATCACCAGCTCCACTATAATTATCTTGAGCTGGAGGGAAATCTCTACATGGAGTGCATTCATTGGTACGGTTTCCATTCCTTCCACTAGATGGCATTTCTAAACAATGGCATAAACTAGATCAGTTTATGAATCGAAATACATAATTCCAAACTCATAAAACCCTTAACATAAATTTAATAGTTTGTGGATATAAATCATAATAAAAAAAATGTATTTTTTGAAGAAGTATATACTCATAAACACTTCATAATGGTTTGTAAAGAAAATGATAATAATTCTAAGCATATCCCCCAGGAGTGTGGTAACCAAGAGTGCAGCAAGGCCCGTTGTCATGCACCAGTTCCCGTTCGAGTCTAGATCAAAGTGGTTCTTTTTGGGTTTTACCCCTAGGTACATCTGTTCCAGAGCAACCTCTACCTACTCGTATCCAAAAAGGGATGTATTTCTTGGAAAACCCACAAAATATCAACAATACCAAAATTCTAGGAAGTTCTTCTATACTAATCCTCAAAGTCCATCTTAGGTCTACGTTCTCTAATCAGAGTTTATCTAAATCTAGATTCCATGGTTTGTACTAATCTTCCTCTGATACCAACTATAACACCCCAACCCCTGTTACTCAGAGTCAGTGCATTATTACATAACATTGGCATGATCACAAAATATCAAGTCTCAAAATACTGATTAATTTAGTTTCCATGTAATCACTAGAAACATTCATAAGACTTACATTACATCATAGAATGAAAACTACAACAACATAGTATCCATAGTCCACACTCATATCCCCTTAGTCTATCCCTAAAGGGAAGTCATAAAATACTTCTCCACATCCTAGGAAAAATAATACATAGAAAGGGGTGAGCTCAGATGCTCAGTAAGGATAACAACATTGCAGAATCTTTCACAAATAAGCATAAACATTTAAGGCAATGTATACCTAAAACAAAAGTCTTTTAAACTTTAACTTCAGCATAATATGGAAAAAAATAAAATGAAATAATGCCATTTACTTATTCACATGGATATTCTAATAGTCAAATAATCACATTCAATATCAATAACCACTTTCATATTGATGGAATGCATAATACAATATTATCATAACCACATAGTCAAGGCCTTGTGCCAAGACTACAAATAAGATTTTATCAAGGCCTTGTGCCATGAAACTAGTTTTTCTCATGAGACATGTCGATGCATCAAGAAGCTATAGCGGGCCCCACCCGTCACTTATTAAGCCAAATTCCTTCCTCATATGAATATATTTAAACATAACATAAACATTCGTATTAAAATTTTCATAGGAAATGTCAATAATTTCTCCATAAACCATGAATGAAATAAAAATAACACATCCACAGTCAAACATATCACAAAACCTCCAATAAAATATGGATGTTTTGTATCACAATAAATCAACTTCAAATAAGCCTAAAATCCATCAATGGATGTTGACATAAATGAAATCAAAACTATTTGAGAGAAATATCTCTTTTTTTGAAATCATTTAAATGTAAAATTATTATAAAATAAATCATTTACTTTGAATATTTTCTTACAAGATTGTAAGGGAAGCTTCGATAATTTTATTACTGTGGAAAATAGCTTCACCCGTCGTATAAGTTAAAAAAAACATCCATACCTTAATTCAGTCAAAAAGGTTAAAAAGGACCTTGTTTGGAAAAAATAGAAAGATTCCTTTATAAAAATATTATAAAATTCAACAAGGGTATAAATTACATTAACCCATAGTCTATAAAATAGAAATAATGATTTGAAATTCATTTTTAAGAAACATGGATGTAGATAATAAATTGGCCCAAGTAGGTAATTACGTATAAACAACCTCGGATAATGAAGTGATTGTGAAATAAACCCTTACCTTGTACTTTTCCTTGATTGAGGGTAGTTTAACCTCATGTATAATTGTAAAATAATTGTTATTAAATTATACAATAATTATATACATTAATATGATATCATATATGTTCTTTTACTATTGCTTTGTTAATAATATCTTAGTATTATCATCGTTTCCGGTATTAACTTACTCGTTTTCTTTTATATGTTTTGTTACATAAGCCGTGGTTTTTATGGATAGGTTGTATCATATTCTTATCCAGAAATATATCAATTCTGTAAAACATTATTTTTAATCATAAAATGAGAATTAGACTTGAATGGATACGATCGGGAGTGAATCTCATCGTGTTCTTGGAGATGGTAGTCCGTACGTACGCACAAGCGACAATATCATTTTTTTGATATTAAAATAATATATAATTGGATGTTATATCATATATAAAGAATCATAATAATGTTATATTCATCATTTAATTCAATTACACATCATTATCATAACCATCCAATAAATATTGTTTTTAATTATAATTACCCCACGACGTGGAGACGGTAAGCCTTACGTATGCACGTATAGTGACATGTCATTCAAATAATGGATAGAATATTGAATATGGTTGTACCATATTTATAATAAAATCACAGTATATATATGATCCTGGAGTTATTATTATATAATGGAAATAACAATGAAAGAATAAGTTGATGAAGAAAGGAACTTGGAAGAGGGTTGTGAAAACATTAACTCTTCTTCGGGTTCTTTCTTTTGATTTGATCAAAAGGGATACATAGGTTTCCTTTATGAACAATATAAGGACTCTAGGTTTGAGTGAGTGAAGTTAATAGAATATTTGGGTAGGGGTTGGCCGATACAAAAATCTTTGAAGATATGAATTTGAGTGAAGGGTGAGTGCCCTTTTATAAGAGGGGTAAGGGGCACCTTAGTAAAAACTTAAAATATTATTTTATAATAAATTAATATTCGGTTTATAATGGCTCCATAGTGACTTATTTAGATGATAAGGTGAGTATGGGTCATAATCCTTTCAATCAATAGATTTTAGACTGGTTTGGCTCACTATATTAAACTTATCATTTATATTTAACTCTTAGTTAAATAGTTTGATATTTACCATGTCTCTTTGTATTTTTATATTATATGGTTAATAAACATACTATATACTTCCAAAAGAATCCCAAGTGGTTCATTAATGATACAAATATCATTATATAAGTCCTCTTGCTGATCCTTAGACTTCTATAAAAGGAATATGAATTAATAATATAATATTTGTTTTAAAAACACTTTTATGTCAGTTTTGACACTATTTGGTATTTTGTTTTATTCTAAATTCCTAAAAGAATTATTAAATGTAAAAAAAATCATATAACCAACCCTAATATGTTATAGTAACCTATAAAATTAGTGTAATTCAAAAAACGACTCAAATTACATTTATTTTTATATTTTGAATATCAATTAATTTAATATTTCATTAATTAGGTAATTACTGCATCACCATTGTGTCATAAATAAGTTAAACTATTTAATGTCTAAAAATTAAAAATATAATATAATTATGTAGGAAATTTTATTATATTTCCAATTAATATTTATAATCGAATTTTGATATGTATAACCCTATATTAAAAATGTTTTTGTTATTTAACTTTGATTTTATCTCTTTTAACTCTTCTTTGAATTAAATAATAATAAATGTACTAATTTAATCCAAGTGGACCAAAGAGGTTCATATTTTATTCCTAAGGTTGTTTTTTGTCGAATTATACTTATCCAATAGAATTTGTACATGTGTTCGAGAAATAATAATATCATTTTTACCCTTAATTACCCTGTCTACTTTTAACCGTGGTAAATTAAAGTAAAATGTTATTATTCACCAAAAAATATTTTTATCATATATAAACACATTTTACTCCTTGATATTAATTGTGTCTCTTGGATTTTATATATTCCCTCATGGAAGTGGTAAAATTATTTTTTATGTGAATTTTCAAATTCTCCTAGGAGATGGGTAAATGACGGTAAAAAGTTCAATAAATTTTTTATATATCAAAAAATTTCATAAACTTAAATCAATGAATTAAATTGAACATATATAGGTATTAGGTATCTATTTTGGCCTAAAATAAATTTAAATTAAATAAATTATTATTTAAATAAAATTTTGGTTTTAAACTATAACTTAGTGTTTTTCACTATTCGTCAAAAATTTAATGTTTTTATAAAAATACAAAAAATTCACCACAATGTAATTTCGATATTCCCAATCCAAAAATGAAGTCCATTTTGAATGATAAAATTTTTAAAATTTCAAAAATTGGGTATTACTATTCATAATGGCTGGTTTGATTGGTTGTGATGTGTGTTAAAACTCGAAGTTGCGTACAACATACACTACTGTATTATTCCAAGAGAAGCATATTGTGGAAGCTTGGGGTGTTACATTCTCCACTTCTTTAAATAACATCATCCTTGAAATTTCTGGAATATTACTGCATAAAAAGACTCGGGTGGTTCTTCATTATAAGTTCCTCGGGTTCCCACGTTGCATATTTCATCTTATGGTTTCTCCATAGAACTTTTACCAGACGAGTCGTCCGGTTTCTAAACACTTGTTCTCTGGTATCATGAATCCTAATAGACTCTTTCCAAAAAGATAGATCAAGTTCCAGTTCTACTTTCTCATTGGTGTGTACATGTGTTGTGTCAGGCATGTATTTTCTGAATAGTGATACGAGGAACAAATCAGGAACTTGAGAGAGATTTGGTGGCATTGCCAAACGGTATGCTACAACCCCAATTTGTTATAGAATTTCGAAATGTCATATGTACATGGGACTCTATTTTCCCTTCTTACTGAAACATATAACACCCTTCCATGGAGATACCTTCAAGAAAACAAGATTTTATAACATAAATTCCAAATCCTTCCTTCCGTTCTCGGCATTGCTCTTATGCATACATTGAGGTACTTTGATGTGGGTTTGGATTACCTTCACCTTTTCCATAGTTTCCTCCAAAATTTATTGGCCTACGAGTTTTCATTCACCAACATCATCCCAACAGGTTGTTGTGCGAAATCTATTTCCATATAACGGTTCATATTGTGCCATACGAATACTTGAATGGAAGCTATTGTTATTGGAAAATTCTACCAGCGGTAAATATTGACCCCACATACCTTGAATGTCACATGAGCATGATCTCAACATGTCTTGTAAGGTTTGAATAGTCCATTCTGATTGTCCATCTATTTGATGGTGGTAGGCAGTGCTCGAACGAAGTTTAGTATCCAAGGCCTTCTGAATATACTTCCATAATCATGAAGTTTAACGGGGATGATTATCAGAATCAATCGATAGTGGTACTCCATTAAGTCTCACAACTTCATCAATATATAGTCTCACTAGACGTTCAAGTGGTGGATCTTCTCTTATAGTAAGAAAATGTGGTGAATTGGTAAGACGATCAAAAATTACCCATATTTCATCGTTCCTTCTTGGAGTCTTTGGTAATCACATGACAAAGTCCATCTTAATATTATCCCATTTCCACTTCGGTATAGGAAGAGGATGCATGAATCCTCTGGGCGGTAGCCTTACAGATTTCACTTGTTGACAAACCATACATCTGGACACTAAATCAGCAATCTCCCTCTTCATCTTGTCCCACCAAAAATGATCCTTCAAATCTATATACATTTTTTTTCTCCCAGGGTGTATAGAAAAATTGTAATTATGATAATCATCTAACAATTCCCTTTTTAAATCAGTTATATTGGGAAAACAATGTCTCATCCCAAATTTCAGAAATCCATCTTCATACCCAAAGTCGCTCAATCTCCCATCATTCACAGCATTAATCTTCTTTTTAATCTCTTAATCATTGGCCTGAGAACTCTTAATCCTTTCTATTAAAGATGGATTGGAAAACATTTGAAAAAGTATTGAGGTTTAAACATCCATGGTGATTCCCATATCCATCATTAATAGATCTATGTATATAGGATCCTTGTCAACCCTTATCTTGTTCAAAACTTCATGATTATTTCTTCTCAAATAATCTGCCACCTTATTTTCCTTCCCTGGGTGGTAGTGTATCATGAAATCATAATCCTTGAGTAGTTCAAGCCATCTCCTTTGCCTCATGTTGAGTTCTTTATGTGAGAAAATATACATCAAACTCTTGTGATCGGTATATATCTCACATTTTTCACCATAGAGATAATGTCTCCATATCTTCAAAGAAAATATTACAGCATCTAACTCAAGATCATGAGTAGGATAGTTTTTTTCATTAATTTTCAGCTGTCGTGATGCATAGGCAATAACTCTATCATTCTGGATAAAGACACAACCAATTACTTTCTATGATGCATACATATAAATAAAAAACCCATCATTCCATGATAGTAGAGTCAATATAGGATCATTGACTAATATTATTCTCAGTTCTTCAAAAAATTATTCACACTCTTTTGTCCAAAAAAATTTAACCCCTTTACGTGTGAGCTTCATTAATGGGTTAGGGTATGAAGCATAATTCTGGATGAAACGCAGATAATAACCTACAAAACCAATAAAACTGTGTACCTAGGTTATACACGTTGGTGCTGGCCATTCTTGGATTGCCTTGGTCTTAAAAAGATCAACATAGATTCCATCCTTAGAGACAATACGGCCAAGAAAAGAGATCTCCTGAATCCATAATTCACACTTGCTAAACTTCCCATATAATTTATGTCTTCTAAGAGTCTTCAGGATAATGCTCAAGTGATTTTCATGATTCACGTAGCTTTTGGAGTATACCAAGATATCATCAATAAATACCAGTACAAAATCATCTACATAGTCCTTGAAAACTCTGTCCATTAGATCCATGAATACAGAGGGTTCATTAGTCAATTCAAAAGGCATTACTGTAAACTCACAATAACTGTACCTGATCGAAATGATGTCTTCAGAATGTCTTCCTTCTTCACACACAACTGATGGTATCCAGATTGAAGTTCAATCATTGAAAATTATTTAGATCAATGAAGTTTTTCAAATAAATCATCAATGAGATGTAGGGGATACTTTATCATTACTGTTATAGCATTCATTTCCCTGTGGTTGATACATAACCTCATATATCCATCTTTCTTCTTAACAAAAAGGACAGGGGCTCCCCTGGGAAAAACACTAGGGGGAATAAATCCTTTATTACTCATTTCCTTTAGTTGTTTCTTTAGTTTTACTAATTCCACATTGTCCATTCTATAAGGGGTCATCGATATAGTCCTTGAACAAGGAATTAAATAAATGGAAAACTCAATTTCTCATTATGGAAGATGTCCAGGTAAATATTCAGGAAACACATCTACATATTCATTCACTATAGGTACATCCTCTATTTGAACATTCCTTTACTCCCCCATAGTTATTTCATTATATTCCTCCTCAATAATTGAATTTAGTTTAGCTACTGGGGGTGGATCAAGATAAGAATCAAGTGGTGACGATTCTGCTATAAAGATAAGGTGTTCTTTATCATCATCATCAAAAATTGTAACCTCTTTCATCCTACAATAAATCATCGCATCATGGTCCGAAATCCAATACATACTAAGGATTATATCAATTTCAATCATGGGTATGATGATGAGATCAGAAGATAATGAATATTTATGTTCACTAATGAGGACAAATTCAAAAAACATTGTTGCAATTATACTTCCCTTATGAGTTTTTATTGACAACTCCCTTGTCAAATAAAATTGACAACTCCCTTGTTAAATAAAATTGAAAATATATAATTTTCTTAGAAATCTAGGTAGATATGGAACAATTCAATGATCCAGAATCAAATAAAGCATTTTCTATACTTGAGGAAACCATTAAATTACCTTCCACCACTTCTTTTGGAGCTTCTACCTCAACTGTAGTGATAACATAAGCTTGACCATGATCCCCTGTCCTTTTCTAAGGTAAGTCCCCCTAATAATTAGGAAATTAATTGGCATAATGTCTCACCTACCTGCAATTGTAGCATTTAAAATCGATAGCTTCTTTCTACCCCTTACAATCAAAAGCTTGGTGGCCTTTTTCACCACACTTATAATAGACTCCAATTCCCTTCAAGAAAGTACCAGGGTGTTTCTTCCCACATTTACTGCAGGATGGATATTCAACTATTCCCTTCTTCCAATTATCTCCATTCCCAATGTGATCGGCCGATCTCTTCTTCTCTTGCTTTGAATTAAATTCATAAGACCTAGAGAATTCCTTTTTTGTCTTGATAGCACATGAGACAATATCATCTTACAACAAGAAGGATCGTGAGACTAATTCTCGATGGGGAAATAATTTTAACCCATTAAAGAAATGATCAATCTTACTGCTTGGGTTACGTATATAATCTGCTGCATGCCTCACTAACCTTGTAAAGTTAACCTCATACTTTCCGACATTCTCATTCTCCTTTTATCTCAGACTCATAAATTACCTTTCCATATATGATCGATGGTCACGAGATATGTAATTTTCGAAGAAAATCTCTTTAAACTCCCTTAATTCCATATTTGATACTTCATCTTTATCCTTTGTGTTTTGAATCAATGACAACCATTGATCGACATCTCTAGTAAGGCGGTAAACTGGCATGAAAACTTTTTCCGCTTCGCTACTCCCCAAAGCATGGAATATTATCTCTAAGGAATTTATCCATTTTTCATCCACTAATGGATTTGTTCTCCCATTTAATGTCGTTAGATGTGGCCTCATGAAGCGATCTATCATTGATCCTCCATGATGCGGATCAGGGTGCTTTATATGGGTAAGGTAATTATTCATAACCAGAGTGAGTTTTCCCAGTATGGTGATAAGTTGATCAGCACTGGTTGTATCAGCAGCTCCACTATAATAATCTTGAGGAGGAGGGAAATCCCTACATGGAGTATATTCATTGGTACAGTTTCCATTCCATCCACTAGGCACCATTTCTTAACATTGGCATAAACTGGATCAGCTTATGAATCAAAATACATAATTCCAAACATGTAAAACACTTAACATAAATTGAAAAGTTTTTAAATATAATCCATAATCATAAAAATGTTTTATTTGAGGAATTATATACTCATAAACCCTTCATAATGGTTTTTATAGAAAATGAGAATTATCCTATGCATATCCCCTGGGAGTGTCGTAACCAAGAGTGTAGCAAGGCCCATTGTCATGCACTAGTTCCCGTTTGAGTCTAGCTTAAAGCGGTGTTTTCGAGTTTTAACCATTGGTACATCTTTACCAATGCTGCCCTACCTGCTCATATCCAGACAAGAATGTATTTCTTGGAAAACTCATAAAATCTCTACAATACCAAAATTCTAGGATGTTATTCGATACTAATCCTCAATGTACATCTTAGGTCTATGTGCTCTAATCAGAGTTTATCTAAATCTAGATTCCAATGTTTGGACTTAACTTCCTATGATACCAACTGTAACGCCCCGACCTCCAGTTATCCAGAGTCAGTGCATTTTTACATAACATTGGCATGATCACAAAAGATCAAGTCTTGAAAGTCCGACTAGTTTAGTAGCCTAGGAATCATTTCATAAATTCATAAGTATTACATTACATCATAAAATGAAAACTACAAAAATATCATCTCCATGTTCCAAACTCATATCCACTTAGACTATCCCTATAGGTCAGTTATAAAATACTTCTTCACATATTTGAAAAAATAATACATATGAAAGGGTGAGCTCAGATGCTCAGCAAGGATAACAATATAGCGGAAACTTTCATAAATAAGCATAAACATTTAAGGCAATGTATAACTAAAACAAATGCCTTTTAAAAATGAAATTCATCATAATATAGAAAAAATAAAATGTAATAATGCCTTTTACTTATTCACATGGATATTCTACTAGTCGAATAATAACATTCAATATCAATAACAAATTTCATAATGATGGAATGCATAATTCCATACTATCATACCACATAGTCAAGGCCTTATGCCAAGACAACAAATAAGATTTTCTTAAATCCTTGTGCCAAGACACTAGATTGTCTCATGAGATCTTCTGATGCATCGAGGAGCTCTAGCGGGCTCTACCCATCACTTATTAAGTCCAATGCATTACTCATATGAGTAGGTTTAAACAAAACACAAACATTCATATTAAAACATTCATACAAAATGTCAAATCTTTCTCCATACACCATGAATGGTATAAAAATAACACATCGACAGTCAAACATGTAAAAAACCTTAAATACAATATGAATGTTTTGTATCATAATATTCAAATAAGATTAAAATCCATCAACGGATGTTGATATAAATGATATCAAAACTATTTGAGAGAAATATCTCTTTTTTTTTAAATCATTTAAAAGTCAAATAGTTATTAAATAAATGATTTACTTGGAAAATATTATTATATTATTGTAAGGGAAGATTTTATGATTTTATAATGTTGGAAGATATCTGCACTCGTCATATATATTAAAAAAACATTATTACCTTAATTTTTTCGAAAAGGTTAAAAAAAGACCTTGTTTGGAAAATGACGGAAAGATTCCTTAATAAACATCCTATAACAAGTCATAAAGGGTATAAAGGAATTTAACCCATAGTCTATAAAATATTAAAAATGATTTGAAATACATTTTTAAGAAACATGGATGTGGATGATAAAGAGGTCCAAGTAGATAATTACGTATAAACAACCTCGGATAATGAAGAGATTGTGAAATAAACCCATAACTTGTACTTTTCCTTGGTTGAGGGTAGTTTAACCTCTTGTATAATGGCGAAATAGTTTTTATTAAATTATGCATGAATCATATACATTAATATGATATCATATATTTTCTTTTAAAATTTATTTGTTAATGATATATTAGTATTATCGTCATTTCGGGTGTAAACTTACACGTTTTATTTTATATGTTTTGTTACATAAGCCATGTTTGTTTTGGATAGATTGTATCTTATTCATATCTAGAATGATATCAAGTCCTTAAACATTATTTTTAATCATCAAATAAAAATTAGACTTGAATGGATACGATGGGAAATGAATCTCATCGCGTTCGTGGAGACGGTAGTCCGTATGTACGCACGAGCGACAATATCATTCTTTTGAAATTAAAATAACATATAATTGGATGGTATATCATATATACAGAATCATTATAATGTTATATATATTATATACTTCAATTAAACATCATTATCATACCCATCCAAATAATAATGTTTTGAATAACAATTACACCCCGACGTGGAGATGGTAAGCCGTACATACGCATGTATGGTGACATGTCATTCAAATGATGGATATGATACTGAATATGGTTGTACCATATTTATAATCACATCATAGTATATAGAATATATAATATTTATTATTTTAGAATGTAAATAATAAAAAAATTGATGTTTTAAATGATAGAAACTTGAAAGAGGGTGGTGAAAACATTAACTTTTCTTCGGGTTCTACCTTTTGATTTGATCAAAAGTGCTCTTTAGGTTGGCTTTCTAATCAATCTATGTCACGAACCGTCCTCGGGGCCCGTGTCGTGACTACCCCAAGCCCGACATCCATAGTCCAGGGGCTGGCGACTACCACCAAGGCGTATATCCCGGAAAAAGGGAAGGCATTGCCTTTGTAAAGTAAACAAGTACCATAGAGTAAGCAAGCAGAAAAAGTAAGCACTAATTAAAAGCTGGTACAAGAGTGAAGTGTGGAAAAGTAAGTGGGCCAGAATAAAACCCAAACTGAAAGTAAAGTATAACTCGAAAGGGAAAACAGTGACAGAAAAGTAAAGCTGCAACGCTGAGCTTCCCACTGGAAATCACACCTGAAGGGTGGGTACAGATATCTCCACTGCTCCTCGGGTCCCGTCGTCCGCTTCGAGTGTGTCCTTCCTAGTGGTCCACCACTAGGTACCGTCCTGCTCTGCAAGCCTCAACTACGATCAATGTTGTCCGTCGTCTGCAACCAACACAACGTAGTGTGGGCATAGCCCGTGCATGGGTGAGTATAAGCTACTCAGTAGGGACCCCGAGACCCCCGAAGGTCTCCCAAAATCCACAAAGGATAAACCACAATGGAAAGATACAATCACGAAGTAACAACTGACACTGCTTAGGTATATTCCCATACATATACCTAAGTCATCAATTCCAATACGCTCCAACCTCCGAACCCAAGTACAACCCATTCCACATAGGAAAGTATACGTATTCCACACGGGAAAGCATAACGTAATCCACACAGGATAGCAGAACACAATCCACATAGGAAAGTAAACAGGATTCAACTCACACAGTTATACTTCTTTGAATGATGATAGAGATGATCACTGATCCATATAAGTCCTCGGACCTACAAAGGATCGATAGGTACTATCCCCCGCAAAGACCCACACAGGATTGGACCCACACAGGATCTGTAGGCGCTTGCTCACACAGAACCGATGAGCGCTGACCCACATAGGATCAGACCCACACAGCATCGGTAGCACTGATCCACATAGGATCACTGAGTGCTGTAGTCGTCGCAATCAAATCCACTAAGGATCTCTGTACAGTCTTCGTCGTCACAGTAGCAGTCACAGCCAGCACTAGGGTTCCCGCACACAGCAAGCTCGTTCGGGAGGGTCCGCTCCACGGGCCTAGTGGCTGATACATCAACTGACACAAAGTCCAGAGTTGATGTATCCATAAGTTCCATATCATCAACAGGAACTCAACGTCACAGACGGCGCGTCAATCGGACGGTCGGTCTGAGAGTTATTGGCATTTTCGTCCCAGGGGCCCGGTTGGTTTTTAAGGCAGAACCAACCCGACCATACTCCACCTGTGTCCAAACCTTGGGTGGAGTATGCCAAAAGATCTGGCTCACTTATATAAAAACAAAAAACTCGACGGCACGTCAATCAAACGTCTGTAGCTCAAGATATGTGTGTTTCCGTTCCGAGGACCCGGTTGGTTTCATGTACGAACCATCCTGGCCGAACTCAAAGTATTCTGAAACCTTGAGTGAGATATACCGAAACGACCGTCTCATTTCAAGGATCGTGTCGCCGCTGACAGCGCGTCAATCAGAGGTTCGTAGCCCGAGTTATAGGCATTTGAACCCAAACGGTCTAATAACAGGGGTTTCGGGCCTGGACCGACCCGGCCCGAGACCCCCCGGCTGGCCCGAACCGGGTCGACCCACCCAGGTCCGGGTCGGCACGGACCGACGAAGCCCGGCCCGGCCCGGCGTGGCCCGGCCTGGCGGACCGGTTGGGCACAGCGCGCCCAGCGCGCTGCCGGCTCGGCAACTGGCCGAGCCGTTTCGGCAAAGGGGGGGGGGGCGCCTGCCCCCCCTGTGTAACGCCCCCCCCCCATTTATGGGGGGCCGTTTGGATACCCAGCCGGGGGAATTTAATTCCCCCAGCTCCTCCCTGGCCGGACGGCCCGACCTGGCCGACAGGTTCCTGTTCAGCGGGACCGGCGATGACCGGTCCCCTTCCAGCTCTGATGCCGGTAGCCCGGTCCGGCCGCCAATAACCTTGCTCCCCCGCGGCCCAGAACAGGCCGCGAACCTTTTTTTCCGGCGTGGTGCGACGACACCGTGCCCTTCCACTGCGGCCCCGCTCCGGCCGCGGTGTCTTCGGTTTTCTTCGACGCAGCGCGACAGCGTCGTGTCCTTGAATTTCTTTCCACGGCACGGCGCGATGGCGCCTCACATTTTTCTTTCTCTTGATTCTGCGTGGTGCGACGGCACCACGCCTTCCCGTACCAAACCACAAGGAATCATTCATGAAATAAGGAGGAGGGTCGGCCGTGTTTGTGCAGTCCGGCCCCCCTCGCGTTATTCGATAACAATTGGTTTTAATCCACGAAGATTTTCATGTTGGTATTCACGTACAAAATAAATAAATAAAACCCCCACCTCGGTTTCAAGAACGGTGTACATCAACGAGTTGTGGAAGACGAGCGTCACAGAGGTCGGGCGTCGCGGAAAAAGAATGTCGACGTCGTGAAGCGAGGATTCGAAGTCGTTGACGGAGATTTTGTCCCGGAAAACCGTTGCGGAAAGAGACGTCGCATCGCAGGTTGATGTCGCGGAGAACGAACGTCGATTCCATTGTCGTGGAGGTGCGTCCGAAGAGGAAACTTTGCGGAAGAAGAATGTCGTTGATGAAGTTCTCCACGTTCTTCTGCGGAGATGTTCTTCTTTGAAGAAGATGATGTTCTTCCCAAAACCTCTCAACGACAAACTCTAACAACCAAAATAAAATAAGTTCCTTTCTTATTTTATTAACACAACAACTCTTTTGAATTTCAAGAGTTTGAAATTAAATTAACCGCACACAACTCACCTCATTAAACTTATTACATTAAATTCATAAGTTATAACATATGTTAACAAAATTAAAGTGGGAGTTGAGAGGGTTTTAGAGGATATGAAGGGGTGGGGTTCGTGTGGGCCCCACCACCCTCATTACCTCCCAAGGGAGGTTGGGTGGTTACCCAACTTCCATCAAGAACTAAACACTTTGTGTAAAAAATAATAATAATTGTAGAGTAATTATAAAATAAACTTCCACAATTTTTATCATCAACACTCATGTAAACGAATCTCCAAAATAGGAGTTCCTAAGTAATTACCGGCGTTGCGGTTCCATTGGTACCCTCGGAATTCGATTCCGGGCACCAGTTCAAAAGTTAGAAATTCCCGCTCGTTCGTTCACTGAACGTACCCGAGCTAAACTTCGGATAGAAATTCCGGGGCACTCCGGGCCTTGGAATCAAGTGCTCTCTGAAACCGCGTTCTTGTAAAATCCCAAAGAAAATTAAGAAACAATTTCCCTTGAATTTTATGGGTCTTTACATTACTCCCACCTCAGGGCTTTACGTCCCCATAAAGATACATCATAACTAGGGGAACAAATGAGGGTACTGAGCACACATCTGAGCCTCCCGCTCCCAAGTGCTCTCCTGGAGGTTCCCGTGCTGCCACCTGATGCGCACTAGAGGAATCGACCGTCCACATAGGACCCGCTCCTCTCGATCCTCGATCTCCACTGGGACCTCTGCAAAAGTCGCCCCATCATCAACGTCTAGCTCCCCATAGTCAATGATGTGTGTCGGGTCGTGCACGTATCTCCTCAGCTAAGATACGTGGAAGATGTCGTGCACCCGGTGTAACTGAGGTGGTAGAGCCAGGCGATAAGCCACCTCGCCAATCCTGCTGAGGACCTGGAACGGTCCGATGAATCTTGGAGACAACTTTTCACCTCAGCCAAATCTCTGTAATCCACGTCAAGGTGAGACACGCAAGAAGATGTGGTGGCCATCCTCGAACTCTAGTGGCCTCCGCCTCCTGTCAGCATAAGACTTCTGCCGGCTCTATGCTATCCTCATCTGCTCCTGGATGACCTGGACCTTCTCCGTTGTGGCCCGGACCATCTCTGGTCCCACAAGTGCTGACTCCCCAGGGTCTGTCCAGCACAAAGGAGATCTGCATGGTTGGTCGTACAACGCCTCGTATGGTGCCATCCCGATGGTGGAGTGGTAGCTGTTGTTGTACGAGAACTCCACCAAGGGTAGGTGGTCCTCCCAGCTATGAAAAAAGTCGAGGACGCATGCGCGGAGTAGGTCCTCGAGAGTCTGAATGGTCCTCTCCGTATGACCATCCGTCTGAGGGTGAAAGGCTGTGCTCAGACGTAGCTGTGTCCCGAACGCCTCCTGCAATCCCTTCGATAGCCGGGAAGTAAAGCGAGAATCTCGATCGGAGACGATAGAATATGGCACACCGTGAAGCTGTAAAATCTCCTGAATGTAAAGACGTCCCAATCTCTCCACTGAGCCCTGCTCTCTAATGGGTAAAAAGTGGGCCGACTTGGTGAGTCGGTCGACAATCACCCAAATGGAGTCGTGACCTCTGGAAGTGCCTGTAATTCCAGTCACGAAGTCCATAGATATGCCGTCCCACTTCCACTCCGGAACCACCAAGGGCTGTACCAAGACAGCTGGTACTTGGTGCTCAGCCTTCACCTGTTGGCAGGTGAGGCATCGAGAAACGAACTCTGCCGCATCCTTCTTAATGCCTGGCCACCAGTGCTATTGTCTGAGATCCTGGTACATTTTTGCCACTCCGGGATGTACCTCCGAGGGAGATGTGTGAAACTCTCTCAGCACCTCCTCCCGTAAAGCAACTGGTACCAAGGTACGTCCTCTGAAAAGGATGTCATGCTCTGCTCAAAAGGTGAAACCATCAAGTGCATGTCCATAGGATATCTGTGCACGCCGGGTCTAACAGTCAGCATCCACACGCTGTTCCTATCTGACCCGCTGCAGTAGTGGAGGAGTGACTGTGAGAGACTGGAGGAAGGTTTCTCCATCTCTATCCACGAAGGATATCTGCAAAGACGCTAGCTGCTCTATCGCCTCCTCAAGTAATTGAATGCCCGTCCTCCTGCTGAGGGCATCAGCTTCCACGTTCCCCTTCCTATGTGTATAGACTATCTCAAAGTCATAGTCCTGGAGGAACTCGAGCCATCGCCGCTGTCTAATATTCAGATCCTTCTGAGAGAAGATGTATCTGAGACTCCGATGGTCAGAAAAGACTGTAAAGAGCTCGCCCATCAGACAGTGTCGCCATGTCTTCAAAGCGAAGACCACTGCTGCTAACTCCAGGTCATGGGTAGCATAGTTCTTCTCATGCGGCCTCAAATAACGTGATCCATAGGCGATCACTGCCCGCTCCTGCATCAGGAAACATCCGAGTCCGGTCCCTGATGCATCGAAGTAGACAACGTACCCTACTCCCTCCTCAGGAAACCTCAAGATAGGTGCGCTAGTCAATCTCTGTCTCACCTCCTGGAAGCTCTGCTAACATCTGTCTGACCACACGAAGGGTTTCCCCTTCTTTGTCAAAGCTGAGAGTGGTGCTACAACTCTGGAGAAGTCTAGCACAAATCTCCGGTTGTATCCAGCTAGTCCCAAGAAACTCTGCACCTCTGTCACGCTCCTGGGTGGATCCCAAGCTAACACTGCCTCGATCTTCGCAGGATCCACCGCAACTCCCACCTTAGAGATGATGTGCCCTAAGAAGTGGACCTCACGTATCCAGAACTGACACTTTGAGATCTTTCCATAAAGCTGGTGATCTCAGAGTGTGTCTCGTACAACCCGTAAGTTGTAGGCGTGCTCCTCCTCAGTCGTCGAGTAAGTCAAAATTTCGTCGATGAAGACCACGACAAATCGATCGAGTTATGGCTGAAAGATCTTGTTCATGAGGGCTATGAATACTGCTGGAGCATTGGTTACGCCGAATGGCATATCCAAGAACTCATAGTGGCCATACTGACATCTGAAGGTCGTCTTCGGCACGTCCACGTCTCGAACTCTGAGCTAATGATAGCCTGCCCTGAGGTCTATTTTCAAGAACCACCATGCTCCCTTGAGCTGATCAAAGAGGTCATCAATCCTCGGTAGCGGATACTTGTTCCTCACTGTCACCTGTTTCAGGCGACGATAGTCGACCCAAAGTCGCAAGCTCCCATCCGCCTTCTTGGCGAACAAAATTGGGGAAGCCCAGGGTGAAACACTGGGTCAGATGAACCCCTTGCCCTGCAAGTCCTCCAACAGTACCCGTAGATCTCGAAGCTCAATGGGGGCCATCCGATATGCTGGAGTCGATATCGGGGCTGTCCCGAGGTATAGGTCAATATAAAAGTCTACCACTTTGTGAGGATGTAACCCTGGAACGTCGTCAGGAAAAACGTCCGCAAACTGATCCACCGCTGCAGGAAAACCAGGACTCTGCACGTCAACTGCTCCTAGGATGAGGCTAGCCAACTGATGAGTGATGGGTTGTCCTCTCCTCCACGGAAGTCCATCCTGTGCTGCAAAGGCTTCCTTCTCGCCGGTGAAGGTGAACCTTCTCCCGTCGGTGCGTACACATTGCACCTTGCGCCTAATACAGTCAATCTGTGCATGGGATGTAGACAACCAATCCATGCCCAAGATGACGTTGTAAGGCCTCGGCGCTGCTACAAGAAGATCCCAGCCGAAGCTCTCACCTCCTAGAGTAAGCTCACACTGCCGGCACCAGTGTGTAATCGTCGAGTCTGCTCCCATAGGAGTCTCTAGCTGTAAGGATCGAGGAAACGGCTCTGTCGGAATCTCCGAGCTCCGAACAAGACCAGCGGCTATAAAAGAGTGACTCGCTCCTGTGTCTATAAGTACTGCAACAAGGGTGTAATAGACACAGATAGTACCTCGAATCATCTCGGGCGTGCCGTGGTCGTAGGCCTCTGCTGCCTGGAGTTGTGTTTGTCTCTGCCCGCCAGCTCCCTTTGGTCAGGGTGGACCTCCTGGTGGTGGTGGTGGTAGAGCCTCAAAGAGTCGCCCACCACCCGCTGCTCGGCCAGCTCCTCTACCTCGTCTGCCTGCTCCATGCAGACCGCCACGGTCGACCCTCTGCCTCTGCCTCGGTGGTCCCTCATCCGTCTTCTGCTCCTCTGCATGGCGGGTTGGGAAGTCACGAGCCATGTGGCCCTGCCCGCCGCATGAGTTGCACTACCTGCCTCTCGAAAGACTGGCTCTGCGTTGTGTGCACCGCACTGCTGATCTTGTGTCTTGAGGTCGTTTTCCTGACGGTATGGTCTGCCTGGACCCAAGAGTCATCTGTCGACTGCCTACTGCAGAAGACTCTGCAACGTGTCGCCCTGCGGTGGGTCTCGGCGTTGGTGTAGACTCAGCAAAAAAAAACTCTTGATCAAAAGGTCTTGCTCCAGTACTCCTGTCTTAGTCAGAATGCTGAGGGAGATCAGTGATACCCTGATCTCGTGTCTCAATCTCTTCTCAAAGGTCTGGGCCCGGAAGAATGGGTCTTGTACCATGTCTGTCGAGTAGCGCGATAGATCAGTAAATCTGGCCGAGTACTGAGCGACCATCTTGCTGCCCTGCCGTAGTTGAAGAAGCTCCTGAATGCGCACCGCACGGAGGGTGGCTGGGACGAACTCCGAGAGGAAGATGATCTCAAAGTCCGTCCAAAGTAGAGATGCCTCATCGTGCACCTGGAGCATCAAGATCCACCATCTGCCTGCTACTGCATGCAGTAGGCTCGTAGCGAGGATCACCATGAGGTCTGCTGGTGTCCTCAATAGCCTGAAAACTCGTAAGACTGCCTCCAGCCAGTCCTCGGCAACCTGGGGGTCCATCTCAACGCGGAACCTGGGCGGTCACTGGCGCTAAAACTCAAGCAGTGCACTGAGGCGACGTGAATCGTCAGCGGCTGGTGCTGGAAGCATCGGTGGCTCGGCGGGTAGAGCTACCGCCGGTGCCACTGCTGACAAAGGGCCCCGCTCCGAGGCCTCGTCGCTCAGTGGGCTGTCGTCACGCTCGACTCTCAGAACCCTAGCTGGCTGCCATCGTGGGGCCATCCTTAAAAGGAAATAGGTGCACCACGGTCAGAATAGTACACCTGGAAAGCTGATATAAAGTAATCACAATGAAAACTTGAAACACACATGCAATCAATGTTTTCGTGCATTAAGTCGAAAATCAGAAGTCAGGGTCCTGGTGTACGGATACGTCGGCCACCGCACCAACGTTGGACTCCCTGGACTGATAACCACACACAATACACTAAACACTATTGCTTCACATAGAAAAGATCAGAGTCCCTAGTTCTGCGGTAGAACCGAACACCTTTGATACCAATTTGTCACGACCCGTCCTCGGGGGCCGTGCCGTGACTACCCAAAGCCCGCCTTCCATAGGCCAGGGGCTGGCGACTAGCACCAAGGTGTAAATCCCAGAAAAATGGAAGGCATTGCCTTTGTAAAGTAAACAAGTACCAAAGAGTATGCAGGCGAAAAAAGTAAGCACTAAGTAAAATCTGCTACAAGAGTGAAGTGCGGACAAAAAGTGGTCTAGAATACAAACCCAAACTGAATGTAAAGTACAACTCGAAAGGGAAAATAGCGACAGAAAAGTAAAGATGCAACGCCGAGCTGCCCACTGAAAAATCCCACTTGAAGGGTGGGTATAGATAGATCCACTGCTCCTCGGGTCCCGCCGTCCGCTCCGAGTATGTCCCGCCTAGTGGTCCACCACCAGGTACCGTCCTGCTCTGCAAGCCTCAACCACGATCAACGTTGTCTTTCGTTTGCAACCAACACAACGTAATTCGGGCATAGACCATGCAGGGGTGAGTATAAGCTACTCAGTAGGGACCCCGAGACCCCCGAAGTTCTCCAAAAATACACAAAGGATAAACCAAAAAGGAAAGATACAATCATGAAGTAACAACTGACACTGCTTAGGTATATGCCCATACATATACCTAAGTCATCAATTCCAATACGCTCCAACCTCCGAACCCAAGTACAACCCAGTCCACACAGGAATGTATACGTATTCCACACAGGAAACCATAACGTAATCCACACAGGAGAGCACAACACAATCCACATAGAAAAGTAAACAGGATTCAGCTCACACAGGTATACTTATTCGAAAGACTATAGAGATGATCACTGATCCATCTAAGTCGTCGGACCCACAAAGGATTGATAGCTACTAACCCCCGCAAAGACCCACAAAGGATCGGACCCACGCTGGATCTGTAGGCGCTGGCTCACACAAAACCGCTGAGCGCTGACCCACACAGGATTAGACCCACACAGGATCGGTAGCACTGATCCACATAGGTTCGCTGAGTGTTGTAATCGTCGCCGTCAAATCCACTGAGGATCTCTATACAGTCGGCGTCGTCACAGTAGCAGTCACAGCCAGCAGTAGGGTTCCCGCACACAGCAAGCTTTTTTGGGAGGGTCCGCTCCACGAGCCGAGAGGCTGATACATCAACTGACACATAGTCCAGATTTGATGTATCCAAAAGTTCTGTATCGTCAACAGGAACTCAGCGTCGCAAACGACGCGTCAATCGGACGCCCGGTCTGAGAGTTATTGGCTTTTTCATCCCAGGGGCCCGGTTGGTTTTTAAGGCAGAACCAATCTGACCGTTCTCCACCTGCGTCCAAACCTCCAGCGGAGTAAGCCAAAAGATCCGTCTCACTTAAAAAAAACAACATAGTCGACGGAACGTCAATCGGACGTCCGTAGCTCAAGATATGAGTGTTTCCGCTCCGAGGGCCCGGTTGGTTTCGTGTACGAACCAACCCGGCTGAACTCAAAGTATTCCGAAATCTCGAGTGAAATATACCAAAACGACCGTCCCGTTCCAAGTATTGTGTCACTGCTGACGGCGTGTCGATCAGAGGTCTGTAGCCCACGTTATGGGCATTTGAACCCAAACGGTCTGATAACAGGGGTTTCGGGCCCGAACCGACCCGGCCAGAGACCCCCCGGTTGGCCCGAACCGGGTCAACCCGCGCCGGTCCAGGTCGGCCCGGCCCGACGCGGCCTGTCCCGGCTTGGCGTGGCCCGGCCCGGCGTGACCCGGCCCGGCGCGGCCCGGCCTGGGCACAGCGCGCCCAGCGCGCTGCCGGCTCAGCCACTAGCCAAGCCGTTTCGGCAAAGGGGGGGGGGCGCCTGCCCCCCTGTGTAACCACCCCCCCATTTATGGGGGGCTGTTTGGATACACATCCGGAGGAATTTAATTCCCCCGGCTCCTCCCTGTCCGGCCGGCCCGACCTGGCGGGCCGGTTCCTGTTTAGCAGGACCGGCGATGGTCAGTCCCCTTCCAGCTCCGACGCCGGCGGCCCGGTCCGGCCACCGGTCACCTTGCTCCGCCACGGCCCTTGTCTTCCGGGGCGGTGCGACGACACCGCGCCCCTCTGCCGTGGCCCCGCTCCCGCCGCAGCGTCATCGGTTTTCTTCGACGCAGCGCGACGGTGTCGCGTCCTTGAATTTCTTTCCACGGCGCGGCGCGACGACGCCACGCATTTTCCTTTCTCTTGATTCCGCATGGTGCGACGACACCACTCCTTCCTGTACCAAACCACAAGGAATCATTCATGAAATAAGGAGGAGGGTTGGCCGTGTTTGTGTGGTCCGTCCCCCCTCGCGTTATTCGATAATAATTGGATTTAATCCACGAAGATCATCAAGTTGGTATTCACATAAAAAATAAATAAATAAAACCCCTCCCTCGGTTTCAAGAATGGTGTACATCAACAAGCCGCAGAAGACGAGCGTCGCGGAGGTCGGGCGTCGTGGAAAAAGAACGTCAATGTCGCGAAGCGAGGATTTGAAGTTGTTGACGGAGATTTCATCATGGAAAACCGTCGCGGAAAGAGACATCGCGTCGCAGGTTGATGTCGCGGAGAACGAACATCGATTCCATTGTCTCTGAGGTGCGTCCGAAGAGGAAATGTCGCAGAAGAAGAATGTCATGGAGGATGTTTCTCCGCGTTCTTCGGCGGAGATGTTCTTCGTTGAAGAAGAAGATGTTCTTCCCAAAACCTCTCAACGACAAACTCTAACAACCAAAATAAAATAAGTTCCTTTCTTATTTTATTATCACAACAACTCTTTTGAATTTCAAGAGTTTGAAATTCAATTAACCACACACAAATGACCTCATTAAACTTATTACATTAATGTCATAAGTTATAACTTAATTTAACAATATTAAATTGGGAGTTGAGGGGCTTTTAGAGGATATGAAGGGGTGGGGTTTGTGTGGGCCCCACCACCCTCATAACCTCCCAAGGGAGGTTGGGTGGTTACCCAACATCCATCGAGAACTAAACACTTAGAGTAAAAATAATAATAAAAATTGTAGAGTAATTATAATATAAACTTCCACAATTTTTATCATCAACACTCGTGTAAACGCATCTCCAGAACATGAGTTCCTAAGCAATTATCGGCACTGCGGTTCCATTAGTGCACTCAGAATTCGATTCTGGGCACCGGTTCAAAAGTTAGAAATTCTCGCTCGTTCGTTCACTGAACGTACCCGAGCTAAACATCGGATAGAAATTCCGGGGCACTCCGGGCCTCGGAATCAAGTGCCGTCTGAAACTGTGTTCTTGTAAAATTCTCCAAGAATATTATGAAAAAATTTCCCTTGAATTTTACGGGTCTTTACAATCTATGGCCCATTGGATTGAGTGACAGAAGTTGAGAGAATATTTGGGTAGGTTCTGGCCGAGCCAAAAGGCTTTGATGGTATGCATTTGAGAGAAGGGGGAGGGCCCTCTTCTAAGAGGGGTGATGGGAACCTTAGGAAAAACATAAAAACATTATTTTATAATATATTAATATTCAGTTTATAATGGCTCCAATGTGGCTTATTTCGATGCTATGGTGGGTATGGTTATAAATCCATTCAACCAATAGTTTCTAGACAATTTTAGGTCACTATATTAACCTTATCATTTAAATTTAACTCATAGTTAAATAGTTTGACATTTTGTATTTTTATATTATATGGTTAATAAACATACTATATACTTTCAAGAGAACCCCAAGTGGTTGAATAATGATACATCTATCATTATATATGTGTTTTGGCTAAAACATATATATTTAGGAATATATTATCAATTAATAATATAATATTTGTTTTAAAAACTATTTTATGTCAATTTTGACACTATTTGGTATTTTGTTTTTTTCTAAATTCATAACAACATTATTACTTCGATGAAAATTCATCTAACAAACCCTAATATGTTATATTAACCAAGAAAAGTAGATTAATTCATAAAAAGTCTCAAATTACATTTATTATGATATTGATAATTTCAATTATTTTAATATTTCATTAATTATATAATTCATGCATCACCATTGTGTCATAAATAAATAAAATTATTTAATGTGTAAAAATTATAAATAAAATATCATTATGTTGGAAATATTTCCATATTTATAATGAATATTTATAATTGAATTTATCTTATGTATAACCCTATATTAAAAATGTTTTAGTTATTTATCATTGATTTTCACTCTTTTAACTCTTCCTTGAATTAAATAATAACAAATGTCCTAATCTAATCCAAGTGGACCAAAGTGGTTCATGTTTTAATTTGAAGGTTGTTTTTGGTCATGCTATACTTATCCAAAAGAATTAAGACATGTGTTAGTTTAATAATAATATCATTTTTACCCTTAATTTCCTTATTTACTTTTAACCATGGTAATTAAAAGTAAACAAGTTACTATTCACCAAAAAGTACTTTTATCTAATTGAACCACATTTAACTCATTGATATTAACCGTGTCTCTTTTATTTTAGAAATTCCACTCACCGGAGCTGTGAAATTATGTTTTATGTAAGGTTATATTTTATATAAAATTGCAATTTCTCCTAAGAGATTGGTAAAAGACTGTTAAAAGTTCAATAAAAAATTTTATATCAAAAATTATTATAAACTGAATCTACTGATTTACATTGAAGTTATATAGGTATTCTGTCCATATTTTGACTTAAAATAAATTAAAATAAAATAAATAATTACTTAAATAAATATTCTCTTTTAAACTATAACTCAGTGATTCTTTACTATTAATCAAAAATTTAAAGTTTTCAGAAAAATATAAAAAATTCACCCTAGGATAATTTCGATATTACGAACCCAAAAATGAAGTCCATTTTGAAAGATAAAATTTATAATATTTTATAAAGTGGGTATTACTATTCATAACAGGTAGTTTGATTTGTTGTGGTGTGTGTTAGAAGTCGAAGTTGCGTACAACACACGCTGTTGTATTATTCAAAGAGAAGCATGTTGTGGAAGCTTGGGGTGTTGTAGTTTAAAATGATTGAAAAGATGATTCATAATAGTAGCTAAAAACAGATCCTGAAATTTCAAAATTCCAAATGGATTAAATGGATTCAGAGTAAAGGACGGAGGTAATCTACCCTGTTACAATTCTAATTTAATGTAATACATGTTAATTTTTTTTAATAATGATATAATTGAAAAAAATGTGTTGAGGAATATTTGTTTATTTCAAAATGAAAAATAATCCTCTGGAGGAACATTAGAAAGATAGGATACCTTATGGTCTTAGTGAGAGTATACATTACTTATTTTAATTACAAGTTGAGTATATTTTCTCTAAAGTGGATCATGGTTAAATCAATATAAATGATTATTTTTTTGTCCTTTAATTTTTATCCCTCAATATCGAAGATAAAATCTGTACAAACCCTAATTCTGTTTTTTTTCCTTTCATGGAAATGGGGAATATAGATCAGGGATAATAACTATACTTCAGATGGTGTGTGAAGTATATCAATCTCAGTTGAAGATTAAAAGACTTGGTAGAGAGAAAACACATGGAGTCAAGGAAGATATAATTGTGGTAGAGGTAACCATCGAGGCCATGGTGGAAAACACTCATATTATAGTACGGTTCTTTATTATTTTGTTGAACATTGAAATTTGATGATCATCATTACATTATGGGAGAAATTTTTGCTTGTCTATGTATTTCTTTATTTCATTATTCCTTGTATTATTTTCTTTTATTTATAAATGTGATAGTCTCATGGGGCCAATCTTGATATTATTTTAATGATATATTCATATATAACTATTTTTATATATTTAAATATAAAAATTGTATCGTATAATTTATTATTTACACATATTTAAATATAAAAATTATTTATAAATATGTAAACTGTATGTAAATAATTATTATCGATTTAGTTTAAAGTAAAATATTATGAATATGTAAATATATATAAAAATTTATATATATTATATATATAAATATATGTATTTAGGAACACATATATATTTATATATGAATTCTCATAATAAATAAATAAATATTAATATACATTATTTATAAATGAATAAAATATATATAAATAAATAGATAGACACACATATATAAATATATATATATATAAATGTGAAAAAATATTTTAAATAAATTTCGATACAAATATATATATGTGTGTGTATAATTGTGGATTAAGATACGGAAAGAAATATGTTACTAAATATTTATAAACAAGGTGATATATCATAAAATAATGAAGAAATAAACATCGACTAGTTATATGGAAACAAGAGTAAACAGGTGGTTGGGAATAGGATGGAATGATCATTTCTAATGTGTCATCAATGTGTGGGTGAGTGCTGATAAAAGCTATTATGGGCATCATGAGTGAGTAGGGGTATGGGGAGTGCAATCATAGATAAATGTGGTGGTCAGTGGGACCATTTAATTATTTTTCCGTCAATGTATATAAACCCTTGCTTTATTAGTTATTTTTTAGATTTGATAATGGGTGTGTTTATCAATACCAAAAAACAATGAAAACTCACCCTTTATCACCCCAAAAAAATCCATTGATAAAAGAAACCATCAATGCTTTTTAACACTAATTAAATCATCCTTTATATATTATTTTTGTATTGCTGATAAAAGAGACGAGCTCCTAATGGATCTTATGAAATCGAAGATTTTTTAGCACTGAAAAATGCCATTTAATGATAATGGTGCAATATGTTGTAGTTATCATTAAACTAGTCTATAATACAACATTTTAGGGAACCATATAAATAGATGGGAATGAAAATATATATTTAAGATTATATTTATCAACATTCTACATTGTTCCCAAAATCATGAACGACTTTAATATTTATCTTGTTATTTGTTAAAGGACACACCAAGGAACATAGTTACATGAATATTGTGTCTTGGTTTAAAGGTGTGGAGAACAATGATAAGTAAAAAACTAATTCAATAAATGGATTTATTTTCATTCTAATTGAAAATTATTTTAAAATTTATTAATCTATTAATTATATAATAATAATTAAATTATAAAATTGAAAATATTATCCTTTTTTTATAATTATTAAATTTATATTAATTTTTTAAACATATGATTAAAAGTATTTATTATTTTAACATTTATTTTTTTTGTTGTATTTTATCATTTTCAATTAAATATTTTTTATGGAGGATATTAATTTATCACATATTGATATATAACAATTTCACTGACCACATTTTGTTGCAGATGAAGAAATATTAGGTAGTAAAATGCAAGACAATGGTTTTTTATAAGATATTGGAAAAAAATAAGAAAATAATCCTTGATTGAATAGTTTTTGTAAACTCAACACGAATGATGTCTAGGTCCCTCACACCTATAGCCTCCTCCAAAATAAGCCACAGTCTTGAGGGGACTCCAAACATTCTTATTTCACATATATAAGTAGGTGTGGGCTCTCCCCACTCCATCCCTTTAAATCAAAATAAAAAACATGTTTTAAAAAATAAATTATTTAGAAAAAATATCTAGTAATTTATAATTATTGATTTTAAATAGTTAAATAATTATTAGTAATTAATTATTTAGGTTTATTTATATATATATTTACCATGGTATATAATTATATTAGAAACTGTATTACTAATAATTTAAAAATAATGCATGTTTATAATTATTTTATACTTTCATAATAATGAATAATTAATTTTAAAAATAAATATATATTAATATAATTTTTAAATTATCATAATTAATAGTAACAATTTATTTGAAACTTATAATAATGAATTAAAAATAATCAAATAGTAATTATATATAACTAATAAATATTTTCCGCTGATAAATAATTATTAAACTATATGTTAATTATAAAATATATAATATCTATTAATTAATAAGAAATATTATATAATAAAAAATAATTAATTATTATTATTGAATAGTTAAAATTCATTAATATTTATGATAAATCAATAATAAATCTCATCATTGACATTATTATTATCTAGTTTGAAATATTTACTATAAATTAATGACTTATTTATAAAATTTAATTATATTTAACTGATTACTAATTATTATTATATAATATTAGCAAATAACTAGTACTTAAAAATAATTTAAAAAACAATAATTTCAAAATAATTATAGAAATTATAAAAGAAATTTTATTACTATGTATTTGAATCTTTAATACATAAATGTATGGTAACGAATTAATACTAAAAAATTTATATACATTATAATTTTTAATATCAATGTTTGTTAAAAAATTTTGAACATTATCGATATGATAAAGCACTAAATATAATCTCATAAAATGTGGATAAATAGAAATACTATAAATAAACAAGTATAATTATTTATCAATAATATTTATGAGGGTGTCTTGTCTCGCTGTTAGATGTAAATGTGATGCCAATATTGATACCACTATCCTCTATGATGTGGTGGAGTTTGATGATCTGGCTGGGGGTATTCCTTAAGTGAATGCACCTTAATTGCCTAATAATCTATTTATGAATCATCTAGAAGAGGTTTCATCTAGATGAAAAGATGTTAACCTGGTCCTTCTCCCATTATGTATGAGGGAGGACTTTAAATATGATGATGGAATGACAATGAATGCGAACTCTAAGTCCTAAAATATGATTGCACGATAAGTCACTCTGATACGAGAAAGAATCATCCATACTAGTGGAAAATGTGGATAAAAAATAATATTAATGGATATCATGGTTGCAAGTATGCATCCACCATCAGGTAACGATCATCTATGAGACGTGATGACTCTTCTTATAGAACAAGTGAGGCCTCACATGAAGCTCAATGTGTTATATAACATCATTTACAGGGATCGTCAACATTAATAGATGATGGAGTAGGATCTCCATCAAGATCCTCCTCTCCATGAGTAAGGGAATAATCTACCTTGGGTTCACTATCATATAGACTATCATAGAGAACCTGATACGATGGAATCATGTCCCATATGGAAAACATTGTAGGATACCTAACTAAATAAATTTCATTCCTCATGATCATATATGTTGATAAAAGGCCCTAGTGGATTATGTTTAAAGAGATTACAATTGAACATAAAAATTTCAGAAAAAAATAGACAAATGTAATTCCTTTGAAAATAATGATCCAGGATCCCTACATCATGTTGAGTAACATACAATATAGACTTTAGTAAATAAAATGTAATATACTCACGTTACATTGATTGATAAAATCACATCCTCTGTTTTTTAATAGATATGAAATGATGAACATTTATTTCAGATATAGATCTACTATGCATTTCATCCTCACTAGTCCACATCCTGCCTCCCCATCAGCCTCAAGGAATAAATTTGTGTTGGCTATCTGGGTACCAATGGAATATGATTAACAAATCCAAATTGATAGATGACTCTATAGGGATATTTCCACTCAACAATATGAATATGTATGAGAGGTACCAAAACACTGAATGTTGGATCGAATAGTAGATATATATGTCTATTAGATGGAACAATACAAGAGGGGGGGTGAATTGTAGGTTTAAAAACCTTTGAGTTTTAGCAACAAAGATATTAGGTTAAATGATCTTAAACTTATACAAATACAAACACCCACAATTGTATTGAATATAAAAGGTATGATGTATTGTAATACTAATGTAATGTAAAACAATTGTATTCAAGATGAACACAATAATCAGAGTAATACAAAGATGAATGATTCTACCTTAAAGCGTATAGAATCAATCAATACAAAAAGTAATAGAATGATTGTAATTGAAACAATTACAATTGAATATGTAAAGAAGAAAGGAAACAATACAAATCCCTTTCTAATACAAGTAACAGCGGAAATGTAAATGTAATACAATTATTTTAGCCCAAAGAGAAGGGTTATCCATTCACCTAGGATAAAAGGTCTATCTCACCAACACCTTGGTGAGCCCTCGATACGATGATCGGCACATCTTTCTGCCTATCCCTGGCAGCCCTCGATACGATGATCGACACGTCTGTCTGCCTATCTCCAGCAGCCCTCGATACGATGATCGGCACGTCTGTTTGCCTATCTCCGGCAGCCCTCAATTTGGTAGGTAATCGGCACCTCTGTCTTTCAATTACTTGAAATCCCTTGATACGATGATCGGACACACAAGGCAGATGAGAGAAGTCACAGTGTCTCTCTCTAAAATCTTGATAGTTCACAGAGTCTCTTCATTCGTTCTCTTTGTTCATCATTATACTCTCAGCTTCAAATGACCTCCTATTTATAGGCCTCTGGTTCCAACGGTCATATTGCCTCCAATGGTCATATTGAAACAAAAAGCACGACATCGTTTTGATTAGTTTGTAACTAACTCAACGACATCGTTTTGTTAGGACAAGAGATATATAGAAATGAAAAACATGAGTACGATTCATATGTAGTGAGTGTTTTTGACTAAGTAACAAATCAAATAATGAACATCTGAATAGCAGAGTCAGTATGATACGATTGACAGAGTCAGTACAATACGATTGACAGAGTGCGTACGATATGATTGACAGAGTAAGTATGGTACGATTGACATTGTACGATACGATAAACATGATAAAAGACAATTTGTAATTTACAAACATATGATAGAATACATTTGTGATTTCCAAAACATGATATAGAAGCCAAAAGAAGACTTTTGACTTAACAATCTCCCCCTTTTTGGAAAGCACAACACACAAAGTAAATGTAACAAGAAATACTTATCTCCCCCTGAGTTATTGAAAACTCTTCTGAATAAGAAATTGAATACAACTAACTCCCCCTTAGGTATGGACATTCCTAAGGATTGTATTCGTAGATTTTCCTTTAGAGTACTGTAAAGCATTCTCCCCCTTTGTAAAACATTCTCCCCATTGTAAATATTCTCCCCCTTTGTGATTTACAAAAAGAAAGGAGTAATCTTGAATTGTCTGAAAGAGTTAGTAAAGCAATACAAGACAATGGATAAAAGAAAAGGATCATAAGTGTCATTACAAAACAAAGACAAGTTCTAGAAGAAAACAAATACAACAATCATTTGTTTTCTCTTTCCTTCTCCTTCTTTATAAGCTCATGATGAACAGATTTCATCTTCTCGATCTCCTCCATCATTTGTTTTTGTTTTTCTTTCTCAGGGAGACTCTGTACGATGGGCTCTTGATTCACTTCTTCTGTTAGTTGGGCACTAGCATCCTCAACCGCTTTCAAGACTTTAGAGATATCAAAGTCCTGAGCCTTTCTTTTTAAAAGAACCTTCATCTTCTTTTCAGCCTGAAGGGTTTCTTCTACCCTTACTCTTTCTGCAAAAGCCTCAGCAGGGTCAAGACCAAACATCAGATCACCTTCCTTTCTCTGTTCCTTATCCTTTCTCCATTTTGCTACAACCTTTTTACTGTAACTTGGCTTCTTCTTCGTCTTTGAACTGGTTTGCGGATCAGACTTTTGAGTAGCACCGGTAGATTGAATGTCTTTGGCAGGCATAGGTGCCGATTGATTATGATCCAATTCAGCTTCTACATCTCTGACAAAAAGTTTTGAATTCGGATCAAAACAAACATTCAACTTTTTCATCGTACTCTTACTAATCCATGAGGTCTTCAAATCCATGGGGTTTCCTTTCAAAGGAATGTTATAGAACTCCATACTTTCAAGAATGAACTTCGTAAGGATAGCTGGATACATAATCATCTGGGACTTAATCCCTCCTGTCTTGACATTCTTAATGTTTTGAAAAACATATCCCATGAGATTAACTTTTCTCATATTCACAAGATAGTCAAGCATAAAGATATCAGAAACTTTCAGAGTTTCTCTATCCCCTTTCCTTGGGATAAGAAAACCTTGCATCCATAAAGTTACAAAACGATTGTCCGGAGAACAATGAGACACTTTTCTCTTTTCTTCATTAATAACAAACAAAGTCTTTTCAGCACTTTTTCTATTAAACATACCAACTTCCTCTGGTAGTTTGTGCGATGGACAGAAAGAATCCCCTTCTACAGAAACATTCAGAAAATGTGCCGCTTGTTTCACAGACATAGACAATTTTCTATCGTACACAACAAAGTTTATAGTCATGTCTTTGTCGAAAGAAACGGTTTTGTAAAACTGAAAAACATCATAAAAAAGAACCGGATCATGAGAATCAGGCTTTACAACACACAGATGTTCCCATCCTTGAAACAAAATGATCCTCCTGATTGTATAATCATACGTATCGAAAAAATATCGAGATACTAACCTTTCTCTGTTAAAGTCTTTTTCTGTAAAAGTCTTTGAAGACATTTCGGCGGGAGTATTAGCAGAGGATTGAGACATAAAGGTACTGCCGATGAGAAGATCGTACGATGATTTATAGCTGGTGGAGCAGAGCTTCGCCTGAAATCCTGAAAAAAAACCAATGTGGGTTTGGGGAGGGGAGGGGGGCTATTTATAGGCGATAAAGAGGTGACCGTTGATCTTCTACGGTCAAAAAAGGGTGACCATTGATCTTCTACGGTCAAGATTAGGGAAAACCAGATCAATGGTTAGAATTAAAACAAAGAAAAAGAAATTTTAAAAAAATGAAAAAAAACTTGTCGGAGAATGTAATGTAATTGTTGGTTTTGATAGAAATCAAAATAAAATACAATCGTAAGAAAACAAAAAAAAAATCATCATGCCGATGGAAAACAAAGTCATTACTATGAACTGACCGTACGATAGAAAATAATCTTGTTACCATGAACTGACAATATGATGGAAAACAATCTCGTTACCATGAACTGACAGTACGATGGAAAACAATCTTAATACCATCATCGGTCGATTCAATAGAAAAGAAAATCATTACCATCAACGTTCGATACAAAACTATTGATACAATGAAAAAGAAATTCAATACCATCATCAGTCGATTCAATACTATTGATTGATTGGTACGATGGAAAAGAAATTCAATACCATCATCGGTCGATTCAATACTATTGATTGATTGGTACGATGGAAAAGAATTTCAATACCATCATCGGTCGATTCGATCCCATGATTGATGGATACGATGGAAAAGAATTTCAATACCACCATCATTCGATTCAATACCAAGATTGATTGATACGATGGAAAAGAATTTGATTACCATCATCGGTCGATACGATGGAAAAATGAACCAAATGATAAAACTGTCAATACGATAAACAAAAGGGAAAAATGAACGAAATGATAAAAACTGTCAATACGATAAACAGAAGGAAAAAAATTAATGATACGATAAAAACTTTCAATACGATAAACAAAAGGAAAAAAATGAATGATATGATAAAAACTGTCAATATGATAAACAGGAGAAAAAAAACACAATCCAAAGAGTAAATAGTTAGAGAAAAAAAATATAGAGACAGAAAGAAATGTCCTCCCCCTTTCTACGAGGAGTTCCATACTATTAAGAGAGATGTAAAACATGAAGTAGATATGAATGATTATTTTAATGTAATCATTCCTAGCTTCTGTTTTATAAATTCAAATCTATCGGAAGGTAAAGGTTTTGTAAAAATTTCAGCAAGTTGTTCTTCCGTTCCGATGAATTGTAAAAAAATATCTCCTTTTTGTGTGTGATCCCTAAGAATGTGATGCCTAACATCTATGTGTTTTGCACGTGAGTGATGTGCTGGGTTTTTACTAAGAGCTATGGAACTTGTATTATCACAAAGAATTTGAGTTTTGGAGAAACTCAAACCATAGTCAGTGAGTGTGTGCGGCATCCACAATACTTGAGCACAGCAACTTCCAACTGCTACATATTCAGCTTCAGCAGTGGAGAGTGCTACTGAGTGTTGTTTCTTGAAGGACCAAGAAACCAAATAATCTCCTAAGAAATGACATGTTCCAGATGTACTTTTTCTATCCATTCTACAACCACCAAAGTCAGCATCTGAAAAACTTTTTAAAACAAAATCATTTCCAGAAGAGTAGAAAAGACCTAAATCCATAGTGTCTTTTAAATACCGAAAGATTCTCTTTACGGCTTTTAAGTGAGACTCTTTTGGATTAGATTGATATCATGCACATAAACATACAGAAAATATCAAGTCGGGTCGACTAGCTGTCAAGTATAGCAAACTCCCTATCATACCTCTAAAATTTGTTTGATCTACTGGTTTCCCAGTTTCATCAAGATTAAGAGTATTTGAGGTACCAATTGGGGTGCTAATACTTTTAGTTTTGTAAAATCCATACTTTTTGAGTAAATCTTTAATATACTTATGTTGAGATATATAAGTTCCTTCTGGTTTTTGAGAAATTTGAAAACCTAGAAAGAATGTTAACTCACCCATCATACTCATTTCAAATTCAGATTTCATTAATTTTGCAAAAGAATCAGTTAATGATTTCTGAGTTGATCCAAATATGATGTCATCAACATAGATTTGGACAATCAAAATATTTTTGTTTTCTATTTTGATAAAAAGAGTTGGATCTGCTGTACATTTTGTATAATTGTTTTGTAAAAGAAATCCTGTAAGTCTATCATACCATGCTCTAGGGGCTTGTTTAAGACCATATAGAGCCTTGGTAAGTTTAAAAACATGATCAGGATGTTTTGGGTCTTGAAAACCAGGAGGTTGTTCCACAAAACGTCTTCTTGAACAAAACCATTTAGAAAAGCACATTTGACATCCATTTGAAATAGTTTGAAATTGAAATATGCTACGAAGGCTAATAAAATACGAATAGATTCAAGTCTAGATACAGGAGCATATGTTTCTTCATAGTTTATTCCCTCTTGTTGATTATAGCCTTTAGCAACAAGTCTTGCTTTATTTCTTACAATGATTCCATTTTCATCACACTTGTTTTTGAAAACCCATTTAACACCAATCACAGTTGTTTCTTTAGGTCTTTCAACTAAAGTCCATACTTGATTCCTTTCAAATTCATTTAGTTCATCTTTCATTGCTTTGATCCAATCATCATCACTTAAGGCCTCAATTGGACTTTTAGGTTCAAATTGGGAAAGAAAAGCAAGATGTTCTATTTCATTTCTTATGGAATTTCTGGTCCTTACAGGTTGATTTATATCACCAATGATGTTATCACTAGGATGATTCCTAAGAAACAATTGATTTGGGTTTTGTAAAACCTGTTCATCATCATATGGTAGAAAATCTTCTGTGGTAAATGTTTCAGGAATCAATTCTTGAACATTTTCCTTATCAGAATGATCTTCTAATAAAGGTTGATAAACATTTTTAGAAAACACATCCGAGGATGTAGGATTGGGTTGGTTGAAAACAAAAGGATCAGCTTCATCGAATTTTACATGTACTGTTTCCTCAACAGTACAAGTGTTTTTATTGAAAACTCTATAAGCCTTAGAGGTTGTAGAATAGCCTAGAAAGATTCCTTCATTAGATTTTGGTGCAAATTTGTGTAGATTATCTTTTGTATTCAGAATGAATACTTTGCATCCAAAAACTTTGAAGTATGAAACTTTAGGTTTTCGGCCAGTCCATAACTCATAAGGGGTTTTATTAAGAAATGGTCTAGTTAAAACACGATTTATAGTATAACAGGCAGTACTAACAGCTTTAGCCCAAAAGTGCTTAGCAATTGAGTATTCACTCAACATGGTTTGAGTCATTTCTTGAAGAATACGATTTCTTCTTTCAACAACACCATTTTGCTGAGGAGTTCTTGGAGCTAAGAAATTGTTAGTAATACCATTCTTACTACAAAATGTTTCAAAATCTGAGTTTTGAAATTCACCACCATGATCACTATGAATAGTTATCAATGGTAGGTTTTTCTCATTTTTAACTTGGGCTCTAAAAGTTTTGAAATAGGAAAAGGCTTCAGATTTCTTTGTGAGAAAATAGACCCATGTAAATCTAGTAAAGTCATCAACTAAAACAAATACATAGTATTTGAATCCAATGCTTCCAGATTGTGAAGGACCAACCAGATCCATATGCACATGCTGTAATGAATTAGAAGTTGAAACTTCATTAATTGGTTTAATGATAGTTTTATGTTGCTTGCCAAATTGACAAGGATCACAGACTTTTGAGGAATCATATCTAAGGTCCGGTAACCCTTTTACAAGTCCTTTCTTTTAGAGTTTTCTTAGGTTTATCATATTACAGTGTCCTAGTCTCCTATGCCATAGCCATGATTGGTCTTCTATTACACTTAAGCAAGGTAAGTTTTGGTTCCTAAGGTCTTCTAAGTTAATAGTGTAAACATTCTCTTGCCTATGGGAAGATAGAATGAACTCATCCTTGGAATTGTGAACTAGACACTTATCATTTCTAAAATTCACAAGGTAACCTTCATCACATAATTGGCTTATGCTGATGAGATTGTGCCTAAGACCTTTAACAAACAAAACATTTGAAATAAGAACGTTTCCAAGAAAAACAATATTACCTATTCCAAAAATATTTCCTTGAGCATTATCTCCGAAGGTAACTTTTCCACATTTTGTTTTGATAACCTTTTCAAATAGATTTTTGTTTCCAGTCATATGTCGAGAACAACCACTATCCATGTTTCAAATGTTCTTATTGGTACACTTCTCATTTTTATGAAAAAGAAACAATTAGATTTTCGGAATCCAAACTTGTTTAGATCCAGAAGGGTTAGATAAAAGAATTTTAGGAATCCAAATTTGCTTTGAAAAATGAGCTTTATGAAATCCTAACGACTGAGTTTTGTTAAGAGAACAATCTCTTCTCCTGTGTCCACCACATTGACACTTAGAGCAGAAAATGGTTTTTTGAGGAACAAAATAGTTATTGCTAAAAACAGGTTTGGAATAAGTATAAGCAAGACCATAACGATTTCTCAAAGGTCTAATTTGAGAATACATCCTGTCAAAGTTTTCTTTTCCATGAGTAAAGTTTGACAAACACTTTTTCAAAGTTTAAATCTCTGACTTTAGTTTTAAAACCAAATTCTTATTTTCTAAAACATTTGAATTTGAACTAGAGTTAGGCTCTAAAATATTTTTCGTTGAAATTACAGTTTCAAGATCCTTAGAAAGTTTATCCTTATCAGATTTAACTTTCTCAAGGGTTTTTAAAATACTTTCAAAATCAGAAGTTTTCACATCAAGATCTTTAGAAAGATCTGATACTTCTTTAGTCAAAATTGAAATTCTAGAATTTTCTTTTTCAAATCTCTTTTTGAGTTTATATTTTTCATTTTCAAGTAACTTAGAAAATCTAGAGACCTTTTCGAAAGAAGGTAATGTATCATCCTCTAATGATGAGGATTCATCATTTGAAGATTCATAATATCTATTATCAATATAATTTGCATTTAAAGAGACATTTGTAATAGATTCAGCATTATGTACCTTAGCCATGAGACAATGTTCTTCAATTGGTAGTCTAGATAGAAGTCCAATATTTCTATGTCCTGATGTCTCATATTCTGTAGAATCATCTGAATAATCACTACCACTTTCACTCCACGTATCATTTGCTTTCAAGAATTTCTTTGTCTTATAAAACCTTTTCTTGTTTCTTTCAGAGTGTTTCTCCTTTCTATCTTTCCTCTTCAGTAAAGTAAAATCAGGCCTTATATGTCCTGCTTTCTTGCATTCATAACAAGTTACCTCTGAATCTTTCCTATCTTTCTTTTTGAATCTATATTGAAAATATTTCTTTCCCACAATCTTGTTCATCCTTCGAGCAAGATTGGATAACTCATTATCCGGAATATTACAGTCACTTGAATCAGATATAACAAAATTCTTGGATTTAGACCTTGTAAGCCTTTCAGGTGTTTTAGCTTTAGATGCAAAAGCTACACTTCCATTCCCATTCTTCTTCTTGTTGAAATCAGCATCTCTCTTCATTCTTGTCTCATGCTGTAGAAGTGTTCCAAAAAGTTCATCAAGAGTAATCTGGGAAACTTTTCTATTTTCATCAATAGCTGTCCTTTTTGACTCCCATTCATTTAGCATAATATCTATAATCTTATCAACAAGAGCATCCTCATCAAGACCTTTTTCTCCCATTGATTGTAAGCTGTTTACAATTTTTATAAACATTTGTTGCACTTTACATACTAGCTCTCCATAAGGAAAAACAAATCCATGATACTTTGCTCGAAGCATTGCTCTCCTTGTTTCTATAACCTTGGATGTACCAAAATGAGCAACTTCTAATTTCTTCCAAATACAGTTGGCTGCTTCACATGAAGATATCTGACTATATATATTCTTGGTCATAGAGCATAATAAAGTATTGCGTACCTTGTAATTCAGTGGATATTCTTGCTTCTCTTGGTTGGTGAAAGTACTAACTTCTTTATCAGGAATTTTGTAACCCCCAGTGAGAATAATAATATTGTCTACACCAGTATTGATAACGAAAGTCTTCATACGATCTCTCCAATACTCATAATCATTCCCATTAAAGATTGGTGGTCTAGAAGGATTCAGATTATCTATTGATCCAATATTCATTCCTGCCATCTAATACAACAAAAACAACTTTTCCACTCCACACGATAGTGTAGTAAGTATTCAAGATAGTAAAAAGAAATAAAGCTAGTAATACAAATCAGTGGAAAACCTCCTCTGATACCAATTGTTGGATCGAATAGTAGATATATATGTCTATTAGATGGAACAATACAAGAGGGGGGGGGGGGTGAATTGAGGTTTAAAAACCTTTGAGTTTTAGCAACAAAGATATTAGGTTAAATGATCTTAAACTTATACAAATACAAACACCCACAATTGTATTGAATATAAAAGGTATGATGTATTGTAATACTAATGTAATGTAAAACAATTGTATTCAAGATGAACACAATAATCAAAGTAATACAAAGATGAATGATTCTACCTTAAAGCGTATAGAATCAATCAATACAAAAAGTAATAGAATGATTGTAATTAAAAAAATTACAATTGAATATGTAAAGAAGAAAGGAAACAATACAAATACCTTTCTAATACAAGTAACAGCGGAAATGTAAAAGTAATACAATTCTTTTAGCCCAAAGATAAGGGTTATCCTTTCACCTAGGATAAAAGGTATGTCTCACCAACACCTTGGTGAGCCCTCGATATGATGATCGGCACATCTGTCTGCCTATCCCTTGCAGCCCTCGATATGATGATCGGCACGTCTGTCTACCTATCTCCGGCAGCCCTCCATACGATGATCGGCACGTCTGTCTGCCTATCTCCAACAACCCTCGATTTGGTAGGTAATCGGCACCTCTGTCTTTCAGTTACTTGAAAGCCCTCGATACGATGATAGGACGCACAAGGCGGATGAGAGAAGTCACAGTGTCTCTCTCTAGAATCTTGATAGTTCACAGAGTCTCTTCATTCGTTCTCTTTGTTCATCATTATACTCTCAGCTTCAAATGACCTCCTATTTATAGGCCTCTGGTTCCAACGGTCATATTGCCTCCAACGGTCATATTGAAACAGAAAGCACGACATCGTTTTGATTAGTTTGTAACTAACTCAACGACATCATTTTGTTAGAACAAGAGATATATAGAAATGAAAAACATGAGTACGATTCATATGTAGTGAGTTTTTTTGACTAAGTACCAAAACAAATAATGAACATCTGAATAGCAGAGTCAGTATGATATGATTGACAGAGTCAGTACGATACGATTGACAGAGTCAGTACAATACGATTGACAGAGTCAGTATGGTACGATTGACATTGTACGATACGATAAACATGATAAAAGACAAATTTTAATTTACAAACATATGATAGAATACATTTGTGATTTCCAAAACATGATGTAGAAGTCAAAAGAAGACTTTTGACATAACACTAAAATCATGGTGCCCAATGGAGTTGTATAGAGGTATATGGTCTTATATACATCGATATGGTATCCATGAAATCTGAAATTATAGGTGACATTTATTAATATATTTATTTACAAATTTCAAAAAATGATAATATTACGAAATTGATTACTGAAATGATGAATTTCAATACATAATTCGATAGGGTGTAAAATATCACAAACGATATGATATTCACCTAAATTGTGTCTCGGTGGCATGTCAATCCATTTGGCCTGACTCCACCAGTAACATATGAAAGGAAAAGTGGAAAACAATAAGAAATTTTGTGCACTAACCCATATTAACTATAGAAAAAATATGATCCATCATACATGAATCATTGTGAAGAATAATATAACACAATCTTATCATGCTATTGAATAGTAACAATAAGGGATAGGAGATATATTTTCTACAATGACCATATCTCAATGAAGATGAAAAATACCCCAATATCATTGATAACTTACTAGAATGCAGTTCGTGATACTCTATATGTGTATTCCAAGAACGTTGATTCCCAACTCTACCTCTTAGAATAATAAAATTATTCTAGTAGCCCAAAATACGTCATCGGGACAAGCATATTAGAGTGATCAGTGCTCACTATCCCTCAAATGATCCATAATATAAATTCACCGTCTTGACTCATGACAATCTACTCATCAGAGTCAGTATATAAATGTGTAAAGTACATATTTTTCCAACATGTAGAAGGGTTATTCCATTGGATGAACTATCATCCTCAATAAATTCATGTCCTATAAATAGTTTTACCAGAATAGGATAGTCTCAATGGGGATGTCCAATTACTATAGTACACATGATAGGAACAACAAGAAAAATTTGTGCATCCTTTTGGGGGATATTCATCCCACCCTTGAGAATGTTAGATTTTTCAGTGTTGTGTCTCCATCACTCAATGAGGTAATCAGGGAGGGGATGATAAATAAATATATAATCAAATATATAGATTGTACAGATGTCATCACTATATCAGTATGATATAATAGATGATAGTGGATGAATGTAAAAATAATAATGTTACCTATGCACCATCACCCCTCCAACCTCATTTCCCACTAGAAACTCATATGAAACATGTCTTACAGCTCAATGATTATAGTAATAACCTCTATCTCTACACATAAAAAATGAAATAACCATTATGTATGTGAAAAATGTAAATATAATGTTATAGATAATACAATTTTATTATTGGAAGAATGTATGATATTATTGTAAAGTTAACACCATTTACTCTTTCTTAATATGATATCAGGGATGGATCATTGTTCATTATCGTGTGTATTGTATATAATTATATAGGCATTCACTTTGAAAACTCAGTTTCATAATTTTTCCATTGGTATTCTTCAAGATTCATTTAAAAAATAATTTTTACATAGATCATGAATTTTATTAGAATAATAATATTTAGAGAAATCACTAGAATGTTTAGAATAAACATTTTTAGTAGAAATGACCAATCACTGATGTTGATAGAGGATTTTCATATTGATTATTTTGATATTTGTATGTAATATATTTTCATAAGGTTGATTTTCGATCCCTAAAACTTTTGGAAAACTTCTCAATAATCCAACTGTTGGTCTAACCCTAATCCATTTTTTATATACTCAATAAATATCTAAATTTGTAGGTAAAACATCATCATGTATAATAATGATAACTCTTTCAAGAAATGATAGGGGTAATATATTATTATATCCTTCAATATGACATATATATTGTCCTAGATTTTTGGAATTTTTCCTAATTTTAGTCCATCTCATTTTTAATCCAACTGGACTTCAGTCTCTCTTGTGGTTACATGTTTTTTATTTCATGTATCAATGTAGAATGATCTTCTGGAAATGGCAAATTTTGAAAATCTCCAATAGGAATCCATGGTGCACTATAGTAGTTATCAATGCTTTCATGCATATATATTGGATCGTAATATGGTTCCCATGAGGTGTTTAATAAAGAAAATTATCCAACAATGTGTGTGTATATTAATCCCAATTCACAGATGTTTTCACAGTCACAATGCATTACATCCAATAATACCACCAACACTCAGCAACTATTAACTGTGATGGGGACTTAGAACTCTGTCACATCAAATAAAATTTTTCTTTATTGATCATTCAAACAAAAAAAATTATATTCTTTATCAATTTTCTTATGAATCTCTCTCAAAATTATCCAACAATATTTTTTCCTCTTATTTAAGTCATCATCTGATTGTCTACTTCTTTCCATTTTGTAATTTACACAATAACAAAATGTCTCTTGAAATATTTCTATTATAATTAAATTTTGATTCCACATAAACATATCATTTATACACTATAGAATTTTTTGGTCTTGTGTTCATAACTCAAACCCTCAACACTTTCCATTTTCAACTTTTATTTTATAACCTCATCATGTAGTCATACACTTCTTGATTAGCTGTAAAAATTCTTTCCAAACACTATTCAAACCATCAATGATATGAATCATATGTCCCATGAATGTGATCTTATTATATATATATTAATATTATAATTATCAAGAAAACATAAAAAAATAAATATAATGTATAACATGTTTCTTGAATGCCTTCTTAATAGACTCATTATGGCAATTCATTCAAAAAATTTATGAAATGTGTGTGATGTTGTATCAATGAGGTGAATTTAATGATATAAACCTAACAATATCTATATTGATCACATCATGGATCACCTAATTATTATCTAATATCAATCATACACCCAATATTTTGGTGAAATAGTTTCAATTAAATAACCAAAACCAACTAAAACTTTATAATTTTCCTCCCCTAATATAAAAATTGAAATGGAAAAGGTTTATGGTTACCATGTATGGATGAAATAATCTACAAAACACCATTGTACTATCATTATTGAATCATTACATCAATATATATATATACTATTTTTTAAATTGAAATAAAAAAATATATGGAATGAATTACCTGAAAAACCATTAAACATTACCCTAAAAAGGATTAAGTCAGTTATCTTGAGACACATGTTCTTTCATATCACAATGGATTTTAAGTTGGTTCTTATTCCTATGTATTGATTTCTATGGCAGAAGAACCTAATAAGTATCATCCCAATCACTATATAACTTGATAATTTTGTTCTATTTTTTCATCCATATTTATCCATAACATCTGTTATAACCAAAATTAAATTTTATCCTCTCCTGAAAAAGGGATATAGGAACATAATAGAATGTCCTGATCATCCCAAAAGTAATAGATGAAAAAAAGTACCATATAATGAAAAAATATCTTGTTTTCGGTTAGGAATCTTGAAATTTTGAGATTCTTGATTCATTGAAATTCTACACCCTCTAATAGAAATTTCTCGAACATCCCCTAATTAATATCTACAATTATCATCATATTTGTCACATTGTATGCTATATTTGTGTCTATTTTGATGTAAAAAAATATTTACAGTGACCAGGATTATAAAAAATATTTTATTATAATTTTCAGTGAATATTTTCTGTAAAAACAATTCAAATTTGTAATTTCTTTTTCCTTCAAACCAAATCAATATACTATAACTCTATGAAACTCAGTTATATGTATGATAATATACATGTCCAATTATAGAAAACAAGAAATAACTTTTGAAATAGAGGCTAATAGTGTTAGATGGTTTATCTTGTGTATGGGAAGATTAATGAATTGTGCATTACAATAAATATATTCCCATCTTTCCAATATTACTCCACATTACTAATATTTTCTTTTTTGTTCAATAATGTGACACTTACTCATAGATAATTTTTTTGCATCATATAAGGGAAATAAATTTTGTTTTCGTCTTCATCATGAAATAAAATAGTGGAATATTACTACGATATATATTCTTCAAGGACTCTTTTTTGGATCTCACGTCAAATAATAGTAGCTTGTGGATGGATAGTAGAAACCTCCATGTATTACTCCATCAATGTATTATCAAAATATTAGTTCATTCATGTTTTTATTTGTAACTTTTCCTCAACATCAGTTAATGGATGATCTAGATGAAATTTCCTATACTTGAATTGATAAATTATATAGTTAATAGTCTGTATATCTATATAAAATTATGGATTTAATCAATAATGAAATATTGATTGTTATTTTCTTAGAGTAACACATTCATGTAAACCAACCATTAATTTTTTCTACTATATGATGCTCTTGAAAAGTTTGAAAAACCTAATAGTTATAGTATACAAAGTTAAAAATGATTTTATGTGTGTAAAAATAGTTTTTTTTATCATGGTTAGAATAGTCTAATAAATATTCACTTTGATGATTTTCCTTGTATGGTAGATTCTATAATATTTCTATAATTTCATCAGTAGACATCAATATAATAAGTTCATAATTTTATAAATAGATTATGAATCATCCAATTAAAACCCACAAGAGTGTCAATATTGGTGTGAATTTAGTTCTCGTTTTCATGATCCATATTATTGTTGAGATATTACAAATCATTCCCCTCTCAGGTTTATTACCACTATTTATATTTGTACTAAAGAATAAATCAATATATAATATCTTGAATGGGATTCCATTTCATTGAAAACCACACAATCTATACATTAACAATATTTTTGAATGTTTTCATATATTTATATTTTCCCTAGATATTCTGAAATTTATTTATTGTTATTAACTAATATGATTTTTTTGAGTACATAGAATGTAAACTATAAAAAGGAAGTCACATTGGTTCATAAAAATAGGTTTGTAGATATTCTTCTTTGTCATGAAAAATGGTATAATTGTGTCTATATAATAAACATCCCTTTTAAGGTTATTACCCCATGTAGCATTTATGATAGAATATAAATCCACATATAGTATGTAGAGAGGGATTTAATTAATTGGATAACTAGACAATCATTTCTTTATCGAAAATTTGGAATTTTTTCTTGTGTTTATAATTATTCCACATTTTCATAAATATTTTTTACAATTTCAGTTTTTGGGAGTTTTTTCATGTAAGGGGAGTGTGACTTATAAAAATTAGATCCCTTGAGATTGTCAAGCTAACTATGTAGATATGCCTATTTTTCATGAAATCAGAGAAGATTGAGTTAATAACCAATATTCCCCTTTCAATGTTACTACCCCTAGATGCACCTCTGGCATAGTCTATATCGACATGAAGTATCCGAATAGGGATGTCATTGATTAGATAACAACATGAGATTTACTTTACTAATTTATTGATAATGAATATTAACCATAATGAATATTCATATAGGATTGAATGTTTAATAATATTGATTTAATTTAATTGTAATTATGTTAATAAATATGTTCTCCAAATTATTAGTAACCACTTGAGTAAAATTTTAATATTTTTTAATAATTATGTTTGTAATTTATAAATTCATATTTACAAAATAGTTTATGATTTATTTAACATTATTTAATGATTATTTTCATATTAGTGAACTAGTAAGTAAATAGTATTTAGTCATCAGTTAATGATTATTCAATAATTATTTCTGGATTTGTTAATCTTTTTTAAATGATTATATATTTCTTAGTTACTCATTGGATAATTGTAAGTTAGTGATTTGTTAATCGATATTTAATTTCTATTTAATCATGTTTAATGATTACGTTTTTATAAGATGATCATTTATTAATGAATAGTTAATTAATATTTAATTATTAGCTACGTAATAGTTTGTTAATATTTAATTTTATGTTAATTGTTGTTTAAAAGTTAATTATTTCTATGTTATTATTTTCGTAATTTGTAGCCACTAATTGAATAATTTTTTTTATTTAATTATTATTTATTATTTAGTCATTTATTAATCATTTTTCAATGAATTGATAATAATTTGTAAATAAATAGATAAAAATTATTTATATATTAGTAATTTATTAAATAATTATAAGTTAATTTTAGTTAATCATTATCTCATCATTATTTAATAATTTTTTTAATAATTTTTTATGTTTTAAATATTTATATGTTAATAATATGTTAATTATTATATAATAATGAGATAATAATTTGTTAATTAATATTTAATCATTATTTAATCATTATTTAATTTTCTTCTTATCATTATTTTACCATTATTTAATTTTTTTATTCATTCAATAATAATTTCTTAATCATTCATTGAATAGTGATTAGATATTAGTTATTTAGTAGTTATTTATTTCATAACTATTAGTTAATTAGTAGTTACCTGTTATTTATTTATTATTTTCAACATATTAAAAAATATTATATGATTTTAAATAGTTAAAAGATTCTAATAATTATTGTAATTGTAACTAAAAATAATTATTAATGTACTACTAAATAGTCATCATTAATGAATTATTAATTATTCACTATTATTGACTATTATTTGCACATCATGTCTAATTAACTAAAGAAATATATAAAATAAAATAAATAAATTTTAAAAAAATAAAAAATAAAAAATAAAAAAAATAAATTAAAATAGAAAATATCATTTAATTAAGGTTCATAAATTTTTTAATCTATTATATCTGCCAATTGAGTCATGGTGAAGTGGGGAGACTCAAGATAATTTTGGAGAGAGGGGGAGAAAAAATTTTGAGAGGTTTTGAGAAATAGAGATTTCTATGAGAAAGGTGTTGCCATTTATACAGGTTATGGAAGAAGGAATTGATTCCCCGGACACCATTCCCCTTTGATTATGTGAAAATCATTGTGGTTGGAAACCGTTATCTTAATAAAATGAAACTGTTATTGAGGGTATTAATTACTTTTCTGTGTCACTGTTTTGATGTAATGTAATTGAGGCATCCAACACCATTTCGAATTACATTTAAAATTATTTTAAACCTACACATATTGTCTTGTTTCTTTAGAAAAAATTTATAAAAAACTAGTGAGATACGAAGAACAAAAGGATGTTGAACTTTGATACAATGTAAGTTAAAAATTAAATCTAAAATATAGATTTCAATTGTAATTTAATAAAAGTGATAGGAAATATGTTGTTTCTCTTTCTAGGAGGTCGTCTCAAATAATATTGAGGAAAAAAAAGAAACAGCATCACGATTCGTGTTTAATAATAAAATTATGAGAAATGATACAATATCAGTAAAATATAGGTTAAGACATTATCGAAGAATGAAAATTAAAGTGAATAATGAAACCATGTAATATATGGTTCATTTTTTTAATTTTTATATGAAATTTATTTCATTTATATATGTTTTTCAGATTTCATACATGCAGTAAAATTATTTGAAGATGTTTTTTCTCAATGTAATGCTGGGTTTATTTTTTCTCATGGTCCCGATGTTTTGGGAATGTTCTTTTGGTCTCCTCCATATTTAGCCTTTTCTAATTTCATTTTTGCATTCCACCTTAGTGATTTGATGTTTGGGTCTTCCTCTGATGTTGATTAATGGAACTTTCCACTGCGTCATGTCCATCCACATATGATACCTAATCTTCCTGTGTATTTTGAAATTTCCCCATGGCCATTCTAGGTTCTCTTTGTTTTTTTAACTGAATAAACCAATCATGTGAATTGATGCACTAGGTCGTATGTCTCTTAAGTTCAGTCTCTAGAATGGTCCCCTTATGATTTTGTCTTGTTTAGAAGAAATAGAACCCTATATCCATATAATTTTTTTGTTTGGATAATCTCAAAGATTAGGACTGTAATCCTCTTCTAGATGATCCTCCATTGGAAATATTTGTGGCTAAACAACTCAAGAAAATCCCTTATAGAGTCTCATACTAAAATAACCATAGGTGGGAAATTTATTTTCTAGGAGAGTGGGATAAAATCTATACCTAATATATAATAAACATTCATAGACAATGGTAAGGCTATCTCTGATCTCTAGAACCTTTGTCTTTCATCAAATTTGGTTCTTGATTTAGTAACTTTTGTAAGTTCTAACATGTTTTTTGGTAGATTCTTATATTGTATGTTTTTTACCTTAATAAAATTATTGTGTAGTGTGGTTCTCTTATCATTAACATGGTAACCAAAAAGAATCAAGGAATATTAAAACTTATTTCCCTTTTTTCTATTTTATTCATTTGTTTTCAATTTATATTTTTATACTCATCACGACTTACAAAATTTTATCTCTCTTGGATGTTCATATATTATTCCTTTTCAGTTAATTCTTTGAAACATATGAACCAGAAACAAGTCCAATATTTTGTGATCCAAGACTATTCTTAGGGTTGTTTCCTAATGATTGTCCCTAATAAATTCGTATCAATATTTTTCATGTAATTTAGGTCCTCGCTGATTCTTCTAATGGACTAGTAATACATTTTATATTTTTTTAATAATGAAAATACTATAACTATTTATCTCGTTTTCCGAATTGATTCATTGGAAAAATTCATATATCTCGATTCTTCAATCCCTAGGATATACTCTTCTAAGAGTAGTAGCTAATAAAATTTATCGTTCTTGAATTAGGATGAAATTTGAAAAACAATATATGAAATCATCACCTGTTATTAACTTATTTATGAATCATATAATGTTTACATTTATTATAAAATAGGGTACTCTAATTTGGTAAACCCTTGATAAATTTAACAAGATTTTGTTAGATATTTTTATTATTAATGTCATGATTTAGACGGAAGATCAAACTATTATAATTTTAATTCCTCATTATTATACCCATAATTCTCTAATATATAGTATGATGTATGGTCAATACTAATTGTAATTTTCCTAACCCATAATCCACTAAATTGTTGCTCTGGTTCCAGAATCCACATGTCCTCAAGCGTGCCTCCCCGTACTCCAAAGGTTACTAACAAGCTATGAGGGTCTAAATAGAAACATGGGGAGACAAGACACTCTTAATCAGAGTATCCTATTATATATAATAACTATAATTTAAGGAAATAAAAAATATTACGCAAGAACCATGAATAACAAATTGATTCTTATTTTTGGGTACAAACAAAAACAAAATAATAATGATATAATTTCATTCCAAAAATACAAAAAGTTTGGAAAAAACAAAAAACAAAGACTAAAAGTAGAATACCCAACAATAGTAATGACTCTATGTCTAGAACCTCATCCATGTGCATCCCACCCCAACTAATCTTCTATGATTTGGGCATTCACCCTTATCCCTACCTACAACCATGAAATCTGCTCGTGTACCCAATGCCATCCCGAGTAGGGTGTGAGAACAACTTAGAAATCCACCGCTAGTAGTTTCAAAAAAATATCCAATGAAATTAGATAGTTCATTCAAATAGAAGTAACTGAAAATGTAAAAAATATATTTTGGTTCCATTGGTAAACAATATTTACTTTAACAATTTTAATAACATAATCTATTTTGATCTCTTATTCCACGGGCTTTGAATTTACATCACTCCCATAACGGTCTATGTTATTAAACTATCATGAAAAATGATACATTAATGTTCCATATCTAAACTGGGATAAACATTTCATAAAAAAACATCACACTTACCTTGGAGCCTCTGTCTGGGTGGTCTCATCAAATATAATGATTAAGGGAATAATGTTACGATTAATTGTCTTATAAATGGAAATTAATCTATTATAATTATTTCATATATTATAATCACATAATATCAAAGTGATGAAAAAATAAAAACATTATAAAGAAGTAACTAATGATTTAAAAGGCATTTCAATTAATTAAGGAACATATACCAAAAGAATAGTATCATGACATTTGGAATAGTAATGTGACCATTATGACTAGAAAACCGGCCAATGTAATAGTAACCTCACCTATTGAATCATAAATAAAAATTATCAATCATATATGTGGCTATATTATATAATTATATCATAGTTTAAGTAAATAAAAATTTTAAAATTTTTAATTAAGTAATTTTAATTTTGTAAGCGATAAATATTTAATTTAGATTTAATAATTAATTTAAATATATAAAAAATAATTTCAAAAAAATATGTTCATTTTTTTATTTTACACATTGTAAAATGGTTTTTGTTATTTTTTTGTACTTTTTTATATAATTGTATATTTGGTGGAGAGTAAAATATGATAATTTATTATAAATGCTAAATACATGAATTAATGACTCAAAGATGATGTATGGTTGATTAAATCTCATAATATCGAACACACATTATATATATTTATATTTATTATGATAATTATCAAAATATTCATAGTCTTGAGACAAAATAATAAACTAATGAATAAAATGATGAGATAACACCCCTCCCATCCATTATAAATACCACCTCTCACCACCTCTTCTCCTCTCATCTATCAAGCCTTTTTTAATTCTCATATTATTCCAAAATATCATCCCAATACCCCCACGTCTATAATCTCTTGGAATCATAAAAATTCCAAAACCTCTTCTCTAAAGAGACTCTCAGTGAGTATAAATTCTATAGGTAAATTGCTTATTTCGTTTCATAAATTTTCATTTCAGGTTTCGATATTTTTTTTTCTCCTCTCATCCCAAAATAAAAATTCTTGGATAACTCCATTACATTAAAAAACCTTAATTTTTATTATTCTAATGGAATATTTAATTATCATTTCTCATTCCACCTCCTTTTATAATGAAAATTTTTACACTATCTGAGATGTTTTCATTTATCACGTTTTATGATGACAGGTTTTCAATTTCTAATACCATATTCATGGATGGCCATGAAACCATTTTTATGGGTGAACCATTTTTTAACATATTTATTATATCTTATTTAATGTTATGTAATAATATTTTATAAACTACGCTAATTTATAAAACAAAATGATTTTTTTGTGATCAGAAAACCACCAAATTAGTCCTAGCGATTATCAATAATATTTTATCTAGTTATTCATCACAATATCATATTATAAAATTAATTACATAACCAATTTATATTCAAAAGATTCATTAATATTATATAATTACACTTCAATAGAACCATTTACATTTTACGTGATTTTCCTTGCTCTTATACAAGCAAATCAATCATGATAACAAGAGAAGGCAGACACCTGAATGATAAAATTACAGCACCTAACTCATGAAAAAGGCAATAAATGAACATAATAAAGTTATAATAAATCAATTAAATAGATAAGTGGTTATTTAAATATTAATTAATGAATCTAGTTTTGTTATCTAGGACATTAATATAAATTTAAGAACACCTTTTGGGTTAATATAAGGGATTCTACCCGAATGACCATTCATCCATAGGGTTATTCTCTCTCTGTTTTTACCCTAATTAGATTAACATTAATTTTTATTTGAAACATATAAATGTTTTTTATATGTTCCAAACTCATGAATTAATATCGATTCATCCTTATTTTCTGAGATATACATGTTTTTAAAAGGTTTCGTACTCGATTATTCCTCATAAGCATGCACGATTTAAGGGGACTTCACGAATTCATAACCAATTTCATGTTCCCTATATAATATATTTTATTAAACCATTATTTTTCTAATGTAAATAATATTTTTATTAAGAAATTCATTACTCACATGTGGTTTTATATAAATAATTATTCAGTATTATTTTTTAAAATATATTTAATATTTTCTTTCAACCGTGCTAAAAGGATTTAATTATAATGATTCTTAAATACACTATTTACATGTTACCACATTTTTTGTCATAAATTATCTTTATATATGCCTATTTTACCTTATTAATGACCATTATTTACTTAAATACATACATTATTGGACCCCCATTGTGATATTCCTTTATGTAATTCCTTCGAACATGATTATGATACCCAATTCTTACAACAGGTAACCATTATGTTTACAATTGCTTTTTTATGAATGATTTTTCATGTGGATCAAATATTCATGAACACATAATGGTGGTGGCGATAATATATAACTTTAATGGATTGGGTAAATTTTATTACCATGAGACGTTATGTGCAATGGTCTTGGAGGTTAGCCATGACTCGGGATACAAGTGCAATAGTCTAGGTGGTAAGCCTTGACTCGTGCACAATTATGTGCAACAAACATTCCCTCATGCTAAAGTCATGATTTTAGTTACCCCCACATTACTATTATTCTATTACTATATGATCCAATGATTTATATGTTATGATTCCTTGTATTTAATCTTGTTCCATGCCCCTTTATATAATTATGTCATGATATATAACTCATGTGTTAATATTTATTCTTATTTTTATTCTATTATGGGACTTTATTGCTCAACACTTTGTCCATTTTATCCCTATTTTATCATATTTATATGTATGATCACAATGGATGTTATGATCTTATTATGGATATTAAATAAAATTTTTTATTATGATGTTTAATTGTGTACCTAATATTTCCAAGACACTAGAAGTTAAGATCCTTGGATTGTATTGTGATTTTTATTTTAGATTAATAACATGTAATGATATATGTAAAATTATAGGGTCACTATAGTTGGTATCGTAGCATGGTCTAGTTAATTTTTGAGATTAGGAGTAGAGAACTTTTTTTGAACTTTTTGGGATATGACTATGTCTAAGAAAACATCCATAAATTTTAGAAAGTATAGTGTAAGTGTTTTACCAAGAAAATACAACCCTTTCTGGATACTAAATGTATATGTGGTTCTGTAATATATGTACCTCAGAGTAACAACTATGATATCTGTTCTTGGCCTAACATGGGGTATTCTGGCACAAGATAATGGGCTTACTATCAACCTATTTTTACACTCAAAGGGGATCGGCTTTGTAAATTTAAAATCACACTATGAACCATTATTAAGGGAAAATAATACAAATTAGATAATATATGTTATGAAATAGATTTTTGATAACCTATATAACAACCTAAGAAATCACAAGTTAGGATAAACTATTCATTAAGAGATTATCATTTCATGTTTAATGTTTCCATGATAACTATCTAAGTATCAAATCCCCCTAATTGTAATTTATTATTCCTAGATAATGGATTTAAATAGAATAACTCATGTCTATAATCCATATTATAGGAAATTTGATAATTCACCTAATGATATGCTAGATATGAAGGGATTGAGTTCTCAAAACGTTATGACAATACTTTCTCATCTGGATTAAGTTATGAATTATAACATGACTCATATTTAACACCCTCCTGCTCCAAAGACAGAGTAGTATTTTGTAGAAACCTTCTTCTGGATAAGGCCTCCCATTTACAGTGGATCATCTGATCCCCTCCAAATGGAATAGTGGATTAACTCTATTGAAAAGATATTTTATGTCCTCCAATTCTCAGAAGAAGAGGAAGATGTGTTATATGTTTATCGTCTTTATGTGGAAGAAGATCAGTGGGGGACACTGATAAATAATATGAAGTACAAGGAATAAATTGATTGCATGGATTGTTAGGAATTCATGAAAATGTTTTTCAATAATCATTTTCCACAAACACTCCATCGCAAGATGGAAATAGAGTTCATAGGACTTAAGTGGATGGCGTATGAGACTAATGGGGACTATGAAAAAAAAATTTACAGGGAATTCATGAAATGATTCATGCTTTTTCATGAACACTAAACGCAAGGTGGAAAACATCATTATTGGATTAAAGCTGAGTCAATGAAAATTGTTGTTGATTCAAGACATCGACAGTTATGAAGAGACTGTTCATTGTTCCCTCAATGATAAAATCGATATTCGAGAATATCAGTGGTCCAATGGGACCAATGACAAAACGTGGAAAGTGGAGTCTAATATGGGAAGATAAGAAGAGAAATACCATGATGGATAGAATATAGAACATCACATGTGTCATATTGTGTGAAGAAGTATCTTGGGAAATGTCAAAAGGGAATAAAGAAATGATTAAAATGTAAATGAATGAGACATCTGACAAAAAACTACTGAAGCAATATGAAGAATACCACTATCATGGAATATGAACGAAAATTTATGATCAATAAATATTCTATAATTTACTGTTATAGCTTCATGGAACATGTGAATTATGTGGACCCTTTTCGAATTCCATGGGTTGTCATATGGAATCAACAACTACCTCCATGGAAATAAGGATGGGTGTATTCGATCACTAATACAAAAGTGAATTCAGAAAATATTATGGTGATAGTTAAGATTTTAATTCATTAAAGAATAGTGAATGTACTATTTGATTTTGTTTATACACATTATTTCATATCCTTAATGATTTGTAAAAATATTCATGAACCAACTCAAAATATAGAGGTTGATTTATCTATGAGAATAAAAAATGGTGAAATTATTGCATCCAAAATAGTTAAATCATCCCCATTTAATGATTATGGATTGAAACTCCACTAAAATTTTGGAATAATTCATTATGTGGATTTTGAGGAAATATTGGACATGGATTGGATATCTTTATAAAAATCCAACATCAACTATTTGGAATGGGGGACCACTCTTCAGAACCCAAAAAATTCCTCTAGTTCGGTATAACTATAAGGAGGTTAATGAATCTCAATTAGAATAATTATCTCAATTGTTGATATTACTACCTTAAAAGGTAATAATACCTTTCCCAAATGATTGAGACAAATGAGATAATCATTATCTATAACATTTCCATTAGTACTGATTACACTGATATATTCTATAAATAATTTCCAGGTTTTACACTTGATTGAGTGGTTGAGTTCTCAATTAAATGTATTCATGTATCTTAGACTATATTGGATATACCATATAAAATGCCCACCATTGAGCTCGAAGAGTTGAAGAATTAGTTTCTGTAGAATATGAATAATGATTTTAAATTCCCATGTGCTTAGCCATGGGGTGCACCAATCCACTTCTTTAAGAATAAAGATGTATCAAGGCACATCAACATTGATTATCACAAGATTAATAAAATCATGATAACAAATAATTATCCTCTTCAAAAAAATTGATTACTTGTTCGATCAGCCAAATGGGTCCAGTTATTTCACTACGGTGGACCTTCAGTCAAGAAATCACTAATTAATGGTGGGGAAGGTAGATATTTCCCAAGAAAAACTTTCGAATGAGATATGAACACTATGATTTCATAGTGATTCACTTAAGATTCACTAATTCTCCTAAAATTTTAATTTATTTTATGATTAGAACGTTTATAGATTTGATTGAAATTTTTTTGGCAGTCCCTATATTTTATATTCTGATGTACTCAATGATAAAGGAGGGACTTTTGAAGAATTTGGATATTGTGTTGAAGAAATTGTGAAGGGAGAAACAATATGAAATGTACAGTAAATGTGAGTTTTGAATTGGGGAAGTATCATAACATGGGCTTGTTATCACCTAAAAAGGGATAACTATGGACCCTTCCATGACAGTGGAAATCGAAGAGTGTCACATGCCAACATATGTAACCGAGATCCACAATTGAGATCCATAATTTCTTAGCCTGGATGGGTATTATCGATGATTTTTGAAGAAATTATTATGATTGATAAACCAACTGACCATGACATCACATAAGGGAGTGAAGTATGTACAGAGAAAATAATGTGAGGAAAGATCAAAGGAGATAAAAAAGAGGTGTATCACTACACTAGTATTCACACTTCCAATAAGTGGAGAACATTTTATTCTATAAATTTATGCTTCAATGAATGGATTAGGTTGCATACTGATGAAAAATCATAATTTAGTAAACTATTCCTCAAGGAAGATTAAAATAAATGAGAAAAACTAACCCACACATGATATCTAGATGGAAGCTTTGATCATTATGATGAAAACCTGGTGTCATTATCTCTATGGGGAAAAGTGTGAGATAGAATCTGATCATAATAATCTCAAATATATATTCACATAGAAGGATATTAATAGTCTCTAGTGAGTATTTTTAATGCTCATAATTTTTTATGATTTCTCAATGCACTTTCATTCAGGAAAAAAATAAGGTGTTGGATGATCTATGTAGAAAAAATCCAGCATACTTATCAATTATGAATATTTTGAAGGATCCAATAATCTTATGTTTCTAGGGTATGGATATGGGAATCCATATGGGGGAACATTATCAATCCATTCTCAAATTATTTCTCAACCATTCCTCATAGTGAAAATAATTAATTCCCAATGAAATTTACTAGAAATTTGGAAAATGGGTGAAGCTATCATAAATGGAAAATTATCTGAGTTCATGATCAATGTGGATGGATTCATATTATTTGGGTTATAATTACATATTCCATATAATCCAGATATAAACAAAGAGCTTCTTAATAATACACAAAACACATCATTTTCTATTTATAAATGGAGAAATAAGATGTTTCGATATCTATGGGGTAACTATTTATGGTATAATATGAAGAACAATATTATTGAATATTAATAAAAGTGCGTGGTATGTTAGCAAGTGAAGTCTGAAACAAAAAAGTCAAAAGGGATTATTAAAATATTGTCTATATATACCAATATGGATGTGGGAGCATAACACTATAAACTTTTTCACTAGGCTTCCATAGACATCCCGAGGAAACAATATTATATGGGTTGGTGTGGATCATATATTATCAATGATTCACTATATTCCTATTTTAGATTACTACTCATTGGATAAAACTGTATAAATATATATCAATGAGTTGGTAAGGTGTGATGGAGACACACTATCGACTATATCTGATAGAAATCAAAGATTTATCTCTATGTTATGGATAATTTTTCAACATGATCTATACATAGATATTCACTTTAGTATGTCCTGTCATCCTTGAACTGAAGGCCAATTTGAGTGAACTATTAAAACACATGATATCATGATGAGAGGGTGTTCTATGGACCTCAAGGGTGTTTGGGACAAACATCAACCTATTGTTGAGTTCTTTTACAATATTATTTCAACTCTAGAATCCAAATGGTTCCATAAGAACCCTTTTATGGGAAATGGTGTTGAACACTAGCATGTTGTGTTGAAGTTGTTTTTTGTAAGATACTATGACCTAAAGTGGTCAAATAAATGGTGGAAAAGTTGAAAACCATCCAGCAATACATCAATAAATCATGATGTCGACAAAAGAGTTATGAATTTAATCTTCGATGAGACCTTGAAATAAAATTTGGATACATGGTATTTATTAATATATCTCCTTGGATGAAGGAAATGTGTTTTTTAAAGAATGGAAATATCATTTCCAAGTTCATAGACCATATCGTGATCCTATATCGTATTAGATTTTTGGACTATTACCTATCACTTCCACATTCCATGTCAAATGAACATGATGTACTCCATGTATACCTACTAAATACATACATACATGATCCTTAATATGTACTGAGTTTAGAGCTTGTACGGTTGGAGATGGATATTTATTATGATGAGTATCCGGTGAAAATATTGGATTGTAGTGATAATTTTCTATGAAACAAGACTACTCACCTGGTCAATGTACTATGATGGAACCACAAGTATGATGATTCGACATGGAAACTGGAAAAAATGGTAAAGGAAATATACCAACAATAATTTTCAACATTGAATTTAAAATGAAATTTCATGTTAGAAATTTTATAATAGTGGAAGAATGCAATGACACAATGTTTTATCATAGGAAATTCACTAATTATATATATTTAATACATTATAATCACATAAAATTACCTTAAGAACACAATACAAACGTTATAAATTAATAATTAATTAAATAAAATGCATTTATAGAAGTTAAGGAACACATACCAAAGGATTAATAATATGACCTTTGGAAAAGTTCCATGACCATAATGAATTGAATAATTAAAATTTTAATAGTAATCTCATAATTTAAAGTAAAAATAACATTTATCCATCTTATAAGTGTCAATATTATATAATTCTATTTTATTAAATGAAAATAAATATTATAATAATTATTAATTATATGTTGGTTTTTTTGTAACACGTAAATATTTAATTACAATTTTATGATTAATTTAATAAGTTAAAATAAAAAATATTTTCATAAAATTTAAAAATAAATTAGTCTTTTTTTATAATTATTATAAGATAAATTTATGAGACCTTTGTTAATTTTGCATTGTGTAACAAACTATGTTATGAATTTAAAATTTGAATTTTTCAATTAAATAAGGATTTTAAATAATATCTAAATTTAACATATTTAGGAAATTATTTTTAAAAAATGGATTTCATTTTTTGATTTATCACAACTAAAAATGGTTATGGTGAAATGTTTAATTTTTTTTGAAATACTTCAATTTTGTGAAAATTTAAATACATTTATTTACGGTAAATGAAAAATACATGAATTGTAGAGTCATAGTTGACGTATGGAGGATGTAAGACCATAATATGAAACCCTATTTAAATTTATTAATATATTTTATTATAATTACAAAGTTATTTATATATTGGAGTGGAAATAATAATCTAATGATTAAAATAATGAGAAAAAATCTCCCCCCTCACCACCACTTATCATCCCACCTCCCATGCCTAGTTACTTTTTCAAATTCTACTCAAATATCATATTAATACCTTACCCTTATTCCAAGAGCACATGGTCTCATAAAAATACCATAACAACTTCCTATGGAGGCTATCATGGAGGATAAATTGAAGATATATATTCTTTATTCCATTTCATTTATTTTCTTTTCAAGTTAATTTATATTCTTTTTCTATCCTCACCACCCCCATAAATAGATTATGACAACTCCATTAAACAAAATATTCTAGAATTTTATTATTTTAATGTAATAATTCTTCATTATATCTCTTTACCCCAATTTTTTATGTAATAATAAAAACATCATTTGATATGTGTTAATTTATCCCATTCATGGACGATAGATTTTCAATTTCAATTAACACCTTCAAGGCTTGTCAAGATACCATTATTAAGGTTGAAAATAATTATAATATATTTATTTTATCTTATTTAATTTTATTTTATAATTTTTTATACATTATTTTAATTTATAAAGCAAAATGAGTTCATTATGATCAAAAATCTGCCAAATTAATCCAAGCGAGTATCATTAAAATTTTATCTAAAGATTAATACACATCCCATATAATCAAATGAATTATACAAAAAAAATTTCTTCTATAAGATAAATAATATAATATTATTATGATTATTTGACACCATTTCCATTTTACATAAACATACATACACTATTACAAGCGAGCGGGTCATAAAAACAAATAAAATGGGCACTCTAGAATGATAAAATTAAACCTCCTATATCAACAAAAAAAGGAGTAAATGAACATAATATGGTTATAATAAATAAATTACATTTATGAGAGGTTATAAATTTTTTAATTAATTATTCTTTTATTATTATCCATGATATTAAGATCAAATAAAGGAAACATTTGGGCTTTAAGTAAGGGATTCTACCCGAACCTCCATCATTTAATCAGGTTATTATATCTCTCTATTTACCCAAATGATATGATATTTTAATTTTATTTTAAACTTTTCAAGGTTTTTTATATGATCAAAAATATTGTATCAAGATCTATTCAAACTTATTTTATGGGATATAAATGTTTTAAAAGGTTTTCTACATGATTCTTCTTGATTAGAATGCTCGCTTTAAGGGGATTTCCCAAATTATTAATCAATTTAATGTTCTCTCTATACTCTGTTTTATGCAACTATTATTTTTCAAAAATCCCTATTGTTTTATTTAAACTATATTTTTTTAACATCAGTTTCTATATAAAATAATATTCATTATTCTATTTTAAAAAATCTTTCATATTTTCTTTATACAACACCAATTATTTTTTTTAAATTCCAATGATTCTTTAATAATCTTCCTACATATTTTCACATCAGTTTGAAATAAAATATCATGATATATTACCATTTTAAATAATGAATGTTTATAAGTGATTTAAATTCTTTCATTCATTGACCCTATTGTGATACTCACTTATGTTATTCCTTTTAGTATGATTATGATACCCAATTCTTACCACATGTTACCCGTATGTTTAACATTGAATACTTATGTATGATTATTCATGTAGACCGAATATTCATTAACATGTTTTGATGGGCCAACCAGAAAGCATTCATATTCAGTGGTTAAATTTTATTCTTATGAGACATTATATGGAATGGTCTCAGTGGTTAGAAATGACTCGTTCTCCAAGTGAAACGGTCTAATTGGTTATCCTTTACTCATGTTCCTCGATGTGAAATGTTCCATGAAGGGTTATAATGTAATGTTTTATACTGATGCCACAATACTATGATTACATGATTATATGATCCCACATTTTATAAGTTAAGAATCCTTATATTTAATCAAGTTCCATTCTAAATTATATAATAATGTCATACCTACTAACCCATGTTCTAAGCCTTATTTTTATGATTATTCCATTATAAGATTTTAGATCAAACATTTTTTTAGTTTATCCCCAGGTAATCCTATACAGATGTATGCGGATAATGGATGTTAGAATCTTGTTAGGTATATTAAATAAAAGTTGTTTTTATGATGTTTAATTTTTTAAATAATTTTCCGAAGACTGTAGACATACAATACATTAATTATAATTATACGTTTATTTATGACTAAATCATGTAATAAATATTTTAAAGGCTACTGTCTATATACATAGGGACTAGTATGACACTATAACCCATGCATTCCGTGGTGGGATTAACAAATTAGGAAAACCCAACCCATGGTAAGAGCCTCAATCCATTATCCCAACAACATTACATGTGCATGAAGTGCGAATGATATTCACCAATCAATAGTTCAAGGTTCCAGTGATATTCTATGGTGTATAGCAGCACTCTTGTCAAATTTTCATTGATGGTAACAAATTTAGAGTGGAATTTTTTTATTAATTTGTTCATTTACTGGGGGTTTTTTGGAGAGATTAATAGAAATGATTTTTGGATGATGTTTGATATAATGTTTTCATAAATATTGGGATGATTTCAACATTGGGGATGTAAGATGATGATATTAATGATATTTTCATTATATTTAATTAAATTTAATGCCCACATAAAAAAAGGATTTTTATTGGAATCCCTAAGAGTCTAGGCTTTAATCCCAGAATTAAATTAACATTGGGTAGAAATATTAATAAAAAATTCTTTATCGTAGTATATTTATTTTTCCAATAATCAATAAAATCACCCTGTAAAATAAAACATGTAATTAAACTGTCACATGTTATGTTCAACATACACACTATTAATTTAATGAATTTTAATCAAACACAATATATCATTAGCTAATCATACCAAAATTATAACTTACCGAAATGAGAGATTTAATTATATATTGAGATAATTATTACTCTAGTTTGTTATGTTTATGATAATGAAGTATAAATAGAATAAAAATAATATGAAATGAAATGAGTTGTGTGTTGAACACACACATGAGCGGTGAGGAAATTTAAATACAGACATTGGATTGAATTAGTAAACAAAAGAAGTAATGGTTTATTTTGATAGAAATAAACTATTAGATACCATTAATTTTATGAAATTAAAGGTGGATGAAAATAGGATAGGAAGTATAAGAAAATGAGTTAAATTTCGATTGAAATGAAAAAACACTTACATGATTACAAATAAAAACACCCTATAAAAAACATGAAAATGAAAGTGGAAGTGAGGTCTCTATTTTTATTAAACAACATCAAGGGAAGTCCTCCCATTCCAATGTAAAGGCTATAGTCATTTGAAACCTCATCATTAAGTTCTACGATTCAAAACACTTTCATATATAAGAGGGGAATTTATATATTGTCCAAAGAGGTAGACTGTTTGCATTCAAGAACTGAACCTCCAATTGGCTCAATGATATAACCATTCAGATAGAAGAATCATGAGATATCCTTTTTACAAGTTTTATAGATGTATGTTATCTGTATACTCAGTATATCTGGAGGCCTTTTGGATATTTTATTCAATGTTATGGCTATTTTACTACATAATGTGTAGTAATCCATTATTATCAACATGTTTTCAAATGTCGTAATGTAAATGTGTTTTTTATAGGAATTATCTCTCAAATATAAACCATTTATTTTACAAAGTCAATAAACTATATAAATCCATTCACACTGAAATATATTGTAAATATAATATTTCTATATAAGATCAAAATTCAATCAATGTGATCTTCTTTTATTTCCTAGACAAAATGGTGGTGTGGACATAAAAGCATCCATTTGGCCCCTTTTATTAGAGTTGGGCCTTGAAATTTTTATTGACGATTCCTTTGGATATTAAAGAATATATTCCAATGTGTAATAAAATTTGGGCTTCATTATTGAGCCCAAAAATTGTATCATCATGGATAGTCTAGTTTCTTCATAGATTCATTGGGCCTTGTTTTGTGGATCATATAACCATTCAACTGGATGAATTGGAAAAATATTACTCATGCTGATATGTTGTAAATTTAGAAATTAAACACCAAAAATAAGAGTCAAGCAAATTGGATAAATAGGATGAGAGTTAAAATTAGAATAGTAAACTTACCTAAATTAGGATTAATTCAAATAATGCTCAAAGAATATATTTAATATTAAAATATGAACAATTAAGGCCAATAATGAACTTTTCAAAGTAAATTAGTAAAGGTAGAAAATAAAATGTTATGAATAAATTAATATCATAAAATCCACCACATATAGTCTTATCCATTTACTCGTGTACAATAAATATAAAAACATAAATAAATCATTTTAACTCACCGACAAATATTTAATTTTTTCCCAAACAGGGGAGGTTTAGACCATTTCTTTAATTCGTATTCAATTTCACCACATATTGTTACAGAAATTAAGTTCCAAAATCAATTCATTTTTCAAGCTCAAATTTAGAAATGAATGTTGTGGGAACTCAGAACTCACTTCTTTGAAGACGATAAAAATTTATTTATTGAGGTTTACTCATTCCCCTACCGAAAGTGAAAATATAAGATTTTGAAATATCTGTCTAATTATATTAGTTATCCTAAATTTAACAAGAATGAATAAGTTTTTATGGGTTTTAATTTATTTATGGGACAATAGTAATTTAATATACAAAAGAGGGGAAAGGATAGGTAAAACACTAACATGGTTAAAAATTGAAAAATAACTATTTAATAGAAACAAGGATGGAAATTGTAACACATGTATATAAGGGCACAATTGTGCGAAAAAAGTCACAATGCAAGAATAATATTTAAATTTTATGAGAAGATAACGTTTTTTAAGAAGAAAAACCTTCTCCCAATGACATAAGTGTTTATTTCATAATTTTTTTTTCTTTTTTGGAATGAATAACATGAATCACATCTCACACTAATCTACCAATACATTTTTAACCTATTCCCAACATTTATTGTTATAGGAATAAAAAGATAAAAGGTTTAGGAAGAGTGATTATTTAACTTCCTAGGAAACAACCCATTTTTCTCATTTTATTAAAACTTTTCAATAACATTTACATAATAACAAAAATTAAATTCCATTCCGCAAAATCAATGAATGAAAAACTCTCCCTCACACTAAAATACATGATTACCCTAAAGCATATGATAACATGTTGAAAATCATGAAATGGACACCCAAAATGAAATCCATTCCACCACAGATAAATTTCTATAAATTATGAAATTTAATTCCATGTATATGTTTTATGGGACAAGGTATTGGGATTTTAATGTTGATATCAAAGAAAAACATTTCAAAAGCATGAGGGGGTTTTTAAAAGGATAATTAATGTAAGTTTAATTGGAGGCTATTTGGATACTATGTTTCTCATGTGGTTCCAGAAATGCATCTATCATATAAATGGAAAATAAATTTCTATATTATTTCTGATGGTCTAATAAAGGACGACTCAAAATCAATAGTGAAAAACACTCATTTTTAAAAGTTAGATACAGGTTACCTTGGAATGAAAGTTAACATTGTTCCACATGGTTGGGGAAGAATAATTTTCCAAATAAAAAATTTAGCATTCAAAATTAATTGGTTTGTAAAATATATTATATATCCAAATTTATCAAGAAAATAAAAAAAGTTGATATAAAAACATTTCTTTTAACTCCCCAAAATTGGTGGGATATTTTTTAAAAGTGCATGGTGATTTATTATTACTCTTATATATTAATATTAATTAGTTTTTTATGTTTTTAATAAATCAAAACAAATAAAAAATAGGAAGTATAAATAAAAAGTATGATGAGAAATGTGGTAAAAAAAGAGAATGAGAGAGTAAGAAGATGACTGGGTGAGAAGAGGTGATAATGGGAAAGGGGTTCCCCCTGGTTTAGATTTGGTGGGTCACCAACTCCATCCAATGGTGGTTCAAATATAGATTTTGGGGATCCGATGAAGGTTGATGTGGTTCATAGTATGTGTTTCCTCTTATATTTATTCTTTAACTAATGTCCATTAAATATTAATGTATTTTTGGAATAAGGGTCTTGGACACAAACAACACCAAATGGGTAAACATTAACAAGAATAAAGGACCTTCCCAATGAGAATTATGATTATATGGATGAATCCAAAATTAAGAATTGAAGAGTATTAACTTTTAAACTTCATGAAATAACATTCATAGGATGTGTTTTTCTTGGAGTGTGTTAGCCTTTTCTTTGTAGATATTGGAATTCTCATAAGAATCAAGTCGAAGATCCTCCAATTAAATCACCTACAATAATCATTCTTCACCAGAACTTTTATCATCAAAATTATATTTTTTCACATCCAAAAATGACTTGTGTGATATTTCTACTTGTATATAACATGTTTTACCAAAAACCAACCTAAATGGAGATGTTGCAATTGGTGTTTTATAGGCAGTTTGGTAAGCCCAAACCGCTTCACCATGTCCTTCAGGACATTCTTTTTTGGCGGTCTTTATATTCTCTCAAGAACTTTATTCACATTTTTATTGGAAAGTTCATCCATTCCATTTTTTGGGGGGGATATGAAGTTGATGTTTATGTACAACCGCATTCTTTTTTTTAGATGATAATCCATGGTCTGATTCCAGGAATGTGTTCCCATGTATCTTATCAATGCACGTTATGTTCCAAAGAGATAGAAAATATGGGTTTTTATTAAATCACTAATAGTATGTGGATCATCTTTCCTAGTGGGTATGGCCTCAACCCACCTAGAAATATAGTCAACATATAGATGAATATATGAGAATCCCTTAGAAGGTAGAAATGGTCACATGAAATCTATACCCCAAATATCAGATATCTCACGAATTATTGAGGTATTTTTTGGAATTTCCTTTCTTTTAGAAATTTTGACCCATTCTTGTATTTTTTACAAGTTTTACCGATCACATTAATGTCCTTGAAGAGTAAAGGACATAACAATCGATAGTCTAGGACCTTTCATGATGTCATTTTTGTTCAAATGATTACACTTTTGAGAAGTGAGTGGTCAAATTATATTATTGATGAATGTTTATATTCATCAACACATATCATAATTATCATGTCATCCCAAGTTTTCAAAAGTTTATCATCTCTAGAAAAATATATTTTATAATCACTTTTCATCCTTAAATTTTTTTTCATTTTAAAAAAATCCTAAATAACACCATCAACCTATTAGTTTTTAACTGGGGCATACCATAGTGAATTTGGAGTGAGAGATGGTAGGTGCTCAGTAAACAATTAAAGGGCTATGATTTTTAAATGAGAAGAATTATAAATTATATTTAGGTTATCATCTATAGGGTTTTATTTTAATGGTGAATGTTTAATAACAATGTGAAACTCTTGGAGAATCATGATCCATCTTATTAGCCTCTATTTAAAACCAATTTTCTTGATTATAAACATTATAAAAAAATGCTCAGTAATGACGATAATTTTTGAACCTCATAGATAGGTTCAGAATATATCTATGAATAAAATCTCTATTAAATGATTATTCTAAGACATAGTGTAGTGATATTTTGTTTCATCCAATTTTTTTGAGTCATAGTATATTTCATGAGGAATAATTTCACTTTATAAACCAATAGTAGATCCAAAGACCCTGTCAAAATCATCAAACATTAATTAAATTTGTAAGGACCAATCTGGGGGATGGATTATCAGGGTAGATGAAAGTACCATTTTTAGTTAAATGAAGACTCTCTTGCAAGACTCATTGAAATTGAATGTTAAATCATTTTAGAGTAGTAGATAAGTGGGAGGGAAATCCTTTTTGAAGTTATGGATGAATCACTGATAGTAACTATTATGAACAAGGAATGAGTAAATGTGTAGAACTTTTGTGGGTTCATGATGTTATTAGATCACCTCAATTTTAGAAAGATCGACATCAGTACAATATTAAGAAATTATGTTCCCTAAAAATCACATTAGTAACCATGAAGTGTAATTTTTGATAATTTAACACATGGTTATCTTTGAAACACTATTGATGGACTATAGATAGAGAATGAAAGCCTGATTCAAATGACTCACCATAAATGGTACATTCATCCAGGAATACCCCCATACTGTACATAATGAATTCTAAAATGATAATCATTGTACTCCTCTGTAATGTTTCAGTCCCATTTTAAAGTCCAAAAGAAATTCTACAATATACATATATTATAAAGGGGAAAGTTAACATATTCTTTTCTTGGTCTTGAGGTTCGATTGGGATTTGGAAGTAGACGGTGTATCAATAAAGAAATTAATATTGTGACATTTTAGATACTCATACTAGAATTTGATCATGTAATGAAATAGGGTAGCGATTTTTTCATTTTCAAAATTTAATTTATGATAATCGATGTAGACATGCCATTTATTTTTCACTTGATTAGTGACAACCTCTCCACGTTCTTCGGCAACAATAATTATTCCAACAATCATAGGTACCACTTGAATCAGATTAATGAATTCACTATACGAAATTTGGTAGATAATACCCTCTTGGAGAATTTAGGTAATATCTTCCCTAACTACCTCATGTATAAGTGTATTGAGTCTTCTTTGTGTTTTTTTCAGTTTTTTTGATTTATTTATTAAATTAATTTTATTATAATTATATTTATAAAAAAAAATCGACTAATTAAGGAACCATCCCCTGAAAAAAAAATCAGTGTTGATTATCTACTATTGACCGTTCAATGTTCTACTACTATTCTATTTATTATAGTGGAACTCTGGTCGAATCCTTGATGATGGTAAAATTTTTAGAGTAAATTATTTTTAACTGATTTTTTTTTTCAATGGGGGTTTGTGGGAAAATATTAAATGAAATTATTACTTGATGATGTTTAATTTAATTATTGGGTAAATTTTAGGGTTATTTCAACATTGGGGATGTACAATTATGATATCCTTGAGATTTTCTTTATATTTAATTAAATTCACACCCACATCACATGATGATTTTTTTAGAATTTCTAAGTGTTGAGGCTTTAATACAATCAAAATCATAACATAATATTATAATAGAAATAAAAACATGTTACTGTTAATGTATTTATGGTTCCAATATTCTATGTAAATAACTCATTAAACTAGTCATGTCATAAATCCATGACATTTTAAGTTTAATATACCCAATATTAATTTCACGAATATTAATCGAATAGAATCTCTCAATCACTTATCATACGCAAATTATGTCTCACACTAATGGGATATTTACTCAAAAATAGAGATTTTTATTACTCTAGTTTAATATTATAATGATTTTGATTTATAAATAGAATGAAAATAGTGGGAAAATGTGTTGTCTATCAAACACACACACGAGTTGTGAGAAAAGTTAAATATAGTCTTTGGATTTAATTAAAAACAAGGTTTTATTTTGATTAAAATAAACTATTTTAGGACAATTAATATTATGAAAATGAATGTGGATGAAAATAAGATATGGTGAAAAAGTAACATGCATTAAAATTATATTGAAATTAAAACACACTGACACAATTACAAATAAAAAAACTAAAAAAAAAAGAAAACGAATGTGGTGTGTATGACTCTGTAGTTGAAACAAGATCAAGTAATGTCCTCCAAAATCCATAGAAAATCCCTATACATGAAAAAAATAATCCTTAGGTGCATAAACTTCAACCCCATGAAAGGAAAATAGGGAAAAATATATATATATATATCACAAGGCGGTGGAATACTTTCATTCCAAAAAAATTTCCACCCATTGATCAATGATTTCATCATTCAGAATGCAGAATCTATATATGTCTTGATCTTATAAGTTGTACATATGGACTGGAGTAAAAAACCCTAAAAAAAATTCTATCAATTGGACTTTTAACCCAAATGTTTGTCTATTTTACATAACAATGTGCATCTATACATTTTTATCATCACTTTTTAAAAGTCCAAAATGTGAATGGTTTTTTTATAGTAATATGACCTCAAATCCGTACCATTTATTCTATAATTTCTACCTGTTATATCATGTATTTCACAATGAAAAAACTCAAGTTCAATAAATGTCAACAATAGGAGAAAATCCAATAATTGTGCATTGATTTTAATTTGGAGATAGATTCGTGGACTCGATTTCAATGAATCCACTGGTCTCCATTATTTTAGATATGATTCTTGAAATTTTTATCCATGAATCCTTTAGAGATTCGAGAATATATTATTGAGTTTCATCAAAATTGGGATTTTTTTAGCTGAAAAGTTTTATCTTCATGTCTGGTCTAGTTTCTATACATATTTTTGGGCCTTCTTGTGTGGACATATTCCTGAATTAGTGAATGATTTATTCTAATAAATTTTTTGAAATTTAGTAAGGAACCATAAAAAGATATTCCCACAATTTTGATCAGTAGGATGAGATTTATTTTTAAAACAATACGCTGACTCAAATATGCATTAATAAAAATAATGCTCAAAAATTATATTTAATATTAGGATATGAATATTTAACAATGATTATAAACATTATATATATAATCAGCTAATGAAGTAAAAAAATTTATAAATAAATTAATTCCATCAATTCACATGCCTGTATATAAATAACCATTTTCCAAAAATACCATATCAAAAACCAAACACAATCAATCTACATAACATTCACATTCAACATTTCATTTAACACATATATCATACTTATTCCATAACCCATTTACACGATTTAAAAAATGTTAATACAATATCCCATTTAACATAATAAAAAATCCATAAAACTTATTCATTTAACAGATTTCCATTGAAAATTCATAATTCATTTAACACATTCACAAAAATAAATTTGACAATATTTTCATTATTCCTTACAATCTATTATTCCATTATCAATAACTATAAATAAAAAACAACTATCAATTTATCTCAAACTAATATATTAACATGTTAATCATGGGATATACTTAATTTCATGTCAAAAATATTCTTCAAATTTCATGTTTCATGCATGGAAATGTTGGTGCACCCCATGGGTGGGACTAAATCAGTCTAGTAAATCTCAACACATCCCATGGGGATCATGAGGGGTTAAAATCTACATTTATATGATCATTTTACCTAATCGTACTCAAGAAACCAATGGAAAATGATGGATAAAAAATATCCCAACACCACATGCACAAATAAGTAACAGAACTACTTGATATAACTTTTGGACCACTTAAATAGAATCTAATGATGAATGCACACTTGACCCTTGGTTTTGATCCTAATTCAAGAACAGTTGGAAGCCCCAATATATGGTATACTAAAAAACAATGGATTTTGGGATTCATATTTGTAAAAGAAACCACAAGGTGTAATCCAAAAAATAGATTCAATAAAGAGATTAGATATACTAGCAGCTTCAATCATCACCAAATGACAAACCAATTGGCTGAGAATTGACGGAAAACCTCCCATGGGACTATTGAAGGAGTTTGGTTCAATGCTAGTGATTATAGATGAATAATGGATCAAGACATCATTTGGATAAAAAAAATAATAAATTGGTAGTTTTCAAAATATCCACTTTTTAATGGAGTGCACAGTTTTCCTCCATGGTTTCCCAAATCATAGAAAACTGTGTGCCTACCTCTATCCAAGAGGAGTTGAGTCGCACGGTTTCCTTGGGAGGACTGAATGGTTAGAAAAATTGTGTTCCACCTATTTGAAATTTCATTTTCCAAGAATATAAGCATTGGGGAAACCACTTACATGGTTTACACTATCCATTAACCCCTCCACTTGGATATCATGGTTTGGGTGAACATTTTACACTAATAGTGCGCCAACAATGAAACATGATAGAATAGTTACTTTCCTTTTATTTCGTGTATCGAACACCGAAAACACACCCGAGAAACCTCCTGAACTCAAAAATCATTTATTTAACCAAATATAAGATCCATAAAACAAAACATAAACATAAACATACATCAATAAAAACTGGGATCTAACACTCTATATAGTTAGAATAAATTAAATCATCCCCCTTTCTAAAGATTTTTTGTCAAAACCTAATGTAAATTCGATAGGAGAAAATTTTGTTATTTAGGGTAGAATTAATCATATCAGTTAGAAAAAATGAAAAAATATTTTAATTATAAAGAAAAATAAAATACTTAAACATAGATCATGGTTTATGGATAGGAAGGGTATATTCTAAAATTTTGGAGTGTCTGGGAAATTTTTTCTAGAGATCTACAAGACTAAAAAGAATAAATGTTTTACACATGATTCATCTACTGGTCAATCATTGTTAATGGATTTTTTCTATGAATTTGATCAATATAAAATTATTACTACTAAAAATATTTCTAATGAATTGTTCCAAAATTCATGATTCACATTTCATATGTTCTCTCTTAAAGATGATTTCCCTCGTTTTTCTAAACGATTTCGAAGAAACGTTTTTCTAGGTATAAAAAGAGGTTTGTATTCTAGGGATGATGTTCAATTATATTAGCGCTTTATGATCAATATTTAATGACCTTACTATAGGTAATGAAGTTCAATCACCCATATAGGAACCTCTTATCCTTAGTAGTATTGTACTATAAATTGTATACTTTGATGTTTGATTCTGAAATCCTAATGATCTCTCAACGCTATAGGATTTTAATCAAAGTGAGTCTTGTAAATGGGTTGTATGTTATATATAGAAGGAAACATAATATATATTTATGTAGAAGATATGTCACCATCACAGAAAATATTAATTTTTGGCATAGAATATTGGGGCATCTAAGCTCCAGGGTCTGAAGGATTTGAGTATGTTAGGGATTCTGACTAGTATTACACCAAGGAATATTCTATTATATGAAGTTTTTTTCTAGAAAATTATAAGAGGGACATAATTAAATGGCCCTCATTTAATTTAGATCAATGATTAGAATATTTATATTCTGAACTATTTTGACCAGTTTGGATAACCTCCCATGGTAGAGGTTCATATTTTGTAACCTTCATCAATAATTTCACAACAAGGGTTTATATTTATGTTAATAGAAAAATGTTATATATCATTGGAAAATTTTATTACAATAAATAACTTCTTGAGAACCAAATTAGAATAATGATGTATGATTTTTGAAGACTCAATGGATAATAGTTTCTCTCATTTGATGTTATCAAACATTATGTTCCAGACGGCGTAGTTATATATAAATCTATCAGGTAAACACATCAACAATATTATATGGTGAAACCTATGAACTGATCTGTACAAAAAAGGTATGAATTTTATTATCATACTCAGGGCATCCGAAATCATTTTGTGATAAATCTTATTCTTAATATTTTTTCATTAACAACTGTTGTGATTCATATGCATATGAATTAAAAACTCAACAACTATTGAAGTGTAATTGATCCCCTTCCTATTTTCATTTATGATATTTTCTCCACACATCCTAGAAATATGATAATAGAGATAAACTAGAATTGAGATCTCAAAAATGAATATTTTTGGGAGAACATGAAAGCATTAAAGGATATAAGTTGCACATTGATAAAAGTGGTTTCAATAAATGAATTACTTGGAAGGATTTAGTCTTTAATGAATATGTATTTCCTAAATATAAGTATCAAATAATGTATAGTGATGAAATACCTTAAAATAAGGTTACTAAAACTAATAATAAATTAGATTTGGAGGCACTAATCAAGTCCATTCCACTAGAACCATTTCCTCAAGATCATAACAAAAAAGATTATCTTGTTGAATCTAATAAAGATAGTATAAAGTATTAATAGTATTACCATATCACCCACAATAAAAGTCAGGGGGTTTAAAAACCATCAGATTGATTTAGCTGGTATGAAATGGATTCCTTTACATGCTGTGTTATCTAGGACTCTGAGTCAATGGATTCCAAAACATATAGAAAATAAATAAATGACTGAAATTCCTCCCATTGGGTCTCATCCAATAATGATTAAATAAAATATTTAAAATAAAAAAACATGTGTTTTTTTGATAATAAACCACATAATTCTAAATGTAATGGTTATAAGAGGATTTTTAAAATTAAAATTAATAATACAAGTGAAAAGTAAATCAAACATAATTCTAGACTTGTACCGAATGTTTTCCTCCAATGGGTCAGAATTGACTATTAAAAAATAGTATCCCCATGGATAATCATTCATCAATATATTTATTAAATAATTTTTTGGATGATTATTATTTTTCCAATGAGAATATTGATGAAAAAACAAAATAATTACATTATTATGTAAATGAGAGGACTTATATGAAGTAACATGTGTTTATTAATATAAATTTAAGGAAAATTGTGTATTCATTATGAATAAAACCATTTCTGGTCTAATAAAATAATCTAGGTACTGGTATTTAATGTTTGAGACATTATTCTAAGATATATTTTTAATATAAATAATCATAATTCATGCATATATTTTTGGACTGTCAAAACTATTATGATTTTATATATCTATATATTGATGAAATTATTATGATTTTTATGGATATAAATATTATCATTTCTATTTAATATTAATTAAGAGAGTTGTTTGAAATGAAATATCTATCAATTAAAGGAATATAGTGAGGAATAAAATAATAAGGACTAGTGATTTGTAATTTTTTTACCTATCACATTTCATTTATATTTTGAAACTTCATATGAGATATATGATAGAATGCCTGAAACCTATTAATGTCCAAATAATACAACATTTTAAACTCTCAATGAAAAAATATCCTACTACAATTGATAATGTAGAATATTTATCTAAGATACCAGATTCTAGTGTAATAGGAAACATAATTTATTCCATGATTTCCACATAACCTAATGTTTCATATTCTATTTATACTCTTAGAAGATTTATGAGTAATCATAGAAGGACATATTTCCATGATTTAAAATAGATATTCAGATATCTTTTTCAATATCTTAAATATCTTTATGCTATAGAAAATTGATGATATTACATACCATGTTGTTTTTTATATAGATTTCGATTATCCAATAAATATATATACCCAGAAGTCCCTCACATGAAAAATATTTAATACATATGGAGGACTGGTGTCTTGGATGTGTAATATGAAATCTATTGTGGCCATAGATACAATAAATTTTTAATATATATCCCTGGTTGAGGTAGTAAAGGATTTTATTTGAATCAATGGTTTGATTTATGGACTTGGTATTAGTAATTTTATAATAAAATTATACAATTAAAGTCAAAATTACGTACACATATTTAAAAATATAGTATTACATGGTAGGTCTATGAATATTTCCATTACGATACATTGTATTAGTGGTGTCATTGAATTAGGAATTGTGTGTTTAAATAAAATCCACACTTATTACCATCAGTTCAATAGTATTATTGTGGTCACAAAATTATGTAAATTTAATATTAGAGAATTTTTTTCAAATTCAATAAAAATAAGTTCAATAAGAATACCAATAACATTTAAAAATGATTGAGATTTTTTTAATTTTAAAAAAAGTATATTAATCAATTTCTACCATTTTTATTTTTCATATTAATGTAAAACATTATGAAATTATTTTAAGCTTGATACATTTTATGGATTCATTTTTACGTATAAGACTATTTATTTGAGCTCCTCTATTTTTACATTAGACGGGAAAAAAATTATATAATCACACCTCATTGATATGATGCATGGGATTTCATTGCCTTTTATTAGTGTCCCCCATTTCACTATTTATTTCCACCAATGGTTCATTATCCTCCCATTCAGCTCTAGCATACCACAAAAACGTTTTTTCTTTGCTTCGTCCATTTATCTAACTACACATGGGTAATTGATTCTCATTCTATGTGTCTCTTTAGCTCATTCACTCACTTCTAAACACTAATTATTTTCTATCATTTCATATAGTGAAAATAATTTTTCTCTATTTTATATTTATCTGATAAGATAAAATATTTGGTTACTAATCCTCTCTTTGACAATATTTCCATGAGAAGAGTTGTGGTCTATTAGACCATGATGATCCCCAATGGAGCCTCAATCTAGGTGCACCTTAAGTGAATTATTTTTGATAAAAAATAAAGAGTTCTACTTTTAACCTACCTTATATGAAGAATTCATGGATAGTGGTAAGTCATTATGATCGTTAAAAAACCACCACTATTATTTATCTTCAGTTCATGGTTTTTTATATTATGTTACATAAAATATATACATACTGATTTGATTCATGTATTCTTTTTTTTAATTTTCTTCCACTAATTAAAAATATTGTGAAGTTTTTTTTCATGAACATAAGATCATAAAGGTTATGATGTATTTTAAATAATGTGACCCCTTATTTATTTATTTTTTCTTAATTTTCTTCATTTGTATGACTCACTAAAATATCTCTTTTTTGACATTATTATATTCACACTTTCGAACTAATTTTCAAAAATATTATTTGGTAACTAGTCCACTATAAATTGATCCTAAAATTATATTAGGTGTGTATACTTTAGAGTATACCTAATACTATACTTATTAATTGTATATAACGTTTTTTCAAGAGACAATAGTTGGTGGAGAAATCAGACCACGTCATGTTTGGGTGAATATTGTAAATAGGAACAACCACTGCATAAAAGGCCTTTCTCAGCACTATGAAAGGGATTAGACAGTGATAAGAAGTGTGGACATTCTATGAACCCTTAAAAACATGTTTCCATTATCTATATATTTATTAGCATTGATAAAGGCCCTTAAAGATTCTATGAAGCTCTAGCCCTCGCATCATCCGTATACCATCAAATAAAAATAAGAAACCTTATACTATTTGAAAACAATGATATAAAAAATGGATTGGAATACAAATATTAAAATATAAAATCATGTAAATTTAAAATTTACATACAAAATATTTACATAGATTTAATACGTACAATTAATAAAAAAATTACAACCCAATATAATTAATTAAAACTCTTATAACATTCATTTTGAAATAATAATATTTTATTGAAATAATTCTCCCTATAATAAAACAATGGTTTATTTTAGTAATAGTAAATAAGAATTATGTAAATTATAATTGTAATGTTTTATAATCCATATATGATAAATTCAACTTTTAATTAATACAAATTTTAATGATATTATCAGTTATACATTTAATTATTTTATGAATTATTATATTGTACTTATTATGTTAATGATTAGTTACACTGTTAATTATAATGATCTTGAGTGAATCACTATTGTTTTTTCCCTTGTTGTTCTTGTGGAGGTCTCATGTTCTAACCTCATTAAGTGCATCCTTTTATTACTATGTTGCATGATTTTCTTTGTGCTATTTGTAATTTCCCCTACATAGATGTAATTTACTATTAATTAATATTAATATTATTAATTATATTGTTAACTAATAATAAATTTAAATTATTTTTTTACTACATAATATATTGATGATATTATTAGGTATAAATTATATTAGTTACTAAATTATGTGATAATAATTATATCATTAAAATAAAATAAATCTTTCTTTAACACACACTTTGAGCAAAACTAACCCCATTATGGATCAAATTAATGTTTTATTGATTCATAAATATCACAAATGTGTTTAGGACCATTATTTATTTGTATAAGAATAATCCATGTTAATTTTCTCAGTTATGGATATGTGGTTTTTGTTTTAATACAAAATGGATCCTTTATATTAAAAACATGCACTTCGATTCAGCACCTCCAAATCATGGGTCTTAATGATTTTCAGTTGATTCCTAGTTTTCAAAAAAAAAATATGGAAAGTCATCCAAATGTTTTTAAATAAATTGATGTTTTTTACTATATTTATAAATGTGATGTGCATTTTAATCTAAAATGTAATTTTATATTGAAAGCACATACTTGGATTCATTTTAACCACAACGTGTCATGGACCAACATACAGTCAATTACTAGACATTGCAAATGGATTATGGATATTGTTCAAGAAAATTTGAAAATTATATAATCCTATTTTCTTTTTTTATATGCGATGTGTATTTTAAAAGAAAAAAACTATTATTTCGAAAGCACTCACTTTGAGTAATACTCTCTAGATGTTGTTTCATATTGATCTATGTTCAATTCAATTACATCAAAAATTATTTATCAGTCAATTTTCTAATATTAAAAGATAATCTAATCTTGTTTTATCAGTATTATCTATCTGATTCATGTTTCAAACAATCATAAACCTTATATTGAAAACAAACACGTCAACTCATGTTGACCACATCAATTGTCAGATAGATTTGTGACTGATTCCAACAGATCAAAAGGAAATTATAAATATTTTTCATATTTCTTGAAAATTGTCTTCTCTCATTTTCTCGATTTTGGCTATATAACATTTATTTTTAAAAAATATGATTTTTTATTGAAAACACATAATTTAAGGCATACCAACCACATCATCTATCATATTGATTTTAATTAAATTACTACGCATCTAAAATTAATTTTTTATCATTTTACCAATGTATGAAAGTAATCATAGTTCATCTGATTTGTTTGGTCTCTAGGACACACATTTTAAACAAAACTTTTATATTGAAAACAAGAACATTTAGTCATACCAAACACATCATGTGTCATTATAATGTTTTTTTATTCCTTCTAAAAAAATAATAAATTTTGTATTATTTTACTAAAGTTTTAAAACAATATGATATTGTTTTTTCAGGTTTCTCAATGTGACGTGTATTTTCAACTTGAATTACACATTTATATTCAAAACATGAACTTTGATTCATACCAACAATATCATATATAATATTGATGTGTGTTTGATACATAAAAAACCCAAAAGGAATTATGAATTTTTTCCTTAATGTTTCAAAAAAATCAAGCTAAATTTCAATGTTTCCACTATGTTACGCTTACATTAAAATATAATGAAACTGTTATAATGAAAATGTGAACATGGAGTAATACCGACAACTTCTTGTATCATATTTTGATGTGGATGATTCCAGTAAATAAAAAACGAATTCCTGGTCGTTTTTATATATTTTGACAATTGTATAATCTTTTTTTAATTATTTTATATATGTGATGTGTGTTTTAAACTAAAACATAACTTATACAGAATTCATGAACTATAGGTCATACCAGCCACATCGTGTGTTGTATTGAACTTTTGTCTGTTCTTATACATCATAAATGAATTATGGAAATTTTTCCTAATTTTTGTAAATAATTTAACATCAGTTAAAATGTTTTGGCTTTATGATGAAATTTTTAAACTAAAATGAAACTTTTATATTAAAATTACTCAGTTCGAGACATATTGGCCACATCGTGTGTCTAGTTTACATTAGATATATTCATTCATTTGAAAAATGTATTACAAATCATTTTCTTAATTTTTTGCAATATTCTAGGATCATTTTCTTTGTTTCTGAAATGTGATAATCCTTTTAATCTAAAATTACGCATACATATTAAAAGCGCACAATTTTATATATAATAATATTATCATTTATGTGGTTTACTTGTGGTCAATTCCTATATGAAAAAAATGGATTATGAATAATTTTCCAAATTTTGGAAAATATTCCAACATAGTTATCACAGTTTTGGATATGTGATGTTAATAGAAAATTAAAATATCGCTTATATATTGAAAACCTGAAACTCAAATCATTCTGACCATAATGTGTGTAGATTGACATGTGATGGATTCAAATATGTTAAAAATGAATTATAGATCATTTTCCAATTGTTTAAATTAAATTTTCTATAATTTTAATGGTTTTTGGGAATGTGACATGAATTTCAAACTAAAATGACACTTAAATATTAAAAACATGAAATTTGAGTCATATCAGCCATATCGTGTGTCAAATGGTTGTTCGGTTGATACCAAAACATCAAAAATGAAATATTGATCATTTTTAATTTATGAAAACTACATGAGCTTTATTTCTATGTTTTAGAAATGTGAAACATTTTTATAATAAAATGTCACTTTTTTATTGAAAAAAATGGACTGGAATCCATCCTACCACATCGTGTGTCAGATTGATATGAGGTCAATCACCAAACATTTCAAATTAGTTATTGATCATTTTTTATTATTTTAGAATAATATGATTTAAATTTCCTGTTTTCTGGTATATGAAAAAAAAAATTAAACTAGAATGACATTTATATTCAAAATATTCACTTCGAGTCAAACAGAATACATCAGCTGTCATATTTTTGTGATGAAAATTACTAAATTTTGAAATTAAATTATGGATAATTTTACAAATCATAAGAAAAAATATGAACTTATTGTACTATTTTTGACTATATGATGTGGCTTTTAAGTTAAAATGACAATTTTATATGTAAAACACACTCTTAGAGTCATATAGGCCACATAATGTGTCAGATGGATATGTAACCAATTTTTTATCATAAAATATTCTTTATTGATTTGTGTCTTAATGCTTGAAAAAAAATTATTTTTTGATTTTTGATTTGATTTTTAAAATAAACTGAGACTTTTATATAGAAAACATTCACATCAAGGCATACCGAGAACTTCATGTGTCATAACAAAATGTAGTTGATTTTTATACATCAAAAATGAATTATGGAGTATTTTAATATTTTTTGAAGAAATTGATATTTTTCTCTTTGGTTTGGCTATGTGACCTTTATTTTAATATAAAATGAATATTTTATATTGAAAGTAAACACATGGAGACATATTGGCTACTTCTCATGATGGATTTTCTTATGGTAATTTTTTCACAAGTCACAAATGAATTTTGGATCATTTTTAGAAAGCTTGAAAATTGCACGAGATCATTTTATCATTTTTTTGTGATGTGATCTTTAAACTAAAATGAAACTTCTATGTTGAGAAAATGCAGACAGGGTCATACCGACCACATCATAGTTATAATTTCAAAGCTTTTAATTTTTACATGTCACAAATGAATAATGGATCAATTTCATATTTCCTGAAAAAATATGAGATAATTTTCATGATATTTATATGGGCTATGAATTTCAAATTGACATTAATCTTATGTTTAATAAATAACCATTGAGTTATACAGACCACATTATGTGTTTCATTGACGTTTGGTTTATTCATACATTAAAAAATATCATCTCGGTCATTGAATGAATGATTGAAAATAATCAGACCTCGTTTTCCAAGATTTTTAAAATGTGGGACATTTCTTAAATTAAATGGTCATGTAATGATCAACTAAACTCTCATCATTTACAAATTTCATCCCTGGTTCAACATCCTTCCTAGTAAATTCCTTTTTTTTTACTTTTATCATTCGATAGGGAAACGTGTAAGGCATCCTTATTAGTATTTTATTTATCATTCATTGACATGTGTTTGGTTGAATCAAACATGAATGTAATTGAATCCATATTTCCTCTCCATTGTGGAGGGGTAATTGGTTGTAATAGGTCCCAAACTATTTTTACAAACTCGTCAAAAGAAAACAATAGAAAACATTCAAATGATAAAGATATTCTAATGTAAGTATCTTTTCTAACAGTTAGTAAAATGTCTTCAGATTTATGGGTTAATGGATCCTTGGGACATTTTCTACTCACCATTATCATGGTTTCAAACTTGACGTATAATCTCCCACAAGCATGATAATTGTTAGACATGTTACAATTAATTCAAAAATCTATAGTGAATGTCCCTCTTTGATACTTATCCATGAGAAACAACTCAAATTTCCATTATTCTTAGATTCATCACCAATTGATTATTGAAATTCTATAAAATAATCATTAACCCCTACAGGAAAGAAATTTGTGTATAGATTAAAATAAATGAATAATAAATGGGGGAATGAGAATATAGCCATTATAAGTATTTTTAAACTATATTAAAAATCATTATATCGATGTACTCACACGAGATGAAGGATTAGTAAATGTATATGGAAATTATAATTGATATTAGACTACATTCTAAGATATATGTGTATTTTTATATATCTGAAATTATTTCACATCAATTTATGTCTTGTTCTCATAATCCGTTCTATACATCCCATAGACGCAACACCCTCAATAAAAACATTCATATTGTTTCAATATGGCTGAAGAACCATAGGAGTGGTAGGATCATTAACTATATAGCCTCAATAAAGAGGATAAAAAATAAATGGTGGGGATAAAATTCATTTTTAATTATGGGGGGTCAAATATATAAATATGTTTTAATATAACATGAAAATGTAAGACATGAAAAATAATATATCTAAGATATTTCCAATACTATAATTTTTTTAGGAAGTTTAATATCTATAAATTATGATACCAAATCACCATATCGTAAATGTATCTATAAGGTCATAACCTATACTAGATAAAAAAACATAATTAGAAATAAACTAAACATCATGTCGGTAAGGATTATGACACTATATACTATGACCACTCATCTCTAAACAAATTTACGTTTTATTTGAAGTATTTATATTATATTGGTATTACTAAGAAAATATGTACTAAATAATAATGGAAAAATATTTTTAATCAAAATTTTATTTCCTTATTAAATTAAATGTTTAGGTATTTAATATTCATGATGGTATAAGATATCTTATCAAATAAATTAAACAAAATCTCCAAAATAATTGACATTATTTTTCTTCATACATTTCAACAACATTCACCAAAATAATTTTTTTTCAAATATGTTTTGATAGTTACATTTTACTATATATTCATTAATTTGTAACCATTTGAAGAAATCCCTAGTTTTCTTGTGTTTCATCACAAACCTCATACTATGATTTAGTTGATATTTATATATCAACATATCCTAAAAATTAATCATTAAAATATAAACAACATTTTATAATTCAATGTATATAAATAAATTATTTATTTTAGGTAATTAAGAATTCATAATAGATCTTATGTGTGGTTATATTGTTAGAAATCCATGATCTAGATAAAAAACAATAATTTATTGTACCCAAATTTAATTTCATTTGAATCTTGTGATTCCTAAAAAAGAAAAAAATGAAAAAAAAATATATACATTATATAATTATATTTTTTATTTCGAACCCAAATTTATTGGAATAATTATTTTTTTTCCTAATTATATTATTTTCAAACACCATGCTTATTAAATTTTTTGTCTTTTAAAATTTATCCACTTCTAAAAAAAATTTTCTGTAGAAATGATATAGAGATTAATGAATCCAAATCAAACCATATATGTAACATCCCAGGTAAATAAAGAATAAGACGTTTTCATATTTATTAATATTTGAGAATTAAATATTAATTTTAATATAAAGGGGTTTCTATGTTTGATAGCGTACCTGATATGAAACAAAGAGTTTCTTTGAAATCATACGTTGCACACTAGTAATATAATAATATTATTTTAAATGGTAGTTAACACGTAGTCGTTTTATTGGCGTGAATGAATAGAAATAACTAAAATATGATTATATATGTTTGATAAATGTTTTTACATTTATCCAATAAAAGATAAAGTCTTAAAATAATAAAATAATTCAATTTTAAGCATAAATATTCTAATATTCACTAAAAGGTCGATTTATCTCCTTTTGATAGAGAACCCTCTTTAAAAATAGTGTTGGTCACTCATATACATTCTATTGGACCAAATAAAATCTTTCTTTAGAATTGGGACATCAAAATTTACTTTGTGTATGTTTTTGGTATTTTTCCGATAAAGTTCATTTTTTAATGAATAGTGAAAATTGTTGTATTTTAATTCAAAACCTCTTTTTAATCTAATTTATTTATATGATTATATTATCTTTTAAATTGGTTTTAAACATAAATTAGAATGTATTTTTACCATTTAATCCAATGGTGGCCATTGGAATTAATTTCACTTTGAAATTGGACATAAACTAGTCTCAATCTTTTGATATATTTTGTTTAATAAAAACACGCTATTTGTTTGGACAACGGGAATTAATTATTAAATTACTTAATTCAACTTATATGTTTTGAATTTTGTAAAATAGACATAATTTTTTAATACGGAATATCAAATATATCTTAGGGTGAATTTTTGGTATTTTTCTGAAAACATCAATTTTTAATGAATAGTGAAACCACTAAGTGGAAGTTAAAAACCCGAATATTCGTTTAAATGAAATTTTATCACCTCTGTGATTTTAATTTCAAAAATCATACATACATGGTTTTCATTAGGAAGTAAAATGTTGTTCAATGGGATTAAAATATTTTTTGGGTGAATAGTAACTTTTATGTTTTATTAATCGTGATTAAAGATAATTAGTGTAATTTAAGGTAAAAATAATGTTATAATAAAATGAAATTACCTTGACACACATACAAACATTATTGGATGTGTCATGGACGACCAAAAAATCCATGGGTCAACTTTGGTACCCCATGGAGCCAATTGGGTAAGAAAATGACGTTAATAACTTTTTATTTAAAGTTAAAATAATAATGTCACAAACATGTACTGTTTTAATAAAAAAAATTACATGGGGTTATAAAAGTCATATTTTTTACTATAAATATTAATTATAAATATAAAAATATTTCCTACATCATGATATATGTTTTATAATTTTTATACATGAAATAAATTTAATTATTTATTACAGCATGATGATGTAGCAATTACCTCATTAATTATCGATTTAAATAAAATGAATAGATAATGTAAAATCTAAGACCTAAACTTGTCAAAAACCTATTGGATGGGTGGATTTATAAATCTTATCACATTATCCTCAAAATATATATTATTGTGGTACATTTAATGTCCGAAACTCATTATATAATAAAGTATCATTTTATAACATTCCAATAGTGCCCCTCCTCCCCTCTTATAAAAGGCCCCCACCTCTACCACCAAACCCACACCTCTCAAGCCATTGGCTCGACCACACTCTGCTCATTTTATCTCTCAACATCCCTATACTTATCCTAGAATCCTTAACTTAGGTAGAAAGCTTTTCAGGAAACCCCTTTTGGTTCAAACCAAAGGGAGTTACCCGATTTAAAGGTAATGTCCTCACTTATGTTCTTTTGTTTTATTTTGCTCCTCCAACACCCTAAACTCTTTCTATTCCTTTATTTTGTAACAACACCAGTATCGTAAATATACTAGGATTCTGTTATGAGAAGGATTTTATTTACACTTACAGACACCTCCGTCTAATGGATAAAGAACAAACTGTTTCTATGGTTGGTGAATTTCTGCCTCACGAAAAGATGATTGTTCAATATTCTTTTAACACCTTTCATGGTGGCCATTAATATGTCACTGTATTTATATATGATATATATTATTTTTATGTTATTCATATTCTCCAATATTTTTCATTTATGGCATACCTTTATGGTTTCCATTATGGGTAAACGCGATATCTTCATTTTAGGAAGAGCGGACTACCGCCCCCTTAATGTGATTTGATTCATTAATTTCATATGTGGGATGTATAACGGATGGAACTAATTATATTATATATGATATTATACTGGAATTATAATATACCATTATATAATTATTATTTCAATCCATTCAATATGAAATACAAATGAACGAAGCGTTCATGCGTATGTACGGATTACAGTCTCCATGAACGGTGCATTTAATTTATTACATATAAATGTTATATACTATTATAAATACATGTATATGCTGGATATATATGATATATATGATATCCAAATCATGAATATAATTCTGTATATAATGAAACTTTGACCACATGAACAACATGTAATTGTAAGAAGCCCATTTTTGACTTAAGTAACAAATATCAACAAAACGAACATTATTAACATAAATGATTACATGATGCTTATAACATAGAAATAATTGATATAATAGTAAAAATAAGCTTGAAAAAGGTTCTTAAGATAGTATAAATTAACACGAGTTTATTATTCAGGTGATTAAAGACCAATCGAGTCACATCAGACACGAGGTAAGGGACTTCGTCTCAATCTCCTTTCATTGAGGCATACTTTGTTTCATACACAACATTATTTTATACGGTGTATAAACCCCTTTGACATTTAATTTCATTCAAAATGAATCTTTTTCTATGAATCGTTTTACTAAACGACAAAAGGGAATGTTTCTTTTAAAGTGTGCGGTGACAACGACCTATTCTGCCACCGTGAGTATTATTTGGTCTTTGGCATCCTCAACAAGCCGTAATGTTTTTAAAATTAAATAAATATCATATACTCTTTTATGTATTTTGGTATTGAAAATGGTTTTTATAATGGACTTGTTATGTCAATATATTTAAGTGATATATTGTTATCGAAATGTGGAAATGTTTTCTTTCCATTATATTTTTTTTATGTCTTATGATTTTATAATGGTACTTCGAAATTTGAGGGGTGGTTAGATGATAAAGCATATGACGGGTGGTTCCATGAATACCAGGATGGGTGGTTTTGTTATAACCTCCATTGTATTGGGTATGGAAGTCGGTTGTATGGCTATTCCATTATGTGATATCTGTGAAAGTCGATTGTATGGTTATTCCATTTAAGTATGTTTATATACCAAGTTACCTTTATATGTTATGTGTTGTTTATATGGGTTTTATGGTAATATTTTGGTTACAAAAGGGTAAGTAATGATCTTTTATTCAGTGAAGAGTATTTACTACTTCATAAAGGTGGAAATTATTACTTTGATAAAGTATTCATGTTTTACTTGTTGTTTTGAAAAAATAACAGTTTTCCTTCTTCGTGTATCCCTTACTGAGATTTTTATGCTCATCCAATGTTTTTTTGAAATGTTTTTCAGAGGAAATAATATGGAATAGGGTCAAGGATGGGATCATGGAAAGTCCTGTTATCTTAAACATGGAACTAGACATGACACTTTTTTTTATGAGTTCATGTTTTGTAAAAAAAAGAAACTATGTTGAAGTGTCTACTTTGTAATCAATTGAGATGTAAAAGTTATGATCTAATTCTCTAAAACTCTAAACCTGAATAGATCCTCAATGTGAATTATTCATTTAATTAAATATTAAGTAAGGTTTTAGGTCGGGGCCTTATAGTTGGTATCAAATGGAAGTTTAGACAACTTTAGAAGTTAGAAAATTGTTAAATTTATGTCCAAAAATTAATTTGTGGTATGATTGAAATGATATAGCATTTAAATATTACCATGTTTCTTTGCCTAAGATATTTCTGTGTTCAGAATAGTTTTCCGCAGAGGAAACATGGTAGCTATGTTGGGATGACATCAGGAGGAAGACAACCTTCCAAATCAGCAACCTGAGATGGTCAGAATTGGAACTGAACAATTTGTTGCAGTGATGGAACAGTTGACTTGGGCTATAAATGGTGCTGGTATCCATGAACGAGATCATCCAGATCAATCGCAGAGGAACATGTCAGTGGTGGAATATTTCATGAGGCAACATCCCCCATCATTCAGAGGATCATCTGACCATGTGCTAGTTGAAGCGTGGATTAAATCACTGGAGAAGATTTTTGATGCCATGGGGTGTTCAGAACATCAAAAGGTTAGTCTTACTGTTTACTTCTTTGAAGGTGAAGTTGATCAGTGGTGGTCGATAGTGAAAAATATCAGGGATAGTGATGAGATTGATGATCTTCACTAGGATGAATTCAAAGGTATGTTTCTTGATAAATATTTTCCTAAGGTGGTTCATCTTAGGATGGAAAAACAATTCCTATAATTGAGGTAGTAGGATGAATCAGTGGATACTTATGAAGCAAAGTTCACTCGACTAGAAAGGTATGCTCCAAATTTCATACGAGATATTGATAGTAAAATCAACCATTTTTACTCAGGGTTAAATCCAAAGTATCAAAGGGATTTAGCTTCTCGTGTGTTCAAAAGTTATGAAAAACTTGTTCGATGTGCAGAGAAGGTGGAAAATGGATTTTGATGACGATCAGGTGTTCTTTGAAAAACAATAGAATAAGAGGTCCAGTTAGCAGGGAAAGGGAAAGAATTCATCAAAGAAGCCATGAGGTAAGATAACCAAATATACATCCTGTGAGAAATGTGGTAAAATGCATCCTGGAGAATGTTTATCAATGTTTGGAAATTGATTTTGATGTGGTAAGTATGGTCATATTGCTCGTAACTATAAGGAATATGACCAAGAAGGCAATGAAAAGCTAGCGGTAAGATGTTTTAAGTGTAATGATATGGGTCATTATTCAAATGAGTGTCTAACGAAGAAATCAACTGACAGAAAGTAGCTAGACTACAAGCAGAAAGGGGTGGTGAAATCCTTTTCAACTACTTCAACGGATGTTGGTCCATCGAATAAAGTAGTATCGGGTACACTATTTGTTTGTTCATATTATTCTCATGTGTTTTTTGATTCGGGGTCTACACATTCTTACATTTCTATGAAGTTTTCTAGTAAATTGGGAATTCCTTCACAAGATATGAATCCTGAACTTATGGTAAAAACAACCGGAGGAAACGATGAGACAAAAAGAAATTATAAGAACCTTCCAATCCTTGTGTGCGGAAAGAATCTACATGAAAACATTTTTGTTTTTCCTCTAGTAGAGATTTATGTTATTTTGGTTATGGATTGGATTTTTGTATATCATTATAAGATTGACTACAGAGCTAAAATTGTTTCCCTTAAGAAAGATTTTCAGTTTGTGTACAAGAATGAACCCTTGCTTTAAATTACATATTAGGAAGTTGAGAAACTAGTAAAAGATGGAAATGAATGTTACCTTGCACATGTTGTTTAAAATAAAGGAACTGATCAGATTAATGATGTGCCAGTGGGAAATGAGTATCTTGATGTTTTTTCTGATGAGTTGCATGATATTATTCGTGATCGGGATGTTGAATTTATTGTTGACTTAGTTATTGATTCTAATCCAATTTCAAAACCCCCATATCGAATGGACCAAGTTGAACTTTTATAGTTAATGAAGCTATTTTAGGACTTATTAGATAAAGGTTTCATTCGGCCTAGCATATCACCATGGGGTACTCTTTTCCTTCTTGTTAAAAATAATGATGGTTCAATGAGACATATCATTGATTATAGAGACATGAATAACATCAATGTAAAGAAAAAGTATCTTTTGCCTCATATAGATGATTTGTTTGATCATCTCCAGGGAGATTAGTATTTTTCGAAGATTTACTTGAGTTCGGGGTACCATCAGTTGAAAGTAAAAGAAGCTGATGTTCCGAAGACTTTGTTTCGTACTAGATATGGCCATTATGAATGTGTAGATATTCCATTTTGGTTAACTAATGCACCTGCTGTATTCATGGACCTTATGAATAGAATTTTCCATGAGTTCTCGGATAAGTTTGAGGTTTTTTTCATTGATGATATTTTGTTGTTTTCTAAAAGTAAATAGGTGCATGAAAGTCATTTAAGGTTTATCTTGCAAACCTTAATATAAAAGAAACTGTATGGAAAATTCAGCAAGTGTGAGTTTTGGTTACAACAAATTTCTTTCTTTGGTCACATAGTTTCAAAAAATGGCATAACTATTCATACCTCAAAAACAATTGTTGTTGAAGAATGTCCAAGACCCACGAATGTAACTGTGATTCGTAGTTTTCTTGGATTGGAAGGTTACTACCAAAGGATTGCTGAAAATTTTTCACGGTTATCTAGTCCAATGACTAAGCTAACTCGGAAGGGTTTTAAGTTTATCTGGACAAATCAATGTGATGATTGTTTTCACGAGTTGAAAAGAAGATTGGTAAAGGCTCTAGTTTTGGGACTTCCTTCCAGGAATGGTGAGTTTGTTATCTACATTGATTCTTCATTGAAGGGACTTGGTTGTGTGCTAATACAGAATGATCAGGTAATTGCTTATGCTTCACGTCAGTTGAAAACTAATGAGGTAAATTACCCTACCCATGATTTGGAATTATCTACTGTTTTTTTTTCTCTAAAAATATGGATCTATCATTTGTATGGTGTAAAGTGTGAACTATATACTAATCACAAATGAATAAAGTATATATTCACTCAGAAAGAATTGAACATGAGACAGAGGAGATGGATAGAATTAATCAAGGATTATGATTGTACAATTCATTACCATCCTGGAAAAGAAAATAAAGTGGATGATACTTTGAGTCAAAAAAGTAATGCTTCATTATCCATGCTAAGTTTGGAATGAGATCATTTGGTTTTTGATTTGATGAACTTTGGAAAAGAAGTTTTTGGTGCAGAAAGTTGTTCTGTTTTGTTTTTGGTGTCAGTTAGATCATCTATATCAAACATAATTAAGCAAGGGAAAAATAAAGACAGTGGGTTGCAGAAAAATGTAGAGGTGGTTTAGAAGGGTAAGTTGCATTAATTTAACATTGATAATGATTGTGTTTTGAGGTTTGGGAAGAGATTATGCATGCATTGTGATTCATAGTTGATGAATGAGTTGTTATGTGAGGCTTATAGTTCCCCGTTTTCAGTTCATCCCGGCAGTACTAAGATTTACAGGGATCTGCGGGAGTATTACTGGTGGGATGGAATGAAAAGATATATTGATGATTTTACTCTGAAGTGTTTGATTTTTCAATAGGTTAAAGTAGAGCAGCAGTTACTGAAAGGGATGCTTCAGCCTTTACCGGTGCCAGAGTGTAAACGGGAAAATATATCCATGGACATTGTTGTGGGATTACCGAAGACATCTCTAGGTAATAATGCAATCTGGGTTATTGTAGATCGGTTGACTAAATCTGCCCATTTCCTTCCAATTCAAGATATATTCTCTCTAGATCAACTTTATCGATTGTATCTTAAAGAGATAGTCAGGTTGCATGGAGTTCCCCTCTCCATTGTATCTGATCATGATCTCAGGTTTACTTCTAAATTTTGGAAAGGCATTCAGAAGTCGTTGGGTACTAAATTGAATTTTAGTATAGCTTTTCATCCTCAATCAAATGAACAGTCAGAATGAACAATTCAGACCTTGGAGGATATGCTACCTGCTTTCTTGATGGATTATCAGGGAAGTTTGGACCAACATCTTTATTTGTTTGAATTTTCATATAATAACAGTTTTCATTCCAGTATACAGATGGCTTTATTTGAAGCACTACAAGGGAAGCGGTGTCAAATTCCAGCTTTTTGGGATGAATTAGGGGAAAGGAAGCTGATGGGACCAGAATTGGTAGAAGAGATGGCAGAAAAAGTTCAGTTGATTCAGAAACACATGAAAACAGCTCAGAGCAGGCAGAAAAGTAATGCGGATAACTGGAGGAAGGATCTATCTTTCAAGGTAGGTGACAATGTATTTCTCGATGATTCACTATGGAAAGGTGTGGTGCGATTTTGTATGAAAGGAAAGATAAGTCCAAGGATCATTGGACCATATGAAATTCTGGAGTGAGTTGGAACAGTTGCTTACCGGGTGCCTTTAACTCCGAGTTTATCTCTGGTACACAATGTTTTTCATATTTCGATGTTGAGAAAGTATATGCCAGATCAATATCATGTTTTGAGCCCAGAGGTAGTTCAGTTGGATGAGAATCTCTCTTATGAAGAACAACCATTCCAGATTCTTGAGCATAGAGAGAAAGTGTTGTGGAATAAGGTAATTTACCATGTAATGGTTTTGTGGAAAAACCATATGGTTGAAGAGGCAACATGATAATCTGAAAATTCTATGAGGGATAAATTCCCCCACTTATTTTGATAAGTGAATAAAATTGCACGAACGCAATTCCCAAAAGGGGGGAAGGATGTAACATCCCAAGTAAATAAATAATAAGACATTTTCATATTTATTAATATTTTTGAATAAAATATTAATTTTAATTTAAAGGGGATTCTTTGTTCGATAACGTACCTGATATGCAACAAAGAGTTTCTTTGAAATCTTACGTTGCACACTAGTAATATAATAACATTATTCCAAATGGTAGTTAACACGTAGCCGTTGTATTGGCGGAAATGAATAGAAATAACTAAAATATGATTATATATGTTTGAAAAATGTTTTTACATTTATCCAATAAAAGATAAAGGCTTCAAATAAGAAAAGAATTCAAATTTAAGCATAAATACTCTAATATTCACTAAAAGGTCGATTTATCGCCTTTTGATGGTGTACCCTCTTTAAAAATAGTTTTGGTCACTCTTATACATTCTATTTGACCAAATAAAATATTTCTTTAGAATCGAGACATCAAAATTTACTTTTTGTATGTTTTTGTTATTTTTCCGATAAAGTTCTTTTTTAATGAATAGTGAAAAATGTTGTATTTTAAGTCATTACCACTTTTTAATCTAATTTATTTATATGATTATATTATCTTTTTAATTGGTTTTAAAGTTCAATTAGAATATATTTTTACATTTTAATCCAATGGTGGTCATTAGAATTAATTTCACTTTGAAATTGGACTTAAACTAGTGTCAATTTTTTGATATATTTTGTTTCATAAAAACACTCTATTTATTTTGACAATGAGAATTAATTATTAAATTAATTGATGAAACTTATATGGTTTGTATTTTTGAAAATAGACATCATTTTTGAATTCAGAATATCAAATATAGCTTAGGGTGATTTTTTGGTATTTTTCTAAAAATTTCAATTTTTGATGAATAGTGAAATCATTAAGTGGTAGTTAAAAAACTAATTTTTCATTTAAATGAAATTTTACCACATTTGTGATTTGAATTTTAAAAATCCGACATACATGGTTGTCACTAGGAAGTAAAATGTTGTTCAATGGGATTAAAATAATTTTTTTGTGACTAGTAACTACTATGTTTTATTAATCGCGATTAAATGTAATTAGTGTAATTTAAGGTAAAAAATAATGTTATAATAAAATGAAATTACCTAGATACATGTCCTACCCTTATTATATCTGTCATTTCTGACCAAAAAAAATCCATGGGTCAACTTGGGGACCCCATGTAGCCACTTGGGTAAGAAAATGACCTTCATATCTTTTTATTTAAAGTTAAAATAAAATTGTCACAAATGCGTATTGTTTTACTAAAACTATTTTTACATGGTGTTATACAAGTCATATTTTTTACTATAATTATTAATTAGAAAGATAAAAATATTTCCCACATAATGGTATTTATTTTATAATTTTTAGACATTAAATAAAGTAAATTATTTATTACTCCATAATGATGCAGCGATTACATCATTAATTAACGATTTAAATAAATTAAAAGATAATGTAAAATATAAGAACTAAACTTGTCAAAAACAGAATTTATGTGTGGATTTAGAAATCTTATCATGTTATCCTAGAAATACATAATTATGGGACATTTAAAATCTGAAAATCATTATATAATAAAGTAACATTTTATAACTTTCCAAGAGTGCCCCTCCTCCCCTCTTATAAAAGGCCACCAACTCTACCACCTTACCCACACCTCTCAAGCCTTTGACTCGACCAATCTCTGCACATTTTATCTCTCCAAATACCTCTACTCATCCTAGAAGCCTTACGATAGGCATAAATCTCATCAAGAAACCCCTTTTGGTTCAAACCAAAGGGAGTTACCCGATTTAAAGGTAATGTCTTCACTTGTGTTCTTTTATTTTATTTTGCTTCTCCAACCCCCTAAACTATTTTTATTCCATTATTTTGTAACAACACCGGTATCTTAAAATACTATTATGTTTTTATTAGAAGTATTTGATTTACACTTACACACACCTCCATCTAATGGTTAAAGAACATACTGTTTCTGTGGTTTTTGAATTTCTACTTCACAAAACGATGATTGTTCAATCTTCTTTTAACACCTTTCATGGTGGCCATTAAGATGACACTCTATTTATATATGATATATATTATGTTTATATTTTCCATATGCTTTTTATTGATCATTTATGTCCTACCTTTATGGTTTCCATTATTGGTAAATGCAATATCTTTATTTTAGGAAGTGCGGACTGCCATCCACTCAAAGTGATTTGATTCGTTAATGCCATATGTGGGATGTATAAAGGATGGAGTTAATGATATTATATATGATATTATACTGGAATTATAATATACCTTTATATCATTATGATTTTACTCCATTAAATATGAAATAGAAATTAAATTAGCATTCTTGCGTACGTACGGCTTACGGTCTCCATGAATGGTGCATTTCATTTCTTACCTCTAAATGTTATGTACTATTATAAATAAATGTATATTCTGGATATATATGATATATATGATATCCAAATCATGAATATAATTCTAGATATAATGAACCTTTGACCATGTGAACAACATGTAATTGTAAGAAGTACATTTTTGACTTAAGTACCAAATATTGAAAAAACGAACATTATTAACATAATTGATTACATGATGTTTATAACATGGAAATAAGTGATATGAAATGATAGATAAGCTTGAAAAAGTTTTTTAAGCAAGAATAAATTAACACTAGTTTATTATTCAGGAGATTAATGAGAAATCGAGTCAGGTCAGACATGAGGTAAAGGATTTCGTCTCAATCTCCTTTCATTGAGGCATACTTTGTTTTTTACACAACATTCTTTTATACGGTGTATAAACCCCTTTGAATTTTACTTTTATTCAAAATTAATATTTTTCTACGAAGAGTTTAACTAAACGAAAAAAGGGAATGTTTCTTTTAACGTACGTGGTGACAACGACATTTTCTGCAGCCGCGAGTATTATTTAGTCTTTGGCTTCATCAACAAGTCGTAATGTTTTTAAAATGAAATAAATACCATATACTATTTCATGTATTTTTGTATTGAAAATGGTTTTTATAATGGATTTGTTATGTCAATACATTTAATTGATATATTGTGAAAGAAATGTGGAAATGTTTTATTTCCATTATTTTTTTTTATTTTGATTTTATAATGGTACTTGGACATTTGATGGGTGGTTACGTCATAAACCATAAGACGAGCGGTGACATGAATACAAGGATGGGAGGTTACTTTATAACCTCCAATTCATTGGGTATGGAAGTCGGCCGTATGGCTATTCCATTAAGTGATATGTGTGGAAGACGACCGTATGGTTATTCTATTTAAGTATGTTTATGTCCCAAGTTACCTTTATATGCTATGTGCTCTTTATATGGGTTTTATGGTAATATTTTGGTTACCAAAGGGTAAGTAATGTTCTTTTATTTAGTGAAGAGTTTTTACTACCTCATAAAGGTGAAAATTATTACTTTTATAAAGTATTCAGGTTTTACTTGTTGTATTGAAAAAATAATAGTTTTCCTTCTTTGTGTATCCCTTACTGAGATTTTTATGCTCATCCCAAGTTTTTTTTTTGAAATGTTTTTCACAGGGCATAATGTGGAATAGGGTCATGGATTGGATCAAGGAAAAGTCATGTTCTCTTAAACATGGAACTAGACATGACTCTTTTTTTAAGAGTTCTTGTTTTGTAAAAAAATCTATGTAGAAGTGTCTACATTGTAATCTTTTGAGATGTATTAGTTATGATCTAATTCTCTAAAACTCTAAAACTGAAAAGATCCTCAATGCGAATTATTCATTTAATTTCTTTGATAAGTTATAATATATTATTTTCAAATTATATAATAGTAATATACATTCCTATGGAATATAAGAATATTTTTTAATTGAAATGAATAATGTATAATTTTTTTGGACAAACATATTATGATGATATACCTATTGTATGTATTCCAAACTATGATTCTAATCCATTCAAACGAGATAACTTCATTTATTCTCTCCAAACCGTCTGTATCAATTATGGATCCTCAAAATATTTTATCCTTTTATTCAACGTATGATATAATTTCATCATCAATTATTGTATCCTTATGAAAATAAAATGTTAATACATGTGGCAGTGAGACTAGAAGGGTGAAGGTACACATAGAAGGTTATTTTGATTTCTTGATTAATGTATAGGATTATCTTGAATTGACCAAGTGTTTCCCACTTATTTTGTCTGATTGTACTTCTAGACCTTATTTCAGAACGTTTTTCATCATATTGTAGGGGATTTTATGTTGAAAAATATTATTAAGGATACACCTCATGTATCAATATCATATTAGATGACCATGATTATAAAGACCTAATATCATTATTTACTATTGTAGCAGGTAGATCATCTAGAGGTAGTGGAAAAAAATTTCTTAGCTCACGATATACATCAATACCCACTATCATATGACCTTTCCAGGGTTTTTTATTTTGTTTCTAGTATAAGAGGATATTTTACAAGGTAACCCTTGAAAAAAAATGTACGGGTGTTTATTGGTTCTATTTCTTCCATTAACATACATTGGTCTTACAAACCAGACTAAATAATAATATATTTTAATGACTATAATTTTTCATGCATTTCCTTCATCATCTGATATGCATATTTTTTGGGATTTACCTTCTCATGATATATTCGAGGTGACACTCTAAAATAAGAACCTATTAAACAACTCAACTGTTCTGGTTTCTTCACAGATACTAAGAGTATTTATTACTTCTGGCATCACAGATAATGATTTTTTATATCTAAAAATATATAAGTATATGTATATAATTTAATATAATAATATAACACTATTTTAAATAATAAAAATTACTATTATGTCATACTTATTCATGATTCCTATATTTCATGTGTGTTTTCACTGATTAGTTTTCCTTCATTGTTTATATGATCCTCATTCCATAGAGCATGATGTGGGATGGAACTACCTTTTGATTTTGTTTCCTCAATCAACATATAAAAACGTAACATATGTTTTTACATATCACATAAAACATTTAATTTTATATTCAAAATATATACAATTTTTCTTTTCAATTTAATAATACCACTTCAAATCATTGTGGTGACGGTACTTAAGGTTTTATACACATTTTTTATTTTCTAAAGTAATTTTCTATCTAAAAAATTAACAATTTTGATCCAATGGGGACAAAAAAATATTTTAAAAAAATATTATTGATTAAAATGTATATAAAATGATTCTGTAGCATGAAAACTAATAGATTATTTCCTTCATTCCTTGATTATAATGTGTTCATATGTAGTTGGTGGCTATGAGTTTATATTACCCTTATCAACATTGAGAAGATGTTTCATAAGAAGTGTCTAGAAGCCTCTATGGAAATTTCCAGAAACTATTATGAAAAATTTATTATGATGGTCATATAAAATAAATGAACATATAATGGGATAATGAAAAGTAAATCAATATTTCATTATAATCTTTTTCTAAAAAATTAATAATTTTTATCAAAACACGAGCATAATGTGTTCCCAAATGTTTTTCTTTAATGTGGTCATGACATTATTACACATATCAATATAATGTTTCACATGAATTAATGTTTTAGCAAAATATAACTAATAAAAATTAATTAATTATTGTCAAATGGTTCTATACATTGATTCGATACAAATTAAAATTTAATACCATTGATACTTTCATTGATAACTTTTGTTAACATAATGATGCTACGCTTTTCAAAATTCTATTCTTCTAAATGGTGTTGATACATTACTAATTTGGTAGTTTCAACATAGATAGTTCATTGTTACATGATATTGGTGACATTACTCTGTGAAAAAATAATTATCAACATGAGTATTTATGTATTTAAATCATATTACATATAAATCTAATAAAGAACACATAATTTTATTAATAAATTATGGGTAACTTAAATAACACACTAACTATTGCATTGAAATCTCTTTTCTTATTTAATGATTAGTTGGATTTGGATCCCATGTTCAGTATCCAATTCCCCTCTTCATGGTCCTTCTACCATTCAATAAACTGTATATCTTTCTAGCACCATGAAATTATGGTAGTTTCCAATCAACAGGTCATCCTCAATTTAATTTTTTTAACATGTTGTTGTTTATGTCAAAAATAGAATAATTGATCAATTCCTAGTTTTTGGATCTAGGATATAATATATTTTCACTACTTGGGATTCCATTATGAATGGATCATCCTTATACACTTCCATACTAAAATTCACTTTCTCAAATCCAAATCAAACAACTTTAACTCATGTATTGTTATAAACCCATTTAAAAATGAAAAATATGGACTTTAAATATTTATTATCAAATAAAATATATTTTTTCAATGACACTAAATCATGGCATATTTGTATAAATTAAAGTTATTTCCCTGAAAAAAGATTCATGTATAGTGTCCACCAAAAGTTTAACTACATTTATTGAATTATATTGCATCCATCTTGTTCCCTCATATTGAATATATGACCATTCCTTATTAAACGCATTTAAGAGATATAATTTGAATTTGGTCCCTAACTAACCATTGAAGACATGAATCAATTGAATTCTAATTTTCAGATTAGTCCTTATAAATATTATCCTTTAACAATCAAATAAACAATTCATTATGTGATTTCACATCTATATTTCAGTACTTCATTGATTAAAATGTGCATGAATTACCTTGAGGGATTCAACATATGGAGAAAACTCTATACTATTATGTAAAATTTAATGGTGGGACTTATAAAACTCTATAATGGTAAATGTAATAGCATATCTTCATTAAGTTACTTCTTTCATAAGGTTCCACATTGAAAATATTTTAGGGAGACCAATTCTATAAACAATGGATAGGTAATTGGTATAGAATTTAACATATTATTCAAAATTGTGTCATATTTCAGTACAAACTACATTTAAACATTTATTATTGACGTACCTTTTAAAAAATATTATATTGTTATCAATTGGGTACATCCATGTATAATAGTTAGGAACACATAGTTGAATTTATCTAAACAAGTGAACTATAATGTGGACCATTATTTCAAACATTTATTGTGGGAAGAACATCATCAATTGTAAAAATAAGTAACTACATCATCGTTATTCATGATTGGAATATCATTAGGAATATATATTTTTATCTTATCAATTTGGAAAAGTATAAAATTCTAGATAATATATGTAATACATTTTTAGGAAGAATCAAATCTATATTGGAAGCCATGAAATTATTCATCCAAAACATAATTTTCATGTGAATTGAGACCATGTATCTTCAAATTGGTCATTGAAAAGACATTATTGATATTAGATGAATACCCATTTTGAACATTTTCACTATTAAAGAAGTTTCAAAATTTAATTTATTCCAATCCTGATATAGTGTAAATCATTAGTGGAAGAAAAGTTTTTCTTTAATCCTTCATTGGTGGAAAATGTTTCCTTATCCACATGTCAGCCATTTCTAACACATGCTTGATGTCATATTTTTTTATCTTGTACATTTAGTAATATTCTAATAATATTATAACACAAATATTATTCAAAGTGAATGGAATCAATAAAATATATTACTTATAAAAAATTATATAATGGTTATTCAGTAGAAATTGATATCTTTCTCTAAAATTATTTTAAGAGGTTTTTTGAAAAAATAATTAACAAAAATAGTGTAAATAAAGTTTACATTATTGAAGAGTTGAGAACTCATTAGTAGATATGGTGTTGTATATTGTTGTGTATTTTAATTGAATTATATTGTCTATTATCTCATTTTATATCATTAGCATCAAAATTTATAATTTCTTAAAACATATCCTTTATGTAATTTTTCAACATACTTGAATGGATTCATTATTCAAAAATGGGACACCACAATATTCCTTTAATTCCTAAAAAAAAACTCACAAACCATATGGTTATTTTTTATCCTTCAACACATTAGTCTCAATGTAAAATCTTCAATTTTATGAGCTTCAAGTGATGTAACACCTATATTTGACATCATTTTCAGATCTTCAATCAATGGATCCAAACAAACATCAATATCATTATCAGTAGTTTTGGTCCAGATATACCATGAGGCACTATAATTTGTTCCCACTTCCCACGTCACTACTGTGGAATGTTGTAATTTACACAAAAAATGGCCTTATACTATGAGTGCTAATTTTTATATAGAATGTATTTATTCCTACTATAGATATTTCTATATTGAGGATTCCTATATTTATCAAAATTCTAGACAATCATAATAAATTTTATTTCCCTGAGGAGACTTTTCTATGTGGCTTAGTTTTTCATATTTTATTATTGTCACTATGTTCCATGTCTAAATTCTAGTGGTTTCCTGACATGAATATAGATTTTAAACCATTAAATGGTAGAAATGAATAATAAATTTTTTTAAGGAAATGATTTTCCTTTCATGTATCAATCCACACCTCTCTTATGGCATTATTTGAGTGATTCATGGTTCTTGTGAAAATTTATTCAGTCATTCAGAATAACATGTATTCATTTCTAAATCATACCCATTTTACACAACATTGATTTATTTTCATATGTTTGACACGGAATATTGTTTTCTTTTGGTAGCTAATTATTCAGGAGACCAAGTAGTTAAGTAAAACTAGTTTCTCTCCATCTTTTTCAAATATCAAAATTATATAAATACAATAGAACATAAATAAATTTATATTTTGTAAAACTAGTATAAAATGGTCTCTTTAAAAATCTATATAACTTATCGTACAAATATGGATAATATCAATGTTCATCTCTAATGTCAATTTTTATTTATTTCGTACAATCTCTATAATTATTGAAAATAGTATTTCTGAGAAATAACCCATAAATAATCGTATAATTCCAATAAGTTTGTACATTCAGTTTTTTCCTATGTTTAATAAAAAAACTATACCTTAGATCTATTATGTTAAATATAAAATTTTATTCCAACTCTTCTATAGATAAACATCCTTGAATAAAAATAAATTAAATATGAAAAAGACTTTTGAAAAAGGGTTATAGGGATTCTCTGTGGAAAATTGATGAAATATTTAACTCCATATTCATAATCATTTCTTATATGAGTAGAATATATTCATTTTTTATTCATGTCAATCATAATACGGTTAAAAATATTCATTTTTAAAAAATTACACATAAGGCATACATAATAAAAGGATAACGTTTTATATAATTATAATAATTAATTTAAGGTAGGAAATGTGTGAGATCTATTAGGTAACAAAAAATAAAATTTAATGTTTATCTACTTTAAAACACAAGGATCTAAAATGATCATCCACACAATTATTAATTTTTAAAAGTTACGAAAAAATTATGAATGATAATTAATTGGTTTCAACGTTATTGGGGAAAATCCGGATTTCTACGATGATCATTTCACTATAAGTAATGTGGGGAAGTGATAATTATTTTAATCTATTGAAAACTAAATAACATGATCCTATGGTAAACATGTGCCTATTAGTATAGGTTCACGATTTTAGTTTTCATGGGATATAATGGTAGTAATTCAATGATATATTTTGAAACCATTATAGGTAGTAAAGCTACAAGTGTGAAGAGTTGAGGCTTATATATTTTTTACGTGGTACATGGTAGGAAAAATGGTCTTCTAGTGATAGGTTCATAGGACTCATATTTGCTTATAATTTTTTTGATGATGAAATCCTTGATAGACCTAAATCACATTGTCATGAGAACATAACAATTTACGAACCTCTTGAATTTAGATCTAATGAAATAAAGTCATGATATTGAGTTCTCAAGCTACAAGAAAAAACAATGAACAATCTAATTAGGTATTAAAGTATTCTTCAAATTTAATCAATTCAATTGGTTGGGATTAGGGATAAAATAAAAGAAATTAAAATTTCGTTTGGGGCTAGATGGATTAATAAACATCATCACATTTTGAGGAATTTATAATGTGGAATAAGTAGAACGCAAAACCTAAAACTATTATTTGGAGTGAAATCCCAAATACATAGGATCACCTAAAAAAACCGATATCGGTGGAACAATTAATGATAATAAATATATGAAAAATATAAATTGGAAACATAAAAAATTGTTTAAAAATTATGGTCGCTGATATGGATCATTTGAACAGTGGAAATGATTATGATTTAATGAGTGAAGGGAAGTCTATGGTCCGCTTTAAATTCAGTTATAGGAGTCCCCATAATAGGGATTATGTTATTAAAGAAATAATGGGCATTTCATGGTTTGATGAACTGATATGTTCAACTAGAAAAAAAAATCAAAATGAATGATTAACGAAATCCAAAAGTGGATGGAATTAATATTAGTGGGGCCAAGCACAAGAACAAAAAAATCACATGTACTAATTGGGTTTGAAGTTTGAATAAAATAGGAATGAATCATCAAAGGCATTAGAATGGATATTAAACTACTATCATTGAGAACATACATAGTAGGGGAACATCAAATGAAAATACATGTGTATTGGGTCATCATGAATAATTTCATACCATGATTTCTCTAGAAGATAGTTTCATAAATAAAATCCAATCCTTGCCTTAATGGGGACACAAAACTAGATAACTATTTATGAAGAGTTATCGAAATGATTCATGTGGTTGGGTTACAACATCTAATGTCAGAGTCTAGCAAAACAACCTCCATACTATGAGGGAATGAAATTTTCATAACAATAATCCAACAATTTAAATTTATTTATTCAGTTAGAAAAAATATTGGGAAAATTCACTATCGAAGTACATGACATTATTTATAATGTCAAACTGATGTTGTATTATTTCACTAGAATAATTAATGAAAAATGGTATGATAACTTACCTAATGAATTCATAGGGAGTATATGTCTAAGAGGAAATAAAAAATGTAAAACAAATCAATATCAACTAAAGATAAGTCTAAATAATTACGTACCTTTGGTTTTGAGATAATCGATTATTCCGAGAAATTCAAGGGCGAGCAGCTGTAGAGGTTGACTTCACTATGAGCATGAGTGGTGTGATAAAATGGGCTCTATTTGGGTTGAATTTATAATATCCAATAAGGTTTATCAGAATTTTTTAAACACTAATACATAATATTTAAATTTGAATATAAAAATAATGAACAAATATTTATATTGATAAGGAATAAAGTTTAAAATTATGTAAAAAGAAATTAACATTATTAATGAATATATATTCATAATTTTATGAATGATAAAAATGAGTGAAGTTGAGTATTTAAAAATCTATAGACTACAAAAATATTAAAAAATGGATTTGTGTTATTTATTATAAAAAATATTTAGAAAATTAAAAATTATTATATATTAAAATATATATTAAAATATATTAAAAACTTAAAATTTAAATGAATATATGTATACAAATTAATATAAAAAATAAATAATTTACCAAAAAATAAAAATAATTTCATTTATAAGGGAATAAATAATATAATATGAATGAATTTTAATAAAGAGTAAAAATTAAAAATTAAAAAAATAATAATTAGACTAAACAAAATTACAAAATGGTTATGTTATTATCTATATAGATATTAAAAAATATAAAAATGAATACATGTGAAAGCGAATGGGAATATATATTTATGATAAAAATTATACATACCATATTGAAAACATTATATTTTAGTTAACAAACTATATAGATAAAAATTAAATATGAATAAAATTACTAAAAAAATTAACATATATAATTAAAAACGAATAAATTAATAAAAATTAATAAAAATTTAATAATATTGTTGAATAAATTATATTAAAAATTAATAAATTATAAAAAATTGAAATTTTAAAAAATAGTAAATATTAAATAAAAATATAACAATGAATTATATTTATCAAATTAAAAATTAATTCATTATTTTTATTATATATGTAAAAAATTTAATTTATAAATGAATATTATAAATGGAATAAATTTCAAAAATATCGTGTGTGTGTGTGTGTGTGTGTTTCTATATAAAATTTAATTAAATACATACATGTGTCTGTAAAATTAATATTTATATATACAACACATGTTTGATATGTGTTAAATTGAAAAAATAAATAATGTTATAATATAATATGTAACATCTAATAATCAATACTTAACAGAAAATATTTTTAATTATTATTAAGTTTTCATTATAAATCCATTTTTAAAATATATATGGCTTATTAAATATAAATTCATATTTTTTATATCAATCATATTTAAGGAAGAAGTATTTGTTGACATATATATATATATATATCAATATGAATATATATATATTATGAATATTTAATATATTGATAAATAATTATGTACAAAAGTATAAAAAATGATGTAATTTTAAAAAAATATTAAATAAATAAATATTATAAATGAATTAATTTTAAATAAATTAAAAAAGAAATTAACATTACTAATGAAAAAATAATATTAAATGAATGGATATTAAAAATTGGTGAAATTTAATTAAAAGTGAATATATCAAAAAAATATTAAAATAATTAATAAGATTTATGAAATATATAAATTTTAAAAAATAACGAAATTTACACATAAAATGAAATGAATACATATATTAAATACAAAAATTATGACTTTATTAAAAAAATTAATCATTAAATCAATTTATTTAAATATTAAAAATTAATAAAATTATTTAGAAAATTATTGGAAAACAATAATTCATTCTTTATATGTTAGGAAAATATTTAAAAAATTATTAGTGACAAATTAATAATCATGATAAATTAATTAATATATATATTTATTTAAAATTTATTAATATTATATATACTAAATAATAAGTTAAGAAAGGAATAAATTTTAATGACTAAAAATATAGTATATTAAATATTAAATATCAATAAATAAAAAACTAAAAAGATAATATTATAAAACTATGTTATTAGTTTATGTTTGTCTCTGGTTTTTAAAAAATATGGGTTCAATAACTCATTTCATTATAAAAAAATACAGGATTCTATTTGGGTAGAGGGAGACCAAATACTTATCCCATAATCCCAAGGCCAAGTGGCCCATGAACATGGCCCGAAGACCTAGTGCAACATCATGCCTGCATCATCCTTCCTATGTCATTAGGCCAATGTCATCCCTAAATCACTACATGCATCGTAAATCCCCCATGGGGGTTTTCAGGATTTGAATCCTGATCATTTTGATGAAGTATTTGAAGGTTTACCACTCAGTCTTCTCCCCAACTACAAGTATGTTTTTCTCAATGAAATTTAATTAATATCATATATATATATATGGTGAAATTGTTGTATGAAATATCAAGTGTAAATAAATATTCAATGAAAATAATAATAATTTATTAAATATTTTTTGATAAAAAATTCAAATTGAAAAAAATAATGACCTTGATATATAATGTTATTAGATGTAAATTACTATTAATTAATTAATATTATTAAATAATATTAATTTTTAATTAACTAATAAACCATTTTTCAATTTTTTTGGTGTAACATAATTATATTATTTAAAACATTTTATGAATATCTATATATATATATATATCAATACAATAAAATCTAAATTAAATTTTGAATTTTGATATTATTTCATTTCATAAATTATTATATATGTCATTTCCTAGTAAATATATTATATATTATGTGTCAATTTATACTTAATCATATATAAATCATATTTAATAAATATATTATTTTTAAATCAAAATAAATATATTAATATATTTAAATATTCTTTTTAATGTTATATTTTTTATATGATATATACATTTTGTGCCATATTTATTTAACTCACATAAATGTCACCATTTACCAGTGAAAAATAAAAGCATTGGCAATGATTCAATTATCAATGCTAAAAAAACATTCTTAAACAGGGTACCATTATGAGATCTTTTTAAAATGCTGATAATGGGACCCCATTAACAAAAATTTTAGTAACCATTGATAAATTGTAAATATGTTTATTGAAGGTTTTGTGGTAGGGAACCTCACTATGGTTGGGGCATTTTATGCCATTATTCATGGAATTTATATGAGTTCCATTTGAGAAATATAATATGTTACCATATCATAATCAAATGATATATAAAATCTCGAATCACATTATAAATTTAAAGTGAAGAGATGATATGGAGATAACATTTTATTATTTTGGGAGATATACAAAAATATTTAAGATTATTTTTTGTGTATAATGAATATAGTTATTGCTTAATGATAATTTGATATTTACATTTTATATAAATGAAATGATGGCTTGTAATAGTATAATTATATACTTATCCCATAATTAAAACTCATGCTATTTTCTAGGAAACATTGGATTAAAATCTTCCCCTTCTTGGACTACACCCTAAATTCCATTCACAACATCTCCCCTAGAAATTATTTCGCAATTGTGGCATGTTCACAATGTCAAAATGGTTGTTAGAGTTAGTGACCCAAGACATACAGATTGTACATTGAATAAATGTACATTCAAGGTATTTGATATATATTAATCATATTACTACACATTTTTCATTGTTCTGTGGTTTTTTAATGTAATATTTTCCTATGGTATTTGTCACATTGATAAGGTTATAGTAGATCTCTGATATGATGAGAAACATGAAGTTCTATGATAACATTCATATGAAATTCCAATGGTTGGGTAACATATTATTATAGGAAACATCATATTTAGACCATTTGGGGCGAGTATGCATAAGAAGAAGACACTTTTTTCCACGAAGTACACACTTGGTAATCAGCAAGATGAGAGAGTATTAGAATAAACCAACTAGTAAGAGTTATATATATTTTTGTGTCATTTGATATTCTTATCAACATGATTTTGTAATGGTACATAGAGATTAATATGATCATTAATACATATCATGACTCTTGAACATTTATTTTCTAAAAAAACTATTCACACCATAAGTTGGTGGGATGTATGGTACATTGGTTGTGTCATTATTGACATTTAATTAATGGATATGTTGGGGAAATATTTCGTCCATTCATCATTATGTTATTTTTATCAAATCTCAATGAATGTATTATAATTTTCACTTAAATTATTTTACCATGGTGTAATAATATGTTTATTTCAAATATTCGAAGATAGAATTATCAGGAATTTAGGTTGAGAATCCATCGTGCAACTTGCATGATTAGATATAGTGAAAAAAGTGTTATATTACATAGTGAGTGTTCATATGTGGTTTTTAATGATGTAACATCTCAATATTTCCCATGGGTTACTTCACCCACTACTATATAGTAATCTTCTAAATTAGGAAAGCCATCCTAATGAAAAAAGATAATGAATCCTAGAGGGAAACATACATTTCATTTCAGTTGATCGTGATTAAATTCTATTGGAATTTAATTTGAGGATAAATATTATTCTCAAGACTGAGGAATAATTTTATTTATGTTTTATTGATCGCATAATTTAAATAAATAATTATTCCCCACCATGTGAATATATATATATATTATTTGATATTTAATAAATATTTATTCACCGGTATGTGAATGAAATATTTATTTATTAATAAAATATTTATTCAAGTACTCAATAAATATAGAGGATTTTGAACAGATGAAAACCATTCCAGGTGATAAATAATTATACACAATATGAAAAATTTTATTTTTCAGTTTCACATCATTGTGTAAGACATAAAATTGGAAAATTGTAATTTTGTTGTGTGGAATGGGATATTTAGTGTTATTAAATTATTTAATATATGATAAGAGGATAAATTATTATTTTAAGCTAAAATTATATTTATAAATGGACTGTTATGTCAATTGTGTAGATGTTCCCATACAACGTTAATAATATAAAATTTCTTCACACAATGAATTCTCTCTCAGTTCCTACTTATATCTCTCACACAATAACAACAAACAAAACAGATATTTCATTTATACTAAAGAATGAGGGTTCAAAAATGAATACTGCAAGTCATTTGATTCTCTATGCTAGCACTCCAAGATTGAGTGTTGTTTCTTAGTGATCATTGTAGTACCTTTAAATCACCTCCAAGAGAGATTACATCATTTGATTTTCAGAGTGAAATAAAAAAGTTATCACAGGTCTTTTCAGGTGAGAAATAATAATCAATGAAGAATGTTCCTAATACAAGGAAATTATTTCCTATGATAATAAATAAATATCTTATAAATTTGAAATGGAATATCCTCACTCATGGTTAAAGGAGAAGATTATTAAATGAAATTTTAATATATCACCCACCAATGCAAGATTACGCTACACCCAGAACCAACAAGTGCCATCAGAGTGACCACATTAAAATTTGTAATTATTAATTGAATATTGATATCTGTATAGTTGTGGCCTGATCATAATTTCATATTATTATTTCTATAAAATGATTTTAATCACTTTTGTTTGAATTATTAATCAACTTCATTCAAGTGTATTCATTTCGTTATTGTACTATGAACATATGAAGAGGGATCGAAGAGGCCATTGAAAACTACTAAATTTTTGGCTGGTAAGAACGTGTTACATAGTGTGTAGTCAGAAGTACACAATGTATAGCCTAGTACACTACATCTAGATGTGTTGAAAGATACAAGGAACTCCACACAGTTACTACACAGGTTTTATTACATTTTATTTCAATTTATTTCACAACAGAAGTTGTCATATTACATGATGTTTTTCATTGTACATGGTGTTTAGATGAAACATGTTTGTAGTGTAAATCGTACAATCCATTTGGTCAACATAAAAATTCAAAAATATTTTGGGACAACAACCTAGAAAAGTTATGATATACAAAATGGGTATGTAGTATACACTATGTGAAGATCAGAAATTATAACATATGAATAATAGATTGAGTGACATACGGAGAAAACAGACACACTTCTCAAAGAGATACAAAGTTTATATCTTGTCAGTAACTTCCTTTTAGCCCATCGAGACACAAACCTAAGTCCCATACGTGAATCCCCAACACATGGAATGTGGAACACATGTCATGAAACAAGTCTATATATTCCTTGTAGTATTTATGAGGTGCACACCACAGACCCAGGTGTGTTACTTACATACACTAAAAGTGAGATACATGTCATGTTGTTGGATGTACTAGCCATGTTGTCTCCCATAATTGGACAAAATTGAAAATTAAATTAAATTCCATAATACCATCATCAAAATCTAATTTTATAGAATAGAACACCTATGTCTATTTTTAAAATTAATTAATGGATTTAAAGAATTTAACTAGTCAATTAATTTATTGTAATAAATTTACCAATAATGGGTCTGCCATTTATTTTCCATGAATGAGATAAGGATTGTATCTCCAATTATTTTCATATGTTCATTAAGGTTAAAATGATTTTCATAATTAATTAATTAAAGACTCTTATTCTTAATAATAAATATAAATAATGAAATTAAAACTAGTCATTCACATTTTACGTTTTCATTTCATGTGTGACTGTTCATGAGCATGACCAAGACCGATGTACATTATGGATGTTTTAATATTATTTAATGAATTTGTTTCCAATTATATAATATTAAATTAAATTAAAGCTCATGATTCATCCCTCCCTAAATTATTATGTTCGACCTATGTGTCCCGGGATTTTTATGTAATTCCTTTTTAACCAATCCTTTGTTTCGCCTAACATATGTTTGAGTTATAAATACAAGTATTGAGTTGAGAATTTCAAATTGTGTGGAGGTAGTTTATGATGGATAAATTATTATTCCAACTCAGATGATACATGTGTGGACATATAGAGTGTTTAAACACATGTCAAGACCGACATTATGAGTTATTCCCCCTAGTTCAAAGGATTATATAATGTCCCCATATTAAATATACCGTTACATAAATATCATATACTGGACATTTAATTAATTAAGTATTTATTTCTATGAAATTATTTATTTTCATGATGAAAGAATTTGATCACGTAAATAAATGATTTAATGTACAAAGATTAAAATTAAATAAATTTTTTATTTATACATTTTTTATCCATCGTGGTTAATTAATTACCTATCATCCACATAATATTAACAAGACAAGTAATAGATAAAAAAAGATGTCATGAACCAGCCTGGGTCGACCCCGAACCGATCACCCTAGCCGGTCTACGACATATCTCTAGAGGCATTCCTACTCCCTACGGGCTGGAAACTAGTGGCGAGAATCAAAGTAAATACGAGGTAATGATTTAAGCCCAAGAGATAAAACCAGGACAAGATAAATAAATAGAACAAACAGAGTTGGCAGCAAAATGAAAACTAATACTTAAATAAACAAAGAACCGATCAAAATACAAAGTATCATTAAAAATAAGAATACCAGAAACAAGACCCTGCTACAACGATCTCTGTGTGACCCATTGGTCACCTCCAACCAAAATCCCAGACTTTCTCCAACATGAGCAGCCACTAAGAAATAGCCTGAACAACAGATGAACCTGCAACTGAAATGGTAAAGGATATGCATGAGCAAAAAAATGCTCAGTAGGGATGGCAAAAGTAAACCACGGAATCCTAGTGTTTTCTATCCCAAAGTTTTTCGATGACATATGTTTGGAAATAATATTATAAAAATAATGTTTTCCCCCTTTATAAAAAATAACACATCTCTCCCAATATGATAACTAACCCACACCATATATTATTTCTAAAAAATTTACCATTTTATAAACAAAACCATTCAAGTAATATTAGAGCTTTGAAAAAGGGAGAGAGGTAAACAATAAAAGATAAAAACAGACTAGTGTATCAGAAAATAAAAAAGCAATACAAGCTGTATATAAACCAGTGTAGCAGAAAATAAACAAGCAATACAAGCTGTATATAAACCAATATAGTAGAAAATAAACTAGAAATACGAGTTATAGCCATGGGTGATCATGAACATCCCTAGACAACCCCTGGACGCACTCGGTTCAGAACCACTTGCCGAAATATGGTGAATCTCCATAGTCTATAACCCACTAATCGCCATCGCGACAAAATCAGCGGCAAATACCACATGTCCTCTCTATCTACAAGGGGCACCATCCCATATATTCGGGGCGGGTGAGCAACTGTCACTCGATAATCTATAAGACGCCCAGAAACCCATGGTGGTTATAGTAATATTGTGTAAGTAGGATGCCCTTGCACGCATGACTCATGTCACCGCACTTGCCTACCCCAAACACGGGTGCTTCCTATAAATTCACCCATAAAATGTTACACTAGATAGGAGCACCCCATATACATATTCAGTTATTTCACATTCAGCAAAGTTCCAACCGGGCTGCTATAATATATAAACATTAAAACATTTCAGAAAACATTTACGGTTTTAAAGAAATCACAAACATTTATTCAAAATATCTTGCAAACACCACTCTTATATTTACAAAACCAAATGGACCCTTAAGTTCTAAACACACGTTCAAACACTTCACAATTATCAAACATGATTTTACCCTTTTCCAACCCACACCAAAATATGTTTTAAACTGAAAGGTCCAACATTAAAGAACACATTATAAACCATGATTTCCAAAATACATAAAGAAACACTTTATAAAACCACATTTAAAATACTCTTTAGAAACCACTCAAGGGGGAAAAATTTATTGGAAAACAAAAATCCATTTAGAAGACTAAACTTCCAAGAAAACACCAATTACCTTAAAACCATAACTGAACACCTACTTTATTTATAGAACATAAAACAATCCAAAAAAAACATTAAAACCTTTCCAACACATTTTATCACGTTTAGTATGCTATTCCAACATCAAACCATACACACCTGAAATCCTCTTTTGAAATTAAACGCACACCAAGAAAAAATTTTAAAGTCTTGCCTCAAAAATCACCACTTACCCACATTATTTTAAAGGAAAACCGAATATAACATTGAATTCATTAATACTTTAAAAAAGTGTTTTAACACAATAACTAAGTCATAACACAACTGGGCTAAGTTCATTAATAAACAATGTCGTTGCAACATAATAACTTTGATAAATTTCATAAGGGACCATTCCCTTATTAAATAAACATAAGCAATTCAAATAAGCTTTATAGGTATCATAAAACAATGCAATTTACACTAAAACTCATTTAAAACCTATTTTTAACAAATAAAATAAATTCCAAATTGCTACAATAATTTATTTTAGGGTGCCACAGAGGTACGAAACTATTTTTCAAATTTATTTAAAATCGAAAGCATCGAAGGAAAGACTTTAATAAAGAAAAACATGGAAACACCTACCAAAGGATCATGGGATTGGAATGAAACTTCAAAGGAAGGGGAACGACACCCCATAGAAAAAATGCACACCCTAAATTCAAAGCAAGACCCGGATACATATTAACCCTAACATTAGGGTTCATCCAACAATAAACCCTACATGAGAACCCTAAAAAAGAGTAAGGAGAGGAGAGAAAGGGGAAGAGAACTCGCCAGAAGGAATCACCGGAGGGAGGAGCTGGTGTCGGAAGGTGGATCAGCCACCAGATGTAGTGCTGGAGGGGAGGGAGGCGTTCCTGAGAGGGTAAGGGGGAGAGGGCTGCGTAAGGGAAAAAAATAGAGAGTTTAGCATGATGGGGTATAGAGAGAGGGGTGATAATGATTTGTAAAAATAAAGAAGGAATAAATGGGGGATATGGTGGTGTGTGGAGAGTGGGTAAGGGATAAAAAAAGGAATTAAAATGGGGAGAGAGGGGCCGATCGCATTAGTGTTGTGAGGAAAAAAAATAAAAAAAGTGTAATAGGGAGATAAAGTGGGGTAGAGGCGTGATGTATAAAAAAATATGGGAGAGGTGTGATTGGAGAGAGGGTCATTGGACAGAGGGGTAAAAAATATTTGGAAATAAATAAATAAAATAATGTAAGGAATACATGTGGAAAGGTGGTGCGTGATGGGTAAAGGAGAAAGGTGGGGTCTGATTTGAGAGAGGTATCAGTGGAGAGAGGTAGGATAAAAAAAGGTGAAAATTAAATGGGAGAGGGTGGGTGAGGCGTGGAGGATAAAAAAATGGGTTGATTAAAACCCTAAAAAATTCAATGACCATAACCAAAAAAAAGATGTTATTAATAATAATTATTATAATATTAATATTAATAATTATAAAAAATTAAATAACAACAATAATAACAAAACTATAATGTCAAAAATTATAATAATTTTAAAAATTATATAATCATAACAACACCCTTAATTTTCTTAATGATAATAATAATAAAAACAACAAAAATAATCATAATGATAATAATAATTTGATTGTTTTCTTCTAAATAATAACAAAATTGATAACAACCAAATAATAATTATAATTATATCCATTTTAATGATAATAAGATCATTAAAAAATTTAATAAAAAAACATTTTTATCCACACAACAATGTTATTATTATTATTATGTCTTAAACATTTACTTTATTCAATTCTCATAAAGTTTCATTATTTTATGTAATGGGTAACTACAGTGTCTTCCGGGCTGACCATACGGTTACTTCCAACCGTGCGGTGTCCGTGCACCGATCTAAAACCCACCAAAAACATCAAATATGAAAATAAATTAAACATGAACTCAACACGCACCTTGATGAGACTAACCAATGCCATGAAATAATAAAATTAAATAATTTAAAAGGTCAGGGGGTGAAAATTCTCCCCACCACAAAACTTTCTACCCCCAGAAAGTCACCTAGCTGAAAGACAGCCAAAACTCATCTCAATGCCTGACCAAAATTGTTGGATGAAAAAAACCATTTACCTGACTATTTACTCTACAAGTTACACCCGACCGACTAAAATAAAAACCATAGAACAAAATAAGGGGATAACATAAGAGGGTTCTCCCCACCACAAAAATTCCCCTAACGCAAGAATATAGAACTCAAACACACCACCCTCCGGGGGAAACTCGGGAACTCCCAACCGAACCTACCGACTTCTCCACATGAGTTGAAATTGATCGCTGAGACTTAAACAAAAAACCACTACAAGGCCACCCAACATGTCGGGGAACTGAAATATTAAATTCCTTATAACACCACCACTAGAACTAAGAATTCCCCAGACCGATCTAAAACTCCCCAACACCTCACATTTCCAAACAATCACTAAAAAAAGGACCAACCCACACAAGGGCCAAAACACTTTAAACAAAAACTAATGATTCTAGATGTCACATTCAGAAGAACAAAACTACCACATCTACGAAAGGATAAGCCCATCACAGTACCACTGCAAAAAAGAGAACATACAATATCCAGAAAACAAGAACAAGGTAACCATGAATTTCTCTATTCCAAGATGAATGATAAAGAACTAAGTAAAGGTCTCACAGACCTCTGACACGCTGACTGTGTGCGAGCATCACCTCGAGACTTGAGGATGGGACTCTGATGACTGAAGCATCTTATGCCTCACATTCAGACACTACAATCCCCCGATGACACAAACAACCACAATGATGACATCACTTAGAAGGGATGCGGCCCGATGGATTGGAATGCCCGAACCAGCCATACCAATCGAACATCCGTAGGCATCCTGACAAACTAGGTGCCAGGATCAACGAAGATATCCTCTTAGGGAAGGTCACTCATGTACATACTCCTCACCAGATTATGGAACCTTAAAAATATCCAAATATCACCAACTAGTCCCCAAACTCCAATGATGATAAGATAACAATCCTCCACTGGTCCCAAACTGAACCCTTAAACAAACACGAATTTCCAGAAAACATAATTACCTAGGGAGATCTCAACCACAAAAAGACAGCTTCACCTCCCTCAAGTCATTCCACCACCTCTAACAGAACTCCAACACCTCAAAGGGAGATGACACTTAAATGAACCGAAACCTGGGAATGACTCATCAGCAACACTAGGGACCTTTCTGGGCAGCATACTCTGAACATCACAGGAAACACAAAACCAAAACATGAATTAAGCCCAAACAAAATAGAAATGAACACGTCAATCCAAGACAACTGGCCCAAAATACAATCAAATATAAACACAACCAAAACCCACTTTTCCAAAATCACAATTTTCATTTAAATTTCAAAACATCCTTATCCCATAGTCATTTTTCAAATACGAAATACCACTCTTCACAAGCCAAAAAAAATATTCCACTCCCCATGGAAAAACCAATTTCCAAAACTTATATATATATTAAAACACACCCAAGGCATCCTATGGACCATCACATGTGTTTCCATACATTTCTATCCACATCATCCACAAACAAGTCCGCCCACACACTTACCATACACACCCACACACATGTGATCTTCCATAATGAGTACAAAGGGCCATAACCATTCCTCATCTAAACCCAAGTATTTACTAAAACACTTTCAATTTTAAAACTCCCTTTACCAATTTAAAATCAATTTAGAGAAAAAAATTTCATTAAAAAAACTCACTTCCGTTTCCAAAAGCACGCTTTCACCAACCAAAACCAAAGGAACTGCAACTTACAAAGAACCACTATAATGTGGAACTAGCAGTTACGCTTAACTCGGCAACATGGCAGTGAGTCACGCCCCAAGAAAGCGTCAATGACTAAGAGGACCTCAACCAGTCATATGGACTCCACATGGGTCACTACTCCATGTGAGGTCATGACATGACACCATCCCACTTCCATTGTCATTCCTCAATCCCAAAAGAATAGAAGAAGACACAAAACCCAAACTACCCCTGGCAACTCGGGGTTCAGAATGAGTAAGGGTTCATGACATCCTTCCAGTACTTACCTCTCGAGTCCCGACAGTCCTAATCTCCATCTACCAAACTCCCCAAATAATAAGGACCTCCTCTAATACCATTTTTTCATGAACCAGCCCAGGTCGACCCCGAACCGATCACCCAATACGGTCCTCAACATATCCTGAGGGGCATTCCCGATCCCCATGGGATGGTAACTTGTTTCGGGCATCAAAGTAAACACGAAGGAACGATTTAATCCCAAGAGATAAAACCAGGACCAGATAAATAAATAAAACAAACCGAGCATGCAAAAAAATGAAAAATAATACTTAAATTAACAAAGAACAGGTCCAAATACAAAGTATTATTAAAAAGAAGAAAATCAGAAACAAGACCCCGCTACAACGATCTCCGTGTGACCCCTTGGTCACCTCCAACCAAAATCCGAAAACTTCTCCCACATGAGCAGCCACTAAGAAAAATCCTAAACAACAGGTGAACCTGCAACTGAAATGGTAATGGATAGGCGAGAGCACAAAAATTCTCAGTAGGTATGCCAAAAGTAATCCACTGAATCCATGTTTTTTCTAACCCAAAGTTTTCCGATGACACAAGTTTGGAAGTAAAATTATAAAAATAAGGTTTTCCCCTTTAAACAAAATAACACCTATCTCCCACTATGAGAATTAACCCACGCCATATATTATTTCAAAAACAATTTACCATTTTATAAACAAAACCAATCAAGTAATATTAGAGCTGTAAAAAATGGAGAAAGGTAAACAATAAAAGCTAAAAACATACTAGTGTATCATAAAATAAACAAGAAATACATGTTGTATATAAACCAATGTAGAAGAAAATAAACATGAAATACAAGCTTTATATAAACCAATATAGCCAAAAATAAACAAGCAATACGAGCTGTAGCCATGGGAGATCCTGAACATCCCTAGACAACCCCTAGACGCACTCGGTTCGGAACCACCTGCCGACATATGGTGAAGCCCCACAGTCTATACCCACTGATCGCCCTCGCGACAAAATCAGCAGAAAATCCCACATGGCCTCTCTATCTACCAGGGGCACAAACCCATCTAATCGGGGCTGGTGAGAAACTGTCACGAACCAACCCGGGTCGACCCTGAACCGGTCACCCGAGCCGGCCCGCGACATGGCCCGAGGGGCGTTCCCGATCCCCACGGGCTGGCAACTAGTGCCGGGCATCAAAATTAAACAGGTGGGAACGATTTGGCCCAAAAGAAAATAAACTAAACAGCGGAAAATAAAATATAACAAAAATGAATAAAGAAAGAGCAACCAGCAACACTACTAACCTGACCACGATCCAAACTCCAGGTAACCCCATGGGTCACTCTCCAATACCACAACCAAAATCGCTCAAGGCGAACTACCGAATCTGGAACCTGCAACAAAGCTAAAAACAAGAAAACACTATAGGCGTGAGTATTAAAACTCAGTAGGTAGGCCCGACTAATTCTATTCCCAATGCACATACCAATAAATAAAGAATTTATCAATTTCAGGTTTGAACTAAATTATATAAAATAGGTTTTCCACACACTTTCATTTCTAAAACAAGTAACAGTCCATTGCCCTTTTTAATTTAGAACAAGTTTGATGTTGAAAGAACAGGTGCATTGCATTTTCAAAACATTTTATGAGCAATTCAGAAATCTAAACTTTAGTTGTTAGTCAAAATGAGAATCACACACAACACACACTAAGGGCAATGGTAAAGTGGCACACAAGGGTCAGCAACCGAACTCGACCTCTCAATCGTCCTCCACACACAACTAAACACTAAAAGAAACATGGGTCGAACCTAGGAGATCGTGAACAATCCAGAACGTACTATACATGTGACTCATCCTGAGGCATTCCATAACTCGATGACGTCATAACGCCCATAGTACTACCCGGCATAGCCCTGCATGGCCTAACCGAGGGGCCCAATCCCCATAGCAGCAATAACTCAGTAATCCCCTGCTATGGGGCCACTAGCCAGTGCGTGGTCTAAACTAGTGCAGCAATCGTTCTCAGAAAATTCACTCAATATGCCAGGTTCCCATGTCATCACAAGCAATAAAAAGGGGGTGCGTCTACAATGTAAATTAATCAGTCACGATGCACAAACATCACATACAGCTCATGCAAACAACGCACGCCAAAGATCACCCCCGAGTGGGATTTCCAAGATAATCCATTTCATTAAAGTGCCAAACGGGCCTTCACCAATTTTAAAGTAAAACCTCATTTCTCAAAAATCTCAAAACACTTGTTCAGAAGAAATTATTTATCTTTAAAACTAGAATCACATTTGAAGTTCCGTGAATTATGTTTAAAGGCCAAACATGCATTCTTTCAAAACTGGGTGTCCGCCCGTCAAGAAAATGTCACAATTGTTCGGTATAAAATAAACAGCTCCTTTCGCACTAAATAATAATTTAAAGTTTTATTATCTAATATTATTTCTAATTCATTAAAAATTAATAAAACAGCAAGCAATTAATAAATTCTAAATCTAAAGGTAAGTGCAATGGGGGACCTACCTCGGCTCGCTGTCCAAACACAATGGCGCAACGCGCCTCGCAAGGGCGCGCAAGCGTGCGCGCCAAATGACGATCGAATGAGTGGAAAAACCTTTCCAACACTCTGCAACCGCAAAGATAACCGAAATACGTAAACACCGACTTAAAACAATCCAAATGAACAAACAACGCAAAATAACCAGCTCGACACGTTTTGAAAACATCATATCCAAGGCACGTATCAAAACACAACCAAACTCTATATTTGAATCTAATCGCGACCTTTAGACACACTAACCACTTTCCAAATATTATTCACACCACATAATTTAAGAAATAAACCATTTAAATAACTTATAAAACATCCACGGATGGTGAAACCAAGGTTCACATCAAATCATACTCAGTTTCACATAAGAAAGCACTTTAAAATAAAACACACAACATTTTCACACCAAAACACGACTCAACACCTAACAACCAACCCATAAAACATTTTATAAAACAACGCACCCATTTGCACACACAAAACATCAACGCTTTTTACAGAAAACCATTTTTCAGTTTACACACACCAAAACCCGCTCAGAAATGTCTTTTATGACTCTCTGCACCTTGACGCTAAACCAAAACACAACTGAAATGTTTGTGAAATGCAAATAAACAATTATGCATGGTTGTTCGCAGAAAACACGCACATACCATAAATACATATCAACTTCAATTAAACTTTATATGCATCAAACAAACTAATTAATACAAATGCTAAACTAATTTAAGAAGAAAAATTAATTCATAAATAATCGCTAAACGTATAAACATGCTACCTAGCAAAACAAATACATATTAAATATCAAACAATACCAGATTCACAGCACGCAACAAATAAATAACATGCTAAAATAATTAAACTCACAAATTAATTCGTTAAACAAATGTTATACACGGAAACACCTACCTTCGATGTCGAAACACCATGAACGCAGTGCGCAAACTCTGCCGCACTTCAAACGCACTGCAAGGGGCCTAAGACAAACCACGGAAAAAGAAAATAACCAAGAAATTATACCAAAACTAATATTGTGTGTGTGTGTTCGAAACCAAAAACCCCAAAACTGAGGAAGAAGTCTATCGCAAGGAGGGTTGTCCGACGGAAAAGAAAACGAGGCATTGGGGTCGAGTCCACCGGAGAAGACCGCGGATGGCCGGAGCGAAGCTGGCCGAATGACGCCGTGTCAGGGGGAGAGGGGCTGCCAGTGCGCGACGAAGTCGGGATGGAAAAAAACGGAGGCCGACCGAGGTGGTGTCGGAGGCGGTCGCTGGACGGATGTGGGGTCGCGCCGGACGGAGGGGGCAGGGGAACGATGGCTGGAAAAAAGGGGAGGAGCCGTACAGGAGGTCCGCCGGAGCTGGGATTGCCGAGGGAGAGGGGGCTGCGAGGCCGACGCACGCAGGGGCAAGGGGACTCGGGCGCCGAAAGAAGGCCGGGGGGTCGTGGCTAGCGTTCGGTGAGGCTAAGGGAGCTTCGGAAAAAAAAGGGGGGTGAGTGCGAAGGTGCTGCGATGCCGGGAGGAGGCTGGCTGTGGAGAAAATCGCCGGTGAAGGGATGGGAGGCCGGTTCGCAGGCAGGAGAGCGCAGAGGCGCAGCGCGCTGCAGGGAGGCAATTCACACAGAGAACAGAGGGGAGGCGGCCCGCGGCGGAACAGGAAAGAGAGAAAGGGGGGTGGGGGCTAGCCGGCTGCGGGCATTAGGGTTTGATGGGGTTTTTTTTCTTTTTCTTTTGCATTTCATTATAATATAATAATAATAAAATAATAAAAATAGCAACAAGATAATAATAACAATAACATACAAGAATAATAGTAATAATATAAATTACAAAAATTAAGGTAATAATAACAATGAAAACACTAGTAATTCATTAATAATACTAATGTCATTAAAATCATTAATATTCTAAATAAACATACAATAATAATAATGATAATATAAATGATAATAATATAATATTAAAAATAATTATAATAGTAATATAAATAACAATATAAATAATATAAATATTAACATATAAACGATAATAGTAACAAGTGTGAATAATAAAAACCAAATTCATTCGTTTTAAAAGTTGGCCGATTGCACGGCTCGTGTGTCGCTGAGCGCGCATTTGAGAAAACCACGCTCAGACCGTACCACACGGCACTACTCGCTTGCAGGGTCATGTCACGTGCTTACCGCGCGGTTCTAGAAATTGCGCGTGAGTCACGCGCCATAACTCTGACACACCCGGGAGTCTGTACAGGCACCACACTGTTACTTCTAACCACGCGGTGTGATCATGCAACAGTGGAAAAATTGGCTTAAAACCCAAAGTAATAATTAAATTAATTAATAATAGAAAGTCCGTGAGGTCGGGGTGTGACAATTCTCCCCACCACAGACACTTTCTGCCCCCAGAAAGTCACCAAGCCCAAAGATATCCAAAACTCGAGGTCATGCCCGATCCAAAACCGAGAAGCTATGAAATTCGAAATGAACTTTTACTCCACAGGTCACACCAGACCGATCATGAAGAAACCGTGACATAAAACGAGGGGAGAACACGGGAGGGTTCTCCCCACCATAAGAGCTCCACCAACACGGAGGCTTTAGAACCCAAATGCACCGCCCGGGGAGTGGGTCGACGTGGGAACTCCCAACCCCAAAACTAATCCACATAAGTTTTTAAACACACTCAATAAAGAACGAACGATTCAAAAAGCTTCACTCAACAGACCTAACATGGTTCCAAGCCCAATTGAGTCCAAAAGAAAACACAACACAAGGGAATGGGAGAACACGAGAGGGTTCTCCCCACCACAAGAACACCACTAATGCGAATATTTATCACTCAAACATACCACCCCGGGACGGGGGGGGGGGGCGACGCAGGAAATCTCAACCTTTCCAAACTATCTTTTATAGCACGAGCGGAAAACACCTTCGAGCAGAACATAATCCAAACAGTAAACCCGAGCATAACTACAACATCAACTCTTCCACATGCACTTACATCCCCAAACGAACACCACTAAACCGAGATTAACCCACACAAGGTCCAAACATACCTCTAAGAAAAACGCACGATCCTAAACACCATAATCCGACAAACGAGACTGTTTGGATTACAAACGAATACGTTCATCCCAACCTCACGACGACACAATGAACCGACAACAACGCCAAAACTTTAAGAGTGAAAGAACGAGAACGAAAGGACATTAAATGTTTCATTGGAAACGCTAAACACCCAAACCCGAACTAAGGTTTCACACCCCCGTCAACTCCTGACTGCGCGCGAGCTTCACCCCAAGACCTGTGGTTGGGGATCTGATGGTTGAATCATCTCCTGCCTCACAGCCAGACACTAGAATCTTCTAGTCACAGTGTCTTCCTCAGGCGACGCTTCATGCAAAGCTTCTCTAGATGATCTAGAAACCTGCAATGATGGCACGTCTTCGGGGGGGTGTGACATAGCTGCTTGTATTCCCTAACCGTCCATACTGACGGTACACCATTAGACGGTTCGACGAACTGGGGTTTAGAACCACTACCGAGGACTCTTTAGGAATAGGTCCCTCTGGCACACCCTACTCACCAGATGGGGAACCTTGACGAGCAACTTGATACACTGGATTGCCAACCATCTCCACTCCGAAGACCAACTCCTCTAAGAACACCTCATCCACCAGCTTCTCAACGTGATGGTTCTTAAAAAGGAGGACCCGCTCCATGACCTTTGGATGAAGACCCCTGATGAAGGGAGAAGTCATCATCCAGTCCTGCGGCACTACCCCGGATAAAGAGACACAAGATCCTTGAAATGGTCAACATACGCTCTCACTATCTGCTGGCCATGTTAAACACGCATGAGCTCTTCCATTTTCTTCGTCTTCACCTCCACAAGTATAAACCATCAAACCAAGACGTCTTTAAAGACATGCCACATCATCCCAACCTGCAGTAGTGGCGGGGCGAACAACTCTTACTCATCCAGAGCTGGACCTTCAAGCAGACCCAAAACAACACGCACTCAGATCGATTCGGGAGTTCCCAATACCCTGAAGACGCGCTCGACTTCTTCAATCCACTGCACTGTCTCTAACAGACTCCAATCACCATGAAGGACAGACAACGTCCGAGAAATACCAAAAACTGGGCAGGACTTATCAAAACACTAGGGATCTTTCTGGGCAGCATTTCTGAACAAGATATATAACACCAAGACGAAACCAATATCAATCGAAGCAACATCAAAGAAAGTGGCTTCATCCAAAACAACCAGCTCAATAGAAACAAACAACCGCAAACATAACCCAAAATTCCCTGTCCAAAATTCCTGTTTCATTTTTGATTCCAAAACCACCTCTTTTTAAATTCTCATTTCAAAACCAGTTTCCAAATACCAAACCCCTTTCAAACCAAAATCACTTTCCAAAACCATTTTCCTCTTTAAAAGCCAATTTAGAAAAACATGGTCAAGACTTTAATTTCAAATACACACCCAGGTAATCCCATGACCCGTTGCACATGTCGTTATCCACATTCCATTCATACACACACCAACACGCACTTTCCATGCATCATCTCACATGTGCAAACGTTCATAAGGAGTACCTAAGGTTTCCCTCCAAACTACTATCGACCAATTTCCAAGCAAACACCAGTTTTCTTAATCCAAAATCATTCAGTTTTAAAACTCATTTCACAAATTTAAAGTACTTTAAAAGAAATCAGTCTCATTTTCAAAACCCCCTTTTTTCCATTTCAAAAAAATGCACTTACACTAACCAAAACGAAAACGGCACCCAAATTTGCAACAACCACTGGAGTTAGGGACTAGTAGCCACGCTCAACCTAGCGACATGGTAGTGGGCCATGTCCCAAGTGAGCGTCGACCACCAGGAGGAATTCAAACCGTGTACTCAGACTCCACATGGGTCACTACTCCATGTGAAATCACGATGTAACGTCGGCTTGCCTCCGTTGTCATCCCTCAATCCAAAACAATGCAAAACGAAACAAAGACTCGATTCCCGGACTATCCCTGGCGACTCGAGGTGCAGAACGGGTGAGGGTTCATGACGTCCTTCCCGTACCTACCTCTCAAGTCCCGACAATCCTAATCTCCATCTACCAGACATCCCAAATAACAAGGGCCTCCTTTGATACCATTTTGTCACGAACCAACCCGGGTCGACCCTGAACCGGTCACCCGAGCCGGCCCGCGACATGGCCCGAGGGGCGTTCCCGATCCCCACGGGCTGGCAACTAGTGTCGGGCATCAAAAGTAAACAGGTGGGAACGATTTGGCCCAAAAGAAAATAAACTAAACAGCGGAAAATAAAATATAACAAAAATGAATAAAGAAAGAGCAACCAGCAACACTACTAACCTGACCACGATCCAAACTCCAGGTAACCCCATGGGTCACTCTCCAATACCACAACCAACATCGCTCAAGGCGAACTACTGAATCTGGAACCTGCAACAAAGCTAAAAACAAGAAAACACTATAGGCGTGAGTATTAAAACTCAGTAGGTAGGCCCGACTAATTCTATTCACAATGCACATACCAATAAATAAAGAATTTATCAATTTCAGGTTTGAACTAAATTATATAAAATAGTTTTTCCACACACTTTCATTTCTAAAACAAGTAACAGTCCATTTCCCTTTTTAATTTAGAACAAGTTTGATGTTGAAAGAACAGGTGCATTGCATTTTCAAAACATTTTATGAGCAATTTAGAAATCTAAACTTTAGTTGTTAGTCAAAATGAGAATCACACACAACACACACTAAGGGCAATGGTAAAGTGGCACACAAGGGTCAGCAACCGAACTCGACCTCTCAATCGTCCGCCACACACAACTAAACACTAAAAGAAACATGGGTCGAACCTAGGAGATCGTGAACAATCCAGAACGTACTATACATGTGACTCATCCTGAGGCATGCCATAACTCGATGACGTCATAACGCCCATAGTACTACCCGGCATAGCCCTGTATGGCCTAACCGAGGGGCCCAATCCCCATAGCAGCAATAACTCAGTATTCCCCTGCTATGGGGCCACTAGCCAGTGCGTGGTCTAAACTAGTGCAGCAATCGTTCTCAGAAAATTCACTCAATATGCCAGGTTCCCATGTCATCACAAGCAATAAAAAGGGGTGCGTCTACAATGTAAATTAATCAGTCACGATGCACAAACATCACATACAGCTCATGCAAACAACGCACGCCAAAGATCACCCCCGAGTGGGATTTCCAAGATAATCCATTTCATTAAAGTGCCAAACGGGCCTTCACCAATTTTAAAGTAAAACCTCATTTCTCAAAAATCTCAAAACACTTGTTCAGAAGAAATTATTTATCTTTAAAACTAGAAGCACATTTGAAGTTCCGTGAATTATGTTTAAAGGCCAAACATGCATTCTTTCAAAACTGGGTGTCCGCCCGTCAAGAAAATGTCACAATTGTTCGGTATAAAATAAACAGCTCCTTTCGCACTAAATAATAATTTAAAGTTTTATTATCTAATATTATTTCTAATTCATTAAAAATTAATAAAACAGCAAGCAATTAATAAATTCTAAATCTAAAGGTAAGTGCAATGTGGGACCTACCTCGGCTCGCTGTCCAAACACAATGGCGCAACGCGCCTCGCAAGGGCGCGCAAGCGTGCGTGCCAGATGACGATCGAATGAGTGGAAAAACCTTGCCAACACTCTGCCACCGCAAAGATAACCGAAATACGTAAACACCGACTTAAAACAATCCAAATGAACAAACAACGCAAAATAACCAGCTCGACACGTTTTGAAAACATCACATCCAAGGCACGTATCAAAACACAACCAAACTCTATATTTGAATCTAATCGCGACCTTTAGACACACTAACCACTTTCCAAATATTATACACACCACATAATTTATGAAATAAACCATTTAAATAACTTATAAAACATCCACGGATGGTGAAACCAAGGTTCACATCAAATCATACTCAGTTTCACATAAGAAAGCACTTTAAAATAAAACACACAACATTTTCACACCAAAACACGACTCAACACCTAACAACCAACCCATAAAACATTTTATAAAACAACGCACCCATTTTCACACACAAAACATCACCGCTTTTTACAGAAAACCATTTTTCAGTTTACACCCACCAAAACCCGCTCAGAAATGTCTTTTATGACTCTCTGCACCTTGACGCTAAACCAAAACACAACTGAAATGTTTGTGAAATGCAAATAAACAATTATGCATGGTTGTTCGCAGAAAACACGCACATACCATAAATACATATCAACTTCAATTAAACTTTATATGCATCAAACAAACTAATTAATACAAATGCTAAACTAATTTAAGAAGAAAAATTAATTCATAAATAATCGCTAAACGTATAAACATGCTACCTAGCAAAACAAATACATATTAAATATCAAACAATACCAGATTCACAGCACGCAACTAATAAATAACATGCTAAAATAATTAAACTCACAAATTAATTCGTTAAACAAATGTTATACACGGAAACACCTACCTTCGATGTCGAAACACCATGAACGCAGTGCGCAAACTCTGCCGCACTTCAAACGCACTGCAAGGGGCCTAAGACAAACCACGGAAAAAGAAAATAACCAAGAAATTATACCAAAACTAATATTGTGTGTGTGTGTTCGAAACCAAAAACCCCAAAACTGAGGAAGAAGTCTACCGCAAGGAGGGTTGTCCGACGGAAAAGAAAACGAGTCATTGGGGTCGAGTCCACCGGAGAAGACCGCGGATGGCCGGAGCAAAGCTGGCCGAATGACGCCGGGTCAGGGGGAGAGGGGCAGCCAGTGCGCGACGAAGTCGGGATGGAAAAAAAACGGAGGCCGACCGAGGGGGTGTCGGAGGCGGTCGCTGGACGGATGTGGGGTCGCGCCGGACGGAGGGGGCAGGGGAACGATGGCTGGAAAAAAAGGGGAGGAGCCGTACAGGAGGTCCGCCGGAGCTGGGATTGCCGAGGGAGAGGGGGCTGCGAGGCCGACGCACGCAGGGGCAAGGGGACTCGGGCGCCTCAAGAAGGCCGGGGGGTCGTGGCTAGTGTTCGGTGAGGCTAAGGGAGCTTCGGAAAAAAAAGGGAGGTGAGTGCGAAGGTGCTGCGATGCCGGGAGGAGGCTGGCTGTGGAGCAAATCGCGGGTGAAGGGATGGGAGGCCGGTTCGCAGGCAGGAGAGCGCAGAGGCGCAACGCGCTGCAGGGAGGCAATTCACACAGAGAACAGAGGGGAGGCGGCCCGCGGCGGAACAGTAAAGAGAGAAAGGGGGGTGGGGGCTAGCCGGCTGCGGGCATTAGGGTTTGATGGGGTTTTTTTTCTTTTTCTTTTGCATTTCATTATAATATAATAATAATAAAATAATAAAAATAGCAACAAGATAATAATAACAATAACATACTAGAATAATAGTAATAATATAAATTACAAAAATTAAGGTAATAATAACAATGAAAACACTAGTAATTCATTAATAATACTAATGTCATTAAAATCATTAATATTCTAAATAAACATACAATAATAATAATGATAATATAAATGATAATAATATAATATTAAAAATAATTATAATAGTAATATAAATAACAATATAAATAATATAAATATTAACATATAAACGATAATAGTAACAAGTGTGAATAATAAAAACCAAATTCATTCGTTTTAAAAGTTGGCCGATTGCACGGCTCGTGTGTCGCTGAGCGCGCATTTGAGAAAACCACGCTCAGACCGTACCACACGGCACTACTCGCTTGCAGGGTCATGTCACGTGCTTACCGCGCGGTTCTAGAAATTGCGCGTGAGTCACGCGCCATAACTCTGACACACCCGGGAGTCTGTACAGGCACCACACTGTTACTTCTAACCACGCGGTGTGATCATGCAACAGTGGAAAAATTGGCTTAAAACCCAAAGTAATAATTAAATTAATTAATAATAGAAAGTCCGTGAGGTCGGGGTGTGACAGAAACTGTCACTCGATAATCTATAAGACGCCCAGGAACCAATGGTGGTTACAGTAATATTGTGTATGTAGGAGGCCCTCGCACATGTGACTCATCTCACCGCACTTTCCTACCCCAAACACGGACGCTTTCTATACATTCACCCATAAAAGGTTACACAAGATAGGAGCGTCCCATATACATATTCAGTTATTTCACATTCAACAAAGTTCCAACCGGGTTGCTATAACATATAAACATTAAAACATTTCAGAAAATGTTTACGGTTTCAAATCGATCACACACATTTATTCAAAATATCTTGCAAACAGCACTCATACATTTACAAAACCAAATAGTCCCTTGAATTCTAAACACACGTTCAAACACTTCACAATTATCAAACATCATTTTAACCATTTTCGACCCACACCAAAACATGTTTTAAACTAAAAGATCAAACCTTAAATAACACATTATAAACCATGATTTCCAAAATACATAAAGCAACACTTTACAAAACAACATTTAAAATACTCTTTAGAACCACTCAAGGGGGAAAATTTTATTTGAAAACAAAAATCCATTTAGAAGGGTAAACTTCTAAGAAAACACCAATTACCATTCAACCATAACTGGACACATAATTTATTTATAGAACATTAAACAATCCAAAAAAACATTAAAACATTTCCAACACATTTTAACACGTTTAGTATGTTATTCCAACATCAAACCATATACACTCGAAATCCTCTTTTTGAAATTAAACGCATACCAATAAAAAATTTTAAAGTCTAGACTCAAAAACCACCACTTTCCCACAATATTTTAATGTAATGCCAAATAAATCATTGAATTCATTAAACCTTTACAAAAGTGTTTTAACAAAATAACTAAGTCATAACACAACCGGGCCAAGTTCATTAATAAAGAATGTCGTTGCAACATAATAACTTTGATACATTTCATTAGGGACAATTTTATTATTAAATAAACTTAATCAATTCAAATAATCTTTTTAGGTATCATAAAACTATGCAATTTACACTAAAACTCATTTAAAAAATATTTTTAACAAATCAAATAAATTCAAAATTTCTACAATAACTTAATTAAGGGTGCCACAGAGGTTATAAACTATTTTAAATATTTTTTTAAAATTGCAAGCATCAAAGGAAAGACTTTAGGAAAGAAAAACTTGGAAACACCTACTGAAGGCTCATGCGATTGGAATGAAACTTCAACGTGAAGGAGAATGACGCCCCATGGACAAAACGCACACCATAAAATCAATGGAACCCCATGATACTATATTAACCCTAACATATAGGGTTAGGCCAACAATAAACCCCACATGAGAACCCTAAAAAGAGTGTGGAGAGGATACAAAGGGGAAGAGAACTCACCGGAAGGAATCACCGGAGGGAGGAGCAGGTGCCGAAAGGAGGAGGAGCCGCCGGAAGGAGTTATGGAGTGGAGGGAGGCATTCTTGAGAGGGTAAGGGGAAGAGGGTCGTGTGAGGTAAAAAATAGAGAGTTTAGCGTGATGGGGTATAGATATAGGGGTGATCATGATTTTTAAAAATAAAGAAGGAATAAATGGGGGATATGGTGGTGTGCGGAGAGTGGGTGAGGGATAAAAAATTAAAATGGGAAGAGGGGAGGCAAGCGCATGAGAGTTGTGAGGAAATAAAAAAATAGTAATAGGGAGACAAAGTGGGGGAGAGGCGTGATGTATAAAAAAATATGGGAGAGGCATGATTGGAGAGAGGGTGAGTAGAGAGTGGGACAAAAAAAATTGGAAATAAAAAAAAATAAAGTAAGGAATACATGGGGAAGGGTGGTGCGTGATGGGTAAAGGGAAAAGTTGGGGTGTGATTGGAGAGAGTAATGAGTGGAGAGAGGTATGAGTGGAGAGAGGTAGGATAAAAAATGGGGGAAAATTAAATGGGAGAGGGTGGGTGAGGCATGGAGGATAAAAAATGGTATAATTAAGACCCTAAAAAAATAAATGACCATAACCAAGAAAAAAGATGTTAATATTAATTATTATTATAATAATAATGATAATAATTATAACATATTAAATACCAACAATAATAAAAAAATTGTAATGTAAAAATTTATAATAATTTTAAAAATTATGTAATCATAACAATACCCTTAATTTTCTTAATGATAATAATAATAATACCAAGAAAAATAATCATAATGATAATCATATTTTTATTCATTTTCTTCTAAATAATAACTAAATTGATAACAACCTGAAAATAATATAATTATATCCATTTTAATGATAATAAGATCATTGAAAATTTTAATAAAAAAAACTTTTTTATCCGCACAACAATGTTATTATCATTATTATTATTATTATGTATTATCCATTTACATTATTTCATTCTCATAATGTTTCATTATTTTATGTAATGGGTAACTGCAGTGTCATCTGGGTCGACCACACCATTACCGCCAACTGTGCGGTGTCTGTGCACCAATCTAAAACCCACCAAAAACATCAAATGTCAAAATAAATTAAACATGAACTCAACCCGCACCTTGATGAGACTAATCAATGCCATGAAATAATAAAATTAAATAATTTAAATGGTTGGGGTGTGAAAAAAGATCTAATTTATCAATAATAAATTAAAATCCCTCAACTAAATATTAATTCATAGCTGACATACCATTACTTGATTTATAAAGATACATAATAGAAATAAGCGTTTGAAAAAACTTTTTGGGAGACTAATTTTTATATATTGTTTTCTTATGATTATTTTGGGTTGAAATAACCATTTTACTTCAAGAGTACTATCCCTTTCTATACACTGAGGAATTTAGATTCATGTAAGGAGGAAATACAAGGTAGGATTTCTGGGTAAGTGAGTCCACTCAGCAGATTTGGGAATTTCAAGACAGTATTTGGAAAAGACCGACCTACCTAAATAACATTAAGTATATTGACCTACAATTAACGGGGTTATGAAATGGGGAATATTTATACATTCTAATTTAATGTCATATAATCTTGAAATTCCATGTTCAATGGTGAGGGGTATTGCAAATTGACAAAATAGTGTGATATTGTATACTTTATAAAATAAATAAATTAATTATATCTCACCCAATTTGTAATCAAAAAATGTTTTAATAATATAATATTTTAATTATAGAATAAAAAGGAAATATGATTATATATAATAACTATTTGATCAATGTTTGATAGAAAACACCTCTTAATTGGAAGTAACATAAAGAAATGGTACATACAAATTTGTGGTGTGTTACACTATGAACATAAATCTTACATGCTAGTATCCCCATTACCTAATCCACCTACTAAGTAGGTGAGTGATGAAAAATTCTTAGTCTATCAGAATCATATATATGATGCTATCAACAAAATAACTTTGATTCTATTATCTATATTATATGAACTCATGAAGTCTCCCAAAAACATGCCAGTGTATAGTGTTCTTGAGAACCTCTATATTCTTTAGCAGGAGAGAGCATGATATAAAGAGTTTGATATTTCCAACATTCTATTTCCATGAAATAATAGATAGGGTTCCTTAGTTTGGTTTCCCAAATTCATGTTAATTTGCTACTTTCAGCACATCAAGTTTTTAGGTATTAAACACCTTATAAACTATGAAATTATCTCATTTTGGCTTCACTACATCATATATTCTTCAGCATTATGGTTTATTATATTATGAAAAACATTGGGAGGTGTCTTAATGATCTTCCTACTCTTCTTCACTATGTATATAAAGATATGAATTGTGAAAAAATTTCTTCCTTATAGTGAAAAAAATGTAATGGGACATCAATGAGCTTAAATCACAATGATTCTTTATTCAATTAAAATAAGAATAATATTAGGGGGAAATAAATGGAATAAGGGGATTTCTATTACACATGTTGAAAAAGGGTTAACTATAAGAAAACTAATTCCCAAACAGAAAAGTAAGGGGAGGCTTCCGGTGAGTTTTTTATTGAGCTTAGATTATTAATTTCTAAAAATTGGATGTCATATACAACTTTTTTTGCACACCTATATATTCCAATACATGAACAAAGAAGATTAAAAATCATTGATAGGTGTAGGATGATCTATGAGCCTCTGATGAATATAAATGTATTGTTCTAGTTATTAGGGACTACTCTCTCACAAATCCGACCATAATGATCTTGGATTTGAACAGCTTTTATTATGTTTAATCTGTTAAAAAACATTATTTCAATGACCAGACATGATACAAATGGATTGATTTTCAATTTTGATCATTAAATTTGACTTATTTTATAATTATTGTATTTTTTTATGGAAATATACTTTCAAATAACGGTATTTAGGGTTTGAATTTCATGACTCAATTAATGAAAATTTATAATGATGTTATTTCACAAAACGCATACGACACCTAACATTTTCATCCCTGGTTGGGTCCTGAAAATGAATAGGGATTGACTAAATCAAATCAATATGGATATTTATAATATTTTTAAATAAAACCACTTATTGTATTTCATTCATGTTTACAAGTATAAATAGCCACATCCCCATTTTTTGGAAATGGTTAAAGGGAAAAATATGTTTGGGAATTAGTTCAAACTGATTTATGTGGAACATTTCCAACTAATGTAAGGGGAGGGTACTAATTCATGATAAAAATTCCTAATGATTTTAGTATATATGGATATGTATACATAATGCGGTATATGTAAAATTATATTTCTAAATTCATGGAATAGAAAAATGAATTTCAGTATAAATTTTTTAACATGATTAAAAAAATCCACTCAATCCATGGTTGAGAGTATCTTCACCAAGACTTTATAGATTACATATGAGGGGTTTTGATCCAATCCACAGTCACTCCTCACTATATGCCTCTTTGTAAATGTGTAAGTGGAATGATGAACTTTACATTATTAGACCTAGTTATATAAATGATGTGATGTGTGAATCTTCCATTATACATTTGGGGTAACTCTTTTCAAACAATATAACATATACTAAACCATGTTCCAACTATATCAATAAATGTTATTCTGTAAAAATATTTCATTGGAAATAAAATCATGATATAGAATTTAAATTTTTCGGGAAGAGACGAATCGGTTAACGCATCTTCATGTAATAAACTCACACCTCAAGGAATAGAGTCTACCATTATAGGATACCCGAAGGAAAAGAAGATATATTAATTATATGACCCCTATAAAAAATGTTATAGTGGCATTAAATTCCATATTCTTTGAGAAGTATTACATCTTTAAAAGAAGAAGAGGCATCGAGATAGACTTAAATTAATTATAGGATCATAAAATAAAAGAGTTGGTAATGGAATATAATCCGCACAGCCCAATGGAAGATGAGAAAATTCCAAAGCCCCATGGACTTAATAGGAGTACAAAAGAATTTAGAGATCCAAAAAATTATGGTCTTCTTATAATTAAGTGTTGTGACACATTATTAGATGATAATAATGAACCTATTACTTATATGTAAGTTACAAGCGGAATAGATTATGACACATGGAAGGAAAACCATAATTCTAAAATAAATTCAATGTACCAAAACCAAGTCATGATTTTGGTAGACCCTCCAGAATATGTAAAGACCATTGGACGAAAATAGTTATTCTAGAAGGAACCTGACTTGGATGGAAAAATCATCAACTATAAGGCATGTCAAGTTGAATAAGGGTAGGAAGAATGTCTTTCAATTTACTATGAAAAAACTATTTCAATATTTTAATGATTAAATTTTTCACAATTATACTTTCCATTGTTGCCCTATAGGATTATGATACTTAGAAATTGGATGTAAAAATAGCTTCCTTTAATTATAAAATTAAATAAGTTTTCTATATGACACAACGTGATGGGTTGGTCACTCCAAAGGATTCAAACAAGCTCCTATAGCAGCAATGATCCATTTTGGAATAAATAAATCATTATAGTCAATAAAATTTGTTTTGATGAGTCTATAATGGAATTTGGATTCAGAAATATTTAATGTGTCCCATGTGTCTATAAACTATTTTGTGGGAGTGTAGTCATTTTCATTATAGTATATATCGATCACATATTACTTAGTAGAGATGAAATATATGTCTTACAATATATTAGTTCATGGATTAATAAATGATTTTCAATGAAGGACATAGGTGAGGAACCATATATTCATTGAAACAAGATCCATCATAATAGATCCAAGGGTTTATTTGACCAAAGAAAAAGTTATACATTGAAAATATACAAAATTAATTCAGAATGGAACAATCTAATAGGATACATTCTATATTGTCTAATGGAAATAATATTTTGAGGAAAATGTGTTCTCAGACCCATGATTAAATAAAAAAATGACAATGATTCCATATGTATTATGGATTTGATAAATCATTTAATAGATGTGGGATATGCATTATGTGTAGAAGATATATATCTAGAAGATCCAAGTGACCACCATTGGTTGGAAGTCAAGTCTATCATTAACTATCTGAGGTATACTAAGGACATGTTTCTGTTCTATAGAGTATATAAGGAACTAATTTTAATAATATATTAATTTTATTATTTATAGATTTATCATGGTCACATGAAGTTACTAATGGGATAAATCATCACATTGAATTTAGGTGTTGTGGGATGGAGGAGCTCAAACAATGCGGTGATCATATATTCTATAGTAGAGTCTGAGTGTATTGTAGTTGTTAATGTAGGTAAAGAAGTAGTATAGATATTAAAATTCATCCAAGATATTGATTTGGTACCTAGAATTAATGATCATATCACACTTTATTTTGATAATAATAAATTAATGGATAACTAAAAAAGACAATGTCACATTAGTGGTCGAAACACATACATCAAATGTATCAAAACCTAAGGTAATTTTCTCAGACATGTGAGGTTCATGTGAGCAGTATTTTCAAAAAAAAAACAAGGGAGATTTCATTAATAAGGACATGAATCAGTATAAACATTATTATCATGTGAGTTCTAGTGGACTAAATTTTCTAGGATGTTATCTCTATTCTTTGTGATTTTTTGTTATAGTTGGATTCCTTGGACAAAATAAATTTAAATTTATAAAAAAAATATTTACTAAATATTAATTAGAAATTTTTTTATATATTGTTCATTTTTTCATCAAAAATTTAATGTCATATTTTTTCAGAGTATCTATCAAATTGATGAGGTTATAATAGTTCATTACTATAATTATAATGTTGAAAATCAATGAAAATATTTTTAATATAGTTCTATAGTTGGATAACATAATATATTGGCACATATATTATTAATACCATCCGGTGAGAGTACTAATAAGTGGATGAGGTATATTCCCAAGAATGTTTCACATTGTAATCTCCATTATTGGAGATTATAAGTACAAAACCTCCAGAATGATGTTAATATGTTTTAGTGTTACCAGTTATTCCTATATATGAGAATGTGTAATAGTTCATAGACATTAATTTTATCATTAATACATTTCAAGACTAATTAACTTATATTTACTAACAAAAACCATAATTTCAAATGTTGGATGGATGTAGGGTAAATATGGTGTGTCTTAATTTTTTATGTTAATAATCTATCTTATGAGTTTTCCATTCCTTTATGTTTTGAAAATCAGAAAAAATATTTCCTTAAAAATTGTTTTATTTCTCTATGGAAATTTATTTTCATAAACCTTAACATGATTTTATATGTTAGGTCTAATGTTCCTTTACTAAGCTTAATAATATTTTTGGTAAGTTCAAATTTCCTTAAGAATAATCAGACTATTATCTAAACCTATAATCCTTACAGTTTATTAGAATCTGAAACCTCACTAATTTTTAGACTACAATTCCTTCTTATTTCTACCTCTGTTACATTATGATTTTTTACTTAGAGTATTAAAGTTATCAGGATCTGAGTTTTATAGAAATTAAACTCCAAATTCTTAGAAATTATGACCTTGAATGAACATAAAATAAGACTTTGTTTCCTCCTAAAATCGGACTCTGTTACATCATAAAATAAAAATCTATTTTCCCATAAATTTAGCCAAAGTTTTCTCAGAAAATCAGACTCAGTTTCCCTAGAAAATCATACTCTGTTTGTTTATATATTTAGATACATTTTCTCACTATATATAAAATCTGTTAATTCATACATACTATAGTTACCCATCATTCATAATGATATTCTTCCAGCATTATCTGATTCTAGTTAACATATGTTTATTAAAATTCATATTGTTTTTCTTATATGTTTTATTTCCTTACACGCGATTATGTAAAATTAAAATGATGTTGTACAATCTGTTTCTAACTAACCATTGACAGAGTGACACGTGTCTAGGTCCCTCCAAAATTTATAGACGAATATGATTTTCGAGGATGATATGGCTATTGAATTTTTTTCCAATAAATTCCACATACATTTAAAGAGTTTTGAAAAATCTAGATATTACATGTTGTTATGTTGTGATGAGATTTATAGAGTGAGATACTATCATGTATTGTGTGATTTGTGAACATATTATACATCTGTTAAAAACATGTTTATATTATTGTGATTGTAGAGACCCGAATCCTGGCGTACATTGACATTACATTACTTTTGCGGAATACTTAGTACGTAACAAAAACACACACACAAGGATCGTAATAGATTAGTGTCTTTGGAAACTCGGAATATAATCTTCTAATCGTGGTGAAAGATCTTCAACATCTCCCATAAAGATCTTCCTTTTTTTTACCTAAACCCTTTCTTTATATCCTGGGAAAAGAAAACATAAAAGGGTGAGCTCAAATTCTCAGTAAGGTTAAACAAAAGAAATATCAATCACATCGTATACACAAGCACATAACTTTTGGAAATCTTAACCTGTAAAAGAGATCACAATTTCATAACATGGGATAAATCATGACAGTGAAATGTAATCACAATAATCATAACTTAAAACATGAAACTTTGTGGCATTCACACATAATCGTAGAGAATCATTTCTTGTTAGTCAAGACTCATTGCCAAGACTATCTTAGTGGACAAAGTCCCTTTCTAAATCGAGTAACCCTCGTTTCAGTCCTGTTTCACTGAACCGGTATAACCTACCATTCCAGCCATGTCTATCTCATGAGATATAAAATCTTTACCCAATGCATTGGAGGGAGATATAGGTCCCACCCATCTCATAATGATACCATTCTTATGTGTGCCACAAAATTATAAATCATACATCATTTCATAACCCATGTAATAAAAATGGGAATCTTAAACATCATGACATCATAAAACAATTCATATAAGATAAAGGAATTCATAAAAATAATTCCATCACAAAATAATCAAATCAATGTAATAATATGGATAAAAATAGAACCCTTTATTATCTTAGATGGAAAATAATTTTGATAAAACACTTGAACTCCATTCATGAGGAAAATATCCTTTCTTCTTAAAAATCATTTTTCCTTTCTTAACATGTCATACAACTTTAAACCAAAAGAAGTTGATTAAAAATAAACTTGAAAACTTGTAAAGGAAGCTTCTTGGAAATAATGTTTTAAAAATCCATTCATGTTGTATAAGATAAAAAAAACATTCTTCTCGTACTTTTGTCGGAAAAGTCAAAAAATTACCTCATACGAAAAACGACAAATGATTCCGTTCATATCTTTTACTAAAAACTCACCAAAGGGTAAAATGGGATTTAAACAATTCTAGGTGGATGGAAATAATATTACATATTGAGGAAACATGGATGTGGATGACAAAATACACCGTAATAAATGCCAAAGTATAAACAATCTCGGATAAAAATGAGATTGTGATATTTCCCTTACCTTAGGTCTGATTTGCTTCGTAAGTGTCCAAACCTCCTGTATAATGATTTAAATAATGTCATTTACTTAGTACAGAATCATATTCATTGTTATGATATCATATATGGTTCACTTATGACTTTATATTACCCGTTCTTTTGTAAATTCCATGTTAAAGAGCGTTTTGGGTAAAATTGTTTCATTTGTCGTCCGTGTTTTGACTTGTAATTATTCATATGATTACTTAGATCATGATTACGTAATTACAGAATATATAACATGATTTATATATAAATATTTTCAGAATATACATATATATAATAAATCAGTAAATGGAAAGAAATACACCGTTCATGGAGACGGTAGGTCGTACGTACGCATGAACGCTGTTTTCGTTTCCTTATTGAGTTGAACGGAATTAAGTAGATGACATACATATATAAATAAATCCAGTAGCTTTATAATGTCAAATATTTCATTATTATTTCTTATATATACTTTATAATCACTCTTAAATGGTTAACATGGAGAATGAATCTCATCGCGTCTTGGAGACGGTAGTCCGTACGTACGCACGAGCGATGATATCGTTTCCATAATTATTGAATTGAATTGGAGTGGATGATACAATATATCAGAATCAATATGATGTTCTAATAACTATGTATAGTTATTCTTAACACCATTATACCCATCCATGTAAGGTGGTGGTGGAAAATAGATTTCACCACGGCGTGGAGACGGTATTCCGTACGTACGCACACGCGGTGATTTCGTTTTCCGTAGGATGGATAGATGGTGAAATAGGGTTGTTTCATACTTATAATAACATATCATTATATGAGTGATACTGATGTAATTACTTCATAATGAAACAAACTATGAAGAATAAGTGGAAGAAGAAATAAAGTTGAAAGAATCGGTAATGGAAATTACATCTTCTTTGAAGCGCCTCTTTGAGACCTCCTCTTAGGGCACTAAAATTAGTCTTTGAGGAAGACCAGAACCTCTAGGATGTTTCTAGGGAAGTGGAGAAGAGAATTTGGCAGGGGTTGGCCGAGCTTGAAGGCTCAAAGTTGTGTGAGGAAGAGAGGGAGGAGGTGCCCTTTCATAAGGGAAGAGAGGGGCACCTTTGGAATAACTAAAAATATTATTTTATTATAAAGTAAAGTTTGGTTTTAAATAGCTCCAAATTGATTTATTTCGAGGCTAAGGTGGGGATGGGTCTAAATACTCTCATACAATAGGATTTAAACAAGTTTAGGTTATTATTTTAACCTAATCAATTAGATTTAACTCTAAGTTAAATAATTTAACTTTTACCGTGTCTTTTTGTTTTCTTACACTATATGGTTAATAAACTTACTATATCAAGCCAAAAGAACCCCAAGTTGTTTATTATTAATATATATAACCTTATCTAAGTCATTTGGCCTAACCTTAGATTTTTAGGAATAAAATAACAATTAATAATATAATATTTGTTTTAAAAACTGTTTTATGTCAATTTTGACACTATTTGGTACATGATTTTTATGAAATTCATAACAGAATGATAAGTTCTAACAAAGTTACATAAATCCACAATAACATTTCATATTAACAAATAAAATTAGTGTAAGTCATAAAAAGTCTCAAATTACATTTATTTGGGCATTTATCAATTATGTCAATATTTCATTAATAAGACAATTACTGCATCATCCTTGTGTCATAATAAATGATAATTATTTAATTCCAAAAAATTCTAAATAAATTCCTATTATGTAGATAATTGTATTAGATTTCTGGAGACTGTTCATGTTCGAAGATTCATGAATTTTATCACTAGATTAAAATTATTATACTTATAAGATTTAAGAAAGTGACATGTTGTCACATTCTTTGGTTTTAATAATAATTAAATTATTTTCATGGTCAAAAGTTCATAAAATGAATATAATCCGACACTTAGGTGATATGGGTCGACTCTTAGTCATCCAATAGGATTTTGACATGTGTTAGGGTAATTTTATAATATTATATTTACCTTAATTACCCGATTTACCTTTAACTATGGTAAATAAAATTTACCGTAGTTACTATTCATAATTACCAAAAATTAAAAGTAGCTTATTAACATAATTTGGATCCACTGATTCCAAATATGGAATCCATTTTTCCAAATTCAATACACAAAAGTTGCAGAAATTAAATTAAAATTAATCCTGTAGTCGAAAGAAAACGGGTTTTCTTTAAAACATTGCAAAAGATTGAATTGATTTAACCTACAAATTCAAGGTAAAATAAATGATAATGTCATACATTATATTAAATGGTAAAAATATATTCTATTTATACATTAAAACCATTCAATACTATAATTTAACCACATAAGATATTACGATGAAAAAAGTTGTTTTTAAATAAAATATAGCGTGCTTTTACTATTCATTAAAATATGAAAGTTATTGGAAAAATATCAAAACTTTATCTAATGTAATTTTTTATATCCTGATTCAAAAAAAGAATTTTATTTTGTCAAATTGAACTTATAAACATGTAAAAAACTAGATTTAAAGTGGGTGCGCCATCAAAAGGCGACAAAACTGCATTTTTTTTAAAAATACTTATTTTACCCAAAAAATTTATTTTGTTGTTATACCATGTTCTAAAAATGTGTAAGAAGAAAAATAATGTTATAAAATTCAAAATTTAGTTAAATCTATTCATAACGGCTAGTTCATGACAATATTATAATAATATATCATTGTTTATTAAAACCCATTATTGCGCACAACACATGTTATCGAGGAAGGTCGCGATTGCGTGTAATGCAAGCCAAGTCAGAGTTGCGTGTTGTGAAAGAATCCTTCGTTGTTTCGTATAACAAAATCCTACCATATTTCATTTATACAATGAATATATATATACTCAATGTTGTGTAGAATAACTATTATCAAAATTGTGTGTAACACGATCCAAGAATAGAGTTGCGTATACTGCAAGCTAATACGGTGTTACATATAGCGCAAGGTAATCTTGGTGTAGAATACAACACAAGACATTAATGAAATTAAATGAATATTTTTCATAAAATCTCGGGGTGTTACATTCTACCCCCCTTAAAATGAATTTCTCCCTCAAAATTTGTTGGGGTTATAAATGGTTTACTATTCAAAAGTTTCTTTAATAGAAACCCACATCGTAAAAAGGAATACAAAAACCAATCATTAAAAAAAAGTATGAAACGTAACGGTTACCCAAATAAACTAATCGCTGGGTTTCCACATAGGTGAAAATGTGGATATGGAAGAGAAATCTAACCATCATGTTCTGATGGAGAGTGGTAGAGAACATGGCTATGGAAAAGCTAGCAATCACAAAGCCATAAATTTGTGATGATCTAAGGTACCATCTGATTCATCAGATATAAGAGCACTAGGACAACATTTTTGGTTTTCAAGATCATTTCCCTAAAGTTGATGAAATTGGAATTAGAATAAATACTTTCGTGATTTTGGTATAGTCTCACCGTTTGTCGTTCTTTGGACATTTTCCACTTCATCTCTTAAAGAAATGAAATTGAATTTGTCATTCGTGATGTGTTAGCAGATCATGTGATAGAATGAATGGTCATTCCATCTGTCTCATACAAAAGGTTAAAAAAGTTATCAAAAAATACATAAGTCCATCTATAGTGAGATTAATGATATATGGTTCCTAAAATGGACTTATACTTCATATATCATACTGAATAATATAATAAAACTAGTTTCTACTAAACAGGGACTTCATGTAGGCCAGTGGTAGGCGATAAAGGCCAGTCGCACTTCGGTTGCAGGTTCGATTCCCACAGCCTTGTCCGACGCGATGGGCTGTCGCCCGTCCTGCAGGTTGTCCTTTTTCTAAAGCTATATTACTATAACATCCCATCAATTATATCGACAAACGTTTTATCATAACTTATGTCCAACATAATCCATTCTAATATTTAGTCTTATCTAAAATACTTCGGTCCAAGCTCATAGTATAAAGAAAATGATTACTTGAAATGTCACAGAACAATCCCGTGAATGCCATCATTTATCCCCCATATATCATAAGATATATCTTGTTGGTCAAATTACAAACATGTGAATACCTTAATCATGTATTCTCTTGATTAATGAATACCCATTGAACCTTAGTGATAACATGAGTGCTGTCAAAAGATAACTCTTTCCACATACCAAAATCCTCAAAATTCTATATCCTCAAACCATGATATCACATAGTCCTTATATCAATAATGAGCTCATGAATACTGTTAAACATTTCATTTTCTCATTTTCCCTTCATTATGCGCATATCATCTTATTTCCAAAAATATCTCAATCACTTTGAATACCACATTAGACCAATACATAAATATTCCAATACTCCATGATACAACATTATTTTGGAATCCCATTACATAAACACTTAATCATTCCACCACATCGTTGTCATATTCAACATCGCCAATAGTGATCGCTTGTGACTTCCCTTTGTCCTTTGCCTTAAGTGGGTGCTCATGTTGATCATCACTAACCCTTGTATTAGGGAATTTATTAGCATAATTCCCCATTTCCTTGCACATGAAGCATTGAAGTGTTGGTGGTGCGTTCTCTGCAGTGTTTTCATTATTCACATCATTAGAAACCCTTTTTCCATTACTTCGACACTCAGCTGCTCTATGACCTTCTTTTCCACAATTAAAACATTTTCTAGTCCCTTTAAGAAAATCTCCACCATGCTTCTTTCCACACATTGTGCATAAGGAAACATTCATCTTCTTTTCACCATTATTCTGAGATTTCTCCTTGAACTCCATCTTTCGTTTCTTGTCAAAACCATGAGATGGATATGTAACACCAACTTCCATTTCTACCTTGATAGCACAATGCACAATTTCTTCATAGCTACTGATGTCTCTTATAGCTAATTCCCTTCGAAGACTTGGTTTTAAGCCACTGAAAAATCGATCAACTTTACTTTCAGGTTGGATGATAATGTCAGATGCATACCTTGAAAGTCTTGTAAAATTCGCTTCGTATATACGAAGAGATTCATCATCCTTCTTCTTCAGCTCAAGAAACTCATTTTACATCTTTTTTTGAAGAATATGAGGGAAGTACTTACTGAAAAACAAGTTCTTGAACTCGTCCCATTCCATGGATTCAACTTCATCTCTTGGCCTCATATTCTTGATAAGATTCCACCATTGATCAGCTTCACCTTCCAAACGATATACTGCTAAGATGACTTTATCATGCTCAGAACATTGAACAACTGAAAATATCTTTTCAGTGGTACTGATCCTTTGTTCAGCAACAAGTGGATCTGAAGTCCCACTGAAAGAAGGTGGGCGTTGCCTCATGAAGGACTCAATAGAATATTGTTCCCTTCTCTGCTCATTTGGATGTCCAGAATGATGCATAGCTTGTGTAGGTATAGCAATAAGATTTTGCACTCCATCTCCCATAACATTTGTTTTTTCAGGAGGGAAATCATTTCATTGTCCATTGCATTGATCAACACGGTTCCTTCGGGTTCCAGCCATCGTCTAAAACCCAAAAATAATAGTGTGAGAGGCAAAAATCATGCTAGGGAAAACAACATAATAAAGGGGGAGTACCTTCAATATCTAACATCATAGATTTAATTCTATTATCATTAGCGTAATTCTTGTACTATAACCTATACGTATACTTAACCTTAGGGACATCCCTAGACTTAGACATACCTTAGAAATATCACTAGGGATCTCACTAACGTTTTCGCATCTTAATTTCCAAAGGTTGAATAAACCTTTCCTCTGATACCAACTGTAGAGACCCGAAGCCTGACGTGCATTGACATTACATTATTTTTGCGGAATACTTAGTACAAAAAAAAACACACACACAAGGATCGTAATAGTTTAGTGTCTTTGGAAACTCGGAATATAATCTTCTAATCATGGTGAAAGATCTTCAATATCTCCCATAAAGATCTTCCTTTTTTTTACCTAAACCCTTTCTTTATATCCTGGGGAAAAGAAAACATAAAAGGGTGAGCTCAAATGATCAGTAAGGGTAAACAAAAGAAATATCAATCACATCGTATACACAAGCACATAACTTTTGGAAATCTTAACCTGCAAAAGAGATCATAATTTCATAACATGGGATAAATCATGGCAGTGAAATGTAATCACAATAATCATAACATAAAACATGAAACTTTTTGGAATTCACACATAATCATAGAGAATCATTTCTTGTTAGTCAAGACTCATTGCCAAGACTATCTTAGTGGACAAAGTCCCTTTCTGAATCGAGTAACCCTCGTTTCAGTCCTGTTTCACTGAACTGGTATAACCTACCATTCCAGTCATGTCTATCTCATGAGATATAAAATCTTTACCCAATGCATTGTAGGGATATATAGGTCCCACCCATCTCATAATGATACCATTCTTATGTGTGCCACAAAATTATAAATTACACATCATTGCATAACCCATGTAATACAAATGGGAATCTTAAACATCATGACATCATAAAACAATTCATATAAGATAAAGGAATTCATAAAAATAATTCCATCACAACATAATCAAATCAATGTAATAATATGGATAAAAACAGAACCATTTATTATCTTAGATGGAAAATAATTTTGATAAAACACCTGAACTCCATTCTTGAGGAAAATATCCCTTCTTCTTAAAAAACATTTTTCCTTTCATAACATGTCATACAACTTTAAACTAAAAGAAGTTGATTAAAAATAAACTTGAATACTTGTAAAGGGAGCTTCTTGGAAATAATGTTCTAAAAATCCATTCATGCCGTATAAGTTAAAAATACATTCTTCTAGTACTTTTGTCAAAAAAGTCAAAAAAGTACCTCGTACGAAAAACAACAAAAGATTCCTTTCATATCTTTTACTAAAAACTCACCGAAGGGTAAAATAGGATTTAAACAATTGTAGGTGGATGGAAATAATAATACATATTGAGGAAACATGGATGTGGATGATAAAATACACCCCAGTAAATGCCAAAGTATAAACAATCTCGGATAAAAATGAGATTGTGATATTTCCCTTACCTTAGGTCCGATTTGCTTCGTAAGTTTCCAAACCTCCTGTATAATGATTTAAATAATGTCATTGACTTTTTACAGAATCATATTCATTGTTATGATATCATATATGGTTCACTTATGACTTTATATTACCCGTTCCTTTGTAAATTCCATGTTAAAGAGCGTTTTGGGTAAAATTGTTTCATTTGTCGTCCGTGTTTTGACTTGTAATTATTCAAATGATTACGTAGATCATGATTACTTAATTCCAGAATATAAAACATAATTTATATATATATATTCAGAATATACATATATATAATAAATTAGTAAATGGAAAGAAATACACTGTTCATGGAGACGGTAGGCCGTACGTACGCATGAATGCTGTTTTCGTTTCCTTATTGAGTTGAACGAAATTAAGTAGATGGCATAAATATATACATAAATACAGTAGCTTTATAATGTCATATATTTCATTATTATTTCATATATATACTTTATAATCACTCTTAAATGGTTAACATGGAGAATGAATCTCATCGCGTCGTGGAGACGGTAGTCCGTACGTACCCACGAGCGATGATATCGTTTCCATAATTATTGAATTGAATTGGAGTGGATGATACAATATATCAGAATCAATATTATGTTCTAATAACTATGTATAGTTATTCTTTACACCATTATACCCATCCATGTAAGGTGGTGGTGGAAAATAGATTTCACCACGGCGTGGAGACGGTATTCTGTACGTACTTACGCGCGGTGATTTCGTTTTCCGTAGGATGGATAGATGGTGAAATAGGGTTGTTTAATACTTATAATAACATATCAGTATATGAGTGATACTGATGTTATTACTTCATAATGAAACAACCTATTAAGAAGAAGTGGAAGAAGAAATACAGGTGAAAGAATCGGTAATGGAAATTACCTCTTCTTTGAAGCGCCTCTTTGAGACCTCCTCTTAGGGCACTAAAATTGGTCTTTGAGGAAGACCAGAACATCTAGGATGTTTCTAGGGAAGTGGAGAAGATAATTTGGTAGGGTTTGTCCGAGCTTGAAGGCTCAAAGTTGTGTGAGGAAGAGAGGGAGGAGGTGCCCTTTTATAAGGGAGGAGAGGGGCACCTTTGGAATAACTAAAAGTATTATTTTATTATAAAGTCATGTTCGGTTTTAAATAGCTCCAAATTGATTTATTTCGAGGATGAGGTGGGGATGGGTCTAACTCCTCTCATACAATAGGATTTATACTAGTTTAGGTTATTATTTTAACCTTATCAATTAGATTTAACTCTAAGTTAAATAATGTAACTTTTACCGTGTCTTTTTGTTTTCTTACACTATATGGTTAATAAACTTACTATATCAAGTCAAAAGAACCCCAAGTTCTTTATTATTAATATATATAATCATATCTAAGTCATTTGGCCGAACCTTAGATTTTTAGGAATAAAATAACAATTAATAATATAATATTTGTTTTAAAAACTATTTTATGTCAATTTTGACACTATTTGGTACATGATTTTTATGAAATTCATAACAGAATTATAAGTTCAAACAAAGATACTTAAATACACAATAACAATTCATATTAACCTATAAAATTAGTGTAAGTCATAAAAAGTCTCAAATTACATTTATTTGGGAATTTATCAATTATATCAATATTTCATTAATAAGACAATTACCGCATCATCTTTGTGTCATAATAAATGATAATTATTTAATCCCTAAAAATTATAAATAAATTCCTATGATGTAGATAATTGTATTAGCTTTCTGTATTCTATTCATGTTCTATGTTTCATGAAGTTTATCACTAGATTAAAATTATTATACTTATAAGATTTAAGAAAGTGACATGTTGTCACATTCATTGGTTTTAATAATAATTAAATTATTTAATGGTCAAAAGTCCATAAAATGAATCTAAGCCGACACTTAGGTGATATGGGTCAACTTTTAGTCATCCAATAGGATTTTGACATGTGTTAGGGTAATTTTATAATATTATATTTACCCTTAATTACCCGATTTACCTTTAACTATGGTTAATAAAATTTACCGTAGTTACTATTCATAATTCCCCAAAATAAAAAGTAGCTTATTAACATAATTTTGATCCACTGATTCCAAATATGGAATCCATTTTTCCAAATTCAATACACAAAAGTTGCAGAAAATAAATTAAAATTAATCCCATTGTCGAAAGAAAACGAGTTTTCTTTAAAACATTGCAAAAGATTGAATTGATTTAACCTACGAATTCAAGGTAAAATCAATGATAATGTCATACATTATATTAAATGGTAAAAATATATTCTATTTATACTTTAAAACCATTCAATACTATAATTTAACAACATAATATATTACGATGAAAAAAGTTGTTTTTAATTAAAATATAGCGTGTTTTTACTATTCATTAAAATATGAATGTTATCGGAAAAATATCAAAACATTGTCTAATGTAAATTTTTATATCCTGATTCAAAAGAAGAATTTTATTTTGTCAAATTGATCTTATAAACATGTCAAAAACTAGATTTAAAGTTGGTGCGCCATCAAAAGGCGGCAAAATTGCATTTTTTGAAAAATACTTATTTTACCCGAAAAAATTATTTTGTTCTTATACCATGTTCTAGAAATGTGTAAGATGAATAATAATGTTATAAAATTCAAAATTTAGTTAACCTTGTTCATAACATCTAGTTCATGACAATATTATAATAATATATCATTGTTTATTAAAACCTAGTATTGCGCACAACACACGTTATCGAGGAAGGTCGCGATTGTGTGTAATGCAAGTCAAGTCAGGGTTGCGTGTTGTGAAAGAATCCTTCGTTGTTTCGTATAACAGAATCCAACCATATTTCATTTATACATTTAAAATATATATACTCAATGTTGTGTAGAATAACTATTATCAAAATTGTGTGTAACACGATCCAGGAATAGTGTTGCGTATACTGCAAGCTAATACGGTGTTGCGTATAGTGCAAGGTAATCTTGGTGTAGAATACAACACAAGACATTAATGAAATTAAATGAATATTTTTCATAAAATCTCGGGGTGTTACAGTGATATTGATGGTTTCATTATATAATCAAGGGATACTGGGGAAAATAAGATAGAGGAAATGACTATGTTAAAGTTTGAGGGCCTGTAGGGATAGAAAGACTGAATCTGATATTCATATTTGGATCGTACCCTAGTGTGGGTAAGATATACTTTATTGAAAGTATAAGTCAAGGTACCTTTATCCAATGTTTTTGGATACCCTTCTCTCTAGGTTAAAAGATTTCCTTTACCTATTTACATTTCATTGTTACATTTCATTATTATGGCGGAAATTTTGTTGAAAAAGAAAGTATAGCTTTATTATACTTTCTTATACTTGTTTACTCTGATTAAAAATATTATACACACTTTAAAGTAGAATCATTATCTATGAAAGACTTTCTTAAGTTTCTTTAAGTTAAACATGTTTAAATTTAGTATTTTTATAATTAACAACCAAATAGGGTTTGTGAATCAACCCTTTTTTAACGTTATTAAACATATATTCCCTTCTATACATAAAATTGAAATTTTTTAAAACTAAAATTCCACCCACCCCCTCCTGTAATTGAGAATCTACATCTATTTTTCGATCCTACAATTAGTAGTAAACTAGGACCTTGAAATACCTATACATACATATATGTTCTCTTTCTCAAATATTCATTCTTAACATTACTTATTCTAGTTTTCTTAATATTAATATTATAAATTTTGTTAAAAAACTTTTATTACTAATTCATTTTTTGGAAAAGATATTTTTTATTTTCTTATAGAAATGGCCATAATGAATGTCTATTTTATATTAAACATAAATACTACTAGAAAACCAATCATTTATGGTAATGATTTTGAGTAATATAGTGATTGGATGAAGAAATTTATATTAAAACTGGAGTGGATAATTTTTTTCTACTTAGTGAGGAATATTGGATTCCCTACAAATAAATCATAACCTTCACAAATCAGGGAAAACATGAATATCAACCAAACTACAGGGTATTGAAGACTATTTTATTTTCAATGACCTAGAATATCTATAATCAAATATCTTCATGTGAATTTGCTATTCGTATTTGGAAGAAACTACATGTAACACATTTTAGAACATAAAAAGTTATAGAAACCAGAAAATATATGTTAAGAGCTAAATATCATGGGTTTTTGTTTCTGTATGGTGAACCTATTTCCAATGTAATACAAAGATTTATAACTATCATCAGCAGTCTTCAATATATGGGAAAAAGGTACTAGATGGTGATTTTCTTGTTGATAAGATAATTGATATCAATGCTCAATGAGTGGGAATCTAAAATGATAGTTATTGATGCAAATAGAAAATTATATAACATCACTATTTATGAGTTATTTGGAAGTCTTCTTCAGCATAAAGAAAGAATAAAGAGGGATTATGATTTCAATAAAAAGAAGAATGGTAAAGGAAGTGTTTCATTCACTACTACATCAAAATCGATGAATTAAAAAATAGTGACTAGATATAAATCTATGGAAGATGTTATATCTGAATCAAGTGATAGTGATCTGTCTGATAATGAATTTGACAATCTTTCCAGAAGGATGAACAAGATTATGGGAATGAACGATTTTCAGTATAGATATAAGAAAAATGAATGAAAGGAAAATAATGATTATGAAGTAACTTGTTATGAATGAGAAAGGGTTGGACATATCAAACCTGATTGTCTAATGCTTAAGATAAAAGTTAAAAAGGATAAGCATTCTAAAAGGTATGGAATTAAGAACTACCAATCTATGGAAAATAAAGTCATGAAGGATAACGAAACATGATGTTCCAGTGGTGGGGGCTCTTCAGATGAATCCCAAGAATATTAATCTTCTAGACATAATTATTATTTGTCTTATATATACCTTAACAATTGAAAATCATTGACTTATGGAAAAGGTATATAATGCTGAATCCTTAACTAATATTTCTTTAAAAGATAACTTCCCTAATGAAGAATAATATGAATAATTAAATGAATATACTTCCTCATCAGAGGAAAATACATTACAATCATTTTAATAAATTTCTATATTACATGAAATACATGAGAATGAGAACTGTAAGATAAAAATAAATTTGGGGAATTAAAATTCTAGAATTTCTATTTTAAAAAAACACGTATCAGATATTTAAAAAGATATTGATTAGAATACCCATGATTTTAAAAAATTTATTAAAAACTTAAGGATGTTAATTCTGAGAAGCATTAAAATTATAAGGATCATGAAAGTGTAATTTCTAAGAAAAATGTTTTAGAGAATAACTCAAACTCTTAAACTAAAGACTATGGGGATAAGAATTTAGTCATCAAACTAAAATTTGGTATTTTATCCTTAATGATACATTTTTCAAATATCACTTTTGGAAGGAATGAATTTGATTATATGTATACACAACATCTTCCTTTATGTAATAGTTCTGGATTTGGTATTACAGATTCAAAAATTGTTTGTAGTCATAACTATTTTTCCTTAAAGTGCTCCTTTTTGGACTAATTGTCAATGTGGTAGACATTGGGAGAATTTTTTTTAAATGAAACACAATACTTATGTTTTCAAAAATCCTAATTTTATAAGAAGATTTGGATACTTAAGATTTTAGTTTCTAACAATTCTGGATACAAGAATGTTTGGATTTTGAAAGTCTAACTATTTTATTTTCTGGAAAATAATGGAAGTGACAAAAAAAACACATGGTACATGGATAGTGGATGTTCTATAAACCTGACTGGAAACAAAAAAACATTGAAAATATTATCAAGACTAAAGGAAGAAAAATAACATTTAGAGATAATGCTCAAGGAGAAATTGTTTGTATAGGTAACATTGTTATTCTAATAAAAGATTTAATTTCTAATGTTTTATTTGATAATGTTCAGAATAACAACATTATAAGAATAATCTAATAATGTGATCAATGTTAACTTGTGAATTTTAGGAATGATAAAATTCTAGGACACAATTCCATGGAATAGTTTATTCTCAATGCTCATAGGCATGAGAATGATTATACACGAAACATACAGGAACATATGAGAAAATGTCTACCATGCCCTAGTGAAATGAAAGATCATTATGGGTTATTACATAGAAATATGAGACACTATAACCTTAGGATCCAATTAAAACTCTCAATTAAAGGGCTTTTTAATGATTTATCAGAGATTAGATTTTATTCTGGAAAAGTTTTTGATCCTTATAAATAAGGAAATCTACAAAAGTCAATCATGAAATCAATATGTGATGTCTCAACATCATATGCAAAGTAGCTACTTCATTTGGATCATTTCAGCTAAACACAAACTAAAATAATTGGTTGGAAATAATATATATTTTATTAGTTGATGATTACACTAGATTTACATGGGTCTATTTTATAGCAAATAAATATGATGCCTTTTCGTATTTTAAATCATTTATAGGGAAATTTAAAATTTTGAAAAACCATCCATTGATAACTATTCATAGTGACTAAGGGGGATAGTTTCCAAATTATTATTTTGAAACATATTTTAGTAAAAAAAGGAATTAATATAAACTTCTCAGCTCCACAAAATCCTCAAAAAATGGTGTTATTGATATATGAATATAAATTTTCAAGAGACAACTAGAACCATGTTGACTGAATATTATATTACTAAACACTTCTGGGAGGAATTTGTATGTACTACATTCAATACTATAAAATCTGTTTTAATCAGACATTTTCATAATAAAACACTTTATAAATTTTGTACTGGTCAAAAACCTAAAGTTTCTTACATAATAGTATTTGGATGAAAAGTATTCATCCCAAATAAAAAAGATAACTTACATAAATTCAAACCCAAATATGATGAAGTAATTTTCTTAGGATAATCCACTACTTATAAGTCTTACATTATTTTTTAGAAAAATCTTGTACTATTGAAGAAATAATTAATGTTAAATTTGATGAAACTAATCATTTGGTTTAAAAAAACCCCAAACTAAATATTTGGATTTCTTTTCAATAATTGATTATAAACCCTGGATGGAAAATTCAACTAAAAAGAAAAATAATGATGAATATTTTTCTGATGATTTTACCTGATAAGAATATTTACCTTATGCTGATGAAAATATTTCACAATTCCCAAATCAGTTGTTTCATAGGAATAATCCTATTGAAAGTATCATCAGTGATGTAAATCAACTTGTAAGGGATAAAAGTTCATTAAGAAATGAAGTATAACATCTAGCATTACTTTCCCAAATATAACATAAAATCACTGATAATTTTTTAGGGGAAGATGATTGCATTAAAGACATGAATGATTAACAAAATAATTTCAAAAGGAAAAAAATCTTTACCTTGGTGGAATGACCTAAAAAACATTTGTAATTGGTGTAAAATGGGTCCTTAGAAATAAATTTTATTAAATTGGAATCATTTTATGAAATAAATCATGATTAGTTATTAAAAGCTATAATCAACAAGAAGGAATAGAATGTGAAGAAACCTATCATCCAGTAGCTAGACGTGATTCAATTTGTATTTTACTAGCCTTTTCAATATTCATTAATTTTATGCTTTTTCAAATGGATGTGAAGTGTACATTCTTTAATAGATATGTTCGAGGGGATGATTATGCTGAATATATTCTATGTTTTTAGGACACAAAATATCCTGAACATGTTTTTAAAATTACAAATGATTTATATGGACATAAAAATTCCCCTAAGGCCTGGTAGGATATACTTATAGGATTTTTGTTAAAAAAATTATGTTATGGGAATTTCTGATCCAACAGTTTTTATAAATAAAGATAAGAAAAATTTTTTGATTGTAAGAATTTATGGTGATAATATTATATTCAGATCAACCTTTCAATCTTTAATAAATTCATTTGCGAATCTCATGATATATGAGTTTGAAATGAGTGTGATGAGTGAGTTACAATTTTCCTTAGTTTTTAAACTTTTCTAGAAATTGAAGTTACTTTTATATATCCACATATGTATATTAATGATCTTGTAAAAAATTATTGACATGAAAACACAAAATTTATAAGCACTCCAATCGGTATGTCAAATTATTTTGATCATGATGAAGTAATGAAAACCATTAGATCAAACATCCTTTAGAGGTATGACATGTATTTTATTATACGTAACAACTAGTCATCAACAATAAATTTTTTAAATTTTATTATGTTTAGGATATTAATTTAATCCAATTAATTCACATTTAATATTAGTGAAAAGAATATTTCCTTATTTAAAGGGAACCGTAGATTTAAGAGTTTTCAATTCTTATGGAAACTATTTTATTTTTTAATTTTTTTAAAAGCATGATATTGGTGGATATAGGATTGGTAGGAAATGTAAATCTGGAACACGTCATTTAGGAAGAGATTCATCTGTTTCTTAGTCATATATGAAAAAAACCATATTATCACTTTCAACAGCTGAAATTGAATATATAGTAGATGAAATTTTTTGTGCTCAAGTGTTGAGGATGAAACAAATAATCATTGACTATAGCTTGTGTTTTACCAAAACATAGATAATGTGTGATAATACTAGTGCAATTTTCTTATGAAAAAAAAACCGCACACATCATTCTCATGCAAATAACATAGACATCAGGCATAACTTTCTTGGAGATTATACACTTAATGGAGATATGATTTGATAATTTATCGGAATGAAAGATTAACATGCTGGTATATTTAAAAAAATATTTACCTTCTGATAGATTGGAATATATTAATCCCAATTTAGTAATGAGAATCATTAATTATTATTCCGAAATAACTATTTTTTAAAACCAATATCATAACAATAAGTTACTCTTTTTCATAGGGGGTACATATGTTTATTATTTTATGTTTCTCTTTCTAATATTTTTTGGATCCTATGTTATTTCATCAATAAATTTTTTGGAATATATATTTTTTTGATAATAAAAAGTTCATAACATTTTATTTTTACATTTTGTAATAATAATTATCCAGAATATAAATTTTATAATATGAAACTTATAAATATAAACATTTCAAAATGATAAATCTTGAAGGTATGTTTCCGTACTTAAATCTTAATAATTATATTTTTAATTTTTTGTATTTCAATCATGTTTTATGATAACCGTATTGGATTCACTTCCCTTTAATCTGATTTTTCAATAAAACCTAAAAATATCGGAATCAATGATCATTATTTTATAAATATCTAAAACATTAAATCTTATCATGATAACATTGACGGTTGGATCTTTCTGGGAATTCATACTATCACTGTGAAGCCTATTTAAAGGGACCCTATGTTCACATCCCACATCGGTTCATTCGATACTTCTATGAAAAATCTCATTCACTCTACAAGTGTGTCATTTTATTTTCCATGTTTCATTGCATTCTGTATATCTCTTGAAGCTACTCCTCATACTCCGAGGTAGTCTCTGTCGAGCATGGAACCGAACGACTAGCATATTATTAGGAATTTATTATTAGATCAAAATTTCTTTTCAATGTATGATACATCAATTTCAAATTTTATCATGATGATCTTATGGTAATGTGTTTATTTTTTCAAGGAAAAATAATCAAGTCCTGGTCTACTAGAACCCTGTAGTGGAGTACTGTGATTCTGTTCAATTTTATGATCAAGGATCCAAAGAGATTATAAATATTAGAAGCTATGGGATGTTTTATTCTTTATCCTTTAACAATGATGTAAGAAATATAAACATTTCATACGAAGGTGATTCAATCCTATACGCACACCCTTTGTTTGATAAGAAAAGATGTTTTTAGAGAGTAAAGTCTATGGAATGACTTGGGCTAAAGAATATCATGAAGACCAAGATTTATCATCTTCCAAAAACCATAGGTTGATAGCTTTGTGGATGCAAGTATTATTTATTCCAAGGAAGGTTGATATAGATTCACATGAGATATGTTACATCGTTATTTTTTATATCTTATTGAATGAAAGAAAAATAATTTTGGTAAGATAGATCTTCTTTAAAATTTGTAACATTAATATTAAGAATATCAATTCCCATATTTTGATATATTCAGTGATCATTTCATGTTTATAGTCTTATGATCGTAAAAATTAAAAATCTCATATTCTTCTATGGTCATGATCATTAGGATTATGTTTCTCAAGGATGATACCTTGATAACAATGAATATTGGTTTCAATTATGAATTAGAAGAGGTTGTAGATCTCCTAGATAAGGTTGATCAACTTAAATATATGGATAGTGAAAATGACTATTCTTTCAAGAAAATAAAAGCTACGGAACCTGAGGCTCAGTTACATACAGATATTCTAAAACCACAATCATCACCCACTAAACTGAATAATAAAAAGTATATTTATGATGACATATTTTCTAAGTGGATAGATAAGAAGAAGAAGAAGAAGATAAAGGAATGCAATCATATGTTTGGGATAGACCCTATGTAGGCTTTGGTATTGATGATTTGGGAAGAGGAAAATGTCAAGAAACAAAAAATGGAGAAAAAGAAAAAAGAAAAAGAGTTCCATACTCATGTTTCTCAATTATTGTTAAAGGATGCTAAGAATGTCTCAGAATAGATTCAGATATCAGATGCCTTCTTAATGGAAGATTAACATCCATAATATATTGTTGGATAAAAATAAATTCAAAAACCAGAATAAGAATAAGTATAAAGTGAAGACATGATCAAAATGGTTGAATAATATCATGAGAAATAGAGTCCTTATAAAAAACTCTCAATAAGAACTTCCCATGCTTCATCAACCATAATAGATTCAGATAAGACAAATTAAAAATCGAAGGGGGGGGGGATGATAGCAATAGTCATTCCTTTGAAGAAGGAGAGGACAATGATGACATTGTTCAGGAATATAACTAAGAAATTTATGTTGACGAACAAGATAGTGAAGTAGCCAGTGTTGTTAAAAATGTTGTTGCTAAATGAAAGTTAGTTCTTCTTTGATACACCTCAATATATGTAGTTGGATCATCAAAATCAATGTTTATTGAAGATACAAAATTTAATCATCTTGGGGAAGATTATTTTGATTCATAAAAATCATTATCCTTGGAATATGACATTGTGATGGAATCTTTGAAGAAGTTCTTTGATTCAATGTCATCATTACAAATCATTGAATTCGGATGTCAACTTATTCTTATGGCATTAAACATGAAGATTGATTCAACACACTTTTTGATGGAAAAAGTAAATCAAGAATAAAATTGATTTTAAAACATTCATGATCTACTATGAATCTCATAGAAGGTATTTTAAGAATATTCAAAATTAGTCAATTTTGGTATTTGATGATGTTATTCTTGTTGTTGATCATTTGGATTTAGTCAATGATGCTTTCAAGAATTATGATGAGAAGTTCAAGAATTTTTGTGAACAGAAAAATCAAGAAAAATCTACAGAAATCCAAGAGAATTAATATCTCTATGAAAATTATAACTCCCTTTCTATTTTCCAAAAGAGTGAAAAAAACCCCACATATCAGTTAGTAGAGAATTTCCAGTTGCAAGAATAATTTATCAATCTCATGAAGAAAGAATTCAGTCTCTCAAGAAGAAGAACCAATAACAAGAAGAGTTACTCAAGATGTACAAAAAATATCATAAGGAGATAAATAAGATAATGGGAATCCTTAAAAATCATATTCTATAGAAGAAGAAGGATGATTGATTAACAAAAAAAACCTCGATCCCTTAATGATCATAAACCTTATTAATGTTAATGATATATCATTGTTATAATTTGTTTTGTATATTTCTTTTATAAGCTTTTAGTTACCCAGTTCTTTCCCCATTCCATTCCCTTTTGAAAATAACAATGGGGGTGAAAAAAAGAAAAAGAATATCATTTTAAGGGGGAGTTTACCCAAAATATGATATTTTTTATGAAAAGAGGAGCTTAATAATATTGAAAGTGTTCTCAAGAAATGGAATTTTATTTTCAAGATAATTTCATATGCTTAAGATTATGATCTATAAGTTGAAAAACGTAATGGGGATTTAGTTGTATTCACTAAGCCACAAATATAAGGGAGACATATTTTAATATGAATTTTTCCAAATTTAATATTATTTTTCGAAAAGTTGTTTGTGACTTCGAAAAAGGAGGATAGTGTTATTTCAATAAGTTATCTTATGACATTTCCCTTCATTTATGTTTTTAAAATTACAAACCCCCTTTCCATAATGATTATTTTCTTTATCTAAGGAAATGTATTTGCTTAATCATTATCATGATCTTATATGGCATTCTGAATGTTCCTAATCTAATCATAACCATATTTTTTTAAGACTGAATATCCATAAGAATAATTGGATCCTTATCTAATACTCATTACATTATAGTTTCTTAAAATATTAAATCCTAGTATTATTTAGTCTCTGAATCCATATAATTTCAAACTCAATTGAATTCTGATTTTTGACTCTGAGTTTCAAAGAATATAGACTCTAAGATTCACAAGAATTAGATTCATAATACTCCAAATTTAAAACCCCAAATTCACATAAAATTTGATTCTACTTCCTCATTAAATCATACTAATTTTCCTCATAAAATCAGGCTACATTTTCTCATAAAATCAAACACCATTTCCATAGGAAATTCGACTCTGTTTCCATAGAAAATCATACTCTATTTGTATATATATTTAGACTCTATTTCTCACTATGTTTTAAATAAAGCTATTTATACTAGATAAAGTTACTTTTATTTCATAAATATATTATTCCATATTTATTGGATTCTAGTTTACTTAAAATTCATAAAATGATTTTTTTATTACATGTTATAATTTTTTACACTGGATTATGTTACAATAGAGAGATGTCATAAAATATATTTCTTGCTAACAATTGGATGAGTGACACATCACTAAATACCTCTGAAATTCAAGGAAAAATATAACTTTTGATGAGGATATGACCATTTTATTTTCTACCTCTAAATACCCCAACCATTTCTGGAGTGTTGACCTATTTAGAGATTACATGTAGTAATTATTTGAAGTGATTTCTATAGAGAGATACCCTTATGCTTTGTGTGATATATAAACAACTAATTATGCTTAGTGAGACTATGATTGTTGTTGTGTACAATCGAGTGCTTCCGGAAATAAGAAGATAAAGGTTCGGACTACCTTAAAGTTTGAGGGCTTGTGGGGATTGAAATACAGACTCTGATAGTCATATCGAGGTCTTACCCTAGTGTTTTTTTCACATACATATTTTAATGTATAAATAAAGGGACTATTATCCAAGGTTTTTGGATACCCTTATATTTGGGTAAAATGATTTTTAATACCCATTTACTTTCCTTTGGTACAAGTTTTTATTTCTGCAACAATTTTGTTAAAGGATGAATGTATAACATTTTTATACATTATTATACTTGTATGCTCTAATAAATAAGATTATATATGATTTATTGTAGATTATTTATCTATGATAACATTCTAACGTTTCATTATGATAAAAATGTTTATGTTCTTATTAATTAATAACCCAATAGGGTTTTGGAATCAATCTTCTTTAACTTTGTTAATCATAGAAATCGTTTTAGACTTAAATGGGAATGTGTTTTAAACATAAAATTCACCCCCCCCCATTTTAATTGATCATATACATCTATTTTTAGACAAAAAAATTATAAATGTCATTAATTTATATGTTGAGGATGGATTTTTACATTCGATCATTATGGATATTGATATCGTAGACCATTAATTGGAATATAATTTTCACCTAAATGTTGTGTTCATGGTGTAATGAAATGTATATTTTAGATATTCGAAGACAAAAATATCACACATATAGTTTTATGTCATCATAATCCAACCTATAGGGTGATATATTGTAAAAAAATTGATCATATTACCTAGTATGTGTTTATATGTTGATTTTCATGTTTTGGAATTAATTACTTTCTCATAGGTTACTTTACCCATTTCTATATATTAATCTTTCACTTTACGCAATCCCAACAAATTATAATGAGGATTAATCCTAGAGTGTCAAAAAAAATGTTTCTATTGATATCGATTAAATAATATTTGAATCCAACGAATGGAATAAATATTACTCTCAAGATAGGGGAATAACTATGTTCATATTTTATTGATCATGAAAAATTAAATGAATATTTATTCACTCGCATGTGAATAAAAATACATTTATTTACTTTATTTAATATTTAATAAATATTTATTCTATGGTTTAAGAATGAAATATTAATTTATGAGTAAAATATGTATTCATGTATTGGATAAATATAGATATGTTCAAATGGAAAAAGACGACATTTAGTGATAAATACTTATTTATTAGATGGTAAGTATTATTTAACATTTATGCAATATTGTGTCTTCACAAAAAAAAAATATATAATTATTCTATAATGTGTCATTATTTATTTAATGGTATTATATTATTTAAGGGATTATATGAAATTACATAATTTTTTACTATATCATAGATATATTAATAGATAGTAATGTTTATTGTGTAGATGATTCTGAAAAAAAAAATTGAGAAGAGATAATCATTGTTCACAATGAATTATCTCCCAACACATTAGTCTCTCAACCCCTCGAAAATGAGATTGGAAAAATAGATTTCTTCTAGACCGAATAATGAGAAATTGAGATCGAACAATGTAAAGAATTCACTTCTCTATTCTAGAGACCAAGGATGAAGTCGAGTTTTCAAGATATCATTAGTACACATGAAGAACACCACTTGAGGGTTTTTATCCTTGGATCATCACATCACAAATATGGTATTCTGAATTGGTTTTTTGGAATGATAATTATTCATGAACGAAGAAATTTCCAAATCATGTGAATGTTTTCAAATGATAGAAAATATATTTATTATAAAACATGATGTTCAACATCCTCCCTCATGGTTTAATCAATGGATATTAAAAGAAATATTAATATATATCCAAAAACCACACATTTATGATGGATCCAAATCAAATAGTGGCCACACCCCAGTTGTGTAATACCCACAACAACATATTGTGTTTACTTAATGATGATATTCCAATCATTATTGACCTAATGGGGTTTCATATCAGAGCTAAGAGATCCATCCGGGGGGCCCAAATGAGCCCCACCAGACACTATGTTCAACAGAGTGGGAATTCATTCATAAACCATGTGGGGGTGGAAAATCATATAAGGGATTAAGATAATTCATCCATGATACTAAAAACACCATCATAGATTTTTTTATGGCTCATATTCATTATGATGGATGGAAGATGTTTTTTTTATTGTGGGGACATGTTACATAGAGTATCTCTTAGATAGATACGACCCATCCACGAATGGATAAGAAGAAGAGGACCATGTACCAACAAGATGTAGAGATTGGTGATCATGGGAAGAGGTTCTCCCACTATAGTAATGTTAACACCTTTTATTAGTGGAAAGTGGAGATAGAGGAGATGCTTTGAAATTCCTACTAGTTTCAATCCATGAATGGAAACATAGTTGTTGAGTACCCCCTAGTTGGTAGTTCTAGTTTCAACCCCTAAATTGAATAAAAGTTTTCCTTAATGAATAGGGATTTATGGTCTGGGGAAGTGGTAGAGGAGGAGAATCTAAATTCATGACTATTCAGTGATATCTACCCATATATACTCATATATAAGTGCTGAAATATGCACACATATTAAACTAAAAATCAAATGAAATTGACATCAATTAAAATGGACCGAGGCATAAGTTCAAAAAAATGATTTCAAATTTTCAAATTTTTTATGTAATCATGAAATATCAACCTTTTAATTAATGTAAAATGATGGGGCCAGTCAACCATCAACTTCCCAAACATGTCAAGGTTGGGTTTTCTCAAACACGGAAAATATTAAGGAATTATTTGGATTTTTATTATTATGATTACTTAATAGGGTTGGGGTAATTTTTTATTTCAAAATATGGATATTTGATGGTATGATTGGATTAAAGTGATAAAAAAGATAAATTTTGGGTGTTTTGTGCCCAGACCATTCCCAACCCAAATTAATATATTTATATTTTAATAATATTATTATTATTTTGTTTTGTTTGACTAAACTAATAAATTAAATCATAGAATTAACTTTTATTTTTTTTCAGTTTGGTGATCAATGTGAAACATTTTGATCCAGAAATGGATGAAAACACATTATGACTAATATGTATTAACTAATTTAGAACTATTAAGGTGAACAACCTGAGGAGTTCATTGACTCTATTTACTAATCAAGAAACATTTATTAAAAATGTAATATCGAAGGTACTTCTTGATAACTATCATATATTATTTACATGTAATGTAATGCAATATGTCTTAAGAAACATTTGTAACTAGATGAAATATGGTTCATGTTTACATTATTCATTAAGGAAATGCATGTATGAGTACCATAAAGTGGTTGATATTTAGGAAGAGTAGTGGACTATTAAAATTATATTTTTTTAAAGTAAATAATATTTGTAAGATGGGCTATATATTTTGATGGATAAATGTCATCATTGATTTATGATTCATTCATCTATATTGGGGATACAAACTACACAATTATGTGAATTTTTTAATTGTGGATTAAAATACTTTTTCATCATAGATTATTTTTGGTTATTTTTTCATTAAATTTGAGAATGTTGTTAGAAATATTAAATAAAGATAAGTAAACTATTAATTCTAATGAAAGGGAAAACCAACACTATTAATTTTTCCGTTCAGTCCATTATTTAGTGAATATGTATATAAATTCACTTCAATATTTTTTATCTATTTCATAATGATAATCAAATGGTCAGGGATCTTTTTGTTATATCATATCATGAAATAGATGTCACGTACTCATATGGATTGGTCATGAAGGGGTTTTCTAGAGGGTTTTAGATTTTATATCACAACTATGCAAGAATTTTGATGTTTTGTTGCAGAAAATTTGAATTGAGTTGAATATTATGTTCCCATATTTGAAAATTTCTTTTGAGGATTGATGTCATATCTATTCCAAAACATTATATAGTTTAAGGGATTAAATAAATTGAATTAAATTATAACATTTTTTATAGTGTTAATATTGATAAAGAGTTCAAGAATAAAATAGTTAAATATGTATATAACAAATAACTAGATTTAATGAAAATAAATTTGGAAACAATGGAGTGCTAGATTGATAGTAGATATGTGCTTGATCATATAAGAGAAAAAACATTTCAAGTAATTTATATAATAGAAATAGACCTATTATATGTGTAAATGTGATTATTAGTCACATTATCAATGGGAATGATGTTATGCATAATAGGAAGACATCTCAAGAAGAGTAGGTTGTGTGAAACTATTTTTATATAGAATAAATCTCATGGACCATGAAAAAATAGAGATGATATTATTTTATCATTGGTTGTAATTGTATGATAAATATTTTTATTTTTATTTACTAAAAAGAAATAATATTTGTACTTTTCATTGTTGGAATTTTTTATTTAATTTTTTTATATGGTGTTTCTAATAAGATATAAAATTGATGATTTATTTTATTGGAAAGTTATTTGTGAAATTTAATATTTTGGTTTATTTATTTTCATTAATAAAAAATTGTAAAATTGAAGTGAAATTTGTATAAATTTTATAATAATGGCTTTTAACAGCATTAGGACAATTATATTGTAGATATGTGTATTTTGAAAACTTGTACAATGCATTTGTTTAAAGATATATATTCTATGAAAGAATGTTTGTTTTTTCAAATAATGATTTATCATTTTAAAATTGATCAAATAATTCACTTATTGGATTATACCTTTTTTAAATAGATACAAATTCCTTGAAAAGGATCATTGAGTGAAGTATTATTAAAGTAAATAACATATTATGTAAATTAAATTCCTAAAAAATTTTATGAACAAGGTAAAATTGTAGTACAAATTAATTGTATTTTATTCCATTTTAGATGTCAATTTACATCTCTTAAATTCTTATTTCTGTGAAATTAGTCTCTATCCAACACTATCATGGATGTGTTATAAATTGTTGCATCATTGGTTGCATTATGTCATCTATGTTAGTTCTTGTAATTAATATGATATGTCCAAAATATATTCTATTTTTTCTATCCAATATCAACAAAAAAATTCAATAGTATACAGTTGCAAGAACCTTTTATAGAGTTTCTTCAACTCTTAGATAAATTAATAATTTATATATCTTGACATTATGTTATGAATTCCTAACAAAATAATACAAGTATTCAATTTTCAAAATAATTTTATGTTTATAAATTAGAATACAATTGAGAGGGTAAATTTTTATTCCTAGAGGATTCTAAAAAAATTCATAACACTAAAATAGAATAGAATATATATATATATATAATCTATTCATTCTTGTTTGAAGATGAACATAATTTAATTATGTAAATAGATTTTATTCTATATCCAGATCATGTAATGTCCAATACGAATTTTCTGTATTTACAGGATTGGTTAAGAATAGACTTGTTTCCATATTATATAAAATATATTTTTCAATAAACATTCTTCTCATTATTTGTTTATGAACATTGATTACACTCTATAAAATAAAAATTAATACTTTATAATGTTTTAATCTATCAACCAATAGTAAATGTAAATAAATTTTATAATTACATCATATGTATTTGTAATGAACAGTGATTCATGTGGAATTTTTTTTAAAACATTGAAATCCATAAAATTTTCTTTAATAGTATCAAAGTATAAATCAATAAAATTGTGTGAATATATTTCTAATATTTTTTCAATAACTATATAAAATAAGTAATATTGGATTCTCATTGAGATATATTTCATACCCTAATCATCAAATCTAAAATATATTTAATCGATACTCATTATTTTAGATAAGTTTAATCTCACACGTATAACTTATAATTATAAGAATCTAGGTAAATAGATTTAACATTACTAATTTATTCATGCTCTATCATAAACAATTCTATTCATTAATTATGTTTTAGGTTCATTTTTCATTATTTTCCGAATCTAAAATAGGCATATGGAGTTATGTTTTGGTTTTCCCTTATCCACAAAGAAATGTATTTCAATTAGATTAATTTTGAAGATAATAATCCATTGGATGTGGTGATTCTTAATATTATTTATTTATTTCTCCAATTAAGTTGAAATAATTTGTGTCCAATTTTATTTCATTTGTGGCTTGGACATCACAATCTTAATAATCAATAATTTTTTATTTCTTTTAGATTTTTCAATGGATAAAATAACTACCTAATCTATAGAAGAATATAAGTATTTGATGATTTCCTTTTTGACTTTGATTCTACTCCAATGTGGAAATGGACCCCATTTTCATCACATTGAATTTTCATTACCTCATCCACCATCTGTTATTTTTGGTTCATTTCATTATAAATTAACAAACTCTTCAGAAGACCAATAATCTTATTATAATTTTGTGTATTTCTGAGAATTATTATAAAGGCCATCACAATCTTTTCTAAAAACATTTTTACATCTACATCTTTTTTCAAATATTCATTATTTTTTGTTTCATATTTATCTAAATTTGTGAAATATAATCTATATTGGCCATAGTGACATTTAAATATCTATACTACATGTTTAGTGAAGAGTTCCACACACTGATGATCCAATTTATAAATGTACTATATATTCTACTACCAATTAGTAGTTCGAATTTAGTGACCTCAAAAAACTAATATTTTATATGAAATGGTGTCATAACATTTATATGAAGAAATGGATTGAATTTTTTTAGGGGTTAAAAATACTAGGAAGTTACTAGAAAGAATATATCTGATCCATTTATATTTCCATGATTTTTTAATGATTTTATATATGTCATAAAATATTAATGAATAGCTTGATAATATTGTGAATATTTAATTACATGTTATAGTCTATGATATGTATAAAATCATATCCATTGTTGTTGTTATTCCTACGGAAAATCCCAAATGCACATGCATAAAGGCATAATAATGATGTCATGTCAGTATAGTATTCACTATAATTTCATTGCACAACATTTGTAATAGATTCCCTAATTAAATTATAATTTCAATTAATTTAATAGTTATTGTGTTTTCAGGAAATTTTTTTTATGTTTTTTTGTTTGTATGTATATGATTCCCTTATTGGGAGTGGTCTATCCCTGATTCCATATATTCGATGAATATTTTCTACTTGAAATTCTACCTCCGTTCCTTAATTTTGAACATGTTTTTTGGAAATTAATATTTATATATATATATATCATCGATCTATCATATATATTTCTTTATTAATAGTAGACCTTTTAATTAAAATAAAATTAAATAGATTCCAAAATATTGTTTCATTTTATGTTGCCTTATCATTTTTTTGTGATGATGGGGTGAGTTTCCTTAAAATTAAGAGATTTAATCTTCAAACAGTAATTTCATTTTCCTCTCCTAGCTAGTTTTTGAACATGTATATATTCTCATAATTAATACCAATGTTGTACATCATAGAATCTTTTTCTGATAACCAATGTTTCAATTTCTTATATTTTTTTTCCTTCTCTATAAGTGGTTCTACAAAGGTAAGAGTTAAAAGTAGAACTCCCTGGAGGATATTTTTATTTTCAATTTAAAAAATCCTATATAGGGGATTTGAAGAAAAATTATCATTGGATGTATTATTTATATATCAATATAAACAGAAAAATTGTACATCATATCAGGAATGTCTTTATACCAATTTTTTATCTTCCTTTATAAGTATCATGCACAAAAACTTCTTCTTGAAAGGGAAGCAACTACACTAGAATCCCCCGATGGAGATTTCTATTTCTTATGGCAAAACTCCTCTATAATTAATTTGAAAACTTATTCCCATTTGTGGGATTACATATAAATATACATCAATATAAAATATTTAAATCATATCATTCCTTTCCCTATACCTTTAATAATAGGTTCTTCAAACGGAACTAGATACATTGGAATCCCCTTGTAAATATTTCTAAATTAAATGCAATAAATATCTCAGGGAGAATTTGAATTAGATAAAATTTGGAAGGATTATAAAAAATTAATCATTCTTACAAAATATATTAATTAAACCTAGACAATCAAAATACCATTGTTATGTGTTTCTTTAAAACAAACTAACTAAATAGTAATCCAATGATGGATATTTCCAATTCAGATCCAGAAAAAAACCATTTGTAGATTTGAGGAATTATTAAATTTGATTATATTTGTAATATATAATCCTTGTATAATAATTTTATAAAATATTTCATTCTTTTTTACCCTAAAATGTTTCTATCATTATATATATGTACCATGCACTATTAGTGGTTCCTCAAAGGTAAGAAACCGCACTATAATAACCTAACTGAGATTTCCAGTTCATATTCATCAATTCTATTGAAAGATATTTGTAACATAATTAGAATTGGTTGAATTATAAAAAAATCATCCTTAAAAAACATGTTTCTACATCATAGAAGTGGTTTTGTTAAATTACAATGTTTCAACTTCATAGATATGTATCAAGCACAAGATGGTGTACTATGAAGGGAAGATGCTACACTAAAACCACTCAGTGGGGATTTCCTCTTCCAATGCAACAAATATCCTATAAGGGATTCATAAAATGATTATTTATAGAATGGATATAAGTAAATAAACAATAAAAAACAATTTTATACATTATATTATACCATTCCCTATAAATATGGTATGTGGTTCAATAGAAGAAAGTAGATAAAGAAGAATCCCTCGATGGTGGTTTCTAGTTCTGATGCTGAAAATTATCTAAAGGGTATTTTCAAAAATATTATATATGGTTTGATTGTAAAGAAAACAACCTTATGAATCAATATCTTTTATCACAACATCATTGTTTTCTATACTATTTTTATAACTTCATAGATAAGTATCATGCACTATAAGTGTCTCTACAAATGTAAATAAATAAACAAGAATGCCATGTTGTATATTTCCAATTACAATTATAAAAATATATTATGTGGGATTTGAAACGTGATATGAATTGGAAGTATTATATAGAATTTAACCTTGTTAAACAAATTTGAGGGTCATATTCATCATTTCTAAGAATATTTGGTATGTGGTTCATTAGAGGGAAGTTTTAACACTAGAATCCCCTAGTAGAGATTTCAAGTTGTAATGATGACAATATACTAAAGGGGATGTGGGAAAGTAATTAATTTTACAGTATTATTGAGACAAAAACAAAATATAAAAATCAATACATCACATCTCCTCATTCCCAAGGCATTTTGTAAGGGGTTCTAGAATAAGAATGAACTACATTAGAATCCCCTGATGGAGATTTCAAGATTTGATTCATTATATCTACTAAATTTTATTTTAAAAATCATTACCCTTGGTAGGAATATAATAGAATCATACTTAATAAAAAAAATAAATTTTCATAGCGTTACTACAAATTTATGTTTGGTAAATGGTTCTCCAATGACAAGTGGCTACACTTGGATCCCTCAGTAGGGATTTGTTGTTCATATTATGAAAGTATTCTATTGGACATTTACATCATAATAGAGATTGATTAAATATTAGGTAAATTGTTCTTACAAAAAATTTATACACAATTAGTTGAATTTTATCAAACCACTATTAAATATTAGTAAATAATTGGCGTCCATTATAAGTATTTTTGTAATGGGAAGTGGGTATAGAAGAATATTGTAGTGCAGGTTTTTAGTTTGGAACCTAAAAACCACATACAAAATACTTTCAACGTCATTAAATTTGGATGAATTATATAATTTAAATCATTTATAATAGAATAACATGGGTGAGTTTTTGAGGTCTAAATCTAAAAATTTCTTATAGGGGATTTCTAGTATCAATTATCTTGAAGGATTCAATATGTCTAACATGTCACTATAAAATTAGTGGAAAAAAGGATATGTATATTTTATAAAATTTATTTGAAAATATCTAGATAACTTCCATACCAAAATACAATAGATCCTGTATTTTCGTTGTATTTATTTTTATAGCTTTTATAAAACCTTTATTGATTGTGTTTTTTTATGTAGAAACCTTGGTCAGTGAACATTGATCATGTTATAATAGTTATATAAGAAAATAACTAAAAGGGTACTAGATCCTGGATGAGGAATTAATTAATGTTATGCAGAACCCAAGAGATCCATATAGGGTATGAGAAGTTTTGGGTAACCCATAAAACATGAACACATTTTCTGAATGTGGTTAGTGATGTGAAATTGTATTTGATGGAATTTTAAGTTGAGGTGATGTTTTTATTGGTATATTTGACAATAGAGGTATTAATTACATGAATACCCTTATCATTTTAGGAATGTTCGGTGCCAAGGTTTATTTTAGTCCAACAATTTGATATGTTTTTATGTTGTGTACACTTCCCCTGAAACTATAACCATACCTCTCACCTACACTAGGAGGTTTATTCGAATGGGAATTAATAACTTATTGGACATGGTATTCCATACCTAGAGTTTTATTGAAGGAATAATTTGATCCCTACCTTAGAAGTGAAGATTTGTCTTGGTCTACTCAGATTTTGAGGGAGGTGGTCTTTAACAACTCCATAAAAGTCAATTTCAGTTTTTCTAGTATGTGAAATATGTGTGATCTAATTTTAATGTCATGTGCATGTAATTATTGATTGAAAAATTCATAGTGATTATGATCACATATTTTAATCCTTCTATGTATATAATCTGTTCCAATTGTGTAATTTCTTGGTTTGTGGCCACCAAAGAGGTGTTCGTATCATTAAAATCATAATGATATGGTTTTGTTCTAAATGTGGGAATCTGATTACCCTTAAAGTTAGAATGACATGGTAAATGGGTGACTATAATAAATATTATTAACATTACTTGAAAAATGTTATATAAAATTTATGATGATAATTGATGTTCGCTCAATGGAATAAGAGGGTGAATTGTGATAATCAAATGGTTTAATGATGTTAAAAGTGTTGACATGTTGGATTCACCAATATTATTATATAATGGGATAAAATATTGTAATGAAGAATTTAGAATATATACTTATTTATCCCAATGATGAAGAAATGATTGTATAAATGTATTCTACATGGTGAAGCTATAATTCTAATATAATGGGATTGCACATGGTTATAAACAAATTATTTTAAAAATTGATTACATTAGGGAATGGTGTTATTATTTGACATATATTACTAGTTTATAAATGTCTATTTGTTGTCATAACCATTATAGGGTTATGGATATAGTTTTCATGGTTTTCAAACAAGAATATAGAAGTCTGACATTGTGCCCATGAATGTTTTTCTATCCATGAGTGACATATTGTAACATGAGTGTTAGCGGGTTTATTTCTTATACAACATTAATTTATGAAATTCATATCATATTTATATCTGTATATAATGAACAATATACTCAAACTGTATTTTTTGACACTATTTGTGGTTCCTTACTATGTTATACTCTTACCCAATTCCAGATACTATTTTGTACCTAGGATGTTTTCATAGATGAAAGACCTAGAAATTGAAAGGGCCATGTATTTGTTCCATTGTATAGTATATTGTTTAGAACATGGATAAGAGATTGAAATGGGGTTTCTAACTAGGGTTTTTGATAATTTTATCATGTTTGGTTATTATTTTATTTTATTAAAATTAGGAATATCATTTAGTTAAATTCATCCCATAATTACACGATTCATTGTTTATTTGGATTCTCAACTTGTTACAAAATCATCATGAATTTCATGTATGATTATTTATGTTGATTCAGAAACATAGTAATTGTTTTATTCTATAATTACAAATTTTTACCTGAGGTTATACTATACCCACTATATTTTTATTCACCTCTAGTTGATGGCCTTTATGGAATAGGGAGGTGCACATGGGGCCCAGTTACAAATAGGCTTTGTCACTTTATGGTGTGAAGGGTTGTGGAATTTCAAAACCGGTATTAGAGGATTTGGATAACTTTCTATTGTATTTTTTATTTGTTAATGGTAGAAAGAATACTAAGAAATATCAGGTTTGGTTAATGGGCTCATAAAAAGTTGTAACAAACCCATGTATTAGAGAAAAGTTGAGTGCAGGTGGATGGGATTGTTGTTCATGTTGTTTTCGTGTTGTTTTTTATATCATATAACCTTTGGTGATTTACCTGTTACCAAATGTTATTATTCATGGATATTTTACTCATGGTATTGTATGGAATGAGGTGTGTATTCTAGAATCATTATAATGCCATAAGGATATATGTTGACATGCATTTCCCATATTTGGGGAATTTTTATCGCTTGTTCGATTTTGTCTTATTAAAACTATAATATGTAAATCCAATTATTTGTAACAAAAATAAATGAAAAAACATGATGTGTTAGGCCAAATAACTTGTGAATACAAGTATATAAAAACTATAGTCTAGTGATTCCCTATTATTTTCATCTTTCTAGGTAGATATTTCTTTGAAAACATTTTTTTATAGTGTGTGGTAACCTAGTAGATGAAGACACAACCTCCTTATCTTAAAACCACAAAACAAGATAGTAGTAATCATGAACCTCATAATGTAGCTAATCTATTACTTAATGAAACTTTAGAGAATAATATATGAAACTGGAACCATTCCATCATCCTGAGGTTAATTTGATCCTCATAGAGGGAGATAAATCACACCAAGCCTTCAAAGACTATACCAACAAGACAACTCTAGTTATAGAATCCACCTACATTCACATGTGAGTTAGGACCCAAGAAGTAGGGTTGTGGATTGATTTAGTACAAATGATCATAAAGCACCATGAGACACTTCTAAATCAGATGGTGATTCACACTACTTACTTTTGGTGAAAAATAGCTATGTGATTGATGAAAATTGGGGAGAATGATGTTCTCGAATTGGAGATAACCTGGTATACCATTAATGTAATGTTTTTTAACATCATATAATTGTAGACATTAAGAAATTAGAGGGCTTAATAGTTCCTCCCCTTGATATATGAGGTACTGTTAGGGACATAATATGTTGTACTCTTCATCGACCTTTATTGTTTTTCTTCATCCTGAGACGAAAATGAGGTCTCAAGGGAATAATATATCAAGTATGCGAATTGATATGAAAAAAAGTCATAGCTGAACCTATTTTTCTTGAGTTGATTTAAAAACATGATGATCCATGTTCTCGTTGTAGAAGTAAATTGGAAAGAAGATTCAAGTGATGGAAAGTAAATTTCTATAGGGTGATCCTTAAGATCTTCTTCTATTGGCAATAATTTCCACTAAGAATGTTTCAATCTGAGTAGTAGTGAGAAAGGTAGTTGGTGAAGTGGACTTATGATCCAAAATCAGAGCATAGTACAGAGCTATATGCATGGAATGGATGACCACAAGATTAATCAGTGTTCTCACAGCACTATGGATTACCATTCTTATTGAATTATTGGTTATTATAGAATATCTGTAGGTTACCACAATATCAATGTAGTGATAAGGGATCTAAAAAGACACTGGAGTTTGAAAGGGACTCAACTTACCCTCAGTAGATAGGAACTTATAATTCCCCTAGATGTTCAAAATGATTCAATGATTATGGTAACCCAATGTGGGAGCAGTTACACCATATAATTTCAGTATCACAAGGGAGTTATAATATATCCCATCGATATGGAATGAATCAGCTAAAATCTATACAACCTACTCAAACTATTCTAGATGAAAGAACATCTATTTTCAAAGGAATGATTTCTATAACATTTACCCATGCCTATTATTTTATGTTATACTATATAATCATATTACTTTTCATATTCTCTATTTTCAAATAGTTTGGGTTTGGTTGTGGACTTTAGGAATGTAATTATCACTTTTGGCATGTCATTTTTAGTACGGTCCGAGGACATCAAACACTATATGTAATGTTCTAGTGTAATTGGTGTCCACCAATTCCGTTGGGAAATGTACATGATGCAAATCAAGGGAATTGATTTGACTATAGTTATGTACCACAAGTTATATTATTAGATCATATCAACTATTATCTAAATTGAATTACCATTATTTTTTGTTAAAGGGGAAGATTTTATCACACAGGTGAGATAGATCTTTAGGATGGCCATGCAATACCTAATCAGTATAAATTAGTTTTCACTATTTCTCAGATTATAGGACTTTTTCTAGATGATGGAAGAATGTCGTTGGATAACTTTCTTCCCATGGTAGACCATTTTTCAGATTGTTTTATTAAAGAGTTGTCTAGAATACTTTTATAGTAATTTCCCTTAAACCTACTACATTATTATCTAAATTACATGTATATTACAATAAGATAATATTAATAAAGATATCGTATCCAATATAGATTTTTATTATACATAACATTTATTTGATAATGTATTGGGTGTTTATTTCATTTATATGGTCATATTAGTAACCCTATTTGTGGAAAAACACGTATTTATATAATTATACAAATATATATAATTCTACAGTTTTATAATGTACCATTATAGGACTCATAGTATATAGATATTTAGGTCTGAGTACTCGTAAGTGGATGAGTCTTCTTCTCATAAATTTCTTGCTTTGTAATCTCTAGAATGGTCGATTTAGAGAGTAGAACGACCATAAGAAGTTTTAAATTATTTTTTTCATTGGATATTCATATTTGTGGGAGTGTTTAATGGTACATAGACTATATGACAATCATTACTTCATGACATGACTCATGTGCATATATTTATTGATGAATCCCTTATTTCCATATTTTTTTGGTAAGGTAGTTTACATATGTTGTGTCATGATTGACATGTCATTATTTGATATTTTGAAGGAGGGTTTCTCCCATCTATCATTATGGAATTTTATATCCCGAGCCTTTTATTGAAATATAATTATATCCTTATATTTAATAACCGTGATGCAATAGTGTTTTTATGTAAAAAAGTAGAAAAATGAAATATCCAGCATATTGGTTGATGACACAAATACGCAACCTGTCTGAGGAGATATTTTGATAGAGGAATTATATTAAAAATGATTTTTTGTATGTAGTTTTTTATGTTGAGACATTATATTCTTTCTCTTGGGTTCTTTGACCCAATACTAGATAGTAATCTTGGGATTTAGTTATAACTGCCTAAGGACAAAATAAATTTACCTAGAGGTTCACACACTAATTTTTTTCTTCATATTGATTAAAATATATTTTAATTTAATTATTTAAATTAATATTATTCTCATGATCGATGAATAGTTTTATTATGGATTCATTGATTGCAAATATTCACAATGTAATAAATAATTATTCATTTTTTAATAAATCATATATTTTATTATATGAATATATAATAAATATTTATCCTTTATTTTGTGAATAAAATATTTATTTTATTTATTTATGATTTTAATGAATATTTATTAGTTGTATATTAAATAAGTCATTTATTTATAAATAAAATATTTTCTCAAGTATTAAATAAATACTTAGGAGTTCAAACAGACCAAGATCACATCTGATGAAAATGATTAGTTTACATTCCTCTAAAATAATATTTGTTATTGGGAAAGTCAACATGAATGATAAAATATTATTATTATTATTATTATTATTATTACGTGTAATGGAACTTATTAATTATTATAATATTTTTTAAGATCTAACATTTAATTAAATAAAATTTATTCCAAAACTATAGATCTATAAAATAAATAATTATGTCTATTGTATGGGGTGTATGAAAATAGAGAATCATTGTACATAAACAAATATTTTCTCAACTCCTCTTTCTACCCCCCACATAAGAACTAGAAACGCATGAGATATTCCTACCTTAATGAATGATGATTGAACAACATGGTCAGCACTATATAATTGATTCACCTTTCTAGAATTCCAAAATCAAGTATTCTTTCTAAGAGATCAATGGATCACTTGTGGGTTGCCTCTAGATGCATTCTATAATTGGATCCTCATTTCAAAAAAAAGTCAGGCATAAAGGGGTTTTCAATGAAAAATATCATCACTAATGAAAGGATATAGGGATGAGGTTTTTAATTTATTCTGATCGAAATAAATTAATTATTACTTTTATGTGAAAGAACCTCACTTAGAGTTTCTGGAAACTAAATATTAAAATAAATTTTACTATAATTCCCCCCAAAATAGCTTCCACTATTCTCATAACATTCAAGTGATATCAGTGGGGGAACATTTTATATTTTAACTTGTTTATATAAATGATTATAATTATTTACAATCATTGATGAATTTTTTATTTCATTTTATTCATTCATTAATTGGATTTGAATTGAATTGTTTTCAAATTTTTAATGTCTTCAAACAAGTTTTTTAATTTGTTATGACCTTTATTATATAAATAATGATAATAGATTCCGTAAGGAAGTGTCAAAAAAATTATTTTCATATATTTCGAATACATAACGTGTCGCTAGAGTACACTCCATGTACCCATGAATATTACAGATGATTGTGTCCTGGGATACATGACATATGAGATTTTATTACATGAAATGTATTTATTACACTCCACTTTTATACTAGGCCAATCTGGAAAAGGGTATATCCGTTATATGGTATACACATCATATAGTCTATCCAGTTTAGAAATTAAATTCATCCATACATTGTGGCCATAAACACAGTAAAAATTTAATGAGATTGACAGAGTTGAGAAATAATGATATATAGTGCATGTATATGGATTGTGCACTCCAGGTTATTAATTACTTCATTTGCATAAAATACATAGAGAGTCCTTTTATGGGTTATGAGGTGATGCACCCCTATCATAGGCAAGGGAAACCGGTTTTTGTTTAAATTTCCTATTTATATTATAGTTAACAATCAAAGGTAGTCTCTCGATTATATGTGAGCATATAATAATTTGTCACATTTTAGTTATAGGAGAAATTTGGTGTTTTTTTAATTTTTTTAGATTTAAAAATTAGAGAAAAGAAATAGAAGGAAGAAAAAGAACAGTATTCAACAAAAAATTTAAAAACAAGTGATTACAATTTTTTATATGATATGGGTGATCAGGTCCGGGTCATTTTTCTAATTACAATGAAATCATTTTTTCATTTTATTCAGTAATTTTATTCTAAGTATATTAATTTGTGATTCCAAGATCTGATACACTCAATCCCTTTTTTAAATTTTGATGCTGGTAGAAAACAATACTAATATCTCATTTTGGTCTACTCCCCTTCCTTGTGTGTGAGAGTTATAGTGAATGTCCTCAACTTACTTGATCAATTCCCGAACGGGTTTTGATTGGCTCAAAAAAATAATAACCTTAATTACCACTCCATCAAATACTCACTATTTTTAAGTAATTCACAAATAAATATTGGAATATTCAATGTTATATAAATTAGAACATAGTGGATGGAGAAAATTATCATTCACAAAAGAGTAAAATAAAAATAGAATCAAAAACCAAATCAGATCACACATGATAATAAAAATGCTAAATGAAATTGGAAAAAACATTACAGAAAGAGAATGATGTTTTTTTCAATAAATCACAAGAACTAAAGCATTATAAAAATATAAAATCTACCCATACCCAATAACTTAGATGTTTACTAGACCATTTTATGGGTAATTGAGAAGAATGGGGAAGAATAAGACAATACAAAACTGTGAATAAAAAAGAGAAATGAAATATAAAATTTTTTCTCCTCTTGAATCTGTCTAATATATGTTAGCATCAGTTATACCCACCAGATGGCAGAAACATGTATAGTTCCATTATTATAATATGTTCCAAATATATATTTATATCTATCACTGAAATTGCAATTTATTTGGAGTTTTTTCAATGAAATTTGTCCACCTTAATATAACTATTTTTTTCCATCAAACACTATTTCACCAAACCCACATTGACCGGTTCAATGTCATCTTTAATGAAATATATTCTCCTTTAATTTTAATGTGGATATTACCCTTCAAGTTATTTTTTGATCCCAGCTATAATCATACCATTTTTAGGTCATAAGCCCGAGATATGCCTCATTTAATGAGGTAGGGTTTATTCTGTCGACTAAAATATCTCTTCACCTTGGTCAATTTTTTGGACATGTGTGACTTCAAATGGGTTCTAGTTGTAGAATAAGAATTTTTACCCCACTAAATTAATAATCCTAAAAAATTAATCACATGAATGGGTTGAAAATTTTATAATTTATGTTCAAAAAAATATAAGCAATAGAAAACTATTAAATGTCCATATTTAAAAAAAATACATTTAAGACCAAACTCCACCAAAAACCAGAAAATGGTGGAAATTATCTCACATTGATTACATTTTTAGGATTAAATAAATAAAAACATATGTAGAAATATTAAAATATTAGATTTATCAATTCCACCACACTTATCACTTTTACTCCAAGACAATTAAATGTCAATATCAAATAAAAAAATGTTAAAACACATTTCCTTGAGATTAAATGGCCTAAATCCAAGAAAAAAAGATATAATGCCTCATAAAACCCATTATTTAATGTTCTAATTTTTTTCATTAAATATATTTCAACTTCATTTATCCTCATATGAAGACAAAACACTTACCTCACTTTCTTTTTCTCTTATCAAACAAATATAAATTTTTCAGAAATCTCACTCTCATCCAAATCATAAAAGGGTAACCATAGGCTTGATAAATTCCTACATTTCTACCCAATGTGAGCCAAGGAAATATGTTCATCCAGACGACTTTTAGGGTTTTTTCTATAGATTTTATACTGTATAATTTTGATGTAGAAAATTTTAATTCTAAATAAGGAGTTCTTAACATAATGTGAAGAAAAATTGTGTGATTCTAATTTTCACACAAGTATGGTCTCCTCATCACTCCCCTTACAGCAAATAAGCTCCAAAATATCATTGAAATTTAAATGAATGTTCTAATCATTAAATATTTCAGTTGAAACAATGTCAATCATCTCAAATGTGATTTATATTGAAAGATCCAGATGGTGATAGCTTCAATCTCCATTACATGCTTCATAAAAAAATTATTTTATCATAAATTCTATAGAAAGTCACAATTTTGGAATGAATAATTTTTATTAATTAGAAAAATTTTATATAAAAGTTTTATTTTCTTCCCAAATCATCTCAAAATGAGGTATAAAAATTAAAGATACCTTCCACCATACATATGTTTAACTAGATTATGAAATTTCACTTCATGAGTTTGTTGGTTAGGTAAATTACCTTGTAATGTGGAAAAAATAACATGTTGTTCATTTCTTCTAAGATATACATGGATCAAATTCTCAAGAAAATACCGAAAATTTTCACATAAAATAGGGGATATAAAACCAATGAAATGGCTCAATACATTAAACACATGTACCTACAACTGTAAATTTTTTATAACAAGAAATCAAATTCTAGTTATTGCTATCATGGTTTGGTTCTCTCATGAAGTTACATGAATAAAAGTAATATGAAAAAAATGGTTCCAAATCCTCATAAAAAATTAATTTATTATACAATGATAGTGATATGTGTCATGAGATTCAAAAATTAGTGAACTTTTAATTAAATGCTCAAAAATTTGAACAAGAAACAAAGTAATTTTTAGTATTCATTTATGTGCAATTTCATGGGATAAATTGTTTCACTCATTGATATTGATTTCAAAAATGGAAATAAGAATAATTTCATCTCAAAGGTTTCAAAATCACCCAAAAAATAAAAAATAAACACAAAATTTTTTATAAACACACAATTTTTTTTAGAAAAACATAAGTGAAAACAATAAATAAAAATAGTAAACTATAATGGTTCCCTCCCCCAAACAAAAATATTACAGTGTCCTCAATGAATTTAAGTGGATTTGACATGTAAGATGATTTTAAATTAAATCAATGCATGATAGAAAGAGTAATGGAGAGGTACGACCTAGCATATTTATTGATACATACGTTAGAGGAGTGTGATCTCCTCCACTGGCTCTGATGGCATAGTCCAAAGTAATGTATTTAGCCGATTCCCTTTAACAGTGAATAGATTCTCCTCTAACTCCTTCATAATAATAATATCACTAAATGGATATACATGAGTAATCATAAATTAAATTTCCAATTTGAAACAATTTTTACCAAGAATCATCTTGATTATTTAGTTGAATATTATCACAATGTCTCCATGATGGTAGTCATTAAGTAAGATCAGCTTTTATTGAACCACTCTTGTTCTCTCTTTATAATTGCAAGAATTTTCAAAATATTCCCGTATAATTTATTCCATATCCTGTAACTGTAATCTTTTATCCTTCCTATTGCTTTCAAGTTACAACTTTATCTACATCACAGTCCAGTATCCCTTATGATCCAATTCCCAAGGTGGGTAAAAGATTTTCCAACAAATTAGAATATATAAACTCATTAAAATCAGGGTTTTTAGGCTGTCATATAAGCATATATTGGGTAGTCCAAAAAATTTCTCCAATCCTTACTTTTTGGATTTACAGTATTTTCTAAAATTCCATTTATTTTCAAATTTTACACATCATCATGACCATTAGTCTATGGATGATAGGGAGTTGATGTTTTTGGATTCATCCCACAAATACATTGATAATCATGCATTTTCCTTTTCAAAAAGAGAGTCCCATGGTCATTGATGATGTCTCTAAGAACTCCAATCCAAAAAAATATGTTAACCCTAACAAAATCAAAAAAAAAACATTAGCATCATTAGTCCTGGTGTATTTTTTATCCTCCCATTTGGAAACATAATCAACATCAAAAATATATAGTAATTTCAAAGTGACATTGGGAATGTTCCCTTAAAATATATCCCCAGAATTCAAAATTTTCCCAAATATTATGTGGTTTTTGTGGCATTTCCTGTATCTATCAAAAAATTCCAAAAAATTGACATTTCCAAACCTTTTGAAACATAAATGAGCTTATTTTAAAAGGGTTGGCCATTATTGAATATATTCTAAAACCTTAATTGTTGTTCATTTTGTGTTAAAGTATCCTCCACAAGCTAAAGTGTGAAAAAACACTAAGACAGAATAATTTTCACTTTTCAGAAAACATTTTCTTATCACTTTATCATTGAAATTTTTCCAAACAATTGGTTTATCCCATATATAATATCTCGATTGATATTTAATATTTTGAAGTTGGTCATAATTTAAATGAGATTGGACCTGAGATGTTACCAGTTAATTGAATATATTGGAAAACCATGGAACGCCACTATTTATGATGTACACTTGTTCTCCAGGTTGCTCATCAAAAAGTGGATTATGGTTTATAATGTTTGCCTCAACGGTTCGGGGTAGTCAACATAGATGATCAATAACTTCATACTGAGTTCCCTTTTTTATCTTTAATTTCAAAATTAAACTCCTATAAGAGTGGCATCCATCTCAATGGCCTTGGATTTATATCTTTTTTCATTAAATTCTTGAGTGTTGCATGATCAAAAAAACAATAAATTCAGTGCCAATAAGATATGAATGGAATTTATCTAGTGTAATGAAGACTATATGTAAATCCTTCACAGTGGTAGTTTAATTTATTTGTTTGGAATGCAAGGTCATTGATGCATAGGATATGACTTGTGGATTACATCCAATTCATTGTGATAATGCAGCTCTCACTGCTTAGTTGGATACATCAAAAAGCAGCTGAAAAGGTTGCTCCCCATTGGATGGTCATATTATTTGAGGTTTGATAAACCATTGCTTCTGTTCATTTAATGACTTCCTACATGAATAATTAATATTAAAGCCATATTCCTTTTGTAGTTATGTTGAGAGAGGGAGAAAAATGTTACTAAAATCATTAATGAATTTTTTGTAAAATTATACATGTCTTAAAAAGAATATAACATGTTTCAAAAAATTTGTATACATAATAGAATTTATTACCTCAAATTTTGATTTATCAACGACAATTCCTTTTTGTGAAATTATGTGCCAGAACACTATCCCATTTTCAACCCAAAAATGATATTTTTCAAAACATTAGGCAATATTATTTTCAATGCATGTTTTCATAACATTTTCCCAATTTTATATGAAATGATTCATTGAATTACAAAAAAACTGTGATATCATAGTGAATTACCTCCATGAATTCCTCAAACTGACAAATATAAAATACTCACCATACACCATTTAAATGTACATGGGGTGTTTCATAGCCCAAATGGAATCCTTTTGTAGGTGAATGTGACAAATGGATAGGTTAAGGTCATCTTATGATAGTCTTATGGTGTGATCGGTACCTAGAAGTATCCTAAGAACATATCTAAAAATAGTTATTATTTTTTCTAGCTATATTTTCTAGCATCGGATCAGTGGAAGGAATAAAAAATTGGCCTTTTTGGGAAACATGATTTAGCTTCTTATAATCTATACACATTATCTATCTATTTTGTACTCTCATGGGGATCCATTATTTTACATCATTTTTAATAATAGTAGTGCTAATTTTCATTGGGACAACATGAATGGGTGTAACCTGGTGAGAATTGGATATTTGGTAAATGATATCATCTATAACCAATTTCTCTATCTCTTTCATAAAAACCTCCCTGATAGTGGGATTGAGTCTTCTCTAAGGTAATCTAACTATTAGGTCTTCAATTTCTAAAAATATAATATGAGAGTAGAATATGGGACTGATTCCCATTATATCACTTAAACTCCACCATACTGCTTGTACATTTCGTCTAAGTAACTGTGACACCCCATGATTTCATAGTACGTTATTTTTTCATCGTAATTCAATATATTGCACTACACGCCACACCGAGTTCAAGTGCACCAAGACTTACCTAAATAGTGGTTCAAAAGCATTTATGAATAGTATTTAATGAATATTGAACTTAATATAGTCCTTATAATTTTAGAAACCATATTATTAGTTTCTTAGACATAATGTAAAACAAATTCATTTTTTCAGATCAAAGTAGTATTTAAAAAAAATCCAATTTGACTGCCTTTTAATGGAGAACCCTTTTTAAATCACATATTAGAAACTTATATATATTTAATTTGACTATATAAATTTATACTTTAGAATGGAGACATCAAAATTTACTTTGTGTAAATTTTTTTGAATTTTTCCGATAAAGTTCAATTTTTAATGAAAATTGAAAAATATTGTATTTCAATTAAAAAGTACCTTATAATCTAATTTATTTGTATGATTATATTATCTTTTTAATTAGTTTTAACGTGTAATTATAATATATTTTTACCATTTAATCCAATGTTGTTTATTATAATTAATTTCACTTTGAAACTGGACATAAACAAGTATCAATCTTTTGGTAGTTATTGTTTCTTAAAAACACGCTATTTGTTTTAACAATGAGAATTAATTTAAATTATTTAATGCCAATTTTATGTTTTTAATTTTGTCAAATAGTCTTAATTTTTGAATTCGGAATATAAAAATTATCTTAGGGTGAATTTTTGGTATTTTACTGAAAACATTCAATTTTTGATAAATAGTGATAAACACTAAGTTATTTTTTAAAACCAAATTTTTATTTAAATAATTATTTATTTTAAGTAAATTAATTTTAGGAAAAAAATAGTTATTTAATACCTATATATGTTAAATTTAATTCATTGGAGTCATTTTTTAATAATATTAGATATACAAAATTTTATTGATCTTTTCACCATTTTTTACCCACCTCCTAGGAAAATTTTCAAATTCACATAAAACATAATTTTACCGCTTATATGAGTTGAATTTCAAAAATCCGAGAGACACAGTTGATATCAGTTAGAAAAATATGGTTTAACAAGATGAAAATAATTTTTGGTGAACAATAACTTTTAACTTTTATTTACCTCTGTTAAAAGTAAATAGGGTAATTAAGGGTAAAATGATATTATTCTTACCCTAACACATGTCCTAGTTATATTGGTTAAGTGAAATTATACCCAAAAGAACCTTAGGAATAAAATATGAACCTCTTATTACACATTTATTAGATTAGGACATTGATTATTATTTAATTAAAAGAAGAGTTAAAGTTGTTAAATTCAATGTTTATTAACTAAACTCTTTTTAATATGGGGTTATACATAAGATAAATTCTACTATAAATATTCATTAGAATTATAATATTATTTCCTACATCATGGTTTTTTATTTATAATTTTTAGACATTAAATAATTAAATTTATTAATGACATAATGATAATGCAGTAATTACCTTATTCTTGAAAGAATAAATTAAATGGTATTATAAATATTAAAATTAATATAATTTCAATGTTTTTAGGACATCCAAAAAAAATTTAGGTGCAGATTACATGTTATGTATGATTTAATTTATCTTTTTCTATGTAATCATGTTGTGATGGCTTTCACAAAAACAAAATACCCAATAGTGTAATAATTGACATAAATTAATATTTAAACAAAATGCTATATTATTGGTTGATATAATATTCATAAAAATGTGAGGTCTGGTAAAAGGGATTAAATAATATTATATATGTCATTAATGAGCCACTTGAGGTTCTCTTGGAAGTTTTGGGAATGTTTATTATCCATATAGGGTAAAAATACAAGATGTCACGATAAAAGTTAAACTATTTAACTAAGAGTTAAATCTAATAGTTAAGGTTATAATGGTGAATTAAACCTATATAAAACCTATTGGTTGAGTGGTGTTCCACCCATCCCAATCTTATACTTTAATGAATACATTTTGGGAGCCATTATAAACCGAAATTGAATTTATTATAAAAAAATATTTTATTTTTTTCCTAAGGTGCCCCTCACCCCTCTTATAAAAGGGAACTCCCCCTTCACTCTAATTCACACCTTATAATCCCTTTGGCTCATCCACCCCACCCAAAATACCCTCCCAACTATCCTACCTTTATCCTAGAGTCCTTCCTTTAGTTATAATTCCAACCTATGTAGCCCTTTTGATCAAATAAATAGGAAGAACCCGAAGAAGAGGTAAATATCTCACCACCTCTTTCAAGTTCATTTCTTCTCCCACTTCCTTTTTCTTTGTTGTTTATATTATAAAATAATAATTACAGTATCTTCTATATACTGTAATTTTATTATAAATATGGTACAACCAAATTCATTATTCTATCCATCCTTTGAATGACATGTCACCATACGGGCGTACATATGGCTTACCGTCTCCACGTTGTGGTGTAATTGTTATTCAATACATTATTATTTTGATGGGTTTAATAATTATGTTAAATTGATATAAATAATAAATATAACATGATAATGATTCTGTATATATGATATACCATCCAATTCCACACCTTTAAGGAAATGATATTGTCACTCGTGCGTACGTACGGATTACCGTCTCCACGACGCGATGAGATTCATTTCCAAGTTCACCATTCATCGACAATTATAAAAATATATTACTAATAAGTTTGTAATATATGACATAATAATTCTAATGGAGATATATATATATATATATGTGTGTGTGTATCTATGTACTTACTTATATCTTATTCACTTACTTCCGTTCAATACGATATGAAAACGGAAACAACATTTAAGCTTACGTACAGACTAGTGTCTCCATAAACGGGGTTTTTCATTTCATATATATGTCTATTATAAATATTTATTTTATAAATATATATGATATATAAATCATGTTATATATTATATATTTATTTAAATCATGATCTAATTGATACAATCATGAATAACAAGTTAAAACACATACGTAAAAGAAAGCGATTATTCCCCGAAATTTTAATTTAACAAGAAAATTATTATTAAATTGGTAGTATAACATCATAAATGAATAATGTAGGATATCCTAAATATTAATGTGGTTCTGGTTTAATTTAATATCATTCTAAGTTCTTAACATAGGAGGTTAAACGTACCCTCGACTAAAGGAATGTACAAGGTAAGGGGTTTTCATCTCACTTCGTATTCCCGTGAGATTCATGCCATATTGCCACTATTACCTTTTGTGTGGTTCATGTATTTCCCATAATTGTATTACATGTGTAATAGACATTAATTTATGTGTGTTTACATATTCATTTTATGATATTTACTTCAAGAGGTTTATGTTTTGTTTGTTAGCAAATTGGTAAGGTTTAATTTCACAATCTCATATTTATCCGATGTTATTTTTTTGTAAGTATCTACCGGGACATATTTATTATCCATGTCCACGATTCATAAAAGTGTTTTCAAATGGATTATTTTTAAGTGAATTTTTACTAAAACATCATCTTAAATGTTTCAAATATTTATTCTTCTAAATCATTCTCATTAATGTCCATGTTTTCTAAATGGGTTTTAAGGATTTATTTATATAGACATGAATGTTTTAAAAATGTTAATTCCTTTCAAAAGTTTCAAAGATGATTGGGACACTTTGATTAAAAATTGTCATTAAATTTATTCCTTTCTAAATTGTGTAACTTATTAATATTTTCATGAAAAATGGACATTTCTCTAAAAGATTTTAACAAAACATTTTCATCTAGGTCAACATCCTTTGATGGATTTTATGCATATTTGAAGTTAATTTATTTTGATACAAAACATCGAAATTTTATTGACGGATTTGTGATATGTTTGAATGTGGATGTTTTATTTTTACACCATTCATGATTTATGGATAAATTATCAATATTTAATATAATATTTTTAATATGAATGATTAGGTTATGTTTAAACGTTTTCATATGAGGAATATATTAGACATAGTATGTGATTGGTGGAGCCCACTATAACTCCTCAATGCATCGGTGGGTCCCATGAGAAAAATTAGTCTATTGGATCAAGGCCTTGAAAAAAAATCATATTTTTCATCTTGCCACAAATCCTTGACTTTGTGGTTATGGTTGTCTGACATTATGCATTCCATCATTATGAAAGTGGATATTGTAATTGCATGTGATTATTAGACTAGTAGAGTATCTATGTGAGTAAGTAAATGGAATTATTTTGAATTATATTTTCCATATTATGATTAAGTTTATGTTGAAAAGAATTTTTTTTAGTTTTATACATTGCCTTAAATATTTATGATTATTTATGAAACATTCTGTTGTATTACTTACCCTTACTGAGCATTTGAGTGCACCCCATTCTATGTTTTCTTTTTCCTAGGATTCCAAGATGTTTACTATGATTGATATGAAAGGTTAAGCCAAGGGAATAGTGGCATTCATAATGAATTATTTATGTTGTTTTGTATGTTATAAAGTGTAATGTAACATTCATGAATGTAATCTATTTTCCAATACATCTAAACCGATCGGTCCTTCGAGACTTGATTCCTTGTAATCATGCAATTGTATAAAAATAATGCACCGACTATGGGTAACTGGGGTCAGGGCATTACAGTTGGTATTAGAGGATGTTTAGCAATAACATTGGAAACTATATTTAGATAAACTCGGATTGGAACACATATCCCTAAGATAGACTATGAGGATTGGTATAGAAGATCTTCCTAGAATTTTTTTAATGTAGTGTTTTTGTGAGTTTTCCAAGAAATACATCCATGTCTGGATACGATCACGTAGAGGTGGCTCTCGCACAGATGTACGTAGAGGTAAAACACGAAAACACTACATTGAGATAGACTCGAACGGGAACGGTGCATGACAATAGACCTTGCTGCACTCTTGGTTACAACACTCCGGGGGGGATATGCTTTGGATAATTCTCATTTTGATTACAAATCATTATGAAAGATGTATGAGTATATAACTCTTCAAAGAAATTTTTTTTATTATGGATTATATCCCTAAACTGTTCAATTTATGTTAGGTATTTTTCATGTTTGGAATTATTCATTGCGGTTCAAAAACTGAACTACTGTATGTCGTTGTATAGAAATGGCACCCAGTAGAAGGAATGTGAACTCCAACAATATGTATGATCCAAAGAGTAATAAGGATCACATCTTCCATGGTATTAAGACAACATTTATAATTGAAATATTCTCTCATGTTTTCTCAACATATGAAGAAATAGTATCATGTGATAATAAGATAGGTAATGAATATTTTGATTCATATGGCATTGAAGGGAAGAAAGAGATGAAAAGGATGGAATAGAGAAAGGTGGGTAAAGGGAAGACGGAAAAGAAGAATTTTCCCATATGTGATAATTGTGGGAAGAAACACCCTGGAAGTTTTTTGAAGGGAAGGTGAGTTTGTTATAAGTGTGGAGAAAAAGGACACAAAGTACGTTACTGAAAGGGTAAGAAAATGGTTTCAAATTTACAATGCTTCATCTTCATAGTGTTGGGACACTACGCAATCCAATGTTAAAATCATCAGAGTATGCCCCAAATGATACTATTAGATAATAATCAAGTTCAGATACTACCATAGATTACGAGGAATAATTACAGTTCTTATGTTGTTACAAAATAATTATGTCATTTGAGTGTCGTATCAACACTGTACTGGTTATATTAATTATAGAGTATATAAAGATTATACTGCAGTGTTATTTCATTAAGGACTTGAGATTGTGTGGAACCAAGAAAGGTGACTCAATAGCATGTTATATTTTTGGAAAATATATGGTTGATAGAAAGTTAAACCATAACATGGTTCTGATACTGAAGTATTGATTTTGCAATAATAGATGTTTGATTTGGATAAATTATATTGGATATTCTTGACTACCTTGAAACAAATTAATGATTTGTATATTCCATCATTGTTGGAGTTTACAACATTTTTGGATAGAAGGAGTATATCCAGTATTCTATAACGAATAAGGGAGCATGAATGTAATCAATAAGGTTTTATGGTAATTCGGGATGTTGTAATGTTTTAAAAGAATGCAAGATGAAGTTGTTCGCATTTTATTACGTGGGAAAAAGGATCTTCATTTTGTTTACCTTCCTTATAAATTTTGGACTGTGAGTTTAGACAGAAGTATTTTGGATAATTCTAGTTTTAGATTATTTTTGGATTTCCCCAAAAATGGACCACCCGGAGGTCGGGCGGTAACCCGTCGCTTCTGGAAAGGCCACAAGACTTGATCCCGCAATCAAAGGCCAACAAGGGTGTATCACCTACAACTGGCCCACATGATGTCCTGGATTGAATAATGTTGTTTTTTTAAGGGTCTCATCGGTGAATTATAAATTCAATATTTTTGGAACCCTTAGGATAAATAGAATATTTTTTTTGAAATCATTTTGAAGTGAACGATGAGTTTGTCATAGGAATTATTAAAATGATGTAACTCTACTTGTCATATATATATATACATATATATTCCCTCTTATTAAGACTAAATTTTATTAACCCAATTTCTGATATGAGTTATCCACAAAGGTATATTCTATTTTCAACCTTATATTTTAGAAGAACAATTTCAAATAGCAAGGATGAAATTTATTGAAGGAGGTAATAATATAACACCCCAAGATTTCACATTACGTTATTTCTTCAAAGTAATTCAATAACATGCACTACACGCAACATCGAGTTCAAGAGCACCATGACTTACCAAACTAGCTGTTCAAAATCAGTTATGAATAGTATTAATTGAATATTGACCTTTATATAATCCTTATAATTTTACAATCCATATTATTAGTTTCTCAGGCATAATTTAAGAATAAATTCATTTTTTCAGATAAAAGAAGTATTTTTTTTAAATACAATTTTATTTCCTTTTAATGGAGAACCCTTTTTAAATCCAATTTTTGAAACTAATATATAGTTAATTTGACTAAATAAATTTATTCATTAGAATGGGACATCAAAATTTACTTTGTGTAAATTTTTGGAATATTTTCGATAAAGTTCATTTATAATGAATAGTGAAAAATTCTGTATTTTAAATCAAAAGTGCCTTTTAATCTAATTTATTTGTGTGGTTAGATTATCTTTTTAATTGGTTATAAAGTTTAATTATAATATATTTTTACCATTTAATCCAATTTTGTTTATTATATTTAATTTCACTTTGAAACTGGACATAAACAAGTATCAATCTTTTGATAGTTATTGTTTCATGAAAAGATGCTATTTGTTTTAACAACGGGAATAATTTTAAAATAATTAATGCCAATATTATTTTTTGAATATGGTAAAATATAATTCATTTTTTAATTCTTTATATCAAAATTATCTTAGGGTGAATTTTTGGTATTTTTATGAAAACATTCGATTTTTTATGAATAGTGAAAAACACTGAGTTATTATTTAAAACCGACTTTTTATTTAAATAATTATTTATTTTATTTTATTTTATTTTATTTTAGGTCAAAATAGATACATAATACCTATATGTTTTCATTTTAATTCGTTGGACTCATTTTGTAATAATATTAGATATACAAAATTTTATTGAACTTTTCACCGTCTTTTTCCCACATGCTAAGAGAATTTGCAAATTCACATTAAACATACTTTTACTGCTTTTAAGGGTTGAATTTAAAAAATAAAAGGTACATGTTTGATATCAGTAAGGAAAATTTTGTTCAATAATATGAAAATAATTGTTGGTGAATAGTAACTTCTTACTTGTATTTACCACGGTTAAAATTAAATAGGGTATTTAAGGGTAAAAATGACATTATTCTTACCCTAAAACATGTTCTAATTATAATGGATAAGATTAATTATAACCAAAACAACCTTAGAAATAAAATAATAACCTCTTAGGTCCACTTGGATTAGATTATGATATTTATTATTATTTAATTTAATGAAGAGTTAAAAGTGTTAAATTCAATGATTATTAACTAAACCATTTTTAATATAGGGTTATACATAAGATAAATTCGACTATAAATATTAATTATAAATCAAAAATTATTTCCTAAATCATGGTATTTTATTTATAATTTTTATACATTCAATAATGTAATTTATTTTTGACACAATGATGACGGAGTAATTACCATTTTCATATAAGAATCAAATAAATGGTATTTTAAATAATAAAATAAATATAATTTCAAAGTTTTTATGAAATCCACGAATTTTCTAGGTGAATGTGACATTTTAGGACTGATTCAATGTATCGGTTTCAGATTAATAAGTTTTTCATGACATTCACAAAAACAAAATACCAAATAGTGTCAAAATTGGTATATATTAATATTTAAAACAAATGAAATATTATTTGTTGATATAATATTCATAAAAATGTAAGGTTTGTCCAAAGGGCTTAAATAATATTACATATGTCATTAATGAACCACTTGAGGTTCTCTTGTAAGTTTAGAGTATGTTTATTAACCATATAGAGTTAGAATACAAGAAGTCCCAGCAAAAGTTAAACTATTTAACTAAGAGTTTAATCTAAAAGTTAATGATAATATGGTGACCACAACCTATATAAAACCAATTGGTTTAGTTTTTTTCGACCCATATCCACCATATAATTTAATGAATAAATTTTTTATCCATTAGAAACTGAAAATGAATTTATTATAAAATAATATTTTAAGTTCTTCCTACGGTTCCCCTCACCCCTCTTATAAAAGGGCACTCCACCTTCACTCTAATTAACACCTTCTAAGCCATTTTTCATGGCCAAACCCTGCCCAAATACCCTCTCAACTATCCTCTATTCATCCTAGAGTCCTTCCTTTAGTCAGAAATCTATCATACGGAGCCCTTTGCATCAAATCAAAAGGAAGAACCCGAAGAAGAGGTAAATATCTCACCACCTATTTCAAGTTCCTTTCCTCTTCCACTTCATTTTTCATTTTTGATTCCATTATAAAATAATAAATCCATTAAATTCTATATACTGTGATGTTATTATAAATATGTTACAACCAAATTCATTATTTTATCCATCCTTTGAATGTCATGTCATCATAAATTCGTATGTACGGCTTACTGTCTCCATATCCTAGTGTAATTGTTATTCAATACATTATTATTTGGATGGGTATAATAATGATATGTAATTGATGTGAATAATAAATATAAGATGATAATGATTATTTATATATGATATAACATCCAATTCAACACCTTTACGGAAATTATATTGTCTCTCGTGCGTACGTACGGATTACATTCTCCACGACGCGAGGAGATTCATTTCCTAGTTCACCATTCATCGAGGATTATAACAATATATTAATAATAATTATGTAATATATGACATAATAATTCTAATGGGGATATATATGTTTATATATATATATATATATATGTACTTACATATATTTTATTCACTTACTTCCGTTCAATACGACATGAAAATGGAAACAATGTTTATGCGTACATACAGACTACCGTCTCCATAAACGATGTTTTCCATTTTATATATATTTCTTTTAAAAATATTTATGTTCTAAATATATATGATATATAAATGATTTTTTATATTCTGGGAGTATTTAAATCATTAACTATGTGATACAATCAAGTGTGACAAGTTAAAACATGTACGATAAAGAAAGTGATTATTACCCGAAATGTTAATATAACGTGAAACTTATTATTAAATGTGAAGTATAAAGTCATAAATGAATAATGTATGATATCATAAATATTAATATGGTTCTGGTATAATTTAATAACATTATATGGTCTTCATACAGTAGGTTAAACATACCCTCGATTAAAGGAAAGAGCAAGGTAAGGAGTTTTCATATAACTCCTTATTTCAATGAGATTCATGCCATATTGCAACTATTACATTTTTTGTGGTGTATGTACTGACCATAATTGTATTCATTGTGTAATACACATTAATTTATGTGTATTTATATATTCATTGTATGATACTTCTTTCATGGGGTGAATGTTTCGTATGTCACCAAATTGGTAAGGGTTAATTTCACTACCTCATTATTATACGAGGTTTTATTACGTAAGTATCTACTGGGTCATATTTATTATCCATGTCCATGATTCATAAAAGAGTTTTAAAATGGATTATTTTTAAGTAAATTTTTACTAAAACATCATTTTAAATTTTTTAAATATTTATTCTTCTAAATCATTCTCATTAATGTCCATAATTTCAAAAGGTTTTTAAGGATTTATTTATATAGAGATGAATGTTTTAAAAATGTTAATTCATTTCAAAAGTTTCAAAGTGGTATGAGACACTTTGATTCAAAAATATCTTTAATTGCATTCCTTTATAAATTGTGTAACTTTTAAATTTTTTCATGAAAAATGGATATTTATCTCAAAGATTTTAACAAAACATTTTCTTCTATGTCAACACCCCTTGATGGATTTTAATCTTATTTGAAGTTGATTTATTATGATACAAAACTTCCGAATTTTATTGAAGGTTTTGTGATATGTTTGACTGTGGATGTGTTATTTTTACACCATTCAAGGCTTATGGATAATGTATAGACATTTTGTATGATAGTTTTAATATGAATCTTTATGTTATGTTTAAACTTTTTCATTTGAGGAATGCATTGGACTTAGTAAGGGATAGGTGGTGCCTATTATAGCTCCCTGATGCATCAGTAGGTCTCATGAGACAAACTATTGTCTTGGAATAGGGCCTTGACAAAAATCTTATTTGTAGTATTGGAACAAGGCCTTGACTATGTGGTTGTGATAGTCTGACATTATGCATTCCATAATTATGAAAGTGGCTATTGATATTTCATGTGATTATTTGACTAGTAGAGTATCCATGTGAGTATGTAAATATTTTTTTTGATTTATATTTTCTATATAATGATAAATTTTATGTTGAAAATGATTTTGTTGTAGTTTTATAAAATGCCTTATATATTTATTCTTGTTTATGAAAGGTTTAGTTATATTTATTACCCTTACTGAGCATTTGAGATCACCCATTTCTATGTTTTATTTTTCCAAGGATTCCAAGAAGTTTATTATGATTGATATAAAAGTCTAAGACAACAGGATAATGGAATTCCTAAAGGATTATTTATGTTGTTTTGAATGTTATAAAGTGTAATGTAACATTCATGTATGAAATCTATTTTTTAATACTGCTAAACTTATCTGTCCTTCAGGAATTAATTCCTTGTAATCATGCCAATATATTAAAATAATGCACCGACTCTGGGTAACTAGGGTTGGGGATTTACAGTAAGTCTACTAAAGAATGTTTTTTGAATGGGATATGTTATTGGAAATTATTACCAGTAATTTCACTGCTTCCATTCGGTATGAATAATTCAAATCGTTTTGAAATGGATTGCGTTCTAAACATGGGGTTATTCAAGGGATTATATTGAATTTAGTTTTCCTACATCTAAGGATGGATTCTTTGGTATCATCACAGTTTAATTATTAAACAATAAAAAAGATAGATTTCACCTCCTCCTATAACATGGGATTGGGATTTTAAATTTCATGGGAATTGATGTTTTCAAATAAAAAAATGTTCTCCTAAAGAATATTTTTCACAAAGAATCTATCAAGATAAAAATGGTTATATGCTGTCTTCATGGGAGATCTCATAATGTGAGTGATTACTGGTTGGATATTTCATTGCATCAAGAATATTGATTTGTAATGTTCTATCTCTGAGTTCCATTGTGAGTGTTCCTTCTTGGACATTGATGATGATCCATACAATTTTCTAGAAGGGTCTCCCAAGGATGATGGGACAGTGTCCTGGTGCTATTTCTTCTTCCACAGTAAGGTTGCAAAATCATAAAAGAATGATCAATCCTCTTACCACCATGTCTACATATTATATAACTCCAAATGGGAAAATAGTGGAAATATTTTCAAATTGGAAAACAACTCTAGTTGGTATTAGTTCTCAGTTATACAAGGATGAAAATATCGACAGAGGCATAACGTTTATTGAACATAATTGATCACATAGCTCATCAATAAAATATAAATACCCAATGTTAAATGGAATTGATAATGTCATTGGATCATGATTTTGTTGGTATTGTTGGTTTGATCATTGTTGAGATGCTTTTTCCTATGTTGGCTCTCTCATTTTCATCGAGCTTCCTTCTTTTTGTGTTTAGCTCCATTATAAATTATTCATACATAGGGATTTTTTGAATTGAATCATGTAGTGGGATGTTGGTCTCAACATTCTATAAGGCTTCTTAAATTTCCCACAGAAGTTACTCTTCTTTGACTATCTTCAAATTAACTATTGATGACAATAATGGGTCATGCATATCGCTTTTCTCCTATTCTTGTTTTTTTAGTGGTTTTTTTTTGTCTTCTCTATCGTAAACCTATTAATTTCTCCATTATTGTTTTATTATCTATTTTGAATGATGGATTGAGCTTATGTTGGTTTCTTAGAATCATGATACTCATTTTTTTAGGTATTGTGAGATTTTTTCTACTTCTTTTTATTAACATGATGTCATTCTCATTTTGGTTTGGGATTTCCTAAGCATGCTTTTTTCTTGATTATTTGTGATAATTCCCATAAGACAACCATATTGATCAGTTATAATATCAATATTATCATCCAACCTGAAAATTTGGTACATATATGATTCTCTTCATTATTAGTTGAACTTGTGGAAGGTTTCTCATAAGTCATTCATTGGAATGGTTGTAGATAAAAGGCTTTTTGTTGCTAGAAGGTTTCTTTATAGTATTGTAGGAATATAGGGGGATTGGTTTTTCTATTGAAATGTTGGTCTATCATGGTTATATTTGAATCCATATCCAGGTAGGGATGTGGTTTATGTGGCTGATTTGGGTGAAATTTCCTTTACTAATAGGTTCTAACACAAAATTCAGTCACCTTGACTTTTGGACATTGATCATTGTAATGATAAGTAGAATAGCATAAACCACATACTTGATATGGGATATGTTTTTACTTTACTATTTTCCCATCATTTTGTATCATCAAACTATTTATTTCATATATTGTGGATTCATTTAAGGGTGAAGAAGAATAAAAAGTCCTTACCTCTTGGATGCCTCTTGTGATCATACCACTAGTTCCAAATTTCTATGAGTTTTCTGTAATGTTCTCAATGATGCCTTGGATATCAACATGTGACTTGTCATTCTGCGATCCACTAGATGATGCATCTAGAATATTTCGATCATTGTATTGAAATCCTTGGTATAAGAACAAAAGTAATTGGTCATCTTTCATTTCATGGTGCTGGAAGCTTGCACAAAGTTTCTTGAAATGTTCCCAATATTCATAGAGAGTCTCTCTAGTCAATTGATGTATGACATAAATCTCTTTTTTTTGTTTTTGTACTCTAGGATGTAGGAAATAATATATATAAGAATCATTGTTTCATATGTTCCCAATCTTTTATCTCCCATGGTTGGAGATTGTACAAGCATACTTTTTGATCTCCCTCAAGTTAGAAGGGGAATGCCCTCTATTTTACTTCCTCTTTTGCAACTCCATTGGGTTTGTATTATTAGTGGACATAGGTTATGTCTTGGATGTGTCGATTTGGGTCGTCACCTACAAGTCCATGAAATGTTTTTATCATAGGGGACATATTAATATGAAGTTAAAAATAATTTTCTATCATAGGGATAATGATTTTTTTATTTTTATTAGAAAATTGAGGTGCACAAAGATCACATAGTGTTTGGTTGGAATTTTTAGCCATTATTGTGGGTTTATAGTGATCACCAAAGGTATCTCTTGAATCTATGATGTGTACTTCCAAATACCCTATTTTAAATTTTTTCCCATTTAGGTTATTTTTTGTTCAATTTTGAGATCAAATTCAATTAAACTGTTATTTGAACTATGGGTTAGTTAATGATGTTTTTTAGTTTTTTTGAGGCATTTCCTCCCCATAAACGTTGCCAAATTAGATGCATTCCTTTCGTGGGAATGGAATAAAATTTTTAAATTACATTTTAATATTATAATGACTAAATGAAGGTATTCTATTTATGAATAGTTCCCACATTATATATTGTAAAATTTTATTTATTGAAAAAAAATTGTTTTTTAAGTGGTTTGGTTTTGAAAATGTGAGAAAAGAAACAAAATGATTAAATTAAAAAATTTATTCAGGATAAATTTTTAACTCAAGTGATTAAAAACTACGATATGAGATGGTTTATTAGGTCATGGTTTGTTTTCTAATTGTATTCTATCATTGATCCAGTTTATTCAATCATTTTCTGTTAATTATATTTATGTGTTATTTCATGGATGTGTCTTCAAACTCCCTTGGTAAAATGATGATGCTGAGAGAACAGAAGACCCAAATATATGTTTAGTATACATTTATTCATTGTGTGGGAGAGTTATATTTAATAACCTCAAATAAATTTATCATTTCCTGATCCGGTCTCATATTTAAAAAAAATAATATGGACTTCCATTACCCCCACCCTCACATACTAATGATTAATGAGTACTTCACCACTAGGTTCTGGTATATTCGATCATATTTAAACCATAACTATAATTTGGATATAATTATCATTGACTAAAGAATAAATAAATAATGTAATCAAAAACCAAAAAAGATTTCACTGGATTATATAGTCTGCTAAAATGAATTTGAAACAACATTGATAAAAGAGAACGTGGTTTTATTCGAGAAAATGAAAAAACAAAAGCATAACAATAATTTAAAACCTACAATTACATAATCACTAAAATATTTACTAATCCATTTTAAGGGTATTTAATAAAAAATGGGAAGAACAATTAATTACAAAACTAAGAAAAAAAAAAGGGAAAAGAAAGAACATAAATTTTCTCTTTTAGAATCTCTCCACTAGATCTTCTCTTTGTTTTCACCCACCAGATAGAATAATCAATCTAAGTACCCATATTATAAGATGTACCAAATATATTTATCTATATAAAATTGAATTTTAAAATAATATGGACCCATTTCAAATAATTTTTTGTCTTTTTAATGGAACTGACTTTTTCTAGCCTCCGAACACTATTCCACCAACACTACATTGAACGGTTCAATGGTGGAATTAGTGGAATAAATTATACATAAAATTTATGTTGTATCCTTCCATATATTAATATTTCAACCCCAATAAAAATCATCCCATTTTTATTTAGTTATTATGAGATATTCCCCATTTAATGAGGTAGGGTCTATTCTTCCAACTAGAATAATTCTTCGACATAGTCGATTTGTTTGGGCATGTGGGACTTCGAATGAGCTCTAGTTATAGAAGAATAATTTGTAGCCCCCAAATACATTAATCCTATAGAAAATTATTACCTATACATGGATAAAAAAAGTTTATGTTATTTTCAAAAAAGAGAAGAAAGAGAAAACTACTAAATGACATTATTTAACAAATTTTCAAATTTAAGAAAAAACTCTACCAAAAATCAAAAAATTATTAAAATCAGATAAAATTGATTAACTCATTGGGATTAAATAAATAAAAAAATAATATAGATATTATAATATTATCCTTATCAAATGACCACAGTGGTACATAGTGTGCAACTTGCATGTACACTCTGTGTAGTCTGGCATGCATATATATCGAAGCCCCAGGTGTTTAACCTAGGTTCAAAATAAATAATATACCTGGAGTATAGCTCAATAATACAAAGAATTTATTCTATCAATTAATAATAGAATTAAATTATATTATATTTTCAATTTCACCATTAAATGTTTAATTTATTCAGTGATAATTTTTATGTTTGAAAATTTAAAAATGGTTTTAAAAAATAATAATTTATAATAATCAGTTCTATTATTAATTTTCCAAGATTTTCATTAATATGGGAATCTAAAAGTGAGTCTGGATGGTCATTAAGAAGAAATGGTATTAATTAATTTATTAATTAATTAATGTAACCACATTTCTATTCATAAAAAAGTGAATATAAATGAACTTTAATCAGTTTAATTTTGTGTATGTGATTAATGTATAAACATTCATGAGCTAGACCAGGACTAGGGTATCTATTTTATTTAATTTAGTTTTATTTGTTTCATGGTTTTGAAAATTTTATTATTAATCTAACTTCATGGCCTTGGTTTCGTACCTACCTCCATTATAATGTAGGATCTACCTGTCTATGGTAATTTATGAAATTTCTCTTTATCAAATCCATTAGTTCATGTCACATGCATGTGAATTACAAATAATTATATTCAATGATGATTCTTAAGGCTCCTAGAGGTTGTTCATAACAGAACCATAATGATTCCAACCAAAGTGTTACATTGTTAGACATGTAGACTGTTGTAACTCACGCCAAGAACAAAAATATGAGTTATTTCTGCACGTTCATAGTTTTATTTAATGTTATTTCATTAAAATAATCAATGAAATATTATCATAAAACTTTCATTAAATTAATTATTTTTTCAATATTTTATATATTTAATTTATTGATGTTTGACCATGATTACATAAATAAATGAATTAATTTTCAAATATGGATCTCAAATAAATTAATTATGTGTAAATATTTTATCAAATATGATTATTTAATTAATAAAAATCTTCATATTATTAAGAACACATGTAAAATATAAAATTAAATTAAAATTACACATAATTATTAAAATCCCTCAAAAAAGTATTTAGTGATGAAACATTCTATCATCGTAATTACGATCAACCCATAGTTTAAGTGTTGTTTCAGCCATCATCATAGGAACATTTTATTATTAGAAAGTATTAACTAGGATAGTGGCTTTTGTTAACTGAATTTGTATAAGGATTAATGTTCTTCATCATTCCAATACTAATTTTGAGGTAATTATTGATGAAATCATAGTATGGGTTTTAAGATTTGGGAGTCCACTCAATGAATCAAAAGGATTCAAGCCAAAAATGGTAAGGCAAAATACCTAAATATTGTATTGTAATTTTCATGCCTCTTATTTATAATATGAAAAAAATAGAACTTTTTCCCAGGAATTTTTGACCAACTACACATTATAAATTAAATAGTGAGGGTTTTTAAGACTTGAAAAAATAGTGTAATACTGAATAATAATTAATATTATTATTTCTCACCTAACATGTAATCAAATAATGTATTAATCATCGGTTTTAATTATTGAAAATAATTGAATGAAAACCCCCAAAAAAATAGGGTGATCATTCATTAACTCGGGGTACGCCATACATATACAAATTATCAGATATAGTATTGTTTTTTAGGTGATGCATTATCACCAATAAGATTTTATTATGTGTTTGAATCCTCTATTCTTGTTCTACCACCATAAAATGTGAGCAACGGTGAAAAGGACTCCTAACATAGATATATTGAAAATACTTACTATATTTGAGGTATTATATTTTAATCTATGTATGAAGAGTTGATGATGAAATATTAATACATGGATTCATACACCATAGTATCTCATATCTATATACATAAGTCTTAAAATAAATAAGAATGTCAATTCACTATATCGTAGTAAAATTAAAGAAGGTGATCTAGATATTTGTCATGATTTCAAACTGTTGGAGTATATTGATCAGTTGCTGAAATTATAATTCTACATGGACATGAAATTATACATTAATTTTATTTTATTATTCTTACCCCCATGATTATCCATATTTTTTAATTCATGGAAAATAAATTGGATTAGTCACTCTTGAAGTTATCGTCAATATATCACCATGCCAATAAAAAATTGTGGAAATGTGTTTCTCCACCCCTTTTAGTGAAATGTTTGATAGAAAAATCTAAAGATCCCATGGTTATTATAAATCAAAAAGATCAATTTTTGAATCCTTAAATGTGACAAAATATTGAGAGATAGAATAATGAATATGTGATTATTTGCTTACAATGTGGGAAGAATGGACAATTGAAAATAAATTTTAAGGAATTGAAGGAGAAAGAAGTTTCAAAAACCTTATTGTTATTCATTACATTTATATTAACTATTCGTTAATTAATGACAATATTTTTACAACAAACATGTATTTTTTTATTATAATTAAGATTGAATATAAATATTTTTTTGTGAACTAAAAACAAGATGAGAACGTGTGATTACTATGTTAGCCAAGCGGTGCTCACTATTTCTCATTTCCAAATGGATTTCTTCATGTTTGTCACAATTCATACCAAAGAAATTACTTCATGTTTGGTTTTCCATAATAAGAGATTATTTCATTTTTAATTAAATTTTTTTCATGTGCATTAATAAGAAACAAATGATAGCAAAACTCTATAGTCACAAATATCATTTTCAATGAATGATGAATATAAAATATATGTATTTTACTTGATTAAGGAAAGATATTTATTTTTCAAATAAAACTAAATTTTTTTTACTTGTATATTAATTTTATATTATTTTCACTCAAGTTAGATATTATAATGGATATGATAAAAAATTCATATCATTTTATAGATTAAGAATCATTTTAAATAAAGGTATTTCACAATCCTTTTAGATATATTTCAACATGTATATGTGAACTATTATAATGCTAAAGGCAACTTCATATACATTATAACATTTCTAAATGAATTTTTAAAATAGATCATTAATGTAAATGAGTGAATTTGGAAAATATTGATGAATCATTGACTTATATTTTCAAATAATATCTTATATGTGTATTTATTGATAATTTATATGGATTAAAGGTTCTCTATAACTCAAACGTTCTTAAATACATAAATTTCATAATGGAAGTAAAAAAATATCAACACGATGTCTTATATATATTAAAAATAATCAGTTCTATCTTCCAATAGATATTTTTAAAAAAGAAGTGAAATAAGTAACCCTATGATAACTGTATCATTTCAAGGATATTTTATCAGTATTGATATGATAAAAATATATGAGGACATTATCTGATGTTTTTTGTGGAAAATAATTGGATAAAATATATCCTTCTCTACAAAAAACCTTAAAATGAGACATTTATTCTATGTTATTTATCCTATATCCACTATGGTTATTAACAATATTTCAATATCTACTGTATTTATATAATGGAAAAAAGTCTATTTGAATATACATGGAGAATTCCTAAAATATATAGGTTTTGGATCATGATAAACATTAGATGGAAAATTAATACATGACTCGACACATATTTATGGGAGTATTAATTCCAAAAATATATATTACATAGCAATAAAAAACAAAATATGTAGTTTATATTCTCAGCATTGTGTGATATATATATATACAGTATTTTTCAAAATAAATAATCATATAAGGATGTAGTAAATGGTAATATTTTAAGATTAAAAATTATGTAAAAATTCATTTACTAGACACCATGTATCAAGATTCAGGGACAACATATATAACAATTTTCTAAGAACTATTACTAATTGTGAGTATTCTAGAGAAACTGGGGATGGATGGTACAATATGGTAGTAATGGCCCAGGGTTTTGGGGTCCATTACTTGGTAAAAATCTGATGTTGGGTGTAAGACTAATGGTAGCCTTAGCCTACCGGTAGCAGGCCTACCGGTAGCTCGGTCTACCGGTAGTGGCAGCCTATAGGTAGTTGAGGCCTACCGGTAGCTCATCCTACTAGTAGCCACCACCTACCGGTAGCTCGGCCTACCGGTAAAGCGGTCTACTGGTAGCCATGGCCTACCAGTAACCGCAGCCTATCGGTAGCTTGGTCTATCGGTAGTCGCGACCTACTGGCAGCTTGGTCTACCGGTAGCCCCATCCTATCGGTAGCCACGGCCTACCGGTAGCTCGGTCTACTGGTAGATTTAGCCTTCCAGTAGCTGCGGCCTACCGGTATCTCAGTCTACTGGTAGCTATAGCATACCAGTAGCTCGGCCTACCGGTAGCCCATTCTACCGGTAGCCTTGGAAAACCGATATACCTAGCCTACTGGTGACCCCCACGGGTTTTTCCAGTAGCACCTTCTTATGAGAAAAATGTTTTTTTTAAACACTGTTTTAACCCCCCTTAAATCCCATTAATGGTATTTAAATTAAAATTTTGTTAATATAACCTCCTTAAATGAAAACCCATGGAATTTAGTCATGACTTTAACCGTGTTTTGAGTAGTCCTTAGTTAAGGGGGGGTGAGATTCTGTTTTAACCGCCCCGAAGGGCGAGGATCATTTAAGTTGCATGTGTGCGGTGGCCCAACCGCGTGGTCAACCCACGATCCTACTCCTTACATGGTTTGGAGTTTTCCTCCATATCTTATCCATCTGAGGGTGCTATATCTCCGCCCTTATAGCCTAAAGGATAATCTTCTCCCAACGTTTCTTTTTTCTCAATCACTCTACGCTCAGAATAACCTTCCACCTGGCGAGTCGTACCTCACCCCCATGAAGTTTTCCTTGGTCTCATTCTATGGATCTCCTTCTACCATGTTTCCAGTTTCCACGGGAGGACTTAAATGACGATCCTTGATCAATCAGGTAGGGTTTTCACCTTCGTCTCTCCTTTATGTGTATCTTATGGGGTGGGTACACTATTGCTTCTCTAGAAATGGATAAACCAAAATTTAATGAAGTTAATAAAAAGATTATAAGGATTGAAGGGGAGGGGTGTGATCGATGATGCTTCTCTGTTTTTCTCCTCTTTATGATTAATGATTTCTGAATTGTGCGGGCTTACACCTACTGCAAATCATGGATGATGGTGGTCTTTCTCTATGCACTAATAAACCCTTACCCCTTGTGATAATTAAATGGCTTGTATTTTGATTGTGAACCATTTTCTTGTGTAAAGAAAATTGGATAATTACTTATATTCGGATAAATAAGTTGGAAGCACCCGGATCAACACCTTCTCTATGACAACCCCGGTTTAAGCCCAGTGGAATTGAAATCATGGAGTGTGTTAAATCTTATAAATCTGAAAATACATGTTGAGTCTGCCTTATGTTGGTAGTATTGGTTTGGTTATTTCCTCCATCGGCTGAGTACAGGTGACCTTATGGTTTTCTTGGATAGGGACTTAGATCGCTGGGGTGATGTGGGTGTAGATGGGATCCTCTGTTTGTATCACGAATTGGGGTGGAATCCTCTTCTGTTGTGAAACATTATTTTTCATAGTTCTGGGAACTTGGGACTGTATCTCACATTGACCTGCGTTGGTTCCAATACTTGGAGGGGTCTCACTTGATGTGCTTTTACAAGAGAACCTCGTTTCAATGTTTAAATTTTTTTGGGTGTACACTTCCCTTGGCTTGTGCTTAGGCTTATTAGTTTCCTAAGTAGGTGCATGGACTTATTTAATCATTATTACTGAACATGAAAACAAGGATGGGACAAATGGGGATCTAGTTTGGTGTGAGTTGTGACTTGGGCATGGGTGATCTTCTCTTCTCTTATGAATGAATTTTAAGGATAGTGTTCTTTAGGCTGGCTGAAGAAAAACCTAGATTTGGATGAGTGCTTGTTACCTATACATATACCTGTAGTTTTTGTGTTTCTTATTCTCGCCCCACCCAAGTTGATCACTTAGTGGTAAACACCCCCATTTCATGGGGGAGGGTGTTTTTCCCAACACTTATATTAGTGGCTAGTTATTAGCTCATTTATGCTCCCTTTCCCGGATAGCCCAAGTATCCTCGGGCAGGATGTGATGGCCTGAAGTCCATTATTAACCAAAGAATCTTTAGGCGGGGTGGTTTTGGTGGTGGGCCCAGGTGTTTACGGGAATGTGGGTTCCCATGTATCTTTGTAATGAGGTCGAGGTGTCTTCGGGTATGTCAGAAGTTCTTCTAGCCCAGGTGTCTTCGGGAAGGATAGTTGTTATGGCCCAGGTGTGTGCGGGAGGGGTTTGGCCGGGGGACTGTGATGATAATGGAAGGATTGGTCCGATACATAGGATGTCTTCAATAACTAGTGGGAAAGTGGATAGGGGTACCAAAACATCGATGTGCTATTACTATACATTACTTGACTTGCGTTATTTGGGGAGTGTGCCTTGGTGAGGCTTGGGTGGTTAGTTCCCTTGCTAGGTGCTTGGTTATCTTTTTTCTCATAGGGCATTAGTATGCCTCCCCACATGTGCACAAGTGTGTTTTGTTTTTCCCTACTGAGTATACTTGTATGCTAATCCTATGTATATAAAACTGTTTTCAGGTTTCCATGAGGACTTCGAGCATCGTGCTGGGCCGTACTAGCTCAGGGCTTATGACAGATCATTGTAGTTTTTGTTGTTCTTTCTTTTTGTAATTTTCTGTGTAGTCTCCTTATACATTATGTATTTTACTATTGTAACATGCATTGGTAATGGGTCTTGGATTTACTTTTACTTTCAGTTTTGGTGTTTTGGGACTCACTATCTTATATCCCGATCCTATTAAAAGAAAAAGGGAAATGCCTTCCATTTAGTGATTGATTTCATGCCCTTGGTGCTAGTCGCCACTCCAGGACCTATTGAAGGCAGGTTTTTGGGGTCATTATCTCTCCTTCAACTTAAATAACGAAGGGCTTCCAATCTGCTGACCCTTCCCTCATTTTGGTGAAGGTGGGTCGTGACAGAATGGTATCAAAGGTGATGGTTGTGAGATAGGATGTAGTTGAGTTATGTACAGTGAGGATTGCATGCGATGGTAGGGAAATAGTGTTGGGTGACCTTTGTGTGTGAATTAGTCTAGGGAATACCAGCTTGGACATGGGATTTTAGGGCCCCCTGTGATCCGATGCAAGGACTCTGGGCCTAACGAATGACCAGGTGAGGCCACACTGATTTCAGGGTAGAGACCTTGGGAAAGGTATATGAATCATAATTACTTGTGTTCTCATGTTTCTGGGGTGTTTTGGGAATTTGAAATATATAAGGTTTTAGGATGTTTTCAGAACAATATTCTGCACTACTTGGGCTTATGAATTATTTGTTTACCTTGCATCTATGGAACCCGGGAGACGACCATGAGTTGTACGGGCGATCGAGGCCCATGATGTTGACATGGCCGATCAGAAGAGGGTTGATCGAGAGGAGGAGGACGACCAGTGGTAGAAGAATCTTCGAGCCTTCCAGTGACAGACCCTCGAGAAGAATGAGGGCAGCACCTCTGACATGAAGACGGAGGGCTGGCTAGAGGAGCTGGTGATAGCCTTCGGCCTGATCTGGGCTCCGACCGAGTACCGGGTTCCTCTGGTCGTCAGCCAGATGCGGGGAGCAGTGAATCAGTGGTGGGAAATCTACCTGGGGGAGAGGATAGAGGCATAGATGGCATGGTCTGATTTTGAGAAGGCGTTCCGGGCGGATTTCCTCTCTTCTACGATGAAGGTGGAGAAGAGGCAGGAGCTACTCTCCCTCCAGCAGGGGAGTATGTCAGTAAGATTTGGTAAAATGGGGAATTTAATTTTTCAGATGATGTATTATTTAAGATATGAACATGTATGGGAGTAGGTAATATTTGGTAAAATGGGGATGTTAACCCATAGTTATATTCCTAACTATTGATATATTATAATGAATTGTGGTTGTCGCTTATTGATTAGCTTTCCTACCCAACCACTCTAAAGAAAATAATATCTTCAATATTTCATTATTGATGAAGTAAATAATGAATTTGACTCATGCTTTCACATATGAGGTAATAGAGATGGATCATGACTTGTCTTATAATGAGGAGTATATCCAAATACTTGAAATGAGAGAGAAATTGTTGTGGAATTAGGAAACACATTTGGTGAATGTCCATTAGGGAAATCAAAAATTAAAGGAGGAAGCTTGAGAGCCTAATGAAGTTATAAAGATTGTGTATAAACATTAATACAATAGAATATATATTCCCCTCATTCATATATTTAATTATCTATAAAGAGTGAAAATAACACCTAAGACTCTATTAGAGTGAGTAAATTCCCTTCATGAACTATTACACATATTTTCCCCAAAAAGGGAATGTATTGAAGTCCTTATCTAAAAGATGATTTTAATAATTTTAAATATTCAAAAATAGTTCTCTTTTTGAATTCATTATATATATTTTATTTTAGTATGACATTTTATCTTTTTTTTTAATGCTCACTCTTTAGACAAAAATTACAGTTTTCCCAAAAAATATAATTTTATGACATTACCATTATATAAGAATAACCGAAAATTTTAGAAATCATATTAAGAAATCATATTTGAATTTATCGGAAAAATATTAAAATTTTAAAATATTCCTTGTACATTAAAAACATATTGAAACCATTTTTAGAAATATTTCAAATGTAACTTTACTAAAAAATTATTTTTCAGTATTTTCATTAAATAAAGTGACTCCTAATGAGATTCTATTTTAGTTTTTCTATAAGAAACACATAATGTTTATTAATTTTTTAAAAAATAAATTTAGTTCATTAATATTAGTATCAAAAATAATTTTACATTTTATTTAAAATTAAATCTTAAAATCTTATTTCTCAAAAAATTGTTTTTATATGATTAAGTATATTAATTTTAAAATTATCTTTTCAAAAATTTATGAATTTTATTCGAACAATGAATTATAAATATGAAATTTTAAGTATCAAACTATGTTAAATGGTCAGAAATAATTTTTGTATGTAAAATTAAATTCTAATATTAGAAATTAATCATCAATGATAATGTAAATGGGGTAAATTTAGTTTTACCTAGTGAAAACACCTAAAATCATTTAAAACATGCATAGAATAAAGTGGATATGATTATTCAAGACCAATAAATAATTCACCTACATGTTTTAAATTTTTTAACATTTACCATTGAATGGTTCCATAAAAGTATTGAAAAATGAAAAGGTGTTCCCAAAACTACCCTTCCTTTCACTTATAAAAGTGGAACATGTTAACCACTTCATGACACACCTACCATTAGAATTTATCCTTGAAACCCTTCCATTTTTATCACCATATAACCATATCAAAAAAACATATTCACTTAGTGATTCATTATTATACTAATTTATTCAAATTCAAGGATACATCCATAAAAATTCAAGTCTCCAAAATGAGTATTATCAACTACATCGCTTTATTATTAATAATATTCATTGATTTTAACTATAGAAAAAATATCATAATGATAATATTATTATTTATATACATTAATTTAAATATATTATAGTTATTATAGTTATATATTTTATACCCCAACCACTAAAATATAAAAACATTGTTTCAGCATTGTTCAGTCTTCCACCTCTATAAAACAACCTGTTTCATTTTATTTCAACACCATAAAGGTTCTATATAAGGATGGTATTATTGGAAAAATATTTTTTTTAAGATTTCATTAAGGTTGTAGTCTGAAAATATTAAAAAAAAATTAATGATATGACCAAAAAACCATTATTATTATTTTAACCGTTTATAACAAGCATACTAGGAGAATAATATTTTATTCAAATTTATTAATGTTTTCAATTCTATTAATTATTATCATAAATCCTTATAATTATGATATATTACACTAATAAACACTAAATAAGATCATTTTACTCAATTGATAATGATATTTCACAAAAACCATCCAATAATCATTTATCAAATCATGTTATTTTCATGTTTCTGCTGATTTGACTATGTAAATGAGAAATACAATACATTTATTTCCAGGATGAAAATGAAAAAAAAATTACTAGTATAATTTTATATAAATGATTATATTATTATTTTTTGGTTCTAGAGATTTTATATCAATCTATAATTCATCATTTAATGAAACACCCTCCATTCATAAAAAGTTTCCAAAACATGTTTATTATAAACATTATCTAGAATGATAAGGTCTAAAACAAGCATGAAAGGATCTAGAAAGTTAAAAAATTATTATAAATCATCACTAAATTTATTATTATTTGGATACTAAAAGTATGCATTAGAAGAATAATTCTTATGAACGTTGCTATTATGAAACTCATTCAAAAGATCAAAACTATAAATATCAATGTGAAAATTCAGAATAATTCATATAGGGAAAGAATATTTTTGAATCCTACAGAATCCAAATCTATTTTATTTAGTTCATTAATTATGTTATTAATATATCCATTCTTATATTACAATATTTCTAATTACATTTTTATAATTCAGGAAAATAGTTAAGGGTTTTTAGGTATCAAATTCCTCTCCTTAATACTTGTTTTTGTAATATGCACCAAATTTACTATATGTTGTGTATATAATTCATATTTTTGATTCTATATCATGAATTTTTTAATTAATTGTATTTTGAGATCAATTTTAATACCCTTATTTAAGGATGATATGATTTAATTACTACCCAATCCAAATGAAGGGTTTTCGTTCCTATTTTTCATTATGTGAGACTCATGTTATAGTCACCACAAAATTATTATCCCTACAAAATAAACTTCCATGGAAGTATTGTTTCATTTTACTCACCATATTTACATTATTTCAAAGTCTAAATTAGTATCACCCAATAATAATATTTTTATTTAATAGTTACCTTTTCGCTAGTGGAAAATTGTCCAATGTTTTGTAAAATTGAATGTGTGTGAAATTTTCTATAAAAACATCCTTATCTAGATAATTGAAAAAGGATGTGGTTATAGAAAAAAATCATCTATGTAAAGCCACTCTGAAGGGGTTTATTGATAATTGAATCAATCATCATGTTTTTTCATGATGAGTGGGCCGAATGTTTCACACCTGGGGAGACACTCTCAGTTGATATACTCTGGAATATTCACCCAATCATTATGAACCACAATAAAGGATTAGTACTTCCATTTCCTTAGTCTCTTAATGTTTCATTATTTTGAATCCAATTACTCTCTTCCTTGTATAACATTCCAAGTTTGATATAAAATATCTTGTATATTTCATTTATAAGGTTTCTTCATATCCCTTTTATGATACCTTGTGGTTTTTTTATTATGGGATTTTCTCCTAAATATTAACATTATTATATTAAATGGGGAATCATTTAATATATGTCTCTCTCTTGTAAGGATAGACATGTTTTTTATAGAAATTTGTTCCTAGGTAAATGTTATGAATGTTTTGGATAAATTTAATGTTCATGGTATTTAAGTTAATCAATCAAGGGGTCAGACTTAGCATTACATAGCCCCTGGAAGCATCCACAGTTCTCTTGAGAAAAAAAGATTGGGTTTTTGGTGTATGTGTCTTCCCATGGTAGAATAATCACTCAAATGCAATATTGAATAAAAGTAAATTGTTTTTTAATACGTCCATGAAAACACGTTTTTGATGTCCAACTGTATGATTTCCAGATGTATATGTCCAATGATTATTGTTATTCATGTTTTAAATTATTTTCATTGATATAGAAAGACATTAGTTTTAGTGGATTATGGCTTCTGGTTCTTCCTTTATTCATTCCATATAAATTTTTCCATGTATATGTTATCTATTATTTCATTTTATGTTACTCCCTACTACGTATCTATGTTTAGCCTTTTTTCTTTTCTTTTCCCATGTAAATCTAGAGGAGGACTGTGTAATTTTCTGGGATATGGTGTAAGGTATAATCCAATTCTCACGATATGTTCATGTTGTATCTAATATATTTATGTATAATATAAACTGTTATTTGATCTTACAAATCTACTAAACTATTTGGGTATCTATAGTACAGGATGTTAAAGCTGAATATATTTTTAGCTAGAGGTACTGATGAATTATAGTTAGTATTTTATTAGTTTTTATAGTAAATTAATATATATTTTTAAAATATTAATTTATATTTATATGGTTTATGGTAAAATATGAGGTATAAGATTCCCACATGGGTTTGATTTAGGTCAATATAGAATGTGGTGATGGTCAAGGGTCATGCAAGTCATATTTGTAAGTGGCACCTTTGATAGAGATGATAGTAAGAGGACTTCATAAAGGCAAAGTGTTCAGTATTGGTTCATGATTGGCCAAAAATAGTTATTATAGCACTATATAGATGGAATAATATGGTCCAGATGCATTATGTGTAGTATCTTTATAGTTTAATGTTTCTTCATTATTGAATGGGAATAGGCTAGGAGCTCTGGATAAGCTGGTACAGAGACTGGGGATAGAGAGGGAAGAGAATAAATAGATTTAGGAATAGTAGTATTGATATAAATATTAGTGATATGAGTAAATAATTAATTTTATGTGCTGACATGTATGTTATTTATGGATTGAGTTTACCCCTATTAATAGAGATGACACCCCACCTCCTCAGTGACACAATTATTATATTTATTTTATAATTTTAAAGTTCCAATTTTATAATGTAGTCATATTTTTAAATAAATTATCAATTTATTTTAATTACATTATTGTTATTTGTGGTTTTTGGTTTCAAATTAGAAAATTATACATAATTAATTATTTAAATGCATTTATTATTTCATCATAGAAAAATTTGTAGTGATGTATTTTTTTATTTAATAATAAATCAATTGAAAATATCTTTTTTTAGAATATTTAAAATGGTTACATCATATATTCTACAATATGTTATATTTAATTCCATAATAAATTATTTTTAAGGGAAGGAAATCATAAATAAATATTTTTATAGAATTTCACCACAAATAATTGATAACAAGATACCAATAAATTAAGTGGTTTATCATAGTGGGAAATTCAGTTTGCCAACTGGTGATGCCACAACCCATGTGTCTAGACTAATGATGAAACATGATTGGTTAATAGAAAAATATAAATACATATTGGTGGTTCTCCATGGGAATCTCAAAACACCGATGAGAATGGGGAAGATTATCACTAGAATTCTTAAAGAATTAATATTTATGAAGATTCTATATCAAAATTAACATAACAGTTATTAGTTATGTAATTAAGATATATAGTTATATGATATAGTAGGTTAATATAATTTCATGGAATTAAAAACAACAGTGAAGTGCTTTTGCATCTTAAATTCTTCTAATTCGACAGGTTTTTTACTATGCACCTAATTTCTATTATGTACTTAATATAATTCCAAATTGATATTTTATATCATTAAATTATTTTATTAATTGTATTTTAAGATCATATTAATACTTTTCCAATTTATTATGATTTAAATTCTACTCAATCCATAATTTGATGTTTTTATATTAATTTTAATTCTTTTGGTCTGAATTTTTAATCACCGCCTCTTTTGTTCAATGTCGTGCACACATTGTCATGGAATAATTTTCAATGTTACAAATGAAATTTATTGGGTTTTCAAAGTCTATATTATTTTAAATATCCCATTTTCTTTTGATTTTGGAGTAATTATTTCCATGGTCGAAAAATCATCTTGTGTTTTATCAAATTAAAAATGTGTATAATTTCCTAAAAAATACATCCATGTATCGATATTGTACCACAAATGTAGCTATGATATAGATTCGTGTAGGGGTAATCACCCCAAATAGGGTTATCTGATAATTGACGCAATCATCACACTAATGCATGATGATTTGTTCTATGACTGCAAACATGGAGTTAAATTCCTAGGGGATAAGATTTTGATTATTTCCTAATTAATAAAAGGATAATGACTGAGTAATCTTCTTACCATTTACTTGGACTCCTACCAATTAAATATACTAATCCAATTAGTTTCTTCCAAAAATATCCCAGCACATTTTAAGTACTTTATCCACTATATTTCCTTTATAAGGGAAATTCATGTTACATTGATGATACCATATCACATCCCAAATTCTTATAGGATATACTCCTAGAATTAAATATTTTTATATTGAATGGTGAAGTATTTTATATCCATGATTCTCATTATATGGATAACCATGTTTTGTTCATTATGTAGATTCTCAAGTAATGGTATAAATTCCCTAGATAAATCTTATGGTGAATTCATTTTACATAATCAAGAGAGTAATGGGGCATGAAATTATAAAACACATTGATGCATCAATAGGCCTAATGAGACAAAATGTTTTCATTTTGGTGTATACCAGTCCCAATAACAGCATAATTACATGATTATAGACTCAATGATATGTAATTTTTATGGAACATGTCCATGATAAAACGTTTTTATATCCACCATTATGCATCCATTAGTATTAGATTAATGATAATTATTATCCATGATTAATTTTAATTTAATCGATATATAATTCCATAATTTTCAATTGATTATGACTCCATGTTGTTCATTTATTATTTACAAATTACTTATTATACATTTACATTATGTAAGATTCCATAGTATACTACTCCATACTAATCATCTGAGATCACCCATATTTTTTCCCATTCCCCAATAAATCGTTAGGTGGACGATGTGTAATTTTAATGTATATTATAGGAGGGGTAATCATGTTCTCACAAAATGTTAATGGTGTAAATATTTTATCACCTCTTTGAAGTTCTTTTCTTCTTCGACTTCAACTTAGTTTGTTTTTTCCATTATAAAATAATAACTCCAATATCTTTTATATACGTTAATGTTATTATAAAAATTTTACAACCGTCTTCATTATTATATACATCATATGAATGACAAAGTCATCATACGTGTGTACGTATAGCTTACTGTCTCCACATCTTGGGGTAGTTTGTTATTAAAACACTTCATTTTTTGGATTGGAAAATAATGAGTATAAATATTATAAATAATAAATATAACATGTTAATGATTCTATATATATTATATACCATCCAATTAAAAACAATTTCACCATCAATATAATGATATTGTCACTCGTTTGTACGTACGGATTACTGTATCCATCAGCCCGATGAGATTCATTCCCCATCATAATAATTAGAGAATAATTTTCACTTTAAAATTAAAAAAATGTTTATAAAATTAATATAAATCTATATATGAATAAAATGAAACCTTTCCATAACAAAAATGACTTGTGTATCAAATCATATAAAGGAAAATGAATCAGTTAACACCCAAAACGATGATACTACTAAAATATTTTTAACAAAGAAATATTATAAGATCAGATTTGATGTCATATTTATGAACATGATTTTTGTATAATTTAATAACAATTTTTTAACTAATATAAAATAGGTTAACATACCATCGAATAAGGAAAAGTAAATGGTAAGGGTAAATTTCAAAATTTCATTATTATCCTAGGTTGTTTTTACGTAAGTATCTACAGGGACTTCTTTATCATCCACATCCATTTTTCTTAAAAATTTATTTCAAAACATTTTAAATATTTACTAGAATACGGGTTAAAGTCATGTATACCCTTTTTTGCCTTTTTATAAAATGTTTTTACAGGAATCTTTTTTTCATTTTCCAAACAAGGTACTTTATGACATTTTCAATGAAATTAAGGTAAGAATGTATTTTTTAACATATACGGAGGGTGTGGCTATTTTAATGTTGTTATATCATCATCGAATCTTCCCATGAAAGCTATAAAAATACTTTCAATATAAATGTTTTTTTATAATTATGTGACTTTTAAATGAGTTCAAAATAGAAAGATGTATTTATTTCAAATAGTTTCCATTTTATCTTTGTCAATATCCTTTGATGGATTTTAAACTTGTTTGAAGTTGATTTATTATGATAAAAATCTTCCATATTGTATTGATGGTTTTGTGATATGTTTGAAAATGGATGTGTTATTTTTAGACCACTCATGGATTTTGGATAAAGTATTGACATTTCCTATTCTAGTTTTAATATGACTATTTATGTTATGTTTCAAACTTTTCATGTGAGGAAAGCATTGGACTTAGTAAGTGACGGGTGGAGCCCGATATATCTCCTCGATGCATCGGTAGGTATTATGAGACAAACAAGTGTCTTTCCACAAGGCCATGACAAAATATTATTTGTAGTCTTGGCATAAGTCCTTGACTATGTGGTTATGAAATCTTCCATTATGCATTCCATCATTATGAAACTTGATATTGATATTTCATGTGACTATTATACTAGAAAAATATCCCTGTGAATAAGTAAATGGAATTATTTGATTTATATTTTCCATATAATGCATAATTTTATGTTTAAAAGGATTATTTTTTGGTCTTATAAATTTCCTTACATGTATATGATTATTTTTGAAATTTTTCTCTATATTTTTATCCTTACTGGGAATCTGAGCTTGCCCCTTTCAATGTTTTATTTTTCCCAGGATGTGAAAAAGTATTTTATAGTTGACCTTCAAGGATATTCTAAGTGAAATAAGTGTGTTAAAAGGGGAAAAATGTTTATGTTGTTTTTATCTCATGATGTAATGTAAAACATATGTATGTATCTAGTACATCCAGGGATACTAAACTAATTGATCATTCCGAACATGATTCCCTGTATCATGCCAATGTTATGTAATAATTCACTGAATCTGGGTAATGAGGTGGATGAGTTATAATGTGTACCAGAATTATCATATTACTATAAATGTTTTTTTTCAGTATTTCTCCTGGTTCTCCAACTCATTAACTATGTTAACAAATAAATCAATTAAATTCACATTATTAAGCGAATTTAAAGAATAAATTTATGATATGAAGAGTATTATGGTTAATGAAATATTATAATCACTATCATCCATTACGGAAGGGTGTGTAATTTATTCTACCACATCAAATATATGACTGGGTTATATCTTTGTACAGAATATGTTTTTGATTTCCCAAGAATCATTGAAATTGAAAATCCATGAAAACAATTATACAACTCATGGACTTGATAAATAAATTGTAATTTTTTATTTAAAAATAACATTACTCTGACTATATAGTGATTGAAGTTAGATATATATGAACCATAATATTTCTAAATATATCTTCTCTTATAATTATCCATACATGAGGTAAAAATTATCTTTAAAACAACTCAAGGGGTATGATTTTTCAATACACCACAGCCCTAGGAAGTTAAAAAGGTAGAAGGTGTATTGAGTAGGTGGGACCATGGATTTTTGACCATGAAGTTGATTAACATGGATATCAATCCATGATGTTGATTAATAAGGATATCATACACCCAAATCTAGTAAATCTAAATGTTTTTATTTCTATATAAGGTGAACCATCATTATATTTCCTTGAAATTATTAAACCATACTTACGAGAAAGAATCGATAGGTCCCAGTTGGATGATGATAAATTATAAAGAATGGTGAAAGGATTGAGTGATAATAAATTGATGGGGTTGATCAAAAATTATGTAATTTTAATGTTTGATTAGAGGATATGTATTCCCTCAATACTAGAATTTAATACGGAATTGATATATGAAATACATAGCTATAATTTCTTTATACACCCATGTAGAAAATAAGATGTATAGGGATTTAAAAAACTTTTTTTGTGGGATTTTAGGATTTGAGAAATTAAATCTTATGTGTAAAGATTATTATTTTTCTTATAGTTAAAGGCTCAAAGTAAATGTCTTAAGGGAGTCATGCAACCTCTTCCTGTACCAATATAGAAGTGGTAGAATGTTAGAATGGAATTTTTCATTGGAATACCAAAGACATCAAATATGAAAGATGTAATATGATAAATAATTGTTCTTTTGAATAAGACTAATTATTTATTAGTTATAATATAAGTTCTACCCCAAGATCACCTTTTCTATCTATATATTAATGAAATTATAAGGCTTCTTGAGGTACGACTATTAATTGTATATAAACAAGACCCTCAGTTGACATAAAAATGTTTGTATATCATTCAATGGATATTAACAGTTTGATATGCATAAAAACCACCTATCATCCAAAAACTAATGGAAAAATAAAATAATTATCCAAAAATAGGGTGATATGTCGAGATCATAGTCTCTTGACGTCCTATGTACATGGGTTCAGTATATAACTTAGGTGGAGTTTTCATAAAATAATATCTCCCATACTTGTTTCTTTATGGAACCTCATTTAAAATTGGGTTGGAAGAGGTGTTGTAAATCAACCTTTTTGGATGTAGTTAGGGGAAAATATAGTATTCATGTAACTTGTGAAGGATAGAACTATTCAAGTATGAACTGATCTGGTTATCGCTAATGTATTGCATATTAGAGAAAATAGTTGTGTTGATAATCAAAGTAAAGGCATTGAATTTTATTTTGAGGATCAAGTATTCTTTATTTCTTCAACATGGAATGGAGTTTTATTATTTGGTAAAAAAGGAAAGTAACTCCCTAGAGATATTAGAATATTTTGAAATATTTGAAAGAATTGGGAATATAACTTACCAAATACATTTTCCTCCTAACCATTCAAAAGTAAACATTTAATTCCATATTTTTTATTGTTGAAATACATGATGAATCATACTTATTTTTTCACATATGATGTAATTGAGGTGGATCTGGTCTTTTCTAACAATGAGGATCCTATCTCGATTCATAAAATGAGAGATAAATTATTTTGGAATTGGAAAAATCAATTGGTGAAAGCCTATTAGAGAAATCCTAAATCGGAAGAGGAAGCATGAGAGGACGATGAAGTTATAAAGAATGTGTAAAAACATTTATTCAATATATGATATATTACCCACATTTAAGGATGATTTTATTATATGTTTTGAGAATGTAACACCCAATACTCAAATGAAGAAATTAAATGCCCTATCATTAACTATTGCTAATACTACCCCTTTAAAGATCCTTTATTGAATCCATCATCTAAAGGATAAATTTTATAATTTGAAATATTAAAAACATATTCCATTTTTGAATAAAATATTTAGAAATTATTTTTGTTCGACTTTTTTATCTTTTTATAAAAAAAATCCCTTTTATTCTAAAAATATAGTTTTCACAAAGCATGTAATTTTTTTGACATTACGATTATATAAGGATTTCGAAAAAAATGGAAACAATTTTACAAAATAATATTTTAATTTTATGAATTATATTATACATACTACAAAATTAAGTGAAATTAAAAAAATATACTAAAAATATTTTTAGAATAAATTTAAATGTTGCTTTAGTGTGAATTTGATTTCAATCATTTTATTGAATGATGTGTTTCCCAGTGAGATTCTATTTGGGATTTACATTAAGCCCTTATAAACTTTATTTATTTTTTATAAATAAATATAGTTCAATAAAACTTTTATCCAAACTTATCCAAAATATTATATAATATTAATGCATATAATGTTATGTCTTTAAAAACAATTTGTATTGGATCAAGCGTACTTATTTTAAAATTATATTTTCAAAAATTAAATAATTTTATCTTAAAAATGAATTAAATATATGGAATTTTAAGTATCAAATTAGGTAAAATTTTCAATCTTAATATTTTTTCATAAAATTAATTTCTATAATTAGATATTAATTATCAATGTGAATGTAAATGGGCTAAATCGGGATTCACCTTTTGTAAAATCGTGATAACATTTATAAAAATGGAATCAATATAATGTTTTTTATTATTCTATACCAATGCATAATTCACCTAAAATTTATTCATTTTTTATCTATTTACCCTTGAATGGTTTCATAGTATTTTTTGACAAATGATAATGTGTTCCCAAAACTACCCTTCCACTCAATTATAAAAGTGGATCATTTTATCCACTTGAAGACACACATACCATTTAAATATATACTTGATATGATAAATTTTTCTCTCCCTAGAACCCTGTAATAATTTAAATAATCCCACATTGAGTCGTTGTTTTCAAAATCTATTAAAATTCAAGGATACATTCAATGAAAATTCACGTCTCTGACGTGAGTAGTATCAACTACATAGTTCTTCTTAATTATATACATTAAATATATTATGGAAAATAATTATAATTATAAAATTAACATTTAAATACATTAATGATACTATATTATGGTTGTTATTATTATATATTCTTATACCCCATCCATTAAAAAAATATAAATTTATTGAGCATTGTATGATCTACCACCTCCATGACGCTACATGATTCATATTCATTCAACACCATAAATGTTTGGATATAATGATGGTATTTGAGGTTAAATATTGTTTTAATGATATAATTATGGTTATTTATTGAATAAATTAAGAACCTATAAATAATTTGACCAACAAATAATAATTCATATTTTAATCTTTTAATACCATTATTAAGAGGATAATATTTTATTCAAATTTTCTAGTGTTATCTTATAAAGTAATTATTCTTGTAAATCCTTATAATTATGATATATCACACTACTAAAAAATAAAAAATATCTTTATACTCTTTTGATGACAATATTTCCGTAATTCTATCCCATAATAATTTTACTAATCAGGGTATTTTCAGGTTTGGGTCGATTTAACCACTAACATGAAAAATACTATACATTTATGTCATAGATAACAATGGGAACATATTTCAAGTATAATATGAAATAAATTTTTAAATAATTACCTTTTTCTAGAGAAATTATATCAATATCTAATTCATCAATTTAGGAAACACCCTTCGTTCGTCCATAAATTCCAAAACATGATTGGTATAGACTTTATCTTCTCTGATAATGTCTAAAACAATCATGAAATGAATTAGAAATATAATAAATTATTATAAATAATCCATAATATTAGAATTACTGACATAGTAATAATAAAAATTAAATCTATGATTCATATTAACACCACTAATATGAATCTCTTACAAGTGATTAAAATTATAAACATTGATTTGGAAATTTCGAACAATTCATTTAGAGAATCAGTATTTATGAAAAGTGTAATAGAAAATTGATATTTTAAATTTTATTAATTAATATTTTAATATATCCATTCTTTGGATACCTTATTTTAAATTATATTTTTAGAATTTAGGATAGTAGTTATTGGTTTTTATGTCTCAAATCCCTCTCCCCCAGACATGTTTTGTAATATACACATAATTTCTTTTAGGTGGTGTATATACCCCCCATTTTAGATTCTAAATAATTAATTATTTTTAATACATGTATTCAAAGATCTATGTTGTTTCCTTTTTTTATGAGTCTGTGATTTAATTTCTGCAAAATATATAAGAGGGGTTTCCCGTATTATTTTTTATTCTTTGAGACTCATGTTGTAATAAAAACCAATTTATATTTGTTGCGAATACACTTCTATAAATGAAATTTTCCATGTTCCACATCATATATAATAGATTTAAATGTCTATACTATAATCCCCTTCTAATATTATTTTGATTCAAGAGTTTCATTTTCCGTGGTGGGAAAATTATACTATGTTTTAGTAAAGTAAAAGTGTGTGTAATTTCCATGAAAGCATTTCTTTATCTGGATACTGGAATGTGGATGTGATTGTGTATAAAATTAACCTATAGGTAATCATCCCTAATAGGGTTGGATGATAATTAATTGATCATTACACTGACGCATGATGAGTGGTCCTAAGACTAAACACCTAGAGAGACACACTCGAGGGATATGCGTTGGAATATTTACACACTATTAATGAAACATGATGAAGGATTATTCCTTCCATTGACATAGTATCATACTGTTGGACTCCTCTTGTATTAAACATGTTTTAATGATCACAAATCCTATTACTGTTAATTAATCTCAATCTCAATTTCACATGTTGCTAATGCTCTTCAGTCTCAAAAATAACTACACATCATGTTTTAATGATAACAAATATTATTGATGTTAATTACTCACTTTATTATTTACAAGTCTTATTCATGATCACAAATCTCACTTATATTATCAAGAATTTATATTTATGATTCATGTTCTCTTACTCTATAATGATTAAGCTTAATCCATATTTTGGATATTACTGTCTAAATCTAAATACAAATACTTGTCTAAGTATAGTGACACCGTGATGTTTGACATAGTAAGACAGACTGTGTACAAGACACAGTCACAGTCAGACAGACACCGTGAAGGACACACCGTGACCCAGACACCGTGACGGACACACCGTGACCCAGACACCGTGACGGACACACCGTGACCCAGACATCGTGACGGACACACCATGACCCAGACACCGTGATGGACACACCGTGACCCAGACACCATGAGATACACACTGTGACATGGAGACACTGTGAAGCACATACCGTGAACCACATACCGTGACCACATACCGTGAAGCACATACCGTGAACCACATACCGTGAAGACCATACCGTGAAGAAGACATCATTTACAAAATCACTCTGACACAATTTCTTAACTTTTTTTCAATATTATTTAAATAATTCTAATGGTCATATTTGATGTTTTTAATTAAATTAATTTTATTTAATGATAGTTGTTGGCATGTCAGGAAACCGTATCTCGTAAATATGAAAAGAGAATCATTTTTACTGCCAAAACTCGTGGAATATAAGGAAGACTGAGATATAGTATACATGCACAAGTGTGATGATACAACATTAAGAACAATCCCGAGCAAGAAAGAGATTGCAAGACTTTCAAAGAACTCTCATGAGTGCAATACAACACCACTGAAGAACACACGGTGAATCAAGAGATCATTTTCACTCCTGTAGAACACAATCTGAACTACGACACTCTGTTTTTCAATAGAAAAACCAGAGAAGGACTCAAAAGCATTCCTGCTGAATCCAACGAGTCCAAAGCTGCATTGATAATCACTAGAGCTTTCTAAACTCTTATCTTTTCTCTCTATGTGATTTGTTTATTTACTTTTGTAAAGTGTGGTGTACTCTATATATCTTACACACACACTGTCTCCTGCATTAAACTGGAGGATATCAAAATACTCACTCCAAAACTCTTAAATCATGTTTACCCATGTCAACTATGGAAGAGGTCCTTGTGTGTCCAGGTCTTTTTTTCCACTAAGAACTGTGGTAGAGGTCCCTGCGTGGCCTAGACAGTTGTGTAAACTGTTGTTAACCCCGATCTAGGGTGTGGATCAAATTTATTTAAATTTGAGAGGACTAAGTATCGGCTTGAGACTGAACCTCTTATTATATCTTCTATGCATCTTTAGTTTACGATTAAAGTATACTACATATATCTTTTATATTCCACTGTTGTTACATTGAAATAAAAAACTATTTTAAAGCTACTTTTATAGTTAAATTAGAAAGTGTTTACACTTATTATAAATCAATAGGTTATTTTCAAAATTTAGTTTAATCATGTGGTTAAATTAACTGAGACCTAATCAATATTTGAGAAGCTACATGAAAATTTACAATCTGTATAAATTCACTACAGTTTAACTTGTTTTATAAATTGGGGGATTTTAAATAGAAAATATATTAACAGAAATTTTAATTGGAACTCAATTCACCCCCTTCTTGAGTATCCACTCCGACCAAAATTTGGTATCACAGGTTGTTCTGTTAAAGGATTTTTTAAATACTCTGTTTTTCAAATGTGATTTTAGTTGCATCTTTAAAGATCTTAAATTTATGTTAGTTCTAAATTTTTATCTCTTTATATTTACTTTCTAAAATCTAGTTATGGATAATAAACTAGAGGGTGCTGCTACTAACCAGCCAACTCTCTTTAATAGTACGAATTATATTCAGTGGAAACTGAAAATGAAAATTCATTTGGAAAGCATGTGTTTTGATATTTGGACTATTATAGATTCTTAATATAAAATTACAAAAACTGAAAGAACAAATTGGGATGAACCTACAAATACTTCTTACAATAATAACTATAATGCCATGAATTCCATGTACTGTGCTTTAGGAGATGAAGAATTTAACAGAATTTCTGCCTGTAAAACAGCTTTTGAAATTTGGGATACTTTAGGAGTTTCTCACGAAGGAATAACTAATGTTAAAGAAATGAGATTGAATACTTACACTATTAAATATGATAATTTTAAAATGAAAACTGATGAACCCATTTCTGATATGTATCTCAGGTTAAATGAGATAGTCAATACAATGAATTCACTCGGAAAGGTTGTTCCAGCAAAAGAACAAATTATGAGGATATTGAGGTGTCTTCCAGACCAATGGAGAGGCACATCTGTTTTAATCAGAGATTCATGTGACATTGGAGCTCTACCTGTCAAAGAACTCATTGGTAATCTTATGATGTATGAGGAAGAACACAAGGTGAATAGATAAGAAGTGGATGAACCAAAAAGGAAATCAATTGATTTCACGACTACTGCTTTAAAGAAATAGGGCAAAGAAAAAGAAAAAATACAAACTGACAATTCAACAAGTGAAATCTTAGACTCTGATAGTGATGTGAAATGGCTCAAATAGCCAGAAGGTTTAAGAAATTTTATAGGAAGAAGAAATTCTTCAGAAAATCAAATTACAAGGGTAAGTATGACAAAAAGGGACATTGGAAGAAGGACTGGAAAAATCCAGAAAAAAGTGATGAAGTTGTTTTCTACGAGTTAAAAAGAAAAGGATACATTAAAGCAGACTTCCCAAAGCTAAAATTCAAGAAGAAATATGATTACAAGGACAGTAAGTACAAGAAATATAAGAAGGCTACCTAGAGTGCTTTTGATGATATCACAAGTGAATCTGAAATGTCTGATTCTGAAAAGAAACGTGCCAACATGTGTTTCATGACAAACACATCTGAGGTAACCTTAGACACTCCTGCATTAAATTCATAATATTCTAGAGATGATTCAGAATCAGATTCAGATTCTGAAAACATGAATAGTGAGGAATTATTTGAATTTTGTAATATGCTGGAAGAGAGATGCAATGAACTTAAGGATAAATAAAAATCATTGAATAAAGAGCATGCTCTCACTAAAACTATTAAGACTGATCTTCCTATTGAAAAAAAGAAAAATTCACAACTTTTAAAAGAGAACACTGAACTGAAAATGTCTAATGAGCAACTTAGAAAGGACTTAGAGAAGTTCACAAATGGAAAGGATACACTAACTCAAATTCTAGGAAAGCAAGTGGAACCAAAATACACTACTGGAATAGGCTACAATCCTAGATAGAGACAGATTACCATGAATAGATTTATTCCTAAATCTGGATAGAATTCTGCTAGTTCTAGTTCTGGACATTCATATGATTCAACTAGTTATTCACATAGTTATCAATCAAATAGAGTTTATCGCTCAAAATCTTTTGATTCTGTAAATTATATGAGACCCATAAGACAAATTTGGGTACCAAAATCATTGATTGATAACCTTTACTGACCCAAGAAGATCTGGGTACCAAAATCATATTCTATCTAAAACTTTTTTTTAGGAAACCTGCATGAAAAGTTCCCACAAGAAGACATGGTATTTAGACAGTGGGTGTTCAGGACATATGTCTGGGGATTACTCATGCTTCAAGAGTTTAATAAATGTTAATGGAGGCTATGTCACCTTTGTTGATAATTATAAATGAAATATCATTGGCCTAGGCCAAATTGGTAACACTGATTCAGTTTTAATTTCTAAAGTTTTATTTGTTGATGGACTGAAATATAATCTGTAAAGTATTTTTAAATTATGTGATGATGGTTTTAATGTCAGGTTTGAAAATGATTCCTGTAATGTTTTTAATTCTAAAAATGTTTTAGTATTTTATTCTTTAAGAATTGAAAATGTTTATGCAATTGATTTAAATTCCTTACCTAAGAAAAATGTTACCTGTTTAAATGCTTTTCATAAAGAGTCTTGGCTTTGGCATAGAAGATTAGGACACTACAACATACATTCACTTAGAAAACTGACTATGAAGAACTTGGTTATAGACCTACCTAAACTTGAGTTTCCAAATGAAAAAGTGTGTAATCCATGTCAAAATGGAAAGCAACACAAAATTTATTTTAAATCAAAGAAAGAAGTCTCAACTTCTCAACCTATCGAGTTGGTTCACATGGATTTGTTTGGACCATCTAGAGTTTCTAGCTTAAGTGGGAAGCACTATGTCTATGTCTTAGTATATGACTTTTCTAGATATACTTGGGTATACTTCTTAGCTCACAAAAGTGAAACTTGTTCTTACTTTATTAAATACTCCAATTTTGTAGAAAATCTTAGTGGACTTAAGATTAAAACTCTAAGAAGTGATCATGTTAGTGAGATTGAAAATCAAGAGTTTGAATCTTATTGCTCACACAATGGCTATAATGATAACTTTGCTGCTCCTAGGATACCCTCAGAAGAATGCTGTAGTAGAAAGAAGAAAAACAACCCTTCAAGAAATAGCTAGAACCATGCATAATGAGTATGACCTTCCTTTTTATTTTTGGGCTCAAGCTATAAATATAGCTTCATATATCATTAATAGAGTCTTAGTTAGACATGTTCTTAAGAAGACCCCTTATGAACTTTGGAACAATAGAAAACCCAAAGTTAGTTACTTTAGAGTCCATGACTGTAAAGTATTTATTCTCAATACAAAAGATAATCATGATATGTTTTCTTCTAAAAGTGATGCGGGAATCTTTCTTGGTTATTCTTTTACTAGAAAAGCATGTAGAGTTTTCAATAAGATATCCAAGTGTGTGGAAGAATCGATTCACATCAAGATTGATGAAACTGATCCACATGAGTCTAAAACCTCTTTTGAAAATCTTAAAGAAGATTTGAGTGTTCTGGACCTTAATAACAAATCTAAAGAAACTTCTATAAAGGCAACCAGTTCTGGACTTATTCCAGAATATGCTTTTAATGAACCCAAACCTAGAGAAGAGACAAACATTTCTAGTCCTACCATTACTAGATCAACTATAATTCTAAATAATCATCCTTTAGATGTTGTTGTAGGAAATCTGGATAGAGGGACACAGACTTGAGCTTCTCTTAGAAATCAGGTTGAACATCAATAATTCTTGTAACAGATTGAACCTAAAAACATTGACGATGCTATTAATGATGAATTTTGGTTGATTTCCATTCAAGAAAAACTCAATCAGTTTGAAATAAATAAATTTTAGAATCATGTTGAAAGACCCAAGGACACTTTCACAATTGGAACTAAATGGGTGTTTAGAAATAATGTAGATGAATCTGGAAACATAGTTAGAAACAAATCTTTGCTAGTTGCACAGGGCTATAGTCAAGAGGAACGTATTGACTATGAGGAGACTTTTTCTCTAGTATCCAGATTAGAAGCTAATAGGATTTTACTTGCTTATGCTGCAAATCTAAATTTCAAACTATATCAAATGGATATCAAGAGTGCATTCTTAAATGGATATATTGTTGAGGATGTTTTTGTTGAAAACCACCTGGATTTTCAAACCCTCATTTTCCAAATCATATTTTCAAATTATCAAAAGATTTATATGGTTTAATGAAAGATCCAAGAGCTTGGTATGATAGATTAAGTACTTTTCTAATTTCTAAAGATTTTACAAATGGTATACCTGACCCTACTCTTTTTATAAAACGAATTTCTAAAGATTTTTTAGTTGTAAAAACTTATGTAGATGATATTATTTTTGGATCTTCAATAACTACATTATGTACTGATTTTTATAAAATGATGCAAAATGAATTTGAAATGAGTTTAATGGGTGAACTTAAATTCTTTCTTGGATTTAAAATCTTTTAAAATGGTGATAGAATTATTTTAACTCAATGTAAATATACTAGTGATCTTTTAAAACGTTTTGGATTGGATAGAACAAAAAGTAGTGACACTCCCATGAGAACCACCTGTAAGTTGGATCTTGATGAAGATGGTAAATCTGTTGATCAAACCACTTATAGAGGAATGATTGGAAGTCTACTCTACCTGAATCCTAGTCGTCCTAATATTATGTTTAGTGTGTGTATGTGTGCTCGTTTTCAACCAAACACTAAATAGTCAAATTTAAATGTTGTAAAGAGAATTTTCAAATACCTCAAGAATACTCCCAATTTAAAATTGTTCTATCCCAAAGAACAATCATTTAAAGTAGTTAGTTATTCTAATGCTAATTTTGCTATAATGAAGTATCATGATGTGTTCCTGATTCACCTGTTGAAGAATGGACATAAGATCAACCTATGTAAGTATGTTACTAACCATATCTATGAGCTGATTAAAGTCACATCAAAATCCACCTCCTTGTTTTACTGAAGGATGATTTCAGCCATGCTAGTTGCCAAAGGAATGGTTGGACTGAATGAAGAAAAGTTAGAGGACAATGATTTCTTCTTATCCAAGCCTATCATCAGAAGGATGAAGATTATTTGGAATCCCTAGAAGAAGCAAGGGGTTGAGGATGATGATCAATTTTATAAGAAGTATAATCTTGTTGATTATCCAAGATGACCTAAGAACCTAGCTAATCCTGGTTTGGAACCAGATTAAGTGGTTGAGTATTCAGAAGAAGAAGAAGAAGAAGAAGAAGAGGATGTGGCAGCTGAAGTACCACCTAGAGAAGAAGCTGGAATACCTCCAATGGAAATAGCACTTGTTGAAAAAGAAAGTACAACTATTGTCCATGCTGAAATACCTCAAGGATAGGAAGTTGTTACTGGTTTGTGAGAAGAGGAAGCTCCTGCTTCTAGTGAGGATGTCAATCCAGAAACTCATCCTACGGCTATAATAAAATTTATTTTTTCATGATTTAGAGCATCAAGCAACCATAGAGACAGATCCTGTTGAAGAGGATCTCCCAGTTGATAAAGAAGTCAATCTGGAAGCACAACCAGTGGAAGAATCGGTTCCTGAGATAATTCCATCTTCTGAATAGAGGATGTAAATTGGATTTCAGCTGGAAAGGCAAGAGTTTTCTGAAGAGATTAGAGATGATCCTATGGATATTGACCATGTTGCTGATCCTATAGTCTCTAAAATGGAAGCAAAATTTGAGAGGGAGGAACCTCAAAACCTTGAGATTATAGAAGATGGATCTACTGAAGCTTCTCAACCTACTATCTCATACTCTGTGTACACTCGATATGATTTCCCAAGCTTTTATGATGTGAATGAGTCACAGCAAGTGAATACAACTAGAATGGATCTCTCTTCTATGTTTCAACTAAAGTTTGTAGCTCATCAAGAACCAGAACCAGAACCAGAGCCCCATTCTCAATCTGAATCGGAATATGAGTCTGAAGATGAATCTGAACCTCAACCAGAACCTGCTCCACTACCTTCACCTAAACTCTTACCTGAAAAACACTCCTTTATAACTAAAGATGATCTGAATGTCTTTGGAGAGACTATTTTAGCTGGAGTTGAGAAGATCTTATCCACTCAACCTCATCCAATAACTCAACTGAGTCATGTAGATGCATCAATTATCTTAGAAAATATGATATTTCATATTCAACCAATGATGATCTGAGAAATTCAAGAATTCAGAGTAGAAAATATGATAATGAGTTCTGATGTTTCAAACCTGAAATGTATGGTAGAAAACTTGCAGAATGAGTTGTCTTTGAGATTAGAGCATGCTCCTATTTCTGCCCCTCCACCTGTTGTTGCTTCTCCTAAGCCAACTAATTCCACCCTTTCTAGAGAGATTGTGTCTCAAGTGCATCCATATCTACTATCTTTCGATGAAAAGAATTTAACAAGACACACCAGGATGCTGGAACGCATGAGGGAGCTTGTAGAAAATCTGAATAAGCTCACAGATGAGTACACTAGATGTTTGTAGAATGTTTTGAAATGGCTCAAAGTTCTATCCATATCCATAAAAGATTCTTCTGCTTCTGGTCAACCTTATGTTCCTCCTTTGGATGATTCTTTGCTGAGATCCATAATCAAGGAAGAACATAAGAATTCCTTCAGTGTCTTGGATCTGTCTTCTTTGTCAGAAGTGGTTAAGAATAGTGATCGAGCATTGGATTTGGTTAGAATTCATTTTAAGATAGCCAATGATGATCAATATGTGATCACCAAGAAAATAGATTTTTATCTCACCCGGATTTTCTCCAAAAGTGACATGAAAAATCACTTTATGTTTCTTATAGAAAACCTGAAAATACCTCTTGTAACTCAAGATTTTATAGCTCAAGTTCAGAAGCATACAGAGTTCACCAGATTGCTGGACAAATTCATGGAGAATAAAGACGATTTTGAAAAGGATACACAATATGGTGGTGAAATCATTATGGATTTCATCAATCTTTTGAAGCCATATCTTCATGTACAGAGTACTGCTATAGTTACTCCAGCTGCTACACCCCTTAGACCTAGTCTACCTTCCTTAGCCTCAACTGACATGTTAGTCAGCCAAGCTCTTTCTCAGATCCGGCCAGTCATTCTTGACCAACCGCAGGCTAGATCTTCTACTACTCCTACTTTGGCTCCATCTGTTTTTTAAGTTCTACCTATACCCTCTTTGTCTACCACATTTATTCCTTCTTCTACATCATCCCCAGATCCTGCTGCTAATAAAGTCTAGGAAAAGGTGGATCCCTGAAGATTCTAGGGACTATTTCTGTTTTCTTTTTTGATGGGATGTCATTTTTTGTTTAATGTTTTTATTTCTCCTGTATGTTTTATTCCGAACCTTTTCAATGACAAATGTAGTGTTTCCCTTCACATATCTCTACTTTTTGATAATCCCAAAAGGGGGAGAAAACTAAAAGTATAAGTAATATAATGAGATATGTTATTATTGAATATATTATTCTCTAATTTTTGTTATTCTAATATTCTAGTTTCTTTAATGTTACATTTATTTTATATGTTGTCTATACATGATTTGTGATCATCAAAAAGGGGGCGATTTTTAGACTCCTCATGGATTATTCATGTTTTAATGATCACAAATCCTATTACTATTAATTAATCTCAATGATAATTGCACATCTTGCTAATTATCTTCAGTCTCAATAATAACTACACATCATGTTTTAATGATAACAAATCATATTGATGTTAATTACTCTCTTTATTATTTACAAACCTTATACATGATCACAAATCTCACTTATATTATCAAGCCTTTATATTTATGATTCATGTTCTCTTACTCTCTAATGATTAATCTTAATCCATATTCAGCATATTACTGTCTAAATCTAAATACAGATATTTGTCTAAGTATAGAGACAATGTGATGTTTGACACGGTAAGATAGACTTTGTACAAGACACAGTCGCAGTCAGATAGACACCGTGAAGGACACACCGTGACCCAGACACCATGACGGACACACCGTGACCCAGAAACCGTGGCAGACACACCATGACCCAGACACCGTGACGAACACACCGTGACCCAGACACCGTGACAGACACACCGTGACCCAGACACCGTGAGCTACACACCGTGACATGGAGACACCATGAAGCACATACCGTGAAGCACAAACTGTGACCACATACCATGAAGCACATGCCATGAACCACATACCGTGAAGACCATACCGTGAAGAAGACATCGTTTACATAATCACTGTGACATCATTTCTTAACTTTTTGTCAATATTATTTAAATAATTCTAATGTTCATATTTGATGTTTTTAATGAAATTAATGTTATTTAATGATAGTTTTTGGCATGTCAGGAAACTATATCTCATACCTAAGAAAAGGGAATCATTCTTACTGCCGAAGCTGGTGGAATAGAAGGAAGATTGAGATTTAGTACAAGTGTGCATGTGTGACGATACAACAAGAAGAACAATCCCGAGCAAGAAAGAGATTGCAAGACATTCAAATAACTCTTATGAGTGCAATCCAATACCACTAAAGAACACACGATGAATCAAGATATCATTTTCACTCCTATTGAACACATGCTGAACTATGACACTCAGTTTTTCAACAGAAAATCTAGAGGACTTTGAAGCATTCATGCTGAATCCAACGAGTCCAGAGCTGCGCTAATAATCACTAGATCTTTCTAAAATCATATTTGTTCTCTCTAAGTGATTTGTTTATTTACTTTTGAGTAGTGTGGTGTACTCTGTATATCTTACACCCACATTGTTTCCTGCACTGAACTGGAGGATATCAAAATCATCACTCCAAAACTCTTAACTCTTGTTTACCCATGTCAACTGTGGAAGTGGTCCTTGTGTGGCCTGGTTTTTGTTTTGTTTCCAACGAAGAACTGTGGTAGAGTTCCTTGCGTGGCCTGGACAGTTGTGTAAACTGTTGTTAACCCTGATCCAGGGTGTGGATCAAATTTATATAAATTTGAGAGGACTAAGTCTCAGCTTGAGACTAAACCTCTTGTTATATTTGTTGTGAATATTTAGTTTAAGTTTAAAGTATACTACATATATCTTTTATATTCCACTGTTGTTACTTTGAAATACAAAACAATTTTAAAGCTACTTTGATAGTTAAATTATCAAGTGTTTACACTTATTGTAAATCAGTAGGTTAGTTTTAAAAGTTAGTTTCATATTGTGGTTAAATTAACTGAGACCCAATCAATCTTTGAGAAGCTAAGTGAACATTTAGAATCTGTATAAATTCACTACAGTTTAACTTGTTTTATAAATTTGGAGACCATAAATAGACAATATCTTAACAGAAATTTTAATTGGAACTCAATTCACCCTCCTCTTGAGTATCCACTCCGAAGAACACATACCATTTGAATATATTGAATCCAATTACTATATTCCATGTATATACTACCAAATTTTAAATAATCTCTCTACTATATTTTATTGATAAGGTTACCTCTTGTCACTTTGATAATACCTCGTATATTTTATGATTATTATGGGATGTTCCCATAGACATAAACATTACTCAATTAAATGGGGAGGAATTTAATATCTATATTTCTAATTATATATATATCTATGTTTTTTTTAATATTTTATTCCCCAATGAATGTTATGAAATATATTGATGACCTTTTTTTAGTGAATTGGAATGAATAATCCAATCGGACATTCTTGGAATTACATAGCCCTTAGATTCATCAATAGTTCTCAAAAGAAAAAATAGCTATGGTTTTTGTGTATGAACCTCCTCATAGTATGATAATGTCTTGAATTAGGTCTTGATGACAAGTAATTTGTCTTGGAATAAGTCTATGACCCCATGTTTTTTATGTCCCACTATACCAGATGTATGAGGATAATTATTATTGTTATACATGTTTTAATTGATTGTCATTGATATAAAATGACCTTGGTTTTAGTTTATTATGGATTCATATTGTAAAATTATTTGTTCCATATATCATATTCCATGATTATTTTAGGTTTTATTTCATTTAATGATACATCGTACTAAAAATCTGATCTTGACCTTTTTTATTTTCTTTTCAAAGGGAATCCTAGAGGAAGACTATGTGTAATTTTTAGGGATATGATGGAATGGATAATCTTATTCCCACAATATTTACATGTTTTATATTATGTTTTCAATTATAATTTATATATGTATCTAGTCTTACAGGGATAATAAACAATTCGATCCTTTGGGAACTATTGTACTTTCTACCAATAATTTAAGATAATTGTCGAATATGGGTTTCTAGAGTCCAAGATGTTATGACTGAATAGATTATTGGTGAGAGGCAGTGATGAATTTAGGTTAGTAATTTCATTTAGTTTTTTATATTTAAATAATATATATTTTTATCATCTAATTTTATATTCATATGGTTGTTTGTGATGTATGAGGTAGAGGATTCCCATATGATCATCATTCATGCCATGATAGTTTGTAGTGATGAATAAGGAGCATGCAATTCAAATTTTTAAGAGGTGGATTGGATATTGATGAATAAAAGAGTTCATAAAAAAGCCAAGTGGTTAGTATATTTTCACGATCAACCAAAAATAATTATTATAACACTAATGTGATGGAATAATAATGCTAAAAAGTAGCATATGTAGGGTCTCCAAAAGTATAATTTTATTCTATATTGTATGAGAAGAGGTTGTGGGATTAAATATCATAATAGATTGATTGATGAGAGAGGAGGAAGAGAAGCAGTTGTAGTATGAATAGCATTAATGATAGAAGGATCAATGGCCTGAGTGTGTGATGGAGTCTATATATTGATATACATGTGTTTTAGTGATGTAGTTTCCACCTATAGATATAGACAACCCCCACCTCATTAATGAAATCATTATTGTATTTCTTCTTCTGTACATTTTAAAAAATATATATATGAGTTCCAATTATATAATTCATGGTTGGTTTATTAAAATTTACAGTGCATTTTAATTTAGATATTTTTATGTTTAGTTTTTTATGATATATGAGAAAATTCCTCTTAATTAGTTATTTTTTATGGATTTACTATTTCAGCATATAAAACATTTTAGTGAAGTATTTGAGATTGAATAAGCAACCAATTGAAAATAATTTGGCGTCAGAGTATTGGCAATGGATCCATCAAACATTCTACTATTTGTGATAAATTTTTCTATAATGAATTATCCTTGAAGGTTTTTCTTCATAAATAAACTTTTTTGTTAAATTAAATCACAAATAATAGAAAATGGAATTCCAAAAAAATAATGGTTAATGGTAGTGGTAAATGTGGTGTGTAGGTTGGTGATACCACTACCGATGTGACAAGGTTGAGGACGTAGTGTGATTGGTAAGTACAAAACCAAAAATCATACAAGTGTTTTTGGATGGGAATCTCAAAAGGGAAATTGGTTTGGGTGAACCAATCACTAGACCCTCTAACCTTACGACTTATTAATGTGGAATGAATGGTTGACGAACCATTGATATTATGGATCAACATTATATAATGGTGTATATAAGAGAGTTATTATTCTATAATTACAATTGTCAAAAAGTATCACTTGATCCAAATATGTGACTCAATATATCTCCATCATGTGACATCAAGATACATCTTGTATGAAATCATACCATTAAAATTCTGAACTATCATGCCATTAATATGAAATAAAATAGTTCTAGAGATTTTTTTCATTACATAATGAAAGGGATGAGACTTGACCAATTTGGGTGCCTAGGTGTGTATGTTCTTGGTTTTTCATACATTCTATCAATAAAACATGATAAAACTTATTTGGATAGTGGATGAAACACATGTGGTGGGATTGGCCTAGGAAGGTCATGGCGAGGCTCTTTCCAATACCTCAATAACCTAAATTAGTTTCAATTGTGGGATCACTTGAGTTATAAATTAACTATATAATTATTCATAACATCAAGGTTCAAATCTTATCAGCGTCCATTGGGGTTAGTTTTGATTAATTTATGGTTGATGACATAGGTGGGGATGTATGCAGCCATATAGTCCTAGGTATATGATTATGCAAGATAGTGATGCATGGTAACGCATAGGTAGAGGGACGTTGGTATGGGAATAAGGGGAATTAGAGCCACCTAATGATTGGACTTCATAACTAAAAAATCAAAATGAAATTCTTGTAGGTTCAGTTAACCCATAGAGGGGGTATATATATATATTCCAAGGGGTGTGTGTGTGTGTGTGCTATTACAATTCTTATAACATCGTTGAATTTATATATATGTGTGTGTGGGTGTCTGTGTCTTTGTGTGTGGTTAATTATTAATTTAAATAATTATTGATATTTTTTAAAAATTTAATTAATGATTATAATAATATTTATACATATATATCTAATAATATATTGTAACTTTAATTATTACTATACATAATAATTATTAAATATCTATATTTTAACTAAAAATGTGTTTTAAATTTTCCATATTGATTTTATAAATTTTATTCATTAAAATAATATTACTTCTATTTATAATAGATAATATATTCTATTTTATTAAAAAAATTGACAATAATATATAATATTATATATATACATATTAATATTCAATTATAGTTAGTAATAGTTTCAAACACAATTATATATATGTCTTATTATTTTGTACATAATTGATTATAATATATTATGTTTCTTTGATCCTCCCCAACCGATGTATAGTATATACATTTTTATTTGTAATTATATTTTTTAAAATATAAATTTTATTATATAAATTCTATTTACACACAAATTTTTATTATTTAATTTTTTAAAAAATTATTATTAGTATTTTTGAATAAGTGTCATTTAGAATGAATATTAATCATAAATATATGTTAAATGTAATTATTTAAATTTAAAAAATGATAAATTATATATATATTTATATATTAATATTATTATTCAAATACAGTTAAGAATATTTTTTATATAGTATTATTTATATTAATGGTTGCTGGAATTATAGAAAAAAATATAAATTTTTGTAAATTATTTATCTAGAATGATTTAATTCATCTAAATATCAAGAAAAATATTTTAAAAATATTTTAATTATAATATGCAATATAATATTATATATTTATATATTCTTTCAATTTTAGTAAATAATATTTAAAAAATTAATTATAAATATATTTATATGAGTTGTTGAAATTAATGATATTTTCCAAATAAAAATAATAGTTTTTTTACAAAATTAACAGTAATTCAATAGATTTTTAATTATCCAAACATCATATTCACATTTTCTAATCCATAAAAAATAATCTAAATCCAACATTAAACATGTAACTAAAATCACATTTTTAGAAAAACATATAATTTAATTAAATCAATCATACAAATATAATAATTAATAGAACTCCAAAACAAAAATGAAAAAAAAAATTACATTATTGAAGACCATTAATAATATGTTGGGAAGAAAAAATTATTCTATCAAATATTCACTGTGAAATATGAGGGGTGAGTGAGAAAATGAGGGGGTGACTCTTTTTTAAGAATTTTCCTTATTATAGGATTGAATTGTGTTCATTCGTCTTGTGTGCCGATTTCACTGGATGTGTAAACACGATTCATGCAATATCAACCCCATTTTTTAGAATATTATAAACGCTGAGATAATATTCCTTTTTTACATAATATAGAGTTACATAAATTCCCTATATGACATATCCAATATGGCGACACATAGGTGATAGCATTTATGTGAGAAGAGGATGTAATAGAAATGGAAGGAAATAAAGTTTGAGGAAAAAATTTTAAAAACCTGATGAGAATAGGATCATATTCCATTTTACATGTTTCTTTCTAGTTGGTAGTACGCCTACTCTTGAGGGGAGGGGTGATTCCATGTACATCCACCACTTTGGTGTGTTTTTTGTTTGGGTCATCACATCATTCCATGGAAACCACATAAAAGGGATGAGGTTTAAATGCCAGAAAAATTAGAGTGTTTATCAGTGTAGGGGAAGCTAATATGAAAGAAGTTGATCTATATTTCTCCACTGTATTTTGGGGATTTTTCTGTATCCTTTAATTCTTGGGTCATTATTTTCAAGGATTTTTAAGGTAGTCATTTTTCATTGTTTCGACATGTCTACACCGCTTGTTTTTTATCCTTCATTTTACTAATAGAAACATGTGTTTAGAATTCCAAAATCAGGGTCAAGTTTGTTTAGTATTAATTTTGTTTTTGTTTTTGTTATTTTTATTTCTTGTTTATCATTAGAAATGTTTTTTTCACTGATTATTGTTTTATAAGAGGTTATTTAAAATAAAATATAATTAAGGCATAGAAAACATGACCAATAAATATTATGACTATAATAAATTATCCTCCCCCGCTCCATAACATGAAAATAGTCATTTAAAGTGTTCCACATTCTTCACTAATGACCAAAACTACCCGAATCCATCCTGATTAAACCATAAATTAGGCACACAAACCTGTTTGTGCCAATATTCGAGGTGTGTTTCTAATATAATTAATGGTGCTGTAAGTTCTAGGGTATCAAAACAAAGATATGTGGGAATTATTTTACCATAAAAAAATTAATTTCATTCCTCTTTCCACACAAAAATCATTTATAACCCATCCATATGTGGACACCCAAGCATAAAATAATAAACATAATAATAAAAATAACAATAAATAGATTAAACAATACAAAGAAATCATGACATTTTATAAACTTAGTGAAAAACATATGTGACATCTCCTCATTAAATATACCACAATGGTTTAATCGATTTGATAAGGCCAATACATAAGCATCCCAAGATAAAATCCAAAATCCAAACACAAAAAAAAATTTATCCATGACCATGAGACCCATCCTTCACTCCACATCCCTTACATAACACTACCAAACCAACCCAAACACCACACAAAGAAAGGATCAATACCAAGAGATTTAAAAAAGAAAAATTTGAGAGTTTTATATTCAAAATGGTATATGCAAGGTGTGATTAAAACCAATACAAGTGGGATAATACTAATAATTTGGTACATGTATTTAAAAAATAAATATTATTTATACTGGCTTAAAATAAATTTTGGAAATAGATTTTATATTGTGATTTACAAATCAAAATATCACTCTATTGAAAATTTAACAATTTCAACCACTTGAAAACACTATTTAAAATTATCAATTCCCTTTGAAATAAATCACATTTAGAACCACTTTGAAAATTAACTTTTTAAAACTTTTTAGATAAAAATGAAAAAATGAGAGGATGATAAAATACAAAAAAATGATCTACATAATTAAAGGGATTGAATTAAAAAAATTACAAGTACAAGTCATGGATCCATATATTCCAATATAACTGAGAAATAAAAGGATTTGGAGTTTTTTATGAAAATTATTTAATATATTGGGACGCACACAATTTCAAAAGTTGATTCGGTCCAATAATTTATTAATTATAAAATGATATTGATAGTCATCCAATGTAATCAAAATTTAACACAGGCCACCTGATTCCTCCCACACCAGCATCATCAGGATCATAGCCCTAGGCTGCAGGGGATCACACTACGGGGAATATATTGTGTGTAACATGAACTACTGTTTCTTAAATATACACATATTTTGGAATTCCTATGTAACCCATGAATTCATTTATTGGGATATGACCAGTAGTGAATAACATAATCATTAAAAATATCAATAATATATTATTATATATAATCTCTCAAATCAACTTTAACACCCCAGAAAGAAATAACCCCTTTTCACATCCTTAATATCACAACATAATAGAACATATCACTCAAGGGAAGAAATTCATATCATGAATATATAATTTTAAGGGGATCATTATAGGGTTTCACATATTTATTGGAAAAAAATTAAAATGTACTAAATAGTCCTTTTAAAAAATTGAATTGGGTTTCAAAGCAATTTACATCATTAAAAATACTCTTTGAAGAATTTATTTCAAAGTAATAAATAGTAGCCACATTTTATATAAAATAAAATAAAACACCTTTTCTTAAAAACCCATTCAAGAAATAAACCCATTTATTTCATTCATAAAAATCCCATTTAAAACACATTTTCATCCATTTCATGACCCAAATGTGGTCAAATTCCTTTGATCGTACAATTTTTTTTTAAACAAGATTCTTAGAAATTTTCACAAAAATTTGGAACCCATAACCAAAATTATAAAATTTGAAAACCAAATAACATTCTTTGTTCTAAGGAAATAATCACATTATAACATTTAATACATCTTTTAAAACATTATCATATTAATATAATTAAATTTTCAATTTATTATAAAAGAACAATAAAATAATTAAATGTTAATTAATTCATGTTCACAAAAATATCCTATATAAAATGTGGCATAAATTCTTTTTAAAAGGTGGAAACACATCACCATTAATAGATAACACTAAAATTTGGAAGTAGGATCCCTCTATGAGCCCTAGATATCAACTAACTTTTAATTGAACCCATCCCAAACCATAAATTCATCCTATATAGACATAATGCTTTTTCTAGAATAAAAAAATAAAAGGTAATGTAAAAGTTAAGAAAATGTAAAGATAAATGAAGAAAACAAAGTGATTTAAATTGAGATATCCATTGAAATCTATGTTTTGATGGATAAAAATAAACAAATGGTGGGAGGGGGAGATCCCTTGATTGTTTTCCACCTTGGTAAAATGAAATAATTTGTGAATAAGGGGAAATTATGATAAACAATTTTATATAGGATAATAATTTGACTATTTAATGAAATTGGGAAAACATACTCCATAGTTTTACCATTATGGTTATGATGTGTATGACATCCCAAATAGTCTACCATGATATAGCCTCCATGAATTGCAGTGTGGTTCCCTTTGATCTAGTGGAGACTAGAACCCCATGGATAATAATTTTAGCATGTCCTCCTCCACCACGACATAGTGAAATATCCTAATATAAAACCAAGGTTCATCCCTTTGGGACCCACCGTGGCACAACCCAAGTTTTTTGGTGTTGCTTTCCCCCACCAAAACAACTATTTCATAGCAATACACACTATTGATTGGTCATCCACTAAAAGATAAATATTTAAAAAAACAATAGGATTTTTGGTATGACATCATATGAGTTTGTAATATCCAGCAGTTTTCATGCATAAAACTCCCCTGTAACCACCTGAAATGCTTTCAAAATGAACAAAATACTCAAATCCTTAAAATAACACTAAAATAAAATAATAAAATTAATAATAATAATAGGGGTTTTACATATATCCCCACCATAGCACATTTTCATCCCAAAAGTCCACGGTAAATGTATATGAAGTGTGAATGAAGAAAACCAAGATACCACATGTCAATATGTGGTTGGATGGGAAAATAACTAGAGAGAATACTAAATAAATAAAACCACTAAAAATGAACAATAATTTTAAAAAAATACATAAATTTCATGAATGTATCCAAACCTAACATAACAATGATCATCTGGAATGAGATCCAAAAGATAAGGAGACCTCGCATAGGTCTTAGCACGATTTATAAATAGTCTAAAATTTTGATTTAGAAGGGAGTCACAAAAAAAATCAAACTCCACTGTAATAATTATATCACCAAACAATATAAAAATAATTTACATATCTCCACTAAACAAGAATTAAAATTCATGAAACCAAATTCTACAAAACATAGGAAAAACATCCCATATAGACACTAAAATGACAACATAAATAATTCATCTTCAGATACCCCAACAATCTAAATCCAATATTAGGAAAAAAGGAACAACCCAAAAACCTACATAAAATTAAAATCATCAGTTCACAAATTGTGTCTCAAAAAATGGTATAATGTGACCAAAAATATGAAACTCCATCTATTTGTGAACCCATCAATACTAAGTAAAACACTACTGAGGGAATAATCTCAGTTAGTGAATCAATTGTCTTGCTCAAATGAACATGAACCCATCGATTTCCCAATGTACAACCAATATGAATCCATAACAATACATTATATATGATAAACAAACATAATTTCAAACTTGAAAACTTCCATTCACACCACAATATCATATTTTAGACTAATGTACATTCCACCTACATCATGATTCTTATAATTTAAGATACATTTCAATACAATGTATTTTTATAAGAGAATACCTTAGAACATTGAACAATATTTTTGTCCACCAAAAATGAACTATCATCCACTAAGATACAATAAAACATCACATTATATATAATATTAATCCATATCTATCTCTCACATTAGTGCATTTATGAAAACTATGCCTCAGATTCCTTCTTCAATTATATAATCCCAAGAATTAAAACACATCTTCTAAATTCCACATTCTAGAGAAATAACCCTAGTCTAAAATTTTCTATAACCATGAATCCCCTCATCATAAATCACTTGCCTCCATAATCCCTCCAACTATAGATTGGATTCTTATAATTGAACATGGGAACCATGTCTCACCACAACTTATTTGCAGATGGGCACAAGTGAACACACTGATATTTGTTAACCACCACCTTTAGTTGCTGTTTGATGAAACATGTTGAATATTTTCTTCCAAAAATTATATTCTTATCACCCATACTCATATTGAAATCTATATTATTCATCTTCTCCATTATGTAAAATGAGGGGAACAAGAAAATCATTCCATTAAATGAAAACTATTTTCTTCAACTAACACATACTTTTTGGAATATTCATCAACCTCTTATTACAATATTCATAAAAATATATATTTTACTATCATAACCTCGTGTTCACTCTCTTTCATTTGATTTACATCCCAATCCAACAGAACATGAAAATACACTAGGAATATCACCACTAAAATTATACGTGATCAGAATCATAAACCATCATACCATTACGAGCCTCCATTATAACATCAATAGTATTCCACAATATTTTTTAATGCTACACAATTTGAATAAAAATACATATAACACATAAATGATGAATTTTTTAGAAATATAGAAACACTATTGTACCACCATAATAATTTTGAGAATATTATCAAGAGACATAAAAAATTTCCTCACCTTAGTAACCCATTATTATTTCATTCTCGATTGAAACATATCTTCAAATTTGACAAACCCGACAATAGTAAACTAGAGTATGTGTCTAATTTATTACATTTGTATCATATACAAGATATCTCATCAAAAAAATTCCTATAATTTTTTTATTATTGATAAAAAAGATACATACATGACTCCCATTTTATATTGTAAAAAAACAAAAGACAATGATCTACCCTTGAAACATATTTGAAGACATATCCATATACTAGGGAAAGGATCCAAATTAAGGGTGTGCACTAATGATCAATAAGGGTTATGTATAAAATTTGATATCATGAATATATACGTAATAATGATTATAGTAATGTAAATAGAAGAAAGAACATTTCATTTAATCAATATAATGTTAAAAGAACATTAAACGATAATATCAATGTAATAATATCATGGATAATGATAAAGGACTTACCAATGAGGTAAATTCATAATATAGGATGTCATGGTTTTAGACATCATGATATTATTTCATTTAATTTATTTTTCAATAATTTTTTATTTTATGGGTAGTTATACACCGAAATCTATTTAATTTTCCCAAATAATTAATCTCATGTTAGTTATCCATGCATCAAAGGTCTATCTAAAATCAGGCACCACTTGTCACTCTGTATCTAATACGTCCCTCAATATATTGAATGGTCATTTTATTTCATAAATGATATGCCTTATTAAGAAATATATATACTGAGTAACGAATAAAAAATATCAAAATTTCCACACTCAATAAAATAACATTCAATGAAAAACACTATAAGTAGAAATGGTATATCGTTTAGTAAATAGTCATTTCCATAATACAAATTTGGTGGATATTTGATAGAAATGTAATGTGAAATGAAAATTAATCAAAATATATTTAATTTTTCAATATAATTTTAATGGACATTAAATTAATAAAATTTGACATCTAATTCATCATAAATATAGTTTTTATAGTAAAATCATGTTTCTTTTTCAAATTTAAAAACATTATATTTTAAAAATTCATTAAATAGTTTATGTTTAAAACAAAGGTAATCTTATAGAAGTGTCTAAATTTAATAAATGGTTATAATTGTGGGATATTTTGTAAGAATTGTATGTGTTAAAAACATTATTTTTGATTTCTTTAAAAAGAGATAAATGTTAATTTTGTGGAAAAAACAAGAAATTACACCTTTAAAACCATTTAACATTTTAAGGACAACAAAAAATTTAATTCATAAATAATTAGAGTAATTAAAAGTTACTTGGGTTAAACAATTATGAAAAATAATTATAGGGAATAAAAATTTTCACAAAGGATTGGAAAAATAGGATTGGATTTTATTTTCTATATTAATATTGAATGAATAACATGAATACATCAAAATTTGAAAATAAATATTATTTTCAAATACATGGAAGTGGCATTATATACACCAAATAAAACTAAAATGGTGAAAAATGAAAAATATGTCTTAATTGAGTGTAAATTGATACAAAGGTTAGTTAAGCTAGTAATTGTTATAATACCATATCACCCATTCATTAACAATATTTCACTATTACCATTATTTTTGGGAGTTAACTACTTCATTATATATTATATACCTTATCGCAGATGGTTCCATAAAATTTTAAAGGATTTTATTTCAACATCTAAAGAATTATATTAATTTTATAAATATCATATTTTTTAAATTATATAGATTGTTAGAATCATTGTTGAAGGAAAACATGGATAAGTTATCACATCGCTTCATTTAGATGGTAAGCTATACATACACAAGGGCGATGATGTCATTTTAAAATTGATGAAAGTGTAAAGAAGTAGATGATATATTTAGTTTCTTGAATTAATATTATTTAATAATTTAGATATACATTAATTGTTCAAATCATTATTACAATCCATTTTAGATGGTAATGGAAATCGAATTACATTGTTTTGTGAGAGGTAAGTTAACCCCAAACACGGCTGATGGTTTGGTTTTCCATTAGATGGTGATGGAGAAGGATACATATTATTCCATCAACATAAAAAAATTAGAATTTAAGAGATACTTGTGTTATTATATTTTTAATATTTTTACATAATTTAATGTGGTGAAATAATAAGTTAAAAAATAATATGCTTCATTAAGGAAATTAACTTCTTATTAAAGAAACCTCTTTTGATCTCATCATAAGGGCCTTATGGTCAGTATTTTGTAATGTCTAACACCTCCAAAACATAGTTAAGGATTTTTACAAGTGGTTTCTATACAGGTTAGTTAACCTAGCAATCGTTATGTGTTTTATAGAAGAGATGATATGTGTTATTTTTTATAGTGAATGAAAGTATACACTTGGAATTAAAAAATATTTAAATATAATAAATTAACATTCTTGTGAAACTGGAACTTGTGTAAATAATATAGATGTAATCATGTGAAATGGTTGAAATAACTTCAAATAATAATATTTTTATAGGATTATGTGGTATTTTAAACCTTATCTATTAGTTTAAACACTTCATTAAAATATTTTAATCATAATGGGAGTTATTATTTTTTCCTTCTAAAAGGCTTATAAATTTACTTATAACGTAAGAATATTATCATAAGTGAAAAAATGAAAATATTTTTGATGTTATCTGGTCATACATTTCCTATTTCAGGTTTTTATAAATTTTAGGTAATTTAATAAAATATCATATTTCTTCAAATATTAATAATGTTATTTTTTATTATATTCATTTAGATTTAATTCATATAAATAAACAAAAATATTTATTTAAAATTTATACTTTCAACATATAAAAAATATTTCATGTTTATAAAATAATCTTCACAAGTCATGGTAGGCCACCCTAAATAATTACATTTAGAGTTTTCAAAATGTTTTATTATTTTGTCTTAGGAATTGAATATATATTGAGTTTGTGTCGCATGATAATGGTAAGTCTTTCATCACTATATATTAAAAATAAATTAAATTGATAAATAAAAATCACTTTTATCTCAAATAAAAATTTAGAAGTGAAAATAATAGGTTTTTCCCCATTAAGAAATAATAGATATTAATATTAAAATAGATTCATTTTTGAAAATATATATACATTAAATAATTTAAATATTACAATAAAAAGAACATTGAATGAAATTTTAAAATATTTGAATATTGATTTGTAATTATCAAAAAACATTTATCTAACAAGAAAAATATAGGTGTATGGGAGTGTCCTTATGACACGGTGATGTTTTATGAAATAAATATTTTTCATAAATAAATAAAAATGATTTTATATCTTATGATATTTAAAGCTTAAAAAATGGAATGGAGTGTATAGAAATGATTAAATAAATTATGAAAATTAATTAATAAATAAATTACAAATGAAATTTAAAAAAATAAAAAAATAGAAATTGTACTCTAAAATAGTATTTTTTTAAATTGGATTCATCGCATTTTCCTCAATTATATTAAAATTAATTTTTTTTATCTTATAGAGTATTTATTTCTGAAATTAAACATCAGTTTTTGAAATTAGTGTGTCAAAATTAGCATAGGATGAATTCTTGATAATTTTTTGAAAGGATAATCATTTCACTGAATAGTGAAAGTTCTATTATTTATTTTGAATTTTCATTTGTTTTAATTATTTTATAAACACGAAAATTATTTTAAAATGGGTTTAAAAGTAAAATTATATCAACTATAAATTTATTTTCCCAATTTATGTCACCTTAATAAATTTCAATTTATTTTTTGATATTAAAATATTCTATACTTATGAAAAATTTCTCTTTGACAAACATCTTTTTCATCACGTATACAGGTTAGATTTTAAATTAAAATTTCCCACTTATGTGAGTTTAATTTTTAAAAATGTATTATATAATTGAAGTAAAAATTATATACATTATATAATAAGTTCAAAATAATTTTTTACCCTAATAATTGTTGAAATATTAAAAATTATTGGATGTGGCTAAGGTGAAAATGAGTTTATAGGGGTTAAAAATGAATAAGGGATACAAATGACCCAAATATGTATAATTCAAATTTTATGGTAATATGTAGATATTAAATATTGTAATGTAATAAAATGGTCCACTTGGGATTATTTATACAAGTGAAAATGTTGATGGAATTATTTCTTTTCAAACAGTTCAAGTGTTCCACTCACGTCACATATAATAGGCCACCCATTATCCTCTCTGCTTTGCAATTTCAAAAACATTTGGTTAGAAAACATCCCGCCCAAATCCATTAATTTAATCCATACACCCATCAATTAATCCATTAAATTATCATGAATCTCACCTAAGTAGGATTTTTCTAGAAAGCTAAGGAGGTTACCCGAAGAAGAAGTATCATTCTACAGTGATCATTTTAACTTTATTTATTCTCCCACCACCATAATATATTATTTAATAAATATAATACAATTACATTTGTATCATCCATATAATAATATTTTTAATGTTATTTTCATGACCTATATCCATTTCTTCTTCCATAAAATGTGGAAAAATATTTTCGCTCATGTTTAGGAAGACTACTGCCCCATGAAACCGATATGATTTATTTTATATCAATACCTTTTGTGGTTGGTTATTATGGTAGATATAATTTATATATATAATATTTTTAACATAATTATAGTTTTTGAAATATTATTTCACATATAAAAGTTTACATTCCATTCTACGTGGGATGCAATAATGTTGATAGTGTTTACAACTGACTACCGCCTCATGAAGTGATGTGATTTGTTTTTCACATTCACATAACATATAAGGTAATAAGGATAAATATAATTAATTTATACCATATATTTTAAATAATAATTATTATGGAAAGTTTAATTCAAATTTAACTTTATTTCATTTTATCCGTCAAAAATTGGAAACAATGATTAACTGCATGTACGACCCACCGTCTCCATAACTGGTTTATTTATTTTTTTTATCACTAAATTTTTTGTATGACTAATATTATTTATATAATTAATATATATTATAACTATAACATTATTAAAATTATTGAGATAAAATTATGATGATAAATTTAAATGGTTTGGATATACCAAACCAGAAGTATCATAAAAAGAAAAACAATTGACACCCATAAACAAGGATTTTGTAAATGAATTATACAGAAAATGGTGTTGAAAAATTATAATAGGATCACATATGATATTATAATAATTTTTTCAGTAATATTATATATTTATAATAAAATATTATTTTAATATAAATGTGTTTTGAAATTGTGCTACAAATTTAATACATAAGGAAATGGATTTCTATCACACTTTTAATTTAAGTGGGACAAATGCCATATTCACCACATGTTTATTTTATGTTGTGTATACAATACCAACAAATTTATATTTTTATTCTTATAAATGAAATTATAAAGATTTAAATATCAATTTTAGTATCTCACTTTTACAGGTTTTATGATTTAGTAGATACCAAATTGGAAAAATATTTTTTTCACAATTTTCCATCTTGGTACATAATTTATGATATTCACATTTTTATTATATAAAGTTCTTATAATACACATTTAGATGTTATGTAATGATTTTTTTTTCTATTTATATATTTTTTTAATTTTATTCTTTCATGGGGATTTTTATTCAAATGTTACAAATGTGGTAATGATTTTATGTTACAACCTCATCATTTAATGGGATTTGATTATGGTTAAGTATTCAATTTGTAAATATCATTATCTAATTCTCAGTAATTCTCATTAATTTTATACTCCTCTAGTTATGTTTTGAGAATATATTTTCCCTCTAATTTTCCTCCTTATATGTACTAAGGAGACCAAAAATATTTAAAAGAAAATGACATTATTTATCTCTTCAGTCGAAAAAATATTTCTTCCATATCCATGTTTTCTAAAAATGGTTCTAAAATGATTATAAAATTATCCCAAGAGTGTTTAAATTAATTTTTAAACATGATTGAGTTTTATAAAATTATTGAAAAGGAATGTTCTTTTCATTTACTAAATAAAGCTCTTTTAAAATTTTACCAATAATGTAAATGATATATTTATTTTTTAAAAACTATATTATAAATTTCCTAATGTCATAGAATCTTTATTATTGTAATATTCCCTAAAAATTCTCATGATTATTTTCAATGAAAATATTTTGATTAAATTGTTTTTAAAAAAATTAGAGGATATTGTTATTTCCATGTAAAAATGTTATCTTCCCCAATGATTGTTCCTTGTGATGCTTCAAAAACATTTTCAATATATATTACATCATAGGATGATACTCATATTTTATTTAGGATCTTCTAAAATTATAACATCCTTATACATTCTCTAGATGGTTTATATTTATGGTAAAAAATGTTTATGAATCCTATAACCTTTTTTTAGGATATGTTATGATGAAATGATTATGAAATATATCACTATTTATTGGTTATAATATGATTAATGATATTTTATCTTGTGGGGCACATATCTATGATTTTAATTATGAGACTTGAGAGACCTATATCTCCATCTAATGGATTTGGAATATATTTATATCTCATGATATAAATAGGATTAAAATGGGGAGTGTCCCATGTCCAATAATAGATTTTTTCATTATTATAATCTTGTGAGTTAATTTTGACTTCTATAATGATGTGGGGATATAATACAATCCACTATGAAATAATTTTTAGTGATCTTTGGGGACTAATGAATTTATATTAAATTATTAAGTGTATGAAAAAATTCAGTGTGTTAAGCCAATGTTATGGTCTCATGTATTATGTTCTTTAATTAAATTATGATCCATGTCATATAACCTATTAATATTTATTTCATGACTCAGAATTAGGATTATTGATATGTTTGGAATGATGTTCTCGTGTAGTCCTCATGTTTTCGTACCCATATTCTCATGTTATTTTAAAATATATCCCTTATAAACCCTTATAGAGAATTTGACCTCCCTCTTTCTTAGTTTTTCCATTCCCATGTTACAAATACTTTCTAAAATAAATTATATGTTTCTGTAGGGTGATAGTTACGAGGAACATAGTGGGAGGTGTTGTAGTTCACATGTGAAAATATTTTAAATGTATCCATGTTAATGTATATATTAAACCATTACGATCTTGGGAATGTATTTATGAAATTTAATGAGTATATATCTATTAATATAAAATATAAATATATTCAAAAAAAGGTCAATTATAGTTGGTATTAAAGGATATGTTTAGTTAACCGTTAGAAAATATCATTAGAAAAAACCAGTGATAACCCATAGGATCGTCCATATAATAAGAGAAAAATGTAAGTTATTGTTATCAAATGAGTGTGGTTTTCTAATAAAGATATCCCTTTCTGGATTCTAAAAGTGCATGTGGGTATGGAATAAATGTACATAACTGTAATAACTCTAAAAAAGGTGTTTTGGGGTAGACTCTTTTGTTTCCTTGTTCAACAAAATGGGCATTACTGCACGCATGGTTTAACACTTTCTGGAATATGCTATGGTTAATTAAAATTTTCTTTATGAACCATTATATAGGATTTAAATAGATTATAACGATTAATGTAAATGTTTAATTATAGGGATTCATAGAGTTTAAAAATGTTTCCTTATTTATATATCATATATGTTATTTTACGTGATTATGAGGTTCCCCCACTATGATAAATGCCTCTCACACTATGAGTTTTGGTTTAGATGATTGATGAAACTTGAATAAATCATGTTAACGTGGAATTTGATAAGTAGTGGAACACTTTTCATCCCATTAAATCAAATGTTTTTAGATATTAAATGAAAAATGTTGTTTATACACTCATATAAACTTATCATGCTATGAATCACGATCGACTTACATGTGAGAAAACAAGGGAATATCATTATATTGTGTCTTACATGAGGTAACATTCAACATATTTCAGAGGGACTTCTAATATACTAGTTGATGTGGAATGGATCTGTAAAAATGAAAATATATTCTACTTTCTCTTATTTCATGAACATGAGAATTTCATATTTGTTTTTTATCATTAAAAAGGTGAAGCAGACCAATGGTGACCTCTTATCAGGAATTCACAGAAATTTGATAAAATTTACTCTATGTATTGAGTAATATTCTAGAGATTATTTTTATATAATAACATTCCTCATATTTTTAATATGATAATGTATAATGATTTCCTTGATTATAAGAAAGAAATACGTTGAATCTATCGGTACCTTTGAAGAAAATTTTACAAGACGTGAAAGGTAAGATTTTGGTATTATCATCCAAATAAAAATTATGGATAATCCATCCTTTAATGGATTAAATAAAAGTCTCCAATGATCATTATACATAAGATGATTAATTGGATATTAATAAATAGAATGATGTGAAATCAAGGTGGAAATGGAGGTAGTAGTTATACACCAATATCACGTGTTCAATAAGAAAGGGAAATATGGAATTTAAGAGTAAATCCTAAAAAACACGGTGTAAAGATGTTGATATTTTATTTATGCTCAAAGTGTTGAAATCATGTGGAGTAAATTATCCTAAGTGGACTATAAACCTTTTTTATGTTTTGGTGTGATGGTCATTTGGTAATCATTTCATCTGGACAACAACAATCTATGTGATGGGAAACATTACAAAATGATGTGAATAGTGAGAGAGGTCCAAAATATTTACAACCCACAATATTGTGAATAATTTTTTTGGATAATGGGAATTATGATAACTAGTACTGAAATATGATGGTTAATTATGATGATCTATTTCAAAAACCTCTTCTGAAAATATACAAATGAAAATCACATGTGATTACCAATTTTTATAAGGGGGGAGATAACATTATGGTGAAAGGTACAATTACCATACCCTCTACAAACTGTAGTGTGTTATATGAATTTTTATCTGCCCATTCATTTATATTTAAATAATTTTATAAGGGTTTCAAGAAGGAACTATAATGAATATATATTGAATTAACAGTAGAATCCCCTAATGGTATGATGATAAAATCAATTGTATATGATTCTTCTTCAATTGATGTTTTTAGGAATGTGACTCCCAAAAAAACATGTTATTCACCATCTCATTTAAATTTATACTATTTTAGTAATTGATTCTATTTACCTACGTAAATACCACATAAATTTATAGGGAAGGAAAGTCATGTTTGACGTTCCTAATGAATCTATGATCGTCAATCTGTGTGATAAAAATTAGGAACTTCTTGTGTAATTCTCTTCCATTATACGGGTCTTTATTCCTACTAAAAAGGGGTGTTTTTTTAAATGGACTATGAGAAACACAACATTGATGATATGCCTATTTTTGGGAGTTTTTTATATATCCTTGGAATAATTTCATAGTATTCTACTAAATCGTGAAGTTGAGTTCTCAATAAAACTCATAAATAGTGAATCACCCATTTCTAATACTCCGAATAGAATGACCCTAATTTAGTTGTTGGACATAATGACGAATTTTCAGAAATCATTTATAAGGGATTAATTCATCCAAATGGGTAACTTTGGGGTTCACCAGTTTTATTTTATAATAAAAAAAGATAAATTAATGTGAATATGCCTTTATTATCGGGAACTGAACAAGATAACAATAAAGAAAAGGTATTGTCAATTCCATTTTTAGGACTTCTCTGATAATATTTTCATATCTTAATACTTCTATAAGAATTACATTTATTTTTATATTATCATTTGAGGATAGATAAGGAGGATATACCCAATACATCTTTTTGAAAAATTAATAGAATCTATGAGTATATAGTGATTCCATTTGGTCTTACTAATTCCACCACAATCACTATGGATTTAATGAATATACTCTATATATATTACCTTGATCATTTTAGAGAATATTTTATTGATGATATGATAATATATTCCAAAATAAATAAATATCATGATGGTCACTAGATTATCGTAATGAAGACCCCAAGAAAATAGAATTTCTATTAAAAATTTACAATGTGTGAATTTTTTCTATAATGGTTTTCATTTTTTGTCACATGATCTCACGATAGGGGATATTTATGGATCCATTAAAGATTTAAATTATCAAAATTTACTCCATATCAATCACTGTTACTGAGACCTGAATTTATCTTCGATTGGATGCACATTACCAGTGTCTTTTTGATAATTTATCATGAATGTACAATCCACTCCCCATTTTAACTATGAAGGGTTACTTGTTTAATTGGTTGGATGAATGTGAAGATAATTTAATTTAATTAAAGAGTATGTTATTCAGTGAACTTATGTTTACATTATCCAATAGTGGGAAAAGATTTGTAATCTATAGTGATAAATATAATAAGGAATTTGGACGAATTATCATTCAGAATGATATGTTCTCTGCTTTTGCATCATGACAATTAAATTTCCATGAGAAAAATTACTCTAATAATTATTTTGAGTAATATGTGGTGATTTTATTTATTAAATATACGGTTTTATTATATTAATGGGGAAATGTGAGAGATATTTACATTAATTAAATGTGTTCAGTATATATTCACTCAGAAATATTTGAATATTTGACATAGAATTTTGTTAGAGTTTATCCAAGATAAATTTTTTTTATAAATTGCAACCATGTTAAAGTGAATATGGTTGATTCTGATTAGTGTAGAAAGGATCATGACAGCTTATCTATAATGAGGATCGAAAATATCTAATATCTCGGGATTCATAAAGGATGAATCATGAAATCTTGAAGGAAGGGGAAAAATTGTATCAATTATAATTGATTTTTCAACTATCAATCCATGTGATGATAAAAGAAGCATTGAAGGAAGAAATAGTATAGTAGAAGTATGTGGAAAATGTTCCTAAGTATAACTTTGATTGTTATAGAATTACAAATCTCAGAAACCGTGTGTGTGTTCAATCCATTGATGACTTGATGAAGAAGTTGATACAGAGGGGATCATAGTTCCTCACTCTTCATTCATCATGGAAGAATAATAATGTGTATATATTTGAAACTATAATTCTATATTTATGGAATAATTAGAGATATTGTTGAGTTTTTCGATTAATGCTTGGTATTTTAGCAATTTAAGGAATCTAAACAAAATCCTAAAGAGATATTGCAACCATTATCCATTCTAGAAAGGAAATAGAAAAACAATATCATAGATTTTTTTCATCAAACTCCCCTAAATGTCTAAATTGAATTTCTCAACATGGGTATTAGTTGATCACCATATAAATTCATCACACTTCATTTCAACCATAGATAATTTTTCTTGATATCTAATATCCATGATATATTTTAAGGAAGTGGTAAGATTGAATGGGGTTATACGATAAATTGTATTTTATTGAGATCATAGTTTTTCCTATAAGTTATTTCGAAATCTATATTAGGCTCTAGATAAGAAAATATTCTTTAACACATTGTATCATACTCAGACAGTTGGTTATTCTAAGTGGATATTTCAAAAACTAGAAGATATGAACTAATCATATTAAATGGATTTCAAATGTGGATAGGATCAACACCATCCTCTACTTAATTTTTCATATAAAAATTGGTTTCACTTGAGTATTCTTATGGCTCCATATAAATCTCTATATGGAAGGAAGTGCATAAATTTTATTCTTAGGATGAATTTGATGAATTAAAGCTGTTGGTACGAGAATAAGATGAAAAAATGATTGATAATATTTTATACATTCTGAAGCAAAAAATGGAATCCCAAATTTTATAGAAATTTTATGGTGATAGTCATCAATGTGATCTAGAATTTGATGCCGAAGAGATGTCGTTTCTATGAATTTCTCCAAGAAAAAGGATACGAGACTAGGAAAGTGTAGAAATATGAGCCCATGGTATTTCAGCCATTTCGAAATTATTGATCTTATTGGGATAGTATCATACCATTTGGATCTCCCACTAAATAATTATCAGGTCCATGATATGTTCTATGTATCTCCCCTATGTAATTACATACCTGGTGCACCATATGTATTGAACTCATAGATCGTTCCATGGGAGTAAGATCTTTCTTATAATGAATAGCTGATAGAGATTATAGATCAAAGAGAGAAATTTATATGAAATAAGATTACTGACTTTCGCAATGATTTCTATTGAAACAACAAATTTTATGATGTTATTTGAAAACCCAAGGATATGATGTGGTCAAAGTATCATAATATTTTTTTATCAGAGTAATGGAATTTTGAGGGAGAAATTTATTTTAATGTGTGTATAATACAAAACTATAAAATTTTATGAAATAATTTATTTTTAATATATAATTTAATTCATTGGAAATATTTTTTTACATTAAAAAATTTGTTTCTTCAATATATTTTGCTACATGCAAGATTAATTTTTACTGAATAATAATATACAACTAATATTTTTTTATATGTGATAGTTATTACCTGTAAATTTTAATGGAGGGCATGTATAGTATTATCTTAATAATTAAAATATATTTTTAGGCCTTTATAAATGTATTTCATTGGTTATTTATTAGTTATAATGAAAAATAAAATCCAATTAAAAATAATTGAAATGATATTTAGAAAATTGTATTTTTTCCAAAAAGTATTTTAATTTCATTTTCCACTCTTAATTTAAAAATAATTTTTTCACATTAATAAAACTCTTTTGATAAAATAATCTGAATTTTCTAAATAATAAGGTAAACATTATATTATTATGAATTATTTAAAATTTTCTAAAAGTATATATTTTCAGTGAATAGTAATATATAATATATTTTATTATGAATTGTTATTTATTTTAAATCTATTGAAATTAATTTTTATTATATAAAAAGATAAGTTATTTTAATTATATATTTATTAATTAAATTTATGTCATTGGGATAAATTTCATATTTAATATTGTAGATAAACATTTTATACTTATAAAAAATATCCATTCGAGAAATTGTTTTTCATCATGCCTGCAGGTTTGAAATTTTATTAAAATTTTCTAATTTTATAAGTTGAATTTCTAAAAATTGATTCTATATTAGGAATAATAATAATTAATATTATATATTAAGTTAAATATATGTTTTTACCATAATTAATATCTAAAACATTAAAAATTATTTTTCATGGTTAAGTTGAAAATGAGTTTATCAGGTGTTCAACTAAAATGATAATTGTTAAAATGATGAAAAACTGAATAATTACTAATGAATTGAAATATTTTGACATAATATATTATATTTATATATAATGGTACATTTTTAATCCTTATTATATGTGAAAAAATGGTTGAAGTTAATTCTTTTAAAAAATTACAAGTGGTCCACCCACCATACTTATATAAGGCCACACACTATCCTCTCCTCATTATAAATTAAATACAAATTTTCTCAGCCAATACTAGCCCAAATAACTTTTTTACAAACCTTATCATTTACTCTAATCCATATCTTGTTCATGAATACCACCGAGTAAGAATTTTGGTGCAAACCTATTGAGGTTACCGAAAGAAGAGGTAATGTTCTTCACCAAGAATTTATATTTTTTATTTCTCAATATCATTAAATTATTATTGAATGATTTTTATATTAAAACCCTCATATCATTAATGTAATGAATTAATTATTTTAATGGAGTTAACTTGATCAATTTCCACTTTCCTTATACATGGAAATGAGAACGTCGTTCATGTGTATGAAGGACCACCGCCTCAAGAAACCGATGTGAAACTTTTTCCATTAACAACATTTAAAATTCAGTATTCTGATGAATATAATTTATTTAGATGATACTTATAACATTTTTATAATTATTTAAATATAATATCTCTTATACATGTTTTAAATTCCATTCCATGGGGGATATGATAACATTAATCTTATGTGCAACGAACATCAACCTCACGAAGTCATGTGGATTTTTTGTACCATATCATTACATTGAAGGTAAATAGGATAATTAAAATGATTATATGTGGTAAATAAGGTGTAATAATTTTTAATTAAATTTTAATTTCTATTTTACTTTTTTACACTTAATCCATCGAAAAATGGGAACAATGTTCATTATTATGTTTGGCATACCATCTCTATGAACAGTGTATTTCATTTTGATATATCTCAATTTTTGGAAGTCTCGAAATATGTTTATAATAAATAAATGTGATCTCTATAATAGAATTGAAATTATGTAGAATATGGAATTATTATCAATTTATAAGGATCATATCTATTGATCCAAAATGCTAAGTAAAAAATGAAACATTTAACACCGATAAATGATGATTTAGATAAGGAATTATTAACATAATGGTGTTGAAACATTATAAGGAGATAACATATGATATTAGATGTATTATTATAATTATAGAATATTTTTATAATAAAATAATATTTATTATATAATAGGTTCAAATGTCTGTGATTAATTTAAATACACACGGTAAGGGATATTCGTCTCACATTAAAATTCTTTGAGACACATTCCATATTCGACACATGTATATTTTATGTGGAATATATACTACACGTTAATTTTTATTATGATTATTAACATCAAAATTATTTTTATTTACATATAAATTTTAGTATCTCTCCTCTATGAGTTTTATAATTCAAATTTTACAAAAGCTATAAGGGATTTGGGTCTCAAATTGATTTCTTGTACATAATTGATTTCATTCAACTATCTTATTTTTTTAATTTTTATATACTTCCCAAAGACTGTTTTATCATGATTTTTCTATTTTCATGATATATAATTTTTTTAATGTTATTATTTATTGAGTATTGTGATTGAAATTTCACCAAAATGGTAATGATTTCATGTCATAATCTTCTCATTTATTGGGTTTTTGTATGATTTTGTTTTCGATTTTGAAATCTCATGATATGAAACTTAATAATTCTCATTAATATTCTTCTCTTATGGTTATGTATAAATAATATATCTTTTTCCTCTTATTTAACTATTTTTATTTACAAATGAGTCTAAAATAATGTTATTAGGGAAAACTCGTCTTTATTTTACTCTTCAGTTGATTGTTCTTTTTCTTATATATCCATGATTTATAAAAAATGATTTCAAAATTTATTTTAACATTATTTAAAGAATATAAAAAGAAATTTTTACTCATTATTTACTTTTAAAAATTTATTTTAATGGATCCTTATTATCATTTATCTAACAAGTCCTATTTTCACTTTTTACTGACATTATAAAATGAATCTTTTTTAGACATCTGTCATGTACGGAATTTTATTCCATCATAACCAATACATTCATTGATAATTTATTTATATGATTCCATGGTAACATTAAAATAATATTTATTCTTTAATATTTGGTAAATTTTTTTGTTTGGAATGTAAAAGTGATTTCAAAGTAAAAATGGTAATTTTCCTCAAGAAATTATCCATGTAATCTTTCAAATTAATTTTTCTTCTAAGATGAAATCAATTTATGATATTAATGTTTTATTGAGGTTATGATCCATTAATACTTTACTTATTCATTATCATGATAGATTATGTTCATGATGAAATGATGTTTATAAAACCCATCTATTTTCCATAGGTTATAATATGATGAAATGATTATGAAACCTATATTTATTTATGGGTTCTAAAATGATGATTTTTATAACCTTGTGAAACACATATGTGTGATTTTATTTAAGTGGTTTGTCGGACCTACATATCCCTCCAATAATTTGGGTAATGAATTATATCCCATGAGATATATAGGACTATAACTTGGAGTGGACCTGCATCGGTAAGAGAGTTTTTCTATAATGATGGTCTTGGGAGTTAACCTTAACTACTATGATGATTCGGGGGTAAAACTCATTCCACTGGGATATCCTTGTTTTTGAGCCTCAGCTATAATTGTAATAATTTAATAGCTAAATGTGTATACAAAAATCACAATTTTTATTCCAATGTTATACACTCATGACTTCTATTATTAAATTAGATTATGATTCATGTCTTATGAACATAGAATAATTATTTCACGACTCAATATTTTTATCTTTCATATGCATGATATGACTCTAAAATGTTATGCTCATTTTCTTATACCATTATGCTCCTGTTATGTTTACATATATCCCTTTTTTACCTTCAATTATCATATTAACACACCATTTCTTATGTTTCCTTTACTCAAGTTGTGAATAAAGGTATTATGTATGATATTTCTAAGAAGATTGATAGTTATGAAGAAAATTTGGGAGATGATATAGTTCAATTATGAACAAGTTTATTATGTATCCATGTTTCTATATACACGAAACTATTAAAATACTTGGGTGTGTATTTGGGTAATCTAAAGAATATTAATAGATTAATAGGTAATATATATGTATAAAAAGCCAGGTTCGCTTTGGTTTTAGGCCTTATCATATTTTTTAACCTTAAACACATGATTTACCATTACTAGTGGGATATATATTTACTATGAATATTATTCCTAAGGCATAAAAATAAATGAATTCTACTAACCAAATTAGAAACTCCAGATTTCTAATATGGTATCCTCTTTTCATGACTCAATTTCTATATGTGGAAGAAATCAATTTTAATTTAAATGATTAAAATTAAATTAAAAATATTTTTTCCGCAAAATTGAATTTTCAATCAAAAAAATAACTCATATTAAAATCATGAATTATTTTGATTAATATTATATTATTATAAATATAATTAATAGTATCACACATTAATACCTTAACAAAAAAATGGGGATTTTATTCTGTGTGATTTAACAAATTATGTGAAAATATTTTAATAATTGTTATTTTTATGATTCATGAAAAAATCATTTATTTTAGGAAAAAACCCAAAATATTACATTAAATCTATTTTGATATTTTTATTTGAAAAATGAACATATTTTAGAAAGTTAAATTCATAAATTTGATAATTTATTTTATGGTCATATTCATTAGTAAAACTATGTGTATTATGCAATTGTTTCATTACAAACAAAATCTTACTATAATTGGTGCTCATGTGTCACACTATCCCATACATGAAAAATTTCATCCTCAAAATGTGTATTGACATTTCACTCAAAACAAAGGTTTATTATTCTTCCTAACAAACTCATGTTCTAATGTTTCTCCCTATATTTAATGATTTCACCAAATTAACTATACTATTCAAGTTATTCAATTTCACAAAACATGTTCTCTAATGTCGAGATTTTGGATAGAATATATATAATAAGATAGATCCGGATCCTATTTTATTTCATCATAGATGAGATAATATGCTAGTTTTTTCATATACTAAAAATTTGATATGGATCACATCATGTACAATAGGGACAGTTCCTAGAAAATCCAAACAATATTCCACAGATCCAATTCATTCTTTAATTTTAATGGGTTTGATATACGTGGGTATCAGTTCCCCATTCTTACCAAACAATATAAGTACGTTATTAGGAGATAATTTCATGAAACTGTGATCTCACAATTGAGAATCCAATTCTTTTTTCGGTTATCATAATAACTCTTTTCCCATGTTTCATATGAATTAATATGATTTTGAATAGTCTTTACCTTTGTCATTATTTCCTTATCTTGTTCAATTTCTATAAGTTTCCTTTCACCATCTTCATCCCACAGAGGTAGATTCTAACATCTCTTACCATATAATACATCATATTGTGCAATTTTAATTCATTAATAGAAACTATTGTTTTCTGAAAACTCTACTAATTGTTAATACTAGACTTATGACCATGAATTTCAACAGAGTAAGATCTCAATAGGTCCTTTACATATTGAAAATTAATTTCGGATTATCCATCAATTTGAATATGAAATGTGGTTCTAAAATGAATATTTTTATCAAGATCATTCATAATACCTTTCAAAAATATCAATTTTAATTATGCATCATGATCTAACACAATTGAACGAGGTTCACAGTGTGGAATTTAAACTTAATAAATATATATTCGTGGAAGTATCTCAATAGGTAAATCATCTCATATATAAAGATAATGTGTTGATTTGGTAAAGAGGTAAAACCTTACCAATATTTCGTAATTCATTCTAAAAGAATTGGGTAATAAAATGAAAAATTATATGGTAATATAATCCTAGTTACACATAGAAATAGATATATTATTAAAGAATACTCTAATAAGTTTTCTCTCAACCTTAACTTATTTAAAATCAAATCATATTATCACATAATCGGTATTTTCATTCCTTATATTATCCTAACATAAATTTTCCTTTAAATTCATATACATCATGGTGCTACATTGTTTTGTTGAGAATTTTGAGCTATTAGAATCATCTAATAATTTCATTTTCATCCCAGTTAAATAGGGATAACATATCATCATTTCTTATTTTTGAAATACATCTTCATATATGAGGTCTTACAATTTCCCATGATTCATGTCATTAATATTCTCTTAAAAAATATCATCATTTGGATGAGAGATTATTTTCATTTCGAATAAACATGTCTTGTATATAACTTCAAAAGGTTGTAACATTTTTCCTTCTTTAATAATTCTCATATAAATCATTAAAAATACATTAACATAGGGTCCCTATTAATCCTTGTTTTGTTCATAACTCAAAGATCATTCCAATTCAAGAAATCTGCCACCTTATTAACCATCCCTAGGAGGTAGTGTATTGACAAATAATAATCTATCAGTATCTCAAACCATTTAATTTTCCTCATATTGGGATATTTAGTTAAATAATTTTATTTTAGGAACTTTTGATATGTTTGTATCACACATCCTACTCCATTGAGATAATTTTCCTATATATTCAAAAAATGATTCTGCTTTCCAACATAAGTTCATGGGTTGGATAGTTTTATTCTTAAATCATTGACAAACATGGTTCATATCATATAACATTATCATTCTTCATAATGAAACAACCAAATACCTTTTTCAAAACAAAACTATATATCACAAATCTATTTTTTCGTAATCCTAGTGTCAGAATCATATCATTGAACAACCTCTTTCTCAAATGTTCAAAAGTTCCATCAAATTCCTTTTGTCCATCAGTACATAACCCCTTTAAATGTAATCATAATTAAATGGTTATGGGATTATTAAATTTTATGAACAGATCACAGATAACATCCTTCCAAATTCAGGAAAATATCTACCTCATTTATGTTAATTTGGGTATAACATTCATTAACTATCATTTCCATTGTAAGACAAATTGTGATACTATCCTTGAAAACAATATGGCTAATAAAAGAAAATTTTCATGAAAAAACTCATACATACTTGGTTTCCCATACAAAAGTTTCCCTCTAAGAGTCTCAAGAATGATATGCAGCTTATTATCATAGTCCTCATAGGTTTTTGAGAACACCAATATATCATAAATAAATTCCATAAAAATTATTTGGATATTCCTTAAATACATTGGTCATTAGATTCATAAAAATATAGTGTGCATTAGACAATCCAAAGTGAATTACTAAAAACTCATAATGTAACACCCCAGGTAAATAAAGAATATGAAAATTTTATATTTATCCATATTTGTGAATAAAATATTAATATAACTTTAAAGGGGACGCTATGCTCGATGGCATACCCAATACGCAACAATGAGTTTCATGGGAATCTTATGTTGCACTCTAATAATAAAATAATATTATTTTGAGTTGTAGTTAACGCCTAGTCGTTGTAATGGTGGCAATTAACAGAACAAACTACAAAATTATTATATATTTTTGTCAAATATTTTTACTTTTTTCAATAAATGTTAGAGGATTAAAAATGCGAATGAATCCAATTTTAAGCGTAAACATTCTAATATTCTTTAAAAGGTTGATTAACCACCTTTTGATGACAAACCTCCTTTAAATCCACTTTTTGACAATTTTATGTGTTATATTTGAAAAAATAAAATTCTTCTTTAGAATCGGTACATCAAAATTTACTTTGTGTCAATTTTTGGTAATTTTCCGATAATGTACATTTTTTAATGAATAGTGAAAAATGTTGTATTTTAATTCAAAACCTCTTTTTAATCTAATTTATTTATATGATAAGATTATCTTTTTAATTGGTTTCAAAGTGAAATTAGAATATATTTTTACCATTTATTCCAATAGTGGTCATTTGAATTAATTTCATCTTGAAATTGGACTTAAACTAGTGTCAATCTTTTGATACTTATTGTTTCATAAAAACACGCTATTTGCTTTGACAGCAGTAATTAATTATTAAATTAATTAATGGAACTTATATGTTTTGAATTTTGTAAAATATACACCATTTTTGAGTTCATAATATCAAATATAGCTTAGGGTGAAGTTTTGGTATTTTTCGAAAAAACTTCAATTTTTTGATGAATAGTGATACCACTAAGTGGTACTTATAAAAACTGATTTTCCATTTAAATGAAATTTTACCACTTCTATGTTTTTAATTTCAAATATCCAACATTCATGGTTGTCATTAAGAAGTAAAATGTTGTTCAATGGGATTAAAATAATTTTTTGGTGAATAGTAATTTTTATGTTTTTAATCGCGATTATAGGTAATTAGTGTAGTTTAAGGTAAAAATAATGTTTTAATAATATGAAATGAACTTTACACATGTCATACCCTTATTGGATTTGTCATGGCCAACCAAGAAAATCCATGGGTCAACTTGGCGACCCCATGGTGCCACTTTGGTAGGAAAATGACATTAATATATTTTTATTTAAAGTTAAAATAAAAATGTATCAAACATGAGTTGTTTTACTAAAACAATTATTTAAATGGGGTTATACAAGTCAGATATTTGACTATAAATATTCATTATAAATATAAAAATATTTCATACATCATTATAATTTTTTTATAATTTATAGACATTAAATAAATTAAATTATTTATGACACCATGATGATGCAGTGATTACCTCATTATTTAACGATTTAAATAAAATGAAAAGATAATGTAAAATATAAGAACTACACTTCTCAAAAACCTATTGGATGGGTAAATTCTAACCCTTATCACCTTATACTCAAATTATATCAATTTGGGACCTTTTAAATCCGAAACGCATTTTAAACTAAAGTAACATTTCTTTACTTTCCAAGAGTGCCTCTCCTCTCCTCTTATAAAAGGCCCCCCACCTCTACCACCTTAAACACACCTCTCAAACCTTTGTCTCAGCCAACCCCTGCCCATTTTATCTCTCCAAATCCCTCTCTTCATCATTGAAGCATCACTTTGGGCATAACCCTTTACAAGGAAGCCTTTGAGCTCAAATCCAAGAGAGTTACCCGATTTAAAGGTAGTGTCCTCTCTTGTGTTCTTATGTTTTATTTTGCTTCTCCAACCCTCTAAACTCTATTCATTCTTTTCTTTTGTAACAACACCAGTATATTCAATATACTAGGATGTTTTTATGTGATGTATTCGAGCTACACTTACACACACCTTCGTCTAATTGTTAAATAACATACTATTTCTGTGGATGGAGAATTTCTGCCTCACGAAACGATGATTGTTCAATCTTCTCTTAACACCTTTCATGGTGGCCATTATGATGTCACTATATTCTATATATGATATATATGGTATTTATGTTTTCTATATGCCTCTGAATTTTATATTTAAAACATGCCTTTATACTTTTCATGTTGTGCAAATGCGATAATTTCATACGAGGAAGTGTGGACTACCGCCCCTCAAGTGATGTGACTCGTTCATGCAATACATGGAATGTATAAAGAATGAAATTAATGAACATATGTGACCTATATAACATATATATTATACTGGAATTATAATATATATATATATATATATATCTCAATTATTTTTAATTACATTAATATGACAATGAAATGAATGTAGCGTTCATGCGTACGTACGGCCTACCGTCTCCATGAACGGTGAATTTCATTTATTTTTATCTCCAAATGTTATGGAGTACTATAAAATGAATATGTACTGGATATATATGATATTTAAATCATTAATACTATTCTGGAGATTATTTACTTATAACTACAGGGAAAATCATTTTCAAACAAGTTCATTTTTGACTCATGTACCAAACACCGACAAAAACGTCTGATATGAACTCACATTGGTAACCAATTATTATAACATTATAACATGTGATATTAACTGAATAATAATATTTAGAATATGTCCTTAAGAAATTATAAATTGACCAAAGTTTATTATTCTGGAATATAATGAAACGAACAAGACATCTTAGACTTTAGATAAGGGAACCTACCCCTCTCTTTCTTTTAAAGTACACTCCTTTATGTCATTCCTTTTAAGCTCATATTTCTTATGATTGGGATGTTATTTTATATTAATACTACTGTAAGTTTTATGTTCATATGATGAGTGACCCTATTTTCTCTCACCAATCCATTTTGTATGTTTTGAGTGGCGCCGTTAGGATGTCTAATTTTGGTAAGGGATCCAACCTCTCTCTTTCTTTTTAAGTACTCTCTTTTATGTCGTTTCTTTTAAGCTCATCGTTCTTATGTTTGTGGATGTTATTTTATATTCCAAATACTGTACTTTTTATGTTCATATTATGAGAGACACAATTTGATCTCATAAATCCAGTTCTCGAAGTTTTAAGTGGCGCCGTTAGGCTGCTGAGTTTTCGTAAGGGATTTTTCATCTCACTTTTATTCCTGTGACATTTATGCTACGTTTGCCACTATTTACATTGAGGGGTGTATGTACTGCCCATTATTATATTCTTTGGGAAATATAATTTCATTTATGGGTATTTACATCTTCATTGTATGACCCTTATTTCATGGGGTGTACGTTTCGAAAGTTACCCAACTCGGTAAGGGGACCTTTCACCCTCATCTTTTTAAAATACTTCTTTTGTTATGTCTTTTAATTCACATACTATTATGTTGGTAAATGTTCTTCTATATCCTTATTTATGTAAATTTTATGTCCAAGTTATGAGATACCATTTTCTCTCTCATCAACTCATATTTCTGAATTTTAAAGTGACGTCGTTAGGCTGTCGGATTTCTGTAAGGGAACTTCTTAACCCACTTCCAGTTATTTGGGATAAAACTCTACTTCTTGATTTTATTATGCAAGGATTATGTGTGTAATCTCTATGTTGTAATTTCCACAAAGATATTTGTGAATATTTTATTTCTACACATAATCATCTCATTGATAAATTCTTACGAACTTGTATGGGAAATCATAACTCAATCTCATTTCATTGAGTTAAATATCAATGTCATTGGTTTTGTTTTTCCAGGATTATGTGTGAATGACCTCTGATTTTTTTACACTTAATATCAACTTATATTGGGTTTATTTATATTTCTCACACATAATTATGTGATATATTTGTCCTTAATTTAAGGATACCATCTTTATAATGGATTTCATCTCAATTTACATTTCTATTGAGACTTCATTGTTGTTATGCACCAATTCACTCTTATATGGTGTGTATACTGTCCTTTTCCATATTATATCATTAATCCCTTTATTCTCATGATATTATAAACCTCATAATACATGTTATTCCGCAATTATTTTTATTCAAGAGTCTCTCATTTTGTTAAAAACTCTTTAACAAAAATACCGTTTTAAATGTTTTAAAGATTCATTATTCGAAATATGTATCTTTAATGTCCCTGTTTTGAAAATGGTTTTCAGTATTTATTTATATGGACATTAATGTTTTAAAATCATAATTCCATTAAAATCTTCAAAGTGGTATGGGACACTTTGATTCAAAAATCTCATTTAAGTGGTTTTTGAAAATGGATTGCTTAATTCAATATCTTGGAATTACTAATTGTGATTGAAAATGAAATGTTGTTATTGAAATGTTTATATTTTCAATATTTTATGTGTAATGATGGTACTTGGACATTTTACGGGTGGTTACGTGATAAACCATATGAAGGGTGGTGCCGTGAATACCAGGACGAGTGGTTACATTATAACCTCCAATGCATTGTGTATGGAAGTCGGTCGTATGGTTATTCCATTAAGTATGTGTGGAAGTCGACCGCATGGTTATTCCATTTAAGTATGTTTATGTCCCAAGTTACCTTTTTATGTTATGTGTTATTTATATGGGGTTTATGGTAATCATTTAGTTACAAAAGGGTAAGTAATGATCTTTTATTCATTGATGAGTTTTTACTACTTCCTAAAGGTGGAAATTATTACTTTGATAAAGTATACATGGTTTAATTGTTGTTTTGAAAAACTAACTGTTTTCATTCTTTGTGTATCCCTTACTGAGTTTTTATGCTCACCCCAAGTTTTTTGAAATGTTTTTCACAGGACTTAATGTGGAATAGGGTCAAGGATGGGATCAAGGTAAAGTCATGTTATCTAAAACATGGAACTAGACATGTTTCTTTTTAAGAGTTTTTATTTTATGTAAACTTAGTAGAAGTGTCTACTTTGTAATCTTTTGAGATGTAATAGTTATGTCCTAATTCTATAAAACTCTAAACCTTGAAAACAACCTCAATGTGAATTATTCATTTAATTCAATATTAAGTAAGGTTTAAGGTTGGGGCCTTATAGATGGTATCAGAGGTCGGTTTAGACAACTTTAGGGATTAGGAGTTTTTTTAGACACATGGTCAGTCCCTATATCTATTATTTCAGTTAAATACTTATTTTATAACTTTTTTTCAGGTCAATTAAATTCAGTTACTGATGTAAGGAGAAGGATCTCAAATGAAATTCCTATCTCTTCCTGATGACATGCTTGAAATAATTATAGCAAAGTCATGTTCGGATGATTGTGAAATTTTTCTAGCATAAAACTCACTTGAAAGCAGTTGTTTGAGATATCAAACACCTCCACTATACCTTGTTATCATCGTGGATCATGGGTTGTATTTAGACAAATACTATTTTCACAATATTCCCATATTTTCAAGAATGGAAAATATTATCTAGGTATTTTTAAATATTTTACCTTATCACAAGAATTTGAAGCAAATTATGATTTTAAAAATGGTGCTGAAGAAGGAGACCCTTGCGCAACCTACTTATATTTTCTTTTAAAATATATTCTCTCATCACATACTTATGTTATTTTAAAAGGACCAATAATAGAAAGTTTCAACTCAAATTTTGTCCGACTATTTTTTAGAAATCATGTTTTATCAGATGTTTTGGAATTATATGTCATACATGATTATTTTCCAAAAATGTTTTTATGTGAACACCCATATGACCCATGTTGTACAAGGTGTATTTGGATGGAGGAAGAAAATGATTTTGAAGGATCTCTAAATCATTTTTGTAATGCATGGGACGTCTACCTACGTGAACAAGATGACGATGAAACCGAGTGGACTCCATGATCAAGGTATGTTGTTATTCATTTTGGGAATCGTTTTATATTATCTTATGGTGGTGAAATAAGACATCAAGAATTATGATGTTGATATCGTAATGAATTTGGATGGAAATGAGAGGTATAAGGAAACTATTGAGGTTAAAACATGTTATGGTTATTTTTGGAGTTTTATAGAAAGGACAACACACAGACCGTGTGACAACCTGTCACGTCGGACAAAGCTGCAGGAATCGAACACACAACCAAAGTGTGACTGGTATTTATCGCCTACCACTTGACTACGTGAATTCCCTGGTTAGTTTGACTAATTCTTTTTAGTAAAATGATTTTATGAATTAAGAGTAAGCTGATTTTGGGTTATCTATGGAAATTATTAACCTATCATGGAGGATATGTGATTAGTTTAATTACATTTCAATATGAGACTTTAAGAGAAACTGATGTTATTTGAAGATAAGTGTTATTTTGTACCTTGTAGGACTATGTGATTAAATCCTTAAAATATTTGGTTATCAATCTTAGTTTGGTTTACTTTGACGAATTTTGTGGAAAAATTGTTTATCAAATGGTCTTCGTTGAACATTGGGTTTTCTTGGACAAATTTTGTAGATTAAGAATAGATTTTCTTTTTATAAAGGGTTATCCTTTTCTGGATTATCTGATCTTGTACTAACCTTTTTTGTTTTGGTTTTGGTTAAAGTCTAAAGACATGGGAAGTATATAGTTCACTTGTGTGGATTAGGTGATTCTCTAGAAGTTGATTATACCTCTCTTAATGTAAACAAGTCATCCAAAATACACATCTTTTGGAGAAAATATGAGTTTGTGTAAGAAATCTAGTAAAAGATGAAATTAAACATGACAGGTAAGTATGTTTCCTTATGTTTTAGTTAAGCTAAAAAAATAAATTCCTCAAAGAAAAGTAACAAAAAAAATGATGTCCATTAACTTTTCCTACTGGGGAATCCAATACCGTTTAACCCATCACAAGTTTGTGATTTTCTTATGGTTAACTTTATCCTAGACATGTTTACTATCACTCTCCATCAGAACATGACCCTATGTTTTCTCCTCCATGTCCATGTTTTCTTACATGGAATCCTAGTATGGGTTAACTCGGGTGACCTCTGTACTTCTCTTTCTTTGTTTTAAAGTTATTGTTTTACCGACTCTTGTTCCGATGTGGGTCTTTCAAGGATGTTTCCGAGCCCAATTTTAAAATTGCGAGGACGAAATTCCCAAAAGGGGGGAAGGATGTAACACCCCAGGTAAATAAAGAATATGACATTTTTATATTTATCCATATTTGTGAATAAAATGTTAATATATCTTTAAATTGGACTCTATGCTCGATGGCGTACCCAATACGCAACAACGAGTTTCTTGGGAATCTTACGTTGCACTCTAATAGTAAAATAATATTATTTTGAGTTGTAGTAAATCCCTAGCTGTTGTAATGGCAGGAATGAACAGAACTAACTACAAAATGATTATATATTTGTGTCAAATATTTTTACTTTTTACAATAAATGTTAGAGAAATAAAAATTCGAATGAATCCAATTTTAAGTGTAAACATTCTAATATTATTTAAAAGGTCGATTAACCGCCTTTTGATGACAAACCTCCATTAAATCCACTTTTTGAAAATTTTATGAGTTATATTTGAAAATATAAAATTCTTCTTTAGAATCAGTATATCTAAATTTACTTTGTGTAAATTTTTGGTATTTTTCCGATAATGTTCATTTTTTAATGAATAGTGAAAAATGATGTATTTTAATTCAAAACCTCTTTTTATTATAATTTATTTATATGATTAGATTATCTTTTTAATTGGTTTAAAAGTGAAATTAGATTATATTTTTACAATTTAATCCAATAGTGGTCGTTGAAATTAATTTCATCTTGAAATTGGACTTAAACTAGTGTCAATCTTTTGATACTTATTGTTTCATAAAAACACGATATTTTCTTTGACCGCGGGAATTAATTATTAAATTAATTAATGAAACTTATATGTTTTGAATTTTGTAAAATAGACACCATTTTTGAGTTCGGAATATAAAATATATCTTAGGGTGAATTTTTGGTATTTTTCTGAAAAACATCAATTTTTGATGAATAGTGAAACCACTAAGTGGTACTTATAAAAACTGATTTTCCGTTTAAATGAAATTTTACCACTTATTTGTTTTGAATTTCAAAACTCCTACATACATGGTTGTCATTAAGAAGTAAAATGTGATTCAATGGGATTAAAATAATTTTTTGGTGAATAGTAACTTTTAAGTTTTTAATCGCGATTAGAGGTAATTAGTGTAGATTAAGGTAAAAATAATGTTTTAATAATATGAAATGATCTTGACACATGTCCTACCCTTATTGGATGTGTCATGGACGACCAAGGAAATCCATGGGTCAACTTGGCGACCCCATGGAGCCACTTTGGTAGGAAAATGACATTAATATATTTTTATTTAAAGTTAAAATAAAAATGTAACAAACATGAGTTGTTTTACTAAAACAATTTTCTAAATGGGGTTATACAAGTCAGATATTTGACTACAAATATTCATTATAAATATAAAAAGATTTCATACATCATTATATTTTTTTTATAATTTATAGACATTAAATAAATTAAATTATTTATGACACCATGATGATGCAGCGATTACCTCATTATTTAATGATTTAAATAAAATGAAAATATAATGTAAAATATAAGACCTAAACTTGTCAAAGACCTATTTTATGGGTAAATTGCGAACCCTTATCACCTTACCCTCTAATTTTATCAATGTGGGACCTTTTAAATCTGAAACGCATTTTAAAATAAATTAATATTTCTTTACTTTCCAAGAGTGCCCCTCCTCTCCTCTTATAAAAGGCCCCCAACCTCTACCACCTTACACACACCTCTAAAGCCTTTGGATCAGCCAACCCCTGCCCATTTCGTCTCTCCACATCCCTCTATTCATCCTTGAAGCCTCACTTTGGGCAGAACCCTTTCCAAGAAAGCCTTTGAGCTCAAATCAAAGAGAGTTACCCGATTTAAAGGTAGTGTCCTGTCTTGTGTTCTTATGTTTTATTTTGCTTCTCCAACCCTCTAAACGCTTTTTATTCCTTTATTTTGTAACAAAACCAGTATCTTAAATATACTAGGATGTTTTTATGTGAAGTATTCGAGCTACACTTACACACACCTTCATCTAATGGTTAAAGAACATACTGTTTTTGTGGATGGCGAATTTCTGCCTCACGAAACGATGATTGTTCAATCATCTCATAACACATTTCATGGTGGCCATTATGATGTCACTATATTTTATATATGATATATATGGTATTTATGTTTTCTATATTCTTATGAAATTTATATTTAAAACATGCCTTTATGCTTTTCATGTTGTGCAAATGCGATAATTTCATACGAGGAAGTGTGGACTATCACCCCCTCAAGTGATGTGACTCGTTCATGCAATACATAGAATGTATAAAGAATGAAATTAATGATCATATGTGACATATATAACAGATATATTATACTGGAATTATAATATATATATATATATATCAAGTATTGTTAATTACCTTAATATGACAAAGAAATGAAAGTAGCGTTCATGCGTACGTACGGCCTACCGTCTCCATGAACGGTGCATTTCATTTCTTTTTATCTCCAAATTTTATGGAGTAGTATAAAATGAATATGTACTGGATATATATGATATTTAAATCCTTAATAATATTCTTGAGATTATTGCCTTATAACTACATGGACAATCATTTTTAAACAAGTTCATTTCTGACTCATGTACCAAACATCGACAAAAATGTCTGATATGAACTCACATTATTAACCAATTATTATAACATTATTGTTTCTGACGCTTTCTCCGGGGTGCGTGCCCGTCCGTCCGTGGGGGAGGACGCGCGACGCTTCTGTTGCCCTGCATTACCGCTTTCCAAAGGCGGGCGGCATTAACTCCTTATTCAAGGACGGCTGCTCCTTGATCGAAACGAGATGATGGGATGTCGGTTCTTCCTCCTGCGGATTCCTCCTCAGAACTCATCACCTTGTCCGGGTCTCCCTTATAGATTTAATACGTAGTTCATGAAACTCTTCCCAGTGCCATGTTTCCATGGACGCCGGTTAATTACACTGCTTCTGTTGGGACATTCCAAAGGGTCCAGTCAGGGCAGCAACCTTCAGTCAGGGGAGTAGTCATGTTGAGGCATCAGTAGCGTGTCTGGATGCTGGGGTACCTGGCATGTCTGTCTGTTATCCTTGACCACAAGGCTTCTCGAGGGCGTGGAAGCCCGAGGCATCCCACATCGAGCGTGGGGAATTATATTTCATAGACACATATCTGAGGTTTTCCTCATCTTCCCGTGCTAAACACAGGGTATTCCACAAGTTTAACGTCCAGCAGAGACGGATCAACCCAACCAGAGAATTAGCTAGGATAGAACGGATTGAGGGATCCTCCTTGAAGGGATATCGATACCGGGGCCAGCCCATGGGCGACTGTGAAGAAGAGCGTACCGACATGGTCTCACCAGGATAAGACGGTCCGGGAGAGAATCGGAACGGGTGGTGGGTTGATGAATGGAGTGGAAGGAGAGTGAAATGGGACCATCGCAGGGGCGACAGTGAAGTTGGCCTTGAGCCTTGACGAGGCTTCCTACGTATCCCCGTGGCAGGGAATCAAAGTCCGCGTAGTTCGGGATGACGTCGATAAACTGACGTGAAGGTGGACCTTGGCCCGATGAGCATCGTCAGAGTACCGACGTGAAAGTAGACCCGTGGGTCCACTAGTGGTGGGCTTGAACCTTGGGAAGGTTTCCTACGTACCATGCCTTGACATGGATCAAAGTCCTTGTAGTTCAGATGGGGCTTTTTTGGTGAACTGACGTGAAAGTGGACCTTGGTCCGATGGGTGGTGGGCTTGAACCTTGGGAAGGCTTCCTATGTACCATGCCTTGACATGGATCAAAGACCTCGTAGTTCGGGTTAGTCACAATGGCTTCCCGTCGGACTAGAATTGGGTGTACAGTTTAATGTCATGCGGGACAAAAGGAGGCATGTAGTTTAATGTCATGCTGGACGAGGGTGAAACTCGACATGAATGAACGACCGATCAATGTGTCTTGAACCCCATGGAGGCTTCCAACGTACCATGCCTTGACATGGATCAAAGACCTCATAGTTCAGGTGGGAAAGGGTTGCAACAGCTTACCACTGGACCAGAATGCAGTTTAACGTCATTCTGGACCGGGGTGAGACCCGACGTGAAATGACGGGTGGGATTGAACCTCCTAGAGGCTTCCTATGTACCATGCCTTGACATGGATCAAAGACCTCATAGTTCAAAAGATGGGTCGCAATGGCTTACCACTAGACTAGAATGGGACCCGACGTGAATGGATGATAGGTGGGCTTGAACCTCGTGGAGGTTTCCTACGTACCATGCCTTGACATGGATCAAAGACCTCATAGTTCAAAATAAGGGTCGCAATGGCTTGCCACTGGACCAGAATGGGACCCGACGTGAATGGATGATGGGTGGGCTTGAACCTCGTGGAGGCTTCCTACGTACCATGCCTTGACATGGATCAAAGACCTCGTAGTTCAAAGGGGATGGGTCGCAATGGCTTACCACTAGACCAGAATGGGACCCGACGTGAATGGATGATGAGTGGGCTTAAACCTCGTGGAGGCTTCCTACGTACCATGCCTTGACATGGATCAAAGACCTCGTAGTTAAAAGGATGGGTTTGTCGGTGAACCGACGTGAAAGTAGACCCGGGGGTACACTATTGGTGGGCTTGAACCTCGTGAAGGCTTCCTACGTACCATGCCTTGACATGGATCAAAGACCTCGTAGTTCAAAAGAATGCGCAGTTTAACATCATGCTGGACGTAGGAGTGACCCGACATGGAAGAATGGCAGGTGGGCTTGAACCTCATGGAGGATTCCTACGTACCATGCCTTCACATTGATCAAAGACCTCGTAGATCAAAGGGGATGGGGGGTCAGGGTCGGTGCTCACTCAATGCCCTCGTGAGTCATGCTCAGTGTGAGAAACAAGAGGTTTCAAGGACCTGACGATCACGTCGCGAAGGGTGCGTCCGTGAGAAGCGAAGAGGGGCTTACGCGTTGAGCGGCCCATGGTGTTGGGACTTACTCCAGGATGGAGGCCCATGGCGCGACAGAGCGCGGGAAAGTTGGACCTTGGTCCGACGATGGGAGGGGCCTCGTTCCCTATCACGCCCTCCACTGACCTTGGTAGTGGGGAAGTACGGAGATGCAGAGGTGCAACCATCCGTTGAGGGGGCTAGGGTCGCCCTTCTCTTACGAACATACGCCACTCCGACAAGGAGGATCTCATTCCGTGTGAGGAAGAGTTCCATTCCCGTGGAGACGAGTGGTGAAAAAATGTTTGACCTGGGGGACCCTTTGCGAGGGGCACGAGGTCGGGTCACAGTTTAACGTCATGTGTTGAGGACGTGGTTCTTGGCAGTTTAACGTCCTGCATCTCGGACGAGGTGGGTTCACTCCACACCCCTAGGACTTACATAACCGGTACCCTCTGGTCCTTGGGGAAGGGAAGGTACCGGTAAGGCAATGGTTAAGGGGGGTTGTGGAACGAACCATCGAGGGGTCCACGTTAGCGTGGCTATGCGAAGAAGCAATAGCCGTTAGCGTGCCTATGCGAAGAAGCATTAGGCGAAGCAACGCTATGGGTGGTATTTTCCACAGTACTTTGAAATCACATCGTGCAAACCTGGAGGGTCGCACGGGAAGAGGAATCGCAAAGTAGAGGAGTGTGCTTTGTGAAGTGGAGTGCCTTGGCCTTAGCATGGGGCATAGGTGTGAGTGGGAGGTGCTTCGTGAAGTGGAACAGTGTTCGCGGAGCACTGCCTCGCGAGGAAGGGGTGCCTCGCGAAGCAGGGTCCTGCGAAGTAGTGTACTTCGCGATGTATAGTGATCCTGCCTTGGCATAGGGATCACTAGCATGGGTTGGGTGTTTCGCGAAGCATAAACGCTCCGCGGCTGCCCGGGTTCCCATGGGAATCCCCTTCCTTCGCGAACGCCCTTGAGCTTCGCGAAGGGCATCCCTCTCGGAAGAGGGGCACAAAACGAGACAATGCAGTGGCGTCTCGCGAAGTAGAAATACCTCCCGGAGCTCATGATTCCCGGGACAAAGAGTGTTTCGCGATTCGGGAGAGGAGAAGCCGAAAGGTCGGATTGTCCCCTCTTCGGGACTCAGGGGGAGTCCAGTATTTATAGGGAAGGGGCACCGCGATGAAGGACTCGCGCGCCGCCTTTGGTGCTTCGTGGCGCGCTCGCGAACGTCAACGCCAGGCGCGGAGGGGACCACCTCCGGAGCTTTGCGGCGGCGCGCGAACGTCAAATGCGTTGGCGGAGGATTACTGCCTCTGGTGCTTCGCGGCGGCTCGCGAACGTCAAATGGGTTCGCAGAGCATTACTGCCTCGGGTGCTTCGCGGAGGCTCGCGAACGTCAAATGGGTTCACGGAGAATTACCGCCTCCGGAGCTTCGCGACGGCTCGCAAACGTCAAATGCGTTCGCGGAGCATTACCGCCTCTGGAGCTTCACACCGCCGCCATAGTTGGGGCGCTTCGCGACGGGGCTTCGTGGCGGAGCTTCGCGAGGCAGCGCGCCGGCCTATTTCGTTCCTTTCTTTCGGGCCACATTTTTTGCGCCAACAAATGCCCCCCCCCCCCCTCAGACTTGGAGCCGCGGAGGGAGAAGGGTCAAAGTCTAAGGGAAAATCGCCAAAATTTTCGGTGGTTCGCGATGCAGCATCGCGAAGGGGCCCCGCGATGCTCGCCGGGGCCGCGGATCCGGACGCGCCGCGATGCTTCGCGCGGGTGAGGCGCGCCGCGATGCTCCGGGGTCGCCACCTATAAATAGGGGGTCCGCCCTCTTTTGTCTTCACGTGCTTTCCTTGAATTTTTGTGCTCTCGACTTCGCGAAGCTCCGCGTACTCCGCGACAGCCCTCCACGAATCGAGCTTCGCGGCGAACCGCGGGTCTTCGACTATGCGTCCGCGCCAAGCGAACCTCTGCTTGTCTTCCTTGGCCGGACTTCGCGGCTTGGTCTCGCGACCGATCTTCGCGATCCGGCTTCGCGATCAAGATTCGCGGTCAAGCTTCGCGATCCATCCGAAAGAATCCTTTTCTGAGGGCCAGAGTTAAAATGGCCCATCAAGAAGCTGTCTTGGGGGTCCTTGCAGATTCGGCTCGTCGAGAGGAGATGGCCAACTGTCCAGGCTTAGGGGAGATGATCCAGAGCCACTCGGACCACACTTCTTTGATGGATCTGCTCTCGGAGGGTCAGAAAGATTATCCGCAGTGCAAGAAACTGCCGTTGTAGGGCTTCGGCCTGAGCGATGACGTCTTCATCCCTGAGGCGAGTGGGGATGAACCAGCTTGCTAGTTCAGGAGCACACCGTGCCAGCACCAATGGTTCAGGGTGGTCGATGGTCATGCACGGGAGGACTTCACACCCGTTACCGCTGACTGTCTCTACACCCATGTGAACGACATCGACGGGAGGCCATTACAACCGTAGACGTCCCCTCCTCTCTACCGTACCATACTTAAGGCGGCCTCACAGGATTCGAAGAAGGGATGGTCCGATGAGTGGGACTTGCGCCAGGGCGGCAACATTACTGATGACTGGGCCTGGGCCTACTGGGTAGGCACCTCATGCGAGGAGTTTGGGGCCGAGTTGAGGAGAGGGGGGTTGTATGAAGTGGCATGGGCCTCCCAATTCCACATTTACCAACCGAAGCAGCTAATGCCGGAGTTGCTGAGTAGATGGTCATCTAAGACCAACACTTTTCACCTGCATCACGGGGAGGTGGGAATCAGCCTGTGGGATGTCCACCAGATTTCTGGGGTCCCAATCTTGGGGGCCATGTATGACGAGTTCCTCCCCGTTGCCAGCGCGTGGGGGGATGCGGAGCAAATTCCGCAACTGGCATCGGCGTTGATGGAACTTGTCCCCGGAGAGGACAAGGAGGCAGTGAGGGATTTCCATTTTAGGATATGGTTTAAATGCTTCTTGAAATTCCCAGAGAATCGAGAGTTCCCTCCGAGGCCTCGAACTTGTCCAAGGGCGGCCCAACGGGGCAAGGGGCACTTGTATTGGCGGGTCTTGGAGGACAGCCAATGGAAGACTTGGGGTTTCAGTGTCAGCACTGAACAACAGCCGATAGTCAGGCTGGCGGCGTTCATTGCGGCTATCATCTGTGGTTGGATCCTACCGGTGAGAGATAAAAGCATGGGGGTATGGCCCAGCTCGTTTATCATGGCGTCGATGTTGGCCATGGGGCAGCGGATCAACCTGGGGATCCCGATGCTCACAAAACGTTACAGAATGCTGCGTCATATTAGCGAGGGCAAGAAGCCACCAAGAATATACGGGCCCTTCCACCTCCTGTATGGGTGGATCGCAGTTCATATCAGGGGGATTTACGAATATCCAAACCCCATTTTGCCTCCGGGATCAAACATTCGCCCCTCCATCCTGAACGTGGTCGGGAGCTTCCCGTTCAAACTGGCCGTTCTGATGGTGCTGAATAGGGTGTGGAGGGAGGAAGAGTTCAACTTCCATCCCTTCCCATTGCGGACGGGGATGCTTACTGATGACGGAAGGGGAACGGAAGAACATCGGGCTTACCTCCTGGCCTTCCGAGGTGGAGTTTTGGTGGCACGAATAGATCGTGAGCCGCTCTGTGAACCGTACACTCTGTATCGGTTTGCGCGGCAGTTCCGGTGCCTCCAGCAGCTGACCCCGCAGGTCTACTGGGAGGTGCGTCATGAGGAGCACCCATGTGTGATGAGGCAGTTGTGGCTCATGTTCACACGTGAAGATGGAAAGATGCGGATTGCATTGCCTCCATCCACCGCCGCCATCAGATTAGTGAAGGAGTACGCCATCTGTTGGGAGGTTTCTTATCCGGGGGAGATGCTGAAGTAACCAACAATCCGGGTTGGTGACGGTGGGCCTCCTCTATCTCGAGGTCGGGGTCGGATGGCAGCTAGGGCCGCTCGCGGCAGCGGGGCTGCCATGGCGGCGAGACCCACACCGGTCGAAGGTATGGAAGCTGCGGTGGATCCGGTGATTCCGGGAGAGCTGGGTCATCCGGAGGGGCGGCCACCGAGGGGATTCCGTAGGATATCCACTCAGGCTCCGGGGAATCGCCTGCGTCACATTGACATGGCAGAGGATGCCGTCTTTCCGGAGGCTTGGGACATTTGGGATGTCAACCGGAAATTCCTTAGCCCATCCAAGATATGGGCCCACCTGAATCGCCTCGGGATGGAATTACTGGGTATAGGCCCAGTTCAGGCTGGATTCATGGCATCCCCGACGGAGGCAGAACAGTACCTGGAAGAGCTGGAAGATTACGTCCACTCCAGTGGTGTCCCTCGCCCAATGACAAACCGGGTGAGGGTAATGTCGACTTAGACGGTCCCGCCACAGTTATCGGCTACCGTTCTGAGGGAGCGCTTCCCCTTGCCGGAGGAATCAGAGGACTCTTCTCGGGAGGATGAGGCTGGAGGAGGGAGCCCGCTGGAGGAAGGCGAGGTCGGAGATCGAGGCTCAGAATCTAACGAGTTCGCGGAGGCTCTCGAGGTAGCATTCCGAACTTCTCTCCTTACGATCTTTTCTTGGGTCCCTATGGACATCTCACCAATGTTTGAGCCATGCAGGAGGAACTTGTTCGTAGGCCTCGTTCTCACTCCTTGGCGGGTGATAATGCGGGACCTTCAGAACTCGCGCCTATGGCTGCGTCTAGTTCTGCGTCTAGTGGGACCAGGGGGCCCGAGGTGGCTCCTCTAGAATCCCCAGACCTTCCAACAATATACGGGTGGCCTCGTCTCGGGGTCCCATCAGTATCGGCTCAAGAGCAGTGCTCAGAGGTCGATCTTCGTAGGTCTCCTCCACCGGTCTCCTCGTTGTCACATGTAGGCCATGCCAACTAACGTTTATGTCCCTCTTTGTCGTGCAGTTCTTCGACTGGCGTGGGCTGTTGCGGCAAGGCTGGTCGGGATGTCTGGTGGCATCCCTCCTAGGGGCATTCCAGTGATGGTGGCAATAGTCCCTCCATCTCCTCAAGCAACGACGCACATCATCACTGGCGGGTCCGCCAGCAGGGCCGTACCCGAAATCATTGAGGTGGACTCCGAGGAAGAGGATCAACCGGTCGGTCCCAGCTCTGTCGCGCCTGCTTCGGCGCCAGGTGTCGCACCGGATTCGACACCGGATGTTGATCCTGTCGAGGATTTCCTGCGGGCGTATCCCGCGTATGAGCCTACCAATCGCGCAGACTAGGACGAAACGGCCTCCGATGAGGAAGACAGCAGCATAGTTCACCGCCGGTCATGGAAGCTGATTGCAATCTTTATCAAGGACACTCCCGAAGCACAATGGCTGGCCGAAATGGATAGGCTTCGCACGCGGTTGCATGAATTGGGAGCTGGGGGAGTGGATGCCCAACGTCCTCATGCACTCATCCAAGATCTTATGGCTGAGAATATCCGGGAGCATGATCGTGGGCTCAGCATGGGCTGGCAGCGGAGGAAGGTGACTAGCAATAAGAAGCTCCAGGAGGCTGAAGGCGAGGTTCAACGGATGTAGGCCCGGGCAGAAGAGCTTTCAGCCTCTCTTGATGTGCAATCTGAGCTGGTCTCACGGTTGAAGGCCCAGCTGGCAGAGGCAAAAGAGCACATGAGGCAGACCTCTGAAAAGATGGCTTCCGTTCAAGCTGATGTGGAGAGGGCCAAAGCCAGGACTGACGAACTGTGCCCCGCCGCTGCGGAGGAGGAGCGGGAGCTAGTTCAGCGGCAGCAAGCCTTGGATGTCGTAAGTCAACGGGTGGCGGAGCTGCAACGCTCTTTTGACAGGGTCAACCCGTCCATGGGGGATGTCAACCCCTGAGTATTGTAACAAACCCAAAACCCATTTATTTGTACTTTCGTGACTTCGAATTTTACCTTAGTTTTGAAGGCCGTAGCACGCATGATTTCCACTGTTGAATTGCCTTGTTATATCCCTACAATGTTTGCGGGACGTTTGACGACAATTCCCCAAGCCAGTCCAAATTCCCGAATGATGGGTGAGGCTTGATCGGAGGAGGAACTTCCAGGATAGCTGAATTACCGTTTCATCGACGTGCTCTTATGCACGAACGGGGCAACGCCAGGGGCGTTAAAATCGGTCCAAACAGATGAAAATGGGAAGTGTGAATCACGATACCCAAGATTCGGAACACTGTGGGGATGGCGTGACAATAAGGGACGACCGTTAACCTTGGAGGAGAAATGTTACCCTTACTACGTTAGCCCAAAATAGGGACAACAAATGAGCATCGACCGTTGAACATATTCGCAACGTGGGATTTTATCAATTTGTTGTCGATCAATCCTTCGGGACGTTGTCCCGTAACGGTAGGAGAGCCCTTGGGCATTGTATCCAGGCTGTTATTGGGGGTCCCTCCAAACATGACCAGTCTTCCGGAGCGTTGGCCCAGGATGGTAGGTGAGTTGATGCGGCATGAGACCAGGCCGTTAGGGGGTTCCTTTAGACACGAAAGAGGATGAGGGTCCGAATAAGGGGCACGCAAAGCGTGGAATATGGGGTGTTGGTCTGTCCGAACAGAATCCAACACTTAGGTAGTTGCACCACCGTGGCGGGATTACGTCCGATAGGCGCATCGGTTTGATCATGGATCATTAATTCTTTTAGACAGGGCCTCTCTGGAAAGGGGATCCGTCACTTCCCAGTGGGATCTTGGGGCATCCTGAACTTGTTCAGGGAAGAACCGCAGTTTATTGTCATGCATTGAGGACACATAGACTCCTGTAGTTTAACGTCATACGATAGGACGTGGAATAAGAGGGAAAGAAGCGTGTGGCACGGTAGATATGAAACCGACGCGAATGAGGACTTGGAGTCCAAATCACACAAAATACCCCCGGAGGACACTTTTTAGGTCGAGGGACCAAGAGTGAGGATTGGGTTGGGCCCGAAGCAAAGTGGCCGTGTATTCCTACGTACCCCATGAGGATGGGAATCAATCCATACGTAGTTCTGAAAGCGCATTTTAACGTCATGTAGGACGATGAGTAGCCCGACCGTGTTGGTACACATCCTACCAAAACTACTAAGCCCACGTGAGTCGTGCTCGGTGTGGGAAACAAGCAGTAGTGGTGGAAATTTCCCGACATAGAGAGGGGCTAGTTAGGGCAAAGGGACGCTCGGTGAATCTCGGCCCAGTGACACTAACACGATCTTGTGGCGCACCTAGATGCGCGAAGAGAAAGAGCCGAGTATGATGGAATTCCACTTGAACATGGGGAAGTGGAAATGTGTGAATCATGGTGCTCGAGATTCAGATCATAATGATGGAGGCATGACGACGGAGGGTAACTGCTGACCATATTCGCAACGCAGTACCCTGTCGCGTTAGCCTTGAATGGGGACAGACAAATGAGGGTCGACCGTTGACCATGTTCGAAACACGGGACCATGTCACAAATGTTGTCAGATATCCGTAGGGACATTGGCCCGAAATGATTGAAGGGCCCTTAGGTCTAGAATTCATGGAGGGACCTTAAGCCTAGTATCCATGTTGTCCGAGGGTCCTTTGGATGTGGAAGACGATGAGGATCCAAATAGCGAGCTCACGAATCATGGTCATGGGACGAGGGGAATGTCCCTGTGAAAATCCCACACTTCGGGCTCTTTGTCAAAACACATCTGAATACGGCAATGAAACGTATTAGAGGGAGGGAGAAGATTCCTTTCCCTTGGGGAGATCGTAGTTTAGGGTCGTAGAATTCAGACCATGGGTGAGAGGAAACATAAGAGGCACATGGCGGAGTAACTCAAACACCTAGCATGAATGGGAATAGGAGGTGTGTACGGCGCGGTGAACAACCCGACGTGAATGAGGGCACAACCCCATATCACACCGCGCAACCTCCTTGGGAGAGGTTTTTGGTCAAGGGACCGAAAGCGAAAATTAGGCTGGGCCCGCGGGGAAGTGCCCGGGCGCTCCTACGTATCTCATAAGGATGAGAATCAAGCCATACGTAGTTCTTGATGGACCTTAGACCATAAATGGGTAAAGGGAGCAGGGGACGCATGGCATCAAAACCCGACGTGAAGGAGGACCTAATCCCTACTTACCATGCATTCTCTGGGGAAACGCTCGAGTCGAGGGACCGAACACAAAGGTTAGGCTGGGCCCGCGGGGAAGTGCCCGGGCGCTCCTACGTATCTCATAAGGATGAGAATCAAGCCATACGTAGTTCTGGAAGTGACATGGTAGGATACCAGTGCCAGGGGAAAAGGGGAGTGCGGGCGTGGCCCTTGCACTAAAAGAAGCGGAATTTTATGTATCTTGTTTGTTCTTTAAGGTGAATGGTTTTTTTTGTGAAGCGACAGGCCTAGAACAGTAGGTTGTGATGTTGCCACAAGAATCAATCCGTGATGGGCGTTGACAAATGGCATGGCACGTGACCAATACCCAACGTGATTTCCTCTACAACGAGGTCACCACAATGCGGTGCCGTTTTTTGTCGTGCGGCCAAGACGATAATGTCACAGTTTAGGGTCGTATGATAGGACCAAACATGCATTTTATCTTCATGCAGTGCAGACGTAGCAGAGACGATGCTAGGCGGGAAATGTGCACAGTGTTATAAAACACAATTGACAGAGACATGATCCCACATCAAATTGTATGCCATCCGGAGAGGGAAACCTTAGGCCGAGGGGCCTATACAGAGGTGAAATAGGGAGAGAGACTGGATTCCTGAATGGGTTGTACCCGGAGACAGGGCGTCTGGGCGGTCCTACGTATCCCATGAGGATGGGAATCATGTTGAACGTAGTCCCGAATGGATCTTAGTTTATGGTCTTAGAGCTCGGACCATGGGAGCCCCAAAGGACTCCAGATTGTAGCTTTGTCCTCCTAGCATGCAAAGGTGCACTGAGGGATAGCACCAAAAGTGTCGAGATTCCACCTGGACATGATAGGGTGGAAAATGATGTGAATCATGCAACCAACATTCAAGGACTGAAGGGGCTGGCGTGACGAAAGAGGATTACTGCTGACCGTGTTCGCAACACAGTATCCTGTCGCGTTAGCCTGAAATGAGGACTAACAAACGAGCATCGACCGCTGACCATATTCTCAACGTGGGATTTTATCGATTTTTTGTCCAAAACCCTCGGGGGCGTTGTCCCGTATCGATAGGAGAGCCCTTGGGCATTTTATCCAGGCCATTCTTGGGGGTCCTTCTGGGTGTGAAAGGTGATGGAAGTCCGAATGGAGGGGGACACGAAGCGTGAAAAGTGGATGGAACTTGATCAAGTTGAATCTGACACTCTTGGTCCTAGACTAGAGTGCTCTCAATACATGGGTGAACCACTGCAAGGAGTCAAGGGACTCAACTTTGAGGGTGATCGAGAGATGGCAGGTTCCCGGGGGAAGGGGGCACGGTGCCCAAAACCTTGTATCATACCTACACATCCCCCTTCTGGAGAGGGATAGACCAAGTGGCCTATGTGACCGGGAGATCAGTAGATCACTAAGAGGTGGGGATGGACCCGAATCTTAGACATTCAGGTGGTCCTACGTATCCCATGAGGATGGGAATCAAGCTACACGTAGTTCTGAAGGGTTCCTTTTAATGTCATGCAGGAAAAAGAATAGGAGGGCCAACTCTCAGAACGGGGTGCGCGTGGTGCAGCTATTGCAAACCTGACGTGAATGAGGACGTAATCTTACACTACGCCACGCGGTCCGGTGGTCGGGGTCCTGAAGGTAGGACCATAGAGGTGAACATTCTGAACTCAAGCTGGACCCAAAGACGAGGGGTCTTGAACGTAGTTCCAGATGAGAATCTTAGTTTATGGTCTTAGAGCTCGGACCATGGGTGGTGATGACTCCCAAGTAAGCACAAATACCAACCCAATCCCTAAGCCCATGTGAGATAAACTCGGTGTGGGAAACAAGGGGGGTATCCTCATCGCAATACTTGGGGCGTCCATCAAAGGGGAGTCGGCGGAGAGTTTCGAAGGACACCTTTGATGCAGCTTGTTCTCCCAACGCGTAGACGTGCACGGAGGAAAAGTACCAAGAGTTCTTAGATTCTACTTGGACATGATGAAGTGATGAAGGGTGTGAATCGTGTACCCGACATTTGGGATTAATGGGTTGGCGTGGCGGTAGAGGAAAACCATTAACCATGAGGGAAACACAGCGTCCGTATCGCGTAAGCCTGAGGTGGGAAAAACAAACGAGCATCGACCGCTGACCATATTCGCAACGTGGGATTTTATCGATTTGTTGTCCAAAACCCTCGGGGGCGTTGGCCCGTATCGGTAGGAGAGCCCTTGGGCATAGTATCCAGGCCGTTCTTGGGGGTCCCTCCGGGTGTGAAAGATGATGAAAGCCCTGATGCGGGGATACGCAAAGCCTAGAAAGAGGGTGCGGACGTGTCCGTGTATAGCTTGGCATTCCAGGTAATAAACCAGAGTACTCTTAAGCACATTGGTGAACCGCTGAAAAAGGGATCGACGAAACAGCTCAATAGGGGGGGGGGAGCATGGCGTGGTCATTACGAGACCGTCGTGAATGAGGACATAATCCCACACCACACCATATGATCCTCTCATGGAGGAAGGATAGGCCAAGGGGCCAAGATGGGATGAGGATTCCCGAGAGATGGGGCTGGACCCGAACCTTGGATATTCAGGTGGTCCTACGTATCCCATTAGGATGGGAATCAAGCCGCATGTAGTTCTCTATACATAGTTTAACGTCATACTGGACGAGAAGGGGAAGCAATATACCCCTAAACAAGGGAAGTGTGCGGTATGGCGACGAAGCCAACATGAATGAGGACATAGTCCCACATCACACCGTACACTCCTATAAGAGGGGACCTGGGTTGTGGCCCGGAAAGGCCTAGGAGCCTAAGGTCAGGCATCAGTCAGGAAGGCCTGACTGGTTTGCAGTTTAACGTCTTACATGAGGACGAGGGTCGGGGACCCGAGAAGGCCAAGGGGCCTGAGGCTGGGCCTTGTAAAGGGAGGGCGTACGGCATGGTACATGATCCCGATGTGAATGAGGACATAGTCCGACATCACACCGTACACCCTTATGAAGAATCCTGGGCCGTGGCCCAGAGAAAAGGGAAAGTTATCAGTCAGAAAGGCCTGACTGGTCTGCAGTTTAACATCTTACATAAGGACGAGGATCGGGGACCCGAGAAGGCCAAGGGGCCTGAGGCTGGGCCTCATAAGGGGAGGGCGTACGGCATGGTACATGATCCCGACATGAATGAGGACATAGTCCCACATCACACCGTACACCCTTATGAGGAATCGGGGCCGTGGGACCGATCGCTAGCACCACCTGGGGGAAGTTTGTCACCTCAGGATGGGGCAGAATGAATCAATGCACTCGATGTCTGTGACATCTCGGGGTGGACCCGAAGATCCATGACACTGTTGACCATGTTCAAAACACAGCGTTCCTATGGTGACCCGTTGTGGGAGCATCAAATGAATGTCGACCGCTGACTAAATTCGCAACGCGGGACTTGTATCGGCTTGTTGCTTGAGAACCCTCGGGGGCGTTGGCCCGTATCGGTAGGAGAGCCCTTGGGCATTGTATCCAGGCCGTTCTTGAGGGTCCCTCTGGGTGTGAAAAATGACGGAATCCCAGTCAAGGAGTGGGTGAAGCATAGTTGTATCCATCCACGAAAGGGGAAAACACCTCCAGGGGGAATGTGCAGCCGGGTCGAGGCTTGCTCGATGTGGGTCGGGGAAAAAGTGTGCACCCTGCCATGTCTTGACCCAAGGGGAAGATTTTGGCTTTTGGTCTGGGCCAACGGACTAAGTGTCTGGGCGTTCTTACGTATCTCATAAGGATGAGAATCAAGCCATATGTAGTTCTTGAAGGCCATGATGTTTAGCGTCATGCGGTGAGGACGTGGGAGGATAGAAGAACGGGAGTGGGCGCATGGTGCGACCCCAATCTTTGTGCGAGCGGGGTTTCATAAGCGGGGCCAAGAAAGACTACTCCCTGCTACACAAAGATACTCCAAGAAAACTATTTCTAGGGGGGATAGTGGAAGGGAAAATCTTGGGGCTGGGCTCAAGACGAGGTGTCCGAGCGTTCCTACGTATCTCATAAGGATGAGAATCAAGCCACACGTAGTTCTAGAAGTGCAGTTTAACGTCATGCGGGACGATGAGAAGCACCTCATTTGGGGATATGTACGGTACGACAAGAAATCCGACGTGAATGAGGATGTAGTCCTACACCATACCGTAAAATCCCGCAAGAGGGTAAGTCAGGGAAAAAACAAGGGGGCCTGGGGCCAAACCGCGGTGGAGACGGGACCAGGGGCCCAAGGAGGCCAAGGGGCCTGAGGCTGAGCCTCGGTCAGGAAGGCCTGACCGGATTGCATTTTAACGTCCTGCTGGACGAAGACGCCATTTATGGTCATGCAGGACTTTACGGTTTAGAGTCATGTTGGACTATAGTGTCCAGTTTAAGGTCATGCAGGACCGTTTCACAGTTTATCGTCTTGCAGGACGAAGATGCAGTTTAAGGTCGTGCGGGACCATTTTGCAGTTTAAGGTCGTACAGGACCTTCACGCAGTTTAGGGTCGTGCTGGACCTTTTTTTCCCTAGGCAAAGTACCGCTTGAGGAACTTGGCATTGGTGGGAGGGGTTATACGCTCTCCATCCGTGGTCACCAAGGAGTATGCTCCATTGGGGTAAACCTTATGGATGATATAAGGCCCATACCATTTGGGTTCTAACTTGGGCAGTTTCCTACCGGGAATCATTGGCGCTCGAAGGGCCAGTACCAGGTCACCCTGTAGAAAAGAGCGGAGACGAACCTTCTTGTCAAAGGCTCTTGCTATCTTGTCCTGATGCCTTTCCAGATTGTGCAGGGCACAAAGCCGGTTCTCGTCCAGTGCCTCTAATTCAGCTAGACGGATCTCAGCTACCTCATCTGATGTCTGGTGATCATAAACTGCAGTGCGTAGCGACGACAGCTGGATCTCAATGGGTAGGACGGCCTCAGCTCTATACACCAGGGAATATGGGGTCACCTGGGTAGAGTTGCGAGTCGTCGTCCGGTAAGCCCAGAGGGCGTTGGGGAGCTTGTTCGGCCAACTCTTCTTGTTCTGACCAACCATCTTCTGTAGAATGTTAGAGAGGGTCTTGTTGAACGCCTCTATCTGTCCATTCGCCTGCGCGTGGTAGCGGGAGGTATGGTTCGACCGGATGTCATACTTAGCGTACAATTTCTTCAATTCAGCTTCTCGGAAGTTGGTGCCGTTATCGGTTGGGACGGCGTGAGGGACTCCAAACCGGTGGATAATGTTGGAGCTCACAAAGTCAACGATGGAACGGGCCTTGACCTCTTTGAGTGGAACTGCTTCTGCCCACTTGGAGAAAAAATCTGTAGCAATCAAGATGAACCTACACTAGAGGGCTGTTTCCGGTGGATACGGTCCCACTACATCAAGTCCCCATACCGCAAATGGCCAAGAGTACTTGGTGGGGTGGAGGGGCTCCGGCGGCCGATGCAAGAAGTTGGCGTGTACTTGGCACGCGTGGCATCTCTTGGTGTATCCAATACAATCGTGGGTCATAGAGGGCCAAAAGTACCCCAACCTCCAGATTTGATGGGATAGTTTCAGCCCAGCTTGATGGGCGCCACAGGAACCGGCGTGAACCTCTTGCATAACTTGAGGTATCTCCCCTCCTTGGATGCAACGGAGGAGGACACCATCAAAACTCCGCTTATAAAGGATTTGTTCAAGACTGGGGACGCTCCGGAGGGTAAATTGTAGCGCGCGGCGTCGGATTCGCTCGCGTTCGTCCCGGTCATCCGGGAGCTGGCCATTTTGGAGATACTCGACAAAAGGTGCTCTCCAGTCGGGGGTGGTTTCAACCACTGCGTCTGACGAACTTGGGACTCCCGATATGGAGGGTCCAGCGGTGAGATGACTTACCCGCAGGCTATCACGGTCCTCTTGGGTGACGGGAGCAATGACTCTCCGGTGGGCCACGTGTATGACCAAATCATCTTACTCGGGTTCTGCGAGCGATGAGGCTAAGCCAACTAGGGCATCCGCTTGGCCGTTCTGCAACCGTGGGACATGGGTAACCTCTGGTCGAGAAGAGAACTGGGCCATTAGGAGGAGGGTGTACTCCTGCAATGGTGCAAGCTCTGGCTTCCTGACGACGTAGTCGCCATTAAACTGTTTGATTACCAGCTCAGAATCTCCCTTCACATGTAGGTGGGGAACATGGATCTCAAGGGCCAACTCGAGGCCGGTGATGAGAGCCTGGTACTCTGCCTCGTTGTTCGTACAACCTTTTGACAACAGGAACGAGTATGGCAGGACGGCTTGCGCTAGGGTAATGAAGACAACACCCAGGCCCACTCTATTGAGCTTGGGATCATTGAGCCTCCTACCGGTGGGGCTCCGGGAGGCACCGTCGAAATGAATTTGCCAACACGGGGTAGCATGATCGACTGAGAGGATCGTATCATCAGGGAAATCCAGGTCTAGGGATTCATCCGCGGAGGTTGGATGGGCAGCTAAAAAGTCTGTCAATGCCTGTCCCTTAATGGCCTTCTGAGGTACAAACCTGATATCAAACTGCTGGAGAATCACCGCCCACCGTGCTAGTCGGCCAGTTAGCATGGGACGACTCAGGATGTACTTCAATGGGTCTACCCGGGAGACCAATTCCACCTCGTGGTGCTGCAGGTAATGTCATAACTTCTGCATGGCGAAGACGAGTGCAAGGCAGCTCTTTTCGATAGGGGAGTATCTGACCTCCGTATCGAGAAGAATGTGGCTGAGATAGTAGAGACTATTCTCAGTACCCTCATTATTCTTATGGGCATGTAGCGCAACGAGGGACCTCTCCAGGGCGGTCACGTAATGGACCAGCGGCTTTCCGGAGACGGGGGGCATCAAGACCGGAGGATGGAGCAGATACTGCTTGATTTCCTTGAAGGAGGTCCGACACTCCTCATCCCATTCGTAGGCAGCGCCCTTCTTCATGAGCTGGGAAAAGGTCTTACACTTTCCGGCTAGATTCGCAATGAATCGGCGTATATAGGATAAGTGGTCTTGAAGTCCTCGAAGCTCTCGAATGTTACTTGAGGGAGGCATTTGGTTGATGGCCTTGATCTTCTCCAGGTTGATCTCGATGCCTCGGTATCTGTCAACAAAGCCCAGAAACTTCCCGGAGGTGACCCCAAAAGCACACTTCAGCGGGTTCATCTTCAGGTGACGGGAACGGAGGAAACCGAACACTTTCTCAAGGTCTTTGAGATTGTCCTGTCACTGGCATGATTTGAATACGATGTCATCCACGTAGAATTCCACCAATGTCCCGAGAATCGGTTTGAATATGCGTTGCATGGCCCTCTGATAAGTGGCACCTACATTTTTCAAATTGAATGGCATTACCTGGTAGCAAAAGGTACCTTGGGGAGCCCTGAAGGCAGTGGACTCCTCATCCTCGGGGGCCATCCAGATCTGGTTATACCCGGAATACCCATCCATGAAAGAGAGGTCTTGGAACCCGACCGTGGCGTTAATCAACAGCTCCGTCACTGGGAGTGGGAAGTCATCCTTTGGGCAGTGGCGATTAAGATCGCGGAAGTCGATACAGACTCTGATCTGCCCATTCTTCGTCCTGACTGGCACAATGTTGGCAAGCCACATGGGGTACTGGACCTCCTTGTCGAAGTTGGCTTTGATTAGCTTATCAACTTCGGCCTCAACCATAGCACCATGGGAAGGGTGCATCTTCCTGGGAGGCTGCTTAAACCCACGATGTTTTGCCGGGAGGCCCAGACGGTGGACGGCCACTTGGGGATCCAGCCCTGGCATCTCATTGTAACTCCAAGAAAACACATCACGGTGCTGTTTGAGGAAGTCTACGTACTGCTGCCGCTCCTCGAGGGACATGGCTGCGCTGATCAATGTGGGTTTCGGATCTGCCTCACTACCATGGTTCACCTGTACCAGTTCATCAACCGTGGTAGAGACGCCTTCTTCAAAGGCTGGGGGAGCATCCTCCAAGTCTTCCTCCCCACCCGTGGGGGGACTTCCCGCGATAGGGGGGGGGGCTTCTGGGCTATCAAAATCCGAGGGGTAGCTGGTGCCGGCTTGGGCAGCAGCGGTCATCACATCGGGAGACTCGCTTGCCATTGAGACCATAGCAATGAAGGCAGTCGACCCTATCCCATTTGGCCTTCGGCCTAAAGGGCCACGTTTGATGATATCAAAGCAGTGGTGACGTGTCGGCCTGAGTCCGTTAATTCCAGCCCGGCGGAAGAGACACGTATAGCGCACCGCCGTTGTCATGATCTTGACGTCCCAGTACCGCACATGGGTAGGGGGTTCCGGGATGACTTGAGACTGGTTGATGTAGGAGTACGAGGTGATTTTCCGTTGTCGCTTGGACACAGGAACATGCCTTCCTTGCGTACCCGAAACAACGAAACATTGTCCTATGTCGGGGGTCGTGGCCTCTAACCGGTGGATCAGGAGGATGTAGGCGTCATCCATGCTTGCCCAGGGATCACTTGTGATCGGGGCGGGCTCATCCTCTCTTACCAGGATTTTCTTGTCCTTACTTTTGTAATAACCTGCATCCAGATAGCGGGCCTCACAAGAAGCGAAAGGGGACGCGTCTCCTTGGAGCACGCCTACTCGACCGTTGAGAGGGTACATGAGGCACTGTTGATACGACGAGGGGACCGCTGCATGCAGATGGAGCCATGGCCTACCCATCAATGCATTGTAGGCGGTGTCCTGAGAAACAACCATGAACTCGGTGCTGGCAATTAAGCCATAGAACTGAGTCTTCAGGCGGATCTTGCCGACCGGGGTTTGCTCTGTCCTGTCGTACCCCTGGATCCTGAGGTCAGAGGGAGTTAAATCACCTTCGGACAGACCCAGCTTTCGCAGCGTCTGGGTCAGAATTAGATTGATTCCAGAACCTGTGTCAACGAGGCAGCGGCAGACTTACACACCGTTGAAGTGGCCAGTGATATACAGTGGGCGAATGTGCCCCTGTATAGGAGGGTCCTCATCTTCACTGGAGAACGAGATAACCTCCTGACATTCGGCGTTTTCAATCGTCTCGGTATGGAAGGCTTCTGCAGCTGCTACCTCCGTCTCGAACTGGAGGGGGATCCTTAGGGCCTCGGCAAGTGCCTCGCGCATTTCAGATGATAGGCGAAGGGCCTCAAGGATGGAGTGCCTCGCCGAGATGCCGGCCAGGTGCTTCAGAACATCGTACTTTCGTGCCAAACACGAACCTCTTCTTACAGGAGGTCGTTCGGCATTTGGAGGCACAGCGGGTCCGGCTGGCTGAACCGGCGAGTTACTAGTACTGGGTACATCTTGCTGCTTACCAGTAGAAGCCTGAAGAATAGTCACCGGACTAAGATCGGACAGCGGAGGTTGGCCTGTAGCCGGGCAAGACTGATTTGATACGAACGAGGCAGCTCCCCCCGATCCAGTAGCACGAACGACAGTGGAGGTAGAGCCGAGGGTGTTGGATGGGTTTGTGCATGCTGAGATCTGCGCTGAGCCTGCTGCCTAGTCTCGGTAGCATGCACGGCTTGGCCAAGAGTGCCTGCTGACGTACCTCGATGACCGGCGCGATTTCTATTTCGCTGACGTTGACGTCGGCTGGAAACGTTGGGGAGGTCTGCCTGGCATTCCCCCTCGTCGGGGGTCATATAGGGCTTTACTAGCTCCACGGTGTTAACCGAAGCGTACCCTTGGCTGTCGCTCGAGGAGTCATCCACCGCTGGGCGGATCCAGGGAGGGATCCCCATTTCGGGGGGGCATAAAGTCACCGAGAGTGTGGGATGACGACGGCACTGGCGGTGCACGTTGCTTCTTCTTGCGTCGCCGCTGCTTGCCCTTTAGGGATGGGGCCGACTGTGAAGATGATGCGGAGGCATCGGCTACTTCTTCTGAAGGTTCTGACTGCTTCAGGCGCGGCCAGATGATACCCTGGGCACGGACGACGGTTTTTCGAGCCATCCAGTCGTCATATTTCTGGGATCCGCAGCTAGGGACCTACTTCCACTCACCTTCACTGTCGCTGCCGATCTCTGATCCTACAAAGGCACCTGCCACTTGCGCTGGTGCTGGGCCCAACTTGACTGTGTTGTTGTTGACCTGGTCCTGAATCCAGTCTTTAAACACATAGCATCACTTGAGGGTGTGCCCCAAGATACGATGATAATGGTAGTAGTTGGGGTGATCGGTGAGATGCGCCTCTTCCGGCCTTCTGCACTCAGGCAGACGCACAATCCCTTGCTCTAGAGCACTTCGGAAGTAGCCAGGGACCTGATTTTCCTTGAACGAATAGGTCTGGTACCTTCTTTCCGGATAGGGGGCCCTAGGGGCCTGGTCCTGACGAGGGGCCGGAGGGACCTGCCAAGGAGGCGGTGCCTGATTGTCTCGCCTAGGTGGCGGTGGCGCGTTGCGCGGGGGAACCTGTCGGTTCTGAGGCGGTCGCTGCTGGGCAGGAGCCTGTGCTTGAGGTGGAGGACCTCTGCGGGGTTTCAGGGGTGGTGCCGCCGGCAACAATTCCAGCTGCCTCAGGGCTTCTATTTGAGCTACCTCGGCGGGTTCAGCCATGGCGGTCCTCCTGGCTGGGATCATAGGGGGCAGCAAACGTGCCTGACTGGCCTGTTGCAGGGCTTCCTCGAGGCGTTGAGCCTTGTCCGAGAAATCTCTGAACACTCCATGGTAGTTCTGGGTAATCAAGGAGGGTACCAGCTCTGTCTTGACGTTCCCCACACACATCATCAGTAATTTCTCCTGATTCAGTGGCATATCGAGGGAGTACGTAAGTCCCTTCCACCGGGCGATGAAGTCTTCGACTCGCTCATCAGGCCTTTGCTTGCACTTGAAGAGGTCTGCAATGCTGGTCCTTCGCGTGGTGGAGCTGAACTGGTATAAGAACTGCCGATGAAGATCCTCCCAACCGGTCACTGATCCGATAGGGAGCTGGCTGTACCAGAAGAATGTTGGACCTTCCAATGTCTGTACGAAACATCGGAGCCTGGCGGCTTCTTGCTGAGCCGGGGACCCCAGCATGGGGCCACTCCTGGAAGAAAAATGAGCCAACTGCTGGGGCGGTTCCCTTGTCCCGTTAAAGGGAAAGAAATTGGGGTTCCCAAAACCCAGAGGCGCGGGCATATCATCCACCCACGCGGGATAAGGCTTGCCATCCGGTGGGACCGCCACCTGCCGCGTTTCCAACGCCTCGAGGCGGGCTGTGAGTGCTGCAATAAGGTCCTTGGGGTGGGGGTCCCTGTCTTGACGGGGATCCCTAACCACAAGTGCATTTCCAGATTCTTCAACATGGTAGACGGCTTCGGCCGCTCGTGGGTCAACTAGCTGGACGACCTGCGGGGCGACTGGGGGAACCCGGGTTGGATTCTTCAGATTGCCCCGTCGCTCGGGGGGGTTTGGCGAGACGTATCACGCCCTCTTGCCGTATATTCCGGATTCCGCCTTGTCTGCGGCAGTAGCATGATCAGGGTGGCCCGGAGGCATCTCACCGGGGGGAAATTGTTCCTGCCCCTGCTGCCCCGGCCTGGGATTACCATAGTCGGGTCGTCGCTCTGCGGCGCGTTCAGCCAAGAGTTCGTCAACCAGCCTCTTCTGCTAAGCAAGCTGCTGGCGTAACGCGGCCTTCTCAGGATCCACTTCCATCTTCTACATAGAGGCGGACGGGTTGGAGTGCTTGACTGTTTCGACGTGCTCCTTACCCTTGCCATTGTTTCGACCGAGTACCAGCGACTCGGTGGGTACGAGGAGGCCTAGCAGGTTTCTCTGCTGACGGGTAACTCTCCCTGAAGGGTCTAGCAGCGGCGGTACACCCTCAGGTGGTAAGTCTCCATCAATAAAATCAAGCTCATCTTCCATATCCACAACGTCGGCCATTTGGACTGCGACCCCTCTTGAGGGAATATCCTCGATGTCGCATAGCGAATCGGGCTGCCGTCGGATAGGGTCGAAGAGGAGAGCGGCATAGTGTCCCCAACCACGGACTTTCACATGGGGGGGGGGGGGTGGCTTCCCTGACGATTCTGTGGAGTGCTTTAAGACTCTGAACGCATTTTTGTTGAAGGGCGCTCTGGTGGCCTGGTGACTGAGGGTGCTGGGCCACAAGAAGTGCGGCTGCATCGATCAAGCGGCACTGCTCGCCGATTTCTTCGAAGTGCTCACGACTTCTGGGGTACACCACTCGTTCATAACGGAGGCGGAAGTGTGTTGACCACAGGGTTCGACAAAAGCACCCCACTTCTTTAGGGGTAAGAGACTCTGGTATGCGGAAATTCAGTGCCGTCGTCGGCCAGAACTTCTCCGGGAAGTAATCCGCTGCAAGGATACTCCAGAAGCTCCTAGGATCGGACTCAGGGTCTGGCCCTGTGTTGCCCCACTCTTCAACCGGGGGCGGCTGGGGGACCGGTAGCGGTACCGAGGCGGACCTTTGGGATAATAATCTCGGCGGTGGAGAATAAGGCAAACAAGCTGACTGGACGCCTAATTCCGGGCCATCCTCCGAAGAGTGAGGTGACCTGGCCACGATGTCACGATACGACGGGCTGATAATCACAGCTTTCGGAACAGGAGCCGCGGCTACCGGCGACAGGTCGTGTCTTCGCTCTACCGCCGTTGGCCCCCAAAATAACTCTACGTGATCTCTGGTAGAGTTAGAGGGCTCTTCTGGTGACAGAGGCGGTGATTGCATGGTCGAGACCTGCAGAATTCCCAGGATTTCTTCCTCCTGGATGTACCTGCGGAGAGAGACGGGAATCTGGTGGACCTCAAATTCTGGGAGAACGAGGCTGACGCGTCTAGTTTCTGCCCCAGTCCTTGATACAGAGGAGCGGGGAGATGGTTCCATCGCTGAATCGCATTCCGCTTCCGAATCGGAGAAGTAGGCAGGTTTGATCTCCACCTAGGCCTTCCCAGGATTCTTCTTGTGGCGGTGACGACCCGCTCTTCTGCCCCAGGGTGGCTCTTCGGGACAGGGTTGACCCCTATCAGGTAGCCTCAGGGCGGCGCTGGTGCCGTGGCGGAGAGGTCCCCCACTCGAGATAGCTGGGGTGCGAGGGGCACTGGGGCAAATGTCGAAGGGTACATGGGGAGGACCTCCATGAAAAGTACCCATGTGGGCGGGGCCTCTGTTGGAACTGGCAGGAGCATGGGGAGGACCTCCATGGTCGATGCGAGTGGAGCGAGGCCGACCTTCACTCCTCGAGTTGCTGGGGCGAGGAGGACCTTCGCCGGTTGCCGAGAGGACGTAGGGAGGGCCCCCACGTTGGAGAAGGACCGGATGGATGGTCCCTTCAGGAGGATGGACTCCATACCCTGTACAGCGGGCGCGGGAAATGTTTCTGCGCTGAGTGTCACTGTCGCGGGGCAGGTCTTCCTATAGGATGTGGGTAGCACGAGGCATGCCTCCATGATGAACCTCGGAGCGGGGAAGGCCCACGCTCTATGGAGTAGTGGTACGGGGAGGACCTCCGTACGGGGTGGCATTACCACGGGTTAGCTCGCAGCGATAACCACTTGGGCCTGCAACCCGGAGAGTCAACCCAGCCTACCTGTGGGGCAGTTGGGGTCTCGATTCTGGTTGGGTGAAGGAGTGATCCTGCTCAGTGTATGCAAGGGCTTCACGATTCACGCCGGTGGTGGCTCGGGCCACTATAGCTGTTGACGTTGACGCACCTAGGCGAGCGTCCTCAGCCCATGCCCGGCACTGACGTCGGGTCAGGCGAGCTGGTTCAGGTGGTGCAGGGACGTAGTCTGCCTGCTCTTCTTGCAGGGCCGGGCGGCGGCGCTGACGCGGCCGGGCGGGAGCTCTCGCCTGGAGCCCTCGGGTCGGGACCTTGAGCGGGCTAAGCCGGACGGCGCCCGCCTCTTCAGCATAAGGCGAGGAGTCATCAAGGCGTTCCGGAGACAAGCTCCCGAAACGGTTGAATGTTGGGGTGGGGAGCAGGGGCCCCCCGCGCGGCCTATTAGGGCGGCGTTGACGGCGGGGCCTTGAGGCCTCCAGGTCCAGGCGGGCCATATCCCGAGTTGGGATGACCCCTTCTTCCTCGTACCTACGCACGAGGTTGTTGATCACCCTTCGCTGGATGACCTCTGCTGGGGAAAGGGGATGTGGGCGCCCCGTACTCCGCGATGTGGCGGCCGTCATGGCGGTAGCGGCGCTACGTGGGGTGGTCGTGGCGGTGTTGCCCCTGCCCCTGCGTAGGTGAGCAGGTTGTGATCGCGTTTCTGAAATAGCAACCTGGTTCCTGGCAAACGAAGGGATCAACTCGTCAGTACTGAGAGGAAAAAGGATTGACAGCCAGTGCCCCAGCGTCCTTCCATTCTCCACGTCTGTAAGAAGGATCCATGCCAACACGCAGCAGAGCGGAGTGCCCCACGTTCTACTGCCCCGACTTTCGGTGAGTTTCACGACAGACCCGCTATTTTCTTGGTGGGACCAGGCACCGGATATCTGGATCCGGTGACACGTCAATGTACTGGTGTCTCGAATGCTACTAATCTCCATATTGAGGAGAATAATTTCACGTCGGGTTCACCATTTCGGTTTTCGACGCTTTCGCCGGGGCGCGCGCCCGTCCGTCTGTGGGGGAGGACGCGCGGCGCTTCTGTTTCCCCGCATTCCCTCTTTCCAAAGGCGGGCGACATTCGCTCCTTAATCAGGGACGTCTGCTCCTTGATCGAAACAGGATGATGGGATGTCGGTTCTTCCTCCTGCGGATTCCTCCTCAAAACTCATCACCTAGTCCGGGTCTCCCTTATAGATTTAATACGTAGTTCATGAAACTCTTCCCAGTGCCATGTTTCCATGGACGCCGGTTCATTACACTGCTTCTGTCGGGACATTCCAAAGGGTCCAGTCAGGGCAGCAACCTTCAGTCAGGGGAGTAGTCACGTTGAGGCATTAGTAGCGTGTCTGGATGCTGGGGTACCTGGCATGTCTGTCTGTTATCCTTGACCACATGGCTTCTCAAGGGCATGGAAGCCCGAGGCATCCCACATCGAGCGCGGTGAAATATATGTCATAGAAACATATCTGAGGTTTTCCTCAGCTTCCCGTGATCAACACAGGGTATGACGCAATTTTAACGTCCAGCGGAGACGGATCAACCCAACCAGAGAATTAGCTAGGATAGATCGGATTGAGGGATCCTCCTTGAAGGGATATCGATACTAGGGCCAGCCCGTGGGAGACTGTGAAGAAGAGCGTACCGACATGGTCTCACCAGGATAAGATGGTCCGGGTGAGAATCGGAATGGGTGGTGGGTTGATGAATGGAGTGGAAGGAGAGTGAAATGGTACCATCGCAGGGGGGACAGTGAAGTTGGCCTTGAGCCTTGACGAGGCTTCCTACGTATCCCCGTGGCAGGGAATCAATGTCCGCGTAGTTCGGGATGACGTCGATAAACTGACGTGAAGGTGGAACTTGGCCCGATGTGCATCGTCAGAGTACCGACGTGAAAGTAGAACCGTGGGTCCACTAGTGGTGGGCTTGAACCTTGGGAAGGTTTCCTACGTACCATGCCTTGACATGGATCAAAGTCCTCGTAGTTCAGATGGGGCTTTGTCGGTGAACCGACGTGAAAGTGGACCTTGGTCCGATGGGTGGTGGGCTTGAACCTTGGGAAGGCTTCCTACGTACCATTCCTTGACATGGATCAAAGACCTCGTAGTTTGGGTTAGTCACAATGGCTTGTCGTCGGAATAGAATTGGGTGTACAGTTTAATGTCATGCGGGACAAAAGGAGGCATGCAGTTTAACGTCATGCTGGACGAGGGAGAAACACGACGTGAATGAACGACCGAGCAATGTGTCTTGAACCCCATGGAGTCTTCCTACGTACCATGCCTTGACATGGATCAAATACCTCTTAGTTCAGGTGGGAAAGGGTCGCAATAGCTTACCACTGGACCAGAATGCAGTTTAACGTCCTGATGGACCAGGGTGAGACCCGACGTGAAATGACGGGTGGGCTTGAACCTCCTAGAGGCTTCCTACGTACCACACCTTGACATGGATCAAAGACCTCATAGTTCCAAATATGGGTCGCAATGGCTTACCACTGGACCAGAATGGGACCCGACGTGAATGGATGATAGGTGGGCTTGAACCTCGTGGAGGTTTTCTACGTACCATGCCTTGACATGGATCAAAGACCTCGTAGTTCAAAAGATGGGTCACAATGTCTTACCACTGGACCAGAATGGGACCCGACGTGAATGGATGATGGGTGGGCTTGAACCTCGTGGAGGCTTCCTACGTACCATGCCTTGACATGGATCAAAGACCTCGTAGTTCAAAGGGGATGGGTCGCAATGGCTTACCACTGGACCAGAATGGGACCCGACGTGAATGGATGATTAGTGGGCTTGAACCTCGTGGAGTCTTCCTACGTACCATGCCTTGACATGGATCAAAGACCTCGTAGTTCAAAGGATGGGTTTGTCGGTGAACCGACGTGAAAGTAGACCCGGGGGGTCCACTATTGGTGGGCTTGATCCTTGTGAAGGCTTCCTACGTACCATGCCTTGACATGGATCAAAGACCTCGTAGTTCAAAAGAATGTGCAGTTTAATGTCATGCTGGACGTAGGTGTGACCCGACATGGAAGAATGATGGGTGGGCTTGAACCTCGTGGAGGCTTCCTACGTACCATGCCTTGACATGGATCAAAGACCTCGTAGTTCAAAGGGGATGGGGGGTCAGGGTCGGTGCTCACTCAAAGCCCACGTGAGTCATGCTCCGTGTGAGAAACAAGAGGTTGCAAGGACCTGCCGATCATGTCGCGAAGGGTGTGTCCGTGAGAAGCGAAGAGGGTCTTACGCGTTGAGCGGCCCATTGTGTTGGGACTTACTACAGGATGGAGGCCCATGGCGCGACAGAGCGCGGGAAAGATGGACCTTGGTCCGACGATGGGAGGTTCCTCGTTCCCTATCACTCCCTCCACTGACCTTGGTAGTGGGGAAGTACGAAGATGCAGAGGTGCAGCCATCCGTTGAGGGGGCTAGGGTCACCCTTCTCTTACGAACATACGCAACTCTGACAAGGAGGATCTCATTCCGTGTGAGGAAGAGTTCCATTCCCGTGGAGACGAGTGGTGTAAAAAATGTTCGAGCTGGGGGGACCCTTCGCGAGGGGCATGAGGTCGGGTCACAGTTTAACGTCATGTGTTGAGGACGTGGTGCTTGGAAGTTTAATGTCCTGCAGCTCGGACGAGGTGGGTTCACTCCACACCCCTAGGACTTACATAACCGGTACCCTCTGGTCCTTGGGTAAGGGAAGGTACCGGTAAGGCCATGGTTAAGGGGGGTCATGGAACGAACCATCGAGGGGTCCACGTTTGCATGGATATGCGAAGAAGCAATAGCACTTAGCGTGCCTATGCGAAGAAGCATTAGGAGAAGCAACGCTACGGGTGGTATTGTCCACAGGACTTTGAAATAACATCGTGCAAACCTGGAGGGTCGCACGGGAAGAGGAATCGTTAAGCAGAGGAGTGTACATTGCGAAGTGGAGTGCCTTGGCCTTAGCATGGGGCATAGGTGTGAGTGGGAGGTGCTTCGCAAAGTGGAACAGTGTTCGCGGAGCACTGCCTCGCGAGGAAGGGGTGCCTCGCGAAGCAGGGTCCTGCGAAGCAGTGTGCTTCGCGATGTATAGTGATCCTACCTTGGCATAGGGATCACTAGCATGGGATGGGTGTTTCGCGAAGCATAAACACTCAGCGCCTACCCGGGTTCCCTTGGGAATCCCCTTCCTTCGCGAACGCCCTTGAGCTTCGCGAAGGGCATCCCTCTCAGAAGAGGGGCGCAAAACGATACAAAGCAGAGGCGTCTCGTGAAGTAGAAATACCTCGCGGAGCTCATGATTCCCAGGGCAAATAGTGCTTCGTGATTCGGGAGAGGGGAAGCTGAAAGGTCGGATTGTCCCCTCTTCGGGACTCAGGGGGAGTCCAGTATTTATAGGGAAGGGGCGCCGCGAAGCCGGACTCGCGCGCCGCCTTCGGTGCTTCGCGGCGCGCTCGCGAACGTCAACGCCAGCCGCGGAGGTGACCGCCTCCGGAGCTTCGCGGCGGCGCGCGAACGTCAAATGCGTTGGCGGAGGATTACCGCCTATGGTGCTTCGCGACAACTTGTGAACGTCAAATGGGTTCGCGGAGCATTACCGCCTCGGGGGCTTCGCGGCAGCTCGCAAACGTCAAATGGGTTCGCGGAGCATTACCGCCTCCAGTGCTTCGCGGCAGCTCGCGAACGTCAAATGCGTTCGCGGAAGATTACTGCCTCCGGAGCATCACCCCGCTGCCATATTTGGGGCGCTTCACGATGGGGCTTCGCGGCAGAGCTTCGCGGCGGAGCTTCACGAGGCAGCGCGCCGGCCTTTTTCGTTCCTTTCTTTCGGGCCACATTTTTTGCGCCAACAATTATAACATGTGATATGAACTGAATAATAATATTTAAAATAGGTCCTTAATCAACTATAAATTGACCAAATTTTATTATTCAGAAATATAATGAAACGAACAAGAAAAGTCGGACTTGAGGTAAGGGAACCTACCCCTCTATTTCTTTTAAAGTACACTCTTTTATGTCATTCCTTTTAAACTCATATTTCTTATGATTGGGATGTTATTTTATATTAATACTACTATAACTTTTATGTTCATATGATGAGAGACCCTATTTTCTCTCACCAATCCATTTTGGATGTTTTGAGTGGCGCCATTAGGCTGCCGAATTCTCGTAAGGGATCCAACCTCTCTCTTTCTTTTTAAGTACTCTCTTTTATGTCGTTTCTTTTAAGCTCATCTTTATTATGTTTGGGAATGTTATTTTATATTCCTCATACTTTATATTTTATGTTCATATTATGAGAGACCCTATTTGATCTTATAAATCCATTTTTGGATGTTTTAAGTGGCGCCGTTAGGCTGCCATGTTTTCATAAGGGATTTTTCATCTCACTTTTATTCCCATGACATTTATGCTACGTTTACGACTATTTACTTTGAGTGGTGTATGTACTGACCATTATTATACTCCTTGTGAAATATAATTTCATTTATTGGTATTTACATCTTCATTGTATGACCCTTCTTTCATGGGGTGTACGTTTCGAAAGTTACCCAACTCGGTAAGGGGACCTTTCACCCTCCTCTTTTTAAAAGACTTCTTTTGTTATGTCTTTTAATTCACATACTATTATGTTGGGATATGTTATTATATATCCTTATTTATGTAAATTTTATGTCCAAGTGTTGAGATACCATTTTCTCTCTCATCAAATAAATTTTCTAAATTTTAAAGTGACGCCTTTAGGCTGTCGGATTTCTGTAAGGGAACTTCTTAACCCACTTTCAATTCTTTGGGTTAAACCTCTACTTCTTGATTTTATTATTCCAAGATTATGTGTGGAATCTCTATTTTGTAATTTACACAATCCTTTCTATGGATATAGTATTTCTACACATAATCATCTCGTTGATCAATTCTTACGAACTTGTATGGGAAATCATAACTCAATCTCATTTCATAGAGTTAAATATCAATGACATTGGTTTTGTTTTTCCAGGATTATGTGTGAATGACCTATGATTGTTTTACAATTAATATCCATTTATATTGGGTGTATTTATATTTCTCACACATAATTATGTTATATATTTATCCTTAATTTAAGGATTCCATATTTATAATGGATTTTATCTCAATTTACATTTCTATTGAAACTTCATTGTTGTTATGCACAAATTAACTCTTATATGGTGTGTATACTGTCCTTTTACATATTATATCATGAATCCCTTTATTCTCATGATATTATAAATCTCGTATTACATTTTATTCCGCAATTATTTGTATTCAATAGTCTCTCATTTTGTTAAAAACTCTTTAACAAAAATATCATTTTAAATGTTTTAAAGATTCATTATTCTAAATCTTTATCTTTAATGTCCATGTTTTCAAAATGGTTTTCAGTATTTATTTATATGGACATTAATGTTTTAAAATTATAATTCCATTAAAAGATTCAAAGTGGTATGGGGCACTTTGATTCAAAAATCTCTTTTAAATGGTTTTTGAAAATGGATTGCTTAATTCAATATCTTGGAATTACTTATTGTGATTGAAAATGAAATGTTGTTATTGAAATGTTTGTATTTTCAATATTTTATGTGTAATGATGGTGCTTGGACATTTTACGGGTGGTTACGTGATAAACCATAGGACGGGTGGTGCCATGAATACCAGGACTGGTGGTTATGTTATAACCTCCAATGCATTGTGTATGGAAGTCGGTTGTATGGCTATTCCATTAAGCATGTGTGGAAGTCGACCGTATGGTTATTCCATTTAAGTATGTTTATGTCCCAAGTTACCTTTTTTATGTTATTTGTTCTTTATATGGTTTTTATGGTAATCTTTTGGTTACAAAAGTGTAACACCCCGAGCTTCCACGATACGCTTCTCATTTAATAATGCAATAGCTTGCATTGTACGCAACTACGAGTTCTAACACACCGCGACTAATCAAAGTTTCTGTTATGAATAGTAATACCCACTATTAAAAGTTATAGAAATTTTATATTTCAAAATGGACTTCATTTTTGTATTCGTAATATCGAAATTATCCAATGTTGAATTTTTTGTAATTTTCTGAGAACTTCCAATTTTTATGAATTGTGAAAAATACTTAAAAACAACTTTTTTAATAAAAGTATTTTATAGTGATAAATTATACTATTTAGTGGTTTTAAACTATAATTAGAATATATTTTTACTATTTTATCCAATGGTGATCATTTTAATTAATTTCACTTTGAAATTGGACTTAAACAATTATCAATCTTTTGATATATATTGTTTCATAAAAACACGCTATTTGTTGTGAAAGTGGGAATTAATTATAAAATTAATTAATGCAACTTATATGTTTGTAATTTCATAAAATAGACATCATTTTTGAATTCGGAATATCAATTATAGCTTAGGGTGAAATTTTTGAATTGTTCTGAAAAACTTCATTTTTTGATGAATAGTGAAACCACTAAGTGGTAGTCAAATAACTGATTTTTCATTTAAATGAAATATTACCACTTCTGTGATTTGATTTTCAAAAATCCGACATATATTGTTGTCATTAGGAAGTAAAATTTGGGTCAATGGGATTAAAATAATTCTTTGGTGAATAGTAACGTTTAAGTTTAATTAATCGCGATTAAATGTAATTAGTGAAATTTAAGGTAAAGATAGTGTTATAATAATATGAAATGACCTTGAAACTTGTCCTACCACTATTGGATGAGTCATGGCCGACCAAGACAATCCATTGGTCAACTTGGGGACCCCATGAAACCACGTTGGTTGGAAAATGACATTAAAAACTTTTATTTAATGTCAAAATAAAAATGTGACAAACATGTGTTGTTCTACTAAAACAATTATAAAATGGGGTTATACAAGTAATATTTTGGAATATAAATATTAATTAGAAAGATAAAATTATTTCCTACATCATGATAATTTATTATAATTTTTAGACATTAAATAAATTAAATTATTTATGACACCATGATGATGCAGCGATTACCTCATTAATTAATGATTTAAATAAAATGAAACGATAATGTAAAATCCAAGGCTTACACTTGTCCAAAGCCTATTTTATGGGTAGATTTAGAACCCTTATCACCTTATCCTAGAATTATAGAAGTGTGGGACCTTTATAATCAGAAAAGCATTGTGTAATAAAGTAATATTTCATTACATTCCAAGAGTGTCCCTCCTCTCCACTTATAAAAGACCCCCACCACTACCACCTTACTCACACTTTCAAAGCCTTTTGGCTCGGCCAACCTCTGCCAAAATACTCTCCCAACTTCCCTCCCTTACTTCTAGAAGCCTCACCTTAGGCTGAAGTCTTCCCAAGGAAGCCTTTGGCTCAAATCAAAAAGAGTTACCCGATTTTAAGGTAATGTCTTCTCTTATGTTATTTTGTTTTATTTTTCTTCTCCAACCCCCTAAACTCTTTTTATTAATTTCATTTGTAACAACACCAGTATCCTCAATATACTAGGATGTTTTTATAATAAGGATTCGAGCTACACTGACACACACCTACATCTCATGGTTAAAGAATATACTATTTCTGTGGATGGCGAATTTCTGCCTCACGAAACGATGATTGTTCAACACTCATATAACACCTTCAAAGGTGGCCATTAATATGTCACTATATTTATATATATGATATATAATATGTTTATGATTTACTTAAGGTTCTGTATTTTTCATTTATGGCATACCTTTATTGTTTCCATTATTGGTAAATGCGATATTTTCATTTTTGAAAGTGCGGACTACCGCCCCCTCAAAGTGATTTGAATCGTTAATTCCATATGTGGGATGTATAAAGAATGGAGTAAATGATATTATATATGATATTATACTGAAATTATAATATTCCTTTATATCATTATGATTTCATTCCATTAAATATTAAATAGAAATGAAAGTAGCGTTCATGCGTACGTACGGCTTACCGTCTCCATGAACGGTGCATTTCATTTCTTACCTCTAAATGTCATGTAATATTATGAATGAATGTATATACTGGATATATATGAGATATATGATATATATATCATGAATATAATTCTGGATATAACCGATATTTCACCACATGAACAACTTGTAATTATAAGAAATCTATTTTTGACTCAAGTACCAAAGATCGACAAAACGACCGTTACTAACTTAAATGATTACATAATGTTCATAACATGGTTATAAGTGATATTAAAGGAATAAGAAACTTTAAAAGGTTCTTAAGAAACTATATATTAACTCTAGTTTATTATTCAGGAGGTTAATGAACGGTCAAGTCAAGACAGGACGCAAGGTAAGGGAACTTCTTAACCCAATTTCCATTCATTGGGTTAATATCCTACTTTAAAATTATGTCATGATATTATTATGTCCTATCATGTATTTGTACTTTCTTTATGTGTAATTATATTTAATACACATAATAGATCTATTTTATTTTAAAAAAATGATCTTTGTGAGAGACATTGTCTCAATCTCCTTTCATTGAGACATATTTGGTTTTATACACAACTTTCCTTTATACGGTGTATAACCCCCTTTGACTTTTACGTTTATTCAAAAGGAATCCTTTTATATGAAGTGTTTTACTAAATGAAAAAAGGAATGTTTTTCTTGTCTTACGTATGCGGCGACAACGACTTCTCCGCCGCCATGGCCATTATTTGGGTTTCAGCTTCCTCTACAAGTCATTACTTTTTTTAAAATGAAAAATAAATTCCATGTTTTAATTTTCTTTTATTTTGGTATTGAAAATGGTTTGGAAAGTGTTTTTATTATATCAATTTGTTTTATTTATATCTTGTGATTGAAATGTGTAAATGTTATGTTTCCTTTATGCATATTTTATGTGATATTATTATGTTATGGTTTATGATATGTTTAAACCTGTTCATATGAGGAATGCATTGGACTTAATAAGTGACAGGTGGAGCCCGATATAGATCCTCGATGCATCGGTAGGTCTCATGAGACAAAGTAGTGTCTTGGCACGAGGCCTTGAAAAAATATTATTTGTGGTCTTGGCACGAGGCCTTGGATACGTGGTTATGATAGTCTGGCATTATGAATTCCATCATTATGAAAGTGGTTATTGATATTTCATGTGATTATTCGACTAGTAGAATATCCATGTGAGTAAGTAAATGACATTATTTCATTTTACTTTTTCTATATTATGATAAAGTTCAAGTTTAAAGGGCTTTTGTTTAGTTATACATTGCCTTAAATGTTAATGTTTATTTATGAAATCTTCCGCTATATTGTTATCCTTACTGAGCATCTGAGCTCACCCCTTTCAATGTTTTAATTTTTCCAGGATGTGAATAAGTATATTATGAATGACCTGTAGGGATAATATAAGAGGATATGAAGAGAAGATGTTGGAGTTTTGTTTTACTTTATGATGTAATGTAAGACTTATGAATGTATCTAGTATTTCCAAGGCTACTAAACTAATCGGTCTTTCGAGACATGATCTTTTGTGATCATGCCAATGCTACGCAATAATGCACCGACTATGAGTAACTGGGGTCGGGGCGTTACAGTTGGTATCAGAGGCAGTTTAGTACTAACCTTGGAAGCCAGATTTAGATAAACTCTGATTAGAGAACATAGCCCAAAGATAGACTTTGGGGATTAATATAGAAGACCTTACTAGAATTTTGGTATTATAGATATTTCGTGAGTTTTCCGAGCAATACATCCCTGTCTGGATACGAGCAGGTAGAGGTGGCTCTGGCACAGATGGACCTAGGGGTAAAACTCGGAAACACCGCTTTGAGCTAGACTCGAACGAGAACTGGTGCACGACAACGGGCCTTACTGCACTCTTGGTTACGACACTCTCGGGGGATATACTTAGGATAATTCTCGTTTTCTTTACAAACCACTATGAAGGGTTATTAGAATATACTTCCTCAAAGAAAACATTTTTATGATTATGGATTATATCAATAAATAGGTCAATTTATGTTAAGTATTTTATAAGTATGGAATTATGTATTTTGATTCATAAACTAATCTAGTTTGTGCCATTCTTTAGAAATGGCGCCTAGTGGAAGGAATGGAAACTGTATCAATGCACGCACTCCGTGTAGGGATTTCCCTCCTGCTCAAGATAATTATTGTGGAGTTGGAGATACAACTGGTGCTGATCAACTTATTACCATACTGGGACAACTCACTCAGGTTATGAATAATAACCTTACTCATATGGAGCACCCTGATCCGCAATGTGGAGGATCAATGTTAGACCGCTTCATGAGGCAACAACCACCAACATTTAATGGGGGTACAAATCCATTAGTAGCTGAGCAATGGATAAACTCCTTAGAGAAAATATTCCATGCCTTGGGGAGTAGCGAAAGGGAGAAGGTTATCATGGTAGTTTATCGCCTCACTAGAGACGCCGATCAATGGTGGTCATTGATTCAAAATACAAAGTAAGATGAAGAAATATCAAGTATGTAATGGAGAGAGTTTAAAGATATTTTCTTAGAAAAATACTTTCCACATGACCATCGAGCAGATATGGAAAGGCAATTTCTGAGTCTGAGACAAAAGGAGGATGAGAATGTCGCGAAGTATGAGGCTAACTTTACAAGGTTAGTGAGGCATGCAACAGATTATATAAGTAACCCAAGAAGTAAGATTGATCGTTACTTTGATGGGTTAAAACCATTTTTCCGTCGAGCTTTAGTATCACAATATTTCTCAATATATGAGGATATAGTCTCGTGTGCTATCAAGAAAGAAAAGGAATTCTCTATGTCTTATGACAACAAAGTAAAGGAAGAGAAGAAGAGAATGGTGGAAAAAGAGACATATAAAGGGAAAAAGGGAAAGAAGAATTTTCCATTATGTGATAATTGTGGGAAGAATCACCCTGGTACTTGCCTAAAAGGAATGGGAGTTTGTTACAAATGTGGAGAAAAAGGTCACCAGGCTCGTGATTGTAAGGGAATGAAAGAGGCTATCAATGCTGAATGCTACAATTGTAGGGAAATGGGTCATTATGAAAATGAATGTCCTAAGCGTCAGGGAAACTTACCTCAAAAAAGCCCAAGGGATCAAGGCCAATCTTATGCTGTGACTACAGTTGAAGCGGAATAATTAATGTATTGCTGCTTTTGGACTCATGGATTATATTCTGGTTATTAGAATAATGTGATATATATATAAGGATTGTACTAGAGTAGATGTTGATTTCATTAAGGTTATAATATGATGAAGGTAATCATATTTTTGTATGTGACAATAAGAGAATCTTTACTTTGTTTAGGGAATCTAATGTTACAATTGATTTTGGAATTTAAGGACCCTTTAGAGAATGTTTGGACGGAGGTATTTTGGATAACTATAACGGTTGGAATGGATTAAGTTGATCTTTGGATAGTATTGTTTAAGGTTAAAACATTTATGAAGATTATTTTTGGAATATTATAATACTATAGTTTTAGGAAAAGGACAACCTGTAGGGTGGGGCATAACCCATCGCGTCGGACAAAGCTGCAGGAATCGAACCCACAACCATAGTGCGACAAGCCTTTATTACCTACCACTAGCCTATAGGAAGTACCTGATTATTACAAAATAGTTTTACTAATCTAAATGGTATGTGTTAATATTTGTAACCTTATACAATTAGGATAAATATAATATTTTTGAGTTTTATTACCTTTTGGAGTAAAAGATGGGTTTATGGTAAAAATTTATTAAAGAATGAAAATATACATAACAAGTATGTATATTCCCTTACGTTCATAGTAAATCTCCTAAATAAATTCCTCAACATTATAAAAGGTAACTTAAAACAAAAACGTTGTCGGTTAACTTTTCCTACTGGGGAATCAATGATGGTTTAACCAATCACAAGTTTGTGTTTTTCTTGTAGTTAAACTTTCTCCTAATACTGTTTTCTACAACTCTCCATCAGACCTTGGTGGTTTTTTTCTCCTCCATATCCATATTTTCATAGAATCTTTGTATGGTCTATCTCGGGTGACCTTTTTACTTATCTTTCGTTCTTTTAATGTTATATTTTTATTAACCTTATTTCTGATGTGGGTTTTCCCCAAAGGTACTTTCTATTTTCAACCTTTTTTTCAAAAAAAAATTTCAAATTGCGAGGATGCAATTTATTGAATGATGGGAGAATGTAACACCCCGAGATTCAATGATACGCTTCTCATTTAATAATGCAATAGCTTGCATTGAACGCAACTTCGAGTTATAACACACCGCGACTAATCAAAGTAGCCGTTATGAATAGTAATACCCACTTTTTAAAATTATAGAAATTTTATATTTCAAAATGGACTTCATTTTTGTATTCGTAATATCGAAATTATCCAAAGTTGAATTTTTTGTAATTTTCTGAGAACTTCCAATTTTTATGAATAGTGATAAATACTTAAAAACAACTTTTTTAATCAAAGTATTTTGTAGTGATAAATTATACTATTGAGTTGTTTTAAATTATAATTAGAATATATTTTTACTATTTTATCCAATGGTGATCATTTGAATTAATTTCACTTTGAAATTGGACATAAACAATTGTCAATCTTTTGATATATATTGTTTCATAAAAACACGCTATTTGTTGTGACAGCAGGAATTAATTATAAAATTAATTAATGCAACTTATATGTTTGGAATTTCATAAAATAGACATCATTTTTGAATTCGTAATATCAATTATAGCTTAGGGTGAAATTTTGGCATTGTTCTGAAAAACATCAATTTTTGATGAATAGGGAAACCACTAAGTGGTAGTTAAATAACTGATTTTTCGTTTAAATGAAATATTACCACTTCTGTGATTTGATTTTCAAAAATATGACATACATGGTTGTCATTAATAAGTAAAATGTGGTTCAATGGGATCAAAATAATTTTTTGGTGAATAGTAACTTTTAAGTTTAATTAATCACGATTAAAGGTAATTAATGAAATTTAAGATAAAGATAGTGTTATAATAATATGAAATGACCTTTACATTTGTCTTAATCCTATTGGATGAGTAATGGCCGACCAATACAATCCATGGGTCAACTTGGGGACCCCATGGAGCCACTTTGGTTGGAAAATGACATTAAAAACTTTTATTTAATGTTAAAATAAAAATGTCACAAACATGAGTTGTTTTACTAAAACAATTTTTAAATGGGGTTACACAAGTAATATTTCGACTATAAATATTCATTAGAAATCTAAAACGATTTCCTACATCATGATAATTTTTTTTATAATTTTTAGACACTAAATAAATTAAATTATTTATGACACAATGATGATGCAGCGATTACCTCATTAATTAACGATTTAAATAAAATGAAAAGATAATGTAAACTCCAAGGATTACACTTGTCCAAAGCCTATTGGATGGGTAGATTTCGAACCCTTATCACCTTAGACTCGAATTATAGAAGTGTGGGACCTTTAGAATCAGAAAATCATTGTGTAATAAAGTAATATTTCATTACTTTCCAAGAGTGCCCCTCCTCTCCACTTATAAAAGGCCCCCACCACTACCACCTTACTCACACTTTAAAATCCTTTTGGCTCGGACAAACTCTGCCTAAATACTCTCCCAACTTCCATCCCTTACTCATAGAAGCCTCACCTTGGTCAGAAGTCTTCCCAAGGAAGCCTTTGGCTCAAATAAAAAATAGTTACCCGATTTTAAGGTAATGTCTTCTCTTATGTTATTTTGTTTTATTTTTATTCTCCAATCCACTAAACTCTTTTTGTTAATTTCATTTGTAACAACTCCAGTATCCTCAATATACTAGGATGTTGTTATTAGAATGATTTGAGCTACACTGACACACACCTACATCTAATGATTAAAGAACATACTGTTTATGTGGATGGCGTATTTCTGCGTCACGAAATGATGATTGTTCAACACTCATATAACACCTTCAAAGGTGGCCATTAAGATGTCACTATATTTATATATATGATATATAATTTTTTTATGTTTTACTTAAGTTTCTGTATTTTTTATTTATGGAATACCTTTATTGTTTCCATTATGGGTAAACGCGATATTTTCATTTTAGGAAGTGCGGACTACCGCCACCTCAAAGTGATTTGAATCGTTAATGCCTTATGTGGGATGTATAAAGGATGTAGTAAATGATATTATATATGATATTATACTGTAATTATAATATACCCTTATATAATTATTATTTCATTTCATTAAATATGAAATAGAAATGAAAGTAGCGTTCATGCGTACGTACGACTTACCGTCTCCATGAACAGTGCATTTCATTTCTTACCTCAAAATGTCATGTAATATTATGAATGAATGTATATACTGGATATATATGAGATATATGATATCTATATCATGAATATAATTCTGGATATAATGGATATTTCACCACATGGGCAACTTGTAATTATAAGAAGTCTATTTTTGACTGAAGCACCAAAGATCGACAAAACGACCGTTATTAACATAAATGATTACATAATGTTCATAACATGGTTATAAGTGATATTAAAGGGATAATAAACTTGAAAAGGTTCTTAAGAAACTATAAATTAACTCTAGTTTATTATTCATGAGGTTAAAGAATGGTCGAGTCAAGACAGGATGCAAGGTAAGGGAACATCTTAACCCAATTTCCATTCTTTGGGTTAAAATCCTACTTTCAAATTATGTCATGATATTATTGTGTCCTATATTGTATTTGTACATTCTTTATGTGTAATTATAGTGAATACACATAATAGATCTATTTTATTTTAAAAAAATGATCTTTGTGAGGGACTTTGTCTCAATCTCCTTTCATTGAGGCATATTTGGTTTTATACACAGCTTTCCTTTATACGGTGTGTAAACCCCTTTGACTTTTACGTTTATTCCAAATGAATCTTTTTATACGAAGTGTTTTACTAAACGAAAAAAGGCATGTTTTTCTTGTCGTACGTATGTGGCGACAACGACTTCTCCACCGCCATGGCCATTATTTGGGTTTCGGCTTCTTCTACAAGCCATAACTTTTTTTAAAATGAAAAATAAATTCCATGTTTTAATTTTCTTTTATTTTGGTATTGAAAATGGTTTTGAAAGTGTTTTTATTATATAAATGTGTTGTATTGATATCTTGTGATTGAAATGTGGAAATGTTATGATTCCTTTATGCATATTTTATGTGATATGATTATGTTATGGTTTATGATATGTTTAAACCTGTTCATATGAGGAATGCATTGAACATAATAAGTGACGGGTGGAGCCCGCTATAGCTCCTCGATGCATCGGTAGGTCTCATGAGACAAACTAGTGTCTTGGCACGAGGCCTTGACAAAATCTTATTTCTGGTCTTGGCACGAGGCCTTGTCTACGTGGTTATGATAGTCTGGCATTATGCATTCCATCATTATGAAATTGGTTATTGATATTTCATATGATTATTCGACTAGTATAATATCCATGTGAGTAATTAAATGGCATTATTTCATTTTACTTTTGCCACATTATGCTAAAGTTCAAGTTTAAATGGCTTTTGTTTTAGTTATGCATTGCCTTAAATGTTAATGTTTATTTATGAAAGCTTCCGCTATATTGTTATCCTTACTAAGCATCTGAGCTCACCCCTTTCAATGTTTTAATTTTTCCAGGATGTGAAGAAGTATATTATGAATGACCTGCAGGGATAATATAAGGTGATTTGAAGAGAATATGTTGCAGTTTTGTTTTACATTATGATGTAATGTAAGACTTATGAATGTATCTAGTGTTTCCAAGGCTACTAAACTAATCGGTCTTTCGAGACACGATCTTTTGTGATCATGCCAATGCTACGCAATAATGCACCGACTCTGGGTAACTGGGGTCGGGGCATTGCAAAAAGGGTAAGTAATGATATTTTATTCATTGAAGAGTTTTCACTACTTCATAAAGGTGGAAATTATTACATTGATAAAGTATACATGGTTTACTTGTTGTTTTGAAAAACTAACCATTTTCATTCTTTGTGTATCCTTTACTGATCTTTTTATGCACACCCGATGTTTTTTGAAATGTTTTTCATAGGACTTAATGTAGAATAGGGTAAAGGATGGGATCAAGGGAAAGTCATGAAATCTAAAACATGGAACTAAACATGATTCTTTTTAAGAGTTTTTATTTTATGGAAACTTAGTAGAAGTGTCTACTTTGTAATCTTTTGAGATGTAATAGTTATGTCCTAATTATCTAAAACTATAAACCATGAAAAGATCCTCAATGTGAATTATTCATTTAATTCAATATTAAGTAAGGTTTAAGGTTGGGGCCTTATACATAATGTCCATACTATTGGAACAATGGTTTTTCAAGAATGGTTAAATCCCTTCAAATAAATAATCAATCATATTTTATTAATTCTGAATGTAATATATATAAAAATTATCTAATAAGAAATGTAATCTATATACACTACAATACATTCTTCTTCATTTTTCTTTAATATAAAAAATATCCTCTTCATTTGAGTTCATTTATCATGAATAAATTATTTATATATGTTTTTTACTTAAATATCTCTCAATTCCATTTGTTCTATTTCATCTTCCACCATATTAATCATGATCTATGATCACCATTGAACAATATATATTTTAAAAAAATATTCCACAAGTATAAAATTTTCCCTTTTATCTTGTCCCAAGGAGATAAACATCATTTCATGGGACTTAATATATTTCTCATCTTCCACTAGATTAATAATTGTAAAAAAAATGGAGGACTCATTCACATGAACCAATACACCATAGGTGTATCATGCCTTATAACATCATGTTTCTTCATATTTTCATGGTTATTAGTCGTAACATCTATTAACTACCCAAATATATCCATGATATTCTTGATTCCAATATCATTTATATTAGCTTTCTCAATAATTTTATCTATGTATTTTCCTTGAGTTTTAATATGATTCCCCCTATAGAGAATCTGGTATAAACAATGTCAAATACTACAATATCCTATAAAAGTATTAATTTTAAACCTTAATATTTGATTCCAAATATGGTATAAATATTAACATGAATTGAAAACTTATTCATTATTAATCTCAAAATCATAAAATCTGTTTCTTAGGGATTATCCATAAATCATAAAAATATAGTCCAAAATTTCATAATTTTATGTGAGGAAAATGTGAATTAACCCAAGATTATCTCACTGGAGTGTCAAAATATGTTCATAGTAGTGGATCAATAATTTTACACCAAAATAATGGATAGTATATACTAAACCAACTCTTTTCATGGTTCTTAACCCCATATGCATCTGTGCCAATCCCACATCCAATTATGGTATACAAATAGGGAAGTATTTCTGGGGAAAATCACATAGTCAATACTATACAAAAACGTTAATGGTTTACCCATTAATTAAAAATGTATTAAATGTTTTCAATTGGGTTACATTCCATTATCTAGTTTCTTGTTTTTATAATAATCTTCCCCTAATATAAATTTTAATAACTCCGAATCTATTTGCCCAAATTCAGTGTCTACATTTTTTCATTTGTATAAGATAAATGGGATCTCACCTACAGGGAACGATCTGTTTAGTAGTCCTAAAAACCCATGTACTAATATTATTACAATTCTACATTAGAAAAAAAACATTAAACATAAAAAAATAAAATAATATGCATCCTTGAAACTCATCTAATGATTATTCTTCACATCCCCAAGAAAGGAAACAATGTAAGGGTGAGATAAAATACTCAGTAAGGGTTATGTATAATTGAAGCTATCATGAGTAAATAAGTCTTAACGAATATGGAGATATAAATATTTGAAAGCATATTCCATTTAATCAATAAGATGAGAAATAAATGCATTCATGGATAACATCAATAGAGTAATCCCATTGATAATAATTATAGAATTATAAATGAAGGGAATACATAATATTTGACCACATGGTTTCATACATCGTGATATCTTTACCATAAATTCAATGTGTTAGTACAATTTAATAGATCATTTTTTATACACAAAAACCAATTTAATTTTGAAAAATGAATTTCCACATCTGACCTATCAATGCAAAGTGGGGTTATTTATAACTATGATCCATCCAACACAACATGTACAATGAATTCCTAATATATTTAATGATTAATTTTATTTATATATGTCATGCTTAGTCAATATATATATATATATATTGAGTAACGGATATTGTAAATCATTATTTTCTCAGTCAATCAAATTACATTCAAATTAAAACACCATATACTGAAATGGTCCATTGTTTATGAAATAACCATATCTATGATGAAAATAATATTTTTATTTAAAAGAAATATAACCCCTAAAAGAATTAATCTCAATAAACTGAATTTTTCAAGATATGTTTAATAAAATTAACTTTATTGAAAGATAACATTCAATTCATCAGAAATATAGGTTTCATTATAATATCAAGCCTTTTGTAAAATTGAAGTGAAATATTAAAATAATATTTCATTAATTAGTTTTATTTGAATAAATATGGAAAATATTTAGATGATTATAAATATTATAAAATATTTATATTGTTGTTAAAATCCATTGAGGTCATATTCATTAACAAAAACATTAATTTTGAATTTGTTAAAAATAGTTGAAAATGAACTTTAAAAAACTACAAAAAATACATTAAAATTTTTTAAAAAGGCATGGATAATGTAAAACATTCTTTATTAATTTTTCTTATTAATTAAAATAAAATTTTTTAAATATTTTTTAAATATATGGATATTGAAGAAAAATATACATGATCAAAATATAAATAAGACTAGATTTTCACTTCAAATTTCCTCTTGAATTAAAAAAATAGTCATCATGAATAAGTATATATTCAAGTTAAATACCACAATGTGGTATTGTATGCACCAAATAAAATAAAATAGGTTCACAATACCGAATATGACTCAATGTAGTGTATGTTTGGATGATAGCCCTTTCCTCATGCTTTCCCTTAGTGGAATATATTTTAACCTTTTATATAATGGTTTTTTACATGTTATTAATTTATAATAGAGACATATTATTTATTTTAATATAATATATGATCCAATTATATTATCTTATCACCATTTAATCAAAAATACTTCCTTATTACCATTGTTTTGGGTGTAAACTACTTCATTTTCACATGCATTGCTTTTCTACCCAATTCGTCAATAATATTTCACTGTTTCTATTGTTTTTTGTGTTAACTGCTTTGTTTTCTAACGCATGTCTAATCGTAGATGATATTGTTAATTTCTATTAGAAATAGTTTCAAAATATATCGAATTATATTAATGTTTTAAATATCTTATTTATTCATTACATTTATTTTAAAATCATTCTTGAAAGTTGTACATGTAAAATTAATCACATCGCTACTTTGAGGCGGTAAGTCATAAATACGGATAAGAGACGGTGTAATTTTTTAATGGGAGAAATGGTACACAAGTTTACATATTAATTTTCTTAAATAAATATTATTTATTAATTATCATATATATTCATTGGTTGTCATTATAGCTACCCATGTGAGCCAGTGATGGAAAAAAAATTACATCAGCTCGAGAGGTGGTGGTACTCCATACGCATGAGCAATTTTTTATTATTCTATTTAACGGTTAAGGTGAATGATATATATAATTCCATAAATATGATTATATCTCATTATATGGTAGATATTGGAGTTGTACTATTGTAATTTTTAGGACATAATTTAATGTTGTAAAATATAATGTAAATAAGAAAAAGTTATGTTATGATATTTACCTTCTCTTAGATAAATGTCCATTGGATCACTTTTTATGGACAATGGGGTTGGTATTTTTAGAATACCAACACCTCATTAACCTAGATAAGGATGTTTCATATATTTTTTTCATGGTTTAGATGAACTGGGAGGCTCTACATGGTGCATTGGAGAAATTATAGGTGCTTCCTTTTATTGTGAGTGAAAAGGCAAGAATGGAATATTTAAAGAGAATTAAATATAATGAATTCTTTTTAATTTGAAAATAGAACATCTATGAAATAATTTTGAATATAATATAGGTTATGGTTGAAATAAATTCATCCAATAATACCTATATTGGTTTATTTTTTATTTTAGACCATATCCTTTTGTTTAACCCTTTTGTTAAACAATTTTATCCTTAACAGAGTACGTAAATTTTCAATTTTAAAAGGCCAATTATTTTAATTAAAACCAATGGATTTTTTTCTAAATGGTAAAGGAATTAAATTTTTGACCATTTATAATTCTACATGTTCCCTTTATAGATTTTTACGATTCTTAAAAAAATTAACAAAATGTCATCTTCCAGAAAATATAATAATATCAATTTTAACACTAATCATGTAGTTTGGATTCAAAAACATTAATTAAAATATGTAATTAAAATATATACATATAACGTGTATCTAGTATTTCATTCCTATCTATAAAATCCATGGGACACTATAACTCACCCATGAATATCACATTTAGTATTTTGAAAATAATTTATTTTATTTGTCTATTAATTGAATAGATATTTGGTCGGTGTTATATAGATATTTAAGGTAAATAATTAAAAAATAAAAAATTAAAAAAAAAACTTGATTAAAATTTATATATTAAAACAATTATAACAAAATATGATTTTCTTACCCCGATTGCAAAATATTATTTATATTATTTATAAAAGGGAGTGTTTTTTAATTTATATTTACATAAAATAAAATAAATGTTATAATCAATGGAAATTATCAATAATTTCACAATTTTTTAATATTTAATATAAATGGTAGAGTTAATGAAATCCAATTATATAAATACAACTGTTTGGTAATGTTTTAGGCTTTATCATGTCATTTTAACCATAATTACTAAATTTAATTTTATTAAGGTGACAAATATTTACTTTGGATATTATTCATAGTGCATAAAAAAAATAGACCCATTTAAAATTTTTGATCCTCATAGTTCCCATTATTTAATTTCTATAAGTTGATTAAATTAATTCTAAATTAAATATGGAAAATGAAATGAAGAATTTTTTTTTAGAAAATTGCATTTTTAAGAATAAAAATTACATATTTCTAAATCATAAAATTTATTGATTAAAATTAGATTATTATAATTGAAATGTATAATATGTGACATTAAGGTCAAATAAAAAATATAATGGGACATTTAAACAAATTTTATAAATAAAAATAAACGGTGGTATTTAAATAATCAATATTTTATTACTATTCATAGGAAAATCCATTATTTTTGAAAAAACCAAGAATTTCACCCTACGTTAATTTTAAAAATTTTATTTCATGAAATATTATTTTTTATTATAGATTAATTTATAAAATTTATAATATAGGTTTTAATCATATTTTTGAATAAAAAATTTGGGTATTGTGTTATTATTTATTTAAAAAAGAAATTATTTTTATAATTGGAGATTGGGAATCACATCTATAATGAAAAGCCCCACAAGAATCCATATAGTAAAGTATAATTTCAATATCAAGAAACCATGTGGTACTAATAATGTTTTAGAGTGACATCCCATTAACACATTAATGAAATTATCAACAAAGGACTCTATTTTCATTCATTTCCACCAAACATTGAAATCATTCCCTCTAAAAACACATGTTTCGAAACTGAGTTTCATACTTCTGATAATTCTATCAAAAGAATCCACAACACCATAGTAAATAGAACTTTGGAATATACTTTTTATTTATTCCCTAATGACTCCATCTTTTTATACTAGGAATTATTATAATCCAAGAAACCTTACAATGTCATGACACAATTTGGTTCTAGTTCTCTTCTTGTTATCCATATATGCAAAAGAACATGAAAACCACATAAACATGTATGTATAAACCTAAGAACAATAAAAAATAAATATTAACTTTTTATAACTTTTTTCCCAATAACGACACCAAAATAATGATACTTATTTGCAATCAAGGGAATTTTTTTTATAAGGAAACTTTCACAACCCTCCAATCATAATAAAATTATCATAAGAAGAACCACCAATGTTTTAATCCCTTTCTTATTTCGATACTCACATTATGATAATCATCCTCTCTGATCCTTGAACTCTCCTTTTTGATCGTGTGTCTTATGAACTTGTGTGCACCCTAGTTGTGTTCCCCAAAATTAGATCCACCTCAACCTTTGTTAGGCCCCATCAGGACATTCCATTCATACATAGGATAGAATATCCAATGTAATTAAAGTAGTTGGACCTCACCAGTCTCCCAGTTAGCACCACCATCCAAAACGTGTTGGTATCCAACCTGTAACTTGAGAGACTATTTATTTCCTATATCAATAACCACATTAACATCTCACACCCAATGAATTGTGAATTACACCATTCGAAATTCTAATTGGTGATTCTTCACAATATATCCATCCCCAAACCAATATGGATTACTTCATCTGCTTTATCTTTAGTTTCTTCTTATCATATTAACTAATTCAAAAAAATTACTAAAAACCAACAAGAATGTTCATTTGGTATTCCTTGGTTTAAACTTTTTAATAAATCACTACATTTATATAGAATATGACTGAGTTTATTCTAGATCCTCGAGAAGATTCCCCATTTAATACTAATATTCCATTATGAACCATCTTCTATACTTCTTCAACCCTTAATTCTTGAACTAATCCTGATCTATAATGCTCACTCAAGGAAACTCCCATTCACCCATGCTAAATCCACTGACCTTAATTAGTATATATTCTTCCAATAATGGTTTATTCATTAGCCACATTCTACAAATACCATAATTCTATTTTAATGTATCCATCATGGTTCCTAAGTACTGTTATTGAATTATATCCTTTTGGAATCTCCCCTTCTAGATTACTTCCATCCGAAATTCAACACATTAACCTGAAAATATTTCCCATCCAAAACCTATCCAAAATTCATAGGGTTTTCATATTTTAAGAACATGATAGGACTCTATTTCTTATTCTATTGATACCATCCGAAAAAATACCTCTCTTCCAACTTAGTTTCATCCCCCATCTATTCCTCACTAGTCTGGATAGCCTTTTTCATATCTTTCAAAATTGAATTCCCCCCCAATGATCACCCAAGTGGTCTTCTAATACTAATATTCCCTTGGAAATGACATCTTAATAAGATATCATGTGAAACATACATACAACAACTACATGATAGGGATGAAAGCCTATTTCAATGAAATAAGAATTCAAGGAATCATTTTTATCTATCCCTTGATAGAAGGTAATGATATATGGGAAATAATTAGAATAATACTTCACTAACTAATAATATGGATATAGTCTCATGAAGTTAATGGGTTTACCCACTTAAATTTACCTAGGATAAATTCATTTAATAAATATTATTTTAAAAAATTACGTAAACTAGTTCTTATGTAGGTATGAAGTAACTATGGTCAAGCACTATATTTGGATAAGTCCCTCAAAAAATTGGAAAATTACCTTCATGATTGATGCATTAAGATATTCTAAAGAAATAATGATTTATAGAATATCTTATGTCCACTCCATATAATCAAAAACAACTCATAAACCTGGGAAATAAAGTGATCAATTATTTAGAATGACGAAGATGGGGTCTAAATAATTGGTGGATTCCAACTCTGCCACTTAATCCTCGTTATCTGTAAAGTGTACACATGAGTAAACCACTCCTAAAATATGGGTGTGGAATCCTTAAAGTTTTTTCGATAGAATAGACCTCACTCATTTCGTCAAGGCTCTTTAAGAGGAATACATGAAATAGAATGAAAAATTAACTCAATCAGGTCATGTTTCGAAAAGTAAACCGTATAATATAACAATAAACCCAAATATATTCCAAAACAAAGCTAAACCTTGAAAAAAAACATATATACAATCCTTTTACATAACATTCATACATTGAAAAAAATAAACTATTTGAAATTTTTTATTCATGATTGAAATTTTTTAGTAAATCCTATATTTTAAATAAATTTGAAATTTAATCTTAAACCCATTCACCATTTGATGACATTCAAAAACAATGTTAATATGAGAATTATCCCATAAAATTTTATTCTTCCAAAAACTAAAAAGGCCTCATAAAATATTAATTAAGAATAAATTAATTCAAAAAACATTTCGATGACTCCAAAAAATTACTCATTCAAAACACACATAATAAAAAATAACACAACCATCTAACACATCGTAGCGTATTCTTATTAGTAAGGAATAAAAATACTTTGGATTCATTCGAAAATAATTATGGGAACCATAATAGTCAATTTGGTATAAAATAAGTGGTATAAAAATAATTCCAATGGGATGTAGAGTTTTTTATGGTTCATCCGCATGTTTATGAAGGCATTTTCAAAGATTTTGTTATCCACTATGAAAATATGGTATCCTACGAAATGGGATCTACATTATTTTCCTGGACATTTGAGCTATCCGTTTGACATTATTACTCCTTTAATTTTCACTGAAATGACATTAATAATATCAATGAATACCATAATTTTTCAAGAACTATGAAAAATCCAAAATGAAATCCAACTCAAAACTGATTCCTCGACTACTAAATGAAACTAATGTCTCCTTATAAAATGTGGTGATCAGAAACCAACCTCTGATATACATCTTCTATCTCCAAAAAAAATAATCTCTATAAATCCCTGATTCACACTTATGTTAATAAGGGAATTGATATCATTTTATCAAAAACCAAACATGATCTCCCCTAAATTGGGAATCCAAATCAGTCGATGGAAAGGAATTAAGTACATTCTTGATCTCCCCATGATATTTAAAAGACCCAGGAAAACAAAACATAACAGTTATGATTTATTAATCCCTTATAAATAATTAATCTTGAAATGTTGTGGGCCTATGAGTAAAATATTTGGGCCTTCTGATCACAAAGCCTTTGGTCCAACATAGACCTTCAGGCCATAGGTCCTTCAGGCCAACCTAGGACTTCAGGGAACATGTAATTAAAACAATGATCTATTCAATGTTAGAACACACTGGGGAAGGCTTTAGAAGAGGAAAAAAAATGTAATTATTAGCCACTAGAGTAAAAATAATTGAATTTAAAATGATAAGAGAGAATGGAAATCACCTTCGGTACTATGAACCATACATCTTTTCATTAGGCAATGCTAGTCGAGTATCCTTGTATGGTGGAGAGCAAGGTTCCATCAATTAAGAATATAATGGTGTGGTTAGTTCTAATATATTCATTCCTATGGTGTTTCAGGTCATATATTGTGTCTTCTACCTCTTGGAATTCATATCATGTATGGGTTCCCCCTCTACCTCTTAAAAGGTGAGGGATTGTCTTAAAAATAAATGTAAATGTCAAATCCTTTCTGGTCGGGTTTACCAACACCAATAAACATCATGTCGGGAATTAATAAATGAAATTCGATTCATTAAGATATCAAGGATAATACATAAAAACCATTAACCAGACCCATGGATAAACCGACCACACACATATGACCCCTTCGTTACTCTAAATACCTAACCACCAACTGTCAAAATATCCTGAACACCAAAAAATGAAGGGATCAAAACCATGAAACATAAAATGAAATAATGAGAGATGAATACAAATATTGGTATATGAAAGGTGTGGGTAAAATATATCAAATTACAGAACCACCAATGTGTTTTTTTTAATTCCTTTCAAAATACGTAGAATTTATTATAGTTGGAAATACATTATGAAATTAGTTTTCATATGATGGAATGTAGAAAATAGGACGGAATAGAAATTTTTTTAATATCAACAACTTAAAAATTCTATTTTAAAATCATCACTTCTCTTTGAAAAACCACACTTTTAAATAAAAAATTTAAATACACATTTCAACCACTTTTAAATATATAATAAATTGGAAGGATAATGAAATACCACATCGAGTATCCACATGACGGAAAATAAAATTTTTTATAATCCAACACTTTTATGGAAAATTTAGAAACCCCATAGTTTAAAATAGGAGAGCATCACTCAAAAGATGTCACAATATTATTGAAACAATACTTAATCCTATTAGATGTGTTCCCCCTAAAGAGATTCAAAGTGATGGAGTCCACCTGTGAACCAGGCTCGTCGAGGATGATGTCTTCAAAGCAGTCTGCCAACTTTTCCCAAATTAGACAGTAATTTTCCTCACATAAGTAATATAATGAATGTAAAAAAAATTAACAACATGTCACATAACCATAGATCTTATTGGACAAGGGAACATAAGAAAGGAAATTTCCCTATGTGAATAATTTTATATGATCAGAATCCTACTAAATATTAATGTTAGAGGGTCCCTAATATTACTCTATAATATATAGTATTGAAAAGAGTCCTATTTTGTCTAAAACTAATACAATCCTCTTGATTCAACTCACATCAGCTTCTTCAATAAGGGTCTCGTATCAAGGATCTGGTCATACTATGAAATAGAAGATAGTGTGTGCCTTAATCAAGTATAGAATAAGTCTAGACCACGCTACTAATTACCAGGGTTCCCAATAATGAAATCAACAAGTTGATAGAAATACTAAATGGTAAAATCATTATAAAAATCAACAATATAACATAGAAAGTTATTCGTCATCTCAACTCCAACACCCTCACCAGAAACATGCCTTTTTCACATTGTTAACATCACAAACATAAATAATAATGAACAATAAGAGGCACATTCAATGGTTTTAAATTTTCCAGGAAAACTATTTTTTTAATATATAAAATTAGTATTTTCAAAATCTAACTGAGTATTCCAAGAAATATTCCATAATTTTAAATCCACATTAAGGGTATTTCTAAAACCAATATCTACAAGCCACTTTTAATAAGATACAAAAAAACATTTTCTTAAAAATCCATTTGATTAACATTTAAATTGCTTTCCATTAAAAATATACAATAAAAACAACATTTTTATCCATTTAATGACGAAAACGTGATCAAATACCTTTAATCCTCAAAATAATTTTTTAACGTGCATCTAAAGACTTCTCAAAAAAACATAGCACTCAAAAAAAACATTTGAAATTGAATTCCCATTTAACGTTCTTTGTGCCCCTTGAATAATCGCTTGAAACATTTAGGGAATTAATTACAACTATCACATATTAATATAATTTAATAACGAAGGTATTAAAAAAATGCCTCTAATTACATTTGAAATAAATGAAGTCAATAAAAACACATAAATCAAATAAATATAAAACCAGTTTCTATTAGTTAAAAAAATTTGATATTAATAGATAGAGTTAATACAAGTAAGAGTGATCCATATACAATCTGTAGGTATGAAAATACCCTTATTTAAACCTTTATGAAACCCCGTATTAATCCTCTACAAAATCAGGTTTTGTGGGATAAAAAAATCAAACAGACAGGAAAAGGGATAGAGTAGAAAAACAACTCTTGAAAACAATCATATTTATCTTGATAAATCACCAAAAATTCAAGGTTCAATGGCTCAAATTTAAATAACGAGGGAGGTGGATATCTCTAGGTCTTTCACAAATCTTTAACAGAAAATATAAGGGGAGAATGAGGAGAAACATTTGTTAAAATTAGAAGATATTAGAGTGTAATTTCACCATTATAAATATAGGGCTAATCAACTCCACAACATGACCATGGTGGTTTTAAAAAAGTGACCATCATAGAAACATCACCACGTTATATAATCAAGGGGATGTGATTTTGTGGTCCTCTCCAATCATGCACCATGATACAGCCCTAAGGGGTACGATGTGGTTTACATTGAATGGGAAGAGACAAGAATGCTATGGCTAGCAATAGTGGACTGACATCCTTCCACGTGATGAAAGGAAACTTCCCTTGGTGGAACTATGGCTCTTCCATTTCGGACCCATCCATGGTATATCCCATGTGTTGCGGCATTATTTCCCCTTTTCAAACACCACTATAGTATACCCACAACAATTTCACTATGGAAACCACCTCTAGTGAAAATTTCAGAAAGGCAAAGAGTGGATATGATGTAACCTCCCATGGTCATGGTAGAGCATGCGGCATCTAGGACTATAGCTCTATAACCACATGAAACACCCAAAAAAATTACATGTCACCAGAAACATCAAAATAATTCAAAAAATAAATAGTTAACCAAAACGACAACACGATGGTGTTCCAAAAGTTAAACTAATTACAAATTTTATGATATAATTATAGTATAAAAAAATAAAAATAATGTTAAACTATACATAGTGCTAAGTAACAAAACTTTTTAATGTGTTTCCATTGATTTATTCATCAATACAATTGACATATAATTTTGACCATTACATGTTACCTATCATTTTTGGACAATATTAATAATTACTATTTCACAATTACTAATTATATTTAATGATGAATATATTATTATTACAAAGGGACCTTTGGATAATTGTTAATAGCTATTGGTTATTAATATTTAGTAATTACAAATTAGTTAATTAATTATTTAAAAATAGTCATTAGTAATTATACTTTCATTTATAATAAATATTAAAAAATAGTTGACATTTAAAAAGTAATTAATTTATAAAATAATATATAACTACTAATTATAAAAAATTAACAATTATTAAATAATATCATGTCGGAACTAAACGAGGTGGTAATGATGCCCTGTAATATTACATGATTCAATGAATGAAAATTTGGTGGAAGTTTATTTTCAATGAAAATGATTTTTTAAAATGTATTTTTATAAAGGGATCTGCAGCCGATGTATGAGCTTCCGATGGATCAATTTTAGAATGAATCGAGCTTTTTATGTATTCCTTTATTGCTCGTATTTCACTCTCAAAGGGAATGAAACCTTGGAAGGTCTCTGACCTAGTTTCAATATTGGCCTCCATTTGGGACTTCACAGACTTCAAATGTGTTTCTTTAGGGTATGGTTTCTCTAATGTTATTTTTACCTCTACTAAATTGAATGGGGTGGCATGGGGTGTTGGTTCGTTTGTCCTCAACCCAAAATCCTGAGAGTTCATGACTAGAATTTGAATTTCAACATCAATTATTTTAAGAAAACATCCGCATAGGTGTGGGTCAAAGTCTATGGACTAAATTGGGTGCTTTGGCATCCTGAAATTCTTTTGGATATAGCCTTAGCTATTGGGGCCTCAATTCGAATGGACAACGCAAAAGAATTGGTAAGTTATGGTCACTATGCTAGGATGCTAATATAAGTTGATCTATGTTTTGTTTTAATTGATTGTGTAGTGCTTTCTAAACCTCAAGTGAAGGTTAGCCTTAGAATTTAGTAAGAAAAAACACCACCTTTTTGTGAGGTTTGTGGTATCATTGGACATGGGAAATCTAGTTATAGTGGTAATATAATTTGCAGTGTTTGTCACTTAATCGGGCATGATGTAGCTCTTTGTCGAAAAAGGAAACATGAAGGGGTTACTCATACTACCCAAGCCAATGAACAAAGAGAGAATGGTGATGAACAGTATCATAATGTAGTTGTCAATCAAGATACTATATATGAAGGGTCGACCCTTACTGACAAAGCTCAAGGGGTAGAGGTTGTCATGGCTGTTCAAGCTCAGGAATAATGAGTAGTTCAAGCACCTTGAAAAGGTGGTAAAATAATATATGATAGTAACTACAATAAAACTAATGATGGGGGGTGCAACTCATTCTACACTCAACCCTCTTGGTGATTCTGCTATGATAGAGCCCTCTCATACAAAGTTAAAGATCTCTAAACAAAAAATGACTTGGGCTGAAATGCTAGGTGATTCACATATGGCAAGTGAATCTCATATATTCAAAACTGGAAATGAGAAGGAGCAGGCCGATGTAGAATCTGATGACAGTTAGGGAGATATAGAAATGAACATTCAACAGGTTTTGAACTTAGAAATGTGGCAGGAGCATAAACTGATTACCTCAATAGGTATAAAAGGTAATGAAAAAGCTGAGGCAGCCACCTATTTGAAGCAAAAAGGTATATGAGGCTCTTCTCCCTTTATTTTCATGTCCAGTTTGTGCAAAACTACACCTATGAATGGCAGTGCAGGTGCAATATTAGGCACTCAAGCTGTGGAAAAGCCTATTTTTGATGCAGAGGTGGTGAGACCTATTCTGTCACACACTAAAAGAATGAATGATGGCCTGGTTACATCTGGGTGGGGATGTGACTCTCCACAACATCCCTCCAAGCAGTTTTCCCTGGAGGAAAATGATATTTCATGCACTCCTCAATGTAGCAAAACTGCTCATGTTGTTGAGTAGCCTATTTTGATACATGATACACCGGGAAAAGAGATTATATTCTAGTTAGTGGTGAGTGTTTCTAAGCAGGGATGTGTTGATTTACCTCCACAGTCTTACAAAATGATCACTCAACAAGAAAATAAACATTTCATAGGTTCAGCTCAAGGTAGAGAAGAATCTGCTTATGGTAAAGGTACTCGTAAAAATATATATATGTGGCTACTCTCCAGAAACATGGTAAATTGCACTCTAAAGTATGCATGCATAATTCTTTTGACTTTCTTTCATCCGATAGTTGTGAGGTAGATGAACAAAGATATGATCAAACACATGGAAAAGAAGATACTTAGAAAATCAATGATGTTGGACTACTTGATGATGGAGTTGGACCATGGATTCAAACGAAACCATGGATAAGTGGTAGACCCCCTCGTGGGAGAGGTAGTCGATCCCCTCACCATAGAATGAGCACCTGGTCTCATGCAACATGAATTTTCGCTGTCTCTAATGGCGTTTTTGCTTGCTGAACATCCTATTCTGTACTTTCTATCTCTTTCCATAAAAGGGGCCTCTGCGTCTCTACTTTTATAAAAAAAAGAAATAATATTTTCCGGAATTTGGATTTAAATTCAAGTTTTTGTCCTCCAAACCAATGGGCCTTTGGCCATCAATGTAGTTTTGTTTGAAAAAACTAAAAAATCCTTAGGATAATGGATCTTGGGTGGTAATTATCACTTAGGTGCACTAATTAGGTGAAAACGTAGACAAACAAGGTAAACACTCTACTAGATTTAAGAAATTTACACTTCTATGTGAGATAAGGTATAATCAACCACATATTGAGGTGGTGAGATAGGAACAAATATCAAGTACGTGTTGAGGAGAGGTTTCTTATATGTACATGATACAATGAAAATTTAAGGCCTTTATGCCTTTTGAATTTCTTATTTAGTAATATGAGAATCCTAGCCATGTAAAGGATCCTTCTAAATCAAGTCAATAATTGGATTATCTAATAAATAAAAATCCAATTGAATATTATCCAAGGAGGATAATAGTTAGAAATTATTAATTACTAATCAATACTTAATACTTAATAATTATTTATAATTGAAAATTGTATAATAAAAACTAATAATTAATTTATTTTTTAAATATTTTGGAACTATTATATATAAATAAATAACAATTAATGTTTAATAATAATTTTTTCAAATAATAAATAAATAAATTTTTAAAAATAATTAATAATATTTAATAATTACCAAGTAATTAAAATATCATCTAATTGTTATTATTAATTATTAATTACTAATGGTTACTAATTTTTTATGGTTTTTTAAAACCCGTTTCTAAAATTAAATAAAAAATTTGAAATATATCTACCGATGATTTAATCACTACTAAAAATATCTTAAAAAAATATATGTGTTCTTTATAAACTATTTCGAATAAGATATATTTTTTATATCTATCAATAAAAAAATAAAATTCAATTTTTAAGTATAGTTTTAAAAACCACTGTTAAATGATATTTTTCGTATAGTTTGATATGTATTAATCTATCCAAATGAAAATGATGGACCTATATAATCACAAGTCATCTATCATTATTGAATCTCATGTTAGTCCAACTAGCCACCGCCCATAAACATGTGTCTCTATTTTCATCAATACGGAGTTAACAGTTCATAGTACAATTTATAATAATTCAACATTTTTTTTATTCTGAATCCACTCCATGTCTTCACATTCAGATCATCCTAAGGATGCCCTAGTGTCTATAATTCAAAAGATGATGTATTAATTTGAAGAAATTTATTATTGGTTTAATGTTATCCCAATTTCGGAAATGTAGAGTACATTAGAATAATTTTTTTGTGATTTAATCACTCTATGATTGAATTTTATGGAAAAAGAGAGGGTCATAGGAGCAATGATCATTTGCTGGTGATTAGTAGAGTTGTTATGAAATGATATAGGGGTATTATAGAGTGGTAAAATTCTAGTGGTTATTAATAACACACAATTCATTCCATAATAAGTTTAACAATTAACATCTAGGGATTATTAAAGGATTCACTCAGTGAGTGATTTCTGATAGTCCATGCCTATAGAAAATGATTTCTCACCACCCCCAACATCAGTCTGAAACATCAATACAAAAAATCTTATATATATCATCACATCTATTAAATTTTCCCACCATGATGGAAATCCCAAATTAAATTTTGGGAAATGAAATAAATTAATAATTATATACATAACCATGTGTGATCATCCCCTTGAGATCACCTTTGTCGCAACCAAGTAAAATTCCCTTTATATTTTATTAATTTCATTACAAACTAGTGTAAAAATCACTAAATCCCTAATTCATTCCAAACAATGTAGAATCCATAAAAAGGGAATAAAACTATGAAAAAATAAATTTAGAAATTTTGATCTAATTCATGAAATATCCTATTTGAAATATCATCCAAATTCATTATAAAATGATTAAAATCTCACTTTTAGATGAATAATGGAATGAGATAACAATTCAGGATGATTCACATATGTATTGCATATAGAAATACACAAAGTACCCTTTTAAATGTTCTTTTAATCAAATATTTAACATATGGGAGATACAAGATAAAATTTTCATTTTTTAAAATTTTAAAATTATTGAACCTACTAAAACTAATTATATGTATCACCCCATAAGAGGATATACATATGATAAATATTATCTTTCATATGTAATTGTTTACAAAAATAAAGATACTTCCCTTCATGGATAACATTTTAAAATCATACATATTTTTTTCAATAAAAAATATCATATGTAAGATATTTACCCCTTGTATATGGTTTATCACTTTAAAAAAGTCCATACATATTGAATATTAAAAAAGTAAGGTTTCCCATTTTCAGAAAAATGATACATAACATATTTCACTCATTTATAATATATTAATAAAACATGAATTTTTTTGACTTCGTTATAAATGCATGTGTAACTTATTTTTCCACTACATAATGTATTTCCCCTCGTAGAGTACATACATTATACAATTTTAGTTTATATCATAATTCCCTTAGATAAAATTTTCATATACAATAATCTTCTTTAATATGTATTATAATATTTCAAGGTAACGGTTTGTTCTTAATCCAAAAACATGTTAATTAAAATTTTCATTTCAAAAATAGTGTATTCTTCTCACATATTATACTTTATTTAGGTTATTTAATAAATAATATATTCTAATCAAGCCATGATATAATACATCATACATAATATATATTCCATTTTGAATTATTTATACTAAACATATTTCCCTTAAAAATGTGATACGTAAAATATTTTCATTTGTAATATACATTCCTTCAGTAAATTTTATATGTAATATAATATTTCCCTCTATTTAATATTTTGTTTCAAACAAATGGTTTTTTACATATGGTAAAAAACACTACATAATATATTTTTCTTCCTTAGGTATTACATGAAATATATTATTTCCTCTAGAAGAAAAAAAGATTTCATACTTCATAAATTTAATCTTAATCTGATCTATTTTAATCATACATAAGGTTTTTCACTTGGATGCCAAATCTAAAGTAACATATTTTCTTATGCAATCGATATTAACTTCTTCATAAATAAATAATATATAATTTTAAAATTAAATATAAAATCCTTCATTTCATAAAATAACATTAATATATAATGTACTTTTTTCTCTACTCTATGATATGTATTATTCTACATTTAGAGAAAAATTTTAAAATCATCCAATACTAAAGAAACTTAAAAATCATCCAACATTTTTCTTAGAAAACAAGGCACCTCCCAGTACTAGAAATATATCGTAGAATATTTTCCAAATAAATTATAGCTCTTAGATTCTCAATCTGATTCCCAGTTCAATAAGAATCCCCCTCTCCATGACAAAAAATTAATAATATTGAATTCCACACAATTTCACAATTCTATAATGACACGAGCTAATAAAATAAGTGTTTCTTTCAATTAATCTAACACATAGTATTAGAAATAATTTGTTATTTAATAATCTTATCTCAAGTTATTCCATTTTGACTACATGATTTTATAGATTAACAATATAATCATATTCAATTCACCTAATTAATATATTCAAAATATATTGACCTACAACACATTACATAACTATTACCTAGTTTTTCTAATGAAAACAAAATAAACTACATCTCAACATTTCAAAATACACCACATGCATAGGATACATGAAACTCTTTCATGTAATGTCAAAGATTTATATGAAATCAATAATCTCTATATAAGATATTCTCTAGCCATATATTATCAACCCACACTTTTCTAGAACAAGATATAACACTCTAGGTGAGTGGGGTGTCCATACCAATGTCCTTGCATGTTGGGATACTTTACTCAAAAGATATTTTAATTCCATAACAATTTTAACAGGAAATATTTATAAATTATAGTATGTTACTTAATTCATGTACAATTCTCAATAAAATACAGTGTAATGTTATAATAAAAATAAATCCATTATCATACCTAGTATGTAACACCTTAGATGCATGAATTATTATATTTGGAATCAATTTAACAAATTAAACTAAATTATACATACAATAATATAATAAAAAAATTATCGAATCAAGTTGGTGTAAGACCCATTTATTAATAAAAGGAAACATTTTTTTAATTGGTTTGATAGGGATCCCATTACAAGTCCCTTATTCTAATAGTTACAGTGTCATTAACACAAACATGAAGGCCCAAATGGTATATCTTTTAATTTTTTTAAGGGAATAATTGTAAAATAAATAAAAAATTCAAATATTTTAACATTAGATACAAATTTAATGTTTAGAGGAAGGTTTTCATCATATTTTTCCCCAACCACTAATTGATGTAAATAATTTATTAATATTGATATTGATAAAAACATTATAATTTTGGATAACCATATGGAGATTCAATTATTATTTTATATATTAATTTTTTATAAATTGTTTCTAATATGAACCCTTTTACATTTTTCATTAAATCGAATTTACTTTTAATATATAGTCTTAAATGTACTATAAAAAATTCACATTTAAATATATATAATATTATCTTACCATAATCTAAATATTATATCTTTTAATATTATTTAATCCATGACAAAATCAATAATAAAAACTCCTTTTGATGTGGTTTTAATAATTACGGAATGTATGTATTTTAAAATTAGCAATTGAAATTAATAATTATGAAGAATTAATTATCTAAATTATAACACATTGTTGAATACCTTATTTTTAAATTTATATAATAAGTATAAATTTTTCTTATAATTTACATATAAAAATGTTATATCTATATTATATGTCTTTCTATATAATTTTAATGGAATTATGATTTTAACACTAAATATTAGAGAATATTTTATTATCAAATATTCCATATACAATTAACTAATCCATTATAAACAATTTTTAATTAATTTATTTATAAAAACTATTAAAAAGTAATAAATATCCCAAAATACCTTTTATTCTATATTATAAAAAATTTATAAGTTATATACATCATTTTGTAGTTTTATTTTATGAAATACACTTAATTCACTTTAATTAATGTTTACCAATCCAAGGGGATTCTATAATATGATAGATACACTTTCAATTATTAAAACATTTTAGTGATATTGGTTCTATTTTATGATTTGTATTCCTATCACCTATTATAATAAGAAGTTTTTGAATGGTTTTTGACATCCATTGTAGAGTAAATAGTCATGTGTGTTGAGGAAATACCCTTACATATTGAGGAATAAACCTTATGTTTTAATTATACTTTATGATTCTCATTGATATTTCTAAGGAAATACAACACTATGTTTTTTATTCTATGACATAGTGGTGTCATAAAATCTTTTATTACAATTTCATATACATTGACTAATATAATTCAAAGGTATTTATTCTTAGTCGTTGGCTATGATATCTTGTATCTCATGTTTAGACAAAATTGTGAAAAAAATACTCAGTGGTTTTTAATGATAAGGAATGTTACATCTATTAGGAGTTCAAAATAATATTTTCAACAATATTTTAATGAATTGGAAATCATGGTAAGGATATAATACCCCTGATGGGTTTCAAAGAATCTTAAAAAACCCTTTAAAGAGATCAGATGTACTAAAGAATCCAAAATCCAAGAACAACCATGAATGAAATAGAAATCATTTATAATATAAAAACATTAAACTATATACTTTCATATAATTTTTACACTATAATTTTCTTCATCTCATTTTATTAACAAATATCACTTGAGAGGAAGCCAATTGATATCCCACCTCCATAGATTTCTATGGGTTGTGTTGAATCACTTGTCATATGATCGAGATTATTTCAATCTCCATGTCATGGTATTGAATTGTTATGTTAATGAGTTAGGATAAGAGAGCTACAAGATGGATATATTAATATAAAGATTAGATAATTCTTCATTATAACCATCACAGGGTTAATTCTTCTTTATCGCCCCTAGAGGATGCTCTTATAGTAAACCAACATTAACTCAAATGGTTTGAGTTAATTCATGCATCGGTTGTAAACTCCCATCTATGTCAACTCTCCCATAGATTTCATCACATGAAATGTCTCCATTTAATGATATTTATGCATGGATGATTCATAAATTGTAAATATTATCTTTCATCTGTGATGATCATAGGATGTAAGTGTACATTTTACCTTATTATTATACATTGAATGTAACACAACAAACATTTACATATATACTTATTGTAATTCATGAAACACTCAGCCTCTACATAATGAAACATTTTTCTAAGGAGATAGCTATAAACTAGTTGTTAAACATATTTTTTCACATCTGTCTTTGGAATTTTGAAAAATGGACATACACTTTTGTGATCGGTAAATTATTTTGAGTTTGATATGAAAAACGTAATATTTTTAATAGTAATTTACCAAAATGAATAGTATTTTACCCTTATGAATATTAATATGACCCTTATGAATAGTAAATTGGCTAAATTAATAGTAACTTCACTAATGAGTGTATAATAAAAAGTAATCTTATAAGTGACAATATGATCATTATTCAATTGACGGTATTTTTATAAGTCATAAATATTTTATTATAATTTTATGATTATTTAAAAAATTTAAATGAAAATGTATTCTAATAAAATTTAATCATAAATTATTATTTTATTTTCTTATTGTTTTAATATAATTTAATGAGACCTTGATATATTTTTCATGGTGTTATAAAATGAGGTATTGTTTTAAAATATTTATTTTTCAAATAAATTATGTTTTTATTTAAAAATTAAATTAAAAAAATTTATAATATTATTTTGATGAAATAGTGTTAATTTTTAAATTCTACACATCAAAAAACGGTTTATGTGAATTTTTTAGATTTTTCTAAAATACTTGAATTTTATGAATAGTGAAATATGATAATTTACCGCATATATACATTAAATGTTAAATACACTATTCTTGATATAATTACTGACGTACTAACCCTTGGTTCAAACACACATGATCTATTGACTATTTATTGGTCACTAGAATAAATTCCATTCATAGTCTTGAGTATGAATATTAAAATAATTATTAAAATAATGAAAACCCCTCCTCTCCTCCACTATAAATATCACCTTCACCCCCCCCCCTTTCTCACACACCTATACACCTTTGAAAATTGTATATATTTTTACCAATATCTTCCCAAGGATCCTTACCACATCCATGACCATCAAGTCTCACCAAAAGGCCAAACCCAAAGGCCTTAAAGAGGTTCTGAAAGAGATGAGATCAAGAGGTAAAAATCCTCTTTCATTTTCTTGTATTTTCTTATCAATTATTTATATTTTCTTATACTCTCCTATCCTTCTCTTATCACAAATCCATAAAATCTCAATTATCATATATATACTGTATTTTTACCATGTTTATTGAACAATTCATCATCATACACCTTCTTATCTCCCACTTATTCTAAAATATATATTCCCCATGATGTGTTGATTTAACAACATTGCGGTCCATGTGTCTTAAATTTCCATTACATCCATCAAATATTGTAGTAAAAATATTTAAATGGTTGAAACAGATTTTAATTTGTATTATATAACCTCTCAAATGTTTTATTAATTAACTTATATGCATAATATTTAAGTTATATGATGAAACAAGTTCTTGATTATCGAAGAACCGCAAAAATTATTAAAACATAATTAATGTGTTATCTAATGATTCATAAAATATGTGATAAAAAAATATTTATGGTGTTATTTAATATTCTTATGACATATTAATAACAAATCATTCCACTTATTTAGATTCTATTCCATTTGACAAGAAAATCTATGACGAACCAACCATGGAAACCTTGTAAAGAACACAACTGAAACTAGGTAAATAACAAAATATTATTAATAAATGTGTGGAATTATGATAAAAAATTATCATATAAGGTGTTATAAAAAATATTATTATATTTTATATTATTAATTACACTCTTTTAACCATTATACTAGACATTTAAACACATTTGAAGTAAGATAAACTTGAGGTAAGGTAATTCTTAACCCAATATACATTCTTTGGGTTAATCTTCTTCTATATTAATTATGTTGTATTAAGACTATTTATATGATGAATCTTTTTAAATTATTTTTTGTTATGATTATTTAAAGAGTATAAGCATATCCATTCCATTATAATTAATTCTCACTCTAATTATATTTTTAAGGTACTTTGAATTTAAAATCCTTTTAAAAGTATCCTTAATGAAATTTAAAAAGATTATATATATATGGCATGAGTGGTTTCTCAAGATTTAATGATGATATATTTCTATGATGTTTCCATTATATCTTTACATATTAATTTTTAAGGAATTTTATTTCATTGTTGTGGGCATGTTTTTTAATATTTTCAAAGTGATATTATTTTACAAAAAAATGTTATTTTGAAAATATGAATGTGTTTTTCTAATGGGTATTAATGAGTTATTGTAACACCCCTTGATTTCATAGTATTTTAGTTCTTTAGAGTAGTTCAATTACTTACACTACACGCAACATTGAGTTCAAGCACACCCCGACTAACCAAAATAGACGTTCAAAAGCAGTTATTAATAGTATTAACAGAATTTTGAACCTTATATAACCCTTATAATTTTAGAATCCATATTATGAGTATTTTAGACATAATTTAAGGACAAATTCTTTTTTTAGATAAAAGAAGTATTATTAAAAAAATGAAATTTTACCGCCTTTTAATGGAAAACCCTTCATAAATCCAATATTTGAAACTTTTAAATATTCAAATTGTGGAAATAAACTTCTTCTTTAATATCGGGACATAATAATTTAGTTTCAATGAATTTTGGGTGTTTTTATGATAGCTTTCATATTTGGGTGAATAGTGAAAAATAATATATTTTAACTGAAAACAACTTTTTTAATCAAAATAATATATAGTGTTCAACTATACAAATGAATGGTTTGGATGTATAATTAGAATATATTTTTACTATTTAATCTAACGTTGGTCATTACAAGTAATTTCACTATGAAATTGGACATAAACAAATGTCAATCTTTTGGTAGTTATTATTTCATAAAAATACACTTTTTGGTTTTAACAATGGGAATTAATTTTAAACTAATAAATTCAATTTCTATGTTTTGAATTTAATAAAATAGATTTCATTTTTGAATTCATAAAATCAAAAAAAAAATTAGGGTGAATTTTTGGTATGTTTTTGAAAACATTTAATTTTTGATGAATAATGAAAAACACTAAGTTATAGTTTAAAACCAAATTTTTATTTAAATAATTATTTATTTTATTTAAATTTATTTTAGTTAAAAATAGATACATAATATCTATATAATTTCCATGTAATTAATTGGAGTTAGTTTATAATAATTTTAGATATATAAAAATTTAATTGAACTTTTCACCTTCTTTTACCCACCTCCTAGGAGAATTTTCAAATTCACATAAAAATTAATTTTACCGCTTCTGTGTGTTGAATTTATAAAATCCGAGAGACATGGTTAATATCAACGAGGAAAATTTGGTTCAATAAGATAAAAATAATTTTTGGTGAATAGTAACATTTTAATTTTATTTACCATAGTTAAAAGTAGATAGGGTAATTAAGGGTAAAAATGATATTATTATTACCCTAAAACATTTCCTAATTGTATTTTATAGGGATAATTCGACCCAAAAAACATAGGAATAAAATATGAACCTATTTGGTCAACTTGGATTAGATTAGGACATTTATTATTATTTAATTCAAAGAAAAGATTAAAGAGTTAAAATTAAAGTTTAATTAAAAAAACATTTTAATATAGGGTTATTCATAAGATAAATTCTATTATAAATACTAATTAGAAAGACAAAAAATTTTCACATGTAATCGTATTGTATTTGAAATTTTTAGACATTAAATAATTTAATTTATTTATGACACAATGGTGATTGAGTAATTACCAAATTAATGAAATAGTAAACTAAATAATATTATAAATATCCAAAAAAATGTAATTTGATACTTTTTATGAATTAAAAAAAATTTATACGTTAATATGACATATTAGGGTGGTTAGATTAATTTTGTTTGATTTAATAATGTTGTTGTCAATTTAGAAAAAAACAAAATATCAAATACTGTCAAAATTGACATAAAAGAGTTTTTAAAACAAATATTATATTATTAATTGATATTCTATTCTTAAAAATATAAGGACTGGCCAAAGGACTTAAATAATGATGGTTGTATAATTAATGAACCACTTGGGGTTCTCTTGGAAGTATATAGTATGTTTATTAACCATATAATATAAAAATACAAAGAGACATGGAAAATGTCAAACTATTTAACTAAGAGTTACATATAATAGATAATGTTAATATAGTTACCCAAACCTTTAAAAATCCTATTGGTTGAGTTTTTTTGTGATCCATACCAACCTTAGAATTTAAATAAATCAATTTGGAGCCATTATGAACCGAAATGTAATTTATTATAAAATAATATTTCTAGCTTTTCCTAAGGTGTCCATCACCCCTCTTATTAAAGGGCACTCCCCCTTCTCTCTAATTCACACCATCAAAGCCATTTTGTTCATCCAACCTCTTCCCAAATACCCCCTAAACTATTATACCTTCATCCTAAATACCTCCCTTTAGTCAAAAAGCCTACCTATGGATCCAATTTGATCAAATCAAAAGGAAGAACCTGAAGAAGAGGTATATATCTCACCACCTCTTTCAAGTTCATTTCTTCTTCCACTTCATTTTTCATTGTTGTTTCCATTATAAAATAATAACTCCAGTATCATCTATAAAATTTTAAGTTATTATGAATATGGTACAACCATATTCATTATTTTATCCATTCTTTGAATGATATGTCAACATACGTGCGTACTTACAGACTACCATCTCCACGTCGTGGTGTAATTGTTACTCAATTCATTGTTATTTGAATAGGTATAATAATGATGTGTAATTTATGTAAATAATAAATATGACATGATAATTAATATGAATATATGATATACCATCCAATTATATACTATTTTAATATCAAAATAATTATATTGTCGCTCGTGCGTACTTACGGATTACCGTCTCCAGGAACGTGATGAGATTCATTCCCCATCGTATCCATTCAAGACTAAATTTCATTTGATGATTAAAAATAATGTTTAGAGACATTATATCATTATGTATATAAATACTATACATCCCATCCATAACAAATATGACTCATATAACAATTAATAAAAATGAAAATGAATCTGTTAACACCTGAAATGACAATAATACTAAGATATTTTCAACAATGAAAAGTTAAAAGATCATATATGATATCATATTAATGTATATGATTATTGTATTATTTAATAACAATTTTTTCACCACTACAAAGGAGGTTAACCTACCCTCAACCAAGGTAAAAGTAAAAAGTAAGGGGTTTCTTATCTCACTTTAAAATCCGTGATATTTCTATTGTTCTCCAATTATTTATTGCATGTGGTGTGTGTACTGCCCATGATTGTATCCATTGTATAATATAAATTAATTTATGGATATTCACATCATCATTTTATGAACATTCTTTCATGGGTGTATGTTTCAAAAGTTACCAAATCGATAAGGGATTTTAGAATTTCAATTTCCACTCATTCGGCTTTACGCATACTTCATTGTTCATTTTACTCTAGGATTATGTGTGGAATCACTATTCATTTTCTTATGACATAATTTCCAGTTCCCTTTCTGTGTATATACTTTTGATAAACATAATCACTCCATTGATAAATTCTCAAGTCATCTATATGAACTTGATAAGAGTAATTTTAACTCAATCTTTATTTGTTGACTTAAATATCCAATTCATCGGTGTTGTTTTTACGACAATATGTGTGAATGTCCTTTGATTTATTTACACTAAATATCCAATCATATGGAGTGTATTTATATTTTTCACACATAATTATGTCATTGATTTATCCTTAACCTAAGGATATGGTCTTTATAAGAGATTTCATCTCAATTTTCATGTCATTAAAACTTTTTTGTTATTATACACCAAAACACTTTTATATGGTGTGTATAATGTACTTTCACATAGTATATCATGAATCCATTTATTCTCATGATATTACAATGTTTTTATCACATCAATTATTTTTATTCAAGTGTCTCTCTTTTGGTTATGAATTCTATCTAAAATATCATTTTTAAAATGTTTTAAAGATTTATTACTCTAAGTCTTTCTCATTAATGTCTATGTTTTAAAAATGGTTACATGGATTTATTTATATGGAAATTAATGTTTTAAAATTAAAATTCCTTTTAAAATATTCAATTTGGAATGGGACACTTTGATTAAAAAATCTATTTTAAACATCTTCTTGATAAATAGTGAGACTTTTAAATGTTTTCAAGAAAAAGGGGGATATTTCTCACAAATAGTTTTTATTATTATTTTCATCTATGTGAATATCCTTCATTATTCCCAATTGAGGTTAATCTGTTACAATACAGTCTTCCATATTGTATTGAATGAGTTATGTTTGACTGTGGATGTGCTATTTTTATTCCATTCATGGTTTGTGGATAAAGTATTGAAATTTCGTATGCTAGTTTTAATACGAATGTCTATGTTATGATTCAAACATTTCATATGAGGAATGAATTGGACTTAGTAAGTGATGGCTGGAGCCCGCTATAGCTCCTCGATGCATCGGTAGGTCTCATGAGACAAACTAGTGTCTTGGAACAAGGCCTTGACAAAAATCATATTTGTAGTCTTGGCACAAGGCCTTGACTATGTGGTTATGATAGTCTGGCATTATGCATTACATCATTCTGAAAGTGGTTATTGATATTGCATGCGATTATTAGACTAGTAGAATATCTATGTGAATAAGTAAATGGAATTATTTCATTTTATTTTTTCCACATTATGATAAAGTTCAATTTAAAAATGATTCTGTTTTAGTTATACATTGCCTTAAATATTTATGCTTATTTATGAATGTTTCTTATACATTTTTATCCTTACTGAGCATCTGAGCTCAACACTTTCTATGTTTTATTATTCCTAGGATGTGAAGAAGTATTTTATGACTGACCTGTAGGGATAGTCTTAGTGTATATGAGTGTGGACTATGGATACTATGTTTTTTTAGTTTTTTACTTTATCATGTAATGTAAAACTTATGAATATATCTAGTGTTTCCAAGGCTACTAAACTAATTGGTCATTCGAGACTTGATCTTTTGTGATCATACCAGTGATACTTAATAACATACCTACTCTCGGTAACTTGGGTCGGGGCGTTACAGTTGGTATCATAGGATGTTTAGTCAAACCTTGTAAACTAGATTTAGATAAACTCTGATTAGAGCATATGTCCCTAAGATATACTTTGAGGATTATTATTATCGAACATCCTAAAATTTTGTTATTGTACTGATTTATTGAGTTTTCCAAGCAATACATCACCGTCTGGATACGAGCAGGTAGAGTCGGCTCTAGCACAGATATATCTAGGTGTAAAACCCCAAAACACCACTTTGAGCTAGAATCGAACGGGAACTGGTGCACGACAATGGGCCTTGATGCACTCTTGGTTACGACACTCCCAGGGGATATTCATAGGATAATTTACATTTTCATTACATCCCGCTTTGAAGTACATTAATATAAGATGAGAATAAATGACCTTGGTTAATCCTAAGGTGTTTAAAATTAAAAATATGGTGTCATGATATTATCTAAATTATTTTTTTGACTACTGTTACTCACAATGATTTCTGGTTTTAGGCAATGGTTGGCTTATAAGGAAGTCATTGTAACTTTGAGAATTATGTACAAGGTGGGAATGGTGGTGGAAATGAGAGTCAAAATGGAATGTTGATAGGTGTAAAAGATATCGTGTTCATGCTAAATCATGTTTCCAAAAATATGATCAACAACATATATATTAACCAACTTCAAGACTTAACAAAGAAGAGAAAGGTGATGAATGATAAGAGATCCAATAGTAGAGACCCTAGAGAAAATAATCCTCAATTTCTATCATGCAGGAAATGTTGAAGGAGAGACCTTGGAATGTGTCTCAATGGAACAAAGAAATTCCTTACGTGTGGGAAAGAAGGAAATAAATTGAATAATTGCTTAGGAAAAATGAAGAGTAATATAGAAGAAAATAAAAATGGTCCCAAGAATCCATTTACATTCATTTTTCATAAATGTAGGGAACTTGTCCATTTCATGAGGGAATTCCCTATTCTATAGGATATTTTCTTTGTCAAAGAAAAATCTATGTGGAAATAAATGGTTGGATAAATGTTTAAAATTATTAGTGCTCCTGGCTGATAGAATTACTTTGGAATAATTTTCTCTTGTATTTGTAACAATGCATTTTTTCATGTGAAAATGATATTTGAGGAAGAATAATCTTTTCTCTTGTTGATATAGTTATATATAACTATTTGGTTTTATATGATCATTGGGTTTGAGGAAATTAAAAGTTATTATATTTTGGGATTAAAATTCAAGTTATGAGATTACATTTTTGGTTAATTTCTGTTATGGTTATTTTGAGGAATTTATCTCTTTTTGGTGATGTTATAAAATATAGTTTTTGAAAAAGGATAACACATAGACTGAGTGACAACCCATCGCGTCAGACAATGCTGTGGGAATCAAACCCACAACCATATTGTGATTGGGATTTATCGCCTACCACTGAACTACATGAAGTCCCTGGATTGTGTGACTAATTGTTTTAGTTAAATGATTTTATTGATCAATAATATGTTGATTTGGGATCTTATGTATTATCAAACGAATACCCTTTGAATAAAAAAATGATTTGGTGATTAAGTGATAAATGTTATTTTGGAAGACGTTCGCTTTGTTGAGAACACTTTATGCCCAAGGAAAATAGAATACTCTGGGATTTCATTAGAGGAATAATGGTGGATTTTTATCTATGTTTTTATTGTGGATTTATAGTGATTTAAGTTATTTATGGAAATGATTAACCAATTATAGAGAATATGTGATTAGGTTAATTACTTTTATGTTTGTGACTTTAAGCGTAGTTGATGTCATTTGGAGATACAATTTAACCTGGAAGACTATATAACAAAATTATTCTATGTTTGGGTTTCAATATAAGTTTGGTTATATTGAAAGATTGTAAGGACAATTTTTTATTGAATGGTATTTATTAATATTTGGGGTATTATTGGTTTAATTTTAGAAATTAATATTAGAGTTTATTTATCTAAAGGAATATCCTTTTGGGGAATCATTAGATCTTGTACTAACCATTTCAGTTTTGATTAATCTCCAAAGACAAATTAAATATATAGTTTATGCTTTGTGGATCTTGTGAATCTCTAAAAGTTTATTCTAGCTCTTCCGTTGTGACCAGGTCTTCTTGAATACTCATCGTTTAAAAAAATTGAGTTTGTGGTAGAAATTTATTAACGAATGAAACACTACTTAAAAATTAAGTATATCTCTTTATGTTCTTATCCAATCTCATAAATAAATTCTTCATCTTTACGAAATGTAACTTCAAACAAAAAAAATGTTGTCTGTTTACTTTTCCTACTGGGAAACTAATGGCCGTTTTTCCCATCACAAGTTTTTGGTTTTCTTGTTGTTAACTTTTTCCTTATCATGTTTTCAATCCCTCTCCATCATAACATGACACATAGTTATTTTTCATATCCATGTTTTTCTACATGGAATTCTAGTATGGGTTATCTTGGGTGACCATTGTACTTCTCTTTCTTTCTTTTAAAGTGATAGTTTTATTGACTCTTTTTTTGATGTGGGGCTTTCCATTATTTTCCCAAGCCCAATTTTAAAAATTCTAAGGACGCAATTTTTTTAAGGAAGGAAGAATGTAACACCCCAAGATTTCATAGTATGTTAGTTTTTCATCGTAATTCAATAACTTACAGTACACACAACGTCGAGTTCAAACACACCCCGACATACCCAACTAGCAGTTCAAAATCAGTTATGAATAGTATTGACATAATTTTGAACTTCATATAACCCTTATAATTTTAGAATCCATATTTTGAGTTTCTTAGACATAATTTAAGGACAAATTCATTTTATTCATATAAAAGAAGTATTTTTTGAAAAATGAAATTTTACCTACTTTTAATGGCGAACCCATCTTAAATCCAATATTTGAAACTTTTATATATTAAATTTGGTAAAATAAACTTTTTATTTGGGATTGATACATAAGAATTTAGTTTCAATAAATTTTTGGTGTATTTTTGGTAACTTTCATATTTGGGTGAATAGTGAAAATAATATATTTTAACAGAAAAAAACTTTTTTAATCAAAATAATTTATATTGTTCATCTATAAATATGAATGGTTTGGATGTATAAATATATTTTATTTTTACCATTTAATACAATGTCGGTCATTGGATGTAATTTCACTTTGAAATTGGAAATAAACAAATGTCAATCTTTTGGTAGTTATTATTTCATAAAAATACGCTTTTTAGTTTTGACAATGTGAATTAATTTTAAACTAATAAATGAAATTTCGATGTTTTTAATTTGGTAAGATAGACTTCATTATTGAATTCACAATATCAAAATTATCTTAGAGTTAATTTTTGGTATGTTTCTGAAAACATTTATGTTTTGATGAATAGTGAAAATACAGAGTTATAGTTTAAAATTGAATTTTTATTTAAATAATTATTTATTTTATTTAAATTTATTTTAGGTCAAAGTAGATACATAATACCTATATAATTTCAATTTAATTCATTGGACTTAGTTTATAATATTTATATATATATATAAGTTTTATTTAACTTTTCACCGTCTTTTACCCACCTCCTAGGATAATTTTCAAATTCACATAAAACCTAATTTTACCGCTTCTATGAGTTGAATTTTGAAACTAAGAGAGAGAAGATTAATATTATGTAGTAAAATGTGGTACAATAAGATAAAAATAATTTATTATGAATAGTAACGTTTTACTATTATTTACCACGATTAAAAGTAGATAGGGTAATTAAGGGTAAAAATTATATTATCAATACCCTAAAACAATTAATAAGTCTATTGGATAAGTATAATTTGACAAAAAACAACCTTAGGAATAAAATTTGGACATCTTTGGTCCACTTGGATTTGATTAGGACATTTATTATTATTTAATTCAAAGAAGAGTTAAAAGAGTTAAAATCAAAGTTTAGTAACTAAAACATTTTTAATATAGGGTCATACATAAGATAAATTTGATTATAAATATTAATTAGAAAGATCAAATTATTTCATACATAATTGTATTTTATTTGTAATTTTTAAACACAAAATAATTTAAATTATGTATGACACAATGGTGATGCAGTAATTAACTAATTAATGAAATATTAAAATAATTAATATTATTAATATCCAAATAAATGTAATTTGAGAATCTTTATGAATTCCACTGAATTTACAAGATAATATGTCATATTAGGGTTGGTTAGATTTATTTTTTTTATGTAATAATGCTGTTATGAATTTAGAAAAAACAAAATACCAAATAGTGTCAAAATTGACATAAAAGTGTTTTTAAAACAAATATTATATTATTAATTGATATTATATTCATAAAAATATAAGGATAGTCCAGAGGACTTTTATAATGATATTTGTATCATTAATTAACCACTTTGAATTCTCTTGGATGTATATTGTCAGTTTATTAACCATATAATATAAAAATACAAAGAGACATGGTAATGTCAAACTATTTAACTGAGAGTTACTTCTAGAAGCTAAAGTTAATATAGTTACTCAAACATGTATAAAACCTATTGGTTGGGTGGTTTTTGACCCATATCCTCCTTATCCTATAAATAAATCATTTTTTAGTCATTATAAACCGAAAATTATATTATTATAAAATAATATTTAGATCTTTTACTAAGGTGCCCCTCACCTCTCATATAAAAGGGAACTCCCCCTTCTGTCTAATTCACAAATTCAAAGCCATTTGTCTTGGCCAAACTCTGCCTAAATATCCTCTCAGATGTCCACCCTTCATCCTAGGGGCCTTAATTTATTCAGAAATCTATACTATCAATCCCTTTGGATCAAATCAAAAGGATGAACCGGAAGAAGAGGTAAATATCTCACCACCTCTTTCATGTTCCTTTCTTCTTACACTTCCTTTTTCTTTGGTGTTTCCATTATAAAATAATAACTACAGTATATTCTATATACGATGATGTTATTATGAATTTGGTACAACCATATTCAATATTCTATCCATCATTTGAATGACATGTCACCATACGTGAGTATGTATGGACTATCGTCTCCTTGTCGCAGTGTAATTGTTATTCAATACATTATTATTAGGATGGGTATAATAATGATTTGTAATTGATGTAAATAATAAATATAACATGATAATGATTCTGAATATATGATATACCATCCAATTATATATTATTGTAATATCAAAAGAATGATATCGTCGCTCATGCATACGTACAGATTACCGTCTCCACGAACGCGATGAGATTCATTCCCCATTGTATCCATTCAAGGCTAAATTTAATTTTATGATTAAAAATATTGTTTATAGAGATTATATAATTCTGGATATGAATAAGATAAATCCCATCCATAACACATATGTATCACATAAAGAATAATATAAAGTAAAACAAATCTGTTAACAGCCAAAACAGCGATAATACTAAGATATTATTAACAAAGCAATGTTAAAAGATCATATATGATATCATATTAATGTATATGATTCTTTTATAATTTAATAACAATTATTTCACCACTATATAAGAGGTTTTTCTACCCTCGACCAAGGAAAAAGTACAAAGTAAGGGGTTTTTTATCTCACTTTTAATTCTGCGAGATTTCCATTGTTCACCACTTATTTATTGCATGTGGTGTGTGTTCTACCCATGATTGTATTAATTGTGTAAAATAAATTAATTTATGGATATTTAAAACATAATAGTACGATCCTTCTTTCATGGGTGTAGGTTTCATAAGTTACCAAATCGATAAGGAAATTTAGAATTTCAATTTCCACTCATTCGGCATTACGCATACTTCATTGATTATTTTACTCCAACGTTATGTGTGGAATCACTATTCATTTACTTATGTCATAGCTTCCACTCCCCTTTATATGGATATAATTTTGATACACATAATCAGTCCATTGATAAATTCTCAAGTAATCGATATGAACTCAATAAGAGTAATATTAACTCAATCTCTATTTGTTGAGTTAAATATCCAATTCATTGGTGTGGTTTTTACATGAATATTTCTGAATGTCCAATGATTTATTTACAGTGAATATCCAATCATATTGATTGTATTTATATTTGTCACATCTAATTATGTCATTGATTTATCCTTAACCTATGGATACGGTCTTTATTATTGATTTCATCTCAATTTATGTTCCATTGATACTTCTTAGTTGTTATACACCAAATCACTTTTATATGGTGCATATAATGTACTTTGACATAGTATATCATGAATCCCTTTATTATCATGATATTAAAAAGTTTTCATTACCTAAATTATTTTTATTCAAGTGTCAATCTCTTTGTTAGGAACTCTAACTAAAATAGGATTTTTAAAATGTTTTAAAGATTTATTGTTCTAAATCATTCTCATTAATGTCAATGTTTTAAAAATGGTTTTAAGGATTTATTTATATGGACATTAAAGTTTTAAAATTAATATTACTTTTAAATGTTTCAAAGTGGTATAGGACACTTTGATTCAAAAATCTATTTTAAATAGCTTCTTGATAAATAGTGATACTTTTAAATGTTTTCAAGAAAAAGGGGGATATTTCCCTCAAATAGTTTTGATTATTATTTTCATCTATCTCAATATCCTTCATTATTCTCGATTGAGGTTAATCTGTTACAATAAAATCATCCATATTATATTGAATGAGTTATGTTTTACTATTGATGTGCTATTTTTATACCATTCATGGTTTTTGGATAATGTATTTATATTTTGTAAACTTTTTTTAATATGAATTTTTATCTTATGTTTCAAAATTTTCATATGAGGAATGAATTGGACTTAGTAAGTGACAGGTGGAGCCCGCTATAGCTCCCCGATGCATCGGTAGGTTTCATGAGACAATCTAGTGTCTTGGCACAAGGCCTTGACAAAAAATATTATTTTTATTCTTGGAACAAGGCCTTGACTGTGTGGTTTTGATAGTCTGGCATTATGCATTCCATCATTATGAAAGTGGTTATTGATATTTCATTGATTATTCGACTAGTAGAATATCCATTGGAATAAGTCAATGGAATTATTTCATATTTTCCATATTATTCTGATGTTTAATTTTAAAAGCCTTTTGTTTTTTGTTATACATTGCGTTAAATGATTACGCTTATTTATGAATGTTTCCGCTACATTGTTATCCTTACTGAGAATCTGAGCTCACCCATTTCTATGTTTTATTTTTCCAAGGTTTTGAAAAAGTAATTTATGAATGACCTGCAGTGATAGTCTGAGTGGATATGTGTGTGAACGGTGGATACTATGTTATGGTATTTTTTCACTTTGTCATGTAATGTAAGACTTTTGAATGTATCTACTGTTTCTAAAGCTACTAAACTAATCGGTCATTCGAGACAATATCTTTTGTAATCATGCCAATGATACGTAATAATACATCGACTTGGGGTAACTGGGGTTGGGGTGTTACAATTATCAAGTGTTTTATTAATGATATGATCATTGAACATAGTTATGTTGGGTTTAATCCATTATATCTCATGATATGATGTGTTTATCCAAATTATAGTTGATGATATGTTCGGTTGAGCCCATTATAACTCGAGATATGACAAATGAGCCCCATCATAGCTCTTCAATGCATTGGGAACTCTGGATATTGAAGTTTTCTGAATAGTAATTCCATGTGTAAGGGTTATATTAAGATTGATATGTTAAATAGGTCCCAATGATACTACATGATGCTTCTATGCATGCTAACGAGTTATTATGAAATGGGTTTTATTGGTTTTTATGTTATCACATGATTAAAGATTTCTTTCATTATATCCCATACTGAGTTTTTTGTGCTCATCCCATGTTTTTAACTAATTTTCATAGGTTATAAGGATATGTAAGATAATTATGGAAGAAAATTTAATTGTTATGGTGATTTTGAAAATAAATTAATTTTTATTTCAAAATTTTAATATTTTGAAAAAATCGATACTATTTTAGTAGTATCCACATGTATGAATACAATATTATATGTATGGTTTATTTCCTAACTATAGAAAACATTAAACCTAAAAAGATCATAAATTTAAAATAATGTATGTTCTTATCTAAAACTCAATATTAAGTAATGTATTAAGGTCGGGTCATTATAGTTGTTACAAAGAATAGTTTAGATAACTTTAGGGGTTTAGATAATGTAAATAGAATAACATAAATGACTTTTTACTTTATGGTTGATTTGAAATGATATATAATTTAATGGTTACCAGGTTTATTTGTCTATGAAATGTATTTGAATAATTTTTCTCCACATAAGAAATATAAAATCTTAATTAGGAAGGAACCAATAGGTTCATATCACTCTAAATATGTAGACTGGCATGGTGGGAATATAAACCAAGAAGTTTGGGATAGAAATGGCTCAGTTGACTCAGGAGATAAAGGGTGGTGGTATACATTATAGAGAGTAACTAGACCTATCATGAAGAAAAAAAATTTTGTGGAGAATTTTATTGGGAAACGTCCTCCATCATTCAGTGGAACCGCAAATCTAGTGATATTTGAAGGATGAATCAATTCTCTACAAAAGATATTTGATGTCATGGGATGTTTGTAACATCAAAAGGTAACACTGTACATTTCTCATAATGAAGGTGAATCCAGTCAATGGTGGTCTCTAGTTAATAATATGGGAGAAAGGGATCATCTTGATAGTCTGGAATGGGATTATTTTATGATTCTTTATCTAGAAAACTATTTTCCTAAAAACGGTTAGACATATACTCGAGAAAAAAATTCACACAACTGAAGAAGAAAGATGATGATTCTATAGAATAAATGGTGGACAATTTTATAAGACAAGCTAGGTATGTACTAGATATTTCTTGAGAATTTGATAGTAAAATTAATAGATTTTACTCTTGTTTGATACCATTATTACGAAGATATTCGTCTTCACAAGAGTTAAAAATATATAAGAAAAATGTTCTTTGTGCTAAAAAATGTGATATGGAGTTTTCTAACATGTATATTCCACTTGATGAAAATAATAATAAGTAGTTAGTTTGGTAGGAATTTTTTGAGAATTCCTCAAATAAATATGGAGGTGAGAAAATCAATTTCTCATCTTGTGAAAAGTGAGGTAAAAAGAATTCTAGTGAATTCCATGTAAATTTTTGGAAAAGATACCAATGTGGAAGGTTAGGGCACTTGTCTTTTGAGTGAAAGTAAAATGATCCAATAATTAATTATAATCTGATGGTAAGATATATTAATTATAAAGAATTGGTACATTTTACTCATGTGTTTCCGAAGCTAGTCACTAAGTTATGAAATCTGCAAGATTTCAAGAAAAATGGTGTGGAAAATCATTTCAAACAACTTAATTAGATGTATATCCATAAAATGAGGTGGTGTAGAGTATATATGTGAATCATTATAAAATTTTCAAATGTTTTTTTTCATTTAGGGTCTCCAAATTCCTTATTTTCTAAGAATGTTTCTGCAAAATTTGGAATTCCACCTCATGAAATGTAACCAGAACTCATGTTTAAAACACATAGAAGAAAATTGTTGAGAAGAGAAATGATAATAATCCATTGATCTTTGCAAATGGAAACATTTTTCCTACAAACCTTTTTGTATTACCTCTAGTGGAGTTTTATGTTATTCTGGGTATGGACTAGCTTTCCTGTTCTCATTTTATGATAAATTGAAGATAAAATGAAGATGTTATTTTGAAAAAGTTTCAGCTTCTAGAAAATAATGAACCCATACCATTTATATAATATCGGGAAGCTATGAAACTGATAAAACATGGAAATGAAAGTGATCCTCCTCATATTTTTAAAGATAAGCGAGCTGACCTGATTAATGATATATCTGTGGTAAATGAATATATTGATGTTTTTCCTGATTCTTTTTTTGTTATATTCATGATTAATAGGTTTATTTTACTAATGAATTAGTTTATAATGTTATGATAATTTCCAAACTCCCTTACCAAATGGATCAAATGGAACTATTGGAATTAAAAATACAGTTTTAGGAATTATTAGATAAATGCTTCATTCGAACCAGCACTTACCCATGGGTGTACTTGACTTATTTTTTAAAAAATATGTTTCAATGAGATGTTTAATTTATTATATATCCTTGAATAACTTAAATATCAAAAACCAGTTTCATTTTCCCAAGATCGATAATTTGTTTGATCAGCTCCCTATAGTACAGTGTTTTTCAAATGATGACCTATGGTCGGGGTACCATCAGTTGAAATTAAAGGATTCTAACATCTTGAAGACTATGTTCTGTACTAGATATGGTTATTATAAATATTTAGTCAGGTCGTTTGGTTTAACTAATTCACCACATGTATTTATGGATCTTATGAATATAATTATTCTACAGTTCATATAAATATGTTTGTTTTTGTTTATTGATGATATTTTGATATATTCAAACAGTAAAGTGGAACATAAAAATAACTAAGGGTTGTTTTACATACCATAAAAGAAAATAAATTGTATGGAAAATTATGAAATTGATAATTTTTTGTAACAAATTAATTTCATTGGTAAAATGTTTTCTAATTATGCAATCACTATTGATATTACTAAAAAAAGTAGTTCAAGAATTAAAAATACCAACAAATATAACTGAGATTCATAGATTTTGTGGTTTTTCAGGATATTACCAATGGTTTGTTGAGAACATTGCATAGTTATCTATTCCACTGACTAATTTATCATGAAAATGTGTTAAATTAATCGGGAAAAAATAATGTGATGATTTTTTTAGGAATTCAAATGAAGATTACTGAATGCTCCAGTTCTGATCCTACCATCCAGAAGATGTGAATTTTTCATCTACAATGATTCTTATATTATGGTACTTATTTGTGTTATTGGATATAATGATATGTTAATTTATTATTTGACTCATCAATTGAATCACCATGAGTTAAATTACAGTAAAAATGATTTAGAATTAGGTTATGTTGTTTTTTCATTAAAAATTCAGAGGCATCATATGTATAGAGTAAAATATGAAATATATACTAACTGTATATTTTTTAAGTATATATTTACTCAAAATAAAATAAACATCAGACAATGAAGATGGATCAAGCTAATCAAATATTATGATTTCATGATTCATAACCGTCCTAAAAAAATAAACAGAATTATCAATGCATTGAGTAAGAAAATTAATGCTACATTAACCATGATACATTTAGAATGTGAACCTTTTTTGAATTTTTTGATAAAAAATGGATTGGATTTTGTTGGTGTATGAAATGAAACTATTTTGCTTCAGGTTACAGTTCAGTCATCACTGTTAGACAGAATTAACCAATAGAATAAAGAATATGGTGAGTTATAGAAAAAGGTAAAATTGATTAAAATTTTTAAGTTGAAATAATGTATCCTTGATGAGGATTTTGTTTCGAGGTTTGGGAAGATATTATGTTTTCCTTTTGATTCTCAATTGAAGTAAAAATTGTTAAGTGAATATCACAGTTCCCCATTTTCAGTTCATCCTAGCAGTACAAATATATATAGAAATCTTCAAGATTATTACTATTGGTATGAAATGAAATGAGATATTTCTGATTTTATAGCAAAAAGTTTGACATGTAAATAGGTTAAATACGAGTGGTAGTTACTAAACGGTATGCTTGAACAAGTACTATTTCTAGAGTAGAAATGGGAAAATATATCCATGGGCTTCATTGTTGGACAAACGAAGAAATCCCAAGGTAACAATTCAATCTAAGATATTATTGATTGTATGAGAAAATATTCACATTTACTTCCTATCTGAGACAATATGACTTTGGATAATCATTATCGATTTTATCTCAATGTGATTTCTAGGTTATATGGAGCTCCTTTTTCCATTGTATCTAATTGTGATCCTCGGTTCACATATAAGTATTGGAAAGTCCTTCAGAAGTCATTGGGAAAATAATTGAATTTCATCATTCTTTTTCATCCTAAATCTGATGGAAAGAATGAATGAAGAATTCATACATTGTAGGATATTGACTGTGTTCAATGGACTACCAGGGATGTTGAGATCATCACCTTTATTTAGAAGAGTTATCTTATAATAACAACTTTCATTATAGTATTAATATGGAACCTTTGGAGGAATTGTATGGAAAAAGGGGTCATACACTGTCATTTTTGGATGATGTTGGGAAAATTATGTTGATGGGGGAAGAATTAGTAGTTGAAGTTTAAAAAAGTTAAGATGTTTCATCGATAAATGATGACATCTCATAGCAGGAAGAAAATTTATATAGATAATAGGATTAAGGACATTTCATTTGAGGTAAGTGATCAGGTTTTCCTTAAAATAACTCCATGGAAAATTTACATGTATTTTTATAATAAAAAGTGACTCTAAGTCCTTGATTCATTAGACCTTAGGAAATACTAGATAAATTTTCACAAATCACCTACCGAGTATATTTGACTCCGAGTTTATCTCAGGTGCACAATTTTTTTCATGTTTCGATGTTGAGAAAGTATGTGCCATATTCATTTAATGTTTTGATCCATAAAGTTGTTATGATATAAGATAGGCTCTCTTATGAAGAGTGACCTTTTTAGGTTCTTGACAAAAAATATAATGTATTGTGGAATATCATAATCCACTAGGCAAAGGTTTTTTTGGAAAATAACATGTTTGAAAAAAACTATCGGAATCTAAAAATTCTATGAGGGAAAGGTACCTAAACTTGTTAAATAAGTAAATAAAAATTGTGAGGACCTAATTTCCAGAAGGTCGGGAGAATGTAACATGCTAAGGTTTAATGAATAAATTTTATTTAATTCTTGAAACAATGAGTCTCTAAATAATGAAACATTTTTTTAAGGAGGTTGTTATAAACTACCAATTAAACATAATTTTTCAGATTCTAGGTTTTGAATTTTTAAAACTGGACCTACACGATTGTGATGAATAAATTATTTGCAGTCTGGTAGGAAAAACATATGTTTTTGTGAATATTAATTTACACTTATGAATAGTAGTATACCATTTTGAATAATAATTTGACCCTTATGAATATTAAATCAGTCAAATGATTAGTAACCTCACCTATGAATGTATAATAATAAAGAAATATTATAAGTGACAATATGATATTTATTTAAGGGTTGGTATTTTTGTAATTCATAAATATTTAATTATAATTTTATGATTAATTAAATATTTTAAATGAAAATTTATACTCATAAAATGCAATAATAAATTATTATTTTATTTACATATCATTATAAGATAATTTTATGATACCTTGATTATTTTCTCAAGGTGTTATAAAATAAGTTAGAGTGTTAAAAAAATTATGAAAAAATTATGATTCCAATTACAAAATAAATTGAACATATATAGGAAATTATATTGATGAAATATTGTTCATTTTTTAATTCAATAAATCAAAAAAAATAATAGGGGTGAATTCTTTGTATTTTTCTGAAATACTTTAATTTTTTATGAATAGTGAAATAATGAAATTTACTATAAATATATATATATATTATTTGTTAAATACACTATTACTGACATACTGACTGATTTAAGAACACTTTTTTGGAACTCACATGATCTCTCTAACTTATTTGGTCACAATAATAAATACTATTTATATTCTTGATCAATAATATTTAACTAATTATTAAAATAATGGAAAACTCCTCACATCCACTATAAATACCACCCTCAACACCCTCTTCCTTACCCAACACTCAATATTTTAGATTTGATTAAATGCTACCCTATATTCTTCCCAATTATCATAACCACGTCCAAGGCCTACTTCTCACTCTAAATGGCCAAAACCAGAGTCCATAAGAAGGATCTCTAGGAGAAGGTATCAAGAGGTAAAAATTCTCTTTCAATTTTCGTGTATATAATTTTCAATTATGTTTCTTTTCTTATTATACTATATTCCCCTCCTCTTATAAATGATCAATTAAATCTCCATTATCTTTAATATTACTGATTTTTTTCATGTTTATTCAATTATTCATCATCATACTCTTCCTCATATCCATCTTCTTCTAAAAACAAAAATCTACATCTGTGATGTGTCTATTTACCAATATGGTGGATTATGTGCCTTCATTTTTATTTACATCACTAGAAGATGTTTGTAAAACTATATTAGTGGTTTAAAAAAATAATGTGTCTTGTATTACATCTATTATATTCTATAATTAATTTATATGCATAATATTAATGGTATACGATGAAACAAGTTCGTGATTATTAATGATCCTTCAAAATGATCTAAACATCCTTAATGTTTTATATAATGATTCATCATCATATATGATAAAAAATGATTTATGTTATCATTTAATATTATGGAAACATATTAATGACAACTCATTCCACTGTTGGAAATTTTATTCCATTATACCCGAGAATCTGTTACGAACTAACCATGGAAACTGTGAAAAGAACGCACCAGAAACACTGTAAATAACAATATAGTATTAATAAATGTGTGGAATGATGTTATAAAATTATAATATAATATGTTATAAAATTTATTATGATTCATTAATTTATTAATAACACACTTTTTAACATTTTTTAGAAGGTTTAAACATGTTTTATGTAAGATGAACTCGAGTTGAAGGAATTATTAAACCAATTTCATTTCTTTTGGTTAACCTTTTACTTTATTCATTATGTAGAATTAAGATCTTTTTTGTGATGAATATTTTTTATATTAGGTTTTATTATGTTTATTTATATTTTATCTATATATCCATTCCATTCTAATTAATTCTCACTCCAATTTTATTTGTGAGGGACTTTCCTTTAAAAATCATTTTAAATGTCTCTAATGAAATTTAAAATGATTGTTTTTAATATATATTTTTCAAGAGTGGATTCTCAGGATTTCATGATGCTTTATTACTATTATGCTTACATTATATGTTGACATATTAATTGTTGGTTAATATTATGTTATTATTGTGTGAAATGATTATTATATATTTTAAAAATTATTTGTTTTTACGAAAAACGGAATTTTGAAAATATGAAAGGTTTTTTCTCAATGCTTTAAATGAGTTAACAAGTGTTTTATAGATGATATGTTCCCTAGTAATAATTATGTTGGGTTGATCACATTATATCTCTTGATATTTATTGGTTAAGCCCCATTATAGCTCAGGATATGGTGGGGTGATCCCAATATAGCTCAAGATATGACGGGTGAGATCCATTTTAACTCTTCAATGCATTGGGTACTCAAGAGATGGAATTTGTCCAAATAGTTATTCTATGTGTAAGTGTTATTGTAATATTGATATGTCAAATATCTCCCAAGTAAAATACATTATTTTTTTATGCATCCTAATGAGTTTTTATGAAATGGTTTTTACTAGTTTATATGTTATTACATGAAAAACGATTTCATTCTTAATATCCCTTAATAAGATTTGTGTGATCATACAATGTTTTTCAATGTTTTTCTTATGTTATAAAGATTTTTAAGATAAAGAATAAAGAAAATATAAATTTTATGGGTATTTTTCAAGGAAATTGTTTTTTTTTATTTAAAGATTTTTATATTTTGAAAATACATGATGTATATGATGGTTTTGATGACTTTAGGAGTTAGGATGATGTTAATATTGTGCCTTAAAATTTTATTACATTATGGTTGATTTTAAATGGTATATAATTTAATGATTTTATTCATATAATATATGTATGTTTAGAATGGTTTTCCATATAATAAATACAGAAGTTGATGTAGGAAGGCACCAAGAGACTGATATCTGTCTGAATCTGCAGACTGGAATGGTTGGAATAAGACTTGGGTAGTTTGTGACAACAATTGATCTGTTGACATTGGTGATAAATAGTAGTAGAATCCATGATAGAGATGAATATTACCTAAAAGGAAGAGTCATGTCTTTTTTGAAGAATTTTATGAGGCAATGTCCTCCAGCATTTAGTGGAACCATAGATCTAGTGAGAGACGAAGGATCAATCAATGCTCTGGAAAATATATTTGATTCAATGGGATGGTTAGAACATCAAAATGTAAATCTTTCCATTTATCATTATGGTGTTTAAGTTGATCAATGGTGGTATCTGGTTATGAATACAATAAAAAGAGATGATCTTGATAGTCTAGAAATTGATGATTTTAAGGGTCTTTTTTGGGAAAAATATTCTCGAAAAACCGTTCAAATCAGAATATAGAAATAATTCCCAGAACCGAAGTATAAAGATAATGATTATATGGTAGCATATGAAGAAACATTTACTAGACTAGCCTGGTACATACCATATTTTACTTGGGATTTTTATTGTACAATTAATAGATTTTACTTTGGTTCAAAACCATTTTTATGAAGTGCATTGGCTTCACATGTGTTTAAAATTCATGCGAAACATGTTTGTTGTAATGAAAAATTTGAGATGGTGTTTTCTAACAAGTATGTTCCTCGTGATGACACAAGTAATAATCAGTCATGTTAGTAGGCATTGGGGGATAATTCTTCACATAAATATAGATATAATTAAATTAATTTCCATTCTTGTGAAAATTATAGTAAAAACCATTCTTCTGAATGTCTTATAAATTATAGGAAATGCTACAGATGGGTAAATTTTGGGAACGTGCCCCCTGAGTGAATGAAAAATGATCCAAAAATTAATTATATGTCGATGGTGAGATGCCTTAACTATAAATAATTGGGTCATTTTATTGATGTGTGTCTGAAGATATAAATTCAGGCATGAAATTAGAAAGATTAGAAACATAAGGGGGTGAAAAATTCCTTTGAAACCACTTAAGAAGTTGTTGATCTATCAAATAAGGTGGTATTAGGAATGTTTCATGATTTCATAAATTTTTCAAATGTGTTTTTTTGTTTTGGGGTCTACACATTCCCTTATTTCAGTGAACATTTCTTCAAAACTAGGAATTACACCACAACAAATGAAACTAGAACTCATTGTAAAAACAAATATCGGATATATTTTGGAAAAAATAAATTATATGACTATAGTGTTATTTTTCTGTAGAATAATTTTACTGGAAAACATTGTTTTATTACCTCTAGTAGAGTTTGATGTCATTCTGGGTATAGACTAGTTTTTTTATCACGCAAAGATGGATTATAGAGAAAAAGAAGTTTTTTAAGAAAGAGTTACAGTTTGTGTATAAAAATTAACCCACACCATTGATGTCATGACCCTTCCTCCAAGGCCCGTGTCGTGACTACCCCATGCATGCCTTCTATAAGCCAGGGGATGTTGACTACCACCAAAAACCATATTCCCTAAAATGAGAAGGCATTGCCTTTAAACCTATACAACACACGGCCCGTCAACACAAAAAGAAGAAATTGTAAAGAAAACTTCTATAGAAAAAGGAGTGCTAAAAGTAAAATGGGCCAGAATACAAGAACAACTGGAAGTACGTGTTCAACCGAAAAGTAAAAATACAACTGAAATTAACAATACAACTGAAAAATGGAAAACAACTACTAAGTAGTCCTCTGAGGATCCTACCTGAAGGGTAGGTATAGATCACCTCCTCAGTACTCCCCATCCACCCATATCCTCCACGTATCGCCTAGTCCTGGCTCCCTCAAACCTCAGCCTAGCAGCTCATCATCTGCACAAGACACAACTAGGTGCGGGCATAGCTCGTGTAGTGGTGAGTATAACAATATCCAGTTGGACCCTGAGACCATATAATAACTCTCAAAACTCCACCAAGTAAAACCAAAAAACATGATCTCAATCACAATGCACAAACAATAGACATAGCTCAAACCATATATAAAACACAGAGAAACAGGATTATGATGCGGACCCACACAGGATCTCTATGAATGCGGATAGTCGACCAAAAATTCTCTAATCCTTGGAACAAGTAATATTACTAGTCACAACGTTGAACACCTCAGCTACTGGAGAACTCATCCTCTATCGAGTACAGTGGACCTATCACGTCACATAGAGGCGCTTCCCATGAACCTTGGATTGCCGAGATACTCCTCCTATCGAGTATCGTGGGTCAAACGCGTCACACAGAGTCGCTCACCACCATGGGTCTGCCGCGTCACACAGAGGTGCTCCGCCTCATGGCCTTCGGAAGTACTCATCCTTTTGAGGACCATGGGTCTGCCACATCACATAGAGGATCTCCCTAACATGGGTCTGCCACATTAAACAGAGCCACTCGCCACTAGGCCAGTCGAGTCACTCTGAGTAGAAACGGTTAGTAGTCGTCTAGTCTCAGCCAGTTTCAGGGTTCTGTATATAGAACGCTTGGGATAATTGATCCCCAAGACATCAGTCATAAGTCAACCAGCACAATGTTTCACAAAGGATGCAACTCGGTGATCTTTCGTGTCACAGGGGTACCAACGCAACAAAGGGCGCATCAATCGGACGCTCAGTCTATGTGTTATTGTAATTTTAGTATTGAGGGTCCGGATGGATTTGGGTGAAATCCAACTCGGCCGTACTCCATGTTTCTACAAAACACTCATGAAGTATTTAAAAATGACCATATCTCTCCAAGGATCCTAACACCGCAGACAGTTCTTCAAACGGATATCTGGTTAAGGAGTTGAGGCTCGTTTTATATAACTGGTCAGTTCGGGGTCTGGGTTTGATCCATGTCGGTCAGACCGGCCTGACCTGGTTCTGACCTGATCCTTGTCAACCCAGCCCACTGGGACCAGCCCGACTCATCTGGGCTGCGAGTCGACCATCTAGGCCGACCCGAAAGTGCCACCTATTTAGCGGCGCGAGTCGGGAGGGATACCCAGAGACAGTGCGTCCGTGTAGGGCTGATGTGGCGCTGAGCCAGGACAATAGGTCAAACCACAAGGGTTGACCCAACGCGGCACCACATGGCATCGCAGGTCCTCTGTGACACGGCGGATGGGCCGCGTCTTTGTCGTCGGGCGAGCTACAGGCGCACGCCCCATCCACCGGCCATCGGTCTATCCAGTGGCCCCTGCTACTATCGTGCCCAATGTTGGCCACAACCCTGCTACTATGTGGGAATGACACTGGGGGTGCTACCCACCCCTTCTGGTACCACCACGGCTGATTGTCGTGCCGATCGACCTCTCCAGCGGCACGCAACGGCATGCTGCGCCATCACCTATGGCCGACCGATGTGTGGGCCACCTTCCTCTGGCTGTCGCGGCTGACGATCTGCGACCTCCATTGTTCATCGACGGCACGTCGTGCCTCCTTAATGGTTGGACATTGTTGGCCTCTCCAATGTCTATCATGCATTAGTGTCGTGACCTACTATTGTGGCGTGCGTTGACGTGCTATCCCCAATGTAGTCTGTCGGTATCTCCATGCCGTCGGAGTTCCACGGTAGTGAAAATTAGCAATGTAGTGGAGTGTTCAGGCTGGGTTTGTTAGCCCTATGCCCTCCGCATTACCTAGAAAACATGAGGGGGTTAAGGTTATAATAAACTCTTGGGATTTAAATCAAGATAAACCCCACAAAGATACCCCGCAATAAACTGCCGCAAAAAACGAACGAATCATGGTTCAACTAGTTAGTCGGTTGACCCGCGTTCTCCATATTATTCAAGAACGAAGAAGAGGAAAAATAATATAAAATCATAAACTAATAAATTACCTTCCTTGAAACATCTGAGAAATGCCCATTCTTGATGGTGGTCGGTATTATTTTGTTCAGCAATAGGCTACCAATGATGCTTCTATGTGTCATCCTTCGGTTTTCGGTTTGGTGTCACCTATCACCTTCCGTTGTGATTGGCTCCGTCTACAAAGGGACTTGCATCATGGTTCCCCTTCATCACTTTTTTACTTGGTGAAGCTCTTCTGGTACCTCTCCCAAGCTCTATATATATAAGAGTGGGGGAGGGTAAGTAATGACGTTGGATTTTGATGGGGCTCATTAATTAGGAAGCTTACTAATTCCCCAACGACATGTTTACTTAGGGTTGGTAGGTCAAGCCATTAATTGTCATGACACGTCGCTTGCCCCATCCCTTTTCTTGTCTGTTGGAAGATATGAAATAAAATAAATAAATTATTTTATTTCATTCCGGGCAATCCGGGCCACATAATCACGTGCCGAAAATTTTCTCATACTCATATTAATTTCATATAATTAAAATAACTTCATTGAAAATATGAGTCTCTACAATTGATAAAAAAAATAGGAAGATAATAAACTAATAAAAGATGGAAATTAATGTCATCTTACTCAATTTTTTCATTATAAGGAAACTATCCAATTTAATGATGTGCCAATGATAAATGAATACCTAGATGTTTTCTATGATGATTTTTATATTATAATTTCGGATTGAGGGGTTTAGTTAAATATTCACTTCATTCCAGATGCTAAGAAAATTTCTAAAATCCCTTATCGAATGGATCAAATATAACATCTAGAATTAAAAATTTAGTTGTATAAATTATTAGATAAAGGATTCATTCATCCCAACACATCACCAAAGGGTACTCCTGTTTTGTTTTTTAAAAATAAAGATGGTTCAATGAGAATTATCCTTGATTATAGATCCTTGAAAAAAATCAATGTTAAAAACAATTATCATTTTCCTCATATCGATGATTTATTATAAAATCTCCAAGGATCATAGTATTTTTCAAAGGTTGACCTAAGGTTAGGGTACCATTAGTTGAAAGTGAAATATGCAAACATCACGAAGGAAATTTTCCGAACTAGTTATAATCATTATGAATTTATAGTTATTCCATTTGGGTTAACTAATTCACCTGATTTATTCATGGATCTTATGAATACAATATTTCATGATTTTTTGGATAATTTTTTGGTTGTGTTTATTGATGACATTCTGGTATATTCTAAAAGTAAAGGGTTTCCTGAAAATCATCTCAGAGTTTTTTTACAAACCATAAAAGAACATAAACTATATGGTAAATTCCAAAAGTATGAATTTTAGTTTAAAAAAAATTATTTCCTTGGTCACATTGTTTCTAAAGATGGCATAACTATTTATTCTGCTTAAAAACTATGTTGAATAATGTCCATGACTAAAACATATAATCGAGATTCATATTTTTTTTAGTTTTTAAGGCTATTATTAGAGGGTTGTTGAAAAATATGAACAATTATCTAGCCCATTGGATAATTTAATTTGAAAATGATTTAATTTAATCTTGGAAAAAAAATGTGATGATCATTTTCAGAAATTGAAAATAATATTGGTGAATGATCTAGTTTTTCATCTATAGCGATGATTATTTGAAGGTATTTGGTTGTGCTCTGGTAAATAATGATCAGGTAATTTCTTATTCTTCACATCAATTGAACCGTCATGAGTTAAATTACCCTAATCATGATTGAGAATTATATTTTATTTTTTTTCATTAGATATTTGAAGGAATCATCAGTATGGAGGAAATTATGTAATATATACTGACTATAAGAGTTTTAATTATATATTTACTCAGAAGGAATTAAACATGTGAAAGAGAAGATGACTGGAACTAATCAAGGATTATTATTGGATGATAAATTACTATCTTGGAAAAGCAAATATAGTGGTTGAAGCATTGATTCAGAAATGTAATGCTACATTAACCATGATATGTTTAGAACGTGACCATTTAGTGAATTATTTTATAAAATTTGTCTTGGAAGTTGTTGGTGTAAGAAACTACATTGTTTTGTTTTAGGTTTCAATACAGCCATCTCTCTCAGATAGAGTGATGAAAGTCCATAAAGAAGGCGGAGAATTGCATAAAAAGTTATAATTACGTAAAATGGATATCTTTCTAGAGTTAAACAGTGATAAGGATTGTTTTTTCAATTTTGGGAAGAGATTATGTTTTCCTTGTGATTCTTAGTTTAATAAATAATTGTTATGTGAAGCTCACTGTTCTCTATTTTCAGTTCATCTGGGTTGATCAAAGATTTACAGAGATCATCAAGAGTATTTCTAATGGGATGGAATGAAAATAGATATTTCTTATTTTAAAATAAAATGTTTCAAATGTGAATAGGTTAATGGAAAGTGGTAGCTACTGAATTTTATGCTTCAACCATTACCAGTTCTAGAGTGGAAATGGGAAAATATATCCATGTACTTCATTGTGGGACTATGGAAGACATATTGAGGTGATATTTCAGTATGGTTTATTGTTGATCATATGACTAAATCTGCACATTTCCTTCCTATTAAATATACTATGTCTTTGGATCAACTTTAACGCCTATACCTATAAGATATTTTCATGTTACATGGAGTTCCTCATTCAATTTTATCTGATTGTGATCTCAGGTACACCTCTAAATTTAGGAAATTCCATCAAAAGTCATTAGGAATAGAATTAAATTATAGAACTTCTTTTCATCGTCAATATGATAGACAGACTAAGAGAACAATTCAATCATTGGGGCATATGCTTCAAGCATGTTAAATGGACTACCAGGGATGCTAGGATCAATATATATCTTTATTTGGGTATTCATATAGTAATAGTTTTAATTCTAGTATACAAGAGGTACCTTTTGATGTATTGTATGGAAAGTGGTGTCACACTCTTGGATTTTGGATTAAAGTATGTGAAATAAAGTTGACCAAAATTAGTAGAAGTAGTGGTAGAAAAATATTAGATAATTCAAAGACACGTGTGGCTATCTCCAAGAAGGAGGAAAAGTTATGTAGATAATAAGAGGAAGGAAATTTCATTTGGGGTAGGTGGTCATGTATTCCTTAAAATATCTCCTCGGAAAAGGGATATGTGTTTTGATAAAAAAGGAAATCTATGTCCACAATTCATTAGATTTTATGAAATCATGGAGAATGATGGACCAGTATACAACCAGGTAGCTTTTCCTCTGATTTTATCTTAGATACACAATTTTATTCCTGTTTTGAATTTGAGAAAGTATGTTCTAGTTTCATCTCATGTTTTGGTCCCATAAGCAGTTCAGCTAAAAGAGAACCATTTTTATGAAGAGAGACCTATTCAAATTCTAGATCGTAGAGTGAGTGTATTGAGGAATAAGTTAATGCAATAGGAAATTTTTTTATGGATAAACCAAATGGTTTAAGAAGAACCATTGGAATATGAAAATTTTATGAGGGAAACACACTGTCACTTGTTTAATAAGTTAATACAAATTTTAAGGATGAACTTTCCAGAAGTTTGGGAGAACATAACACCCCAAGATTTTACTAGTAAATTAATTTTAATGCATAAAACATCGTGTCTCAATATAATGAAACTATGTTTTAAGGATATAGTTATAAAATAGATCTTATGAATAAATTTTCCACATCCGTGTTTTGATTTTTGAAAATTTGATATACAAAGTAGTGATCAGTAAGATATATTGAGTCTGATTAGAAAAACATAATTTTTTGTGAATGGTAGCATACCCTAAAGAAGAAAAAATGTTCCCTTATTAATAGTATCATTACCTTTATGAGTATTAAATAATCCAAATGAATAGTAAACTCACTAAATGTATTTATAATAAAAATGAATCTTATAAGTGACAATATGATCATTATTTAATAGATGGTATTTTTATATGTCATAAATATTTATATACAATTTTATGATTAATTAAATAATTTAAATGAAACTTTACATAAATAAAATGGTATCACAAATTATTATTTTATGGTCTAATTAATAGACGCTAATTTTAGGAGACCTTGATTAATTTTTCAAGGTGTCATTGAATGAGATATAGTTTTAAAGTTATTATTTTTTGAATAAATTATGATTCATTTTAAAATTAAATAAAACATATTGAAAAAATTATTTTGAAAAAATGGTGTTCATGTCTTAATTCTACACGTTGAAAAATGTTTAGGATGAATTTTTGGGATTTTTCTGAAATACTTGAATTTTATGAATAGTGAAATACGGTAATTTACCGTATATATACATTATGTGTTAAATAAACTATTCTTGACATCATGACTAATACAATGACCCTTTGTTTGACCTAAAAATCCCTATTTACTTTTTTTTTCATAATAAACTTGACTATTCATAGTCTTGAGAAGTCATACTAAAGCAATGATTAAAATAATGGAAACCCACTCCTCTCCCACACTATAAATACAAGCCTCACCCCTCCCCCTCAAACTCGCACACATATAAAACATTATAAATTGTATAAATTATGCCCTATATGATTCTCAAGTATCTTCCCCACTTCCAAGACCATCTTGTCTCACCAAAAGACCAAAACCAAAGGCCTTAAAGAGTATCTCAACGAGAAGGTGTCAATATGTAAAAATCCTCTTTCATTTTCTTGTATTTTTTTCAATTCATTTTTTTATAATATATTCACCTCCTCCTACCAAATGGCCATGAAATCAATATTATATTGTATATAATATATTTTTATAATGTTTATATAATAATTAATCAACACACTTCTTATCCTCTCCCTCTTATTCAAAAAATAAAACACATCTTCTATGATGTGTCGATTTGCTGACATCGTGGACGATGTCTCTTCAATTTCCTTTACATCCTTAAAAAATAGTTGTAAAACAATTTCAATTGTATGATATTACTTCTATTATGTTATTTAATGAACATATATTCATAATATTAAAGGTTCATGATGAAAAAATATTGTGATTATCGAAAAACCACTAAAATGATCTAGACATCATTAATATTTTATCAAATGATTCATCACAATATATGATGAAAAATTATTTATGTTATCATTTAATATAATGGAAACATATTAATAACAACTCATTCCACTTATTTATATTCCCTTCTATTCAAAAAGAAAATTTATAACAAACGGACCATTGAAACCCGGAAAAGAACGCACCTGAAATAATGTAAATAAAAACAATATTATTAATAAATGTGTGGAATATTGTTATAAAATTACCATATAATGTTTAGTGAAAATTATTATGATTATTTTAAGTATTAATAACACTTATTTTACCATTATAATGACGTCTTAACCATGTTTTAAGTAAAACAATTGAGGTAAATGAATTCTTAACCCAATTTTCATTCATTGGGTTAACCATCTAAATTATTCATTATGTGGTATTATGATTATATTTTTGCTAAATTTTTGTTTATATATTGGTTTATTATGGTTATTTAAATTTTATACACCTATAAATTCCATTGTAATTAATTTTCACTCCAATAATGTTTTTAATGGCCTTTTGTATAAAAATAATTTTAATAGTCTCATTAATAAAATTCAAAAAGATTGTTTTTATATATATGGAATGAATGTTTTCTACTAATTTCATGATTCATTATTACTATGACGTTTCCAATATATTTTGACAGAGTTATTTTTAATGAATACTATTTCATTATGATGTGATATTTTTTTAATTTAAAAGTTACTTGATTTTATGGAAAAAATTTATTTTGAAAATCAGAATGTGTTTTACTCAAGGGTTTAAATGATTTATCATGTTTTTTTATTCATGAAATGTTCCTTGGACATAGTTATTTTGGGGTTATCCCATTATAACTCAATATATGACAGTTGGATCTCCATTATAGCTCAATATATGTTGGGTTGAGTCTATTATATCTTAAGATATGATGGGTGAGGCCCATTATAGCTCTCCAACACATTGGGTACTCCAGATATGGAAGTTGACCTAATTGTTTTTATATATGTAAGAGTGATTATAAGAGTGATATAGTAAATATGTCCCAAGGAATCTTCATGATTTTTCTATTAATTATAAAGGGTTTTTAGTAAATCGGTTTTACTAGTTTTTATGTTATCACTTGACTAATGATTTCTTTCATTATATCCCTTACTGAGATTTTTTTTCTCATCACATGATTTTAGATGTTTTTGATACGTTATAATGATATGTATGAATAATAAGGAAGAAAATATTAATGTTATGAATATTTTTAAGAGAAATTATTTTTTATTTGTACTTTTTTATATTTTCCAAAAAATGGATAATATTTTAGTAGTATCCACATGTATGGTTATGTGATGTTATGTATGTTTTATGCCGTAATTGTATAGAACTATAAACATAAAGAGATCCTTAATGTGTCAAAATGTATATTATTTTACAAAACTCAAGATTATGTAATGGTTTAAGGTTGGGTCCTTATATTTAATTCACTTATGATATTAATCAATCATACACTATTATTTGATAAGGTCAAGGCATGAATTATTTATTTCATGCATTATGATATACCCAATTTTACCTATGATATATACATAATACATCATATTCATACGAATTTTGAGGGAATATCTCTATATTATCCATATAAAAAAGGTTTATCAATTACAAAACAAACATTAATACTTAAATTTCAATCTAGTTAATTTAATATCCATTTTATTCTTATTTATTGTTACATTATAAAAATATATTAGAAATGGAATTCAAACCTAATAGTGAGATAAATATATGGTCTAATGTAAACCATATCATGAAATATTTTTATATACCATCACTGATAATGAAAAATTAACATATATTCTTGATACAACATAGTAAATAGGTGCTAAATTGTTTAGTCTATAATGGATCAAAAATGGAGAACTAATGGGTTAGCATTTACTCATTTTGAATCTATAAATAACATTATCAAAACAATATTCATGAGATATTAAAATTTTAATATTATTTATGTTATGTTTAGTTTCCATGATAGTGAAATTTAGAACTTATCTTATGTTCATTATATCATTTGTGGAATTTTTTGAATGAACTACCTTGAAAACAATGAAATTAAAAGAGGAACATCATAATTTTATATGTAAAACTGAAATAATAAAATATCCTGAGTATATGGAGCATGGAAAATAATAATTGAGAAGAAGTTTTTATAGAATTCCTTTTAGGGATATAAAGAGACATGTATATATAGGAGTATTCCCATACACCAGTGGAAATATTTTACAATCCTTAGTAGAAATTGTATTCTTGACAATAAATATATAACAAAGGGTTATTTACTATATATGTGGTAGTTTTTTGAACCTTTAAAAATGGATATTGGTTTCAACGCCAACATATCAATTTTAATCTAAATCATCATAAACATGTATCAAACCTCCAATCTCTCAAATCAAAAGCTTCACAACATCTATTGAATACCCATTAGAAAAAAATCAATATGAGAGGCCAACCTTTTCTGAGAAATGAACTAACTTGTGAATAGGAAGAAGAATTGTTAAATAATATATAGGATTGTCATGTTTACTAATATTTTTAACAAAAATATCATCATGATAAATAAAATCTCTCAATAAGTATTTCTATCATCATTGTGTTGTGCCTTCTCATAGTATGTTAGTTCTTTAGAGTAATTCAATAACATCCACTACACGCAACATCAGGTTCAAGCGCACGCCGACATACCAAACTAGCCGTTCAAAAGCGGTTATGAATATTATTTACAGAATTTTGAACTTTATATAACACTTATAATTTTAGAATCCATATTATGAGTTTCTTAGTCATAATGTAAGGACAAATTCATTTTTTTCAGATAAAAGAAGTATTTTTCAAAAAATGAAATGTTACCGCCTTTTAATGGAGAACCCTTATTAAATCCAATATTTGAAACTTTTATATATTAAATGTTGTAAAATATAATTCTTCTTTGGGATAGGGACATAAGAATTTAGTTTCAATAAATTTATGGTGTTTTTTGATAACTTTCATATTTGGGTGAATAGTGAAAATAATATATTTTAACTGAAAACAACTTTTTTAATCAAAATAATTTATAGCATTCAACTATAAATATGAATGGTTTGGATGTATATTTAGATTATATTTTTACTGTTTAATCCAATGTTGGTCATTGGATGTAATTTCCCTTCGAAATGGGACATAAACAAATGCCAATCTTTTGGTAGTTATTATTTCATAAAAATACGCTTTTTGGTTTTGACTATAAGAATTATTAATAAACTAATAAATGAAATTTATATGTTTTTAATTTGGTAAAATAGACTTTATTTTTTGAATTCCGAATATAAAAATTAGATTAGGGTGAATTTTTGGTATGTTTCTGAAGACATTTAATTTTTTATGAATACTGAAAAACACATGAGTTATAGTTTAAAACTGAATTTTTATTTAAATAATTATTTATTTTATTTAAATTTATTTTATATCAAAATAGATACATAATACCTATATAATTTCAATGTTATTAATTAGAGTTAGTTTATAATAATTTTAGATATATAAAAATATTATTGACTTTTTCACCGTCTTTTACCGACCTACAAGGAGAATTTGAAAATTCACATAAAACATAATTTTACCACGTTTGTGAGTTGAATTTAGAAAATTTGAGAGACACGGTTAATATAAAGGATTAAAATGTGGTTCAATAAGATAAAAATAATTTTTGATGAATTGTATGTTTTTAATTTTATTTACCACGGTTAAAAGTAAATATGGTAATTAAGGGTAAAAATGATATTATTATTACCATAACACATGTCTTAATTATATTGGGTAAGAATAATTCTACTTAAAACATAATTTGGAATAAAATATGAACCACTTTGGTCAACTTGGATTAGATTAGGACATTTATTATTATTTAATTCAAAGAAGAGTTAAAAGAGTTAAAATCAATTTTTAATAACTAATACATTAATAATATAGGGTTATACATAAGATAAATTCGATTATAAATATTCATTAGAAAGCTAAACATATTTCATACATAATGGTATTTTATTTATAAATTTTAGTCATTAAATAATTTATTTTATTTATGACACAATGGTGATGCAGTAATTACCTAATTATTGAAATATTAAAATAATTGATATTATAAGTATCCAAAAAAATGTAATCTGAGAATTTTTTTGAATTATACGAATTTTTTAGGTTAATATGACATATTAGGGTTGGTTATATTAATTTTTTTAAGTAATAATCCTGTTATGAATTTAGAAAAACAAAATAACAAATAGTGTCAAAATTGACATAAAAGTGTTTTTAAAAAAATATTATATTATTAATTGATATTCTATTCATAAAAATCTAAGTATCAGAAAAAGTAATTATATAAGGATATGTGTATAATTAATGAACCACTTGGGGTTCTCTTAGAAGTATATTGTATGTTTATTAACCAAGTAATTTAAAAATACCATGAGACATGGTAAATGTCAAACTATTTAACTAAGAGTTACATCTAAAAGATAAAGTTAATATAGTGACCCAAAACTATATAAAACCCATCGGTAATTTTTTTTTTCGACCCATCCCACAAAATCCTTTAAATGAATCATTTTGGAGAGATTAGAAATCGAAAATTATTTTATTATAAAATAATATATCTAGCTTTTCATAAGGTGCCCCTCGCCCCTTTTATAAAAGGGCACTCCCCCTTCTCTCTAATTCACACCTTCAAAGCCATTTGTCTCAGAAAAACTCTTCCCAAATACCCTATAAAATGTCCTCCATTCATCCTAGAGGCCTTTATTTAGTCAGAAAGCCAACCTATGGTTCCCTTTTGATAAAATGAAAATGAAAAACCCAAAGAAGAGGTAAATATCTCACCACCTCTATCAAGTTCTTTTCTTTTTATACTTCCTTTTTCATTGTTATTTCCATTAAAAAAATAATAAATCCAGTATTTTCCACATAATATGATGTTATTATTTATATGGTACAACCATATTCATTATTCTATCCATCCTTTGAATGACATGTCACCATACATGCATACGGACGGACTCCCGTGTCGACGTCGTGGTTTAATTGTTATTCAATACAATATTTTTTGGATGGGTATAATAATGATGTTTAATTGATGAAAATAATAAATATAACATGATAATGATCTTGAATATATGATATACCATCCACTTATATATTATTTTTATATCAGAATAATAATATTGTCGCTCGTGCGTACGTACGGATTTCCGACTCCACAAACGCGATGAAATTCATTCCCCATAGTATCCATTGAAGAATAAATTTCATTTGATGATTAAAAATATTGTTTAGACACGTGATATAATTATGGATATGAATAAGATACATCCCATCCATAACACATATGACTCACATAACAAATAATATAATGGAAAACGAATCTGTTAACACCTGAAACGACGATAATACTAAGATATTATTAATAAAGCAATGCTAAAAGATCATCTATGATATCATAATAATGTATATGATTATTTTATAATTTAATAACAATTACTTCACAACTATACAGTATTTTAACATACCCTTCACCACGGAAAAAGTAAAAAGTCAGGGGTTTCTTATCTCACTTTTAATTCCGTGAGATTTCCATTGTTCACCACTTATTTATTGCATGTGGTGCGTGTACTGCCTATGATTGTATTCATTGTGTAATATACATTAATTTATGGATATTTACATCATCATTTTATTATCCTTCTTTCATGGGTTTATGTTTCATATGTTACCAAATCGATAAGGAAATTTAGAATTTCATTTTCCACTCATTTGGCTTCACGCATACTTCATTGATTATTTTACTCCAAGATTATGTGTGGAATTAGTTTTCGTTTTCTTATGTCATAATTTCCACTCCCCTTTCTATGGATAAACTTTTTATACACATAATCACTCCTTTTATAAATTCTCAAGTCATCGATATGAACTTGATAGGAGTAATTTTAACTCAATCTTCATTTGTTGAGTTATATATCCAATTCATTGGTGTTGTTTATACAAGAATATGTGTGGATGTCCTATGATTTATTTACACTGAATATACAATCATATTGAGTTTATTTATATTTTCCACACATAATTATGTCATTGATTTATCCTTAACCTAAGGATACGGTCTTTATAATAGATTTCATCTCAATTTACATTCCATTGAGACTTCATTGTTGTTATACACCAAATCACTTTTATATGGTGTATATAATGTACTTTGACATAGTATATCATGAATTAATTTATTTTCATGGCATTAAAAACTTTTGATTACCTCAATTATTTGTATTCATGTGTCTCTCTTTTGGTTTGGAACTCTAACAAAAATATCATTTTTAAAATGTTTTAAACATTTATTATTCTAAATCATTTTCATTAATGTCCATTTTTTAAAAATTGTTTTAAGGATTTAATTATATGGAAATTAATATTTTAAAATTAAAATTCCTTTTAAAAGATTAAAAGTGGTATTGGATGCTTTGATTCAAAAAATATATTTTAAACATCTTCTTGATAAACAGTGAGACTTTTAAATGTTTTCAAGAAAAAGGGGGATATTTCACTCAAATAGTTTTGATAATTATTTTATTCTATTTCAATATCCTTCATTATTCTCGATTGAGGTTAATCTATTACTATAATATCTTCCATTTAGTATTGAATGAGTTATGTTTGACTGTGGATGTGCTATTTTTATACCATTCATGGTTTGTGGATAAGTTATTGACATTTCATATGCTAGTTTTAATACTAATGTTTATGTTATCTTTCTAACATTTCATGTGAGGAATGCATTGGACTTAGTAAGTGACAGGTGGAGCCTACTAGAGCTCCTCGATGCATCGATAGGTCTCATGAGACAAACTATTGTCTTGGCCAAGGCCTTGACAAAAATATTATTTGTAGTCTTGGCACAAGGCCTTGAATATGTGGTTATGATACTCTAGCATTATGCATTCCATCATTTTGAAATTTATTATTGATATTTCATGTGATTATTTGACTAGTAGAATATCCATGTGAATAAGTAAGTGGAATTATTTCATTTTATTTTTTCCATATTATGATGAAAAATAAGTTTAAAAGGATTTTTTTTAGTTATACATTGCCTTAAATATTTGTGCTTATTTATGACTGTTTCCGCTACATTTTCATCATTACTAAGCATCTGATCTCACCCCTTTCTATGTTTTATTTATCCCAGGATGTGAAAAATTATTTTATGACTAACCTATAGGGATAGTATGAGGGGATATGAGTGTGGAATATGGATACTATGTTGTTATAGTTTTTCACATTATAATGTAATGAAAGACTTATGAATGTATCTAGTGTTTCCAAGGATACTAAACTAATAGGTATTTTTAGACTTCATCTTTTGTGACGATACCAATGATACATAATAATACACTGACTCTGGGTAACTAGGGTTGGGGCGTTATAGTTGGTATCATATGAAGTTTAGTTCAAACCTTGGAAACTAGTTTTTGATAAACTCTAATTAGAGCACATAGTCCTAAGATAGACTTTGAGGATTATTATAGAGGAACTTCCTCAAATTTTTGTATTGTAGTGATTTTGTGAGTTTTACAAGCAATACATCCTTGTCTGGATATGAGAAGGTAGAGGTGGCTCTGGCACAGATGTAACTAGGGGTAAAACCCAAAAACACCGATTTGAGCTAGAGTCAAACGAGAACTGGTGCACAACAATGTGTCTTGCTGCACTCTTGGTTACAACACTCCCGGGGGATATTATTAGGATAATTTACATCTTCATTACAAACTGATTTAAAGTATTTTAATATAAGATGAGAATAACTGACCTTGGTTAATCCTAAGGTGTTTCAAATTGAAAATACGGGGTCATGATATTCTCTAAATGATTTTATGACTACTATTACTCACAATTATTTCCATTTTTAGTCAATGGATGTATTATTGGAAGTTATAGTAACATTTAGAATGATGTACAAGTCGGGAAGGATGGTGGAAATGATCAACAAAATGGAATGTTGATAGGCGTAAAAGATATCATGTTCATGCCAAATCATTTTTCAAAAAATATGTCCAACAACATATATATTAACCAACTCCTAGACTCAACAATGAAGAGAAATGTGATGAATGGTAAGAGATCCAGCAGTGGAGACCATACACAATAGAATCCTCAATTTCTATCAAGTCGGAAATGTGGAAGGTGACACCTAGGAAAGTGTCTCAATGGAACAAAGAAATGCTTTACATGTGGGAAAGAAGGACATAATGTGAATAATTGCCGAGGAAAAATGAAGAGTAATATGGAATAAAATAAAAATGGTCCCAAGAATCCATTTACAGTCATTTTCCATAAATTTAGGGGACCTGAGAATTACCCGAGTCAGTGCCCTATTCTATAGGATATTTTCATTGATAATGAAGAAGCTATGTGGAAATAAATGGATGGAGAAATGTTTAAAAGTATTAGTGCTCCTTGTTGATAGAATTACTTTTGAATAACTTTCTCTTGAATTTGTAACACTAAAGTTTGTCATGTGAAAATGTTATTTGAGGAGAAATTATCTTTTCTCTTTGGGATATAGTTATAAATAACCATTTGGTTTTATATGATCATTGGGTTTGAAGAAATTACAAGTTATTATATTTTTGGATGAAAATGCAATGTAAGAGATAACATTTTTGGTTAATTTATGTTATGGTTATTTTGAGAAATTTATCTCATTTTGGTAATGTTATAAAATATAGTTTTTGAAGAAGGACAACACGTAGACCGTGTGACAATCCATCACGGCGTTGAAAGATGTGGGAATCGAACCCACAACTAGAGTGAGATTGGGATTTATCGCCTACCACTGGACTACGTGAATTCTCTTGTTAGTGTGACTAATTTTTTTAGTTAAATGATTTTATTGATCAGTAATAAGTAGATTTTTGGATCTTATGTATTATCAAATGAATACCCTTAGTATAGGAAATGATTTGTTTGTTAAGTGATAAATGTTATTTTGGAAGACGTTCTCTTTATTCGGAACACTATATGGCCATGGAAAATAGAATACTATGGGATTTCATTTGAGGAGTAATGGTGGATTTTTATCTATGTTTTTATTCTATTTTCAATGTGATTTGAGTTATTTATGGAAATGATTAACCTATAATAGTGAATATGTCATTAGGTTAATTACTTTTAAGTATGTGACTTTATGATTAGTTGATGTCATTTGGAGATATAGTTTAACGTTGAAGACTACATAACCAAATTCTTTTTTGTTTTGGGATTCAATATTATTTTGGATTCTATTGAAGGATTTTAAGAACTACTATTTATTGAATGGTATTTATTAATCATTGGGGTATTGTTGGTTTAATATTAGAAATTAAGATTAGTGTTTCTTTCTCTAAAGGAATATCTTTTGGGGGATCATCAGATCTTGTACTAACCATTTTGGTTTTGATTAATCTATAAAGACAAGGTAAATATGTAGGTTATCCTTTGTGGATTATGTGATTCTCTAGAAGTTTATTCTAGATCTTCTGTTGTGACCAAGTCTTCTTGAATACTCATCATTTAAAAGAATGAGTTAGTGGTAGAAATTTATTAAAGAATGAAACTCCACATAAAAAGTAAGTATGTATCTTTATGTTCTTAGTCAATATCATAAATAAATTCCTCATCTTTATGAAATGTAACTTAAAACAAAAAATTGTCCATTTAATTTTCCTACTGGGAAATTAATGGCCGTTTGTCCCATTTCATGTTTTTGGTTTTCTTGTTGTTAACTTTATCCTGATCATGTTTTCTATCATCTCCATCAGAACTTGACAATTATTTTATCCTCCATATCCATGTTTTCCAACATGGAATCCTAGTATGGGTTATCTTGGGTGACCTTTTTACTTCTCTTTTTTTTTAAAGTGATAGTTTTATTGACACTTTTTCCGTTGTGGGACTTTCCATTATATTCCGAAGCCCAATTTTAAAAATTGCGAGGATGAAATTATTTGAAATAGGGAAGAAGGTAACACCCTAAGATTTCATAGAACGTTTGTTCTTCAGAGTAATTCAATAAATAACACTACACGCAATATCGAGTTCAAGCGCACCCCGACTTACCCAACTAGATTTTCAAAAGTGGTTATGAATAGTATTAATAGAATTTTAAACATTATATAACCCTTATAAATTTAGAATCCATATTCTTTGTTTCTTAGAAATAAAGTAAGGACCAATTCATTTTTTTCAGATAAAAGAAGTATGTTTTCAAAAAATGCAATTTTACCGCATTTTAATGGTGAACCCTTATTAAATCAAATATTTGAAACTATTATATATTAAATTTGGTAAAATAAACTTCTTATTTGGTATCAGGAAATACTAATTTAGTTTTAATAATTTTTTGGTTTTTTCTGATAACATTCATATTTGGATGAATAGTGAAAAATAATATATTTTAACTGAAAACAACATTTTAATAAAAATAATTAATAGTGTTCAACTATAAATATGAATGGTTTGATGAATAATTAGATTATATTTTTAACATTTAATCCAATTTTGGTCCTTGGAAGTAATTTTACTTTGAAATTGGACATAAACAAATGTCAATATTATGGTAGTTATTATTTCAAAAAAAATACACTTTTTGGTTTTGACAATGGGAATTTATTTTCAACTAATAAATGAAATTTCTATGTTTTGAATTTGGTAAAATAGACTTCATTTTTTAATTCAGAATATCAAAATTAGGTTAGGGTTATTTTGTGATATGTTTCTTAAAACATTTAATTTTTGATGAATAGTGTAAAACACTAAGTTATAGTTTTAAACTGAATTTTTATTTAAATAATTATTTATTTTATATAAATTTATTTTAGTTAAATATATATAAATAATACCTATATAAGTTCAATGTAATTAATTGGAGATATTTTATAATAATTTTAGATATGTAAAAATTTTATAGAACTTTTCACCGTCTTTTACCCACTTCCTAGGAGAATTTGCAAATTTACAAAAATCGTAATATTACCGCTTCTGTGAGTTGAATTTCTAAAATTTGAGTGACACGGTAAATATCAAGGAGTAAAATTTGGTTCAATAAGATAAAAATAATTTTAGGTGAATAGTAACTTTTTACTTTTATTTACCAGGGTTAAAAGTAAATTGGGTAATTAAGGGTAAAAATGATATTATTATTACCCTAACACATGTCCTAATTCTATTGGATAAGTATAATTCGAACAAAAAAAATTAGGAATATAATTTGAACCTCTTTGGTCCACTATGATTAGATTAGGATATTTATTATTATTTAATTCAAAGAAGAATTAAAAGTGTTAAAGTCAATGTTTAATAACTAAAACATTTTTAATATAGGGTTATACATAAGATAAATTAGATTATAAATATTCATTAAAAAGATAAAAATATTTACTACATAATGGTATTTTATTTATAATTTTTAGACATTAAATCAATTAATTTATTTATGACACAATGGTGATGCAGTAATTACATAATTAATGAAATAATAAAATAATTGATATTATAAATATCCAAGTAATTGTAATTTGAGACTTTATATGAATTACAATAATTTTATATGTTAATATGTTATATTAGGGTTGTTTAGATTATTATTTTTTAAGTAATAATATTTTTATGAATTTAGAAAAAACAAAATACCAAATAGTGTCAAAATTGACATAAAAGAGTTTTTTAAAAAAATTTATATTATTAATTGATTTTATATTCCTAAAAAGATAAGGTTTGGAAAAAGGACTTATATAATGATTGTTTTATTATTAATGAACCACTTAGGTTTCTCTTAGAAGTATATAGTAATTTTATTAACCATATAATATAAAAATACAAAGAGACATGGTAAATGTCAAACTATTTAACATAGAGTTACATCTAAAAGATAAAGTTAATATTGTGACCCAAACCTATATAAAACATATTGGTTGAGTAGTTGTTGACCCCACCCCAAATTATACTTTAAATAAATCATTTTTAGGCATTAAAAACCGAGAATGATTTTATTATAAAATAATATTTCTAGATTTTCCTAAGGTGCCCCTCACCTCTTTTATAAAAGGGAACTCCCCATCTGTATAATTCACAAATTCAAATCCATTTTTATTGGCCAAACTCTGCCTAAATACCCTATAAACTGTCCTTGATTCATCATAGAGGAATTCCATTAGTCATAAATCCAACCTTTGGAGCCCTTTTGATCAAATCAAAAAAAAGAACCCAGAGAAGAAGTAAATATCTCACCACCTCTTTCAAGTTCCATTATTCTTCCACTTCCTTTTTCTCTGTTATTTCCATTATAAAATAATAACCCCATTTTCATCTATATATTGTGATGTTATTATGAATATGTTATAATAATATTCATTATTTTATCCGTCATTTGAATGACATGTCACCATATGTGCGTATGTACGGACTACCGTCCCCACGTCGTGGTGTAATTATTATTCAATACATTATTATTTGGATGGGTACAATAATGATGTGTAATTGATATAAAAAATAAATATAACATGATAATGATTCGGAATATATGATATACCTTCCAATTATATATTATTTTAATATCAAAACAATGATATTGTCGCTCGTGCGTACGTACTGATTACCGTCTCCACGAATACAATGAGATTTATTCTCCATGGTATCCATTCAAGACTGAATTTCAATTGAATATTAAAAATAATGTTTATAGACATGATATAATTCTGGATATGAGTAATATACATTCCATCCATAACACATATTACTCACATAACAAATAATATGATGGAAAAAAATCTGTTAACACACGAAACGACGATAATAATAAGATATTATAAACAAATAAATGTTAAAAGATCATATATGATACCATAATAATGTATATTATTATTGTAAAATTTATTAACAATTATTTAACCACTATACAGGAGGTTAACCTACCCCTTACCAATAAAAAGGTACAAAGTAAGGGGTTTCTTATCTCACTTATAATTCAGTGAGATTTCCATTTTTCACAACTTATTTATTGCATGTGGTGTGTGTAGTGCCCATGATTATATTCATTGTGTAATATACATTAATTTATGGATACTTACATCATCATTGTATAATCCTTCATTCATGTATGTATGGTTCGTATGTTACCAAATCGATAAGGGAATTTAGAATTTCAACTTCCACTCATTCGGCTTTATTCATACTTCATTGATTATTTTAGTCCAAGATTATGTTTGGAAACACAATTCATTTGATTATGTCATAATTTCCACTCCCCTCTCTGTGAATATACTTTTGAAACACATAATCACTCCATTGATAAACTCTCAAGTCATCGATATGAACTTGGTAAGTGTAATTTTAACTCAGTCTCCATTTGTTGAGTTAAATATCCACTACATTGGTGTTGTTTTTATATGAATATGTGTGAATGTCCTCTGATGGATTTACACTGAATATCCAATCATATTGAGTTTATTTATATTTTTCACACATAATTATGTCGTTGATTTATCCTTAACCTAAGGATACAGTCTTTATTAGAGATTTCATCACAATTTACATTCCACTTAGTCTTCTTTTTGTTATCCACTGAATCACTTTTATATGGTGTATATAATGTACTTTGACATAGTATATCATGAATCCCTTTATTTTCATGATATTAAAATGTTTTGATTAACTCAATTATTTGTATTCAAGTGTCTCTCTTTTTGATAGGAACTCTAACAAAAATATCATTTTTAAAATGATTTAAATAATTATTATTCTAATACATTATCATTAATGACCATGTTTTAAAAATGGTTTTAAGGATTTATTTATATGGACATTAATGTTTTAAAATTAATATTCCTTTTAAATGTTTCAAAGTGGTATGGGATGCTTTGATTCAAAAATCTATTTTAGACATCTTCTGACAAATAGTGATACTTTTAAATGTTTTCAATAAAGGGGGACATTTCTATCAAATAGTTTTGATTATTATTTTCATCTATGTCAATATCCTTCATTATTCTCAATTGAGGTTAATCTGTTATAATACAATCTTCCATATTGTATTGAATGATTTATGTTTGAATGTGGATGTGATATTTTTATACCATTCATGGTTTTTGGATAAATTATTGACATTTTGTATGCTAGTTTTAATACGAATGTTTATGTTATGTTTCAAAATTTTCATATGAGGAATTAATTGGACTTAGTAAGTGACGGGTGGATCTCGCTATAGCTCCTCGATGCATCGGTAAGTTTCATGAGACAATCTAGTTTCTTGGAACAAGGCCCTGACAAAAATCATATTTGTATTCCTTGCACAAAGCCTTGACTATGTGGTTATGATAGAATGGAATTATTCGTTCCATCATTATGAAAGAGGTTATTGATATTTCATGTGATTATTCGATTAGTAGAATATCCATGTGAATATGTAAATAGAATTATTTCGTTTTATTTTTTCCATATTATGTTGAAGATCAAGTTTAAAAGTATTTTTTTTAGTTATTCAATGCCTTAAATGTTTATGCCTATTTATGAATGTTTCCGCTACATTGTTATCCTTACTGATCATCGGAGATCAACCCATTCTATGTTTTATTTTTCCCAGTATGTGAAGAAGTATTCTATGACTGACCTGCATGGATAGTCTGAGGGGATATGAGTGTGGACTATTGATACTATGTTGTTTTAGTTTTTCACTTTATCGTGTAATGTAAGACTTATAAATGTATTTAGTGTTTCCAAGGCTAATAAACTAATCAGTCATTCGAGAGTTTATCTTTTGTTATCATGCCAATGATACGTAATAATACACCGACTCTAGGTAACTGGGGTCGGGGCATTACAGTTATCAATTGTTTTATTAATTACATGATCATTGAACATAGTTATGTTGGGTTTATCCCATTATATCTCATGATATTATGTGTTTATACCGATTATAGTTGATGATATGTTAGGTTGATCCCATTAGAGTTCAAGATATGACAAGTGAGCCCCATGATAGCTCTCTCATGCATTGGGTACTATAAATATGGAAGTTTTCTGAATGGTAATTCCATGTGTAAGGTTTATATTAAGATTAATATATTAAATATGTCCAAAATAAATTACATGATGCTTCAATGCATGCTAATGAGTTTTTATGAAATGGGTTTTATTGGTTTTTTGTTATCACATGACTAAATATTTCTTTCATTTTATCCCTTAACTTGTTTTTTGTGCTCTTCCCATGTTTTTAACTACCTTTCATAGGTTATAAGGATATGTAAGATAATGATGGAAGAAAATTTAAATTTTATGATGTTTTTTCAAAGAAATTATGTTTTATTTGAGAAGCGTTATATTTTGAAAAAATCAATATTATTTTAGTAGTATCCACATGTATGATTACGGGATTATATATATGTTTTATATCCTAATTATAAAAAACATTAATCCTAAAAATATCCTTAATTTTAAATAATGCATGTTATTTTCTAAAACTCAATATTAAGTAATGTATTAAGGATAGGTCATTTCAGTTGTAATAAAGAATAGTTTAGATAACTTTAGAGGTTAAGATAGTGTAAATAGATTACCATAAATGATTTCTTAATTTATGGTTGATTTGAAATGATATAGAATTTAATTTTTACCATGTTTCATTGTCTATTATTTGTCTTTTAATAGTTGTTCTCCACATAATAAATTGGAAATCATAAGTAGGAAGGCACCAATAGGTTTATATCATTCTAAATATGTATACTGGCATGGTGGGTATATGAACCAAGCAGTTTGGGATAGAAATGGCCCAGTTGACTCAGGAAATAAAGGGTGGTGGTATCCATGCTAGAGAGTAACTAGACCTATCATGAAGAAACATGTTTTTTGTGGAGAATTTTATGGGGAAACATCCTCCAGCATTTAGTGGAACCACAAATCTAGCGATAGTTGATGGATGGATCAATGCTCTACAAAAGATATTTGATGTCATGGGATGTTTGTAACATCAAAAGGTAATACTAGATATTTTTCATTATGATGGTGAATCTAGTAAATGGTGGTATCTAGTTAAGAATATGGGAGAATGGGTTGATATTTATAGTCTGGAATTGGATGATTTTAAGAATCTTTATCTAGAAAACTATTTTCCTAAAACTGTTAGACTTTTAATGGAGTTAAAATTCACACAATCGAAGGAGAAATATGATGATTATATGGAAGAAATAGTGGCTAATTTTATAAGACATGCCAAGTACGTACCGTATATTTCTCAAGAATTTGATATTAAAATTAATTGATTTTACTATTGTTTGATACCATTGTTATGAAGATATTCTTCTTCATAAGAGTTTAAAAGATATAAGAAACATTTTCTTTTTGTTGAAAAATGTGAGATGGAGTTTTCTAACATGTATGGTCAACTTGATGAAAATAATAATAAGTAGTTATTTTGGTAGTAATTTTATAATAATTCCTCCAAGAAATATGGAGGTGAGAAAATCAATTTCCCATCCTGTAAAAAGTGTGGTAAAAATAATTCTAGTGAATGTCTTGTAAATTTTGGGAAATGATTCTTATGTGAAAGGTTAGGGCATCTGTCTTGTGAGTTCAAGGAAAATGATCTAATAATTATTGATTATATAATGGTGAGATATTTTAATTATAAGGAATTGGTACATTTTACTCATGTTTTTCCAAATCTAGTCACTCAAGTATGAAATCTGCAAGATTTGAGGAAAAAGGGTGTGTAAAATCCTTTCATAAAACTTAATAAGATGTAGATCCATAAAATTAGGTGGTATCAAGTATATATTCGAATCTTTATAAATTTTTCATATGTTTTGTTTCATTTAGGGTCTCCACATTCCTTATTTTCTGAGAATGTTTCTGAAAAATTTGGAATTCCACCTCATGAAATGAATCCATAACTCATGGTTAAAAAACATAGAGGAAAAATTGTGGAGAAAATAAATGATAATAATCTATTGATCTTTGTAGATGGAAATATTTTACCTACAAACCTTTTTGTACTGCCTCTAATCTAGTTTTATGTTATTCTGGGTATGGACTAGCTTTCCTTTTCTCATGCATTGATAAATTTCTTAGCAAAAGAATATGTTCTTTAGAAATAGTTTCATCATGTGTACAATAATGAACCTATACCATTTTTATAATATCAGGAAGCTATGAAATTGATAAAATGTGGAAATTAAAGTGATCCTGTTCATATTTTTAAAGATAAGGGAGATGACCGGATTAATAATATGTCATTGGTAAATGATAACATTGATGTTTTTCCTGATGATTTTTTATGTTATTCATGATCAAAAGGATTATTTTACTGATTAATTAGTTCATTATGGTATGATAATTTCAAAACAATCTTATTAAATGGATCAAATGGAACTATTGGAGTTAAAAATTTAGTTTTAAGAATTATTAGATAAATGTTTCATTCGACCCCACACTTACCCATGGGTGTAATTGATTTACCTATTAAATAAATATGGTTCAATGAGATATTTAATTTATTATAGATCCTTTAATGACATAAATATCAAAAACCAGTATCAATTTCCCCATATTGATAATTTGTTTGATCAATTCCATAGAGTATAGTGTTTTTTAAATGATGACCTGAGGTCGGGGTACCATCAGTTGAAATTAGAAGATGTAGACATCCTGAATACTGCGTTCTGTACTAGATATGGTTATTATGAATTTTTTGTTATGTCATTTATTTTATCTAATTCACTAGATGTATTTATGGATCTTATGAATAGAATATTTCTATAGTTCTTATATATGTTTTTGATTTTGATTATTGATGTTATATTGATATATTAAAAAAGTAAAGTGGATTATGAAAACCACTAATGGATTTTTTACATACCATAAAAGAAAAGAAATTGTATGGAAAATTAAGAAATTGAGAAAAAAATTAGCAACAAATCTCTTTCATTTGTAAAATGTTTTTTAATGATGCAATCACTATTGATCTTACTTAAAAAAAATTGAAGAATTAAAAATACCCAGAAATATAAATGAGATTCATAGATTTCGTGGGTTTTCAAGATATAAACAACGTTTTGTTGAAAACATTCCACATTTATCTATTCCACTGACTAAATTATCTTGAAAATGAGTTAAATTCATCTGAAATAAATAATGTGATGATTGTTTTTTTGAATTGAAATGAATATTGGTGAATACTCCAATTCTGATCCTACCTTTCCGAAGATGTGAATTTTTCATCTACAATTATTCTTCTTTTAAGGTACTTGGTTGTTTTCTAGGATAGAATGAAATGTTAATTTCTTATGTGTCTCATCAGTTGAATCCCCATGAATTAAATTACCCAACACGTGATTTAGAATTATCTCCTGTTGTTTTTTCATTAACAATCCAGAGGCATCATATGTATGGAGTAAAATATGAAATATATACAGACTGTAAATGTTTTTAATATATATTTACTCAAAATAAATAAAACATGAGACAATGAAGATGGCTCAAGCTAATCTTGGATTATGAATTCATGATTCATAACCATCCTAGAAAAACAAATAGAATGGTTGATGCATTGAGTTAGAAAAGTAATGCTACATTAACCATGATACATTTATAATGTGAACCTTTGTTGAATTATTAGATAAATAATGGCTTGGATTTTGTTGGTGTAGGAAATGACTCTATTTTGTTCCAGGTTTCAGTTCAGTCATAACTTTTAGATAGAATTAAGCAATATAATAAAGAAGACGGTGAGTTACAGAAAAAGTTAAAGTTGATTAAAATTTTTAAGTTGCAATAATGTATCCTTGATGAAAATTTTGTTTTGAGGTTTGGGAAGATATTATGTTTTCCTTTTGATTCTCAATTAAAGAAAAAAATTTAAGTGAAGCTCACAGTTCTCCATTTTCAGTTCATTCTAGCAGCACAAATATATATAGAGATCATCAAGAGTATTACTAGTGGTATGAAATGAAATGAGATATTTCTGATTTTCCTGCAAAAGGTTTGACATGACAATAGGTTAAACACGAGTGGTATTTACAGAAGGGTATGCTTAAACCATTACTATTTCTGAGTTTAAATGGGAAAATATATCCATGGGCATCATTGTTGGACTAACGAAGAAATCCCATGGTAACAATTCAATCTAGGTTATTTTTTATTGTATGAGTAAATATTACTGTTTACATTCTATCTGAGATAATATGACTTTGGATAAGCATTATCCATTTAATCTCAAAGTTATTTTTAGGTTATACGTACTTCCTTTTTCCATTGTATCTAATTGTGATCCTCAGTTCACTTATAACTTTTGGAAAGTCCATCAGAAGTCATTAGGCAAAGAATTAAATTTCAACACTCTTTTTCATCCTCAATATGATGGAAAGACTGAAAGAAGAATTCATACATTGTAGGATATTGACTGTGTTCAACAGACTACCAGGGAAGTTGGGATCAGTATATTTCTTTAGAAGAGATATCTTATAATAACAACATTCATTATAGTATTAATATGGAACCTTTGGAGGAATTGAATGGAAAAAAGGAGTCGTACTCTATCATTTTGGGGTGATGTTGGGAAAATTATGTTGATGGGAGAAGAATTAATAGTTTAAGTGGAAAAAAGTTCCTATGTTTTAGCGATAAATGAGGACATCTCAGAGCAGGATGAAAATTTATATAGATAACATGAGTAAAGACATTTCATTTTAGGTAAGTGATCATGTTTTCTTTAAAATAACTCCTTGGAAAATTGATATGTGTTTTTATAATAAAAAGTGACTCTAAGTCCATGATTCATTGGACCTTATGAAATACAGGATAAATTTGCACAAATCACCTACCGAGTATCTTTGACTCCGAGTTTATCTCAGGTTCACAATGATTTTCATGTTTCGATGTTGAGAAAGTATGTTCAAAATTCATTTAATGTTTTGAGACATAAATTAGTTGAGAGATAAGATATCATTTCTTATGAAGATTGACCTTTTTAGGTTTTTGACTATATAGAGAATGTATTGTGGAATATGATAATCCACTAGGAAAAGGTTTTTTTGGAAAACAAAATGATTGAATAAAAAAATGAGGGAATCTAAAATTTATATGAGGGAAAGGTACCCACACTTGTTAAATATGTAAATAAAAATTACGAGGACGTAATTTCCAGATGTTGGGGAGAATGTAACACGCCAAGGTTTAACGAATAAATTTAATTAAATTCATGGAACACTGAGTCTATACATAACGATACATTATTTTAAGGAGGATGTTATAAACTATCAATTAAACATAATTTTTCAGCTTCTAGGTTTTGAATTTTGAAAATTAGACATACACGATTGTGATGAATAAATTATTTGGAGTCTAGTAGGAAAAAAATAATTTTTGGTGAATAGTAATTTACCCTTATGAATAGTAGTATACCCTTTTGAATAATAATTTGACCCTTATGAATATTAAAGCAGTCAACTGATTAGTAACTTCACCAATTAATTTATAATAAAAAAGGAATATTATAAGTGACAATATTATATTTATTTAAGGGTTGGTATTTTTGTATGTTGTAAATATTAAATTATTATTTTATGATAAATAAGTAATTTAAATGAAAATTTATATTCATAAAATGTAATCATAAATTATTATTTTATTCGAATATAGTTATAAGATAATTTTTGGATATCTTGATTATTTTTTCAAGGTGTTATAAAATGACTTAGAATTTTAAAAAAATCGTAATAAATTATGATTCTATTTAAAAATTAAATTGAATATATTCAGAAAATTATTTTCATGAAATATTGTTCATTTTTTAATTCTAAAAATCAAAAAAAATAATAGGTGTTAGTTTTTTGTATTTTTTCTGAAATAGTTTAATTTTTTGTGAGTAGTGAAATAATGTAATTTACCATATATATATACATTACATGTTCAATACACTATTGCTGACATCGTGATTTATGTATGAACCTTTTTTTTGAACTCACATTCTACCTTTAACATATTAAGTCTCAATAATCAATACAATTCATATTCTTGAGTAATAATATTTAACTAATTATTAAAATAATGGAGAACTTCTCCTCACATCCACTATAAATACCACCCTCACCACCCTCTTCCTCACCCAACACTCATGATTTGAGATTTGATTAAATTATAACCTATATTCTTCCCAATTATCTTAACCACGTCCAAGGCCTACTGTAATCCCTAAATGGCCAAAACCAAAGGCCATAAAAAGGATCTCTAGGAGAAGGTATCAAGAAGAAATAATTCTCTTTCATTTTCCTGTATTTTCTTTTCAATTATGTTTCTTTTTTTATTATACTATATTCCCCTCCTCTTATCCGAGATCAATTAAATCAACATTATCATAAGTATTATGGAATTTTTTCATGTTTATGCAATAATTCATCATCATACTCTTTTTCATATCCCTCTTCTTCTAAAAACAAAAACTTCATCTATGATGTGTCTATTTACCAATATGGTAGATTATGTGCCTTCATTTTCCTTTAGATACTTCAATGTTGGTTGTAAAACCATTTTAGTGGTTGAAAAAAATAATTCATATGATATTACTTCTCTTATGTATAATAATTAATTTATATGCATAATATTAATGGTATACAATAAAACAAGTTTGTTATTATCAAATAACCTTCAAAATTATCTAAACATCCTTAGTGTTTTATCTAATAATTCATCATCATATTTGATAAAATATGATTTATGGTATCATTTAATATTATTGAAACAAATTAATAACAACTCATTTCAATTTGGGAGATTCTATTCTATTCTACCAGATAATCTGTTACGGACTGACCATGGAAACCATGTAAAGAACGCACCTGAAACACTGTAAATAACAATATATTATTAACAAATGTGTGGAATGATGTTGTAAAATGATAATATAATATGTTGTAAAATTTATTATGATTATATAATGTATTAATAACACACTTTTAACCAATTTAGAGAAGTTTTAAACATGATTTATGTAAGATGAACTTGAGTTGAAGGAATTATTAAACAAATTTCCATTCTTTTGGTTAACCTTCTACTTCATTCATTATGTGGAATTAGGATTATTTTTGTGATGAATGTTTTTTATATTAGGTTTGATTATGTTTATTTAAATTTTATATATATATATTACATTCTAATTAATTCTCACTCCAATTTTATTTGTGAGGGACTTTCCTTTTAAAATCAATTTAAATGTCTCTAATGAAATTTAAAATGATTGTTTTTTATATATATTTTGCATTAGTGGATTATCATGATTTCATAATTCTTTATTACTATTATGTTTCAATTATATGTTGACATATTAATTTTTGGTGAATATAATTTTATTAATGTGCGAAATATTTATCATATATTTTAAAAACGATTTGTTTTTACGAAAAAAGGCATTTTGAAAATATGGATCTGTTTTTCTAAAGGGTTTAAATGAGTTATCAAGTGTTTTATAGATGATATTTTCTCTAGGCATAATAATTTTGGGTTGATCAAATTATATATCTTGATTTTGATTGCTTAAGCCCCATTATAGCTCAAAATATGGTGGTTTGATCCAATTGTAGCTCAAGATATGACGGGTGAGATCCATTATAGCTCTCCAATGCATTGGAAACTCAGGAGATGGAAGTTCTCCAAATAGTTCTTCCATGTGTAAGGGATATTATAATAGTTATATGTCAAATATTTCCCATGTCAACTACATTATCTTTTTATCCATGCTATTGAGTTTTTATAAAATGGGTTTTACTAGTTTTTATGATATTACATGACAAACGATTTCATTATTTATATCCATTTCTAATATTTTTGTGCCCATCCAATATTTTTAAATGATTTTCATATCTTATAAGGATGTGTAAGATAATGAATAAAGAAAATATAAATTTTACAAATATTTTTCAAGGAAATTATTTTTTATTTAAAAAGTTTTATATTTTTAAAAAACTAGATGTATATGCTTTTTTTATGACTTAGGAGTTAGGATGATGTCAATAGAGTGCCTTAAAAGTTTAATACATTATTGGTTGATTTTAAATGGTACATAATGTAATTATTAAAATGATCATTCATACAAGATATGTATGTTTATAATGGTTTTCTATATAAGAAATATAGAATTTGATGTAGGAAGGCACCATGAGACTGCTATCTGTCTGAATTTGCAGCCTAGAATGGTAGGAATAAGACACGAGTAGTTTGTGACAACAATGTATCAGTTGATGTTGGTGATAAACTTTGTAAGAATACATGATAGAGATGAATATAACCAACAATTAAGAGTCATGCCTTTTTTGAAGAATTTTATAAGGCAATTTCCTCCAGCATTTAGTGGATCCATAGATCTAGTGAGAGACGATGGATCAGTCAATTCCCAAGAACATATATTTGATTCCATGGGATTATTGGAAATTAAAAATGTATATCTTTATATTTATCATTATGGTGTTTAAGTTGATCAAGGGAAGTATCTGGTTAAGAATACAATAGGAAGAGATGATCTTGATAGTCTGAAAATGGATGATTTAAAGGGTCTTTTTTGGAAAAAATATTTTCGAAAAACTGTTCATCTCAGAATTGAGAAACAATTCATGGAACCAAAGTATAAAGATGATGATTATGTGGTATAATATGAAGAAAATTTCACTAGAATAGCCTGGTACATACCATATTTTTCATGGGATTTTTATTGAACAATTAATAGATTTTACTCTGGTACAAAACCATTTTAACGAAGTGCATTGGATTCACATGGGTTTAAAAGATATGAGAAACATGTTTGTTGTGCTGAAAATTTTGAGATGGTGTTTTCTAACAAGTATGTTCCCCATGATGACAAGAGTAATAATCAGTCATGTTGGTAGGCATTGGGGAATAATTCTTCTCATAAATATTGATGTAATTAAATTAATTTCCATTCTTGTGACAGGTGTAGTAAAAACCATTCCTATGAATGTCTTGTAAATTATATGAAATTATACCGATGTGGAAATTTTGGGAACATGTCCCATGATTGAAAGGAAAATGATCTAAAAATTAATGATAAGTTGATGTTCAGATGCCTTAACTATAAAGAATTGGGTCATTTAATTGATGTGTGTCTAAAGCTATAAATTCAGACATGAAAGTATAAATATTAAAAACAAATGGGGTGAAACATTGCTCTGTAACCTCTTTATAAGTTGTTTAGATATCAAACGAGGTGGTATCAGGAAAGTTTCACGATTTCAAAAAAAATTCAAATGTGTTTTTTTGTTTCGGGGTTTACACAATCCTTAATTTCTGTGTAGTATTCTTAAAAATTGGGAATTTAACCTCATCTAATGAATCTAGAACTCATCATAAAAACACATTTAGGATATATTTTGGAAAAAATAAATTATAAGAATATACTGTTATTTTTCTGTGCAATAATTTTACTTGAAAACATTGTTTTATTACCTCTAGTGTATTTTGAAGTCATTCTGGGTATAGACTGACTTTCTTTTTATCATGCTAAGATAGATTATAGAGAAAAAGAAGTTCTTTTTTTGAAAGAGTTACAATTTGTGTACACAATTGAACCCACGCCATTTATGTCATGACCCGTCCCCTGGGACCCATGTCGTGACTACCCCATGCCTACCTTCCATAAGCTAGGGGATGGTGGCTACCACCAAAAAGCGTATTCCCAAAAATAGGAAGGCATTGCCTTTAAACACATACAACACATGTTTCGACAACACAACAAAAAGAAATATTAAAGGAAATTTCAATAGAAAAAGGAGTGCTAAAAGTAAAATGGTCCAGAATACAAGCCCAACTGAAAGTACGTGTTCAACTAAAAAGTAAAAATACAACTGAAATGAACAATAAAACTGAAAAAGGGAAAACTGCTACTAAGTAGTCCTCCGAGGATCCTACCTTAAGGGTAGGTACAGATCGCCTCCTCAGCACTCCCCATGTGCCCATATCATCCATGTACCGCCTAGTCCGGGCTCCCTCAAACATCATCCTAGCTGCTCATCGTCTTCCCATGACACAACAAGGTGTTGGCGTAGCCCATGTAGGGGTGAGTATAACAATACCTAGTAGGGACATCGAGACACCCTAAGGACTCTCAGAACTCCACAAAGGAAAACTATGAATCATGATCCCAATCAAAAAGCACAAAGTAATAAACACAGCTCAAACCAGGAATACAACACAGAGAAATTGGATTATGATGCGGACTCACACAGGATCTCTATGAATGCTGATAGCCAGCCACAAATTCTCTATTCCTTGGAACAAGTATCATTCCTAGTCACAACGTCGAACACCTCAACTGCTGGAGAACTTCTCCTCTATCGAGTACATTGGGCATATCGCGTCAAATAGAGGTGCTTCCCATGAACCTTGGATTGCTGAGATACTCCTCCTATCGAGTATCATGGGTCTAATGCGTCACACAGAGGTGCTCCCCACCATGGTTCTACCGTGTCACACAGAGGTGCTCTGCCTCGAGTCCTACTGAGGTACTCATCCTTTTGAGTATCGTGGGTCTGCCACGTCACATAGAGTTTCTCCCCACCATGGGTCTGCCACATCATACATAGGCACTCCCCACTAGGCCAGTCGAGACACTCTGAGTCAACACAGTCAGTAGTCATCTAGTCACCGCCAATTCCAAGGTTCCGTATGTGGCATGCTTAGGATAACCTCTCTCCAAGCCATCGGTCGTATATCAAGCCACACGAATTCTGAAAAAAAAAGTAACTCGGTGATCTTTTGTGTCACAAGGCTTCCAATGCAACAGATGGCGCGTCAATTAGACGCTCAGTCTTTGTGTTATTAGAATTTTAGTACTAAGGGCCCAGTTGGATTCTGGTGCAATACAACTTAGATATACTCGATGTTTCTCCAAAACACTCATGAAGTATTTCAGAATGACCGTCTCTATCCAAGGATCCTGACACCGCAGACAGTTTGTCAAATGGTTGTCCGGTTTAGGAGATGGGGCTCGTTTTATATAACTGGTCAGTTCGGGGATTGGGTATGATCTTCCTCGGTTGGACCGACCTAACCTAGGACCGACCGGACCCAATTCAATCCAGCCCGATGAGGCTAGCCCGACTCATTTGGGCTGCGGGTCGGCTATCTGGGCCGACCCGGCGGTGCCACCTATTTGGAGGCATGGGCCGCTAGGGATTCCCAGACACAGCGCGTCCATGTAGGCCTAATGTGGCACAAATCCATGTCAGTAGGTCAACCCACAAGGGTTGACCCAATGAGGCGCCACATGGCATCGCAGGTACTCCGTGCAGTGGCGGACGGACCGCGACTTTGTCGTCGGGTGCACTGCAGGTGCGTACCCTGTCCACCGGCCACCGACCATCGGTCAATCTGGCGGCCCCTGCTCCTATCAAGGCCAATGTAGGGCGCGGCCCTGCCCCCACGTGGGCACGTCACAGGGGGTGGTCCCTTCCTCTTCTAGTTCCATCATAGTGGATTAGCGTGCTAGTGGACCTCTCCTGCGGCGCGCAATGGCATGTCGTACCGTCACCTGCGTTCGGCCGATGTGCGGGCCGCCTTCCTCTTGCTTCCGTGGTTGACGATCTGCAGCCTCCATTGTTCATCTGCGGTGAGCAACGGTGCATCGAGCCTCCTCCACATTTGTCTGTTGCTGGCCGCTCCAATGTCTCTCGTGGCATAGTGTTGTGGCCTCCTCTTGTGGCATGCGTCGACGCGCTATCCCCAACGTAGTCGGTTGGTATCGTCGCGCCGTTAGAGTTCCATGGTTGTGAAAAATTAGCAATGTAGTGGAGGGTTAAGGCTGGGTTTGTTAGCCTCATTCCCACTGCATTAGTTTGAAAACATGATTGGGTTATGGTTTTAACAAACTTGTGGGATTTAAATCATGACAAACCCCACAAAGATACCCCGTAATAACCTCCCACAAAAAATAATGAATCATGGTTCAACCAGTTAGTCGATTGACCCACATTCTTCATATTATTCAAGAATGAGGAAGAGGAAAAATCATTTAAAAATCATAAATGAATAAATTACCTTCCTTGAAACATCATAGAAATGACCAGGATTTAAGGTGGTCGGTGTTCTTCATTCCAGCAACAGACTTCCAACGATGCTGCTTGCGCGTCTTCCTTCGGTTCACAGTTCGGTGTCACCTATCACCTTCCACTGGGATCGGCTGCATCTTCTAATGGACTAGCGCCATGGTGCCCCTTCAAAACTTTTTTTCTTGGTGATGCTATTCTGGTACCTCTCCCAAGCTCTATATATATTGGAGTGGGGGGTAATTAACGACATTGGAGTTTAATGGGGCTCATTAATTAGGAAGCTTCCTAATTCCCCAACAACATCTTTATTTAGGGTTGGTAGGTCAAGCCATTTATTGGCATGACACATCACTTGCCCCACCCCTTTTCTTGTCCGTTGGAGGATATGAAATAAAATAAATAAATTATATTATTTCATTCTGGGCACTCCGGTCCACTGAATCATGTGCCGTCAATTTTTTTAGAGTAGTAATAATTTAATATAATTAAAAAAATTACATAGAAAATTCTAGTCTCTATAATTGATAACATAATAGGAAGTTAATAAACTAATAATAGATGGAAATTAATTTTATCTTACTCAAATTTTTCATTATAAGTGAACTATCCAGTTTAATGATGTGTCTTTAGTAAACAAATACATGGATGTTTAATATTCACTTCATTCTAGATGCTAAGAAAATTTCTAAAATCCCTTATCAAATGGATCAAATATAACTTCTGGAATTAAATAATTAGTTGTATAAATGATTAGATAAAGGATTCATTCATCCCAACACATCACCATGGGGTACACCTGTCTTGTTTTTAAAAAATAAAGATGGTTCAATGAGAATTTTCATTGATTATAGATCCTTGAAAAAAATCAATATTAAAAACAAGTATCATTTTTTTCATATCGATGATTTATTATAATATCTCCAAGGTACATAGTATTTTTAAAAGGATGGCCTAAGGTCAGGGTACCATCAGTTAAAAGTGAAATATGAAGACATCATGAAGGCTATGTTCTGAACTAGATATAATCATTATGAATTTATATTCATCCCATTTGGGTTAACTAATTCACCTTCTTTAATCATGGATCTTATGAATATAATATTTCATTATTTCTTGGATAATTTTTTGGTTGTGTTTATTGAAGACATTCTGGTATATTCTAAAAGAAAAGGGTTGCATGAAAAACACCTCAGTGTTTTTTTTAAACCATAAAAGAACATAAACTGTATGGGAAATTCCAAATGTATTAATTTTAGTTGCAAAAAAATTTATTCCCTAGGTCACATTATTTCTAAAGATGGCATAACTGTTTATCCTACAAAAAAACTATGTTGAATAATGTCCATAACTCAAAAATATAATAGAGATTCATATTTTTTCTAGTTTTTTAGGCTATTATTAGAGGGTTGTTGAAAAATTTTCACAATTATCCAACCCATTGGATAATTTAAATTGAAAATGATTTAATTTTATCTCGGAAAAAGAATGTGATGATCGTTTTCAGGAATTGAAAATAAGATTGGTGAATTCTCTAGTTATGAACCTACCTTATATAATTGGTAAATTTTTCAACTATAGTGATGCTTATTTTAAGGTATTTGGTTGTGCTCTAGTAAATAATGATCAGGTAATTTCCTATGTTTTTCATCAATTGAACCATCATGAGTTAAATTACCCTAAACATGATTGATAATTAGATTTTATTGTTTTTTCATTAGATATTTGAAGGAATCATCGGTATGGAGAAAATTATGTAATATATACTAACTATAAAATTTTGAAGTATATATTTACTCAGAAGGAATTAAACATGTGAAATAGAATATGGCTAGAACTAATCAAGGATTATGATTGCATGATACATTACCTTCCTGGAAAAGAAAATAGATTGGTTGAAGCATTGATTCATAAAATTAATGCTACATTAACCATGATAAGTTTAGAACATGACCATTTAGTGAATTATTTGATAAAATTTTTCTTGGAAGTTGTTTCTGTATGAAAATCCTCTGTTTTGTTTTAGGTTTCAGTATAGTCATCACTCTCAGATAGAGTGAAGCAAGCACATAAAGAATATAGAGAATTACAAAAAATGTTAAAATTGGTTAAAACTGATATCTTTCCAGAGTTTAACCATGATAACAATTGTGTTTTGAATTTTGGGAAGATATTATGTTTTCCATGTGATTCTTTTTTTAGGAAAGAATTTTTATGTGATGTTCACGGTTCTCTTTTTTCAGTTCATCCAGGCTGCTCAAAGATGTATAGAGATCATCAAGAGTATTTCTAGATGTATGGAATGAAAATAGATATTTCTAATTTTAAAATAAAATGTTTCCAATGTCAACAGTTTAATGAAAAGTGGTAGTTACCGAGTTTTATTCTTTAACCTTTACCAGTTCAATAGTGGAAATGGGAAAATATATCCATGTACTTCATTGTTGGACTACATAAGACATCTTGTGGTGATATTTCACTCTCGTTTATTGTTGATCATATGACTAAAGCTCCACATTTCCTTCCTATTAACTATGTTATGTCTTTGGATCAACTTTCTCGCATGTACCTATAAGATATTTTCATGTTACATGGAGTTCCTCTTTAAATTTTATCTGATTGTGATCTCAGGTTCACCTCTAAATTTTTAAAATTCCATCAAAATTCATTGGGAATAGAATAAAATTACAGTACTTCTTTTCATCCTCAATCTGATGGACAGACCAAGAGAACAATTCAAACATTTGAGGATATGCTTCATGCATGTTCAATGGACTACCAGGGATGCTAAGATTACTATCTTTCTTTATTTGGGTTTTCTTATAATAATAGTTTTCATTCTAGTATACAAGTGGAATATTTTGAATTACTGTATGGAAAGTGGTGTCACACTCTAGGATGTTGGAATAAAGATTTTAAAATAATGTTTATGGGACCAAATTAGTAGAATAAGTGGTAGAAAAATTTTAGATAATTCAGAGACACATGAGGATATCTCCAAGAATGCGGAAAATATATGTAGATAATAAGAGGAAGGAAATTTAATTTGGGGTTGGTGATCATGTATTCCTTAAAATATCTCCTCAGAAAAGGGTTATGTGTTTTGATAAAAAAGGAAAGTTATGTCCACAATTCATTAAATTTTATGAAATCATAGAGAATGATGGACCAGTATACTACAAGGTAGCTTTTCCTCAGATTTTATCTTTGTTACACAATTATTTTAATGTTTTGATGTTGATAATGTATGTTCTAGGTTCATCTCATGTTTTGGTCCAATAAGCAGTTCACCAACAAGAGAACCATTTTAATGAAGAGAGACCTATTCAGATTCTAGATCATAGAGTGAATGTATTGAGGAATAAGTTAATCCACTAAGTAATTTTTTTATGGTTAAAACACATGGTTGGAGAAGAAACATTGGAATATAAAAATTTTATGAGGGAAACGCACCGTCACTTGTGTAATAAGATAATACAAATTTCAAGGATGAACATTCCAGAAGATTGGGAGAACATAACACCGCATGATTTTACTAAGAAATTTAATGTAATGTCGGAAACACCATGTCACAATATAATGACACAATTTTTAAGGATATAATTATAAAATAGATCTTATGAACAATTTTACCACGTCAGTGTTTCGAATTTTTAAAAACGAATATACATGGTTGTGATCAGTGACATATATTGAGTCAGATTAGAAAAACATAATTTTTTTGAATGGTAACATTCCCTAAAGAATAAAAATGGTCCCTTATTTATAGTAATATGACCTTTATGAGTATTAAATAATCTTTATTAATTGTAACCTCACTAAATTTATGTATTATAAAAAGGAATCTTATAAGTGACAATATGGTCATTATTTAAGTGTTGGTATTTTTATATGTCATAAATATTTAAATACAATTTTATGATTAATTAAATAATTTAAATGAAACATTACTGTCATAAAATTGAATCGTAAATGTTTATTTTATGGTCTAATTGTTACAAGATAATTTTATCAGACCTTGAATAAGTTTTTAAGGTGTCATAGAATGACATATATTTTTAAAATTATTATTTTTTGAATAAATTATTATTTATTTTAAAATTAAATAAAACATATTGAAAAAATTATTTTGAAAAAATGGAGTTGATTTTTTAATTATACACATTGAAAAATGTTTATGATGATTATTTGGGATTTTTCTGAAATACATGAATTTTATGAATAGTGAAATACGGTAATTTACCTTATATATACATTATGTGATAAATAAACTATTCTTGAAATCATGAATAATAAAAGTACCCTTGGTTTTAACTAAAAATCCCTATTTAATTTTTTCATTATAAACATGACTATTCATAGTCTTGAGAAATCATATTAAACTAAAGATTAAAATAAAGGAAACCCCATCCTCTCTGCCACTATAAATACCACCCCCCCATCTTACTCACAAACCTCTAAAACATTGTAAATTGTATAAATTATGCCCAATATTGTTCCCCAAGTATCATCCCCACTTCCAAGACCTTCTGTTCTCACCAAAATACCAAAACCAAAGGCCTTAAAGAGTATCTTAAGGAGAAGGGGTCAATTGGTAAAAATCCTCTTTCATTTCCCTGTATTTTTTCCAATTCATTTTCTTTTATTATAATATATTAACCTCTACATATCCAAGGGACATGAAATCAATATTATCTAATATATAATATATTTTTTTCATGTTTATAGAATAATTCTTCAACATACTTCTTATCCTCTACCCTTATTCAAAAAATAAATCGCATCTTCTGTGATGTGTTGATTTACCGACATCGTGGATGATGTGTCTTCAATTTCCTTTAATTGCTTAAAAATAGTTGTCAAACAATTTACATTGTATGATATTACCGCTATTATGTTCTTTAATGAATTTATATTCATGATATTAAAGGTTCATGATGAAAAAATATTGTGATTATCGAAGAACCACAAAAATGATCTAAACATCATTAATATTTTTTCTAATGATTCTTCATAATATATGAAAAAACATTATTTATTGTATCATTTAATATAATGGAAACATATTAATAACAACTCATTCTACTTATCTATATTCTCTTCCATTTAAAGAGAATATTTGTAACAAACGGATCATGGAAACCATGTAAAGAACACACCTGAAATAATGTAAATAACAATATATTATTAATAAATGTGTGGAATATTGGTATAAAATGACCATATAATGTTGCATAAAAATTATTAAGATTATTTTAAGTATTAATAACACTCTTTTTACAATTATAATGTAGTTTTAACCAAGTTTTAAGTATGAAAAACTTGAGGTGAAATAATTCTTAACCCAATTTCCATTCATTGGGTTAACATTCTTCATTATTCATTATGTGGTATTAAGATTATATTTTTGATAAATTTTTGTTTATATTATGTTGTATTATGTTTATTTAAATTTTATACACATATAAATTCCATTGTAATTTATTATTACTCCAATAATATTTTTAAGGGTCTTTCGTTTATAAATCATTTTAATAGTCTCGTTAATGAAATTCAAAAAGATTGTTTTTATATATATGGAATGAATGTTTTCTCCTAATTTCATGATTATTTATTACTATGATTATTCAAATATATTTTTTATAAAGTTATTTTTAATGAATACTATTTCATTATGATGTTCTCTGTTTTTAGTTTATAAGTGATTTGATTTTATGGAAAAAAGGTATTTTGAAAATCTAAATGTGTTTTACTCAAGGGTTTAAATGATTTATCAAGTTTTTTTATTCATTATATGATCCTTGGACATAGTTATTTTGGGTTTATCCCATTATAGCTAATATATGATAGTTGGATCTCCATTATAGCTCAATATATGTTAGGTTGAGTCTATTATATCTTAAGATATGATGGGTGAGCCCCATTATAGCTCTCCAACACATTGGGTACTCTGGATATGGAAGTTGACCAAATGGTTTTTATATATTTAAGGGTGATTATAAGAGTTATATAGTAAATATGTCCCAAGGAAAAATCATGATGTTTCTATGAATGATAAAGGATTTTTATGAAATGGGTTTTACTAGTTTTTATGTTATCACTTAACAAATGATTTCTTTCACTATATCCCTTACTGAGATTTTTGTGTTCATACCATGTTTGTAAATGTTTTTCATAGGTTATAAGGATGTGTGTGAAAAATAAGGAAGACAATATCAATGTTATGAATATTTTTAAGAGAATTTTTTTTATTTGTAATTTTATATATTTTGAAAAAAATGGATAATATTTTAGTAGTATCCAAATGTGTGGTTATGCGATGTTATGTGTGTTTTATGTCCTAATTATCTAGAACTATAAACCTGAAAATATCCTTAATGTTTCAGAATGTATATTATTTTCTAAAACTCAAGATTATATAATGGATTAAGGCTGGTTCCTTATATTTAATTCACCTATGATATCGACCAATCATACACTATGATTTGATAAGGTCAAGGAATGAATTATTTATTTCATGAATTATGATATACCCAATTTAACCTATGATATATACATAATACATCATACTCATAAGAAGTTTGAAGGAATATCTCTTTCTTATCCATATAAAAAAGGTTTATCATTTACAAAACAAACATTAGTACTAAAATTACAGTCTAGATACTTTAATTTCCATTTTATTCTTATTTATTGTTACATTATAAAAATTGATTAGAAATGGAATACAAACCTAATAGTGAGATAAATATATGGTCTAGGGTACATCATATCATACATGATTTTTATAACTCATCACTTATAATGAAAAATTAACTTATATGATTGATACAACATAGTTAATATTCTCTAAATTTTTTAGTCTAAAATGGATCAAAAATGGAGAACTAATGGGTTAGGAGTTTCTCATTTTGAATCTCTTAATAACATTATAAATAAATTATTCTTGATATATTAAAATTATATTATTCTTTATGTTATGTTTAGTTGTCATGATAGTGAAATTTAGAACTTATCTTATGTTCATTATATCATTTGTGGAATTTTCTGAATGAACTACCATGAAAACAATGAAATAAAAAGAGGAACATCATAATTTTATATGTAAAACATAAATAATAAAATATCATGAGTATAGATAGCATGGAAAATTATCATTGAGATGGAGTTTTTATAGAAAGACTTGTAGGGATATAAAGAGACGTATATTTATAAGAGTATTTCCATACACTAGTGGAAATATTTTACAATCCTTAATAGAAATTGTATTCTTGAAAATAAATATATAACAAAGGGTTGTTTACAATATATGTGGTAGTATGTTTGAACCATTAAAAATGGATATAAATTTCAACACCAACATATCCATTTTAATCTAAATCATCATCAACATGTATCAAACCTCTAATCTACCAAATCAAAATCTCCAAAACATCTATTGAATACCAATTAGAAAAAAATAAATATGAGAGACCAACCTTGTCTGAGAAGTTATGTAACTTGAGAATAAGAAGACGGTTTGTTAAAAAAATTAGGATTGTCATGTTTACTAATATTTCGAACAAAAATATCACCATGATAATTAAAATCTCCCAATAAGGATTTCTCACATCAATGTTCTTCGCCTTCTCAAGAAACTTCTAATACTTTATGATAAATATAACACTTTGACTATCACAATAATGTGAATATATTTATATATATACTAAATTAAAAAGTCATTCCCCATAAACATATACATTCATCAATAGGCTCTATAATAGCTATATACATAGTATCAATGGAAAATAAAGGAATAGTTTTATGTAATGTTTTTTTCTCAACTATCAGCCCTCCCACCAATGGTAAATATTTAACCTATCAATGATCTTCACCGACCAAGATTTCCTAAAATATCAGAGTCAATGTAGTCAATAAAACCATCATTGGAACTCCAAAAATTAAGGAAAACAATAGTAGTCCCACGTTGATATCTAATTATCCACTAGTCTTCCATCCCATGTTCTTCACTAGGATTATCCATTTATCAATTAACCTCACTAACTGCATGGGTTAAATCTGGAATGGTGAAAACCATTAAATACACCAATGAATCCACTAAAATAGAATATTGAACATGCAGAATATGATCTACCGCAATATCTACGTTTGGGAATAATAAATATTAATGACTAAAATGAGTAGCTAATGGAGCACATGTAATTCTTAAAAATAATATTATCATGAACTTTTCCTATGTATCATTTTTGGATCAAATACAATAGGCACAAATTCCAATCCCTAAATATCTCTATGCCATGAATTTTCATTCCAGCTCGCAAGTATTTCCATTCAAGCTCAAAATTCAGCTTATCTTTAACCATTATAATATCTTTTTTATCCATATCTAAAATCATCATGTCCTCAATATAGATAAATATATAAACAAAAGATCCATCAAAAAAATTATATGATAAATATAGTGATCAAAACAACACATTTCAATACCATATGAGTTCATAATGTGGTGGAACCTTGAATACAACAATCTAGGTGATTAGATTAATCTATAAAGAGATATCTAAATTGAAAAAAAAAAAATTTATATTCCTAAAACTATAAAACCCTCTTGAAACGACATATAGATATACTACTCAAGCATTATACATAGAAAATTTATCTTTATATCTATCTACTAAAACTCAAGATTCTGTAAAACCACAATTCTAATCAAAACACAAATAGATATATGTTTTATAATTGAAGTTAATAAAAATATAATTTTATCATCAGGAACTTAAATTTAGACTTTAAAAACTAAACATGCTTTATATCATACTCCTTCAACGCCTGGAATTATTTAATTATTATTGAACACCAATTCTCATTGCACATCATTCTTCACCATAGGTATTTTCACCAACTCACATGTATAATTTTTAATTGTGGATTAATCCATTCTTGTATATCCTGAATCCATCTACATGAATCATTAAAACTAACTACTTCAAAATCATTCATAGGTTCTTAATTTGAGTCACTACCTTCAACCACATTTAGTGAATATGTAACCAAGTCTTCTTCTATATAACTCTATAGAGGATTTACACTTATTCAAAGATATTAATTTTAAATATAATATTATAATGGTGGATTTGGAGGATAAAATCACCCTATATAAGACAGTCTTCATGAGATGATGAATTCATAAAAAATATGATTGAATCTCAAAATTAGCATGATTAGGTTTTCTCAAATTATCAAAAGGTGTGGGAAATAAAAAATAACTCTCATCAAATATTACATTTTAAAATAATGTAACATTTTTGTGTTCCGAACACCATAGCTTATATTCTTTAATTGCTGATTTATTACCAGGAAAGATACATTTCAGGATTTTACTTATAATTTTCCACCATCTACATTTTCTTATGTAATAAAAATAAATATTTTCAAATTATAGTGTGATTCTGGGGAACCAGGCCATAGAACATCAGAATTACTTATTACAATAGAAATTAAGGGATAAAAATTAATCTATTTAAATAAAATTTTAGTAGAATCAGCATAAAATTAATTGGGTAAATGATATTTAGAGAAAATACATCATATTAATTCAATAAATGTATTTTTCATATGTTATACCACACTATTTTGTTGCGGACTACAGAGAATAGTCAAATTTCTCAAAATTATTCATTCATTGACAAGTGTATTAAATTCATTAGATTATAATTCAAGACTATTAATTGTGTCAAGATTATTCACATTTATCCCTGTTTCATTTTTAATCAGAATCATTCACTTCTTAAATGTTTTAAAGACTGAATATTTTTACTTCAAGATTAAAAAGTTCAATATCTTATAAAAATCATCGACAATTATTATCATATAGGTCACACTTCCTTTAGAATGCACTCCAGATACACCACAAATATTATAATTAATATATTCCATTTTACCCATCTAATTGTGAGTTCCAATTCTAGAGTTATTTCTTTTATACTTCTATAATATATATTGGTCAAAAAATTCCTAATTTCTGATTCCCTTTAAATTAATAAGATTTATCCAACTCAATTAAATAATTCATTTTTGTCTCATATAAAAAACAATATTATTCCATAATTCGGAAGTATCATTATCATAGAATCGAGTATATACATCAACATCACCTATGTCGGTCGAACCATGAAGAATATACATCTTCCAAAAAATTTCCCACTCATCATAACTTTTGAACCTTTATAATTATCCAAAAATTTACCTCCAACGTTGTTCTTATACCAATTTTTATTTAGTTTACTCCTATAAATTTAATTTATTTTCAGATCAGGTATATTCTTCACATATGTAAGAGTTATCAAAAAATAATAAATCATTTAATTTTTAAGGATCCACATCACAGGAATTCCTTCCAATATAAACATAACCATTTTTATAATTTTACATTTTTAAATCTACTTGAAATTATAAACATATGAATAGTACATAATTACTCAAGAATCAAATCATCACACATTTTATATTCACTATTAGAAACAACAATGAGTTACCAATCACTGCTAGTATCCATTGAAAAATTTACTTCAATATAATTTTATGCATTATTTCCTTTATAATTAACTAATATCTTATTTTTTTCTTAATCTTCATCTTGAAACATTCAGATTTAATATTCCCTTTATTCTTTCTATAATCATGGTTTTATAATTATTTAAAAAAATTAACATTCCCTTTTCAAAAGTAAAATATTTCCTTTCACTAGTTCTTCCTCTAACAAACATACCCATTTCCTAGGATATTGAACATGCCACAATCTATTTTATTTACTAATTTTAGAATAAAGCCTCAATAACCTCCTCAAAATTATGTGTACCAAAACTATATTGGATTGTATCTTTAAAGTCTGCATAAAAAGGAGGCTAGGTGGTGGAAAATATAAACATAAATCTTATTCTTCATATATCACATCCTTATTTTCAAAATAAATTAAAATTTATTCAAACATTTATAAATTATTTGAAATAGGTGTTATATGTACCCAACCATAAACATTAAATAATTTTTAATTAACAGAATAATTCACATTCAGGATCTTTTCAGGATTATATTTTATGATAATTAGTCCATAACTATTACATTACATCTCAAAAATTACAAGGTACACACTTCTATTGAGTTTCCATTTTTTCATAAAACAAAAACTCTTGAAAAAAAGCCATGTATAGTTCCATGTTTTAGACAGCATGACATTTCCTTGATCCTATCCTTGACCCTATTCCACTTTATTTCCTATGAAAAAAATTTAATAAAATTTGGATGAGCATAATAAGCTCAGTAAGGGATACACAAAGAAGGAAAACTGTTAGTTTTTCAAAAAAAACTCAAACCATGAATACTTTATCATGTGTAATACATTTCACCTTTATGAAGTAGTAAATATTCTTTACTAAATAAAATATTATCTCTTACCCTTTTGTAACCAAAATATTACCATAAAACCCATATAAATAGCACATAATACATATAAGTAACTTGGGGCATAAACATTCGTAAGTGGAATAACCATACAATATACTTCCTCACATATCACTATATGGAATATCCATACGGCTGACTTCCATAGCCAATGCATTGGAGTTTATAATGTAACCACCCGTCATTTTTTATCACGGAACCACCCATAATTTGGGTTATCACGTAACCACCCGTAAAATGTCTAAAAACCATTATAAAATCATAACACATAAAATATTGCATATATAAACATTTATTTTGAAATCATAAGAAATAATTTCAAGATATTGAAATAATTAATCCATTTCAAAAACCATTTTCATTACCAAAACACCCAAAAAAATAATAAGGTATTTCCTTTTCATTTTAGAAAACATTAAGTCTTATAGAGGAAGCCAAATAACTATTATAGCGGCATAGAGGTCATTGTCGCCGCAAATGTTAAAAACAATTTGTTGGACGTTGAGTAAAATGATTCATAGAAAAAAGATTCACATTGAATTAAAGTATAATTAAAAGGGTTTTATTATAAATCGTGTAAAATAAATGGTTTTATATTATCAAAATATTCCTCATTGAAATGAAAATTGGGACGAAGTCCCTTACATCGTGTCCGACTTGACCCATTCGTTATTTAATCTCTAGAATAATAAACTAAACATAATTTCTTATTGATTAAGAACATTTATCAAGTTTATTATTCCTTTTATATCACTTATTACCATGTTATAAATATTATGTAATCATTTATGTTAATAACGTTCGTTTTGTCAAATTTGGTACTTGAGTCAAAAATGGACATCTTATAATTACAAGTTATACACATGGTAAAAATTTCCTTATATCCAGAATGATATTCATTATTTAAATATCATTTATATCCTATATATCCAGTATATACGTGTATTTATAATAGTATATAACATTTGGAGGTATGAAATGAAATGCACCATTCATGGAGATGGTAAGTCGTATGTACGCATGAATGCTATTTCCATTTCTATTTCTTCTTTTTATGGAATTAAAACATAATTATACATAGGTATGTTATAATTATAGTATAATATCATATATAATATCATTAAATAGATCCTTTAAATGTCCCACATATGGAATTAATGAGTCATATCACATTGAGGGGGCGGTAGTCCGCACTTCCTCAAATGAAATTATCGTGTTTACCCATAATGGAAACCATAAAGGTATGATATAAAAGAAATTTACATAAGCATAAAGAAAACATAAACATAATATATTTCATGTATAAATATAGTGTAATCTTAATTTCCACCATGAGAGGCGGTATGAGATAATCGAACAATCGTCGTTTCGTGAGGCGTTAGTTTGTCATCCATAGAAACTGTATTTTCTTCACCCATTAGATGGAGGTGTTTGTATGTTTAGTTCAAATACTTCTCATAATAACATCCTAGTATATTGTGGATACTGTGTTTATTATAAAATAGAGTAATAAAAATAGTTTAGGGGTTAGAGAAGTAAAATAAAAGAAAAGAATTTATGAGAAATCGTTTCCTTTAATTTGGGTAACACCCTTTGAATTGAACCAAAATGATTCTTGAAGTTACTTATGCCTAAGGTAAGGATTCTACGATGAGGATAAGGATCCTGAGAGATTATTTGGTTAGGTTTTGGAATAGCCTAGGGGGTTTATATTTTTTAGGAATTGGTTAGAAGTGCGTACTTGTTATAAGGGGGGAGGGGCTCTTTAAGAAAGTGTGAAAATATTATTTTATTATATAATGATATTTGGTTTCTATAGGTCTGAAACTAATTAAAGGATAAGATAAAATGGAAAATGGTCGAAATAAAATGATCCAATATTGATTGTACATGTTTTGGATATTTTTTTTAATATTTAAAATCTTATTTATTGAAATCATTTATTAATGAGGTAAATACTACATCATTATTATGTCATAAATAATTTAATTTCCTTGATGTCTAAAAATTATAAAAAAATCATGATGTATGAAATATTTCTATCTTTAAAATGAATATTAATAGTTGAAATAATAATTTATATAACCCCATGTAAAAATAAATTTACTAAAAGATATTTGTTTTTGTCATTTTTTCCTTTACTTTTTGTTAATTAATCTGAAGTGTCATTATCTCTCCCAAGTGGCACAATGGGGACCCATAATCGACCCAAATATTCCCATGGTCATAAATGAATTAATAAATAAGGATAGGAAAAGTGTTACGGTAATTTTTTAATATAATAATATTATGTTTACCTTGAATTTCCTTATTTACCATTAACTGCTGAAAATAAAAGTCAAAAGTTACTATTCACCAAAAAAATATTTTCATATTATTGAACCAAATTTTACTTACTAATAACAACCATTTCTGTTGAATTTTAAAATTTTAATCCTCATAAGTGGTAAAGTTTCATTTAAATGAAAATTCCAGTTTTTAAGTACTACTTAGTGGTTTCACTATTTATCAAAAATTGATGTTTTTTCAAAAAACATCCAAAAATTCAGCTAATGATATATTTGATATTATGAATTAAAAATGATTTCACTTTTACCTAATTAAAAACATAGAATTTTAATTAATTAATTTAAAATTAATTCTCGTTTTAAAAACAAATAACATGTTTCTAAGAAACAATAACTATCAAAAGATCGACACTTGTTCATGTAAAATTTCAAAATGAAATTAATTACAATAACCAAAATTGGATTAATTGTTCAAAATATTATCTAATTACACATTAAATCCAATTAAAAAGATTATATAACCATATAAATAATTTAGATTAAAAGGAACTTTTGAATAAAAATACTGTATTTTTCAATATTCATAAAAGATGAATCTTTTCAGAAAAATACAATAAATTTACCCAAAGTAAATTTTGATGTCCCAAATATAAATAAGAATTTATTGTGTCAAATAGAACATATAAAAGTGACCAAAACTAGATTAAATGATGGTTCTCCATTAAAAGGTGGTAAATTGACCATTTAAAATAAATTATGCTTAAAATTAGATTCATTCAAATTTTAATCCTCTAACTATTATTTAACAAACATGTATAACCATATTGTAGTTAGTTTTGTTTATTCCTGCCAATATAATGGCTAGAAGTGAACTACCATTTAAACTAATAATATTATATTATTAGTGTGCAACATAAGATTTTAAAGAAACTCGTTGTTGTGCATCGGGTACGCCATCGAACATAGAAACCCATTTAAAGTACAATTAATAATTAATTGAAAAAATATTAACAAAAAAGATAGTTTATTATTTCATTATTTACTTAGGATTTTACATCCCCCCTTTGGAAATTGGTTCCTCACAATTTTATTCACTTACCAATTAAGTGGGGGTATTTATCCCTCATATCATTTTTATATTACCACGATGCCTCTTAAACTGTATGGTTTTTTCACCAAACCGTTACCCTGTGAATTACCTTATTCCATAACAATTTCTCTCAACGGTCAGGAATATGGACAACATGTTCCTCATAAGAGAGATTCGTTTCCAACGGAACTACCCTTGGACTCAAAACATGAGATGGATCTGGCATATACTTACTCAACATTGAAACAAGAAAAATCATTGTGTACCTGGGATAAACTTGGAGGTAAAGCCACTCTGTATGCAACTGATCCATCTTTATCTAGAATTTAATAGGGTCCAATGAACTTCAGATGCAACTTTCCCTTCCTACCAAAATGCATCACACTTTTCCATGGAGAAACATTGAGAAATACATTATCACCTACCTCAAAAAAGAGATCATTCCTCCAATTATCTGCATAACATTTATGTCTGCTCTTAGTTGTTCTCATGTTCTTCTGAATCAATGGAACTTTTTCTGCCAACTCTTCTAACAATTATTGTCCCATCAACTTCCTTTCACCTACTTCATCCCAAATTGCTAGAGTTTGACAACTCTTTCCATATAATGAATTTAATGGAGCCATCTGTATACTGGAATGAAAACTGTTGTTATAAGAAAACTCATCCAAGGAATGATGTTGGACCCAACTTCCAAGGTAATCCAGTGAACAAGCATGTAGCATATCATCCATGGACTGAATGGTTCATTCTGACTGCCCATCATATTGTGGATGAAAAGCTATAACAAAATTTAATTCAGTACCCAACGACTTCTAAAGGACTTTCCAAAAGTCAGAATAAACCTGGGATCACGATCAGATACAATGAAGAGGAGAACTCCATGCTACCTGAAAATCTCTTTATCATACATCTAAGAAAGTTGATCTAGAGACAATATATCTTGAATACGAAAGAAATGATCAGATTTATTCAACTGATCTACAATAACCCAAATTGCATTATTACCTCGAGATATCTTTGGTAATCCCACAACGAAGTCCATGGATATATTTTCCCATTTCCACTATCACACCGTTAAAGACTGATGCATCCCTAATGGTAACTGCTTCTATACTTTAACCTGCTCACAAGTCAAACACTTCATATAAAAATTAGCAATACCTCTTTTCATTCAATCCCACCAGTAATACTCTTGATGATCTCTGTACAAATTTGTACTTCCTGGATGAACTGAAAACGGGGAACTATGAGCTTCACATAATAACTCATTATTTAAATTTGAATCACAAGGAACACGTAATCTCTTCCCAAACCTCAAAACACAATCATTATAAGCATTAAAATCAAGAAACCTACCCTTCTGAACCAACTCTACCTTTTCAGTAACTCACTATCTTCATTATGTGCTTGCTTTATTCTGTTTGATATAGATGATCTCACTCAAACCTGAAACAAAACATAAGAACTTCCTACACCAACAACTTCTATGCCAAAGTTTATCAAATCAAAATCAAAAGGATCTCATTCCAAAACGTATCATGGTTAATGAATCCTTATTTTTTGACTCAAAGCAACAACTACTTTAATTGCCTTTCCTGGGTGGTAATGAATTGTGAAATCGTAATCCTTGATTAATTTCAACCATCTCGCAGGTCTCTTGTTCAATTATTTTTGAGTGAATATATACTTCAAACCTTTGTGGTTAGTATATATTTCACATTTTATTCCATACAAATGATGCCTCCATATTTTTAAAGCAAAAATAATAGCAGCTAATTGCAAATAAGGTGTAGGTTAATTTAAATCAGGAGGTTTCAACTGACGTGAAGTGTAAGCAAGTAGCTGAATATTATGTATTAGGACACATCCAAGTCCTTTCAACGAAGCATCATTGTAAATAACAAACTCACCATTTCTGGAAGGCAGTGCTAAAAATGGATCATTCACCAATCTTCTTTTCAATTCCTAAAAACAATCATCACATTATTTTTTCCAAATAAACCTAACACCTTTTCATGTTAACTTAGTCATTGGACTACATAACCAGGAAAACTTCTCAAAAACCCTCTGGTAATAACCTCCCAAACCATGAAAACTACAAATCTCAGTTATATTTGTGGGTCCTGGCCATTCTTCAATAACTTGTGTTTTAGTCGGATCAATAGTTATTCCATTTTTTGAAAAAATGTTACCATGGAATGAAATTTTCTATAACCAAAACTCACACTTGCTGAATTTCCCAAACAGTTTCTTTTCTTTTAAGGTTCGAAAGACAACCCTTAAACGACTTTCATGTTCCTATTTACATTTGGAATAATACAAAATATCATCAATGAACACAACCAAAAACTTATCCAAGAACTCACAGAAAATTATATGCATAAGATCCATGAATATACCAGGTGAATTAGTTAATCCAAAAGTCATAACTACAAATTCATAATGAACATATCTAGTACGAAATGTAGTCTTCAGAATGTATTCTTCTTTTACCTTCAACTGAGGGTACCCCAACCTCAAATCAATCTTTGAAAATAATGATCTCCCTAGAGATGATCAAACAAATCATCGATATGAGGAAAAGGATACTTGTTCTTAATAGTGATGTTATTTAATTCACTATAATCAATGCAATGTCTCATTGAACCATATTTCTTTTTAACAAATAAGACAGAAGCACCCCATGGTGATGTTCTAGGTTGAATGAAACCTTTATCTAATAACTCCTTCAATTTCATCTTTAAATCAAAAATTTCAATTTGATCCATTCGATAAGGGGGTTTTGAAATAGTCTTATCATCAGGAACTAAGTCAATAGTAAATTAAACTTCCCGATTATGAATAATACCAGGAAACTTATCCAGGAAATCCATAAGGATACTCAATTACCACTGGCACCCCATTTATCTAAATAATTCCATTGTTTTCAAAAATATGTTCAAGGTGACAGTCATTTCCATCTTTGACAAGTTTCTCAGCTTCCTAATATGTTATCAAAATCAAGGGTTCATTCTTGTACACAAACTGGAAATCATACTGAAAAGAATCCTCTTTAGCTCTGCAGTCAATCTTATCATGATAAAGAGAAAGCCTATTCATCCCCAAAATAAAATCAAACTCTACTAGAGGCAAAAAAATAAGGTTTGCAGGTAGATTCTTCTCACACACAAGGACAGGATGGTTCTTGTAATTTTTTTTGCCTCAACATTTCCCCCTGCTGTTTTTACATTAAGTTTAGGATTCATATATTGAGACGGAATTCCAAATTTTTAGAAAACATCGTAGAAATGAAAGAGTGTGTAGACCCTAAATCAAACAACAAGTTGGAATAATCTAAACAAACAAATAGTGTACTTGATACTACTTCATTTGATGGACCAACATCTGCTGATGTAGTTGTGAAGGACCTCACCACCCCATTCTGTTAGTAGTCGGGTTGCTTTTCCTCAGTGGATTTATTTGCTGGACACTCATTTTCAAAATTACCCATTTTATTGCACTTAAAACATCTTACCGCTGAATTTTCATTACCTTCATGATCATCTTCCATATAGTTTTGAGCAATATGACCAGACTTACCACACCAAAATCACTTCCCAAACATTGATAAACATTCTCTAGGATTATTTTTACCACACTTCTCACAAGATTGATATTTTTTTACCTCGAGGTTTCTTTGATGGATTATTTCCCTTTTCCTACCAACTAGACATCTTATTCTATTGTTTTTCAAAAAACACATGTTCGTCGGCAAACTCCATTTCCACCTTCTCCGCACATCGAATATGTTTTTCATAACTTTTAAACTCATGATTGGTTAATGCTTTTGATATCACACCTTCAGTCCTGAGTAATAACAATTTATCTTACTATTAAGATCTCAGATTCAATTTGGAGCATACCTTTCCAGTCAAGTGAATATTTCTTCATAAGCAGCCAATAATTCATCTTCCTACTTCAATTACAATAATTATTTTTCCATTATAAGTCTAACCACTTTAGGAAAATATTTCTCAAGGAATGTACCTTTGAATTCATCCTAATCAAGAGCTTCAATCTCCTCACTATCCCTGATATTTTTCACCATCAACCACCACTGATCATCTTCACCTTCAAAATGGTAAATAGCGAGACTAACCATTTGATGTTCTCAATAACACATCACATCAAAAAATTTCTTCAGTGCTTTAATCCTCCCTTCTGCGAGCACAAGGTCAGATGATCCCTTGAATTATGAGGGATGTTGCCTCAAGAAATTCTCCATAACTGACATGTTCCTATGTTGTTGATCTGGTTGATCTCATGTATGGATAAAAACACCATTTATATCCTGATCCAATTGTGCTATCACTACAACAAACTATTCAGTTCTGATTATGACCATCGTAGGTTGCTGATTTGTAAGGTTGTCTTCTTCCTGTTGTCATCTCAACATAGCTGCCGTGTTTCCTATGTGTAAAGCCATTCTAAACACAGAAATATCCTCAGTGAAGCAACATGGTATTATTTAAATTCTATATCATTTCAATATTACCATAAATTATTTTATGGATATTAATTTAAAAAAAGCATCACTCCTAAAGTTGTTTAAATTGAACTATGATAGTCACTATTAGGAATGGCCTTAAACATTACATAATATTGAATTAAATGAATAATTCACATTAAGGATCTTTTAAATCTAGAGTTTTATAGAATTAGGCCATAACTATTACATTACATCTCAAAAATTACAAGGTAGACTCTTCTATTCAGTTTCCATTTTTTCATAAAATAATAACTCTTGAAAAAAAAATTAATGTCTAGTTCTATGTTTTAGATATCATGTCATTTTATTGATCCCATCCTTGACCCTATAAAACAATATGTCATGTGAAAAACATTTCAAAAACTGAGGATGAGCATAAAAAGCTCATTAAGGGGTACAAAAAGAAGGAAAACTGTTAGTTTTTTAAAACAACATTTAACCATGAATACTTTATCATAAGTAATAAATTTCACCTTTATGAAGTAGTAAATATTCTTTACTAAATAAAAGATCATTTTTTACCCTTTTGTAACTCAACTATTATCATAAAACTCATATAAAGAACACATAACATATAAAGTTAGGTTGGGACATAAACATTCTTAGGTGGAATAACCATACGGTCGACTTCCTCACATATAACTGAAATGGAATAGCCTTACAGACGACTTCCATACCCAATGCATTAGAGGTTATAACATAACCACTCATATTGGTTTATTAAGTCGCCACTTTTAATTTTATTTATCATGTAATCACCATTGAAATGTCCTAATACCATTATAAAATCATAACGCATAAAATATTGCAAATATATTCATTTCACTAATAACATTTAATTTTCTATCACAAGAAATAATTTCAAGATATTTAAATAATCAATCAATTTCAAAAACCATTTTCAATACCAAAACACCCAAAAATAGAGTAAGGTATTTTCTTTTCATTTTAGAAAACATTAAGTCTTAAAGAAGAATCCAAATAATGATTACAGCGGCGGAGAGGTTATTGTCGCCACAAATGTTAAAAACATTCCATTTTACATTTTGTAAAACACTTCATAGAAATAAGTTCCCTTTTGAATGAAATTAAAATTAAATGGGTTTTATTATACACCATGTAAAATAAAAATGTATATACTATCGAAATATGCCTCATTTATAGGATAATGAGACAATGTCCCTTACCTCGTGTCTGACATGACCCGTTCATTCTTTAACCTCCTGAATAATAAACTAAAGTTAATTTATACTAGATTAAGAACATTTTACAAGGTTAATATTCTATTTTATATCACTTATTACCATGTTATAAACATTATTTAATCATTTATGTTAATAATGTTAGTTTTTTCGATATTTGGTATTTGAGTAAAAAATGGACATCTTATAATTTCAAGTTGATCACATGTTCAGAAGTTCATTATATCCAAAATGATATTCATGATTTAGATATCATATATATAATATATATCCATTATAAACATGTATTTATAATAGTACATAACATTTGGAGGTTATAAATGAAATGCACCGTTCATGGAGACGGTATGTCGTACGTACGCATGAATGCCACTTCCATTTCTATTTCTTATTTTAAGGGAATTAAAAAATAATGATACATAGTTATATTATAATTCTAGTATAATATCATATATAATATCATTAACTTCATCCTTTATATGTCCCACATATGGAATTAATGAGTCATATCACATTGAGGGGGTGGTAGTTCGCACTTCCTCAAATGAAATTATCGTGTTTACGCATAATGGAAACCGTAAATGTATGATACAAAAGAAATATACAGAATCATAATGATAACATAGAAATAATATATATCATATATAAATATAGTTTCATCTTAATTTCCATGATGAGATGTGGTATGAGATAATCGAACAATCATCATTTCGTGAGGCGTTTGTTTTCCATCCACAGAAACAGTATGTTTTTCACCCATAAGATGGTGGTGTGTGTAAGTGTAGTTCAAATCCGTCTCATAAAAACATCCTTGTTTATTTAGTATACTGGTGTATTTATAAAATAAAGGAATAAAAACAGTTTGGAGTTTGGAGAAGTAAAATAAATAAAAAGAAGTTAAAAGGAATTGCTACCTTTAATTTGGGTAACTCCCTTTGGTTTGAGCCAAAAGGACTTCTTGAAGTGCCATATGCATAAGTTAAGTATTCTAGGAGGAGTATAGAGAACATGAGATCATATTTTTCAGGTGTTGGATGAGCCTAGGGTCTTGGGAAGCGTGAGTAATTGGTCAGAAGTGAGGGCATTTTATAATGGGGAGGAGGGGCTCTTTAGAAAAGTGTGAAAATATTATTTTATTATAAAATTGTATTTGGTTTCTAAAGGTCCAAAAATAATTAAAGTATAATATAAGATTACTTGTGATCGAAAAAAAATCATCCAATAAAAATTGGATAGGTTTTGGATATTGTATTAATATTTATAATCTTATTTATTTAAATCCTTTATTAATGAGGTAAATACTGCATCATTATTGTGTCATAAATCAATTAATTTATTTGATGTGTAAAAATAGTAAAACAAAAAACATGTGTATGAAATAATTATATCATTCCAATTAATTTTTATAGTAATAAATATAATTTATATAACCCCTTGTAAAAATTAATTTAATAAAAGATATTTGTGTTTGTCATTTTTGCCTTTACTTTAAGTTAATTAATCTAATGTGTCATTATCACTCCCAAGTCACTCAATGGGGTCCCAAAATCAACCAAATGATTCCCATTTTCGTGAATGACTCAATAAATAAGGATAGACAAGTTTTAAAGTAATTTTTTATTATTATGGTATTATTTTTACCTTGAGTTACCCAATATACCTTTAACTGCGGTAAATAAAAGTCCAATGTTACTATTCAAAAAAATTATTTTCATCTTATTTAACCACATTTTACTTACTAATAACAACCATGTATGTAATAGTTTTGAAATTTAATCCACATATGTGGTAAAATTTCATTTAAATGAAAATGTCAGTTTTTAACTACTACTTAGTGGTTTAACTATTCATCAAACATTGAAGTTTTTTCAGAAAACTACTAAAAAATTATAATAAGTTATATTTGATATTATGAATTCAAAAATTATTTATATTTTATAAAATTAAAAACATATGATTAGCATTAATTAATTTAAAATTAATTCCTGTTGTCAAAAAAATAACGTGTTTTTAAGAAACAATAACTATCAAAATATTGACACTTGTTTATGTCTAATTTCAAAGTGAAATTATTTCCAATGACCAATATTGGATGAATTGGTAAAAATATAATCTAATTACACTTTAAAGAAAATTAAAAAGATAATATAACCATATAAATAAATTATATTAAAAGAAACATATGAATAAAAATACAATATTTTTCACTATTCATTAAAAAATTATCTTTATCGTAAATATACCAAACAATTTACCCAAAGTAAATATTGATGTCCTGAATCTAAATAAGAATTTTATTTTGTCAAATAGAATTTATAAAAGTGACCAAAACTATATTTAAAGTGGGATCGTCATTAAAATGTAGTTAATCGACCTTTTAATATAAATTATTCTTAAAATTAAATTCATTCGCATTTTAAGCCTCTAACTTTCTATTTAACACACATGTATAATCATATTTTATTCAGTTTTATTCATTCCCACCAATACAACATCTAGGAGTTTACTACCATTTAAAATAATATTATTATATTATTAGAGTGCAACATAAGATTTCCAAGAAACTCGTTGTCGCAAATCAGGTACTCCATCAAACATAGCAACCCCTTTAAAGTAAAATAAATATTTAATTCACAAAATATTAATTAAAAAGAGAATGTATTATTTCTTTATTTACTCGGGATGTTACAGGTGTACCTTCCTACTTGTGGTGATAGTATAATATTTTATTTGGATATAACATACTATTTAGACTCTTGTTATTAGTTATATAGTTCTTCTACAATTGTAGTTGTTACACAATATTTGTATTGTATCTCAAAACAGTATATAAAATTTGATTTTAAAGGTATTTTTAAATTTATGATTGATTCATAAAATCCTTGATTTTTTTGAATTTTCGGTAAATGATTTATGCATCCTATCGAATCCAAATAATTTATCACCTAGATCTACCTTTGTTATAAAATCTGGCCTCTTATTCTACAATATATTAAATATAGTGTTTCAATCCAATATTATAATGTCAAAAAAGTCTTTTCCAATCATAAGAAAGAGAAATTAGACCATCAAAGTGTATTGGATCATTAAAATTTCTCCATATCATAAATAAATGATCAGATCTTGGTGAATCATGTTTTTTATGATAATTGTTTTCATATAAGTTTTTGGATTAATATTCCTAAAAAATGAGATAAAATTTAGATAGAACACTAGAATTTTACATGAAAACCACAAATCAGGAATAACGATAGGTAGAGGGAGAACCAAAAATTCTCTACGAGATACAATTTTCAGATAATAAATTGTCGGAATAAAAATTCGTATATACATAATATTATTTACACACCATAATTGATATATTTTACCATAATTAATATAGATTTAATTCTCAACATAAATGGTCATAATAAATGGGGGTTGACCTCTATTATGGTAAAAAGTGTCAACCATTGAAAATTTACTTGGGTCATAACACTAACAATATCAAAATACTCATTAACCACATTACTGAAAATATTAATATTGGTTATATATAAGATTATAATCTATATGTATTCCACCTAAAATGACACAATAATAAAATATTCCCTATACAATATTTTTATACAATCACACATATCATTGATCACTTTCTAGAACACATTTTTTCCTTGAATGTGTTGACCTTATTCTACCATTTCCTTAGTTATATTAAAGAATGTATAATATTTTTAATATTTTTCAAATACATTTCTTTAATTAATTTGAACTTGGAGACATTTAGGTTATTCTATTTATATCTTTTTTTCAGTGTCACCATCTAGAAAATATTTTTTTTATATCAATTCGTTGTACCTATAGGATAATGTTTGTCAATATGACCAAGAAAACTAAAATAAAGTGAATTTTTATAAAATATGAAATAAATTCATAAAATTAAATACAATTATTTTGTCCTAATACATTCAAAAATAATTTAAAAATTCACCTTTTATTTTTTATTCATAAATTTCATTGAATAATTACATTCTATATGTTAACTCTATCAAGAGGAATGTGGGGTTTTTAAAGAAGTATTTTAATTTCTTATACATAGATTTTAATTACTCTATATTACGATTATTCTGATGAAATCATTATTTTTATTTTATTTTAAATTTTTAATGAACATTATATACTCTTTTAGTGAGTATCTATGAAATTGTTTTCATTTTATGTTTGATATGATTAATTTTTAATTTCGAGAGATCTATTATAGAATATTAAATAACTTATATATATATTATTTGATGGATAAATTTTACATGGTGGTGGCATAAAGTTAGTTCAAGAATATTTTTCACATTATTTGGAATTGATTTCATGGATATTGGTTTTATGTTTTCTAGACTCCTTTCCATCCATTGATAGGGAAGTAGTTACTTGAATAAATCCCCAATTTTAAATCATATCCTAAAATATAAACAACACATTAATAAAAATTACTTCATCGTAGATAATTTATGCATCCTTTATTTAACTAATATCGTCTTGGTCCCATATATCCATCATTAATTACTTTCCCACTTAGATAATGTGATTATTCTTAGCAAAACAATTTCACATGATGTCATATATTAATATAGATTTTGATTATTTCACCCTTTATTGAGGTTAGACATATATTTCTTTCATTTTCATCTTCCCTTATATTTTCATTACCTGTGTATTTATGTTATAAGATTATTTTGGTTCAAGATTGTTTTCCTCAACCTTACTAAAGTATTGTTCATTAAATATTTTTTTATCTTCACCATGTATAATATGATATTTTTATCATGGGAGGTATTACTGAATAATATAGTTTATGTGTATTTTCTCTTGGGTAAGGAACTCAACTTCAATAGTGAATCAAACTCATCATCAACAATCATTTCAAAAAACAAATCGGATTAGAATTTTCTTGTATCATACATACGTGTTCCATTGAATTATATATATCCTTTTATTATATATTGAATAGTCACTAAATCATATGGGACATCTTCCATGTGGAATTCCTTGAATATATATTTTCCACTTTTTTCCTTGAATCCTGAGTGTAATTTTTTGTGAAAAAAAATGATAACAAAATTTGTTGATGTAATTTTTTATTTCTATAGCAAAAATTATTTTCCGAATCACTGACATTATAAAAATGGTGTGGTGTTCATAGATTGAGTCCTATCATAAAATTGGATAAATTTTATAGATTTCTCATATGATATTGAAATGGCCTTATTTGAATTTATTAAAACTGATTTATTATATATATATTAATTATTTATTTATTACATAAAAATGACTTAATAAAATTCATGGAGATAATGAGGAGATATTTCATCATGAAATTAGTTATATAGAAATAAAACTTGAAACAAATATAAGAATCTATTCTTTAAAAACTCCAAAACATAGCTTTATAATTCCATTACTCAAATAAGGTTGCATGGGATAACCTGGGAAGTACTTAAGAAAGGGGTGACCAATAAATCCTAGTGTGGGATTAATAAATGCATAGAAATATGTAATGTAGTATGTGTGTGTAAATCGATATAACATGATGACATATAATGCATACATTCATCATCATGATCATTGCAACCATGTATAAGATGATAACATCAAGGAAATATTGCAATATTACTACAACTGAAAACATTAAGTCATAAAATTATGTCAATGTTAACTACCTATAAATATAAACATATTGTATTTAGGATAATCTGTCTTTAGTCATATATGGTATCACATGAGATAAAAATATTACCCAATGCATTGGATGACTATACAATTCCAGGACCACCCATCACATTCATATCATGTTCTTAAAAAAGTGTGTTGAATACATCATAAAACATAAAAAATTATTTCATAGTATATAATCTTATTATTAATGAGTTCCCATTAAATTAATAATTTTCCAAAATAATTTAAATTATATGTAAATTTAGTTTAATACCCTTGAGTGGAAATGGGGGCAGATATTCACCACAAAATGGTTTGGCATGGAAAAATCATAAAATAATTTCAGTAGCATAACTGGGGAACATAAAGATTCATGGATGTATCTATTGAGATTGAAATAGGATCTCTCATTTCAAGAAAATTATAAGAACAAAAATATGGGTGTATTAAAAAATATACCAAAATAAAATATTCTAATTCAAAAGGCATAACACAAAGAAATTGCAAGAATAACGAGGTGGAGGGGATCCCTGTTATTGAGAGGGAACTTATAAAACATTGATAGGAGCTTCATATGATCTTGGAGAAACCACATAAGGGATAAATAAAGGTAAATTCATAGTAAAATAATTCTCAAGGTATTCTGACTTAAGAGTAGTGGGAGTATGGGTGAGTATTTTTATGAAAAGTGTGGGGAATTCATTATTAATTTGAAAATATTGGTTGGACTACATATTATGACACAACAAAAACAAAAATCCATTCCATTGTTTTTTCCAATGCTTTGATCCAAAGGGGAGTGTTTTTTATAATTTAATAAAAAAAGAATCAAATTAATTAATATAATATACATCATGGTGCATATGTGAGTCATGTTTATAATGAAATAATTTTTATGGAATAAAATGTTATATTGGTTTTGGATGACTCAATAAATGATTATAAAATTATTTAAATAACATAAATAATAAATTATTTTAAATGGAAAACATGATATTGGACATTTATAATCCATATAGTGTTTCTTACATCACTTTTGGCCTATTATGATGATGTAGTGCATAATGTATATTTATATCGTATTTAATTTTTACCCAAAAAACAATTGTCCCATAAAATTACAAAAAACTCACCACTGGATAATTTCTACATTTTGATTTTAAAAATTATTTTTTAAAATTATTCCAAGTATATGAAAATTTAAAATTTAAAATCAAAAACCCAATTTATGAAGAAAAAAAATTCCCATTTTTTAAAGATAATAGTATTCTACAACTTATAAATATGAAATTGGGATTCTTTAAATTAAATTATATTTGACACATAGAGAAATATTTTTTAATAATATTTTTACATTAAAATATGGTTCATTTAATTATTTATGAATTTATTAAAAATTGTGTTCTAATTAAAACCATATATATTCTAAAAATACAAGTTTGGTTTCCTCACATCAAAAAATAATTTTTGTGAACTACAATAATATTTTAATAACGAAAAGGGTTTAAAAATATTATTTTATTTAAAATAATATATCACAAACATATAATTGGGGTATAGTTATATAAATCTTTATTGAACTCGCATACAACCTAAGGGTAAGGAGTCAAAATAGTGACACATTCATATGGAGGATAGGTAAACATAGTATCATTATTATTCTCGATAAGAATAAACCTCTCCAATAAATTATTTTCCCCGATAATGGATTGTTGGATCTCAACTAAGTATTTGTTAAGGGAAATCCCAATGATTTCATCTCCCACATAATTTCTAACAAATGGGATTCATATGGTGTGATCCAACAAGTTGAGGTCATTGCTTCATTCATCTATTTTAATTGGATTTTATCATAACCCTTAGTATATAAATATCATAATGATGACTATAGAATTGGTAGATTATTGAACATTATGATTCTTAATCATCTTTAGATAAAATAAGTTGTAAGGATCCAAATAAAAAAGTACTATATTTTTTTCTATAACTACATTACTTAATATCACATTCCTTCATTCAAGAGGATAATTTCATTAATAATGATTGGATTGTTACATTTTTCTCCGCCTAATAAATTTCACCCTTGAAATTTTATTTCATCCACTAAAAAAATAATAGTACTTTTATTTCATCACCTCTTCTGGTTCGCATGATTTATCCTCAGACTTATCATTTAGGCATAATACATTAACCATGTGAGTTTTCTTGTTTTTTTGAACATTGTCTCTGTGATCTAAGATCTTATTCAGTAACATGTCGTATGAAATATCATTCTTCATGGGTACCACCTATGGATTTAGTACATGTGAGGGTCTCGATATGAATTTTCTCAAGTGGGATTTATAGAATAGATGATGTACTTGATATATGTTTGGTGTATGTTCTAGTGGATAATCTGTATCTTTGGTGGGATTAGGGATCTCAATGGGGATAATATAACATGTGATAATCATACCCTTCATCCCAAAGATCATGAAATTCATCCACAAAGATATATTAAGTAATCATTTATCTCCATCCTCAAACACTACATCACGTCAAGAATTGTCTACATAGATTTTCTCATATAATTAAAAATATTTATTATGAAGTTGAATGGTTTAAACCCTCTATATAAATTGATTAACCATATCAGGTCCCATCAGCTTCCCCTCCCCAACATCATACCAACATGACAAAGTCAAACACCTATTCTTATATAGATCCTCATAACAAGACATTTGAAAGATTGATTACAAACCATTTTAATATAAGAACTCCATATTGGGAAGTTGTAGATTCTAGAAACCTTTGAAATCCATTACTCCTAATCTCAACATATCCTATAGAGTTTTAATTGTTCTTTCATACTATACATCCTTCTAAGGGGATAAGTAGGACTGAACTCATATTTTTATCAAACTCTTGCTAAAATATTCTTTATAACCTCATGTTAATCATTATATTCTGATAAAATACATTAGAGAGAGGTACTCCATGGAGTCCTGCCATTTCCCTTGTGTATATATTTAAGATTTTTCTAAGAGATAAATCATCCTTTATAACCATTAAATTTGGTATCTATATATGGTGTTTGACTACCACTCATATTGTGATATTCACTTTAAATATCTTGAGGAGTAATATGAAAAAATTGATGGTTATGTTTTCCTATTTCTGTTCCTTTATAGGTAATGTTTGCATCATACCCTTATACCTCTATCGTTCATCTCTTACATGTTGGTATTCCATGCATTAGGATACAAATTCTACAATCTCCCTCTACAAGGTTTCCCACTAAATATTTTTCTTGAAATATCTATACAACATAGTTCTCCTAGGTTGGATAGAGAAGGATTAGATATATGCATCATCGTATTGTTCCCTCTTGGGTTATTGTTTTTATGGGACACATATCTATGTACCAAACCCTGTAAAAATCTCTATTGAAATTTTGATTTCTAGAATATTAATTCACTTTTTCAATATGACCTCATCATATATTGTGGCCTCCTTGATCTTCTCAAGAATGAATATTGAATAGTTATTTGAGTATGTCTAGATAAATATACACTTATTATTCTTATGTATGTCCTTTTTATGCTGAAGAATAATTAATTTATTTTCATCCTCATCATGGATAAGTTCGTAGAATCTTGTATACTTAGAACATTTTCTACATTTCTCCTCATTCCATGATGGTAATGGATTGAAAATATTTAGACCTTTATCAATTATAAACACCTTAACTAGTTCATTTTGATCTCCTTCTGTGTGAATATATACTTGAAGATTTTATGGTTTGATTGTATGTTACACTTCTCTCCATTGATATAATGTCACTAAATCATCAATATAAAGGACATTGAAGCACGTTCCAGATGTTGGGTTGGGTAGTTATTCTAATGTATATTTAATTAATGGGACGAATAGGCATTAAACTTGTCATATTTCATGAGTACAACACCCAATCCCTTTTTAATACATCAATATAGATCAAAAATCATTCCCCATAGGTTGATAATGTGAGAATAGGTGTAGGGAATATCCTATTAATTAACACTTTATTTAAATTTTAATATTCATTTATCTATAAAAACTTCAATCCCTTTTGCGTAATCATGGTTAATGGTATTTAAAATACTATTATGTTTTTTACAATCCAATGATAGTACCTATCTAATCTACAGAAACTACCTATTAGCGCCACATATATTGGTATGATTCGTCTTTCAATTGCCTATATTTTCATATAATTCCAATATATACCTTTTTTAGTGATAAAATACCATAGGAATGATACTTTCTATGTAAAGAATGCACATTTATTGTACATTTCATATAATGTTTTCTTCTATAAGGACTTCAATACACTATTTAAATTATCCTCATGTTCATCCTTATTTTTAGAGTAGAGAATAATTTCATTTGTAAAGAATATCAAATATTTGTCGAGGTAATCCCTAAAAAATATATTCATTAGTTATGTGATTATTTCTACAGAATTAGTGACATGAAATGGAATCACTATGAACTCTTAATACCAACACCTTGTATCAAAATTATTCTAGGTATATCCTCCTTATTCCCCATTACATAATAATATATTGACCAAATATCAAAATTATAGAAGTACTAGGCTTCGTATCGCTTATCAAACGGGTCTTCAATCCAGGGAATATGATAATTGTTCTTTATTAGGATCATGTTATGCTCAAAATAATCAATGCAGAGGTGTATTGACATATCATTCTTCTTGAAATGGAGAATTTATGCACATCACGACAAAGAACATGGTCAAATATAACATTTAACTTGATTCAACTATAGTTTCATGTTAACCACATCATGTTCCAAAAATCAATTCTATATGGTGTTATATATATTTCAAAATCACTAGATATAATTTTAGATAAGAACTCAACCTCATTCCTCACTCAAATAATATGAAATGTTTTGGGAAAAAATTCAATGTATTCCCTCATAGGGGTAATGTCATCTTGGATTATCATTTCCTTATTCTCAATCATTTGATCAAGATATTCTTAATCATATGTCTATAATGTACATGATTAAGGTGATTATACTAACGAGGTTTATCCTCCTTTTTATACTATTATATAATCGTAGGGAGATTCATGATACAAAGGTAGATTTCTATCTCTCTACAATTTATTTTGGATCTATATAAGGAAATGAAATCCATATCTATAATTACATTTAAATACACTAAAGGGAGTATCATTAGGTATTCAAGGATGCTCAATACACAAATATGTAAAGGGGATGAGTTATAAACTTGGGATGAAACAATTTACCCATTTTCATTTTCTATTCATAGCTCCACGTCCATATTTTTAATGGGTGATTGCATAGTTCTAATAAACATTCATGATAAAAAATAATTCCTATATTAATAATAAAATAGTATGTAATATATTATTAAATAAATTATTAGAGTAAATTTAACCTCATAATTGTCAGGATCCACCATAGTAGTTCAAATGAAATACACACTATGATTTTATCTAGGGATTGGACGTTGTTTTATTTGGTTGTCATCAAAATCCCTTTTCATTGTCCCTTGATTTTAATAATTTCATTTCTCATTTCTATTGATCCATGGAAGAGAAGGATCAGTGTTAACTATATCATTATTTTCGTCAATCACATTAGTTTTTTTCTTCTGTTGGAATTCATTATCTAGGTTAACATCCATCCTACACCTATAGCATTTAATTTCCCCCATCTTGATATTTTTTGGATTCTTCTTCCCACACTTCGTATATGTGGTATGATGAACTTTCATTCCCCCATAATGTTTCTCCATCACACATCCAGAATTAAAAACCATTTTCCTCTTCATGTCTCCTAACCCATGAGACACTTGGGATTCATGAGCCTCTATTTGGAAATTAATGGAATATCAAAAACATTCCTCATTTCATTCAAGGCCATGAATTTACATGTCTTTTCATAGGTTCAACATTAGCCCACTGAATAAGTTGTTAACTTTACATTTAGTGTAAATAAAAATCTAAAGGTATATCATGAAAGTATTTGGATGATTTTCCCATACTCCATAATGAATTAGTTATCTTCTTTTTGGAAATACAATTACTCTCCCTCTTAAATAATCTACTTTAAGTTTAACATTTCTAGAAATACATTTTCTAGATTTATTTCCACTCCAACACTTCAATATCATCATTAAACTTTGTATTTTTTATCAACATCAACCATTTATCCTAATCCCAACCCATACAATAATCAAACATCATGATTTTCACTTTCTGAAAGCATTGATGGATTGGGAAGAACATTTCAAATAATTTAATCCATTGTTCCGTGATCAATGGAATGGATGGTCCATTGAACGTCAGGGGCCTTTGTCTCATAAAGGTCTCGATTGTAACTTTTCCATTATTAAGGGGGTTTGGGTTTTCCTCCATATTCATATTTTGATTTAAAACTTGATTTTATTGATAATTAGTTTTTATAAATAGTTCAATTCCTACTGTTGTTAGGTTGGGTATTTCATATGGGAAGCCTTCACACTTCCCCTCGCATGGGTTTTTGACATGGTTTATCCTATTTCTATATGTTGACTAAACATAAAGGGATAATTAGGGATAATAATTTTTAAAATATTAAAAACATAAATAGTAATCCATGGTCATTGAAGGGATAACTCATGAATTACATATGTTCCTTAACATTGGAGTATCTTGTTTTAAATATATGTTTTACATGGCCTATTTCCTAAGATAAACATTTGTGTGCATTTTTTTCCATAAAAATGCTTCTTAATGAGATTTTTAATTTTCCAAATAATTTCCCCCAATGTTCCAAATAATGTGTATAGAAGCCCACTTTTAATCCAATAGGAAACAATCGATTCGAATCCCAATACTCCCTTTTCTTGGTTACCTTCCTTAAGTACAACTATGCCAAACCCACATCGACCTATATTATTAAATCAATTATTTCATCAATTTGAAACCAATTAATGTATACTTCACCAATATTTAGGGATCTTTTCCTTTGTTTTGTCATATCCCTATGGTTGTCACTAATTTTTTATATTCCTAATTCCTATAAATAACTATGTATTCCAATGAAAAAAGCAATCAAAATCCATATTTTTTATACATGTTAATTAATGATTTATTACATAAAAAACACATAGTACAATCACATAAGATTGTGAGGATATTGAATTTGGCATATCAGATACATATAATGAAAATTTGAAATAAATATACAATTATGTTATTTCCAAACCCCACAACATTCCCTTATAATTCTATTTGTCTTATGAAACGGTATCGGATTATTTGGGGACATACATAAGAATGGGGTGAGATATAAATCTCAATTGCTAAATATTAAAAGTATAAAATAAGGTATGTAATTACATATGAGTAAAGATGAATTAAATATTGACAAAAAAATGTGATAGTCATAATCATGATCATCATAGAATGGTATAAGATTATAACATCAAGGCAACATGATAATGTAGAAGCACTATAAAACAAGACATCATAAGAATAACTCAAGGATAACCATAGAAAAATATTAACATTGTGGGGTTATGATATCCTCCCGTGAAACATACATGGTTTCTAATGAGATAAAAACATTACCCAGGTATTGGAAGGGTGATATAATTTCGAGACAACCTATCAAATTCATATCATGAACATGAATAAGTGTGCGACACATATCATAAAACATAATAATTCATTTCATGAAACACATCCCAATGATTAAGGTGTGTTTTTTAAATACATGGAATTAAAAATAAATGATATACAAGTACGTATAGGTGAATAAACTAGAGGTTATATGGGGAGGTATATTCATAACACAATTGTTTAGAATTGAAAAAACACTGGATGATTTATGCATCATTTGTACACATAATGTTTCATTGATGGATTTACTGAGAGTGAATGGGTATGTCTAATTTCATTTAAATAATAATTAAAGTAATATGGATGTATAGAATCACATTTTATTTCTATATTTTTGAATTAAAAAGTCATAATACAATTATATTTCTTGAATAAAGTGGAGGAGTGGATCCCTTACATTGAGAGGGAACATCAAAAGGCTCAACAATTACTTCTTAAGAGATTGGGGACACCCTGAGAGGGATATAGGGTAGGAAAAGTAGAGTAAATTCATGATAAAATTATTTCTTGTGAAGAAGATTTTATGTTTGGGAGGGTATTTATAGGAAAATGAAAGTGGAATTAATTACTAATTTCTATACATATGTTTTGGAATCTATACAATAAAATAATGAAACCTACAAACCTTATTATCATTTTTCCCATAATTTCTACCAATGATGAGTGGTTTTAAATATTTTATTATTATAGTAACATAAATACTTAAAATAATACCCCTAATTATGTGGATGTGATGAGTGATTAAAAAGAATTTATTTTAAGAACAAAAAACAAAATATAGTATTTGGAGGATTCAATAATGTATTATAAAATGAAGTAAATAACATTAAAAATACATTTATCTAAAGGGGAAAAAATATAAGTTGTGGGTAATTCTTATAATATTTATTACATAACGTTTTTGGATATTTTTATGTCATAAAATATAAAATACATTTATAAAGATGTTAATTTTTAAGTAAAAATTTGCCTATCTTGGAAAATGATAAAAAAATACAAAGTTAGATAATTTCAATATGATAATTTAAAAGTAATATTTATTTCATCAAAATAATTCTCTAAAAAATAATGTCAACATTCAAATAGAAATCCATGTTTATTTTAAAATATGGGGTTTTAAAATGAAAATAGTTTTCTTACCCCTATAATGATTACATTGTGATTCACTAAATTATATTATCATTTTCACATATATAAATATATTTTAACAAAATTAATTTATGAAAATACAATTTGTTTCAAAAAACATGAATTTTTCAAAAGACTTGTTATAGTTAAATCCATATATTTTCCAGAAATACAATTTAGGTTTCTTCATGTCAAAATCTAATTTTTAACAACTCTTGTAAAATTTAATTTTTGAAAAGGGATGAACATTATTTAAATTTTAATAAGAAAATATATATACCTTAACACTATTAGTTTCTAGATACATAAAACCTTATTTCACTTATGTATTCTCTATGAGTAAGGTTGGTGATTTTGACACTCTCTTGAGGTGTTTTCACAAACATGTATTGGGTCGTAATATCAATATTCTTGAACTTCTTCCCCAAATGGTTTTTATCATGCTTTAAATGTTTGATCTAATCTTGTGATTGTTCATTGGAAATGCCAATTATTACATTTCACTCCGAATCTCTAATAAATGGTCTTAACTGGTTATGATCATATTAATTGAGGTCATCGCTTCTTTGGTCAATGTTGAATAGAGTTTATAAAAACCCATAATATGTGCTAATCAAGATATAAATTTTTACAATGACTATATTATGGACAGTTGTCATGAATAATGGCCTTTAAAATCAAACAGGCTATAATAGTTCAAAATAACCAAGGTAGTGCATGTTTTTTCTATAACCACATTACTTAATAATACTTTAATTCTCTTAAAAGGGGAGTTTCATGAATAAATATAGATGGATGGTTAGAACCTATACTTCCCTGAACTTTTGGTTGGACAACTATACTGATTTTCCTTTAATATTCATTTTTCCTCCCAATATTCTTCTGAAGCAGAGCAACTGCACAATCTGGTATGTTTAAAATTATTTTAATATTAGTCTTCCTGATAAAATTTTTCATGTTATTTACAATTATCCATATTCAAATTCTGAATATTTCTTAATCTTGGAACCTACTGATAATGGCATCTTAGACTCCGAAAATTTTTATAACTAAAAATTTCAAAATTGAGATAATAATTTTTGTTGGATAAATTTTTTTGAATAACCATGGATTAAGCAATAAAGTCTTACTCTTGTTAGGATAATTTCTCACAATAGAGTTTGTATTGAAGTTTGTATTCAATCTTTAGTCATTAAACATTTCACTAAATGTCATCTTTGTAACCAACACGCATAAGATACTAACTATATTTTTATATCTTTTTCTACGACTTCAGATCTTTGGAACTATATTATTGACATTTTTTATCACATTTTGTTACATCATGATTCAATAATCTCCTAATTAAATTGTTGTGTGGATATAGTAACCTATCATAAAATCAAGAAGCTTTAATTAAATTTTATTGCTGAGCTCCTCCTTGTGACCTAGTATCATAGAAATGATTTTCTTCATAATAATTTCTCATCCATTATAAATGTAGGTCAAACTCAGATTCTCATTGCCATTCAGGAAGATACCTTGATTCCGAATGATAATTGTGACAACACTATAAAAGACTTTGACATCCTCCAATGACTTCAGATTGATGGCATTTATCATCAACCTGGATTCACATTTGGTGTGTTATATATGGTCATGCTCCCAGGTTGGATTAATGTGAATGGTGATGCCACTTCTATAGGAAATCCATTACCCTGAGGTGGTGGTGCTAGTTTTAAAAACCACCTTGAATAGTGTCTCAGATGCTTCCATGTCATCAACAGAATTATCTTTTCTCTAGAATTAGAAATGATGAGTGTCATCCGTTCCATTTATTATTCTAAAAATGTGTTGGAACTATATTCGGATTAAAACAGATTTTAACCCTATTGTCCAGGCTATTTAGAATTGTTTGGGGAATCTTTCATGGCCTCTTACTATTCGTTGGATGAACTATGTCTTTCACTTTTGGATATTAGCTACATTGTCACACATAATTTCTTGAAGTGAACATGGTTTCATACGGTCTTCCAAATAAGGGCTTCATCCACGACATAACATGGCTTGATGACATCACTTTTTATTTAATCCATCTTTATAATAATAATTTTAATAAGATTCTGTCATTCAGACTCAGGTAACACAATTTTCACTGTATAATAATTTGTTCTTTTTTCATTTACCAAGGCACAACCTTCTTCAAAAAAACACAAAAGGGTAGTTTATGTTCTAAAAGATTAGTTCATTATAGTGTCTAATGTTTTCATAATGATATTCTAAAAAATTTAATATATTAGATTACTTATATTTTTAAATTCTATATAACCTAATTAAATGAATAAAATTTATTCAACTTAATCATCATTTATTCCATAAATTTATTATATATAACGGTGTACTAACCAAGAATTTTTGTTTGGAATAATCATTTTTATGGAAATAAATCCCTAAAAACTAAAATTGGACCTTAAATAAATATGATTACTATCACAATCGATCAATTTAAAATTCTTATCTATATAAATTTTTTATGTAACAGTTCTTTCTAGAAAAAATCTTTAGAATATTATCAATGGAAATAACAATATATCATTTTCTAGAAATGTTGAACTATAACAAAGTTAACTATATGTAATGACCAACACTATATGCCTTATTTTAGCTTAGTTTCATTATTTCATTTAAATTTTCAATATATTATTGTGTAATAAATTTTACAAATACAAGGAACGTGATTTATTGGCCAAGATTTTTTATCCTCTATACATTTACTACTAATAATCCCTCCTTATTTAGTGATTCGTTTTATCGAGTTTAAAAAGGTGTTGATAACATGGGTTCGTTAATAAATAATATCTAAAATTATGAATAAATTTAATATTTAACAGTACTAAAAATAATTTCATATTAAATACCACCTTTATCAGCAATTTTTCAATGCTGATAATTGCCACATTTTATCAGTTCATTTTCTTAACACTGGTAAAGTCCACCATTATCAACCCTTTTTAGTACTCATAAAATATTCCTTATAAAATTCGATTAAATATTATAAAAAGAATATTTTAATATATAAATATATTCATATTAATGTAAATATAACATATTTTCTTAAATATGATAAATTTAATACTAAATATATATTTCCACTTAATATATAAATTATTTAATAAAAATAGTTTATAAAATAATAAAAAATTAATATTTACTAATAATTTACTAAATTGTATTAAGTAACATACATTTAATAGAAATTATATGGAATAAAAAATTAAATCCTAATTAATATATTATGGTAAGACAAACATATGTATTGAATATTAAATGGTAAAAATTTATGGGGATATTTTTGGTCTCTAAGAGATGTTAAATGAAATCCTATGAATTAATATGCACTATTTACACCTGAGGGTCTCCATTCCCAATATACTCTTAGTCTAATAAAGTTCATAAGGACACCATATTAGTTTTTTTATTGGGGAAACAGTAATTTTTTAATATTAATTGTAATTTTAGCTATTTTTATGAGGTTATTCATATATTTGTTTAGTGGATATTGACGTTATTCTCATATATTACTTTTATATGGAAGTTATGGTAATTAAATTTAATAATTTTTTATATTATATCATTATTTATAATTAAATATGTAATTATATATGATGGAGTATCATGATATTCTCCTCATCCAAAATGGATGCAATTGGGATTATAGCATGCTTATGGCTATTCCAACCCTTCTAGGGTTCAAGTTGTTATTGAGTGAAACATCATGAGAACAAAATCAACCATAACAAGGTTCAATGGAAGGAATAATTCTTTTAGGTATCCATTGAAGGATAATTCTAATAGAATAAATTTTTCACTATTGAATGATGTTGCTCAAAAATGAATTATTTGGAATGTTATGATGAATCACAATAATGTTAATCAAAAATATATTGTGGATTACTTTTGATTTATTAATTTAAATTAATTTGTATTATTTCCAGGAACTCTTGTGTGATGCCAATGGAAATCATGGAGTTTAAGGGATTCTTCCATTTTTCCCCATTAAATAATTAAAGAGAATTGTATGGGGAAATATCCATATCTCACTAAATCCTAGTACAATAAAACTTTAGAAATGGGATATTTGTTTTAACCGTACCACTATTTGAAATACATCAGTTCAGACTTGGATTCATATCCATGGAATCAAATAGATATTTATTCATACATGGATTCTATTTGATATGGAATATGTTATTAGAATTCATATATAAATTGACATACCCTCATAAGAGGCTTAATTTGGTATCTTTTCTATATTTTAGAATGAAATTGATCATAGTTCAAATCTAATCAATAAGGTTGTGCCCCCAACTATGGAAGATGATATTAATCTCCAGAATAGATATAAAAAATTACCTCTTTTTGTGAATAATTACAAGTAATTGAGTATTATAAATAAAATTTCAAGATAGGTGTAGTATGTTCCTTATTTATAAAAATGGGAATGATAAGGACAGTTTCTGAATGTTCAAGAGTAATATCGATGGTCTAGATGAGAATATAATTGATGAAAATAAAAAGGGGGGTTTCTATCTAATTTAAATGAAGGTATTTGGAAGGGATGTTGTAATGTTATTGATATACTTCAACGGTAAATCACTATGTTTACCTTAGTGTTTGTATAAATAGATGAACTCCTATGCATGGTATCCTGGTTCTTAGTCCTTTTAATCGGACTCGAAGGATGTAGGGGGGCATTGTTTCTAGATTAAAAAAATAGCCATGACATAGTTTATGTGTATAAGGCCCCATCCTTAAACCTTACTTAATCTTGAGTTATTACAAGATTATACATTGAGGATCTTTTCGGGTTTAGAGTTTTAAAAAATTAGATCATAAAACTTGCATTACATTCCACATATAAACAAAGTGGTTACATAAAGATATTATTCTTCTTTCCCATAAATGGAAACATATTTAAAATAAAACATGGATTATTTATTGACACTTCCTTGACACTATCATCATATCATGTACCTTTCCCTTGACCTGTGAAAAACATTTCAAAAAAACATGGGATGAGCATAAAAAGATCAGTAAGGGATATAAAAATATGGAAAGGAAACATGGGTACATATATACATAAGAATGAAATCATACTTTACCCATAAAACATAAGCACTTCAACATACCTCATCAAATCATGAATAAATCATAGAAATCATAAGACATAAAGGTAACTTGAGGCATTCATAACATTCTTACGTAGGGAGTAACCCTCTTGGCTACGTTTGGAATACCTATCACAGTATATTCCCTAAATCTCTTCAGAGAAACCTTAACGTTTCACTCCTTCGCGTTACCAAATTCATTGGAGAGCTATATTGGGCTCACCCGCCCTTAGTTTATCACGGAACCACCCGTCTTCATAATAATGCCCAAGAACCTCAACATAATCGTATCACATAAAACATGCATAAAGGAAACATAAAATTTCCACCTTTCAATCACAAGATATCAATACAACACATTGATATAAAAACATTATGAATACCATTTTCAATACCAAAATAAAAGAAAAGTAAAACATGGTATTTATTTTTCTTTTAAAAAAAAGGAATGGCTTGTTGAGGAAGCCGAAACTCAAATAATGGTCACGGCGGTGGAGAAGTCGTTGTCGCCGCATACGTACGACAAAAACATTCCCTTTTTTCGTTTAGTAAACGCTTCGTATAAAAAATATTTCTTTTGGATAAACGTAAAAGTCAAAGGGGTTTATACACCGTATAAAAGAAGGTTTTGTATAAAACAAAATATGCCTCAATGAAATGAGATTGAGACGAAGTCCCATACCTCGGGTCCGACTTGACTCGATCGTTCTTTAATGTCCTGAATAATAAACTTGAGTTAATTTCTACATTTTAAAGAACCTTTTTCAGGTTCATTATTCCTTTTATATCACTTATTACCATGTCATGAACACTATGTAATTATTTAAGTTAATAACGGTCATTTTAACGATCATTGGTACTGGAGTCAAAAATAAACCCTTTATAATTACAAGTTGTTCATGTATCCATTATATCCAGAATGTTATTCATGATGTAGATATCATATATGTCATATATATCCAGTACATGCATGCATTTATAATATTACATAATCATTTAGAGGTAAAAAATGAAATGCACCGTTCATGGAGACGGTAAGCCGTACGTACGCATGAACGCTACTTTCATTTCTATTTCATATTTTATAGAATGGAATCATAATTATATAAAGTTATATTATAATTCCAGTATAATATCATATATTATATCATAGTTCTATCCTTTATACGTCCCACATATGGTATTTAACGAATTTACTCATTTTGAGGGGGCGGTAGTCCGCACTTCCTTAAATGAAGATATTGTGTTTACCCATAATGGAAAACATAAAGGTATGCCCAAAATGAAAAATACAGAATCTTACGGAAAACATAAAAGTATTATATATCATATATAAATATAGTGACATCTTAATGGACACCTTTGAAGGTGTTAAAAGAACGTTGAACAATCATCGTTTCGGGATGCATAAATTCATCATCCACGGAAACAGTATGTCCTTTAACCATTAGATGTAGGTGTGTGTAAGTGTAGCTCGAATACTTCTTATAACAACATCCTAGTATATTGAATATACTTTAGTTGTTACAAAAGAAATGAATAAAATGATTTTAGGGGGTTGGAGAAGCAAAATAAAACAAACGGACTCAAGTGAAGACTTTACCTTAAATTCGGGTAACTCCCTTTGGTTTGAGCACAAAGGCTTCCTTGGGAAGACTTATACCCAAAGTGAGGCTTAAAGGAGTAAGAGAGGGATTTTTAGAGACAAAATGGTCAGGTTTTGTCCAATCCAATGGCTTTGGAAGTGTGGGTAAAGAGGTAGAGGTGGGGGCCTTTTATAAGAGGAGAGGAGGGGCACTCTTGGAAAGCAAAGATAAGTTACTTTATTTTAAAATGAGTTTCGGATTCAAAAGGTCCCACATTCATATAATTCTAGGATAATGTGATAAGGGTTCTAAATACACTCATCCAATTGGTTTTTTCCATGTGTAGGTCTTAGATTTTACAATATCATTCCATTTTATTTAAATCGTTAAATAATGAGGTCATCGCTGCATCATCATGATGTCATAAATAATTTAATTTATTTAATGTCTAAAAATTATCAAAAAAATACTATGATGTAGGAAATATTTTTATCTTTCTAATGAATATTTATAGTCAAAATTATGACTTGTATAACCCTATGTAAAAATTTGTTTAGTAAAATAACTCATGTTGGTGTCATTTTTACTTTAACATTAAATAAAAAGTTATTTATGTCATTTCCCAACCAATGTGGCTCCATGGGGTCCCCAAGTTGACCCATGGCTTTTCTTGGTCGACCATGACACAACCAATTAGGGTAGTACATGTGTCAATATCATCTCATTTTATTAAAGCATTATTTTTACCTTAAACTACACTAATTACCTCTAATCGCGATTAAGAACTTAATAAGTTACTATTCACCAAAAAATTATTTTAATCCCATTGAACCACATTTTAATTATTAATGACAACAATGTATGTCGGATTTTTGAAATTGATTCCAATGACCACCATTGGATTAAATGGTAAAAATATATTCTAATTTAACTTCAAAACCAATTCAAAATATAATCTAATCATATAAATAAATTAGATTAAAAAGCAGTTTTGATGTAAAATGCAGTATTTTTCACTATTCATTAAAAATGAACACTGTCTGAAAAATACCAAAAATTCACACAAAGTAAATTTTGATGTCCCAATCATAAAGAATAAGTTTATTTTGACAAACATAGCTTATAAAATTTTCAAAATATATATTTAAAAATGGTTTTCCATCAAAAGGCAGTAAAACAATCTTTTAAAAATATTAGTGTATTTCATGCTTAAGATTGGATTTATTTTCATTTTAATCCTCTAAAACACTATCTAATTCATTAATAGACATAGATAAAAATATCTATTATTCATTACTTACTTGGGATGTTATAATGTGACTAAAAAATAAGGTGTTGTGGGGTAGTCAACCATATTGGAATCTATTTTAGGGATACTCTTATTAAGTGAACTGAGGCTAAGTGGGTTGAATCTTATGATGAAATATATAATAATGAGGTAGTATTACAATATAATTTGGATATATAATTATGGAAGGAGCATTAAATGGACACTACTAAAGGTCATGGAAAATCAAAATTGATTTCTTCCACTTAAAAATGTCACCATCCAAGATGCACCCAATTCCAATATCCATGTTTTAAATAGGAATGTCAACCACTATGGATTCTACATAGAAAGATAAATTGTAGGATCTTAGCTCAAGGATTATTGTGTATAATTTTGTTATGTCTTCCAGAAAAGTTGATGGAATTGAAGTACTGCTTGTTATGAATTTTATTGTTGCAAAAACATCTAAAATGACCAATGTGATTATTGATAGGGTAAGGTTTTAATCAGTGTTCTTTCTATTTTTAAATTTTATTCATTAATATGAGACACCCATTTTCCTCTATTAAACAGATATGACTATGTTAAAAATAAGCATACAATCACAAACAAAGGGAACACATGAATTTACAAGGTTCAATACTCATGAAGGGTATCTGGACCATAACATGGAATATAAATTATCTAATACCACAAAATCAACTAGAAAATAGTCCTCTATGTGGTTAAAGTTAGATATTAATATACAAACACTTGTAATGCAGTACGGTCTATAAAATCGTGCATGTTATTCCTAGTAAAAAGTGTGTAACATTTATTTTTTTATAAACTTTTATAAACAACAACAAATTATTTTAGAATATTTTCATGGTGCTTACGGTAATTATTAACCACTTCACTTCATAAAAAACTTATTCTTCACATTCATACCCAACAACACATAAGAACTTCTTCTTGTACATCAATATAAAACCTTTATCAGATGTGTTTTTCTGGAATATTCATCTAATTGGTCCATCTAGATAACTTCATATGATGCCTCTAAATAGTTTGAATCTTCTATGCTAATAATATTCTTCTAGTCACCACATATTTCATTTTATCTCTGATTTCTCAATATATAAATGTATTTATAGTGAATCTTTATTAATCTGTTTCCAATACTTTCAACAACTCTGAATAAAAAACTTCGTCTTCTTTTTATTCTACATCATTTATGATATTATTTGGTTAAAAAAATACTTTTACAAATTATGTCTTCTAAAATTTCATCTGATATCATTATAAGAATCCATTTCTATAGCACTTTCCCTTTTTCGCACACGAAAAATACACTATTTTCTTACTCATACATGAAAATTTATATAGAACTAATTTTAAGAAGCATATGTTGGAATTCCAATTTAGTTTCCCACTCAGTGAAAACATGAAATTTAAATCACACCATAAATTCAATTCATCAAAAAATTATCAATAGTTCTATAATATTATATAGTGACTACAGGAAACTTTAATGACTTCACCATTAATAAAATTTCATTAAACATTGTTAGTAAAAGGAATTTCCTCCATGATTATCCATATATTAAATTACCATCTCAGAATGATCACTTTTTATATCTTTATGAACGTTTCAAAAAGATTTTTGCAGTGGTACATCTTCACAAAACATTATCTAAAAAATTATTTTTTGATAACACCATAGAGTTTCTTCTTCACATGTGAATCTGTTCAATGTTCCGGTAAATATTCATTGGAACATTTCCTAATTTTTCACCCATTTATTTCATTCATATAATTCCATGAACCCAAAAAAAATGAAAAATGATATTCATACAAAAATAATTTCCTCACATCATCACATAATTAATTTAAGCTCATACAATGTAATTCATCACGAATCATCACATAGAAAGTATTATTTTATCAATAAACCAAAAAAACATTGTAAAACATCATAAAATTCATTCTATAGAACCTCAATGTTTAATAATATTATATACAAATGAAGTCAACCCCCCCCCCCCCACCCTTCAGACATAAGTAAACATCTCATTTGTTTAAACTATCTAAAAAAATCGATCCTCTACAACTTCCAAAATATTATTGAATATATCATTTCACATAAAACAAATTTTCTCCAATATTCAACATGGGAAACTTATTTCTATTTTTAACACAAAACAAATTCTCATCATTTTACTCTTTATAATAACATTATATTTTAAGAACTCCTAAAATTAGGTAATTAGTGTAAAAATGCATCTCTAGATTTTATTATTGAACATTTCATCTGATCATCCTTTACAAAATTGAATATCAAAAATATCTATATTATAGAGGGGTTTTCTATTGATATTTATACTAAAATATCCATGAAATCATTGGTATGTCAGGCGGACTTGATTAGAAAATATTTTTCTAATCATTTATTTTTAGAAATTTTTTTCATTTCACTATAGTTGGAAGACTTAAAAAATGTTATATTGAATTTTTGAAATGAAAAAATAAAATAAAACCTTTAGATTAATAATAATCCAACAAAAACATCTTCATAACAACACCCATAATTCCTAATAACTCTATCATATAATTTGGTCCAAAGAATATCCCCTACATATTTTTTTGTAAACCCAAAACATAATTCACTAAAACATTATAACTCAAGATATGTATTACTAATCCAATAATTTTAAGCCTATGTGAGAAATTTTTATATTGAAAACACGTTTAATTAATTATAATAATCATGAATTACATAATTATTTACATTAGAAACTTTTTCTTAACCTTCAACCTTTCAGAAGCTTCAAGCATTTTCTATAAGAGAAATGTATCCTCCTTTCTCGTCAATATACTATTAAAAGAGTTAACCCATTGTGAAATAATATATTACCCATTTTATGAACTCTCCCTTAATTAATGCCTTCCTTAACTATTTAATACTATAATAATTTATATATTTATGTGTCATAATTATTCTCCTCCTTGATAACACTATCCAAATACATGATAAGATGGGGGTGGAAAAGCATGCATTAATTTTTATGACTGGGTGGTTGTACACCCATATACTACCTCTTCATATAAAATGTTTCATTTGTTGATGGTTTTGTGAATATATCAAAAACATTATCTCTTATATCAACCTACTCCATCTTCTATTTTTTTCACCACATGCACTTTTAAGAAGTGATATTTGATATCAATATTAATGGAATGAAAATGTTGCACTATATTTTTAGTGTGATTTAAATTAATTTTTTTATCAAAAACCATTTTTAGGGGTAACTCAAATTTTACAAACAAAACATTCAAGTGAGTCTGTATCCACATAAGTAGTGTTACATCATGAGTGATAACTACATTATCTAATTCATCTATAGTGAGGGTTACAAATATTTATTTATTTGTATATATGTTTGTGAAACATTCCGCATAAAAAATACACAAAATGTGGTTCCCCAATCATCAACAGTTCCTTCCCAATCAGTATCTATATAACCAAATAGATAAATCATTATTGAATTTTTATATTTTATACCCAAATCAGTTATCCCTTAGTTATATCTGATAATTATATTTCTTTACATGAGATATCATTATTCTAGGGAAATTTGATACGATACAAAAAAAAGTAATATTATACGCAAAATGTGGTCTCCAAGTTGTTAGATATAACCAATGTCCAAATAGAATACTAATCATCTAAGTATCAACCTCATTTCCTTCATTTTCATTAGAAACATTAGTTACCATGAAAATTAGTGTCGAAATTGTCCTTGAATCTTCCATGCAAAACTTCCTTACAAGTTTCTTACCATTATTATCTAAATATAAGAAAATATATTTATTATTTTTTTATATTTTCAATCCTATTAAATATTTAACTTCACTAAGAATGGAAATTTCTTATAAATCCTTGTTATCATTTCTAAAAATTTCACATGATTATTCATCATTCCTATAAAAGAAAATATCATCAATATATATAATCAAAATGAGGAAAACCTCTTGATTTTAAATTATTTATATTTTGTTTTCATCTATTATTTCCTTAATGTCTAACTTCCTTAAGAATGTATCCAATTTGAAATATCATCATCTCAGGTATTTTTTCCCATACAAAGCATTATTCAACTTACACATATAATATTCATCTTTCCCAATCATGATGTCCCATTATTTCCCAATATGAATTTATTTATCATGATATCCATTTGGAAAATATTACATTATATCCATATAATAAATTTTATATCCTTATTTTTTAATGATAAATATATATACTATGGAAGTCTCTAATCATTCCCCTAAATTAAAAGTCTCATCAAAATAAATTCCTTCAGTTTTTGAGTAACCATTATAGACTAGTTATTCATTATTTCTTATCACTACGCCATATTTATTAAATATTTTTCCCTACTCCCACATTGTATTAGTGTAATTATTAATATTTGGTTTTAGTAAATGTTCATATGTTTCAATCATATTAGTCTGATATGTCTCTCCATTCATAGCATCAATCAACTATAGATACTCAAAAGCTTTGACAACATATTTTGGATAAACTTTTGAATAAATAAAAACATGTGAAATTGATATTGATGTTATTCATATTTGAACTTGTTTTCATGGATCTCCAATATTGTTCGAACATAAAATTGCTTCCCCATCCTTTTATGATATGTATGATATTCCATCTCATAACTTTAGATATTTGAGTTATAAAACTTATATCAGGAAACATTAAAATTTTTAATTTTTTTAAGAACCTTTTCACTTAGATCAACTATAAATACCTCATCCTCACATGCTTTCTCATCTGCATCTGTCTATAGATCATTCTTATTTTATTGTTCAAGAAAACTCACATATAAAAAATAAACTATATTCCATGTTTCATTATTATATCATATGTATCACCTATAATTGTGATAATATATTAGGAATTTTACTTAAACTCCTCTATAATGAAATATTCCGTGATTTTCCTCCCTGAATTTTATAATACAATAACATCCAAAACACCTTAGGTGTTTCAAAAATGGAGTTCCATTGTAAAAAAAATTGATAATAAGTGGTATTAGAGTTCGGCCTATAGAAACAATGATTTTGATTATAAATTGTTACACTAATATCCTTCCACCAAAAATAATGATAATTATCATGTTCGATCAATATTTTTCTTACCATGTTTACCTACCTTCTATTATTTCTTTCTATAAAACCATTTCTCAATAGTTTTTTTTAAATAAACTCATGATAATGAAAGTTTTCAAGATAAACTCTAATTTTGTCATTTTATTGTTCTCTTATGTTATCATTTAATAGCTTATTCAATGAATATCAAAATTTCTATACTCTTCTCTTAATGTTATTAAACATTTTCAAAACCTTTTATTTATATTTCAAATAAATAATTCATGTATTGAGAGTAATATCAGAAATGATATTAAGAAAATACATGTATCCATATATTTATTTGGCACTCATTGTCCCACAAATTTTAGAGTGAATCAAACCCATATAATGGGTTTAACATATATCAACATTCTTATGAACTGAATTTGTAATCATCCCTTTCAAGAAAATAGAACAATAATAAACTCTTCTACTTTTATTGTCTGGAATATCAAAGATACAAACCAAATTTTCTTCTTAATAATATTCCTTTGACTCATAATTCCAAAAGTTTTTCACCATAGTTACTTTTTTTCCATCATTCTCATATATCCAGAGCATTCAATATTAACATCTTGAAATACGTTTCCCTTGTTCTGTTGGCCATTAGAAACAATATTCTCAACATCTACTCTTTTCACAAAAAAAATCTTTATTTAAATCAATATTATTTCATTCAAAAAATAGTTCTAAAACACTCAATAGGAATCTTTTTTTCCCATCAATAAATACCTATTTTAGATTTAAAGTTTTTTTCCCCAATGATGGAATATCTAATAAATTTGATTCTGAGTGACTCATCACTAAAAGATCTCATTGTACCTTCTTTAAAAACCATCCATATCATTTTTAATTTCATTTTTATTTCTTCAAATCTAACTTCTGATATTTTTTATAAATTAACTTTTGTGCTTGTAACAGAACCAGACATCCTTTTTCAATATTTCTATGTTTTTTACATCCTTCAAAAATAATTTCAATGTTGTGAATATATTTTTAGAATTCATAAAACTTTTTTTCAGATTTACTTCATTGAGTGGCTTGATAACCCTTCAAAATCTAACATCATTTCATCTTGGAAAGATTATACTGGCAAAATTTTAAAAAATAAATATTTTCTATATGGAAAAATCCACCATAATACCTTGAGTTACTGTAGAAAGAATATATACAAAGGAATATCTATAATTCCTAGAGTAATGTACCTTCTTTCTATCAAGTTTCTTATTCTACACATTGAAACATTAATATACCCAAAATTGTTCCTAATCTTATGATTTTCTATTCTTCATCATATATTCCTTCTTATCCAAACTAGAATAATAAGTAGTATAATATTTTGGATTTAGACATTTATATTTTAGAAAATACAAATTTATCAACTTTTCCTATCTTTTATACACATATGGGTTTCCAAATATATATTTACTTATGAACCACTTCATATTTCATATACACCATTGAGAAATGTTTTTCCTGGTCCTTTTGATGTTGTAAAATTTTAGAATCTTTATAATGTTTAGTAAATAATTTTTGGAAATTTTTAACTCATCAGTTAGTTTTATTAGGTTTTTGTAAAAAGATATATCTAATTATTCCTCTTACACTTTACATATTCACTTATAGCATAATATTTAGAATCGTAAATTTATCTAGATATTTCTTCATTTTATTAGTCCATTTTAGAAACTTGTACTTTTCTTCAAGAAAAGATTCTTTACTTTTTGCAGTGGTATTTTCCTTCGTTAACATCTTGATACCCCAATCAAGGATTTCTATATTTTTATGACATTGGATCAACACTTTTTTCTACTTACACTCAATTAATTTCTCTTCATATAAAAGAAATAATCTTCAATCACTGGTGAAATTTTCATCATTCACTATAGTGATAAAAAAGTTTAGTAGTATCATCACTAAATTTTTTATCTTCTTCTTCAATGGTGCCATATTCATCATTTTTAGACTAATGCATCCTTCTTTTGTATTTTCGAAACCTTTTTTACATTCCCATGGAATAATATTTGGGTTTTTCTACAATTTTAATAAAGGAACTTCTTAAAATTATATCTTCTAGATCACTTTATTCATCTCCCTTTCATTGAGGGTAATTGTAAGAAAATTTCCAAATGGGTCCATGTAAAAAACATTTCAGTTCTAGTTTTACATTATTATTTCCTATGTTTCTTTTAACATTTTTATAAAATAGGTAATAAATTCAGAATAATTATTATTAACCTCATCTTCAACATTAGGGTCACTGACTTTTAGATCATTGATAATTTTCTTAGATATTCCTTTCATAGAAACATTAATGAAAACTTTTTAATGATCATTTTCTTGACCCTTCATAGCTTTCCTTCTTATCATTTCATATTTGATTAGATTACTATATAGATTAACCAAATATAGAGTTCTAGAATCTCTATTATCCAATGATGAAATATTAGCATCAAACATATTAGTAATAATTCATAAGATATTTTCAATATTTTTTTAATTCACCACCTTCCCTCCAATAAATTTTCTAATCCAAAAAATATAATTAAAACATATAAATAAGTCTTTAACATATTTATAATCAACCATTTCGGGATCTTAATAAATCAGCTTCTATATTTTTTATAAGGTTTTATTAAATTTTTTATTTCCTTTATAGCCATTCTTATAAATATCCCAAGTGTATTTATCAATTATAATTCTTCTAACCCAAGTAAATACACGTTAAATGATTTATAAATTAAAATAATTCCTATAATTCCTATCATTCTCTAAAATTTTCTTGTTGGTAGATATTAGAGAAACATATTCAACATGAGGTGGGAAACTATCTTTCAAAGAAAAAATAACTTCATAAATAATAGAAACAAGTTATGGAAACATTATATATTTTTAAATATTTTAGTTACATAAATTGAAAAAAGGAATCCCATTACTGTTCATTTAATTCATTAGAACCATTGTAACTTCAATTTTCTAACAAACATCAACAAGGAATCAATATAGGGAATTTTCCCTCTAATTAAAATAGAATGGAACAATGTGATTACTAATATAGGGATAGGGTGAATCAATGATATTTTTTTAAAATTTATTCTTTTTAATGAAACAAACTTCTAATATAGTTAAAGAGTAATTACATTATTGATAACAAGTATAAAAACACAACTATGGGGAACCCAAGAATTTAAAATGTTCCCAACTCAACAAGGGTATTTTGTACTTTTTATCATTTGGAAATAATTTATAATACCTAATAAATTAGAAAAAAATCATTATAATAGTGTTATAGAAAGCAGGGAATATCAATACACTTATAGTTCACTTTGATCAACACAACAGTGATTGTGATTCCTATATAAAATGTGGTAATAATTATTTTGTATCAACATTTAGAAAACATTTCCAACATGTTTAGAATATTTTCCTTATTATTATTTTATTTATTCACATTTTCACAACTATTAAACTCTTATTATTCACTTCATTACCCAAGAGAAGGTATTAATTTCTTCCAAAACTTAAGCATAAAACCTTTATCCTATGGATTTTTCTATAAAGATAATATAATTATTTGATCTAGGAAATTACTCCAAATTCCTTGATATGAAATAAAACCTTCTAACGTTTTAACTTATTTAATCAACCACCTCAAACAATCTATCTATGATTCCACTTGATATAATAGTTTATCCGGTGAAACATTATTCAACTATTTCCACTTATTCCACCACCTATAATAAAAAAATTCTTCTTATTCTTCTTATTTGTCCAATAGATTTCTTAGTTATAAACATCCATTTTCAAATCAATATTTTAAAATATTTTCAGGTATCTCTTTACAATACAAATTCTTCAAAACATTCACTTTTTCATCTCTTAATAGTACACGTATACTATGATAATATGTTCAGCCATTATATAGAAAACATTTGGCGAAGGGGATGAATAAAAACCAATTTAGATTACTACTCAATGAGAACATGGTATTCAAATCACTCACTCAAAAAAAATAAACATAAACATTTGAATAATTCAAGAATATTCTTAAGTTCTATCAAGAAAACATCATCGACTATACCTTTAATGAACAATAAATAAAATTCTATGAGTATAACCATTTTCCTCTATTATTTTTGGAACATTAAAATACTAAATTATCATCAATACATTAGATTTCTTAACAAATGTTTTGATAAGAATGTCACACTTGTAAATATTCACAACCCTTTATTGGAAAAATATTTTTCTAAAAAATTTATAAAGTATCTTCATATGATAAGAATATTTCAGATGTCCCATTAAAAAATAATTGAAAAATTTTGAATTTTTTCTTCTAGATACTTTCTTCATTTGATACCTTGCATCAAAAAAAATTACTAATGATCTTATTACACCAATTATTTTTGACATCATCATGTAATTCCTAAAATATTTTTTGATTTACTTTGTCTCATTATACTTTGTCCATGATAACCCCATAGAAATTTCTTTTGATCATAAAACATCATAAACATATACAAATTTTCAACCAGATTCTTCCTTATAACATAATAGTATAAAAATTTTATATAGAAATGAACTTCTCCCCCTATGGACTTGAGTAAAATTATTTTCATTCCAATTCACTATAATATTAATCAATCCTTGAAAACATCCAAAAAATTTGAATATATTTTTTCCCATTAAAAACATTTCTCATCATTTGTACTTATGGATCTTTTTTAATTATTTTAATTCAAATAAATACTCATCCTTATACTTAGGATGGTATCATGATATGTTCAGAACTCATGAAATCCAGAAATGGAATCTAAAAAGAATCAATAGATTTAATTATAAAACATTCCATTCAATAATCCTTTATCTATCATCCTTTCATAAATTCGTATAAGATAAATAGTTCATTTGGAAAGCATTTTACCAAAAAGTACATGGAAATTTTGGTACATTAGATAGAATTTTTTTGAAAATCATTGTTTGGACATTTTTATCTAGAAATGTTCATCTTTTCTATCCAGTTGTAAATATTTAACAAATTTAAGGTTAATTTATGTTATGATAAAAAAGAAAATCCCATATTTTTTTCAAAAAAAGTCAATCAAAATATTATCATACTAACATATATAATCATAAAAAAAATATTCTAAGAATCTTGTTCCCTAATAATTCTATGGAATTTGATCCAAGTCCTGTGAAGATTATAGCTTTCACCTCTGCTCAAATGTTTGAGTCAAAGGTGATGAAAAAAAATATTTTTAGATGGTTGATAACTTTTCAGAGGGTCATAAAAATCTTTAGGGAGAAATAGTTAATAAAATTTATAATTTCCCAGGGGATGGGATGCATTCAATGCATAATATGGAACTAATATACCACCAAACATTTCAAATTTTATGAAATTTACTTGAAATAATTTTATAAAGTCCATGATTAAAGAATGTGAGGAGGTAGAGGAGATTAACTCAAAACAAAATCTTCATCTAGAGGAACCTGAGTATGAGAGGGAACCTCAAGATCATATTGAGACTATAGAAGACTGGTTTGACAAACAAGTCAAGTTTATTTTCTTAAAATTATTAAATGGTTAAACCATCCTAAATGTATATTTTAAAGTCCTAGAGTTTTTCCCTCATATTGAAGATAAAATTTGACCCAATATTTAGTTGTATAATTTTTACCTTTCCTAAAAAAGTGAAACATGGATTATGGATAATGAACATTATTCTAATAGTGGCTTGACAAAATTTTCCTCTGTAGATGAATTAGAGACTTGGATTTGGGAAAATACAAGGATGCGTTGAAGAAATCCCAATGGTAGAGGCAACCATCAATGTTGTAGTGGCCCATGTTTACATCATTATATGGGCCATTCTCATAAAGTTGAAATTTCTCATTTTTAATCACATTTTCTATAAGATCTCGACCTTTTATAAAGATAACTTGGGATGGATTTATGGTATTTTTTGACTTTGGATGATTACATTTCAATTTTGATTTACGTTGGTGTGTGTTTGGGAGAAAATAAGAGGAAAATATGGGGAAGAGGGTAGTTCAAAGTTGGCACATAGTTTTCTTTAACCATGTTCCCTGGCTGAGTAAACAATACAACCCGAGATAGAGGTGTTTGCAATGGTTGGAACATATTTTTTAAAATTGTGTTCCCTAAAAGGATAACTTTTTTACCCTCTATGATAGGCTCATGGTTAAGGTGGGCATTTATGAGAAATTTTGAGCCTCTATCCAGAAAACCATGCAGGTTGTTTTATTTAATCATAAAACTATAATTTTAATTACATGATCCTTCTAATTGACCTCTATTAGAACCTTGTTCAACCCTAGAATTTTTACCATGGTTTTAGAGCTTCTTAGAAAGATTAAAATTCTTCCTGATGCATGTTCCTCACGATTCAAATCCCAGACTAAAGATCCACATCCCTCTTAGAGGTAGAATTCTATCCCTCTTGGATTCACATTACTCTTCCTTTCTTCTCCCCTACTAGAATGGGTTTTTATTTATAATTTTATTATAAATAGATCATAAAATATGGATATAGATATATATTTTAAGGATCTTGATTTTTCAATCTTGATTTTTGTTTTATATATGGTTCTTATTTTATGTCATTACTCCATTGAATTTTAGGGCTTTCTTTTGGATGATTATTTGTTAAAACTTATATATTGGTGTTATAATATTCAAATCCCATAGTCATGATTTTGATTATATGTATTCTAATAGTAGAATTTCTATATTTGATTAAAACCCGAATTTCCTAATGGAAGTAATTATTTTGGTTAGTTTTTTAGTTACGAAATTCGTAAATTGTGGGATTTTTTAATAATTCATTGTGGAATTAATTGTATGACATTAAGATTATGAATTGGAATAATTTATTTTGGAATGAATTATGAGATATTTGTATTATGAATTGAGATAATTTATTTTCAAATTAATTATGTGATAATTATATTGTGAATATATATAATTATTTATTAGATTAATTATGGGATAATAATGAAAAAAATTAAAGAATTAATTGGTTAATTAATAATGTGGAATTGAAATTGTGTGTTTGATTAATTAATTGGTAATTCAATTAATGGTTTTTTTGGGATAAAATTAATATTATGATATATCCAATTATGTATCATTAAATATTGAATGATAACATGTAAATTCTTCCTTGTAATGTCAATGGTAACATGCTCCTTTATTTATGTGTTATTAAATAGTGAATGGTAACATGGAAATTCATCCAATTATTCTAGATGGTAACATGCTAATTCAATTATTTATTATTAAATGGTGAATGGTAACAAGTACATTGAGTCAAATGATGCGAATGTTAACATGAACATTCGATTACGTATCATTAAATGGTGTATGGTAACATGGACATTCGGCCATGTATTGTGAATGGTAGCATGCTCATTCAGTTATGTATTGAGAAATGGTGAATAGTAACATGGTCATTCACTTATGAGGTTATGAATAGTAACATGTAAATTTAAATGTGATGTCCCTTGAGGATATTTCTGAGTTTAACATGGTTTGAAGCGGGTATTGAGGATCCCGTGTCATCAGGAAACTGGGAGTTTATGTGGATAAATAGAGAATATTTGATAATGAGATAACTCGTCAATTTTTCATTGTATGTATTCATTATAAAACTGCATAAAATTTTATTGACTATGTTTTTTTGGAAACCAATTTTTCTTACAATAACACCCCATGCTTCCATTATAGGCTGATTTTTAAATAATTCAATAGCTTTCATTGCACGCAACACCAAGTTTGAATGCACCATGATCTATCAAACTAGATGTTTTAAAATATTTTATGTAGAGTATTAACCAAATTAAGAAATTTATTTATTTTCTATTTCAAAATAGTCCTCATTTTTTAATTAATAACATCGAAATTATCTTAGCATGAATTTTTAGTATTTTTCATAAAAGTTTTCATTTTTGCCGAATAAAAAATATTACATTATTGTCAAAAACCAGACATCTTCAATTAAATAATTATGTTAGTTAAAATTTATTTTAAAGTGAAAATAGATAAATTATACATATATTATTGAAATTTAGTTCATTGGAATCATTTTTATTAGATAATTAATTATAAAAAAATTATTGAACTTTTGAACGTCTCTTTTACCTGCCTTCTAAAAACATCTATGGATTATAATTAAAAAAAATATTACATCTTATGTGAATTGAATTTAAAAAATGGACATACATAGATGTAATTAGAATGAAAAATATAATCTAATATGAACAAAATATTTTTTGGTTAATAGTAACTTTTGGATTTTATTTATCACGGTTAATGGAATATAGGGTTGCTAATGGTAAAATAATATTTTAATAGTGTAATATTACCCTAATACTTTTCCTAATTTTATTGGATCCATATTTTTTGAGTAAAATCAAACTTAGGTTGAAAATAATATCATTTTAAGCCACTTTCATTATATTAAGATATTTAATGTTTTTTTATTTAAAAAAGTGTTAAAATGTAATATTAAAATTTTAATAATTATATCATTTTTAATATAAGTTAAATAAGTGATATGTTCAAATATAAATATTATATATAAATATAAAATATTAATCTACATAATGGTAATTAATTTTTAATTTCAGGATGTAAATAATTAAATTAAACGATGACACAATTGTGATGTAGTAACAGAATTATTAGAGGAATCAATTAAATGATATTAAAAATATTATTTAATATTATTTAATTAATTAATGAAGTAAAATAATTTTATAGAAAACATGGACATTTTATTGACATATTTTAATTATTTTTTAGAAGTTGTCATGTTAGTATGATATTTTTTAAAAGGAAAATACTGAATAGTATCAAAATTGATATAAATGATACTTTAAAATAAAAAATATTTTATTAGATATTATAAAATTAAAAAATGTCTCATGTTCGTCCAATAATCTGTTATATTCTTAAATTTTCATAAATTATCCAATTTGGGTTCTTTTGTAATAGTGTAAAAATACAAGAAGGCACGGTAAGAGTTAAATTGATTAACTATGGGTTAAACCCAAAATATAAGGTTACATTTGTGACTTAAGCTTGTCTAAAAATAATTGGATGAAAGTATATATACCTATAATCATATTATCCTCTAAATAAATAAGTTTGGATCTATTTGATATGAAAAATAAATTTATAATACATTTTTATTTTAAGAACTTCTAAAAGTTTCTCTCGCATCTCTTATAAAAGGGAACGTCTCCTTTTCTTTAATTCACATATCTAAAGCCCTTTGTATTATCCAAACACTTACCAATTATCCTTACAAATTCCCTAACTACATCTTATAATCCATACATTTTGAATAAAGCCTACCTAAGGAGTCATTTGGTGCAAATCAAAAGGGGATACCCGAAGAAAAGGTAATTTTTTTTATCATCGCTTCCTAAGTTCGTTTCTTCTTCAAATTCCTATTTCTATGTAGTTTCCATTCCAAAGTAACATATATAGTATCATATATATATTTAGATATTATTATAATCATATGATAACCATATTACTCATTTTATCAATCGTATTAATAACAATATAATGATGTGTACGTACGTACGGCTTACTGTCTCCACGTCGTGGTGTAATTTATTATTCAACCATAATTTATTTGGATTAATTAAATTATGACTATAATGGATATAAATAATTATTTTAACAGGATAAATGTTGTTTATAATTATTATATCATCCAATAACTTACCATTTAACCATCAATGGAATGATACCATAGCTCGTGTGTTCGTACGGTAAACCATCTCTATGATCCGATAAGATTCATTCTCCATGTTTACCATTCAAGAATGATTATAAAATTTATATGATTAGTACAAGGAGTAATTATAAACCTTATAAAATTTAGTATATGAATAGAATACAACCTATTCATATCAAACCTAACTTACACGGAAATATAGGAATTGGAAAATGATGCAGTTAACACTAGAAATATTGGTAATATTGAAATACTATTAACTAAATGATATAATATGATAATATATGATACCAAAAATAATGGATATAGTCTAGGTATAATGTAATAACATTATATAATCATTATAAATTATGATAACTCACCATCTACTAAGTAAAATTACAAGGTAATGGTTAATTTCATAATCTCATTATTATTATAGGTTATTTATATGTTAGTATCTACTAGGAAATCTTTATCATCCATGTAGATGTTTCTAAAAATGTAATTAAAAATATTATCAACAATTGTTTAAATTAATTTTTTTCCATTTTTAAATTTTTATAAAACATTTTCAAATGAATATTTCTTCCATTTTTCAAATTAGGTACTTTATGAAATTTTGGAAAAATGAAGGAAAGAATGTTTTTTAACATATACAGCACAAGATGCTATTTCTTATATCATGAATTCTTAATATTTTGAAGCATAACATACAATATTAAAAGTTTATTTCTAGAATAAATGTTTTCTTTTATAATTCTTCCTATTTTAAAGGATTTCAAAATAAAAATGTAATATTTCTCTCAAAGGGTTTTAAGGATTTTATTAAAATATTTTCATCTATGTCAACATCCATTTTAGATTTTATGAATAATTCAGGTTGATTAATTATGATAAAATATTCTATATTATATTTAATGGTTTATGATATGTTTTACCTTGGATGTGATTTTTTTATACCATTCATACTATATGGTTAAATAATTAATATTTTTTATGCTAGTTTTAATAAAATTTTTATGTTATGTTTCACCCTTTTAAGACGAGGAATGCATTGGACTTAATAACTGATGGGCGGTGCTCACTATATACCCTTGATGCATCAGTAGATATCATGAGACAAACTAGTGTCTACGTACAAGGCCTTTATGGTATGGTTATTTATGGTCATGTCACGAGGCCTATAAGGTATGGCTATGATTCTCGGCATGTTGCATTCCCTCATTATGAGTTTAGTTATTGATACTTCATGTGATTGTTCAATTAGAAAAATATCCATGTGATTGTTGAAATTGAATTATTTGATTTATTATTTCCATATAATGTTGAATATTATGTTTAAAAGGATTTTCTTTTAGTTTTATACCTTTCCTTAAAAGTTTATGCTTATTTATGATAGCTTCTACTATACTGTTTATCCTTACTAAACATCTGAGCCCACCTCTTTATTATGTTTCCATTATCCCTATGATTTGAATAATTATATTATGATTGACCTACATAAATATTGTAATGGATATAATATTTTTCAAAGTGTATAATATATTTTCTTCAGTTCAATATGTAATGTAAATCTTATATTTTTTTTAGTATTTTCAAGGCTACTAAACTGATCGATCCTTTGAGATTTGATTTCATATGATTATGCTAATGTAATAAAATAATTCCATGAATCTGGTTAACTGAGTATAGAACATTATAGTTGGTATCAAAGAAAGTATAGTACAAAACTTCGAAACCAAATATGGAATGATATTGATTAAGGAACATTACCCCTAAGATAGACTTTGAGGATAAATATAGAAGAACATACTAGAATTTTGGTAATGTTGAGAATATTTTGGTATTCCTAGAAAATACATCACATTCTATATACTAAAAGTGGACATGTTTCTGGAAGAGATATACCTAGGAGTAATAACTCCAACAAGGTGTTCCGGGCTTGACTCGAGGTAACCTGGTACACAACAATTGTCCTTACTACGCACCATGTTTGACAATCCTAAGGTATATTCTTAGGATAATTTATATTTTTATTATGAACCATTATTATGGGTTTAAAGTAAAATATTTCTCCAATGAAACCATGTTTATGATTATTGGATTATATGTACATAACGTTTTCAATTTATGTTTCGAATTTTGAAATTATGCATTATGATTCAAAACATAAACAATAGAATGTAGTTGTTTAGAAATAGATCCTAGTGGAAGGATGGGAAATAGTTTCAACTCATGTATTCTATGTAGGGATTCCCCTCTAATGAAATATAATGATAGTGGAGCCAGTGATACAACAATAATTGAATAGCTTATAACAATATTGGGATTTCTGACTCGGGTTATGAATAATAACCTTAACCATATGGAGAAGCATGATCCACAATGTAGAGGATCAATTTTAAACAGCTTCATGAGGCAATAACCCTGAAAATTAAATCGGACTACAGATCCTTTCGTACCTGAGTAGTGGATAAGATTCATAAAGAATATATTCCTTTCATTGGGGAGTAAAAAAGTTTTTATGGAAGTTTATCATCTCTAAGGAGATATAGATCAATTATATTAATTAATTCAAAATATAAAAGAGGATGAAGAAGAAGAAAATATTAAATGTAGAAAATTTAATGAAATATTTTTAGAAAAATACATTCCTATTGATCTGGGAGCAGATATGGAGAGGCAATTTCTGAGTCTGAGACAGAAAGAGGATGATAATGTTACAAATATTAAATCTAACATCACAATGTTAAAAAGGCATACGGAATACTATATACATTAACCAAGAAGTAATATTGATAAATTATTTGATGGGTTAAGACCATTCCTCCAATGGGAATTGGTCTCACAATTTTTCTCATAGCACGAAGTTATTGTCTCATTTTCTATCATTAAAAAAATTATTTTTATACATCTTATGATTTTAATATAAAAAAAGATAAGAATACAACTGCTGAACACTGGGGAAAAGGATATATAAGGAATAAGGGGATTTTTGGCCTTTCACCTGGCAGTAATTGGGGGAAGAAACGCCCAGAAACGTGCCTATCAGGGATGAGATTTTGTTACAAGTGTGGAGAAAAAGGTCACCAACCTCGTGACTATAAGGGGAAGAAATAATCAATCAATATTCAATGCTACAATAGTAATTATGAGGGACATTATTAAAATTATTTTCCTAAGCATCGAGGAAAATATTCCTAGAAAAGGAAAATGGATCATGTAAAATATTTTGTTCACACAACTGCTGAGGTTGAATTTCTTAATGATGTTGTGGTAGGTACATTAGCCATTTCCTCAAAATTAGAAAAATTTATATTTGATTTGGGATCCATTCATTCCTTTATATCATCCAAGTTTTCCTTAAAAATTAGATATTTTCAATTGACATTCACAATGGAGTTGTGAGTCTAACCCTCTAAGGGATGTCTCATTACAACAATGATGTATTAGGAAAATCCCATTTTAGAATATAAATGTTCTTTATATACTGACTTTACCACCATACTTATGGTTGACTTTTAAATAATCCTTGGTATGGACTAGCTATCAAAATATGAAGGGAAAAAATATTTTAATAACAAAGAAGTTATGATTTGTGAGAAAGATGTAGAATTCATTATCTATAGAGAAGAAACGTCATCATCTAATTCTTATCAAGATCCACCCCCAGTAGCTATTTTGAATTAAATTCTTGGGGAGGAAGAGAAAACAACATACATGGGTGAATAAAGAGATATTCAAATTGAGGATGTACCTATTGTAAGATAATATATTTATGTATTTATAGAGGATTTACCAAGACATCCTCCAATGTGAGAATTTGATATTACTATTGATTGAATCCCTGATGTAATGACAATATCAAAAACACTTTATAGAATGGCTACTATGGAATTAGTATATCTAAAGAAACAACTAGTTGATTTGAGTAATAAAGTGTTTAATTTCACTAGTGTTTCTCCATGCAGAGCCCAGGTTCTTTTTTTAATAATAAATATGGATCAATGAGGCTGTGCATTGACTATAGAGAAATAAATGAAATTAACAAAGAAAAAAGTATCATGTTACTCACATTGATGAATTATTTTATGAACATCATGGAGTATAAAGTTTGTTGAAGATTGACCTTAGTTATGGATATCATCAATTGTGTGTAAAAGGAGAATATATTCTAATGATAGCATTCTAAATGAGGTTTGTTCATTACGAAATTATAGTAATTCCATTCGGATTGACTAATACACCCTTTGTTTTCATGGATCTAATGAAGAGATTGTTCAAGGAATATCTTGATGATTTTCTAGTAGTATTTATTGATAATATAGTGGTATACTTCAAATTCTACAAAAACCATGAGAAAAACATAATTATTTTTCTAAAAACAATTATAATAAATTATGAATTTGAGAAGTTTAGAAAATGTGAATTCAGGATTCAAGAAATTTCTTTTCACAGCCATATTGTCTCCAAGGATGGAATCTATGTTCATCCTGCAAAGAAAAAGGAAATATAATAATGTCCAGCACCGAGAAGTATAATCAAGGTACATAGTTTTATTGTTTTATCTTATTACTACGTTTTGGAAATAATTAAAACCAATTATAAAACAAATTAACCAAGGTTGCATGTAAATGGGATAAATTCATTTAGACAAAATAGTGTAAAGTATTTTTTTGGAAATATTGCAGTGGTGATTATTCAATTCTCTTATCTTGATATTACCATCTTAGAATAATGGGTCTGTGATTTATAGTGTTGCATGAATGAATGGACGTGGTTGTTTTCTTTTGAAAAATTATCTAGTTATTGCATATGCATCAAGGAAGATAAAAATTCATGAACTAATTTACCCAACTCTTGATATTGAGTTAGCAGTGATAATATTTTCTCTCAAGATATGTCTACACTATCTCTATAGTGAAAATGTGAGATATATATATATATATCACAATATTTCAAATATATTTTCTCATATAGGGAACACAACCTGAGACACGGTATATGGATTGATCTACACAAGGATTGTGATTTCACAACACACGACCACCTTGGGAAGGAAAATAAGGTGGTGGATGCTTTATGTAGGAAGGAACATGGAGTTTGAAAAAGAATAATAGTCGAAATGGATCCTATGTAAATGGATATAGTTAATATGGATAATAGAATTGTCATGGAAGATGAAACATCACTACATTTTAAAATGGTTTTCAAACCATCTTTTCTGAAAATGGAAAAAAACAGGTAGTCTGATGATGAGGAGTGTTAAGAGAAAATTAATTATTTGAATGATGGGAGAGTGACTAAAATCGTATTTGAAGATGTTATTTTGAAATTTTGGAAGAGGGTTTCATTTCCTACTATACATGAGCAAAAAGGGAATTACTGGATGATTCTCAACGCATCAATTTCCTTATACACTCTAGTGGCAATAAGAAGTATTAAGATTTGAAGAAACATTTTGGGTGGGACAACATGAAGAGAGATATTGTTGATGATGTTTCAAGATTTTTGGTTTATGAACAATTTTAGGATAGAATACAACATCCTAGAAGAGTCAAGAAACCTCTACTTATCCCTTTGTGGAAATGGTATAATATTACGATGGATGTTTTTCATGGGGCTACAAAAAATCCTTGAATCAATGATGCAATATGGATTATTATTGACTGACATACCAAATCAGCACATTTTCTCGATATAATAGGAGTTTTACCAATTGAACATTTTGAAAGAATATATATTAATGAAATTGTAAAACATCATGCGGTACCCCTATCAATTGTTTCTAACTATGATCCTTATATTACAATAAAATTCTGGAAAAGTCTTTAGAGGTACCTAGATATTGAGCTTCATTTGAGAACTGTCTACCACCCTCAAACTAATAGACAATCAAAATGGAATATTCATGCTTTAATAGAAATTTTTAGATCTTTCTCAATTAACTTTCCAGGTATGTGGTCTCTGTATTTACCTCTAGTGGAATTTTCCTAAAATAATAGGTTCCATTAAAGTATTAATATGGCACCATTTGAAGCATTATTTAAAAAGTAATGTCTTACACCGACTTGTTGGGATGATTTTGGTGAAATAAAACTCATAAGTCCAGAACTTATTGAGGAAATGATGGGAAAGGTAAATAGTATTCAGACCCATATAAAAATAGATCAATGTATAAAAAAGTGCTATGATGATTACCCAATGACGGATTTGGAATATCAAGTGGGAGATCATGTTTTCTTATAGGTATGTCCATGGAAGGGTGTTATACGACTCACTAATAAGGGTAAATTATGTCCCTGTTATATTGGACCTTTCGAAATTATGGATCAAATTTTAGTTGTATCTTACAGTTTGACAATTCTTCCTTGTCTCTCAAAATTTTATGATGTGTTCCATGTATCAATGTTATGGAAATAAATTCCAGAACCAATGCATGTAATCGCCTATGGTGAAATAGAACAACAAACCAATTTGTCTTACTATGAAGATCCTATCAAGATTATCGATACTATAGAACAAGGGTTGAGAAATTAGACGACTTTTCTGTTAATGGTTATTTGGAGAAATCGTAAAATCGAAGAGGCGATGTGGTAACCTGAAGAAAATATGATAAAGAACCACCTGAATCTATTTTTTAAGTGATATTATGGAAATTTAAGGAATAAATTATTTGAATGGGAGAAAAATGTAACACCCCAAGCATCCATTGTCACGACCCGTCCTCGGGGCCCGTGACGTGACTACCCCAAGCCCGCCATTCGTAGGCCAGAGGCTGGTGACTAGCACCAAGGTGTAATTACCGATAAAAGGGAAGGCATTGGATTGGTAAAGTAAACCAACACCATAGAGAAAACAAGAAGAAGTAAACACTAATCAAAAACTGGATACAAGTATGTGCGGAAAGTAAATGGGCCAGAATACAAACCCAAACTGAAAGTAAAGTACAACTGAAAAAGGGAGTACAGCAACAGAAAAGTAAAACTGTAGCCTCGAGCCATCTACTGGAAGTCCCACCTGAAGGGTGGGTAGAGATAGTCTCCACAGATCCTCGGGTCCATCTGTCCGTTCCGAGTACGCTCCGCCTAGTGGTCCACCTCCGGGTACTGACCTACTCCTCGTGCCTCAAACACGATCAGTGATGTCTATCATCTGCAACCAACACAACGTAGTGCAGGCATAGCCCATGCAGGGGTGAGTATAAGCTACTCAGTAGGGACCCCGACATCCCTGAAGGTCTCCCAGAATCCACAAATGATAATCCACAAATAAAAGATACAATCACGAAGTAACATCCGACACTACTTAGGTATATGCCCATACATATACCTAAGTCAGCACTTCTAATTCATCTCCAACATCCGAGCTCAAGTACAACCCAGTCCACACAGAAAAACATAACGTAATCCACACAGGAAAGCATAACATAATCCACATAGGATATCAATTCAATCATATCGAAGATAAGGATTGAAAGTCAAGATTCAGCTCACACAGGTATACTTATTCGTAAGATGATAGAGATGATCAGATATAGACACTGATTCATCTAAGCTGTCGGACCCACACATGATCGATAGTTACTAACCCCCACAATGACCCACAAAGGATTAATAGGTAACTGACCCCCGCAATGACCCACATAGGATTGGAACCACACAGGATCTGTTGGCGCTGGCCCACACAAGACTGCTGAGCACTGAACCACACAAGATCGGTAGCACCAATTCACGTAGGATCGCTGAGTGATGTAGTCGTCGCCGCCGAATCCACGGAGGATTCCTGCACAATCGTCATCATCGTCGCAGTCGCAGCCAGCTCTACGGTTCCCGCACATAGCAAGCTCATTCGGGAGGGTCCGCTCCACGATTCGAGGGGCTGATACATCAACTGACACATAGTCTGGAGTTGATGTATCCAAAATTTCTGTATCATCAACGGGAACTCAACGTCACAGACGGTGCGTCAATCGGACGCCCGGTCTGAGAGTTATTGGCTTTTTCGTCCCAGGGGCCCGGTTGGTTTTTAAGTCAAAACCAACCCGACCATACTTCAAATGCATCCAAACCTCGAGTAGAGTAATCTAAAAGATCCATCTCACTAAGAGGAAACCATCAAAGTCGACGGTACGTCAATCGGACATCCGGAGCTCAAGGTATAATCGTTTCCGCTCCGAGGGCCTGGTTGGCTTCGTGTACGAACCAACCCGGCTGAACCCAGAGTTCTCCGAAACCTTGAGTGTAATATACCAAAACGACCGTCTCGATCCAAGGATCGCATCTCAACTGACGGTGCGTCGATTGGAGGTCTACAGCCCATGTTATGGATAAAATACCGAAAGAGATCCGGGAGTGGGGGTTTCGGGCCCGAACCGATCCGGCCCGAGACCCCCTGGGTAGGCCCGAACTGGGTCGACCTGACCCGGGACCTGGTCCGGCCCACATGGGCATGGCCCGGCCCAGCTGGTGCGGCCCAACTCGGCCCGACGCGCTGGTGCACTGGCGCTGGCCAGGTGGCTCGGCCGAAACGGTTGAGTGGTGAAGGGGGGCGTGTTGCCCCCCGCCTAGAGAAACCGTGGCCCCCATGTGGGGAGCCACACCTACTGTCCAACAGGGGGTTACAAACCCCCGGTTTTTCTCCCTGACCGGCCGGCTGCTGCCGCCACAGGACCGGCATGGGCCAGTCACCCTGCTCCGACGCCGGCAGCCCAGAATCGGCCTCCGGTCCCTGCTCTACTACGGCCTAAGCCACGACCTTGGTTCATCCGGCACAGCGTTACAGTGTCGCTCTTCTCCGTCCTTCCTTTAATATTTTTTGTGCGGTGCTTCGGCACCGCGCCGCCTTACACGTGTCGCAACAAAATCAAACCAACAAGGGGGAGGAGGTTCGGCCGTGTTTCTGTGGTCCGACCTCCTCCCGTTATTGCGATATCAGGCGGCTCAAAATAAAAAGGAGGAAACGACGGAAGTAATCACGAACAAATAAATTAAATAAACCCCTACCTCGATCGTAGTCGTCGAACGAGGTTGTCGCGGAAAGGGACGTTGTGGAATTGATCGTCGCGGAAGAAGGTGGATTGTTGTGTCGCGGTGGAATGGTGTCTCCCTTCCTTTAACGCGGAAAGAAAGAGGTGATGCACGTCGGGTCGCCGATCTCCGAGGAAGGCGTCTCTCACCGTCGTCCGTCGTCGGAGTTCGGTGTTCTTCGCATTCTTCGTCGAGGAGGAAGAACTTCAAGAACATGAGCGAATTCTCCCAAACCTCTCACAACCCAACAATGCTTAATAAAATAAGAGTTTTCTTATTTTATTTCTCAATCCATGCATTTGAAATTCAAAAACGAAACAATCAATTAAAATGAATTAATTGTGAAATTTTAACTATCTAAATTAATTGAGGTGTTTCATAAACAGAAAACCCAAGGGTCAACTTCCACTTAATAGGGGTGCGGGTGCGTTACTTTAATAAAAGAGGGGGTTTGAAAAAGAAAAGAAATGGTGGGGCTCGTACGGGACCCACCTCACAAATATCCTACCTTGTGGGTAAGATATTGTGGGTCCCACTCCAATCACTTAGCTTTGGTTAAGCAGCTTTAAGTAAAATAAAAATTGGTCGCACCATTTTTATTTTATTCCATTACTTACCCTAAAAACATAAAAACCACACCTGAGTAAACACAACTCTGGAAATGGTGTTTCTAAGCAATTATCCGCGCTGCGATTCCATCGGTTCCTTCGGAATTCGATTCCGAGCACCGGTTCAAAAGTTAGAAAACCCCACACATTCGTTCACTGAACGTACCCGATCTAAACATCGGAAAATGATTCTGGTCACACCGGGCCTCGTAATCAGGTTCCGTCAGAAAATGTGTTCTTGTAAAATCTGAAAGAAAATTAAGAAAAAAATTTCCCTTGAATTTTATAGGTCTTTACATTATTCCAACCTCAGGGATTTACGTCCCCGTAAAGATACATCAAAAACTAGGGAATAAAAAGTGGGTACTGAGCACGCATCTGAGCCTCCTGTTCCCAAGTGCTCTCCTAGAGGTTCATGTGTTGCCATCTGATGCGCACTAGAGGAATTAACCATCCACGTAGGACCCGCTATTGTCGATCCTCAATCTCCAACAGGACCTCCGCAACAATCTCCCCATCATCGATGTCCAGCTCCCCATGGTCAATGATATACGTCGGGTCGTGCACGTATCTCCTCAGCTGGGAAACGTGGAAGACGTCATGCACCCAGTGTAACTGAGGTGGTAGATCCAGGCGATAGGCCACCTCACAAACCCTACTTAGGACCCGGAATGGTCCGATGAAGCGTGGAGATAACTTGACGCCCCAGCCAAATCTCCGTAATCCACATTGAGGTGGGACCGTAAGAAGAAGTGGTCGCCATCCTCGAACTCTAGTGGCCTCTAACTCCAGTCAGCATAAGACTTATGCCGACTATGAGTTGTCCTCATCTACTCCGGGATGACCTGGACCTTCTCTATCACGGCCTCTGGAAGTGCGTGGAAGTCGAGTCACGAAGTCCATAGATATCACGTCCCACTTCCACTTCAGGACCTCCAAGGGTTGTACCAAGCCTGCTGGTACCTGGTGCTCTGCCGTCACCTACTGGCAGGTGAGGCATCGAGAAACGAACTCTGGAAAAACCTTCTTCATGCACGGCCACCAGTGCTGTCGTCCGAGATCCTGGTACATCTTCACCACTCCAGTATGTACTGCCAAAGGGGAAGCGTGAAACTCTCTTAGCACCTCCTCCTGTAAAGCAGCTGGTACCATGGTACGTCCCTTGAAAAGGACATCGTGATCTCCTCCCATGGAGAATCCATCAGGTGCCTGTCCTGAGGATATCTGTGCACGCCGCGTCTCAGAGTCAGCATCCCCACGTTGTGCCTCTCTGACCCGCTGCAGAATTGGAGGAGTGACTGTGAGTGACAGAAAAAAGGCTTCTCCATATCTATCGATGAAGGATATCTTCAAAGCGGCTAGCTGCTCTGTCGCCTCCCCAGGTAGCTGAATGGTCGTCCTTCTGCTGAGGGAATCGGCTAATACATTCCCCTTCCCAGGAGTATATACTTTCTCAAATTCATAGTCCTAGAGGAACTCGATCCATCGCTGATGTCTCAGGTTCAGGTACTTCTGTGAGAAGACGTACCTGAGACTCTGGTGGTCAGAGTAGACTGTAAAGTGCTCACCCATCAGATAGTGTCACCACATCTTCAGAGCGAAGACCACTGCTACTAACTCCAGGTCATGGGTAGCGTAGTTCTGCACATGCTGCCTCAACTGACGTGATCCATAGGTGATCACGGCCCGCTCCTACATCAGGACACATCCGAGTCTGGTCCCTGATGCGTCGCAGTGGACTACGTACCCTCCTCCCTCCTCCGGAAACCTCAAGATAGGCGTGATGGTCAATCTCTGTCTCAGCTCATAGAAGCTCTGCTAACATCTTTCTGACCACACAAAAGGTTTCCCCTTTTTCATCAAAGCCGAGAGTTGTTCCGTAACTCTGGATAAGTCTGGCACGAATCTCCGGTAGTACCCGGCTAGTCCCAAGAAACTTCGCACCTCCATCACACTCCTAGGTGGCTCCCAAGCTAGCACTGCCTAGATCTTCATAGGATCCACTGCAACTCCTGCCTCAGAGATGAATTACCCCAAGAAGTAGACCTCATTCATCTATAACTGACACTTCGAGAGCTTACCATAATGCTGGTTCTCTCGGAGTGTGTCTAGTACAACCCACAAGTGGTAGGCGTGATCCTCCTCAGTCGTCGAGTAAATCAAAATGTCATCGATGAAGACCAAGACAAATCGATCGAGGTATGGATGAAAGATCACGTTAATGAGGCCCATGAACATTTCTGGAGCATTGGTTATGCCGAATGGCATAACCAAGAACTCATAGTGGCCATACCGACATCTGAAGGCTGCCTTCTGCACCTCCTCATCCCGAACTATGAGCTGATGATAGCCTGACCTGAGGTCTATCTTTGAGAACCACTGTGCTCCCTTGAGATGATCGAAGAGGTCATCAATCCTCGGTAGCGGATACTTGTTCTTCACGGTCACCTGGTTCAGGCGACGATAGTCGACACACAGTCGCAAGCTCCTGTCCGCCTTCTTCGCGAAAAATATTGGGGAAGCCCAGGGTTAAACACTGGGTTGGATGAATCCCTTTCACTGAAAGTCCTCCAACTGTACCCATAGCTCTCGAAGCTCAGTGGGGGCCATCCGATATGCTGGAGTGGATATCGGGGCTGTCCTGGGGTATAGGTCAATATAAAAGTCTACCTCTCTGCGAGGAGGTAGCCTTGGGACGTCATCGGGGAAAACGTCTGCATACTGATCCACCACTGCAGGAAAAACAGGACTCCGCACGTCAACTGCTCCTAGAATGAGGCTAGCCAGCTGATGAGTGATGGGTTTTCCTACCCTCTTCAAGAGTCCATCCTGTGCTACGAAGGCTCCCTTCTCGCCGGTGAAGGTGAACCTGCTCTCGTCGGTGCGTACACACCGCACCTTGCGACTAATACAGTCAATATGAGCATGGACTGTAGATAACCAATCCATGCCCAAGATGACGTCGTAAGGCCTCGACGCCGCTACATGAAGATCCCAGCCGAAGCACTCACCTCCTATAGTAAGCTCACACTACTGGCACCAGTGCGTAATCGTCGAGTCTGCTTCCGTAGGAGTCTCTAGCCTTAAGGATCGAGCCAACGACTCTGTCAGAATCTCCGAGCTCCGAACAAGGGAAGGGGCTATGAAAGAATGACTCGATCCTGTGTCTATAAAAACTGCATCAAGGGTGGAATAGACACAGATAGTACCTCGAATCATCTCGGACGTGTCGTGGTCGTAGGCCTCCACTGCCTGGAGCTGTTCTGGTCTCTACCATCCAGCTTCTTGTGGTCAGGGTGGACCTTCTGGGGGAGGTGGTGGTAGAGCCTGAAAGCATCTCCCACCACCTGCTACTCAGCCAGCTCCTCTGCCTCGTCCGCCTGATCCCTGCAGACTGCCATGGTCGACTCTACCTCTGACTGAGTGGTCCCTCAACTGTCTAATACTCCTCTGCATGGTGGGTTCGGCAGTCACGAGCCATGTGGCCCTGCCCACCGCATGTGTAGCACTGTCTGCCTCTCGAAAGACTCGCTCCATGCTGAGTGCCTCGCACCTATGAGCCAGTGTCCTGAGTTCATCTGCCTGAGGGTCTGATCTGCCTGGACCCATGTGTCATTCGTCGACTGCCAGCTGCAGAAGACTCTGCTACGTGCCGCCCTGCGGTAGGTCTCGCTGCTGATGTAGGCTCACCAAGGAGGCTCTCACAATGATAAGGGCTCACTCCAGTACCCTTTCCTATGTCGGAATGCTGAGGGAGATCAGCGATGCCCTGATCCCATGCCTCAATCCCTGCTCGAAGGTTCAGGCCCGGAAGAATGGTTCCCGTACCATGTCCATCGAATAGTGCGAGAGGTCGGTAAATCTTGTCGAGTACTGGGCGACCGTCAAGCTGCCCTGCCGCAGCTGTATAATCTCATGGATGCGCACCGCACGGAGGGCGGCTGGGACGAACTCCGAGCGGAAGAGGCTCTCAAAGTCCTTCCATAGGAGAGTTGCCTCGTCGTGCACCTGGAACATCAAGCTCCACAATCTGCCTTCTGACACGTGTTGGAGGCTCGCTGTGAGGATCACCATGAGGTCTGCTGGTGTCCTCACCAAACGGAAAACTTGTACAACTGCCTCCAGCCAATCCTCAGTTTCCTGAGGGTCCATCTCACTGCGGAACCTGGGTGGTCGCTGATGCTGAAACTCGTGCAGTGCACTAAGGCAACGTACATCGTCAGCGACTAGGGCTGGTAGCATCGGGGGCTCGGCGGGTAGAGGTATTGCTGGTGCCTCTACTATCAAAGGGCCCTGTACCGAGGCCTCGTCGCTCGGTGGGCTGTCGTCAAGCACAACGCTCGGAACCCTAGCTGGTTGTTATCGTGGGGCCATCCTGAAAAGAAACAGGTGTGCTGCGGTAAAACAGTATACCTTGTGAGCTGAAATAAAGTAATCACAAAGAAAACTTGAAACACACATGCAATCAATGTCTTCGTGCATTAAGTCAGAAATCAAAAGTCAGGGTCTGGGTGTACGGATACGTCGACCGCCGCACCAACACTGGACTCCCTGGACTGATAACCACACTCAATACCCTTAACACTATTGCTTCACATAGAAGAAAGATCAGGGCCCAGAGTTCTGCGGTAGAACCGAACTCCTCTGATACCAATTTGTCATGACCTGTCCTCAGGGCCCGTGCCGTGACTACCCCAAGCCCGCCTTCCATAGGCCAGGGGCTGGCGACTAGCACCAAGGAATAATTCTCTATAAAAGGGAAGGCATTGCCTTTGTAAATAAAACCAACACCATAGAGCAAGAAAGCATAAGTAAACACTAAGTAAAAACTGGACACAAGTAAGTGCGGAAAGTAAATGGTCCAGACTACAAACCCAAACTAAAAGTAATGTACAACTGAAAAAGGGAGTACACCAACTGAAAAGTAAAGCCGCAGCCTCAAGCCGTCCAATGGAAGTCCCACCTGAAGGGTGGGTAAAGATAGCCTCCACAACTCCTCGGGTCCAGCTGTCCACTACGAGTACGCTCCGCCCAGTGGTCCACCTCCAGATACCAACCTGCTCCTCGTGCCTCAACCACGATCAGCGTTGTCCGTCGTCTACAACCAACACAACGTAGTGCGGGCATAGCCCATGCATGGGTGAGTATAAGCTACTCAGTAGGCAACCCGAGACCCTCGAAGGTCTCCCAGAATCCACAATGAAAAGATACAATCACGAAGTAACATCCGACACTACTTAGGTATATTCCCATACATATACCTAAGTCATAAATTCCAGTTTGGATCCAACATCCGAGCTCAAGTACAACCCAGTCCACACAGGAAAACATAATGTAATCCACACAGGAAAGCATAATGTAATCCACACAGGATATAAAGTCAATCTTATCAAAGATAAGGATTAAAATTCAAGATTCAGCTCACACAGGTATACTTCTTTGTAAGACGATAGAGATGATCAGATGTAGCCACTGATTCATCTAAGTCGTCGGACCCACACTGGATCGATAGGTACTAACCCCCGCAATAACACACAAAGGATCGATAGGTAACTAACCCCCACAATGACCCACACAGGATCGGACCAACACAGGATCTATAGGCGCTGGCCCACACAGGACCGCTGAGCGCTGACCCACACCGGATCGGACCCACACAGGATCAGTAGCACTGATCCACGTAGGATCGCTGCGTGTTGTCGTCGTCGCCATCGAATCCACGGAGGATTCCGGCACAGTCGTCATCGTCATCGCAGTCGCAGTCAGCTCTAGGGTTCCCACACACAACAAGCTCGTTCGGGAGGGTCCGCTCCACGAACAGAGGGGCTGATACATCAACTGACACATAGTTCGGAGTTGATGTATCCAAAAGTTCAGTATCGTCAACAGGAACTCAACGTCACAGATGGCTAGTCAATCAGACGCCCGGTCTGAGAGTTATTGGTTTTTTTGTCCCAGGGGCCCGGTTGGTTTTTAAGTCAAAACCAACTCGACCATACTCCAACTACATGATAAACTCAAGTGGAGTAAGACAAAAGGTCTGTCTCACTAAGAGGAAACCATCAAAGTCGATGGCACGTCAATCGGACGTCCAGAGCTCAAGCTATAAGCGTTTCCGCTCCGAGGGCCCAGTTGGTTTCGTGTACGAACCAACCCGTACGAACCCAAAGTTCTCTGAAACCTTGAGTGTAATATACTGAAATGACCATCTCGATCCACGGATCGCATCACAGCTGACGGTGCGTCGATCGGAGGTCCCCAGCCCATGTTATGGGCAAAAGACCGAAAGAGGTCCGGGAGTGGGGGTTTCGGGCTCGGACCGATCCGGCCCCAGACACCCTGGGTCGGCCCGAACCGGGTCGAACAGACCCAGGACCGGGTCCAGCCCGGCCTGGCCGCGGCCCGGCCTGGTGGTCCTGTCTGGCGGCTCCGCCCGGTGCGCTGGCGCGCTGGCCATGGCCAGGTGGCTCAGCCAAAAAGGTCGAGCGGTGAAGGGGGGCGTGCTGCCCCCCCCCCCCCCCCCCCGCGTAGAGAAACTGAGGCCCCCATGTGGGGGCCGCACCTGCTGGCCAACCGAGGGTTACAAATCCCCAGTTTTTCTCCCGGACCGGTCAGCCCGCTCTGGCAGGCCGGCTGCTGCCACCACGGGACCGGCATGGGCCGGTCCCCCTGCTCCGACGCTGGCGGCCTGGAACCAGCCTCCGGTCCCTACTCGGCCGCAGCCTAAGTTGTGGCCTTGGTCCGTCCAGCGCGCTGTGACAGCGCCGCGCCCCTCCTCCGCGGCCCCGCTTCCGACCGCTGAGCTTTTGTGATTCTTTGGCGCGGCGCAACGGCGCTGCGGTTTAGTTCGTCTTCAACGGTGTGGCGCGACGGCGCCGCGCTTCTCTATCCTTCCTTTAATATTTTCCATGTGGCGCTTCGGCACTACCCTGCCTTACACGTGCCGCAGAAAAAACAAACCAACAAGGGTGGGAGGGTCGACCGTGTTTGTGTGTTCCGACCTCCTCCCGTTATTGCGATATCAGGCGGATCAAAATAAAAAGGAGGAAACGACGGAAGTAATCACGAACAAATAAATTAAATAAACCCATACCTCGAGCATAGTCGTCAAATGAGGTTGTCGCGGAAAGGGACGTCGTGGAATTGATCCCCACGGAAGAAGGCGGATCGTCGTGTCACGGTGGAATGGTGTCTCCCTTCCTTTGACGCAGAAAGAACGAGGTGATGCACGTCAGGTCGTCGATCTCTGAGGAAGGCGTATCTCACCTTCGTCCGTCGTCGGAGGTCGGTGTTCTTCACGTTCTTCATCGAGGAGGAAGAACTTCAAGAACTTGAGAGAATTATCCCAAGCCTCTCACAACCCAACAACCCTTAATAAAATAAGAGTTGTCTTATTTTATTTCTCAAGCCATGCATTTGAAATTAAAAAATGAATCAATCAATTAAAATGAATTAATTTCAATGTTTTAACCATCCAAATTAATTGAGGGGTTTCATAAATAGAAAACGCAAGGGTTGACTTCCACTTAATAGGGGTGCGGGTGCGTTACTTTAATAAAGGAGGGTTTTGAAAAAGAAAAGGAACGGTGGGGCTCGTGCAGGCCCCAACTCACAAATATCCTACCTTGTGGGTAGGATAGTGTGGGTCCCACTCCAATCACTTATCTTAGGTTAAGCAACATTAAGTAAAGTAAAAATTGGTCGCACCATTTTTATTTTATTCCATTACTTAACCAAAAAACATAAAATCCTCACTTGAGAAAACGCAACTCCGGAAATGGTGTTTCTATGCAATTATCGATGCTTCGATTTCATAGGTGCCTTCGGAATTCGATTACGAGCACTGGTTTAAAAGTTAGAAAAACCCGCTCGTTCGTTCACTGAACATACCCGAGCTAATCATCGGAAAATGATTCCGAGCACACCGGGCCCCGGAATCAGGTGCCGTCAGAAACTACGTTCTTGTAAAATCCCAAATAAAATTAAGAAAAAAATTTCCCTTGAGTTTTATGGGTATTTACATCCATGGTATGGTTATTTTAATATAATTCAATATCTTGCACTACATGAATCACCAAGTTCGAGTGCACCATGAACTATCAAATGAGATTATTAAAATGTGGTTATGAATAGTATTAACAAAATAATATATTTTATAAATTTTATTTTTCAAAATAAAAATTCATTTTTGGATTTTTAACATTGAAATTATCTTACGGTGAATTTTTGGTATTTTTCGGAAACGATTCTATTTTTTATGAATAGTGAAAAATACTGCATTTTTTTTAATCCCAACTTTTCATTTGAATAATTATATTAGTTTAAATTTGTTTTAATGTTAGAATATATACATTATAAATATATTAGTCCAATTTAGATCATTGGAATCATTTTTATTATATAATCAGTTTTTAAAAAATTATTTAAATTTGGAACATCTCTTCTTCCCGCCTTCTAAGCACTTGTACAGATTAGCATTAAAAATAATTTTAACACTTCTTTGAATTGATCAAAGAAAAACATACATGCATGGTTTTAATAAGTTTGAAAATTTTGGTCTAATAGGATCAAAATAATTTTTCAGTGAATAGTTACTTTTGAATTTTATTTATCACAGTTAAAGGTAAATAAAGAAGTTAAAGGTAAAAAAATAGATTGTAATAATATAATATTACCCTAACATATTTCCTCATTTCATTGGATAAGTGTGTTTCGACCAAATTCAACATTTTGTTGAAATTATGATCCTTTTTAATCCACTTGTGTTAGATTAAAAAATTTATTATATTTTTTTAATGAAGTGATAAAAATGTCATATTCAAATTTTAATAAATATATCATTTTAAATATGTGGTTATATAAGTGGTGTGGTAAACTGTAAATAGTTCTCAAAAATATACAATGTTTATCTACATAATGTTTGTTTATTTTTTTTAGGAAATAAATAATTAAATTAAATAATGACACAATAGAGATGAAAAACGGTGAACATTCCATGCGATGCGACTGAGGTTACTTTTTGGGAAGTTGTCAATCAGATCCATGGTCCTGTGACAGGTTCGAAGCAACAAACACAAGAAAGATCTGCTGTCCCTAATGAGGGAGTCTTTTCGAGGCATTCCTTTCTCAACATCAAAGGGGTTATTGATTATTCCATTGGAAGGAAAGGATCCATTGTGCACATCAAAGATAACCCAGCTACACTCTTAGAGCACTTCAAAATGGATGAGTTCTCAATCATTTCTTGGTTATATCTTCCTAAGGGCTCCCAGTCTCTAAAAATTGATGAACTCAAGAAGCGTATTTCATTGATTTGGATCTTTTCATCATGGACATGTGTCTCATTAGGACAGGGATATTTCCATATGCTATTTCCCATAGATGAATTGAAAGTGCGTGCTTGGGGCTTCGGTTCCATTGCGCTCAAACCTGGGATTATTCACTTTCTTGAATGGGATGAGAAATTCAACCCATTTGAGGTGAGTAACACAACTACACAAATGTGGGTTCGGGTTTATGGTTTAAATTGGATACTTTGTCATCCCAAAATTTTGGATTACATTGCTCTCTCTATTGGCATCTTGATTAAAATGGATAAGAAAACATAAACGGCTTGATTTGGTCACTTCACGAGGTTCTTGGTACATGTTGACCTGGGTTTGACTCTAGTTGTCAAAGTAATGCTTTCCACTGATGATGTTTTTATTGACTTAAATGTCATTTATGATAAAATGAAAAAACTCTGCAAGAACTATAATGTCATAGGTCATGAATCATCTACATGTAGACGATCTATTATTTGCATCTTTTTCTCATTGTGTGGACATTATGTCAGCGATTGTAGTTAGAAATGAAATCCTACTCAGATGGTTGATATTCTTCCCCAGTTGCAAGTTGAGGATAATAATAGAACTTGCAATAATTATGATGGAACTGGAATTAATACTAATATTGTTGATCAAAAGATGGATGCACAAGGAATTATTCTTGGGGTTGTTGTCAAGCCACTGTTTGAGGGTGACCGACCCGGAGACTCACCTAATTCTGAGCTAAAAACGAAGTTTTGGGATGCCATTTTCTCTGAAGAGTTGAATGTCTACAATGGCCATTCTTTTATCCATGGTACGAGTTCTAATTTACCACAATCCCAAATACCTTTAGATTCGTGGATTCCATGCGGTGATGAAGAATTGATGGTTGAACAAGAGAATGAAGAAGAGATACAAAAATTGGTTGATCTCCAGCTTTCAAATGAACACATGGTTACTTTAGGCAATCAAAAGGGAAATAATATTTTAGAATCGGACACTCCATTCATTTCTAAAATCAGTTCAAAACCTATTGTGGATAATGAAGGATTTCAGCTTGTTTCCTATAAGAAGACAAAGTCTTTGGTTGCACCCCCCACACAATCAAATGCAGGTAACCCTACTCTTCTCTCTCAAAATAATTATGGTAACATGATGGTGCAGGAGTCTTTTATACATTCTCCTGATGTGGCAAGGAAATAGGAGATGCGTGTTATGCCTGAAGCACTAGAGACTGAAGGGATGAATACCCCACTAACAAGAGATGCCTCTGAATAAAATTAGGAGGTGCAACATGAGGATAGCTCTGACTCTAAAAGACCTAATGCTGAAACATTACTCAAAAGACTTAAATCCCTTCTCCAAGAAGGGGGATGTCGAGAGGTCGGGGACGCGGTTGCGGTCGTGGTAGAGTTGGCTGGCATGAAATTATTGAAGAGGAAAGGCAGCTAATGGATAGATTGAAGAAAAAGATAGGCATCTAGTTGTTCCATTGAGCATTTCTTTTGATTTGTTTTCCTGCACTCTTTTGGACTCCTATATTTTAATTTCTTTAATAAATAGGCATAGCCCCTATCTTTCAAGAGATACGAAAAATTAATTATTAATGGAGGAATAAATTAAATGATATTTAAAATATTAAATAAATATAATATCAACAAATTAATGAAGTACAATAATTTAATAGATAATATAGACATATAAGTGACATATTATAAGTATTTTTTCGAAGTTATCATGTTGGTTTGATATTTTTAAAAATAAAAATATTGAATAGTATCAAAATTGACATAAATGATACTTTAAAATAAATAATGTTTCATTAAATGTTTTAAAATTCATAAAAATCTCCGGTTTGGCCAAATAAACTAGTATAGTGTTAAATATATCATAAATGATCCAATTGTGGAAGTTTTTTTCATTTTGTAGTAACAATATTTATCATATAGATTAAAAATATAAGAAGACATGGAAAGTGTTAAGATGTTTAACTATAGAATATACCCTAAAGATAAGGTTTATTTTGTGACCTTAAATTGGTTAAAATTTATTTTCTAAGATGATTTTGAACCATACTCATATTATTCTTTAAATAAATCACTTTTGAGATTTTTGAAACCGAAAATAAATTTATAATATTTTAATATTTTAAGATCATCCAAAACTACCCCTCACCTCTCTTATAAAAGGGCACTTCGCCTTTTCTTTCATTAACACCTATATATCCATTTGGATTATCCAAACCCAGCACAATTCGTCTCCCATATTCCTTCACTACATCCATGAGGCCACAATTTTGGACGAAATCCATCCTCTTGAGTCTGTTTTTTCCAATCAAATGGAGATACCCAAAAAAATAAGTAATTGTTTTATCACCTCTATCAAAGTTATTTTCTTCCTATAATTCCACATTATATAATGTTTACATAAAAAAGTAATTACTGAAGTATCATATATATACATATATGTCATTATAATAATGGGACAACAATATTCTTCATTTTGTTAGTTATATGAATAATAATATCACCATGTGTGTGTCCGTAGGACTTATCGTCTCTATGTCATGGTGTAATTTTTTATTCAACAATACCTTATTTGGATAGATATAATGATGATTATAATGGATATAAATAATTAATATAAATAGATAATTATTAATTATACATAATATACCATCCAATTACTTACCATTTAACAACCAAGGGAATGATACCATTGCTCGTGTGTACGTACGACCTAACATCTCCACGATGTGGTGAGATTCATTTTCCATGTTACCCAATAAATAATGATTATAAAATATATATAATGACTGAAAATAATAATTATTAACCTTATATTATTTTTGATATGAATAAAATACATCCAATTCATAACAAACCTGACTTACATGGAAAAATATGAATTGGAAAACAATGTTATTGACACATGAAAAAATGGTAGTATTGAAATACTATTAATAAATAATATAATAGGATAAAATATCATATCATAAATACATATATGGCCCTATTATAATGTAGTTACATTATTAAACCATTATACAAGAGTTTAATACAGCCACAACTATAGAAAATTACAGGTTAAGGGTTAATTTCAGAATCTCATTATTATTCAAGGTTGTTTATATGTAAGTATCTAATTGGTCATCTTTATCATCCAAGTCAATGTTTCTTAAAATTTAATTCAAAATATTATTTCCAATTGCTTAAATTCATTTTAACCAATATTTTAATTTTTATAAAAAAAATTGAAGCTAATACTTACTTTTTTTCCAAATGAAGTACTTTAAGACCATTTTAGAAAATTAAAGAAAAAATATTTTTTTATCTTATATAGTGTGAGTGGATAGTTATACCATCATGATGCCTTAATGTTTTGAATGTTTCCGTACAATATTAAAAGGTAATATCAAAAATATTTGTTTTCCATTATAATTGAGCATCTTTTAAATGATTTACTAGTAAAAAATTGATATTTCTCTCAAAGAGTTTTATTTATTTTATTAAAGTATTTTATTGTGTGTTCACATAATTTTTTGAAATTTATGCTTAATTGTGGTTGACTTATTATGATACAATCTTCGATATTGTATTGCATGATTTATGATTTACTGGACAATAGATGTGCTATTTTTAAACCATTCATGATTTAAGGTTAAAGTAATAACGTTTAGTATGCTGCTTTTTATATGAATATTTATGTTATGTTTCACCTTCTTCATATGAGGAATGAATTAGACTTAGTTTTTTAGGGGTGTGGCCCACAATATACCCTCACTGAATTGGTAGTTCTCATGACATGATCTAGTGTCTTGGAATAAGGCCATGATAGTATGGTTTTTTATTGTCTTTTCACAAGGCCTTGATGGGATGGTTATGATATCTGGTATGATTCATTCCCTCATTAAGAATTTAGTTATTAATATTACATGTGATTATTCGATTACTTGAATATCCAGTAGAATGTTTAAATTAAATTATATTATTTGTTAAATCTATATTATGATGCATGTTATGTTTAAATGGATTTTGTTATAGTTTTATACCTTTATTTAAAATTTATTCTTAATTATAATAGCTTCCACTATATTGTTAATCCTTACTGAGCATCTGTGTTGGCCACTTTATTAAGTTTCATTTTTTTGAGATGTGAAGAAATATATTATGATTGACCTGTAGGAATAGTTTATAGGTTATAAGTTTTTTTCAAATGGGATAATATGTTTTCTTTAATTTCAAGATGTAATGTAAAACATATGTGTGTATCTAGTTTTTTCAAAGATACTAAACTGATCAATCCTTTGGGATTTGATTTTATGTGATCATAACAATGTAATAAAATAATAAACTGACTAAAGTTATCTAGGGTCAGGGAATTACAGTGGAAAAACAAGTTGTAATCACACCCTACTCAGGCCACCTAATCATTACTGAATAGAGTTCAGGGTTATAAGATGGGATGAGGGAAAAGGCCATCTGTTAGGTGGTTGAGTTGGGATGGAGCATGGATGATTGTACCAATCATGGTTTGGGGACCTCTTTGGGGTAGTTAGTGTCATTATTCTGATTTTTCATGTGTCAATGGACAAATATAAAATCATGGAATGTTTACTTCTTTATTTTTTATATTCTATTTCCAGTTTTGGTTATCAAGAGCTATGGGTATTGTTTACAGTTATATATTAATCCACTGTAGTTTATTTATTTTCCACTAGTGTATTACTCTATTAAAAAAATGGTATATTATCTCCATGATCAATAATAGACCCCCACTACTAGTCAGTTGCATCTGGCATATGGGGAGGCGCACTTATGCTTACATGGTGGATAGGCTCAGGGCACCGGTTCGTGGCACCCGGGCTGGGACATTACAATGTGGTATTAGAGCCCAGGTTAATTTTTTTCTTTTATCATACTATATGGTAATGTTAGACCATATATTATGGATATTATATCCATGGACATGATCACATGAATAGGAGTTGCAAACCCATGTACGGGGAAAACCTAAGTACCCATGGTGGTATTGATGTAATTACTGTTTGTGGTTACAGTTGAATATTATTCCACCTTGGGTGAAACATATATTTTCTTAATTTGATAATTGTTTTGAAGTTTTTTTGGGAATTGAATTGTGGCCCGGAATGGTATGATTGTTTATCTGCAGGCATCTTTTGGGGAACTCAATATTCTTTTGTGACATGTATCATTTAGAGCATGCACAGAAAAATGGGGTTTGGGTAAGTTGTTAAACATAAACTTTTTCCCTTTATAGTGAAATTTAATTGAAAATGGTTCTTCATATAAAATTTATAACAGAAAATGATGAAAAATGTGAATACATGGGTGTTTAAATGAGAAAATTGACATGAGAATGAGAATACCCTTTGATAACCAAGATCTATATATAGAATGGTTAAGGGTAGTAATAGTGCCTCGGTTTTGACAACATGGAAATATTTTGGGAAAAGACGTACTGTGACATATTGAGATTATTTATCTTATTTGAATGTAATAAAGTTGGTCTATGATTCCTAAGACTTGTGTTTGGAATTTTATAGTTATTCCTCCCCAATGATGCTTGTTGATGTGAAGACATAAGAATATGGATAGTATTTCTCTTATAGTAGTGGAACCTAAGGCACTAATAGTACTTGGTGATGTAGGAGAATAGTAGATAAAAGAAAACTTCACCCACTTCATGAAGTTTATGGAAAGAGACCTGTAGTGGGTGGTGAGGAGAATTTCTGACCTTACATGGGAATTGAAGTTTCATCAACCTTCGACATTTACCAAAGACAATGGACCAATGGCAGAATATTTATGGATTTAATCTATTCAGACAATACCTAACCTTTTGAAGATTCATCTAAGAGTTGGGTGAAGTTTTATGATTATATGCTATTATGATTAGAGAAGTGCAAGTAGAGCATTCAAATACAAATTGGATAATATATGATATTCTACGGAAGTACCTTTTAGAGATGTTCCTGGAGAACTACTATCCAGAGTCACTAAGGTAAGAAAAATTAGTATAGTTCGTGCAGTTGATTCAGGCTAAATTTTCTTGATAGACTATACTATATTCTTTATAGACCTATAGATATTTGATCTAGATTTCATGGGATATAATATAGCTATGGAGAGGCATCTCCAATAATGAAATATGTTCAAGATTAATTCCAAAGTTAACCTATTCTGATTGATGAGGTTTTCTAAGGATTTGGATCAAGCTCTCATAACTGAGAAAAACATGAGGGAGGATTCCAGTGTAGGACTGGTGGTTCTAGAAGGAATACTAAGGGGTGAGACTTCTAATAGAATGAAGCATCACTATGAAAAAATTACCCAGAGCAGTTAGAATTGGATTAGCCAGAATGAGGGATTATATTCACCTAACCTTACTCGGGTGGTCTATCATGAGTGTGGTATGCTAGGGAATTAACCTATTAATTGCTCTAGACCACTAGGGTAGTGTCGATCATATTTTCAGATTGGACATCCAATGTGGTTTGGTAGGTGCCCGCAAAATATAGTTAGTGATAGAAGAGCTACATAGAACGATGGTGTTGTAAGGAGATATTATACGCCATATGTATTTGTCAGTTTTAGTTCTACTAGTTTAGGAAATATAGGTATTGGACACGGAGCTTCTAGGAAAGAACGCCCATATCAACAGAGTGGTGAAACACATGGGAGTCAGACTAAATCACTGGTAAGAGAGGGTGAATAGATACATGTAGAGAAACTTACACTTTATGATAGTGAGGTCTGACCATCAATAGTGAGAGGTATTATTCTTATAGAACATAATTATGTTAGTGCCTTATTTTATAATAGTTCTCCTCATTCCTTTATATCATGAAAAAAATTTAATGGTTTGGGCATGGTAGTGTTGTTTTTGAGTGTGGTTATGATGATAGAGACATGATTGGGAGTATATTATAGAGACATCTTTTTTTTTCACAGGATGTTCCCTCATGATCAAGGAGCATTGTTTTCTATAGGATATCTATATTCAATAAATTCCATGGTTCATCCTAATTTTAGGTATGGATTGGTTAGTTTCATACAAATCCCACATTAATATTTACCCCAAGAAAGTGAATTTTACGTCTCTTAAGGGTGATAATTATTTTCCCCATGGAGAGTGGGATATTCAGCCAGGACAAGTAGGGCCAATTACTCAGCAAATGGGGGAGCTCACAGCCTAGTTTATAGGTATATTTATGGATGACATTGTTGTAAAGAATGATGTCTATCCACCAATAGTTCTACAGTTTTAGGATGTGTTTTCTAAAGACTTATTAGGGCTATCATCGGAGAGGGATGTGTAATTCACTATTAAACTCATGTCATGGTTTCATATAGTTTTTATTCCACCATATATAATGGAAATGATGGGGAATTAAGAGGTTATGAATAGGATATAGGACTTAGAGGATAATGTATTTATCCGTCTGAGTATGTCACCTTGGGTTTCTCTAGTACTGTTTTCTAAGAAGGTTTATAGGACTCTGTAGTTGTGCATTTATTCCTGGACGTTGAGCTGGATGAATGTGGAGAACTGGTATAGCCTTCTACATATCGATGATCTATTTGACCAGTTGAGTGGAGGTTGTATTTTCCAAAGATTGTATTGAGATGAGGGTATCAACAACTGAGAGTTCATACTTCTGATATACCGGGTACTACTCTCAGAAGCAGGTATGTCCTATATGAGTTCTTTATAATTAAATTTTGGTTGATAAACGCTCCAGAATTCCTTTATTGATAAAATCTTATATTCATACCTCGATATGTTTGTGGTAGTTTCCTGTATAACGACCCATACTTTACATACATTGTTAATACTTCAAAATTGAAGCATACTTATTACAACATATAACAAAACCACGAAAGGACCGTATAGGTATAGTGTCTTTAGAAACTGAGAAACATAAACAACTGGTTCATAAAGCATCAACTTTACCTCCCACTTATTTCATCATATCTAGAGTCCCTTTTTGGAATATCCTACTTAATAACCTTCTTCCTGACCTGGGGAAATAAAACATACAAAAGGGTGAGCTCAAATGCTCAGTAAGGGTAAACAAAAGAAAGATCAATCACATTGTATACATAAGCACATAACTTTTGGAAATCTTACCCTGCAAAAGAGATCATAATTTCATAACATGGGATAAATCATGGGAGTGAAATGTAATCACAATAATCAAAACATAAAACATGAAACTTTGTGGCATACACACATAATCATAGAGAATCATTTCTTGTTATTCAAGACTCTTTGTCAAGACTATCTTAGTGGACAAAGTCCCTTTCTGTACCGAGTCACCCTCGTTTCAGTCCTGTTTTACTGAACCGGTATAACCTACCGTTCCAGCCATGTCTATCTCATGAGATATAAAATCTTTACCCAATGCATTGGAGGGAGATATAGGTCCCACCCATCTCATAATTATACCATTCATATGTGTGCCACAAAATCATAATCCATACATCATAGCATAACCCTTGTAATAAAAATGGGAATCTTAAACATCGTGACATCATAAAACAATTCATATAAGATAAAGGAATTCATAAATATAATTCCATCACAACATAATCAAATCAATGTAATAATAGGGATAGGAACAGAACCCTTTATTATCTTAGATGGAAAATAATTTTGAAAAAACTCTTGAACTCCATTCTTGAGGAAAATATCCTTTCAATTTCAAAAACACTTTTCCTTTCTTAACATGTCATAAAATTCTAAACTAAAAGAAGTTGATTAAAAATAAACTTGAAAACTTGTAAAGTAATATTCTTGGAAATAATGATTTAAAAATTCATTCATGCCGTATAAGTTAAAAAAACATTCTTCGTACTTTTGTCGGAAAAGTCAAAAAGTACCTCGTAAGAAAAATGACAAAAGATTCCTTTCATATCTTTTACTATAAACTCACCAAAGGGTGAAAATGGATTTAAACAATTGTAGGTTGATTGAAATAATATTACATATTGAGGAAATGTGGATTTGGATGATAAAATACACCCCAGTAAATACCAAAGTACAAACAATCTTGGATAAAAATGAGATTGTGATATTTCCCTTACCTTAGGTCCGACTTGCTTTGTAAGTGTCCGAACCTCCTATATAATGATTTAAATAATGTTATTGACTTATTAAAGAATCATACTTATTTTTATGATATCATATATGGTCATATTCTTAGCTTCTTAGTAGTAATATTTCATTGCTACTTGTTATTCGGGTGTTTATAACTTTTTGTTCCTATGCGTGTTTTGTCGAATAAATTCTTATTCTTTTTCTTTAGGTTATAGATACCTAATTTCCATAATGGTATTAGTGTAATATATATCATATTCATTCATTCAATTCATTTATATAATCATTATGAAATTATGATCATGTAGAACGAGTCGCATCACATCGTGGAGACGGTATTCCGTACGTACGCACGAGTGATGATATCATTCCTATGATCGTGGAATTGTATTGGAGTGTATGTATACTATTTCAGAATCAGTATCACTTTATAATTGTCATATATAGTCATTATATACACCATTATACCCATCCAAGTAAGGTTGTGGTGGAAAATAGATTACACCACGGCATGGAGACGGTATTCCGTATGTACGCACGCGCTGTGATTTCTTTTTCCGTAGGATGGATAGATGGTGAAATGGGGTTGTTTCATACATATAATAAAATATTAGTATATGAGTGATACTGACATTATTACTTCATAATGAAACAACCTAAGAAGAAGAAGTGGAAGAAGAAATAAAGATGAAAGAATCAGTAATGGGCTTTACCTCTTCTTTGAAGTGCTTCTTTGAGACCTCATTTTAGGGCATTAAATGGGTCTTTGAAGAAGACCAGAACCTCTAAGATGTATCTAGGGAAGTGGAGAGGAGAATGTGGCAGGGGATGGCCGAGCTTGAAGTCTCAATGTGGTGTGAGGAAGAGGGGGAGGATGTGCCCTTTTATAAGGGAGGAGAGGGGCACCTTTGGAATAACTAAAAATATTATTTTATTATAAAGTCATGTTCGATTTTAAATAGCTCCAAATTGATATATTTAGAAGCTAAGGTGGGGATGGGTCGAAATCCTCTCATCCAATAGAATTTAGACAAGTTTAGGTTCCTATTTTAACCTTATCATTTAGATTTAACATTAAGTTAAATAATTTTACTTTTACCATGTCTTCTTGTGTTCTTATACTATAAGGTTAATAAACATACTATAAGCAGCCAAACGAACCCCAATTTGTTTATTATTAATATATATAACCTTATCTAAGTCATTTGTCCGAACCTTAGATTTTTAGAAATAAAATAACAATTACTAATATAATATTGTTTTTTTAAACTATTTTATGTCAATTTTGACACTATTTAGTAATTTATTTTTGTGAAAATCATAACAGAATGATTAGTTCAAAATAAGTTAATTAAATCAATAATAACATGTCATATTAACCTAGAAAATTAGTTGAATTCATAAAAAGTCTCAAATTACATTTATTTTGGTGTTCATAACATCAATTATGTCAATAATTCATTAATAAAATAATTACTGCATCATCATTGTGTCATAAATAAATTAAATTATTTAATGTCTAAAAATTAGAAATAAAATACCATTATGTAGGAAATCTTTTTATATTTATAATGAATATTTATAGTCGAATTTATTTTATGTATAACCCCATATTAAAAATTTTTTAGTTATTAAACTTTGATTTTAACTATTTTAACTATTCATTAAATAAAATAATATTAAATGTCATAATCTAATCCAAGTAGACCTAAATGGTCATATTATATTCATAAGGTTGTTTTTGGTCGAATTACACTTATCTAATAGAATTAGAACATGTTTTAGGGTAATAGTAATATCATATTTACCCTTAGTTACCTTATTTACTATTAACCGCGGTTAAAAAAAAGTAAAAAGTTACTATTCACCAAAAATTATTTCCATCTCATTGAACCACATTTTAGTCCTTGATATTAACCGTGTCTCTCGGATTTTCGAAATTCCATTCACAGAAGTGGTAAAATTAAGTTTTATGAAAAATTCAGTTTTTTTAACTACCACTTAGTGGTTTCACTATTCATCAAAAATTGAAAGTTTTCAGAAAAATACCAAAATTTCACCCTAGGATAATTTCGATATTCTGAATCCAAAAATGAAGTCCATTTTGAAAAATAAAATTTATAAAATTTCAAAAAGTGGTTATTACTATTCATAACGGCTAGTTTTAATAATATTTTAATAGCATATCGTTGTTTAGTAAAACTCGGTATTGCGTACGACGCAAACTATCGAGGAAGGTCGCGATTTCGTGTAAATCAAGCCAAGCAAGTATTGTGTAGAAAAAGATTCCTTTGATGATTTATATAACATAAAAGTCTCGGGTGTTACATTCTACCCCCCCTTAAAAGAAATTTCGCCCTCGAAATTCGTCACTTTGTAACAAACAGATGAGGATAGCTCTCCCTCATCATATCCTCAAGCTCCCATGTAGCTTCTTCTAATTGGTGGTTCCTCCATAAAACTTTCACCAATCGAGTGGTCTTGTTTCGTAGGACTTTTTCGCTACGATCCAGAATCTCTATCGGTTGTTCTTCATAAGACAGATCTTGCTCCAGCGGTACAACTTTTGAGCTGAGTACATGTGAAGGATCAGGTATGTACTTTCTCAGGAGAGATACATGGAACACATCGTGAACTTGAGAGAGATTTGGTGGAAGCGCCAATCGGTAATCTACCTTCCCAACACGATCCAGTATTTCGAATGGATTGATATATCTAGGGCTCAACTTCCCCTTCTTTCCAAATCTGATAACCCTCTTCCAGGGAGATATTCGTAAGAACACTTTATCACCCACTTCAAACTCTAGGTCTTTTCTTCGGTTGTCGGCATAACTTTTCTGTCGACTCTGAGCTGCTCTTATGTGTTGTTGAATAGATCTGACCGTTTCTGCCATTTCATCAACGAGATCAGGTCCTAATAGCTTTCTTTCCCCAACTTCATCCGAGCAAGTTGGAGTCCTGCATTTCCTTCCATAGAGAGCTTAATAAGGATCCATCTGAATACTGGAGTGAAAGCTATTATTATAAGAAAATTCCACTAAAGGTAGGTGTTGATCCCAACCACCTTTGAAATCCATAGAGCAAGCTCACAACATATCTTCTAGTGTTTGAATTGTTCTCTCAGATTGACCATATGTCTGAGGATGATAAGCAGTGCTGAAACTCAACTTTGTATCCAGATTATGCTGAAGACTTCTCCAGAACTTCGAGGTAAATCTCAGATCCCGATTAGATATAATAGAAAGTGGTATTCCATGCAATCGTACCACTTCCTTTACATATATCATGGCAAGCTGAGCCAGAGAGAAATCCTCTCTAATAGCAATGAAGTGTGCAGACTATGTAAGACGATCAACTATGACCCAGATAGCATTATTGCCTTTGGATGTTTTAGGAAGTCCTGTGACAAAGTCCATAGTGATGTTTTCCCATTTCCGTTTGGGTATGGGTAATGGTTGTAACATCCCCTTAGACTTCTTTCTCTCAGCTTTAACTTGTTGACAAATCAAGCATCGAGAGACATATTCAGCAACATCTCTTTTCATGCCATCCCACCAGAAGTACTCTTTCAGGTCCCTATACATCTTCGTACTTCCAGGATGAATAGAGAATGAAGAACTATGAGCCTCATCCAGCAGCTCCTTCTTTAATTCAGGGATGGGAGGAACACAAACCCGATTCCTGAACTTTATTATCCCATCACAATGAAGGTTGAATTCAGGAACATTTCTCACCTTCTTTTGTAACTTGACATCTTCTTTCTGTGCCTCTTTAATCTTCGCATGTATAGATGGTTGAACATTCATTTGAGAAAGATAATATTTTTCCCCTTTCATTATAATTCCAAGATCCATCCTTTGTAAATCCCTAAATATTGGATCTTTTTTGATCCTCATCATGGATAAACTAGCATGGTCTTGTCGACTTAATGCATCTTCCAACTTGTTTGCTTTCCCTGGATTGAGCAGTCATAATCCTTAATCATCTCCAACCATCTTCTTTGACGCATATTCAGCTCCTTTTGTGTGAAAATATAGTTTAAACTTTTATGATTAGTATAAATATCACACCTTTCACCATAAAGGTAATGCCTCCAAATCTTTAATGCAATGATTACCGCAGCAAACTCCAAATCATGTGTTGGGTGATTTTTCTCATGGATTTTAAACTGTCGTGAGGCATAAGCTATCACCATATCATTTTGCATAAGAACAGACCCCAATCCCTTCATGGATGCATCACTGTAGATCACAAAACTTTCTCCACTACAGAGCAGTGTGAGCTCAGGTGCACTGGATAACCTTCTTTTCAACTCCTTGAAATTCTCTTCACATTCCTTCGTCCAAACAAACTTAACTCCTTTCCGAGTCAACTTGGTGAGTGGATTAGATAATCGTGAAAAATCTTTCACAAAATGTCGATAATATCCAGCCAAACCAAGAAAACTACGGATCTCAGTTATTGTTGTTGGTCTCGACCATATTTCGATAACCTTTGTTTTTGCTGGATCCACAGATATTCCCTCTTTTGAGATTATGTGACCCAAAAATGAAACTTTTTGAAGCCAAAATTCACACTTGGTAAATTTGGCCTAATGCTTCTCCTTTCTCAGGGTCTTCAATATAATTCTCAAGTGATCTTCATGTTCTTCCTTGGTCTTTGAATAAACAAGAATATTGTCTATAAAGACTACCAAAAATTGATCAAGATAGTGTCTAAAGACTCTATTCATCAGATCCATGAAGATAGCAGGGGCATTAGTAAGACCAAATGGCATCACTATAAATTCATAGTGTCCATACCTTGTACGGAAATCCGTCTTTGGTATATCCTCCCTTTTGACCCTTAATTGATGATACCCTGAACGAAGATAAATCTTGGAAAAGTATTGAGCTCTGCGTATTTGGTCAAATACGTCATCAATGCGTGGGAGAGGATATTTGTTCTTGATAGTGATATTGTTAAGTTCTCGATTATCAATGCAGAGTCTCATTGATCCATCATTCTTCTTAACAAATAGAACAGGTGCTCCCCAAGGTGACGCACTAGGGCGTATGAATCCCTTATCAAGATTATCTTGGAGTTGCTTCTCCAATTCCTGCAACTCCATTGGGGCCATTCTATAAGGTGTCTTTGAAATAGGCAAAGTACCCGGTACGAGTTCTATTGAGAACTCAACTTCACGATTTGGTGGATGTCCCGGTAATTCCTCCAGAAAGACATCATCAAACTCCCGTACAATGGGCATATTCTTAATTGTGAGTTTCTCACAAACCATTTGAGATAAATAACCTTCATTTAGTGGAATCAAGACCCATAAGATGGAAGAAATTTCCACTGGAAGGTTATGTTCATCCTTTCATTGATAGACGATCATAGATTGATCCGGAATATGAAATGTGACTTCCCTTCTTTGGCAATTGATATGAGCTCCATATAAAGAAAGCCAATCCATTCCATGAATCACATCAAATTCCACTATAGGAAGGATCCCAAGATTTTCATGAAGCACTTTCCCACAAACTTTGATCGGAGAAGAATTATAAACTTTTTATGCGACTGTTGTGCCATTAGGTGTTGTCACAGCTAACTCAACATCTAATTGTTGAGGTAATACGGTGATACCCTTAGAAAATTCTTCAGAAATAAAAGAGTGGGTGGATCCAGAATCAAATAAAACATTTGCTACTTTAGAGTGGATGGTAAGTGTACCTTTCACCACATCGTTATCGTACTCCACATCGCTGATAGAAATTTCATGTGACTTTCCTTTGTCTTTAGCCTTAAGAGTTTGTTGATGTCGACCATCATCATCAACCCTTGGATTAGGGCATTTATTGGAATAATGACCCATCTCCTTGCACATGAAACATTGAAGTGTAGTAGGTTCATTCTGTGTATCCCTTCCATTGTTTGCATCATTAGACATCTTCTTCCCATCATCGTGGCATTCAAATGCCCGATGACCTTCCTTTCAACATTTGAAACATTTAATTGTCCCTTTAAGACAACTCCCTCCATGTTTCTTTCCACACTTTGAGCATAAGGGAAAGCTCATCTTCTTTTCAGTGTGCTCTTTAGATTTTCCTTTCAATTCCATTTTCATCTTCTTATCAAACCCATATGACTGATGGGTTACTCCAATCTCCATCTCGACTTTGAGAGCACATCGAACGATTTCCTCGTAGCTATTGAAGTCCCTTATGGCTAACGCCCTTCGGAGACTTGGTTTTAAGCCACTAAAGAACCGATCGATCTTACTCTCAGGTTGGATAATAATACCAGAAGCGTACCTTGCAAGTCTTGTAAAATTTGCTTCATAGGTACTAAAAGATTCATCATCCTTTTGCTTCAGTTCAAGAAACTCTTTTTCCATCTTTGTTCGGAGAATACGAGGGAAGTACTTATTGAAAAATAAGTTCTTGAACTCGTCCCATTCCATGGACTCAATTTCATCTCTTTTCCTCGTATTCTTAATAAGATTCCGCCATTGATCAGCATCTCCTTCCAAACGATACACTGTTAGGATGACTTTATCATGTTCAAAACATTGAAGAACTGAAAATATCTTTTCAGTAGTACTAATCCATTGTTCAACAACTAATGGATCAGTAGAACCGCTGAAAGAAGGTGGACGCTGCCTCATGAAGGATTCAACAGAATGTTTCTCCTTCCTTTGCTCGTTTGGAAGTCCTGCATGATTCATAGCTTGAGAAAGTTGTGTGAGCATGGATACAAGATTTTGCATTCCAGCTCCCATAACATTAGGTTTCTCAGGGGGACAATCATTGCATTGCCCGTCGCATTCCGCATTAACACGATTCCTTCGGGTTCCAGCCATTGACTAAAACCAAGAAGAATAGTGTGAGCAACACTAATTATAATAGGAAAACCACATAATCAAGAATAAAATTTCACACTTAAGGTCTTATCATAGGTTATTCATGGCCATTTCTAAAACACTAAGATTGTGTTCTATGCTTAGACTTATCCTTAGGGTTCTTACTAAGGCTTTCACATCCTAGTTTCCAAAGGTTGACTATACCATTCCTCTGATACCAACTATAACGACCCATACTTTACATACATTGTTAATACTTCAAAATTGAAGCATACTTATTACAACATATAACAAAACCATGAAAGGACCGTATAGGTATAGTGTCTTCAGAAACTGGGAAACATATACAACTGGTTCATAAAGCATCAACTTTGCCTCCCACTTATTTCATCATATCTAGAGTCCCTTTTTGACATATCCTACTTAATAACCTTCTTCCTAACCTGGTGAAGTAAAACATACAAAAGGGTGAGCTCAAATGCTCAGTAAGGGTAAAAAAAAGAAATATCAATCACATTGTATACATAAGCACATAACTTTTGGAAATCTTACCCTGCAAAAGAGATCATATTTTCATAACATGGGATAAATCATGGCAGTGAAATGTAATCACAATAATCATAACATAAAACATGAAACTTTGTGGCATACACACATAATCATAGAGAATCATTTCTAGTTATTCAAGACTCATTGCCAAGACTATCTTAGTGGAGAAAGTCCCTTTCTGAACCGAGTCACCCTCGTTTCAGTCCTGTTTCACTGAACCGGTATAACCTACCATTCCAGCCATGTCTATATCATGAGATATAAAATCTTTACCCAATGCATTGGAGGGAGATATAGGTCCCACCCATCTCATAATGATACCATTCTTATGTGTGCCACAAAATCATAAACCATACATCATAGCATAACCCATGTAATAAAAATGGGAATCTTAAACATCGTGTCATCATAAAACAATTCATATAAGATAAAGTAATTCATAAATATAATTCCATCACAACATAATCAAATCAATGTAATAATAGGGATAGGAACAAAACCCTTTATTATCTTAGATGAAAAATAATTTTGAAAAAACACTTGAACTCCATTCTTGAGGAAAATATCCTTTCAATTTCAAAAACACTTTTCCTTTCATAACATGTCATAAAATTCTAAAATAAAATAAGTTGATTAAAAATAAACTTGAAAACTTGTAAAGGAAGCTTCTTGGAAATAATGTTTTAAAAATCCATTCATGCCGTATAAGTTAAAAAAAACATTCTTCGTACTTTTGTCAGAAAAGTCAAAAAGTACCTCGTACGAAAAACGACAAAAGATTCCTTTCATATCTTTTACTATAAACTCACCAAAAGGTACAAATGAATTTAAAAAATTTTAGGTGGATTGAAATAATATTACATATTGAGGAAACATGGATTTTGAGGATAAAATACACCCCAGTAAATACCAAAGTACAAACAATCTCGGATAAAAATGAGATTGTGATATTTCCCTTACCTTAGGTCCGACTTGCTTTGTAAGTGTCCGAACCTCCTGTATAATGATTTAAATAATGTTATTGACTTATTACAGAATCATACTTATTTTTATGATATTATATATGGTCATATTATTAGCTTCTTAGCAGTAATATTTCATTGCTACTTGTTATTCGGGTGTTTATAACTTTTTGTTCTTATGCGTGTTTTGTAGAATAAATTATTATTATTTTTCTTTAGGTTATAGATACCTCATTTCCAGAATGTTATTAGTGTAATATATATCATATTCATTCATTCAATTCATTTATATAATCATTATGAAATGAATATCATGTAGAACGAGTCGCATCACATCGTGGAGATGGTATTCCGTACGTACGCACGAGTGATGATATCGTTCCTATGATCGTGGAATTGTATTGGAGTGTATGTATACTCTTTCAGAATCCGTATCACTTTATAATAGTCATATATAGTCATTATATACACCATTATACCCATCCAAGTAAGGTGGTGGTGGAAAATAGATTACACCACGGCGTGGAGATGGTATTCCGTACGTACGCACGCGCGGTGATTTCTTTTTCCGTAGGATGGATAGATGGTGAAATAGGGTTGTTTCATACTTATAATAACATATCAGTATATGAGTGATACTTACGTTATTACTTCATAATGAAACAACCTAAGAAGAATAAGTGGAAGAAGAAATAAAGATGAAAGAATCGGTAATGGGCTTTACCTCTTCTTTGAAGTGCTTCTTTGAGACCTCCTTTTAGGGCACTAAAATGGGTCTTTGAAGAAGACCAGAACCTCTAGGATGTCACTAGGGAAGTGGAGAGGAGAAAGTGGCAGGTTTTGGCTGAGCTTGAAGGCTCAATGTGGTGTGAGGAAGAGGGGGAGGAGGTGCCCTTTTATAAGGGAGGAGAGGGGCACCTTTGGAATAACTAAAAATATTATTTTATTATAAAGTCAAGTTCGATTTTAAATAGCTCCAAATTGATATATTTCGAAGCTAAGGTGGGGATGGGTCGAAATCCTCTCATCCAATAGAATTTAGACATGTTTAGGTTCCTATTTTAACCTTATCATTTAGATTTAACATTAAGTTAAATAATTTTACTTTTACCATGTCTTCTTGTGTTCTTATAATATAAGGTTAATAAACATACTGTAAGCAGCCAAACGAACCCCAATTTGTTTATTATTAATATATATAACCGTATCTAAGTCATTTGGCCGAACCTTAGATTTTTAGAAATAAAATAACAATTACTAATATAATATTTTTTTAAAACAACTATTTTATGTCAATTTTGACACTATTTAGTAATTTATTTTTGTGAAAATCATAACAGAATGATTAGTTCAAAAGAAGTTTATTAAATCAATAATAACTTGTCATATTAACCTATAAAATTAGTTTAATTCATAAAAAGTCTCAAATTACATTTATTTTGGTGTTCATAACATCAATTATGTCAATATTTCATTAATAAAATAATTACTGCATCATCATTGTTTCATATATAAATTAGATTATTTAATGTCTACAAATTACAAATAAAATACCATTATGTAGGAAATCTTTTTAGTTTTCTAATGAATATTTATAGTCGAATTTATCTTATGTATAACCCCATATTAAAAATATTTTAGTTATTAAACATTGATTTTAACTATTTTAACTATTCATTAAATAAAATAATATTAAATGTCATAATCTAATCCATGTAGACCTAAATGGTCATATTATATTAATAAGGTTGTTTTTGGTCGAATTAAACTTATCCAATAGAATTAGGACATGTGTTAGGGTAATAGTAATATCATATTTACCCTTAGTTACCCTATTTACTATTAACCGCGGTAAAAAAAAGTAAAAAGTTACTGTTCACCAAAAATTATTTTCATCTCATTGAACCACATTTTAGTCCTTGATATTAACCGTGTCTCTCAGATTTTCGAAATTCCATTCACAGAAGCGGTAAAATTAAGTTTTATGAAAAATTCATTTTTTTAACTACCACTTAGTGGTTTCACTATTCATCAAAAATTGAAAGTTTTCAGAAAGATACCAAAATTTCACCCTAGGCTAATTTAGATATTCTGAATCCAAAAATGAAGTCCATTTTGAAAAAGAAAATTTATAAAATTTCAAAAAGTGGTTATTACTATTCATAACGGCTAGTTTTAATAATATTTTAATAGCATATCGTTGTTTAGTGAAACTCGGTATTGCGTACGACGCAAACTATCGAGGAAGGTCGCGATTTTGTGTAAAGCAAGCCAAGCAAGTATTGTGTAGAAAAAGATTCCTTTGATGATTTATATAACAGAAAAGTCTCGGGTGTTACATCCTAGATGATATCTTGGTGTACTCCAAGACTCATAGTGATCATGCCCAACTTCTTGACATCATCATGAGTACACTTAAGGAACAACGTCTATACACCATGTTATATAAGTGTCAGTTTTGGATTGATCATGTACACTCTGTGGGTCACATATACTTAGTGGAAGGTGTGTCAATTGATTTATAGAATATTTATTATATTTTGACTAGGGATCAACCCATGAGTATTTTTGATTTATATAATCTTCTAGGGTTAACAAGATATTATCGTAGATTCATCTATGGATTTTCCGGATTTGAAGAGTCGGTTTCAAGCATGAAAAAATGGTATAATTTTTTAATCATGAGAAAAATGTTGTAATTCCTTCAAGGATCTAATTAATCACATGAAATTCGAACCAATATTGATCATAACCAATCGTGGTGAGGAGTACACGGTGTATTATGATGCTTACAATATAATAATAGGAGCCACGTGGTGTGGGTAGATCAAGTTGTGGTGTATGAGTCCCAACATTTGAGTCCACATGAACCCAAATACCCTATGTATGTTCTTAAGTAAGTAGCAGCATCCTATTCATTGAATTTTTTGCGGAATTATCGGATGGGAGAAAATTTTATTATATATATGAATTATAATAGTTTTAATTATAACTTTTCACATTGAGATTTAAATCTATAGAAGTTGTGGTGGGTCGAGTATATACAGTCATTTGATTTTGACCTAGAATATATTCCTTGGAAAGTGAATAGTGTGGCTAAAACATGGAGTAGGAAAACTCAAACATAAGAAGTTCAGGAGTCTAGATTTGAGTGGAAGATGATAACCTTATTGGCTAAGATGCATGTTGTGGTTCAAGAAATTTAGGAGCATTTAAATCTCATATTTGTATCATTAGAGTCTGAATGTTTGATATTGATTAGACATAGTTAATATGAGGATCTAGAGTGATTTTCCTTTGGGGAAATCTTTGAAGGTGTAGAATCACCTTCTCAATGGGGAATAGATGAGGATGATATCATCTACATAAAGAATTTTCTAGTTGTGACTACGAGTATGCGAGAGGAGTTGATGTAGTAATTTCATACCATGAAGTGGGTGGGACATCTAGGTGTGAATAATGTTTATCATTTACATCAAATATATTTTTTGTGGAATGACATGAAAAAACTGATAGCATGGTTTTCGATATGATGTTACACCTGTCAGTAGGTGAAGGTAGAGCATCCATGAACTGGAGGTTTTCTATATTCATGGCCCATTATAGAATAGAAGTGTGTTGTCATGAATATTTACATTGTGGTGGGTCTCCTGAGGAAACCTCGGATGAATAAATCTATCTGTGTTATTTTGGATCGACTAATAAAATTAGTGCATTTCTTGTATATATGGGAAACCTTCTCAGTAGAGTAGTTGGGAGAACTGTACATTATGGAGATAGTCCATCTGCATGAGGTTTGCTGAATAATTTTTTTGGAACATGAATCGCACTTTACTTTATTCTTTTTTCAGGGTTTATAGAAGACACTCAGTAAATATATCTTATTTATTATAGCTTTCTTAACACTGATAGATGGGTAGTCAAAACGTATTATACAGGTGCTTGAGTATATGTTGTGAGTGTGTGTTCATGACATTGGTGGGTCCTTGGAAAAGAACCTAAAATTCGAAAATATTTCTTATTAAAATAGTAATCATAAAAATATATAGATGGAACAATATGAGGAACTTTATAGTAGGCCATGTATATCACCTTTATTTTGGATAGAGGAATGTGTGTAAGAGTTGTTGGGATCAATTCTTACATAGGATATGTTAGAGAAGGTGCTGCTGAACTCAGAAATGCGGGGTTACAGATCCGGGTATATAGAAGTCATATGTTGATATATATTGAGACCAATAGATTTTATAGATGGTGATCATGCTTTCCTTCAAGTGTCACCTAGGACCGGTCATAATAAGATAGTAGGTAGTGAAAGGTGGAACCCAGGATCATCAGACTATTTAAGGTTGTGAAGAGAATCGAGATGGTGGTTAAATGATTGGATATTCCATTGAAATACCATGATATGTGTGACATTTTCAATGTGATGCAACTAGATTTATATCTCCCATACCCTTATCATGTGATAGGTAGAGATGATGTCGAGCTTTTGATACATGTGTCCTTTGACGATCATATGATACATTTATTGGAATGTATTTTGAAGGTTTTATGGGAAAAGAATGATATAATAGTTCATATTTTGTGGCAACATGTGTGTTTGTAGGAGGAGACATAGGAAAGAGAATAATATATGTTGTCTTAGTTTCCCAATATTTTTAACTCGGAATATTAGAGAAACATGCAAGTACAACTCGAGGATGAGATATTATAAGTTGGGGATATTGTACGATCTTGACCTTTTCTAGAGATATCTCATTCTTGATAATAGGAGTTATTTTTTTCTTTGGTCAATTACTTTTTTTTACCTTGGGTTTTTTGTGTGAAAATTTCAAGAAAATAGAGGAAAGTATGTTGTTCATGGTCATCACACGATTTTCCCTAACTCTTCGCCTGGCCCAGCAAACTGTGCAACTCCAGAAAGAGGGAATTTTCACGTATGGTTCATGATTTTTTAAATTTTATCCCCAAAAATGAGAAACTATGCACCCCCTAGAAGAGTTTCATGGATAAGGCATACAATTATGAGAAATTGGTCACTTCTTCCCAGTAAACTATCCGTACGGTTTTTTTATCCAGAAATTAGATTTTTAATTACCCAAAACCCCTAATTATCCCCTTTATGGATCTCATTCACTCCTTGAAATTTTTCACAATTTCAGCGCCTACCCAATTCATTCCATGCCTTCCTGACCTCTGTTTTTCATGATTCGAAGCATGGATCAATGATTCACACCCCACATGATTAGATAATTCTATCCTACTGGGTTCCATTCCACTTCATTTCATATCCCATCCTAGAAAGGGTTCTTCATCATAATTTTATTAGATCATGATCTAGAATTGTGGTTCTAGATTTTTATTTTAAGAATATTTATTTTTTTATTCTTTATTTGGGATTTAGATTCTATTCTCATTCTACGCCATTACTCTGCTGAATTTCGGGGCATTTTGTTGGGTGATCGTTCATCATCAAATTTTGGTAGTTAGACTAATATTCTAATACCACAATCATGATTTTAATTACATGTATTCTAATAGTATTGTTTATAAATTTATTTAGCAATTGAATTTTATAAAAGAATTATTTAATTTTTTGAATTAATTAATTAAGTAATTATTAATTTTTGGTGTTTATTCATAATATAATGTGGAATTAATAATGTGATATTGAAAAAATAAACTGGAATAATTAATTCTGGAATAAATTATGAGATATTGGTATTATGAATTAATATAATTAATTTTGGAATTGATTTTTTGATATTGATATTATGAATAAAGATAATTAATTGTGGAATTAATTATGGGTTATTGATGTTATGAATTGAAGTATTATTTGGTGAATTAATTATGAGAAATTGATAATGTTTTTAGGATTATTTAAATGGTGAATTAACTAAAGGGTTGTTGGGATATATGAAATATTTTGATATTTTCAATTATTTATTATTAAATGTTGAATGGTAACATGGACATTTAACCAAGTATTTTGAATGGTAACATTCTCATTTAGTTATGTATTGTGAAATGGTGAATGGTACCACGTAAATTTGGCCATGTATTGTGAATGGTAACATGTTCTTTAAATTATGTATTATTAAATTATAAATGGTAACATGGACATTGTGCTATGTATTGGGAATGGTAACAAGATCATTCAATTGCGTATTGGGAAATGGTGAATGGTAAAATAGTTATTCACATGTGAGATTATTAATGGTATCATTAACATTCAAATGTGATATACCTTGTGGGTAGTTAGTACATTTACATGGGCCAAAGAAGTTTTTAAGGATTGGGTTTCCTCTAGAACTTGGGAGTTTATATGGTTATATAGAGAATATCTGGTAAGCAGATAACTCTCTACTTATGCAGTGTACAAATTTCGTTGCTCAACATCATACAGTATTATTGACATGATTTGTTTTAGACACCATTGGTGGTGGCCTACGTAGTTGTACTCACACCCTATGTAGGATTTCTAAATGGTACCTGAAAAGATTTTATGCCTGTATGATAGGATAATGGAAAAGTCCATGTGTTCGGTGACTGAGTCAGGATAGAGTAGGTATGGGGGAACCGAATATGGTTTGGCACCCACTCGGGAGAAGTCAGTGCCTTTATATTGAGTTTTCATGTGAAAAAGGACACGTAATTTACTATGGGATGTTTTCTTAATTAGTTTTAAAATTGTGTATTCAGTTTTGTTTATCATTAGATATTGGTATTTTCTACAGTTATATGTCATTTGTCTTTTGTTTATTTCTTTTATACTGGTCTATTACTCTAATAAAAAGTTGGTATACTCTCCCAATGATTGATAATAGACCCTCCATTCTAGTTGAAAGACCCTTACATATGGGGAGGCGTGCATGAGGATTTTTGGCAGAATGGCTTAGGGAACTGGTACATGGCACATGGGCCACGACGTTAATTTTTTCTGAAGAGTTGTTGTTGTCTTGTCAAACTCATTCTTTCTTCTTTTCATTGTTATACTATTATATATTATTAATAACTTGTATGGGCCCTCTTACACCATCTTGATACTATTTTAAAAATATACTCTTATATATATTGGTATATATTTGTTTATACATACATATAAAAAATTAATTTGATAAATAAATATTTGAACATATTTTCATGAAAAATATATATTTAAATATATAAACAATGTGGAAATAATTATAACCCATTTTATTTAAATGAAACATATATGAATATGTATATACCTATAAAAATGTATATACATTGTTTATATATAAATAAATTTATTAAGAAATGAATATATATTTTGGTATGTATTATAATAATATGTAAATATACACTAATATATATAAAACGTATATATATATACTAATGTATGTGAATATATATATATATATATATTAATGAAAACTAATTTTTTTTATAAATTTTTTTACATATATAATATAAATATATGAGTTAATATATGGATTAAAATGATATGTCTAAAAAATTTTAAATTAAGAGATATATCATAAAATATGAAACAAAATTACATAGAGATGTTTTAAGGGAAAAACATGCATGGGATGTTATGAAAAGGGTGTGACGAGTGCTGATAAAGGTAGATAGGATGTGTGGGCATGATGGGACCACCAATAAATTGCTTTTGGGAATCAAAAGTGAGTAGGGGAAGGGGTGTGTGAACATTGATAATGGTGGTGGTGGGTGGTATATTTTAAAAATATATTTATTTAATGCTATTAATCCCTAGTTCTATATGTTATTTTATAGCACTAATAAAGGGTGTATTTGGAAGTGCTAAAATATACTAATAAAGTCACCCTTTATCAGTACAAAAAAATCACTAATATTAGCTCCCAAAATCAATGCCTTTTTACCACTAATAAAAGGTTCCATGTAAAGATCATTTTCTAGCATTGATAAAAGAGACAATTTTTTAAAAGTGCTTACTACATTAACACCTTTTTAGAATTTATAAAAGTCTTTTTATGAATTCATAGAGGAATAATCTATAGTTGGTACTATCAATCTATTCTATTATACCACATTTGTTTGCACTGTAATATCACCTGTGAATGAAAATGGAAATTAATATGGGATTCAACATCATTCTACAATGTTCTTGTTTTCATAGTCAAATTTTATACTTCTCGTGTTATTTTTTTAAAGGAAACATTGAGTTACATAGTTTCATTAAAATTGAGTCTTGGTTTAAAGGGGTTATAAACAATGATAAGTAACAACTATCATTCCATTAATATACGGGTTTTCAATTTAATTTAAAATAATTTTAACTTATATTTATAAAATCTAGAATGGTTTCCAGATACCTCATGCCTTGGCCTTCACCAGTTTAGGCCAAAGGATTGAGGTGCCTCAACAACTTCTTAATGAACATTTTGAGGAAGGCATGAGAGCCCCTCATGACATCCCTTTAAATCTAAATAAAACTATCATTATTCATAAATAATTTATTTATAAATAAATATTATTAAATAATTATTATTGAATTTTTGGTTTGAAATATATATATACTATGATAAATAATTATATAAGAGAAAATATTAATAAAAATTTAAAAATAAAAAATAAAAAAAATCTTATTTTCATAAAAACATAATATTTAATAAAAAATAAGTAATATATTATTAATAATTTAAAATTATAAAACATCAGTAAATAATTATTTTCCACTTATTTTAATTAATTATAAACAATTAAATAGTAATTATATATAATTTATAATAATAATTACCACCTGAATAATATTTAACAATTTAATTGTTAACTATAATGTAAATTATATATATTTATTTATAAATATTATTATATAGTTAAGAAAATCTATTTAAACTAATTATAAAGTTAAAATTCATTAATACTTATTATAAATACATAAAAAATATCATTATTGTTGTTATTATAAACAATTTTTAAGTATTGACTTATTATTAATGATCATCTTATTATAATTAATTGTATTTAATTAATTACTCACTAATATTAATTGTTATTAGTTATTAACTATTACTTGGAGATTATTTAAAAACAAAATTTCAAAATAATTACTCTTATTATAAATCAGAATAAATTTATTCATATGTATTCATAAAAAATAGAAAATAATTGGTCTCCTTTAAAATTTTTAGTAAAGCAATTACATACATTAATATTAATACTTCTAATGCTTGTTGAATAATTTGAACATTATTAACAAGATAACACACTCAATGCAATCTCAGATAACTTAAATATATCATAAACATAGAAATCAATGAGTATAATTTTTATTTCATCAATGTCTATTATGAGGCCTCTTCCCACAATCTGAAGTGTGAATGGGATGCTTGTATCTAGATCATCAACTATTTTGATGGGTTAGAGTCTAATAAGATCGAGGGGGCTCTTCCTTATGTGTAGGTACCTCTACTATATAATGCCTAATTTCTAAATCATCAAGAGGAAGTACCATCTGGATGTCAATATGTGCACCTGATCCTTCTCCCACTATTGAAGTGAAAATACCTTCCATATGATAAGGGATTCATATAACATGTAATGGCTTAGTCAGGAATGATGAAGGCCAGGGTAATGAATCCTAATATGTGCTCTGATCTACTATACTCAGTGAAAACTATTGATAAAATGATTATAAAAATGGAACCTATAGCTGTATGTAAACATAAAAATTCATCTTATGCTTCTCTGTTGGATGAATTTCTTATTAATGTGGAATAGGTGTAGCCACATGTCCAGTCCAACATGGTCTATTTCATAATTATCATGACTCATCAACATCAGTACCTACTGCACAAGGTTATTGAGCTAGAATATCCTCTCCCTAAGTAGGAGGATCCTTTATATGAGGTGGAAAATCAGAAATACTATTATGTTATACATGATACGATGGCATTATGTCCTGAAATGAAACATGGTATGTTTTCTGAATAAATATCTCAACCCCTCAAGATCTAGAATGCAAATAATATTCTCTAGAGTAGTTTGTTATAAATATTTTTAAACAAAACCTAACATATATACAAACATCAATCTAATATAATGTTATTGAGTTATCATATCCTAGTTTCATTGGTCGTGTGGTGTAAGATACATTATAGACATCATTAAATACAATGACATAAATTTGAGCTACTTTAATAGATGACATCACATCATAAATATTCCATCTATAAGAAATGATACAAAGCTTCTTGAGATGTAGATATACTATAAATGTCATCATCACTAGTCAAAAACCTGCCTCCCTATCAGATTTAAGTAATACACTATTGTTTTATTTCACAATACTAATGGAATACTATGAATAAATCCAAATGGACTCATGACTCTATTGGGTTAGTGCTAATAAAAAATTAAAACGTATGTGAAGCACCACAACCTCTTCATTATCAACGCTAGTTGTCTTGTATATAGGAATCATGCCTAATATACCCCAGTATAAAATCAATGAAATGTGAAATGATAGGTGAATTTTGTTGAAATATTTTGTTAATAATTTCAAAAAATGATAACAATATGAAATTGATTATTCCACACAAGAATGTATATATTTGCATTAGTTGGTAAAATAATACCTAAAATGACATGGTAGACACCCATATTATGTCTCGATGTTCTGACGAACATGATTTCCAAACCCCACATGTAATGTACAACATTGAGAGTGATAAATAATAAGAAATTTGGTACAATAACTCATATTATCATAAGAAAATAATAAAGATGAGTTACCATAATAGCATCCACATTAAGAGTCATGCCTCAGATCCATCTCATACTTCATACCAAGAACAATATGAGATAGGGGAGGGATGTGCTCCCTAGGACAAATCATAATTAGGATGACACATCCCCGAAGATCACTATTATCTCATCAACTTGTAGTTAACAATGCTCAATACAAGTTTTATAGGAACAAAAAATCCCAACTATATCTCCAATCTTGATCAAAGTCCTCAATTTTAACAAAATACATCTTATGGACATATAAAATGAATTAATATTCACACACTCAACCTTCAATAGGCTGGATATGTACAATCATAACACACGATAGTCTTCTTATAATTTTTAGTGCTAAATCATTTGATGTGAATGCTCTTCCATCTCATAGAAAGAGAATTTACATATATAACAGTATCATCTCTCCACCCTTATAAATATGAGGCCTAGAAGTAAATATAAAATATCATCCCAGACTCCATGGGTGGGTCCTATAACTATCACACCCTGAATAGAACACTGAGCATAACTTCTACATCCTTTAGGGTGATAGTCATATATACCTAAAAAATTAAATGAGTGATTCTTGGTCCTCCATTTGTATGATAGGAGTGAAAATATTTATGATCATTAACTATATAATCAGATATGTAGACATTATAGAAGTCATCACATCGTATGGATGGTATAATAGAATCTATAAGAGGAATGCAATGGTTATTATGTTCTATATGCATCCAAATCCATTGGACCACATGGCCCACTATCACCTCATGGAAAATGTGTTTATACCACTCATTTAGTACATTATTATCCACTATCACTAGAAATAAAAAATAATGTAATAATAGGTATGTTTAAAATGTATATATATTGTAATAGATAGAATAATATTATTATTAGAATAATGTAGGATATAATAGTTATGTTGATAACCTTCTATATTTATTATGTTGATAAAATGAATTAATATTCATCATGACTGTGTGTATTGTACATAATTACATCTGTATTACTCTAGAAAATTATGTTTTATCCTTTTCTATTAATCCAATTCTTGATTCCTTTTAAAAACATACATATTTAATTAGATTATCAATTTTTTCAGAATTTGAATATTCCAACAAATCAATAGAATATTTTGAATAAATCAATTTAGTATACTTAAATAATCATCATAATTGACTAAGTATATTTAGATGTTATTTTAAAATTCATATTTAATTTATTTTTAGAAGGATTATTTTCAATAACTGTATATTTTAAAAAATAACCCTAAAGGTTTAACCAAGGACTTACCCTAATAAACTTTTTAATGAATCATTACATTATATTGTTTACAAAAAATAAATCATCATGAATGAGAATGGGAACTCATTCCCGTAATGTTAAGGAATCACTTCCCATTATGACCTTACCTAGGGCATATATTACATCTCAGAGGTCGAACATGTTTTTAGGCCACTTCATGTCATTCTAAATCCTTTAAGAATTCATTCTACCACATGATCACAACCTGTTGATGTGAATTGTAAATGTGGATTGTTATTTTCAAATTGTGAAATATCCAAACGCCCCAATAAGCATCTGTGGTTCACTATAATAGTTTGAAATGGGGTTGTGTTATTACACTAAAATCATGTTGTTCTTATGTGATGTTTATATAAGAGAAACTTGCAAAGGCATGGGTTCATGGACACTGAAATTTATGGTAGTTTCCATAGTCCCAATTTCTAATTTCTAGTAATAAAACAAACACTTGACCACTAATTTCTTTGATGGGGTCCTTGCACTCTTTGACTTCAAAATGACTTGCGTCGTTTTTTAAAATTCTCAATTGAAAATCATATGCATTTTAAATTATTTTATCATTATCTCAATGAATGTGTCATATATACCTTATCTTCTAATGAATCACATCACCAGTGTTTTCTTCCAATTTCTATGAAGTATGTTACATAATGATAAAATTTATCTTCCACTACATCAGTTATAGGTACATGTGAATCCCCTTAAATATTTCATTGATATGCTCCATATTGTTTGTCTTCATGTTTTCAAACCTCCCCCCCCCCCCCCCATCGTATTCCATTATCCATTTATATTTAGTAATTTTCATCATGTAGTGATACAATCTAAGATTGGAACTTAAAATACCTTTCAATCACTACTCAAAACTTCAAATATCTGGATCATAGGCAACATTAAAGTGACTATATTATGTAAAAAATAATTTTATCATTATATTGAAAATATTTAAAAATATGTAGATATATACTGAGTTTCTTGATAGACTTCATTATACAATAATTATAAAAAGTATTTCACACATTAATGGAAATGTTACTGATGCAGTATATATGAGGAGAATTTGGTGATCCTTATTTTACATGATCTATAGTGATTCCCCCATTGATCGTATAATGATGATTATATATCAAACATACACCACAAATATGGAAGAGAATGTTGTTAATATATGAATAAACTATAAAAACCTATGTAATGATAGAATAATTCATTTTTTGGACTTGTAAATTTTAATTAGTAAGATTTTATAGAGTTATATTCATTATATTAATCATTAAAAAAATCAGTGAAAAGGAAAATGTATTATTTATAACAAAAATATATTATTATTTATTACATGGTTTTATTTAAAATAATTTTTACCAAATTATCGAATTTTATATTGAAAATTTTGACTTCATTTTTTTATTTATCATTTCAAATTTATCATAGGACTTCATTTTGATGATTTTCTGAAAATATTAATTTTTCAATAAATAGTGAAAAATATTCATTTTTACTGAAAACTATATTTTCCATTAATGTTTATATAAAGTAAAATTATTTTCTGAATTATTAATTACATATAATTTAATTCATTTTTATATAAAATAACCCAATTATGTTTTTTGAAATTAATTTTGTACTTTATTTTGTTATAAAAACATTTTATATTTAAAAAGGAAACTTTTCTAAAAAACTATTTTTCATCATGTTTTTCAGGATAAATTTTAATTTAAAATTTTCCACATTTGAATTACAATTATGTATTATTTTTTTTAAAATTAGATTCATTGGGTCCAAATTTTTTAAATCTATCTCTTTTATTTTTATTCTGTATGAATAGTAACCTTAATAATTTTTGTTTCCATGGTACTGAAAAAAAACATGTAATTAATGTCCAAAATAAGATGATATAGATTATAAAACGACACCAATAATAGAATAAAATTTTTTTTACGAAATCATTTTTCCAATAATAATCCAATATTCGATTATATGACCTTTTTTCGATTTAGATGTGATTATAACATTTATAATATTTTATTTTCAAAAAAGTAAAAAAGACACATTCTAGTATTTAATAGAAATGATACATTTAACATAGGTTTTATCAATGGATATTTTTAGTTATAAATAATATTTTGAAATATAATTTATTTAACTAGATCATGTTATTTTATTTTTAATTTTTTATTAAAGAAATAATTAACTTAAATATTTATACGACGATGATGCAGTAATTATCCAATTAATGGTCGTGTCAAATAATTGATGGTGAAAATTTAAAAAGTAATAAAATTTAGAATAATTAATGTGATACAAGAATTTTATAGATTAACATAACATATTATGTATTTATTAAAATATTTGGTTCCAATCTTACATGTTTTCTTAATTTTCTTAAAATCCTTGTAATTTCTAGTTCTAATAATTTTCATTCGTGTTATATTATAATAAATAATTATTAATTAAATTATATAAAATTTATATATATATATTTGATTCAAAAAATTTATTATGATATATTTTATATTATAATTCATGGTCCATTAATGGGATATTTTCCACTTATAATAAATATCATGACCCTTAAAAGGTAAAAATCATTATTATCACCGTAAGTGCGAAAGAGGATAACAAGGGGTTAAACACAAATGAAAAGGATATAAATGTTAACTAAAATTGTAAAAAAATAATTTTATTGGATTATTCATACCCATACTCATCATATATTATAAATATATCATATTTGAGAAATTTAGAATTGAAAATTAATTTCAATTAATTTGATATTTTTAGAAATTCCACGATTTCCCCTCCCCTTTCTTATAAAAGGGTATATTCTCTTCCCTTTAAATCACACTTAATCCCCTATTATGTTAGGAAAATACCTATCTAAATACCGTCTTATAATACCTCTCCTCATTTTAGATTTATTGATTTAGGTAGAATACCAACCCAAGAGTGCTTATGCTATTAGTTAAAAGAGATTGTCCAAAGAAGAGGTATATATTTTATTTTCTTGTTTTATTATTATTTACTATTACATATGATTTAAATAGTTCCAAATAATGATTATATAATTAAAAAAATACATTAAAAATACATTGGTGTTTTTATATTAATTTAAAAAACCTATATCTCTCTTCTCTTCCATCAAATGGGAAACAAAACCACAGTCTGTGTGTCTAGAGAACTACCTCCTCATGAACCAATATAATTTGTTTCCAATCTCCATATCTAAATAATGGTTATAATGATGGAATAAATTATTATATAAGATATTCATAAAATATTATCATTCATAAATGATAATATATCACTTAATGTTTTACAATTCCATTTTTTGAAAATTTATAATGTCGTTCATGCGTATGTGTGGAATACCACCTCCACGAGGCGATGTGACTCATTTTTTAACACCACGTCACATGAATAATATATATAAATTTATTTAGATAATTAATTTTATATTAGTGATATTATAATAATTTCGTAACATTAAATAATGCTTATATTCTTTCCAAAATGATATTTGAAATATAAAACTTTACTCTTGTGTATGTACGGCCTAACATCTCCATGATGGTAACGTAGTTCATTTTTCATAAAAATATTTAATGGTTGGATTTAATATTATAATTCATGTGTAAAAATGATTATTTTTTCTGATTATTATTTATCATGTGATTTAATAATTACCGTTCTTACCATAGTCAACCTACCAAATCATTTTTGAATTATGAACCAAATATCATTAAAAAACATTTATAAACATAAATAATTAAGTAATTTTTATAAAATGGTATAATGTGAAATAAAAGGAATGATATAAAGTAATGGGTTTAATAATAAAGTATAAAATTAATATAATGTGGTTATATAGGAATATAAATAAAATACATGATGATTCAAACTCAATGTAAGGGACTTTATTTTAAAAATAAACTTTAAAAGTTTCCCTTTTCAAAATAATTTTCTTTCCTGCCCTTATATTGAAAAATTATTAAGAAATATTAAAAATGAAAATTAAATAATTTAAAAGGAAAATTTTTTATCTCTTTTTACTTTCTTCAAGAAAATTCCAAATCAATATTTTTACAAAATGTTTTGACATTAATTACAAAAAGATAAAAGAAATATTCTATTTTAATGTATATTTTGATGAAGACCTTTCTTACAGCCATAATAGTTATTTGAATTTTGGATAACCCTGCTAGATTTCATGATTTATATAAATAAAACCCATATTTCCCCATTGTTTTTTATTTTGGAATTGATTGTTTTTTTAAATATAAAATGGTGTTTTGATTTTTTAAATAGCTTTTCACGTGGTTATAAAATTGTTTTCAAGGGTCTTATTAATGATATATTCCATTTGAATATTTTTGGAAGGTTTGATCCCCATTATAGATTTAGGCTGAGCACATTGTAGCTTATATTATTGGTGTTCCCATATATCATTGGGTGATCTCATTATATCTTATATGATGGGTGCACCCATATATCACTCTAATGCATCTATTAATGATTTTCCTCTCCAAATAAATATAGTTTAATATGGAAGAATTGTAATTCTAACTTATAAGTATTTTGTAAGGGTTTTAATATTATCATTTTCCAAGGAACCTATATGAATTTTCATGTAAATCATCTAAATTCAAAAGATAGGTTTATTATCTTTTGCCTCAAATCAAAGATTATGCTCATTTTGGGTAAAATGTATGTTTTCAAGAATGTATATTGGGATCCCATGGTTTGTAAATGGAATAACACATTTCCTTCTTCCTTTTATTCCCGTTATTGATATATCTTTGATCATTCCCTGTTTTTTAAAAAATCATATGTTTTAAGGATTGTTAATGGATATAAGGAAGTCATGAGGAATATCATGAATATTTTTCATTTAAATAACACCTGATTTGATTTAATGTTTTATATAAAAATGGGTGTCATGTGGAATTTTCCACTTTTTGATGAAATATTTAATTATGTAAGAGTTATGGAATAATTATATACTACTTTAAACCAGAAAATATAATAAGTATTATAAAAAGTGAATTTTAGACTAAAGATACAAGAATACTTAATGATTAGAGACAAGTCTTTACTATTGGTTTTACAGCCATGTTTAGATAAAATTACGAGTTATGATGAAAATAATATAGCCTATTAATATTTTCACTAATGTTTTATAATTTGGTGATTACAATGTTTCATTGACTAAAACTATCTTAGTTTATAATGGTTTTCCATGTATTAAACAAGGAGTATGTGTTAGGAAGGCCCCAATGGGATGATATTCTTCCATATCAATATCCTGGAATGGTTAGAATTAGAACTGAGTATTTATGTTATTGTGATGTATCTGTTGACACAAGATATAAATTCTTTTGTAAACCATATTATTGAGGATCTATATCTACTACATTAAGAAATTTTGATAATAGAGAATTTTAGTTGATAACATGCATTATAATTCAGTGTATCTTCTAAACTAGTAGCATTTGAAGGATGTATCAATTAAATCAAGTATATAATTGAATTTATGTGGATTTTTGAATATTAGAAGCTAACCCTTACCATTTTTTATTTTGAAGGTGATGTAAAATGATGGTGTACTTTGTTTAAGAATACTAAACTGATATATGATATTGATTGCATTTAGAATGAAACGGTTTTTAATCTATTAAATGAGAAATATTACCCTATGTTTATTTGACTCCGGATGGATAAAAAATACATAACATTGAAGAAAAAGGTAGATGGTTATATTTTTGTGTATGATGTGATTTCTAAATGATTGGATTGGTATGTGCTATTTTTATCATAGATCTTGAAATTAATATTAATCAGTTTTACTCGGGGTTAAAAAAAAGATTTTGAATAAAATTATCTTCTCATTAATTTAAGAGTTATATGAAACCTCTTCAATGTGTCGACATGGTACAAATTCAGTTATCTAAAGATAATTTATTCTATAATAAAAAAGAATAGAAAAAGTATTGTATGTTATTAAATGGGGAAACATTCATCAAAAAATCCTAATGTAAGAAAATGATATTCCCCTCATGTGATATGTGTGGTAAAAATAACCTTAAAGATGTTCTAGTAAATTTTTGAATATGTTACTGGTGGGGTATGTTTGGTCACATGGCTCGTGAATGTAATGAAAAGATTCAAATTAATCAATGAATATGGTAACTTATATCCATCCATCAGTGAGATGTTTTATTTGAAATGTGTTCTGTATTTACTATGAAACATGTCTTGAGTCAGTCAGTTATGATGGAAATGATCTAGACTAAAAGCAAGAATGTTTTAAAAAACCATTTTCTTCTATTATGGTTGGTGTAAGTCCATCAAATGAAGTGGTGAAAAGTATGTTAATTGTTTATATGAATTATCCAAATAATCTATTTGACTCTGGATCTTTATATTCATTCATTGATATTAATTTTAAAAGAATACTTCGTATCTCACATCACAAAATTATGGTATAATCTTTTTTGAAATATCATCGTGGAAATAATAAATCAATGAGGATTTATATGATAATTATTATTATTATCATTTTAATAGTCATTCCTTAAATTCTTATTTAACTCTCCATTGAATAGATTGATATCATTTTTGGAATGGATTGAATTATAATTTATCATGATAAGTTCTATTTTATATCTAATAAGGTTTTGGTCAATGAATTTATACCTTTTAAAAAACATAAAAAAGTCAATAAATTGCTTAAAATAATAGTTAGAGTTGCAAAGAATATGTTTTTGAAAATAATGATACCATAAAAATAATTTATGTACCAGTAGTGAATGAAGGAATGGTTGTTTCTCCTGGTTATTTGCTAATTAGTATTCAGGATTGATATATTGATATTGAGTTGAATTAGTTCCTGATGCAAAGACAATTTCCAAATCCCTTATTGGATGGCTCACGTAGAACATTACAAATAGAAAAAGAAGTTGTAGGAGTTTCTAAATAAATGTATCATTCTTCAATGTGCATCATATTACGGTAGCCTTTCATTTTTTTAAAAAATATAGATGTTTACTGGAGGATTTACATTGATTATAGATATTTTAATAACATCACTAATATTAAAAAGTATCATTTTAATCATATCGATGATTTGTTTGAAAAACAATAGGGAACATAGTATTTTTCAATGATTCATCTTAGGTATAATCACTTGATGTTGAAGGAAAAGATATTATGAAGAGTACCATTTTTACTAGATATAGGAACTTGAAGTTTTTAGTTATTCCCTTTGGGGTGTCTAATTCACCCACTATATTTATGGATCCTATTAATAGATACTTCAATGAATATGTGTATAAGCTTTTGGTTGTGATTATTTATAAAATATTTGAATATTATAAAATTTGTGTGGTTCATTAAATACACCTAATAATTATTTTAGAATCAATAAATGAAAATAAACTATATGGAAAATTTAGTATGTGTAAATTTTGGTAAAAAAATCTTTTCATTATAATATTGTATGTAAAGATGGAATAATGGTTAACAGGACCAAAACTATAGTTGTTGAAGTGTGTACAAGACCTACCAATGTCATAGAGATTTTTATTTTTCAGGGATTAGCATATTACTACAAGATGTTTATGAAAACTTTTCTCAATTATATGTTACACAAACTAAGTTAACTTGAAAAGAATTTAAATTCATCTAGACAAAATATTTTGATAATTTTTATTAGAAACTAAAAAAAATATTGGTTAATGCTCTAGTTTTGTACATTCTCTCTAATAGGGGTGGATTTTTCATCTAAACTGATGCCTCAATGAAGGTATTTGGTTTCATTTTGATGAATAATAATCATTTAATTTTTTATACATCATGGAAAAAAAATCCTCCTAAGTTAAATTATAGTAAATTTGATATAGAATTAGCTACTATGGTTTTTGTCGTAAAATATGGTGGCATCGTTTATATAGAACAATGAGTGAAGTATATACTAATCATATATTTTTTAATGTATATTCACATATAAATAGTTGAAAATGAGATAAATAGGTGGTTGGAATTGATAAAGGATTACAATTGTATGATTATATATCATCCTTGAAGATAAAACCAAGTAGTCCATGCTTTGAGTCTGATAAATAATGCTAAATTAACCATGTTATATTTGGATCATGACCATATTTTTAATTACATGAGGAATTATGGTCTAGAAGTTTTGGATGCAAGAATTTACTATTTTTTGTTTTAGGTTTTGGTGTTGTTGACTTAGATAGCTATAATTGGGAAATCTCATAAAGAGATATTGGGTTACAGGATAAGGATAAATTGGTTAAGAAGGGTAATCTTTTTTAATATAATTTTGACAAAAAAAAATTAGATTTGGAAAGAGATTTAGTTTTCCATGAGATTCTTGATTCTATAAATAATTTTACATTGAAGATCATAGTTCCTTATTTTGCATTCATCATGAAAGTACTAGGATGTATAGATACATTTAGGGGTATTAGTGGTGGGATGGAATGAAAAGGTATATTGATGACATTATAATGAAATGTTTGAATTCTTAGTAGGTTAAAGTAGTAGAAAAATTATCGAATGTGATGAATCAACCATTGTTAATACTATAGTAGAAATGGGAAATTGTATCAATGGATTTATTACTGTGATTTATAAATAAAATATAAGGTACTAATGTAATTTCTGTTAATTTTGATTGATTAATTAAATCTATACATTTCCTCCCTATTTGAGATATTATCTCATCAGACAAAATTTCTCAATTGTATCTCATTGATATATTTTTCATAAATGGACTTTCCCTCTCTATCATATTGGACCGTGTCCTAGGTTCACTACAAATTTTTGTTATGAACATTAAAATTATTTTCGTTTTGAATTAAACATTAGTATAACTTTTCATCCTCAATATGATGGATATTCCAAATGAACTATAAAGTCCTTAGAATTCATGGTTTTCACCTGATGGATGGATTACTATGGCTGTAAGGATTATCATCCTTCTTTAATTGAGTTTTATTATAATAACAATTTTCATTGTAGTATACAGATATCTCCATTAAAGGCAATATATGTAAAGTGAGGTCAGACTCCATCGTTTAAGGATGATGTATGAAAAAGGAAGTCGATGGGACTAGAATTGGTAGAGAACATTGTTGATTAGTTAAAGGTAATTCAACAATATATGAGGACATGTCAAACTATATAGAAAGGTTCTGCATATCACTGGTGAAAATATCTCTCTTTTGAGGTAGGTGATTATGTTTTTCATAAATTATCTCCATGGAAATGTGTTATATGTTTTGTTGAAAAGGTAAAGTTAAGTCAATGGATCATTTTTATATATGATTTCTAATTGAATAATGTATATTATGCTTATAAGGTATCATTTATTTGTATTTTTTTCCAAGTACACAACATTTTTCATGTTTCAATGTTAATAAAATATATGTCAGTTACATCTCATGTTTTGAGCCTTTAAGAAATTTAGTTGGTAGAAAACCATTCTTATGAGGAATTTCATATTTAGATTGTTGACAATACAGGGAAAATAATTTGAAACAACTATATCCACTAGGATAATTTTTCATGGAAAACCCTTATCATTGAACATGAAACATAAGAGTTAAAATATAATATGAGGTAAAGGTAACACCACTTATTGAATTAGTGAATAAATTATGAGGATCCTATTTCCAAAAGGGGAATAATGATACAACCCATTTAATGTTAGAATAAAACATTTTCATATGTTAGAAATATTCATTAGTTGTATTTTTCAGTATTTTTCTCATTATAATAATTTTAGAAAAATTTTGCGTCGAAAGGAAAAGCACATTTTTTGAAAAAAAAACATAGTTTTTTATGTGACATATAGTTTTATATAAAATAATAATTTCAAAAGGATGTAATTATATTTTTAAACCAACAAATTTATATTAAAATACAAAATTTAAAATATTTTTAGGAATATTTTTGTTTAATTTTTTATAAAAAATATTTTAAAATAAATATTAAAAAATATAGATTATTAATGGAAATTGTATTTTTTTAAATGTATTTATAATGAAATATTATATACATGATTATTGTTAAAATAAAATATTTTATTATATTTTAAATAATCCATTTATATATTTTTAAATAAAATTTATACTTGAATTGAGTATACAATTAATTTATATTTCAAAAGGCCAATTTTCTAAATAAAAGTTATTCATCGCATTTTTTTGGATTAATATTAAATTAAAATCATCCACTTCAGTGCTTTGAATTTTAAAAAAGGGATAATATATGTTGATTCTATGGATCTTAATTTTATAAATATTTCCCCTTTATTTTTATTCAATTTGTATAGGAACCATAATAATATTTTTTTACCAAGGTAAAGGGTAATATAGGTAACTAAAGCTAAAAATAAAATTGATATGGATTATAAAATGACCATAACACGTGAATTACTTTTTTTTTGGATTATTCCATTTCATCTATAAGAATAAACGATTCAGTTATATGAATTTTCACCATTAGGATTTGATTATAAACTTTATAATATTTAACTTAAATAAATTTCAAAAATGTAACAATCTTGTTTTTATTACTATAATAATTTTAACATAGGGTTAACCATAGAATATGTTTAGTACTAAATATATATTTTCAATATAAATTATTTATCTACATCATGTTAATTTATTTTTAATTTTTAGTGAATAAATATTTACATAAAAAAATTACCCCATGATGACGCAATAATTATTCAATTAATGGAAAAATTAAATAAATGATGTTAAAAATATTAAAAGTCATATAATTTGATATAATTAATGTGATACAAGAATTTTAATGATTAATATATAATTATTGAGATACATAAAAATATTTGGTTCCAATTTTAAGAGTTCAATTCATGTTATTAAAATCCATGTAATGAAATGTTCTAAAAATTGATATTGCTATTATATTAAAATAAATAATAAATTATTAAAGGATATAAAATTACAACAATTACTATATTTAGAAAAATGATTCTTACATGGTTGATAGTATAAACTATTTCCATTTTTGTGTTTTTTGTGAATTTATAGTATCTATCTACACCCTGAAAAAATTAAAAACCATGTATTAAGTGTAAGGGTGAAAGGGGATAACGAGGGATTAAACTCAAATGAAAAGGGAATAAATATGATCTAAAACTATCCAAAACATATTTTATGAGATTATTTTGACCCAGAATCATCCTAATTTCTATATAATTAAGTTTTGAGCAATTCAGAATTACCAATTAATTTATATAAATTATTATTTTGAGAAATTCCAAGGGTTCACTTGGTTGCACCCAAATTTACACTAATGGTTTATTTAGTTGTTGTATTAATCGTTGGGATCGAATACATGTGGATAGAAGAATAAAACATAAACAATCCATTTTATGGTGGTATGGTTATGAAGTGGCCAACATTAGAGTTATTTTTTATTGGATAAATTTTTATTTAACTTAAATAACAAAAAAAATATGTGAACTAAAAAATTTTTGATTATAGGTTGGTCATTGGTTTTTTCTTGGGTTTGAATGGAAATTTTCATTTCTTATAAAATTTCATGACATTAATTCATGATTTATCCACACAATGAGATATTTATTCAAAATCATTCGCCAATTTAATCCCATTACAATTCCACGGATAATAACCAATTCACTATTAGGATCACATTAATGATCACTCAAATGAAATATATTGTACTGGAACTCAAAATGTTCAATAATTAATGTTGGAAAACATGAATAAGAAAGTATCTCATCGAATGGAAATTTTAAAATAATGCATAGATTAAAAAATTAATGTATATGAAATAACATTTTATCCATCCCCTTTCTACTTCATTGGATAAACACAAAAAATGTGTATCCCATTATTTACTAAATTATATAAATGGAAGTTGGAAGTATAATCATGATGTTATAATTTACAAAGAAAATTATTGAAAATATGATCACTCCACTTTTGTTTGATGAATTTCACAAAATAAGATATGAATTGCTTCACTCCTTAAAGAAATGGTATCAATGTAAAATTTAAAATTAAATAAAAAATGAAGAATAATTATTATTATTATAATAATAACTATTAATAAACTATTGTGATTTAATGAACTTAGAAGGAAAAAAGAAAACAAGCAATTAAAAAATAAATGATTTGTGAAACAATTGAAAGAAAAACTAAGATACCTCAATCCCATCACCACCATCTCCTTAAATAGAAATATCAGGATACATAGGTTAAATCCCCAGTAATAATTCTCAGCCACGTTAATTACAATATTCAAAAAGTGAGTGAGAATAAAAAAAATTATGGTTCAAAGTTGACCACCAAAATTGGACCAAATTCATTCCCCCTATTGGGTTGAAAATAAGTCATTCTATTTGGCCAAATAATTGGTGGTCACATAAGAGAAATATCTTATTACATGTTTCATCTATCATGTGTAATAATTTCATGACAATTGGTTTCTTCATTTTGATATTATACTCGAAATGGTAGGATGACTTTATGGGCGTTCAGATTTGGTCGTAAATTTAATCTTCATCTTTAACCACCTAGATCATCTTGAAAACCCCCAAATTAGCTCTGACAAAATTTTAATTAAATTTCTCCGATAATTTTCCCTTTCTACAGTTATAATTTTTCATTCCTTGGTCTAGGAATTTGGGCCCCTCTTTTTTTGGAGGTCCTTAGTCCCATTATGATTTGTCCAGAAAATTAATGTTTTCAAGCCCAAAAATATCAATCTTCCCTTGGGATTCATCCATCGATACTTATATATAAAATGTTACAAATAAAGTGATAAATAATTTCCAAATATGTAATATTTAAATAATTAATTTATTTATTTCTACCAATAGATTATTAATTGGGACCAAATTTTTACTTTAACCATGAATTGAACAAACGATGAGGAATGAAGAACAATTAATAAAATGAACTAAAATTGGTGATTGTAGATATTGAAATGGTTTAATATTAAAACATTAACAATTAATATTATCATATTTTAGAAGCTAATCACAAACTCCAACTTGAGTTTTGATACTCCTAGTAAAAAAGTATCTCAAAAATAAAATATTGAATTCATTTTTCCAAAAAACAAATTAACTTACATTACTCATAAAAAATCATTCCATACAATCTTAAAATCATTTAAAATAATTTCACACAATATAGGTTTATATGCATATACTAATCTAAATCCCATTTATTTGTTCAAATTCATATCTATATTTCATCCAATTTCAATTAATCCTAGTGATGTGGTGTGCATCAAAAAAGACATGGGTCTCATCTTCTTATTCAAAGGGAAAAATGGAAGTGTTGGGTGGGAATCACATTAAACCTTAATATAAGTAACAAATTTTTTGTTTTTCTTTTTTTTCACTTTTTTAACCACAATAGACATGAAAAAATATCTATGGTCATGATAACTATAGATTCACATTCCCCAAGTGTCTAATGCCACACATATTTTTTTATATAGTGTATAATTGATATGTAAAGCCAAACTATGGGAAAGAAAACTATGGTGTCACAAACACAAAGTGTCAGACTCCTCACATTGGAAAAAAACATTATTCTATGTTATCATTGTTTTCAATTTTTTTTTGGATACTCAAATTAAAATGAAAGTGGCCCCAAACACTAAGTTATGATTAAAGGGAGCCACAAACTCAAACATGCACCCAAATTTGAATGTATGTGCATTGTAGAATTCTGATTAAGAGGATTAAAATGTCAAATTAGAAAATCACATTAGACAAATTCACTTTATGAAAACTATTCTTATGAACATAAACATGTATTACAATCAAAATAAATAAATTCAAAAACATTTTAACTTTAGTTTTTTTGTTTCACAATGTACATTAATGCATGCATGTATAATGAATTTTTTTCTATTGAATAGAATTTTTTTAGAAGAATTTTTTTTTCTTCAAAATCCTATATTTTCACTCCCCCAAACATAGAAAGAAACTTCCCATGGTCTTAAAATAGATTAGAAACATATATTAGAATTGGGAAGTAAGAGGCGGAGAATGTGATTTGAAATGAAATCATGGAATAAAATCAACCTGTATGATGTTTAGTAACCTTTAATAAGCAATTTATCGCTTTGTATTTATATCATTTTTATACTCCTTGAGGCTATTGGATGGGTGGGTTGACCTTTAAAAAGTGTGTGTTTTATTTGAAAATAATAAAATTCTTCAACTGTTAAATATCACACAATAGAAACATTAGATCACATTGGAAAACTCATGGGGGTTATATTAACAAATAAAACGCAAAAATGCTCAATATAAAATAAAAAACCAATATAAAGACTTGGTGATTCCCTAGAAGACCTTATTTTAAAATTATTATCTTGACTAGACCCCCCCCCAAATTATCAATACCAAATTTAAGAACATTAAAGATCCCATATTTCTCTACTTCAAATTTATTTAGATTTATTCACCCTTTTTTTGGTAGGAAGGTTCTAAAATTGATTCATAAAAAATATTATAGGTACTAGTAAATGAGATTGTCCAATGAATATTGAAATGTGTCTATCCAATTTCTTTTCTTATATTTCAAGATACATCATGGATAATTTTCTTTTTACGAGCATCGATAGTGGATGAAATGATAAAAAAAGGTTTTTGATTATCCCATATGATGTAATGCATGGGAGAGGATGTATCGACCTCAAATTCGAGATTAGGTTAGCTAAAATATCTAGACATATGCAGGGAGTTGGATTTAAATTCGATTTCATTTTCAAAATTTCTCAACCAAATTGGATCTCATTGAATAGAAAATTCAAGAACAAAATTTTCTAGATGAGTAACAATATTAATTATATATTAAGGAATTAGATTTATTCTAATGGTTCGGATAAATAAATTTCGTCATAATTTAAATATAATTAAACATTTACTTGATTCTATTCAGTTATCATATATCAAAAGTTTATTTCTTTTGTAAACTCATAAGGGGTTTTAGGGATAAAATATTCTTTTATCATTGACAAGGAGAGGATATCCAAAGTGGGAATGGGTTTCTCAGATATTTTAATGCTCTGTACTTCTAATATCATAGATGAAACCTCAGAATTAATTCTCTACATTTTATTACACATTTGGACAATACATGTTTAAGGGATAGATTTTATTGTAGGTTTAAAATCACGTAATTCACCTAAATTGATCTCTTAAATCATACTTGAGATTGTTGCGAATTGATCCTTTAAACAATCATTATCCAAGTGATTGTACATATCATTACGTGTGGGAATTTATTCATTGTATGATCAATGAAATATCCTACGTTTGGGGATTCCCAATATTGATTTTTCATTTGAATCCAGTTCAAGTTTATGTTGAGGTGTTGTTAATGATATTCCATTTCATTTTTTATATATATGGAATTGAAACATTTTAGATACACAGTAATCAAAAGGTATGAGAGAAGATACATTGAGGTGAGAAAAGATATATTGAGGTGGGGAAAGATGGTGAGTATCTAAGTAACTTACTTGGGACCTCGGAGACAACACCAAAATTTGAATGTGCCCAAATTTACCCAATAGTTATATGCAGTTGTTGTTGTATAGGTAGGGATTGAATCCATAACGATCGAAGAAGAAACCATTAGACACTCATTGTTTTGGTGGTTTTGCTATGAAGTTGCCAACTTTGGGGTTGATTTTAATTTTATAAAGGAATATTTAATTTAAATAACAAAAAAACATTTGTGAACTAAAAATTTATTGACTGTGCGTTGATCCTAAATTTTCACTTGGGATGGATTTGATGAATTTCATTTCATAGAAAATTTTAAGTAATTATTTCTTGAAGAATCTGAACAATGAGATAATTATTCAAAATCATTCACCGAGTTAATCCCTATAAAATTATAAGTCTAATAAAAAATTCACTTTTAGTATCACATTAATGAAAACTCAATGAAAATATATTGTACTTTCACTCAAAATGCATCATAGTTAATGTTGGAAAATATGAAGAAGAACATAGCTCATCGAATTGAAATATTAAAATAACAAACAGATTAGAAATAATAAATTACATGTAATAACATTAAATCCATCCCTTTTATACACCCTTGGATCAACCCATTATATTTTTATATCTCATTTTATGATATTCTATCAATGGAAGTGGGACGTAGACACCTGAGGGTGGGATTGATGAAGACAATCATTAAAAAGATGATGACTCCCCCATTGTGTGGAACATTTCACAAAAGATAATGTGAATAGCTTCAATATCAGACAAAATGGTATCAATTAAAAATTGTAAATGATATTGAAAATTAATAAGAACGATAATAATAATATTATTATTAACATTTATTGATAAACTAATGTGATTAAATTAACATACATGGGAAAAACAAACAAGAAATTACAAAATGCAAGATTAAAAATACAATTGAAAGAAAAACTAAGAAGCATAAATCCCTTCCCCATAATATAATTATATAGGAATATTAATATCCTTATTTCTACCCCCCAACAATAAATTCTCTCACCATTAATTAAGAGAGTCAAAATTTGTGCGCGAATAAAAGAAATTTGACGTTTCAATGTTGACCACAAAAATAGGACCAAATTAATTACCCCTATTGGTGTGAAAATAATTCATTATATATGGAAGAATAATTTATGTTCATTGAATATAAATATATTATTCTAGGTTTCAAATATCAGATATAAAAAATTTATGATAGCAGGTTCATCGGTTTGGATTTTATTCATGAAATGGCGAGCTGACATTATGGGTGTTCAGATCTAGCCATAAATTTAATCTTCATCTCTAATGCCTAGATCATCACAAAAACTTCAGAATTATCTCTATAAAAATAATAATTAAATTTTCCAAATAATGTTATATTTATACTATTCAAATGTGACCATAATTAGTTTTGGATTATGGGCCCCACTTTTGTTTGGTGGGATTTAGTCCCATTATACATTGTCCAGGAAAGTTCGGTATTCATGTCCAAAAATATCTATCTTCCTTTGGATTCATCCATAAATACAAGAATATAAAATACTCCAAATAAATTGATCAATAATAACCCAAAAAAATTATATAATTAATGTAATTATTTCCTCTAATAGATGATTAATTGGGTCCAAATTTCCAATTTAACCACTAATTGGACAAATGATGTGGAATGAAGTTAAATTAATAAAGTTCAAAAAAACATGTTTATGGACATTGAATAACATTAATATTAAATTATTAACCATAAATATTAATAGAATTTAGTGGCAAATTAGACTGCCCCAACTTGATTATTTTTATTCCTAGGAAAAATGATTCCTAAAAATATGAAATTCAATTCCTTTTTATAAAAACATTTTTACATAATTTTCTCAAAAAATTAATTCCAAACTATCTTGAAACCTTTAAAAATAATTTCACATATGTTAGGATCATAATAATATCCCAATCCCAAACCCAATACATTGTTCAAATTCATTTCAACATTTCACCCAATTTTAATGAAGAATTGTGATGTGTTGTGAATTCCAAAAGACATGGAGCCCATTTTTTTTGTTCAAGTGGAACAAATGGAAGTGATATGTGAGGATCACACTAAATCATAAGATGAATATCCAATTTTTTTTTTTTGTTTATTTTGTGATTTTTTACCACAATAGATATGAAAAGACTAAATCTGGGAAAGAAAACTATGGAGTCACAATCCCCACGTGCACAATGCCATAGGTATTGTCAATTTCATGTTCAATAATAGAGATATAAATCATATCTTAGCAAAATGAAAATATAGATTCAAAATCCCCAATTGTTGGAATCCACATATTTTGAAACCAAATTCTCTATGTGGTCTTTTTATTTATTTGTTTGTTTGATACTCAAGTTAAAATGAAGGTGTAACCAAACCCTATAAAATGATTAAAGATACATGTAAATTTAAACATACACCAAAAATCTAATGGGCATTCATTGTGGCATTTTTATTATGAGGATTAAAATTTTAATGTTGAAAAATAACATCAATCAAATGCACTTTTCAAGAACTATTCTTATGGACATAAACATGAAATAAAATCACAATCAAGACATTCAAAATAATTTGACATTTTGTTTTTATGTTTCACAATGTATATTAATTCATGCATGAATAATGAATTTATTTTTTATCAAATTAATTTTTTTAGAAGCCCAATTTTTTTTAAAACCCTAGATTTTCACTCCCCCCAACATAGAATTAAACTACCTTCATTTTTTAATGATTAGAGAAAACAGAGCTCATAATTGGGAAATAAGAGCTCAATAATGTGATTTCAATTAAAATCATGGAAAAAAATAAACTGGTTTGATGTTGATGAAAATTTGGTAAGAAATTGATCATGTTGTCTTCATTTCATTTGTAGACTCAAAGATAATGATTGATGGTTGGGTTGAACATTAAAAATAATTGGTGAAATTTGTAAAAATTAAAAATATTTAATTGTTAAATATCACACACAATAAACATTTGATCACATTGGAAACCCCATGTGGGTTAAATTAACACATATAAACACAAAAAACAAAAAATAAAATAAAAATTCAACGTAGAAACTGGGTCTCCTCTAGGGAAGCACTTATCTTAAATTCGTTAGCTTAACTACACCTCCCCAACTTATCCAATACTAGATTTAATAATTTTAGTGACCCTATATTTCTACACATAAATTTATTGAGATATAGTATCAATTTTAGATTGAAGTATTCTTTTAAAATTGATTCATAAAAAATCATATAGGTCCTAGTGAATGATCTATTCCCATTAATATCAAAATGTTTCCATCAAATTTCATTTCTAATCTTACATGATACATCAAGGAGAATTTTATATTCATTAAATTAAATATAGTATGAAATGTTGAATAAAATATTTTGATTAACCTCTATTGTTGAAGGATTGAGATAGAATTTATAGACCATGAATTTGAGATATTATTGGCTAAAACATCCAGACACTGGTAGGGACATGGAATTGAACTTGGTTTTATTTTCAAAATTTATCAACAAAATTTGTACTCTCTGAATAAATGTTTCAACCCACAATTTTCTATATGAGTTTCAATAATGGTTATGGAATTAGAGAATGATATTTATACCAATGGTTTAATTATTGGAATTTATAAAAATCAACATTGGGGAAATATTCTGGACATTCAATTCATGAAGACAAATTTTCCCCTTTTGAATCAAAAAAATAAATTTCATCTGATTTAAATACCCTTTAGCAATTACTTGATCCTCTTTAGTTATACCAAATAAAAAAGATTGTTCCTATTTAAATTCATAAGAGTTTATTTGTGATAAAATATTATTCTCTTAGTGGTGAAGCATGGGCATTCTGAGTAGGAATGGGATCCTTAGGACAAGCATGTGCATGCACGGGAAAGCCTAGGTGAACAAGCCATGTGAAGGTGGAGAGTAGATATCATGATGAAGAAGCTGGGGAGGAGCAGTTACATGTGTAGTCTATATATTTCCTAATACCTATGTGTTATGTAATCTATATGACTATGGGCCTTGTAAGGGTTTACCCTCATCCCTTGAAAGGGGGGTAATCAAAAAATCCTTAAAATTGAAGGCCTTCGGGCCATTCAGGAATAATTAATTCTCTCCATTTTATTCCACAATATGACAATAAATGTATGAGGGAAATCTCGGATTGGAGGTTTAACATCTTTCACTTCCGTAATATTGATCTCTTAAATCATCCATGAGAGTTATGGGAATTGATCCTTTAAAAAATTATTATCAAAGTGAATGTACATCTCATCCGAGGTGGAAAAAATATTCAATATTTTATCAATGAAATTTCATATGTTTGGTTATTAAAAATATTTATATTTCATTTTAATCCAGTTTGGGTTTATGTTGGTGTACTATTGAAGATATTCTATGTAATTTAATATAGATTTGGATTTGAAATTTTCTGGATACACAAAAAGTAGAAAGGGGAAGAGAGAAGAGGAATTGGGGGTGAGAAAAAAATATATTGTGGTGAAGAAATATGGTGACTGTCGAAGTTACTTACTAGGGTCCCTAGAAATGGTTTTAAAATTTGTTTGCAACCAAATTTAACCTATATTATTTGTGATTGTTTTAGTACATGTAGGGATCAAATTTTTAGTGTCCAGAGAAGAAACCTTTAGACACTAAATTTTTTGGGGGTTTAGTTATGAAGTGGACAACCTTGTGGTTGGTTTTAATTGGAGAAATAATGAATTAATTGAAATAAAAAAACATTATGTGACCTAAATGATTATTGATTGTGGTTTGATCTGAAGTTTTTTCTTGTGGTGGATTGGATGAATTTCTTTTTATAGAAAATATCATGTCATTATTTCAAGATATATCCAAACAAGAAGATAATATTTCAAAATCATTGAAGAATTTAATCCATACAAAATTCCAAGGACAATAACCAATTACCATTAATGATAACATTAATTATCACTCATACTAAATATATCATACTAGAACTCAAAATGTTTCATTATTGATGTTGTAAAAGATGAATAATAACATTGCTCATCAAAGGGAAATCATAAAATAACAAATATCATAAAAAATTAATGTACATGAAATAACATTCAATACAACCCATTTATACTCTCTTGGATCCAAAAATTAGAGTTTTATCCCTCCATTTATGATATTCTATCAATTAATGTGTGATTTAGACTCATGAGGTATGGATTGATGTATAAAATCATTGAAAATTCAATCACTCCACCATTTTGTGAAGAATTTCACAAAAGATGATATGAATTTCATCACTCCCTAAGGAAATGATATCAACCTGAAATTTAAAAACAATATGAAATTAATAAGAATAAGAATAATGATATGAATATGAACCTTTATTAATAAACTAATTTTATTGAAAGAACATATATGTGAAAAAACAAACAAGAAATTACAAAATTAATGCTTAACAATAAAATTGAGTGAAAAACTAGGATACCTCAATACGTTCACCACCAACTCCTTATATAGAAATATTAGGATCCTTAGTTATACCACCCAATAATAAATTCCCTCCCCATTAATTATTAGATTCCAAATGTGGGTGAGAAGAAAAGAAATTTTACATTCAAAAGTTTACCGCAAAAAATAAAACCACATTAATCCCTCTATTGATGTGAAAATAAGACATTTTAAATTATACAATACTTAATGGTAGTTGAAGAGAAAAATATTCACCCTACTTTTCTATATCATATGAAAAAAATTTCTAAAATTTGGTTCATCCTTTTGGATTTTATACTTGAAGTGGTGGGACGAATTTATGGCCATTTCAATCTAGCCATATTTTTAATCTTCATCTTTGACCAATGTGATCATCAAGAAAACTTCTTAATTATATTTTTACATAGTTTAATATAATTATACCCATAATTTATATTTCTTAAATTAAAGTTTAACATTAATTGGTTTGTATTATGGGCCCCACTTTTTTGTGGGCCTTATTCCCATTATGATTTGTCCAAACAATTTCTACTTTCTTTTCGAAAAATATCCATCTTCCCTGGGGATTCATCTATCAATCCTAAAAGATAAATTGCTCCAGAAAAATTGATCAATAATATCCCAAAATATAAATTTAAATAATAAATGTAACTATTTCTAAAAAAAGATGATTAATTGGTCCAAAATTTCCACTTTAATAATGAATTTCAAAAAACAATATGGAATGAAGTTCAATTAATAAAATGCACTAACATTGGTGTTTATGGGATTTGAATAACATCAATATTAAAATATTAGCAATGAATATTTGTATCTTTTAGCAGCTAATCACCCCTACCCACTCTTATAAAACGGTATCTCTTCTTTCCTTTACATAATACTTAAAACCCCAATTTTTTCATCCAAAACATATCCAAATATCTTACTTCAATACCTCCCATAATTATAGAGGTCATTTTTTATGAATAATACTATCCCTTTAGGGGTTAAGGTGTTAGAGAAAGGTGACCTTACAACGAATATATATAGTTTCTATCCACATGTTTTAGATTTATTTCTTCTTACACATCCTTAAAATCACACTTAACCATGATTATGTAATAAGAAAAGTATATTAAATATAATAGGGTGTTTTTATGATATTTATTCAACCCATATCCATATTATTTACATATAATGGTTAATCAAACCATTATTAATGTGTACGATGGACTACTTCCTCACAAACAAATATTTTTTCCCATATCCATCTCTCAATATTGATAATAATTATGGAATAAATATTTATATATGATATTAATGACATATTTATAATTACGAAAAATAATATATCCTTTAAATATTTACATTTCCATTAAATGAAAAATGAAAATGTTGTTCATGCGTACATATGGACTACCACCTCCATGAAGCGATGTGATTTATTTGTTAATACCACAAAACTTTAATGATATATATAAGTTTATTTAAAAATTTAATATTATATTAATTATATAATTATCATTTTTCAAAGAAAAAATAATTATTATCATATTTTTATATTTATTTTTTAAAAATACAAATATTACTCATTCATACATATGGTCAATTATCTCCATGTTTATAGAAGAGTTCATTCTTCATAATTATATTTAATTGTTTTGTTTTAAATTATAATTTTTGTTGAATATTATAATTATTCCATGATTATTATTCTATATAGTATTTACTAATGTCCTCTTTGACCATAGTAAGCATTCCAAATTCATTTTGGGCGTATGAACTAAATATCATCAAAACATCCAACCTGAACATATATAATTAAGTAATTTTATTAAGATGGTAATAAGGGAAATAAAAGGAATAATAAATTCAGCAAAATATATTATGTAAGTATAAAATTAACATAATTTTGTTATTTAAGAAGATAAATAATTTATTTAATGAGTCAAACTCAAGAAAAGGGACATTCTATTAAAAATGATCTTTTAATGATTCCCATTATAAATATTTTTCTTCCATGAAAATATATTTAAATTATTTTTATGGATTTTTTTATATGAAAATGAAATTTATATAAAATTAATTTTATTTCTATTTTTCATTTATTTAAAAAAATCAAAAGGAAATTTTTTTTAGAATTTTTTTATGTTCACTACAAAAAAATCATTATTACCTTTTAAGATATATAGCAATGTAGACTTTTCGCACTACCATAACAATTTCATCATGTTTGGATTACTTTATAATATTTTATGTTTTCATAAATGATAAAACTCATATTTGCAAATTTATAGGAATTTTGGTACTGAAAATTTGTTTTAAATAAATAATGGAATTTTCATTTCTAAAACTGTTTTCACATTGGTTTAAAATGTTTTTCAAGGGTTTTATTCCTGATATGGACCATAGATGTTATTTTTCATGGGATGAGCCCCATGACAGATCCGAAGTAATCTTGATATGTCTTATATGATGGATTCTATCAAATAGACCTGGGTGAGCCCATTATATGTGACAAGATCATTGAACCTAGATAGCACTCTAATTCTATTGGGTAATTATTAATTTCCTCTAGATAATTATATTAGACGTTGACTGAATGGATATTCCTATTTTTAATATTTTTGTAATGGTTTTAAGTTTACGATGTCCCAAGGAACCTACATGAACTTTTAATACTTTTTTTACATGGAAAACATTTTATTTTATAAAGTATATTAATTACCTATTATTTTTTGAAACTATTATGACCCTTTTAAGAAAAAGGTATTTTTTCAAAAATGTTTTTTAGGACATCTGTAACGCCCCGAACCTAGTTACCTAGAGTCGGTGCATTACTTCGTAACATTGGCATGATCACAAGAAAGATCAAATCTCGAAAGACCGATTGGTTTAGTAGCCTTGGAAACACTAGATATATTCATAAGTTTTACATTAAATCATAAAATGAAAAACTACTACTACAACATAATGTTTCCACAGTCCACACTATAATACCCTCATAATATCCCTGCAGGTCATTCATAACTTACATCTTCACTTCCTGGGAAAAATAAAACATAGAAAAGGGGTGAGCTCAAATGCCCAGTAAGGATAACAATATAGCGGAAACTTTCATCAATAAGAATAAACATTTAAGGCAATGTATAACTAAAACAAAAGCCTTTTAAACATGAACTTTCAACATGGTATGGAATAAATAAAATGAAATAATGCCATTTAATTATTCACATGGATATTCTACTAATCTAATAATCACATGCAAAAATCAATAACCACTTTCATAATGTTGGAATGCATAATGCCAGACTATCATAACCACATAGCCAAGGCCTCGTGCCAAGACTACAAATAAGATTTTGTCAAGGCCTTGTGCCAAGACACTAGTTTGTCTCATGAGACATACCGATGCATCGAGGAGCTATAGCGGGCTCCACCCGTCACTTACTAAGTCCAATGCATTCCCATATGAAAAGGTTTAAACATAACATAAACATTCGTATTAAAACTAGCATACGAAATGTCAATAATTTCACCATAAACTATGAATGGTATAAAAATAGCACATCCACAGTCAAACATATCACAAAACCTTCAATACAATATAGAAGTTTTGTATCACAATAGATCAAATTCAAATAAGCGTAAAATCCATCAAAGGATGTTGACATAGATGAAATCAAAATTCTTTTTAAAGAAATATCTCTTTTTATTTTGAAATCATTTAAGATCCATATAAAATAACACATTTTCTTTGAAAATATTCTTATAAGCTTGTAAGGGAAGTTTTGAAGATTTTATAACGGTGGAAATTAGCCGCACCCGCCGTATAAGTTTAAAAAAACGTTCTTACCTTAATTCTGTCGAAAAGGTAAAAAATGACCTTGTTTTGAAAACGACGGAAATATTCCTTTATAAACCTCTTATAAAAAGTCAAACAAGGGTATAAATGACTTTAACCCATATTCTTGTAAATAATAAAAATGTTTTGAAATACATTTTGAAGAAACATGGATGTGGATGATAAAGAGATCCCAGTAGATTATTACAAATAAACAACCTCGGATAATGAAGAGATTGTGAAATAACCCTTACCAATTTGGTAAATTATGAAACATACAACCCATAAAAGAGGTATCATACAATTAATATGTAAATACACATAAATTAGAGTGTATTACACAAAGAATATAATTATGGGCAGTACATACACCACACAAAAGGTGATGGTGGCAATATGGCATGAATCTCACGGAAATAAGGAGTGAGATGAAAACCCCTTACCTTGTACTTTTCCTTGGTTGGGGTAGGTTAACCTCCTGTATAATGGTGAAATAATTGTTATTAAATTATACAAGAATCATATATATTAATATGATATCATATATGATCTTTTAACATTGATTTGTTAATAATATCTTAGAATTATCGTCGTTTCGGGTGTTAACTTACTTGTTTTCTTTTATATGTTTTGTTACGTAAGACATGTTTGTAAAGGATAGGTTGTATATTATTCATATCCATAATGATATCAAGTCCTTAAACATCATTTTTAAATCATCAAACGATAATTATACTTGAATAGATACGATGGATAATGAATCTCATTGCGTTCGTGGAGACGGTAGTCCGTACGTACGCACGAGCGACAATATCATTCTTTTGATATTAAAATAATATATAAATGGATGGTATATCATATATACAGAATCATTAACATGTTATATTTATTATTTACATGAGTTACACATCATTATTATACCCATCCAAATAATAATATATTGAATAACAATTATACCACGACGTGGAGACGGTAAGCCGTACGTACGCACGTATGGTGACATGTTATTCAAAGGGTGGATAGAATACTGAATATGGTTGTACCATATTTATAATAACATCACAGTATATGTAAGATACTGGAGTTATTATTTTATAATGGTAAGAACAAAGAAAGAGTAAGTGGAAGAAGAAAGGAACTTGGAAAAGGGTGGTGAAATCATTACCTCTTCTTCGGGTTCTTCCTTTTGATTTGATCAAAAGGGATCCTTAGGTTGGCTTTATGATCAAACTAAGGCCTCTAGGTTGTAGTGAGGGATGTTGGGAGAGTATTTGGGCAGAGTTTGGCCGAACCAAAAGGCTTTGAAGGTGTGAAGAAATGAGAAGGAGGAGTGCCCTTTTATAAGAGGGGTGAGGGGCACCTTTGGAAAAGCTAGAAATATTAATTTATAATAAATTCATATTCGGTTTCTAATGGCTCCAAAGTTGATTATTCAAAGGTTAATGTGGGGATAGGTCGAAAACCACTCAACCAATAGAATTTAGACAGGTTGGGTACTTATATTAACCTTTTCTTTAAGTATTAACTCTAAGTTAATTAGTTTCACTTTTACAATGTCTCTTTGTATTTTTATATAATATGGTTAATAAACTTACTATATACAACCAAGCGACCCCCAAGTGGTCCATTAATGATGAAACTATCATGATATAAGTCTCTTGGATGAACCTTATATTTTTAGGAATTTAATATCAATTAATAATATAATATTTGTTTTAAGAACTCTTTTATGTCAATTTTGACACTATTCAATAGTTGATTTTTGTGAAACTCATAACAGATTGATTACTTCGAACAAAGTCAATTAAATCAATCCTAATATATCATATTATCCTATAAAATTAGTTTAATTCATTAAAAGTTTCATATTATATTTTTTTTGGGTATTTATAATATCAATTATTTTAATTTTTCACTATTATAGTAATTACTGCATCATCATTGTGTCATAAATAAAATAAATTATTTAATGTCTAAAAATTATAAATAAAATATCATTATTTAGGAAATCTTTTTATCTTTCTAATTAATATTTATAATCTAAAATCCAACTTATATAACCCTATGTAACAATTGTTTTTCTAAAAGATATATGCTTCTGTCATTTTTGTATTCATTTTGACTTAATTAAAATAAAGTGTCATTATCACATACAAGTGGATCCATGGGGTCCCAAAATCGACCCAAAGATGACCGTGGTCGACCATGTATCAACCAATAGGGTTAAGACACGTTTTAGGGTAATTTATTATTATTATAATATTATTTTTTTTAACCCTTATTTACCGGATTTACCCTTAACCATGGTAAATAAAATATTTACAGCAGTAATTATTCAAAATGTCTAAAAATAAAAGTTACCTATTTACACAATTTGAACATCCTGATTCCAAATATGGAATACATTTTCCTAAATTCTAAACACAGAAGTGGCAGAAATTAATTTAAAATTAATTCCCGCTGTCAAAACAAAAAGCGTGTTTTTAAGAGATAATAACTATCAAAAGATTGACACTTGTTTATGTTCGGTTTAATTGTAAAATTATGTCCAATGACCAAAATTATATTAAATGGTAAAAATATATTCTAAATATACTTTAAAACCACTAAAATTCATAATTTATCACTATTAATTATTTTGATTAAAAAAGTTGTTTTTAATTAAAATTTAGTAATTTTCACTATTCATCAAAATATGAAAGTTATCCGAAATGTACCAAAATTTCACCTTAGGCTAAATTCGATATTCCGAATCCAAAAATGAAGTCCATTTAAAAATATAAAATATATATAATTTCAAAATTTAGGTATTACTATTCATAACGGCTAGTTTGATCGGTTGTGGTGTGTGTTAAAACTCGAAGTTGCGTACAACACACGCTACTGTTTTATTCAAAGGAAAGCGTACCGTGGAAGCTTGGGATGTTTCATTTTAAATTTTTGATGTCCCCATTTAGTCAAAAAGTTTAAAATATTGTATTTAAAAAGGGTTCACTATTAAAAGTTGATAAAAGTGCAATACTGAAAATGAATTTGTTCTTGCATTATATCTAAGAAACTCATAATATGGATTCTAAAATTATAAGGATTATATAAAGTTTAAAATTTAGTTAATACTATTCATGACCTCTTTTAATGGCTTTTTTTTTGGTAAGTCATGGTGCAATTGAACTCAGTGTTGCGTGTAGTGCAAGTTATTGAATTATTTTGAAGAAATAACACACTATGAAATCTTGGGGTGTTACATTCTCCCCTCCTTCAATAAATTGCGTCCTCACAATTTGAAATTGTTCTTCAAAAATAAAAAGTTGAAAGTAGAAAATATATTTGTGGGAAAACCCACATCGGAAATTGGGTTACTAAAATTTAGTCTTAATATGAGGAAAAGAGAAATCAAAGGGTCACCACCAAATTATGATCTCGATTAGGAGAACATTGGTGGAAATTAGAGACATATAATCGGAGGAAAAACGTAAATATTTATAGGTAGTGATTGAGGTCATCAATCACAAACAAGTGTATAATTGAGGTCCTTAAATTCATCAATCTATGATGATTTGAAATACCATCGGTTCAACAAAACATAGGGTATTAGGATAACACATTTTTGACGTTTCAAAATATCTTAGTTGAAATCCCACATCGAAAAATGAATTAATGAGGCCTCTATTTAAAATAAAGAGTGGAAAGTATGAAGATTACCGAAAATAACACATACTAGGGTTCCATGTAGGAAAATATGGATATGGAAGAGAAATCTAACCATCAATTATCTGATGGAGAGTGGTAGAGAACATGGCTATGAAAAGGCCAACAATCCCAAAGCCATAAATTTGTGATGATTTAAGGTACCATCTAGGACAACATTTTTGTTCTAAGTTTCTATTATTAATGTTGAGGAATTTATTTATGAGATTGGATAAGATAATAAGGAGATATACTTACTTTATAATTAGAATTTTATCCATTAATAAATTTCTACCAAAACTCATCATTCACTCGTAAAAAAAATTCTATTTATACTATTCATAGAGGGTTCCAAAATAAACGAATTTATAATTCATCTACCAGATCTTTTAAAAAACTACTTTATTTAATCCAGGACATCTCGTGGGATAGTGGTAGGTGATACACCCTTGTCGCCCTTTGGTTGCGGGTTCAAGTCTCGCAGCCTTGCCGGACGCGACGGGTTGCCGCCCGACCTCCGGGTTGTCCTTTTATGGCAATCCAAAATAATCCAAACTAGAACTATCCAAAATACTTCTGTCCAAACTCACAGTCCAACATTCATAAGGAAGGTAAACATAATATAGATCCTTTTTACCCCGTAATATCATATGAATACCTTCATCATGTATTACCATATTCCTTATTGATTACATTCATGCTCCCTTATTCCATATAGAATGCTAGATATACTTCATTAATCCAAAAATGTTTTAAACCCCAACAATGATGGAATATACAAATCATTAATCAGTTCCAAGGTAGTCAAGAATATCCAATATAATTTATCCAAAACAATCACATATTATTCCAAAATCACTACCTCAGTATCAGAACTATATTATGATTTATCATTCTCACAACCATATATTTTCCAAAAATTTATCCTGCTATTGAGTAACTTTTCTTTGTTCCACAAAATCTCAAGTCCTTAATGAAATAGTACTGCAGTACAATCCTTATATACTCCATAATTATTATAACAAGTACATTGTTGATACAACACTCAATTGACATAATCAACATAAGAACTCTAATCATTCCTCTTCATCTGTGGTAGTATCATAACTTGATTATTATCCAATAGCATCATTTGCGGCATAGTCTGATGACTGGGACATAGGTTCGCGTAGTGTCCAAACTCCTTGCAAATGAAGCATTGTACATTTAAAACCATTTTCTTACCCTTGTAGTCACGTACTTTGTGCCCTTTTCCTCCACACTTATAACAAACTCCCATTCCTTTCAGGCAAGTTCCTGGGTGTTTCTTTCCAAAGTTACCACATATGTGAAAATTCTTCTTTTCCCTCTTACTTTTATCCATCTTTCTCTCTTCCATCCTTTTCTTCTCTTGCTTCCCTTCAAAGCCATAGGACTCAGTAAACTCTTTACTTATCTTATCAACACATGATATTATTTCTTCATATGATGATAATACATGGGAGACTATTTCTCTTATAAATTCTAGCTTAAGACCATGAAAGATATGATCCTTCCTTCTCTTTGGATCATGTGCATTTCCGGAGTTCTCATTCCTTCTACTGGGCGCCATTTCTAAACAATGGCATAAACTAGATCAGTTTATGAATCAAAATACATAATCCCATACTTATAAAACACTTAACATAAATTGAACTATTTATGGATATAATCCATAATCATAAGAATGTTTTCTTTGAGGAAGTATATACTCATAAACCCTTCATAATGATTTGTAAAGAAAATGAGAGTTATCCTAAGCATATCCCCCGGGAGTGTCGTAACCAAGAGTGCAGCAAGGCCCGTTGTCGTGCACCAGTTCTCGTTCGAGTCTAGCTCAAAGCGGTGTTTTCGGGTTTTACCCCTAGGTACATCTGTGCCAGAGCCACCTCTACCTGCTCGTATCCAGACAGGGATTTATTGCTCGGAAAACTCACAAAATCTCTACAATACCAAAATTCTAGGAAGTTCTTCTATACTAATCCTCAAAGTTCATCTTAGGTCTACGTGCTCTAATCAGAGTTTATCTAAATCTAGCTTCCAAGGTTTGTACTAAACTTCCTCTGATACCAACTGTAACGCCCCGACCCTAGTTGCCTAGAGTCGGTGCATTACTTCGTAACATTGGCATGATCACAAGAAAGATCAAATCTCGAAAGACCGATTGGTTTAGTAGCCTTGGAAACACTAGATATATTCATAAGTTTTACATTACATCATAAAATGAAAAACTACTACAACAACATAATGTTTCCACAGTCCACACTATAATCCCCTCATAATATCCCTGCAGGTCATTCATAACTTACATCTTCACTTCTTGGGAAAAATAAAACATAGAAAAGGGGTGAGCTCAAATGCCCAGTAAGGATAACAATATAGCGGAAACTTTCATCAATAAGAATAAACATTTAAGGCAATGTATAACTAAAACAAAAGCCTTTTAAACATGAACTTTCAACATGGTATGGCATAAATAAAATGAAATAATGCCATTTAATTATTCACATGGATATTCTACTAATCTAATAATCACATGCAAAAATCAATAACCACTTTCATAATGTTGGAATGCATAATGCCAGACTATCATAACCACATAGCCAAGGCCTCGTGCCAAGACTACAAATAAGATTTTGTCAAGGCCTTGTGCCAAGACACTAGTTTGTCTCATGAGACCTACCGATACATCGAGGAGCTATAGCGGGCTCCACCCGTCACTTACTAAGTCCAATGCATTACCATATGAAAAGGTTTAAACATAACATAAACATTCGTATTAAAACTAGCATACGAAATGTCAATAATTTCACCATAAACTATGAATGGTATAAAAATAGCACATCCACAGTCAAACATATCACAAAACCTTCAATACAATATAGATGTTTTGTATCACAATAGATCAAATTCAAATAAGCGTAAAATCCATCAAAGGATGTTGACATAGATGAAATCAAAATTCTTTTTAAAGAAATATCTCTTTTTATTTTGAAATCATTTAAGATCCATATAAAATAACACATTTTCTTTGAAAATATTCTTATAAGATTGTAAGGGAAGTTTTGAAGATTTTATAACGGTGGAAATTAGCCGCACCCGCCGTATAAGTTTAAAAAAAACGTTCTTACCTTAATTCTGTCGAAAAGGTTAAAAATGACCTTGTTTTGAAAACGACGGAAAGATTCCTTTATAAACCTCTTATAAAAAGTCAAACAAGGGTATAAATGACTTTAACCCATATTCTTGTAAGTAATAAAAATGTTTTGAAATACATTTTGAAGAAACATGGATGTGGATGATAAAGAGATCCCAGTAGATTATTACAAATAAACAACCTCGGATAATGAAGAGATTGTGAAATAGCCCTTAACAATTTGGTAAATTATGAAACATACAACCCATAAAAGAGGTATCATACAATTAATATGTAAATACACATAAATTAGAGTGTATTACACAAAGAATATAATTATGGGCAGTACATTCACCACACAAAAGGTGATAGTGGCAATATGGCATGAATCTCATGGAAATAAGGAGTGAGATGAAAACCCCTTACCTTGTACTTTTCCTTGGTTGGGGTAGGTTAACCTCCTGTATAATGGTGAAATAATTGTTATTAAATTATACAAGAATCATATATATTAATATGATATCATATATGATCTTTTAACATTGATTTGTTAATAATATCTTAGAATTATCGTCGTTTCGGGTGTTAACTTACTTGTTTTCTTTTATATGTTTTGTTACCTAAGACATGTTTGTAAAGGATAGGTTGTATATTATTCATATCCATAATGATATCAAGTCCTTAAACATCATTTTTAAATCATAAAATGATAATTATACTTGAATGGATACGATGGATAATGAATCTCATCGCGTTCGTGGAGACGGTAGTCCGTACGTACGCACGAGCGACAATATCATTCTTTTGATATTAAAATAATATATAAATGGATGGTATATCATATATAAAGAATCATTAACATGTTATATTTATTATTTACATGAGTTACACATCATTATTATACCCATCCAAATAATATATATTGAATAACAATTATACCACGACGTGGAGACGGTAAGCCGTACGTACGCACGTATAGTGACATGTTATTCAAAGGGTGGATAGAATACTGAATATGGTTGTACCATATTTATAATAACATCAAAGTATATGTAAGATACTGGAGTTATTATTTTATAATGGTAAGAAAAAAGAAAGAGAAGTTGAAGAAGAAAGGAACTTGGAAAAGGGTGGTGAAATCATTACCTCTTCCTCGGGTTCTTCCTTTTGATTTGATCAAAAGGGATCCTTAGGTTGGCTTTCTGATCAAACTAAGGCCTCTATGTTGTAGTGAGGGATGTTGGGAGAGTATTTGGGCACAGTTTGGCCGAACCAAAAGGCTTTGAAGGTGTGAATAAATGAGAAGGAGGAGTGCCCTTTTATAAGAGGGGTGAGGGACACCTTTGGAAAAGCTAGAAATATTAATTTATAATAAATTCATATTCGGTTTCTAATGGCTCAAAAGTTGATTATTCAAAGGTTAATGTGGGTATAGGTCGAAAACCACCCAAACAATAGAATTTAGAAAGGTTGGGTACTTATATTAACCTTATCTTTAAGTATTAACTCTAAGTTAATTAGTTTCACTTTTACAATGTCTCTTTGTATTTTTATATAATATGGTTAATAAACTTACTATATACATCCAAGCGACCCCCAAGTGGTCCATTAATGATGAAACTATCATTATATAAGTCTCTTGGCCGAACCTTAGATTTTTAGGAATTTAATATCAATTAATAATATAATATTTGTTTTAAGAACTCTTTTATGTCAATTTTGACACTATTCAATAGTTGATTTTTGTGAAACTCATAAAAGATTGATTACTTCTAAAAAAGTCAATTAAATCAATCCTAATATATCATATTATCCTATAAAATTAGTTTAATTCATTAAAAGTTTCATATTATATTTTTTTTGGGTATTTATAATATCAATTATTTTAATTTTTCACTATTATAGTAATTACTGCATCATCATTGTGTCATAAATAAAACAAATTATTTAATGTCTAAAAATTATAAATAAAATTCCATTATTTAGGAAATCTTTTTAGCTTTCTAATGAATATTTATAATCTAAAATCCAACTTATATAACCCTATGTAACAATTGTTTTCCTAAAAGATATATGCTTGTGTCATTTTTGTATTCATTTTGACTTAATTAAAATAAAGTGTCATTATCACTTACAAGTGGATCCATGGGGTCCCAAAATCGACCCAAAGATGCCCATGGTCGACCATGTATCAACCAATTGGGTTAAGACACGTTTTAGGGTAATTTAGTATTATTATAATATTATTTTTTTAACCCTTATTTACCGGATATACCCTTAACCATCGTAAATAAAATATTTACCGCAGTAATTATTCAAAATGTCTAAAAATAAAAGTTACCTATTTACACAATTTGAACATCCTGATTCCAAATATGGAATCCATTTTCCAAAATTCTAAACACAGAAGTGGCAGAAATTAATTTAAAATTAATTCCCGCTGTCAAAACAAAAAGCGTGTTTTTAAGAGATAATAACTATCAAAAGATTGACACTTGTTTATGTTCGGTTTAATTGTAAAATTATGTCCAATGACCAAAATTATATTAAATGGTAAAAATATATTCTAAATATACTTTAAAACCACTAAAATTCATAATTTATCACTATTAAGTATTTTGATTAAAAAAGTTGTTTTTAATTAAAATTTAGTAATTTTCACTATTCATAAAAATATGAAAGTTATCTGAAATGTACCAAAATTTCACCTTAGGCTAAATTCGATATTCCGAATCCAAAAATGAAGTCCATTTCAAAATATAAAATATATATAATTTCAAAATTTAGGTATTACTATTCATAACGGCTAGTTTGATCGGTTGTGGTGTGTGTTAAAACTCGAAGTTGCGTACAACACACGCTACTGTTTTATTCAAAGGAAAGCGTACCGTGGAAGCTTGGGATGTTTCATTTTAAATTTTTGATGTCCCCATTTAGTCAAAAAGTTTAAAATATTGTATTTAAAAAGGGTTCACTATTAAAAGTTGATAAAAGTGAAATACTGAAAATGAATTTGTTCTTGCATTATATCTAAGAAACTCATAATATGGATTCTAAAATTATAAGGATTATATAAAGTTTAAAATTTAGTTAATACTATTCATGACCTCTTTTAATGGCTTTTTTTTTGGTAAGTCATGGTGCAATTGAACTCAGTGTTGCGTGTAGTGCAAGTTATTGAATTATTTTGAAGAAATAACACACTATGAAATCTTGGGGTGTTACAACATCATAGTTTCTAAATGGACTAAAAAAATATCTTACATCTATTTATCTCCCTCACTGATATTTTATGTGCTCATCCAAATTTTAGAATATTTTTAATTGGGTTTAAATATTTTTAAGGGAAAGAAATAAGTCAAGTTTAATGTTTAGAATATTTTCAATTAAAAGAAAACTGGTATTATATTAAATGTTTTATATTGTGGGTAAAATTTATATTTAGTGGAATTGTAAAACATATGAGTAAATATTAAATCATGTAAGAGTTTTGGGTTAATTTTCTAAATAACTAATCCTAAAAAGATCATCAGGATAGTAATAAATGAGTTTTGAGTCTAAATATACGAGAATATGTAAATTTATGGTTGGATATTTATAAAAAACTGAAACAATTATTATTTTCTTATCCAACATAAAAAAATGAAAGATGGTGAGTTTTTGGTTACCATCATGGGTTACTGTAATCCAAAATATAAAAGTGTATATTCCATACTGAAATGTTTCATAAATATATATAAATTGATAAATTAATGATATGTGGAAATACATGAAATTAATTCCTATAACAACATATAAAATTTACATGAGAAAGATGAATTCAATTATCTTGAAAGACATTACTGTTTATATCAAGGTGGAAGTAAATTTGGTTGTTTTTACATAGTATTGATACCAATTATGTCCACACGCAATAAGATACATCCCAATAAACATGCACCTTGGAAATGGTATTCTATTTCAACATACATTCCCTTTGAAAGGATATCTTATATCCAAAAAAATTTTGTATCTTCTCCTACATGTGACATACAAAAACATCATTAAAGCCTTGATCATATTGAATGTGATATATGACACCAATTCATCATACAATGATTTATGATATTATTTCATGTTAGTAAGCATGAAAGTATGAGATCCCTCATTCATAGAAATCCATCACCACCCGAGTACAATGTCAAGAATCTCTCTTAAGTAAAATATATAATCACTATCATTTTTTCAGATCATATGACGTATTTTTTTAGTTTGGATCGTGAACAAATAATATAAATTGTATCTCAATATGAAATAATTTTTGTATACTTTTTTCATGTATCATTTCGTGGAAAATATCTTCCAATGCAAAATGTTTTGCTAATTGAACCAAATAATTGTTCTTTAACTTGAGGAAACTCCATTTTAGGTATGATAATACTCCAGTTGAATTCAAGAAAACATTTCATAACATTAAATGAAGATTATAATAGTGGTTTATTATTTATCATGAATCGAGGTTGATGAAAATCTATTTCATTTCTAGAATATTCTTTCTGAACTTTTCAATATTCCTCCTTATTATCAATGCTTTCACCTTTTGTTCCTTCAGTAGATACTTCATCATCATCAAAATTCTCTTTCATCATATTTGGGTTATCATTTTTTTTTCTCCATCCTCAAAATATCGAACAGTCACATAATATTGGGATGGACCATCTTTGATGAATCGTGTATGCCTTCGGCATCTTACAATATTAGGTTTCTACTAGACAGTATAAACCTCAATGTATAACTCTCTAAAAGTAATATCGGGTCATTGGTTAAATATTTTTGTTGACTATAATATGTTACCGTCATTTAATTGATAATATATATCTCATAACCTATCATGGAATTGATAATTTCTATAGCTAATAAATGGGATCTCTTTATCAGAACTTGTATTATAATAATTGCGAATTTTTTATTAATGTTATATTTGGGTATCAAAATCACATATGATAACCATCCATGTTGGTTGTATAATATATTAATATTCTTAATATGATTGAAAAAATAATAATTATGGAAATATAAACATGAATATATAATAGTATTTCTCAAAAAGTTGGTTTTGATCCTGATTCCAATAGTGTATTCAATATTCACTATCACGAGTAATAATGTTCAGCTGATTGTGGAATATTACGTAATAGTTATTTTAATGTACACAAATATAATTATAATTTCAATTATTTATATATAGAATTTTTATCTTCCAAATAATATCCCCCCATGAGCATAATACTAGGTTTGTAATTAGGAATCATCTTCATTAACCAAATGAAAATTTAGTTAATACCCAATATACCCCTTTCAAGGTTATTTATATTAGGTGAATCAGTTCCAAATCATGTATTAACATATAATATCCATATAGGGATATCATATAACAACCCAACCTTAAACATTACATAATATTCAATTAAATGAATAATTCACATTGAGGATCTTTTCAGGTTTAGAGTTTTAGTGAATTAGGTCATAACTATTACATTACATCTCAAAAATTACAAGGTAGACACTTCTACTCAGTTTCCATTTTTTTCATAAAATAAAATTTATTGAATAAAAGATTCATTTCTAGTCCCATGTTTTAGATAGAATGACTTTTCCTTGATCTCATCCTTGACCCTATTCATCTTTAGGTCCTGTGAAAAAAATTTCAAAACATGGGATGAGCATAAAAAGATTATTAAGGGTTATAAAACAAAGAAAGAAAACATCAGTTCATCATTTCACACATAACATAAGTTATTTAACATATCTCATGAAATCATAATATTTATGAATAACAAATAGAAAACATAAATCATAAATTTAACTTGTGTAATCCATATCATACTTACATTGTAGCTATCACACATACATTGTAGCTATCATACTTACATTTGGAATACTCATCATAGTATATTCCCTAAATCTCATAGGAGAAAAAGTCACATTTACCTTTGTCACATTACCCAATGCATTGGAGAGCTATCTCAGACTCACCCGCCCTAGGATTATCATGGAACTACCCATATACGTAACAATTCCCAAGAACCATAACATATTCATAACACAAAAAACAAATATAAATGAAAGATAACATTTCCACATTTCAATCACAATATATCATTTAAATGTATTGAATTAATCAATATATTATCAAAAACATTTTCAATTCCAATATACATAAAAAAAAGTAAATGGTATTTACCCTCCTTTTAAAAACATTACAACTTGTTATGGAAGACAAGATCAAATAATAATCGTGGCGGATGAAATGCCATTGTCACCACTTACATTAAAAAGAAACATTCCTTTTTTCATTTCGTAAAAAGCTTCGTAGAAAAAGATTCCATTTGGATGAAATGAAAAGTCATTTTTTTATACAGTGTGTAAAAGAAATTCATTATTAAAACAAAATATGCCTCAATGAAAGGATATTGAGACAATGTCTCTTATCTCATGAATGACATGACCTGTTCGTTCTTTAATCTCCTAAATAATAAACTAAAGTTAATTTATACTTGCTTAAGAACCCTTTTTGAGTTTATTATTCCTTTTATAACACTTATTACCATGTTATAAACATTATGTAATCATTTAAGTTAATAATGGTCGTTTTGTCGATATATGGTACTTGAGTCAAAAATGGACTTCTTATAATTAGAAGTTGTTCATGTGGTAAAAATTTATTATATTCAGAATGATATTCATGATTTACTTATCATATATGTCTTATATATCCAGTATATATGTGTATTTATTATATTACATAATATTTGGAGATATGAAATTAAATGTGTCGTTCATGGAGACGGTAAGTCGTACGTATGAATGAATGCTACTTTCATTTATATTTCTTATTTTAATGGAATTAAAACATAATTATACATAGGTATATTATAATTCCAATATAATATCATATATAATTTCATTAACATCATTATTTATATGTCCCACCAATGGCATCAATGAGTCATATCACTTTGACGGGGCTGTAGTCCGCACTTTCATAAATGAAATTATCGTGTTTACCCATAATGGAAACCATAAATTTATGATATAAATGAAAAATAAAAAACAATAAACAAAACATAAACATAATATATATCATATATAAATACATTTCAATATTAATGTCCATCATGAGTGGTGTTAGGAGATAATTGAAAAATCATTATTTTGTGAGGCGTTAGTTTTCCATCCACAAAAACAGTATGTTCTTTACCCTTTAGATGGAGGTGTGTGGATGTGTCGTTAGAATACTTCTCATAACACCATCATTGTATATTTATTATATTGGTTTTTTTATAAAATGAATTGATTAAAAGAGTTTAGGGGTTGGAGAAGTAAAATAAAAAAGAATATTAGAGAAACCGGTACCTTTAATTTGGGTAACTCCCTTTGGTGTGAACCAAAAGGAATTCTTGAAGTACCCTCATTCTATGTTAAGGCCTTTAGGAGGAGTATAGGGATCATGAGAGCTTATTTTGGCAGGGGTTGGATGAGCTAAGAGGCTTGATAGATGTGAGAAATGGTTTAAATGTGTGGTCTTTTTATAAGGGGGAGGAGGGGCTCTTTAGATAAGTGCGAATATATTATTTTATTTTATAATGATTTCTGATTTATAAAGGTCCAAAACATATTAAATTAAAAGATAATATGACTCATGGTCAAAATAAAATCATCCAATAAAAATTGGATAGGTTTTATATATTGGTTTAATCTTTATAATTTTATTGATTTAAATCATTTATTAATGAGGTAAACACTTCATCATTATTGTGTCATAAATAATTTTTTTTAATGTATAAAATTTATAAAAAAAATACCATAATGTAGGAAATATTTTTATATTTCCAAATAATATTTATATTTTAAATGATAACTTATATATCCCTATGTAAAAATTAATATACTAAAAGCTATTTGTTTTTGTCAATTTTCCCTTACATTAAGTTAATTAAAATAATGTGTCATTATCACTCATAAGTGGCTCTATGGGGTCCCAAATTATACACAAGGTTGCCCATGGTCGTTCATGACTCATCTAAAAAAGTTAGGACAAGTGTTAAGGTAATTTTGAATTATTAGGATATTCTTTTTACCTTGAATTACCCTATTTACCTTTAACTATGGTAAATAAAAGGCAAAAGTTACTGTTGAACAAAAATTATATTCATCTTATTGAAGCAAATTTTACTTACTAATAACAACCATGTATGTAAAATTTTTTAAATTCAATTCACATAAGCGGAAAAATGTCTTTTAAATGAAAAAGTCTGTTTTTAACTACTACTTAGCGGTTTCACTATTCAATAAAAATTGAATTTTTTCAGATAACTACCAAAAATTCATCTTACGCTATATTTTATATTCTAAATTCAAAAAAAAATTCTATTTTACCAAATTCAAAACAAATAAGTTTTATTAATTAATTTAACATTAATTCCCGTTGTTAAAACAAAAAACGTGTTTTTAAGAAATATTCACTATCAAAAGATTGACACCTGTTTATGTTCAATTTCAAAGGGAAATTATTTCTAATGAAAAAAGTTGGATTAAATGGTAAAAATATAATCTAACTAAAATTTAAAACCAATTAAAAAGATAATATAACAATATAAATACATTATATTAAAATGATGTTTTGAATTAAAATGCAGTATTTTTTACTATTCATCAAAAAATGAATTTTATCATAAAATTACCAAAAAATTACCCAATGTAAATCTTCATGTCCTGATTCTAAAGAAAATTTTATATTTTGTCGAAAAGAAAATAAAAAAGTGACCAAATCTAGATATAAAGATAGTTCTCTATCAAAAGGCAGTAAATCGACTTTTAAAAGAATACTAGAGTATTTGTGATTAAAATTAGATTAATTCACATTTTAAGCCTCTAATATTTATTGGATAAATGCAAAAACATTTAACAAAAATGTATAATAATATTGTAGTTAGTTATATTCATTCACACCAATATAATAGCTAGGCATTAACTACATTTAAAATAATATTATTATATTATTATTGTGCTACATAAGATTTCAAAGAAACCTGTTGTTGTGTTTCTGGTATGCCATCGAGCATATCATACCCTTTAAAGTAAAGTTAATATTTAATTCACAAATATGAATAATTATTAAAATGCATTATTTCTTTATTTACCTGAGATATTACATCCTTCCCCCCTTGTGGAAATTGCGTCCTTGCAGTTTTTATTCATTTATCAAATAAGTGGGGGTATTTATCCCTCATGGCATTTTCAAATTCCCACATTGCCTCTTCAACAATATGGTTTTTCTAAAAACCATTACTTGGTGAATCACCTTATTCCGCAACACTTTCTCTCTTCGGTCAAGAATCCAGACTGGCTGTTCCTCATAAGAGATATTTTCTTCCAACTGAACTAACCCTTTACTTAAAACATGAGATGAATCTGCCATATACTTTCTCAAAATTGAAGAATGAAAATCATTTTATACCTAGGATAAACATGGAGGTAAATACACATTGTAATAAACTTATCCAACTATTTCTAGGATTTCATAGGGTCCAATGAACCTCGGACTCAAATTTCCTTTCTTACCAAAATGCGTCACACTTTTCTATGGAGAAATTTTGAGAAAGACATGATCATCTACCTTAAAAAAGATATCCTTCCTCTGATTACCCACATAACTGTTCTGACGACTCTGAGTTGTTACCATGTGCTTCTCAATCAACTGAACCTTTTCTTCTATCTCTTCAACCAATTTTGATCACATCGGCTTCCTTTAACCTACTTCATCCCAAAAAGCTGTAGTTTGACACTGATTTCCATTTAATGCCTCAAATGGAGCTATCTGTATACTTCAATGAAAACTATTATTATAAGAAAATTCAACAAAAGAAATATGTGGGTTCCAAGTTCCCTTATAATCTAGTGAACAAGAACGTATCATATCCTCTAAGGTCTAAATTATTTGTTCTAACTACCCATCTGATTGTGGATGAAAAGTTGTACTAAAATATAATTCAAGACCCAATGACTTTTAAAGTCCCATACAAAAGATAGAAGTAAACTTGGGATCATGATCAGTTACAATGGAGAGTGGAACTCCATGCAACCTAACTATCTCTCTAACATACAACCAAAAAAGTTGATCAAGAGAGAAAGTATCTCAAATTGGAAGGAAATGAGCAGATTTAGTCAACTGATCAAAAATTACCTCGATTGCATTATTACCTCGAGATGTCTTCAGTAATCCCACAACGAAGTCCAGTGATATATTTTCTCATTTCCACTCTGGCACTGGTATAGACTGAATCATCCCTTTTGGAAACTTCCACTCTGCTTTAACCTTCTGACCAGTCAAACACTTCACAGTAAAGTCGCCAATATCTCTTTTCATTCCATCCCACAAGTAATTCTCCCGAAGGTCACTTTACATCTTAGTACTGGCAGGATGAACAGAAAATGGAGAACTATGAGCTTCACATAACAACTCATTATTCAACTATGAATCACAAGGTACCCATAATCTCTTCCCAAACCAAAAAAAATAAATCATTATCAATGTTAAATTCAGGAAACATACCCTCCTAAACCAACTCTAACTTTTTCTGCAACTCACTGTCTTCCTTATGCACATTCATTATTCTGTTTGACAGATAATATTTCACTAACACTAGAAACAAAATAGAAGAATTTCCTACACCAAAAACTTCTATGCCAATGTTCATCAAATCAAAACCCGGAGGATCTCATTCCAAATGTAGCATTGTTAATAAAGCATTACTTTTTCAACTCAAAGCATCTGCCACTTTATTTTTTTTTCTCAGATGGTAAAGTATCGTACAATCATAATCCTTGATTAATTCCAACCATATCCTTGGTCTCATGTTAAATTATTTCTATGTGAATATATAATTCAAACTTTTTTGGTCAGCATATATTTCACATTTTACTCCATACAAATGATTCCACCAAATTTTTAAATAAAAACAACAATAGATAATTCTAAATCATGTGTAGGGTAATTTAACTCATGAGTTTAAACTAACGTGAAGCATAATCAATTGCATAATCATTCCGCATAAGCACGCGTCCATGTACTTTCAACGAAGCATCACAGTAAATAACAAACTCACCATTTCTAGAAGTTATTTCCAAAACTAGGGCATTCACCGGTCTTATTTTCAATTCCTGAAAACAATCGTCACATTATTTTTTCCAAATGAACTTAACACCTTTTCACGTTAACTTAATCATTGGACTAGATAACCATGAAAAATTCTCAACAATCCTCCATTAATAACCTTAGAAACCAAGAAAACTAGGAATCACTATTATATTTGTGGTTCTTTTCCATTCTTCAACAACTTGTGTTTTAGCAGGATCAACAGTTATGCCATTTATTGAACCAATTTGACTAAGGAAAAAATTGTTGTAACCAAACCTCACACTTGAAAAATTTCCCAAATAGTTTCTTTTATTTTAAGGTTTTCAAGACAACCATTAAATTAATTTCATACTCCTCTTTAATTTTTGAATAAACCAACATATCATCAATGAACACAACCACAATCATATCCAAGAACTCACGAAAAATTATATTCATAAGATCCATGAATATAGCAGGTGAATTGGTTAAACCAAAAGGCATAACTACACATTCATAATTTCCATATCTAGAATGAAAAGAAGTCTTCAGAATGTTTGTTTCATTTACTTTCAACTGATGGAACCCCAACCTATAGTCAATCTTCGAAAAATATTGGGCTCCCTGGAGATGATAAAAAAAATCATCGATATGAGGCAAATGATACTTTTTCTTGGCAGTGATGTTATTTAATACTCTATAATCAATGAAATGTATCATTGGACTGTCTTTCTTTTTAACAAAAAAGATAGGAGCACCCCATGGTGATGTGCAAGGTCATATGAAACCATTATCTAATAACTCCATCAATTGCTTCTTAAACTCTATAAGTTCAATTTGAGACATTCGATAAGGGGGTTTTGAAATTGCATTAGCATCAGGAACTAAGTCAATGGTAAATTAAACATCATGATCAGGTATAATACGAGGCAACTCATTAGGAAAAACATCAAGGAACTCATTTACCATTGGCACATCATTAATCTGAACAGTTCCTTAGTTTTCAAAAATATGTGCAAGGTGACATTAATTTCTATCTTTTACTAGTTTCTCAGCTTCCTGATATTTTATCAGAAGTATGGTTTCATTCTTATACACAAACTAAGAATCATCTTGAAAAGAAACCTCTTTATCTCTACATTCAATATTATCATGATAAACAGAAATCCAATCCATACTGAAAATAATATCAAACTCTACTAGTGTAAAAATAATAATGATTTCAATTAGATTCTTTCCGCACACAAGGACAGGAAGGTTCGTATAATTTCTCTTTGTTTCAACATTTCCTCAAGGTGTTTTTACCATAACTTCAGGATTCATATCTTGATATGGAATTCACAATTTACTAGAAAACTTCTCTGAAATGAACGAATTTTAAACCTCGAATCAAACAACACATTGGCATAATCTGATCAAACAATAGTGCACCTGATACAACTTCATTTGATGGCCCAACATATGCTTATGTAGTTTCAAAGGAATTCACCACCACTTTCTTCTTGTAGTCGGGTTGCATTCCCTCTGTTTAGTTCTTCATTGGACATTAATTTTATAATGACCCATTTCATTGCACATAAAACATTTTACTAATTATAAATCAAATATTGTCTTACCATTACCCTGCCCATTTTCAGTGTAATTAAGAGCCTTATGTCCCATTTTACCACATCGGTAGCACTTAATGGAATTCAAAAGTCATTCCCCAGCATGCATTTTACCACAATTTTTCCAAACTATAAACTTAAGATTCTTACCATCAGACTTTTTTGTAGAGTTGTTCCCTTTTGCCTGCCACCTTGACCACTTATTCTGTTTTTTGTCAAAGAACACCTAATCATTATAAAACTCCATTTCAACCTTCTCCGCACATCAAAATAGTTTTTCCTAACTTTTGAGCTCATGAAAATCTAAATAACATCAATACTTTGGATTTAATCCTAGGTAAAAACGATTGATTTTACTATCAAGATCTCGTATGAAATTTGGATCATACCTTGCCATCCAAGTGAATTTTTCTTCATAAGCAACCACTGAGTCATCCTCTTGCCTCAATTCTAGGAATTGTTTTATATCCAAAGACGAACCACTATAGGAAAATAATTCTCAAGAATCATACGTTTGAATTCATCCCAGTCAAGAGCATCGATCTCCCCACTATCCCTAATATTTTTCATCATCGACCACCACTGATCTGCTTAACTTTCAAAATAGTAAATAGTGACACTAACCATTTGATTTTCTCAACACCCCATAACATCAATAAATTTCTCATGTTCTCTAATCCACCCATCAGCTAGGATAGGTTCAGATGATCCTTTTAATGATTGGGGATGTTGCCTCATGAAATGCTCCAATACTAACATGTTCCTCTGTGGTTGATCTAGCTGATCTCGTGCATGAATTCCACCACTCTTTAGAGCCTGAGTCAATTGTACCATCACTGCAACAAACTGTTCAGTTCAGATTCTGACCATCTCAGGTTGATGATTTGGAAGGTTTTCTTCTTCCTGATGTTGTCCCAACATTGATTCCATGTTTCCTCTACGGAAACCCATTCTGGGCACAAAAATATCATATGTGAAGAAAAATGGTAATATTTAAATGGTATATCATTTCAATATTAACATAAATTAATTTATGGATATTAATTTAACAATACCCTAACTCTTAATGTAATCTAAATTGGCCTCTGATACTAACTATAAGGACCCGACCTTAAACAATACATAATCATGAATTAAATGAATAATTCAAATTAAGTATAATTTCTAGTTTATATTTTTATATAATTAGGCCATAACTATTACATTACATCCCAAAAATTACATGGTTGATACGTCTACTCAGTTTCCACTTTTTCATAAAATAAAAACTCTTAAAGAAAGTCAAGTCTAGTCCTATGTTTTAGATATCATGACTTTTCCTTGATCCCATCCTTGACCCTATTCATCTTTAGGTCCTGTGAAAAACATTTCAAATCTTGGGATGAGCATAAAAAGATCAGTAAGGGTTATAAAACAAAGAAAGAAAACATTAGTTCATAATTGCATACATAACATAAGCTCTTTAAAATACCTCATGAAATCATAAGATTTATGAATAACACATAGAAAACATAAATCTTAAAGGAAACTTGTGGAATCCATATCATACATACATTGTATCTATCACAACTACGTAGGGATTTACATTTGGAATACCCATTATAGTATATACCCTAAATCTATTAGGGGAATCATTCACGTCTACCTCCATCAAATTACCCAATGCATTTGAGAGCTATCACAGGCTCACCCACACTAGGTTTATCACATAACCACTCGTATATGTAACGATTCCCAAGAACCATAACATATTCATAACACATAAATCAAACATAAAGGAAAGATAAAATTTCTATATTTCAGTCACAATATATCATTTAAATATATTGAAAAAATCAATCCATTATCAAAACCTTTTTCAATACTAATATACGTAAAAAGAGTAAATGGTAATTACTTTCCTTTTAAAAACATTATGGCTTGTTTAGGAATCCATGATCACATAATACTCATGGTGGCAGAAATGTTGTTGTCATCGCTTGCATTTAAAAGAAACATTCCTTTTTTTCATTTAGTGAAACGCTTCATTGAAAAATTTTCCCTTTGAATGAAATAAAAATTCAAATTTTTTTATACAGTATATAAAATAATTTCGTGTAGTAAAACAAATCATTCCTCAATGAAAGGAGATTGAGACGAAGTCCCTTACCTCGTGCCCGACTTGACCTATTTGTTCATTAATATCCTGAATAATAAACTAAAGACAATATCTACTTGATTAAGAACCTTTTCCATCTTTATTATTTTCTTTATATCAATTATTACCATTTTATAAACAGTATTTGATCATTTAAGTTAATAATGGTCATTTTGTCTATATTTGGTACTTGAGTCAAAAATGGACTTCATATAATTACAAGTTGTTCACATGGTCAAAAGTTATTATATTCAGAATGATATTCATGATTTAGTTATCATATATATCATATATATCCTATATATACATGTATTTATAATAGTACATACCATTTGGAGGTAAGAAATGAAATGCATCGGTCATAGATATGGTAAGTCATACTTACGCATGAACGCTACTTTCATTTATATTTCTTATTTTAATTGAATTAAAACATAATGATACATTTGTATATTATAATTACATTATAATATCATTTATAATATCATTAAATCAATCTTTTATATGTCCCACATATGGCATTAACGAGTCATATCACATTGAGAGGGTGGTAGTCTGCACCTCCTCAAAAAAAATTATCGGATTTACCTATAATGGAAACAATAAAGGTATACTATAAATGAAAAATACATAAGAATAAAAAAAATAAACATAATATATATCATATTTAAAGATTATTTCATCTTAATGGACACTATGATATGCGGTAGGAGATAATTGAACAATCATCGTTTTGTGAGGCTTTAGTCAGTCAAGAAAAGAAATTGTATATTCATTACCCATTAGATGGAGGTGTGTGAAAGTGTATTTCGAATCCTTTTCGTAAAAAATCCCAGTATATTGAGGATACTGGTGTTGTTTTAAAATAAAATAATAAAAAGATTTTATGGGTTGGATAATTAAAATAAAATAAAATAATTTAAAAGAAATTGTTACCTTTAATTCAGGTAACTCCCTTTGGTTTGAACCAAATGGACTTCTTGATGTGCCTTCTACATAAGTTAAGGCTTTTAGGTTGAATAGAGAGATCTTGAGAGCTTATTTGTATAGGTTTTGGATGAGACAAGGGGTACGAGAGTTGTTAGGAATGGGTTAGAGGTGAGGGCTTTTTATAAGGGGGAGGAGGGGCTCTTTAGGAAAGTGTGAAAAATATTATTTTATTATATAATGATTTTTGGTTTCTAAAGGTCCAAAACTTATTAAAGTAGAATATAAAATGACTAAGGGTCGAAATAAAATCATCCAAAAAGAATTGGATAGGTTTTAGATATTTTTTAATGATGATTATATTATTTAATTAAATCATTTTTAAATGAGGTAAACACTGCATCATTATTGTGTCATACATAATTTTATTTATTTGATGTCTAAAAATTATAAAAAAAATACAAAAATATAGGAAATATTTTTATTTTTCCAAAGAATTTTTATAGTTTGAAAGATATCTTAAAAATCCCTATATAAAAATTAACTTACTAAAAGATATTTGTTTATGTCATTTTTCCCCTTACATTAAGTCAATTAAAATAAAGAGTCATTATCACACTTAAGTGGCTTCATTGGGTCCAAAATAAACCCAAAGAAAACCATGGTAGTCCATGACTCATCCAATAAGGTTAAGACAAGTTTTATTGTAATTTTGTATTATTATGATATTCTTTTTACATTGAATTACCCTATTTTCCTTTAACAATGATAAATAAAAGTCAAAAGTTACTATTCACCAAAAATAATTTTCATCTTATTGAACCAAATTTTACTTACTAATAACAACCATGTATGACATATTTTCCAAATTCAATTACCAGAAGCGGTAAATTTTCATTTAATTGAAAAATTCAACTTTTAACTACTACTTAGTGGTTTCACAATTCATTAAATATTGGTGTTTTTTAGAAAACTATCAAAAATTGATCCTAAGCTATATTTGATATTATGAATTCAAAAATGAATTTTATTTTACGAAATACAAATAATATAAGTTGTATTAATTAATTTAAAATTAATTCCTGTCGTCAAAATAAAAAATGTTTTTTATGAAATATTAACGATCAAATGATTGACACTTGGTTATGTCCAATTTCAAAGTGAAATTGATTCCAATGACCAAAATTGGATTAACTGGTAAAAATATAATATAATTACACTTTAAACCCAAGTAAAAAGAAAACCAAATTATATAAATAAATTATATTAAAAGGCAGTTTTGAATTAAAATACAGTATTTTTCACTATTCAACAAAAAATGAATTTTATCAGAAAAATACCAAAAATTTACCCAAAGTAAATCCTGATATCCTGATTCAGATGAAGAATTTTATATTTTCAAAAAGAAAATATAAAAGTGATCAAAACTAGATTTAAAGAGGGTTCTCCATCAAAAGGTGGTAAAGTGTCCTTTTAAAGAATACTAGAGTATTTATGCTTAAAATTAGATTAATTCAAATTTTAAGACTCTAAAATTTGTTGGATAAATGTAAAAACATTTAACAAACATGTATAATCATATTTTAGTTATTTCTATTCATTCCTGCAAATAAAACTTCTAGGCGTTAACTACATTTAAAATAATATAATTATATTACTAGTGTGCAACGTAAGATTTCAAAAAAACATGTTCTTGCATATCGGGAACGCCATCGATCACATCAACCCATTTAATGTAATGTTAATATTTAATTCAAAAATATGAATAATTATGAAAATGTATTATTTCTTTGTTTATTTGGGATGTTACATGTAATTTATTGAAAAAAATAAGACATTCATTACTTTACAAAAAAAATTAGAATGTTCTATAATATTTAGACTCATCAATAATATAATTAAATCTTTTTAACGATAGTAATTTTTTAATGTTTGTAGGAATGAAGATAATGTGAATCACCCAAAGAAAAACCCCCACATGTGCCGATCCAAGTGTGTAGTTTGGCCGCTTTTTCATGGACTAAGTGATGATCTAGTTAACACTAAATATTCCCCTTTTAGTTTTATTACCTAAAAGTACATATGTGTTAGAGACTATACCTACATGATTTATCTGGACACATATGTAATTTCTTAGATGACCATATAGTCTTTACTTAATTAAAATTTTAGAGTATTTTCTCACATTTATACTTATTTCTAATATTCCTAAATCTATTTAATGATATTTATTAATGTGATTTTGGTGGAGTAAATAGAATCTCAATAATTCAAGGTAGACCGCCCTACAGTGTTAAACTAAGTGTGAAGCTTGGAATCGATTTCTTGCACCGAGTGATTATTTATTTAATATCCAATACACATCTTTCATGGTTATTTACCATGATTGAATATGTACTAGAGATCCGATCCACTTATATTATCTGGATAGGGTTTAATTTCATGGATAACAACATGGTCTATAATTTATTAATTTATTTATAAAAACATTCACTACAGTGAAAAATCATTAAGGGTTTAATATGGAAGAAGTGTGAAATTATTTAATGGTAATGAAGTTAGTAAATAAGATCTATAAATTATTAGTAACCAGATGAACACTTTTTTACTAACTACCATTAATTAAATTAGTAATTGATTAATTAATTAATATTTAGTGATTATTTAATCATTAGATAATGATTAGTTACTCATTAGTTAATCTCTATATAATGATTAGTTAGTCACTAGTTAATTATTAATGAATAGTTAATCTTTTAGTTAATGATTAGTTAATATGTAGTTAATGATTAGTAAACCATTAGATAATTATTATGAATTCATTAGTTAACCATTAACTAAGTAATAGTTAATGAATATTTAATCATTAGTAATTTAATAGTTAGTTAATAGCTAGTTGTTAGTTAATTATTAATTAATCATTAGTTTATCATATTTTAATCATTAAATACCTAGTTGTTAATCATTAGTTAATAATTACATAATTAATTGTTAGTTGTTAGTTAATAACTCATTAATCATTCATTAATAAATAGTTAATTAGTTGTTAATAAGTAGTTTGTTATTAGTTATTAATTAGTTAATTATTCGTTAATTAATAGTTAATTATTATTTCATTATTACTTATTTATTAGTTAATTAGTAGATAATGATTAATTAAACATTGGTTAATTAGTAGTTAAATACTTGTTAATTATCACTTACACATTAGTAAATCCAATATTATTCATAGGTTAATTATCAGTTAAAACTTTGTTAATCAATTTTCAATCAACAATTAATCAATATATAATAATTAATTAATCATTATATAATAATTATTCAATCAATATTTTATCATTAGTTAACCATTTTATAATCATTTTTATTCATTCGTTAATAATTCATTAATTATCTATTAATCACTTATTAATCATTCTTTAATTAATACATAATTATAAGTTAATTTCCTATCAATTATTACATAATTATTAGTTAATTAATAGTTACCATGTTGTTAATTTTTTTTAGTACTTATTATAAACTAATAAATGATATTAAATAATAATTAATTAATAATTATTATAATAATACTAGCTATAATAAATTGTTAATTAATTAATATATAGTCTTCATTATATAATAATAATAGAATCACAAATATTAACTATTATTTAAAAATTATATTTAATTAAATAAAAAATCATATAAACCAAATAATTTTTATGAACTAATAGATAAACAACTATATATGTAAAACATTAAATTAAATATAAAAATACCAAAAAATAATGCTTCACAAATTTTTTATTCCTTTAAGGCTTCCAAAAGAATCATGGGGAAGGGATATAAAACCTAAGAGAATTTTAGATTCATGGAGATCAAAATTGGTGGATTTTTAAAGGGAGATAGATTTCTGTGAGAAGGAGGATCAAATATTATATGGGTGGGGTGGAAGGCATTTATTCTCGTAAGGCCATTAAGCTTTTATATAGTCAAAGGCATTATGGGTTAAAAGACTATTCACCTAAAAAGTAAAATATAGTTGAGGGAATCAATTCCTTTTTCATTTCATTGATCCAATAAAAATTATTTGAGGTGACCAATTCCATTATAGAATAACTTTTAAATTAGTTTAGACCTATACTTATTTTTATAATTAGTTTTCAAAAAATGTAAAAAAACAAGAAAGCAAATGTGAAAAGATAATGAAATGTGATATGATGTGAACTAAAAATTGGACTATATTGTATATGGAGATATGAATTTGATGTAATGGATATGAAAATATAAAATTGTTCATTTTTTGTAATCCAATTCAACTAATAGTGATGAAAAATTAAGAAGACCCCCACATCATAATACTTTTTAAAGAAGGAAAATATAAATGGTGAAACTATGTCATGGAAATTGTGGTTGAGACATTATTGAAGATGTAAAAAGGTAGTGAATAATTCAACAGAGTCAAATATGTTTTCTTGTTATTTTATAATTTTCCAATGAAATTTTATTCATTTATATCTTTCTTTTCATTTCACACATGCATGGAAAATAATTTAAATTTATTTCATACTCATTATATTTTTGGTTTTTTTTTGTGAGCCTAGAATTTCGCTCATGTTCCTTCAAGATCATAATAGTTTACCTTGACCCACTCTATTTTTCTTATTCTCTCTCAATGATATAATGTGGGGGTATTTACACACAACTGATTAAGGTAACCCCCCCCCCTACATCATGTACTTCCACCAATGTTGATATCTCTACTCGTTCTATTAAAGCATGCCAAGTGGCCTTTCTCTGTTCTCTTTATCTATTTTTATACTATGCATATTAGCAGAATTGATGCCCCTTGTTGGGTGTATATTCACCTCACTCACTCGATTTGTCTCCCTGGAGTTTTTCTCTTATAATGTAGGGAGAAAATAGTAGTTCCATACGTGATCATTATTGTATAATCTCGCATATTTGAACTGTAAAACTTTTTTGGATGATTCATCAATGGGAAAAGGTGTCGTTGAACCCCCAAATATGATCTCTGGTAGAGAATTAATCTATGTTCCCCTATAGTGTGCGATTTCAAATCCAAAAAAATATCAATTTCATCCTGATGTAGAATAATATTTCACAGACATTTGAATGTCTTTCCAATATCTATAAATACTATATTGTTCATTAGCATTGGTTCATTGTTTAGTATCTCTTGGTAGATTGAATCTATGATTTTTGGTTTTATTTATATATTGTTTGTTTGTGGTTTTTTTCTTAATAATAAACATGTTTAGTGTTGTCTTATTTTCATGCCTGTAGGATCCCAATGGATATGAATTATTTTAAATACATTATAACATTCTTGTTTTCAATTTTATTCTTTTATCTTTCACTTATATTTTTATTTTACACATATTGAATTGCCAAAGTATCTCTCTATTTGTTGTTCAAAACATTATCCATTCAAACTCATTCTATCAAAACAAATTATATAAAAATCAATCCACTATTCTATGATCCTTAGTTATTATTACCAGTGTATCCTTATTATTTTTCATAAAACATGTTATCAGAGTAACCAAATGACAAGAATGGAATCCTACAAATATAATATAGAAAAGTTTGATTGTGACAATGACTTCAACCTTTAGCGAATAACAATTAGAGACCTAAATTTATAGAAGGTAACCACCTATTCATTACATGGAGCTATAAAACTGATAGTATCCTTTTATGATGGTAGGAAAACTATAACTACAAATCAATATTCTCCTACTAAAAAATTGAGAAAATCAAATATATTGATTCTTATATCCATGGGTGTTAAACTGCTTATAGATTTAGCTCATGAAATTTCCACTTTTGGTATAAAGTTGAAACATGGAAAAAAATATTTGAATACTTATCTTGTTGGTCTCATGAATAATAAGAATAGGTTTTTTCCTTGTAAAATGCACCAAGATAATTTAATTTTGGCGCACTATGATGTATTTATCAATATTTAGTTAGATCAATTCATTATTAACATTGAATGTGAGATAAAAGATTATGATATTATCTTGTTATTTTCAATTTATTGTTCCTAAAATACTTCATTAGAGACCATGATTTATGTATGATACTATTTTGAGTTAGAAGAAGAAAAATCTACCCTAAATTTTAATTAATTTCATGAAAAACACAATGTGAAGTCTCAGGTTGAAAGCATTTATACTATGACTATACCTAAGAATAAGAACAAGAAAAAAGAATAATATAAGGGTATAGAAATATAACTAGCATACCTAAACATATATTAAATTTTGAGGGCATGTAGGTTACCATCAATAATTGTGGAAATCCTGGACACATTTCTATAGAGTTCCACAATCATAAATAGAAACAATGTTTTAATTAGGATCAATCTAGTAATCAATATTTTTTAATTAATTTTTTTATGACATTGTTAGGGTGATAAATGTTATGCCTAATATTATGTCTAATGAATGGGTTCTAGATTTAGGATTCTCCTTTCACATTGTATCGGTTAGAGATTATTTCATTGATTTCTCTAACGGAGTTGAGGTGGAAGTTTTTCTATGAAAAAACATGGAGTGTTGAGTCAATGTTTGATTCTCAATTATGTTACAGCTTAATGATAACTTTTTAGTGACCTTACTAATTGTAAGGTGGGTCCCCAACCTATACATGAACCTTTTTTTAGGTGTACTGAACTATAATGGTTATGAATTCATGTATTATACTAGATATCTGAGGATGTCTAAGGGATATGTGAATTTCATAAAAGGGACTCTTGTAAAAGGTGTCTATGTTTTAGATTGGAGGACACACTATAGACTGCTATGTAGTACATATTTCACCAATAAAGACAATACTATTCTGTGGTGCAGATAATTATCGAATGTAAGCTCCCTAGGTCTATATGATTTTTATTTATCACGGGATGTTGATTGTTAATATACCATGGAACCTACCATTTTGTGAAGAATAGGTTCTAGAAAAGAAAAATAGTTTTTTATTTAAAAATTCTTCTCTTAATAGGAGTCACCCTTTACAATATGTCAATTCTAGTCTATAGGGAAATTCTTGGACAACCTCTAATGGTGTAGGTTCTTATTTTGTAACCTTCATCAATGATTTCTGTCACAACCCGTCCCCCGGGGTCCGTGTCATGACTACCCCAAACCCGACTTCCATAGGCCAGGGGATGGCGACTAGCACCAAAGGCATAAATCCCTAAAACTGGGAAGGCATTGCCTTAATAATCAGTAAACACACACAAATAGAGTACCAACTGGAATCAAACACCAATTAAAAACTGTATACAAATGGAGTGCTGTAAAGTAAAGGGGCTGGAAATACAAGCCCAACTGTAAAGTAAAAGGAAACTGAAGAAGGAAATCAACTGCTGAATCGTTCACCGGGAAGTCCTACCTGAAGAGAAGGTACATAAGGCCTCCACATCACTCCACATCTGACTTTCTCCCCCGTGTACCGTCACGCCATGTGGTCCACCTCCGGGTACCATCCAGTCTTGTCCACTCATCTTCAATCATCATTGTCCATCATCTACAACCAACACAACGTGGTGCAGGCAAAGCTCGTGCAGGGGTGAGTATAACGATACTCAGTAGGGACCCCGAGACTATAAGGACCTGACCTTATTACATACATAATCTTGAATTTAGTCAAGAAAAAAATTCCTTTTAAATTCAGAATCTTTTCAAGTTTAAAGCTTTAGAGAATTAGGACAAAACATTCATAATATTACACATTATTACAGAGTGGATACCATAAAAAACAGTTTCCATTTTTTTCTAAATATAAAACATTAAATCTTAAAACAAGACTCCTTGAAAATTCTTCAACATTTAACATAGCTTCCTTCCTTGTCTTAAACATACATTAACCTGTGAAAATCATTTAAAAACCGGGGATGATCATAAAAGATCCGTAAGGGATGAAAAAACACATTAGTCCATGAATACTCGTAACATATGAAAACAATTTTCAAAAAACTTATGTTTCACTCATATATACTTACATAGTGTAATATGATATATACACAAGATCTATACATACATGAGAACATAAATATATTCATAGAGGTATCTTGGGGCATTAGTTACAAAATCTTGTAACCATCTTGGCTACCTTATAATTTGTAACCCTCACGGCTACCTTACTTTGTGTAACCAAGGTAGTTACACTTGGAGTAACCGTACAGCCGACCTCCAACATAGTCATACCAAATGAATTGGAGAGAGATATAGTTCCCACCCTTCCTCGTAAATAATTCCCAATAACAAAAACATGATCATATAACATGAATAATTCCATAAAAACATTGCTTTGGAATTTTGTAAAACCAAATTTTAAAAAGAGGATTTGTAAAAAAATACCCTTATAAATATCATACAATTCAAGAAAGACTTAATAGAGTGGATGGAGTATGTATATATAACATAAATACACATAATTAAACATAAAATAAATATAACCCATCACACAAACAATTTAAATATAACATTAATAATGAAGTAGAAGGTTAACCCAAAGAATGGAAATCGGGTTAAGAATTCACGTACCTCGGGTTTGTATTACTTCAAAGTTGTTTAAACTTCCTGTATAATGGTTAAAAGAGTATTATTAGTATTTTAATGAAACATTTTCATGTTTATAATATCTTATATTATCATTTCATACCACCATTTCAACCTTTAATTGTTAGTATTTTGCTCCTTGCACTGTTTTTGGGTGAGTTCTTAACATGATTACCATGATTGGTTCATGATGGGCATTCTTGTCGATTGGAAGTGAAACTACAGAATTGGAATGGAGTAGTATTTACATATATCCAGTAATATAAATTATTACATTTATCATTTTTAATTCTTACATGAGGATGATTCATAAGTTAGAACATTAATGATGTTCATTTAGATCATTTTAGTGGTTCTTTGATAATAACAACCTCATTTTGTCTTATAAATTAGAACCATGAGTATAAAAGAATTCCAGAACCATGGGTGAGTCAAAACACATGAATTATATCCTGGTTCAACTATATAAATGGTTTCATTACCAGACTTGGAAGAATTAATGAAAATTGAAATCACATCGTCCACGATGTCGGTAATTCGACACAAACGGAAAATGTTTTTATTCTTTAAAAAAGTGGGAGAGGAGAAGAAAAATGATGAGTAATTTTCCATGAACATGAGATAATCCAGAATATAAATGATTCTGGATTTTTCAGGATACTTGGGTAATAATAGATTAATAAAGAATGATAAAGGAACTAAAAATAAAATAATAATTGTGAAATCATTTACAAAAATTCGGCAGCCTAACGGAACCGCAACATGGTTTCAGAAAATATTAAAAAGAGGTGGGACAAGTGTTACCCATACAGAAATTAATCATAATATATATAAGATCAAGAATATTAAATAAATAATTACATTGTATGGAAACTTGAAATTTCTACCACATAAAAGAGAATTTGAAAGGAAAAAGGAAAGAAATTGAGAATTTTCTTACCTTGTAGAGTAACCCTTAGAACATGAAGGTTGGGACCTTGGGGCTTGAGGAAACCTTGGTAGGACTACTATGAAGTTAAGGATCCCAGATCTTGATTGAGGGAGAATTTGTAATGAATTCAATGAAGGGAAGAGTTGGTATTTATAGGAAAAGTGAGGGATTATTTTAATAATTTTCAAGGGACACCTCATGGGTGGTATTTACAAAACCATGGGCTTTCCCATGGTATTTGCCCATGGTATAAGCCACTTGGAACAACTCACATATTATTTAACTATACACAAGTCTACCAGATTTATGACATCATTATTATATCATTAATGATTACATTAATACACTGAAACTAAAAACTGTATATTTTACTATTCACCACAAAATCAATTGTTTCAGAATATTTCCCAAAATTCACCCTAACCATGTATCGACGTGTAGATTTCAAAAATGAAGTCCATTTTTTGAAAATAATTTTATTAATTTTATTAATTTAATTTTTAAATAAAATCATAATTAATTCAAAAATTAACAATTCTAATTCTGTAACTACTTCTATATCACATTGAAAAATTAACCGAGATGCTATTATCTTAAATCCTTAATAAAATAAAATAATAATAAATTTTACTATTCATTAGGGTCATGTTACTATTCATATTACTATTCATAAGGGTATGTTACTATTCACCAAAAAAACAAGTTGGTTCCAATAGACTCCAAATAACATATTGAACACAATTGTAGATGACAGTTTCTCAAAATTTAGAACATAGAAGTGGAAAAGTTTTGTTTTAAAGGATAATTGAAAATATCTACTTAAAACAATTTTCCATTAATTTCTATTTGTTTTTTAAAAAACATGGGGTGTTACATTACCCCCACCTTCGTGAAATTGCGTCATCACAATTTTATTTACTTATTAAACAACTGAGGGTACTTTTCCCTCATAGCATTTTTAGACTCTCATGTTACTTCTTCAACCATGTGGTTTCTCCACAAAACCTTTACGTGGTCGATTACCATATTCTTCAATACATGTTCTCTTGAATCAAGAATATGAACTGGTTTCTCTTCATAAGAAAGGTTCTCTTTCAGCTGAACTGCTTCTAGGCTCAAGATATGTGATGAATCTGGCACATACTTTCTCAACATCGAAACATGAAAAAAATTGTGTACCTAAAACAAACTCGGAGGCAAAGCTATGCGGTATGAAACTATTCAAACTTTCTCCATGATTTTAAAAGGACCTATGAACCATGGACTTAGCATTCCTTTATTAACAAAATGCATCACACTTTTCCAATGATAGACTTTAAGAAAAACATGGTCACCTACCTCGAAAGAGAAGTCTTTTCTTATGTTATCTGCGTAAATTTCCTGCCTGCTCTGAACTGTCCTCATGTGCTACTGGATCATCCTCACTTTCTCAGTCAATTCTTCTACTAATTTTGGCCCCATCAAATTTCTTTCACCAACTTCATCCAAAAACGCTGGAGTCCGACCCCACTTCCCATACAAGGCCTCAAAAGGTTCCATCTGAATACTAGAATGAAAACTGTTATTATAAGAAAACTCAAATAAAGAAAGATGATGATCCCAACTTCCCTGATAATCCATTGAACAATCTCGAATCATATCCTCCAATGTTTGAATCGTTCATTCTAACAGCCCATCTGATTGAGGATGAAAAGCTATAATAAAATTTAACTTTGTGCCCAACGACTTCTGAAGTCCCTTACAAATGTTAGAAGTGAACCTGGGAACTCAGTTAGACACAATGGAAAGAGGAACTCCATGTAACCAAACAATCTCCTTGAGGTACAATCGAGAAAGATAATCCAAAGTCATAGTATCTCGAATAGAAATAAAATGTGCAGAATTTGTTATCTTATCAACAATAACCCAAATCGCAGTGTTACCTCTAGAAGTCTTTGGTAGTCCCACCACAAAGTCCATGGATACATTCTCCCACTTCCACTCTGGCACTGGAAAAGGCTGAAGCATCCCCTCCATTAACATTCTCTCTTCTTTAACCTGTTGACATGTAAAACATCTCATGGTAAAATCAATAATATCACTTTTCATTCCATCCCACCAGTAATACTCTCGAAGGTCTCTGTACATCTTAGTACTTCCAGGATGAACTGAAAATGGAGAACTATGATCTTCACACAACAATTCTTTCTTCAACAGAGAAACACAGGGCACACACAACCGTTTACCAAATCTTATAACACAATATTTATCAAGATTAAATTCTGGAAACTTACCCATTTTAACTAATTCTACCTTTTTCGTTAGCTCACGATCTTCCTTCTACGCTTTCTTAATTTTGTCTGACAATAAATACTACACTGATACTTGAAAAAAACAGATGTATTCCCTTCACCAACAAATTCTAAGCCAAAATTCATCAAATCTTTAATCAAGGGATCATGTTCCAAATGTAACATGGTTAATGATGCATGATGTTTCTGAATCAAGGCATCTGCCACTTTGTTTTCTTTTTTGGGATGGTAATTGATTGTGCAGTCATAATCCTTTATCATTTATAGCCATCTTCTCTACATCATGTTTGATTTCATCTGAGTGAATACATACTTTTCACTTTTATGGTCAGTATATATTTGTCATTTGGTTCCTTATAAATGATGCCTCCAAATTTTCAAAGCCAAAAAACCATAGCTGCCAATTCCAAATCATGTGTGGGATAATTTAGCTCATGAGGTTTAAGTTTTCTCGAAGCATAGGCAATTTCCTGATCATTCTGCATCAAAAAACAACCAAGTCCCTTCAAAGAAGCATCACTGTAGATGAAAAACTCACCATTTCAGGAATGTAAGGCCAAAACTGGAGCATTCACCAATCTCTTCTTCAGTTCTTGAAAACAAACATCACATTCCACTGTCCAACCAAATTTAACCCCTTTTGTGTTAACTTAGTTATCAGGCTAGATAATCATGCAAAGTTCTTAATAAACCATTGGTAATAACTTTCTAAGCCCAGAAAACTACGAATCTCTATAAAATTTGTGGGTATTATGCATTCATCTACTACTTTTGTTTTGGCAGGATCAACTGTTATTCCATCCTTATTTACAATGTGCCCAAGAAAATAAATCCATTTCAACCAAAAATCGCACTTTCAAGAATTTTCCATACACTTTCTTTTCTTTTAATGTTTTCAAAACAACCCTTAGATTTTTTTCATGCTCCTCCCTATTTTTAAAAAATACCAGAATGTCATCAGTAAATACAACCAAAAACTTATCCAAAAACTCATAAAATACACTATTCATAAGATTCATTAATACAATAGGTTCATTAGTTAATCGAAACGTCATAACAACAAAATCATAATGCCCATATCTAGTACGAAGGGTTGTTTTTGGGATGTCATCCTCCTTCACCTTCAGCTGATGGTATCCGGATCTTAGGTCAATCTTGGAAAAGTACTGAGCTCCCTGGAGCTGATCAAACAAGTCATCAATATGAGAAAAATGTTACATGTTTTTAATATTGATGTTATTCATATATCTCTAATAAATGCAAAGTCTCATGGAACCATCTTTATTTTTAATAAAAAAAACAGGGGCTCCCCATGGTGAAGTTCTAGGAAAAATGAAACATTTTTCAAGCAAATCCTGCAAATGATTTTTCAATTCAAGAACTTCTATTGGAGCCATACGATATGGGGGTTTTGAAATTGGCTTAGCATCAGGAACTAAGTCAATTGTGAATTCAAATTCTCGAACAGGTTTGACACCAGGTAACTCATCAGGAAAAACATCAATGTATTCATTTACCACTAGCACATAATTAATTTCAATAGTTCCCATGTTTTCAACAATATGAGAAAGATATCATTAATTTCTATCTTTCAATAGTTTTTCATCTTCTTGATATGTTATCAATTGTATGGGTTCATTCTTGTATAAAAACTGAAGCTCTTTCTGAAAAATAACTTCTTTAACTCTACAATAAATCTTAGCATGATAATTAGAAAGCCAGTTAATCCCTATAATAACATCAAACTCCACTAAGGGGAAAACAACAAGGTTTTCGGGTATTATCTTTCCACATACCATAATAGAATTATTCTTATAATTCCTCTTTTCTATAACATTTCCCCCTGGTGTTTTAATAACAAGTTCAGGTCTCATTTGTTGGGGTGATATTTCCAATTTACCAGAAAATTTCTCTGAGATGAAGGAATGTGTAGACCCTGTATCAAACAAAACTTTAGCAAAATCTTAGTGAACAAAAAAAGTACCTGATTCAACTTCATTGGATTGCCCAACATCTGCTGATGTAGTTGCAAAGGATCTCACTACACCTTTCTTCTTGTAGTTTGGCTTCTTTGCATCATTCGGATCTCTCTTTGGGAAGACAATTTCATAATGACCCATTTCACCACATTTAAAACACTTTACAGTTTGATTATTAGTATTATTCTTAAGATCATTTTCATTGCAATCTTGGGCCATATTTCCAAACTTACCACATTTAAAACACTTCCCAAATTTTCTAAGATATTCCCTAGGGTGTTTCTTGCCACACTTTTCACAAACTGGAAGTTGGATTTTCTTACCATCAGATTTAGTTGGTTGATTCTTACCCATTCCTTGCCAACTAGACCTCTTCTTTTCATTATTTCCAAAATGCATGTGATCATCAGCAAACATCATCTCTACCCTCTCAGCATATCGGACAAGTTTCTCATAACATTTGAATTCATGAGAGGCCAACTCCCTTCAATACCTTGGCTTCAGTCCTGAGTAAAAGCAGTTAATTTTTATATCAATATCTAGAATAAGATTTGGTGCATAACTCGCCAGTCGGCTGAAGTTCTCTTCATATACAGCCACTAAATCTTCCTCCTTCTATTTCAATTCAAGGAATTTCATCTCCATTCTTAGTCTCACCACCTAAGGAAAATATTTTTCAGGGAAAATACTTTTAAATTCATCCCACTATAAGGGATCAAAATCCTCTCTACCCCTAATATTCCTTACCATTGACCACCACTAATTAGCTTCCCCTTCACAATGATAAATGGAAAGACATACATTTTGATTGTCAGAACATCCCATAACATTGAATATCTTTTCAAGGGCTTTGATCCATCCTTCAGCTTCTACTAGGTCAGAAGATCCATTGAATACAGGAGGATGTTGTCTCCTAAAATGATCCACTACTGTCATGTTCTGTTGTGGTACCTCTATTGTTACTCTTGCATGGATTACACCACCATTTATTTCCTGCATTAGCTGAGCAATTACTGTCAGAAATTCTCAGTTCCAATCCCTACCAATCCGGGTTTTAGTTCTGGAAGGATGTCATTTTGTCGGTGCCTCTCCTCTTCAGCATCCATGTTCCTTCTGCGAACAAACATTCTAAACAAACATGACTTATATAAAGCAACATGGTAATATTTAAATTCTATAACATTTCAAATTAAACATAAAGTGAAAATCATTAATGGTATTCTATTAACATCACCCTTTCCCCAAAAGTTATCTAAACCGTCCTCTGATGCCAACTATAAGGAGCTGACCTTATTACATACATAATCATTAATGTAGTTAGGAAAACAATTCCTTTTACATTGAGGATATTTTCATGTTTAGATATTTATAGAATTAGGACAAAACATTCATAACATTACACATTATTACATATTGGATACCATAAAAACAATTTCCATTTTTTTCCAAATATAAAACATTAAATCGTAAAACAAGACTCATTGACAATTATTCAACATTTAACATAGCTTCCTTCCTTTTCTTACAAATCCATTAACCTGTGAAAATCATTTAAAAACTTGGGATGAGAAAAAAAGATCAGTAAGGGATGAAAAAAACACATTTTTCCATGATTACTTTTAACGTATGAAAACAATTTTCAAAAAATATGATTATCACTCATATATACATACTTAGTGTAATATGAGATATACACAAGATCTATACATAAATGAGATCATAAATATAATCACAGAGGTATCTTGGGGCATTACTTACATAATCTTGTAACCATCTTGGCTACCTTATAATTTGAAACCCTCATGGCTACCTTACATTGTGTAACCATCGTAGTTACACATGGAGTAACCATACGGCCAACCTCCAACATACTCATACCCAATGCATTGGAGGGACATATAGGTCCCACCCTTCATCATATATAATTACCAAAAACCAAAACATAATCATATAACATGAATAATTCCATAAAAACATTGCTTTGTAATTTTGTAAAACCAAATTTTAAAGAGAATATTTTTAAATAAAATCCCCTTATAAACATCATACAATTGAAGAGAGACTTAATATAGTGGATGGAGTATTTATTTATACCGTAAATACACATAATGAAACACAATATAAATATAACCCATAACAAAAAAAATTTAAATATCACATGAATAATGAATTAGTAGGTTAACCCAAAGAATGGAAATCGGGTTAAGAATTCCCTTACCTCGGGTTTGACTTCCTTAAAACTTGCTTAAACTTCCTGTATAATGCTTAAAAGAGTGTTACTAGTATTTTACAGAAAATTTTTCATGTTTATAACATCTTATATTATAATTTCATACCATCATTTCAACCTTTAATTGTTAGTATTTTTCTCCTTGCACTGTTTTTGGGTGAGTTCTTAACAGGATTTCTATGATTAGTTCATGATGGACATTCTTGTCGATTGGAAGTGAAAATCCAGAATTAGTATGGAGTAGTATTTACATATATCTAGTAATATAAATTATTCTATTTATCATTTTTAATTCTTACATGAGGATGATTCATAAGTTAGAATATTAATGATGTTCGTTTAGATCATTTTAGTGGTTCTTTGGTAATAACAACCTCATTTTGTCTTATAAATAGAACCATGCGTATAAAATAATTCTAGAACCATGGGTGAGTCATAAAACTTGAATTATAACCTGGTTCAACCATATAAATGGTTTCATTACCATACTTGGAAGAATTAATGGAAATTGAAATCACATTTTCCATGATGTTGGTAATTCGACACAAACAGACAACGTTTTTATTCTTTAAATAAGTGGGAGAGGAGAAGAAGAATGTTGGGTAATTTTCCATGAACATGAGATAATCCAGAATATACATCATTCTGGATATTTCATGACACTTGGGTAAGAAGATATGAAGAAATAATGATAAAATAACTCAAAATAAAAGAATAATTGTGAAATCGTTTACAAAAATTCAGCAGCCTAACGGCTATGCAACATGGTTTCAGATAATATTAAAAATAGAGGGTAAAAGGGTCACCCACCAAGAAATGAATCATAATATATAGGATATCATGAATAAGAAGGAAATAAGAACATGGTATGGAAACTTGATAATTATACCCCATAAAAGAGAATTTGAAAGGAAAAAGAATGAAATTGAGAATTTTCTTACCTTATAGAGTAACCCTTAGAACATGTAGGTTGGGTCCTTGGGGGCTTGAGGAAACCTTTGGAGGACTAATATGAAGGTAAGGAGTCCATATCATCATTGAGGGATAATTTTTAATGAATTCAATGAAGGGAAGAGTTGGTATTTATAGGAAAAGTGAGGTATTATTTTAATAATTTTCAAAGGACACCTCATGAATGGTATTTACAAAACCATGGGCTTTCCCATGGTATTTTCCCATGGTATAAGCCACTTGGGACACCTCACATATTATTCAACTATACAAAAGTAGACCAGTTTTATAATATCATTAATTATTTCATTAATTATGTCATTAATTATGTCATTAATACATCGAAACTAAAAACTGTATTTTTTTAATATTCACCGAAAAATCAACTGTTTCAGAAAAATTCCCAAAATTCACCCTAACAATTTATCGAAGTGTAGATTTAAAAAATGATGTCCATTTTTTAAATTAATTTTCTAAATATTATTAATTTAATTTTTAAATAAAATCATAATTAATTCAAAAATTAACAATTCTAATTCTGTAACACATTCTATATCACAATGAAAAATTAACCTAGATGCTATTATCTTAAAGCCGTAATAAAATAAAATAATAATAAATTTTACTATTCATTAGGCTCATATCACTATTCATCTTAATATTCATAAGGGTATGTTACTATTCACCAAAAAAACAAGTTGGTTCCAATAGACTCTAAATAACATATTTAACACAATTGTAGAAGACAGTTTCTTGAAATTCAGAACATAGAAGTAGAAAATTTATATTTTAAAGGATAATTAAAAATATCTACTTAAAACAAAGTTCCATGCATTTCTATTTATTTTTAGAAAAACCTGGGTTTTACTGAGACCCTCAAGCTCTCACAAAATCCGATAAGGATAAACCACAAAGTATGAAATAAACAGATAACCCCACTTAGTTATATACCCATACATATACCTAAGTTATCAAGTAATCCATCTCAATCCCGAGGAAACGCAAGAGTTTCTAACACAGCTCACACAAGTATACAACTATTGTAGAGTGATAGAGATGATCAGATGTAGTTACTAATTTATCAATGTTTTCGGATCCACACAGGATCCAGGACCAGTATTAGGAACTGTCGGACCCACATAGTATCCAAGAACAGCAGTCGGAGCTGTCGGACCCACACAGGATCCAGGACCAGCTAAGAAGTCGGACCCACATAGGATCTAGGACCAGCTATTCTTTTGGACCCACACTAGATCCAGGAATAGAAGTCAGAACTATCGGTCCTACACAGGATCCAGGAACAGTCGTCAGAGCTGTCAGACCAACACATGATCCAGGAACAGTCTTTAGTGCACAGCCAGCCATAGGGTTTCCTCAAAGCACGCTTGATTCTGGGAGGGTCCTCTCCTCAAGCCAAATTTCGATACATCAATTACCACCAAGTCCCATGAAGAAGTATCTCAAAGGTCTGTCTCATCATAGGGGTCTCAATATAATAGACGGTGTGTCAATCGGACACTCGGTCTAAGAGTTATTGGTAGTTCCATTGCGAGGGCCCAGTTGGATTTAGGTTCATTCCAACTCGTCCATACCCCTACTATGCCCAAACCTCAACTGGGGTATTTCAAAAGAATTGTATCACTCCATGATTTTTGTCGTTTTATACGGTACATCAAACGGACGTTCGGTGCAAAAGATATGGCCCAAGAATGTACAGGGGTCGATAGTGGGCTCGGGTCTCATCCGACCCGGTCAGACCGACTTTTCCCACACCAGTATGGGCCGACCCAGTTTGGGTCGACCCAGTCTGACCCACTGGGTCTAACCCAGCCCGTTGGGCAGTTCATCCCACTAGGTTTTCCTCGGTCCGTTGGGGTCGGCCCAACGGACTATGGGGGTGATTCGGCCCGGTGGTTGTTGCGTAGGAGACTGAGCCCAAAGGCCGGGGGCCGGTTTGGCTAGTGCCACAAGGGGCGCATCTTGGGTGACTCATCCCGGAAGGTCAAGCTAGTTCGACCAGCAACAAAGCGAAGGACACCGTGGGCCAGCTCGAGTGGCCAGCGCGGCTCGGCCGGTTCGGCGGGAAGTCGGGGCGCGGGCTGCGCGTGGGCAGGCTGCGGGGCGAGCGGGCAAGGCGCGGGTATGACGACAGGGCACATGAAGTGCACGGGCCGGCGGCCGGTGGCAGCCAGGCAGGCCGGTTCGGCACGGCGCGGGCCAGCGTGGTTTGGCGTTCTTTGTCTGGGAACACCGGTGCACCACGGGGGCGGCATGGTTCGCAGAGGCCGTAGGTAGCATGACCTTTTTCGTTTCTGCCTTCGTCGCCTCATTTCTGCATCGAAGATCACCATAAGGATGAAAACCGATGGAGGGTATTGGGCCATGTTAGGTTTTCCCACACCATCTGCATTTGTGGAGGTATCATTTGGCTCATCAATAAAAGTAGATGATCAATAACACGTCCTCAACAATCTCTTTTTATCTGATGAGGAAGATAAGAAAAGTGTATAATAATATAAAGCAATAAACCCCCTACCTTTCTTTTAATTGGTTAACGTTGGTGCAAAAAGGCAGACTTCATTTGTTGATGGAGTCACGGAAGAAGATGTAGAGGATCATCATTCATCACGTCCACCAAGCCCTTCCAAACTCGAGTTGCTTCGACTCGTTGACGACGCTCCACGTCAGTAGGTGTCCGAGGAAGAATTCGATGAAGGTCGGCATTCTTCGTTCTTCATTGGAGAAGGCATAATCCTCCAAGTGATGGGTGTCACGTCACTTTTTCAGGGTTTGGACGCTTGGTGAAGCTGTCTTAAAACCTCCCCCAAAGCTTCCTTCAAATAAGATAGGGAGGGAGGTAGGTAACGATCATTGGAATTTATGACGGTTCATTTATTAAGAACCTACCTAAATTCAAACGACGCGGTTACTTAAAATTAAAAGGAGCAAGCCAATTATGTTATGCTGGCACAATTTAAGAGGTGTGTTATCTTTAATTAATGGGATGATTCCAAGAGCCCCCCCCCCCTCTTTAATGAGGGGAGTTGATAGGTTTTCCTCTCCTCCCATTAATAGTGGAGTTAAGCCATGTGTTGTCCCCACCTCATTTATCCTCACATGGGAGGTTGAGTTCGGGTGGGCCCCACCACCATAACCTCTCATGGGAGTTTTAGGTGCGGTGGCCCTACCTTCCACTCCCTTGAGGAGGTTTTATCCACCCAACCTCCACATGGCGGCTAAAAATAAAATAAAGTGTTAAATCACTTTATTTTATTAATTTTTTTATAAATAACCAAAATCTAACATTTACTCTCGACCAACTGTCGTCGAGGTGGAAGTCTCCTTAGGAAAATACTAGCATTGCGAGTTCAATGGTGCCCTCGGATTTCAATTCCAAGCACCGGTTCAAAATATACAAAATTGCACTCACGTGTTTACTAAACGTACCTGAAAAAAAAAGTTCGGAAAATTATTATCAGTCACCCTCGACCCGCGTCGGTTGAGGTTAGGATCTCCCTAGGTGAAACACGCCCCAACGAACCCAATGGTACTCTTGTATTTTCAATCTGAGTTATTGTTTAGAAGTTATGAATTTTATAATAAAATAATTCTCACTTAATTATTTTATATGCGGCCAAAAACTAACTTTCTCTGGTGGACCATGCCAGCCAAAGTTGGTATTTTATTAAAGAAAGTATACACTCATGAGTTCAGTGGTGGTCTCAGATTTTTAGTCTGTGTTACCATATGTGAGTTATAAGAATTTGAAAAATAAAATAATTTATTTAATTATTTTATTTACGATCAAGCCATTTTTCAGTTTCCTCATAGGAGGCTCGTGCCGACTAATCTTAAGTCGCGCCAAGGGTATACCCTCCATCCTGAGCGTAATTATGCCCTCGGATTTCTGATTTGAGTTACCATTTAAAATTTATTCCAATTTTTCATGAAAACTGCTTACCCACATTAACATAATTTTAACAAAAACATTGATGGATCATTCTGGGCACTCTGGGCCTCGGAATCACGCGCCGTCAGATTTCGTGGACTCGTAAAATTACCATTTAATTAAAAAATATTACATGAAAATTCCGGGTCTTTATATTCTCCCCACCTCATGGATCTACGTCCCCGTAAGCCACAACTCACAACTAAGGGAACATGTGGGGGTACTAATCATGCATATGAACCTCCCTCTCCCCATGTGCTCTCTTGGAGGTTCTGGTGCTACAAGCGAACGCACACCAGAGTTGTCGATCATCCATGAAGGACCTGCTCCTGTCGATACTCAGTCTCTAATGGAACCTCTGTAAAACTCTCCCCATCGGAAATGTCCAGCTCACCATGGTCAATGATGTGGGAAGGGTCATGCATGTATCTCCTCATCTGGGATATGTGGAAGACATTGTGCACACGGTGCAACTGAGGTGGAAGAGCTAAGTGGTACGCCACCTCGCCAACTCTGTTGAGGACCTAAAATGGTTCGATGAATCTTAGAGATAACTTGCCTCCTCGACCAAATCACTATAGACCTTATCGAGGTGAGACCCATAGAAAGATGTTGTCGCCGTCCTCAAACTCCAGAGGTCTCTGTCTCCTGTCAGCATATGACTTCTGCCTTCTTTGTGTAGTATTCATCCGCTCCGGGATGATCTGCACATTCTCTGTGGTAGTTTTCCCATCTCTGGTTAGTAGGAAGTGGGGCCACATGGTGAGTCGGTCAAAGATCATCCAAATAGAGTCATGTACCATATACGTATGTGGAATACTCGTCATGAAGTCCATGGATATCTCATCCCTATTCCACTTTAGGACCTCTAAAGGTTGAACCAAGACTGCTGGTACCTGATGCTCCGCCTTCACTTGCTAAAAAGTGAGACATCAAGAGACAAACTCTTCTACTACCTTCTTCATAGCGGGCCACCAATGCTATCGTCGATGGTTCTGGTACATCTTTTACACTCCTGGATGTACCACTAGTTGGGATGTGTGAAACTCCCTCAATACTTCCTTCTGAAGTGACACTGGCATAATAGTATGTCCTCTGAAGAGTATGACATTCTCCCCACCTTCATAAAATCCATCAGGTGCCTATATTTAGGATATTTGAGCACATTATGTCTCTTAGTCAGCATCCCCACACTACACTACCCAGACTCACTGAAGAATTGGGGGAGTGAATGTATGAAACTGTAGAAGGGCTACTCCATCTCTATCCACAAAGGATATCTATAAGGCAGCCAACTGCTCTATCACCTCTCCTAGCAGCTGTATACCAGATCTCCTGCTGAGTGCATCTACCACAACGTTCCCCTTCTTAGGAGTATAGACTATATTTAAGTCATAGTCCTGGAGGAATTCAAGCCATCGCTATTATCTCAGGTTCAGGTCTTTCTGGGAGAAGATATACATGAAACTCTTGTGATCAGAGTACACGGTAAAATGTTCACCCATCAGATAGTGTTGCCAAATCCTCATGGTGAATACCACTACTGCAAACTCCATGTCATGGGTTGTGTAGTACTACTCATTCTATCTCAGCTACTGAGATCCATATGTGATCACAGGTCGCTCCTGCATTAGGACACATCCGAGTCTGGTCCCTGATGCGTCGCAATAAACTACGTACTCTACACCTTCCACTGGAAGCCTCAAGATTGGGGCACTTGTCAGCCTCTGCCTCAGCTCCTAAAAGCTCTGTTGGCATCTCTCCAACCAAACGAAGGGTTTCCCCTTCTTCGCCAAGGCTGATAGTGGTGTTGTAACTCTGGAGAAATCTAGAACAAAGGCAAGTTTTTTCGACTCATGAGTGATCAACTACACCCTCTTATGCATGATTACATCCTATGCTTCCTGGGTTTTCCTTTTCACCAACCAAGGAAAACCTCATCCCAACTTTGAAGATAAACCACAACATTTTTTCCTAATGCAGTCAATATGAGTGTGAACCATGGATGTCAAGTCCAAACCCAAACTAATGTCATAAGGCCTCGACGCTTGAAACAAGTGGTTCCAAACGAAACTCTCACCTCAAGGGTTAGATAACACTATCGGAGAAAGTGTGATTATCGAGTCTCTACCCAAAGGTATCTCCAGACATCAGGGTCAAGTCAACAATTTAACCAGAAACTCTAGGTATTGGACAAGATTCATGGAAGGAATGATTGGTACCTATGTTTATTGATATGGAAGTTATTAGTAGACACATATCGTACCTAGAATCATTCCCAGAGCCTTTGGTTCGCACTCCTTGACCGCATGTAGATAATCTCTTCCCTTTTACTCTAGCTCTATGAGCCTGACAGGTTCCACATTAGGTGGTGGTAGTAACATGTTGAAATGTACACCACTTCATGTAGCTCTCCCATCTCTCCTTCCAAGTCTATTACCCTGTAGATTCATCTATCCTTATCACTTCCTCTTCCCAAAACATTTTTACACACTAAAGTCTTTAAGACTGGCGCTGGTTTCTTGCTTTCCCACTTCTAACATTCACTGGATGTATCCGCTTATCCAAAGAACATTCAACAACAAAGGTTCTCTCTAGCATCCTAACATAAGTTGGAATGCGTAGAGGAATTTTGATGGCTCATATATCCTTTAAATACACCTCTCTTGGAATTTCAAGCCCTGAATCGCTGATCATACCATATTCATCGAGTACCAGGAAAGATTGGTATGCCTCGATGAATACTCAGCTACTGACATGTCGTCCGGCCGAAGCTGTATAAGTTCTAGGGAACTCTCACCCACCTCCTCAAGCCAGTCCTCAGCCGCCTGTGAGTTGGGCTTTCCTCGGAACCTGAGGGGTATCCGATGCGGAAACACGTATAAGGCACTAAGCCTACAAGTTTCCTCTACCGGTACCGCCGATTGCAACTGCAGACCAACAGGGAGTGATATAGCAGACACACTAACTGGAGGTACTATCTCGGGTAATGGTCCTTGTACTGAGGAATCATCACTATATAGACCATCCTCATGGTCACTCACTGAAAGAGTATAGTAGGTAAGATTACCATCTGCTCTACTAGTGTCTCAACTAGGCGGGAAACTCTAGCAATCGTCTCCAGCCAGCCATCAACTGTATGGGAATCTGTCTTGCCTTGAAACATCATAGGCCTCTACTCCTGGAACCTGTATGATCGTGCTCTATCAGTGTGCATCATATTCCAGTTCGGTTGGTGGTATCTGCTACCCTACGGGTGGTGGTGATGCTGGTACACAACCCGATGGTGCAATCATAGTAAGAGGGCCCTACATCGGAGCCTCATTACTCGGTGGGCCATCATTGTGTACTCTCTTGAGAACCCTAGCTAGATGTCTATGCATCAGAATCTTGATAATGAACAGGTGTTCCACGGTCAATAAGTTATACCTGGTGAGCTGACTCAAATAGTTTACAAAGAAGACTCTTGAAAACACACTCACAATCAGTTTTTTCGTGCACTGAGTCAGAAATCAAAAATCAGGGTCCTGTTGTATGGATACATTGGTCTCCTTACCAACACTGGACTCCCTAGACTGAAAACCACACTCAGTAATCTTAACATTATTGCTTTATAGAAAACAAATATCAGAGTTCTAAGTTCTGCGGTATAACTGACTCCTCTGATAGCAATTTGTCATGACCCGTCCCCTAGGGCCCATGCTGTGAATACCCAAAGCCCACCTTACATAGGCCAGGGGCTGGTGACTAGAACCAGAAGCATAAAACCCTAATACTGGAATGGAATTGCCTTAATAATTAGTAAACACACACAAATAGAGTACCAACTGGAAGCAAACGCTACGTAGAAACTGTATACAAATGGAGTGTTGTAAAGTAAAGGGGTTGGAAATACAATCCCAACTATAAATTACAAGGAAACTAAAGAAGGAAAACAGCTTCTGGATCGTCCACCAGGAAGTCCTACCTAAAGGGTAGGTACAAAAGGCCACCACAGTACTCCACTTCCATCTGTCTCCCTCGAGTACCGTCACGTTGTGTGGTCCACCTCCAGGTACCATCCAGTCCTTTCCACTCAGCCTCAGTCAGCGCTTTCGATCATCTGCAACCAAAACAATGAGGTCCGGGAAAAGCCCGTGCAGTGGTGAGTATAATGATACTCAATAAGGACCCCGATACCTGCAAGGTCCCACAAAATCCAAAAAGGATAAACCAAAAAGTATGAAATCAAAAGATAAACCCACATAGGTATATTCCCATACATATACCAATGTTATCAAGTAATTCATCTCAATCATGAGGAAACACAAGAGTTACTGACTCATCTCACACAGGTAAAAAAAAATTGTAGAGTGATATAGATGATCATATGTAGTTACTAATTCATCTAAGCTGTCAGACCCACACAGGATCCAAGAATAGTAGTCGGAGCTGTCGGACCCACACAGGATCCAAGACCAGCTGAGCTGTCAGACCCACATAGGATCTAGGACCAGCTATTCTATCGGACCCACATAGAATCCAGGAAAAGATGTCATAACTGTCATACCAACATAGGATCCATGAATAGTCATTATATTTGTAGAACCAACACATGATCCAGGAACAGTCGTCAGTGCACAACCATCCATAGGGTTTCCTCAAAGCACGCTTGATTCTGGGAGGGTCTGCTCCTCAAGAAAAGTGTCAATACGTCAACTGCCACCAAGTCCCACAAAGAAGTATCTCAACGGTCTGTCTCATCAAAGGGGTCCCAATGTAACATACGTTGCGTCAATAAGATTCCTGGTCTGAGCGTTATTGGAATTTCTATTCTGAGGTCCCGGTTGGATTTAGGTTTAATCCAACCCGGCCATTCCCCAATTGTGTCCAAACCTCATGTAGGGTCTTCCAAAAGAATTTTCTCAGTCCAAGATTGTTGTCGCCATAGACGGTTTGTCAAACGGATGTCTGGTGCAAAATATATGGCCAAAGAAAGTATAGGGGTCGATAGTGAGCATGGGTCCTGTCTGACCCGGTCTGGATCTGACCCAGCCCATTGGGTTGGTCAGACCACTAGGTTCATCCCGATATATTGGGCCCGGCCCAACGGACTTCGGAGGTGATTTGGCCAGGTGGTTCCTACATAGGCGGCTTGGCCCGGAGGCCAGGGGCTGGTTCGTCCAGCGCTGTGCGGGGCGAGCCTCGGGCAACTCGGGCCGGAAGGCCAAGCCGGTTCGGCTAGCGATGCCACGAAGAATGTCGTGGGCCAGCTCGGGTGGCCAGCGCGGCTCGGCCGGTTTGGCCAGAATTTGGGGCATGGGCAGGCCGTGCCGGGCAAGGGCAGCACGCTGGCAGGTCGGCGGGGTGTGCGGGCAGCACGTGGGTAGCGTGCGGGCAGGCCAGCGGGATGTGGGCAGCGCGCGGGCAGGCCGCAAAGGGTTCGGGCAGCACGTGGGTAGGCTAGCGGGGTGTGGGCAGCGCATGGCCCGGCAGCCAGACAGATTGGTTCAGCAAGGCTCTGGTCGGCGGTGTTCGGTCGGGAACACCGGTGTGCCGCAGGAGCGGCGCGGTTCGTGGAGGCCATGGGTAGCATGACCTTTGGCATTTCCTCCTTTTTCCCCTTGTTGCCTCTTCGAATATCACCACAAGGAATAAAATCGACGGAGGGTGTCGGGTCATGTTGGGTTGGCACGCACCCTCCGTGTTTAGGGAGGTATCATTTGGCTCAACAAAAAAGTAGATGATCAATAACACATTCTCAACAATCCCTTTTTATCAGATGAGAAAGATTAGAAAAGGGTATAATAATATCAAGTAATGAACACACTACCTTGCTCGCAGTTGGTTGACGTTGGCGCAAAAAGGCAGATGTCATTCGTTGACCGAGTCGTTGAAGAAGACGTAGAGGATCGTCGTTCGTCGCATCCACCAAGAACTTCCAAACCGGAGTTGTGTCGGCTCGTTGACGATGCTCCACATCGGTAGGTGTCCAAGGAAGAATTCGAATATGGTTGGTGTTCTTCGTTCTTCGTTGGATAAGGTGTAATCCTCCAAGTGTTGGGCATCGTGTCACTTTGCCAACGTTTCTTCACTTAGTGTTTCCATCCCAAAACATCCCCCAAAGCATCCTTTAAATAGGAGAGGGAGGGAGATAGGTAACCATCGTTGGAATTTATGACGGTTCATTTATTAGTAACCTTCCTAAATTCCAACGACATGGTTACTTAAAATTAAAAGTAGCAAGCCAATTAAGTTACGCTGGCACAATTTAAGAGGTGCATTGGCTTTAATTAATGGGGGGATTCCAAGAGCCCCCCCCCCCTCATTAATGAGGGGAGTTGAGAGGTTTTCCTCTCCTCCCATTAATAGGGGAGTTAAGCCCCATGTTGTCACCACCTCATTTATCCTCACATGGGAGGTTGAGATTGGGTGGGCCCCACCACCATAACCTCTCAAAGGAGGTTAAGGTGCGGTGACCCTACCTCCAACTCCCTTGAGGAGGTTTTATTCTCCCAACCTCCACATGGCTGTTAAAAATAAAATAAAGTGTTATATCACTTTATTTTATTAATTTTTTCTAAAAAAACCCAAAATCTAACTTCTACTCTCGAAAAAATTCTGTCGAGATAGAAGTCTCCTTAAGTGAATATCGGCGTTGCGAGTTCAACGGTGCCCTCGAATTTCAATTACGAACACCGGTTAATAAGTTACATAATGTCACTCACGCGTTTACTTCAGGTACCCAAAAAAAAGATCGGAAAATTATTATCACTCACCCTATACCCCCACCAGTCGATGTTAGGCTCTGCCTAGGTGAAATACACCACAAAAAAAACAATGATAATCTCGTAATTTCAATTTGAGTTACTATTTAGAGGTTATGAATTTTACAATAAAATAATTGTCATTTAATTATTTTATTTGCGGCCAAAAACTAACATTCTCGGGTGGCCCGCGCTAGCCAAAGTTAGTATATTCTTAAAGAAATAATACACTCACAAGTTTAGAAGTGGTCTCATATTTTTAATATGAGTTACTTTTTTTGTGTTATAAGCATTTGAAAAATAAAATAATTTATTTAATTATTTTATTTAAGATTATGCCATTTTTGGGTTTCCTCACAGGAGGCCCGTGCTGACTAATCTTAAGTTGCTCCTAGGGTAATCCAACCATCCTGGGCACAATGGGGCCCTCATATTTCTAATTTGAGTTACCGTTTAAGAGTTATTTGACTTTTTCAGGAAAAATTCTTATGGACATTAACATAAGCTTAAGAGAAACTTTGACGGATCATTCTGGGCACTCCGGGCCTCGGAATCGAGCGCCGTCAGATTTCACGGACCCGTAAAATTCCCATTTAGTTAAAATAAATTACCTAGAAACTATGGGTCTTTAGAATATCTTTATAATAGTTTGAATTTATGTTTTTCAAAATAAAGTTTGATTTCATTGAATCCTTAAAATTCCAGAAATCCCTTATTGAGAACTAGACTTCTAGAGAACGTTAGGATTTAAAAAAGATAATGGAATAATTTATCTCTCATTAGACAACATCTAATTTTTTGAGTTAGAAGTTGTAGTAAGATACTGTACTATTAGGTAAACACCCCTACAGAATTGTCTAGAAGAACATATAAACTAAACTATTCCAACAAGAATCTAAAGTAAATTACCATACCCCTAGCTTCCCAAATTCTTATATGAAGTGTAAGATATATAGTATTATATGTTATCAACTTATGTCCTTCTTCCTCTGGTGTATTTAAAACTCTCCAAGAGTTGTGGTGAAACCAACCCCCTTATTATATTTATTTAAGAGTTTTGGGTTAAACAGACTATGAAAAAGATAAAGGTCATAAAAAGTATCTGGGTATCTTAAATGAATATTCATAGGAAATCCTAATGGGTTTAAGTTATATAATCTATGGGTTGAAAAACCAGGTGTCCAAATATGCAATATTATCTATGATGTAGAATTATATGAGTCTTTAGTTCCAAAATATATGTTTTGTGAGTAATGATTGTGATAAAATTACTCAATGTGAGGTTATTCAAACTAATAATAAAATCCAGTTTGAGGTCCCAATCCATCCTATTCCATTATAGCCTCATAATCAAGACCATAATAAACCTTATTCATTTATTGAATCAAATTGTGAGACAACATAGGCTCAATATTATTGTAATCTTCCTTGAGACAAATCTAGGAGGGTTACCAATCCACCAGCTTTATTTATCTAGTATGACATGGTTTCCTTTACTTTCCATGTTTCCTATGAACGTTAGTCCAAGGACACCCATACTTATTGGAAAGCTATAAATGATAGATATTTATAGCAATGTGTGTTGTTTATGGATTAATAAACGAAATCTTTAAAAGAAAAAACATGGTTTCTTGATAATAAACCATCTAATTATAAAGTTATTGGTTAAAATGTATTTTTAAAATAAAAAATATATAATTATTATGAGATTAAAATAAAATTGAAGACAGGTTTTTTAGCCAAAGGTTTCTTCCAAAGGGATGGACTTGACTATTCTTAAATGTTTTATCGTGTGGCTAAACATTCATCAACCCTGTTATTACTTGCTTTTTAAAATTATTATCATTGGTACATTAAGATTATAAATGATGAATGTTCATTCTTTCTTGGGGACATAAATCAGACCATTTGAATGAAACCACCATATAGTTTTTCAAATAATGTCACATCCAATCTGGTATGTCATCTTAAAAAATAATTTTATGGTCTAATGATGTAATCTTGTCAGTGGTATATGATATTAGATACATTTATACATATAATTTTTTTAATATAAGTACACATGATTCATGTATAAATTTTATGACATTAAAAAGTATTTTTATTTATTTTCTTATATATTTCCATGACTTGTTTATCATTTGAAATGATATCAAACATGTCATTTTCTATAAATCTCACATGAGAGAGGTGTTTTAAATGAAAAGTAATGGAAAATATATTCATATGTTAGGAAGGTTAATGTTAAAATAATAGAGATAATAATTTTCTTGATATAAGACTATATTATAGGTAGATCATGTATGCTATCATTTTCACATGACTTAATGACGAATATTTTTTTATACTCTTATAGGATTTATGAGTAATCCTAAAAAGCCACATTTTCATTATTTAAAATCATGACATATATATATTTCTGAAGTTCAAGATTTGTCTTTATGCTATGGAATAATATTAATATTTCTGTCCCAGTTGTTGGTTATGTAGAATAAGATTATTAAGGTAATATATATTCCCACAGGTCCCTCACATGTTTTATATTTACTTCCTATAGAGGACCAATGTCCTTGTAATGTAATATGTAATATTTGGTGGCCCCCTTAAAAACCTAAAACTAATATATATCCCTGATCATGGCTCACAAAGTGTCCATTGGGATAAATACTTTTCTTTCTGAACATAGTAAGATTAATTATGTAATTATAGTATACCCTGATAATCAATATAACTTACACCTTTTTAAAAATAGTGTAATCTGAGGTAGGTATAATCATTTTGACAATAGGTTACATTTTATTAGATATTCCATAAATTAAAAAACATGTGTGTCAATAAGATACAAACTAAAAACAATATGTAAGATAGTATGATTAAGGTCATGGAATTTTCTGAATTCAACCACAGATTAGACTTAGTAAATTTGGTTCCAATTCAATTAAAATAGGTGCAATAACTTCACCAATATCATATGAAAATGGTGGGGATTTTCTATTTAATTTCAATATGAATTTGTATTAAATTATTTCTATCTTTTTCATTTCATATATTCCTATAATGTTATTTCAATTTATTTTATGATGAATTTATTTTTGTGTTTTATTTTTTAATTTGGTTCTATTACTTGGGGATCCATCCTACTTACATTGGCCCGATCACTTTTTATCATGTCACTAAAAAGATATGATGTAGTGATCTTTCCATGATATCGTTTTATGGACCCTCTAATTTCATCTGGTACTTCCACATAGAGTTTCTTATCCCTTCATTTAGTTCAATCATGCAACACATCCTTAATTTCTTTTCTTAGGTTTTTTTTCTTTCTTCCCCGGATAGGGGAATTGATTCCCCCTTCCTTGTGTCACTTCAAATCGTCCACACCCATCATATACCAGGTGCATTTCACTCATCTGGTACTAGGAAATCCCTAGTTTCCTTTGTGATAATCTTTATAAAATCTAATAGATATGGTTTATCTCCCTTTTTTGGATGATACATAAATGAGAAGAGGTGTGGTCAGGAAACCCAAGATGATTCTTGGTGGAAAATTAGACTACGTTAACCTATGGTGTGTGATTTCAAATCCTAAATAAGGAGCTATAAATTCCACCAACAGTAGAAGAAGCCTTCCTAGTTAGTGTTCAAGGTTTTTAGGATATATATAAGGCCACTAATATTCTTTTTTTTGGTTCTCTACTTAGTATCTTAAATTATATAAAATGGATTATTTCTAATTTCATTCATGTATTATTTTTTTTTTGTATTGAGAATAATAAAAACTGTGTGAATTGTGGTCTTCTTATCATACATGTAAGATCCCAAAGGATTTGAATAACATTAAATCATGTGTCCCAATCTTGAATTATGTTTTCTTATTTTTTATTCAGAGTCTATTTTAATTTTTAATCATCTTGATATGCTATAGTTTCTCTTTTCTTTTCTTTTTCATGTCCATATCCTTTCAAACTCATTCTATCAAATATAATAAGTAAAAACTAGTCTTATATTTTACAATACTTGGTTATTCTTAGTATTGTTTCCATAATGTTATCCCTAACACATTCCATTTCAATTAGATATATCATTTTTCTAGAGGCAATAGTATGAGGAAAATTAGAACACATCATGGTTGTGGGAATATGGTAAATAGTAACCACCGTTATATAAATGACCGTTATTAGTGCTTGAAAAGGGTTGTGTTAGTTCTAGGAAGTGTTGACATGTTAAGTGAGTTTATAAAATGTAAGCCTCATAAACTCTTAGATTAGTTGTAATAACCCGAGATTTTATAAGATATATTCTTTTTAATTTATTTCATATCTTCTGTTGTACAATACACCAAGATTATCTTGCTCTGTACGCAACACCGTATTAATTTGCAGTATACGCAACACTATTCTTATATTGTGTTACACACAATTTCAAGTTCGTTTGATAATAGTCATTCTACGCAACATTGAGTATATATGTATATATATTCAATGTATAAATGAAAAAATAGTTGTATTCTGTTATAACGAAACAACAAAGGAGTTTTGCACTATACGCAACCCTGACTTGGCTTGCATTACACGCAATAGCAACCTTCTTCTATAGCGTGTGTTGTATGCAATACCGAGTTTTACTAAACAACGATATGTTATTATAATATTATTATGAACTAGCCGTTATGAATAGTATTAACTATATTTTTAATTTTATAACATTATTATTCATCTTACACAATTTCTAGAACATGGTATAAGAACAAAATAAATTTTTCGGGTAAAATAAGTATTTTTCAAAAAATGCAGTTTTGCCGCCTTTTGATGGGACACCCACTTTAAATCTAGTTTTTTGACATGTTTATAAGTTCAATTTTACAAAATAAAATTATTCTTTGGAATCAGGATATAAAATTTTACCTTGGATAAAGTTTTCATATTATTCTGATAACTTTCATATTTTAATGAATAGTAAAAACACGCTTTATTTAAATTAAAAACAACTTTTTTTCATCGTAATAAATTATGTGGTTAAATTGTAATATTGAATGGTTTTAAAGTATAAATAGAATATATTTTTACCATTTAATATAATGTATGTCATTATCATTTATTTTACCTTGAATTCGTAGGTTAAATCAATTCAATCTTTTGCAATGTTTTAAAGAAATACCCGTTTTCTTTTGACAACGGGATTAATTTTAGATTAATTTCTGCAAATTTTGTGTATTGAATTTGGAAAAATGGATTCCATATTTGGAATAAGTGGGTCCAAATTATGTTAATAAGCTACTTTTTATTTTAGGGAATTATGAATAGTAACTACGGTAAATTTTATTTACCCTAGTTAAAGGTAAATCAGGTAATTGAGGGTAAATATAATGTAATAAATTTACCCTAACACATGCCAAAATTCTATGGGATGGCTAAAATTAGACCCATATCACCTAAGGGTCGGATTATATTCATTTTATGGACTTTTGACCATGAAAATAATTTAATTATTATTAAAACCAAAGAAAGTGACAACATGTCACTCTCTTAAATCTTATAAGTATAATAATTTTAATTTAGTGATAAACTTCATAAAACTTAAAACATTAATAGTATATAGAAATATAATAAAATTATCTAAATCATGATAATTTATTTAGAATTTTTAGGGATTAAATAACTATTATTAATGGTGATACATTAATGATGAAGAAATTATTCATTATGTGAAAAACCAGTAATATAGTTCTTATTGAAATAATAATACCGATTAAAAGGCCCACAAACCTGAGAAAAACTTATTTTTTGTGTATATATATACCATAATTATCCAATTACCTAAAATATAACCGTTTTCAGTCTTATAAAAGTTATTATGACACTTATATTATTTTATTTTAAATGATGTTAAAGTGGGAATCTTCATAATTTAATAAATATAACAATTTAAATAATGTGATTTTAAGATGATATATTCGTGTAAAAGTATTATTGTGAAAGGTAATATATTTTTCTTCATCATAGTATTTTATTTTTAATTTTTATGCAACAAATATGTATATTAAATAATTATACAAAAATGTTGTAGTAATTATTTTATTAAGAGATAAACCAAATAAATGGTTTTAAAAATAATAAAATAAATATTATATGAACTATTTAATGTTCTCCACTACTTTTCTAGAGACATGTGACCTTTTATAAATCTATTAAATCTTTTAGTTGGAACATATATTCTGTATATATTTTATTTAAATTAAAATAAATGAATAGTGTCAAAATTGACACTATTGTTATTTTATAAAAATAACATATTATAAAATTGTTTTAAAATAAAAAAAATATATAAAAATTATAAATTTATATTTATATGGTTTAAAATGTTATAAAGTAACCAATTATGGAAAATTCACAACAAATAAGTAATTTTTTGTTGTAATTTAAAATTTAGAATGTTATTACCACAAATAAAATTAAATTGTTAAGTAAGGATAAATCAAGATGACAATGTTTAAAATAATTTCCTAACATGTCTAAATTTTATTGTATGATGATATTACAACCCTATAACATCTAATATTCTAATATGAGTCATTTTTGGAGGTTTTTAAGTGGGGTTAGATTTATTATAAATTAATATTTTTAAGATTTCCGAAGGTGCCCCTCTCCTCCCTTATAAAAGGGCACCTACTCCCACTCTTCATCACACCACTTTGAGCCTTCATGATCGGCCAAACCCTGAAAAATTATCTTCTCCACTTCCCTAGAAACATCCTAGAGTTCCTGTTCTTCTTAAAAGGCCAATTTTAGTGCCCTAAGAGGAGGTCTAAAAGAGGCGCTTCAAAGAAGAGGTAATGTCCGTTACCGATTCTTTCAACATTATTTCTTCTTCTACTTATTCTTCTTTAGTTTTTTCATTATGAAGTAATAACCTCAGTATCACTAATATACTGATATGTTATTATAAGTATGAAAAAACCCTATTTCACCATTTATCCATCCTACGGAAAACGAAATCACCGCACGTGCGTACGTACGGAATACCGTCTCCACGCCGTGGTGTAATCTGTTTTTCCAACACCACCTTACTTGGATGGGTATAATGGTGTAAAGAATAACTATACATAGTTATTATAAAATCATACTTATTGTGATAAATTGTATCATCTTCTCCAATTCAATTCAATAATTATGGGAACGATATCATCGCTCGTGCGTACGTACGGACTACCGTCTCCACGACGCGATGAGATTCATTCTCCATGTTAACCATTTAAGAATGATTATAAAGTATATATAAGCAATAATAATGAAATATATGACATTATAAAGCTACTTGATTTATGTATATATATACATATATGTATTTCATCTACTTAATTCCATTCAACTCAATAAGGAAACGAAAACATCGTCCATGCGTACGTACGGCCTACCGTCTCCATGAACGGTGTATTTCTTTCCATTTAACGATCTATTATATATATGTATATTATGAATATATATTATATATAAATCATGTTGTATATTCTGGATTTAAGTAATCATGATCTAATTAAACATATGAATAATTACAAGTCAAAACACGAACGAAAAATGAAATGATTTTACCCAAAATGCTACTTTAACGTGGAATTTACAAAAGAACGGGTAATATAAAGTCATAAGTGAAACATATATGATATCATAACAAAGAATATGATTATGTAATAATTCAATGACATTATTTAAATCATTATACAGGAGGTTCGGATCCATACGAAGCATATCGGACCTAAGGTAAGGGATAATTTTTCAAATCTCATTTTTATCCGAGATTGCTTATTCGTAAGTATTTACTAGGGTTATTTCTATCATCCATGTCCATGTTTTATAAAAAAAAATCATGTATGTTTAAAGTCCTTTTTACCCATTTTTGACTTTTACTACATGGTATGCAAGGAATATTTCTTTTGTTTACATTATTAGGTACTTTTTTTGATTTTTCCGGCAAAAGTACGAGAAGAATTTTTTCTTTAACTTATACAGCATGAAAGGATTTTTATGGTTTTATAAATCCTTATTTTCATGAAGCTTACTCAAAAATATTTCATGTCTATTTTTAACAAAATCCTTTTCTTTTAAAATTGAATGACATTTTGTGAAGAGAAAATGATTTTGAAGAAGAAAGGATATTTTCCTCTAGAGTTCATTTCACGTGTTTTATAAAAACCATTTTTCATCTACGATGACATTATTTCATATGTGTATGTATAACGACCCATACATAACATACATTGTTAATACTTCAAAATTGAAGCATACTTATTACAACATATAACAAAACCACGAAAGGACCGTATAGGTATAGTGTCTTTAGAAACTGGGAAACATAAACAACTGGTTCATAAAGCATCAACTTTGCCTCCCACTTATTTCATCATATCTAGAGTCCCTTTTTGGCATATCCTACTTAATAACCTTCTTCCTGGACTGGGGAAATAAAACATACAAAAGGGTGAGCTCAAATGCTCAGTAAGGGTAAACAAAATAAAGATCAATCACATTGTATACATAAGCACATAAATTTTGGAAATCTTACCCTGCAAAAGAGATCATAATTTCATAACATGGGATAAATCATGGCAGTGAAATGTAATCACAATAATCATAACTTAAAACATGAAACTTTGTGGGATACACACATAATCATAGAGAATCATTTCTTGTTAGTAATGACTCATTTCCAAGACTATCTTAGTGGACAAAGTCCCTTTCTGAACCGAGTCACCCCCGTTTCAGTCCTGTTTCACTGAACTGGTATAACCTACTGTTCCAGCCATGTCTAGCTCATGAGATATAAAATCCTTAACCAATGCATTGGAGGGAGATATAGGTCCCACCCATCTCATAATGATACCATTCTTATGTGTGCCACAAAATCATAAATCATACATCATTTCATAACCTATGTAATACAAATGGGAATCTTGAACATCATGACATCATAAAACAATTCATATAAGATAAAGGAATTCATAAAAATAATTCCATCACAACATAATCAAATCAATGTAATAATAGGGATAAAACCACAACCCTTTATTATCTTAGATGGAAAATAATTTTGATAAAAAACTTGAACTTCATTCTTGAGGAAAATATCCTTTCTACTTCAAATACACTTTTCCTTTCTTAACATGTCGTAAAATTATAAAATAAAAGAAGTTGATTAAAAATAAACTTGAAACCTTGTAAAGTAAGCTTCTTGGAAATAATGTTTTAAAAATCCATTCATGCCGTATAAGTTAAAAAAAACATTCTTCGTACTTTTTTCGGAAAAGTCAAAAAGTACCTCGTACGAAAAACGACAAAAGATTCCTTTCATATCTTTTACTATAAACTCAAAAAAGGGTAAAAATGGATTTAAAAAATTGTAGGTGGATTGAAATAATATTACATATTGACGAAACATGGATTTGGAGGATAAAATACACCACAGTAAATACCAAAGTACAAACAATCTCGGATAAAAATGAGATTGTGATATTTCCCTTACCTTAGGTCCGACTTGCTTTGTAAGTGTCCGAACCTCCTGAATAATGATTTAAATAATGTTATTTACTTATTCCAGAATCATACTTATTTTTATGATATTATATATGGACATATTCTTAGCTTCTTAGTAGTAATATTTCATTGCTACTTGTTATTCGGGTGTTTATAACTTTTTGTTCTTATACGTGTTTTGTCGAATAAATTATTATTCTTTTTCTTTAGGTTATAGATACCTCATTTCCAGAATGGTATTAGTGTAATATATATCATATTCATTCATTAAATTCATTTATATAATCATTATGAATGGAAGATCATGTAGAACGAGTCGCATCACATCATGGAGACGGTATTCCGTACATACGCACGAGTGATGATATTGTTCCTATGATCGTGGAATTGTATTGGAGTGTATGTATACTATTTCAGAATCAGTATCACTTTATAATAGTCATATATAGTCATTATATACACCATTATACCCATCCAAGTAAGGTGGTGGTGGAAAATAGATTACACCACGGCGTGGAGACGGTATTCCGTACGTACGCACGCGCGATAATTTCTTTTTCCGTAGGATGGATAGATGGTGAAATAGGTTTGTTTCATACTTATAATAACATATCATTATATGAGTGATAATGAAGTTATTACTTCATAATGAAACAACCTAAGAAGAAGATGTGGAAGAAGAAATAAAGATGAAAGAATCGGTAATGGGCTTTACCTCTTCTTTGAAGTGCTTCTTTGAGACCTCCTTTTAGGGCACTAAAATGGGTCTTTGAAGAAGACCAAAACCTCTAGGATGTCTCTAGGGAAGTGGAGAGGAGAAAGGTTCAGGGGTTGGCTGAGCTTGAAGGCTCAATATGGTGTGAGGAAGAGGGGGAGGAGGTGCCCTTTTATAAGGGAGGAGAGGGGCACCTTTGGAATAACTAAAAATATTATTTTATTATAAAGTCATGTTCGGTTTTAAATAGCTCCAAATTGATATATTTCGAAGCTAAGGTGGGTATGGGTCGAAATAATCTAATCCAATAGAATTTAGACAAGTTTAGGTTCTTATTATAACCTTATCATTTATATTTAACATTAAGTTAAATAATTTTACTTTTACCATGTCTTCTTGTGTTCTTATACTATAAGGTTAATAAACATAATATAAGAAGCCAAAATAACCCCAATTTGTTTATTATTAATATATATAACCTTATCTAAGTCATTTGGCATAACCTTAGATTTTTAGAAATAAAATAACAATTACTAATATAATATTTGTTTTAAAAACTATTTTATGTCAATTTTGAAACTATTTAGTAATTTATTTTTGTGAAAATCATAACAGAATGATTAGTTCAAAAGAAGTTAATTATATCAATAATAACATGTCATATTAACCTATAAAATTAGTGGAATTTATAAAAAGTCTCAAATTACATTTATTTTGGTGTTCATAACATCAATTATGTCAATATTCCATTAATAAAATAATTACTGCATCATCATTGTGTGATAAATAAATTAAATTATATAATGTCTACAAATTACAAATAAAATACCATTATGTAGGAAATCGTTTTAGCTTTCTAATGAATATTTATAGTTGAATTTATCTTATGTATAACACCATATTAAAAATGTTTTAGTTATTAAACTTTGATTTTAACTATTTTAACTATTCATTAAATAAAATAATATTAAATGTCATAATCTAATCCAAGTAGACCTAAATGGTCATATTATATTCATAAGGTTGTTTTTGGTCGAATTACACTTATCCAACAGAATTAGGACATGTGTTAGGGTAATAGTAATATCATATTTACCCTCAGTTACCCTATTTACTATTAACCGCGGTAAAAAAAAGTAAAAAGTTACTATTCACAAAAAATTATTTTCATCTCATTGAACCACATTTTAGTCCTTGATATTAACCGTGTTTCTCGGATTTTCGAAATTCCATTCACAGAAGCGGTAAAATTAAGTTTTATGAAAAAATCAGTTTTTTTAACTACCACTTAGTGGTTTCACTATTCATCAAAAATTGAATGTTTTCAGAAAAATACCAAAATTTCACCCTAGGCTAATTTCGATATTCTGAATCCAAAAATGAAGTCCATTTTGCGAAATAAAATTTATAAAATTTCAAAAAGTGGTTATTACTATTCATAACGGCTAGTTTTAATAATATTTTAATAGCATATCATTGTTTAGTGAAACTCGGTATTGCGTACGACGCAAGCTATCGAGGAAGGTCGCGATTTCGTGTAAAGCAAGACAAGCAAGTATTGTGTAGAAAAAGATTCCTTTGATGATTTATATAACATAAAAGTCTCGGGTGTTACATTCTACCCCCCTTAAAATGAATTTCGCCCTCGAAATTCGTCACTTTGTAACAAACAGATGAGGATACCTCTCCCTCATCATATCCTCAAGCACCCATGTAGCTTCTTCTAATTGGTGGTTCCTCCATAAAACTTTCACCAATCGAGTGGTCTTGTTTCGTAGGAATTTTTCGTTACGATCCAGAATCTCTATCGGTTGTTCTTCATAAGAAAGATCTTGCTCCAGTGGTACAACTTCTGAGCTGAGTACATGTGAAGGATCAGGTATGTACTTTCTCATGAGAGATACATGGAACACATCGTGAACTTGAGAGAGATTCGGTGGAAGCGCCAATCGGTAAGCTACCTTCCCAACACGATCCAGTATTTCAAATGGACCGATATATCTAGGGCTCAACTTCCCCTTCTTTCCAAATCTCATAACCCTCTTCCATGGAGATATTCGTAAGAACACTTTATCACCCACTTCAAACTCTAGGTCTTTTCTTCGGTTGTCGGAATAACTTTTCTGTCGACTCTGAGCTGCTCTTATGTGTTGTTGAATAGATCTGACCTTTTCTGCCATTTCATCAACGAGATCAGGTCCTAATAGCTTTATTTCCCCAACTTCATCCCAGCAAGTTGGAGTCCTTAATTTCCTTCCATAGAGAGCTTCATAAGGAGCCATCTGAATACTAGAGTGAAAGCTATTATTATAAGAAAATTCCACCAAAGGTAGGTGTTGATCCCAACCACCTTTGAAATCCATAGAGCAAGCTCTCAACATATCTTCTAGGTTTTGAATTGTTCTCTCAGACTAACCGTCTGTCTGAGGATGATAAGCAGTCCTGAAACTCAACTCTGTATCCAGATTATGATGAAGACTTCTCCAGAACTTCGAGGTAAATCTCGGATCCCGATCAGATATAATAGAAAGTGGTATTCCATGCAATCTTACCACTTCCTTTACATATATCCTGGCAAGCTGATCCAGAGAGAAATCCTCTCTAATAGAAATGAAGTGTGCAGACTTTGTAAGACGATCAACTATGACCCAGATAGCATTATTGCCTTTGGATGTTTTAGGAAGTCCTATGACAAAGTCCATGGGGAAGTTTTCCCATTTCCATTCGGGTATGGGTAATGGTTGTAACATCCACTTAGACTTCTGTCTCTCAGCTTTAACTTGTTGACAAACCAAGCATCGAGAGACATATTCAGCAACATCTATTTTCATGCCATCCCACCAGAAGTACTCTTTCAGGTCCCTATACATCTTCGTGCTTCCAGGATGAATAGAGAATGAAGAACTATGAGCCTCATCCAGCAGCTCCTTCTTTAATTCGGGGATGGGAGGAACACAAACCCGATTCCTGAACTTTATTATCCCATCACAATCAAGGTTGAATTTAGGAACATTTCTCACCTTCTTTTGTAACTCGACATCTTCTTTCTGTGCCTCTTTAATCTTCACATGTATAGATGGTTGAACATTCATTTGAGAAAGATAAGATTTTTCCACTTTCATTATAATTCCAAGATCCATCCTTTGTAAATCCATAAATATTGGATCTTTTGTGATCCTCATCATGGATAAACTAGCATGGTCTTGTCGACTTAATGCATCTTCCACCTTGTTTGCTTTCCCAGGGTGGTAATGGATTGAGCAGTCATAATCCTTAATCATATCCAACCATCTTCTTTGACGCATATTCATCTCCTTTTGTGTGAAAATATACTTCAAACTTTTATGATCAGTATAAATATCACACCTTTCACCATAAAGGTAATGCCTCCAAATCTTTAATGCAAAGATTACCGTAGCTAACTCCAAATCATGTGTTGGGTAATTTTGCTCATGGATTTTCAACTATCGTGAGGCATAAGCTATCACCATATCATTTTGCATAAGAACACACCCCAATCCCTTCTTGGATGAATCACTGTAGATCACAAACCTTTCTCCACTACAGGGCAGTGTGAGCACAGGTGCACTGGATAATCTTTTTTTCAACTCCTTGAAATTCTCTTCACATTCCTCCGTCCAAACAAACTTAACTCCTTTCCGATTCAACTTGGTGAGTGGATTAGATAATCGTGAAAAATCATTCACAAAACGTCGATAACATCCAGCCAAACCAAGAAAACTTCGGATCTCAGTTACTGTTGTTGGTCTCGACCATCTTTCGATAACATCTGTTTTTGCTGGATCCACAGATATCCCCTCTTTTGAGATTATGTGACCCAAAAATGCAACTTTTTGAAGCCAAAATTCACACTTGGTAAATTTGGCATAAAGCTTCTCCTTTCTTAGGGTCTTCAATATAATTCTCAAGTGATCTTCATGTTCTTCCTTTCTCTTTGAATAGACAAGAATATCATTTATAAAGACTACCACAAATTGATCAATATAGTCTCTAAAGACTCTGTTCATCAGATCCATGAAGATAGAAGGGGCATTAGTAAGACCAAATGGCATCACTATAAATTCATAGTGTCCATACCTTGTACGGAAAGCCGTCTTTGGTATATCCTCCCTTTTGACCCTTAATTGATGATACCCTGAACGAAGATCAATCTTGGAAAAGTATTGAGCTCCACATAGTTGGTCAAATAAGTCATCAATGCATGGGAGAGGATATTTGTTCTTGATAGTGATCTTGTTAAGTTCTCGATAATCAATATCTTTCTTCTAAACAAATAGAACAGGTGCTCCCCAAGGTGACGCACTAGGGCGTATGAATCCATTATCAATATTCTCTTGGAGTTGCTTCTTCAATTCCTGCAACTCAATTGGGGCCATTCTATAAGGTGTCTTTGAAATAGGCAAAGTACCCGGTACGAGTTCTATTGAGAACTCAACTTCACGATTTGGTGGAAGTCCCGGTAATTCCTCTGGAAAGACATCATCAAACTCCCGTACAATGGGCATATTCTTAATCGTGAGTTTCTCACCAACCATTTGAGATAAATAACCTTCATTTAGTGGAATCAAGACCCATAAGATGGAAGAAATTTACACTCGAAGGTTATGTTCATCCTTGCATTGATAGACGATCATAGATTGATCTGGAATATGAAATGTGACTTCCCTTCTTTGGCAATTGGTATGAGCTCCTTATAAAGAAAGCCAATCCATGCCAAGAATCACATCAAATTCTACTATAGGAAGGATCACAAGATTTGAACGATTCACTTTCCCACAAACTTCGATCGAAGAAGAATTATAAACTTTTGATGCGACTGTTGTGCCATTAGTTGTTGTCACAGATAACTCAACATCAAATTGTTGAGGTAATACGGTGATACACTTAGAAAATTCTTCAGAAATAAAAGAGTGGGTGGATCCAGAATCAAATAAAACATTTTCTACTTTAGAGTGGATGGTAAGTGTACCTTTCACCACATCGTTATCGTACTCCACATCGCTGATAGAAATTGCATGTGACTTTTCTTTGTCTTTATCCTTAAGAGTTTGTTGACGTCGAACATCATCATCAACCCTTGGATTAGGTCATTTATTGGCATAATGACCCATCTCCTTGCACTTGAAACATTGAAGTGTAGTAGGTTCATTCTGTGTATCCCTTCCTTTGTTTGAATCATTAGACATCTTCTTCCCATCATCATGGCATTAGAATTCCCGATGACCTTCCTTTCCACATTTGAAACATTTACTTGTCCCTTTAAGACAACTCCCTCCATGTTTCATTCCACACTTTGAGCATAAGGGAAAGCTCATCTTTTTTTCAGTGTGCTTTTTAGATTTTCCTTTGAATTCCATTTTCCTCTTCTTATCAAACCCATATGACTGATGGGTTACTCCAATATCCATCTCGACTTTGAGAGCACATCGAACGATTTCCTCATAGCTATTGAAGTCCCTTATGGCTAACGCCCTTCGAAGATTTGGTTTTAAGCCACTAAAGAACCGATCGATCTTACTCTCAGGTTGGATAATAATACCAGAAGCGTACCTTGCAAGTCTTGTAAAATTTTCTTCATAGGTACCAACAGATTCATCATCCTTTTGCTTCAGTTCAAGAAACTCTTTCTCCATCTTTGTTCGGAGAATACGAGGGAAGTACTTATTGAAAAATAAGTTCTTGAACTCATCCCATTCCATGGACTCAATTTAATCTCTTTGCCTCGTATTCTTAATAATATTACACCATTGATCAGCATCTCCTTGCAAACGGTACACTGCTAGGATGACTTTATCATGTTCAGAACATTGAAGAACTGAAAATATCTTTTCAGTAGTACTAATCCATTGTTCTGTAACTAATGGATCAGTAGACCCGTTGAAAGAAGGTGGACACTGCCTCATAAAGGATTCAACAGAATGTTTCTCCTTCCTTTTCTCATTTGGAAGTCATGCATGATTCATAGCTTGAGAAAGTTGTGTGAGCATGGCTACAAGATTTTTCATTCCAGCTCCCATAACGTTTGGTTGCTCAGGGGGACAATCCTTGCATTGCCCGTCGCATTCCGCATTAACACGATTCCTTCGGGTTCCAGCCATTGACTAAAACCAAGAAGAATAGTGTTAGCAACACTAATTATAATAGGAAAACCACATAATGAAGAATAAAGTTTCACACTTAAGGTCTTATCCTAGGTTATTCATGGCCATTTCTAAAACAGTAAGATTGTTTTCTATGCTTAGACTTATCTTTAGGGTTCTTACTAAGGCTTTCACATCCTAGTTTCCAAAGGTTGACTATACCTTTCCTCTGATACCAACTATAACGACCCATACTTTACATACATTGTTAATACTTCAAAATTGAATCATACTTATTACAACATATAACAAAACCACGAAAGGACCGTATAGGTATAGTGTCTTTAGAAACTGGGAAACATAAACAACTGGTTCATAAAGCATCAACTTTGCCTCCCACTTATTTCATCATATCTAGAGTCCGTTTTTGGCATATCCTACTTAATAACCTTCTTCCTGACCTGGGGAAATAAAACATACAAAAGGGTGAGCTCAAATGCTTAGTAAGGGTAAACAAAAGAAAGATCAATCACATTGTATACATAAGCACATAACATTTGGAAATCTTACCCTACAAAAGAGATCATAATTTCATAACATGGGATAAATCATGGAAATGAAATGTAATCACAATAATCATAACTTAAAACATGAAACTTTGTGGCATACACACATAATCATAGAGAATCATTTCTTGTTAGTCAAGACTCATTGCCAAGACTATCTTAGTGGACAAAGTCCCTTTCTGAAACGAGTCACCCTCGTTTCAGTCATGTTTCACTGAACCGGTATAACCTACCGTTCCAGCCATGTCTATCTCATGAGATATAAAATCTTTACCCAATGCATTGGAGGTAGATATAGGTCCCACCCATCTAATAATGATACCATTTTTATGTGTTCCACAAAATCATAAATCATACATCATTGCATAACCTATGTAATACAAATGGGAATCTTAAACATCATGACATCATAAAACAATTCATATAAGATAAAGGAATTCATACAAATAATTCCATCACAACATAATCAAATCAATGTAATAATAGGGATAAAAACAGATCCCTTTATTATCTTATATGGAAAATAATTTTGATAAAACACTTGAACTTCATTCTTGAGGAAAATATCCTTTCTACTTCAAAAACACTTTTCCTTTCTTAACATGTCGTAAAATTAAAAAATAAAAGAAGTTGATTAAAAATAAACTTGAAAACTTGTAAAGGAAGCTTCTTGGAAATAATGTTTTAAAAATCCATTCATGTCGTATAAGTTAAAAAAACATTCTTCGTACTTTTGTCGGAAAAGTCAAAAAGTACCTCGTACGAAAAACGACAAAATATTAATTTCATATCTTTTACTATAAACTCACCAAAGGGTAAAAATGAATTTAAACAATTGTAGGTGGATTAAAATAATATTACATATTGAGGAAACATGGATTTGGATGATAAAATACACCCCAGTAAATACCAAAGTACAAACAATCTCGGATAAAAATGAGATTGTGATATTTCCCTTACCTTAGGTCTGACTTGCTTTGTAAGTGTCTGAACCTCCTGTATAATGATTTAAATAATGTTATTGACTTATTCCATAATCATACTTATTTTTATGATATCATATATGGTCATATTATTATCTTCTTAGTAGTAATATTTCATTGCTACTTGTTATTCGGGTCTTTATAACTTTTTGTTCTTATGCGTGTTTTGTCGAATAAATTCTTATTCTTTTTCTTTAGGTTATAGATACCTCATTTCCAGAATGGTATTAGTGTAATATATATCATATTAATTCATTCAATTCATTTATATAATCATTATGAAATGAAGATCATGTAGAACGAGTCGCATCACATCGTGGAGACGGTATTCCGTACGTACGCATGAGTGATGATATCGTTCGTATGATCGTGGAATTGTATTGGAGTGTATGTATACTATTTCAGAATCAGTATCACTTTATAATAATCATATATAGCCATTACATACACCATTATACCCATCCAAGTAAGGTGGTGGTGGAAAATAGATTACACCACGGCGTGGAGACGGTATTCCGTACGTACGCACGCGCGGTGATTTCTTTTTCCATAGGATGGATAGATGGTGAAATAGGTTTGTTTAATACTTATAATAACATATTAGTATATGAGTGATACTGACGTTATTACTTCATAATGAAACAACCTAAGAAGAAGAAGTTGAAGAAGAAATAAAGATGAAAGAATCGGTAATGGGCTTTACCTCTTCTTTGAAGTGCTTCATTGAGACCTCCTTTTAGGGCACTAAAATGGGTCTTTGAAGAATACCAGAACCTCTAGGATGTCTCTAGGGAAGTGGAGAGGAGAATGTGGCAGGGGTTGGCCGAGCTTGAAGGCTCAATGTGGTGTGAGGAAGAGGGGGAGGAGGTGCCCTTTTATAAGGGAGGAGAGGGGCACCTTTGGAATAACTAAAAATATTATTTTATTATAAAGTCAAGTTTGGTTTTAAATAGCTCCAAATTAATATATTTCCAAGCTAAGGTGGGTATGGGTCTAAATCCTATCATACAATAGAATTTAGACAAGTTTAGGTTCCTAGTTTAACCTTATCGTTTAGATTTAACATTAAGTTAAATAATTTTACTTTTACCATGTCTTCTTGTGTTCTTATAATATAAGGTTAATAAACTTACTATAAGCAGACAAACGAACCCCAATTTGTTTATTATTGATATATATAACCTTATCTAAGTCATTTGGCCGAGCCTTAGATTTTTAGAAATAAAATAACAATTACTAATATAATATTTTTTTTAAAAACTATTTTATGTCAATTTTGACACTATTTAGTAATTTATTTTTGTGAAAATCATAATAGAATGATTAGTTAAAAATAAGTTAATTAAATCAATAATAAAATGTCATATTAACCTATAAAATTAGTGTAATTCATAAAAAGTCTCAAATTACATTTAATTTGGTGGTCATAACATCAATTATGTCAATATTTCATTAATAAAATAATTACTGCATCATCATTGTGTCATAAATAAATTAAATTATTTAATGTCTAAAAATTACAAATAAAATACCATTATGTAGGAAATCTTTTTAGATTAATAATGAATTATTATAGTCGAATTTATCTTATGTATAACCCCATATTAATAATGTTTTAGTTATTAAACGTTGATTTTAACTATTTTAACTATTCATTAAATAAAATAATATTAAATGTCATAATCTAATCCAAGTAGACCTAAATGGTCATATTATATTCATAAGGTTGTTTTTGGTCGAAGTACACTTATCCAATAGAATTAGGACATGTGTTAGGGTAATAGTAATATCATATTTACCCTTAGTTACCCTATTTACTATTAATCGTGGTTAAAAAAAAGTAAAAAGTTACTATTCGCCAAAAATTATTTTCATCTCATTGAACCACATTTTAGTCCTTGATATTAACTTTGTATCTCAGATTTTCGAAATTCCATTCACAGAAGCGGTAAAATTAAGTTTTATGAAAATTTCAGTTTTTTTAACTACCACTTAGTGGTTTCACTATTCATCAAAAATTGAAAGTTTTCAGAAAAATACCAAAATTTCACCCTATTCTAATTTCGATATTCTGAATCCAAAAATGAAGTCCATTTTTAAAAATAAAATTTATAAAATTTCAAAAAGTGGTTATTACTATTCATAACGGCTAGTTTTAATAATATTTTAATAGCATATCGTTGTTTAGTGAAACTCGGTATTGCGTACGACGCAAGCTATCGAGGAAGGTCGCGATTTCGTGTAAAGCAAGCCAAGCAAGTATTGTGTAGAAAAATATTCCTTTGATGATTTATATAACATAAAAGTCTCGGGTGTTACAGTATGTTTCAATTAACATGTCTATGATTTACATGGTTTCACTTTTCTTATTATGAAATGATATCCATTTCTTTTATATAGATTATTTGATGATGGGATGATGTTTATGAAAGCCATTTTATTTATTGTGTTATTATGAATGATGTATGTTTATTTTGTGGCACAAGTAAGAATGATTTCATTATGAGATGGGTGGGACCTATATCTCCCTCCAATGCATTGGGTAAAGATTTATATCTCATGAGATAGACATGGCTGGAATGGTAAGTTAATCTAGTTCAGTATTACAGGACTGGAACGAGGAGTGCACTCAATTCAGAAAGGGACTTTGTACACTAAGATGGTCTTGGCAGCAATGTCTTGGCTACTATGGAAATAATTACATGTGCTTAATGGATTCCACAATTACATGTTTTATTCCCATGCTATTTTATCATGATTTATGTTCCATTATGATCTATGCCTTATGTACTTCCATGTTTTATGTCGATGCTCATGATTTTGATGTTTAAACATTATGTTCATGTTTTTAAGTTCAAATGTATATGGTATGTTTTATTTTATCCATTCTTACCCTTACTGAGAATTTGATCTCACCCTTTTTATGTTTTATTTCCCCCCAGGATTAAAAGAAAGGTTTAGGGTAAGGAAACAAAAAGTGGAAGATCTTTATGGGAGATGTTGAAGATCTTTCACCACGATTAGAAGATTACGTTCCGAGTTTCCAAAGACACTAAACTATTACGGTCCATGTGTTTCTGTTTTTGTTATATATTAAGTATTCCGCAAAATTTATGTAATGTCCATGTACATCAAGCTTCGGGTCTCTACAGTTGGTATCAGAGGAAAGGTTTAGTCAACCTTTGGAAACTAGGATGCGAGAACATTAGTGAGATCCCTGGAGATATTTCTAAGGTATGTCTAGGGATGTCTCTAAGGTTAAGTATATGTATAGGTTATAGTCCTAGAATTATGGTAACAATATTATATTAAACCTAAGATTTTTTATATTGAAGTTACTCCCCCTTTATTATGGTTTTTTCCTCTGACACTATTCTTTTTGGGTTTTAAAAAATGGCTGGAAACAAGATGTTTTGTGATAATGGAGGATATGATGGACAATGGAATGATATTCTTCATGAGAAACCAAATGAAATGGGATTTGGAAGTCCAAACATCTTTATTATGCCGAATCCGAAATCTCTTAATATGATCAATAAAGTCAAATTTGGTATGTTTCTTGACTCGGCTAATAAGAGAAAGATGGAGTTTCATGGTGATCATGGAGGAAAGAAAGGTCAATTTCCCCTATGTAAATCATGTGGGAAGAGGCATCAAGGATAATGTTTCAAAGGAACTGGAAGATGCTTTGGGTGTGGAAAAGAAGGATATAAAGCCAGTAAGTGCAAAGGAAAAGGTTCAGTTAACACCATGGATTAGGATAATGGTATTTCTATGACATCAACAATGGTTAAATGTTTAAAATGTGGAATGTACGGGCACTATGCAAACCAATGCCCTAAGGGAAAGTCTCATGAAGAGAATCAGTATGGTCGTATGGGTAATATTTATGTTGATGATGATGAAGAGACTACAAATGATATGTGAGATGAAAGAATTGTTGATGCCCGGTCAATGGTTTAAGAATGTAGTGGAATGATTACATGTTTATCAAGTGTAATGTTGTATAAGTAATCTCATGGTACTATGGAATAAAGAGACATCTAAGGATTGTTACACTGTTGTCTTTCCTTATGTTTTGAAAGTGTGTGATGAATGGTACCAGTATTTTTGGAAAGTAGATGATATGCGCATAATGAAGGGATAAGGAGAAAATTAAATGTTTGATAGTATTCATGAGCTCATGACTGATATAAGGAGAAGGTTATATCATGGTTTTAGTATATAGAATTTTTGGATTTTGGTATGTGGAAAGAGTTAACTTTTGACAGCATTTATGTTTTCACTAAGGTTTAATGGGTATTCATTTTTCAAGAGAATACATGATTAAGGTATTCACATGATTAGAATGCGACCAACAATATAATGGGGGATAAATGATGGTTGGTTGATGACATTTCAAGTAATCGTTTTCTTTATACTGTGAGCTTGGACCAAAGTGTTTTAGATAAATATTGGAATGGATTATGTTGGACATATGATAGTATTGTTTAAGGATAAATTTTTTTTCGATATTATTGATGGGATGTTATAGTAATGCAGTTTTAGAAAAAGGACAACCTGCAGGACGAGTGACAGCGCATCGCGTCGGACAAGGCTGTGGGAATCGAACCCACAACCGAAGTGCGACTGGCCTTTATCGCCTACCACTGGCCTACAGGAAGTCCCTGATTATTAGAAACTAGTTTTATTTTATTAAGTGGTATGATATATGAAGTATAAGTTCATTTTTTTGAATCGTATACGATTAACCACACCATAGATATACTTATGTATTTTTTATAACTTTTGCTAACCTTTTGTTTGAAACAGATGGAATGACTCATCTTTCTATCACATGATCTGCTAACACTTCATGAATGGAAAATTCAACTTCATTTCGTTAAGATATGAAGTGTAAATTGTTCATGGCACGATCAATGGTGAGATTGTACCAAAATCAAGAAAGTATTTCTTCTAATTTAAAATTTTCAACTTTAGGGAAATGATATTTAAAACCAAAAATGTTGTCCTAGTGCTCTTATATCTGATGAATCAGATGGTACCTTAGATCATCAAAAATTTATGGCTTTTTCATTGATGGCTTTTTCATAACCATGTTCTCTACCACACACCATCAGAACATGATGGTTATATTTTTCTTTCATATCCGTATTTTCAACTATGTTCTCCTATGTGAAAACTCAGTGATGAGTTTATTTGGGTAACCGTTACATTTCATACTTTAGTTTTTAAATTCATGTTTTGGTATTCCTTTTTACGATGTGGGTTTCTATTAAAGAAACTTTTGAGTAGTAAACTATTTATAACCCCGACGAATTTCGAGGGCGAAATTCATTTTAAGGGGGGTAGAATGTAATAACCCGTGATTTTATAAGATATATTCTTTTTAAATTCGTTCATATCTTATGTTTTACGATAAAACAAGATTATCTTGCGCTATACGCACCACCGTATTATCTTGAAGTATACGCAACACTATTCTTATATTGTGTTACACACAATTTCAAGTTCGTTTGATAATAGTCATTCTACGCAACATTGAGTATATATATACATATTCAATGTATAAATGAAAAAATGGTTGGATTATGTTATAAGGAAACAACAAAGGAGTCTTGCACTATACTCTACTCTGACATGGCTTGCATTACACGCAATCGCGACCTTCTTCGATACTGTGTGTTGTACGCAATATCGGGTTTTACTAAACAACAATATGTTATTATAATATTATTATGAACTAGCCGTTATGAATAGTATTAACTATATTTTGAATTTTATAACATTATTATTCATCTTACACATTTTCTAGAACATGGTATAAGAACAAAATAAATTTTTCGGGTAAAATAAGTATTTTTCAAAAAATGCAGTTTTGCCGCCTTTTGATGGCGCACCGACTTTAAATCTAGTTTTTGACATGTTAATAAGTTAAATTTTACAAAATAAAATTATTATTTGGAATCAGGATATAAAATTTTACCTTGGATAAATTTTTCATATTATTCTGATAACTTTAATATTTTAATAAATAGTAAAAACACGCTGTATTTTAATTAAAATCAACTTTTTTTCATCGTAATAACTTATGTGGTTAAATTGTAATATTTAATTGTTTTAAAGTATAAATATAATATATTTTTACCATTTAATATAATGTATGTCATTATCATTGATTTTACCTTGAATTCGTAGGTTAAATCAATTCAATCTTTTGCAATGTTTTAATGAAATACCTGTTTTCTTTCGACAATGAGATTAATTTTAGTTTAATTTCTGTAACTTTTGTGTATTGAATTTGGAAAAATTTATTCCATATTTGGAATCAGTCGGTCCAAATTATGTTAATAATCTACTTTTTATTTTTGGGAATTATGAATAGTAACTACGGTAAATTTTATTTACCATAGTTAAAGGTAAATCAGGTAATTAAGGGTAAATATAATGTAATAAAATTACCCAAACACATGCCAAAATTATATTGGATGGCTAAAATTAGACCCATATCACCTAAGGGTCGGATTAGATTCATTTTATGGACTTTTGACCATGAAAATAATTTAATTATTATTAAAACCAAAGAAAGTGACAACATGTCACTCTCTTAAATCTTATAAGTATAATAATTTTAATTTAGTGATAAACATCATAAAACTTCGAACATGAATAGTATAAAGATATATAATAAACTTACCTACATCATGATAATTTATTTATAATTTTTAGAGATTAAATAACTGTCATTAATGGTGATACATTAATGATGCAGAAATTATTCATTAAGTGAAAAATCAGTAATATAGTTTTTATTTAAATAATAATAACCATTAAAAGGCCCAAAAATCTGACCAAAACTTATTGGTTGTGTATATATATACCATAATCATCCAATTACCTAATATATAACCGTTTTGTGTCTTATAAATGTGATTATGACACTTATATTGTTTTATTTTAAATGATTTCAAAGTTGTCACCTTCAAAATTTAATAAATATAAAAATCTAAATATTATAATTTTAAGATGATAAATTCTAGTAAAAGTATTATTATGAAAGTTAATAGATTTATCTTCATCATAGGATTTTATTTTTAATTTTTATGCAACAAATAAGTATATTAAATAATTATACAAAAATGTTGTAGTAATTATTTTATTAAGAGATAAACCAAATAAATGGTTTTAAAAATAATAAAATTAATATTATATGAACTATTTATTGTTCCCCACTAATTTTATATATACATATGACCTTTTATGAATCTGTTAAAGCTTTTATTTCGAACATATCTTCTGTATATATTTTATTTAAATTCAAATCAATGAATAGTGTCAAAATTGACAGTATTGTTATTTTATAAAAAACATATTATAAAATTTTTTAAAAATTACAAAAATATATAAAAATTATAAATTTAGATTTATATTGTTTAAAATGTTATAAATTAACCAATTATGGACGATTCACAACAAATAAGTAATTTTTTGTTATAATTTAAAATTTAGAATTTTATTACCACAAATAAAATTAAATTGATTAAGTAAGGATAAATCAAGATGATAATGTTTAAAATAATTTCCTAACATGTATAAATTTTATTGTTTGAGGAGATTACAAACCTATATCATCTAATCTTTGAATATGATTCATTTTTGGAGGTTCTAAAGTGGGGTTAGATTTATTATAAATTAATATTTGTAAGATTTTCAAAGGTGCCCCTCTCCTCCCTTATAAAAGGGCACCTCCTCCCTCTGTTCCTCACACCACATTGAGCCTTCATGCTCAGCCAAAACCTGCCAAATTCTCTTCTCTACTTCCCTAGAAACATACTAGAGGTCCTGGTCTTCTTCAAAGACCAATTTTAGTTCCCTAAGAGGAGGTCTCAAAGAGGCGCTTCAAAGAAGAGGTAATGTCCGTTACCGATTCTTTCAACTTTATTTCTCCTTTTACTTCTTCTTCTTTAGTTGTTTCATTATGAAGTAATGACATAATTATCACTAATATACTGATATGTTATTATAAGTATGAAACAACCCTATTTCACCATCTATCCATCCTATGCAAAAGGAAATTACCGCGTGTGCGTACGTACGGAATACCGTCTCCACGCCGTGGTGTAATCTGTTTTTCCAAAACCACCTTACTTGGATGGGTATAATGGTGTAAAGAATATCTATAAATATTTATTATAAAATCATACTTATTATGATATATTGTATCATCCTCTCCAATTAAATTCAATAATTATGGGATCGATATCATCGCTCGTGCATACGTACGGACTACCGTCTCCACGACGTGATGAGATTCATTCTCCATGTTAACCATTTAAGAATGATTATAAAGTATATATAAGCAATAATAATGAAATATATGACATTATAAAGCTACTGGATTTATATATATATATATATATATATATATATATACGTCATCTACTTAATTCCATTCAACTCAATAAGGAAACAAAAACAGCATTCATGCGTACATACGGCCTACCGTCTCCATGAACGGTGTATTTCTTTCCATTTATCGATCTATTATATATATGTATTGTAACACCCCGATTTTTTATGAAAAATATTCTTTTTAATTTCATTAATGTCTTGTGTTATACACTACACCAAAAGGAGCTTTCACGGCACACATCTCTGACCCGGCTTGAATTACACAAAATCGCGAGTTTCCTCGATAGCTTGTGTCGTACGCAATACCGAGTTTCACTAAACAACGATATGCTATTAAAATATTATTAAAACATGCCGTTATGAACAGTAATAACCACTTTTTGAAATTTTGTAAATTTTATTTTTCAAAATGGACTTCATTTTTGGATTCGGAATATCGAAATTAGCTTACGGTGAAATTTTGGTGATTTTCGGATAACTTTCATATTTTGATATTACTAAATTTTAATTAAAAACAACTTTTTCAATCGATATAATTAATAGTGATAAATTGTTAATTTGAGTGGTTTTAAAGTATATTTAGAATATATTTTTACAATTTAATATAATGTTGGTCATTGGATGTAATTTCACATTTAAACTAGTTATAAACAAGTGTCAATCTTTTGATAGTTATTATCTCTTAAAAACACGCCATTTGTTTTGACGACGGGATTTAATTTTTAAATTAGTTAATGTAACTGATATGTTTTGAATTTGGTAAAATAGACATCATTTTTGAGTTCATAATATCAAATATAGCTTAGGCCTAAATATTTGGTATTTTTCTGGAAACTTTCATTTTTTGATGAATAGTGAAACCACTAAGTGGTTGTAAAAAAATGAATTTTTCATAAAACTTAATTTTACCGCTTCTGTGAGTGGAATTTCAAAAATCTGAGAGACACGGTTGATTTCAGTAAGTAAAATTTGGTTAAATGAGATGAAAATAATTTTCTGGTGAATAGTAACTTTTTACTTTTTTTTCCACGGTTAAAAGTAAATAGGGTAATTAAGGGTAGAAATGATATTATTATTACCCTAACACATGTCCTAATTCTATTGGACAAGTATAATTCGACCAAAAACAAACTTAGGATAAAAATATGACTATTTAGGCCCACTTGGATTAGATTAGGACATTTATTATTAATTTATTTAAAGAAGGGTTAAAGGAGTTAAAATCAAAGTTTGTTTACTAAAACATTTTTAATATGGGGTTATACATAAGATAAATTCGACTATAAATATTCATTAGAAATATGAAAAGATTTACTACATAATGGTATTTTATTTGTAATTTTTAGACATTAAATAATAAAATTTATTTATGACACAACGATGATGCAGTAATTATCTTATTAATGAAATATTGACATAATTGATGTTATAAATACCCAAATAAATATAATTTGAGACTTTTTATGAATTACACTAATTTTCTAGGTTAATATGACATGTCAGTATTGATATAATTAACTTTGTTCGAACTTATCATTCTGTAATGATTTTCACAAAAATCAATTACTAAATAATTTCAAAATTGACATAAAATAGTTTTTAAAACAAATATTATATTATTAATTTTTATTTTATTCCTACAAATCTATGGTTCGGAAAAATGACTTAGATAAGGTTATATATATTAATAATAAACAACTTAGGGTTCGTTTGGCTTCGTATAGTATTTTTATTAACCTTATAGTGTAAGAACACAAGAAGACACGGTAAAAGTAAAATTATTTAACTTAATGTTAAATCTAAATGATAAGGTTAAAATAGGAACCTAAACATGTCTAAATTCTATTGGATGAGAGGATTTCGACCCATCCCCACCTTAGACTCGAAATAAATCAATTTGGAGCTATTTAAAACCGAACTTGACTTTATAATAAAATAATATTTTTAGTTATTCCAAAGGTGCCCCTCTCCTCCCTTATAAAAGGGCACCTCCTCCCTCTCTTCCTCACACAACTTTGAGCCTTCATGCTTGGCCAACCCATACCAAATTCTCTTCTCCACTTCCCTAGAAACATCCTAGAGGTTCTGGTATTCCTCAAAGACCAATTTTAGTGCCCTAAGAGGAGGTCTCAAAGAGGCGCTTCAAAGAAGAGGTAATTTTCGTTACCGATTCTTTCACCTTTATTTCTTCTTCCAATTCTTCTTCATAGGTTGTTTCATTATGAAGTAATAACATAAGTATCACTCATATACTGATATGTTATTATAAGTATGAAACAATCCTATTTCACCATCTATCCATCCTACGGAAAACTAAATCACCGCGCGTGGGTACGTACGGAATACCGTCTCCACGTCGTGGTGAAATCTATTTTCCGCCACCACATTACTTGGATGGGTATAATGGTGTAAATAATAACTATATATTATTATTTTATAGTGATATTGACTCTGAAATAGTATACATACACTCCAATACAGTCCCACGATCATGAGAACGATATCATCGCTCGTGCGTACGTACGGACTACCGTCTCCACGACGCGATGAGATTCATTCTCCACTTTAACCATCCATGAATGATTATAAAGTATATATAATAATTAATCATGAAATATATTACATAATAATGATACTGGATTTATGTGTATATATATGTATGCCATCTACTTAATTCCATTGAACTCAATAAGGAAACTAAAACAGCGTTCATGCGTACGTACGGCCTACCGTCTCCATGAACGGTGTATTTCTCTCCATTTACTGATTTATTATATATATGTATATTCTGAATATATATATATATATAAATCATGTTTTATATTCTGGAATTATGAAATCATCATCTAAGTAATCATATGAATAATTAAAAGTCAAAACACGAACTACAAATGAGACGATTTTACCCAAAACGCTAATTTAACATGAATTTACAAAAGAACGGGTAATATAAAGTCATAAGTGAACAATATATGATATAATAACAATGCATATGATTCTGTAATAAGTCAATGACATTATTTAAATCATTATACAGGAGGTTCAGACACTTACGAAGCAAATCGGACCTTAGGTAAGGGAAAATATCACAATCTCATTTTTATCCGAGATTGTTTATACTTTGGTATTTACTGGGGTGTATTTTATCATCCACATCCATGTTTCCTCAATATGTAATATTATTTCCATCCTCCTAAAATTGTTTAAATCCTATTTTACCCTTCGGTGAGCTTTTACTAAAAGATATGAAAGGAATCTTTTGACGTTTTTCGTAAGAGGTACTTTTTTGAATTTTCCGACAAAAGTACGAAGAATGTTTTTTTTAACTTATACAACATGAATGGATTTTTAAAACATTATTTCCAAGAATAATCCTTTAAAAGTTTTCAAGTTTATTTTTAATCAACATCTATTAGTTTAAAGTTGTATGACATTTTAAGAAAGGAAAAATGTTTTTGAAGAAGAAAGGATATTTTCCTCAAGAATGGAGTTCAAGTGTTTTATCAAAATTATTTTCCATCTAAGATAATAAAGGGTTATGTTTTTATCCCTATTATTAAATTGATTTGATTATGTTGTGATGGAATTATTTTTATGAATTCCTTTATCTTATATGAATTGTTTTATGATATCATGATATTTAAGAATCCCATTTTTATTACATGGGTTATGAAATGATGTATGGTTTATGATTTTGTGGCACACATAATAATGGTATCATTATGAGATGGGTGGGACCTATAACTCCCTCCAATGCATTGGGTAAAGATTTTATATCTCATGAGATAGACATGGCTGGAATGGTAGGTTATACCGGTTCAGTGAAAAAGGACTGAAATGAGGGTGAACCGGTTCAGAAAGGGACTTTGTCCACTAAGATAGTCTTGGCAATGAGTCATGACTAACAAGAAATGATTCTCTATGATTATTTGTGTATGCCATAATGTTTCATGTTTTAAGTTATGATTATTGTGATTACATTTCACTGCCATGATTTATCCCATTTATGAAATTATGCTCTCTTTTGCAGGTTAAGATTTTCAAAATGTTATGTTCTTATGATGTGATTGATATTTCTTTTGTTTACCCTTACTGACCATTTGAGCTCACCCTTTTATGTTTTCTTTTCCCCAGGATATAAAGAAAGGTTTTAGGTATAAAAAAAGGAAGATCTTTATGGGAGATGTTGAAGATCTTTCACCAGGATTAGAAGATTATACTCCGAGTTTCCAAAGACACTAAACTATTACGATCCTTGTGTGTGTGTTTTTGTTATGTACTAAGTATTCCGCAAATGTAATGTAATGTCCATGTACGTCAGGCTTCGGGTCTCTACAGTTGGTATCAGAGGAAAGGTTTAGTCAACCTTTGGAAACTAGGATGTGAAAACATTAGTGAGATCCCTAGAGATATTTCTAAGGTATGTCTAGGGATGTCCCTAAGGATAAGTATACATATAGGATATAGTCCTAGAACTATGGTAACGATATTAGATTAAACCAAAGATGTTAGATATTGAAGATACTCCCCCTTTATTATGATTTTTGTCTCTCACACTATTCTTTTTGGGTTTTAGAAAATGGATGGAAAAAAGATGATTCATGATAATGGAGGATATGAAGGACAATGGAATGATATTTTTCATGAGCAACCAAATGAAATGGTATTTGGAAGTCCAAAAATCATTATTATGCCAAATCAGAAATCTCATAATATGATCAATAAATTAAAATTTGGTAAGTTTCCTGACTCGGCTAATAAGAGAAAGATGGAGTTTCATGATGATCATAGAGGAAAGAAAGTTCAATTTCCCCTATGTAAATCATGTGGGAAGAGGCATCGAGGAGAATGTTTCAAGGGAACTGGAAGATGCTTTGGGTGTGGAAAAGAATGACACAAAGCCAGTAAGTGCAAAGGAAAATGTTCAATTAACACCATGGATGAGGATAATGGTATTGTTACGACATAAACAATGGTTAAATGTTTTAAATGTGGAATGTACGGGCATTATGCAAACCAATTCCCTAAGAGAAAGTCTCATGAAGAGAATCAGTACGGCCGTATGAGTAGTATTTATGTTGATGATGATGAAGAGACTACAAATGATATGTGAGTTGAAATAATTGTTGAAGCTCAGTCAATGGTTTAAGAATGTAGTGGAATGATTACATGTTTATCATGTGTAATGTTATATAAGAAATCTCATGGTACTATGGAATAAAGAGACATCTAAGGATTGTTACACTGTTTTCTTTCCTTGAGCTTTGAAAGTGTATGATTAATGGTACCACTATCCATGAAAGGTTATTCAGATATTTTTGGAATGTAGATGATATGCGCATAATGAAGGGATAAGGAGAAAATTAAATTTTTAACAGTATTCATGAGCTCATGATTGATATAAGGACTAAGTGATATCATGGATTGAGTATATAGAATTTTGAGGAATTTTGGTATGTGGAAAGTGTTAACATTTAACTGCATTCATGTTTTCAATAAGGTTCAATGGGTATTCAGGAGAATACATGATTAAGGCCTTTGAATGTTTAGAATGTGACCAACAAGACATATCTTATGATATATGGGGATCAACAATGGTACTAAATCTCTGGTAATCGTTTTCAATATATTATGAGAGTGGACTGAAGTATTATGGATAAGCCTAAAGATTGGAATGGATTATGTTGGACATAATTTAGTATTGTTTAAGGATAGAACTTTTTTTGATATTATTGATGGGATTTTATAGTAATGTAGTTTTAGAAAAAGGACAACCTACAGGACGGGCGACAGCCCATCGCGTCGGACAAGGCTGTGGGAATCAAACCCACAACCGAAGTGCGACTAGCCTTTATCGCCAACCACTGGCCTACAGAAAGTCCCTGTTTAGTAGAAACTAGTTTTATTATATTAAGCAGTATGATATATGAAGTATAAGTCCATTTTAGGAACTATATATGATTAATCTCACTATAGAATGACTTATGTATATTTAATAAATTTTGCTAACCTTTTGTTTGAGACAGATGGAATGACCTATCATTCTATCACATGATCTGCTAACACTTCATGAATAACAAATTCAACTTCATTTATTTATGAGATGAAGTGGAAATTGTTCAAGGCACGAACAACAGTGAGATTGTACCAAAATAAAGTAAGTATTTATTCTAATTCAAATTCTTCTACTTTAGGGAAATGATCTTGAAAACCAAAAATGTTGTCCTAGTGCTCTTATATCTGATTAATCAGATAGTTCCTTAGATCGTCACAAATTTATGGATTTTTGATTGTTGGATTTTACATAGCCATGTTCTCTACCACTCTCCATCAGAACATGATGGTTAGATTTTTCCTCCATATCCATATTTTCACCTATGTGGAAACCCAGTGATTAGTTTATTTGGGTAACCGTTATGTTTCATACTTTTGTTTTTAAAGATTGGTTTTGGTATTCCTTTTTATGATGTGGGTTTCTATGAAATAAACTTTCGAGTAGTAAACCATTTATAACCCCGACGAATTTCGAGGGCGAAATTCATTTTAAGGGGGGTAGAATGTAACACCCCGATATTTTATGAAAAATATTCTTTTTAATTTCATTAATGTCTTGTGTTATACACTACACCAAAAGGAGCTTTCACGACACACATCTTTGACCTAGCTTGAATTACACAAAATCGCGAGTTTCCTCGATAGCTTGCGTCGTACGCAATACCGAGTTTCACTAAACAACGATATGATATTAAAATATTATTAAAACTAGTCGTTATGAATAGTAATAACCACTTTTTAAAATTTTTTAAATTTTATTTTTCAAAATGGACTTCATTTTTGGATTCGGAATATCGAAATTAGCTTACGGTGAAATTTTGGTGATTTTCGGATAACTTTCATATTTTGATATTACTAAATTTTAATTAAAAACAACTTTTTCAATCAAAATAATTAATAGTCATAAATTGTTAATTTGAGTGGTTTTAAAGTATATTTAGAATATATTTTTACTATTTAATACAATGTTGGTCATTGGATGTAATTTCACATTTAAACCAGTTATAAACAAGTGTTAATCTTTTGATAGTTATTATCTCTTAAAAACACGCCATTTGTTTTGACGACGGGATTTAATTTTTAAATTAGTTAATGTAACTGATATGTTTTGAATTTTGTAAAATAGACATCATTTTTGAGTTCATAATATCAAATATAGCTTAGGCCAAATTTTTGGTATTTTTCTGGAAACATTCATTTTTTGATGAATAGTGAAACCACTAAGTGGTAGTAAAAAAAATGAATTTTTCATAAAACTTAATTTTACCGCTTCTGTGAGTGGAATTTCAAAAATCCGAGAGACACGGTTGATGTCAGTAAGTAAAATGTGGTTCAATGAGATGAAAATAATTTTTTGGTGAATAGTAACTTTTTACTTTTTTTTACCACGGTTAAAAATAAATAGGGTAATTAATGGTAGAAATGATATTATTATTACCCTAACACATGTCCTAATTCTATTGGACAAGTGTAATTAGACCAAAAACAAACTTAGGAATAAAATATGACCATTTAGGCCCACTTGGATTAGATTAGGACATTTATTATTAATTTATTTAAAGAAGGGTTAAAAGAGTTAAAATCAATGTTTATTTACTAAAACATTTTTAATATGGGGTTATACATAAGATAAATTCGACTATAAATATTCATTAGAAAGATAACAATATTTTCTACACAATGGTATTTTATTTGTAATTTTTAGACATTAAATAATTTAATTTATTTATGACACAACAATGATGCAGTAATTATCTTATTAATGAAATATTGACATAATTGATGTTATAAATACCCAAATAAATATAATGTGAGACTTTTTATGAATTACACTAATTTTCTATGTTAATAGGACATGTTAGTATTGATTTAATTAACTTTCTTCGAACGTATCATTCTGTTATGATTTTCACAAAAATCAATTACTAAATAGTGTCAAAATTGACATAAAATAGTTTTTAAAACAAATATTATATTATTAATTGTTATTTTATTCCTACAAATCAATGGTTCGGAAAAATGACTTAGATAAGGTTATATATATTAATAATAAACAACTTGTGGTTCTTTTGACTTCTTATAGTAAGTTTATTAACCTTATAGTGTAAAAACACAAGAAGACACGGTAAAAGTAAAATTATTTAACTTAATGTTAAATCTAAATGATAAGGTTAAAATAGGAACCTAAACTTGTATAAATTATATTGGATGAGAGGATTTCGACCCCTCCACACCTTAGCCTCGAAATTAATCAATTTGGAGCTATTTAAAACCGAACTTGACTTTATAATAAAATAATATTTTTAGTTATTCCAAAGGTGCCCCTCTCCTCCCTTATAAAAGGGCACCTCCTCCCTCTCTTCCTCACACAAGTTTGAGCCTTCAAGCTCGGACAACCCCTTCCAAATTCTCTTCTACACTTCCCTAGAAACATCCTAGAGGTTCTTGTCTTCCTCAAAGACCAATTTTAGTGCCCTAAGAGGAGGTCTCAAAGAGGCGCTTCAAAGAAGAGGTAATTTCCGTTACCGATTCTTTCACCTTTATTTCTTCTTCCACTTCTTCTTCTTAGGTTGTTTCATTATGAAGTAATAACATACGTATCACTCATATACTGATATGTTATAATAAGTATGAAGCAATCCTATTTCACCATCTATCCATCTTACGGAAAACAAAATCACCGCGCGTGCGTACGTACGGGATACCGTCTCCACGTCATGGTGAAATATATTTTCCACCACCACCTTACTTGGATGGGTATAATGGTGTAAATAATAACTATATATTATTATTTTAAAGTGATATTGATTCTGAAATAGTATACATACACTCCAATACAGTCCCACGATCATGAGAACGATATCATTTCTCGTGCGTACGTACGGACTACCGTCTCCACGACGCGATGAGATTCATTCTCCACTTTAACCATTCATGAATGATTATAAAGTATATATAATAAGTAATCATGAAATATATTACATAATAATGATACTGGATTTATGTGTATATATATGTATGTCATCTACTTAATTCTGTTCAACTCAATAAGGAAACGAAAACAGCGTTCATGCGTACGTACGGCCTACCGTCTCCATGAATGGTGTATTTCTTTCCATTTACTGATTTATTATATATATGTATATTCTGAATATATATATATATAAATCATGTTTTATATTCTGGAATTATGTAATCATGATCTAAGTAATCATATGAATAATTACAAGTCAAAACATGAACGTCAAATGAGACGATTTTACCCAAAACGCTAATTTAACATGAATTTACAAAACAACGGGTAATATAAAGTCATAAGTGAACCATATATGATATAATAACAATGAATATGATTCTATAATAAGTCAATGACATTATTTAAATCATTATACGGGAGTTTCGGACACTTACGAAGCATATCGGACCTAAGGTAAGGGAAAATATCACAATCTCATTTTTATCCAAGATTGTTTATACTTTGGTATTTACTAGGGTGTATTTTATCATCCACATCCATGTTTCCTCAATATGTAATATTATTTCCATCCACCTACAATTGTTTAAATCCTATTTTACCCTTCGGCGAGTTTTTAGTAAAAGATATGAAAGGAATCTTTTGACATTTTTCGTAAGAGGTACTTTTTTGACTTTTCCGACAAAAGTACGAAGAATGTTTTTTTAACTTATACGACATGAATGGATTTTTAAAACATTATTTCCAAGAATAATCCTTTACAAGTTTTCAAGTTTATTTTTAATCAACTTATTTTAGTTTAAAGTTGTATGACATTTTAAGAAAGGAAAAATGTTTTTGAAGAAGAAAGGATATTTTCCTCAAGAATGGAGTTCAAGTGTTTTATCAAAATTATTTTCCATCTAAGATAATAAAGGGTTCTGTTTTTATCCATATTATTACATTGATTTGATTATGTTGTGATGGAATTATTTTTATGAATTCCTTTATCTTATATGAATTGTTTTATGATGTCATGATGTTTAAGAATCCCATTTTTATTACATGGGTTATGAAATGATGTATGGTTTATGATTTTGTGGCACACATAAGAATGGTATCATTATGAGATGGGTGGGACCTATATCTCCCTCCCATGAATTGGGTAAAGATTTTATATCCCATAAGATATACATGGCTGGAATGGTAGGTTATACCGGTTCAGTGAAACAGGACTGAAACGAGGGTGACTCGGTTCAGAAAGGGACTTTGTCCACTAAGATAGTCTTGGAAATGAGTCTTGACTAACAAAAAATGATTCTCTATGATTATGTGTGTATGACACAATGTTTCATGTTTTAAGTTATTATTATTGTGATTACATTTCACTGCCATGATTTATCCCATGTTATGAAATTATTCTCTCTTTTACAGGTTAAGATTTTCAAAATTTTATGTTCTTATGATGTGATTGATATTTCTTTTGTTTACCCTTACTGAGCATTTGAGCTCACCCTTTTATGTTTTCTTTTCCCCAAGATATAAAGAAAGGTTTTAGGTATTAAAAAAAAGAATATCTTTATGGGAGATGTTGAAGATCTTTCACCAGGATTAGAAGATTATACTCCGAGTTTCCAAAGACACTAAACTATTACAATCCTTGTGTGTATGTTTTTGTTATGTACTAAGTATTCCGTAAATGTAATGTAATGTCCATGTACGTCAGGCTTCGGGTCTCTACATGTATATTATGAGTATATATTATATATAAATCATGTTATATATTCTGGAATTAATTAATCATGATCTAATTATTCATATGAATAATTACAATTCAAAACACGAATGACAAATGAAATGATTTTACCTAAAACGCTACTTTAACATGTAATTAACAAAAGAACGGGTAATATAAAGTCATATGTAAAACATATATGATATAATAAAAATGAATATGATTATTTAATAAGTAAATGACATTATTTAAATCATTATACAGGAGGTTCAGATCCATATGAAGCATATCGGACCTAAGGTAAGGGATACTTTTGCAAATCTCATTTTTATCCGAGATTTCTTATTCGTAAGTATTTACTGGGGTTATTTCTATAATCCATTTCCATGTTTCATAAAAGTGTTTTCATGTATGTTTAAAGTCCGTTTTACCCATTTTTGACTTTTACTACATGGTATGCAAGGAATCTTTCTTTTGTTTATGTTACGAGGTACTTTTTTTTATTTTTCCGACAAAAGTACGAGAAGAATGTTTTATTTAACTTATACGACATGAAAGGATTTTTATGGTTTTATAAATCCTTATTTTCATGAAGCTTACTCCAGAAGAATTCATGACTATTTTTAACAAAATTCATTTCTTTTAAAATTTAATGACATTTTTTGAAAAGAAAATGATTTTGAAGAAGAAAGGATATTTTCCTCAAGAGTTCATTTCATGTGTTTTATCAAAACCATTTTTCATCTAAGATGACATTATTTCATATGTGTATGTTTAAAGTAACATGTCTCTATGATTTACATGGTTTTACTTTTCTTATTATGAAATGATATCCATTTCTTTTATATGGATTATGTGATGATGGGATGATTTTTATGAAACCCATTTTATTTATTGGGTTATTATTAATGATGTATGTTTATTTTGTGGCACAAGTAAGAATGATTTCTTTATGAGATGGGTGGGACCTATATCTCCCTCCAATGAATTGGGTAAAGATTTATATATCATGAGATAGACATGGCTGGAACGGTAAGTTAATCCGGTTCAGTATTACCGGACTGGAACGAGCACTGAACTCGATTCGGAAATGGACTTTTTCCACTAAGATGGTCTTGGAAGCAATGCCTTGAGAACTATGGAAATAATTACATGTGCTTAATGGATGCCACAATTACATGTTTTATTCTCATGCTATTTTATCATGATTTATGTTCCATTATTATTTATTCCTTATGTACTTCCATGTTTTATGTTATTTCTCATGATTTTGATGTTTAAACATTATGTTCATGTTTTTAAGTTCAAATGTATATGGTATGTTTTATTTTATCCATGCTTACCCTTATTGAGCATTTGAGCTCAACCTTTTTATGTTTTATTTTCCCTTAGGATTAAAATAAAGGATTAGGGTAAGGAAATAAAAGTGGAAGATCTTTATGGGGGATGTTGAATATCTTTCACCACGATTAGAAGATTACGTTCTGAGTTTCCAAAGACACTAAACCATTACGGTCCTTGTGTGTCTGTTTTTGTTATGTATTAAGTATTCCGAAAAAGTAATGTAATGTCCATGAACGTCAAGCTTCAGGTCTCTAAATTAGTGCTGATAAAGGCCACAACAGATGTTGAAATGTTATAGCCCCCAAAACATCCCTATAATAACAAACCAAATTAGAAAAAATAATCATATTAGAATACATACATAGAAAAAATCAGATTTGAGAACAAATATTACATTGCACCATCAATTTAATTCATAATTTATAAACAAATTTTTCACATTTATATCATTTTCAAAATTCTTCCAAAAATATTAAAACAAAATATATAAAATCAAAACTCTTATAGAAATATTTTTTCAATGATCAACCTTTATACAAAAGCTTATCCATGCATTAAAAAAATGTAAATTTTAGTAACAGTATATAAAGAATTAAAAAATAGTAATTATAATATTATATAATCACTATAATTCAATAAAAAAGGATATTTACAACGGTTTACTTATGATGGGAAGTTAACCTATTGAAAATTGTCCCCTTAAATGGATTATTTGGGATGGAACATTTATTCCATCGTAAAATGTCACCATTTGCGATAGAATAAATGATCAGTTGCAAATAATTTTGTAGGAAATTCTTATCCCCAAGCTTGAAAAGATGTAGATATAGATAATAGTGAATGAATACTATATACACCACTAATAGTCATCATGTAAGAAGTATTTCTAATAGGAAATAATGTTTATCACAAAAAAATTCAATAGGATTTTTTTGTGATGGGATTAATTCCATCACAATTAATCATTCCAAATTAATAATAAATTAAAACGTAACCCCCCCCCCCATCTTCTTCTCCCTCCCCTTCACCCCCTTCTACCAAACATCTCACTGTACATGACCAGTGACCACCCCCTTCTATATAATATGTTGCGGCCAATTTATTGAAGACCTGCATTCAAATAACCTTTGTATGGATTTCTCTTCTCTCCTCATTCATTATTTTTGTGTTTTTTAAATATATCATACATCATTTAATTCAAAAAACCCCTAGGTTAAGAAAAGTAACCAATTTTCAGGGTTTATTTGGTATTTATGAATTCTAAAAATTTATTATTCCCTATTTCATGTTAATCGAGTTTGTATGAGTTATATCAATTAATTTTTAGAAATTTTTCTCATTGATTAATTTGGATGTGTCTGTGTGTGTGTTAACATTTGAATATATACATATATACATTTTTTTAAATGTGTAATATTTTATATATCAATATTTGTATATATGTACATATGTTGAATCTATATATATAAATATATTTGATATGTGTATTGGTTTAAAAAAAATTATCATAATATATTGGATTTATTTAGATTAATTATGTAATATTTTAATATTAATATATATTACCTTTTTAATACACATTTATAAATGTTATAAAAAACATTTATGGTTTTTAATATATATATATATACATATTTATAAATAAAACATGCATGGTTTTTAATATATATATATATATATATATATTAACATGTGAATATATATATATATATATATATATATTAGTTTTAAAAAACATATAATGTGTTTGGTACCCAGCCACAAATATATATATATATATACGTTTTAAAAAAAGTATAAGGTTTTCAATATATATATATGTGTGTGTGTATATATATATGTTTGTGTGTGTGTGTATTTTGATTTGAAATGTATATTTGTTTAAAATATTTGTAAAAATATTTCATTATGAAATCATGTAATATATATATATATTAATATATGAATATATATATATATTTCAAAAACGTCTAAGGATTATTATAAATCCATATATAAATATGTTTATGTAGCATTGATAGGTTTTCTTATTTAAAATAGAGTCATAATATACCTGATGTATTTATATTAATTAATAAATTTTGATATATATTTACAGTGATTACTAAAAATGTAACAATAATTTAAATAATTAGTAATAATCATTAAATAATTATTAATAAATAATTATTAATTATTCAATATTGTTAATAAATTGTAAATATTAGCGTTAATTACAAACTATTATTAATAATTTGAAAATTTGAGAAAACTATGACAATTTATAACACCCTAGTAATTTCTTTTATAATTTTAAATAAATTATGTTATGAAAAATAATAATTTCAAATTAAGTGTTTTAATTAATAATAATTATAAATAATTTTAATTAAAATCTTTAAAATTATTTAATTAATGTTCTAAAAAACCAATATTATTTTATAGTATTATTTTCTATAAAAGAATATTTTAATATGTATTTGATTTATTTATATCAATAGATTATATAATTAAATACTTTAATAATATATATATATATATATTTAGTATTATAATTATATTGATAAATACTAAATTAATTTATGAATATATTAACTATTAATATGACACCACAAGATTTTATGGTATATTTCTTCATAAATGATTTTTGTTCATTCGATAACTTATATGCACACAACACTGAGTCTATGCAAAAAAACACGTTGTTATATTTATAACCTATCTATTAAACATAATTTTTCATCATCTCTGATTTGAATTTCAAAAAAATGGATATCCACTATTGTGATTAGTAAGTTATTTAGAGTCTAATAGGTTCAACATAATTTTTGGTGAATAATAACATTTGCCTTAAGAATAGTAATGTACCGTTATAAATTGTAATGTTACCATTATGAATCTAAACATCGCCAATGTATGTATATATAAAATTTAGGCAACATAAAAATGAAGGTGAATATTTTATAAATTAATAATTAAGTGTAGATATTTTCATGAGTATTAAATCTTTAATTACAATTTAAAATTAAAAAATTTATTTAAAATAAAATTAATTTACATAAAATTTATTTCTATATAAATATTTTGTTTTCCTCTAATTTTAGTATAAATTCATGAGACCTTAGTTAATTTTTTAAAGTATTATAAAATCATTTTTAAATTTATAATCTGTATTTTTCAAGTATATAATGATTTTATTTAAAAATAAAAAATCACATATTTAGAAAATTATTTGGATAAAATATATCTAATTTTTGAATTATACATATCAAAAAAAATTATGGTGAATTTTTGGTATTTTTGTGAATTGCTTGAATTTTTTTTGAATAGTGAAATTCGATAGTTTACAAAATATTCTAAATAAATGAATTTTTACACCATTCTTGAGTCATTGTTAATGTAAATTTTCATTGGACCTGTAACGCCCCGACCTTAGTAACCCAGAGTCGGTGCATTATTACATAACATTGGCATGATCACAAGAAAGATCAAATCTCGAATGACCGATTGGTTTAGTAGCCTTGGAAACACTAGATATATTCATAATGTTTTACATTACATCATAAAGTGAAAAACTACTACAACAACATATTGTCTCCATAGTCCACACTATTATCCCCTCATAATATCCCTGCAGGTCATTCATAATTTACTTCTTCACATCCTGGGAAAAATAAAACATTGAAAAGGGGTGAGCTCAAATGCCCAGTAAGGATAACAATATAGCGGAAACTTTCATTATAAGAATAAACATTTAAGGCAGTGTATAACTAAAACAAAGTCCTTTTAAACTTGAACTTCAACATAGTATGGAAAAAATAAAATGAAATAATGAAATTTACTTATTCACATGGATATTCTACTAATCGAATAATCACATGCAATATCAATAACCACTTTCATAATGATGGAATGCATAATGTCAAACTTTAATTTCTGTGTCGAGGCCTCGTGCCAAGACCTAAGGGATAACTGTAACCGGAACCTAACCTAGAGAGCCTCTGTAACTGGAATCCATCCCGGAGTGCCTCTAATAACCGGACACCAACCCAGAGTGCCTCTAATAACCGGACACCAACCCGGAGTGCTTACTTTTACCGGTCCCCAACCCGGAACATACTAGTCCATCACATTCATCTTAAGAAGAGGATGAAATATAACATAAACATACATATTAAAACTAACATACAAAATGTCAAAACTTTAATAATAAACCATTAATGGCATAAAAATAACCCATCCATAGTCAAAAATATCACAAAACCTTAAATACAATATGGATGATTTGTATCATAATAAATCAACTTGAAACATGTTGAAATTTTATCAAAGGATGTTGACATAGATGAAATCAATACTATTTGAGAGAAATATCTCTTTTTTTGAAATCATTTAAAAGTCGCATAATTATAGAGAAAACCTTTATTTTGAAAATATCTTTATAAGCTTGTGAAGGAAGCTTCAAAGGTGTAATAACTGCAGAGAATAACTGCACCCGCCGTATAAGTTAAAAAAAGACATTCTTACATTAATTTTGTCAAAAGGTTAAAAAGGACCTCGTTTGGAAAACGACGAAAAGATTCCTTTATAAACCTCTTATAAAAAGTCAAACAAGTGTATAAATGTCTTTAATCCATATTCATGTAAATAGTAAAAATGTTTTGAAATACATTTTTAAGAAACATGGATGTGGATGATAAAGAGATCCCAGTAGATTATTACGTATATACAACCTCGGATAATGAAGAGATTGCGAAATAAACCCTTACCAATTTGGTAACTTACAAAACATACAACCCAAGAAAGAGATATCTTACAATGAATATATAAATAAACATAAATTAAAGTGTATTACACAAAGAATATAATTATGGGCAGTACATACACCACACAAAAGGTAATGGTGACAATATGGCATGGATCTCATGGGAATAAGGAGTGAGATGAAAACCCCTTACCTTGTACTTTTCCTTGGTTGGGGCAGGTTAACCTCCTGTATAATGGTGAAATAATTGTTATTAAATTATAAAATAATCATATACATTAATATGATATCATATATGATCTTTTAACATTGATTTGTTAATAATATCTTAGTATTATCATTGTTTCGGGTGTTAACTTACTCATTTTATTTTATATGTTTTGTTACGTAAGCCATGTTTGTAATGGATAGGATGTATCTTAATCATATCCATAATGATATCAAGTCCTTATATACTATTATTAATCATCAAATGAGAATTATACTTTAATGGATATGATGGAGAATGAATCTCATCGCGTTCATGGAGACGGTAGTCCGTACGTACGCATGACAGACAATATCATTCTTTTGATATTAAAATAATATATAATTGGATGGTATATCAAATATACAAAATCATTATCATGTTAAATTTATTATTTACATGAATTAAACATCATTATTATACCTATCCAAATAATAATTTATTGAATAACAGTTACACCATGACGTGGAGACGGTAAGCCGTACGTACGCACGTATGGTGACATGTTATTCAAAGGATGGATAGAATACTGAATATGGTTGTACCATATTTATAATAACATCACAGTATATATATGATACTAGAGTTATTATTTTAGAATGGTAACCAAAAAGGAAGAGGAAGTGGAAGAAGAAAGAAACTTGAAAAAGGGTGGTGAAATCATTACCTCTTCTTTGGGTTCTTCTTTTTGATTTGATCAAAAGGGCTCCTTAAGTTGGCTTTCTGACTAAAGGAAGGCCAGTAGGATGAATTTAGGGACGTTTAGAGAGTATTTTGGCAGGGTTTGGCCGAACCAGAAGGCTGTGAAGGTGTGATGTAATGAGAAGGTGGAGTGCCCTTTTATAAGAGGGGTGAGGGGCACCTTTGGAAAAGCTAGAAATATTAATTTATAATAAATTCATATTCGGTTTCTAATGGCTCAAAAGTTTATTATTTAAAGTTTAAGGTGTGGATGGGTCTAAAAACACTCAACCAATAGAATTTATACAGGTTTGGGTTACTATATTAACCTTATCTTTAAGTATTAACTCATAGTTAATTAGTTTCACTTTTACAGTGTCTCTTTGTATTTTTATATTATATGGTTAATAAACTTACTATATACATCAAATAGACCCCCAAGTGGTCCATTAATGATACACCTATCATCATATAAGTCTCTTGGACGAACCTTATATTTTTATGAATTTAATATCAATTAATAATATAATATTTGTTTTAAAAACTCTTTTATGTCAATTTTGACACTATTCAAAAATTTATTTTTGGGAAACTCATAACAGAATGATTAATTAGAAAAAAGTCAATTAAATCAACCCTAATATGTCATATTAACCTATAAAATTAGTTTAATTCAATAAAAGTCTTAAATTATATTTATTTTGGTATTTATCATATTAATTTATTTAATTTTTCACTATTATGGTAATTACTGCATCATCATTGTGTAATAAATAAATTAAACTATTTAATGTCTAATAATTATAAATAAAATATGATTATGTAGTAAATCCTTTTAGCTTTCTAATTAATATTTATAGTCGAAAATCCAACATATATAACCCTATGTAACAATTGTTTTCCAAAAAGATATATGCTTATGTCATTTTTGTACTTATTTTAACTTAATTAAAATAAAGTGTCCCTATCACCTAGAAGTGGCTCCATGGGGTCCCAAAATCGACCCAAAGATTCCCATGGTCAGACATATATCGACCAATAATGTTAGGACACGTTTGAGGGTAATTCAGTATTATTATAATATTATTTTTAACCCTTATTTACCGGATTTACCCTTAACCATGGTAAATAAAATATTTACCGCAGTAATTATTCAAAATGTCTAAAAAACGTTACCTATTTATAAAATATGAACATCCTGATTCCAAATATGGAATCCATTTTTCCGAATTCAAAACACATTAGTGGAAGAAATTAATTTAAAATTAATTCCCATTGTTAAAACAAAAAGCGTGTTTTTAAGAGATAATAACTATCAAAAGATTGACACTTGTTTATGTCCGGTTTAATTGTAAAATTATGTACAATGACCGACATTATATTAAATGGTACAAATATATTCTAAATATAATTTATAACCACTCAAATTCATAATTTATCAATATAAATTATTTCGATTTAAAAAGTTGTATTTAATTAAAATTTAGTAATTTTCACTATTCATCAAAATATATGTGTTATCCGAAAAGTTCCAAAATTTCACCCTAGGATAAATTCAATATTATGAATCCAAAAATGAAGTCCATTTTGAAATATAAAATATATATAATTTCAAAAAGTAGGTAATACTATTCATAACGGCTAGTTTGATTGGTTGTGGTGTGTGTTAGAACTCGAAGTTGTGTATAACACACGCTATTGTATTATTCAAAGAGAAGCGTACCGTAGAAGCTTGGGGTGTTACATTGTAAATTTTTTTATGTCCCCATTCTAAAGAATAAATTTATTTAGTCAAATTGAATATATAAAAGTTTAAAATATCGGATTTAAAAAAGGGGTCACTATTAAAGTTTGTAAAAGTGCATTTTTGGAAAATACTTCTTTTATCTGAAAAAAAAGGAATTTGTTCTTACATTATGTCTAAGAAACTAATAATATGGATTCTAAAATAATAAGTATTATATAAGGTTCAAAATTTAGTTAATACTATTCATAACCTCTTTTGAACGGCTTGTTCGGTAAGTCATAGTGCGCTTGAACTCAGTGTTACGTGTAGTGCAAGTTATTGAATTATTTTGAAGAAATAACACACTATTCAAAATTGGGGTGTTACAGGATATAAGTCATAGGTCTTTATTATAGTTTTTTATTCACAAAAATCAAACACTATTACTAGTCTTGAGCCAAAATAATAAAATAATGACAAAAATAATGGAAAAAATCTCATCTCCTCAACTGTAAAAACCACCCCTCACTCCATCTTCTATTAACTCCTCTATGACTTAAATAATCTCAGTGTACTTATAAATAAGAATCCCTAGTCCCTTCCCAATTCCATGATACCTTTTTCTTTCCAAAATAACAAAACCATTTCCCATAATGGGTTATTTCAAGAGGTAAATCATCTTCCTTTTCATTTAATTTCATTTAAATTTATCTTATTTTTTTATTATATCCTAACCTCCACAATCCAATTGATCTTGATAAATGCATTATAATATATATACTTTAATTATATCATGTTAATTTAATAACCATTATCAATCACCTTACTCTCCCTCTTTTATTTTATAAACGAAATCATCGCCCGAGAGGTTCTAATTTCCAACCGACTTGGATGATGAAGTTTTATTCTTGAAATTATTCTTCAAATAGATTCATGAAACCATTTTAATGGTTGATATAGATTTTAAAATTTATAAATGACCCTTTTATTTTATATATGTAACATAATTACATAATACTAAATGATAAAACAAAATGAGTTCCTTATGATCAATAATCGTCGTAACAATCTAAACGATTATCCCAAAATGTATTATTTAATGATTCATCTTCGTACCATTTAACCAAATGATATATATAACCATTTACAATAATTTATTTTAATTAATAATATATAAATGATATTTTGGAAAATTGAATCCCTTCCACATGAACTCCATTACTTATAATCAAGTGAACTGATTATGAAATCATGGAAGCGAACAATCCAGAACGATGGAATTCAAACATATAGCTTATTTATAAGTACATAGATGAACATAATAGAACTATAATTAATCAAATAATTTTATATGAGATTATTAATTAATTAATTAATGTATTTAATTTTATTTTTTGGGAAGATAACTTCATGTGCAGATCACGTTTGGACATAAGTTATGTTTTTTTCATCTCACTTCAATTTTTGTGAGACATTCATTGTTCACCACTATTTATTATGTATGGTGTATGAAAACATCACATATATATATCATATAATTAATCTTTTTATTTTCATGGTATTAAATGTATCACTTTATGATTATTAATTTTAGGGCCTTCGATTCAATTGATTACAAAGTGGTAAGGGTTTTCTACGTGAACATCCATTTTCATTTGGGTTACTATTATTCTCTAATTTTCTCAATGAAAATCGTATTTATTATTATTTACCCCTAATAAATTATTTTTTAATGTTATATATATGTGTACCCACCAAATCATTCTTTCAATTATGGATATTTTCCTATTTTAAAAGGATCTTTTAAAAATTCTTTCTGAAATGCAAGCCCGATTCAAGGGAATTTCTCAAATTATTACCAATTTTATAGGGAAATATATAATCATTTTTTTTGTAACCATTAATTTCTAAAAACACTATTTATATTATAAAAAATATACCTTAATTCAATTCTATTTTTATAAAAATATTTTTCCAAAATAACTCTTCTTTTCAAAGTAAAGGATTATTTATCTTAAGAATTACTCGATGATTTATATGAGTATATTAATCTATTTCTCCACTCTTTTTTATTCTTATTTTCAATTGGGATTAATATTTTATGATTTCATCAACTATATTTATTTAATTTTTTATGATTAGCTTGATTGTGGATGTTCTATGTTGATATTATACAGCATATTACTCTGAATGGTTAGTTGTCATATTTAATCATTGCAGAAAGTTATTTACATTTCATATGTTAGTTTAAATATGAATCAATATGTTGTTTATGTTTATCCCTATTCATATGAGGAATTAATTAGACTTAGTAAGTGTTATGTGGGTCCCATTATATCCCTTCAGTGAATCAGTAGGTCTCATGAGACAACTAGTTGGAATTTTTACCCTTTTATGTATGGTCTTGGTGCAAGTCCTTGATAGAATGGTTAGGTTGCCTTTCATAATTCATTTCCTCATTATGAAAAATGTAAGTGATAGTCGATGTTTTTATTCAACTAATAGAATATCCATTGTTAAGTTTTATTATGGAATTATTTATTCGTCTTTTATTCCTCTCATATTATGCTTATGTATATGTTTAAATAAATGTGTTTATAGTTTCTCACCATGATTAGTGTTTATGTTTATCATTACTTCCGCTATATTACTTACCCTTACTAAGAATCTGATCTCTCCCCTTTCTTTTGTTTTTTACCTAGGATGAAAAAAACATATTATGAATTCCTTATTGGGATAATCTCAGAGATTTGGAGGATTCCAATGGAATTTATTTTTTTTATTTCCTTTCATGTTGTAATGTTGTAATTATGTTGGTATCTTGTTTTCCAAAACTAATAAACTATTTGGTACATTGGGATGCTTCTTCTTTTTAATATGAAAATGTTATAAAATAAGGCATGAATGTGGGCAATTGGGGTCAGGGATTTACATAATTTTTAATAATATATAAAAGATAAAATATGAAATAATAGTAATTATTAAAAGTTAGTAATATTATTTATAAACTATGTTATACATATTAAATAATTATTATTATATTACAAAATATTTTATAAACTAGTTAAAAATAAAAATATTTTTAATAAATACTAAAAAGTTTGTTGTACCTTTCAAAAAAATATAAAACGTAATAACTATTATTGGAAATTCAAAATAATTCATATAAATGTAGTATTAATTAAAATATTGTTTATTAAACAAGAATATAAATGTTGTAATATATATATATAATAAATTAATTAAACGGTCGGTTTCACGTATTATGTTAGAAAACACTCGTTGTGCATAAATGTTATGTCCCGCCTCGGGTAATCCCAACATCCCCAATCTAATAATGTTCCAAAATTTATGATATGATACTCCATTTTAGATTTATTTCAGATTTTTGTAAAAAAAAATATAATAAAAATATTAAATGAATTACCATCTTGTGTGATGTTAAGAAACTCTCGATGTGAAAAAATGTTATGTCGCATCATGGGTAAACCCAATATAACGACCCATACTTTACATACATTGTTAATACTTCAAAATTGAAGCATACTTATTACAACATATAACAAAACCACGAAAGGACCGTATAGGTATAGTGTCTTTAGAAACTGGGAAACATAAACAACTGGTTCATAAAGCATCAACTTTGCCTCCCACATATTTCATCATATCTAGAGTCCCTTTTGGAATATCCTACTTAATAACCTTCTTCCTGACCTGGGGAAATAAAACATACAAAAGTGTGAGCTCAAATGCTCAGTAAGGGTAAACAAAAGAAAGATCAATCACATTGTATACATAAGCACATAACTTTTGGAAATCTTACCCTCCAAAAGAGATCATAATTTCATAACATGGGATAAATCATGGCAGTGAAATGTAATCACAATAATCATAACTTAAAACAGGAAACTTTGTGGAATACACACATAATCACAGAGAATCATTTCTTGTTAGTCAAGACTCATTTCCAAGACTATCTTAGTAGACAAAGTCCCTTTCTGAACCGAGTCACCCTCGTTTCAGTCCTGTTTCACTGAACCGGTATAACCTACCATTCCAGCCATGTCTATCTCATGAGATATAAAATCTTTACCCAATGCATTGGATGGAGATATAGGTCCCACCCATCTCATAATGATACCATTCTTATGTGTGCCACAAAATCATAAACCATACATCATAGCATAACCCATGTAATAAAAATGGGAATCTTAATCATCATGACATCATAAAACAATTCATATAAGATAAAGTAATTCATAAAAATAATTCCATCACAACATAATCAAATCAATGTAATAATAGGGATAGAAACAGAACCCTATATTATCTTTTATGGAAAATAATTTTAATAAAACACTTGAAATGAATTCTTGAGGAAAATATTCGTTCTTCTTCAAAATCAATTTCTTTCCAAAAAATGTCATGCAATTTTAAAAGAAAGAGATTTTATTGAAAATATTCATGAAATATTTTGGAGGAAGCTTCATGAAAATAAGGCTTTATAAAACCGTAAAAATCCATTCGTTCCATTTAAGATAAAAAAACATTCTTCTCGTACTTTTGTCGGAAAAGTCAAAAAGTACCTCGTACAAAAAACGACAAAAGATTCCTTTCATATCTTTTACTAAAAACTAACCGAAGGGTAAATTGGATTTAAATAATTGTAGTTGTAAGGAAATAATATTACATATTGAGGAAACATGGATTTGGATGATAAAATACACCCCAGTAAATTTCAAAGTATAAACAATCTCGGATAAAAATTGAGATTGCGAGATTTTCCCTTACCTTAGGTCCGATTTGCTTTGTACGTGTCCGAAGCTCCTGTATAATGGTTTAAATAATGTTATTGACTTATTCCAGAATCATATATATTGATATGATATCATATATGGTCATATTCTTAGCTTCTTATTAGTAATATTTCATTGTTACTTGTTACTCGGGTCTTTATTGCCTTTTGTTCTTATGCGTGTTTTGTCGAATAAATTCTTATTCTTCTTTTAAGGTTATAGATACCTTATATCCAGAATGGTATTAGTGTAACATATATCATATTTATTCATTCAATTCATTTATATAATTACTATGTAATGATGATCATGTAGAACGAGTTGCATCACATCGTGGAGACGGTATTCCGTACGTACGCATGAGCGATGATATTGTTCCCATGAATGTGGAATTGTATTTAAGTGTATTTATACTATTTCAGTATCAATATCACATTATAATAATTATATATAGTAACTCATTACACCATTATACCCATCCTTGTAAGGTGATGGTGGAAAATTGTTTACACCACGGCGTGGAGACGGTATTCCGTACGTACGCACGTGCGGTGATTTCATTTTTCCGTAGGATGGATAGAAGGTGAATTAGGGTTGTTTCATATTTATAATAACATATCAGTATGTAAGTAATACTGATGTTATTACTTTATCATGAAACAACTAAAGAAGAAGAAGTTGAAGAAGAAAGAAATTGAAAAGATCGGTAATGGATATTACCTCTTCTTTTAAACGCCTCTTTGAATCCTCCACTTAGGGAACTAAGATTGGTCCTTGAAGAAGACCAGGACCTCTAGGATTATTCTAGGGAAGTGGAGAAGGGATTTTGGCAGGGTTTGGCCGAGCTTGAGTGCTCAAATTGGTTTGAGGAGGAGGGGGAGGAGGTGCCCTTTTATAAGGGAGGAGAGGGGCACCTTAGGAATATCTCAAAATATTATTTTATATTAAAGTCAAAATCGGTTTATAATGGTTTCAAAGGGTCTTATTTCGAAGGTAAATAGGGGATGGGTCGAAATCCTCTCATCCAATAGAATTTAGACAAGTTTAGGTTCCTATTTTAACCTTATCATTTAGATTTAACATTAAATTAAATAATTTTACTTTTACCATGTCTTCTTGTGTTCTTATACTATAAGGTTAATAAACTTACTATAAGAAGCCAAACGAACCCCAATTTGTTTATTATTAATATATATAACCTTATCTAAGTCATTTTGCCGAACCATAGATTTTTATAAATAAAATAACAATTACTAATATAATATTTTTTTTAAAAACTATTTTATGTCAATTTTGACACTATTTAGTAATTTATTTTTGTGAAAATCATAACAGAATGATTAGTTCAAAAAAAGTTAATTAAATCAATAATAACATGTCATATTAACCTAGAAAATTAGTGTAATTCATAAAAAGTCTCAAATTACATTTATTTTGGTGTTCATAACATCAATTATGTCAATATTTCATTAAAAAATAATTACTGCATCATCATTGTGTCATAAATATATTAAATTATTTAATGTCTAAAAATTACATATAAAATACGATTATGTAGGAAATCTTTTTATCTTTCTAATGAATATTTATAGTAGAATTTATCTTATTTATAACCCCATATTAAAAATGTTTTAGTTATTAAACTTTGATTTTAACTATTTTAACTATTCATTAAATAAAATAATATTAAATGTCATAATCTAATCCAAGTGGACCTAAATGGTCATATTATATTCATAAGGTTTTTTTTGGTCGAATTACACTTATCCAATAGAATTAGGACATGTGTTAGGGTAATAGTAATATCATATTTACCCTTAGTTACCCTATTTACTATTAACTACGGTAAAAAATAGTAAAAAGTTACTATTCACCAAAAAATTATTTTCATCTCATTGAACTACATTTTAGTCCTTGATATTAACCGTGTCTCTCGGATTTTCGAAATTCCATTCACAGAAGCGGTAAAATTAAGTTTTATGAAAAATTCAGTTTTTTTAACTACCACTTAGTGGTTTCACTATTCATCAAAAATTGAATGTTTTCAGAAAAATACCAAAATTTCACCCTAGGCTAATTTCGATATTCTGAATCCAAAAATGAAGTCCATTTTGAAAAATAAAATTTATAAAATTTCAAAAAGTGGTTATTACTATTCATAACGGCTAGTTTTAATAATATTTTAATAGCATATCGTTGTTTAGTGAAACTCGGTATTGCGTACGACGCAAGCTATCGAGGAAGGTCGCGATTTCGTGTAAAGCAAGCCAAGCAAGTATTGTGTAGAAAAAGATTCCTTTGATGATTTATATAACATAAAAGTCTCAGGTGTTACATTCTACCCCCCTTAAAATGAATTTCGCCCTTGAAATTCGTCACTTTGTAACAAACAGATGAGGATACCTCTCCCTCATCATATCCTCAAGCTCCCATGTAGCTTCTTCTAATTGGTGGTTCCTCCAAAAAAATTTCACCAATCGAGTGGTCTTGTTTCGTAGGACTTTTTCGCTACGATCCAGAATCTCTATCGGTTGTTCTTCATAAGAATGATCTTGCTCCAGCGGTACAACTTCTGAGCTGAGTACATGTGAAGGATCAGGTATGTACTTTCTCAGGAGAGATACAAGGAACACATCGTGAACTTGACAGAGATTCGGTGGAAGCGCCAATCAGTAAGCTACCTTCCCAACACGATCCAGTATTTCGAATGGACCGATATATCTAGGGCTCAACTTCCCCTTCTTTCCAAATCTCATTACCCTCTTCCAGGGAGATATTCGTAAGAACACTTTATCACCCACTTCAAACTCTAGGTCTTTTCTTCGGTTGTCGGCATAACTTTTCTGTCGACTCTGAGCTTCTTTTATGTGTTGTTGAATAGATCTGACCTTTTCTGCCATTTCATCAACGAGATCAGGTCCTAATAGCTTTCTTTCCCCATTTTCATCCCAGCAAGTTGGAGTCCTGCATTTCTTTCCATAGAGAGCGTCATAAGGAGCCATCTGAATACTGGAGTGAAAGATATTATTATAAGAAAATTCCACCAAAGGTAGGTGTTGATCCCAACATCCTTTGAAATCCATAGAGCAAGCTCTCAACATATCTTCTAGGGTTTGAATTGTTCTCTCAGACTGACCGTCTGTCTGAGGATGATAAGCAGTGCTGAAACTCAACTCTCTATCCAGAGTATGCTGAAGACTTCGCCAGAACATCGAGGTAAATCTCGAATCCCGATCATATATAATAGAAAGTGGTACTCCATGCAATCTTACCAATTCCTTTACATATATCCTGGAAAGCTGATCCAGAGAGAAATCCTCTCTAATAGCAATGAAGTGTGCAGACTTTGTAAGACGATCAACTATGACCCAGATAGCATTATTGCCTTTGGATGTTTTAGGAAGTCATGTGACAAAGTCCATAGTGATGTTTTCCCACTTCCATTCGGGTATGGGTAATGGTTGTAACATCCCCTTAGACTTCTGTCACTCAGCTTTAACTTGTTGACAAACCAAGCATCGAGAGACATATTCAGCAACATCCCTTTTCATGCCATCCCACCAGAAGTACTCTTTCAGATCCCTATACATCTTCGTGCTTCTAGGATGAATTGAGAATGAAGAACTATGAGCCTCATCCAGCAGCTCCTTCTTTAATTCGGGGATGGGAGGAACACAAACCCGATTCCTGAACTTTATTATCCCATCACAATCAAGGTTGAACTCAGGAACATTTCTCACCTTCTTTTGTAACTCGACATCTTATTTTTGTGCCTCTTTAATCTTCACATGTATAGATGGTTGAACATTCATTTGAGAAAGATAAGATTTTTCCCCTTCCATTATAATTCCAAGATCCATCCTTTGTAAATCCATAAATATTGGATCTTTTTTGATCCTCATCATGGATAAACTAGCATGGTCTTGTCAACTTAATACATCTGCCACCTTGTTTGCTTTCCCAGGGTGGTAATGGATTGAGCAGTCATAATCCTTAATCAGCTCCAGCCATCTTCTTTGATGCATATTCAGCTCCTTTTGTGTGAAAATATACTTTAAACTTTTATGATCTGTATAAATATCACACCTTTCACCATAAAGGTAATGCCTCAAAATCTTTAATGCAAAGATTACCGCAGCTAACTCCAAATCATGTGTTGGGTAATTTTTCTAATGGATTTTCAACTGTCGTGAGGCATAAGCTATCACCATATCATTTTGCATAAGAACACACCCCAATCCCTTCTTGGATGCATCACTGTAGATCACAAACCTTTCTCCACTACAAGGCAGTGTGAGCACAGGTGCACTGGATAACCTTCTTTTCAACTCCTTGAAATTCTCTTCACATTCCTCTGTCCAAACAAACTTAACACCTTTCCGAGTCAACTTGGTGAGTGGATTAGATAATCATGAAAAAAAATTCACAAAACGTCGATAATATCCAGCCAAACCAAGAAAACTTCGGATCTCAGTTACTGTTGTTGGTCTCGACCATCTTTCGATATCCTCTGTTTTTGTTGGATCCACAGATATCCCCTCTTTTGAGATTACGTGACCCAAAAATGAAACTTTTTGAAGCCAAAATTCACACTTGGTAAATTTGGCATAAAGCTTCTCCTTTCTCAGGGTCTTCAATATAATTCTCAAGTGATCTTTATGTTCTTCCTTGCTATTTTAATAGACAAGAATATCGTCTATAAATACTTCCACAAATTGATCAAGATAGTGTAACATCCCAGGTAAATAAAGAATAAAGAATTTCCATATTTATTAATATTTACGAATTAAATATTAATTTTAATTAAAAGGTGTTTCTACGTTCGATAGCGTACTCGGTACGCAACGATGAGTTTCTTTGAAAACTTACGTTGCACACAAGTAATAAAATAATATTATATTAAATGTTAGTTAACGAGTAGCCGTTGTACTGGCGGGAATGGATAGAAATATATAAAATATGATTATATATGTTTTTAAATATTTTTACATTTACCCAATAAAAGATAAATGCTTAAAATATGGAAAGAGTTCAATTTTAGGCATTTATACCCTAATTTTCACGAAAGGTCCACTTATCACCTTTTGACGGAGAGCCGTCATTAAATATAGTTTTGATCGATCTTATAAATTCTATTGGACCAAAAATAACTCTTCTTTAGAATGGGGACATCAAAATTTACTTTGTGTAAATTTTTGGTACCTTTCTGATAAAGTTCATTTTTTTAATGAATAGTGTAAAATGTTGTATTTTAATTCAAATCCTCTTTTTAATATAATTTATTTATATGATTAGATAATCTTTTGAATTGGTTTTAAAGTCAAATTAGAAAATATTTTTACCATTAAATCCAATAGTGGTCGTTGGAATTAATTTCACTTTGGAATCGGACTTAAACTAGTGTCAATCTTTTGATACTTATTGTTTCATAAAAACACGCTATTTGCTCTGACAGTGGGAATTAATTATTAAATTAATTAATGTGACTTATATGTTTTGAATTTTGTAAAATAAACTTCATTTTAGAATTCGTAATATCAAATATAGCTTAGGGTGAATTTTTGGAAATTTTCTAAAAAACTTCAATTTTTGATGAATAGTAAAACCACTAAGTGGTACTTATAAAGACTGATTTTCCGTTTAAATGAAATTTTGCCATCATTGTGTTTTGAATTTCAAAAATCCGACATACATGGTTGTCATTAAGAAGTAAAATGTGGTTCAATGAGATTATAATAATTTTTTGGTGAATAGTAACTTATTAAGTTCTTAATCGCGATTAGAGGTAATTAGTGTAATTTAAGGTAAAAATGATATAATAAGAATGTGAAAACACCATGACACTAGTCCTACACCTATTGGTTGTGTCATGGCCGACCAAGACAATCCATGGGCCAACTTGGGGACCCCATGGAGACACTTTGGTTGGGAAATGACATAAATAACTTTTATTTAATGTTATAATTAAATTGACACAAACATGAGTTGTTTTACTAAAACAATTTTTAAGTAGGGTTACACAGGTCCAAATTTTGATTATAAATAGTCATCGGAAAGATAAAAATATTTCATACATCATAGTATTTTTTTTATAATTTTTAGACATTAAATAAATTAAATTATTTATGACATAATAAGGATGCAGCAATGACGTCATTATTTGACGATTTAAATAAAATGGAAAGATAATGTAAAATATATGAACTAAACATGTCCAAAACCAATAGGATGAGTGGATTTAGAACCCTTATCACCTTATCCACGAATTATATCAATGTGGGAACTTTTAAAACCGAACCACATTTTCCAATAAAGTAATATTTCTTTACTTTCCAAAAGTGCCCCTCCTCTCCTCTTATAAAAGGCCCCCACCTCTACCTCATTTCACACACTCCTATAGCCTTTGGCTCCGCCAACCCCTGACCATTTACTCTATCCACATCCCTATCCTCATCCTAGAGGATTACCTTTGGGAAGAATCCTCTCAGAGGAAGCCTTTAGGCTCAAATCAAAAGGAGTTACACTTTCAAAGGTAATTCATTCTCTCTTGTTCATTTGTTTTATTTTGCTTCTCCAACCCTCTAAACTCTTTTTATTTACTTCTTTTGTAACAACACCAGTATCTTCAATATACTAGGATTTTGTTATAAGATTTATTCTATCTACACTCTCACACAACTACATCAAATGGTTAAGGAACATACGGTTTCTGTGGATGGCGAAATTCTGCCTCCCGAAACGATGATTGTTCAATACTCATTTAACACCTTCAAAGGTGGCCATTATGATGTCACTATTTTTATATATGATATATAATATGTTTATTTTTTTCTTTAAGCTTCTGTATTTTTCATTTTGGGAATACCTTTATGGTTTCCATTATGGGTAAACACGATATCTTCATTTAAGGAAGTGCGGACTACCGCCCCCTCAAAGTGATGTGATTCGTTAATGCCATATGTGGGACGTGTAAAGGATGGATTTAAAGTTATTATATATAATGTTATAATGGAATTATAATATACCTCTATATCATTATTATTTATTTCCATTAAAGTATGAGATAGAAATGAAAGGAGCGTTCATGCGTACGTACGGCTTACCGTCTCCATGAACGGTGCATTTCATTTCTTATCCCCAAATGTAATGTACTATTAAAAGTACATGTATATAATGGATATATACAATTAATGATATATATAAATGATGAATATAATTCTGGAATTAAAATATACATACCTCTCATTTAGTTTTAATTCCATTAATATGACAAAGAAATGAAAGTAGCGTTCATGCGTACGTACGGCTTACCGTCTCCATGAACGGTGCATTTCATTTCTTACCTCTAAATAATTATGTAATATTATAAATACATGTATATGCTGGATATATATGATACATATTATATCCAAATAGGGAATTTCATTCTGGATATAAAGAACCATTGACCACACAAACAACATGTAATTGTAAGAAGTCCACATTCGACTTAAGAACCAAATATTGAGAAAACAAACATTATTAACATAAATGGTTACATAATGTTTATAACATGGAAATAAGTGATATAAAAGGAATAATGAACTTTAAAAAGGTTATTAATCAAGTATAAATTAACTCAAGTTTATTATTCATGACGTTAAAGAACGATCGAGTCAAGTCGGACCCGAGGTAAGGGACTTCGTCTCAATCTCCTTTAATTGAGGCATATTTCGTTTTATACACAACTTTCTTTTATACGGTGTATAAACCCCTTTGAATTTTACTTTTATACAAAAGGAATCTTTTTCTATGAAGCGTTTTACTAAACGACAAAAAGGAATGTTTTTTTAACGTACGCGGTGACAACGACCTTTTCCGCCACCGCGAGTATTATTTGGTCTTTGGCTTTCTCAACAAGCCATAATGTTTTTAGAATAAAATAAATACCATATACTCTTTTATGTATTTTGGTATTGAAAATGGTTTTGAAAAAAGATTCTATTATTTCAATATATTTATGATATATTGTGATTGAAATTTGGAAATGTTATCATTCCTTTATATTGGTTTTATGTTTTATGATTTTATACTGGTACTTGGACATTTTAACGGGTGGTTACGTTATAAACCATATGACGGGTGGTGCCGTGAATACCAGGATGGGTGGTTACGTTATAACCTCCAATGCATTTGGTATGGAAGTCGGCCGTATGGCTATTCTATTAAGTATGTATGGAAATTGGCCGTATGGCTATTCCATTAAGTGATATGTGTGGAAGTCGACCGTATGGTTATTCCACTTAAGTATGTTTATGTCCCAAGTTACCTCTATATATGTTATGTGTTCTTTTTATGGATTTTATGGTAATCCTTTGGTTACAAAAAGGTAAGTAATGACACTTTATTCAGTGAAGAGTTTTTACTACTTCATGAAGGTGAAGGTATTACTTTGATAGAGTATATATGGTTTATTTGATGTTTGAAAAACTAACAGTTTTCATTCTTTTTGTATCCCTTACTGAGCTTTTTATGCTCACCCCATGTTTTTTCTGAAATGTTTTCACAGGACTTAATGTGGAATAAGGTCAAAGATGGGATCAAGGGAATGTCATCCTATATAAAACATGGAACTAGACACGTTTCTTTTTAAGAGTTTTTTTTTTGGAAACGTAGTAGAAGTGACTACTTTGTAATCTTTTGAGATGTAATAGTTATGTTCTAATTCTCTAAAACTCTAATCCTGAAAAGATCCTCGATGTGAATTATTCATTTAATTCAATATTAAGTAAGGTTTAAGGTCGAGGCCTTATAGTTGGTATCAGAGGTCGGTTTAGACAACTTTAGGAGTTAGAAAAGTGTTAAATTATAATATGATTGAAATGATATAGCATTTACGGATTACCATGTTGCTTCGCCTAAGATATTTCTGTGTTCAGAATGGTTTTCCGCAGAGGAAACAAAGCAGCTATGTTGGGACGACATCAGGAGAAAGATAACCTTCCAAATCAGCAACCTGAGATGGTCGGAATTAGAACTGAACAGTTTGTTGCAGTGATGGCATAGTTGACTCAAGCTATAAATGGTGGTGGTATCCGTGCACGAGATCAGCCAGATCAACCGCAGAGGAACATGTCAGTGGTGGAACATTTCATGAGGAAACATCCCCCATCATTCAGAGGATCATCTGACCCTGTGCAAGCTAAAGGGTGGATTAAAGCACTGGAGAAGATTTTTGATGTCATGGGGTGTTCAGAATATCAAAAGGTTAGTCTTGTTGTTTACCGTTTTGAAGGTGAAGCTGATCAGTGGTGGTCGATGGTGAAAAATATAAGGGATAGTGATGATATTGAGGATCTTCACCGGGATGAATTCAAAGGTATGTTTCTTGAGAAATATTTTCCTAAGGTGGTTTGTCTTAGGATGGAAAAATAGTTCCTAGAATTGAGGCAGGAGGATGATTCAGTGGCTACTTATGAAGAAAAGTTCACTCGATTGGCAAGGTATGCTCCAAACTTCATACGAGATCTCGATAGTAAAATAAACCGTTTTTACTCAGGGTTAAAGCCAAAGTATCGAAGGGCTTTAGCTTCTCGTGAGTTCAAAAGTTATGAAAAACTTGTTCGATGTGCGGATAAGGTGGAAATGGAGTTTTCCGATGATCAGGTGTTCTATGACAAACAACAGAATAAGAGGTCTAGTTGGCAGACAAAGGGAAAGAATTCATCAAAGAAGAAAGGAGGTAAGAAAACGAAATATCCGTCCTATGACAAGTGTGGAAAAATGCATCCTGGAGAATGTTTATCCAAGTCTGGTAAGTGCTTTCGGTGTGGTAAGTCTGGTCATATTGCTCGTAACTGTAAGCAAGATGATCAAGCAGGAAATGAAAAGCCAACAGTAAGATGTTTTAAATGTAATGAAATGGGTCATTATGCAAATGAGTGTCCAACGAAGAACTCAACTGGGGGAATGCAGCCAGACTACAAGCAGAAAGGGGTGGTGAAATCCGTTGCAACAACTTCAACAGATGTTGGGCCATTGAATGAAGTGGTATCAGCTCCAGGGAGCTCAGTATTTTTCGAAGATTGACTTGAGGTCGGGGTACCATTAGTTGAAAGTAAAAGAAGAAGACGATCCGAAGACTGTGTTCCGTACTAGATATGGCCATTATGAATTTGTAGTTATGCCTTTTTGGTTAACCAATGCACTTGCTGTATTCATGGACCTTATGAATAAAATTTTCCATGAGTTCTTGGATAAGTTTGTGTTTCTGTTTTGAGGTTTGGAAGAGGTTATGTGTGCCTTGTGATTCACAGTTGAAGAATGAGTTGTTATGTGAGGCTCATAGTTCCCCGTTTTCAGTTCATCCTGGTAGTACTAAGATGTATAGAGATCTACGAGAGTATTACTGGTGGGATGGAATGAAAAGAGATATTGCTGATTTTACTGTGAAGTGTTTGACATGTCAACAGGTTAAAGCAGAGCGGCAGTTTACCGAAATGGATGCTTCAGCCTTTACCAGTGCCAGAGTGGAAATGGGAAAACATATCCATGGACTTTGTTGTGGGATTACCGAGGACATCTCGAGGTAATAATGAAATCTGGGTTATTGTTGATCGCTTGACCAAATCTGCTCATTTCCTTTCTATACGAGATACTTTCTCTCTAGATCAACTTTCCCGTTTGTATCTTAAAGAGATAGTCAGGTTACATGGAGTTCCTCTCTCCATTGTATCGGATCGTGTTCCCTGGTTTACTTCTAACTTTTGGAAAGGCCTTTAGAAGTTGTTGGGTACTGAATTAAATTTTAGTACAGCTTTTCATCCTCAATCAGATGGGCAGTCAGAACGAACAATTCAGACCTTGGAGGATATGCTACGATCTTGTTCTATGGATTATCAGGGAAGTTGGGACCAACATCTTTCTTTGGTTGAGTTTTTTTATAATAACCGTTTTCATTCCAGTATACAGATGGCACCATTTGAGGCATTATATGGGAAGCGGTGTCGAACTCCAGCATTTTGAGATGAAGTGGGTGAAAGGAAGCTGAAGGGACCAGAATTGGTAGAAGAGATGGCAGAAAAAGTTTAGTTGATTCAGAAGCACATGAGAACAGCTCAGAGTAGGCAGAAGAGTTATGCGGATAACCGGAAGAAGGATCTATCTTTCGAGGTAGGTGATCATGTTTTTCTCAAGGTTTCTCCATGGAAAAGTGTTATACGATTTGGTAAGAAAGGAAAGCTTAGTCCAAGGTTCATTGGACCATACGAAATTCTGGAGAGATTTGGATCAGTTGCATACCGAGTGGCTTTACCTACGAGTTTTTCTCAGGTACACAATGTTTTTCATGTTTCAATGTTGAGAAAGTATATGCCAGATCCATCTCATGTTTTGAGTCCAGAGGTAGTTCATCTGGAAGAGAACCTATCTTATGAGGAACAACCGGCCCAGATTCTTGACCACAGGGAGCAGGAGTTACGGAATAAGGTGATTCATCAGGTAATGGTTTTTTGGAAAAACCATGTGATTGAAGAGGAAACGTGGGAATCTGAAAATGCTATGGGGGATAAATACCCCCACTTATTTTGATAAGTGAATAAAATTGCTAGGACGCAATTCCCAAAAGGGGGGAAGGATGTAACATCCCAGGTAAATAAAGAATAAAGAATTTTCATATTTACTAATATTTAAGAATTAAATATTAATTTTAATTAAAAGGGGTTTCTACGTTTGATAGCGTACTCGGTACGCAATGATGAGTTTCTTTGAAAACTTACGTTGCACACAAGTAATAAAATATTATTATTTTAAATGTTAGTTAAAGAGTAGTCGTTTTACTGGAGGGAATGGATAGAAATAACAAATATATGATTATATATGTTTTTAAATGTTTTTAGTTTTACCCAATAAAAGATAAAGGCTTAAAATATGGAAAGAGTTCAATTTTAGGCATTTATACCCTAATTTTCACGAAAGGTCCACTTATCACCTTTCGACGGAGAAGCGTCATTAAATATAGTTTTTATAGATCTTATAAATTATATTGGACCAAAAATGACTATTCTTTAGAATCGGGACATCAAAATTTACTTTGTGTAAATTTTTGGTACCTTTCTGATAAAGTTTATTTTTTAATGAATAGTGTAAAATGTTGTATTTTAATTCAAAACCTCTTTTTAATCTAATTTATTTATATGATTAGATTATCTTTTGAATTTGTTTTAAAGTAAAATTAGAAAATATTTTTACCATTAAATCCAATAGTGGTCTTTGGAATTATTTTCACTTTGGAATCGGACTTAAACCAATGTCAATCTTTTGATACTTATTGTTTCATAAAAACACGTTATTTGCTCTGACAGAGGGAATTAATTATTAAATTAATTAATGTGAATTATATGTTTTGAATTTTTTAAAATAGACTTCATTTTTGAATTCGTAATATCAAATATAGGTTAGGGTGAATTTTTGGTAATTTTATGAAAAACTTCAATTTTTGATGAATAGTAAAACCACTAAGTGGTACTTATAAAGACTGATTTTCCGTTTAAATGAAATTTTTCCATCATTGTGTTTTGAATTTCAAAAATCCGACATACATGGTTGTCATTAAGAAGTAAAATGTGGTTCAATGAGATTATAATAATTTTTTGGTGAATAGTAACTTATTAAGTTCTTAATCGCGATTAGAGGAAATTAGTGTAATTTAAGGTAAAAATGATATTATAAGAATGAGAAAACACCATGAAACTTGTCCTACACCTATTGGTTGTGTCATGGCCGACCAAGAAAATCCATGGGCCAACTTGGGGACCCCATGGAGACACTTTGGTTGGGAAATGACATAAATAACTTTTATTTAATGTTAAAATTAAATTGACACAAACATGAGTTGTTTTACTAAAACAATTTTTAAGTAGGGTTAAACAGGTCCAAATTTTGATTATAAATAGTCATTGGAAAGATAAAAAGATTTCCTACATCATAGTATTTTGTTTATAATTTTTATACATTAAATAAATTAAATTATATATGGCATATTAATGATGCAGCGATGACATCATTATTTGACGATTTAAATAAAATGGAAAGATAATGTAAAATCTATGAACTACACATGTCCAAAACCAATTGGATGAGTGAATTTCGAACCCTTATCACCTTATCCACGAATTATATCAATTTGGGACCTTTTAAAACCGAAACACAGTTTCAAATAAAGTAATATTTCTTTACTTTCCAAAAGTGCCCCTCCTCTCCTCTTATAAAAGGCCCCCACCTCTACCTCATTTCACACACTCCTCAAGCCTTTGGCTCGGCCAACCCCTGCCCATTTAATCTCTCCACATCCCTATCCTCATCCTAGAGGATTCCCTTTGGGAATAATCCTTTCAAAGGAAGCCTTTAGGCTCAAATCAAAAGGAGTTACACTTTTAAAGGTAACTCATTCTCTCTTGTTCATTTGTTTTATTTTGCTTCTCCAACCCTATAAACTCTTTTTATTTACTTATTTTGTAACAACACCAGTATCTTAAATATACTAGTATGTTGTAATAAGATTTATTCTAGCTACACTCTCACACAACTACATCAAATGGTTAAAGAACATACGGTTTCTGTGTATGGCGAAATTCTGCCTCCCGAAACGATGATTGTTCAATACTCATTTAACACCTTCAAAGGTGGCCATTATGATGTCACTATTTTTATATATGATATATAATATGTTTATTTTTTTCTTTAAGCTTCTGTATTTTTCATTTTGGGCATACCTTTATGGTTTCCATTATGGGTAAACACAATATCTTCATTTAAGGAAGTGCGGACTACCGCCCCCTCAAAGTGATGTGATTCGTTAATGCCATATGTGGGACGTGTAAAGGATGGATTTAAAGTTATTTTATATAATGTTATACGGGAATTATAATATACCTCTATATCATTATTATTTCTTTCCATTAAATTATGATATAGAAATGAAAGTAGCATTCATGCGTACGTACGGCTTACCGTCTACATGAACGGTGCATTTCATTTCTTATCCCCAAATGTAATGTACTATTAAAAGTACATGTATATAATGGATATATATAATTAATGATATATCTAAATGATGAATATAATTCTGGAATTAAAATATACATACTTCTCATTTAGTTTTAATTCCATTAATATGACAAAGAAATGAAAGTAGCGTTCATGCGTACGTACGGCTTACCGTCTCCATGAACGGTGCATTTCATTTCGTACCTCTAAATAATTATGTAATATTATAAATAAATGTATATTCTGGATATATATGATACATATTATATCCAAATCAGGAATTTCATTCTGGATATAAAGAACCATTGACCACACGAACAACATGTAATTGTAAGAAGTCCACTTTCGACTTAAGAACCAAATATTGAGAAAACAAACATTATTAACTTAAATGGTTACATAATTTTTATAACATGGCAATAAGTGATATAAAAGGAATAATGAACTTTACAAAGGTTCTTAATCAATTATAAATTAACTCAAGTTTATTATTCAGGACGTTAAAGAACGATCGAGTCAAGTCAGACCCGAGGTAAGGGACTTCGTCTCAATCTCCTTTCATTGAGGAATATTTCGTTTTATACACAACATTCTTTTATATGGTGTATAAACCCCTTTGACTTTTACTTTTATACAAAAGGAATCTTTTTCTACGAAGCGTTTTACTAAACGACAAAAAGGAATGTTTTTTTAACATACGCGGTGACAACGACCTTTTCCGCCGCCGCAAGTATTATTTGGTCTTTGGTTTTCTCAACAAGCCGTAATGTTTTTAGAATAAAATAAATACCATATACTCTTTTATGTATTTTGGTATTGAAAATGGTTTTGAAAAAAGATTCTATTATGTCAATATATCTATGATATATTGTGATTGAAATTTGGAAATGTTATCATTCCTTTATATTGGTTTTATGTTTTATGATTTTATACTGGTACTTGGACATTTTAACGGGCGGTTACATTATAAACCATATGACGGGTGGTTACATGAATACCAGGACGGGTGGTTACGTTATAACCTCCAATGTATTGGGTATGGAAGTCATCCGTATGGCTATTCCATTAAGTATGTATGGAAATTGGCCATATGGCTATTCCATTAAGTGATATGTGTGGAAGTCGACCGTATGGTTATTCCACATAAGTATGTTTATGTCCCAAGTTACCTTTATATATGTTATGTGTTCTTTTTATGGATTTTATGGTAATCCTTTGGTTACAAAAAGGTAAGTAATGATACTTTATTCAGTGAAGAGTTTTTACTACTTCATGAAGGTGAAGGTATTACTTTGATAGAGTATATATGGTTTATTTGATGTTTGAAAAACTAACAGTTTTCATTCTTTCTGTATCCCTTACTGAGCTTTTTATTCTCACCCCATGTTTTTTCTGAAATGTTTTCACAGGACTTAATGTGGAATAAGGTCAAGGATGGGATCAAGGGAATTTCATCCTATATAAAACTTGGAACTAGACACGTTTCTTTTTAAGAGTTTTTTTCGGAAACTTTTTACAAGTGACTACTTTGTAATCTTTTGAGATGTAATAGTTATGTTCTAATTCTCTAAAACACTAAACCTGAAAAGATCGTCGACGTGAATTATTCATTTAATTAAATATTAAGTAAGGTTTAAGGTCGAGGCCTTATAGTTGGTATCAGAGGTTGGTTTAGACAACTTTAGGAGTTAGAAAAGTGTTAAATTATAATATGATTGAAATGATATAGCATTTACAGATTACCATGTTGCTTCGCCTAAGATATTTCTGTGTTCATAATGGTTTTCCGCAGAGGAAACAAAGCAGCTATGTTGGGACGACATCAGGAGAAAGATAATCTTCCAAATCAGCAACCTGAGATGGTCGGAATCGGAACTGAACAGTTTGTTGCAGTGATGGCACAGTTGACTCAGGCTATAAATGGTGGTGGTATCCGTGCACGAGATCAGCCAGATCAACCGCAGAGGAACATGTCAGCGGTGGAACATTTCATGAGGCAACATCCCCCATCATTCAGAGGATCATCTGACCCTGTGCAAGCTGAAGGGTGGATTAAATCACTGGAGAAGATTTTTGATGTCATGGTGTGTTCAGAACATCAAAAGGTTAGTCTTGTTGTTTACCGTTTTGAAGGTGAAGCTGATCAGTGGTGGTCGATGGTGAAAAATATAAGGTATAGTGATGAGATTGAGGATCTTCACTGGGACGAATTCAAAGGTATGTTTCTTGAGAAATATTTTCCTAAGGTGGTTCGTCTTAGGATGGAAAAAAAGTTCCTAGAATTGAGGCAGGAGGATGATTCAGTGGCTGCTTATGAAGAAAAGTTCACTCGATTGGAAAGGTATGCTCCAAACTTCATACGAGATCTTGATAGTAAAATAAACCATTTTTTCTCAGGGTTAAAGCCAAAGTATTGAAGGGATTTAGCTTCTCGTGAGTTCAAAAGTTATGAAAAACTTGTTCGATGTGCGGAGAAGGTGGAAATGGAGTTTTCCGATGATCAGTTGTTCTATGACAAACAACAGAATAAGAGGTCTAGTTGGCAGGAAAAGGGAAAGAATTCATCAAAGAAGCAAGGAGGTAAGAAAACCAAATATCCATCCTATGAGAAGTGTGGTAAAATGCCTCCTGGAGAATGTTTATCCAAGTCTGGTAAGTGCTTTCGGTGTGGTAAGTCTGGTCATATTGCTAGTAACTGTAAGGAAGATGATTAAGCAGGAAATGAAAATCCAACGGTAAGATGTTTTAAGTGTAATGAAATGGGTCATTATGCAAACGAGTGTCCAACGAAGAACTCAACTGGGGGAATGCAGCCAGACTACAAGCATAAAGGGGTGGTGAAATCCTTTGCAACAACTTCAGCAGATGTTGGGCCATCGAATGAAGTGGTATCAGCTCTTGGGAGCTCAGTATTTTTCGAAGATTGACCTGAGGTCGGGGTACCATCAGTTGAAAGTAAAAGAAGCAGACGTTCCGAAGACTGTGTTTCGTACTAGATATGGCCATTATGAATTTGTATTTATGCCTTTTGGGTTAACCAATGCACCTGCTGTATTCATGGACCTTATGAATAAAATTTTCCATGAGTTCTTGGATAAGTTTGTGTTTGTGTTTTGAGGTTTGGGAAGAGGTTATGTGTGCCTTGTGATTCACAGTTGAAGAATGAGTTGTTATGTGAGGCTCATAGTTCCCCGTTTTCAGTTCATCCTGGTAGTACTAAGATGTACAGAGATCTGCGGGAGTATTATTGGTGGGATGGAATGAAAAGAGATATTGCTGATTTTACTGTGAAGTGTTTGACATGTCAACAGGTTAAAGCAGAGCGGCAGTTACCAAAAGGGATGCTTCAGCCTTTACTAGTGCCAGAGTGGAAATGGGAAAACATATCCATGGACTTTGTTGTGGGATTACCGAGGACATCTTGAGGTAATATTGCAATCTGGGTTATTGTTGATCGCTTGACCAAATCTGCTCATTTCCTCTCTATACGAGATACTTTCTCTCTAGATCAACTTTCCCGTTTGTATCTTAAAGATATAGTTAGGTTACGTGGAGTTCCTCTCTCCATTGTATCGGATCGTGATCTCAGGTTTACTTCTAACTTTTTGAAAGGCCTTTAGAAGTCGTTGGGTAATGAATTAAATTTTAGTACAGCTTTTCATCCTCAATCAGATGGGCAGTCAGAACGAACAATTCAGACCTTGGAGGATATGCTACGAGCTTGTTCTATGGATTATCAGGGAAGTTGGGACCAACATCTTTCTTTGGTTGAGTTTTCTTATAATAACAGTTTTCATTCCAGTATACAGATGGCACCATTTGAGGCATTATATGGGAAGCGGTGTCGAACTCCAGCATTTTGGGATGAAGTGGGTGAAAGGAATCTGAAGGGACCAGAATTGGTAGAAGAGATGGCAGAAAAAGTTTAGTTGATTCAGAAGAACATGAGAACAGCTCAGAGCAGGCAGAAGAGTTATGTGGATAACCGGAGGAAGGATCTATCTTTCGAGGTAGGTGATCATGTTTTTCTCAATGTTTCTCCATGGAAAAGTGTTATACGATTTGGTAAGAAAGGAAAGCTAAGTCCAAGGTTCATTGGACCATACGAAATTCTGGAGCGAGTTAGATCAGTTTCATACCGAGTGGCTTTACCTACGAGGTTATCTCAGGTACACAATGATTTTCATGTTTCAATGTTGAGAAAGTATATGCCAGATCCATCTCATGTTTTGAGTCCAGAGGTAGTTCAGCTGGAAGAGAACCTATCTTATGAGGAACAACCGGTCCAGATTCTTGACCATAGGGAGCAGGTGTTACGGAATAAGGTGATTCATCAGGTAAAGGTTTTTTGGAAAAACCATGTGATTGAAGAGGCAACGTGGGAATCTGAAAATGCTATGAGGGATAAATACCCCCACTGATTTTGATAAGTGAATAAAATTGTGAGGACGCAATTCCCAAAAGGGGGGAAGGATGTAACATCCCAGGTAAATAAAGAATAAAAAATTTTAATATTTATTAATATTTACGAATTAAATATTAATTTTAATTAAAAGGGGTTTTTACGTTCGATAGCGTACTCGGTATGCAACGATGAGTTTCTTTGAAAACTTACGTTGCACACAAGTAATAAAATAATATTATTTTAAATGTTAGTTAACGAGTAGTCGTTGTACTGGAGGGAATGGATAGAAATAACTAAAATATGATTATATATGTTTTTAAATGTTTTTACATTTACCCAATAAAAGATAAAGGCATAAAATATGGAAAGAGTTCAATTTTAGGCATTTATACCCTAATTTTCACGAAAGGTCCACTTATCACCTTTTGACGGAGAACCGTCATTAAATATAGTTTTGATCAATCTTATAAATTCTATTGGACCAAAAATAACTCTTCTTTAGAATCGGGACATCAAAATTTACTTTGAGTAAATTTTTGGTACCTTTCTGATAAAGTTCTTTTTTTTTAATGAATAGTGTAAAATGTTGTATTTTAATTCAAAACCTCTTTTTAATCTAATTTATTTATATGATTAGATTATATTTTGAATTGGTTTTAAAGTGAAATTATAAAATATTTTCACCATTAAATCCAATAGTGGTCGTTGGAATTAATTTCACTTTGGAATCGGACTTAAACTAGTGTCAATCTTTTGATACTTATTGTTTCATAAAAACACGCTATTTTCTCTGACAATGGGAATTAATTATTAAATTAATTAATGTGACTTATATGTTTTGAATTTTGTAAAATAGACTTCATTTTTGAATTCGTAATATCAAATATAGCTTAGGGTGAATTTTTGGTAATTTTCTGAAAAACATCAATTTTTGATGAATAGTAAAACCACTAAGTGGTACTTATAAAGACTGATTTTCTGTTTAAATGAAATTTTGCAATCATTGTGTTTTGAATTTCAAAAATCCGACATACATGGTTGTCATTAAGAAGTAAAATGTGGTTTAATGAGATTATAATAATTTTTTGGTGAATAGTAACTTATTAAGTTCTTAATCGCGATTAGAGGTAATTAGTATAATTTAAGGTAAAAATGATATTATAAGAATGTGAAAACACCATGAAACTTGTCCTACACCTATTGGTTGTGTCATGGCCGACCAAGACAAGCCATGGGCCAACTTGGGGACCCCATGGAGACACTTTGGTTGGGAAATGACATAAATAACTTTTATTTAATGTTAAAATTAAATTGACACAAACATGAGTTGTTTTACTAAAACAATTTTTAAGTAGGGTTAAACAGGTCCAAATTTTGATTATAAATAGTCATTTAAAAATATAAAAATATTTCCTACATCATAGTATTTTTTTATAATTTTTAGACATTAAATAAATTAAATTATTTATGACATAATAATGATGCAGCGATGACATCATTATTTGAGGATTTAAATAAAATGGAAAGATAATGTAAAATCTATGAACTACACATGTCCAAAACCAATTTGATAAGTGTATTTCGAACCCTTATCACCTTATCCACGAATTATATCAATGTGGGACCTTTTAAAACCGAAACACATTTTCAAATAAATTAATATTTCTTTACTTTCCAAAAGTGCCCCTCCTCTCCTCTTATAAAATGCCCCCACCTCTACCTCATTTCACACACTCCTCAAGCCTTTGGATCGGCCAACACCTGCCCATTTACTCTCTACACATCCCTATCCTCATCCTAGATGATTCCCTTTGGGACGAATCCTTTCAAAGGAAGCCTTTAGGCTCAAATCAAAAGGAGTTACACTTTTAAAGGTAATTCATTCTCTCTTGTTTATTTTTTTTATTTTGCTTATCCAACCCTATAAAATCTTTTTATTTACTTATTTTGTAACAACACCAGTATCTTCAATATACTAGGATGTTTTTATAAGATTTATTCAAGCTACACTCTCACACAACTACATTAAATGGTTAAAGAACATATGGTTTCCGTGGATGGCGAAATTCTGCCTCCCGAAACGATGATTGTTCAATACTCATTTAACACATTCAAAGGTGGCCATTATGATGTCACTATTTTTATATATGATATATAATATGTTTATTTTTTTCTTTAATCTTCTGTATTTTTCATTTTGGGCATACCTTTATGGTTTCCATTATTGGTAAACACGATATGTTCATTTAAGGAAGTGCGGACTACCGCCCCCTCAAAGTGATGTGATTCGTTAATGCCATATGTGGGAAGTGTAAAGGATGGATTTAAAGTTATTATATATAATGTTATACTGGAATTATAATATACCTATATATCATTATTATTTCTTTCCATTAAATTATGTGATAGAAATGAAAGTAGCGTTCATGCGTACGTACGGCTTACCGTCTCCATGAACGGTGCATTACATTTCTTATCCCCAAATGTAATGTACTATTAAAAGTACATGTATATAATGGATATATATAATTAATGATATATCTAAATGATGAATATAATTCTGGAATTAAAATATACATACCTCTCATTTAGTTTTAATTCCATTAATATGACAAAGAAATGAAAGTAGCGTTCATGCGTACGTACGGCTTACCGTCTCCATGAACGGTGCATTTCATTTCTTACCTCTAAATGATTATGTAATATTATAAATACATGTATATGCTGGATATATATGATACATATTATATCCAAATCGGGAATTTTATTCTGGATATAAAGAACCATTGACCACACGAACAACATGTAATCGTAAGAAGTCCACTTTCGACTTAAGAACCAAATATTGAGAAAACAAACATTATTAACATAAATGGTTACATAATGTTTATAACATGGAAATAAGTGATATAAAAGGAATAATGAACTTTAAAAAGGTTCTTAATCAAGTATAAATTAACTCAAGTTTATTATTCAGGACGTTAAAGAACGATCGAGTCAAGTCGGACCTGAGGTAAGGGACATCGTCTCAATCTCCTTTCATTGAGGCATATTTCATTGTATACACAACTTTCTTTTATACGGTGTATAAACCCTTTTGACTTTTACTTTTATACAAAAGGAATATTTTTCTACGAAGCGTTTTACTAAATGACAAAAAGGAATGTTTTTTTTAACGTACGCGGTGACAACGACCTTTCCCGCCGCCGCGAGTATTATTTGGTCTTTGGCTTTCTCAACAAGCCGTAATGTTTTTAGAATAAAATCAATACCATATACTCTTTTATGTATTTTGGTATTGAAAATGGTTTTGAAAAAAGATTCTATTATGTCAATATATTTATGATATATTTTGATTGAAATTTGGAAATGTTATCATTCCTTTATATTGGTTTTATGTTTTATGATTTTATACTGGTACTTGGATATTTTAACGGGTGGTTACGTTATAAACCATATGACGGGTGCTGCCGTGAATACCAGGATGGGTGGTTACGTTATAACCTCCAATGCATTGGGTATGTAAGTCGGCCGTATGGCTATTCCATTAAGTATGTATGGAAATTGGCCGTATGGCTATTCCATTAAGTGATATGTGTGGGAGTCGACCGTATGGTTATTCCACTTAAGTATGTTTATGTCCCAAGTTACCATTATATATGTTATGTGTTCTTTTTATGGATTTTATAGTAATCCTTTGGTTACAAAAAGGTATGTAATGATACATTATTCAGTGAAGAGTTTTTACTACTTCATGAAGGTGAAGGTATTACTTTGATAGAGTATATATGGTTTATTTGATGTTTGAAAAACTAACAGTTTTCATTCTTTCTGTATCCCTTACTGAGCTTTTTATGCTCACCCCATGTTTTTTCTGAAATGTTTTCACAGGACTTAATGTGTAATAAGGTCAAGGATGGGATCAAGGGAATGTCATCCTATATAAAACATGGAACTAGACACGTTTCTTTTTAAGAGTTTTTTTTTTGGAAACTTAGTAGAAGTGACTACTTTGTAATCTTTTGAGATGTAATAGTTATGTTCTAATTCTCTAAAACTCTAAACCTGAATAGATCCTCGACATGAATTATTCATTTAATTCAATATTAAGTAAGGTTTAAGGTCGGGGCCTTATAGATAGACTCTAAAGACTCTATTCATCAGATCCATGAAGATAGCAGGGGCATTAGTAAGACCAAATGGCATCACTATAAATTCATAGTGTCCATACCTTGTACGGAAAGCCGTCTTTGGTATATCCTCCCTTTTGACCCTTAATTGATGATACCCTGAACGAAGATTAATCTTGGAAAAGTATTGAGCTCCGCGTAGTTGGTCAAATAAGTCATTAATGCACGGGAGATGATATTTGTTCTTGATAGTGATCTTGTTAAGTTCTCGATAATCAATGCAGAGTCTCATTGATCCATATTTCTTCTTAACAAATAGAACAGGTGCTCCCCAAGGTGACGCACTAGGGTGTATGAATCCATTATCAAGATTCTCTTGGAGTTTCTTCTTCAATTCCTGCAACTCAATTGGGGTCATTCTATAAGGTGTCTTTGAAATAGGCAAAGCACCCGGTACGAGTTCTATTGAGAACTCAACTTCACGATTTGGTGGACGTCCCAGTAATTCCTCCGAAAAGACATCATCAAACTCCCGTACAATGGGCATATTCTTAATCATGAGTTTCTCACCGACCATTTGAGATAAATAAACTTCAATTAGTGGAATCAAGACCCATAAGATGGAAGAAATTTCCACTGGAAGGTTATGTTCATCCTTGCATTGATAGACGATCATAGATTGATCTGGAATATGAAATGTGACTTCCCTTATTTGGAAATTGATATGAGCTCCATATAAAGAAAGCCAATCCATGCCAAGAATCACATCAAATTCCACTATAGGAAGGATCACAAGATTTGCAGGAAGCATTTTCCCACAAACTTCAATCGAAGAAGAATTATAAAATTTTGATGCGACTGTTGTGCCATTAGGTGTTGTCACAGCTAACTCAACATCTAATTGTTGAGGTAATACAGTGATACCCTTAGAAAATTCTTCAGAAATAAAAGAGTGGGTGGATCCAGAATCAAATAAAACATTTTCTACTTTAGAGTGGATGGTAAGTGTACCTTTCACCACATCGTTATCGTACTCCACATCGCTGATAGAAATTTCATGTGACTTTCCTTTGTCTTTATCCTTAAGAGTTTGTTGACGTCGACCATCATCATCAACCCTTGGATTAGGGCATTTATTGGCATAATGACCCATACCCTTGCACTTGAAACATTGAAGTATAGTAGGTTCATTCTGTGTATCCCTTCCTTTGTTTTCATCATTAGACATCGTCTTCCCATCATCGTGGAATTCAAATGCCCGATGACCTTCCTTTACACATTTGAAACATTTACTTGTCCCTTTAAGACAACTCCCTCCATGTTTCTTTCCACACTTTGAGCATAAGGGAAAGCTCATCTTCTTTTCAATGTGCTCTTTCGATTTTCCTTTGAATTCCATTTTCCTCTTCTTATCAAACCCATATGACTGATGGGTTACTCCAATCTCCATCTCGACTTTGAGAGCACATCGAACGATTTCTTCGTAGCTATTGAAGTCCCTTATGGCTAACGCCCTTCGAAGACTTGGTTTTAAGCCACTAAAGAATCTATCGATCTTACTCTCAGGTTGGATAATAATACCAGAAGCGTACCTTGAAAGTCTTGTAAAATTTTCTTCATAGGTACCAACAGAATCATCATCCCTTTGCTTCAGTTCAAGAAACTCTTTCTCCATCTTTGTTCGGAGAATACAAGGGAAGTACTTATTGAAAAATAAGTTCTTGAACTCGTCCCATTCCATGGACTCAATTTCATCTCTTTGCCTCATATTCTTAATAATATTCCACCATTTATCAGCATCTCCTTCCAAACGATACACTGCTAGGATGACTTTATCATGTTCAGAACATTGAAGAACTGAAAATATCTTTTCAGTAGTACTAATCCATTGTTCAGCAACTAATGGATCAGTAGACCTGCTGAAAGAAGGTGGATGCTGCCTCATGAAGGATTCAACATAATGTTGCTCCTTCCTTTGCTCGTTTGGAAGTCTTGAATGATTCATAGCTTGAGAAAGTTGTGTGAGCATGGCTACAAGATTTTTCATTCCAGCTCCCATAACATTTGGTTGCTCAGGGGGACAATCATTGCATTGCCCGTCGCATTCCGCATTAACACGATTCCTTTGGGTTCCATCCATTGACTAAAACCAAGAAGAATAGTGTGAGAAACACTAATTATAATAGGAAAACCACATAATCAAGAATAAAATTTCACACTTAAGGTATTATCCTAGGTTATTCGTGGACATTTCTAAAACACTAAGATTGTGTTCTATGCTTAGACTTATCCTTAGGGTTCTTACTAAAGATTTCACATCCTAGTTTCCAAAGGTTGACTATACCTTTCCTCTGATACCAACTATAACGACCCATACTTGACATACATTGTTAATACTTCAAAATTGAAGCATACTTATTACAAAATATAACAAAACCACGAAAGGACCGTATAGGTATAGTGTCTTTAGAAACTGGGAAACATAAACAACTGGTTCATAAAGCATCAACTTTGCCTCCCACTTATTTCATCATATCTAGAGTCCCTTTTTGGCATATACTACTTAATAAACTTCTTCCTGACCTGGGGAAATAAAACATACAAAAGGGTGAGCTCAAATGCACAGTAGGGGTAAACAAAAGAAAGATCAATCACATTGTATACATAAGCACATAACTTTTGGAAATCTTACCCTGCAAAAGAGATCATAATTTCATAACATGGGATAAATCATGGCAGTGAAATGTAATCACAATAATCATAACATAAAACATGAAACTTTGTGGAATACACACATAATCATAGAGAATCATTTCTTTTAAGTCAAGACTCATTTCCAAGACTATCTTAGTGGACAAAGTCCCTTTCTGAACCGAGTCACCCTCGTTTCAGTCATGTTTCACTGAACCGGTATAACCTACCGTTCCAGCCATGTCTATATCATGAGATATAAAATCTTTACCCAATGCATTGGAGGGAGATATTTGTCCCACCCATCTCATAATGACACCATTATTATGTGTGCCACAAAATCATAAACCGTACATCATAGCATAACCCATGTAATAAAAATGGGAATCTTAAACATCATGACATCATAAAACAATTCATATAAGATAAAGGAATTCATAAAAATAATTCCATCTCAACATAATCAAATCAATGTAATAATAGGGATAGAAACATAACCCTATATTATCTGAGATGGAAAATAATTTTGATAAAACACTTGAAATGAATTCTTGAAGAAAATATCCTTTCTTCTTCAAAATCAATTTCTTTCCACAAAATGTCATGCAATTTTAAAAGAAAGAGATTTTATTGAAAATAGTCATGAAATCTTTTGGAGGAAGCTTCATGAAAATAAGGCTTTATAAAACCGTAAAAATCAGTTCATGCCATTTAAGATTAAAAAAACATTTTTCTCGTACTTTTGTCAGAAAAGTCAAAAAGTACCTCGTACGAAAAACGACAAAAGATTCCTTTCATATAGTTTACTAAAAACTCACCGAAGGGTAAAATTGGATTTAACTAATTTTAGGTGGATGGAAATAATATTACATATTGAGGAAACATGGATTTGGATGATAAAATACACCCCAGTAAATTTCAAAGTATAAACAGTCTCGGATAAAAATTGAGATTGCGAGATTTTCCCTTACCTTAGGTCCGATTTGCTTTGTACATGTCCAAATCTCCTGTATAATGGTTTAAATAATGTTATTGACTTATTCCATAATCATATATATTGATATGATATCATATATGGTCATATTCTTAGCTTCTTATTAGTAATATTTCATTGTTACTTGTTACTCGGGTCTTTATTGCCTTTTGTTCTTATGCGTGTTTTGCCAAATAAATTATCATTCTTCTTTTAAGGATATAGATACCTTATATCCAGAATGGTATTAGTGTAACATATATCATATTTATTCATTAAATTCATTTATATAATTACTATGTAATGATGATCATGTAGAACGAGTCGCATCACATCGTGGAGACGGTATTCCGTACGTACGCACGAGCGATGATATTGTTCCCATGAACGTGGAATTGTATTTAAGTGTATTTATACTATTTCAGTATAAATATCACATTATAATAATTATATATAGTTACTCATTACACCATTATACCCATCCTTGTAAGGTGATGGTGGAAAATAGTTTACACCACGGCATGGAGACGGTATTCCGTACGTACGCACGCGCGGTGATTTAATTTTTCCATAGGATGGATAGAAGGTGAATTAGGGTTGTTTCATATTTATAATAACATATCAGTATGTAAGTAATACTGATGTTATTACTTTATCATGAAAAAACTAAAGAAAAAGAAGTTGAAGAAGAAAGAAATTGAAAAGATCAGTAATGGATATTACCTCTTCTTTTAAACGCCACTTTGAATCCTCCACTTAGGGAACTAAGATTGGTCTTTGAAGAAGACCACGACCTCTAGGATTATTCTAGGGAAGTGGAGAAGGGATTTTGGCATGGGTTGGACGAGCTTGAGTGCTCAAATTGGTGTGAGGAGGAGGGGGAGGAGGTGCCCTTTTATAAGGGAGGAGAGGGGCACCTTAGGAATATCTCAAAATATTATTTTATATTAAAGTCAAAATCGGTTTATAATGGTTCCAAAGGGTCTTATTTCAAAGGTAAAGTGGGGATGGGTCGAAATCCTCTCATAAAATAGAATTTAGACAACTTTAGGTTCCTATTGTAACCTTATCATTTAGATTTATCATTAAGTTAAATAATTTTACTTTTACCATGTCTTCTTGTATTCTTATACTATAAGGTTAATAAACTTACTATAAGCAGCCAAACGAATCCCAATTTGTTTATTATTAATATATATTACCTTATCTAAGTCATTTGTCCGAACCTTAGATTTTTAGAAATAAAATAACAATTACTAATATAATATTTGTTTTAAAAACTATTTTATGTCAATTTTGACACTATTTAGTAATTTATTTTTGTGAAAATCATAACAGAATGATTAGTTCAAAAAAAGATAATTAAATAAATAATAACATGTCATATTAACCTATTAAATTAGTGGAATTCATAAAAAGTCTCAAATTACATTTATTTTGGTGTTCATAACATCAATTATGTCAATATTTCATTAATAAAATAATTACTGCATCATCATTGTGTCATAAATAAATTAAATTATTTAATGTCTAAAAATTACAAATAAAATACCATTATTTAGGAAATATTTTTATCTTTCTAATTAATATTTATAGTCGAATGTATCTTATGTATAACCCCATATTAAAAATGTTTTAGCTATTAAACTTTGATTTTAACTATTTTAACTATTCATTAAATAAAATAATATTAAATGTCATAATCTAATCCAAGTGGACCTAAATGGTCATATTATATTCATAAGGTTGTTTTCGGTCGAATTACACTTATCCAATAGAATTAGGACATTTTTTAGGGTAATTGTAATATCATTTTTACCCTTAGTTACCCTATTTACTATTAACCGCGGTAAAAAAAAAGTAAAAAGTTACTATTCACCAAAAATTATTTTCATCTCATTGAACCACATTTTAGTCCTTGATATTAACCGTGTCTCTCGGATTTTCGAAATTCCATTCACAGAAGCCGTAAAATTATGTTTTAAGAAAAATTCAGTTTTTTTAACTAACACTTAGTGGTTTCACTATTCATCAACAATTGAAAGTTTTCAGAAAAATACCAAAATTTCACCCTAGGCTAATTTCGATATTCGGAATCCAAAAATGAAGTCCATTTTGAAAAATAAAATTAATAAAATTTCAAAAAGTTGTTATTACTATTCCTAACGGCTAGTTTTAATAATATTTTAATAGCATATCGTTGATTAGTGAAACTCGGTGTTGCGTACGACGCAAGCTATCAAGGAAGGTCGTGATTTCATGTAAAGCAAGGCAAGAAAGTATTGTGTAGAAAAAGATTCCTTTGATGATTTATATAACCTAAAAGTCTCGGGTGTTACACCCAACATCTCAGACCTAACAGTTGCCTCTAATTTTTCATATGATACACAGTTTTGGAGATACATAAATTTTTTATGAAACATTATCATAAAAATATTTAATGAATTACCCCCTCATGTGTGGTACCTAAACACCCGAACCAAAAAAATTTCATACCTAGGATAATCCCAACATCCCTAATCTAACAGCGGTCTCATGTTTTTTATATGATACGCCATTATGGAGATACATCAATTTGTTTGTAAAAAGGTATTAGGTAAATTAAATGACTTACCATCATACGTGATTACCAAACTCTTGACACCCCAAAAATTTATATCATACCTAGGGTAACCATCACTTCTTGGACCGAATGATGGTCTGTTATTTTTTATAGGATACATGGTTTTAGATATAAATATTTTTTTATAAAAAAAATATAATAAAAATAATAAAGGAATTAACCTCACATGAAATGTAAACAATCACCTGCCGCACAAAAAAATATTATTTCATGCCTATGGTAAACACATCATCTCTAATATAATAGTGATCTCATATTCCTAATACGATACACCATTATGGAGAAACATCAATTTTTGGTAAAAATATTAAATAAATTACAATAGTGGTTGATGTTACCAAACACTCAAAATGAACAAATTTTATGTCACATCTAGGGTAAACCCCACATCACGAACTTAAAATGGCCTCTTATTTTTCATATGATACACTGTTTATGAAATAAATAGATTTTTTATAAAAAATTGAAATAAAAATATTAAATAAATTACCCCCTCCTGTAATGTAACGAAACACCCAATGGAAACAAGTTCTATTTCTTCCCTAAGGTGAACACTGCATCCCTGATATAATGGTGGTATAATATTGTTTATAAGGTACATTGTTATAGAGATACTCCAATTTTTTTAAAAACTCATAATTATAAAATTAAACAAATTACCATCGTGTGTGATGTTACTAAACTCTCAATGTACACAAATGTTCCTTAGTATATAGTTTAATCCCCATATCAGGGATATAATGGTGGTCTCTAATTTTTTATATAATGCACTATTTGGGAGATACCTAAATTTTTATTAAAAAATTAAAATAAAAATATTAAATGAATTACCCTCCCATACAATGTAACAAATCACTCGACACACACAAATATTATGTCCCGCCTAGGGTAAACCCCATATCGCGGACATAAAGATGGTATCCAATATCTTATATGGGACACCATTTGGATTATATTACATTATTTTTTTGAAATTTTTTATGTTAAATATAATATATTAAATATTTTTATTCAATATTCATCGAGCCACTATAGGCCCTGAAATAAAGTTTCAACCATGTACCTCACTCAGATCATATTCCATAGAATATTTCAAGGTATTAAATTATAATAATAATTTTTAATAAGTCATAGTGATCAATAAAATTATTTTTATTTCTGTTTTTTTAGATAACTATGGACGCAGGATGTAGAAACTAGTTTATATTGCATGATTGTGATTAGATAAATCATACAAAAAATACCTATGGATCTAGTATAAATAATTTCTATATTGAGGGTTTTAAAACATTTATATAATTTTCATAATGAAATTTAGAATTTTTTCAAATGGAATATTTAAAAATCCATGTAATAAATGTTATATTATGAGAATCGAAATGTTTTACAATGTTTGAGTTTATGTATTAGGTTTTAGTTTTCAAAAAGATTATATTTTTAGGTATCAACATAGTTAATAGAATTATGTAGGAAAACCAAATTTTTTTATTCTGGATCCATAATTATAGAATTTTATACATGAGTTTATTGGTATATCTATTCAAGAAATAATAACTAAAAATGATATTCCAAGTCTTAAAATAGAACCTTCTTAGTTTTACAATTTTTTGAAATCTTCTGAGGATGCCTTATATCTAGTATTTTAGATAAGAAAACATAAAACTGTTAAAAAATATGAATATTAAATTAAATTTTCAAATTTCAAAAAGTTTTTTTGATTAGATATTATTGTTCGTTAAATTTTTATGCCCGGATAGAAATAAATTACCTTCAAGTATCTATAAATGTAATAGGATGGTCCATAATTAAATTCTTAATTATCATAATATTCATGCATGTTCAAATGGATTCATATTATATTATGGGGGTTATGAATCATTATTTTTTTCAACATGTGTATAATCGAGGTAGAAAGAGAAAAAAATAAGGATAAGTCTAGATTTCCTATGAAAAAGTTGAGGTGTTTTCCAATTACACCTCATTTAAAGTGTTAATTTATGTCTTGTGACACAAATGCATTAATGAAATGGAATAAATAAAATATTTCCATCAAAGAAAGCTTAAATCATCAATTTGAGGGTTATTTATGGAAACAATTCGATTATATGTAGCCTTACTTTTCTTCAGAACCACCTATCACATGGTTGGGTCTTTCAACTGATGGTTATTTTCCTTTAGTCAACTAAGGCAGTCAAAATTCTTATTGGGTTATTTTCATTACTCCGTCAAACATACCTCCTTGGATAAAAATAAAGTAATAATATATATATATATATATTTGGAAAAATTAATTCTATGAATTATAAATAATAATATTGATGTTAATTTGAAACCATTGAATGATGAGTTAATTTGATTATGGATCAATGGTGTGGCTATATTTGATATAGTTTCATATTATAATTTTTCTCTAATGGTTTCATTAATAAGGATGATCAATGACTTTTCAGTTTATGGTTTTTTATCTAGATAGAGTGAAAATGGTCTAAAATCATCTTTATATATCATGTAATGATAACAATGAATTTTTTCTTGGTAATGGGAGAGTGACTGGGAATTTTGTCTACTATAGGATATTTATTCCTTTGAATCACCCTTTTCCAAGAAACAAAAATAATTTACAAATTGTATAATTGAAAGAGACAACCACTAGTATTTCACATAGGTAATATAGAAAATTATATCATCTTTTCAACACCTCCAATTACATTTGTACCAAACATAAGTGAACAAAAAACAAATGGTTTTGGAGAGAGAATAATTCGATAAAATTTAGTATTTTTTGTGACCATCCATACTAGTTTAATTTTTTTGGTTTATCACTTCTTAGATATAATAAACATTGAGAATATTTTTTCATAACATATTTTTTACCATGATGGGAACTCCTGGTAAGAAAAAGGATAATGTTAAGGAACTGTTATATCTTTACCATAATATAGACATCATAAAAATAAATTATTTGAAAATGAAAGATCACGCAATTTAAAGAAGCCAAAATCAGATTACACACATTATAAATATATTTTTTACTATTGTTTCAATTGATTAAAGATTTGAGGTTTCCAGGTAGTTATGCTTCTAATTTTTCACACTGAATCAGAAATGGGTATATTACCTTTTTAAAATTCATGATTTTCATGTCATAATAGAATAATTACTACACATTTTTCTTAGAGGGCTGTCAAATTCTGGAATTTGGGATATGATAATAGAGATATCATATTTATTCTCATATATTTGTATAGAATCGTCATATTATAGTTCATTAAGTTTCTTATAATAGGATTGTGTTTAAATTTTTTATAAATTTGATAAAATATTTTATCCATAATTCTTTGACTCAACAGAACATTAAATATTTCATTTTCCATATGATTTTAAATTTTTAGTACTATTAAAATTATAATAGATGTACCCATTTAAAAGTTGTTTGAAAAACCTAAATAATAAAGTATGAAATGAATCATAGTTTGGATGGAAAATTTTAGAAGTGTACTTGTAGGAGGTAATTTAAAATTTCTACTCTTATTATTTTCAATCAAAATATCCTTTAAAACATAACAAAATGGATTAAAATGAGGCAATTGTTAATTATGTCATAGACCGCTAGTTGTATGTTTTTAATCAGCCCATGTTTTTTTTGGTGGTTTTTGTGAGTGATGGATTTTAGATGAAGAACCCCATAGAGATCATGCATTTGTTCTACTAAATTGTGATTAAATGACAATATTTGAGAAGTAAAAGTTTTTATTATATTCTTAAATTTTTATAATAGATAACTTTGTTTAAAATAATTTTTTTTATACTATTTGATGACCATATGAAAAAAATATAAAAATTACATATACTTCTCTAGAAATTTTTGTGAACAAAATTTTTTATATTGGTTTCAAAGAGTTGTAAGTTAAGTTGGATTTAATTTTATTGTAAATAAATTATGTAATTATATCAATTATTAATCATTCTTATTGTTTTCATGCAACACAAATTGAAAATAATATTGATATATCATTATGCATTATAAAAATTCCTCCATCAAAATTGATATCTTATAATGGGTATGTAGATAATTGATTTAGATTCCATACATGCATATATGGGGACTCAAATAAATCAATGAATAGTGGGGTATTTGGGAAAGGATGTCATCATAAATAAAGTGAAGTTTCATTTTATGGTATGTCAAATAATATAATTTATTTATGTTATCTAGGACCAAATTATTAAATAAGTTTATCTTTCATTGATTTGATATTGATTGAGGGTTACAAGTTCATTCAAAATATAGAGTTTTTGACATTAAATATAAAAAAATTATTGAATCAAAAGAACCATTTTTGTTAGAATATCAAGCACATAAAGATTATTATGAAAATTTATGTAATGTTTTCAGATATTTGAATGAATGGTGGAGTGTAATAAAAATTAAATCACATGATAATTAGTTTATTGAAAATGAAAATGTTTCTTTTGAAATGATACATGTTGAAATTTTTCAAGAAACATCCCAAAATATATCTCTTGTCCAATGAGATATAAATTTCAATGATGACAACCCCCATTTAAGGGATGATGATAAATATAATGTTGATAAAGTTATAAGTTATGATGAAATTGAAATTCATATAGAATTTTATGGTTTTAAAGATGTGGATGAAGACATTTCGATGAAAAGTTTGAAGAATATTATGATTTATGTATTTTTTTCATGAAATTATTTTTTATATATTTTATATTTACATTAACTATTTTGTATAGGTAATATTGTTTGTTTTAGATGGTTGGACCAGATGTTCTATTTTGTTTCGTATTTGAGGACAGTAATTATTATTTTTTTATTTCATATCTTTATTTAAAATTATCGACAGGAAGGAATATTATATTATCCATTATATTTATTTTTTCTATATTTTATATCTATATTAAAAAAATATTTATAGGTTAAATTAGTAAGTTATTTAATTTATTTATAGGTAATTATTATATTTTTTTATTAGTTTTTTTATATTTTATATCATCATTTACAATTTCTTAAATGTATGAATTTTATATTTTGATATTTATTAGTTTTTTTATTTTATATTTCTAATAAAAGTTTCATATATATAATATTACTTGTTTCATATGAGTAGAGATTCTCCCGACAATCAATTTTTTTCTCTCACAAATTCTAGACTTCCAGCTGATGAGGTCGATTCATCTAATCTCCATGATGATATGCCCTCTATGAGGGGGAGTGGTCTTCCTCGATTGATGATCCTTAACTCCGTTTTAGAGATACACCCATATCTCGATTTTGATCCTAGTTTAGGGATTTATTTTTAATTATTTAATATATTTATTTTATATTATGTTTTGGAATTAATTTCTATAACATTTTTCTATTTATTTGTTTTTATTTTCACATTTTTTCACATTTTGCAGTTAGGATGGCTAGTGTGATTATATTGAATTATTTTTCTGGTCCATGGGTGTCTTGGGAATAGGTTCCCATCATTGTTCATTAGTATATATTCGACTATTGTATTATACATTATAAAATAATATATTCTTTTTTAAAATTTAATTAATTACTCATATATGGTATTAATTTTCTTGAATACTTTATGGTCATTGGTTTCTGATAGCCAAAGAGTTATTATCCCTAAAGAATGGGGTATTTGAATATATTAGTGATTTTGTCATTTTTTACTTATCCTGAGAAAGCGATCTATAGATAAATCATATGATAATTTTTTCCACTCTTTCATCTCCCATCAACCTGACTATATCTCAACTGATGTATGTTATACATTGTTCTCCTACTTGATATGGGAGACTTTTAGTAAGAGGTGATCATCTGGACATCAGATCTGGGGGAGGCAGGAGGTCTCACATGGGGTTGGAAGACATAAAATTGGTAGAAATTAATGACATGTGGTAAGTGATATTATTTATCAATGTACATATACATTAACTATAATGTTTTGTTGTTTTATGCAAGCCACTACTGACCCGTCTATTGCAAAGTTGTATTTTTATAAGATGTTTTATATTGATCTTCTTATAGGAGAACTTATAGGAAATCAAAAATGTTATATTGTGGTTATAATTTTTTTCAAACCTATAACATTAATATTTTTTCATTATAATTTATAATTATATTTAAAGGAAATTTATAAGGATTCGAATTATAATTAATGAGAGAGTCAATACAAGAGAGAAAATGATTACACTAGTAATTTAGGTTTTGATTAGGGGGTAGAGAGAGGAAATAGTTATGGTTTGAGAAAGTTTGGGTTATTAGTGTTGGTTCCAGACTCACACCTATGAGTTATTATGGTACTTCTAAAATCTCGTCGGTGATATTGAAGGGAGATCGTGGAGAGTCTTTATCAATGTCGACGTCCACTATGTAGTATGAGGAGAGGTTGAGATCAAGGATGAGATGATACAGTGATTCAAAGAGATCAAGGGGTGAGGAGCATGAGAAACAATGTCAAAGAGATGATTATATGTTGGATTATAAACAACATATTGGGTGTGGTACTGGTATGGAGTTTCCTCCACTTCATCTCTCGAGTGATCCTCCTCCACCAAACACTAGTTGATGATTTGTGATGTTTTAGGATTGTTTTATAATTTTTTATGAAAAACATATTATGTTAGAAATTATATATTACATTTATTTCAATTTTAATTTTCATTAACTATTTTCAAATTTTTTTAATTTTTTATTTGTTAAATTTTCTTTAAATATTTTATATTGTTTAAAATTTATTTTATTTAAATTTTATTTTTATAAACATTTTTAAATATTTACCTGATTTGATTATATTTATTTTATTAAATTTTTTAAATTTTTTTATTTTATTGAATTATTTTTAATTATTTCAGTTTTTTGGAAAATATATTTTAAATTGAAAATTTTAGAATTTTCGACGGACAAATCTTTCATCGAAAATAAGATCAATTGTGATGGACCATCACAATTTATCATTTAAAAAATGTGGGTATCATTTTTTATGTTTATTTCCTCTGTCATATTTATTTTCTATTTGTGACCAGCCGTCTCAAATAACCACAATTGTAAGTCTATTTTTTGCATCAATGCATTATCCACAGACTATCATCAGAAATGACTTTTTGCAATGATAGTCCATCTCTAATGCACCATCTCAAAAAATGAAATGACTAGTAGTGACATACGATAAATTATATTTTTAATTATCCAAATTTTTAATGATATTATATGTTATACTGTTAATTATATTATTAATTATTATATTGTTAATTGTATATTAATTTTTAATAATACTATTAATTAATTATAATACTATAAATTGTTAATTATATTATTATTTATTAATATATATACTTAATTACTTTATATATTATTGATATTGTTAGTTATTAATTATCTTAATTACAAAAATATTTCATAATAATTTTATCATTAAACTAAAATAAAAATTTTGTATTGAAAACTCACACATTAAGTCGCACCAACCGCATCGTGTGTCTGATTGATTTTAAATCAATCTCTATACATCAAGAATGAATTAGGAGTCATTTTCATAATATTTTGAAAAAATATAATATCACATGCTCAATTTTGACCATGTGGTATGTGTTTAAACCTAAAATGACACATTTATATTGAAAATTCTCACATTGAGTCATACTGACCACTTCGCCTATATGATTGATGTGAGGATGATTCGTACGCATCAAAAATAAAAAATGGATCATTTTACAAATTCATTAAAATAGTCTAATAACACATTCTTGGTTTTGCTATGTGAAGAACATTTTCAACTAAAATGACCATTTTCTATTGAAAACACATACTTTTAGTCATACCGACCATATAGTGTGACAGATTCAAGTGATCTCAATTCCTATACATCAAAAAATAATTATGGATAAATTTTAAAATATTATAAAAAAACTGACAAATATTTCTTGAGTTTTTTCTATGTGATGAATGTTTTAAACTTAAATGACACATTTATGTTGAAAACACCCTCTTTGAGTCATACCGGCCATATCATGTTTCATACTGATGTGTGTTCAATACATTAACATCACAAATAAGTTATTGATCATTTGTATAAAGTTGAAAAACAACCCAATCACTTTTTCTCTGTTCTCGCAATGTGAAGCACGTTTTAAACTAAAATAACACTTATATTGAAAATAACCACTTTGGGTCATACTAACCACATCGTGTGTTGGATCGATGTGGAATCGATTCCAACACATAAAAAATTAATTATAGATCATTTTAATAATTTTTGAAAATAATCGGTACTCCTTTTATCAATTTTGGATATGTTCTTCTTGTAATAAACTAAAATGACACATATATATTGAAAACACACACTTCAAGTCATACAAGACACACTATGAGTTGGATAGCGGTGTGATTGATTTATACATATCAAAAAAAATTTATGGACTATTTTAAAGATTTCATAAAACAATATGACACTATTTTTTTTGTTTGGGCTATGGAAAACTCTTTTTAAACTAAAATGACACTTATATGTTAAAAACATGAAAATTGAGTCATATCAACTACATCATATGTTAGAATGATGTTCAATTGATTCCTACATATCGAAAATTAATTATGGATAATATTCATAATTTTTCAATATAATATGATATCATTTTATCACTTTTGGCTATGTGATGTGAATTTTAAATTAATATGACACTTTTATATTGAAAACATGCACTTCAGGTCATACCAACTACATCGTGTGTCAGATTGATATGTGGTCTATTCTTCCACATCAAAATTAAATTACGGATAATTCTCATAAATATGTAAAACAATATAAGAACTTTTTTCTCATTTTTGGTAGTTTTACACACATTTCAAACTAAAATGACACTTTTATATTGAAAACATGCACTTTCAGTCTTACCGACTACATTGTGTGTCTTGTTGACATTTGGTCAATCTGTCAACATCACCAATGAATTATGAATCATTTTTCAAAATTTTAAAAATCATATTTCCTCATTATCTCAATTTTGAATATGTGAATTTTTTTAAACTAAAAAAACACATATATTAAAAAGACACACTTCGATTAAAAAAACACATCATGGTTCATATTGAAATGTTATCAATTCCCTCGCATGAAAAATGGATTATTTGACTTTTTACTAAATTTTAAAAATAATTCATTCTAATTTTCTCTATTTTGGCTATGTGATTCATGTTTTAATCAAAAATGACATCTTAATTTTAAAAAGATGAACTTTGAGTCATACCTGCCATATCATGTGTTGGATTGATGTGTGGTCAATTCCTCCACATTATAAATGTATTATGGATCATTTTCCTAATGATATAATACAATATGAGTTTAATTTCATGATTTTGGCTATGTGATGTGTGTTTTAAGATATTATGACATTATATATTTAAAACCCACAATTTGAGTCATACCAACCACATTTCATATCATATTGATAGGTGGTCAATTCCTACACATCACAAATGAATTATGAATATTTTTTAAAAGTATTTAAAAAATTATGACATTTTATTTAGTTTTGGCTATGTGATGTGTGTTTCGAACAAAAAATGACACTTTTATAATGAAAACATACACTTTGAATCATGATGACCACATTATGTGTTGGATTAATGTGTGTTAGATTACTTAATATAAAATATGAATTATTATTATTTTCTTATAGTTTGAATCAATATGATCTCATTTTCTTTGTTTTGGCTATGTGACACACATTTTAAAATAAAATGGTAATTTAATATTAAAACATGCACTTTGAGAATGTAACACCCAAATATTTTATAGTACGTTATTTCTTCAAATTAATTCAATAAATTGCACTACACGCAACACTGAGTTCAAGCGCACCACAACTTACCAAACTAGCCATTAAAAAGATTTTATGAATATTATTAACTGAATTTTGAACTATATATAATACTTATAATTTTAGAATCCATATTACATATTTCTTCGAAAAATGTAAGAACTAATTCATTTTTTTCAGATAAAAGAAGAATTTGTCAAAAAATGCACTTTTACCACCTTTTAATGGTGAACCCTTCTTAAATACAATATTTGAAACTTTTATATATTAAATTTGAAAAAATAAACTTCTTCCTGAAAATCGGGACATTAGAATTTAGTTTCAATAAATTTTTTGTGTTTTCCTGATAACATTCATATTTCGGAGAATAGTGAAAAATACTATATTTTAACTGAAAATAACTTTTTTAATAAAAATAATTTATATTGTTAAATTATACATTTTAATGGTTTGGAAGTATAAATATATTATATTTTTACCATTTAAACCAATGCTTGTCATTTTTAAAATTTCACTTTGAGGTTGGACATAAACAAGTGTCAATCTTTTGATAGATATTGTTTCTTAAAAATAGGCCTTTTGGTTTTGACAATGGGAATTATTTTTAAATTAATAAATGAAACTTTTATGTTTTTAATTTGGTAAAATGAACCTCATTTTTGGATTCGGAATATCGAAATTATCTTAGGGTGAATTTTTGGTATTTTTCTGAAAACTTTCAATTTTTGATGAATAGTGAAAAACACTGAGTTATAGTTTAAAACAGAAATTTTATTTAAATAATTATTTATTTTATTTAAATTAATTTATGTCAAAATATATACATAATTCCTATATAAGTTCAATGTAATTCATTGTATTTAGTTTATAATAATTTTAGATATATTAAAATTTTATTGAACTTTTCACCGTTTTTACCCACCTCCTAGGAGAATTTGCAAATTCACATAAAACATAATTTTACCACTTATGTGAGTGGAATTTCAAAAAGTCTTGAGACACAGTTAATATCAATAAGTAAAATTTGGTTCAATAAGATAAAAATAATTCTTGGTGAATAGTAACTTTTATCTTTTATTTACCACGGTTAAAAGTAAATAGGGTAATTAAGGGTAAAAATGATAATAATATTACCCTAACACATGTCCTAATTCTATTGGACAAGTGTATCTCGACCAAAAAAAACCTTAGGAATAAAATATTATCATTTAGGTCCACTTGGATTAGATTAGGACATTTAGTATTATTTAATTCAAAGAAGAGTTAAAAGAGTTAAAATCAATGTTTAATAACTAAAACATTTTTAATATAGGGTTATTCATAAGATAAATTAGACTATAAATATTAATTAGAAATCCAAAAATATTTCCTACATCATGGTATTTTATTTATAATTTTTACACATTAAATCAATAAATTTATTTATGACACAATGATGATGCAGTAATTACCTTATTCGTGAAAGAATCAAATAAATGGTATTATAAATAATAAAATAAATATATTTTCAATGTTTTTATGACATCCACGAATTTTATAAGTGAATATTACATGGTAGGGATGATTCAATGTATCTTGTTCGAATTTATCAAGTTTCTATAACTTTCACAAAAACAAAATACCAAATAGTGTCAAAATTGACATAAATTAATATTTAAAACAAATACTATATTATTGGTTGATATAATATTCATTAAAATGTAAGGTTCTGAAAAAGGGATTAAATAATATTATATATGTCATTAACGAGCCACTTGAGGTTCTTTGGATGTTTAGAGTAAGATTATTAACCATATAGCGTAAGAATACAAGAAGACACGGTAAAAGTTAAAATATTTAACTAAGTGTTATATCTACAAGTTATGGTTAATATGGTCACCTAAACCTTTCTAAAACCTTTTGGTTGAGAGGTTTTGGACCCCTTCCCACCTTATCTATTAAATAATTCATTTTGGATCCATTAAAAACCGAAAATTAATTTATTATAAAATAATATTTTAATTTTTTTCAAAGGTACCCCTCACCCCTCTTATAAAAGGGCACTCCCCCTTCACTCTATTTGACACCTTATAAGCCATTTGGATCGGCCAATCCCAGCCCAAATATCCTCTAAACTATCCTCACTTCATCATAGAGTCCCTCATTTGGTCAGAAAGCCATCTTAAGGATCCCTTTTGATCAAATCAAAAGGAAGAACCTGAAGAAGAGATAATAATCTCACCACCCTCTTCCAAGTTCTTTTCTTCTTCCCCTTCTTCTTTCTTTGTTATTTAAATTCTAAAATAATAACTCTAGTATGTTATATATACTATTATGTTATTATGGCACAACTTTATTCATTATTCAATCCATCTTATGAATGATAATGTCACCATGCGTGTGTATGTACGACTTACCGTCTCCACGCCATGGTGTAATATGTTATTCAACACTATGTTATTTGGATAGATATAATGATGAGTAATATGTACATAAATAATGAAAATAACATGATCATGTCTCTGTAAAATTAATATACCATCCAATTCCACATCTTTAAGGAAATGATATTGTCGCTCGTTCGTATGTACGGATTACCGTCTCCACTACGTGATAAGATTAATTTCCACGTTCACCATTCATCGACGATTATAAAAATATATATATTACTAATAAGTATATAATATATGAAATAATAATGATACTGGATATATATATATATGTACTTACATATATCTTATTCACTTATTTCAATTCAATACGAGATGAAAATGGAAATAGTGTTTATGCGTACGTACGGACTACCATCTCCATAAATGGTGTTTTTCATTTCATAGATATGTATATTATACATATTTATATTCTAAATATATATGATATATAAATCATGTTTTATATTCTAGAAGTACTAAAATATTTATCTATGTGATACAATCAATAGTAACAAGTTAAAACACGTACGATAAAGAAAGAGATTATTACCCGAAATGTTAATTTATCATGGAAATTATTATTAAATGGGTAGAATAAAGTAATAAATGAATCATGTGTGATATCATAAATATTAATGTGGTTCTGTTATACTTTAATAGCATACTACGATCTTCATATATGAGTTTAAACATACCCTCGACTAAAGGAAAGTGTGAGGTAAGGGGTTTTCATCTCACTCATTATTCCCATGAGATTCATGCCATATTTCCACTATTACCTTTTGTGTGGTGTATGTACTGCCCATAATTATATGTTTTGTGTAATACACTTTAATTTATGTGTATTTACATATTCATTTTATTATACCTCTTTCATGAGTTGTATGTTTCGTATGTTACCAAATTGGTAAGGGTTAATTCCTCAATCTCATTATTATCCGAGATTGTTTATGAGTAAGTATCTACTGGGACATTTTTATCATCCATGTCCATTTTTCATAAAAATGATTTCAAAATGAATATTTTAAGGATTTTTGAATGGTACTATTTCTCAAGATCAGAATTTTACATGTTTTAAAGATTTATCTTTCTAAATGTTTTAATTAATGTCCATGTTTTCGAAATTATTTTAAGGAATTATTTATATGGACATGAATGTTTTGAAATGATATTTCTTTTCAAAAGTTTCAAAGTGGTATGGGACACTTTGATTCAAAAATATTTTTTAAATTACTTCTTTTATAAATGTGTGACTTTTCAATGATTTCAAAAAAAAATCTCTCAAATAGTTTTTATTTTATCTATGTCAACATCTTTTGATAGATTTTAAGCTTATTTTAAGTTGATTTATTATGATACAAAACTTCCATATTGTATTGAAGGTTCTGTGATATGTTTGACTGTGGATGTTTTATATTTATACCATTCATGGTATATAGAGAAAGTATTGACATTTTGTATGCTATTTTTAATATGAATGTTTATGTTATGTTTAAACCTATTCATATGAGGAATGCATTGGACTTAATAAGTGACGGGTGGAGCCCTCTATTTCTCCTCGATGCATCGGTAGGTCTCATGAGACAAAATAGTTTCTTGGCATGAGGCCTTGATAAAATAATATTTTTAGTCTTGGCACGAGGCCTTGGCTACGTGGTAATGATAGTATGGAATTATGAATTCCATCATTATGAAAGTGGTTAGTGATATTGCATGCGATTATTCTACTAGTAGAATATCCATGTGAATAAGTAAATGGAATTATTTTATTTTATTTTGGCCATATTATATTTAAGTTCATGTTTAAAATGATTTTGTTTTAGTTATACATTGCCTTAATGTTTGTAATTATTTATTAATGTTTCCGCTATATTGTTATCCTTACTGAGCATCTGAGCTCACCGCTTTCTATGTTTTATTTTTCAAAGGATTCCAAGAAGTGTATTGTGATTGATATGCAGGGTTAATCCAAGGGAATAATGGAATTCATAAGGGATTATTTATGTTGTTTTGTATGTTATAAAGTGTAATGTAACATTCATGTATGTGATCTATTTTCCAAGACTGCGAAACTGATCAGTCCTTCAAGACTTGATTCCTTGTAATCATGCCAGTGTATTAAAATAATGCACCGAATCTGGGTAACTGGGGTCGGGGTGTTATAGTTGGTATCAGAGGAAGTTTAGAAATAACCTTGGAAACTAGATTTAGATAAACTCTGATTAAGGCACATTACCCTAAGATAAACTTTGAGTATTAGTATAGAAGAACATCCTAGAATTTGGATAATGTAGAGATTTTGTGAGTTTCCATGCAAATACATCCCTCTCTAGATACGAGCAGGTAGAGGCGGCTCTGGCACAGATGTACCTAGGGGTAAAACCTGAAAACACCTCTTTGAGCTAGACTCGAACGGGAACTGGTGCATGACAATGGGCCCTACTGCACTCTTGGTTTGGGCACTCCTGGGGGAAATACTTAGGATAATTCTCATTTTCATTATAAATCATTATGAAGGATTTACTAGTATATAACTCCTCAATGAAAATATTTTTATGGATTATATCCATAAACTGTTCAATTTATGTTTGGTATTTTACAAGTTTGGAATTATTCATTGCAATTCATAAACTAACCTAGTGTATTCCATAGTATATAAATGGCACCCAATATAAGGAATGTGAACTCCAGTAATACATATGATCTAAAGAGTAAGAAGGATCATATATTCCACGGTATTAATCCAACTTTAAGAAGGAAAATAGTCTCCCATGTATTCTGAACATATAAAGAAATAGTATCATGTGTTAATAATATAAGTAAAGAATTATTTGAGACCTATGGATTTGATGGGAAGCAAGAGAAGAAAAGGATGGAAGAGAGAAACATGGATAAAGGGAAGAGGGAAAAGAAGAATTTTCCCATATGTGATAACTGTGGGAAGAAACACCCTGGAACTTGCCTGAAGGGAATGGGATTTTCTTATAAGTGTGGAAAAAAGGACACCAAGTACGTGATTGCAAGGGTAAGAAAAAGGTTTCAAATGTACAATGCTTCATCTGTAATAAGTTGGGACACTACGCGAACCAATGTCCAAATCATCAGAGTATGCCCCAAATGATGCAATTGGATAATAATCAAGTGATGATACTACCTCAGATGAAGAAGAAGGACTAGTGGTCTTGTGTTGTTATTATATAATTATTTCATTTGAGTGTTGTATCAACAGTATACTAGTTACATGAATTATTGAGATAAATAAAGATTGTGTTGCAGTACTATTTCATTGGGAATTTGAGATTATAAGGTCCTGATACTAAGGTAGTAATTTTGGAATAAGAGATGGTTGATTTTTGTAATTATGGATGTTATGGTGTTGTAAAATAATACATGATGAAGGAATTCACATGTTATTACCTAGAAAAAAGGATCCTCATTGTGTTTACCTTACTTAGAAACATTGGACTGGGAGTTTGGATATAAGTATTTTGGATAATTCTAATTGTTGGAATGGATTAAGTTTGAAATTGGATACTATTGTTAAGGTTATTTTTTGATTTCTATAAAAAGGACAACCTAGAGGTCGGGCGGCAACTCGTTGCGTCCGGAAAAGCCGTGAGGCTTAAACCCACAACCAAAGGGCAACAAGGGTGTATCACCTACCACTGACCCACGTGATGTCCTGGATTGAATAATGTAGTTTTTTAAAGGGTCTGGTAGATGAATTATAAATTCATTTTTTTGGAACCCTATACGAATAGGATAAATAGAATATATTTTTTTAATTTATATTATCTTTTAGAGTAAAAGATGAGTTTGTGGTAGAAATTAGTTATGTCACGACCCGCCCTCGGGGTCCGTGCCGTGACTACCCTAAGCCCGCCTTCCATAGGCCAGGGGCTGGCGACTAGCACGAAGGCGTAAATCCCAACAAAAAGGGAAGGCATTGCCATTGAAAAGTAAACAAGCACCATAGAGTAAGCAAGAGGAAAGTAAACACTAAGTAAAAACAGAGTACAACTGAAAGTGCGGAAAAGTAAATGGGCCAGTATACAAACCCAAACTGAAAATAAAGTACAACTCGAAAGGGAAAATAGCAACTGTAAGTAAAAGCCACTACACCGAGCTGTCCACTGGAGATCCCACCTGAAGGATGGGTACAGATAGCTCCACTGCTCCACGGGTCCCACCGTCCGCTCCTAGTACGTCTCGCCCAGTGGTCCACCTCCAGGTATCGTCCTGCTCTGCAAGCCTCAGCCAAGATCAACGCTGTCCGTCGTCTGCAACCAACACAACGTAGTGCGGGCAAAGCCCGTGCAGGGGTGAGTATAAGCTAGTCAGTAGGGACCCCGAGACCCCTCAAGGACTCTCAAAATCGACAAAGGATAAACCACAATGAAAGGCACAATCACGAAGTAACAACCTACACTGCTTAGGTATATGCCCATACATATACCTAAGTCATCAATTTCAAATACGCTCCAACCTCCGAGCCCAAGTACAACTCATTTCACACAGGAAAGTAAACGTATTCCACACAGGAAAGCAAAACGTAATCCACACAGGATAGCTCAACACAATCCACACAGGAAAGTAACAGGATTCAGCTCACACAGGTATACTTCTTCAAAGGACGATAAAGATGATCTCTGATCCATCTAAGTCGTCGGACCCACGAAGGATCGATAGGTAACTAACCCCCGCAAAAGACCCACACAGGATCGGGCCCACATAGGACCTGTAGGCTCTGGTTCACACAGGACCGCTGAGCGCAAAGACCCACACAGGATCGGACCCACACAGGATCGGGCCCACACAGGACCTGTAGCACTGATCCACGTAGGATCGCTGAGTGCTGTAGTCATCCTCGTCGAATCCACACAGGATCTCTGTACTGTCGTCGTCGCAGTCACAGTAGCAGTAGCAGTAGCAGTAACAGTCGCAGCCAGCACTAGGGTTCCCGCACACAGCAAGCTCGTTCGGAGGGTCCGTTCCACGAGCCAAGAGGCTGATACATCAACTGTCACAAATACATGAGTTGATGTATCCAAAAGTTCCGTATCGTCAACAGGAACTCAACGCAACAGACGGCACGTCGATCGGACGCCCGGTCTGAGAGTTATTGGCATTTTCGTCCCCGGGGCCCAGTTGGTTTTTAAGGCAAAACCAACCCGACCGTACTCCACCTACGTCCAAACCTCGGGCGGAGTATGCCAAAAGATCCATCTCACTAAGAGGAACACAACAAAGCTGGCGGCATGTCAATCGGACATTCGTAGCTCAAGATATGAGCGTTTCCGCTCCAAAGGCCCGGTTGGTTTCGTGAACTAACCAACCCGGCCGAACTCAAAGTATTCCGAAACATTGAGTGTGATATACCGAAATGACCGTCTCGATCCAAGGATCGCGTTTCCGTAGACGGTTCGTCAATCGGAGGTCCGTGGATCATGTTATGTCCAAAAGACCGAAACCGTCTCGAAAACGGGGGGTCCGGGTCTGGGCCGACCCGGCCTGACCCCTCCCCCCCCCTGGGTCGGCCCGAACCGGGTCGACCCGAACCGGCCGGCGGCGGTCCGGCGCGGCGGCGCGGGCTGGCGCAGTGGCGCGGCCTGGAGCCGCTTTTCTCCACGCGTGGTGGGCAAAGCCCCCGCTTCATCAAACTGGCGGCGCGGCTTTTAGCCGCGCCTTTGGGAACCCCCCCCCCCCCCCTCGTGGGGGCCTGCTTTGAAGAGAACCGGGGGGCCGCCTGCCCCCTCAAGAAACCCCCCCCCCCCCCCTCATAAATGGGGGGCTTTAGAGCTGACCGGGGGAATTAAATTCCCCCGGTCTTTGACCTTCCGTCCGGCCACCTGGCCGGCCGGTTTTTCTCCAACGGGACCGGCAATGCCGGTCCCCTTCCGACTTCCGACACCGGCGGCCCGGCGAGCCGCCGGTCTTTTCGTCTCGCCGTGGCCTGGAACCGGCCGCGGTGTTCGTCATCTAGCACGGTGCGACGGCACCGCGCCCCTCCGCCGCGGCCTGGCTCTGGCCGCGGCGCCTTCGATTCCCTTCGACGCGGCGCAACGGTGTCGCGTTCGTGATGATTCTTCCACGGTGCGAATTTCCGCGTGGTGCGACGGCACCACGCCATCTTGTTTCATCCGCAATATAAATCAACAAGAACAAAGGAGGGGGTTCGGCCGTGTTCATGCGGTCCGGCCCCCTCACGTTAAATGATAACACATATTTAAATATCCTCACGTTTGTCATGCTAGAACCACGAACGAGAATAAATAAATAAATAAATAATCAACAACAACCCCTACCTTGGTTTCAAGTTCAAAGATCGTCAACGACCTGCGGAAGACAACGTCGCGGTGGTCGGGTGTCGCGGTAATCGTTCGTCAAATCCGATGACGAAGAGGTACATCCGAAGAGGTACGTCGTTGGCGAATCTTCGTAAGCCGACGAAGGAAGTCCGAGGAGGAAGCGGCGTTCCCTTTTCGTTGACACGGAAGGCGCCGTCGATCTTCGGATACAATCGGCTACGAAGAAGAGAGGAGCGGCGTTCTTCGTCAGAGCTTGAGCATTATTCGTCAAAGCTTGAGCGTTCTTCGTCAAAGTTTGAAGAAGAAGGAGGAGAACCCAAAATGCTCTCAAGAAATCTAGAGAAATCAAACCAAATAAAATAAGTTAGAGACTTATTTTATTCACACACTTAATCAAATTGAATTTCAAAGGTTTGAAATTCAAATAAAATAACTCCAAATTAATTAACAAGTTGTCATGTTAATTAAAGAGGGGTTAAAGGAGTTTTGAGAGGAGATGAAAAGTTGGGTTTCGTGTGGGTCCCACCACACATAATCCTCCCAAGGGAGGTTAAGTGGATGTGGGTCCCACCTTTAACTCCCATTAGGAGAAGTTAACTAACAAAAAATAAAATAAAAAGTGTTCCACATTTTTATTCAATTTTTTATAATTCTCCCAAAAACTAAATTTCATACCGCTATAAACGCAACTTTGGAAAAGGTCTCCTTAAGAGAATATCGGCGCTGCGAGTTCATCGGTGTCCTCGAATTTCAATTCCGAGCACCGAATCAAAAGTTAGAAATTCCCCCTCGTTCGTTCACTGAACGTACCCGAGCCAAACTTCGGAAATTGATTCCGGGCACTCCGGGCCTCGGAATCAGGTGCCGTCAGAAACCGCGCTCTTGTAAAAATCCAAGAAAATTAAGAAAAAATTTCCCTTAAATTTTACGGGTCTTTACATTACTCCCACCTCAGGGATTTACGTCCCCATAAAGATACATCAAAAACTAGGGAAACAAATGAGGGTACTGAGCACGCATCTGAGCCTCCCGCTCCCATGTTCTCTCATGGAGGTTCCCGTGCTGCCATATGATGCACACAAGAGAAATCGATCGCCCGCGTAGGACCCGCTCCTATCGATCCTCTATCTCCACCGGGACCTCTGTAAAAGTCGCCCCATCGTCAACGTCAAGCTCCCCATGGTCAAAGATGTGTGTCGGGTCGTGCACGTATCTCCTCATCTGAGACACGTGGAAGACGTCGTGCACCCGGTGCAACTGAGGTGGTAGAGCCAGGCGATAAGCCACCTCGCCAATCCTGTTGAGGATCTGGAAGGGTCCAATGAATTGCGGAGATAACTTACCGCCTCGGCCAAATCTCCGAATACCACGTCGAGGTGAGACCCGCAAGAAGACGTGGTCGCCATCCTCGAACTCCAGTGGCCTCCGCCTCCTGTTAGCGTATGACTTCTGCCGGCTCTGAGCTGTCCTCATCCGCTCCTAGATGACCTGGATCTTCTCTGTCGTGGCCTGGACCATCTCCGGTCCCACCAGTGCTGACTCCCCAGGGTCTGTCCAGCACAAAGGAGATTTACAAGGTCGGTCATACAACGCCTCGTACGGTGCCATCCCGATGGTGGAGTGGTAGCTGTTGTTGTACGCAAACTCCACCATGGGTAGGTGGTCCTCCTAGCTACGACCAAAGTCGAGGACACATGCGCGGAGCATGTCCTCGAGAGTCTGAATGGTCCTCCCCGTCTGACCATCCGTCTGAGGGTGAAAGGCTGTGCTCAGACGTAGCTGTGTCCCGAACGCCTCCTGTAACCCCTTCCAAAGCCGGGAAGTAAAGCGAGCATCTCGATCGGAGACGATAGATGATGGCACACCGTGGAGCCGCAAAATCTCCTGAACGTAGAGACATCCCAAGCTCTCCACTGAGCCCTGCTCTCTGATGGGTAAGAAGTGTGCCGACTTGGTGAGTCGGTCAACAATCACCCAGAAGGAGTCGTGACCTCTGGAAGTGCGTGGAAGTCCAGTCACGAAGTCTATAGATATGCCTTCCCACTTCCACTCCGGAACCTCCAAGGGCTGTACCAAGCCTGCTGGTACCTGATGCTCTTCCCTCACCTGCTGGCAGGTGAGGCATCGAGAAACGAACTCTGTTACTGCCTTCTTCATGCCCGGCCACCAGTGCTGTCGTCTGAGGTCCTGGTACATCTTCGCCACTCCAGGATGTACCGCCAAAGGATAAGTGTGAAACTCTCTCAACACTTACTCTCGCAAAGCGACTGGTACCATGGTACGTCCTCTTAAAAGGATGTCGTGCTCTGCTCCAAGGGAGAAACCATCAGGTGCCTGTCCCGAGGATATCAGTACATGTCGTGTCTCACAGTCAGTCTCCTCACGCTGTGCTTCTCTGACCCGCTGCAGTAGTGGAGGGGTGACTGTGAGAGACTGGAGGAAGGCTGCTCCATCTCTATCCACGAAGGATATCTGCAAAGAGGCTAGCTTCTCTGTCGCCTCCTCAAGTAGCTGAATTCTCGTCCTCCTGCTGAGGGCATCAGCTACTACGTTCCCCTTCCCAGGAGTATAGAATATCTCAAAGTCATAGTCCTGGAGGAACTCGAGCCATCGCCGCTGTCTTAGGTTCAGGTCCTTCTGCGAGATGGTATACCTGAGACTCTGATGATCGGAAAATACTGTAAAGCGCTCACCCATCAGATAGTGTTGCCATGTCTTCAAAGCGAAGACCACTGCTGCTAACTCCAGGTCATGGGTAGCGTAGTTCTGCTCATGTGGCCTTAACTGACGTGATCCATAGGCGATCACTGCCCGCTCCTGCATCAGAACACATCCGAGTCTGGCCCCTGATGCATCGCAGTAGACTACGTACCCTACTCCCTCATCAGGAAACCTCAAGATAGGTGCGCTAGTCAATCTCTGTCTCAGCTCCTGGAAGCTCTGTTGACATCTGTCTAACCACACGAAGGGTTTCCCCTTCTTCGTCAAAGCTGTGAGTGGTGCCGCAACTCTAGAGAAGTCCGACACGAATCTCCGATAATATCCAGCTAGTCCCAAGAAACTCCGAACCTCAGTCACGCTCTTGGGTGGCTCCCATGCTAACACAGCTTCGATCTTCGCAGGATCCACTACAACTCCCACCTCAGAGATAACGTGTCCCAAGAAGTGTACCTCACGTATCCAGAACTGGAACTTCGAGAGCTTACCATAAAGCTGGTGCTCTCGGAGTGTGTCTAGTATAACTCGCAAGTGATAGGCGTGCTCCTCCTCAGTCGTAGAGTATATCAGAATGTCGTCGATGAAGACCACGACAAACCGATCCAGGTATGGCTGAAAGATCCTGTTCATGAGGGACATGAACACTGCTGGAGCATTGGTTACACCGAAAGGCATAACCAAGAACTCATTGTGGCCATACCGACATCTGAAGGCCGTCTTCTGCACATCCTCGTCTCTGACTCTGAGCTGATGATAGCCTGACCTGAGGTCTATCTTCGAGAACCACCGTGCTCCCTTGAGCTGATCAAAGAGGTCATCAATACTCGGTAGCGGATACTTGTTCCTCACTGTCACCTGGTTCAGGCAACGATAGTCAACACAAAGTCGCAAGCTCCCGTCCGCCTTCTTGGCGAACAATATCGAGGAAGCCCAGGGTGAAACACTGGGTCGGATGAACCCCTTGCCATGCAAGTCCTCCAACTGTACCCGTAGCTCTCGAAGCTCGGCGGGGACCATCCGATATGCTGGAGTGGATATCGGGGATGTCCCAGGGTACAAGTCAATATAAAAGTCTACCTCTCTGCGAGGAGGTAGCCCTGGAACGTCGTCGGGAAAAACGTCCGCAAACTGATCCACCACTGCAGGAAAACCAGGACTCCGCACGTCAACTGCTCCAAGGATGAGGCTAGCCAACTGATGAGTGATGGGCTGTCCTCTCCTCCGCGGAAGTCCATCCTGTGCTGCTAAGGCTCCCTTCTCACCGGTGAAGGTGAACCTGCTCCCATCGGTGCGTACACATCGCACCTTGCGCCTAAAACAGTCAATCTGCGCATGGACCGTAGATAGCCAATCCATGCCCAAGATGACATCGTAAGGCCTCGACGCTGCTACAAGAAGATCCCAGCTGAAGCTCTCGCCTCCTAGAGTGAGCTCACACTACCAGCACCCGTGCGTAATCGTCGAGTCTACTCCTGTAGGAGTCTCTATCCATAAGGATCGAGCCAACGGCTCTGTCGGAATCTCCGAGCTCCGAACAAGGGCAGCGGCTATGAAAGAGTGACTCGCTCCTGTGTCTATAAGAACTGCATCAAGGGTGGAATAGACACAGAAAGTACCTCGAATCATCTCGGGTGCACCGTGGTCGTAGGCCTCTACTGCCTGGAGCTGTGCATGTCTCTGCCCGCCAGCTCCCTGTGGTCAGGGTGGACCTCCTGGTGGTGGTGGTGGCAGAGCCTCAAAGCGTCGTCCACCACCTACTGCTCGACCAGCTCATCTGCCTCGTCCGCCTCCTCCCTACGGACCGCCATGGTCGACCCTCTGCCTCTGCCTCAGTGGTCCCTCAACTGTCTGCTGCTCCTCGGCACGGCGGGTCGGGCAGTCACGAGCCATGTGGCCCTGCTCGCCGCACGAGTAGCACTGTCTGCCTCTCGAAAGACTGGCTCCTCGCTGTGTTCCCCGCACTGCTAAGCCAGTGCCCTAAGGTCATCTGCCCGAAGGTCTGGTCTGTCTGGACCCCTGAGTCATCCGTCGACTTCCTGCTGCAGATGACTCTGCCACGTGCCGCCCTGCGGTGGGTCGCTGCGCTGGTGTAGACTCAGCAAGGAAGCTCTCGATCAGAAGGGCCCGCTCCAGTACTCATGTCTGAGTCAGTATGCTGAGAGAGATCAGCGATGACCTGATCTCATGTCTCAAACCCTGATCGATGGTCTGGCCCCGGACGAATGGGTCTCGTACCATGTCGGTCGAGTAGCACGAGAGATCGGTAAATCTCGCCGAGTACTGAGCGACCGTCATGCTGCCATGCCGCAGCTGAAGAAGCTCCTGGATACGCACCTCACGAAGGGTGGCTGGGACGAACTCCGAGCGGAAGAGGCTCTCAAAGTCCATCCAAAGAAGAGATGCCTCATCGTGCACCTAGAGCATCAAGCTCCACCATCGTCCTGCTGCTGCGTGTAGTAGGCTCGCAGCGAGGATCACCATGAGGTCTGCTGGTGTCCTCACTAGCCTAAACACACATACTACTGCCTCCAGCCAGTCCTCGGCTGCCTGGGGATCCGTCTCCCCGCGAAACCTGGGTGGTCGCTGGCGCTGTAACTCATGCAAAGCGCTGAGGCGACGTGCATCGTCAGCGGCCGGTGCTGGAAGTATCGGTGGCTCGACGGGTAGAGCTACTCCCGGTGCCACTACTGACAAAGGGCCCTGGACCGAGGCCTCGTCACTCGGTGGGCTGTCGTCACACTCGACTCTCGGAACCCTAGCTGGGTGCCGTCGTGGGGCCATCCTGAAAAGGAAATAGGTGCGCCACGGTCAGAACAGTATACCTGGTGAGCTGATATAAGTAATCACAAAAAAAACATGAAACACACACGCAATCAATGTTTTCGTGCATTAAGTCGGAAATCAGAAGTCAGGGTCCTGGTGTACGGATACGTCAGCCGCCGCACCAACACTGAACTCCCTGGACTGAGAACCACACTCAATACTATAAACAGTATTGCTTCACATAGAAAAGATCAGAGTTCGCGGTAGAACCGAACTCCTCTGATACCAATTTGTCACGACCCGCCCTCGGGGTCCGTGCCGTGACTACCCCAATCCCGCCTTCCATAGGCCAGGGGCTGGCGACTAGCACCAAGGCGTAAATCCCAAGAAAAAGGGAAGGAATTGCCTTTGAAAAGTAAACAAGCACCACAGAGTAAGCAAGCGGAAAGTAAACACTAAGTAAAAATAGAGTACAACTAAAAGTGCGGAAAAGTAAATGGGCCAGTATACAAACCCAAACTGAAAATAAAGTACAACTCGAAAGGGAAAACAGCAACTGTAAGTAAAAGCCACTACACCGAGCTGTCCACTGGAGATCCCACCTGAAGGATGGGTACAGATAGCTCCACTACTCCACGGGTCCCACCGTTCGCTCCTAGTACGTCTCGCCCAGTGGTCCACCTCCAGGTATCGTCCTGCTCTGCAAGCCTCAGCCAAGATCAACGCGGTCCGTCGTTTGCAACCAACACAACGTAGTGCGGGCAAAGCCCGTGCAGGGGTGAGTATAAGCTACTTAGTAGGGACCCTAAGACCCCTGAAGGTCTCTCAAAATCCACAAAGGATAAACAACAAAGAAAGGTACAATCACGAAGTAACAACCGACACTGCTTAGGTATATGCCCATACATATACCTAAGTAATCAATTTCAAATACGCTCCAACCTCCGAGCACAAGTACAACTCAGTCCACACAGGAAAGTAAACGTATTCCACACAGGAAAGCAAAACGTAATCCACACAGGATAGCTCAACACAATCCACACAGGAAAGCAACAGGATTCAGCTCACACAGGTATACTTCTTCAAAGGACGATAAAGATGATCTCTGATCCATCTAAGTCGTCGGACCCACGAAGGATCGATAGGTAACTAACCCCCGCAAAAGACCCACACAGGATCGGGCCCACATAGGACCTGTAGGCGCTGGTTCACACAGGACCGCTGAGCGCAAAGACCCACACAGGATCAGACCCACACAGGATCGGGCCCACACAGGACCTGTAGCACTAATCCACGTAGGATCGCTGAGTGCTGTAGTCGTCGTCGTTGAATCCACACAGGATCTCTGTACTGTCGTCGTCGCAGTCACAGTAGCAGTAGCAGTACCAGTAACAGCCGCAGCCAGCACTAGGGTTCCCGCACACAGCAAGCTCGTTCGGAGGGTCCGTTCCACGAGCCGAGAGGCTGATAAATCAACTGTCACAAAGACCAGAGTTGATGTATCCAAAAGTTCCGTATCGTCAACATGAACTCAACGCAACAGACGGCGCGTCGATCGGACGCTCGGTCTGAGAGTTATTGGCATTTTTGTCCTCGGGGCCCGGTTGGTTTTTAAGGAAAAACCAACCCGACCGTACTCCACCTACGTCCAAACCTCGGGCGGAGTATGCCAAAAGATCGGTCTCACTAAGAGGAACACAACAAAGCTGACGGCACGTCAATCGGACGTTCGTAGCTCAAGATATGAGTGTTTCCGCTCCGAAGGCCCGCTTGGTTTCGTGAACGAACCAACCCAGCCGAACTCAAAGTATTACGAAACATTGAGTGCGATATACCGAAACGACCGTCTCGATCCAAGGATCGCGTTTCCGCAGACGGTTTGTCAATCGGAGGTCTGTGGCTCAAGTTATGGCTAAAATACCGAAACCGTCTCGAAAACGGGGGGTCTGGGTCCGGGCCGACCCGGCCCGGCTGGCGGCGGCCCGGCGCGGTCCGGCACGGCGGCGCGGGCCGGCGCGGCCTGGCGCCGCTTGTCGCCACACGCGGGGGGCAAACTGGCGCCGCTTCATCAAACTGGCGGCGCGGCTTGGGAACCCCCCCCCCCCTCGTGGGAGCCTGCTTTGAAGAGAACCGGGGGGCCGCCTTGTAATGCCCCGACCCCAGCTACCCAGAGTCGGTGCATTACTTCGTAACATTGGCATGATCACAAAAGATCAAGTCTCGAAAGACCGATTAGTTTAGTAGCCTTTGAAACACTAGATACATTCATAAATGTTACATTACATCATAAAGTGGAAAAGTAATAAAAAAGTCTTCATAGTCCACACTCATATCCTCTTCTGACTATCCCTGCAGGTCATTCATAAAATACTTCTTCACATCCTGGAAAATATTAATACATTGAAAGGGGAGAGCTCAGATGGTCAGTAAGGATAACAATATTGCGGAAGCTTTCATAAATAAACATAAACATTTAATGCAATGTATAACTAAACAAAAGCCTTATTAAACTTGAACTTCAGCATAATATGGAAAAAGTAAAATCAAATAATGCCACTTACTTACTCACATGGATATTCTAATAGACGAATAATCACATGAAAGATCAATAACCACTTTCATAATGAGGGAATGTATAATGCTGGACATTCTGAAACATTTTGTCAAGGCCTCGGCCAAGACGTCTAAAATGATTAAGGCCTCGGCCAAAACCATAAATCAAATTGGGAAAGGGCCTCGGCCAATTCCACGTCTAGTTGTCTCATGAGACCTACCGATGCATCGAGGAGCTATAGCGGGCTCCACCCGTCACTTATTAAGTCCAATACATTCCTCATATGAATAGGCTTAAACATCTCATAAACCATAACATAATCGTATCACATAAAACATGCATAAAGGAAACATAACATTTCCACATTTCAATCAAAAGATATCAATACAACACATTGATATAATAAAAATGCTTTCAAAACCATTTTCAATAGCAAAATAAAAGAAAGTTAAAACTTTGCATTTATTTTTCTTTAAAAAATGATGGCTTGTAGAGGAAGCCGAAACACAAATAATGGTCATGGCGGCGGAGAAGTCGTTGTCTCCGCATAAGTACGGAAAGAAAAACATTCCCTTTTGTCGTTTAGCAAAACGGTTCGTATAAAAAGATTCCTTTTGAATAAACGTAAAAGTCAAAGGGGGTTATACACCGTATAAAAGAAAGTTGTGTATAAAACCAAATATGCCTCAATGAAAGGAGATTGAGACGAAGTCCATACAAAGATCATTTTTAAAATAATATAGATCTATTATGTGTATTCACTATAGGTGCACATAAAGAACTTAAAAATACAAAATAGGACATAATAATATCATGACATAATTTGAAAGTAGGAGATTAACCCAAAGAATGGAAGTTGGGTTAAGAAGTTCCCTTACTTCGTGTCTGACTTGACTCAACCGTTATTTAACCTCCTGAATAATAAACTAGAGTTAATATATACCTTATTAATAACCATTTTCAATTTCATTATCCTTATTATATCACTTATTACAATGATATGAACATTATGTAATTATTTAAGTTAATAACGGTCGTTTTGTCGATGTTTGGTACTTGAGTCAACAATAAACTTCTTATAATTACAAGTTGTTTATGTGGTAGAATATCCATTATCTCCAGAATTAGATTCATGATTTATATGTCATATATATCTTCTATATCCAGTATATACATTCATTTATAATATTACGTAACATTTAGAGGTAAGAAATGAAATGCACCGTTCATGGAGATGGTAAGCCGTACGTACGCATGAACGCTACTTTCATTTCAATTTCATATTTAATGGAATGAAATCATAATGATATAAATGTATAATATAATTCCAGTATAACATAGTGTATAATACCATTTACTCCATCCATTATACATCCCACATATGGCATTAACGATTCAAATCACTTTGAGGGGGCGGTAGTCCGCACTTCCTAAAATGAAATTATCGCGTTTTACCCATAATGGAAATCATAAAGTATGTAATAAATGAGAAATACAGAAGAATAAGTAAAACATAAACATATTATATATCATATATAAAAATAGTGACATCTTAATGGCCACCATTGAAGGTGTTATATGAGTGTTGAACAATCATCGTTTCGTGAGGCAGAAATTCGCCATCCACAGAAGTCGTATGTTCTTTAACCATTAGATGTAGGTGTGTGTAAGTGTAGCTCGAATACTTCTTATAAAAACATACTAGTATATTGAGGATACTGGTTTTGTTACAAAAGAAATTAATAAAAAGAGTTTAGGGGGTTGGAGAAGAAAAATGAAACAAAACAACATTAGAGAAGACATTACCTCAAAATCGGGTAACTCTTTTTGATTTGAGCCAAAGGCTTCTTTGGGAAGAGTTCTGCCCAAAGTGAGGCTTCTAGGAGTAAGAGGGGGAAGTTGGGAGAGTATTTGGGCAGAGTTTGGCCAAGCCAAATGGCTTGATGGTGTGAATAAGGTGGGAGAGGTGGGGGCCTTTTATAAGTGGAGAGGAGGGGCTCTTTTGGAAAGATTGAAATGTTACATTATTACACAATGCTTTTCGGATTCTAAAGGTCCCACACTTATATAATTCGTGGATACGGTGATAAGGGTTCGAAATAGACCCATCCAATAGTATTTTGACAAGTGTAATCCTTGGATTTTACATTATCTTTTCATTTTATTAAAATCGTTAAATAATGAGGTCATCGCTGCATCATAATGATGTCATAAATAATTTAATTTATTTAATGTCTAAAAATTATAAAAAAAATACTATGATTTAGGAAATATTTTTAGATTTATAATTAATATTTATAATCAAAATTTGGACTTGTGTAACCCCACTTAAAAACTATTTTAGTAAAACAACTCATGTTTGTGTCATTTTTTACTTTAACATTAAATAAAAGGTATTTATGTCATTTTCCAACTAAAGTGGCTCCATGGGGTCCCCAAGTTGACCCATGGATTTTCTTGGTCGGCCATGACTCATCCAATAGGAGTAGGACAAGTGTCAAGCTCATATCATATTATTAAAACATTATTTTTACCTTAAACTACACTAAATACCTCTAATCGCGATTAAGAACTTAAAAGTTACTATTCACCAAAAAAAATTATTTTAATCTCATTGAACCACATTTTACTTCTTAATGACAACCATGTATGTCGGATTTTTGAAAATCAAATCACAGAAGTGGTAATATTTCATTTTAACGAAAAATCAGTTTTTAACAACCACTTAGTGGTTTCACTATTCATCAAAAATTGAAGTTTTTCAGAATAAGGCCAAAACTTCACCCTAAGCTATAATTGATATTACAAATTCAAAAATGATGTCTATTTTACAAAATTACAAACATATAAGTTTCATTAATTAATTTTATAATTAATTCTCGTTGTTATAACAAATAGCGTGTTTTTAAGAAAAAATTTATATCAAAAGATTGGCAATTGTTTATGTCCAATTTCAATGTTAAATTAATTCTAATGACCACCATTTGATAAAATGGTAAAAATATATTCTAATTATAATTTAAAACCACTAAACAGTATAATTTATCACAATAAATTATTTTTATTAAAAAAGTTGTTTTAAGTATTTTTCACTATTCATAAAAAAATTGGAAGTTCTCAGAAAGTTACAAAAAATTCAACTTAGGATAATTTCAATATTACGAATTCAAAAATGAAGTCCATTTTGAAATATTAAATTTCTATAATTTTAAAAAGTGGTTGTTACTATTCATAACGGCTACCTTGATTAGTCGTGGTGTTTTAGAACTCGAAGTTGCGTACAATGCAAGCTATTGCATTATTGAATGAGAAGCGTATCATGGAAGCTCGGGGTGTTACATTCTCCCCTCCTTTAATAAATTGCGTCCTCGCAATTTGAAAATTTTCTTTGAAAATAAAAGGTTGAAAATAGAAAATACCTTTGTGGAAAACCCACATCGAAAATAAGATTAATAAAATTTAGCCTTAATAAGAGGGAAAGGGAAATGAAAAAGTCACCACCCAATTATGATCTCGATTAGGAGAACATTGGTGGCAATTAGAGACATATAATTGGAGGGAAAACGTAAATATTTGTAGGGAGTGATTGAGGTCATCAATCACAATCAACTGTCAAATTGAGGGCCTCAAAGCCTTCAATCTGTGTTGATTTAAAATATTATCAGTTCAACAAGACATAAGGTATTAGGATAACACAATTTTTTGTTTTAATATCACTTTACTAAAGTTTAAGAATTAATTTATTCATTGAATAAGAGATAGATATATATATATTTATGCTTGACAATTAGAGTTTCAACCTTCAACTCATCTTTCACTCAAAAAGATAATAGAACTCAAAAATATTATACTTATCCTAATTGTATAAGGTTCAAAATGTTAAAACATACCATTTAGATTAGTAAAATTATTTTGTAATAACCAGGGACTTCCTGTAGGCTAGTGGTAGGAAATAAAGGCCTGTCGCACTATGGTTGTGGGTTCGATTCCTACAGCTTTGTCCGATGTGACGGTTATGCCCCACCCTGCAGGTTGTCCTTTTCTTAAAACTATAGTATTATAATATTCCAAAAATAATCTTCATGAATTTTTTAAACCTTTAACAATACTATCCAAAGATTAACTTAATCCACTCCAACCTTTATAGTTATCCAAAATACCTCTGTCCAGAATTTCTCTAAAAGGTCTCTTAATTCCAAAATCAATTGTAACATCAGATTCCCCAACCAATGTAAAGTTTCTCTTATTGTAACATACTAAAAATATGATTACCTTAATCATATTAAAACCTTAATGAAATCAAAAGTACTGCAGTACAATCCTTATATATATATCACATTATTCTAATAACCAGAATATAATCCATGAGTCCAAAAGCACCAATACATTAGTTATTCTGCTTCAACTGTAGTAACAGCATAAGATTGTCCTTGATCCCTTGGCCTTTTCTGAGGTACGTTTCCCGGATGCTTAGGACATTCATTTGCATAATGCCCCATTTCCCTACAATTGTAGCATTCAACTTTGACAGCCTCTTTCTTTCCCTTACAATCACGAGCCTGGTGACCCTTTTCTCCACATTTATAACAAACTCCCATTCCTTTTAGGCACGTACCAGGGTGATTCTTACCACAATTATCACATAATGGAAAATCCTTCTTTCCCGTTTTCCCTTTATCTGTCTCTTGTTCCCCCGTTCTCTTCTTCTCTTGTTTTACTTTGTTTTCATAAGACTTAGAGAATTCCTTTTCTGTCTTGATAGCACACGAGACAATATCTTCGTATGATGAGAAGGATTGTGATACTAAATCTCGACGGAGAAATGGTTTTAACCCATCAAAGAAATGATCAATCTTACTCCTTGGGTTATGTATATAATCGGCAGCATGCCTCGCTAACCTTGTAAAGTTAGCCTCATACTTTGCGACATTCTCATCCTCCTTCTGCCTCAGACTCAGAAATTGCCTTTCCATATCTGCTTGATGGTCATGAGGAAAGTATTTTTCTAAGAAAAGATCTTTGAACTCCCTCCATTCCATATTCGATACGTCATCATCTTCCTTTGTGTTTTGAATCAGCGACCACCACTGATCGGCATCTCTAGTGAGGCGGTAAACTGCCATGACAACCTTCTCCCTTTCACTACTCCCCAAGGCATGGAATATTTTCTCTGAGGAATTTATCCATTGCTTAGCTACTATAGGATTTGTACTCCCATTGAAGGTTGGTGGTTGTTGCCTCATAAAACGGTCTAGCATTGATCCTCCACGTTGCGGATCAGGGTGCTCCATACGAGTAAGGTTATTATTCATAACCTGAGTGAGTTGTCCCAGTATGGTATTAAGTTGATCAGCACCAGTTGTATCTCCAGATCCACAATAATTATCTTGAGTAGGAGGGCAATCCCTACACGGAGTTCGTGCATTGTTACGGTTTCCATTCCTTCCACTAGGTGCCATTTCTAAATAATGGCATAAACTAGATTAGTTTATGAATCAAAATACATAATTCCATATTTGTAAAACACTTTACATAAATTGAACTATTTATGGATATAATCCATAATCATAAAAATAAATTTTTTCTTTGAGGAAGTATATACTCATAACCCTTCATAGTGGTTTGTAAATAAAATGAGAATTATCCTAATCATATCCCCCAGGAGTGTCGTAACCAAGAGTACAGCAAGGCCCGTTGTCGTGCACCAGTTCTCGTTCAAGTCTAGCTCAAAGCGGTTTTTTCGGGTTTTACCCCTAGGTACATCTGTGCCAGAGCCTCCTCTACCTGCTCGTATCCAGACAGGGATGTATTGCTCGGAAAACTCACAAAATCTCTACAATACCATAATTCTAGGAAGTTCTTCTATACTAATCCTCAAAGTTCATCTTAGGTCTACGTGCTCTAATCAGAGTTTATCTAAATCTAGCTTCCAAGGTTAGTACTAAACTGCCTCTGATACCAACTGTAACACCCCGACCCCAGCTACCCAGAGTCGGTGCATTACTTCGTAACATTGGCATGATCACAAAAGATCAAGTCTCGAAATACCGATTAGTTTAGTAGCCTTGGAAACACTAGATACATTCATAAATGTTACATTACATCATAAAGTGGAAAAGTAATAACAAAGTCTTCATAGTACACACTCATATCCTCTTCTGACTATCCCTGCAGGTCATTCATAAAATACTTCTTCACATCCTGGAAAATATTAATACATTGAAAGGGGTGAGCTCAGATGCTCAGTAAGGATAACAATATTGCGGAAGCTTTCATAAATAAACATAAACATTTAAGGCAATGTATAACTAAACAAAAGCCTTATTAAACTTGAACTTCAGCATAATATGGAAAAAGTAAAATCAAATAATGTCACTTACTTACTCACATGGATATTCTAATAGACGAATAATCACATGAATGATCAATAACCACTTTCATAATGAGGGAATGTATAATGCCGGACATTCTGAAACATTTTGTCAAGGCCTCGTCCAAGACGTCTAAAATGATTAAGGCCTCGGCCAAAACCATAAATCAAATTGGGAAAGGGCCTCGGCCAATTCCACGTCTAGTTGTCTCATGAGACCTACCGATGCATCGAGGAGCTATAGCGGGCTCCACCCGTCACTTATTAAGTCCAATACATTCCTCATATGAATAGGATTAAACATCTCATAAACCATAACATAATCGTATCACATAAAACATGCATAAAGGAAACATAACATTTCCACATTTCAATCACAAGATATCAATACAACACATTGATATAATAAAAATGCTTTCAAAACCATTTTCAATACCAAAATAAAAGAAAGTTAAAACTTTGCATTTATTTTTCTTTAAAAAAATGATGGCTTGTAGAGGAAGCCGAAACACAAATAATGGTCATGGCGGCGGAGAAGTCGTTGTCGCCGCATAAGTACGGAAAGAAAAACATTCCCTTTTGTCTTTTAGCAAAACGGTTCGTATAAAAAGATTCCTTTTGAATAGACGTAAAAGTCAAAGGGGTTTATACACCGTATAAAAGAAAGTTGTGTATAAAACCAAATATGCCTCAATGAAAGGAGATTGAGACAAAGTCCATACAAAGATCATTTTTAAAATAATATAGATCTATTATGTGTATTCACTATAGGTGCACATAAAGAACGTAAAAATACAAAATAGGACATAATAATATCATGACATAATTTGAAAGTAGGAGATTAACCCAAAGAATGGAAGTTGGGTTAAGAAGTTCTCTTACTTCGTGTCTGACTTGACTCAACCGTTATTTAACCTCCTGAATAATAAACTATAGTTAATATATACCTTATTAAGAACCATTTTCAATTTCATTATCCTTATTATATCACTTATTACAATGATATGAACATTATGTAATTATTTAAGTTAATAACGGTCGTTTTGTCGATGTTTGGTACTTGAGTCAACAATAAACTTCTTATAATTACAAGTTGTTTATGTGGTAGAATATCCCTTATCTCCAGAATTATATTCATGATTTATATGTCATATATATCTTCTATATCTAGTATATACATTCATTTATAATATTACGTAACATTTAGAGGTAAGAAATGAAATGCACCGTTCATGGAGACGGTAAGCCGTACGTACGCATGAACGCTACTTTCATTTCAATTTCATATTTAATGGAATGAAATCATAATTATATAAATGTATAATATAATTCCAGTATAACATAGTGTATAATACCATTTACTCCATCCATTATACATCCCACATATGGCATTAACGATTCAAATCACTTTGAGGGGGCGGTAGTCCGCACTTCCTAAAATGAAATTATCGCGTTTTACCCAAAATGGAAATCATAAAGTATGTCATAAATGAGAAATACAGAAGCATAAGTAAAACATAAACATATTATATATCATATATAAAAATAGTGACATCTTAATGTCCACCTTTGAAGGTGTTATATGAGTGTTGAACAGTCATCGTTTCGTGAGGCAGAAATTCGCCATCCACAGAAACCGTATGTTCTTTAACCATTAGATGTAGGTGTGTGTAAGTGTAGCTCTAATCCTTCTTATAAAAACATACTAGTATATTGAGGATACTGGTTTTGTTACAAAAGAAATTAATAAAAAGAGTTTAGGGGGTTGGAGATGAAAAATGCAACAAAACAACATTAGAGAAGACATTACCTCAAAATTGGGTAACTCTTTTTGATTTGAGCCAAAGGCTTCTTTGGGAAGAGTTATGCCCAAAGTGAGGCTTCTAGGAGTAAGAGGGGGAAGTTGGGAGAGTATTTGGGCAGAGGTTGGACGAGCCAAATGGCTTTATGGTGTGAATAAGGTGGGAGAGGTGGGGGCCTTTTATAAGTGGAGAGGAGGGGCTCTTTTGGAAAGATTGAAATGTTACATTATTACACAATGATTTTCGGATTCTAAAGGTCCCACACTTATATAATTCTTGGATAAGGTGATAAGGGTTCGAAATATACCCATCCAATAGTATTTGGACAAGTGTAATCCTTGGATTTTACATTATCTTTTCATTTTATTAAGATCGTTAAATAATATGGTCATCGCTGCATCATAATGATGTCATAAATAATTTAATTTATTTAATGTCTAAAAATTATAAAAAAAATACTATGATGTAGGAAATCTTTTTAGATTTCTAATTAATATTTATAATCAAAATTTGGACTTGTGTAACCCCACTTAAAAACTATTTTATTAAAACAACTCATGTTTGTGTCATTTTTTACTTTAACATTAAATAAAAGGTATTTATGTCATTTTCCAACTAAAGTGGCTCCATGGGGTCCCCAAGTTGACCCATGGATTTTCTTGGTCGGCCATGACTCATCCAATAGGAGTAGTACAAGTGTCAAGCTCATATCATATTATTAAAACATTATTTTTACCTTAAACTACACTAATTACCTCTAATCGCGATTAAGAACTTAAAAGTTACTATTCACCAAAAAATTATTTTACTCTCATTGAACCATATTTTACTTCTTAATGACAACCATGTATGTCAGATTTTTGAAAATCAAATCACAGAAGTGGTAATATTTCATTTTAACGAAAAATCAGTTTTTAACAACCACTTAGTGGTTTCACTATTCATCAAAAATTGAAGTTTTTCAGAATAAGGCCAAAACTTCACCCTAAGCTATAATTGATATTCCGAATTCAAAAATGATGTCTATTTTACAAAATTCCAAACATATAAGTTGCATTAATTAATTTTATAATTAATTCCCGTTGTTACAAAAAATAGCGTGTTTTTAAGAAACAATTTATATCAAAAGATTGGCAATTGTTTATGTCCAATTTCAATGTTAAATTAATTCTAATGACCACCATTGGATAAAATGGTAAAAATATATTCTAATTATACTTTAAAACCACTAAACAGTATAATTTATCAGAATAAATTATTTTGATTAAAAAATTTGTTTTACGTATTTTTCACTATTCATAAAAAAATTGGAAGTTCTTAGAAAGTTACAAAAAATTCAACTTAGGATAATTTCAATATTAAGAATTCAAAAATGAAGTCCATTTTGAAATATAAAATTTCTATAGTTTTAAAAAGTGGTTGTTACTATTCATAACGGCTACCTTGATTAGTCGCGGTGTTTTAGAACTCGAAGTTGCATACAATGCAAGCTATTGCATTATTGAATGAGAAGCGTATCATGGAAGCTCGGGGTGTTACACGCATGCCCCCCCTCAAGAAACCCCCCCCCTCCTCATAAATGGGGGGGCTTTAGAGCTGACCGGGGGAATTAAATTCCCCCGGTCTTTGACCTTCCGGCCGGCCACCTGGCCGGCCGGTTTTTCTCCAACGGGACCGGTGATGCCGGTCCCCTTCCGACTTCCGACACCGGAGGCCCAGCGAGCCGCCGGTCTTTCCGTCTCGCCGCGGCTCAGAACCGGCCGCGTTGTTCGTCGTTCGGCGCGGTGCGACGGCACCGCGCCCCTACGCCGCGGCCCCGCTCCGGCCGCGGCGCCTTCGATTCCCTTCGACGCGGCGCGACGGTGTCGCGTTCATGATGATTCTTCCACGGTGTGAATTTCCGCGTGGTGCGACGGCACCACGCCATCTTGTTTCATCCTCAAGATAAATCAACAAGAACAAAGGAGGGGGTTCGGCCGTGTTCATGCGGTCCGGCCCCCTCACGTTAAACGATAACACATATTTAAATATCCTCACGTTTGTCATGCTAGAACCACGAACGAGATTAAATAAATAAATAAATAATCAACAACAACCCCTACCTTGGTTTCAAGTTCAAAGATCGTCAACGACCTGCGGAAGACAACGTCATGGAGGTCGGGCGTCGTGGTAATCATTCGTCAAATCCGATGACGAAGAGGTACGTCTGAAGAGGTACGTCGTTGGAGAATCTTCGTAAGCTGACGAAGGAAGTCCGAGGAGGAAGCGGCGTTCCCTTTTCATTGACACGGAAGGCGTCGTCTATCTTCGGATACAATCGGCTACGAAGAAGAGAGGAGCGGTGTTCTTCGTCGGAGCTTGATCGTTCTTCGTTAAAGCTTGAGCGTTCTTCGTCAAAGTTTGAAGAAGAAGGAGGAGAACCCAAAATTCTCTCAAGAAGGCTAGAGAAATCTAACCCAATAAAATAAGTTAGAGACTTATTTTATTCACACACTTAATAAAATTGAATTTCAAAGGTTTGAAATTCAAATAAAATAACTCCAAATTAATTAACAAGTTGTCATGTTAATTAAAGAGGGGTTAAAGGAGTTTTGAGAGGAGATGAAAAGTTGGGTTTCGTGTGGGTCCCACCACACTTAATCCTCCCAAGGGAGGATAAGTGGATGTGGGTCCCACCTTTAACTCCCTTTGGGAGAAGTTAACTAACAAAAAACAAAATAAAAAGTGTTCCACGTTTTTATTCAATTTTTTATAATTCTCCCAAGAACTAACTTTCATCCCGCTATAAACGCAACTTCGGAAAAAGTCTCCTTAAGCGAATATCGGCGCTGCAAGTTCATCGGTGTCCTCGGATTTCAATTCCGAGCACCGGATCAAAAGTTAGAAATTCCCGCTCGTTCGTTCACTGAACGTACCCGAGCCAAACTTCAGAAATTGATTCCGGGCACTCCGGGCCTCGGAATCAGGTGCCGTCAGAAACCGCGCTCTTGTAAAAATCCAAAGAAAATTAAGAAAAAATTTCCCTTGAATTTTACGGGTCTTTACAAGTTAAACGATGTAACTCTACTTGACAAGTATACATTTTTTTTCTTCAATTATTTTATGATGAAATAAATTCTTAAACTTTAGATAAGAAATCGTAAAACATAAAAATGTGTTATCCTAATACCTTACATTGTGTTGAACCGATGGTATTTTAAGTCATCATAGATTGGTGGATTTGTGGCCCACAATTCTATAATTGTTTGTGATTGATGACCTCAATCACTCCCTATAAATATTTACATTTTCCTCCAATTATGTGTCTCTAATTACCACCAATATTCTCCTAATCGAGATCATAATTTGGTGGTGACTTTTTCATTCCCATTTTCCTCTTATTAAGACTAAAGTTTATTAACCCAATTTCTGATGTGGGTTTTCCTACAAAGGTATTTTCTATTTTCATCATTTTATTTTCGAAGAACAATTTCAAATTGCGAGGACACAATTTATTGAAGGAGGGAATAATGTAACACCCCAAGATTTCATAGTACGTTATTTCTTCAAATTAATTCAATAACTTGCATTACACGCAACATCGAGTTCAAGCGCACCACAACTTAACAAACTAGTCGTTCAGAAGGATTTATGATTAGTATTAACTGAATGTTGAACTATATATAATAGTTATAATTTTATAGTCCACATTATGAGTAACTTAGACAAAATTCAAGAACTAATTCATTTTTTTCAGATAAATGAAGTATTTTTCAAAAAAAGCACTTTTACCACCTTTTAATGGTGAACCCTTTTTAAATCCAATATTTGAAACTTTTATATATTAAATTTGACCAAATAAACTTCTTCTTGAAAACCAGGACATACAAATTTAGTTTCAATAAATTTTTGGTGTTTTCCTGATAATATTCATATTTTAGTGAATAGTGAAAAATGCTATATTTTAACTGAAAACATTTTTTTAATCAAAATACTTTATAGTGCTAAATTATAAATTTTAATGGTTGGAAGTATAAATATATTATATTTTTACCATTTAAACCAATTCTGGTCATTTTAACTATTTTCACATTGAGATTGGACATAAACAAGTGTCAATTTTTTGATAGATATTGTTTCTTAAAAATACACCTTTTGGTTTTGACAACGGGAATTAATTTTAAATTATTAAATGAAACTTTTATGTTTTAAATTTGGTAAAATGGACTTCATTTTTGGATTTGGAATATTGAAATTAGATTAGGGTGAATTTTTGGTATTTTTCTGAAAACTTTCAATTTTTGATGAATAGTGAAAAACACTGAGTTATAGTTTAAAACTGAAATTTTATTTAAATAATTATTTATTTTATTTAAATTAATTTACGTCAAAATAGATACATAATTCCTATATAAGTTCAATGTAATTAATTATAGTTAGTTTATAATAATTTTATATATAAAAAATTTTATTGAACTTTTCACCGTCTTTTACCCACCTCCTAGGAGAATTTGTAAATTCACATAAAACATAATTTTACCGCTTATGTGAGTGGAATTTCGAAAATCAGAGAGACACGGTTAATATCAAGGAGTAAAATGTGGTTCAATGAGATAAAAATTATTTTTTTGAATAGTAACTTTTTATTTTTATTTACCACGGCTAAAAGTAAATAGGGTAATTAAGGGTAAAAATGGTAATAATACTACCCTAACACTTGTCCAAATTCTATTGGACAACTGTATCTCGACCAAAACCATCCTTAGGAATAAAATATTATCATTTAGGTCCACTTGGATTATATTAGGACATTTATTATTATTTAATCAAAGAAGAGTTAAAAGAGTTAAAATCAAAGTTTAATAACTAAAACATTTTTAATATAGGGTTATTCATAAGATTAATTAGACTATAAATATTAATTATAAATCCAAACAGATTTCCTAAATCATGGTATTTTATTTATAATTTTTAGACATTAAATAAATAAATTTATTTATGACACAATGATGATGTACTAATTACCTTATTCATGAAAGAATCAAATAAATGGTATTATAAATATTAAAATAAATATAATTTCAAACTTTTAATGACATAAACGAATTTTCAAAGTGAATATGACATGGTAGGGATTATTAAATGTATCTTGTTCGAATTTATCAAGTTGTTATGACTTTCACAAAAACAAAATACCAAATAGTGTCAAAATTGACATAAATTAATATTTAAAACAAATACTATATTATTGGTTGCTATAATATTCCTAAAAATGTAAGGTTCGGCCAAAGGACTTAAATAATATTATATATTTCATTAATGATCCACTTGTGGTTCTATTGGATGTTTAGAGTAATATTATTAACCATGTAGAGTAAGAATACAAGAAGACATGGTAAAAGTTAAACTATTTAACTAAGAGTTATATCTACAAGTTAAGGTTAATGGGGTGACATAAACCTATCTAAAACCTATTGTTTGAGAGTTTTTCGACCCCTACCCACCTTATCCTTTAAATAATTCATTTTGGAGCCATTAGAAACCGAAAAGTAATTTATTATAAAATAATATTTTATGTTTTTCCTAAGGTACCCCTCACCCCTCTTATAAAAGGACACTCCCCATTCACTCTATTTCACACCTTATAAGCCATTTGGATCGGCCAACCCATGCCCAAATATCCTCTCAACTTCCCAAAATTCATCCTAGAATCTCTCATTTGGTCAGAAAGACATCTTTAGGATCCCTTTTGATCAAATCAAAACGAAGAACTCGAAGAAGAGGTAATAATCTCACCACCCTCTTTCAAGTTCATTTCTTCTTCCACTTCTTCTTTCATTGTTATTTCAATTCAAAAATAATAACTTCAGTATGTTATATATACTGTGATGTTATTATGGAACAAATTTATTCATTATTCAATCCATCTTATGAGTGATAATGTCACCATGCGTGCGTACGTACGGCTTGTCATCTCCACGTCGTGGTGTAATTTGTTATTCAACACTATGTTGTTTGGATGGATATAATGATGAGTAATATGTACATAAATAATAAAAATAACATGATAATGTCTCTTTAAAATTAATTTATCATCCAATTCCACACCTTTAAGGAAATGATATTGTCGCTCGTGCGTACGTACGGATTACCGTCTCCACGACGCGATAAGATTAATTTCCACGTTCACCATTCATCGATGATTATAAAAATATATATATTACTAATAAGTATATAATATATGATATAATAATGATACTGGATATATATAAATATATATATATATGTACTTACATATATCTTATTCACTTAGTTCTGTTCAATAGGAGATGAAAACAGAAGCAGCGTTTATGCATACGTACGGACTACCGTCTCCATAAACGGTGTTTTTCATTTCATATATTTGTCTATAATACATATTTATATCATAAATATATATGATATATAAATCATTTTTTATATTCTATAAGTACTTAATTATTTATCTAAGTGATACAATCAAAAGTAACAAGTTAAAACACGTATGATAAAGAAAATGATTATTACCTGAAATTTTAATTTAACATGGAAATTATTTTTAAATGGTTTGTATAAAGTAATAAATGAATCATGTATGATATCATAAATATTAATGTGGTTTTATTATACTTTAATAACATACTACGATATTCATACAGGAGGTTAAATGTACCCTCGACTAAAGGAAAGTGCAAGGTAAGGGGTTTTCATCTCACTCCTTATTCCCGTGAGATTCATGCCATATTGCCACTATTAACTTTTGTGTGGCGTATGTACTACCCATAATTGTATTCTTTGTGTAATAAACTTTAATTTATGGGTATTTACATATTCATTGTATGATACCTCTTTCATGGGTTGTATGTTTCGTAAGTTACCAAATTGGTAAGGGTTAATTCCTCAATCTCATTATTATCTGAGATTGTTTATGTGTCAGTATCTGTAGTGACATTTTTATAATCCATGTCAATTTTTCATAAAAATGATTTCAAAATTAATATTTTACGGATTTTTGAAATGTACTATTTATCAAGATCATAATTTTAAATGTTTTAAAGATTTATCTTTCTAAATCTTTTAATTAATGTCCATGTTTTCAAAATTATTTTTAAGGATTTATTTATATGGACATGAATGTTTTGAAATGATATTTATTTCAAAAAGATTCAAAGTAGTATGGGAAAATTTTATTCAAAAATCTCTTTTAAATTACTTCCTTTATAAATTTATTACTTTTCAATGATTTCAAAAAAAAAATTTCTCTCAAATAGTTTTGATTTCATCTATGTCGATATCTTTTGATGGATTTTAAGCTTATTTGAAGTTGATTTCTTATGATACAAAACTTACATATTGTATTGAAGGTTTTGTGATATGTTAGACTATGGATGTGTTATTTTTATACCATTCATGGTTTATAGAGAATGTGTTGACATTTTGTATGCTTGTTTTAATACGAATGTTTATGTTATGTTTAAACCTATTCATTTTAGGAATGAATTGGACTTAATAAGTGATGGCTGGATCCCGCTATAGCTCCTCGATGCATCGATATGTCTCATGAGACAAACTAGTGTCTTGGCACGAGGCCCTAAAAAAATCTTATTTGTAGTCTTAGCACGAGGCCTTGGCTACGTGGTTATGATAATCGGGCATTATGCATTCCATCATTATGAAAGTGGTTAGTGATATTACATGTGATTATTCTACTAGTAGAATATCCATGTGAATAAGTAAATGGCATTATTTTATTTTATTTTTTCCATATTATATTGAAGTTCATGTTTAAAAGGATTTTGTTTTAGATATACATTGCCTTAAATGTTTATGATTATTTATTAAAGTTTCTGCTATATTGTTATCCTTACTGAGCATCTAATCTCACCCCTTTCTATGTTTTATTTTTCCCAGGATTCCAAGAAGTGTATTGTGATTTATATGTAGGGTTAAGCCAAGGGAATAACGGCATTCATAAAGGATTATTTATTTTGTTTTGTATGTTATAAAGTGTAATGTAACATTCATGTATGTAATCTATTTTCCAAGACTACTAAACTGATCGGTCCTTCGGGACTTGATTCTTTGTAATCATGCTAGTGTATTAAAATAAGGCACCGACTCTGGGTAACTGCGGTCGGGGCGTTACAGAAAAATGTCAACGACATAGTGCTTCATAATGATTTATTTTTTAATGTTACACCTAAAAAATGAATTACAACCCATTTTTCTAATGTTAGAAAATAATATGATCTTGTTTCCTTGACTTTGGCTATGTGATGTTCGTTTAAAACAAAAAACGACACAATCATATTGAAAATGTGCACTTGGAGGCCTAATAGACACATCATATGTTAGAGGGATGTGATGTCGATTTCTATATTTCTCAGATAAATTATGGGCATTGTTTCAATAGTTTTAAAAAATTATATCTCGTATTCTTGGTTCTGGTAATGTGATGAATGTATTAAACTAAAAATACACTTATATTGAAAACATGCACATTGAGTTATACGTACCACATCGTATGTCGGATTGATGTGAGGTCGATTTCTACAAGTTGAAAATTAATTATGGATAATTTACCTAATTTTTAAAAATAATATGAGTTCATTTAATTAGTTTTGGCTATGTTACATGAGTTTCCAACTAAAATGACATCTTCATATTAAAAACACAGACTTTGAGTCATACTAACCACATCATGAGTTAAATTGGTGTGCAGCTGATGTATACACATAAAAATGAATATTGGATCATTTACTAAAGATTCAAAACAATTTGATACAATTTTCATAGTTTTGGATATATGATGTGAATTTTAAACTAAAGTGACACGTTTATATTGAAAACATGATCTTTAAGACATATCGACCACATCGTGCATCAGGTTGACATTCGGTTGAATCCTACTCATCAAAAAAGAATTATGGGTCATTTTACTAAAATTTGAAACTAATATGTGCTTATTTTTTGGCATTAAAGGTTCATCACAAAAAAACTTAGTTTCTAGAAACACATCCCTAACCCCTATAGGAAGGAAATTTGTAAAGATTTTAAAATGAATTCATGCTCAATTAGTGACTGAGAATATACCTATTATAATAATTTAAAAATTATAGTAACAATAGTAATATTTAACCGATTACAATAGATGCAGGATTAGTAATTGTATCTTAATGGTTTAATAGAAACTATACTATACTCATAGATACAGGTAGATTAGAAATTTTTTTAATTAATTTCCCATCATGTTTTGGATTGTTATCAATGTACTTTTCTACTACTAGAGGATGAAACACTCTCAATAAAAAATTCATACTATTTCCATCAGGAAACTGAACCATGTGTGGGGAAGGATTGTAATGGCTCAGACCCTCATGATCCATCCCTTTTCCAAATTCTAGGATCCTAAGGGGTTGCACCTCGTTCGGTGTGACCGATTGGTGCGATCGCTCAGTGGGATCGATCGGCGTGACCGATCGGTGTTATCCAGCATTGTCGGGTTTTTCCTTCTACAGTTTATCCTGTAATGCCTATTTTAGGAATTTTTGACCTTTTAAGGCGTTTCAAGGATATTTTTAACCCATAATAAATATCTAGAAATCCTAAGAAACCTCCCTATTAAATAACAATTAATTCAGTCGTGTATACCCACCCAACCACGTGGGGAACCACGATTTTAATTTAAAGCCACTCAATTCTCATGTCCCGTAACAATGGGATCTTATCTATATATCGCACAAAAATTTCTTTTTCCTTCTTTTTCCTCTTAGATGGATTCCTTTCTTCTTAGTACATTTGGAGCTCCTAACGCCCCTCCCCTGTAAGTCATGCATCCCCTGTTCTTGGCACGTGGAGAATAACATCGATCTTTGATCAATAAGGTATGGATTTTTACCTTCTCCCCTCCTTTCTGTGTATCATGCGGTGTTGGTACACTTTTTTCTCTGTGGAAATTGATGAAACCTAATTTAAAAAAGATAATTAATGGACCTTTAAAGAAGGAAAGGGGGTGTGATCAGTGTTCTTTTGTACTCTTTATGTTGATATGTGTTGTGAATTGTACAGGCCTATGCTCACTGAAAATCATGGTCGTTGTTGGTCTTTCTTTGCACTCTAATGAACCTCGTTGATCCTAGATGTTTAAATAACCATAACATGGAATTTTTTAAGTACGTATACTCGGATAAATAAATTGAAAGCACCGGGATCAACCCCTTTCTGTGATAACCCCGGTTAAAGAACAGTGGAATTGAAACCAAAGAGTGAGTTAAATATTTTAAATCAAAAAATACCTACATGGGAATGCCTTGTGTTGGTGGTAGTGGTTTGGTTGTTTTCTTCCAAGAGCTGATTGTGGGTGACCATATGGTTTTCATGGATTGGGGATTAGATTTCTAGGGTCGTATGGGTGGGGATGGGATCCCCTGTTGTTATACTTTTGCTAGTTGTTAATCTGAGGCTGTGTGGTTACTCTGATTATATCACGAATTGGGGTGGAATCCTCTGTTGTTGAGAAACCATTGGCTCCTAGATTTTGGGACATGGGGCTGTGTCTCGGGGTTTTGTTTGGTTCTAGTACTTCGAGGGATCTCACTTATCCCTTTGTTGTTGTGACTTTATAGGAGAACAGGGTGTGAATGTTCAAGTTGTTGTTTGACTGTCTTCTTTCTCTGGCTTGCGGTTTTTCCTGTTAATTGCCTAATAGTGTAGAATTCACCTAAATGGGGTTACATGAATATGAAAACATGAATAGTTTAAATGGGAATTAGTTTTGGGAATGATTTGTGGCTTGGCCGTGAGTGTCATGCTGTTCATTCATGAATTAGTAGTAACGAGGGTGTTTTTGCTCAGGTTTTAGAACCCCTAGGTTGGGATGAGGATTTTTTACCAATACATATATCTGTAGATTTTATGTTTCTTATTCGCGCCCCACCCAAGTTGAGAACTTAGTGCCGAACACCCCATTTCATGGGGAGGGTGTTTTTTCCAACACTCCTATGAGTGGCTGGTTATTGGCTCCTTTTCTGCTCCCTTTCCTGAATAGCCCAAGACTCTTCAGGTAGGCTGTGATGGCCTAAAGTCCATTATTTATCCCAAGAATATTTGGGCAGGGTAGTTGTGGGGGTTGGCCTAGGTGTTTGTGGGGAGGTTGTTTCCCAAGTGTCTTCGGGATGAGGCCCAGGTGTCTTCGGGCGTGGCAGTAATTATTCTGACCCAGGTTCTTGCGGGTATGGTTACGCGTGGTGGTTGTGGCTCAGGTGTCTGCGGGTAGGATGGTTGTTCTGTCCCAGGTGTGTACAGGCGGGGTTTGGCAGTTGGACTACGGTGAGAATGCCAGGATTGGTTCGATGTGTATAATGTCTTTAATAACCAGTGGGAAAGTGGCACAGGGTACCGAAATATCGATGTGCTATTACATTACTTTACTTAACTTGCCTTGAGTTATTTGGGGAGTGTTCCTTGGTGAGGTTTGGGTGGATAGATTTTCCTTTTTCGGTGTTTGGTTATCTCTTTTTCCACGGAACATTAGAATATCTCCTCACTTGTACACGAGAGTCTTTGTTTTTCCCTACTGAGTATACTTGTATGCTCACCCTACGTATATAAAACTTCTTTCAGGTTTCCAGGAGTACACGCGGGGTCATGTGGGACCGTACTAGCTCAGACCTTTGGTGTAGTTGCTGTTATTGATTTCCTTTTCTTGGTATCTTTTTACTTTCTAATTTTTGTGGCTTGTATCTTTTACCATTGAACATGCATATGGGAATTGTTTACTTTCAGCCATACTTGCACCTTCAGTTTGGGTGTTGTGGGATTTACTATCTTATATCTCGATCCTATTAAAAGAAAAGGTGTAATTCCTTCCATTTAGTGTGTGATTTTATACCCTTGGTGCTAGTCACCACTCTAGAACCTATTGAAGGTGGGTCTCGGGGGTCATTATCTCTCCTTCAACTTGAAGAAGGATGGTTCGGGAAATATGTTGTCCCTTCCCTCATCTTGGTGAAGGCGGGCTGTGACAGAATGGTATCAGAGGTGAGGTTAAGAGATAGGATGGATTCTGGAGTTAGGCACAGTGAGGATTTCATGGGATGGTAGGGAAACAGTGTTGGGTGACCTTGGTTCTTGAATTAGTCCAGGGAAGACCGGCTAGGACACAGGATTTTAGGGCCCCCCGTGATCCGATGCAAGGACTCTGGACCTACCAAATGACCAAGTGATGCTAGACTGATTGTAGGGTAGAGATCCTAGGAAAGGTACATGCATCATAATGACTTGTGTTCTTATGTTTCATGGGTGTCTTGGGGATTCAAAATAAATAAATAAGTCTAAGAAAATTTAAGAACAATATTCTACACTACTCAGGCTTAGACATTCCTTGTTTACCTTGCAGCTATGGAACCTGGGAGGAGACCATGAGTAGTGCGGGAAATCGAGGCCCAGGAGGTTGACTTGGCTGATCGGCAGTGGACCGATCGAGAGGAGGATGATTTGTAGCATAATATGCTTCGAGACATTTAGCGACAAACCCTCAGGAAGTATGAGGGAAGCATCTCAGATATAGAGAGATAGAGCTGGCTAGAGGAGATGGTGATAGCCTTAAGCATGATATGGGATCCGATGGAGTACTGGGTTCCTCTGGCTGTAAGCCAGATGTGTGGAGCAGCGCGTCAGTGGTGGACGCTTTATCCTGGGGAGAATAGGGAGAATGAGGTGACGTGGGCTGTCATCTAGAAGGAGTTCTGGGTGGAATTACTCTCCTCCACCATGAAGGCAGAGTAGAGACAGGAGCTACTCTCCCTCTAGCATGGGAGTATGTCAGTGAGGGAGTTGGGGATCAAGTTCAAGGATCTCCTCTGCTTTGCTCCGGACCTCTTTCCGTATGAGGAGTCCCGGGCGAGATGTTTAGAGGAGGCGCTCCGACCTTCCCTCCAGTATGTCGGTACTCCCTTAACCCTACCGACATTCATAGCGGTGAATAATAATGCTGAAGTGGTGGAGAGGATGCACACGCTGGGAGGTGTATCACGAGAGCGGATTCAGCTAGGCCTGTCAAAGGGAAAGGCTGTCAGCACCAGACCTCCAGCATCAGGACCCTCTAGGTTTCGACCAGCATGGAGTAGGCCTCAAAATATCTAGTTCCGACCTTCCGGCCCTCGCCCTTTTATATCGGGCCCAGGGTCGAGATGCTTTATCTGTGGAAGCCACGAGCACCTACAGAACCAGTACCCAGATAGAGTGCAGTAAGGCGGTAGTGGGCAGGCCCAGCACCCACCTCAGCAACAGCAGTTTCCAGCTAGTCACTTTCAGCAGTAGCAGCAGGGGCAACGATCTCTCGCTCCTCCGAGGGCAGACGTTTCAGGAGGATTCCTCCCCCAGGGCGCTCCTCAGGGACCTCGTCCAGGGCGTGGTCGTGGAGGTGGCCGAAAGCCGAGAGGCAGAGGATCCGGGCGCGGGGAGATGCACGCCATGGAGGATGTAGTTCCAGCAGGACCGGAGGTTGTTCGAGGTACGATCAGTTTGTTCAGTACCCTTTCTTAAATCTTGTTCGATACAGGTTCTTCGTACTCCTTTGTTACACCCATTCCGGTCTGTGATTTGGGTCTAGATGCCGAGAGACTTCCAGTGCCCCTGGTTCTGAGCACACCAGTCAGAGGTCAGACCGACTTGATATATGTTTGTTGAGGATGAAGACTGATGATAAGGCCACATCAGTCAGTCAGGGACCTCCTACTATTGAAGATACAGACATATGATGTCATCCTACGCATTGACTAGCTGTTTTATGTATGTTCCGTCATCGACTGCTTCTGAGGGAGGGTCATGTTTTTAGACTTAGGCAGTAGACATGTTACTTTCACCGATGAGCGGGCTGGCCAGAAGGGCAATAGGTGAGAGGAACCCCTCCTCTCCTTGTTAGCTAAGCTATCAGTAGAGTCAGCGGATGCAGAAATGGTGGAGGTACTAGGAATCGTCAGTGAGTTTATGGACATCTTCCCTTAGGAGGTGACGACTCTACCCCCTCGACGTGATGTCGAGTTTGGGATAGACTTTCATCCTAGTGCTCGTCCGATTTCGATGGCTCCCTACTATATTTCAACTTCGGAGCTACGGTAGTTGCGGATTCAGATTGACAAACTGATGAAGAGCGGTCATGTTCGACCAAGTGCGTCACCGTGGGGTGCTCCAGTATTGTTCGCAAAGAAGGAAGATGGTGGTCTCAGGTTGTTCATAGACTACAGAAGGCTGAATCAGGTGATGATCAAGAATCGATACCCTCTTCCGAGGATAGATGATCTTTTCGACCAGTTGAAGGGGGCAGGATGGTTCTCGAAGATCGACCTGTAGTCTGGATATGACCAGTTGAGGGTGAAGGAGGGCGACATCCCGAAGATGGCCTTCAGGTGTGGATATAGGCACTTCAAGTTTGTGTTCATTTCGTTCGGCGTTACAAATTCTCCAGCTATGTTCATGGGGATTATGAACTCTTCCTTCCATGAGAATCTGGATCGGTTAGTAGTAGTGTTCATCGATGACATCCTAATCTATTCCAGATCAGAGGAGGATCACACTGAGCACCTGAGGATGGTTTTGGAGGTCCTCTGACTGCACGAACTCTTTGGGAAGTTGTCTAAGTGAATGTTTTGGATGAAAAAAGTGCACTTCCTTGGGAATGTGGTGTCCGAGCAGGGAGTAGCGGTGGACCCATCAAAGGTTGAGGCAGTAGTTTCTTGGGCATCACCCAAGAATGTGGAAGAGGTCTGTAGTTTCCTCAGGCTGTAAAGTTACTATCGGAGGTTCGTACACAACTTCTCCTGAGCTGCATCACCTTTGATATCCTTGACCCAAAAGGACCAGGCTTTCGTGTGGAGCGAGCTGTGTGAGGAAGCCTTCGACTATCTGAAAGATAAGTTGGTTAGTGCCTCAATGATGAGATTTCAAGAAGAAGGGGCAGCGTTCGAGGTGTTTTGTGATGCTTCTGGACAAGGCCTTGGGTGTGTGCTTATGAAACGACAAGGGGTGATCTCTTGTGGGTCTAGACAGCTACTCCCTCATGAGCGTATTTATTCCACCCATGATCTGGAGATCTCAGCAGTCGTTTTCGCACTAAATTTGTTGCAGAACTATCTCATCGGAGAGCACTTTGTGGTCTTCACGGATCACAAAAGCTTGAAGTGTATCTTCTCCTAGTGGGACTTGAACTTACGACAGCGAAGGTGGATGGAGTTCCTCCAGGATTATGATTTCAAGATTTCCTACACCTCTGGGAAAGGAAACATGGTGGATGATGCCTTGAGCAGGAATTCATAGAGGGATGCATTCCGAGAGTCGGTGAATGCTTGTAGGGAAATGGAGGAGTTGGTTTCCCTACACCTGGATACTAGGATGGAAGATGGTAGAGGTTTCCTATATCAGATGATGGTGTAACCTTCTCTGTTGCAGTAGGTGGAGGAGTCCCAATGGGGATATTCAGAAAGTGAAGTGATGTGTGGCCGAGTTAACCAGGGAAATGCTCCGGATGGGTGGATTGAGGATGGTCAGAACCGGATGCTTTTCCAAGGAAAGATATTTGTTCAAGAGGCAATGCATGGAAATTTTTTTAGTGAGTTACAAAACTCACCCCTAGAGATGCACCCGGGAGTTTCCAAGATGTAACGAGGTCTGAGGAGACAATTTTGGTGTCCCGGGATGAAACGAGCAGTGGCAGAGTTCGTGGCAAAGTGCCTAGTGTGTCAGCAGGTGAAGGTTGAACACCCTGTTCCAGGTGGTTTGTTCCACCCTTTAGATTTCCCCGAGTGTAAGGGGGCTGACATCTTGATGGATTTCGTCACGGGGCTACCCAAGGTTCAAGAAGGGTGAGACACTATTTGGGTAGTGATTGACCGTTTGACGAAATCGTATCACTTTCTGAAAATCAAGGAGTCGAGTGCAGTGGACGCTCTAGCACGAAGGTATGTGTACTAGGTGGTGTGGTTGCATTGGGTTCCATGGTCCATAGTCTCGGATAGAGATTCATGATTTACCTCACGAGTCTGGAGGGGTTTGCAGCATGCTTTTGGAACCCAGTTGCGCCTTAGCACTTCCTTCCACCCCCAGACAGATGGGTAGACAGAGCGCACCATCCAGACATTGAAAGATATGCTACGAGCATGCATCCTGGACTTCGGGGGATCTTGGGTGCGACACAAGACTCTGGTAGAGTTTTCCTACAATAACAGCCATCACTCTACCATTAGCATGGCTCTGTTCGAAGCCTTGTATGGGAGGCCATGTCACTCACCCGTGTGCTGGACTGAAGTTGGGGAAGTGAGTGTTCTTGTCCCGGAGGTGGTGCAGAGCACGATGGAGAAGTTGCAGCTTATACGAGAAAGGATGAAGGTATCTCAGGACCGGCAGAAGTCATATGCCGATAATAGGAGAAGACCCTTGGAGTTTGGGGTCGGGGACCACGTGTTCTGGAAGGTCTCCCCTCGGCATGGACAACGGAGGTTCGGCAGGGGATGTAAGCTCTCTCCCAGGTTCGTCGAACCCTTCGAGGTGTTTCACCAGGTCGGTGAGGTGGCTTATCAGCTGGCATTTCCACCACAGCTACAAAGGGTGCACGATGTCTTCCATGTGTCCTAGCTTCGTCAGTATCTGCATGACGATTCACACATCGTCGACTGGGGAGAGCTAGATATCGAAGACGATGCAACCTTCGTGGAACGGACAGTGATGATCGAGGGTCATGAGGAGAAGGTGCTTCATGGAAGAACCATCCTGTTAGTTTTCATGTTATGGATGCATGGTGGGCTTGAGGAGAGTACATGGGAGAGGGAAGCATAGGTGCATGCCCAGTACCCAGAGTTGTTTTCAGTTTTATCCTATTTTTTCAGTACTTGTTTTCTATGTAATGATTTTCCCTGTTGACTATGGGATGTGCAATTTCCTTTTCTGTAAATGTGTGTGAAGTTTCTTAAAGGATGGGGAGGGGAGGACCTGATTCCTAGTTAGAACGCATTAATGTGGATGCACCTAAACCTGTGCGGGCGAGTCAGTGCCGCCCAAGGCAGATAGTATCTTAACCCGGAGGAAGGGAAACCCCTCTCCCACATAGCCGGACGGTTTAGTATTTTGTTTTGCATGGTTTCATGAGGATAGGAGCGGTAGGATGTCCGTGATTGTTCAGGAGATAAGGTTTTCCTATGTCAGAGAGGTTCACTCCTAAGAGGTATCTTCCAGGGTGGTAGTTCAGACCCCCCCCCCTCTTTCCTTCAGGTCTGGTTCTGGATTCTCGAGGGTGAGAATAGTTTGAGAGGTGTCTGATGTAATGGAACAGACCCTCATGATCCATCCCTTTTCCAAATTCTAGGATCCTAAGGTGTCTCCCCTCGTTTGGTGGGACCGATCGGTGAGACCAACCGATCGGTGTTATCAATCCTTGTCAGGTTTTTCCTTCTACATCTTTTTCTATAATGCCTCTTTTAGGCCTTTTAGACCTTCTAAGGCATTTCAAGGCTGTTTTTAACCCATAATAAATATCTAAAAATCCCGAGAAACCTCCCTATTAAATAAAAATTAATTCAGTCATGTGTAACCACCCAACCGCATGGGGAACCATGATCTGAATTTAAAGCCGCTCAATTCTCATGTCCCGTAACAACGTGATCTTATCTATATATCACACGTGAATTTTTTCTTCCTTATTTTTCCTCTTGGCTGGATTCCTTTCTTCTTAGTAAGTTTGGTGCTCCTGATGCCCCTCCCCTGCAAGGCGTGCATCCCATGTTCTTGGTCCGTGGAGAATAACATTTATCTTTGATCAATCGGGTAGTGATTTTTACCTTCATCCCTCCTTTTTTTGTATCATGCGGGGTGGGTACGCTTTTTTCTCTGTGGAAATTGATGAAACTGAACTTAATGAAGATAATGAATGGACCATTAAAGAATGAAAGGGGTTGTGATCGGTGTTCTGTTGAACTCTTTATGTTGATATGTGTTGGGAATTGTACGGGCTTATGCTCACTGAAAATCATGGACGTTGGTGGTATTTCTTTGCGCACTAATGATCCTTTGTGCTCTGGGATGTTTAAATAACCATAACATGGAATTGTTTAAGTACGTAAACTTAGTTAGATAAATTGAAATCACAAGAATCAACCCCTTTCTGTGATAACCCTGGTAAAGGCACAGTGGAATTGAAACCATGGAGTGTGTAAAATCATTTAAATCTAAAAATACTTGCATGGTCCTGCCTTGTGTTGGTGGTAGTGGTTTGGTTGTTTTCTTCAATGGACTGATTTCGGGTGACCTTATGGTTTTTATGGATGGGGGCTTAGATTTATGGGGTGATATGGGTGGGTATGGGATCCCCTGTTGTTATACTTTCGCTGGTTGTGAATCTGAGGTTGTGTGGTTACTCTGCTTATATCACGAATTGGGGTGGAGTCATCTGTTGTTGAGAAACTTTTGGCTCCTATATTTTGGGGACATGGGGATGTGTCTCGGGTTTTTCATTGGTTCTAGTACTTTGAGGGATCTCACTTATACCTCTATTGTTGTGACTTTATAAGAGAACCGGGTGTGAATGTTCAAGTTTCTGTTTGACTGTCTTCTTTCTCTAGCTTGCGGTTTTTCCGGTTAATTTCCCAGTAGTGTAGAATTCACCTAAATGGTGTTACTTGAATATGAAAATAGGAATAGTTTAAATGGTAATTGGTTTTGGGAATGAGTTGTGGCTTGGCCGTGAGTGTTGTGCTGTTCTTTAATGAATGATTAGTAACTAGGGTGTTTGTGCTTAGGTTTTGGAACCCCTAGGTTGGGATGATTATTTGTTACCTATACATATATCTTTAGCTTTTATGTTTCTTATTCGCACCCCACCCAAGTTGAGAACTTAGTGCTGAACACCCCATTTTATGGGGAGGGTGTTTTTTCCAACACTCCTATGAGTGGATGGTTATTGGATCCTTTTCTTCTTCCTTTCCCGAATAGCCCAAGACTCTTTGGACAGGCTGTGATGGCCTGAAGTCCATTATTTATCCCAAGAATCTTCAGGCTAGATAGTTGTGGTGGTTGTCCCAAGTGTTTGTGGGCAGGTTGTTTCCCAAGTATCTTCGGGATGAGGCTCATGTGTCTTCGGGCGTGGAAGTAATTATTCTGACACAGGTGTTTGTGGGTATGGTTACGGGTGGTGGTTGTGGCCCAGGTGTCTGCGGTCAGGATAGTTGTTCTGGCCCAGGTGTGTGTGGGCGGGGTTTGGTAGTGGGACTGCGGTGATAATGGCGAGATTGGTTCGATGCGTAGGATGTCTTTAATAACCAGTGGGAAAGTGGCGCGGGGTACCCAAATATCGATGTGCTATTACTTTACTTTACTTGTCTTGAGTTATTTGGGGAGTGTGCCTTGGTGAGGTTTGGGTGGATAGCTTTTCCTTGTTGGGTGTTTGGTTATCTCTTTTTCCATGAGACATTATAATGTCTCCTCACTTGTACATGAGAGTATTCGGATTTCCTTACTGAGTATACTTGTATGCTCACCCTACGTATATAAAACTACTTTCAGGTTTCCAGGAGGACAGACGGGATCGTGCAGGACCATACTAGCTTGGACCTTTGGGGTTGTTGTTGTTGTTGATTTTCTTTTCATGGTATCTTTTTACTTTTGGAGTTTTGTGGATTGTATATTTTACCTTTGAACATGCATATGAGAATGGTTTACTTTTAGTCGTACTTTCACTTTCAGTTTTGGTGTTGTGGGATTTACTATCATAACTCCCAATCCTATTAAAATAAAAGGGGTAATGCCTTCCATTTAGTGTGTGATTTTATACCCTTGGTGCTAGTCACCACTCCGGGACCTATTGAAGGCGGGTCTCGTGGGTCATTATCTCTCCTTCAACTTGAAGAAGGAAGGGTCTGGAAATCTGTTGTCCCTTCCCTCATCTTGGTGAAGGCGGGTCGTGACAAGGATCATCATATATATTTACCCAATTAAGTTGGAAAATCTATATAGGGTTCAAATTATATTTTAATGATGGGATTATCAAATATAAAAAAATTCGATAGAAATTGAAAATATAATAATAGAATAATATTTTTATTAACATGTTTCCATTATAATATGAATTTTTTTAGGAAAAAATAATGTATTTGCATTATGATTCTGATGCTTCACATCCCAAATGTATCTCTATAGTAATAACTTGTACTTGATCACAAACATAATAGGTAATCACCACCAAATGATTTCACCAAAAATTAAAACATCATTCACTCTTCCCACCCATCTCAAAAAAACACTACTTCATTTGAGAATGTATGTTGTTGGAAATCTTGGTAGTATAAAGAAAATATAGATAAATAGTTTAATAAAAATATTTTTATTGAATGTGTAGTTGGCTTCAAAAATTACATGTTCATGAATTTTTATATGTTTATGGTATATGATATCATTTAGAAATTTGGAAACATAATATCAAAAATAACTTTCATTATTTTTATTCATACATTTCAGAAACATTGACCAAAATAAGTAAATTTTATTGAAATATGTTTTTAGAGTTAAATCATATTATATATGTAATAATATATTTCCATTTGATGAAATACATTGGAATCTTGTGTCCAGTCACTGACCTTATATCATGATTTAGCTGATATTTATAGATAACCCTATCATAAAAAAATTATATTAAAAACACAATATAAAACATATAATTCGATGTTTATCTATGATATTTTGAATGATTTTCATTACAAGTTAACAATTGATGTAATGTGAGGTTGTATTTTTGTAAATTCATTCTTGAAATCCGAAATATAATAATTTGGGGTATCCAAATTTATTATAATGAGCATCTAGTTATTCCTACAAAACCTGAAACAAATAAGTAATGAAAAAAATAAATATCTATTTTATATGATTAGACTACAAAGTTTTAGTCCTAAATTTTTGGCATCAATAAGATTTTATCATCTATTTTTTTCAAATACCACTATTTTTACATATTTTAAAAACTTTCTTCCACTTAAATAGAAACATTTTAGATAGAAATTATAGAGGTATTATTATGTCCATAACTTACTTATCAGGGTTTTCCTTTTATATTATTGTTAAATATACTCCTATATAAAATATTAATATTTTTTAAATGTAATGAACAAATTATATCATTATTTAGAAAATTTATCATAATTTTCCTCATTTATTTATTCACAGTGAAGACATAAATCCCTTAAAACATGATAATTGCATTTATACTCTCTTATATAATAGCATCTATAATGGCCTCTAGAAATATTTATCCTCAATATTTAATGTATGCCATATTGACACCATTGAGAGTTATATCCATATGAACTTATAATGCTAATTTAGGTGGAAGGGGAACTGGATGGGTGAATTTACTATTGTATTATCCTTTTGATTTCTTGATTTATGCAATATGTCGTCTTTATCCAACTTTTATTCCCATAAATTTAATACATCTATAATACAATACCTCATTTTAAACCTTTTTCCATCAACTATTAAATGTTTTTCATTGGAAACAATATTTATGGACACAACTCGTGAATATTTATATGATTATGTGTCCTGGGTATGACAGTCAAATTTCATTATCGGTCATAGTGACATCTATATCATAATGAGGAATATGAAACTCCACACTTGGGACATGATCTACTTCAATCCCCACTCTCACACGATCCTTTGGGATTTTTTTTGTTGTGTAGCATATCCTTTGGTTTATATTACACCATACCTCTTTTAATAAGGAAATGTGTGGATGTTGTTAGATATGAATCACGTACAATTTCACCCTATTGAATTTTAGTAATAAAAAGTTATCACAAGATTTTTATTAAAATTTACTATATTGAGTTTGGAAAAGGTTTATTACCTCATTTAAGTCAGGTCTTTTAGGGGAATGGATCACCTCAATGCCATTGGGGTCAAGTGGATCATCATGTATTGATCATTTTTTCACTATTGGTTCAACTTGATTATTTTTCATATAATAGTCTACCGACCATGACCAGATATTAACATATTTTCAAGAATCAATTGTTCATGTATACCTTTCATCATCTCATATAGTTTTCCTCACATATTTTCCTTATCAAAATATATTAATGGTGATAGTCCAAAACTATCACGTATATCATGGTCGTATAGTTCAGCACACTTCAAATCTACTGAAAGTAGTTTTTCATTATGTGTATTCAATGGGAATTGTTTTTCATAAACCGCATAAAAAACATACTAACATTAAAAAAATATTATTTAATACTATTAAAAATATTAAAAATGTACTATTATGTAATACTTACACATGATTCCTATAATTTTGTGTGTTTTTATCTACTAGTTTTACCTTATTATTTACATAAGACTACTTCAATAGAGAATGATGTGGGATAGAAGTTTATTTGGTTTCTGATTCATCTATCGGAATATATACAAAGGAACATATTTTGTTTTATATTGAATAAAACATTTAATAAAAATTTAAAATATATTCTATTTTCTTCTCAAGTGAAGCATACCCCGTCCTTGCTTTATGGTAGGAGAATATAGGTTTTTATGCATGTTAAATATTTTCAGAACTCCATTGATGTTTAATTAATTAAAATTTTGAATCAAAGTGGATAAAATAAATATTTCAAATAAAATATTATCAATTACAATGAAACAGAAATGATTCCCCATCATATTGACTATTCAAATTGTTCCACGTTTCATGGTTTATAATGTGTGAATACATAGTAGGTGTGTGGTGGTTTAAATGTTTCTCAGCATCGCTAAGATGAATCATCATAAGAAGTTTCTGAAATCCTCTATGAGATTTTCTAGTGACCAATTAGGCAAATTTCATACATCATTAATATAAAATAAATGAACTTGTAAAAGTATAATGAATTATAAATCTATATGTTATTATATAAATTTTTGGTAACATGAAGAAATAATATCATAACATTATTCTAATATCTCCCAAAATGGTTTTATTCAATGAATCCACAACATTGTTCCATATATTTATATCATTTGGAATGTGAATTCAAGTTGTAAATTCAATATAACTAATTTTCATTAAAGTCTTTGGTTCATTAGGTTGGATACATTTATTCCATCCAACATAAAATTTTATACCTCTTATCTTTTCTGTGATAACTCTAGTTACCATAAAGATGCTTCATTTTGGTTGTTTTTTCATATAACTGTTGTTAATCCTCTAATAATTCTATAGATTTAGCATCAAAAACCCATTATTCCTCATGATTTGTATTATTAGTTTGTGAATAATTCATTTCTACATGAGTATTAAAAATTTAATTTATATTACATGTAAATTTTTTTGTGAACATATAATATTATGAGGAAAATAAAATTATATTAAAAACTAGTTTAACATGTTCATTGAAATATATTTTCTTCTTTACTAGTTTAGTTCATATATATTCTCTTTCGAGTATCCAATTCCCCTCCTCATGGTCCCCTCTAAAGTACAGGAAATTTTCTACAATGGGTTGCCATGAAATGATTTTGATCTCCCAATGAAATGGTAATCCTCAATTGAATTTTCATTTGACCCCAAGGTTGTTTCAGTCACTAATAGAACAGTTGAAAAATTCTTGGTTACTAGATCTAGAACATAAAATACTTACAATGGTAGTGATTCCATTATGAATGGATTTTCTTTATACCCATTCATACTGAAAATGACCATCCCATTTTCCAATTCATCAACATTAACTACACATTTGTTTCTATCACATTTACAACAATGAAAATATGCACTTGAAATGTTGTAAAATACAACTCATATATTTTATCAATAACATTGAATTAAGACATATTTTCATAAATTGGTTTTCTATCCTTGTTACTAGAAATGTTAATCTCTTCTAAAAGAAGAGTAACTCTTTTTTTATCATAATACATTCATCTTGTTTCTTCATATATAATGTATATCCATTAATTAAAAGATTAGTGTAAAAGTTAAATTTTTTGTTTAGTCTCCTAGATTTCCATTGAAGTCATCCAGTAATTGAGTTTATATTTTCATATAACTGCTTATATATATGATCTCATAACGATACTATAAACTATTGATTATGTGTATTTGATAACCATCTTTTATCCCTTGATGGATTCAAATGTCTAATAATTATGTTATTGGCATCAACATACGGAGAAACCTCTATACAATTATTTAAAATGTAATGTTGACCTACTACAACTTTGTTATAGTAATTATAACAACATCTCTTTTATAAGTACCTTCACCCATATACCATGAATTGGGACATGTTTTTGGGAGATCAATTATATAAACATTTTATAAGTCATGATTATAAAATTCAACAAATTCATCAACAATATATCACTCTTAAATAATACCTAATTGATGAATTCGATTCCGGACATACCCTTTAAAAATATTCATATATATATTACAATGTTTTGTATCTATCTATATTGGATAAGGCCAAAATGTGTAATCTCGCTCACAACGTGAACTGTCTTGTGGGCCATTATATTGAAGAATGATTGTGGGAAGAACATCATCAATTAACATAATATTACTACAATATTATTATCCATGATTAAAAACATCACTGGGTATATATCTACAATACATATGGATTTGAAAAGAAATAAAAATCTAATAAATATCGGTTGCACATTTTTTGGTAGAATGCAAAGGAAGTCTGCATGCATCAAATCATTAATCAAAACATAATATTCCAATGTTTTTATACCATATAACATAAAATTAGTCATTGAAATGACATTTTTGATATTTTATGAACACCCATATTTTACATTTACACCAGTAAAGAAGTTTTAAAATTGAAATTTTAGTTTTGAGGATAGATTGTAATCAACTGGTGGAAGAAAAATATATATTATATCCTTCACCAGTGTCAGCTCTTCCATTATCTACATGTCAATCATGTCCAACCTGTTGGACTTGGTGTCCTAGGATCAATAGTTTGTACAATGATTATATTTATATTCAATTATTTGAGTATTAATAAAATATATTATTACATATTGTTCATTATTTATCTTGACATAAATTTAATAATTTCTTATAGTATATGTCATAATGATAAGGTTGTAGTGGTTCCCACCTATGACGAGATCCCTGAAATACCGTGAAAATATTCATAAATATACTTCTATTGTTGGATAACATTAGTTTATGGGACACATTGAATGTGAAAATCAGGTGTGAGTACGTTTAGGTCGATTTGGATTCTTTTTATGAATTCTGTTGTTGGAAATATTTATGACGAGAGATTATGAGAATTGACCTACCAGTTGGGATTCTACATGTTTTCAAATCATTAGTTATTCCAATCTAGGATTATGTGTAATGGTACATAGACTTTAATAATATCATTGATTCATGTCATGACTCAAGCACCTAGATTTAATAATAAAAAACGTGATTCCATATATTCGAAGGAGGTATGGTGCATTTGGTGTGTCACAAATGACAAGTTATTAATGTTTATATCGAAGAAGAATATTTCCCCTCCAACTATATGCTATCTTATATCTTATTTATTTTGATTGGAATGGAATTGGGCGTATCATTCACATAGGATGATGACACGGATGTGATGCCTTCTTGATGAGATATTAAGACAAATGGATTATATTACATAGTGTGCATTAATATGTGGTTATCAAAATTGTGACATTATGTTCATTCTCCTAGGTCCCTTTACTCATTTCAATACATTAGTATTTGACTTTAGTAAATATTTCCTAATTCTAAAAAGAAATAATACTATAGGGTCACAGACTAAGTGTTTATATTGATCTCCATTAAATTTTATTTGATTTTTATTATTTGAAGATATAGTATTCTCAAGATAGATGAATAATTTTATTCATGTATTATTGACCCCAAATATTCGCAAGGTAATAAATAATTTTTTATTTACTAAGAATAATTTATCGGATTACATTAATATATAATAAATATTTATTGTCTAGATTTTGAATAAAATATTTGTTATATTTATTGAATAATTTTAAAAAAATTACTCTCTAGATTATGAATAATGTATTTATTTTATTTATTGAGTATTATAATAAATATTTATTTAGTGGATTGGGAATAAAATATTTATTTGGGAATACAAATATTTATTTCGTGGTACAACAAATATTGATGAGTTTAAATAGACCAAGACTGCGTTTGGTGACATATATTAATTTAAAAGATTGAAAAATAAGATTTCTTATTATGAAAGATAACACACACACCATAAAAAATAATATTATTATTTTTAGGTAAATTTTTTTAATAATTATTATAGAATTATTTCAGGGCTTGTTCAAAATTAAATAATATTTTTACCTAAACCCTATCTTTATAAATTTACGGTAATGTCTATTGTGTGGGGTTAATTGAGAATTTGGAATTGAGAGTAATTGTGCACAATAGAATTATATATATATATATATATATATATCAGGAATTACTCCTTTATTCCTCTCAAAAATGAGAATTTGTCCATCAAGTCTGATGGATCTTGGAGAGATCAAGGTGAACAATGCAAGAAAATTGATACACTGAGCTATCTCAATGAAATTAGTTAGTGTTGTTTGGAGATCAAAGAAGCGTGTGTGGATTACCTCTAGAGGGATTCTACACAAGAGTCCTTATTTTGTGAAAAAGGTAATTTGAAATGGTTTTGGATGATCAAGAACATCATCAAATAAAGGACCCTTAGATGTGGTAATCATTTCTTCATATCTAAATAAATCAATTTTTAATTTAATATTGATGATATTCTATTAGGGTTTTAGAAAACACTAAATTAAGAGGAATATCATTATAACACTAGTAAATGGTGCTTCACTGATTCCTAAAACCATCAAGTTGTATCAGAGTGGAAACATTTCAAATTTATAATTATTTACTTGATTATTGGTCTTTATGTGCAGTAGTGGTTAGATATTAATTTTAAAAATTATATGTTCCTTAATCTAATTAATTAAATTTACATGCACTCGGTATTTTAATTTAATCATCCAATATTCATAATATCTTAAGTCTATGAATATATGAATAACAATTGAAAATTCCATTAAGAAATGTTGAAGAATCATTCTGTATAACATGGGAGTAAACGACGTGTATTAAGAGTAGATGTCACGTACCCAAGTTCATTGCATATAGATGTGACATGGGATACACAATTTTCAATGAAATAACTACACACGGTGAATTTTTTACATAATTTGTGATTTCTAGGCTATCATAGCACATGGATTGTTAGAATATATAGTGTATAGATGGTGTACACGTTGTGTTGTCTACAATATTTTGTGGTGAAATTCATGTAAATTGTTTGGTAAAATTCACGTTCAAAACCATGTGAGACTGATAACCTGGATATATATTGATATAAATGTCATGTATCTAGAATAAATGACTTATATTTTATTAATTCCCCCATATAAAATGCATGATGAGTTTTTCAGAGGGATGTGAAAACACACAGAATGTGGAACACATAGCCTTTTTCTAGTGAGTACATATCCTGTAGTCCGGTCAAGGAACACGCCGAAGATGATACATGTACCCTGGATACACGACAACCAAGGTATATGTCTTATAACTAGATTATATACACCATGTATTTTCCCAATAATGAATATAATAAAATTACATTAAATATAAAAATTCTATTATTAGAACTATATAGTTCTATTGGAATATGTGGTGTTTTTGGAAATTTAATAATGGTTTTAAAGAATATTAAATACTCAATTAATTGATTGTGATTAATATATTATTATTGGTACTTTGGTTTATTTCAAATGAATGATATTAATGATGGGTAGTATCTTCAAATGAATTTGGATGGTCATTAAGATGAAATAAAATTAATTCCTTCCTTCATTCATGTGTGATTATATTAATAATAAAGAATGAATAGGATATGAATATAAACTAATTTTACATTAGTGTATTAATTTCACATATAAAACCATTCATAGTTATTAACAACACCTATATATGTGCTATAATTATTTAATTTAAGTTATTTCATGGGTTTGTAAATATTTTTTATTTAATTAGATATGAGGGTCAGTTTGTTATCCCTCCCTCCATTATTATATAGGACCAATGTGTCTATGGTTATTTATGAAATTCCTCGTAGCCAATAATTTGGTTCCCCTAACCTATGTGTGAGTTATAAATACATGTAATTAATGGAGTGTCTCCAGGAACATGGAGGTGGTTCAAGATAGATACAAAATGATTCCATCCCAGGTGATACATAGGTGGATAGGTGGAATATTGTAACTCATGGAAGTACTATCACAAAGATTTATTACCCTTGGTCATATAATGATTAATTATAATTTCAATAAATTAGCCACTACATAAGAATCTTATTATGTCAGTTATTCATTCATTTATTTCTACATATGAATTATTATTATTTTAGATGCAAGACCATGATCATATAAATAATAGATTTAATGTGAAAATATTTAATTTAAATTAATAGATCATAAGTAAATATTTTTATCCAAAATTATTAATTAATTAATTAAAATACACTTTATATTTAGTTACACTTGTAAAAAAAATAACAAGATAAAATTTATGCATAATATATTAAAATCCCTCAAATGTATATTAGGTTAGACTTGGCCTTCCATTACTTGATTATGAATTAAATCCTTGGAAATATTCATATGACAATACCTATTTGGGAAACCTAATTTTAACATGGAGTTATTAGGAAGGTTATTGGTTGACATAGCCATATTATATAAAGTGGAAGTATCCCTTTCAAAAATTGATTTAATTGGGAGGGAAGTGATGAGGAAACCCTAGTCAATCTTTTGGGATTAGTGATTCCACTCAATTGATCAAGGAGATGCAAGCCTGAATTTGGAGAAGGCCATTCTACCTAAATTCAGTGAAGTAGCTTGACCGACCCTTGATGGTGTTATACAAAAGGGAATATGGATCATTTACACTAGAATGTCCTAGAAACTAGAAATTAGGAGTTTAATGGTTAGGGACATTGAGATTTCATAAAATATTGGGTGATTTAATGAAATTATTTAATTTATTATTTCTCAAATAAATTGTAATCAATAAAAGTACTAATAATCTAATATTTTATAATTTTAGAAAATGTAATGTTCATCATCCATGTTATCCCCACAATATATTTTAGAAAGACCATATCCTCATTTTTGGTTACTTATATGAGTTGTTTAAATGCCTTTGGGGTGTGTTATTCCATGAATGGCAATCTTATGTCCTATAAACCTCACTTCTTGATCAACCTGATATAGAGGAAATTTATGAAGAGTTCCTTTTCTATGAAAATTGTTTTAGAGATGTTGTCGATATTCAATGTTTTATATTATCATCTATGTCTAGTGAACTCGTGAAGTCTCATGAAAACATGGATTCTTTTGGAATACTCAAACATATCCATGGTATATATGAGGAGGGATAAATACATAAGAGATTTTAGATCTCCAATTCTCTTTTTCATATAAATCATGTACATGTTTCCCCAATTAGGCCTCATGTAGTCTAGATCATTGACTTCATTGAGCGTCTAGATCTTATATGGTTAGACTCCAAACAGAACTGGGCACTACTCACATTCTTGCCTCACTCCCTCAATGCTTCTCCTATATTAATATTAAATTTAATATAAAAAATATTTATAAGTCTCTACCTGGTATAATTTCTCTGTATTTCTATGTAGATAAGGGGACCAAGTGTGAAAATCATTTTATCCTTATAGTGAATAAATTTTTATTCCATGTGAAGAGATCTAAACCTAAATCGTCTTTACAATTCCCTTATATGTAGATAATGGTCAAGGGGAAAGAAAGTGGGGAATGATGTTGTTTGCTTCACATGTGGCATGAAGGGCCAGATGATGAAGAATTTAACCCATCCATAAAATTATGGGGAAGCAACATGTGCATTTTTTATCGAGTGATATTTTTCCATTTCTACAAATTAGTTATTAGATAATGCTTGTTGTGCTCAAATATGTATTCTAATAGAGGATCCAATTATATTAAGATGAATTTATCGATGGCAGATTGACTTACGTGTAGCTAATGGATCTACAATTTTTAACATGTATATTGGGAAATACCAACTCAAAATTCCCATATAATTGTTCTTGGTTTGTAAGGATTTTTATTTTGTTACATTAGTTACCAAAAACATTATTTATGCATCAACTCTTGATATGTATTGTTTTTTGTTCATGTTTAGAAATAAATGTTCCTACATTTATCAAGATATAAATTTTTGTAGTAAGGAAAAATTAAGTAATGTTATTTATGTGTTGGATTACACAAACCAAGTAATGTAAATCTATAATGATACTATGTCACATTACTCATACCACACCTAGAATTGGAAACACTAGCTAGGTCATGTAAAGGAAAATTGTTTCACTAAATTGCATAAAATGGATATTTTGATTATTTTGAACAAAATTGTTTTCTATATTTCATGCATGTTTATAAGGTAAAATTAATAAAACCCAATTTACTAGTAAAAGTGAAAGGGTACAAGATAATCTAGAATTATTTTATACCAACATGTGTGGACCATTTCTTATTGATGCAAGGGGTGGGTACTCATACTTCATAACTTTTACTCATGATTTTAGTAGATTTGGATATGTATACTTGATGAGATATATGTAATTTTCTTATAATATATTCAAGCAATAAAAAATGAAGTTGATAACTAACACGGTAAGAATATTAAGAAACTATGCTCAGAATGTGGTGGAGAATATATTAATAAAAAAAATTAGATTATTTATGAGATTTTGGGATTCTATCTCAACTCACTCTTCCTTATACACCTCTTTCGAATGGTGTAATTGAATGGAGGAAGAACATATTTAATGACATGGTGAGATAAATAATGAGTCATGTGACTCATACATTATCATTTTGATTACATGCATTGCATAAAAACAATAATATTAAAACAAGTGATAACTGTAGTGGTAGACAGAATCCCATAAATGATATAGAATAGAAAGAAAGTAGTTTTTTCGTACATACATGTGTGGGGTTGTGGAGAATTTTTTAAGGCTGCTTCAAGAAATAAACATTCACCCCAATAAATGAAGTGTAACTTTATAGGATACACCAAAAGAGAAAATGGAAAATTACCAATATGACCACTTTGAAAAAAAAGGTAATAGTGGAGTGATACATTGTATTACTTCATAGGGATAACATATATAAATAAGATGGTGGGGTGATATATACTTTAATAAATTCAAGGATCCATGTATAGAATAGTTGGAACATGAATAGATTGTACAAATACTCATGGAAGAATAAGTTGTTACAGAGAGACAAGTGTCGCATTGGATTACAAGAGAGGTTAAAAAACTAAAATAGTATGGTTTTTTATTCATCAATGATGGTGATTCATTACAAGTTGATAATAATTGTTAGCCAAACAAGGTTAAAACCCCTGAGGGTGGGTGAATCATGGTATAAAATATTTAAAAAAATACCCATTTATATTTTTTTACTCATTGAACAAAACACTCCTATCTCTATTTCTCATAGTAATGTATGAAAAAAATTTAATGTATGCATGAGACACAATAATTTTACCATGAATTGAACAAATTATGTGGAATGAAGAACAATTAATAAATTGAACTAAAATTGGTGATTATAGATATTGAAACGGTTTAATATTAAAAAATTAAAAATTAATATTATCATCTTTTATAAGCTAATCACAAAATCCAACTTGAGTTTTGCTACTCCCAGTAAAAAAGTATCTCAAAAATACAAAATTGAATTCATTTTTCCAAAAAAAAAATCAACTTACATTTCTCATAAAAAATCATTACATATAATCTTTAAATCATTTAATATAATTTCACACAATATAGGTTTGTATGCATATCCTAATCTAAATCCCATTTATTTGTTCAAATTCATTTATATATTTCATCCAATTTCAATTAAGCCTAGTGATGTGGTGTGCATCAAAAAAGACATGGGGCCCATCTTCTTATTCAAAGGGAAAAAATGGAAGTGTTGGGTGGGAATCACATTAAACCTTTATATGAGTAACAAATTTTTTGTTTTTCTTTTTTTCATTTTTTTAACCACAATAGACATGAAAAACTATCTATTGGCATGATAACTATAGATTCAAAATCCCCAAGTGTCGAATGCCACACATATTTTTAGTTATATAGTGTATAATTGATATGTAAATCCAAACTCTAGGAAAGAAAACTATGGTGTCACAATCACAAAGTGTCAGACTCCTCACATTGGAAAAAAAACATTATTTTATGTCATCATTGTTTTCAATTTTTTTGTTGGATACTCAAATTAAAATGAATGTTTCCCCAAACCCTAAGTTATGATTAAAGGGAGCCATGAACTCAAACATGCACCCAAATTTGAATGTATGTGCATTGTAGAATTTTGATTAAGATGATTAAAATTTCAAATTATAAAATCACATTAGACAAACTCACTTTATGAAAACTATTCTTATGAACATAAACATGTATTATAATAAAAATAAATAAATTCAAAAACATTTTAACTTTAGTTTTTATGTTTCACAATATAAATTAATGCATGCATGTATAATGAATTTTTTTCTATTGAATAGAATTTTTTTAGAAGACAATTTTTTTTTTCAAAATCATATATTTTCACTCCACCCAACATATAATGAAACTTCCCATGGTTTTAAAATAGAATAGAAACATAGATTATAATTGGGAAGTAAGAGGCGGAGAATGTGATTTGAAATGAAATCATGGAATAAAATCAACTTGTATGATGTTTAGGAACCTTTAATAAGAAATTTATAACTTTTTATTCATATCATTTTTATACTCCTTGAGGCTATTGGATGGGTGGGATGACCTTTAAAAAGTGTGGGTTTTATTTGAAAATAATAAAATTATTCAACTGTTAAATATCACACAATAGAAAGATTAAATCACATTGGAAAACCCATGGGGGTTACATTAACGTATAAAACGCAAAAAAAACTCAATATAAAATAAAAAACCAATATAAAAACTTGGTTCTTCCTTAGAAGCCCTTATTTTAAAATTATTAGCTTTACTAGACCCACCCCCCAACATATCAATACCAAATTTAAGAACATTAATGATCCCATATTTATCTACTTCAAATTTATTTAGATTTATTCACCCTTTTTTTGGTAGGAAGGTTATAAATTGATTCATAAAAAATATTATAGGTCTTAGTAAATGAGCTTTTCCAATGAATATTGAAATGCGTCTATCCAATTTCTTTTCTTATATTTCATGATACATCATGGATAATTTTCCCTTTATGAGCATCAATAGTGGATGAAATGATAAAAAAAGGTTTTTGATTATCCCCTATGATGGAATGCATGAGAGAGGATGTATAGACCTCAAATTCGAGATTAGGTTAGCTAAAATATCTAGACATAGGCAGGGAGTTGGATCTAAATTCAGTTTCATTTTCAAAATTTCTCAACTAAATTGGTTCTCATTGATTAGAAAATTAAAGAACAAAATTTTCTAGATGAGTAACAATATTAATTATAGATTAAAGCATTAGATTTATTCTAATGGTTCGGATAAATAAATTTCTTCCTAATTTAAATATAATTAAACATTTACTTGATAATATTCTATTATCCTATATCAAAAGGTTATTTATTTTGTAAACTCATGAGGGGTTTTAGGGATAAAATATTCTTTTATCATTGACAAGGAGAGGATATCCAAAGTGGTAATGGGTTTCTCATATATTTTAATTCTCTGTACTTCTAATATCATAGATGAAACCTCGGAATTAATTCTCTACATTTTATTACACATTTAGAGCAGACATATTTAAGGGATAGATTTTATTGGAGGTTTAAAATCACGTAATTCACTAAAATTTATCTCTTCAATCATACTTGAGAGTGAAGGGAATTGATCCTTTAAACAATCATTATCCAAGTGAGTGTACATCTCATCGTGTGTGGGAAATTATTCATTGGTCGATCAATGAAATCTCCTATGTTTGGGGATTCCCAGTATTGATTTTTCATTTGAATCCAGTTCAGGTTTATATTGAGGTGTTGTTAATGATATTCCATTTCATTTTATATATATAGGGAATTGAAACATTTTAGATACACAGTAATCAAAAGGTATGAGAGAAGATACATTGAGGTGAGAAAAGATATATTGAGGTGGGGAAAGATGGTGAGTATCTAAGTAACTTACTTGGGACCTTGGAGACAACACCAAAATTTGAATGTCCCTAAATTTACCCAATAGGTATATGCAGTTGTTTTTGTATAGATAGGGATTGAATCCATAAGGACCGAAGAAGAAACCTTTAGACACTCATTGTTTTGGTGGTTTTGCTATGAAGTATCCAACTTTGGGGTTGATTTTAATTTGAAAAATGAATATTTAATTTAAATAAAAAAAAAACTTTTGTGAACTAAAACTTTATTGACTGTGGGTTGATCCTACATTTTCACATGGGATGGATTTGATGAATTTCTTTTCATAGAATATTTTAGGTTATTATTTCTTGAAGTATCTGAACAATGAGATAATTATTCAAAATCATTCACCGAGTTAATCCCTATAAAATTATAAGTCTAATAAAAAATTCACTTTTAGTATCACATTAATGAAAACTCAATGAAAATATATTGTACTTTCACTCAAAATGAGTCATAGTTAATGTTGGAAAAGATGAAGAAGAACATAGCTCATCGAAATGAGATATTAAAATATCAAACAGATTAAAAATAATAAATTACATGCAATGACATTAAATCCATCCCTTTTATACACCCTTGGATCAACCCATTATATTTTTATATCTCATTTTATGATATTCTATCAATGGAAGTGGGATGTAGACTCCTGGGGGTGGGATTGATGAAGACAATCATTAAAAAGATGATGACTCCCCCACTGTGTGGAACATTTCACAAAAGATAATGTGAATAGATTCAATATCGGACGAAATGGTATCAATTAAAAATTTTAAATGATATTGAAAATTAATAAGAATTATAATAATAATAATATGATTATTAACATTTATTAATAAACTAATGTGATTAAATTAACATACATGGGAAAAACAGACAAGCAATTATAAAATGCAAGACTAAAAATACAATTTAATGAAAAACTAAGAAGCATCAATCCCATACCCACAATATAATTATATAGGAATATTAATATCCTTATTTATACCCCCCAATAATCAATTCTCTCCCCATTAATTAAGAGAGTCAAAAGTTGTGCGTGAATAAATGAAATTTGACGTTTCAATGTTGACCACAAAAATAGGACCAAATTAATTACCCCTATTGGTGTGAAAATAATTCATTATATATGGAAGAATAATTTATGTTCATTGAATATAAAAATATTATTCTAAGTTTCAAATATCAGATATAAAAAATTTATGACAGCAGGTTCATCGGTTTGGATTTTATTCATGAAATGGCGGGCTGACATTCTGGGTGTTCAGATCTATCCATAAATTTAATCTTCATATCTGATGCATAGATCATCATAAAAACTTCATAATTAGCTCTATAAAAATAATAATGAAATTTTCCAAACAATTTTATATTTATACTATTCAAATGTGACCATCATTAGTTTTGGATTATGGGCCCCACTTTTGTTTGGTGGGCTTTAGTCCCATTATACATTGTCCAAGAAAGTTCGGTATTCATGTCCAAAAATATCTATCTTCCTTTGGAATCATCCATCAATACAAGAAGATAAAATATTAAAAATAAAGTGATCAATAATATCCCAAAAAATAATATAATTAATGTAATTATTTCCTCTAATAGATGATTAATTGGGTCCAAATTTCCAATTTAACCACAAATTGCAAAAATGATGCGGAATGAAGTTAAATTAATAAAGTTCAAAAAAATCATGTTAATGGACATTGAATAACATGAATATTAAAATATTAACAATAAATATTAATAGCATTTAGTGGAAAATTAGACCACTCCAACTTGATTATTTTTAGTCCTAAGAAAAAAGATTCCAAAAAATAGGAAATTGAATTCCTCTTTCTAAAAACATTTTTACGTAAATTTCTCAAAAAAATAATTCCAAACTATCTTGAAACCTTTAAAAATAATTTCACACATGTTTGGATTATAATAATATCCCAATCCCAATCCCAATACATTGTTCACATTCATTTCCACATTTCATCCTATTTTAATTAAGAATTGTGATGTGTTGTGAATTCCAAAAGACATGGAGCCCATTTTTTGTTCAAGTGGAAAAAATGGAAGTGATATGTGAGGATCACACTAAAACATAAGATGAATATCCAATTTTTTATTTTTTGTTTCGTTTTGTTTATTTTTTGTGCTTTTTTACCTCAATAGATATGAAAAGACTAAATCTGCGAAAGAAAACTATGGAGTCATAATCGCCATGTGCAGAATGACATAGGTATTGTCAATTTCATATTCAATAATAGAGATATAAATCATATCTTAGCAAAATAAAACTATGGATTCAAAATCCCCAATTTTGGGAATCCACATATTTGGAAAAAAAATTCTCTATGTGGTATTTTTATTTATTTGGTTGTTTGATACTAAAGTTAAAATGAAGGTGGAACCAAACCCTATAAAATTATTAAAGATACAAATAAATTGAAACATACACCCAAAATCTAATGGTCATTCATTGTGGAATTTTTATTATGAGGATTAAAATTTTAATGTTGAAAAATCACATCAAACAAATAAACTTTTCAAGAACTATGCTTATGAACATAAACACGAAATAAAATCACAATCAAGGCATTCAAAATCATTTGAAATTTTGTTTTTATGTTTTAGAATGTATTTTAATTAATGCGTGAATAATGAATTTATTTTTTATTAAATTAATTTTTTTAGAAGCCCAATTTTTTTCAAAACCCAAGATTTTCACTCCGCCCAACTTAGAATTAAACTACCTTCATTTTTTAATGATTAGAGAAAAGAGAGCTCATAATTGGGAAATAATATCTCAATAATGTGATTTCAATTAAAATCCTGGAAAAAATTAACCTGGTTTGATGTTGATGAAAATTTGGTAAGAAATTGATCACGTTGTCTTCATTTCATTTGTAGACTCAAAGATAATGATTGATGCTTGGGTTGAACATTAAAAATAATTGGTTTAATTTGGAAAAATTAAAAATATTTAATTGTTAAATATCACACACAATAAACATTTGATCACATTGGAAACCCCATGTGGGTTAAATTAACACATATAAACACAAAAAACACAAAATAAAATAAAAAATTCAATGTAGAAACTGGGTATCCTCCAGGGAAGCACTTATCTTAAATTCATTAGCTTAACTAGACCTCCCAAACTTATCCAATACTAGATTTAATAATTTTAGTGACCCTATATTTCTACACATAAATTTATTGAGATAGAGTATCAATTTTGGATTGAAGTATTCTTTTAAAATTGATTCATAAAAAGTCATATAGGTCCCACTGAATGATCGAGTCCCCTTAATATCAAAATGTGTCCATCAAATTTAATTTCTAATATTACATGATACATCAAGGAGAATTTTATATTCATTAACTTAAATAGAGTATGAAATGTTGAATTAAATATTTTGATTAACCTCTATTGTTTAAGGCTTGAGATAGGATTTATAGACCATGAATTTGATATTGGATTGGCTAAAACATACAAACACTGGTAGGGACATGGAATTGAACTTGGTTTCATTTTCAAAATTTATCAACAAAATTTGTACTCTCTGAATAAATGTTTCAACCCACAATTTTCTATATGAGTTTCAATAATGGTTATGGAATTAAAGAATGATATTTATACCAATGGTTTAATATTTGGAATTTATAAAAAATCAACATTGGGGAAATATTCTGGACATTCAATTCATGAAGACAAATTTTCCCCTTTTGAATCAAAAAAATAAATTTCATCTGATTTAAATACCCTTTAGCATTTACTTGATCCTCTTTAGTTATACCAAATACAAAATATTGTTCCTATTTAAATTCCTAAGAGTTTGTTTGTGATAAAATATTATTCTATTAGTGGTGAAGCATGGGCCTCCTGAGTAGGAATGGGATCCTTAGGACAAGCATGTGGATGCACGGGAAAGCCTAGCAAAACAAGCCATGTGAAGGTGGAGAGCATATATCATGATGAAGAAGCTGGGGAGGAGCAGTTACATGTATAGCCTGTATATTTCCTAAGACATACGAGTTATGTAATCTATAAGACTATGGGCCTTGTAAGGGTTTACCATCATCCCTTGAAAGGGTGGTAATCAAAAAATCCTTAAAATAAAAGGCCTTCGGGCCATTCGGGAATAATTAATTCTCTCCATTTTATTCCACAATTTGACAAGAAATGTATGAGGGAAAATTTGGATTTGAGGTTTAGCATCTTTCACTTCCCAATATTGATCTCTTAAATCATCCATGAGAGTTATGGGAATTGATCCTTTAAAAAATTATTATCAAAGTGATTGTACATCTCATCAGGTGTGGTGAAAATATTCAATATTTGATCAATGAAATTTCATATGTTTGGTTATTACAAATATTTATTTTTCATTTTAATCTAGTTTGGGTTTATGTTGGTGTACTATTGAAGATATTCCATGTCATTTTATAGAGATTTGGATTTGAAATTTTCTGGATACACAAAAAATAGAAAGGGGAAGAGAGAAGAGTAATTGGGGTGAGAAAAAGAGATATTGAGGTGAGGAAAGATGGTGACTGTCTAAGTTACTTATTGGGGTCCCTAGAAATGGTTTTAAAATTTTTTTGCAACCAAATTTAACCTATAGTATTTGTGCTTGTGTTAGTATATGTAGGGATCAAATTCGTAGTGTCCAAAGAAGAAACCTTTAGACACTAAATTTTTTTGGGGTTTAGCTATGAAGTGGACAACCTTGTGGTTGATTTTAATAGGAGAAATAATGAATTAATTGAAATAAAAAAACATTAAGTAACCTAAATGATTATTTATTGTGTTTTGATCTGAGTTTTTTTCTTGTGGTGGATTTGATGAATTTCTTTTCATAGAAAATATCATGTCATTATTTCAAGATATATCCAAACAAGAAGATAATATTTCAAAATCATTGAAGAATTTAATCCATACAAAATTCCAAGGACAATAACCAATTAACATTAAGGATAACATTAATGATCACTCAAACTAAATATATCATACTAGAACTCAAAATGTGTCATTATTGATGTTGGAAAAGATGAATAATAACATTTCTCATAAAAGGGAAATCATAAAATAACAAATATAATAAAAAATTAATGTACATGAAATAAAATTCAATACAACCCATTTATACTCCCTTGGATCCAAACATTAGAGGTTTATCCCTCCATTTATGATATTCTATCAATTAAAGTGTGATTTAGACTCATGAGGTATGAATTGATGTATAAAATCATTGAAAATTCAATCATTCCACCATTGTGTGAAGAATTTCACAAAAGATTATATGAATTTCTTCACTCCCTAAGGAAATGATATAAACCTTAAATTGAAAAAATATATATGAAATTAATAATAATTATTATTATTATATGAATATGATCCTTTATTAATAAACTAATTTGATTGAAAGAACATATATGTGAAAAAACAAACAAGCAATTACAAAATTAATGCTTAACAATATAATTGAGTGAAAAACTAGGATGCCTCAATAAGTTCACCACCAAATCCTTATATATAAATATTTGAATCCTTAGTTATACCACCCAATAATAAATTCCCTACCCATTAATTATGATATTCCAAATGTGGGTGAGAATAAAATAAATTTTACATTCAAAAGTTGACCGCAAAAAATACAACCAGACTCATTCCTCTGTTGATGTGAAAATAAGACATTTTAAATTATAAAATCCTTAATGGTAGTTGAAGAGAAAAATCTTCACCCTACTTTTCTATATCATATGAAAAATATTTATGAAAATTGGTTCATCCTTTTAGATTTTATACTTGAAATGGTGGGATGAATTTATGGGCATTTCGATCTAGCCATAATTTTAATCTTCATCTTTGACCAATGTGATCATGAAGAAAACTTATTAATTATATTTTTACATAGTTTAATATAATTATAACCATAATTTATATTTCTTAAATTAAACATTAACATTCAATGGGTTTGTATTATGGGCCCCACTTTTTTGGTGGGCCTTATTCCCATTATGATTTGTCCAAACAATTTCTACTTTCATTCCAAAAAAATATCCATCTTCCCTAGGGATTCATCTATCAATCCTAAAAGATAAATTTTTCCAGAAAAATTGATCAATAATATCCCAAAATATAAATTTAAATAATAAATATAACTATTTCTAAAAAAAAGATGATTAATTGGTCCAAAATTTCCACTTTAATAATGAATTTCAAAAACAATGTGGAATGAAGATCAATTAATAAAATCCACTAACATTGGTGTTTATGGGATTTGAATAACTTCAATATTAAAATATTAACAATGAATATTTTTATCTTTTAGCGGCTAATCACCCCTACCCTCTCTTATAAAAGGGTATCTCTTCTTTCCTTTACATAATACTTAAAACCCCAATTTTTTCATCCAAAACATATCCAAATATCTTACTTCAATACCTCCCATCGTTATAGAGGTCATTTTTTATGAATAATACTATCCCATTAGGGGTTAAGGTGTTAGAGAAAGGAGACCATACAATGAATATATGTAGTTTCAATCCACATGTTTTACATTTATTTCTTCTTACACATCCTTCAAATCACACTTAACAATGATTATATAATAAGAAAAGTATATTAAATATAATAAGGTGTTTTTATGATATTTATTCAACCCATATCCATATTATATACATAAAATGGTTAATCAAACCATTATTCATGTGTACGATGGAATACTTCCTCACAAACAAATATTTTTTCCCATATCCATCTCTCAATATTGGTAATAATTATGGAATAAATATTTATATATGATATTCATGACATATTTATAATTACAAAAAATAATATATCATTTAAATATTTACATTTCCATAAAATGAAAAATGAAAATGTTGTTCATGCGTATGTGTGGACTACCACCTCCATGAAGCGATGTGATTTGTTTGTTATTACCACAAAACTTTCATGATATATATATGTGTATTTAAAAATTTAATATTATATTAATTATATAATTATCATTTTTTAATGAAAAAATAATTATTATCATTTTTTTATATTGATTTTTTAAAAATAAAAACATTTCTCATTCGTACATATGGCCAACCATCTCCATGTTTATAGAAGAGTTCATTCTTCATAACTATATTTAATTGTTTGATTTAAAATTATAATTGTTGTTTAATATTATAATTATTCCATGTTTATTATTCTATATAGTATTTAATAATGTCCTCTTTGACCATAGTAAGCATTCCAAATTCATTTTGGACTTATGAACTGAATATCATCAAAACATCCAACCTGAACATATATAATTAAGTAATTTTTTTAACGTGGTAATGAGGGAAATAAAAGGAATAATAAACTCAAAAAAAAATTATTATGGATGTATAAAATTAACATAATTTTGTTATTTAAGAAGATAAATAATTTATTTAATGAGTCAAACTCAAGAAAAGGGACATTCAATTAAAAATGATATTTTAATGATTCCCTTTAAAAATATTTTTCTTCTATGAAAATATATTTACAATATTTTTATGGATTTTTTTATATGAAAATAAAATTTATATAAATTTAATCTTATTTCTATTTTTCATTTATTTAAAAAAATCAAAAGGAAAATTTTTGTAGATTTTTTTTATGTTCACTACAAAAAGACAAAATCATTATTACTTTTTAAGATATATAGCAGTGTAGACTTTTCGCACTATTATAACAATTTAATCAAGTTTGGATTCCTTTATAATATTTCATGTTTTCATAAATGAGAAAACTCATATTTCCAAATTTATAGGAATTTTGGTACTCAAAATTGGTTTTAAATAAATAATGGAATTTTTATTTCTAAAACTATTTTCACATTGGTTTAAAATGTTTTTCAAGGGTTTTATTCATGATATGGACCATAGATGTTATTTGTCATAGGATGAGCCCCATTACAGCTCCGAAGTAATCTTGATATGTCTTATATGATGGATTCATTCAAATAAACCTGGGTGAGCCCATTATATCTTACATGATCATTGAACCTAGATAGCACTCTAATTCTATTGGGTAATTATTAATATTCTATAGATAATTATATTAGATGTTTACTAAATGGATATTCCTATTTTAAAGGTTTTTGTAATGGTTTTAAGTTTATGATGTCCCAAGGAAGCTACATGAACTTTAAATACTTTTTTTACATGGAAATCATTTTATTTTATAAAGTATATTATTTATCTATTATTTTTTGAAATTATTATGACCCTTTTAAGAAAAATATATTATTTCAGAAATGTTTTTTGGGACCTCATAGCATTTAAATGGACTAAAAAAATATCTTACATCTATTTATCTCCCTTACTGATATTTTATGTGCTCATCCAAATTTTATAATATTTTTAATTGGGTTTAAATGTTCTTAAGGGAAATAAATAATTCATGTTTAATGTTTGGAATATTTTCAATTAAAAGAAAACTGGTATTATATTAAATGTTTTATATTGTGGGTAAAATTTATATTTAGTGGAATTTTCAAACATATGAGTAAATATTAAATCATGTAAGAGTTTTGGGTTAATTCTCTAAATCACTTATCCAAAAAAGATCATCAGGATAGTAATAAATGAGTTTTGAGTATAAATATACTAGAATATGTAAATTTATGGTTGGATCTTTATAAAAAATTGAAAGAATTATTATTTTCTTATCCAATATAAAAAAATGAAAGATGGTGAGTTTTTGTTTACCATCATGGGTTACTGTAATCTAAAAAAAAGAAAATATTCCATACTAAAATGTTCCATAAATATATATAAATTGATGCATTAAAGATATGTGGAAATACATGAAATTAATTCCTAGAACAACATATAAATTTTACATGAGAAAGATGAATTCAATTATCTTGAAAGACATTACTGTTTATATCTAGGTGGAAGAAAATTTGGTTGTTTTTACATAGTATTGATACCAATTATGGACACACCCAATAAGATACATCCCAATAAACATGAACCTTGGAAATAGTATTCTATTTCAACATACATTCCCTTTTAAAGGATATCTTATATCCAAAAATTTGTTATATCTTCTCCTACATGTGACCTACAAAAACATCATTAAAGCCTTGATCATATTGAATGTGATATATGACACCAATTCATCATACAATGATGTATGATATTATTTCATGTTAGTAAGCATGAAATTATGAGATCCCTCATTCATAGAAATCCATCACCACCCGAGTACAATGTCAAGAATCACCCTTAAGTGAAATATATAATCACTAACATTTTTTCAGATCATATGACGTATTTTTTTAGTTTGTATCATGAACTAATAATATAAATTGTATCTCAATATGAAATAATTTTTGTATACATTTTTCATGTATCATTTCGTGGAAAATATCTTCCAACAGATAATGTTTTTTCTATTGAACCAAATAATTGTTCTTTAACTTGAGGAAACTCTATTTTAGGTATGATAATACTCCAGTTGAATTCAAGAAAACATTTCATAATATTAAATGAAGATTATAATAGTGGTTTATTATTTATCATGAATCGAGGTTGATGAAAAACTATTTCATTTCTAGAATATTCTTTCTGAACTTTTCAATCTTCCTCCTCGTTATCAATGCCTTCACCTTTTGTTCCTTCAGTAGATACTTCATCATCATCAAAATTCTCTTTCATCATATTTGGGTTATCAATTTTTTTTCTCCATCCTCAAAATATTGAACAGTCACATATTCTTGGGATGGACCATCTTTGATGAATCTTGTATGCCTTTGGCATCGTACAATATTAGGTTTCTACTAGACAGTATAAACCTCAATGTATAACTCTCTAAAAGTAATATCGGGTCATTGGTTAAATATTTTTGTTGACTATAATATGTTACTGTCATTTAATTGATAATATATATCTCATAACCTATCATGGAATTGATAATTTCTGTAGCTAATAAATGGTATCCCTTTATCAGAACTCGTATTATAATAACTGCGAATTTTTTATTATTGTTATATTTGGGAATAAAAATCACATATGATAACCATCCATGTTGGTTGTATAATAAATTAATATTCTTAATATGATTGAAAAAATTAATTATGGAAATATAAACATGAATACATAATTTTATTTCTCAAAAAGTTGGTTTTGATCCTGATTCCAATAGTGTATTCAATATTCACTATCAAGAGTCATAATGTTCAGCTGATTGTGGAGTATTACTTAATAGTTATTTTAATGTACACGAATATAATTAGAAGTTCAATTATTTATAGATAGAATTTTTATCTTCCAAATAATATCCCCCCATGAGCATAATACTAGGTTTGTAATTAGGACTCTTTTTCATAAACCAAATGATAATTGAGTTAATACCCAATATGTCCCTTTCAAGGTTATTTATATTAGGTGAATCAGTTCCAAATCATGAATTAACTTATAATATCCATATAAGGATATCATATAACAACCCAAACTTAAGAATTGCATAATCTTCAATTAAATGAATAATTCACATTGAGGATATTTTCAGGTTTAGAGTTTTAGATAATTATGTCATAACTATTATATTACATCCCAAAAATTACAAGGTAGACACTTCTACTCAGTTTCCATTTCTTTCATAAAATAAAATCTCTTGAAAAAAAATATTAATGTCTAGTCCCATGTTTTAGATAGCATGAATTTTCCTTGATCTCATCCTTGACCCTATTCATCTTTAGGTCCTGTGAAAAAAATTTCAAAACATGGGATGAGCATAAAAAGATTATTAAGGGTTATAAAACAAGGAATGAAAACATCAGTTCATCATTTCACACATAACATAAGTTATATAACATACCTCATGAAATCATAAGATTTATGAATAACACATAGAAAACATAAATCTTGAATGTAACTGGTAGAATCCATATCATACTTACATTGTAGCTATCACACTTACATTGTAGCTATCATACTTACATTTGGAATACCCATCACAGTATATTCCCTAAATCTCATTGGAGAAATAGTCACATTTACCTCTGTCACATTACCCAATGCATTGGAGAGCTATCTCGGTCTCACCCGCCCTAGGTTTATCATGGAACCACCCATATACGTAACAATTCAAAAGAACCATAACATATTCATAACAAATAAAAAATATAAATGAAAGATAACATTTCCACATTTCAATCACAATATATCATTTAAATGTATTGAATTAATCAATCCATTATCAAAAACATTTTCAATACCAATATAGGTAAAAAAGAGTAAATGGTATTTACTTTCCTTTTAAAAAACATTATTGCTTGTTATGGAAGCCAAGATCAAATAATAATCACGGCAGATGAAAGGCCATTGTCACCACTTACATTAAAAAGAAACATTCCTTTTTTTCATTTCGTAAAAAGATTCATAGAAAAATATTCCATTTGGATGAAATGAAAATTCATTGTTTTTTATACAGTGTATAAAATAAAGTCATTATTAAAACAAAATATGCCTCAATTAAAGGAGATTGAGACAATGTCCTTTATCTCATGAATGACATGACCCGTTCATTCTTTAATCTCTTGAATAAAAAACTAAAGTTAATTTCTACTTGCTTAAGAACCCTTTTTGAGTTTATTATTCCTTTTATACCACTTATTACCATGTTATAAACATTATCTAATCATTTAAGTTAATAATGGTCATTTTGTCGATATTTGGTACTTGAGTCAAAAATGGACTTCTTATAATTAGAAGTTGTTCATGTGGTCAAGATTTATTATATTCAGAATGATATTCATGATTTAGTTATCATATATTTCATATATATCCAGTATATACATGTATTTATTATATTACATAACATTTGGAGATATGAAATTAAATGTGTCGTTCATGGAGACGGTAAGCCGTACGTATGAATGGACGCTACTTTCATTTATATTTCTTATTTTAATGGAATTAAAACATAATGATACATAGGTATATTATAATTCCAGTATAATATCATATATAATTTCATTAACATCATTATTTATATGTCCCACAAATGGCATTAATGAGTCATATCACTTTGAGGGGGTTGTAGTCCGCACTTTCATAAATGAAATTATCGTGTTTACCCAAAATGGAAACCATAAATTTATGATATAAATGAAAAATAAAAAAGAATAAACAAAACATAAAAATTATATATATCATATATAAATACATTTTCATATTAATGGCCATCATGAGAGGTGTTAGGATATAATTGAACAATCATTATTTCATGAGGTGTTAGTTTTCCATCCACAAAAACAGTATGTTCTTTACCCTTTAGATGGATGTGTGTGAAAGTGTAGTTAGAATAATTCAATAACAACATCATTGTATATTGATTATATTGGTTTTTTAAAAAATTAATTAATTAAAAGAGTTTAGGGGTTGGAGAAGTAAAATAATAAAATAATATTAGAGAATCTAGTACCTTTAATTTGGGTAACACCCTTTGGTTTGAACAAAAAGGACTTCTTGAAGTACCCCCTTTCTATGTTAAGGCTTTTAGGAGGAATATAGGGATCGTGAGACCTTATTTTGGCAGGGGTTGGATGAGCCAAGAGGCTTGATAGGTGTGAGAAATGGTTTAAAGGTGTGGCCTTTTTATAAGGGGGGGGAGGGGCTCTTTAGATAAGTGTAAATATATTATTTTATTATATAATTATTTTTGATTTATAAAGGTACAAAACTTATTAAAATCAAATATAATATGACTCATGGTCAAAATAAAATCATCCAATAAAAATTGGACAGGTTTTAGATATTGGTTTAATCTTTATAATATTATTGATTTAAATCATTTTTTAATGAGGTAAACACTTCATCATTATTGTGTCATAAATAATTTTTTTTAATGTATAAAATTTATAAAAAAAAATACCATAATGTAGGAGATATTTTTATATTAATAAATAATATTTATAGTTTAAATGATAACTTATATATCCTTATGTAAAAATTAATATACTAAAAGCTATTTGTTTTTGTCAATTTTTTCCTTACTTTAAGTTAATTAAAATAATGTGTCATTATCACTCATAAGTGGATACATGGGGCCCAAAAATAGACACAAGGTTTCCCATGGTCGGTCATGACTCATCCAATAAGGTTAGGACATGTGTTAAGGTAATTTTGAATTTTTAGGATATTCTTTTTACATTGAATTACCCTATTTACCTTTAACTATGGTAAATAAAAGGAAAAAGTTACTATTGAACAAAATTTATTTTAATCTCATTGAAGCACATTTTACTTACTAATAACAACCATGTATGTCAAATTTTCTAAATTCAATTCACATAAGCGGTAAAATATCATTTAAATGAAAAAGTCTGCTTTTAACTACAACTTAGCAGTTTCACTATTCATTAAAAATTGAAGTTTTTCAAATAACTACCAAAAATTCATCTTACTCTATATTTTATATTCTAAATTAAAAAATGTTTTCTATTTTACCAAATTCAAAACATATAAGTTTTATTAATTAATTTAAAATTAATTCCCGTTGTTAAAACAAAAAACGTGTTTTTAAGAAATATTAACTATCAAAAGATTGACACCTGTTTATGTTCAATTTCAAAGGGAAATTAATTCCAATGAACAACATTGGATTAAATGTTAAAAATATAATCTAATTAAAATTTAAAACCAATTAAAAAGATAATAAAACAATATAAATAAATAATATTAAAATGATGTTTTGAATTATAATGCAGTATTTTTTACTATTCATAAAAAAATGTATTTTATCATAAAATTACCAAAAAATTACCCAAAGTAAATCTTCATGTCCTAATTCTGATGAAAAGTTTTATTTTTCAAAAAGAACATAAAAATGTAACCAAATCTAGATATAAAGATATTTCTCCATCAAAAGGCAGTAAATCGACTTTTAAAAGAATATTAGAGTATTTGTGCATAAAATTAGAATAATTCACATTTTAAGCCTCTAATATTTATTGGATAAATGTAAAAACATTTAACAAAAATGTATAATAATATTGTAGTTAGTTCTATTCATTCACACCAATACAACGGCTAGGCATTAACTACATTTAAAATAATATTATTATATTATTAGTGTGCTACATAAGATTTCAAAGAAACCTGTTGTTTTGTATCGGGTATTCCATCGAGCATATCATACCCTTTAAAGTAAAGTTAATATTTAATTCAAAATTATGAATAATTATGAAAATGTATTATTTCTTTATTTACCTGGGATATTACATCCTTCCCCCCTTGTGGAAATTACGTCCTCGCAGTTTTTATTCATTTATCAAATAAGTGGGGGTATTTATCCCTCGTGGTATTTTCAAATTCCCACGTTGCCTCTTCAACAATATGGTTTTTTTTAAAAACCATTACCTACTGAATCACCTTATTCCGCAACACTTTCTGTCTTCGGTCAAGCTTCTGGACTAGTCGTTCCTCATAAGAGATATTTTCTTCCAATAGAACTACCCCTTTACTTAAAACATGAGATGAATCTGCCATATACTTTCTCAAAATTGAAGAATGAAAATAATTTTATACCTTCGATATACCTGGAGGTAAATCCACTTTGTAAGCAACTTATCCAACTATTTCTAGGATTTCATAGGGTCCAATGAACCTCGGACTCAAATTTCCTTTCTTACCAAAACGCATCACACTTTTCTATGGAGAAATTTTGAGAAAGACATGATCACCTACCTTAAAAGAGATATCCTTCCTCTGATTATCCACATAACTGTTCTACCTACTCTGAGTTGTTACCATGTGCTTCTCAATCAACTAAACCTTTTATTCTATCTCTTCAACCAATTCTGATCACATCATCTTCCTTTAACCTACTTCATCCCAAAAAGCTATAGTTTGACACTGATTTCCATTTAATGCCTCAAATGGAGATATCTGTATACTGGAATGAAAACTATTATTTTAAGAAAATTCAACAAAATAAATATGTGGGTTCCAACTTCCCTTGTAATCTAGGGAGAAAGCACATATCATATACTCCAAGGTCTGAATTGTTCGTTCTAACTACCCATCTGATTGTGGATGAAAAGTTGTACTAAAATATAATTCAAGACCCAATGACTTCTGAAGGCCCTTACAAATGATAGAAGTAAACTTGGGATCATGATCAGTAACAATGGAGAGGGGAACTCCATGAAACCTAACTATCTCTTTAACATACAACTGAAAAAGTTGATCAAGAGACAAAGTATCTCAAATTGGAAGGAAATGAGTAGATTTAGTCAACTGATAAACAATAACCTCGATTGCACTATTACCTCGAGATGTCTTCAGTAATCCCACAATGAAGTCCAGTGATATATTTTCCCATTTCCACTCTGGCACTGGTATAGACTAAATCATCCCTTTTGGAAACATCCACTCTGCTTTAAACTTTTGACCAGTCAAACACTTCATTGTAAAGTCACCAATATCTCTTTTCATTCCATCCCACAAGTAATACTCCCGAAGGTCTCTGTACATCTTAGTACTGGCAGGATGAACTGAAAACGGAGAACTATGAGCTTCACATAACAACTCATTATTCAACTATTAATCACAAGGCACACATAATCTCTTCCCAAACCACAATACAAAATCATTATTAATGTTAAATTCAGGAAACATACCCTCCTAAACCAACTCTAACTTTTTCTGCAACTCACTGTCTTCCTTATGAACATTCATTATTCTTTCTGATAGATAAGATTTCACTAACAATGGAAACAAAATAGAAGAATTTCCTACACCAACAACTTCTATGCCAATGTTCATCAAATCAAAAAACCGAAGGATCTCATTCCAAATGTAGCATTGTTAATAAAGTGTTACTTTTTCAACTCAAAGCATCTGCCACTTTATTTTTTTTCTCGGATGGTAAAGTATCGTACAATAATAATCCTTGATTAATTCCAACCATATCCTTGGTCTCATGTTCAATTCTTTCTGAGTGAATATATAATTCAAACTTTTTTGGGTCAGTATATATTTCACATTTTACTCCATACAAATGATTCCACCAAATTTTTAAATATAAACAACAGTAGATAATTCTAAATCATGTGTAGGGTAATTTAACTCATGAGGTATAAACTAACATGAAGCATAATCAATTAACTAATCATTCTGTATAAGGACGCAACCATTTCCTTTCAACGAAGCATCACTGTAAATAACAAACTCACCATTTCTATAAGGTAGTTCCAAAACTGGGGCATTCACCAGTCTTATTTTCAATTCCTGAAAACAATCGTCACATTATTTTTTCCAAATGAACTTAACAACTTTTCAAGTTAACTTAATCATTGGACTAGATAACCATGAAAAATTCTCAACAATCCTCCGTTAATAACCTTACAAACCAAGAAAACTAGGAATCTCTGTTATATTTTTGGTTCTTTTCCATTCTTCAACAACTTGTGTTTTAGCAGGATCAACAGTTATGCCATTTATTGAACAAATTTGACCAAGGAAAAAATTGTTGTAACCAAAACTTACACTTGATAAATTTCCCAAATAGTTTCTTTTCTTTTAAGGTTTTCATGACAACCCTTAAATGAATTTCATACTCCTCTTTAATTTTTGAATAAACCAACATATCATCAATGCACACAACTACAAGCATATCAAAGAACTCACGGAAAATTATATTCATAATATCCATGAATATAGTAGGTGAATTGGTTAAACCAAAAATCATAACTACACATTCATAATTTCCATATCTAGTACGAAAAGAAGTCTTCAGAATGTTAGTTTCCTTTACTTTCAAATGATGGAACCCCAACCTCAAGTCAATCTTCGAAAAATACTGAGCTGCCTGGAGTTGATCAAAAAAATCATCGATATCAGGAAAAGGATACTTTTTCTTGGAATTGATGTTATTTAATGCTCTATAATCAATGAAAAGTCTCATTGGACTTTCGTTCTTTTTAATAAAAAAGATAGGATCACCCCATGGTGATTTGCAAGGTCGTATGAAACCATTATCTAATAACTCCTGCAATTGCTTCTTAAACTCTATAAGTTCAATTTGAGACATTCGATAAGGGGGTTTTGAAATTGTATTAGCATCAGGAACTAAGTCAATATTAAATTAAACTTCCTAATCAGGTATAATACGAGGAAACTCATCAGGAAAAACATCAAGGAACTCATTTACCATTGGCACATCATTAATCTGAACAGTTCCTTAGTTTTCAAAAATATGTGCAAGGTGATATTCATTTACATCTTTTACTAGTTTCTTAGCTTCCTGATATGTTATCAGAAGTATGGTTTCATTCTTATACAAAAACTAAAAATCATCTTGAAAAGAAACCACTTTATATCTACATTCAATATTAGCATGATAAACAGAAATCCAATCCATACTGAAAATAATATCAAACTCTACTAGTGTAAAAATAATAATGATTACAAGTAGATTCTTTCTGCACACAAGGACAGGAAGGTTCATATAATTTCTCTTTGTTTCAACATTTCCTCTAGGTGTTTTTACCATAACTTCGGGATTCATATCTTGATATGGAATTCCCAATTTACTAGAAAAATTCTCTGAAATGAATGAATTTGTAGACCTCAAATCAAACAACACATTGGCATAATCTGAACAAACAATAGTGCACCAGATACTACTTCATTTGATGGCCCAACATCTGCTGATGTAGTTGCAAAGGAATTCACCACCACTTTCTTCTTGTAGTCGGGTTGCTTTCCCTCTGTTTAGTTCTTCATTGGACACTAATTTTTATAATGACCCATTTAATTTCACTTAAAACATTTTACTAATTATAAATCAAATATTGTCTTACCATTAACCTTCCCATTTTCAGTGCAATTATTAGCCTTATGTCCCATTTTACCACATCGATAGCACTTACTGGAATTCAAAAGTCATTCCCCAGCATGAATTTTACCACAATTTTTGAAAACTATAAACATAAGATTCTTACCATCAGACTTTTTTGTAGAGTTCTTCCCTTTTGCCTGCAACCTTGACCGCTTATTCTGTTTTTTGTCAAAGAACACCTAATCATTAGAAAACTCCATTTCCACCTTCTCCGCACATCGAAATAGTTTTTCCTAAATTTTGAGCTCATGAAAAGCTAAATAAATTCAATACTTTGGATTTAATCCTAGGAAAAAATTGTTGATTTTACTATCACGATCTCGTGTGAAATTTGGGTCATACCTTGCCATCCAAGTGAATGTTTCTTCATAAGCAACCACTGAGTCATCCTCCTGCCTCAATTCTAGGAATTTTTTTCCATCCAAATACAAACCACCATAGGAAAATACTTCTCAAGAAACATACGTTTGAATTCATCCCAGTCAAGAGCATCGATCTCCCCACTATCCCTAATTTTTTTTCACCATCGACCACCATTGATCTTCTTCACTTTCAAAATAGTAAACAGTGACACTAATCATTTGATTTTCTCAACACCCCGTGACGTCAATAAATTTCTCATGTTCTCTAATCCACCCTTCAGCTAGCATAGGGTTAGATGGTCTTTTTAATGATTGGGTATGTTGGCTCATGAAATGCTCCAATACTAACATGTTCCTCTGTGGTTGATCTAGCTGATCTCATGCATGCATTCCACCACCATTTAGAGCCGGAGTCAATTGCGCCATCACTGCAACAAACTGTTCAGTTCCGATTCTGACCATCTCAGGTTGATGATTTGGAAGGTTGTCTTCCTCCTGATGTTGTCCCAACATTGCTTCCATGTTTCCTCTACGGAAACCCATTATGAGCACAAAAATATCATAGGTGAATCAACATGGTAATATTTAAATGGTATATCATTTCAATATTAACATAAATTAATTTATGGATATTAATTTAACAATACCCTAACTCCTAAAGTAATCTAAATTGGCCTCTGATACTAACTATAAGGACTTGGCCTTAAACATTACATAATCATGAATTAAATGAATAATTCAAATTAAGTATAATTTCTAGTTTATATTTTTATATAATTAGTCCATAACTATTACATTACATCCAAAAAATTACATGGTTGATACGTCTACTCAATTTCCATTTTTTCATAAAATAAAAACTCTTAAAGAAAGTCAAGTCTAGTCCCATGTTTTAGATATCATGAATTTTCCTTGATCCCATCCTTGACCCTATTCATCTTTAGGTCCTGTGAAAAACATTTCAAATCTTGGGATGAGCATAAAAATATCAGTAAGGGTTATAAAACAAAGAAAGGAAACATTATTTCATTATTGCATACATAACATAAGCTCTTTAAAATACCTCATGAAATCATAAGATTTATGAATAACACATAGAAAACATAAATCTTAAAGGAATATTGTGGCATCCATATCATACATACATTGTATCTATCACAACTACGTAGGGATTTACATTTGGAATACCCATTATAGTATATACCCTAAATCTATTAGGGGAATCATTCACTTCTACCACCATCACATTACCCAATGCATTTGAGTGCTATCACAGACTCACCCACCCTAGGTTTATCACAGAACCACTCGTGTATGTAATGATTCCCAAGAACCATAACATATTCATAACACATAAATCAAACAGAAAGGAAAGATAAAATTTCTACATTTCAGTAACAATATATCATTTAAATATATTGAAAAAATCAATCCATTGTCAAAACCTTTTTTAATACTAATATACTTAAAAAGAGTAAATGGTAATTACTTTCCTTTTTAAAACATTATGGCTTGTTTAGGAATCCATGATCAAATAAAAATCATGGTGGTAGAAAGGTTGTTGTCATCGCTTGCATTTAAAAGAAACATTCCTTTTTTTCATTTAGTAAAATGCTTCATTGAAAAATATTCCATTTGAATGAAATGAAAATTCAAATTTTTTTATACAGTATATAAAATAATTTTGTGTAGTAAAACAAAATATTCCTCAATGAAAGGAGATTGAGACGAAGTCCCTTACCTTGTGACCGACTTGACCTGTTCGTTCATTAATATTATGAATAATAAACTAAAGACAATTAATACTTGATTAAGAACCTTTTACATCTTTATTATTTCTTTTATATCAATTATTAACATTTTATAAACATTATTTGATCATTTCAGTTAATAATGGTCGTTTTGTCGATATTTGGTACGTGAGTCAAAAATGGACTTCTTATAATTACAAGTTGTTCACATGGTCAAAAGTTATTATATTCAGAATGATATTCATGATTTAGTTATCATATATATCATATATATACGGTATATACATGTATTTATAATAGTACATACCATTTGGAGGTAAGAAATGAAATGCATCGGTCATAGAGATGGTAAGCCGTACTTACGCATGAACGCTACTTTCATTTATATTTCTTTTTTTAATTGAATTGAAACATAATGATAAATTGTTATATTATAATTAAATTATAATATCATATATAATATCATTAAATCAATCCTCTATATGTCCCACATATGGTATTAACGAGTCATATCACATTGAGAGGGTGGTAGTCCGCACCTCCTTAAAAACAATTATCGCATTTACCCATAATGGAAACCATAAAGGTATACTATAAATGAAAAATACAGAAGAATAAATAAAATAAACATAATATATATCATATTTAAATATTGTTTCATCTTAATGGACACTATGAGATGCGGTAGGAGATAATTTAACAATCATCGTTTCGTGAGGCGTTAGTTTGTCATGAAAAGAAATTGTATATTAATTACCCATTAGATGGAGGTCTGTGAAAGTGTATTTCTAATCCTTTTCATAAAAAATCCAAGTATATTGAGGATACTGGTGTTGTTTTAAAAGAAAATAATAAAAATATTTTATGGGTTGGAGAAGTAAAATAAAATAAAATAATTTAAGAGAAACAGTTACCTTTAATTCAGGTAACTCCCTTTAGTTTGAACCAAAAGGACTTCTTGATGTGAATTCTACCTAAGTTAAGGCTTTTAGGTTGAATAGAGAGATCTTTAGAGCTTATTTTTACATGTTTTGGATGAGACAAGGGGTACAAGAGGTGTTAGGAATGGGTTAGAGGTGAGGGCTTTTTATAAGGGGGAGGAGGGGCTCTTTAGGAAAGTGTGAAAAATATTATTTTATTATATAATGATTTTTGATTTCTAAAGGTCCAAAACTTGTTAAAGTAGAATATAAAATGACTTAGGGTCGAAATAAAATCATCCAATAAGAATTGGATAGGTTTTAGATATTTTTTTAATCATAATTATATTATTTAATTAAATCATTTTTAAATGAGGTAAACACTGCATCATTATTGTGTCATAAATAATTTTATTTATTTGATGTCTAAAAATTATAAAACAAATATTACAATATAGGAAATATTTTTATATTTCCAAAAATATTTATAGTTGAAAAGATATCTTAAATAACCCTATGTAAAAATTAATTTACTAAAAGATATTTGTTTATGTCATTTTTTCCCTTACATTATGTCAATTAAAATAAAGAGTCACTATCACACTTAAGTGGCTTCATTGGGTCCAAAATAAACCCAAATATGCCCATGGTAGTCCATGACTCATCTAATAAGGTTAAGACAAGTGTTAAGGTAATTTTGTATTATTATGATATTCTTTTTACATTGAATTACCCCATTTACCTTTAACCGTGATAAATAAAAGTCATAAGTTACTATTCACCAAAAATAATTTTCATCTTATTGAACCACATTTTACTTACTAATAACAATCATGTATGACAGATTTTTCAAATTCAATTACCAGAAGCTGTAAATTTTCATTTAATTGAAAAAATCAACTTTTAACTACTACTTAGTGGTTTCACAATTCGTTAAATATTGATGTTTTTTAAAAAACTATCAAAAATTCAGCCTAAGCTATATTTGATATTCTGAATTCAAAAATGAATTTTATTTTATGAAATTCAAATCATATAATTTGTATTTATTAATTTAAAATTAATTCTTGTCGTCAAAATAAAAAATGTTTTTTATGAAATATTAACGATCAAATGATTGACACTTGGTTATGTACAATTTCAAATTGAAATTGATTCCAATGACCATAATTGGATTAAATTGTAAAAATATAATCTAATTACACTTTAACCCATTTAAAAAGAAAATAAAATTATATAAATAAATTATATTAAAATGCAGTTTTGAATTAAAATACAGTATTTTTCACTATTCAACAAAAAATGAATTTTATCAGAAAAATACTGAAAATTTACCCAAATTAAATATTGATGTCCCGATTCGGAAGAATAATTTTATTTTATCAAAAATAAATTATAAAAGTGATCAAAACTAGATTTAAAGAGGGTTATCCATCAAAAGGTAGTAAATTTTCCTTTTAAAGAATATTAGAGTATTTATGCTTAAAATTAGATTAATTCACATTTTAAGACTCTAAAATTTGTTGGATAAATGTAAAAATATTTAACAAACATGTATAATCATTTTTTAGTTATTTCTATTCATTCCGTCCAATAAAACATCTAGGCGTTAACTACATTTAAAATAATATAATTATACTACTAGTGTTCAATGTAAGATTTCAAAAAAAAACATGTTGTTGCATATCAGGTACACCATCGATCACATAAAACCATTTAATGTAATGTTAATATTTAATTCACAAATATGAATAATTATGAAAATTTATTATTTATTTATTTATCTGGTATGTTACATGTAATTTCTTAAAAAAAATAAGACAATCATTATTTTACACACAAAAAAATTAGAATGTTCTATAATATTTAGACTCACTAATAATATAATTAAATCTTTTTAAGGATGGTAATTTTTTAATGTTTGGAGGATTTAAGATAATGTGAATCACCCAAAGAAAAACCCCCACATGTGTCGATCCAAGTGTACAGTTTGGCCGCTTTTTCATGCACTAAGTGAGGATCTAGTTAATACTAAATATTCCACTTTTAGTTTTATTACCTAAAAGTACATATGTGTTAGAGTCTATACCTACATGTTTTATCTGAACACATATGTCATTTCTTATATGACCACATAGTCTTTACTTAATTTAAATTTTAGAGTATTTTCTCAAATTTATACTTATTTATAATATTCTTAAATCTATTTAAAGATATTTATTAATGTGAGTTTGGTGGAGTAAATAGAATATCAATAAGACAATGTAGACCGCCCTACAGTGTTAAACTAAGTGTGAATCTTGGAATCGTTTTCGTGCACTGAGTGATTATTGATTTAATAGCCAATACACCCCTTTCATGGTTATTTACCATGATTGAATTAGTACTAGAGACTCAATCCACTTATATTATCTAGATAGGGATTTCATTTCTTGGATAACAACATGATCTATAATTTATTAATTTATTGATAAAAACATTCACTACAGGGAAAATTCATTAATGGTTGAATATGGAAGAAGTGTGAAATTATTTAATGGTAATGAAGTTAGTAAATAAGATCTATAAATTATTAGTAACCAGATTAACACTTTTTTACTAACTATCATAAATTAAATTAGTAATTGATTAACTAATTAATATTTAGTGATTTTTTAATCATTAGATAATGATTAGTTACTCATTAGTTAATCTCTAGATAATGATTAGTTAGTCACTAGTTAATGATTAATGAATAGTTAATCTTTTTGTGAATGATTAGTTAATATGTAGTTAATGATTAGTAAACCATTAGATAATTATTATGAATTAATTAGTTAATCATTAACTAAGTAATAGTTAATGAATATTTAATCATTAGTAAATTAATAGTTAGTTAACAGCTAGTTCTTAGTTAATTATTAATTAATCATTAGTTTATCATATTTTAATCACTAAATACTTATTTGTTAATCATTATTTAATCATTACATAATGATTTGTTAGTTGTTAGTTAATAACTCATTAATTATTCATTAATAAATAGTTAATTAGTTGTTAATAAGTAGTTAGTTATTAGTTATTAATTAGTTAATTATTCATTAATTAATAGTTAATTATTATTTTATTATTACTTATTTATTAATTAATTAGTAGGTAATGATTAATTAAACATTGGTTAATTAGTAGTTAAATACTTGTTAATTATCACTTACAAATTAGTAAATTCAATATTATTCATAGGTTAATTATCAGTTAATACTTTGTTAATCAATTTTCAATCAACAGTTAATCAATATTTAATAATTAATTAATCATTATATAATAATTATTCAATAAATATTTAATCATTAGTTAATCATTTTATAATCATTTTTATTTATTCGTCAATAATTCATTAATTATCCAATAATCATTTATTAATCATTCTTTAATTAATCTATAATTATAAGTTAATTTCCTATCAATTATTACATAATTATTAGTTAATTAATAATTACCATGTAGTTAATTTTTGTTTAGTACTTATTATAAACTAATAAATTATATTAAATAATAATTAATAATAATAATTATAATAATACTAGCTATAAAAAATTGTTAATTAATTAATATATAGTCTTCATTATATAATAATAAAAGAATCACAAATATTAACTATTATTTAAAAATTATATTTAATTAAATAAAAAATCATATAAAACAAATAATTTATATGAACCAATAACTAAACAAATAAATAAGTAAAACATTAAAATAAATATAAAAATACATAAAAATGATGCTTCACAAATTTTTTATTCCTTTAAGGCTTCCAAAAGAATCATGGGGAAGGGATATAAAACCTAAACGAATTTTAGATTCAGAGAGATCCAAATTGGTGGATTTTTAAAGGGAGATAGATTTCTGTGAGAAGGCGGATCAAATATTATATGGGTGGGGTGGAAGGCATTTATTCTCGTAAGGCCTTTCACTTATTATATAGTGAAAGGCATTATGGGTGAAAAGAATATTCACCTAAAAAAGTCAAATATAGTTGAGGGAATCAATTCCTTTTTCATGTCTTCGATCCAATAAAAATTTTTTGAGGTGACCAATTCCATTATAGCATAATTTTCAAATTAGTTTAGACCTATACTTATTTTTATAATTACTTTTCAAAAAATGTAAAAAAAACAAGAAAGCAAATGTGAAAAGATAATGAAATGTGATATGATGTGAACTAAAAATTGGACTATATTGTATATGGAGATATGAATTTGATTTAATGGATATGAAAATATGAAATTGTTCATTTTTTTAATCCAATTAAACTAATTGTGATGAAAAATGAAGAAGAAACCCACATCATAATACTTGTTAAAGAAGGAAAATATAAATGGTGAAACTATGTCATGGAAATTGTGGTTGAGACATTATTGAAGATATAAAATGGTAGTGAATAATAAAACAGATTCAAATATGTTTTCTTATTATTGTTTAATTTTCCAATGAAATTGTATTCATTTATATCTTTCTTTTCATTTCACACATGCATGGAAAATAATATAAATTTATTTCATACTCATTATATTTTTGGGTTTTATTTTTTTGTGTGAGCCTAGAATTTTCCTCATGTTCCTTCAAGATCATAATAGTTTACCTTGCCCCACTCTATTTTTCTTATTCTCCCTCAATGATCTAATGTGGGGGTATTTACACACAACTGATTAAGGTAACCCCCCCCCCCCCCTACATCATGTACTTCCACCAATGTTGATATCTCTACTCGTTCTGTTAAAGCATGCCAAGTGGCCTTTCTCTATTCTCTTTATCTATTTTTATACTATGCATATTATCAGAATTGATGCCCCTTGATGGGTGTATCTTCACCTCACTCACTCTATTGGTCTCCCTGGAGTTTTTCTATTATAAGGTAGGGAGAAAATAGTAGTTCCTTACGTGATCATTATTGTATAATCTCGCATATTTGAACTGTAATACTTTTGTGGATGATTATTCAATGGGAAAAGGTGTCTCTTAACCCCCAAATATGATCTCTGGTAGAGAATTAGTCTAGGTTCCCCTCTAGTGTGTGATTTGAAATCCCAAAAAAATAGCCAATTTCATCCAGATGTAGAATAATATTTCACAGACATTTGAATGTCTTTCCAATATCTATATATCCTATATTATTCATTAGCATTGGTTCATTGTTTAGTATCTCCTGGTAGATTTAATCTATGATTTTTGATTTTATTTATATATTGTTTGTTTGTGGTTTTTTTCTTAATAATAAACATGTTTACTGTGGTCTTCTTTTCATGCCTGTAAAATCCCAAAGGATGTGAATTAATTTAAATACATTATAACATTCTTTTTTTCAATTTTATTCTTTTATCTTTTACTTATATTTTTATTTTACACATATTGATTTGCCAAAGTATCTCTCTATTTTTTGTTCAAAACATTATCCATTCAAACTCATTTTATCAAAACAAATTATATAAAATTCAATCCACTATTCTATGATCCTTAGTTATTATTACCGGTGTATCCTTATTATTTTTCATAAAACATGTTATCAGAGTAACCAAATGACAAGAATGGAATCCTCCAAATACAATATAGAAAATTTTTATGGTGACAATGACTTCAACCTTTAGCGAATAACGATGAGAGACCTACATTTATAGAAGGTAACCACCTATTCATTACATAGACCTATAAAACCGATAGTATCCCTTTATGATGGTAGGAAAACAATAACTAAATATCAATATTCTTCTACTAACAACTTGAGAAAATCCAATATATCGATTGTTCTATCCATGGGTGTCAAAGTGCTTATAGATTTAGCTCATGAAATTTCCACTTCTGGTATAATGTTGAAACATGGAAAAAATATTTGAATACTTATCTTGTTGGTCTCCTGAATAATAAGAATAGGTTTTTTACTTGTAAAATGCACCAAGATACTTTAATTTTGGTGCACCATGATGTATTTATCAATATTTAGTTAGATCAATTCATTATTAACATTGAATGTGAGACAAAAGATTATGATATTATATTGTTATTTTCAATTTCTTGTTCCTAAAATACTTCATTAGAGACCATGATGTATGTATGATACTCTTTTGAGTTAGAAGAAGAAAAATATACGCTAAATTTTAATTAATTTCATGAAAAACATAATGTGAACTCTCAGGTTGAAAGAATTTTTACTATGAGTATACCTAAGAATAAGAACAAGAAGAAAGAATAATATAAGGGTATAGAAATATAACTATCATACCTAAACATATATTAAATTTTGAGGGCATGTAGGTTACCATCAATAATTGTGGAAATTCTAGACACATTTCTCTAGAGTTCCACAATCATAAATAGAAACAATGTTTTAATCAGGATCAATCTAGTAATCAGTATTTTTTAATTAATTTTTTATGACATTGTTAGTGTGCTAAATGTTGTGCCTAATATTATGTCTAATGAATGGGTGCTAGATTTAGGATTCGCCTTTCACATTGTATGGGTTAGAGATTGTTTCATTGATTTCTCTAAGGGAGTTGAGGTGGAAGTTGTTCTATGAAACAACATGGAATGTTGAGTCAGTGGTTGATTCTCACTTATGTTACAGCTTAATGATAAATCTTTAGTGACCTTACTAAATGTAAGGTGGGTCCCCAACCTATACATGAACCTCATTTTTTTAGGTGTACTTAACTATAATGGTTATGAATTCATGTATTATACTAGATATCTGAGGATGTCTAAGGGATATGTGAATTTAATAAAAGGGACTCTTGTAAAAGGTGTCTATGTTTTAGATTCGAGGACACACTATAGACTGCTATGTAGTACATATTTCACCAATAAAGACAATACTATTCTTTGGTGTAGATAATTATCGAATGTAAGCTCCATAGGTCTATATGATTTTTATTTATCATAGGATATTGATTGTTAATATACCATGAAACCTACCATTTTGTCAAGAATATGTTCTAGAAAAGAAAAATAGTTTTTTCTTTAAAAATTATTCTCTTAATAGGGGTCACCCTTTACAATATGTCGATTCTAGTCTATAGGTAAATTTTTGGACAACCTCTAATGGTGGAGGTTCTTATTTTGTAACCTTCATCGATGGTTTCTGTCACAACCCGTCCCCCAGGTTCCATGTCGTGACTACCCCAAACCCGGCTTCCATAGGCCAGGGGATGGCGACTAGTACCAAAGGCATAAATTCCTAAAACTGGGAAGGAATTTACTTAATAATAAGTAAACACACACAAAACGAGTACCAACTTGAAGCAAAAACCAAGTAAAAATTGTATACAAATGGAGTGTTGTAAAGTAAAGGGGCCGGAAATACAAGCCCAACTGTAAAGTAAAAGGAATCTGAAGAAGGAAAACAATTGTTGAATCGTTCATCGGGAAGTCCTACCTGAAGGGCAGGTATAGAAGGAATCCACATCACTCCACATCCGTCTTTCTCCCTCGAGTACCGTCATGCCATGTGGTCCACCTCCGGGTACCATCCAGTCTTGTCCACTCATCCTCAATCAGCGTTGTCCGTCATCTACAACCAACACAATGTGGTGCAGGCAAAGCCCGTGCAGGGGTGAGTATAACGATACTCAGTAGGGACCCCGAGACTATAAGGACCCGACCTTATTACATACAAAATCTCTAATTTATTCAAGAAAACAATTCCTTTTAAATTGATGATCTTTTCAAGTTTAGAGCTTTATATAATTAGGACAAAACATTCATAATATTACACATTATTACAGAGTCGATACCATAAAAAATAGTTTCCATTTTTTTCTAAATATAAAACATTAAATATTAAAACAAGACTCCTTGAAAATTCTTAAAAATTTAACATAGCTTCCTTCCTTGTCTTAAAAATCCATTAACCTATGAAAATCATTTAAAAACTGGGGATGAGCACAAAAGCTCAGTAAGGGATGAAAAAAACACATTAGTCCATGAATACTCGTAACTTATGCAAACAATTTTCAAAAAACATGTGTGTCACTAATATATACTGACATAGTGTAATATGATATATACAAAAGATATATACATACATTAGAACATAAATATATTCATAGAGGTATCTTGGGTCATTAGTTACGTAATATTATAACCATCTTGGCTACCTTATAATTTGTAACCCTCACAGCTACCTTACTTTGTGTAACCAAGGAAGTTACACTTGGAGTAACCGTACAGCCGACCTCCAACTTACTCATACAAAATTAATTGGAGGGGGATATAGGTCCCAAACCTCCTAATAAATAATTCCCAATAACCAAAATATAATCATATAACATGAATAATTCGATAAAAACATTGCTTTGGAATTTCGTAAAACCAAATTTTAAAAAGAGCATTTTTAATGAAAAGACCCTTATAAATATCATACAATTGAAGAGAGACTTAATAGAGTGTATGGATTATGTATATATACCATAAATACACATAATTAAACATAATATAAATATAACCCATCACACAAACAATTTAAATAGCACAATAATAATGAAGTAGAAGGTTAACCCAAAGAATGGAAATTGGGTTAAGAATTCACGTACCTCGGGTTTGTATTACTTCAAAATTGTTTAACCTTCCTGTATAATGGTTAAAATAGTATTATTAGTATTTTAATGAAACATTTTCATGTTTATAACATCTTATATTATCATTTCATTCCATCATTTCAACCTTTAATTTTTAGTATTTTGCTCCTTGCACTGTTTTTGGGTGAGTTCTTAACATGATTTCCATGATTGGTTCTTGATGGAAATTCTTGTCGATTGGAAGTGAAACTCCAGAATTGGAATGGGGTAGTATATAAATATATCCAGTAATATAAATTATTCCATTTATCATTTTGAATTCTTACATGAGGATGATTCATAAGTTATAACATTAATGATGTTCGTTTAGATCATTTTAGTGGTTCTTTGATAATAACAACCTCATTTTGTCTTATAAATTAGAACCATGAGTATAAAAGAATTCCAGAACCATGGGTGAGTCATAACACATGAATTATAACCTTGTTAAACCATATAAAAATTTTCATTACCATACTTGGAAGAATTAATGAACCTTGAAATCACATCATCCACGATGTCGGTAATTCGACACAAACGGACAATGTTTTTATTCTTTAAATAAGTGGGGGAGGAGAAGAAAAATGATGAGTAATTTTCCATGAACATGTGATAATCCAGAATATACATGATTCTGGATTTTTCATGATACTTGGGTAATAAGAGATTATGAAATAATGATAAAGGAACTAAAAATAAAAGAATAATTGTGAAATCGTTTACAAAAAATCCGCAGCCTAACGGCTACGCAACATGGTTTCAGAAAATATTAAAAAGAGGGGGGACAAGGGTCACCCATCCAGAAATGAATAATAATACAGATAAGATCAAGAATAATAAATAAATAAGAACATGGTATGGAAACGTGAAAATTATACCACATAAAAGTGAATTTGAAAGGAAAAAACAAAGAAATTGAGAATTTTCTTACCTTGTAGAGTAACCCTTAGAACATGAAGGTTGGGACCTTGGGGGCATGCGAAAACCTTGGGAGGACTACTATGAAGGTAAGGAGGCCAGAGCTTCATTGAGGAAGAATTGTTGATGAATTAAATGAAGGGAAGAGTTGGTATTTATAGGAAAAGTGGGGGATTATTTTAATAATTTTCAAGGGACACCTCATGGGTGGTATTTACAAAACCATGGGCTTGCCCATGATATTTGCCCATGGTATAATCCACTTGTAAAAACTCACATATTATTTAACTATACACAAGTCGACCAGATTTATAACATCATTATTATAACATTAATTATGTCATTAATACACAGAAACTAAAAACTGTATATTTTACTATTCACCGAAAAATCAATTGTTTCAGAAAATTTCCAAAAATTCACCCTAACCATGTATCGACGTGTAGTTTTCAAAAATGAAGTCCATTTTTTGAAAATAATTTTATAAATATTATTAATTTAATTTTTAAATAAATTCATACTTAATTCAAAAATTAACAATTCTAATTCTGTAACTACTTCTATATCACATTGAAAAATTAACCAAGATGCTATTATCTTAAATCCTTAATAAAATAAAATAATAATTAATTTTACTATTCATTAGGGTCATATCACTATTCATATTACTATTCATAAGGGTGTGTTACTATTCACCAAAAAACAAGTTGGTTCCAATAGACTCTAAATAACATATTGAACACAATTGTAGATGACAGTTTCTCAAAATTCAGAACATAGAAGTGGAAAAGTTGTGTTTTAAAGGCTAATTAAAAATATCTACTTAAAACAATGTTCCATTCATTTCTATTTATTTTTAGAAAAACATGGGGTGTTACATTATCCCCACCTTCATGAAATTTCATCCTCACAATTTTATTTACTTATTAAACAACTGAGGGTACTTTTCCCTCATAGCATTTTCAGACTCCCATGTTGCTTCTTCAACCATGTGGTTTCTCTACAAAACCTTTACCTAGTCGATTACCTTATTCTGCAATACCTGTTCTCTTCGATTAAAAATCTGAACTGGTGTCTCTTCATAAGAAAGGTTCTCTTCCAGCTGAACTGCTTCTAGGCTGAAGATATGTGATGAATCTGGCACATACTTTCTCAACATCGAAACATGAAAAACATTGTGTACCTAAAACAAACTCGGAGGCAAAGCTACGCGGTATGAAACTGTTCAAACTTTCTCCAAGATTTTAAAAGGACCGATGAACCATGGACATAGAATTCCTTTCTTAACGAAACACATCACACTTTTCCAATGATAGACTTTAAGAAAAATATGGTCACCTACCTCGAAAGACAAGTCTTTCCTTCTGTTATCTGCGTAAATTTTCTGCCTGCTCTAAACTGTCCTCATGTGCTACTGGATCATCCTCACTTTCTCAACCAATTCTTCTACTAATTTTAGCCCCATCAAATTTCTTTCGCCAACTTCATCCAAAAATGCTGGAGTCCGACCCCACTTCCCATACAAGGCCCCAAAAGGTGTCATCTGATTACTAGAATGAAAACTGTTATTATATGAAAACTCAACTAAAGAAAGATGATGATCCCAACTTCCCTGATAATCCATTGAACAAGATCAAAGCATATCCTCCAAAGTTTGAATCGTTCGTTCTAACAGCCCATATGATTGAGGATGAAAATCTATAGTAAAATTTAACTTTGTGCCCAACGACTTCTGAAGTCCCTTCCAAAAGTTAGAAGTGAACCTGGGATCTCGATCAGACACAATGGAAAGAGGAACTCCATGTAACCAGACAATCTCCTTGAGGTACAATCGAGAAAGATAATCCAAAGTCATAGTATATTGAATAGAAATAAAATGTGAAGACTTTGTTAGCCGATCCACAATAACCCAAATCACATTGTTACCTCGAGAAGTCTTTGGTAGTCCCACCACAAAGTCCATGGATACATTCTCCCATTTTCACTCTGGCACTGGAAAAGGCTGAAGCATCCCCTTCGGTAATTGTCGCTCTTCTTTAACCTGTTGACATGTAAAACATATCATGGTAAAATCAACAATATCACTTTTCATTCCATCCCACCAATAATACTCTCAAAGGTCTCTGTACATCTTAGTACTTCTAGGATGAACAGAAAATGGAGAACTATGAGCTTCACACAACAATTCATTCTTTAACAGAGAAACACAAGGCACACACAACCTTTTTCCAAATATTATAACACAATCTTTATCCAGATTAAATTCTGGAAACTTACCCATTTTATCTAATTCTACCTTTTTCTTTAGCTCACGGTCTTCCTTCTGCGCTTGCTTAATTCTGTCTGACAATAAAGACTGCACTGAAACTTGAAAAAAAACAGATGTATTCCCTTCACCAACAACTTCTAAACCAAAATTCATAAAATCTTTAATCAAAGGATCATGTTCCAAGTGTAACATGGTTAATGATGCATGATGTTTCCAAATCAAGGCATCTGCCACTTTGTTTGCTTTTATGGGATGGTAATTGATCGTGTAGTTATAATCCTTTATCATTTATAGCCATATTCTCTGCATCATGTTTGATTTCTTCTTAGTGAATACATACTTTTGACTTTTATGGTCAGTATATATTTGGCATTTGGTTCCTTATATATGATGCCTCCAAATTTTCAAAGCAAAAAACCATAGCTGCCAATTCCAAATCATGTGTGGGATAATTTAGCTCATGAGGTTTAAGTTGTCTCGAGGAATGGGAAATTACCTGATCATTCTGCATAAAAACACAACCAAGTCCCTTCAAAGAAGCATCACTTTAGATGACAAATCACCATTTCGGGAAGGTAAGGCCAAAACTGGAGCATTCACCAATCTCTTCTTCAGTTCCGGAAAACAAACATCACATTCCCTTGTCCAAACAAATTTAACCCCTTTTTGTGTTAACTTAGTTATCAGGCTAGATAACTGTGAAAAGTTCTTAACAAACCATCGGTAATAACATTCTAAGCCCAAAAAACTACGAATCTCTGTAACATTTGTGGGTATTGGCCATTCATCTACTACTTTTGTTTTGGCAGGATCAACTGTTATTCCATCCTTATTTACAATGTGCCCAAGAAAATAAATCCATTGCGACCAAAAATCGCACTTTCAAGAATTTTCCATACAGTTTATTTTCGTTTAATGTTTTCAAAACAACCCTTATATTTTTTTCATGCTCCTCCTTATTTTTACAAAATACCAAAATTTCATCAGTAAATACAACCAAAAACTTATCCAGGAACTCATGAAATACTCTATTCATAAGATTAATTAATACGGCAGTTTCATTAGTTAATCCAAATGGCATAACAACAAAATCACAATGCCCATATCTAGTACGAAAGGTTGTTTTCGGGATGTCATCCTCCTTCACCTTCAGCTGATGGTATCTGGATCTCAGTTCAATCTTAGAAAAGTACTGAGCTCCAAAGAACTGATCAAACAAGTCATCAATATGAGGAAAAGGATACTTGTTTTTAATAGTGATGTTATTCATATCTCTCTAATCAATGCAAAGTCTCATGGAACCATATTTCTTTTTAAAAAACAAAACAGGGGCTCCCCATGGTGAAGTTCTAGGATGAATGAAACCTTTTTCAAGCAAATCCTGCAACTGATTTTTCAATTCAAGAAGTTCAATTAGAGCCATACGATGTGGGGGTTTTGAAATTGGCTTAGCATCAGGAACTAAGTCAATTGTGAATTCAAATTCTCGATCAGGTATGACACGAGGTAACTCATCAGGAAAAACATCAAGGTATTCATTTACCACTGGCACATCATTAATTTCAATAGTTCCCATGTTTTCAACAATATGAGAAAGATATCATTAATTTCTATCTTTCAATAGTTTTTCAGCTTCCTGATATGTTATCAATTGTATGGGTTCATTCTTGTATACAAACTGAAGCTCTTTCAGAAAAATAACTTCTTTAACACTATAGAAAATCATAGCATGATAATTAGAAAGCCATTCAATCCCCATAATAACATCAAACTCCACTAAGGGTAAAACAACAAGGTTTGCAGGTAATATCTTTCCACATACCATAATAGAATGATTCTTATAATTCCTCTTTGTTATAACATTTCGCCCTGGTGTTTTAACAACAATTTCGGGTCTCATTTGTTGGGGTGATATTTCCAATTTACCAAAAAATTTCTTAGAGATGAAGGAATGTGTAGACCCTATATCAAACAAAACTTTAGAAAAATCTTAGTGATCAAACAAAGTACCTAATAAAACTTCATTGGATGGCCCAGCATCTACTGATGTAGTCACAAAGGATCTCACTAAACCTTTCTGCTTGTAGTTTGGCTTCTTTGCATCATTCGGATCTCTCTTTGGGCAGACAATTGCATAATGACCCATTTCACCACATTTAAAACACTTTACAGTTTTCTTATCAGGATTATTCTTAAGATCAATTTCATTGCAATATCGGGCCATATGTCCAAACTTACCACATTTAAAACACTTCCTAGATTTTCTAAGACATTCTCTACGGTGTTTCTTTCCACACTTTTCACAAACTAGAAGTTGGATTTTCTTACCATCAGATTTCTTTTGTTGATTCTTACCCATTGCTTGAAAACTAGACCTCTTATTTTCTTTATTTCCAAAATTCACGTGATCATCAACAAACTTCATCTCTACCCTCTCAGCACATCTGACAAGTTTCTCATAACACTTGAATTCATGAGAGGCCAACTCCCTTCGATACCTTGGCTTTAGTCCTGAGTAAAAGTAGTTAATTTTGCTATCAAGATCCAGAATAAGATATGGTGCATAACTTGCCAGTAGGGTGAATTTCCCTTCATACACAGCCACTAAATCTTCCTCCTTCTATTTCAATTCAAGGAATTCCTTCTCCATTCTTAGTCGCACCACCTTAGGAAAATATTTTTCAAGGAAAAGACTTTTAAATTCATCCCACTATAAGGCATCAAAATATTCTCTACCCCTGATATTCCTTACCATTGACCACCACTAATCAGCTTCCCCTTCAAAACGATAAATGGAAAGACTTACCTTCTGATTGTCAGAACATCCAATAACATTGAATATATTTTCAAGGGCTTTGATTCATCCTTCAGCTGCTACTAGGTCAGAAGATCCATTGAATGCAGGAGGATGTTGTCTCATAAAATGTTCCCATACTATCATGTTCCGTTGTGGTACCTCTATTGGTCCTCTTACATGGATTCCACCACCATTTATTTCCTGCATTAGCTGAGCCATTACTGTCACAAATTCTCAGTTCCAATCCCTACCATTCTGGTTTGTAGTTCTGGAAGGATGTCATTTTTTCGGTGCCTCTACTCTTCAGCATCCATGTTCCTTCTACGAACAACCATTCTAAAAAAATGACTTAGATAAAGAAACATGGTAATCTTTAAATTCTATAACATTTCAAATTAAACATAGAGTGAAAATCATTAATGGTATTCTATTAACATCACCCTTTCCCCAAAAGTTATCTAAACCATCCTCTGATACCAACTATAAGAAGCCAACCTTATTACATACATAATCTTTAATTTAGTTAGGAAAACAATTCCTTTTACATTGAGGATCTTTTCAAGTTTAGATCTTTAGAGAATTAGGACAAAACATTCATAACATTACACATTATTACAGAGTGGATACCATAAAACCAATTTCCATTTTTTTCAAATATAAAACATTAAATCTTAAAACAAGACTCATTGACAATTATTCAACATTTAACATAGCTTCCTTCCTTGTCTTACAAATCCATTAACTTGTGAAAATCATTTAAAAACTTGGGATGAGCAAAAAATCTTCGTAAGGGATGAAAAAAAACACATTTGTCCATGAATACTTGTAATGTATGAAAACAATTTTCAAAAAATATGCTTGTCACTCATATATACTTACTTAGTGTAATATGAGATATACACAAGATCTATACATACATGAGAACATAAATATAATCACAGAGGTATCTTGGGGCATTACATACAAAATCTTGTAACCATCTTGGCTACCTTATAATTTGAAACCCTCACGGCTACCTTACTTTGTGTAACCAACGTAGTTACACTTGGAGTAACCATACGGCCGACCTCCAACTTACTCATACCCAATGAATTGGGGGGAGATACAGGTCCCACCCTTCATCATAAATAATTCCCAAGAACCAAAACATAATCATATAACATGAATAATTCCATAAAAACATTTCTTTGTAATTTCGTAAAACCAAATTTTAAAGAGAAGATTTTTAAAGAAAATCCCTTTATAAACATCATACAATTGAAGAGAGACTTAATAGAGTGGATGGAGTATGTATATATACCGTAAATAAACATAATGAAACATAATATAAATAGAACCCATCACACAAAAAATTTAAATATCACATTAATAATGAAGTAGTAGGTTAACCCAAAGAATGGAAATAGGGTTAAGAATTCCCTTACCTCGGGTTTGACTTCTTTAAAACTTGTTTAAACTTCCTTTATAATGCTTAAAAGAGTGTTAGTAGTATTTTACATAAACATGTTCATGTTTATAACATATTATATTATCATTTCATACCATCATTTCAACCATTAATTGTTAGTATTTTGCTCCTTGCACTGTTTTTGGGTGACTTCTTAAAAGGATTTCTATGATTGGTTCATGATGGACATTCTTATCGATTGGAAGTGAAAATCCAGAATTGGTATGGAGTAGTATTTAAATATATCCAGTAATATAAATTATTCCATTTATCATTTTTAATTCTTACATGAGGATGATTCATAACTTAGAACATTAATGTTTTTCGTTTAGATCATTTTAGTGGTTCTTTTATAATAACAACCTCATTTTGTCTTATAAATTAGAACCACGCATATAAAAGAATTATAGAACCATGGGTGAGTCATAACACATGAATTATAACCTGTTTCAACCATATAAATGTTTTCATTACCATACTTGGAAGAATTAATGTAAATTGAAATCACATTGTCTATGATGTCGGTAATTCGACCCAAACGGACAACGTTTTTATTCTTTAAATAAGTGGGAGAGGAGAAGAAAAATGATGAGTAATTTTCCATGAACATGATATAATCCAGAATATACAACATTATGGATGTTTTATGAAACATGGGTATGAATATATGAAGAAATAATGATAATGTAACTCAAAATAAAAGAATAATTGTGAAATCGTTTACAAAAAATCGGCAGCCTAACGGCTACGCAACATGGTTTCAGAAAATATTAAAAAGAGAGCGTAAAAGGGTCACCCACCCATAAATGAATCATAATATATAGGATATAATGAATAAGAAGTAAATAAGAACATGGTATGGAAATGTGAAAATTATACCACATAAAAGAGAATTTGAAAGGAAAAAGAATGAAATTGAGAATTTTCTTACCATATAGAGTAACCCTTAGAACATGAAGGTTGGGACCTTGGGGGCTTGAGTAAACCTTTGGAGGACTACTATGAAGGTAAGGAGGCCAGATCTTCATTTAGGGAGAATTGGTAATGAATTCAATGAAGGGAAGAGTTGGTATTTATAGGAAAAGTGAGGGATTATTTTAATTATTTTCAAAGGACACCTCATGAGTGGTATTTACAAAACCATGGGCTTGCCCAATGTATTTTCCCATGGTATAAGCCACATGGGACACCTCACATATTTTTTAACTATTCAAAAGTCTACCAGATTTATAAAATCATTATTATATCATTAATTATGTCATTAATACATCGAAACTAAAAACTGTATTTTTTACTATTCACCGAAAAATAAATTGTTTTAGAAAAATTCCCAAAATTCACCCTAACCATTTATCGATGTGTAGATTTCAAAAATGAAGTCCATTTTTTAAATTAATTTTATAAATATTATTAATTTAATTTTTAAATAAAATTATCCTTAATTCAAAAATTAACAATGCTAATTCTGTAACTACTTCTATATCACAATGAAAAATTAACCTAGATTCTATTATCTTAAAGCCTTAATAAAATAAAATATTAATAAATTTTACTATTAATTAGGCTCATATCAATATTCATCTTAATATTCATAAGGGTATGTTACTATTCCCCAAAAAAACAAGTTGGTTCCAATAGACTCTAAATAACATATTTAACAGAATTGTAGATGACAGTTTCTTCAAATTCAGAACATAGAAGTTGAAAAGTTATATTTTAAAGGATAATTAAAAATATCTACTTAAAACAAAGTTCCATGCATTTCTATTCATTTTTATAAAAACTTGGGGTGTTAGAGAGACCCTCAAGGTCCCACAAAATCCAATAAGGATAAACCACAAAGTATGAAATCAATAGATAACCTCACTTAGTTATATACCCTTACATATACCTAAGTTATCAAGTAATCCATCTCAATCACGAGGAAACACAAGAGTTTCTAACACAGCTCACACAGGTATACAACTATTGTAGAGTGATAGAGATGATCAGATGTAGTTACTAATTTATCTAAGTTTTTGGATCCACAAATGATCCAGGACCAGTAGTTGGAACTATCAGACCCACACAGGATCCAGGAACAACAGTCGGAGCTGTCGGACCCACACAGGATCCAGGACCAGCTAAGCAGTCGGACCCACACAGGATCCAGGACTAGCTATTCTGTTGGACCCACACTAGATCCAGGAATAGTAGTCAGAACTGTCGGACCCACACAGGATCCAGGAACAGTCGTCAGAGCTGTCGGACCAACACATGATCCAGGAACAGTCTTTAGTGCACAGCCAGCCATAGGGTTTCCTCAAAGCACGCTTGATTCTGTGATGGTCCGTTCCTCAATCCAAATTTCGATACGTAAAATACCACCAAGTCCCATGAATAAGTTTCTCAAAGGTCTGTCTCGTCATAGGGCTCTCAATGTAACAGACGGTGTGTCAATTGGACGTCTGGTCTAAGAGTTATTGGCAGTTCCGTTCCGAGGGCCCAGTTGGATTTAGGTTCATTCCAACCTGTCCATACCCCTACTATGCCCAAACCTCAAGTGAGGTATTTCAAAAGAATCATATCGCTCCAATATTTTTGTCTTTGCAGACGGTACATCCAACGGACGTTCGGTGCAAAAGATATGGCCCAAGAAAGTACAAGGGTTGATAGTGGGCTCAGGTCTTGTCCGACCCGGTCAGACCGACTTGGCCCACACCAGTATGGGCCAACCTAGTTTGGGTCGACCCAGTCTAACTTGCTGGGTCTAACCCGGCCCATTGGGCGTTTCATCTCGTTGGGTTTGCCTCGGTCCGCTAGGGCCGGCCCAGCGGACTGCGGGGGCGATTCAGCACGGTGGTTGTTGCGTAGGCGACTCAGCCCAGAGGTTGGGGACCAGTTTGGCCAGTGCCGCAAGGGGCGCATCTCGGGTGACTCAGCCTGGAAGGTCGAGCCAGTTCGACCAGAAACGAAGCGAAGGACAGCGCGGGCCAGCGCGGCTCAGCTGGTTCGGCCGGAAGCCGGGGCACGGGCAGCACGCGAGCAGGCCGCGAGGCGAGCGGGCAAGGCGCGGGTAGGACGGCAGGGCACAGGAAGTGCATGGGAAGTGCATGGTCCGGCGACCGGTGGTGGCCGGGCAGGCCGGTTCAGTGCGGCATGGGCCGGTACGGGCTGGCGTTCTTCGTCCGGGAACACCGGTGCGCCACGGGGGCGGCGTGGTTCGTGGAGGCCGCAGGTAGCATGACCTTTTTCGTTTCTACCATCTTTTCCTCATTTCCGCATCGAAGATCACCATAAGGATGAAAACCAACGGAGGGTATCGGTCCATGTTAGGTTTTCCCACACCATCCGCATTTTTGGAGGTATCATTTGGCTCATCAAGAAAAGTAGATGATCAATAACACGTCCTCAACAATCTCTTTTTATCTGATGAGGAAGATAAGAAAAGGGTATAATAATATCAAGCAATAAACCCCCTACATTACTTGTAGTTGGTTAACGTTGGTGAAAAAAGGTGGACTTCATTTGTTGATGGAGTTGTGGAAGAGGATGTAGAGGATCATCATTCATCACATCCACCAAGCCCTTCCAAAATCGAGTTGCATCGACTCGTTGACGACGCACCAGGTCGGTAGGTGTCCGAGGAAGAAGTCGATGAAGGTTGGCGTTCTTCGTTCTTCAATGGAGAAGGCATAATCCTCCAAGTGATGGGCATCGCGTCACTTTTTTAGGGTTTGGTCGCTTGGTGAAGTTGTCCCAAAACTTCCCCCAAAGCTTCCTTCAAATAAGAGAGGGAGGGAGGTAGGTAACGATCGTTGGAATTTATGACGGTTCATTTATTAAGAACCTACCTAAATTCCAACGATGCGGTTACTTAAAATTAAAAGGAGCAATCCAATTAAGTTATGCTGGCACAATTTAAGAGGTGTGTTATCTTTAATTAATGGGATGATTCCAAGAGGCTCCCTCCATCATTAATGCGGCGAGTTGAGAGGGTTTCATCTCCTCCCATTAATAGTGGAGTTAAGCCCTGTGCCACCTCATTTATCCTCACATGGGAGGTTGAGTTCGGGTGGGCCCCACCACTATAACCTCTCATGGGAGGTTCATGTGTGGTGGCCCTACCTCCCACTCCCTTGAGGAGGTTTTATCCACCCAACCTCTACATGGCAGATAAAAATAAAATAAAGTGTTAAATCACTTTATTTTATTAATTATTTTATAAAAACCCAAAATCTAACATTTCCTCTCGACCAACTGTCGTCGAGGTGGAAGTCTCCTTAAGCGAATACTGGCATTGCGAGTTCAATGGTGCCCTAGGATTTCAATTCCGAGCACCGGTTCAAAATCTACAAAATTCCACTCAAGCGTTTACTAAACATACCTGAAAAAAAAATTTGGAAAATTATTATCAGTCACCCTCGACCTGCGTTGGTTGAGGTTAGGCTCTCCCTAGGTGAAAAATGCCCCAATGAACCCAATTGTACCCTTGGATTTTCAATCTGAGTTATTTTTTAGAAGTTATGAATTTTATAATAAAATAATTCTCACTTAATTATTTTATATGTGGCCAAAAACTAACTTTCTTTGGTGGCCCACTCCAGCCAAAGTTAGTATTTTATTAAAGAAAGTATACACTCACGAGTTCAGTGGTGATCTTGGATTTTTAGTCTGTGTTACCATATGTGAGTTATAAGAATTTGAAAAATAAAATAATTTATTTAATTATTTTATTTACGATCATGCCATTTTTGGGATTCCTCATAGGAGGCTCGTGCCGACTAATCTTAAGTTGCGCCAAGGGTATACCCTCCATCTTGAGCATAATTGTGCCCTCAGATTTCTGATTTGAGTTACCATTTAAAATTTATTCCACTTTTTCAGGAAAACTGCTTACGCACGTTAACATAATTTTAACAAAAACATTGATGGATCATTCTGGACACTCTGGGCCTCGGAATTATGCGCCGTCAGATTTCGTGGACTCGAAAAATTACCATTTAATTAAAAAATATTACATGAAAATTTCGGGTCTTTACATTCTCTCCACCTCAGGGATCTACATCCCCGTAATACACAACTCACAACTAAGGTAATAAGTGGGGGTACTAAGCATGCATCTGAACCTCCCGCTCCCCATGTGCTCTCCAGGAGGTTCTCGTGCTACAAGCGAACACACACCAGAGGTATCGATCATCCATGAAGGACCCGCTCCTGTCAATTCTCAGTCTCTACTAGAACCTCTGTAAAACTCTCCCCATCGGCAATGTCCAGCTCACCATGATCAATGATGTGGGAAGGGTCATGCACGTATCTCCTCATCTGGGATACGTTGAAGACATCGTGCACCCGGTACAACTGAGGTGGAAGAGCTAAGTGGTACGCCACCTCGCCAACTCTGTTGAGGACCTAAAAAGGTTCGATGAATCTTAGAGATAACTTGACTCCTCGACCAAATCTTTGTAGACCTCATCGAGGTGAGACCCGTAGAAAGATGTTGTCACCATCCTCAAACTCCAGAGGTCTCTGTCTCTTGTCAGTATATGACTTCTTCCTTCTTTTTGTAGTCTCCATCCGCTCCGGGATGATCTGCACATTCTCTATGGTAGTCGTACCATCTCTAGTTAGTAGGAAGTGGGCCCACATGGTGAGTCAGTCGACGATCATCCAAATAGAGTCATGTCCCCTATACGTACGTGGAAGACTCATCACGAAGTCCATGGTTATTTCATCCCTCTTCCACTTTAGGACCTCTAAAGGTTGAACCAAGACTGCTGGTACCTGATGCTTCGCCTTCACTTGCTGAAAATTGAGACATCAAGAGACAAACTTTGCTACTACCTTCCTTATACCGGGCCACCAGTGCTATAGTCGATGGTCCTGGTACATCTTTTCCACTCCTGGATGTACCACTAGTGGGGATGTGTGAAACTCCCTCAATACATCCTTCTAAAGTTACAAGGCATCATATTATGTCCTCTAAAGAGGATGAAATTCTCCCCACCTTCAAAAAATCCATCAGGTTCCTATATTTAGGATATCTGAGCACGTCATGTCTCGTAGTCAGCATCCCCACAATTCACCACCCTGACTCGCTGAAGAATTGGGGGAGTGAATGTAAGAAACTGTAGAAGGGTTTCTCTGTCTCTATCAACAAAGGATATCTATAAGGCAACCAACTACTCTATCACCTCTCCTAGCAGCTGTATACCAGATCTCCTGTTGAGTGCATCTACCACAACATTCCCCTTCTTGGGAGTATAGACTATCTTGAAGTCATAGTCCTGGAGGAATTCAAGCTTCGCTACTGTCTCAGGTTCAGGTCTTTCTGAGAGAAGATATACCTGAAACTCTTGTGATCAGATTACACGGTAAAATGTTCACCCATCAGATAGTGTTGTCACATCTTCATGGTGAATTCCACTACTGAAAACTCCATGTCATGGGTAGTGTAGTACTACTCATTCTATCTCAGCTACTGGGAATCATATGTGATCACTGCTCGCTCCTGCATCAGGACACATCCGAGTCTGGTCCCTGATGTGTCGCAATAAACTATGTACCCTACACCTTCCACTGGAAGCCTCAAGATTGGGGCACTTTTCAGCCTCTACCTCAGCTCCTAAAAGCTTTTTTGGTATCTCTCCAACCAAACGAAGGGTTTCCCCTTCTTCTCCAAGGCTGATAGTGGTGTTGTAACTTTGGAGAAATCTGGAACAAAGGTAAGTTTTGCCATCTCATGTGTGATCAGTTGCACCCTCTTATGCATGATTCCATCCTATGCTTCCTGGGTTTTCCTTTTCACCGACCAAGGAAAACCTCATCCCAACGTTGAAGATAAACCACAACCTTTTTTCCTAATGCAGTCAATCTGAGTGTGAATCGTGGATGTCAAGTCCAAACCCAAACTAACGTCATAAGGCCACGACACTGCCACCAAGAGGTTCCAAATGAAACTCTCGCCTCAAGGGTTAGATCAAACCATCGGAGAAAGTGTGATTATCAAGTCTCTACCCAAAGTTATCTCTAGACATGAGGGTCAAGTCAACAATTTAACTGGAAACTCTAGGTATTGGAAAAGATTCATGGAAGGAATGATTGGTACCTATGTCTATTGATATGGCAGCTAGTAGTAGACACATACCGTTCCTAGAATCATTACCAGAGCCTTTGGTTCCCACTCCTTGACCGCATGTAGCTACTCTCTTCCCTTTTACTCTAGCTCTATGAGCCTGACAGGTTCCACATTAGGGGGTGGTTGTAACATGTCGAAATTTACACCACTTCATGTTTCTCTACTAGCTCTCCTTCCATGTCTATTTCCCTGTAGATTCATCTATCCTTAGCAATTCCTCTTCCCAAAACATTTTACACGCTCAAGTCTTTGATATTGGCACCAGTTTCTTGATTTCCCACTTCTAACATTCACTGGATGTATCCGCTTAGCCAAAGAACATTCAACCACAAAGGTTCTCTCTAACATCCTAACATAAGTTGGAATGTTTAGAGAAATTGTGATGTCTCAGATGTACTTTAAATAAACCTCTCTTGGAAGTTCAAGCCCTGAATCACTAATCGTACCATATTCATCGAGTACTAGGAAAGATTGGTGTGCCTCGATGAATACTCAGCTACTGCCACATCGTTCCACTGAAGCTGTAGAAGTTCTAGGGAACTCTCAGCCACCTCCTCAAGCCATTCCTCAACCTCCTGTGAGTTGGGATTTCCTCAGAACCTGAGGTGTATTCGATGCGGAAACACGTGTAAGGCACTAAGCCTACAAGTTTCCTCTACAGATACCGCCGGTTGCAACTGCTGACCAACAGGAGGTGATATAGCAGACACACTAACTGGAGGTACTATCTCGGGTAATGGTCCATGTACTGAGGCATCATCACTATGTAGACCATCCTCGTGGTCACTCACTGAAAGAGTATAGTTGGTAAGATTACCATCTGCTCTACTAGTGTCTCAACTAGACGGGAAACTCTAGAAATCGACTCCAGCCAGCCATCAGCTGTGTGGGAATCTATCTTGCCTCGAAACATCATAGGCCTCTACTGCTGGAACTTTTATGATCACACTCTTTCGGTGTGCATCGTATTCCAGTTTGGCTGGTGGTATCTGCTACCCTACGGGTGGTGGGGCTGCTGATACATAACCCGACGTTGCAATCATAGTAAGAAGGCCCTACACCGGAGCCTCGTCAATCGGTGGGCCATCATCGTGTACTCTCTTGAGAACCCTAGATATCTGTCTATGCAGCAGCATCCTGATAATGAACAGGTGTGCCATAGTCAATAAGTTATACCTGGTGAGCTGACTCAAATAGTTCACAAAGAAGACTCTTGAAACACACTCGCAGTCAGTTTTTTTGTGCACTGAGTCAGAAATAAGAAGTCAGGGTCCTGTTGTATGGATACATCGGTCTCCTCACCAACACTGGACTCCCCGAACTGAAAACCACACTCAGTAATCTTAACATTATTGCTTCATAGAAAAGAATGATCAGAGTTCTAAGTTCTGCGGTTGAACTGACTCCTCTGATAGCAATTTGTCATGACCCGTCCCCTAGGGCCAGTGCTGTGAATACCCCATGCCCGCCTTACATAGGCGAGGGGATAACGACTAGAACCAAAAGCATAAACCCCTAATACTGGAAAGGAATTTCCTTAATAATTAGTAACCACACACAAATAGAGTACCAAATGGAAGCAAACGCTACGTAAACACTGTATACAAATGGAGTGTTGTAAAGTAAAGGGGATGGAAATACAAGACCAACTATAAATTACAAGGAAACTGAAGAAGGAAAACAACTTCTGGATCGTCCACTAGGAATTCCTACCTAAAGGGTAGGTATAGAATTCCACCACAGTACTCCACTTCCATATGTCTCCCTCGAGTACCGTCACATTGTGTGGTCCACCTCCGGGTACCATCCAGTCCTATCCACTCAGCCTCAGTCAGCGTTGTCCATCATCTGCAACCAACACAATGAGGTGCAGGCAAAGCCCGTGTAGGGGTGAGTATAACGATACCCAGTAGGGACCCCGAGACCCTCAAGGTCCCACAAAATCCAAAAGGATAAACCAAAAAGTATGAAATCAACAGATAACCCCACTTAGGTATATTCCCATACATATACCTATGTTATCAAATAATCTATCTCAATCATGAGGAAACACAAGAGTTACTGACTCAGCTCACACAGGTATAAAAATTTTGTAGAGTGATAGAGATGATCATATGTAGTTACTAATTCATCTAAGCTGTCAGACCCACACAGGATCCAGGAATAGTAGTCGGAGCTGTCGGACCCACACAAGATCCAGGACCAGCTGAGCTGTCGGACCCACATAGGATCCAGGACCAGCTATTCTATCAGACCCACAAAGAATCCAGGAAAAGATGTCAGAACTGTCATACCCACATAGGATCTAGGAATAGTCATTAGATTTTTCGGACCAACACATGATCCAGGAACAGTCTTCAGTGCATAGCCATCCACAGGGTTTCCTCAAAGAACGCTTGATTCTGGGAGGGTCTGCTCCTCAAGCAAAGTGACGATAGATAAACTACCACCATGTCCCACGAAGAAGTATCTCAAAGGTCTGTCTCGTCATAGGTGTCTCAATGTAACATACGTTGCGTCAATCAGACGCCTGGTCTGAGAGTTATTGGAATTTATGTTCTGAGGTCCCGGTTGGATTTAGGTTCAATCCAACCTGGACATACCCCAATTGTTTCCAAACCACAAGTAGGGTCTTCCAAAAGAATTTTCTCGATCCAATATTTCTGTCTCCATAGACGGTTTGTCAAACGGACGTCTGGTGCAAAAGATATGGCCAAAGAATGTATAGGGGTATATAGTGAGCTTGGGTCATGTCCGACCTGGTCTGGGTCTGACCCAGCCCATTTGGTGGGTCAGACCACTAGGTTCAGCCCGATATGTTGGGCCCGTCCCAGTGGACTTCGGGGGTGATTTGGCCTAGTGGTTGTCGCGTAGGCGGCTCGGCCCAGAGGCCAGGGGCTGGTTCGTCCAGTGCCGTGCGGGGCGAGGCTCGGGCAACTCAGCCAAAAAGATCGAGCCGGTTCGGCCAGCGATGCCACGAAGAACACCGTGGGCCATCTCGGGTGGCCGGCGCGGCTCGGCCGGTTTGGCCAGAAGCCAGGGCACAGGCAGGCCGCGCAGGGCAAGGGCAGTGCGCGGGCAGGTCGGCGGGGTGCACGGGCAGCGCGCGGGTAGCGCGCGGGCAGGCCAGCGGGACGCGGGCAATGCGCGGACAAGCCGTAAAGGGTGTGGGCAGCATGTGGGTAGGCTGGCGGGGCGTGGACAGCACACGGGCCGACGGCCAGGCAGGCTGGTTCGGCAAGGCTCGGTCTGGCGGTGTTCGGTCGGGAACACCGGTGTGCCGCGGGGGCGGCGCGGTTCGCGGAGGCCGTGGGTAGTGTGACCTTTGGCATTTCCTCCTTTGTCGCCTTGTTGCGGCTTCGAAGATCACCACAAGGAATAAAATTGACGGAGGGTGTCGGGTCATGTTGGGTTGGCCCGCACCCTCCGTGTTTAGGGAGGTATCATTTGGCTCATCAAAAAATTAGATGATCAATAACACATTCTCAACAATCCATTTTTATCAGATGAGAAAGATTAGAAAAGGGTATAATAATATCAAACAATGAACCACCTAACTTGCTCGCAGTTGGTTGACGTTGGTGCAAAAAGGCAGACGTCGTTCGTTGACAAAGTCGCTGAAGAAGATGTAGAGGATTGTCGTTCGTCGCATCAGCCAGTCACTTCCAAACCTAAGTTGCGTCAGCTCGTTGACGACGCTCCACATCGGTAGGTGTCCGAGGAAGAAGTCGAAGACGGTCGGTGTTCTTCATTCTTCATTGGATAAGGCGTAATCCTCCATGTTTTGGGCGTCGTGTCACTTTTCCAGCGTTTCTTCGCTTGGTGAAGCCATCCCAAAACATCCCCCAAAGCTTCCTTTAAATAGGAGAGGGAGGGAGATAGGTAACCATCGTTGGAATTTATGACGGTTCATTTATTAGGAACCTTCCTAAATTCAAACGACATGGTTACTTAAAATTAAAAGGAGCAAGCCAATTAAGTTACGCTGGCACAATTTAAGAGGTGTGTTGGCTTTAATTAATGGGAGGATTCCAAGAGCCCCCCCATTAATGAGGGGAGTTGAGAGGTTTTCCTCTCCTCCCATTAATAGGGGAGTTAAGCCCCGTGTTGTCCCCTCCTCATTTATCCTCACATAGGAAGTTGAGTTTGGGTGGGCCCCACCACCATAACCTCTCAAGGGAGGTTAAGGTGTGGTGACCCTACCTCCAACTCCCTTGAGGAGGTTTTATTCTCCCAACCTCCACATGGCTGCTAAAAAAAATAAAGTGTTAGATCACTTTATTTTATTAATTTTTTCTAAAAAAAACCCAAAATCTAACTTCTACTCTTGATCAAATTTTGTCGAGGTAGAAGTCTCCTTAAGAAAATATCAGCGTTGTGAGTTCAATGGTGCCCTTGAATTTCAATTCCGAACACTGGTTAAAAAGTTACAAAATGCCGCTCGCGTGTTTACTTCACGTACCCAAAAAAAGTTAGGAAAATTATTATCACTCACCCTAGACCCACGCCAGTCGATGTTAGGCTCTGCCTAGGTGAAATACGCCCCAAAAAACCCAACGATAATCTTGGAATTTCAATCTGAGTTACCATTTAGAAGTTATGAATTTTACAATAAAATAATTGTCATTTAATTATTTTATTTGCGGCCAAAAACTAACTTTCTCTGGTGTCCCGCGCCGGCCAAAGTTAGTATATTCTTAAAGAAAGAATACACTCACAATTTTAGCATTGGTCTCATATTTTTAATCTGACTTAATTTTTTTGTTTTATAAGCATTCGAAAAATAAAATAATTTATTTAATTATTTTGTTTAAGATTATGCCATTTTTTGGTTTCCTCACAGGAGGCCTGCGTTGACTAATCTTAAGTCTCTCCAAGGGTAATCCCACCATCCTGGGCACAACGGGGCCCTCAGATTTCTAATTCGAGTTATTGTTTAAGATTTATTCAACTTTTTCAGGAAAACTACTTATGCACATTAACTTAAGATTAACAGAAACTTTGACGGATCATTCTGGGCACTCCGGGCCTCGGAATCAAGCGCCGTCAGATTTCGCGAACCCGTTAAATTCCCATTTAATTAAAGAAAATTACCTGGAAACTCTGGGTCTTTAAAATATCTCTATAAGAGTTTGAATTTATGTTTTTCAAAAAAAAGTTTGATGTCATTGAATCCATAAAATTCCAGAAATCCCTTATTGAGAACTAGACTTCTAGAGAACGTTAGGATTTAAAAAGATAATTGAATAATTTATATCTCATTAGACAACATCTAATTTTTTGAGTCAGAAGGTGTAGTAAGATATTGGACTATTAGGTAAAAACCCCTACAGAATTGTCTGGAAGAACATATAAACTAAACTATTCCAAGAAGAATCTAAATTATCTTACCATACCCCTAGCTTCCCAAATTCTTATATGAAGTGTAAGATATATAGTATTATATGTTATCAACTTATGTCCTTCTTCCTCTGGTGTATTTAAAACTCTCCAAGAGTTGTGGTGAAACCAACCCCCTTATTATATTTATTTAAGAGTTTTGGGTTAAACAGACTATGAAAAATATAATGGTAATAAAAAGTATCTGGGTATCTTAAATGAATATTCATTGGAAATCCTAATGGGTTTATGTTATATAATATATGGGTTGAAAAACCAGGTTACCAAAAATGAAATATTATCTATGATGTAGAATTATATGAGACTGTAGTTCCTAAATATAAGTTTTGTGAGTAATGATTGTGATAAAATTACTCAATTTTAGGTCATTTAAACTAATAATAAAATCCAGTTTGAGGTCCCAATCCATCGTATTCCATTATAGCCTCATAATCAAGACCATAATAAACCTTATTCCTTTATTGAATCAAATTGTGAGACAACATAGGCTCAATATTATTGTCATCTTCCTTGAGACAAATCTAGGAGGGTTACCAAACCACCAGCTTTATTTATCTAGTATGACATGGTTTCCTTTACTTTCCATGTTTCCTATGAACGTTAGTCCAAGGAAACCCATACTTATTGGAAATCAATAAATCATAGATATTTAAAGCAATGTTTCTTGTTTATGGATTAATAAACGAAATCTTTAAAAGAAAAAACATGGTTTCGTGATAATAAACCATCTAATTATAAAGTTATTGTTTAAAATGTATTTTTAAAATAAAAAATATATAATTATTATGAAATTAAAATAAAATTGAAGACAGGTTTTGTTGCCAATGGTTTCTTCCAAAGGGATGGACTTGACTATTCTTAAATGTTTTATCGTGTGGCTAAACATTCATCAACCATGTTATTACTTTCTTTTTAAAATTATTATCATTGGTACATTAAGATGATAAATGAAGAATGTTCATTCTTTCTTGGGGACATAAATGAGACCATTTGAATGAAACCACCATATAGTTTTTCAAATAATGTCACGTCCAATCTGGTATGTCATCTCAATAAATCATTTTATGGTCTAATGATATAATCTTGTTAGTGGTATATGATATTAGATACATTTATACATATAATTTTTTTAATATAAGTACACATGATTCATGTATAAATTTTATGACATTAAAAAGTATTTTTATTTATTTTATTCTATATTTCGATGACTTGTTTATCATTGAAATGATATCAAACATGTCATTTTCTATAAATCTCACTTGAGAGAGGTGTTTTAAATGAAAAGTAATGGAAAATATATTCATATGTTAGGAAGGTTAATGTTAAAAAAATAGAGATAATAATTTTCTTGATATAATACAATATTATAGGTAGACCATGTATGTTATCATTTTCACATGACTTAATGACACATATTTTGTTGTACTCTTATAGGATTTATGAGTAATCCTAAAAAGCCACATTTTAAGTATTTAAAATCATGAAATATATATATTTTTGAAGTTCAAGATTTGCCTTTATGCTATGGAATAATATTTATATTTATGTCCCAGTTGTTGGTTATGTAGATTAAGATTATGAAGGTAATATAGATTCCCACAGGTCCCTCACATGCTTTATATTTACTTCCTATAGAGGACCAATGTCCTTGTAATGTAATATGTAATATTTGGTGGCCCCCTTAAAAACCTAAAACTAATATATATCCCTGATCATGGCTCACAAAGTGTCCATTGGGATAAATAGTTTTCTTTTTGAACATAGTAAGATTAATTATGTAATTATAGTATACCCTGATAATCAATATGACTTACACCTTTCTAAAAATAGTGTAATATGAGGTAGGTATAATCATTTTGACAATAGGTTACATTTTATTAGATATTCCATAAATTAAAAACGGTGTGTGTCAATAAGATACAAACTAAAAACAATATGTAAGATAGTATGATTAAGGTCATGGAATTTTCTGAATTCAACCATAGATTAGACTTAGTGAATTTGGTTCCAATTCAATTAAAATAGTTGCAATAACTTCACCAATATCATATGAAAATGGTGGGGATTTTCTATTTAATTTCAATGTGAAGTTGTATTAAATTATTTCTATCTTTTTCATTTCATACATTCCTATAAAGTTATTTCAATTTATTTTATGATGAATATATTTTTGTGTTTTATTTTTTAATTTGGTTCTATTACTTGGGGATCAATCATCTTTACATTGGCCCGCTCACTTTTTCTCATGTCACTAAAAAGATATGATGTAGTGATCTTTCCATGATATCGTTTTATGGACCCTCTAATTGAATTTGGGACTTCCACCTAGAGTTTCTTATCACTTTATTTAGTTCAATCATGCAACACATCCTTAATTTCTTTTCTTTGGTTGTTTTTCTTTCTTCCCCGGATAGGGGAATTGATTCCCCCTTCCTTGTGTCACTTCAAATCGTCCACACCCATCATATACCAGGTGAATTTCACTCACCTGGTACTAGGAAATCCCTAGTTTCCTATGTGATATTCTTTATAAAATCTAATAGATATGGTTTATCTCCCTTTTTTGGATGATCTGTAAATGAGAAGAGGTGTGGTCAGGAAACCCAAGATGATTCTTGGTGGAAAATTAGACTACGTTAACCTATGGTGTGTGATTTTAGATCCTAAATAAGGAGCTATAAATTCTACCAACAGTAGAAGAAGCCTTCCTAGTTAGTGGTCAAGGTTTTTAGGATATATATAAGGCCACTAATATTCTTTTTTTTGGTTCTCTACTTAGTATATTAAATTACATAAAATGGATTATTTCTAATTTCATTCATGTATTGTTTGTTTTTTGTTGTATTGAGAATAATAAAAACTGTGTGTATTGTGGTCTTCTTATCATACATGTAAGATCCCAAAGGATATGAATAACATTAAATAATGTGTCCCAATCTTGAATTATGTTTTCCTATTTTTTATTCAGAGTATATTTTAATTTTTAATCATCTTGATATGCTATAGTTTCTCTTTTCTTTTCTATTTCTTGTCCATATCCTTTCAAACTCATTCTATCAAATATAATAAGTAAAAACTAGTCTTTTATTTGACAATACATGGTTATTCTTAGTATTGTTTCCATAATGTTATCCCTAACACATTCCATTTCAATTAGATATATCATTTTTCTAGAGGCAATAATATGAGGAAAATTAGAACATATCATGGTTGTGGGAATATGGTAAATAGTAACCACCACTATATAAATGACCCTTATTTGTGCTGGAAAAGGGCTTTGTTAGTTCTAGGAAGTGTTGACATGTTAAGTGAGTTTATAAAATTGTAAGCCTTATAAACTCTTAGATTAGTGCTGATAAAGGCCACAACAGATGTTGAAATGTTATATCCCCTACAACATCCCTATAAGAAAAAACCAAATTAGAAAAAATAATCATATTAGAATACATACATAGAGAAAATCAGATTTGAGAACAAATATTACATTGCACCATCAATTTAATTCATAATTTATAAACAAATTTTTCACATTTATATCATTTTCAAAATTCTTCCAAAAATATTAAAACAAAATATATAAAATCAAAACTCTTATAGAAATATTTTTTCAATGATCAACCTTTATACAAAATCTTATCTATGCATTAAAAAATGTTAATTTTAGTAACAGTATATAGAGAATTAAAAAATAATAATTATAATATTATATAATCACTACAATTCAATAAAAAAGGATATTTACAACGGTTTACTTATGATGGGAAGTTAACCTATTGAAAATAGTCCCCTAAAATGGATTATTTGGGATGGAACATTTATTCCATCATAAAATGTCACCATTTGTGATAGAATAAATGATCGGTCGCAAATAATTTTTTAGGAAATTCTTATCACCAAGCTTGAAAAGATGTAGATATAGATAATACTGAATGAATACTATATACACCACTAATAGTCATCATGTAAGAAGTATTTGTAATATGAAATAATTTTTATCGCAAATACATTCAACCTGATTTTTTTGTGATGGGCTTAATTCCATCACAATTAATCATTCCAAATTAATAATAAATTAAAAGGTAACCCCCCCCCCCCCCCCGTCCTCTTGTCCCTCCCCTTCACCCCCTTCTACCAAACATCTCATTGTACATGACCAGTGACCACCCCCTTCGAGATAATCTGTTGCGGCCAATTTATTGAAGACTTGTATTCAAATAACCATTGTATGGATTTCTCTTCTCTCCTCATTCATTATTTTTGTGTTTTTTAAATTTATCATACATCATTTAATTCAAGAAACCCCTAGGTTAAGAAAAGTAAGAAATTTTCAGGGTTTATTTGGTATTTAGGATTTCTAAAAATGTATTATTCCCTATTTCATGTTAATCGAGTCTGTATGAGTTATTTCAATTAATTTTTAGGAATTTTTCTCATTGATTAATTTGGATGTGTCTGTGTGTGTGTGTGTGTTAACATGTGAATATATACATATATACATTTTTTAAAATGTGTAATATTTTATATATCAATATATGTATATATGTACATATGTTGAATCTATATATATAAATATATTTGATATGTGTATTGGTTTTAAAAAAAAGTTATCTGAATATATTGGATTTATTCATATTAATTATGAAATATTTTAATATTAATATATATTACCTTTTTAATACACATTAATAAATGTTTTAAAAAACATGTATGGTTTTTAATATATATATATATATACATCTTTACATATAAAACATGCATGGTTCTTAATATATATATATATATATATATATATATTATCATGTGACAATATATATATATACTAGTTTTAAAAAACATGTAATGTGTTTGGTACCCAGCCACAAATATATATATACATATACATTTTAAAAAACGTATAAGGTTTTCAATATATATATATATGTGTGTGTGTGTGTGTGTTTGTGTGTCTGTGTGTATTTTTATTTGAAATGTATATTTGTTTAAAATATTTGTAAAAATATTTCCTTATGAAATCATTTAATAAATATATATATATATATATATATTAATATATGTATATATATATATATATTTCAAAAACGTCTAAGGATTATTATAAATCCATATATACATATGTTTATATAGATTTGATAGGTTTTCTTATTTAAAATAGAGTCATAATATACCTGATGTATTTATATTAATTAATAAATTTTGATATATATTTACAGTGATTACTAAAAATGTAACAATAATTTAAATAATTAGTAATAATCATTAAATAATTAATAATAAATAATTATTAGTTAGTCAATATTGTTAATAAATAGTAAATATTAGCGTTAATTACAAATTATTATTAATAAATTGAAAATTTCAGAAAACTATGACAATTTATAACACCCTAGTAATTTATTTTAGAATTTTAAATAAAATATGTTATGAAAAATAATAATTTTAAATTATGTGTTTTAATTAATAATAATTATAAATAATTTTAATTCAAATCTTTAAAATTTCATAATTAATGTTCTAAAAAAATATTATTTTATAGTATTATTTTATATAAAAGAATATTTTAATATGTATTTGATTCATTTATGTCAATAGATTATATAATTAAATACTTTAATAATATATATATATATTAAGTATTATAATTATATTAATAAATACTAAATTAATTTATGAATATATTATCTATTAATATGACACCACAAGATTTTATGGTATATTTCTTCATAAATGATTTTTGTTCATTTCATAACTTATATGCACACAACACTGAGTCTATGAAAAACAACATATTGTTATATTTATAACCTATCTATTAAACATAATTTTTCAACATCTGTGATTTGAATTTTAAAAAAATGGATATCCACTATTGTGATTAGTAAGTTATTTAGAGTCTAATAGGTTCAACATAATTTTTGGTGAATAATAACATATCCCTTATGAATAGTAATATACCGTTATAAATTGTAATGTTACCCTTATGAATCTAAACATCGCCAATGTATATATAAATAAAATTTAGGCAACATAAAAATGAAGGTGAATATTTTATAAATTAATAATTTAGTGTAGATATTTTCATGAGTATTAAATCTTTAATTACAATTTAAAATTAAAAAATTTATTTAAAATAAAATTTATTTACATAAAATTTATTTCTATATAAATATTTTGTTGTCCTTTTATTTTAGGATAAATTCATGAGACCTTGGTTAATTTTTGAAAGTATTATAAAATCATTTTTAAATTTATAATCTGTATTTTTCAAGTATATAATGATGTTATTTAAAAATAAAAATTCACATATTTAGAAAATTATTTGGATTAAATATATCTAATTTTTGAATTATACATATCAAAAAAATTTATGGTGAATTTTTGGTATTTTTGTGAATTACTTGAATTTTTTTGAATAGTGAAATTTGATAGTTTACAAAATATTCTAAATAAATGATTTTTTACACCATTCTTGAGTCATTGTTGATGTAAATTTTCATTGGATCTAAATCATTGGTCTTTATTATAGTTTTTTAGTCACAAAAATCAAACACTATTACTAGTCTTGATCCAAAATAATAAAATAATGACAAAAATAATGGAAAAAACTTCATCTCCTCCACTGTAAAAACCACCCCTCACTCCATCTTCTATTAACTCATCTATGACTTAAATAATATCAGTTTACTTCTAAAATAATAATCCCTAGTCCCTTACCAATTCCAAGATACCTTTTTCTTCCCAAAATAACAAAACCATTTCCCATAATGGGTTATTTCAAGAGGTAAATCCTCTTCCTTTTCATTTAATTTCATTTAAATTTATCTTATTTTTTATTATATCCTAACCTCCACAATCCAATTGATCTTGATAAATTCATTATAATATATATACTTTAATTATAACATGTTAATGTAATAACCATTATCAATCAACTTACTCTCCCTCTTTTATTTTATAAACGAAATCATTGCCCGAGAGGTTCCAATTTCCAACCGACTTGGACGATGAAGTTTTATTATTGAAATTATTCTTCAAAGCGATTCATGAAACCATTTTAATGGTTGATATAGATTTTAAAATTTATAATATGACCCTTTTATGTTATATATGTAACACAATTACATAATACTAAATGATAAAACAAAATGAGTTTGTTATGATCAATAATCATCGTAACAATCTAAACGATTATCCCAAAATGTATTATTTAACAATTCATCTTCGTACCATTTAACCAAATTATATATATAATCATTTACAATAATTGATGTTATTTAATAACATATAAATTATATTTTGGAATATTGAATCCCTTCCACATGAACTCCATTACTTATAATCAAGTGAACTGATTATGAAATCATGGAAACGAACAATCCAGAACGATGGAATTCAATCATATAGCTTATTTATAAGTACATATATGAACATAATAGAACTATAATTAATCAAATAATTTTATATAAGGTTATTAATTAATTAATTAATGTATTTAATTTTATTTTTCGTGAAGATAACTTCATGTGCAGAGCACGTTTGGACATAAGTTATGTTTTTTTTCATCTCACTTCAATTTTTGTGAGACATTCATTGTTCACCACTATTTATTATGTATGGTGTATGAAAACTTCCCATATATATATCATATAATTAATATCTTTATTTTCATGGTATTAAATGTATCACTTTATGATTATTAATTTCAGGGCCTTTGATTCAATTGATTACAAAGTGGTAAGGGTTTTCTACGTGAACATCCATTTTCATTTGGTTTACTGTTATTCTCTAATTTTCTCAATGAAATTCGTATTTATTATTATTTACCCATAATAAATTATTTTTCAATGTTCTATATATGTGTACCCACCAGAATAATTCTTTTAATTATGGATATTTTCCTATTTTAAAAGGATCTTTTAAAAATTCTTTCTGAAATACAAGCCCGATTCAAGGGAATTTCCCGAATTATTACCAATTTTCTAGGTAAATATATAATCATTTTTTTGTAACCATTAATTTCTAAAACCACTATTTATATTATAAAAATATACCTTAATTTAATTGTATTTTTAATCAAATATTTTTCCAAAATAACACTTCTTTTCAAAGTAAAGGATTATTTATCTTAAGAATTACTCGATGATTTATATGAGTATTTTCATCTATTTATGCACTCTTTTTTATTCTTATTTTCAATTGGGATTAATATTTTATGATTTCATCAACTATATTTATTTAATTTTTTATGATTAGCTTGATTGTGGATGTTCTATGTTGATACCATGCAACATATTACTCTGAATGGTTAGTGGTCATATTTAATCATTGGAGAAAGTTATTTACATTTCATATGTTAGTTTAAATATGAATCAATATGTTGCTTATGTTTATCCCTATTCATATGTGGAATTAATTAGACTTAGTAAGTGTTAGGTGGGTCCCACTATATCCCTTCGGTGAATCAGTAGGTATCTTGAGACAACTAGTTGGGGGTTTTACCCTTTTATGTATGGTCTTGGGGAAAGTCCTTGATAGAATGGGCTAGGTTTCCTTTCATAATTCATTTAATCATTATGAAAAATGTAAGTGATAGTCCATGATTTTATTCAACTAATATAATATCCATTGTAAAGTTTTATTATGGAATTATTTATTCATCTTTTATTCCTCTCATATTATGCTTATATATATTTTTAAAGAAATGTGTTTATAGTTTCTCACCATGATTAGTGTTTATGTTTATGTTTACTTACTCTATATTACTTACCCTTACTAAGAATATGAGCTCTCCCGTTTCTTATGTTTTTTACCTAGGATGCAAAAAAAACATATTATGAATTCCTTGTTGGGATAATCTCAGAGTTTTGGAGGATTCCAATGGAATTTATTTTTTTTATTTCCTTTCAAGTTGTAATGTTGTACTTATGTTGGTATCTTGTTTTCCAAAACTAATAAACTATTTGGTACATTGGGATGCATCTTCTTTTTAATATGAAAATGTTATAAAATAAGGCATGAATGTGGGCAATTGGGGTCAGGGATTTACATAATTTTTAATAATATATAAAAGATAAAATATGAAATAATAGTAATTATTAAAATTTAGTAATATTATTTATAAATTATGTTATAAATATTAAATAATTATTGTTATATTACAAAATATCTTATAAAATAGTTAAAAATATAAATATTTTTAATAAATACTATAAATTTTGTTGTACCTTTCAAAAAAATATAAAAAGTAATAACTATTATTGGAAATTCAAAATAATTCATATAAATGTAGTATTAATTAAAATATTGTTTATTAAACAAGAATATAAATATTTTAATATATATATATATATATATAATAAATTAATTAAATGGTGGTTTCACGTATTATGTTACAAAACACCAGTTGTGCATAAAAGTTATGTCCCGCCTCGGGTAATCCGAACATCCCCAATCTAATAATGTTCCAAAATTTATGATATGATACTCCATTTTAGATTTATTTCAGATTTTTGTAAAAAAATATAATAAAAATATTTAATGAATTACCATCATGTGTGATGTTACGAAACTCTCGATGTGAAAAAATCTTATTTCGCATCACGGGTAAACCCAACATCTCCGACCTAATAGTGGCCTCTGATTTTTCATCTGATACACAGTTTTGGAGAAACATAAATTTTTTATAAAACATTATCATAAAAATATTTAGTGAATTATCCCCTCATGTGTGGTACCTAAACACCCAAACCAAAAAAAAATCATACCTAGGATAATCCCAGTATCCCTAATCTAACAGTGGTCTCATATTTTTTATATGATACGCCATTATGTAGATACATCAATTTTTTTGTAAAAAGGTATTAGGTAAATTAAATGACTTACCATCATACGTGATTACCAAACTCTTGACACCCCAAAAATTTATATCATACCTAGGGTAACCATCACATCATGGACCGAATGATGGTATCTTATTTTTTATAGGATAAATGGTTTTAGATATAAATATTTTTCTATAAAAAATATAATAAAAATAATAAAGTAATTAACCTCACATGAAATGTAAACAATCACATGCCACGCAAAAAATATTATTTTGTGACTATGGTAAACACATCATCTCTAATCTAACGTTGATCTCATATTCCTAATACGATACACCATTATGGAGAAACATCAATTTTTGGTAAAAATATTAAATAAATTACAATAGTGGTTGATGTTACCAAACACTCAAAATGAACAAATTTTATGTCACATCTAGGGTAAACCCCACATCACGAACTTAAAAATGGCCTCTTATTTTTCTTATGATACACTGTTTATCAAATAAATATATTTTTTATAAAAAATTGAAATAAAAATATTAAATTAATTACCCCCTCCTGTAATGTAACGAAATACCCAATGGAAACAAGTTCTATTTATTTCCTATGGTGAACACTGCATCCCTGATATAATGGTGGTATAATATTTTTGATAAGGTACATTGTTATAGAGATACTCCAATTTTTTTAAAAACTCATAATAATAAAATTAAACAAATTACCATCGTGTGTGATGTTACTAAACTATCAATGTACACAAATGTTCCGTAGTATATAGTTTAATCCCCATATCAGGGATATAATGGTGGTCTCTAATTTTTCATATAATGCACTATTTGGGAGATACCTAAATTTTTATTAAAAAATTAAAATAAAAATATTAAATGAATTACCCTCCCATACAATGTAACAAATCACTCGACACACTCAATTATTATGTCCCGCCTAGGGTAAACCCCATATCGCGGACTTAACGATGGTATCCAATATCTTATATGGGACACCATTTGGATGATATTACATTATTTTTATGAAATTTTTTGTGTTAAATATAATATATTAAATAATTTTATTCAATATTCATTGATCCACTATAGGCCCTAAAATAAAGTTTCAACCATGTACCTCACTCAGATCATATACCATAGAATATTTCAAGGTGTTAAATTATAATAATAATTTTTAATAAGTCATAGTGATCAATAAAATTATTTTTATTTCTTTTTTTTTAGATAACTATGGACGCAGGATATAGAAACTAGTTTATATTGCATGATTGTGATTGGATAAATCATACAAAAAATCCCTATGGATCTAGTATAAATAATGTCTACATTGAGGGTTTTAAAACATTTATATCATTTTCATAATGAAATTTAGCATTTTTTTCAAAAGGAATATTTAAAAATCCCTGTAATAAATGTTATATTATGATAATCGAAATGTTTTACAATGTTTGAGTTTATGTATTAGGTTTTAGTTTTCAAAAAGATTATATTTTTAGGTATCAACATGGTGAATAGAATTATGTAGGAAAACCAAATTTTTTGATTCTAGATCCATAATTATAGAATTTTATACATGAGGTTATTGGTATATCTATTCAAGAAATAATAACTGAAAATGATATGCCAAGTCTTAAAACAGAACCTTCTATGTTTTATAATTTTTTGAAATCTTCTGAGGATGCCTTATATCTAGTATTTTAGATAATAAAACTTAAAGCTGTTAAAAAATATGAATATTAAATGATATTTTCAAATTTCAAAAAGTTGTTTTGATTAGATATTATTTTTCGTTAAATTTTTGTTTCCGGATAGAAATAAGTTACCTTCAAGTATCTATAAATGTAATAGGATGGTCCATAATTAAATTCTTAATTATCATAATATTCATGCATGTTCAAATGGATTCATATTATATTATGGGGGTTATGAATCATTATTTTTTTCAACATGTGTATAATCGAGGTTGAAAGAGAAAAAAAAAGGATAAGTATAGATTTCCTATGAAAAAGTTGAGGTGTTTTCCAATGACACCTCATTTAAAGTGTTAATTTATGTCTTGCAACACAGATGAATTAATGAAATGGAATAAATCAAATATTTCCATCAAAGAAAGCTTAAATCATAAATTTGAGGGTTATTTACGGAAACAATTCGATTATATTTAGCCTTACTTTTCTTCAGAACCACCTATCACATGGTTGGGTCTTTCAACTGATGGTTATTTTCCTTTAGTCAACTAAGTCAGTCAAAATTCTTATTGGGTTATTTTCATTACTCCTTCAAACGTACCTCCTTGGATATAAATTAAGGAATAATATATATATATATATATATATATATATATATATTTGGATAAATTAATTTTATGAATTCTAAATAATAATATTGATGTTAATTTGAAACCATTGAATGATGATTTAATTTGATTATGGATCAATGGTGTGGCAATATTTGATATAGTTTCAAATCAGAATTTTTCACTAGTGGTTTCATTAATAAGGATGATCAGTGACTTTTTGGTTTATGGATTGTTATCTATATAGAGTGAAAATGGTCTAAAATCATCTTTGTATATCATGGAATGATAACAAAGAATTTTTTCTTGGTAATGGGAGAGTGACTAGGAATTTTTTCTACTACATGATATTTCTTCCTATGAATCACCCTTTTCCAAGAAACAAAAATAATTTACAAATTGTATAATTGAAAGAGACAGCTACTAGTATTTCACGTAGGTAATATAGAAAATTATATCATATTTTCCACACCTCAAGTTACATTTGTACCAACCATAAGCGAACAAAAAACAAAGGGTTTTGGAGAGATAATAATTGGGTAAAATTTAGTATTTTTTTGACCATCCATACTGGTTTAATTTTTTTCGTTTATCACTTCTTATATATAATGAACATTGAGAATATTTTTTTATAACATATTTTTTACCATGATGGGAACACCTGGTAAGATAAAGGATAATGTTAAGGAACTGTTATATCTTTACCATATTATAGACATCATAAAAATAAATTATTTTAAAATGAAATATCACGCAATTTAACGAAGCCAAAATCAGATTACACACATTATAAATAAATTTTTTACTATTATTTCAATTGATTAAAGATTTGAGGTTTCCAGGTAGTTATGCTTCTAATTTTTCTCACTGAATCATAAATGGGCATATTACCTTTTTAAAATTCATGATTTTCATGTAATAATAGAATAATTACTACATATTTTTCATAGAGGGCTGTCAAATTCTGGAATTTGGGATATGATAACAGAGATGTCATATTTATTCTCATATATTTGTATAGAATCATCATATTATAGTTCATTAAGTTTCTTATAATAGGATTGTATTTTAATTATTTATAAATTTGATAAAATATTTTATCCATAATTATATGACTCAACAGAACATTAAATATTTCCTTTTCTGAAGGATTTTAAATTTTTAGTACTATTAAAATTATGATAGATGTACCCATTTAAATGATGTTTGAAAAACCTAAATAATAAAATATGAAACGAATCATAGTTTGGAGGGAAAATTTTTGAAGTGTACTTGTTGGAGGTAATTTAAAATTTCTACTCTTATTATTTTCAATCAAAATATCCTTTAAAACATAACAAAATGGATTAAAATGAGGAAATTGTTAATTATGTCATAGACCGCTAGTTGTATGTTTTTAATCAGCCCATGCTTTTTTTAGTGGTTTTTGTGAGTGATGGATTTTAGATGAAGAAATCCATAGAGATCATACATTTGTTCTACTAAATTGTGATTAAATGAAAATATTTGAGAAGTAAGTATAAATTTTTATTATCTTCTTAAATTTTTATAATAGATAACTTTGTTTCAAATAATTTTTTTTATACTATTTGATGACCATATCAAAAAAATATAAAAATTACATATACTGCTCTAGAAAATTTTGTGAACAAAATTTTTTATCTTGGTATCAAAGAGTGGTAAGTTAAGTTGGATTTAATGTTATTGTAAATAAATTATGTAATTATATCAATTATTAATCATTATTATTGTTTTCATGAAACACAAATTGAAAATAATATTTATATATCATTATTCATTCTAAAAATTCCTCCATCAAAATTGATATCTTATAATGGGTATGTAGATAATTGATTTAGATTCCATACATGCATATATGGGGACTCAAATAAATCAATGAATAGTGGGGTATTTTCGAAAGGATATCATCATAAAGAAAGTGAAGTTTCATTTTATGGAATGTCAGATAATATAATTGATTTATGTTTTCTAGGAACAAATTATTAAATAAGTTTATCTTTCATTGATTTGATATTGATTTAGGGTTACATGTTAATTCAAAATATAGAGTTTTTGACATTAAATATAAAAAAATTATTGAATCAAAAGAACCATTTTTGTTAGAAAATCTAGCACATCAAGATTATTATGAAAATTGATGTAATGTTTTGAGATATTTGAATGAGTGGTGGAGTGTAATAAAAATTAAATCACATGATAATTAGTTTATTGAAAATGAAAATGTTTCTTTTTAAATGATACATGTTGAAATTTTTCAAGAAACATCCCAAAATATATCTCTTGTCCAATGAGATATAAATTTCAATGATGACAGCCCCCATTTAAGGGATAATGATAAATATAATGTTGATAAAGTTATAAGTTATGATGAAATTGAAATTCATATAGAATTTGATGATTTTGAAGATGAGGATGAAGACATTTTGATGAAAAGGTTGAAGAATATTATGATTTATGTATTTTTTTCATGAAATTATTTTTTATATATTTTATATTTACATTAACTATTATGTATAGGTAATACTGTTTGTTTTAGATGGATGGACCACATGTTCTATTTTGTTTCGTATTTGAGGCCAGTAATTATTTTTTTTCATATCTTTATTTAAAATTATCGACAGGAAGGAATATTATATTATCCATGATATTTATTTTTTTTATATTTTATATCTATATTAAAAAAATATTTATAGGTTAAATTAGTATGTTATTTTATTTATTTATAGGTAATTATTATATTTTTTATTTATTATTTTTTTTATATTTTATATCGTTATTTATAATTTCTTAAATGTATGAATTTTATATTTTGATATTTATTAGTTTTTTTATTTTATATTTCTAATAAAAGTTTCATATATATTATATTACTTGTTTCATATGAGTAGAGATTCTCCCGACAATCAATTTTGTTCTCTAAAATATTCCAGGCTTCCAGCTGATGAGGTCGATTCATCTAATCTGCATGATGATATGCCCTCTAGGAGGGGGAGTGGTCTTCCTCGACTGATGGTCTTTAACTCTGTTTTAGATATACACCCATATCTCGATTTTGATCATAGTTTAGGGATTTATTTTTAATTATTTAATATATTTATTTTATATTATGTTTTGGAAATAATTTCTATAATAGTTTTCTGTTTATTTGTTTTTATTTTCACATTTTTTTCACATTTTGCAGTTAGGATGGCTAGTGTGATTATATTGAATTATTTTTCTGGGCCATGGGTGTCTTGGGAATAGGTTCCCATCATTGTTCATTAGTATATATTCGGCTATTGTATTATACATTATAAAATAATATATTTTTTTTTAAATTTTAATTAATTACTCGTATATGGTATTAATTTTCTTGAATAATTTATAGTCATTGGTTTCTGATAGCCAAAGATTTATTATCCCTAAAGAATGGGATATTTTAATATATTAGTGATTTTTTCATTTTTTTACTTATCCTAAGAAATCGAGCTATAGATAAATCATATTCTATTTGTTTCCACTCTTTCATCTCCCATCAACCTGACTATATCTCAACTGACGTATGTTATTGTAACACCCCAGGTAAATAAAGAATATGAAATTTTTATATTTATCCATATTTGTGAATAAAATATTAATATTACTTTAAAGGTGATTCTATGCTCGATGGCGTACCCAATATGCAACAACGAGTTTCTTGGGAATCTTACGTTGCACTCTAATAATAAAATAATATTATTTTAAATGGTAGTTAATGCCTAGCCGTTGCAATAGCGGGAATGAACAGAACTAACTAAAAAATGATTATATATGTTTGTCAAATATTTTTAATCTTTACAATAAATGATAGAGCCACTTGGGTTTGATAATGACATTTATTCCATTTATTTAAAGTTAAAATAAATATGTCACAAACATGATTTGTTTTACTAAAACAATTTTTACATGTGGTTATACAATTCAGAATTTTTACTATAAATAGTCATTGGAAATATAAAAATATTTCCTACATCATAGTATTTTCTTATAATTTTTAGACATTAAATAAATTAAATTATATATGACATCATGATCATGCAGCGTTGACCTCATTATTTAACGATTTAAATAAAATGGAAAGATAATGCAAAATCTAGGACCTAAACATGTCAAAAACCTATTGTATGGGTGGATTTTGAACCCTTATCACCTTATCCTCGAAACACATCAATGTTGGACCATTAAAATCCTAAAACCATTTGAAAATAAAGTAACATTATATACTTTTCCAAGAGTGCCCCTCCTCTCCTCTTATAAAAGGCCCCCACCTCTACCACCTTACCCACACCTCTCAAGCCTTTGGTTCGGCCAATCTCTGATCATTTTGTCTCTCCACATTCTTCTCCTCATCCTATAAGCCTTAACTTAGTCAGTAAGCTCTTCAAGAAAACCTTTTGGTTCAAACCAAAGGGAGTTAACCTATTTTAAGGTAACGCCTTCACTTGTGCTCTTTTGTTTTATTTTGCTTCTCCAACCCCCTAAACACTTTTTATTCATTTATTTTGTAACAAATACAGTATATTCAATATAATAGGATGTTTTTATAATAAGGATTAGAGAAAAACTTACAAACACCTTAATCTAATGATTAAAGAAAATATTGTTTCTGTGGATGGAGAATTTCTGCCTCATGAAACGATGATTGTTCAACACTCATATAACACCTTCAAAGGTGGCCATTAAGATGTAACTATGTTTATATATGATATATAATATTTTTATGTTTTACTTAAGCTTCTGTATTTTTCATTTGTGGCATACCTTTATGGCTTCCATTATGGGTATACGCGATATCTTCATTTTAGGAAGTGCGGACTACCGCCCCCTCAATGTGATTTGATTCGTTAATTCCATATTTGGGATGTATAAAGGATGGATTTAAAGTTCTTATATATGAGGTTATACTGGAATTATAATACACATTTATGTAATTATTGTTTTCTTTTCATTTATGTATGAGATAGAAATGAAAGTAGCGTTCATGCGTACGTACGGCTTACCGTCTCCATGAATGGTGCATTTCATTTATTATCCTCAAATGTAATGTACTAATATAAGTACATATAATGGATATATATGATGTATGATACATCTAAAGGATAATATAATTCTGGAATTAAAAATATACACATCTCTCATTTATTTTAATTCCATTAATATGACATAGAAATGAAAGTAGCGTTCATGCGTACGTACGGCTTACCATCTCCATGAATGGTGCATTTCATTTATTACCTCTAAATGATTATGTAATATTATAAATACATGTATATGCTGGATATATATGATATATATGATATCCAAATTAGGAATTTCATTCTGGATATAAATAACCTTTGACCACATGAACAACATGTAACTGTAAGAAGTCCACTTTTGACTTAAGAACCAAATATCGACAAAACAAACATTATTAACATAAATGATTAAATAATGTTTACAACATGTCAATAATTGATATAAAATGAATAATGAACTTGAAAAAGGTTCTTAATCAAGTAGAAATTAACTCAAGTTTATTATTCAGGATGTTAAAGAATGATCGAGTCAAGTCGGACCCGAGGTAAGGGATCCTACTCCTCTCTTTCTTTTTAAGTACACTCTTTTATGTCATTCCTTTTAAAGATAATATTCCTTGTTATTAGGATGTTCTTTTATATTACTCTTACTGTAATTTTTATGTCCATATGATGAGAGACCCTATTCTCTCTCATCAATCCATTTTGTAAGTTTTAAGTGGCGTCGTTAGGCTGCGGATTTTTCGTAAGGGATTTTTCATCTCACTTTTATTCCCGTGAGATTTTTGCTACATTTGCCACAATTTCCTTTGAGTGGTGTATGTACTGCCCATTATTTTACTCATTGTGTAATATACTTTCATTTATGAGTATTTACATCAATTTTATATTGTCCTTTCACGGGGGGTATGTTTCGAAAGATACCCATGTCGGTAAGGGAACCTTTCACCCTCCTCTTTTTCAAAGACTTATTTTGTTATGTCTTTTAATTCACATACTATTATGTTGGGATATGTTCTTATACATCCTTATTGATTTAAATTTTATTTCCATGTGATGTGATACCCTTTTTATCTCTCATCAACACATTTTCTGAATTTTGTAGTGACGCCATTAGGCTGTCAAAGTTTTGCAAGGGAACTTCTTAACCCAAATTTGATTATTTGGGATAAACTTATACTCCTTGAATATGTCGTTCTATGAATAGGTGTGAATAACCTCTGATTATTTTACACTTCATATCCAATTATATTTGGTGTATTCGTTTGTCACACATAATTATGTAATTGATTTATCCTTAAACCAAGGATACCGTCTTTGCAAGGGACTTCGTCTCAATCTCTTTTCATTGAGGCATATTTCATTTTATACACAACTTTCTTTTATACAGTGTATAAACCCCTTTGAATTTTACTTTTATACAAAAGGAATCTTTTTCTACAAAGCGTTTTACTAAAAGACAAAAAGGAATGTTTCTTTTAACATACGCGGTGACAACGACCTTTTCCGCCGCCGCAAGTATTATTTGATCTTTGGCTTCCTCAACAAGCCGTAATGTTTTTAAAATAAAATAAATACGATATACTCTTTTATGTATTTTGGTATTGAAAATGGTTTTGATAAATGATTCTATTATGTCAATATATTTAAATGATATATTGTGATTGAAATGAGGAAATGTTATCATTCCTTTATATTGGTTTTATGTGTTATAATTTTATAATGGTACTTGGACATATTACGGGTGGTTACGTGAAAAACCATATGACGGGTGGTACCGTGAATACCAGGATGGGTGGTTACGTTATAACCTCTAATACATTGGGTATGGAAGTCGGCAGTATGGATATTCCATTAATTATGTATAGAATTTGTCCAAATGGCTATTCCATTAAGTGATATGTGTGTAAGTCGACCTTATAGTTATTCCACTTAAGTATGTTTATGTCCCAAGTTACCTTTATATGTTATGTGATCTTTATATGGGTTTGATGGTAATATTTTGGTTACAGAAGGGTAAGTAATGAACTTTTATTCAGTGAAGAGTTCTTACTACTTCAAAAAGGTGAAAAGTATTACTTTGATAAAGTATACATGGTTTACTTGTTGTTTTGAAAAACTAACAGTTTTCATTCTTTGTGTATCCCTTACTGAGCTTTTTATGCTCATCCCAAGTTTTTGAAATGTTTTTCACAGGACTTAACATGGAATAGGGTCAAGGATGGGATCAAGGGAAAGTCATGCAACCTAAAACACGAAACTGGACATGTTTCTTTTTAAGAATTTTTATTTTATGGATACTTAGTAAAAGTTTCTACTCTATAATCTTTAAAGATGTAATAGTTATGTCCTAATTCTCTAAAACTCTAAACCTGAAAAGATCCTCAATGTGAATTATTCATTTAATTCAATATTAAGTAAGGTTTAGGTTCGTGTCCTTATAGTTGGAATCAATGGTCGGTTTAGATAACTTTAGAGGTTAGGGAATTCTTTAAGCATAAGTGGCATTACCATAATGGTTAGGATTTCAGAAAGAGTCATAGTTTTAGATAATGTGAAAGAGTAAGTATATCTTAGTGTTTATCTTCCTCAATAGTACATGATGGTTTTGTTGATATACTCACACTGGCCTTTTTGGTTTTAGTAAATGTTTGGATCTAGCAGGCACCAAAGTAACAGTGGATGTGAAGGAAACTGTGACAGTTTTCTGAGTGAGCAACTAAATGATATTGGAGTTGCAATGAGAACTCTTTTGTATATCCTGAACCAACTATCTGGGGTCATGATTGACCACTTAAACCTTGGTAATTTCTATAAGGAATCATATATACGAGAAATAAATCCTTACGGAACTGAAGGTAATAATCATAATGGTAAGTGTGTTCAAAAATCTAAGTGTCAAAGATGTGGAAATAAACACCTAGGAAAATGTTTCAAAGGGACAGAAATATGCTATAGATGTGGAAATGAAGGTCATAAATCAAGAACCTGCCATGGAAAAAGGAAGCATCCAGTTGACTCGAGGAAAGGGAAAGAAGTTCTTTCTGAGGGATCAATTGAATGTTTTAAATGTGGTGTGCATGGTCATTATGCAAACACGTGCCCTATGAAGAAGTTTCGGGAATGGGATCACCAAGATCGTACAAATATTCGTTTACCAATACCTAATACCATTCCGATTTAGGATGAAGAAACTGAAAATGACCAATCAAAGGTATGGATTATTTCTTAACTTTTGTTTTCCTATTTTGGAATCTTAGGATATGATTCATGATTTTGTTTGTAGGAAAGAAGTATTTCAGAATAAGTTAGAAATTAATGGTTAATAGATCATGAATAATGTTGAATGAGTAAGAAGTCAACATATAAGGGCTTCAAGAGTTATGGTGAAATTCTTAAGAGTATTAAGTCTCTTTTGATGATGGGGTACATTAGAAGACTTTTTATAGTATGTGTAACACTGATGTTTGATATAAGAAAATTTTATTCAAAGAATAGTAATTTGTTCTTTTGTGGACATAGTTATAAAGAACCATTTGGGTTTATATGATCCTTACTTTTGAGGTAATTATGGGTTACTATATGTAAAAATGGAAAGTGAAAGTCATGTGATAAAATTTAGGTTAAATTACATTATGGTTATTTTTGAAGATTTTATCTCATTATTGGGGAATGTTTTAAGAATTATATAGTTTTGGAAAAAGGACAACACGCAGACCATGTGACAACCCGTCGCATCGGACAAAGCTACGGGAATCGAACCCACAACCAAAGTGCAATGGGTATTTATCGCCTACCACTGGACTACGTGAAGTCCCTGGTTAGTATGACTTATTCTTTTTAGTTGGGTGACATTATGAATTAAGAATAAGTTGATTTTGGGTTTTTATGAAAATGATTAACTTATCATGGAGGATATGTGATTAGGTTAATTACTTTTCAATGTGAGACTTTAGGAGCAACTGATGTTTGTTTGGAGATAAATGTTACGACTTAACTTGGAAGACTATGTGACTAAATCCTTCAAATATTTGGGATTCAATCTTAGTTTGGTTTACTTTGAAGAATTTTATGGAGAAATTGTTTATCGAATGGTCCTCATTGAACTTTGGGTTTTGTTGGGCAAATTTTGGAGATTAAGAATAGATTTTATTTTTATAAAGGGTTATCCTTTTTTGGATTATCTTATCTTGTAATAACATTTTTGGTTTTGATTTTGGTTAGAGTCTAAAGACATTGGAAGTATATAGTTCTCTTTTGTGGATTGGGTGATTCTCTAGAAATTGATTATATTACTCTTAATGCAAACAAGTCTTCCTAAATACTCGCCTTTTGGAGAAAATATGAGTTTGATTAAGGAATCTAGTAAAAGTTGAAAGTCTACATGACAAGTAAGTATGTTTCATTATGATTTAGTTAAGATCAAAAAAAAATTCCTCAATGAAAAGTAACTTAAAACAAAAATGTTGTCTGTTAACTTTTCCTACTGGGGAATCGAATACCGTTTAACCCATCACAAGTTTGTGATTTTCTTATGGTTAACTTTCTCCTAGACATGTTTACTATCACTCTCCATCAGAACATGACCCTTTGTTTTTTCCTCCATGTCCATATTTTCATACTTGGAATCCTAGTGTGGGTTAACTCGGGTGACCTTTGTACTTATCTTTCTTTATTTTAAAGTGATTGTTTTACTGACTCTTGTTCCGATGTGGGATTTTCAATGATGTTTCCAAGCCCAATTTTAAAATTGTGAGGACGCAATTCCCAAAAGGGGGAAGGATGTAACACCCCATGTAAATAAAGAATATGACATTTTTATACTTATCCATATTTGTGAATAAAATATTAATATTACTTTAAAGGGGATTCTATGCTCGATGGCGTACCCAATACGCAACAACGAGTTTCTTGGGAATCTTACGTTGCACTCTAATAATAAAATAATATTATTTTAAATGGTAGTTAATGCATAGATGTTACAATGGCGGGAATGAACAGGACTAACTGCAAAATGATTATATATGTTTTTCAAATATTTTTACTCTTTATAATAAATGATAGAGGATTAAAAATGCGAATGAATCCAATTTTAAACGTAGACAGTCTAATATTCTTTAAAAGGTCGATTAAAAATTTTAAATCCACTTTTTGACAATTTTATGTGTTATATTTGACAAAATAAAATTATTCTTTATAATTGGGACATCAAATTTTACTTTGTGTAAATTTTTGGTATTTTTCCGAAAAAGTTCAATTTTGAATGAATAGAGAAAAATGTTGTATTTTAATTCAAAACCTCTTTTTAATCTAATTTATTTATATGATTAGATTATCTTTTTAATTTGTTTTAAAGTTTAAATAGAATATATTTTTACCATTTAATCCAATGGTGGTCATTGTAATTAATATCACTTTAAGATTGGACATAAACGAGTGTCAATCTTTTGAAAGATATTGTTTCATAAAAACACGCTATTTGTTTTAACAGCGGGATTTAATTATAAAACTAATTAATGAAACTTCTATGTTATGAATTTGGTAAAATAGACATCATTTTTGAATTCGGAATATCAAATATAGATTAGGGTGAATTTTTGGTATTTTTCTGAAAAACATCAATTTTTGATGAATAGTGAAACCACAAAGTGGTGGTTACAAAATTTGATTTTTCGTTTAAATGGGACTTTACCACATCTGTGATTTGAATTTAAAAAATCCAATTTAAATGATTTTAATTGTTAAGTAAAATTTGGTTCAATGGGATGAAAATAATTTTTGATGAAAAGTAACTTTTAAGTTTTATTAATCGCGATTAAAGATAATTAGTGTGATTTAAGGTAAAAATGATATTATAATAAAATGAAAATATCTTGACACTTTTCCTAACCCTATTGGATGAGTTATGGCCGACCAATACAACCCATGGGTCGATTTTTGGTACCCCATGGAGCAACTTGGGTTTGATAATGACATTTATTCCATTTATTTAAAGTTAAAATAAATATGTCACAAACATGATTTGTTTTACTAAAAAAATTACATGTGGTTATACAAGTCATAAGTTTTACTATAAATTTTAATTGGAAAGATAAAAAGATTTCCTACATCATAGTATTTTTTTTATAATTTTTATACATTAAATAAATTAAATTATATATGACATCATGATCATGCAGCGATGACCTCATTATTTAACGATTTAAATAAAATGGAAAGATAATGAAAATTCTCGGACCTAAACATGTCAAAATCATATTGTATGGGTGGATTTCGAACCCTGGTCACCTTATCCTTGAAACACATTAATGTGGGACCATTAAAATCCGAAAACCATTTGAAAATAAAGTAACATTTTATACTTTTCCAAGAGTGCCCCTCCTCTCCTCTTATAAAAGGCCCCCACCTCTACCACCTTACCCACACCTCTCAAGCCTTTGGTTCGGCCAAGATCTGATAACTTTGTCTCTACACATCCCTCTCCTCATCCTAGAAGCCCTAACTTAGGAAGGATTCTCTTCAAGAAACCTTTTTGGTTCAAACCAAAGGGAGTTAACCTATTTTAAGGTAACGTCTTCACTTGTGCTCTTTTGTTTTATTTTGCTTCTCCAACCCCCTAAACTATTTTTATTCATTTCTTTTGTAAAAACTCCAGTATCTTCAATATACTAGGATTTTGTTATAATACTTATTAGAGCTACACTGACAAACACCTTCATCTAATGATTAAAGAACATACTGTTTCTGTGGATGGTGAATTTCTGCCTCACGAAACGATGATTGTTCAACACTCATATAACACCTTCAAAGGTGTCCATTAAGATGTAACTATGTTTATATATGATATATAATATTTTTATTTTTTACTTAAGCTTCTTTATTTTTCATTTTTGGCAAACCTTTATGGCTTCCATTATGGGTATACGCGATATCTTCATTTTAGGAAGTGCGGACTACCGCCCCCTCAAAGTGATTTGACTCGTTAATTCCATATGTGGGATGTATAAAGTATGGATTTAAAGTTATTATATATGATGTTATAATGTAATTATAATATACCTTTGTATCATTATTGTTTTATTTTCATTAAAGTATGAGATAGAAATGAAAGTAGTGTTCATGCGTACGTATGGCTTACCATCTCCATGAACGATGCATTTCATTTCTTATCCTCAAATGTAATGTACTATTATAAGTACATATAATGGATATATATTATGTATGATACATATAAAGGATGAATATAATTATGGGATTAAAAATATACACATCTCTCATTTAGTTTTAATTCCATTAATATGACATAGAAATGAAAGTAGCGTTCATGCGTACGTACGACTTACCGTCTCCATGAACGGTGCATTTCATTTCTTACCTCTAAATGATTATGTAATATTATAAATACATGTATATGATATATATATATGATATATATGATATCCAAATCAGGAATTTCATTCTGGATATAAAGAACCTTTGACCACACGAACAACATGTAATTGTAAGAAGTCCACTTTTGACTTAAGAACCAAATATCAAAAAAAACATTATTAACATAAATGATTACATAATGTTTATAACATGTCAATAATTGATATAAAAGGAATAATGAACTTGAAAAAGGTTCTTAATAAAGTATAAATTAACTCAAGTTTATTATTCAGGACGTTAAAGAACGATCGAGTCAAGTCGGACCCGAGGTAAGGGATCCTACTCCTCTCTTTCTTTTTAAGCACACTCTTTTATGTCATTCCTTTTAAAGATCATATTTCTTGTTATTAGGATGTTCTTTTATATTAATCTTACTGTAATTTTTATTTCCATATGGTGAGATACCCTATTCTATCTCATCAATCCATTTTGTAAGTTTTAAGTGGCGCTGTTAGGCTGCCAAGTTTTCGTAAGAGATTTTTCATCTCACTTTTATTCCCGTGATATTTATGCTACCTTTGCCACAATTTCCTTTGAGTGGTGTATGTACTTCCCATTATTTTACTCATTGTGTAATATACTTTCATTTATGAGTATTTACATCAATGTTATATTGTCCTTCTTTCACGGGGTGTATGTTTCGAAAGATACCCATGTCGGTAAAGGAACCTTTCACCCTCCTATTTTTAAAATACTTCTTTTGTTATGTCTTTTAATTCACATACTATTATGTTGGGATATGTTCTTCTACGTCCTTATTGATTTAAATTTTATTTCCATGTGATGAGATAACCTTTTTATCTCTCATCAACTCATTTTCTGAATTTTTTAGTGACGCCAGTAGGCTGTCAAATTTTTGCAAGGGAACTTCTTAACCCAAATTTGATTCTTTGGGATAAACTTATAATCATTGAATATGTCGTTCTATGAATAGGTGTGAATAAACTCTAATTATTTTACACTTAATATCCACTTATATTTGGTGTATTCGTTTGTCACACATAATTATGTAATTGATTTATCCTTAAACCAAAGATACCGTCTTTTTAAGGGACTTCGTCTCAATCTCCTTTCATTGAGGAATATTTCGTTTTATACACAACTTTATTTTATACGGTGTATAAAACCCTTTGACTTTTAATTTTATACAAAAGGAATGTTTTTCTACAAAGCGTTTTACTAAATGACAAAAATGAATGTTTCTTTTAACGTACGCGGTGACAACGACCTTTTCTGCCGCCGCGAGTATTATTTGATCTTTGGCTTCCTCAAAAAGCCGTAATGTTTTTAAAATAAAATAAATACCATATACTCTTTTATGTATTTTGGTATTGAAAATGGTTTTGATAAATGATTCTATTATGTCAATATACTTAAATGATATATTGTGATTGAAATGTGGAAATGTTATCATTCCTTTATATTGGTTTTATGTGTTATAATTTTATAATGGTACTTGGACATATTACGGGTGGTTACGTGATAAACCATATGACGGGTGGTGCCGTGAATACCAGGACGGGTGGTTACGTTATAACCTCCAATGCATTGGGTATGGAAGTCGGTCGTATGGCTAATCCATTAAGTATGTATGGAAGTTGGCCGAATGGCTATTCCATTAAGTGATATGTGTGGAAGTTGACCTTATGATTATTCCACTTTAGTATGTTTATGTCCCAAGTTACCTTTATATGTTATGTGATCTTTATATGGGTTTGATGGTAATATTTTGGTTACAGAAGGGTAAGTAATGAACTTTTATTCAGTGAAGATTTCTTACTACTTTGAAAAGGTGAAAAGTATTACTTTGATAAAGTATACATGGTTTACTTGTTGTTTTGAAAAACTAACAGTTTTCATTCTTTGTGTATCCCTTACTGAGCTTTTTATGCTCATCCCAAGTTTTTGAAATGTTTTTCACAGGACATAACATGGAATAGGGTCAAGGGTGGGATCAAGGGAGAGTCATGCAACCTAAAACATGGAACTGGACATGTATCTTTTTAAGAGTTTTTATTTTATGGAAACTTAGAAAAAGTTTATACTTTGTAATCTTTTGAGATGTAATAGTTATGTCCTAATTCTCTAAAACTCTAAACCTGAAAATATCATCAATGTGAATTATTCATTCAATTCAATATTAAGTAAGGTTTAAGGTCGGGGCCTTATAGTTGGTATCAATGGTCGGTTTAGATGACTTTAGAGGTTAGGGTATTCTTTAAGCATATGTGGCATTACCATAATGGTTAGGATTTCAGAAAGATTCATAGTTTTAGATAAAGTGAAAGAGTAAGTATATCTAAGTGGTTATCTTCCTCAATAGTACATGATGGTTTTGTTGATATACTCACACTGACCTTTTTGGTTTTAGTAAATGGTTGGATCTAGCAGGCACCAAAGTAACAGTGGATGTGAAGGAAACTGTGACAGTTTTCTGAGTGAGCAACTGAATGATATGGGAGCTGCAATGAGAACTCTAAAGTATATCCTCAAAAAACTATCTGGAGTCATGATTGACCACCAAAACCTTAGTAATTTCTATAAGGCATCATATATGCGGGAAACAAATCCTTACGGAACTGCAGGTAATAATCATAAAGGTAAGTGTGTTCAAAAACCTAAGTGTCAAAGATGTGGAAAGAAACACCTAGGAAAATGTTTCAAAGGGATAGAAATATGCTATAGATGTGGAAATGAAGGTCATAAAGCAAGAACCTTCCATGGAAAAAGGAAGCATCCAGTTGACTCAAGGAAAGGGAAAGAATTTCTTTCTGAGGGATCAATTGAATGTTTTAAATGTGGTGTGCATGGTTATTATGCAAACATATGTCCTATGAAGAAGTTTTGGGAATGTGATCACCAAGATCGTACAAATATTCGTTTACCAATACCTAATACCATTCCGATTGAGGATGAAGAAACTGAAAGTGACCAATCAAAGGTATGGATTATTTCTTAACATTTGTTTTCCTATTTTGGAATCTTGGGATATGATTCATGATTTTGTTTGTAGGAAATAAGTATTTCAGAATAAGTTGGAAAGGAATGGTTAATAGATCATGAAGAATGTTGAATGAGTAAGAAGTCAACATATAAGGGCTTCAAGAGTTATGGTGAAATTCTTAAGAGTATTAAGTCTCTTTTGATGATGGGGTACATTAGAAGAATTTTTATTGTATGTGTAACACTGATGTTTGATATATGAAAATTTTATTCAAAGAATAGTAATCTATTCATTTGTGGACATAGTTATAAAGAACCATTTGGGTTTATATGATCCTTACTTTTGAGGTAATTATGGGTTACTATATGTAATAATGGAAAGTGAATGTCATGAGATAAAATTGAGGTTAAATTACATTATGGTTATTTTTGAAGATTTTATCTTGTTATTGGGGAATGTTTTAAGAATTATGTAGTTTTGGAAAAAGGACAACACGCAGACCGTGTGACAACCCGTCACATCGGACAAAGCTGCGGGAATCGAACCCACAACCAAAGTGCAATGGGTATTTATCGCCTACCACTGGACTACGTGAAGTCCCTGGTTAGTATGACTTATACTTTTTAGTTAGGTGACTTTATGAATTAAGAGTAAGTTGATTTTGGGTTTTTATGAAAATGATTAACTTATCATGGATGATATGTGATTAGGTTAATTACTTTTCAATGTGAGAATTTAGGAGCAACTGATGTTTTTTTGGAGATAAATGTTACGACTTAACTTGGAAGACTATGTGACTAAATCCTTCAATTATTTCGGATTCAATCTTAGTTTGGTTTACTTTGAATAATTTTATGGAGAAATTGTTTATCGAATGGTCCTCGTTGAACTTTGGGTTTTGTTGGGAAAATTTTCGAGATTAAGAATAGATTTTCTTTTTATAAAGGGTTTTGCTTTTCTGGATTATCTGATCTTGTACTAACCTTTTTGGTTTTGATTTTGGTTAGAGTCTAAAGACATGCGAATTATATAGTTCTCTTTTGTGGATTGGGTGATTCTCTAGAAATTGTTTATAGTACTCTTAATGCAAACAAGTCTTCCTAAATACTCGTCTTTTGGAGAAAATATGAGTTTGATTAAGGAATCTAGTAAAAGTTGAAAGTCTACATGACAAGTAAGTATGTTTCGTTATGATTTATTTAAGATCAAAAATAAATTCCTCAATGAAAAGTAACTTAAAACAAAAATGTTGTCTGTTAACTTTTCCTACTGGGAAATCGAATACCGTTTAACCCATCACAAGTTTGTGATTTTCTTATGGTTAACTTTCTCCTAGACATGTTTACTATCACTCTCCATCAGAACATGACCCTTTGTTTCTTCCTCCATGTCCATATTTTCATACTTGGAATCCTAGTATGGGTTAACTCGGGTGACCTTTGTACTTATCTTTCTTTATTTTAAAGTGATCGTTTTACTGACTCTTTTTCCGATGTGGGATTTTCAATGATGTTTCCAAGACCAATTTTAAAATTGCGAGGACGCAATTCCCAAAAGGGGGGAAGGATGTAACACCCCAGGTAAATAAAGAATATTACATTTTTATATTTATCCATATTTGTGAATAAAATATTAATATTACTTTAAAGGGGATTTTATGCTCGATGGCGTACCCAATACGCAACAACGAGTTTCTGGGGAATCTTACATTGCACTCTAATAATAAAATAATATTATTTCAAATGGTAGTTAATGACTAGACATTACAATGGAGGGAATGAATAGAACTAACTACAAAATGATTATATATGTTTGTCAAATATTTTTACTCTTTACAATAAATTATAGAGGATTAAAAATGCGAATGAATCCAATTTTAAGCGTAGACAGTCTAATATTCCTTAAAAGGTCGATTAACAATTTTAAATCCATTTTTTGACAATTTTATGTGTTATATTTGATAAAATAAAATTCTTATTTATAATCAGGACATCAAAATTTACTTTGTGTAAATTTTTGGTATTTTTCCGAAAAAGTTCAATTTTTAATGAATAGTGAAAAATGTTGTATTTTAATTCAAAACCTCTTTTTAATCTAATTTATTTATATGATTAGATTATCTTTTTAATTGGTTTTAAAGTGTAAATAGAATATATTTTTACCATTTAATCCAATGTTGGTCATTGTAATTAAGATCACTTTAAGATTGGACATAAACGAGTGTCAATCTTTTGAAAGATATTGTTTCATAAAAACACACTATTTGTTTTAACAGCGGGATTTAATTATAAAATTAATTAATGAAACTTCTATGTTATGAATTTGGAAAAATAGACATCATTTTTGAATTCGGTAGATCAAATATAGATTAGGGTGAATTTTTGGTATTTTTCTGAAAAACATCAATTTTTGATGAATAGTGAAACCACAAAGTGGTGGTTACAAAATTTGATTTTTCGTTTAAATGGGACTTTAACACTTCTGTGATTTGAATTTCAAAAATCAAATTTAAATTATTTTAATTTTTAAGTAAAATTTGGTTCAATGGGATGAAAATAATTTTTGATGAAAAGTAACTTTTAAGTTTTATTAATCGCGATTAAAGGTAATTAGTGTGATTAAAGGTAAAAATGATATTATAATAAAATTAAAATATCTTGACACTTTTCCTAACCCTATTGGATGAGTTATGGCCGACCAATAAAACCCATGGGTCGATTTTTGGTACCCCATGGAGCCACTTGGGTTTGATAATGACATTTATGCCATTTATTTAAAGTTAAAATAAATATGTCACAAACATGATTTGGTTTACTAAAACAATTTTTACATGTGGTTATACAAGTCAGAATTTTTACTATAAATAGTCATTGGAAATCTAAAAATATTTCCTACATCATAGTATTTTTTTATAATTTTTAGACATTAAATAAATTAAATTATATATGACATCATGATCATGCAGCGATGACCTCATTATTTAACGATTTAAATAAAATGGAAAGATAATGCAAAATCTAGGACCGAAACATGTCAAAAACCTATTGGATGGGTGGATTTTGAACCCTTATCACTTTATCCTCGAAAAACATCAATGTGGGACCATTAAAATCCGAAAACCATTTGAAAATAAAGTAACATTTTATACTTTTCCAAGAGTGCCCCTCCTCTCCTCTTATAAAAGGCCCCCACCTCTACCACCTTACCCACACCTCTCAAGCCTTCGGTTCGGCCAATATCAGATAATTTTGTCTGTACACATCCCTATCCTTATCCTAGAATCCTTAACATAGGAAGTAATCTCTTCAAGAAACCCTTTTGGTTCAAACCAAAGGGAGTTAACCTATTTTAAGGTAACGTCTTCACTTGTGCTCTTTTGTTTTATTTTTCTTCTCCAACCCCCTAAACTCTTTTTATTCATTTATTTTGTAAAAACTACAGTATATTCAATATACAAGGATTTTGTTATAATAAGGATTAGAGCTACACTTACAAACACCTTCATCTAATGGTTAAAGAACATACTGTTTCTGAGGATGGCGAATTTCAGCCTCACGAAACGATGATTGTTCAACACTCATATAAAACCTTCAAAGGTGGCCATTAAGATGTAAATATTTTTATATATGATATATAATATTTTTATGTTTTACTTAAGCTTCTGTATTTTTCATTTGTGTCATACCTTTATGGCTTCCATTATGGTTATACGCGATATCTTCATTTTAGGAAGTGCGGACTACGGCCCCCTCAAAGTGATTTGATTCGTTAATTCCATATGTGGGATGTATAAAGGATGGATTTAAAGTTATTATATATGATGTTATACTGTAATTATAATATACCTTTATATAATTATTGTTTTCTTTTCATTAAAGTATGAGATAGAAATGAAAGTAGAGTTCATGCGTACATACGGCTTACCGTCTCCATGAACGGTGCATTTCATTTCTTATCCTCAAATGTAATGTACTATTATAAGTACATATAATGGATATATATGATGTATGATACATCTAAAGGATTAATATAATTCTGGAATTAAAAATATACACATCTCTCATTTAGTTTTAATTCCATTAATATGACATAGAAATGAAAGTAGCATTCATGCGTACGTACGGCTTACCGTCTCCATGAACGGTGCATTTCATTTCTTACCTCTAAATGATTATGTAATATTATAAATACATGTATATGCTGGATATATATGATATATATGATATCCAAATCCGGAATTTCATTCTGGATATGAAGAACCTTTGACCACACGAACAACATGTAATTGTAAGAAGTCCACTTTTGACTTAAGAATCAAATATCGACAAAACAAACATTATTAACATAAATGATTACATAATGTTTATAACATGTCAATAATTGATATAAAAGGAATAATGAACTTGAAAAAGGTTCTTAAGCAATTATAAATTAACTCAAGTTTATTATTCAGGACGTTAAAGAATGATCGAGTCAAGTCGGACCCGAGGTAAGGGATCCTACTCCTCTCTTTCTTTTTAAGTACACTCTTTTATGTCATTCCTTTTAAAGATCATATTTCTTGTTATTAGGATGTTATTTTATATTACTCTTACTGTAATTTTTATGTCCATATGATGAGAGACCCTATTCTCTCTCATCAATCGATTTTGTAAGTTTTAAGTGGCGTCGTTAGGCTGCCGAGTTTTCGTAAGGGATTTTTCATCTCACTTTTATTCCCGTGAGATTTATGCTACATTTGCCACAATTTCCTTTGAGTGGTGTATGTACTGCCCATTATTTTACTCATTGTGTAATATAATGTCATTTATGAGTATTTACATCAATGTTATATTGTCCTTCTTTCACAGGGTGTATGTTTCGAAAGATACCCATGTCGGTAAGGGAACCTTTCACCCTCCTCTTTTTAAAAGACTTATCTTGTTATGTCTTTTAATTAACATACTATTATGTTGGGATATGTTCTTATACATCCTTATTGATTTAAATTTTATTTCCATGTGATGAGATACCCTTTTTATCTCTCATCAACTCATTTTCTAAATTTTGTAGTGATCCCATTAGGCTGTCAAATTTTTGCAAGGGAACTTCTTAACCCAAATTTGATTCTTTGGGATAAACTTATACTCCTTGAATATGTCGTTCTATGAATAGGTGTGACTAAACTCTGATTATTTTACACTTAATATCCACTTATATTTGGTGTATTCGTTTGTCACACATAATTATGTAATTGATTTATCCTTAAACTAAGGATACCGTCTTTGTAAGGGACTTCGTCTCAATCTCCTTTCATTGAGAAATATTTCGTTTTATACAAAACTTTCTTTTATACGGTGTATAAAACCCTTTGACTTTTACTTTTATACAAAAGGTATCTTTTTCTACAAAGCGTTTTACTGAAAGACAAAAAGGAATGTTTCTTTTAACGTACGCGGTGACAACGACCTTTTCCACCGCCGCGAGTATTATTTGATCTTTGGCTTCCTCAACAAGCCTTAATGTTTTTAAAATAAAATAAATACCATATACTCTTTTATGTATTTTGGTATTGAAAATGGTTTTGATAAATGATTCTATTAAGTCAATATATTAAAATGATATATTGTGATTGAAATTTGGAAATGTTAGCATTCCTTTATATTGGTTTTATGTGTTATAATTTTATAATGGTACTTGGACATATTACGGGTGGTTACGTGACAAACCATATAACGGGTGGTGTCGTGAATACCAGGACGGGTGGTTACGTTATAACCTCCAATGCATTGGGTATGGAAGTCGGTCGTATGTCTATTCCATTAAGTATGTATGGAAGTTGGACGAATGGTTATTCCATTAAGTGATATGTGTGGAAGTCGACCTTATGGTTATTCCACTTAAGTATGTTTATGTACCAAGTTACCTTTATATGTTATGTGATCTTTATATGGGTTTGATGGTAATATATTGGTTACAGAAGGGTAAGTAATGAACTTTTATTCAGTGAAGAGTTCTTACTATTTCGAAAAGGTGAAAAGTATTACTTTGATAAAGTATACATGGTTTACTTGTTGTTTTGAAAAACTAGCAGTTTTCATTCTTTGTGTATCCCTTACTGAGCTTTTTATGCTCATACCAAGTTTTTGAAATGTTTTTCACAGGACTTAACCTGGAATAGGTTCAAGGATGGGATCAAGGGAAAGTCATGCAACCTAAAACATGTAACTGGACATGTTTCTTTTTAAGAGTTTTTATTTTATGGAAACTTAGTAAAAGTTTCTACTTTGTAATATTTCAAGATGTTATAGTTATATCCTAATTCTCTAAAACTCTAATCTTGAAAAGATCATCAATGTGAATTATTCATTTAATTCAATATTAAGTAAGGTTTAAGGACGGGGCCTTATAGTTGGTATCAATGGTCGGTTTAGATAACTTTAGAGGTTAGGGTATTATTTAAGCATAAGTGGCATTTCCATAATGGTTAGGATTTCAGAAAGAGTCATAGTTTTAGATAAAGATAAAGAGTAAGTATATCTAAGTGGTTATCTTCCTCAATAGTACATGATGGTTTTGTTGATATACTCACACTGACCTTTTTGGTTTTAGTAAATGGCTAGATCTAGAAGGCACCAAAGTAACAGTGGATGTGAAGGAAACTGTGACAGTTTTCTGAGTGATCAACTGAATGATATGGGAGATGCAATGAGAACTCTTGTGTATATCCTCAACCAACTATCTGGAGTCATGATTGACCACCTAAACCTTCGTAATTTCTATAAGGAATCATATATGCGAGAAACAAATCCTTACGGAACTGCAGGTAATAATCATAAAGGTAAGTGTGTTCAAAAACCTAAGTGTCAAAGATGTGGAAAGAAACACCTAGGAAAATGTTTCAAAGGGACATAAATATGCTATAGATGTGGAAATGAAGGTCATAAAGCAAGAACCTGCCCTGGAAAAAGGAAGCATCCATTTGACTCAAGGAAAGGGAATGAAGTTCTTTCTGAGGGATCAATTGAATGTTTTAAATGTGGTGTGCATGGTCATTATGCAAACACATGTCCTATGAAGAAGTTTCGGGAATGGGATCACCAAGATCGTACAAATATCCTTTTACCAATACCTAATACCATTCCGATTGAGGATGAAGAAACTAAAAATGACCAATCAAAGGTATGGATTATTTCTTAACATTTGTTTTCCTATTTTTGAATCTTAGGATATGATTCATGATTTTTTTTGTAGGAAAGAATTATTTCAGAATAAGGTGGAAAGGAATGGTTAATAGATCATGAAGAATGTTAAATGAGTAAGAAGTCAACATATAAGGGCTTCAAGAGTTATGGTGAAATTCTTAAGAGTATTAAGTCTTTTTTGATGATGGGGTACATTAGAAGACTTTTTATAGTATGTGTAACACTGATGTTTGATATATGAAAATTTTATTCAAAGAATAGTTATCTGTTCTTTTGTGGACATAGTTATAAAGAACCATTTGGGTTTATATGATCCTTACTTTTGAGGTAAGTATGGGTTACTATATGTAATAATGGAAAGAGAAATTCATGAGATAAAATTGAGGTTAAATTACATTATGGTTATTTTTGAAGATTTTATCTCGTTATTGGGGAATGTTTTAAGAATTATGTAGTTTTGGAAAAAGGACAACAAGCTGACTGTGTGACAACCCGTCGCATAGGACAAAGCTGCGAGAATCGAACCCACAACCAAAGTGCAATGGGTATTTATCGCCTACCACTGGACTACGTGAAGTCCCTGGTTAGTATGAATTATTCTTTTTAGTTAGGTGACTTTATGAATTAAGAGTAAGTTGATTTTGGGTTTTTATGAAAATGAATAACTTATCATGGAGGATATGTGATTAGGTTAATTACTTTTCAATGCGAGACTTTAGAAGCAACTGATGTTTTTTTAGAGATAAATGTTACGACTTAACTTGGAAGACTATGTGGCTAAATCCTTCAAATATTTGGGATTCAATCTGAGTTTGGTTTACTTTGAAGAATTTTATGGAGAAATTTTTTATCGAATGGTCCTCGTTGAACTTTGGGTTTTGTTGGGAAAATTTTGGAGATTAAGAATAGATTTTCTTTTTATAAAGGGTTATCCTTTTCTGGATTATCTGATATTGTACTATCCTTTTTGGTTTTGATTTTGGTTAGAGTCTAAAGACATGGGAAGTATATAGTTCTCTTTTGTGGATTGGGTGATTATCTAGAAACTGATTATAGTACTCTTAATGCAAACAAGTATTCCTAAATACTCGTCTTTTGGAGAAAATATGAGTTTGATTAAGGAATCTAGTAAAAGTTGAAAGTCTACATGACAAGTAGGTATGTTTCATTATGATTTAGTTAAGATAAAAAATAAATTCCTCAATGAAAATTAACTTAAAACAAAAATGTTGTCTGTTAACTTTTCCTATTGGGGAATCGAATATCGTTTAACCCATCAAAAAGTGTGTGATTTTATTATGGTTAACTTTCTCCTAGACATGTCTACTATCACTCTCCATCAGAACATGACCCTTTTTTTTCCTCCATGTCCATATTTTCATACTTGGAATCCTAGTATGGGTTAACTCGGGTGACCTTTGTACTTATCTTTATTTATTTTAAAGTGATTGTTTTACTGAATCTTGTTCCGATGTGGGATTTTCAATGAAGTTTCCAAGCCAAATTTTAAAATTGTGAGGACGCAATTCCTAGAAGGGGGGAAGGATGTAACACCCCAGGTAAATAAATAATATGACATTTTTATATTTATCCATATTTGTGAATAAAATATTAATATTACTTTAAAGGGGATGTTATGCTCGATGGCGTACCTAATACGCAACAACGAGTTTCTTGGGAATCTTACGATGCACTCTAATAATAAAATAATATTATTTTAAATGGTAGTTAATGCCTAGCCGTTACAATGGAGGGAATGAGAATAACTAACTACAAAATGATTATATATGTTTGTCAAATATTTTTACTCTTTACAATAAATGATAGAGGATTAAAAATGCGAATGAATCCAATTTTAAGCGTAGATAGTCTAATATTCTTTAAAAGGTCGATTAACAATTTTAAATCCACTTTTTGAAAATTTTATGTGTTATATTTGACAAAATTAAATTCTTCTTTATAACCTGGACATCAAAATTTACTTTGTGTAAATGTTTGGTATTTTTCCGAAAAAGTTCAATTTTTAATGAATAGTGAAAAAACTTTTATTTTAATTCAAAACCTCTTTTTAATCTAATTTATTTATATGATTAGATTATCTTTTTAATTGGGTTTAAAGTGTAAATAGAATATATTTTTACCATTTAATCCAATGGTGGTCATTGTAATTAATATCACTTTAAGATTGGATATAAATGAGTGTCAATCTTTTGAAAGATATTGTTTCATAAAAAAACGCTATTTGTTTTAACAGCGGCCAGCCAAAAATCATTTTTTTTTTCATTTTCTGAAGCCGGTTTAAGGGGTTTCTGATACCCATACAGTCTTTCAACTACATCATCACATCCTAAAAACAAACCACACTTCAAATTTCAAAACAGGTCACCGCCAGCCTCCTCGAACACCGAACCCGAATCAACACGCGCCCACGATCTTAAAACACCTGTCAACCACTCCCGTGACAGCACTGACACCTCGCGCCGCGCACCGTACGTCAATCCATCAGCCTGCATTCAAATCGATCCACCATTCACTGGAACACCGGCGAGATGCACCGGCTCCCGTCGACGTCGTCACCGGCGACCTCGAAGTCGCCCCTGGTAAATCACCAAACAAACCATCCTCCATGTCGACGGCGAGCCAACTGCCTCCATCGACGCCATCGAAAACGACGGATCAGCACCATTCAGGCAGAAAAATCATCATCGGCGACCGTCAATAGACCCACACCATTCAAAAGTCATCCCAAAACCGAAACGCGGGTGAGCTTCACCGACGCCCAACCTCACGCACTCACCCGCGCCGGCGACGAGAAACAACCCATCACTGCCGGTGGATCCCTTCACCGATTTCCATGAGGCAGAAACTCTCGTCACTGTTATCAACGAAGAAACCCTCGACAGAGAACAGCAGACCCAATAACAAAACGCAAAAAAGAAAACTTAAAAAGAAACAACATCAGAACCCGTCGCCACCTTCAGCCCCGCTGGAAAAGACCTTGAAAACCCCCAAATCACACGCATCCACCCCAGATCAAAGCTGCAACCACAAAACTAGGTCCGGCTCCGTAGCGCAAGGACCACGAACCCACAAACCCGCTCGTGGCATATGCCGGAACTTCTAGCAACCTTGTCGCAACCTGGTCTTAGGTTCATGGGTCCAGATCCAAACGCGTCGCGAAAACACGGGGCCTAGAGGAGGAGCGAGCCTGACCTAGCCACAGAGGAGTGAAACAAGGGAAAGAAAAGCGGTGGTAATTAGTGAAAATAGATTAGGGTTATTTTTTGGTATTTTTCTGAAAACCTCAATTTTTGATGAATAGTGAAACCACAAAGTGGTGGTTACAAAATTTGATTTTTCGTTTAAATGGGACTTTACCACTTCTGTGATTTGAATTTCAAAAATCCAATTTAAATGATTTTAATTGTTAGGTAAAATTTGGTTCAATGGGATGACAATAATTTTTGATGAAAAGTAACATTTAAGTTTTATTAATCGCGATTAAAGGTAATTAGTGTGATTTAAGGTAAAAATGATATTATAATAAAACGAAAATATCTTGACACTTGTCCTAACCCTATTGGATGAGTTATGACCGACCAAGACAACCCATGGGTCTATTTTTGGTACCCCATGGAGCCACTTGGGTTTGATAATGACATTTATGCCATTTATTTAAAGTTAAAATAAATATGTCACAAACATGATTTGTTTTACTAAAACAATTTTTACATGTGGTTATACAAGTCATAATTTTTACTATAAATAGTCATTAGAAAGATAAAAAGATTTCCTACATCATAGTATTTTTTTTATAATTTTTAGACATTAAATAAATTAAATTATTTATGACATCATGATCATGCAGCGATGACCTCATTATTTAACGATTTAAATAAAATTGAAAGATAATGAAACATCTAGGACCTAAACATGTCAAAAACCTATTGTATGGGTGGGTTTAGAACCCTTATCACCATATCCTCGAAACAAATCAATGTGGGACCATTAAATTCCGAAAACCATTTGAAAATAAAGTAACATTTTATACTTTTCCAAGAGTGCCCCTCCTCTCCTCTTATAAAAGGCCCCCACCTCTACCACCTTACCCACACCTCTAAAGCCTTTGGTTTGGACAAGATCTGATCATTTTGTCTCTCCACATCCCTCTCCTCATCCTAGAAGCCTTAACTTAGGCAGGAAGATCTTCAAAAAACCCTTTTGGTTCAAACCAAAGGGAGTTAACCTATTTTAAGGTAACGTCTTCACTTGTGCTATTTTGTTTTATTTTTCTTCTCCAACCCCCTAAACTCTTTTTAATCATTTATTTTGTAAATAATCAAGTATCTTCAATATTCTAGGATTTTTTTTATAATAAGGATTCGATCTACACTTACAAACACCTTCATCTAATGGTTAAAGAACATACTGTTTCTGTGGATGGTGAATTTCTGCCTAACGAAACGATGATTGTTCAACACTCATATAACACCTTCAAAGGTGGAAATTAAGATTTCACTATGTTTATATATGATATATAATATTTTTATGTTTTACTTAAGCTTCTTTATTTTTCATTTGTTTCATACCTTTATGGCTTCCATTATGGGTATACACGATATCTTCATTTTAGGAAGTGCGGACTACCGCCCCCTCAAAGTGATTTGATTCGTTAATTCCATGTGTGGGATGTATAAAGGATGGATTTAAAGTTATTTTATTTGATTTTATACTGGAATTATAATATACCTTTATATAATTATTGTTTTCATTCCATTAAAGTATGAGATAGAAATGAAAGTAGCGTTCATGCGTACGTACGGCTTACCGTCTCCATGAACGGTGCATTTCATTTCTTATCCTCAAATGTAATGTACTATTATAAGTACATATAATGGATATATATGATGTATGATACATATAAAGGATGAATATAATTCTGGAATTAAAAATATACACATCTCTCATTTAGTTTTAATTCCATTAATATTACATAGAAATGAAAGTAGCGTTCATGCGTACGTACGGCTTACCGTCTCCATGAACTGTGCATTTCATTTCTTACTTCTAAATGATTATGTAATATTATAAATACATGTATATGCTGGATATATATGATATATATGATATCCAAATCAGTAATTTCATTCTGGATATAAAGAACCTTTGACCACACAAACAACATGTAATTGTAAGAAGTCCACTTTTGACTTAAGAACCAAATATCGACAAAACAAACATTATTAACATAAATGATTTCATAATGTTTATAACATGTCAATAATTGATATAAAAGGAATAATGAACTTGAAAAAGGTTCTTAAGCATGTAGAAATTAACTCAAGTTTATTATTCAGGACGTTAAATAACGATCGAGTCAAGTCGGACCCGAGGTAAGGGATCCTACTCCTCTCTTTCTTTTTAAGTACACTCTTTTATGTCATTCCTTTTAAATATAATATTTCTTGTTATTAGGATGTTATTTTATATTACTCTTACTTTAATTTTTATGTCCATATGATGAGAGACCCTATTCTCTCTCATCAATCCATTTTGTAAGTTTTAAGTGGCGTCGTTATGCTGCCGAGTTTTCGTAAGGTATTTTTCATCTCACTTTTATTCCCGTGAGATTTTTGCTACATTTGCCACAATTTCCTTTGAGTGGTGTATGTACTGCCCATTATTTTACTCATTGTGTAATATAATTTCATTTATGAGTATTTACATCAATGTTATTTTTTTCTTTCTTTCACGGGGTGTATGTTTCGAAAGATACCCATGTCGGTAAGGGAACCTTTCACCCTCCTCTTTTTAAAATACTTCTTTTGTTATGTATTTTAATTCACATACTACTATATTGGGATATGTTCTTATACATCCTTATTGATTTAAATTTTATTTCCATGTGATGAGATACCCTTTTTATCTCTCATCAACTCATTTTCTGAATTTTGTAGTGACGCCATTAGGCTGTCAAATTTTTGCAAGGGAACTTCTTAACCCAAATTTGATTCTTTGGGATAAACTTATACTCCTTGAATATGTCGTTCTATGAATAGGTGTGAATAACCTATGATTATTTTACACTTAATATCCACTTATATTTGGTGTATTCATTTGTCACACAAAATTATGTAATTGATTTATCCTTAAACCAAGGATACCATCTTTGTAAGGGACTTCGTCTCAATCTTCTTTCATTGAGGCATATTTCATTTTATACACAACTTTATTTTATACGATGTATAAACCCCTTTGACATTTACTTTTATACAAAAGGAATCTTTTTCTACAAAGCGTTTTACTAAATGACAAAAAGGAATGTTTCTTTTAACGTACGTGGTGACAACGACCTTTTCCGCCGCCGCGAGTATTATTTGATCTTTGGATTCCTCATCAAGCCATAATGTTTTTAAAATAAAATTAATACCATATAGTCTTTTATGTATTTTGGTATTGAAAATGGTTTTGATAAATGATTCTATTATGTCAATATATTTAAATGATATATTGTGATTGAAATGTGGAAATGTTATCATTCCTTTATATTGGTTTTATGTGTTATAATTTTATAATGGTACTTGGACATATTACGGGTGGTTACGTGATAAACCATATGACGGGTGGTGTCGTGAATACCAGGATAGGTGGTTACGTTATAACCTCCAAATGCATTGGGTATGGATGTCGGCCGTATGGCTATTCCATTAAGTATGTATGGAAGTTGGCCGAATGGCTATTCCATTTAGTGATATGTGTGGAAGTCGACCTTATGGTTATTCCACTTAAGTATGTTTATGTCCCAAGATACCTTTATATGTTATGTGATCTTTATATGGGTTTTATGGTAATATTTTGGTTACAGATGGGTATGTAATGAACTTTTATTCAGTGAAGAGTTATTACTACTTCGAAAAGGTGAAAAGTATTACTTTGATAAAGTATACATGGTTTACTTGTTGTTTTGAAAAACTAACAGTTTTCATTCTTTGTGTATCCCTTACTGAGATTTTTATGCTCATCCCAAGTTTTTGAAATGTTTTTCACAGGACTTAATGTGGAATTGGGTCAAGGATGGTATCAAGGGAAAGTCATGCAACCTAAAACATGGAACTGGACATGTTTCTTTTTAAGAGTTTTTATTTTATGGAAACTTAGTAAAAGTTTCTACTTTGTAATCTTTTGAGATGTAATAGTTATGTCCTAATTCTCTAAAACTCTAAACCTGAAAAGATCATCAATGTAAATTATTCATTTAATTCAATATTAAGTAAGGTTTAATGTCGGGGCCTTATAGTTATATATTGTTCTCTTACTTGATATGGGAGACTTTTAGTAGGAGGTGATCTTCTAGACATCAGATCTGGGGGAGGCAAGAGGTCTCACATGGGGTTGGAAGACATAAAATTGGTAGAAATTAATGACATGTGGTAAGTGATATTATTTATCAATGTACATATACATTAACTATAATGTTTTTGTTGTTTTATGTAAGCAACTACTAACCCATCTATTTCAGAGTTGTATTTTTATAAGATGTTTAATATTGATCTTATTATAGGATAACTTATAGGAAATCAAAAATGTTATATTGTGGATAGAATTTTTTTTAAATCTACAACATTAATATTTTTGTTATTATAATTTATAATTATATTTAAATGAAATTTATAAGGATTCAAATCTTAATTAATGGGAGAGTCAATACAAGAGAGAAAATTATTCCACTAGTAATCTAGGTTTTGATGAGGGGGGTAGATAGAGGAAACATTTGTGGTTTGAGAAAGGTTGGGTTATTAGTGTTGGTTCCAGACTGACACCTATGAGTTATTATGGTACTTCTAAAATCTCATCGGTGAGATTAAAGGGAGATCGTGGAGAGTCTTTATCAATGTCGACGTCCACTATGTAGTATGAGGAGAGTTTGAGATCAAGGATGAGATGATACAATGATTCAAAGAGATCAAGGGGTGAGGAGCGTGAGCAACAATTTTAAAGAGATGATTATATGTTGGATTATAAACAACGTATTGGGTGTGGTAGTGGTATGGAGTTTCCTCCACTTGATCTCTCGAGTGATCCTCCTCCACCAAACAACAGTTGATGATTTGTGAAGTTTTAGGATTGTTTTATAATTTTGTATGAAAAACATATTATGTTAGAAATTATAGATTACATTTATTTCAATTTTAATTTTCTTTAACTATTTTTAATTTTTTTTAATTTTTTTAATTTTTTTTTAAAATTTCTTTAAATATTTTATATTGTTTAAAATTTATTTTATTTAAATTTTATTTTTAAAAACATTTTTAAATATTTACATGATTTGATTATATTTATTTTATTAATTTTTTTAAATTTTATTTTATTTTATTGAATTATTTTTAATTATTTCATTTTTTGGAAAATATATTTTTAATTGAAAATTTTAGAATTTTCGACAGAAAAATCTTTCATCGCAAATAAGATCAATTGTGATGGACCATCACAATTTATCATTTAAAAATATGGGTATCAATTTTTATGTTTATTTCCTCTGTCATATTTATTTTCTATTTGTGACCAGCCGTCTCAAATAACCACAATTATAAGTCTGTTTTTTACATCAATGCATTATCCACAGACTATCATCAGAAATGACTTTTGGCAATTATAGTCCATCTCTAATGCACCATCTCAAAAAATGAAATGACTAGTAGTGACATACGATAAATTATATTTTTAATTATCAAAATTTTTAATGATATTATATGTTATACTGATAATTATATTATTAATGATTATATTGTTAATTGTATATTAGTTTTTAATAATACTGTTAATTAATTATAATACTATAAATTATTAATTAGATTATTATTTATAAATATATATACATTATATTGTTAATTACTTTATATATTACTGATATTATTAGTTATTAATTATCTTAATTACTAAAATATTTCTTAATAATTTTATCATTAAACTAAAATAAAAATTTTGTAATGAAAAATTACACATTAATTCACACCGACCACATCGTGTGTCTGATTGATTTTAAATCAATCCCTATACATCAAGAATGAATTATGAGTCATTTTCATAATATTTGGAAAAAATCTAATATCACATGCTCAATTTTGACCATGTGGTATGTGTCTAAACCTAAAATGACACATTTACATTGAAAATGCTCACATTGAGTCATACTGACCACATCGCATATATGATTGATGTGAGGATGATTTGTACGCATCAAAAATAAAAAATGGATCATTTTACAAATTCTTTAAAATAATCTAATAACACTTTCTTGGTTTTGCTATGTGATGAACATTTTCAACTAAAATGACCATTTTATATTGAAAACACATAATTTTAGTCATACCAACCATAACGTGTGACAGATTCAGGTGATCTCAATTCCTATACATCAATAAATAATTATGGATTATTTTTAAAATACTATAAAAAACCTGACAAATTTTTCTTGATTTTTTCTATGTGGTGAATGTTTTAAACTTAAATGACACATTTATGTTGAAAAACCCCTCTTTGAGTCATACCGGCCACATCATGTTTCATATTGATGTGTGTTCAATACATTAACTTCACAAATAAGTTATGGATCATTTGAATAATGTTGAAAAACAACCCAATCACTTTTTCTCCATTCTTGCAATGTGAAGCGCGTTTTAAACTAAAATAACACTTATATTAAAAATACCCACTTTGGGTCATACTAACCACATCGTGTGTTGGATCGATGTGGAATCGATTCCAACATATCAAAAATTAATTATAGATCATTTTAATAATTTTTTAAAATAATAGGTACTCATTTTATAAATTTTGGATATGTGCTTCTTGTAATAAACTAAAATGACACATATATATTGAAAACACACACATCAAGTCATACAAGACACATTATGAGTCGGATAGTGGTGTGATTGATTTATACACATCAAAAATTAATTATGGACTATTTTAAAGATTTTTTAAAACAATATGACACTATTTTATTTGTTTGGGCTATGGAAAACTCTTTTTAAACTAAAATGACACTTATATGTTAAAAACATGAAAATTTAGTCATATCGACTACATCATATGTCAGAATGATGTTCAATTGATACCTAAATATCAAAAATTAATTATGGATAATTTTAATAATTTTTAAATATAATATGATATAATTTTTTCACTTTTGGCTATGTGATGTGAATTTTAAATTAATATGACACTTTTATATTGAAAACATGCACTTCAGGTCATACCAACTACATCGTGTGTCAGATTGATATGTGGTCTATTCTTCCACGTCAAAATTAAATTAAGGATAATTATCATATATATGTAAAACAATAAAAGAATTTTTCTATCATTTTTGGTAGTTTTACACACATTTCAAACTAAAATGACACTTTTATACTGAAAACATGCACTTTCAATCATATCGACTACATTGTGTGTACAATTGACATTTGGTCAATTTTTCAACATCACCAATGAATTATGAATCATTTTTCAAAATTTTGAAAATCATATGTCCTCATTATATCAATTTTGAATATGTGAATTTTTTTTAAACTAAAAAAACACATATATTAAAAAGACACACTTCGATTAAAAACAAACACATCATGGTTCATATTGAAATGTTATCAATTCCCTCGAATAAAAAATCGATTATTTGTCTTTTTACTATATTTTATAAATAATTCATTCTCATTTTCTCTATTTTGGATATGTGAGGCATGTTTTAATCAAAAATCAAATTTTAATTTTAAAAACATGAACTTTGAGTCATACCTGCCATATCATGTGTAGGATTGATGTCTGGTCAATTCCTCCACATTATAAATGTATCATGGATCATTTTCCTAATAATATAATAAAATATGAGTTCATTTTCATGATTTTGTCTATGTGATGTGTGTTTTAAGGTATTATGACATTATATATTTAATCCCCGTAATTTGAGTCATACCAACCACATTTCATATCATATTGATAGGTGGTCAATTCCTACACATCACAAATGAATTATGAATATTTTTTAAAAATATTAAAAAGAATTATGACATTTTTTTTAGTTTTGGCTATGTGATGTGTGTTTCGAACAAAAAATGAAACTTTTATAATGAAAACATACACTTTGAGTCATGATGACCACATTATGTGTTGGATTAATGTGTGTTAGATTACTTAATATAAAATATGAATTATTGTTATTTTCTTATAGTTTGAATCAATACGTTCTCATTTTCTTTGTTTTGGCTATGTGACACACTTTTTAAAATAAAATGGTAATTTAATATTAAAACATGCACTTTGAGAATGTAACACCCCAAGATTTTATAGTACGTTATATCTTCAAATTAATTCAATAACTTGCACTACACGCAACACTAAGTTCAAGCGCACCACAACTTACCAAACTAGCCGTTAAAAAGCTTTTATGAATAGTATTAACTGAATTTTGAACTATATATAATTCTTATAATTTTAGAATCCATATTATGTATTTCTTCGACAAAATGTAAGAACTAATTCATTTTTTCAGATAAAAGAATTATTTTTTCAAAAAATGCACTTTTACCACCTTTTAATGGTGAACCCTTTTTAAATCCAATATTTGAAACTTTTATATATTCAATTTGACAAAATAAACTTCTACCTAAAAATCGGGACTTAATAATTCAGTTTCAATAAATTTTTGGTGTTTTCTTGATAACATTCATATTTCGGAGAATAGTGAAAAATACTATATTTTAACTGAAAACAACTTTTTTAATAAAAATACTTTATAGTGTTAAATTATACATTTTAATGGTTTGTAAGTATAAATATATTATATTTTTACCATTTAAACCAATGCTTGTCATTTTTAGTAATTTCACTTTGAGATTGGACATAAACAAGTGTCAATCTTTTGGTAGATATTGTTTCTTAAAAATACGCCTTTTGGTTTTGACAATAGGAATTATTTTTAAATTAATAAATGAAACTTTTATGTTTTAAATTTGTTAAAATGGACTTCATTTTTGGATTCGGAATATCAAAATTATCTTAGGGTGAATTTTTGGTATATTTCTGAAAACTTTTATTTTTTGATGAATAGTGAAAAACATTGAGTTATAGTTTAAAACTGAAATTTTATTTAAATAATTATTTATTTTATTTAAATTAATTTATGTCAAAATATATACATAATTCCTATATATGTTCAATGTAATTCATTGTATTTATTTTATAATAATTTTAGATATATAAAAATTTTATTGAACTTTTCACCGTCTTTTACCCACCTTCTAGGAGAATTTGAAAATTCACATAAACCTTAATTTTACCACTTCTGTGAGTGGAATTTTGAAAATTCTAGAGACACGTTTAATATCAATAAGTAAAATTTGGTTCAATAAGTTAAAAATAATTTTTGGTGAATAGTAACTTTTTACTTTTATTTACCACGGTTAAAAGTAAATAGGGTAATTAAGGGTAAAAATTATAATAATATTACCCTAACACATGTCCTAATTCTATTGGACAAGTGTATATCGACCAAAAACAACCTTAGGAATAAAATATTCTCATTTAGGTCCACTTGGATTAGATTAGGACATTTATTATTATTTAATTCAAAGAAGAGTTAAAAGAGTTAAAATCAAAGTTTAATAACTAAAACATTTTTAATATAGGGTTATTCCTAAGATAAATTAGACTATAAATATTAATTATAAATCCAAAAATATTTTCTACATCATGGTATTTTATTTATAATTTTTACACATTAAATAAATAAATTTATTTATGACACAATGATGATGTAGTAATTACCTTATTCATGAAAGAATCAAATAAATGGTATTATAAATATTAAAATAAATATATTTTCAAAGTTTTTATGACATCCAAGAATTTTCTAAGTGAATATGACATGGTAGGGATGATTCAATGTATCATTTTCTAACTTATCAAGTTTCTATGACTTTCACAAAAACAAAATACCAAATAGTGTCAAAATTGACATAAATTAATATTTAAAACAAATACTATATTATTGGTTGATATAATATTCATAAAAATGTGAGGTTCAGAAAAAGGGATTAAATAATATTATATATGTCATTAATGATCCACTTTATGTTCTATTGGAAGTTTAGAGTAATATTATTAACCATATAGAGTAAGAATACAAGAAGACACGGTAAAAGTTAAAATATTTAACTAAGAGTTATATCTACAAGTTAAGGTTAATATGCTGACCTGAACCTTTCTAAAACCTATTTATTGAGAGGTTTTGGACCCCTCCCCACCTTATCCTTTAAATAATTTATTTTTGAGCCATTATAAACCGAAAATTAATTTATTATAAAATAATATTTTAATTGTTTCCAAAGGTACCCCTCACCCCTCTTATAAAAGGGCACTCCCCCTTCACTCTATTTCACACCATATAAGCCATTTGGATCGGCCAACCCTGGCCCAAATATCCTCTCAAATTCCCTAATTTCATCATAGAGGCCCTCATTTGGTCAGAAAGCCATCCTAAGGATCCCTTTTGATCAAATCAAAAGTAAGAACCTAAAGAAGAGATAATAATCTCACCACCCTCTTTCAAGTTCTTTTCTTCTTCCACTTCTTCTTTCTTTGTTATTTAAATTCTAAAATAATAACTCCAGTATGTTATATATACTATGATGTTATTATTTCACAAATTTATTCATTATTAAATCCATCTAATGAATGATAATGTCACCAAGTGTGCGTACGTATGACTTACCGTCTCCATGCCATGGTGTAATATGTTATTCAACACTATGTTATTTGGATGGATATAATGATGAGTAATATGTACATAAATAATGAAAATAACATGCTCATGTATCTGAAAAATTAATATACTATCCAATTCCACACCTTTAAGGAAAAGATATTGTCGCTCGTGTGTACGTACGGATTACCGTCTCTATGACGCGATAAGATTAATTTCCACGTTCACCATTCATCGACGATTATAAAAATATATTTATTACTAACAAGTATATAATATATGAAATAATAATGATACTGGATATATATACATATATATATATATATTTACTTACATATATCTTATTCACTTAGTTCCGTTCAATACGAGATGAAAACAGAAACAGCGTTTATGCGTACGTACGGACTACCATCTCCATAAACGGTGTTTTTCATTTCATAGATATGTCTATTATACATATTTATATTCTAAATATATATGATATATAAATCATGTTTTATATTCTATAAGTACTTAAATCTTTATCTAAGTGATACAATCAAGAGTAACAAGTTAAAACACGTACGATAAAGAAAGCGATTATTACCAGAAATGTTAATTTATCATGGAAATTATTATTAAATGGGTAGTATAAAGTAATAAATGAATCATGTGTGATATAATAAATATTAATTTGGTTCTGGTATACTTTCATAACATACTACGATCTTCATATATCAGGTTAAACATACCCTCGACTAAAGGAAAGTGCGAGGTAAGGGGTTTTCATCTCACTCCTTATTCCCGTGAGATTCATGTCATATTGCCACTATTACCTTTTGTATGGTGTATGTACTGCCCATAATTGTATGTTTTGTGTAATACACTTTAATTTATGTGTATTTACATATTCATTATATGATACCTCTTTCATGGGTTGTATGTTTTGTAAGTTACCAAATTGATAAGGGTTAATTCCTCAATCTCATTATTATCCGAGATTGTTTATATGTAAGTATCTACTGGGACATTTTATCATCCATGTCCATTTTTCATAAAAATGATTTCAAAATGAATATTTTAAGGACTTTTTAATGGTACTATTTTTCAAGATCATAATTTTACATGTTTTAAAGATTTATATTTCGAAATGTTTTAATTAATGTCCATGTTTTCAAAATTATTTTAAGGAATTATTTTTGTGGACATGAATGTTTTGAAATGATATTTCTTTTCAAAAGATTCAAAGTGTTATGGTACACATTGATTAAAAAATCTTTTTTAAATTACTTCTTTTATAAATGTGTGACTTTTCAATGATTTCAAAAAAAATCTCTCAAATAGTTTTGATTTTATCTATGTCAACATCCTTTGATGGATTTTAAGCTTATTTGAAGTTGATTTATTATGATACAAAACTTCCATATTGTATTGAAGGTTTTGTGATATGTTTGACTGTGGATGTTTTATTTTTATACCATTCATGGTATATAGAGAAAGTATTGACATTTTATATGCTATTTTTAATACGAATGTTTATGTTATGTTTAATCCTATTCATATGAGGACTGCATTGTACTTAATAAGTGACGGGTGTAGCCCGCTATAGCTCCTCGATGCATCGGTAGGTATCATGAGACAAACTAGTGTCTTGGAACAAGGCCTTGAAAAAATATTATTTGTAGTCTTGGCACGAGGCCTTGGCTACGTGGTTATGATAGTCTGGCATTATGAATTCCATCACTACGAAAGTGGTTAGTGATATTGCATTTGATTATTCTACTAGTAGAATATCCATGTGAATAAGTAAATGAAATTATTTTATTTTATTTTGGCCATATTATATTGAAGTTCATGTTTAAAATGATTTTTTTAGTTATACATTGCCTTAAATGTTTATGATTATTTATTAATGTTTATGATATATTGTTATCCTTACTGAGCATCTGAGCTCACCCCTTTCTATGTTTTATTTTTCCCAGGATTCCAAGAAGTGTATTGTGATTGATATGTAGGGTTAAGACAAGGGAATAATGGAATTCATAATGGATTATTTAAGTTGTTTTGTATGTTATAAAGTGTAATTTAACATTCATGTATGTGATCTATTTTCCAAGACTATGAAACTGATCGGTCCTTTGGGACTTGATTCCTTGTATTTATGCCAGTGTATTAAAATAATGCACCGACTTTGGGTAACTGGGGTCGGGGTGTTATAGTTGGTATCAGAGAAAGTTTAGTAATAACCTTGGAAACTAGATTTAGATAATCTCTGATTAAGGCACATTACCCTAAGATAGACTTTGAGTATTAGTATAGAAGAACATCCTAGAATTTTGGTAATGTAGAGATTTTGTGAGTTTCAATGCAAATACATCCCTATCTAGATACAAGAAGGTAGAGGCGGCTCTGGCATAGATGTACCTAGGGTAAAACCCGAAAACACCGCTTTGAGCTAGACTCGAACAGGAACTGGTGCATGACAACGGGCCTTGCTGCACTCTTGGTTACGATACTCCTGGGGGATATACTTAGGATAATTCACATTTTCTTTACAAATCACTATGAAGGATCTACTAGTATATAACTTCTCAAAGAAAATATTTTTATAGATTATATCCATAAACTGTTCAATTTATTTTAGGTATTTTACAAGTTTGGAATTATTCATTTCAATTCATAAACTAACCTAGTGTATGCCATAGTATAGACATGGAACCCAGTATAAGGAATGAGAACTCCAATAATACATATGATCTATAGAGTAAGAAGGATCATATTTTTCACGGTATTAAGCCAACATTAATAAGGGAAATAGTCTCCCATGTATTCTCAACATATGAAGAAATAGTATCATGTGTTAATAATATAAGTAAAGAATTCTTTGAGTCCTATGGATTTGATGGGAAGCAAGAGAAGAAAAGGATAGAAGAGAGAAAGATGGATAAAGGGAAGAGGGAAAAGAAGAATTTTCCCATATGTGATAACTATGGGAAGAAACACCCTGGAACTTGCCTGAAGGGAATGGGATTTTGTTATAAGTGTGGAAAAAAGGACACCAAGTACATGACTGCAAGGGTAAGAAAAAGGATTCAAATGTACAATGCTTTATCTGTAATAAGTTGGGACACTACGCGAACCAAAGTCCAAATCATCAGAGTATGCCCCAAATAATGCTATTGGAAAATAATCAAGTTATGATACTACTTCAGATGAAGAAGAATGACTAGTGGTCTTGTGTTATTATTATATAATTATTCCATTTGAGTGTTTTATCAATAGTATACTGGTTACATGAATTATTGAGATAAATAAGGATTGTGTTGCAGTACTATTTAATTGGGAATTTGAGATTATAAGGTCCGGATACTAAGGTAGTAATTTTGGAATAAGATATGATTTATTTTTGTAATTAAGGATGTTACGGTGTTGTAAAATGGTACACGATGAAGGCATTCACATGTTATTATCTGGAAAAAAGGATCCTCATTGTGTTTAACTTACTTATAAACATTGGACTGGGAGTTTGGATATAAGTATTTTGGATAATTCTAAAGGTTGGAATGGATTAAGTTTGAAATTGGATACTATTTTTAAGTTTATTTTTGGATTTCCATAGAAAGGACAACCTAGACATCGGGTGGCAACCCGTTGCGTCCGGCAAGGCCGTGAGACTTGAACCCACAACCGAAGAGTGACAAGGGTGTATCACCTACCACTGACCCACGTGATGTCCTGGATTGAATAATGTAGTTTTTTAAAGGGTCTGGTAGATGAATTATAAATTCATTTTTTTTGGAACCCTATACGAATAGGATAAATAGAATATATTTTTTTAATTTCTATTATCTTTTAGAGTAAAAGGTGAGTTTGTGGTAGAAATTAGTTAAAGGATGGAACTCTACATGAAAAGTATACATTTTTTGGTCAATTATTCTATGAAGAAATAAATTCTTAAACTTTAGATAAGAAATATTAAAACAAAAAAATGTGTTATCTTAATACCTTACATTGTGTTGAACCAATGGTATATTAAATCATCATAGATCGGTGGCTTTGAGGCCCACAATTCTGTAATTGTTTGTGATTGATGACCTCAATCACTCCCTATAAATATTTACATTTTCATCCAATTATGTGTCTCTAATGGACACCAATGTTCTCTTAATTGAGATCATAATTTGGTGGTGAATTTTTCATTCCCTTTTTCCTCTTATTAAGACTAAATTTTATTAACCCAATTTCTGATGTGGGTTTTCCCACAATGGTATTTTCTATTTTCAACCTTTTATTTTCGAAGAACAATTTCAAATTTTTAGGACATAATTTATTAAAGGAGGGAAGAATCTAACACACCAAGATTTCATAGTATGTTATTTCTTCAAATTAATTCAATAACTTGCACTACACGCAACATCGAGTTCAAGTGCACCACCACTTACCAAACTAGCCATTCAAAAGAATTTATGAATAGTATTAACTTAATGTTGAACTATATATAATACTTATAATTTTATAATCCACATTATGAGTATCTTAGACAAAATTCAAGAACTAATTCATTTTTTTCAGATAAAAGAAGTATTTTTCAAAAAATGCACTTTTACCACCTTTTAATGGTGAACCCTTTTTAAATACAATATTTGAAACATTTATATATTCAATTTGACCAAGTAAACTTATACTTCAAAATCAGGACATAAGAATTTAGTTTCAATAAATTTTTGGTGTTTTACTGATAATATTCATATTTTGGTGAATAGTGAAAAATACTATATTTTAACTGAAAACATATTTTTTAATCAAAATACTTTATAGTGTTAAATTATAAATTTTAATGGTTTGGAAGTATAAATATATTATATTTTTACCATTTAAACCAATTCTGGTCATTTTAACTAATTTTACTTTGAGATTGAACATAAACAAGTGTCAATCTTTTGATAGATATTGCTTCTTAAAAATACACCTTTTGGTTTTGACAACGGGAATTAATTTTAAATTATTAAATGCAACTTTAATGTTTTAAATTTGGTAAAATGGACTTCATTTTTGGATTTGGAATATTTAAATTAGATTACGGTGAATTTTTGGTATTTTTCGGAAAACTTTCAATTTTTGATGAATAGTGAAAAACACTGAGTTATAGTTTAAAACTGAAATATTATTTAAAAAATTATTTATTTTATTTAAATTAATTTATGTCAAAATAGATACATAATTCCTATATAAGTTCAATTTAATTCATTGTAGTCAGTTTATAATAATTTTAGATATATAAAAATTTTATTGAACTTTTCACCGTCTTTTACCCACCTCCTAGGAGAATTTTCAAATTCACATAAAACTTAATTTTACTGCTTCTGTGAGTGGAATTTATAAAATATGAGATACATGGTTAATATCAAGGAGTGAAATGTGGTTAAATAAGATAAAAATTATTATTTTTTGAATAGTAACTTTTTACTTTTATTTACCACGGCTAAAAGTAAATAGGGTAATTAAGGGTAAAAATGATAATAATATTACCCTAACACATGTCCAAATTCTATTGGACAAGTGTATCTCGACCAAAACCAACCTTAGGAATAAAATATTATCATTTAGGTCCACTTGGATTAGATTAGGACATTTATTATTATTTAATTCAAAGAAGAGTTAAAAGAGTTAAAATCAAATTTTAATAACTAAAACATTTTTAATATAGGGATATTCATAAGATAAATTAGACGATAAATATTAATTAGAAATCCAAACATATTTTATAAATAATGGTATTTTATTTATAATTTTTAGACATTAAATAAATAAATTTATTAATGACACAATGATGATGCAGTAATTACCTTATTCATGAAAGAATCAAATAAATGGTATTATAAATATTAAAATAAATATAATTTAAAACATTTTATGACATACACGAATTTTTAAAGTTAATATGACATGGTAGAGATTATTCAATGTATCTTGTTTGAATTTATCAAGTTTTTATGACTTTCAAAAAAAGAAAATACTAAATAGTGTCAAAATTGACATAAATTAATATTTAAAACAAATACTATATTATTGGTTGATATAATATTCCTAAAAATGTAAGGTTCGACCAAAGGACTTAAATAGTATTATATATGTCATTAATGAGACACTTGAGGTTCTATTGGATGTTTAGAGTAAAATTATTAACCATATAGAGTAAGAATACAAGAAGACATGGTAAAAGCTAAACTATTTAACTAAGAGTTATATCTACATGATAAGGATAATATGGTGACATAAACCTGTCTAAAACCTATTGGTTGAGAGGTTTTAGACCCCTCCCCACCTTATCCTTTAAATAATTCATTTTTGAGCCATTAGAAACCGAAAATTAATTTATTATAAAATAATATTTTAAGTTTTTCCTAAGGTACCCCTCACCCCTCTTATAAAAGGGCACTCCCCCATCACTCTATTTCACACCTTATAAGCCATTTGGCTCGGCCAACCCCTGACCAAATATCCTCTAAACTTCCCTAAATTCATCCTAGAGTCTCTCATTTGGTCATAAAGCCATCTTTAGGATCCCTTTTGATCAAATAAAATGGAAGAACCCGAAGAAGAGGTAATAATCTCACCACCCTCTTTCAAGTTCTTTTCTTCTTCCACTTCTTCTTTCATTGTTCTTTACATTCTAAAAGAATAACTTCAGTATGTTATATATACTGTAATGTTATTATGGATCAAATTTATTCATTATTCAATCCATCTTATGAGTGATAATGTCACCATGCGTGCATACGTACGGCTTACCGTCTCCGCGTCGTGGTGTAATTTGTTATTCAACACTATGTTATTTGGATGGATATAATGATGAGTAATATGTACATAAATAATAAAAATAACATGATAATGTCTATGTAAAATTAAAATACCATCCAATTCCACACCTTTAAGTAAATGATATTGTCTCTCGTGCGTACGTACGGATTACCGTCTCCACGACGCGATAAGATTAATTTCCACGTTCACCATTCATCGACGATTATAAAAATATATATATTAATAATAAGTATATAATATATGATATAATAATGATACTGGATATATATAAATATATATAGATATGTACTTACATATATCTTATTCACTTAGTTCTGTTCAATACGAGATGAAAACAGAAGCAGCGTTTATACGTACGTACGGACTACCGTCTCCATAAACGGTGTTTTTCATTTCATATATATGTCTATTATACTTATTTATATTCTAAATATATATGATATATAAATCATTTTTTATATTCTATAAGTACTTAAATATTTATCTAAGTGATACAATCAAGAGTAACAAGTTAAAACATGTACGATAAAGAAAGCGATTATTACCCGAAATGTTAATTTAACATGGAAATTATTATTAAATGGGTAGTATAAAGTAATAAATGAATCATGTATGATATCATAAATATTAATGTGGTTCTGGTATACTTTAATAACATACTAATATCTTCATACAAAAGGTTAAATGTACCCTCGACTAAAAGAAAGTTCTAGGTAAAGGGGTTTCATCTCACTCCTTATTCTCGTGAGATTCATGCCATATTGCCACTATTACCTTTGGTGTGGCATATGTACTTCCCATAATTGTATTATTTGTGTAATACACATTAATTTATTTGTATTTACAAATTCATTGTATGATACCTCTTTCATGGGTTGTATGTTTTGTAATTTACCAAATTGGTAAGGGTTAATTCTTCAATCTCATTATTATCTGAGATTGTTTATGTGTAAGTATCTACTGGGACATTTTTATAATCCATGTCCATTTTTCATTAAAATGATTTCAAAATGAATATTTTAAGGATTTTTGAAAGGTGATATTTATCAAGATCAGAATTTTAAATGTTTTAAAGATTTATCTTTCTAAATCTTTTAATTAATGTTCATGTTTTCAAAATTATTTTTAAGGATTTATTTATATGGACATGAATGTTTTGAAATGATATTTCTTCTCAAATTTTTCAAAGTGGTATGGGACAATTTGATTCAAAAATCTCTTTTAAATTACTTCCTTTATAAATGTCTTACTTTTCATTGATTTCAAAAAAAAGATATTTCTCTCAAATAGTTTTGATTTCATCTATGTCAACATCCTTTGAGGGATTTTAACATTATTTGAAGTTGATTTATTATGATACAAAACATACATATTGTATTGAAGGTTTTGTGATATGTTAGACTATGGATGTGTTATTTTTATACCATTCATGGTTTATAGAGAAAGTACTGACATTTCGTATGCTTATTTTAATACGAATGTTTATGTTATGTTTAAACCTATTCATTTGAGGAATGAATTGGATTTAATAAGTGAAGGGTGGATACCTCTATAGCTCCTCGATGCATCGGTAGGTCTCATGAGACAAACTAGTGTCTTGGCACGAGGCCTTGACAAAATATTATTTGTAGTCTTGGCACGAGGCCTTGGATACGTGGTTATGATAGTCTGGCATTATGCATTCCATCATTATGAAAGTGGTTAGTGATATTGCATGTGATTATTCTACTAGTAGAATATCCATGTGAATAAGTAAATGGCATTATTTTATTTTATTTTTGCCATATTATATTGAAGTTCATGTTTAAAAGGCTTTTTCTTTTAGTTATACATTTCCATAAATGTTTATGATTTTTTATTAAAGTTTCTCCTATATTTTTGTCCTTATTGAGCATCTAAGCTCACCCCTTTCTATGTTTTATATTTCCCAGGATTTCAAGAAGTGTATTATGATTGATATGTAGGGTTAATCCAAGGGAATAACGGCATTCATAAAGGATTATTTATTTTGTTTTGTATGTTATAAAGTGTAATGTAACATTCATGTATGTATTCTATTTTCCAAGACTACTAAACTAATCGGTCCTTCGGGACTTGATTCTTTGTAATCATGCCAGTGTATTACAATAATGCACCGACTCTGGGTAACTGGGGTCGGGGCGTTACAGAAAAATATCAACGACATAGTGTTTTAGAATGATTTATTTTTTAATGCTACACCTGAAAAATGAATTACATCCCATTTTTCTAATGTTAGAAAATAATTTGATCTTGTTTCCTTGACTTTGGCTATGGAATGTTCATTTAAAACAAAAAATGACACAATCATATTGAAAATGTGCACTTGGAGGCCTAATAGACACATCATATGTCAGAGGGATGTGATGTCGATTTCTATACTTCTTAGATAAATTACGGGAATTTATTCAATAGTTTAAAAAAATTATATCTCATATTCTTGGTTCTGGTAATGTGATGAATGTATTAAACTAAAAATACACTTATATTGAAAACATGCACATTGAGTTATACATACCACATCATATGTCGGATTGATGTGAGGTCGATTTCTACAAGTTGAAAATTAATTATGGACAATTTACCTAATTTTTAAAAATAATATGAGTTCATTTAATTAGTTTTGGCTATGTTACATGAGTTACCAACTAAAATGACATCTTCATATTAAAAACACGGACTCTGAGTCATACTAACCACATCATGAGTTAAATTGGTGTGCAGCTGATTTATACAAATAAAAATGAATATTGGATCATTTACTAAAGATTCAAAACAATTTGATACAATTTTCACAGTTTTGGATATATGATGTGAATTTTAAACTAAAGTGACACGTTTATATTGAAAACATGACCTTTGAGTCCTATCGACCACATCGTGCATTAGGTTGACATTCGGTTGAATCCTAAACATCAAAAAATAATTATGGGTCATTCTACTAAGATTTAAAACCAATATGTGCTTATTTTTTGGCATTAAAGGTTCATCACAAAAAAAAATTAGTTTCTAGAAACACATCCTTAACCCCTAGAGGAAGGAAATTTGTAATGATTTTAAAATTAATTCATGCTCAATTAGTGAATGAGAATATACGTATTATAAGAATTTAAAAATTATAGTAACAATAGTAATATTTAACTGATTACAATAGATGCAGGATTAGTAATTGTATCTTAATGGTTTAATAGAAACTATACTATACTCATAGATAAAGGTAGATTTTAAAAAAAAAATTAATTAATTTCCCATCAATCTTTGGATTATTATCAATTTACTTTTCTACTACTAGAGGATGAAACACTCTCAATAAAAACTTCATACTATTTCTATCAGGAAACTGAACCATGTGTGGGGAAGGATTGTAATTACCTAGACCCTCATGATCCATCCCTTTTCCAAATTATAGGATCATAAGGGGATGCACCTCGTTCTATGTGACCGATCGGCGCAATCGCTCAGTGGGACCGATCGGTACAATCGCTCAGTGGGACCGATCGGCGCGACCGATCGGTGTTATCCAGCATTGTCGGGTTTTTCCTTCTACAGTTTATCCCGTAACGCCACTTTTAGGAATTTTTGACCTTCTAAGGCATTTCAAGGCTATTTTTAACCCATAATAAATATCTAAAAAACTTTAGAAACATCCCTATTAAATAACAATTAATTCATTCGTGTATACCCACCCAACCGTGTGGGGAACCACGATCCGAATTTAAAGCCACTCAATTCTCATGTCCCGTAACAACGGGATCTTATCTATATATCGCACAGAAATTTCTCCTTACTTCTTTTTCCTCTTGGATGGCTTCCTTTCTTCTTAGTACGTTTGGAGCTCCTGACGCCCCTCCCCTGTAAGTTGCGCATCCCCTATTCTTGGCGCGTGGAGAATAACATTGATCTTTGATCAATAAGGTATGGATTTTTACCTTCTCCCCTCCTTTTTGTGTATCATGTGGGGTTGGTACGCTTTTGTCTCTATGGAAATTGATGAAACCTAACATAACGAAGATAATTAATGGACCTTTAAAGAATGAAAGGGGGTGTGATCGGTGTTCTGTTGCACTCTTTATGTTGATATGTGTTGTGAATTGTATGGGCCTATGCTCACTGAAAGTCATGGTCGTTGTTGGTCTTTCTTTGCGCTCTAATGAACCTCGTTGATCCTAGATGTTTAAATAACCATAACATGGAATTGGTTAAGTACGTATACTCGAATAAATAAATTGAAAGCACCAGGATCAACCTCTTTCTGTGATAACCCCGGTTAAATCATAGTGGAATTGAAACCATGGAGTGTGTTAAATCTTTTAAATCTGAAAATACCTGCATGGACCTGCCTTGTGTTGGTGGTAGTGGTTTGGATGTTTTCTTCCACGGGCCGATTGTGGGTGACCATATGGTTTTCATAGATTGGGGATTATATTTGTAGGGTGATATGGGTGGGGATGGGATCCCCTGTTGTTATAATTTTGCGGGTTGGGAATCTGAGGTTGTGTGGTTACTCTACTTATATCACGAATTGGGGTGGAATCCTCTGTTGTTGAGAAACCATGGGATCCTAGATTTTGGGGACATGGGGCTGTGTCTCGGGGTTTTCTTTGCTTCCAGTACTTCGAGGGATCTCACTTATCCCTTTTTTTGTTGTGACTTTATAGGAGAACCGGGTGTGAATGTTCAAGTTGTTTTTTGACTGTCTTCTTTCTATGGCTTGCGGTTTTGCCTGTTAATTGCCTAATAGTGTGGAATTCACCTAAATGGGGTTACATGAATATGAAAACATGAATAGTTTAAATGGGAATTAGTTTTGGGAATGAGTTGTGGCTTGGCCGTGAGTGTCGTGCTGTTCTTTCATGAATGAGTAGTAACGAGGGTGTTTTTTCTTAGGTTTTGGAACCCCTAGGTTGGTATGAGGGTTTGGTACCTATACATATATTTGTAGATTTTAAGTTTCTTATTCGCACCCCACCCAAGTTGATGACTTAGTGTCGAACACCCCATTTCATGGGGAGGGTGTTTTTCCCAACACTCCTATGAGTGGATGGTTATTGGCTCCTTTTCTACTCCCTTTACTGAATAGCCCAAGACTCTTCTGGTAAGCTGTGATGGCCTGAAGTCCATTATTTAGCCCAAGAATCTTTGGGCAGGGTAGTTGTGGGGTTTGGCCCAGGTGTTTGTGGGCAGGTTGTTTCCCAAGTGTCTTCGGGATGAGGCCCCGGTGTCTTCGGGCGTGGCCGTAATTGTTCTGACCCAGGTGCTTGCGGGTATGGTTACGCGTGGTGGTTGTGGCCCATGTGTCTGTGGGTGGGATAGTTGTTCTAGACCAGGTGTGTGCGGGCGGGTTTTGGCAGTGGGACTGCGGTGAGGCTTTGTCCTAGGTGTGTGTGGGCGGGGTTTGGCAGTTGGATTGCGGTGAGAATGGATGGATTGGTTCGATGTGTAGGATGTCTTTAATAACCAGTGGGAAAGTGGCGCAGGGTACCGAAATATTGATGTTCTATTACATTACTTTACTTTACTTGCCTTGCGTTATTTGGGGAGTGTGCCTTGGTGAGGTTTGGGTGGATAGATTTTCCGTTTTGGGTGTTTAGTTATCTCTTTTTCCACTAGACATTATAATGTCTCCTCACTTGTACATGAGAGTCTTTGGTTTTCCCTACTGAGTATACTTGTATCCTAACCCTATGTATATAAAACTGCTTTCAGGTTTCCAGGAGTACATTCGGGGTCATGTGGGATCGTACTAGCTCGGACCTTTGGGGTAGTTTTTGTTGTTGATTTCCTTTTCTTGGTATCTTTTTACTTTTGGTGTTTTGTGGATTTTATCTTTTACTTTTGAAGATGCATATGGGAATGGTTTACTTTCAGTTGTACTTGCACTTTCTGTTTGGGTGTTGTGGGATTTACTATCTTATCTCCCGATCCTATTAAAAGAAAAGGGGTAATTCCTTCCATTTAGTGTTTGATTTTATACCCTTGGTGCTAGTCACCACTCCAGGACCTATTGAAGGCGGGTCTCGGGGGTCATTATCTCTCCTTCAACTTGAAGAAGGAAGGGTCTAGAAATATGTTGTCCCTTCCCTCATCTTGGTGAAGGCAGGCCGTGACAAAATGGTATCAAAGGCGAGGTTAAGAGATTGGATGGAGTCTGGAGTTAGGCATAGTGAGGATTGCATGGGATGGTAGGGAAACAGTGTTGGGTGACCTTGGTGCTTGAATTAGGCCAGGGAAGACCGGCTAGGACATGGGATTTTAGGGCCCCCTGTGATCCGATGCAAGGACTCTGGACCTACCAAATGACCATGTGAGGCTACACTGATTATAGGGTAGAGACCCTAGGAAAGGTACATGCATCATAATGACTTGTCTTCTTATGTTTCATGGGTGTCTTGGGGATTCAAAATAAATAAAGAAGTCGAAGAAAATTTAAGAACAATATTCTACACTACTCAGCCTTAGACATTTCTTGTTTACCTTGCAGCTATGGAACCTGGGAGGAGACCATGAGTAGTACGGGTGATCAAGGCCCAAGAGGTTGACATGGCTGATCAGCATAGGACCGACTGAGAGGAGGATGATCTGTGGAAAAAGATGCTTCGATCATTTCAGTGAAAAACCCTCAAGAAGTATAAGGGCAGCATCTCAGATATAGAGAGATAGAGCTGGCTAGAGGAGCTAGTGATAGCCTTCAGCTTGATCCGGGATCCGATGGAGTATTGGGTTCCTCTGGCTGTAAGCCAGATGCGTGGAGCAGCGCGTCAATGGTGGACGCTTTATCTTGGGGAGAATAGGGAGACCGAGGTGACGTGGGCTGACTTCTAGAAGGAGTTCTGGGTGGAATTCCTCTCCTCCACCATGAAGGCAGAGTAGAGACAGGAGCTACTCTCCCTCTAGCATGGGAGTATGTCAGTGAGGGAGTTGGGGTTCATGTTCAAGGATCTCCTCTACTTTCTCCGGACCAATTTCTGGATGAGGAGTCTCGGGTGAGATGTTTAGAGGAGGCGCTCCGACCTTCCCTCTAGTATTCCATTACTCCCTTCACCCTACCGACATTCTTATAGGTGCAGAATAATGCTGAAGTGGTGGAGAGGATGCACACACTGGGAGGTGTAACACGAGAGGGGATTCAGCTAGGCCTGTCAAAGGGAAAGGCCGTCAGTAACAGACCTCCAGCATCAGGACCCTCTAGGTTTCGACCAGCAGGGAGTAGGCCTCAGAAGATCCAGTTCCGACTTTCCGGCCCTCTCCCTTTTATATCGGGCCCAGGGACGAGATGCTTCATCTGTGGAAGCCATGGGCACCTACGGAACCAGTGCCCAGATAGAGTGCAGTAAGGCGGTAGTGGGCAGGCCCAGCACCCACCCCAGCAACAGCAGTTTCCAGCTAGGCCCTTTCAGTAGCAGCAGCAGGGGAAGCGAGCTCTCGCTCCTTTGAGGGAATACGTTGCAGGAGGAGGCCTCCCCCAGGTTGCTCCTCAGGGACCTCGACCAGGGCGTGGTCGGGGAGGTGGCCAACAGCCGAGAGGTAGAGGATTCGGGCGCGGGCAGTTTCACGCCATGGAGGTAGCAGTTCCAGTAGGACCGGAGGTCATTCAAGGTACGATCAGTTTGTTCAGTACCCTTGCTTACATCTTGTTCGATAAAGGAGCTTCGTACTCCTTTGTTACACCCATTCTGGCCCAGGATTTGGGTCTAGATGTTGAGAGACTTCCAGTTCCCCTGGTGCTGAGCACACTAGTCAGAGGTCAGACCGACTTGATATATGTTTGTAGAGGATGAAGACTGATGATAAGGCCACATCAGTCAGTCAGGGACCTCCTACTATTGCAAATACATCCATACGATGTCATCCTACGCATTGACTGGTTGTTCTATGTATGTGCCATCATTGACTACTTCTGAGGGAGGGTTATATTTTCAGACTTAGGTGGCCGACATTTTACTTTCACCGGTGAGTGGGGTGGCCAGAAGGGCAGTAGGCGAGAGGAACCCCTCCTCTCCTTGTTAGCTGAGCTATCAGTAGAGTCAGCGGATGCAGAAATGGTGGAGGTACTGGGAATCATCAGTGAGTTTATAGACGTCTTCCCTGAGGAGGTGAAGACTCTACCCACTCGACGTGATGTTGAGTTTGTGATATACTTTCATCCTGGTGCTCGTCCAATTTCGATGGATCCCTACTGGATGTCAACTTCGGAGCTACGGTAGTTGCGGATTTAGATTGACTAACTGATGAAGAGGGGTCATGTTCCACCAAGTGCGTCACCTTGGGGTGCTCCAGTATTGTTCACAAAGAAGGAAGATGGTTGTCTCAGGTTGTGCATAGACTACAGAAGGATGAATCGGGTGATGATTAAGAATTGCTACCCTCTTCTGAGGATAGACGATCTTTTCGACAAGTTGAAGGGGCATGATGGTTCTCGAAGATCGACCTGCGGTCTGGATATCACCAGTTGAGGTTGAAGGAGGGTGACATCCCGAAGACGGCCTTCAGGTGCAGATATGGGCACTTCATGTTTGTGGTCATGTCGTTCAGTGTTACAAATGCTCCAGCTATGTTCATGGGGCTTATGAACTCTGTCTTCCATGAGTATCTGGATCGGTTAGTAGTAGTGTTCATCGATGACATCCTAATATATTCAAGATCATAGGAGGATCACGCTGAGAACTTGAGGATGGTTTTGGAGGTCCTCTGACAGCACGAACTCTTTGGGAAGTTATCAAAGTTCAAGTTTTGGATGTGAAAAGTGCACATCCTTGGGAACGTGGTGTCCGAGTAGGGAGTAGAGGTGGACCCATCAAAGGTTGAGGCAGTAGTTTCTTGGGCATCACCCAAGAACGTGGAAGAGGTCCATAGTTTCCTCGGGCTGGTAGGTTACTATCGAAGGTTCATACCCAACTTATCCTGAGCTGCAGCACCTTTGATATCCTTGACCCAAAAGGACCAGGCTTTCATGTGGAGTGAGCTGTGTGAGGCAGCCTTTGACTATCTGAAAGATAAGTTGGTTAGTGCCTCAGTGCTGAGATTTCAAGAAGAAGGGGCAGCGTTCAAGGTGTTTTGTGATGCTTCGGGACAAGGCCTTGGGTTTGTGCTGATGCAACGACAAGGGGTGATCTCTTATGGGTCTAGACAGCTACACCCTCATGAGAGTATTTATTCCACCCATGATCTAGAGCTCACAGCGGTCTTTTTCGCACTAAAGTTGTGGAGGCACTATCTCATCGGAGAGAACTTTTTGGTCTTCACGGATCAAAAAATCTTGAAGTATATCTTCTCCCAGTGGGACATGAACTTACGATAGCGAAGGTGGATGGAGTTCCTCCAGGATTATGATTTAGAGATTTCCTAAACCTCAGGGAATGGAAACGTGGTGGCTGATGCCTTGAGCAGAAAGTCATAGAGGGATGCGGTCCGAGAGTCGGGGGACGCTTGGAGGGCGATGGAGGAGTTGGTTGCCCTGCACCTAGATACTAGGATGGAAGATGGTAGAGGTTTCCCGTATCATATGACGGTGCAACCTTCTCTGTTGCGGCAGGTGGAGGAGTCCCAATGGGGATACTCAGAAAGAAAAGTGATGTGTGACCGATTTAACCAGGGCAATGCTCTAGATGGGTGGACAGAGGATGGTCAGAACTGGATGCTTTTCCAAGTAAAGATGTTTGTTCGAGAGGAAATGCGTGGAAAATTTCTTAGTGAGTTCCACAAATCACCCCTAGCGGTGCAACCGGGAGTTTCCAAGATGTACCAGGGTCTGAGGAGACAATTTTGGTGTCTTGGGATGAAACGAGCAGTGGCAGAGTTTGTGGAAAAGTGCCTAGTGTGTCAGCAGGTGAAGGTTGAACACCCTATTCTAGGTGTCTTGTTGCAGCCTTTAGATTTCCCCGAGTGGAAGTGGGATGACATCTTGATGGATTTCATCATGGGGCTACCCAAGGTTCAAGGAGGGTGCGATGCTATCGGGGTAGTGATGGACCATTTGACAAAATCGGATCACTTTCTGGAAATCAAGGAGTCGAGTGCAGTGGATGCTCTAGCACGAAGGTATGTGGACTAGGTGGTGTGGTTGCATTAGGTTCCAAGGTCCATAGTCTCGGATAGAGATGCACGATTTACCTCATGAGTCTGGAGGGGTTTGCAGCATGCTTTTGGAACCCAGCTGCACCTTAGCACTTCCTTCCACCCCCAGACAGATGGGCAGACAGAGCGCACCATCTAGACATTGGAAGATATGCTATGAGCATACATCCTGGACTTCGGAGGATCATTGGTGTGACACATGACTCTGGTAGAGTTTTCCTATAATAACAACCATCACTCTACCATTGGCATGGCTTTGTTCGAAGACTTGTATGGGAGGCCATGTCGCTCACCCGTGTGTTGGACTGAAGTTGGGGAAGCGAGTGTTCTTGGCCCGTAGGTGGTACAGAGCACGACGGAGAAGGTGCAACTTATACGAGAAAGGATGAAGGTAGCTCAGGACCGGCAGAAGTCATATGCCGATAATAGTATAAGACCCTTGGAATTCGGGGTCGGGGACCACGTGTTCTTGAAGGTCTCCCCTTGGTGTGGAAAACGGAGGTTCGGCAGGGGAATTACGCTCTCTCCCAGGTTTTCCGGACCCTTCGAGGTGTTGCACCGGGTCGGTGAGGTGGTTTATCTGCTGGCTTTGCCACCACAGCTACAAAGGGTGCACGATGTCTTCCATGTGTCCCAGCTTTGTCGGTATTTGCGTGACGATTCGCACGTCGTCGACTGGGGAGAGCTACATATCGAAGACGATGAAACCTTCGTGGAACGACCAGTGATGATCGAGGGTCGTGAGGAGAAGGTGCTTTATGGAAGAACCATCCTGTTGGTTCGTGTGTTATGGAGGCATGGTGGGCTTGAGGAGAGTACCTGGGAGAGGGAAGCGTAGATGCATGCCCAGTACCCAGAGTTGTTTTCAGTTTTATCCTATTTTGTCAGTACTTGTTTGCTATGTAATTCTTTTCCTTGTTGACTATGGGATGTGAAATTTACTTTTCTGTAAATGTGTGTGAAGTGTCCTAAAGGATGGGGATGGGAGGGCCTGATTTCTATTTAGAACACATTAAAGTGGATGTGACAAAACCTGTGCGGGTGAGTCAGTGCCGCCCAAAGCGGATAGTATCTTAACACGGAGGAAGGGAAACCCCTCTCCCACATAGCCGGACAGTTTAGTCTTTTGTTTTGTGTGGTTTCATGAGGAAAGGAGCGGTAGGACATCTGTGATTGTTCAGGAGATAAGGTTTTTCTATGTCAGAGAGGTTAACTCCTGAGAGGTATCTTCCAGGGTGGTAGTTCAGACCCCCCCTCTTTCCTTCGGGTCTAGTTTTGGATTCTCGAGGGTGAGAATAGTTTGAGAGGTGTCTGATGTAATGGTACAGACCCTCATGATCCATCCCTTTTCCAAATTCTAGGATCCTAAGGGGTCGCCCCTCGTTCGGTGGGACTGATCGGTTCGACCGACCGATCGGTGTTATCCAGCCCTGTCGGGGTTTTCCTTCTACAGCTTTTTCCGTAACGCCACTTTTAGGCCTTTTTGACCTTCTAAGGCGTTTCAAGGCCATTTTTAACCCATAATAAATATCTAAAAATCCCAAGAAACCTCCCTATTAAATAACAATTAATTCAGTCATGTGTAACCACCCAACCGCATGGGGAACCACGATCCGAATTTAAAGCCGCTCAATTCTCATGTCCCATAACAACGGGATGTTATCTATATATCGCACGGGAATTTTTTCTTCCTTATTTTTCCTCTTGGCTAGATTCCTTTCTTCTTAGTAAATTTGGATCTCCTGGCGCCCCTCCCCTACAAGGCGCGCATCCCCTGTTCTTGGCACGTGGAGAATAACATCGATCTTTGATCAATCAGGTAGTGATTTTTACCTTCGTCCCTCCTTTCTGTGTATCATTCGGGGTTGGTACACTTTTTCTCTGTGGAAATTGATGAAACTGAACTTAACGAAGATAATTAATGGACTATTAAAGAATGAAAGGGGGTGTGATCAGTGTTCTGTTGTACTCTTTATGTTGATATGTGTTGGGAATTGTGTGTGCCTATTCTCACTGAAAATCATGGTCGTTTGTGGTCTTTCTTTGCGCACTAATGATCCTCGGTGCTCCTGGATGTTTAAATAACCATAACATGGAATTGGTTAAGTAAGTATACTCAGTTAGATAAATTGAAATCACCAGGATCAACCCCTTTCTGTGATAACCCCGGTAAAAGCACGGTGGAATTGAAACCATGGAGTGTGTTAAATCATTTAAATCTAAAAATACTTTCATGGGCCTGCCTTGTGTTGGTAGAAGTGGTTTGGTTGTTTTCTTCCATGGTCTGATTGAGGGTGACCTTATGGTTTTCATGGATGAGGGGATTAGATTTCTGGGGTGATATGGGTTGGGATGGGATCCCTTGTTGTTATACTTTAATTGGTTGTGAATCTGAGGTTGTGTGGTTACTCTGCTTATATCACGAATTGGGGTGGAATCCTATGTTGTTGAGAAACTTTTGGCTCCTATATTTTGGGGACATGGGGTTGTGTCTCGGGGTTTTCTTTGGTTCCAGTACTTTGAGGGATCTCACTTATCCCTATGTTTTTGTGACTTTACAAGACAACCGGGTGTGAATGTTCATGTTTTTGTTTGACTGTCTTCTTTATCTGGCATATGGTTTTGCGGGTTAATTGCCCAGTAGTGTAGAATTCACCTAAATGGGGTTACTTGAATATGACAATAGGAATAGTTTAAATGGTAATTGGTTTTGGGAATGAGTTTTGGGTGGATAAATTTTCCTTGTTGGGTGTTTGGTTATCTCTTTTTCCACGAGACATTAGAATGTCTCCTCACTTGTACATGAGATTCTTTGGTTTTCCTTACTGAGTATACTTGTATGCTCACCCTAAGTATATAAACCTTCTTTCAGGTTTCCAGGAGGACTTGCGGGATTGTGCGGAACCATACTAGCTTGGATATTTGGGGTTTTTGCTATTGTTGATTTCCTTTTCGTGGTATCTTTTTACTTTTGGAGTTTTTTGGATTGTATATTTTACCTTTGAACATTCATATGGGAATGGTTTACTTTTAGTCATACTTGTACTTCCAGTTTTGGTGTTGTGGGATTTACTATCTTATCTTCCAATCCTATTAAAATAAAAGGGGTAATGCCTTCCATTTAGTGTTTGATTTTATACCCTTGGTGCAATTCGCCACTCCGGGACCTACTGAAGGCGAGTATCATGGGTCATTATCTCTCCTTCAACTTGAAGAAAGAAGGGTCTGGAAATCTGTTGTCCCTTCCCTCATCTTGGTGAAGGCGGGTTGTGACAAGGATCATCAAATATATAGACCCAATTAAGTTGGAAAATCTATATAGGGTTAAAATTCCATTGTAATGATGGGATTATCAAATATAAAAAAAATTGGATAGAAATTGAAAATATAATAATAGAATAATATTTTTATTAACATGTTTCCATTATAATATGAATTTTTTTAAGAAAAAATAATGTATTTTCATTATGATTCTGATGCTTCACATCCCAAATGTATCTCTATAGTAATAACTTGTACTTGATCACAAACACAATATTTAATCACCTCCAAATGATTTCACCAAAAATTATAACACCATTCACTCTTCCCACCCATCTCAAAAAAATCACTTCTTCATTTGAGAATGTATGTTGTTGGAAATCTTGGTAGTATAGAGAAAATATAGATAAATAGTTTAATAAAAATATTTTTATTGAATGTTTAATTTCCTTCAAAAATTACATGTTCATGAATTTTTATATGTTTATGGTATATGATATCATTTAGAAATTTGGAAACAATATATCAAAAATAACTTTCATTATTTTTATTCATACATTTCAGAAACATTGACCAAAATAAGTAAATTTTTTTGAAATATGTTTTTATAGTTAAATCATATTATATATGTAATAATATATTTCCATTTGATGAAATACATTGGAATCTTGTGTCCAGTCACTGACCTTATATCATGATTTAGCTGATATTTATAGATAACCCTATCATAAAAAAAATTATATTAAAAACACAATATAAAACATATAATTCGATGTTTATCTATGATATTTTGAATGATTTTCATTAAAAATTCACAATTGATGTAATGTGAGGTTGGATTTTGGTAAATTCATTCTTTAAATCCAAAATATAATAATTTGGGGTATCCAAATTGATTATAATGAGCATCTAGTTCTTCCTACAAAACCTGAAACAAATAAGTAATGAAAAAAATAAATATCTATTTTATATGATTAGACTACAGAGTTTTAGTCCTAAATTTTTGGCATCAATAAGATTTTATCATCTATTTTTTTCAAATACCACTGTTTATACATATTTTTAAAAATTTCTTCCACTTACATAGAAACTTTTTACATAGAAATTATAGAGGTATTACTATGTCCATAAATTACTTATCAGGGTTTTCCTTTTATATTATTGTTAAATATACTCCTATAGAAAATATTAATAGTTTTTAACTGTAATGAACAAATTATATCATTATTTGGAAAATTTATCATAATTTACCTCATTTATTTATTCACAGTGAAGACAGAAATCCCTTAAAACATGATAATTTCATTTATACTCTCTTATCCAATAGCTTCTATAATGGACTCTAAAAATATTTATCCTCAATATTTAATGTATGCCATATTGACACCATTGAGTGTTATATCCATATAAACTTATGATGCTAATTTATGTGGAAGTGGAACTGGATGGGTGAATTTACTATTGTATTATCCTTTTGATTTCTTGATTTATGCAATATGTTGTCTTTATCCAACATTTATTCCCATGCATTTAATACATCTATAATACAATACCTCATTTGAAACCTTTTTCCATCAACTATTAAATGTTTTTCATTGGAAACAATATTTATGGAAACAAATCGTGAATCTTTATATGATTATATGTCCTTGGTATGACAGTCAAATTTCATTATCGGTCATAGTGACATCTATATCATAATGAGGAATATAAAACTCCACACTTGGTTCATGATCTACTTCAATCCCCACTCTCACACGATCCTTTGGGAGTTTTTTATTGTGTAGCATATCCCTTGGTATATATTACACCATACCTCTTTTAATGAAGAAATGCGTGGATGTTGTTAGATATGAATCACGTACAATTTCACCCTATTGAATTTTAGTAATATAAAGTTATCAGAAGATTTTTATTCAAATTTATGATATGGAGTTTGGAAAAGGTTTATTACCTCATTTAAGTCAGGTCTTTTAGGGGAATGGATCACCTCAATGCTATTGGGGTCAAGTGGATCATCATGTATTGATCATTTTTTCACTATTGGTTCAACTTGATTATTTTTCATATAATAGTCTACTGACCATGACTAGATATTAACATATTTTCAAGAATCAATTTTTCATGTATACCTTTCATCATCTCATATATTGTTCCTCACATATTTTCCTTCTCAAAATATATTAATGGTGATATTCCAAAACTATCACCTATATCACGGCCGTATAGTTCAGCACACTTAAAATCTACTGAAAGTAGTTTTTTATTAGGTGTATTAAATGGGAATTGTTTTTCCTAAACCACATAAAAACATACTAACATTAAAAAAATATTATTTAATACTATGAAAAAGATTAAAAATTTAATATTATGTAATTCTTACACATGATTCCTATAATTTTGTGTGTTTTTATCTACTAGTTTTCCCTTATTATTTACATAAGACTACTTCAATAGAACATGATGTGGGATAGAAGTGTATTTGGTTTCTGATTCATCTATCAGAATATATACAAAGGAATATATTTTGTTTTATATTGTATAAAACATTTAATAAAAATTTAAAATATATTCTATTTTCTTCTCATGTGAAGCATACCCCATCCTTTCTTTATGGTAGGAGAATATAGGTTTTTATGCATGTTAAATATTTTCATAACTCCATTGATGTTTAATTAATTAAAATTTTGAATCAATGTGGATAAAATAAATATTTCAAATAAAATATTATCAATTACAATGAACCAGAAATGATTCCTCATCATATTGACTATTAAAATTGTTCCACGTTTCATGGTTTATAATGTGTGAATACATAGTAGGTGTGTGGTGGTTTAAATTTTCCTCAGCATCCCTAAGATGAATCATCATAAGAAGTGTCTGAAATCCTCTATGAGATTTTCTAGTAACCAATTAGGAAAATTTCATATATCATTAATATATAATAAATGAACTTGTAAAAGTATAATGAATTGTAAATCAACATGTTATTATATAAATTTTTGGTAAAATGAAGAAATCATATCATAACATTATTCTAATATCTCCCAAAATGGTTTTATTCAATGAATCCACAACATTTTTCCATATATTTATATCATTTACAATGTGAATTCGAGTTGTAAATGCAATATAACTAATTTTCATTGATGTCTTAGGTTCATTAGGTTGGATGCATTTATTCCATCTAACATAAAATTTTATACCTCTTATCTTTTCTGTGATAACTCTAGTTAATATAAAGATGATTCATTTTGGTTGTTTTTTTTCATATAACTGTTGTTGATCCTCTAATAATTCTATTTATTCAACATCAAAAACCCATTATTCCTCATGATTGGTAATATTAGTTTGTGAATAAGTCATTTCTACATGAGTATTAAAAATTTAATTTATATTAGATGTAAATTTTGTTGTGAACATATAATATTATGAGGAAAATAAAATTATATTAAAAAATAGTTTAACATGTTCATTGAAATATCTTTTCTTCTTTACTGTTTTAATTCATATATATTCTCTTTCGAGTATCCAATTCCCCTCCTCATGGTACCCTCTAAAGTACAGGAAATTTTCTACAATGGGGTTTCTATGGAATGATTTTGATCTCCCAATTAAAGGGTAATCCTCAATTGAATTTTCATTTAACCCCAAGGTTATTTCAGTCACTAATAGAACAGTTGAAAAATTCTTGGATACTATATCTATAACATAAAATACTTACAATGGTATTGATTCCATTATGAATGGATTTTCTTTATACCCATTCATACTGAAAATCACCATCCTATTTCCCAATTCATCAACATTAACTACACATTTGTTTCTATCACATTTACAACAAAAAAATATGCACATGAAATGTTGTAAAATACAACTCATATATTTTATCAATAACATTGAATTATGATATATTTTCATAAATTGGTTTTCTATCCTTTTTACTGGAAATGTGAATCTCTTCTAAAAGAAGAGTAACTCTATTGTTTTTTATCGTAATACATTCATCTTGTTTCTTCATATATAATGTATATCCATTAATTAAAAAATTAGTGTAAAAGATAAATTTTTTATTTAGTCTCCTATATTTACATTGAATTCGTCCAGTAATTGAGTTTATATTTTCATATAAATCCTTATATATATGATCTCATAACGATACTATAAACTATTGACTATGTGTATTTGATAATCATCTTTTATCACTTGATGGATTCAAATGTCTAATAATTATGTTATTGGCATCAACATATGGGGAAACCTCTAAACAATTATTTAAAATGTAAAGTAGACCTACTACCACTTTTTTATAGTAATTATAACAACATCTCTTTTATAAGTACCTTCACCCATATACCATGCATTGGGACATGTTTTTGGGAGATCAATTATATAAACATTTTATAAGTCATGAGTATAAAATTCAACAAATTCATCAACAATATATCACTCTTCAATAATACCTAATTGATGAATTCGATTTCGGACATACCCTTTCAAAATATTCATATATATTACAATGTTTTGTATCTATCTGTATTGGATAAGACCAAAATGTGTAATCTCGCTCACAAAGTGAACTGTCTTGTAGACCATTATATTAAAGAATGATTGTGGGAAGAACATCATCAATTGACATAATATTACTAAAATCTTATTATTCCTGATTAAAAACATCATTGGGTATATATCTACAATACATATGTATTTGAAAAGGAATAAAAATCTAATAAATATCGGTTGCACATTTTTTGGTAGAATGCAAAGGAAGTCTGCATGCATCAAATCATTAATCAAAACATAATATTCCAATGTTTTTATACCATATAACATAAAATTAGTCATTAAAATGACATTTTTGATATTTTATGAACACCCATATTGAACATTTACACTAGTAAGGAAGTTTTAAAATTGAAATTTTAGTTTTTAGGATAGATTGTAATCAACTGGTGGAAGAAAAATATATATTATATCCTTCACCAGTGTCAACTCTTCCATTATCTACATGTCAATCATGTCCAACCTGTTGGACTAGGTGTCCTAGGATCAATAGTTTGTACAATGATTATATTTATATTCAATTATTTGTGTATTAATAAAATATATTATTATATATTTTTCATTATTTATCTTGACATAAATTTAATAATTTCCTATAGTATATGTCGTAATGATAAGGTTGTAGTGGTTCCAACCTATGACAAGATCCCTGAAATACCGTGAAAATATTCTTAAATATACTTCTATTGTTGGATAACATTAGTTTATGTGACACATTGAATGTGAAAATCATGTGTGAGTACTTTTAGGTTGATGTGGATTCTTTTTATGAATTTCGTTGTTGGAAATATTTAGGACAAGAGATTATGAGAATTGACCTACCATTTGGGATTCTGCATGATTTCTAATCATTAGATATTCCAATCTATGATTATGTGTAATGGTACATAGACTTTAATAATATCATTGATTCATGTCATGACTCAAGCACCTGGATTTACTAATGAAAAATGTGATTACATATATTGGAAGGAGGTATGGTGCATTTGGTGCATCACAAATGACAAGTTATCAATGTTTATATCGAAGAAGAATGTTTCCCCTCCAACTATATGTTATCTTATATCTTATTTATTTTTATTGGAATGGAATTGGACGTATCGTTCACATAGAATGATGACACGGATGTGACGCCTTCTTGATGAGATATTAAGACAAATGGATTATATTACATAGTGTGAATTAATATGTGGTTATCAAAATTGTGACATTATGTTCATTCTCCTAGGTCCCTTTACTCATTTATATACATTATTATTTTACTTTAGTAAATATTTCCTAATTCTAAAAAGAAATAATACTATAGGGTCACAGACTAAGTGTTTATATTGATCTCCATTAAATTTTCTTTGATTTTTATTATTTGAAGATATAGTATTCTCAAGATAGAAGAATAATTTTATTCATGTATTATTGACCCCAAATATTCACAAGGTAATAAATAATTTTTTATTTACTAAAAATAATTTATCTGATTACATTAATATATAATAAATATTTATTGTCTAGATTTTGAATAAAATATTTGTTATATTTATTGAATAATTTTAAAAAAATTACTCTATAGATTATGAATAATGTATTTATTTTATTTATTGAGTATTATAATAAATATTTATTTAGTGGATTGGGAATAAAATATTTATTTGGGAATACAAATATTTATTTGGTGGTACAACAAATATTGATGAGTTTTAATAGACCAAGACTGCGTCTGGTGCTATATATTAATTTACAAGATTGAAAGATAAGATTTCTTATTATGAAAGATAACACACACACCATAAAAAATAAAATTATTTTTTTTAGGTAAATTTTTTTAATAATTATTATATAATTATTTCAGGGCTTGTTCAAAATTAAATAATATTTTTACCTAAACCCTATCTTTATAAATTTACGATAATGTCTATTGTGTGGGGTTAATTTAAAATTGGGAATTTAGAGTAATTGTGCACAATAGAATTATAAATATATATATATATATATCAGGAATTACTCCTTTATTCCTCTCAAGAATGAGAATTTTTCCATCAAGACTGATGGATCTTGGAGCGATCAAGGTGAACAATGCAAGAAAATTGATACATTGAGCTATCTCTAGGAAATTAGTTAGTGTTGTTTGGAGATCAAAGAAGCGTGTGTGGATTACCTCTAGAGGGATTCTACACATGTTTCCTTATTTTATGAAAAAGGTAATTTGAAATGGTTTTGGATGATCAAGAACATCATCAAATAAAGGACCCTTAGATGTGGTAATCATTTCTTTATATCTAAATAAATCAATTTTAAATTTAATGTTGAAGATCTTCTATTAGGTTTTTGGAAAACACTAAATTAAGAGGAATATCATTATAACACTAGTAAATGGTGCTTCACCGATTCCTAAAACCATCAATTGGTATCAGAGTGGAAACATTTCAAATTTATAATTATTTACTTGATTATTGATCTTTATGTGCAGTAGTGGTTAGAAATTAATTTTAAAAATTATAAGTTCCTTAATCTAATTATTTAAATTGACATGAACTCGGTATTTTAATTTAATCATCCAATATTCATAATATCTTAAAGCCACGAATAGATGAATAACAATTGAAAATTCCATTAGGAAATGTTGAAGAATAATTATGTATAACATGGGAGTAAACGGCGTGTATTAAGAGTAGATTTCGTGTACCAAAGTGCATTGCATATAGACATGACATGGGAGTCACAATTTTCAAAGAATAACTACACATAGTGAATTTTTTACATAATTTGTGATTTCTAGGCTATCATAGCACATGGCTTGTTAGAATATATAGTGTATAGATGGTGTACATGTAGTGTTGTCTACAATGTTTTGTGGTGAAATTCATGCAAATTGTGTGGTAAAATTCACGTTCAAAACCATGTAAGACTGATAACCTGGATATATATTGATATAAATGTCATGTATCTAGAATAAATGACTTATATTTTATTAATTCCCCCATATAAAATGCATGATGAGTTTTTTAGAGGGATGTGAAAACACACAGAATGTGGAACACATAGCCTTTTGCTAGTGAGTACATATCCTGTAGTCTGGTCAAGGAACACGCCGAAGATGATACATGTACCCTGGATACACGACAACCAAGGTACATGTCCTATAACTAGATTATATACACCATGTATTTTCCCAATAATGAATATAATAAAATTACATTAAATTTAAAATTTGTATTATTAGAACTATATAGTTCTATTGGAATATGTGGTGTTTTTGGAAATTTAATAATGGTTTTAAAGAATATTAAATACTCAATTAATTGATTGTGATAAATATATGATTATTGGTACTTTGGTTTATTTCAAATGAATGATATTAATGATGGGTAGTATCTTCAAATGAATTTGTATGGTCATTAAGATGAAATAAAATTAATTCCTTCCTTCATTCATGTGTGATTATATTAATAATAAAGAATGAATAAGATATGAATATAAACTAATTTTACATTAGAGTATTCATTTCACATATACAACCATTCATAGTTCTTAATAACACCTATATATGTGCTATAATTATTTAATTTATGTTATTTCATGGGTTTTTAAATATTTTTTATTTAATTAAATATGAGGGTCAGTGTGTCATCCCTCCCTCCATTATTATATAGGACCAATGTGTCTATGGTTATTTATGAAATTCCTCGTAGCCAACAATTTGGTTCCCCTAACCTATGTGTGAGTTATAAATACATGTAATTAATGCAGTGTCTCCAGGAACATGGAGGTGGTTCAAGATAGAGACAAAATGATTCCATCCTAGGTGATACATAGGTGGATAGGTGGAATATTGTAACTCATGCCAGGACTATCACAAAGAGTTATTACCCTTGGTCATATGATGATTAATTATATTTTCAATAAATTAACCACTACATAAGAATCTTATTATGTCATTTATTCATTCATTTATTTCTATATATGAATTATTATTTTTTTAGATGCAAGACCATGATCATATAAATAATAGATTTAATGTGAAAATATTTAATTTAAATTAATAGATCATAAGTAAATATTTTCTTCCAAAATGATTATTTAATTAATTAAAATACACTTTATATTTAGTTACACTTGTAAAGGAAATAACAAGATAAAATTTATGCATAATAAATTAAAATACCTCAAATGTATATTATGTTATACAAGGCCTTCCATTACTTGATTATCAATTAAATCCTTGGAACTATTCATATGACAATACCTATTTGGGAAACCTAATTTTAACATGGAGTTATTATGAAGGTTATTGGTTGACATATCCATCTTATATAAAGTGGAAGTATCCCTTTAAAAAATTTATTTAACTGGGAGGGAAGTGATGAGGAAACCCTAGTCAATCTTTTGGGATTAGTGAGTCCACTCAATTGATCAAGGAGATGCAAGCCTGTATTTGGGGAAGGCCATTCTACCTAAATTCCTTGATGTAGCTTGACCAACCCTCGATGGTGTTATAAAAAAGTGAATATAGATCATTTCCGATAGAATGTCCTAGAAACTAGAAATTAGGAGTTTAATGGTTAGGGACATTGAGATTTCATAAAATATTGGGAGATTTAATGAAATTATTTAATTTATTATTTCTCAAATAAATTGTAATCAATAAAAGTACTAATAATATAATATTTTATAATTTTAGAAAATGGAATGTTCATCATCCATGCTTTCCCCATAATATACTGGAGAAAGACCATATCCTCCTTTGCGGTTACTTATATGAGTTGTTTAAATTCCTTTGAGGTGTTTTATTCCATGAATGGAAATCTTATGTCCTATAAACCTCACTTCTTGATCAACCTAATGTAGAGGAAATTGATGAAGAGTTCCTTTTCTATGAAAACAAATTTATAGATATTGTCGATATTCAATGTTTTATATTATCATCTATGTCTAGTGAACTCGTGAAGTCTCATGAAAACATGGATTCTTATGGAATACTCAAACATATCCATGGTATATATGAGGAGGGATCAATACATAAGAGATATGAGATCTCCAATTCTCTTTTTCATATAAATCATGTACAGGTTTCCCCAATTAGTCCTCATGTAGTCTAGATCATTGACTTCATTGAGTATCTAGATCTTATATGGTTAGACTCCAAACAGAATTGGGCACTACTCACATTCTTGCCTTACTCCCTCAATGCTTCTCCTGTATTACTATTACATTTAATATAAAAAATACTGATTAGTCTCTACCTGGTATAATTTCTCTGTGTTTCTATTTAGATAAGGGGACCAAGTGTGAAAATCATTTTATCCTTATAGTGAATAAATTGGAATTCCATGTGAAGAGATCTAAACCTAAATCTTCTTTATAATTCCCTTCTATGTAGATAATGTTCAAGGGGAAATAAAGTGGGGAATGATGTTGTTTGCTTCACATGTGGCATGAAGGGCTAGATGATGATGAATTTAACCCATCCATAAAAGTATGGGGAAGCAACATGTGCATTTTTTATCGAGTGATATTTTTCCATTTCTACAAATTAGTTATTAGATAATGCTTGTTGAGCTCACATATGTATTATAATAGAGGATCCAATAATATTAAGAAGAATTTATTGATGGGGGATTGACTTACATGTAGCTAATGGAGCTACAATTTTTAACATGGATATTGGGGAATACCAACTCAAAATTCCCATATAATTGATCTTACTTTGTAAGGATTGTTATTTTGTTCCATTAGTTACCAAAAACATTATTTATGCATCAACTCTTGACATGTATTGTTTTTTGTTCATGTTTAGAAATAAATGTTCATACTTTTATCAAGATATAAATTTTTATAGTAAGGAAAAATTAAGTAATGTTATTTATGTGTTATATTACAAAAACCAAGTAATGTAAATCTATAATGATAATATGTCACATTACTCATACCACACCTAGAATTGGAAACACTAGATAGGTCATGTAAAGGAAAATTGTTTCACTAAATTGCATAAAATGGATATTTTGATTATTTTGAACAAAAAAAATTTCTATATTTCATGCATGTTTATAAGGTAAAATTAATAAAACCCAATTTACTAGTAAAATTGAAAGGGTCCAAGATAATCTAGAATTATTTTATACCAACATGTGTGGACCATTTCTTATTGATGCAAGGGGTGGGTACTCATACTTCATAAATTATACTCATGATTTTAGTAGATTTGGATATGTATACTTGATGAGGTATATGTAAGTTTCTTATAATAGATTCAAGCAATAAAAAATGAAGTTGAGAACTAACATGGTAATAATATTAAGAAACTATGCTCAGAATGTGTTGGAGAATATATTAATAAAAAAATAATTGATTATTTATGATATTTTGGGATTCTATCTCAACTCACTCTTCCCTATACACCTCTTTGGAATGGTGTAATTGAATGGAGGAAGAACATATTTAATGACATGGTGAGATAAATAATGAGTCATGTGACTCATACATTATCATTTTTATTACATGCATTGCATAAAAATAATAATATTAAAACAAGTGCTAATTGAAGTGGTAGATGGAATCTCATAAAAGATATAGAATAGAAAGAAATTAGTGTTTTAGTACTTACATGTGTGGGGTTGTGGAGAATTTTTTAAGGCTGCTTCAAGAAATAAGCATTCACCCCAATGAATGAAGTGTAACTTTATAGGATACACCAAAGGAGAAAATAGAAAATTACCAATATGACCACTTAGAAAAAAAAGGTAATAGTGGAGTGATACATTGTATTCCTTGAGAGGGAGAACATATATAAAGAAGATGGTGGGGTTATATATACTTTAATAAATTCAAGGATCCATGTATAGAATAGTTGGAACATGAATAGATTCTATAAATACTCATGGAAGAATAAGTTGTTACAGAGAGACAAGTGTCGCATTGGATTACATGAGAGGTTAAAAAACTAAAATAGTATGGTTTTTTATTCATCAATGATGGTGATTCATTACAAGTTGATAATAATTGTTAGCCAAACAAGGTTAAAACCCCTGAGGGTGGGTGAATCAGGGTATAAAATATTTAAAAAAATACCCATTTAGATTTTTTTTAATCATTGAAAAAAACACTCCTCTCTCTATTTCTCCTAGTAATGTATGAAAAAAAATTAATGTATGAATGAGACACAATAATTTTACTTGGTTTGCCCTCACTGGGCTATGTCCAAGGAGCACAGAATGGAAATGTGATGATTTACCAAATCCACTAAGGCTCTCTTCCAAAATAAGGTTTGGTCTAGGTGGAATATATGCTCATGATCACAACCTTTACAATGTTCATAGTGGACACATTGTCCCTCATGGGTTACAACCAATCTCAATGTGAACTCTCACTACTCTATCAACTGAAGTGTGCTCACTAATCTTTCAAAATAATCATATTTTGATCACCTGAATATATATTTTTTACACCTCATTTAGTGCATAATTATGTTCCACCTTCATCCAATTTATGTATAACAAATTCCCACAGATTAACTGGGCAATGTTATCTAAACAGTTTCATGATTCTCTTTCCCTTCATGAAGCTCACACAACCATTGAAAAACATCCCAATTCATCATAATTATATACCATATTCATAAATCATAAAATCGTTCACAAATATCATGTGTTTCAAGAAGCTCATACATTCTTCATGAAGAAACCACATTTCATGAAGCACAAACACTTTTTTTTAGCTCACATAGCCATCATGAAGCTCAAAACATTGAATCATAATTTTATAGCCTTCGTGAACTTCAATACTTTAATGATTCTTAAAACTTTTGGTTAGATTTTATATCCTTCGTGGACTTACTTTATTCATGAACATTTTCACAATAATTGTCTTCAGGAATTATCTTTTTGATATTAGAGCCTTCAGATTTTTATTATGGGTATTTGTATTCAAATTAGGGGGTGTAGGCCTATTTATTGGAATTTCCTTCCATTCTAGAATATTTCATCCTCACTGTGACCTCTTCATGAAGCTATCCAAATTTTTCATGAAGCTACCTCTTTCATAAGTCTCTATATAAATTTATCCATTCGTGAAGCTTCTCATAGTCGTAGAGATTTACCATCTTTCCATCATGTGTTTGTGATGATCCACACCTTCCTGAAACCTAGACTTCAAAACATGGACTGCCTTATCCAAGATTCAATCCTTCATGAAAATCTGATCATCACAAAATTAATTAATTTGAAATATTTTTTTGAGTAATTTATGGAAATAAAACTTCTGAGATGATTCATCCATCCTCTCAATTTTAGATCCAAAAAAATTACGCAAACACTGGGATATAGTGCCACCTTGTATATGTACTTTCCTATACCGGTTATAGAAAATCTATTTCATTGTCTTAGATTTTTTTCAACATACTATGTCTATAATATCTTTGTAAATACAAAAATAAACTTGTAAGTTTTCTTTTTCAACAAACATAGTCAACCCATAAAAATTTAAATTATACATTGTGGGATTTTATACCAACAATATCGCCCTTTGGGTTTGTGGAAAACTCTTCAGATTTTGATATCTTTAAAAGGATTCATCCATCATCTAGAAAAAATCACTTCTTGAGATTCTAGATATTGATCATAGATTTACCCATCACACACTCATATCCACATGAGTTGATCTCAGTGTGAGAAACAAGATTATCATGAATAGTTCATCAATGAGTTGATTTGTTCAACATATCAATAGTAACACTACATGTGGAGTTCAAGAATACACCATTCTTCATATATATATTATAAACTACTAGAATTGAAAACTCTATACTTGACTTATCATCATTCAAATTACTAATTTAGCATCATCAAATTAAAAACACCCCCTTCTTCATTACTCCCTCTACTAGATTCTCCCCTATATTGATTAAGTCAGTTTTTACCCCTTTAATTGCCACAAATTCTCTCCCTTTGGCAAGGAACCTGATGATCAATCCTTTTGGGTATTACATAGGGTAAAGAACACATATCAGCAGATTATAGAAAAAAATTATACCTCTAGGAGAGGGGGTCCCACAACCACACTATTTCAAGTGTGGGGAGATGAATGAACTCCAAGAGCCAGTCAATGCCATTCAACCACTACTTTGGGTATGACCTTCTTTGGAATTTCTATAACCTATACTTCTATTAGAACATACTCTAAATTTACAGACATTTTCTCTACCTTCTCCTTGATAAAATGATACTTGATTTCAATTTGATTCTTCCATGAGAGACGAAATTGATTTTTTATGAGTTATACCTCTTGAATTATCGTTATGGATTCTGATCAGAGACTTCACTTAAAATCTAATATCATCAAGCAACTGGTTTATCCATAATAACTATGTGCAAGATTGAGTTTCTATGATTTATTCTACTTCTATATTCCCCCCAAAAAAGTAATATTGTTTCTTGTTTAGCTATGAAATACACAATCATCCAAGATTGAATGCACCAACTAATGTTGGTTTTCTATCATCTACTGATTCGGACCAATCAACATCTTTATATATGAATTACTATTGTTTGTATTTTTTATTGTATAGAAATCCAAAATTCATAGTTCCCTTGATATAGAGAAGTATTATTTTAAATACAGGTATGTGGATTTATTTGGTATTGAGTTCATACTATGATGTTGGGAATGTGGCAATATAGTATCAAGATTTCTCACTATTAAGTAAATAGACATCCAATGATCTATCTATATTCTATGACATTACCCACATTTCCTTCATCATCTTGTGATAGATTTATCCAGGTAGATATCTGATTCATCATCACCGTGGAATTACCCATTCCAAATATTCTCAAAATATCCTTGGCATATTTTTATTGACAAATTAATTCTATATACCTTCTTTGTGTCACCTATAAAACAAGGAAAACATCAGTTCACAAATCATTGGTATTTAGAAATCACTTTTAATGAATTCTTTGAACATATTGAACTGATATTCATCTGATCCACCAAAGATTATGTCATCAACATAATCTAGCACCATCATTCATTGATTAGTATCATTATTGACATTTATATTGTAATCAACTCCACCATGAGGAAAACTGAGCTTCTTCAAAAATGGATCAAGCCTTGAATACCATGCTCTTGGTTCTTTCTTTAACATATATAAGGACTTTATCAGAAGATAAACTATGTTTTTATCTTCATGAATGATAAAACCATCTAGAAACTAAATATAATGTTCTTCTTCTAGAACTCCATTTAGAAATGCTAACATGACATCCATCTGGAAAACATTAAAAATTTATATTCACTAGTATGGCCATGAATAATTTGATTGTATCTAGCCTTGAAATAGGTGAAAATATTTTATAAGCATCGATACCCTCTAACTAATAGTTTCCTTTACACACTGGTCATTCTTTGTTTTGAATCACAACACTGTCTTCATTCATCTTGTTGTGAAAGACCCGTTTAGACCCGATGACATTATTATATCTTGGTCTCAAAACAATCTCCCATATCTCATTACTCTCAATCTATTAAATCTCGTCATTCATAGAATAAACCCAATTCTCATCTCTAATTTCTTCTTAAAAACATTTAATCCCTACCTAAGATAAAAAAGGATTCCTATAGTAATGAATTTATTCTTCTGGTTTGAAATTGCATTGCATGACCACCAATGATTCTTTTTCTATCAATTGCAGGCTTAATATTTGTTTTTCATGTATATATAGATTTCAGTTCCTCTTTCACATTGTCAATATCTTCTTCTGAATTAACTTTTCCGACATCGACTCCCCTTGAGGTGCTTACCTCTTCTTAACCTACGTCAGGGAAATGCTCACTTTGTTGATGATGATTATGTTCATTATCTACTATAGTGAAATCATTTCTTTCAACTATCTTTCCAAGACTCTTATTAAAACTTTTATATTATTTTATTTTTCCTGAATATCTATGAAATATCTCCTAATATTCTCATTATTCAAATTTTATGTGTTTCTCATTGTTGAGAATAAAACATTTACATCGAATTATTTGAAAATATTTCAATGTTGGCTTCTGCCCATTCCACAAATCAAATGGAATCATTTATTCCATTAGACATAACAGATCCATTTTGGATATGTAGAATTATGTTGAGAATAATTTCTTCCATAATTTCAATAGTAGGTCCTTTTTAATAATCATTTTTCTAGCCATGTTTTTTATGATTTGACTTCTCCTCAAGACCACTCCATTTTTTTAGGATTATACAACTGAAACATTATGCCTTATCCCCTATTTCTCAAGTTAATATACCACGTGAATATTTTTGAATTTCATACTATTATCAATATAAAAATTTAGAATATTCTATCCAATAATTTTTTCGGATTCCCTATGATATTATTTTATTCAACTAAGCACATCAAAATTATGCGAAATTAAAAATATACATTCCATACTGCTAATATAATGAATGAAAATAATTTAATTCCTCTTCTCATTAATGGATATTGATGATACAGGTTTACATATTTCTATATGAACCTATTCAAGAACTTAGGTTGTATTTTGATATTTTTCCTTGTAAATTTTTTTGATAATATTCTCTTATTGACAAGAATCATATGTATGATTACAGTCGTGTGGTATATTAGAGAGATCTTGAACTGCATCGTATTTGATCAGATATTCCAGGGATGGTTGGAATAGATGGTCATGTCATTAATGAAAAAACATGTTGTCTTCCTATCTATATAAAAGGAACATATCTTATTCTCCTCTTACAAGGTAGATATTGCCCTTCATTCAATTTCCTTATATAATAATTACATCATATCTTCCTTTTATAATACACATATTCTTAGAAAATATTATAGTATTCCCTGAATCAAATAGTTTGTGAACATAAATTAAGTTGTTACTGAGACCTTGAAAATCTAGTACATCATTATTTTTAAATTCTTTACCCCCAAATTTGGCTTCTCATGAACCACTAATCTCCATGACTTCATCATTAAAATTTTTTAAAACACCATCCTTGTTATATTATATGCTTGTGACAAGATTATTATTACCTTTCATATGGGATGTGAATCCACTATCAAGGATCTGTACAGCAAAACAATCTGATAATTTAAATGAAATCTCTGCATCCATTGCATACTCATCTCATTTCTTTTTAATCCAGTTTTTCCATTTCATATTCAGTAGGGATTGATAATCATTATCTTCTATGGAGTATGATGGACACCTTCATCTTATAGATATGGAAATAAATTTTCCATTTTTATATCATTCTATGAAAAAATTATTTTCTATTTTTGAACACATTTAGCATGCATTGGAACATTTCTCTTCATTATTGTTGAGAAAAATCTTTCCATGTGTCTGAATCCTCCACACCTAAAATAGTGACCATCAAATGATATCCTTGAATATTGATCTCTATGTGGATTCCTTTTTTAGTCTTGAAACCTTATGTAATTGTTTGATATGAAACATATATTTTGTGGGTCTCCCATATTTACACAACAAAAACATCTAAGGCTTAGTGCGTTCATGTGTGTCATTACTCCACTACTGGATTTCCCTTGGGTTCTCTAAATCTTCTATTTCTGACTCATACATAAATCAATATTCAATCTCGATGTGGGTTATTATTGTATTAATTCCATAATTACTACTTTATATTTTCAATCAATCCCCATACAATTTGTATCCTTTGGACCTATCATTTTCTTCTCCTAACATTCCTTTGTCTATTCCAATGTTTCTCTAAACTCTATTTTTTCATTTTTTATTGGCTTATTAACCTACTTGGTGGGATTCAAGAGTTTCTCATTATACTTCACTTTACTCTATAGGATAAAAACATCCTCTTTGTGTTCTTTGATAAGTTTTATTTGATATTATCTAGTGTTATTCAAACTATCAATTTCACTTTTCTATTATTTGATTTTGATCTTATACTCAATAGACATTTCTGAGTTCTTTACCATTAAAGACATAAATTTTTCAGTTTATTCTTTCATATTATACTACCCTTCTTTTTGTTGTTTCATATAATGTTTGGCATCATGAACCACATTATTGGATTTATTTATTGTGGCTCTCCAAACATCTATATCCATAAGAGAGACTTCTAATTTAGATTTGATATCACATCTTCCTTCTACTTCCTCTTCGTCATTTTAACTTTATTCCCTTTTTTAGAACTACCTAAAACTTCTACCATATAATTTTTTACATGATATTTTTTGTTCTTTATATTTTTATCCTTTGATTATTCGGAGCGATCATTTATTTGTGAAGAAAGATTCTTCTTTTTGAATAAATTTATCTAGAGATTTTTCATACCTTTCACACTGGCTGAATACTAGTTCATGGGAATTTAGACTTCATCCTCATAAACATCTTTAAAATTATTATGGAACCTTACTAAAAGGTGTCCAAAATTTCCACATTGATCATATTCATATAGGAGTTTCCCTTTGAACATTACTTTTCTTAATTATAGATTTTAGGAATGTAATGGCAGGGAATCATCATTCTCTTATTCTTCGGGGTCATCTTCAATGGGGAGTTTCTTCATTTACTTGAATGATACCTCTTTAGGATTCTATTTTTCCATAGATTCATTATCATAATTTCACTTCTCATATATGATAAGAGTAATATGAAAACTATCCACTTTAAGATCCTTTGGATCATTATATTCTAGAATACATACTATCGAATTATACTAAGGTGGAAGTCATATCGAGATGTGCTTAATGATTGTTAGGTATTCAATAATTTCTCTAAGACTATGCATGTTATCTACAATAACAGTCACCTAGTCAAAGAATGAATCTATAGACACATTAGGGTACATTCTAAGATCCTCATACTTGTCAATATTATATGCACTTCTTCTTCTCTGACATTTGAGTCACCCTCATAAATATTTAGCAACTTTTCCAACATAGAATTTGATGTTTTACACTACAAAACATTAATATTTTTTCCATTGGATTTTGCTCCACCTAATTCATTGATTCCTTTGGTGTCAGCATCTAATTCTTTTCTGTTAGCATATAATAAAGCACCACTATAAACATTGTCCAAAATACCATGCATTGATACTATAAAGACATATATTCCTAAATATCAAAATTAGAGTTGCATGTTATTCTTAAATAATTGAAAATTATTTTCAATGAAGATAGGAATCCATTTATGATTGACATTCTCCATAAAATCCCCTAAGAGAGAAACATTGAAATTATTATTTATCTTAGATACCATTTTTTCTCCCAACTAGGATAAATACCCTTATAGGGGTGAATTAGTGTATGACATTTTAAATAAATCCCCTTCAGATCTTGTTTTTTCCTTAAATAAAAAAATCTTTACTCCTTCTTCCATAAAAATGTAGTAACATAAATGAAATCATGAACAAGACATAGAAATTTTACTAGGATCACCCTCACTCGGATATGTACAAGGAGCATACAACAGAAATGTGATAACGTAAAAAATCCATTAAGGATAAATAAAAAAATACGGTTAAGGATATATCATTTTGATTCCTAGGATAACTACCTTTAGAATGTTTTTTTCAGAATCACTTCTCATCCTGGTTTACAAAAACTCTCAATATTAAAGCTCATTTCTCTCTAAACTAAAGTGTTCTCACTACTCCTTCAAAATAATACTATTTTTATCATTTTAATATATATGTTTTAAACCTCATTTGGTTCATCATTAAGTTCCAATTTAATCCAATTTATGAATACCACTTTTCCAAATATTTTTTGGGAAAATCTTTCTAAACACTTTTGTGATTCCAACTACCTTCATGAATATCGCATATCCTTCACAAAACAACCCAATTCTTTACAAGAGTATACTTATTTCATGAACCCCAAATATTTTGTTAATCTCATCTCTTTATCAAACCTTAAATATCCTTTGTGAAGAAACCTCCTTTCATAAAGCTCAAACATATTCAGGATGTTCGCTTAGCCTTTGGAGAGCTCATAACTTTCATTCGAATTTTTATAGCCTTCGAAAACATAAATATATTCATAATGCTTATAACATTTGGTCATATTATATAGAATTTGTGAACTTACTGTCATCATGAAATCTTTCACAATATCAACCTTTTCAAATTACCATTATGAAATCAGAGCCTTCAGAATTTATTTAACGCTTTATGTATTTAAATCAGGGGTGTATATGCCAATTTATTGGTATTTCCTCCCATTTTGGAATATTTTATACTTTCCATCACCTTTTCCAGAAGCTCTATGATCTTTCTCTCAAAGATCCCTATTTTTCAAAGATCTAAGAAAATTTCAACATTCTTGGATCTTCTAATAGACATGACGATTTATCATCTTTCCATGGTATGTTCATGATTCTCCACACCATCACGAAACCTATCCTTTGTGAGAAAAAATACCTTCACAAAGCTCTATTACATAGTAAAACTATAATATTCTCAAAATCCATTACTTTTCAATATTTTTAGGAGGCATTCATCGAAATACATTTTTTGTGATGATTTATCCATCCTCCAAATTTTAGACCCCAAAAATTTGGTAAACATCGGGAAGTGGAACCACCTTGAATAAGAAATTTCTTGCACCACTTCCAAGGAATCCATTCCATTGTATTGGTTGTTTATAAACATACCATGTCAAAAATATCTCTTGATCTCCACAACATACCATGGAAACCTACTTTTTCAACAAACACAATCAACCCAAAAACACTACAATGATACCCTGAGGTATTTATTTCCCAAATATAATGATCCTCTAACCTAAAAGGAACCAGTTAGTGGAAAAACGTTGTCTAAATTGTAATTATCAAGGAATAATGTATTGTATTAAATGTACCAAAAATTATTCTATAATTTTACATATATTCTAGTGTATTTAAATCATAATGGTTGTAAATGGGTACTCAAGAAGAAACAGGACATAAATGGAAATGTTTATACCTATAAAGTGTTAATAGTTTCATAATGGATTAAATAGTTTCAATCCATTGGCTATGATGAATCCTTTTTACCATTTTTTTAATTCTAAAATCCATCAAAATTCAACATTCCATTACAGATTCCTTTAATATGATATTTGTAAAATGGATGTCAAAATAACCTTTCTAAATGGGAGACTTCAGAAATATGTCTATATGTCACAACCTAAAGGTTTTGTAACTCCAAAGGATTCCAATCGTATATGAAAATTGAAAAAAAAAATACATCTATGGATTGAGGAAGTCATCTAGGCCATGAAATATTCAATTTGGTGATTCCATGATAGAATTTTTTTTCATAAAGAATTAATCTAATCATTATTTCTATAAGTAGTTTTATAGGAGTGTTTCCATTTTCATAATTGTATATTTTGATGACATATTACTTATTAGAAATTATATATTAGTCAAAAATTATATTAAGGCGTGGTTTAATAAATTCTACTGCAAGAAGTAATTAGGTGAGGTTTCTTGTATTCTTGGGATCATGATCCATCATTATTGATCCATGAGGTTTTTTATCCTATGTAGAAGTACATATATTGAAAATATATTCATGCAATTTAGTATGGGAAAATATAAGAGTGTGTTATTACTAGTGTCACATAGAATTCATCTTTCTACGAAAATTTTCCCTCAGGCGTATGAGAAATTAAAGTGAATGGAATGGATTTGATATTCGTAAGTGATTGGGATTGTCATGTATATTATCTATGTACAAGGATATATTTCTGTTATACATTACATGTGGTAATAATATATCATGAAAAACTGGGTCACTGTTATTGGGTGGCAGTCAAGACTGTCCATAAGTACCTAAGCCATACTAAGGATATATTCCTGGACTCTTGAGGATATGAAGAACTAGTCATCTAGAGATATTATTATTCTTTTTTCCAAACAAATAAAGATTATATGAAATAATAAATGGGATATGTCTTCATTTGGAATTGAGTTGTTGTGAACTAAAAGAGAATAAAGTAGGTTGTGGTCATAGAATCTATAATGGAGTTCGAGTATATTTTGAATTTTGAGGTAGCCAAAGAAGTACTATGGATATATAACTTCATCCAAGAGCATGACATGGATCCTAGTAGTAAATATCCTATCATAATATATTGTGATAATACTATAGTAGTAGACCTTTCCAAGGATCCAAGGTCACATCAGTGGATATGGAATATACTTCAGAAGTATCATCTCTTGATGGATTTTTTATATAGAGTTGAGGATGTAGTGATAAGCATTTCCCCGAAATACAATGTAAGAAGATGAGGAAAGGGGAATCTTCTTATGATGTTTTAACTTGGTAATCTCTAAGATGGGAGATTATAAGGATAGACCCGCCTATAGGAATTCTTCATGTTTTGGTGTCATTAGATATTCCTATATGTGATTTTTTGTAATGGTCCTTCGACATTAATATTATCATTGATTCATGTCATGACTCATGCACTTGGATTTATTGACCAAAACCATTAATCCATATGTTGGGGGGAAGTATGATATGTTGGGTGTGTCAGGAATGACATGTTATTAATTTATAAGTTGAATAAGGATTTTTACATACCATATTTATGGGAAATTATATCATAACCCTTTTATTGATATAGAACAATAGTATTTTATTCCATGGTGATGCTCTAACAACATATTTATTAGAGATAGTTAATGAAAGACATAGGAAAAAGTTTTATGACACAGATGTGGATCCTTCATGATGAGATATTGAGATGAATAGATTGTGTTATGTTTCAAGTCTTTATTTGTGGTTGTTGATGTTGCAACATTAAGTTTTTCCTCTTGGTTTCCTTGACCCATTGCTAGGATGTTGCCATCGACATTTGGCAAGCTTGCCTAAGGAAATCAAGAAATAATCCTAATGGGCCGCACGCTAATTGTTTCTGCTGATCTCAAAAAAATTCTATTGGAATTTAATTGCTGGAATATATAATATTCTCTAAATCAAGGAGTAATTTTATTCATGTTTTATTGATCTCTAATATTAATAATGTAATTAATAATTATTTGTTTATTAGTAAATAATTTATTTGATTACATGAATATATAATAATCATTTATTCATTGAGTAGTAAATAAAATATTTATTTTATTTATTTAATATTTTAATAAATTTTTATTTACTTATTTATGATTAAAAATAATTATTTGGATATTAAATAAATACTGAGGAATTCAAACCAACCAAGATAACATCCGATGATAAATGTAAATTTGAAAGCCGATAAAATATTATTATTTTTTTGCACAAGACAGCTAGAAGACCATAAATTATTATTATTATTATTATGTGGCATGGGGTTCAATAAAGATTATAATTTTAATTAAATTATTCTAAGGAATTAATTAATATTTTAACCTGAACCCTAGCTCTATAAATTTGTGTTAATCTCTATTCTGTAGGGTTAATCAACAATTTAGAATAGAGAATCATTGAACACAACAAACTTCTCTCCCACTCTCCCTCTCTCCCTCTGTCTCTCAAATTCCTCCTTTCTTCCTCTCAATAATGAGAATAAATTCAACAATACCAACGGATCTAGGAGTTATCAAGATTAACAATGCAATAGAATGTATTCTCTCCTATAGAACAAGGAAATCATTTGGAATTTTTCAGAAATCAATAGAGCACATGTGGATCAATGCTATAAGGATTATACACAAGAATCCTTATAGTGAAATGAAGATAACTCAAAATGTTTTTTCAATATCAATCATGTCATTGAGAAAATCATCTTGATATGAGATAATCATTTCTTCATATATAAATAAATTAATTATAAATTTAACTTGAAAGATTCATTATTGGGGTTTCATGAAACTCCAAATTAAATGAAATTTAAACATAACACCAACCAATGGCACTTCCACTACATCCAAAACCATCTAATCCTAGTTTTGATGTCATCGTTTTTTTTTGTCTGGTATATTTCGTAACATTTAAATAATACTATCACATATATATATTTTTCTACATGCATGAAATAATGAAAATGTATGAAATATAAACAATTAAAGTAAGTTAATTCAATGAAAACTGATCTATTTTTCCAAAATGATTTCATATAGTTTTTTGAAATGGGATTATCGAAAATAGTGTCAATAATGTTTACATTCCCATATAGTTGATCACCTGTTAGTGGAGATGGTGTAGTACATTTTTCTATATTTTCATTGAACAGTGTCTTATAGGATTGGTATTTATGTCATCGAGGTAAAAATTATTTATGTTAAAAAACACACTCTTCAAGGAAGGTTTGTACCTAATTGAGTGTGTACATTCTTCACAAATATACCTTAAAATTCCTTTAATACATAGCCTGAAAATTTTAAATAAATACGAAAGTAATTTATCATCACATAAAACATGGATCTCAATGTGCTCTTTTTACTTAAATGAGAATAATACAATGTAACACTTGTATCCCGCATCAATTTTAGATCATTGATCAATGGAGCCAATTACACATCAATATCATTACAGGGATGTTTTTGTCTAGATAAAAGCATATAAAATATAATATATTTATAATTTATATATAAACATGTTGGAAAGTTATAATTTACCAACATAATTATCCATGTACTGTTAGTGCTAATTTTTTACCAAAAGGATTTATCCCACATTTAGATAATGAAAAATGGAAGTTTCTCAACTCTTTTCCAATTTTAAGATACTCATGATAAATTTTCTTCCAATGAGGAGATTCATCATGGTAATGTACTTTCCCATGATAAATTCATGAATATGTGTTACATTTCATTTTTTTAGTGGCTTATTGACATCTATATAGTTATCTAAACCTTGGAGTGGTAGGAAATTACCATAAAACTTTTAAAGGACTTGATTCATTTTTATTTTAAATATTCACACCACATTTAGGTAATTTTCTACATAATTCATAGTCTATGATAAAAAATATAAAATCATTTGGTAATTCATGTAATTTTTCATATATCATACCCATTAAATATATCATTTTTTACTATAAATTTTTAATAAGGATGTACATTTTCTTCTGGAAACATATAATTCAGGAGACCATGTACTTATATAAAGCTGATTTCACTCCACCCACTATCAGTTTCAAAATTATATAACATCAACAAAGCTAATATTGTAGTATATTTAGTACAACTACTATATAATGGAATCTTTTTATAGAAATAAAAAAATATTTTATAATCACAATGTTCATCTTGAATCTCTATTATTAGTTCTTCAATATTATTCCCATTATTATTTACAAGATTATGCATATAAAATGATCCATAAATCATTGTATCATCCCAATAAGTTTGACAATTAGTTTTTCCACTTTTTTAATCATACCTTTATAGCTTCAACCTATTGATTGATAAATCCAATGTTCTTACAACTCTTCTGGATTAATTTATCTTCAATAAAAACAATTTAAACATGATAAAAAGTTTTGATAATGTTTTCATGCATCCTCTATTGAAAACCTGATGAAATTTTTAACTCCATCTTCATATTATATTGAAAAATGATTTGAATCCACCCATATTTTATTCATATCCATACTATTAGGTTCAACAATATTCATTTTATCCAAAAATATTATAAATACACATAAGGAATATATAATCTATGGGAAAAAGTTATAGATACTTCAAATAAATCATTGAAGGAATGGAATGTATGATATCTATTAAGATTAAATGAATAAAATTAAGTTTTTATATATTGAAAAACGTAATGATAAATAATGTTCACTAACCAAACATTTAATGGTTATTAGTTAGGATGAAATTTTGATGGATTATTTATTGGTTTCAATCATGAGGGAGAAAATAATATTATTTAGAATGATCTATTCTATATAAGTATTGTAGGGAAGTGAAAATTATGTTTGAGCTATTGAAAACTCAATAAACTTTTCTTGGTGTAAACAAGTGGCTCTTTCAATGGGTACTTAATTTTTTGTTTTTTGAAATAAAAAGATGAAATTCGAGGATGGATTCTATAAATTTTCTATGTGGGGTGGAACAAGAGGGTGGAGTTTATTTTTATTCTTTTCATCACATGGTACATGGAAGGACAGGTGGTGTTTCAATGATAGGGTTATTAGGAGAAGAATATGGTGACATTTTTTTAGATTATGAAAATGTGGATATGGCCTAATCACCAGGTCTTGAGTACCCAAAGTTCGATGAAACTCTTGAATTTCAATCTAATGAAATATATGTCTCGGGTTGGGGATATCATGCTATTGGAAAATCAATGAAAAATATAATAATGTTTCGAAAAATTCTTCATATTTAAAAAATTCACATAGCCTGGATGAAAGCTCAATGAATAGAATGGAAAATCCTTCTTAGGTATAGATGAAAAAATCAACATCAACACAAGTTAAAGAAGTATCCTAGTGGGATCAGTAAAAAGACTCATCTAAAAAAAATTATTGGAAAAGAAGACAAACTACCTGGGATCACTTGAAAACAAAACTTATACTTAGTTGAACTTGTTTATTGAACCAAATTTGAAAAAATGTTAGAGAGAAAATTCAGAGTTATTTTTAAACAAGATGGAAGAAGAAATAGATGTTTTTAATACTGGTCCATATTCCAATTTAAGGTGTGAAAGAAAGTCTAATTGGGGGTTTAAAGTGAGTTATGGGAGTCCTTGAAACTAAGACTACAGTTTAAATAAACCTATGGGTATGCCTCAATGGGATGAAATGAAAAAATCAACTGGAAAGAATGACCAAAATGATTACTTAATGAAATCCAATGGTTATTGGATTGAATTTATTTGGGTACAAGATAAAGAACACACTAATAATAAAAACTCACATAATAATTGGTATCAAGGATAGAATAAATGTTGAAGGAATCCTAAATGGGTTAAGTTGTGGGATGATTATATTAGTGAACATTTCAAGAAGTGGCGTACACTGAATAAAAATATAGATGAATAGTATAAACTGGAAAATTTACACACTACGAGTTCTCTATATGCTAGTCGTGGAAATCAAATTCAACCCACATCTCATTAAGAATTCCAAGCCTAATAACCTTTTTGTAATGGTCATTAAAATGGTTTATCTATTTTGGGTGCTTCATCTAATGATGAAGACTTGGAAAAAATGACACATCATATGAGGGAAATAAATTTACGTGTTCATAAACCATTAATTTTCATGATAAATACAACTTGAAAATTTTTGGACACGTTAATTTAATAAGGAACGTCATTTTTTATGTTGAACCATTGTTTTTATCATGTATAAGAATATTCAATGATAAAATATATGAACACTTTCTTAGTGACTAGAGATCATCGATTCATCAGAGAATAAGTAAAAATGGTGAAACAATGAAAGATAGACTAAAGTGGAGTAGAAATAATCACATACATTAGGACTTGAGAAGGTTTATTCATCTGAGAAGTTCTAGGTGGAGCGGTGGCAAACGTCAAATTCTGTGAGAGCTTCAACAACATTAAGAAGTTGTTTCTATTATGGTTAAATTCATAAGATCAAAATATGTTTTATCATCTCTTTTCTAATCAACGAAAAAAAGCTGTATAAAATAAAATAAAAAATATTACATGAAGGAATATTAAAAGTGAATAAATTTAAAAAAAAGATATAAAAATAATTAGAATTGTTAAGAAATATAAAATCTTAATTGAATGAATATTAAAAATGTGTAAAATTGAATACATCAAAATTAATAGACATAATAAATATTAAAAAATGGATAAGATTTAATAATTATATAAAAAATTTAAAAAATAAAATGGATACATATTAAAATGAAGATGAATACATATTAAATTCTTTAAATGTTAATGAATAAATATGTATAAATAAATATTAAAAATGAAAAATGTCATGAACCAAGTCAGGTCTCCATAAAACTGATGCCCAACCCAGTATGTAGTAAGGCCCGAAGGTCGTTCCCAATCCCCACGTGCTGGCACAAGTGCCTGAGTATCAAAAATAAAACTTTGGAATGATTTACCCGAATAAATAAATTTAAAACAAACAACAAGATGAATAAATTGAAACTAAAATCAGACAACTGAAAAGACCCTTACACCAAGTTCAGATTTAAAGTTTACAACTAAAACTAAAAACCCAAAGGAGACTACCTAAAAAAATCAAAACTCTAACTCAAACCTCCGTGAAACATGAGGAGTCACATCTTCAAGCCACTGCCACCAAACAAACATGAAGGTGCCATTGACAAACCGAACCACCAATGATATGCTCGATGCCTCATCATTAAATGCAGAAGAAACAGAATCTACATACACTGAAAGGTGTATGTAGGGTGTGAGAAAAACGTCAAGTAGGATGCCACCAAGAAAAGGTTCCACACATATTTATTAAATGAAAAATACATTTTCAATTTAATACATGAAAAATAAATAAATTCTGAAAAAAATTTAATGAAAACACTTTTATATAAAACTACATTAAAGAAAAACAACTTAAATTGAAACACACACAGATTTAATTAAAACACTTCAATATAGTAATATTATAGAATCTTTGATCTTTTGTTTTAAATTGTTGTATGATGAAATAATTAGTTCTTAATCTTTTTTATTTCATAATTTTATTTCATACATTTATTAAGGTCCACAATATGAAGAGTTTTTTTACTATGTTTACAAATTAATATGCACCAACTATAAAAGTAATATCTATGGAACTTATTAATATTCATCACATCCTTTTTACATGTAATTTAATTCAAAATTGAATAAAAAACCTATGAAAATTGAGGAAATATGGTTCATGTTTCTTTCTTTCATTTAGAGAGTGCATGATTGAGTACCATAATACGGTTGATTTTGAGGCATAGAGTACAACGCTTAAAATTCAATTTCTAAAAGGTAAATCATATGGTTGGATGATTTATATACTGTGAGGGTAAAATGGGATCTTTTCTTTATGAAGGATACATTAACATTGGGGATATGTAACACATATTTAAGTGAATGTTTTAATGGTGTTATAAAAGATTATGTTCATCATAGATCGAGTTTTGGTGAATTATTAAAGAAATATTAGAAAGTTGTCTCAAATTATAGTATTCTAGAAATGAAATATGAATTTAAATGTAAGGAAAATCATCCATGATTTTTTTTTTACTATCCATCGATTATTTAGAAAAACAGTATATAGGTAAACTCCAAAATTTTATGATTTACTTTAAAAGTACTATCATATGGTTGGAGTAAGTATTTATAAAACTTCTCATGAAATTGAGGTCATGTACTCATATTTTTTTAGAATTTTTTAGTCTATAAAAAAGATTCATATTTTATATGATAACTATGCTAGAATTGTGAAGTGTTATTGTAGAAATTTTAAATAGGTTGGAATATTTTTTCCCATTTGTTTAAATTGTTTAAGAGGTATGATGTTAGATCTATTCTAGAACATAACATTATTATGTTGTGCATGCAAAGTGCATAAAATTTTTACATTGCTCAAGTTGATCCTGTTGATAAAGGGGTCGATAAGAATATTTTTTTATCCAAATTTTATAAGTAACTAGCTCAAATAATGTTAAAATTCATAGTAGTGGCATGTGAGACAAATATTGGCAATGAGGGTGGTCTTTCAATCCTCAAAAAATTTTCTAAGATCATGGATAACATCAATATCCCAATTCTATGTAATAATGTGGGTAGTAGTCATTGTACAGTTGAAAAATCTGTTAAGATTAAATGGAAACCAATTCAAATAAGAGGAGATTTTGATAACATCTATATGGAGGGAACAAATCACAAGGACCATAAAAAATAGAGATGATGTTGTGGATAATCAGTGATGATTGTATGATATGTTTTTTAGGTATCTTCTGAATTAATAAATAATTTTTTACTTTCATTTTTCTATATTTTTTCATTTATTTATTGGGTTTTGTTGAGAAAATGAAAAGTAATGATGTGTTTTTGGTGGTATATATTAGCGAATATGTATGTTTCAATTTTTTATTTTCATTTTATAAATAGGGGAAAATTTTGGTTGAATTTTCTTACATATAATAAGAAATGATTTTGAAAAAATTTGGACTATGATTTTGGTGTTCTTTATCTTCTAGAAACATGTGTAGTTCCATTGTTTAAGAAACTGTGTTTTATAAAAAGAAGCGTTTTTTGTTTGAAATATAGATTTATGAGTCCAACTTTGATCAAATAATTCATATTTTGGAATCCATGTTTTTTAACATCTCTAGTTTCTGTTATGTTTTTCATTTATTACAGTGGTATTGAAATAAAAAACAAACACGTAAATGAAATTCTTTGGGAAAAAATAGTATTTCATAAAAACATGTTTATATTTTTATTTAAAAAACTGGTATTTTCTTCCCTTCTAGTTGTTAGTGGACATCACTAAACTTCTTCATGTAGTAAAGTAACCCTCTTTCTAGCTCTGTCTTGAATGTGTGTTGACGCTTATTTTCATCACAGAGTCCAAAGGAATGTAAAGGGAAATGACTTAGCACAAATTGATTCAGCCTTTGAAGAAAATATCAAAAATCGACAAAGGCATGAACAAGGCTTTAATAGCACATGCACCGCATAAGTTCCATAACTGTCGCGCAAGTCCACTTGCGCGACGCCTAATGGTCACGCAAGTGACTTGCACGGCCTATGTGATAACCACTCGGGCTCTTCTCTAGCCTATAAATAGACCCTTTTCCCACCCCCATTTGGGGAGAAATTTTTCCAGAATTCAGATTTAGAGCTCTGAATGCCCAAGTCTCTTCTTCAGGTCTTCCAAACACTTCTAAGGTAATTCTTTACCTAGAATGGAAGGTATAAACAAGAGGAGTAAGGTCTATGTGGTATAATTCACTAACACTTGCATGCCTAAGGTGTTTTACCCTTAAGGGAAATGAACATACTTGAGAGCGGCCCTACTTCCTCACCAAAACTTGAACGCCTCTCTTCTAGAAGTACCTCCAGATAATTCTAAAGGCATTGGTCAAGGAACGCCCAAGTATTACCATGATGGTTTACAAACGCACAAGTACCCATGTGTCGGGCAGGTATACCTGCGTGTCCAAGACTTGCGCGCCCACGCAGTACTTGCACGCCTTCCAGGACTTGCGCACCCCTGCCTTTTTGGGTGCCTTTCTTGCCCATTTAACCCCTATTATGCCGTTCCACCTCTCCTATTCAAGATTCATTCTTTAAAAAACTCTTCAAATCCATTTATGGCATGATTTATTGATTTGGATTCCTTATCTGAAAGGAACTCCATGGAACATTTCTCAAAACCTAGTGATTTTCACATCTTTTTGTCACTAAAGATTGAGATTTCATTCATTAAACCTCATCCTTTAAAGATGAGAGAACCCCTTAAACTGGGCATCCTTTTCAGGAATAATCCCCAATCTTAATTCTCAATTATGTGCATCCTTCTTAGGAGTAAGCCCCAAGTCCCCTTATCTGGGCATCCTTTTCAGGAGTAATCCCCAATCTTAAAATTCCAATTAATCTGGGCATCCTCCTTAGAAGTAAGCCACAACCATAATTCTCAAGTATGGGCATCCTCCTTAGGAGTAAGCCCCAAGTCCTCATTATCCTAGGCCTCCTTTTCAGGAGTAATCCCCAGTCTCAAATATGGGCATCCTCCTTAGGAGTAAGCCCCAAGTCCCTTAATTTTCTCTTAACCAGTCCTAATTTACTTTTTGATCTGGGTCTCCTTCTCAGGTGTAAAACCCAATCATAAGTCCCCTCCTAATTTGGTCCTCCTTTTTAGGAGTAAGTCCCAAATTAGAGTATCCAACTATCCATAAAGTGTATATACCTTTATGGACCATGTTCCTGGACTTCTTCCCTGAAGTAAATCCTAATCTTCATCTATTTGGGCAGTCATACATACATAATCCCCACATCATTTCTTATGATTGCATCTTTCATGGCACAACTGTCTGGTTTTACCAATACCTCTTGTTTCTCACACCGAGCATGACTCACGTGAGCTTAGACTGTAAAAGTAATTATGACATATTTCTTTGATTCATCAATCATAAACATCATATTCCCTTACTCGAACTACGTGGGTTCTGATTCCATTTCCAAAACAAAGGATATGTAGGTAGCCCATCTGCGGGTACGATCCCAACTCTGAAATAATCAATGTCCTTCTGAATGAAAATAAACTTCAAGTGCCCCACTGAGTGGATTTAAAACCAGTATGGTCATCATAATGACCAAGATACTTTTATGTATCAAAGGATACCATTGACTAAGAATCTCTAACAAATACAGATGATTCTCTATCGATGAAGAACCTCGAATACATGTAAAAGATTTTCTAAATTTCCTACATATCAATCATTGATTGTCAGATCTAAAGGAAAGCACATTTTATACTTGGTAATGTAATAAGGATTCACGAACATAACTTAAATCTATAAAGAGAGTCCCGGAGTAGACAATAATTTCCCTCAAAAAGGTGTGATGAGTCTGACCTCCCATCCTCTCAACCAATGAAAATTCCTAAGTCTCATCAGTCCACAACTAATGAGTGCCTACCTTTGGAAAGTAGGTTCAAATGGATATGGAATCATTGGATGTTTCCGGTTCTACAAACAAACCCTTTAGAAACTGCTTGGAATGTTTGAACCTTAAATCAATGAGGTCATCCCCAATTCCAGAGGGGAACAAAAAATGGTGAACCCGACGTGAATCCTTAACCAAGTCAAAATGATGTTTTGCTTATTTTTTAGGGCCCTATTTAAAACTCAATGAGAGGGGCAACAAAAAACAATCATTAACATATGTGCTCATCCAAAAGATGTAGTGACTGAATTTATCTTGATTACGTCTGTTATAACAAACAGGAACTCTTTTCCAAGATCTTATTCATTCTAAGAAATGGATGCTCTCAAGTTCACACTTGTGAATATTGTTGCTGCGAATGCCACTGCTGCTACTCCTGTTGGATCGTCATCCGTTCTGAGGACGATATCACCTACATAGCATCTTCGACGCTGGGTATCAAACACACTAGTTAAGGAGTACCGTCAACATGGTACCATTCCAATTCTGGAGGCTGCCTGACAAGCCCTCCAAGTGAATAACTCACCCTAGTCATCCGGACAGCGATGACCAGTGATCAAGAAGCAGGCAGTGCTAACCACCGTCTCCAACCGTTTCGGGTCATTATCCCCGGAACGCAATCATCATTTGCTCCCTTATTCTGGGGAGGTGAATGAGCAGGTCCCTAAGGGCCTTAATTCAAGCAGACAGGGGTTCTTCCTGAGGGATCCCACCAACAATCATTTCCAAACTCGTGCGGAAGTGCGCCCTCAACATGATGAGGGTACTAACTCCAGGCGTTCTGCTCAGGTTCCTCGAACCCGAGCAGGCAAGGCGAATTGCCAGAGGTGAAGTCCGGTTAACAGTGAGCAGGTTCTCATCTATTCCATCTCCGGAGAAGTCCACCAACCAAACTTAGTGTAATGCAACGAGCAGGCACATGCACCTGCCCATTTTAATTCTGTTGTCCAGCTGACTCGTCTGGCAGCATCACGCCAATCCCTCCAGGAAATTCCGGCAGAGTACTATTGGTAGAAACATACATCTGTTTATACATCACCAGCTAGTCAGCAGGCTCGTTTGACTACATATGATGGATCTATTCAACCATATTCGGCGAAGTGAAATCAGCAGGCACATACACCTGCTAGTATTGATCAATCCTACCAACAGTCTTGCTTGGTAGCATTCGAAGAAGTCGATCGGAAAGCTCCAGCGACAAACTGGAGGCAGACTCAACTCTCTTCCCCTACACTTGAGTACTGTAAGGATTCACTGACAGGAAAAGGAGGACAAGAGAAGGCACATACACCTACTCCATGCCTGGAATGTATGTATATCCTCATCTGGTAGCTGAAGTCACCAAGAATATTCTATCAATGGTGAAAGTGCAGAAGAAAATTCCTGCTCATATCATGGATGCCTGACAGGATATTATAACAGCTTCAGCAGCATCTCAGGGAAAGAAACATAAATCTATCCCTACCAGGGGAGTGACACATCAACAGTTCACTCTAGAACAAACACACACATATGTTCCAGTCCAAGAGGGTTGTGGGGAATACTCCCTCATATCATACAGACAACCAAGTTAGACATAAACACCTGATTTGAGTAGAGATCGTCAGCCTAACCTGGCCATCTCTCCTGATCAGGTACATACACCTACTCAGAGCCGCCACTTTTGTCAACAAGTGGTTTCCAAGGAGAGTAAGAAGGATTCTAAGAAAATGACCTGCCTAACATAGTCAATAGATCAAGATCCAATCTGTAACAAGGCCTTGCTCGATGCTGGAGTTCTTAAAGCCCTCAGATAGTTATTTGTTGGAATTCAAGATTATACTCCCTCATTTCCCAATAGTAAGAACATTAATTCCGAATGTATTCAACAGACACTTCCTCATGAAGGCTTGCTTCATGACAATTTGGTCGATCTCGAAGTTTCATCTTCAGATGTGAGCCACAGGAACCCTCTGTGTGGTCAGAAGACCAAGGAGAAAGATGTATCATCTTTTGATGTAACCCACCATGGTGGTCCTCCCCATGATAATGAATTTAGCTGCAAAATTCCTCTCTTCAGTAGTGATGAACATTTCCCGGAAAATGCTCTAGTGGATAATGTAGTGCCGAGAAATCCCTCTTATCTTGAGGCACTTGCAAATGCGAAACCAGTCATGTATGATGTTTCATCTCTAGCAGGTGAAATACTTTCTTAATCAGAAGATATCCCATGGTGTAGGTCATTCTCCGAACCACCCCTAAGTCATGCATCTTCTAGTTTAATCAGTGATCTCTCTACCAATCCTGTTCAATCTAATGAAGCAACAAGGAAACACCAGCTCTTGTCAAAATAGGTAGAAGAATCTTCATAAAATGATAAAGAGGAAATGCTAAACATGAGGAAACAACTGGTGAAAGGTGGTCATGTTTTGGCCTCTGGCTGACTCTCAGTATGACATTCCAGAAATGTTGACGGAAGATGGAATTCATGATATTCGTCTCAACATATGGAAAACTATTTGTAAGTTGAAAAAGAAAGTATTATCTTATGATAAATATGAAAATAATTTTAAGATAATAGAAGGATTACAACGCCAAATTGACTTGGCATCTCTATCAGTCTCTCGCTATCCGAAGGCTGAAAAGCAGCAGAGAGCCCTTCAGCGTTCATGCCTTGGCGCACTAATAAAGTTGCTCCAGTTAATAGAAAATTCCTCATCTGGTATTCATGTCAGAGGATGGGGTGTTCATGGAGCACAGCATTTCACGGTGCTCTCCAGTCAGAAATGCCCGCCGAAAATGGTCTCATGCAATGTTATTTCCCATGGCCAGCCACAGATACCTGGCTTTGTTTGTAATCAAAATCTTGCCCAAGAACAGGCTTCAACTAGTTCCTCTCAAAATCAAGAATATAGAGAACAAGTTATTGAATTACTCCTGCATCAAGAAAACTAGAATATTGAATAGGCCTCTCGTTTGGAGCAAGCACATCACCAAGTGACAGAAGTGTCAGAAATCATCCAATGGTCTTTTGAACCGGGTGATAAAAGTGGATGTCGATTGAAGAATCCAGCTAATTTCCGGACCAAGGTCTGCAAGATCAAGAGAGATTTTAATAAAGTCTCAAATATAGCATGTCAATAGCCACCCCAGCTCTCCAGACTAGGGACTCTTTTAAACCAGCCCTCGAAATCAACAAATAGAATTCGAGGTGTTGAGAAAAGACAGCAAGAACAGCCCCAGTCCACCGGACTGGGGACTTTTTCAAATCATCAATCCCCTTCTCAAAGAAAGTCGGTCTTCTCTCGATTGGGGAAGAAGCCACGGGAGGAATGAAGATCCAAATTATCAGGAGATTCCCTCCAAATTATTGTTCATCAAGATGTTCCTGAGGGATCAAATCAACAAAAGGCAATGTCACATCAAATACATGGAAGGAGACAGTATCACAGAAATACTGATAGAAGGGATGCGATGAATTATGAATCAATAAATGTCATCAATGTCGTTTTTGCTGATCAACCAGATGAGGCTCACTCAGAGGGATCAGATGAAGAGGTTCCTGTTCAGGAATTTGTACGCACATACACAAATGAAGAATGTGTGCATACACGAAATCAATGGTTTACCCAAAATCAGGGTGTTCCTTCAAATAACCCACTTTCCCCTCTTCGAAAGGGATCAAAAAAGGGAAAGGGGAAGAATCAGGTTACATATCCTCCCTCTGGAGAGGGCCAACCACTCTCACTAGAGAAAAGATTTGCGCAACAGGAGGAAGAAATGAAGGAATTGGGGAGGATGGATGCAGAACTATTTCAGGGTAGTCTTCCTCCTAAGCATGCTGCAGTCAGTCATCCATGGTATTTTTTTGTAGCTATTAAGATGGATCAAGAATATCCTCCTTTATTAGTACTCCCTCATAGGTCTAATCCTACGGGTCAAGTGCAACAACAATTAGCAGTGCTGCCATCAGTTGCAGTACCAGCTGCCATACCTGTCCAAGCTCTAGTCAGTGCACCTGTTTAGATTCAAGCTCAACCGGATGTTTCTCAAAATTTAATAACTAATATTGAGTCATTAACAGCTCGATTGGAAGATATGGAGGGAAAGCGTGCGCAGGTTCAACTGGAAAATAAATCTTACCCTTAATGGGTAGATTCAATCTCTCCCCCATAAAATTTTGGGAACCCTGGATTCCCTATTTTCGATGGATCAGGAAATCCTGAACAACATTTGACGCATTACGAGTCTTGTTGTGATCATATGATGGGAACTCTGGAGCAGCAAGAAGTGGTGAAACTCATATGCTTCATGCGAACCTTGCAAGGACCAGCTTTTGTCTGGTATACAAGCTTGAAATCCCAGTCAATTGTCAGATGGGAAGATCTCCGTCAATGATTTCTTCTTCAATTCAGCTCAACATTTCCAAAGACAATAGTTTTCGATCTTAAAAACTGTAAGAAAAGGGATAATGAAAGAGTCTCTGATTTCATTGCTCGCTGGAAGGGGTTAACATATTCCCTGAGCTTATCACTCCCTCAAGAGGAACTGTTTCCAATCTATGTGGAAAATCTGCGTGACTAATTACGCACGCCGTTAATCCCTATGAAATACACAGGAGGGTTTCGAGACCTTACTTCAATCACTCAACAGATTGAAGATTCTCTTATACAGACTAAGGCTAAATCACGTGTAATTCTATCAGCTCCAGGAAGAATAATGGGTAAAGCAGAGACTGCTATAGTTGTTCTTAATCAAGCACATGTACCTGCTTCTACTTCAAAATCTTCATCTTCTCAAAGGGCTCCACCTCCTGAGCGCCAACAGCAGAGGTCGTTTTGTCAAGACGATCAAAGAGATCAAAGACGAAGAAAATTTGAGGATCTGAAGAGAAAAACATACTCTTTCCTAAATGAACAAGTTCCTGGTTATTTCATTTCGTCTCTGGAAAATAATTTGGTTCAACTGCCAATGCCCAAGAGGCCAAATAAGGAAGGAGATGAAGACCATCCCAATTATTTCCCATTTCATCAGATGCCGGTACATCCCATCCAGGAGTGTTTTGTCTTCAAAGACCTCCTGCAAAAGATGGTCGACTCGGGACAAGTCAAAGTGAAATGTTCTTCAGCTCAGGTAGCATGTGTAACTGCAAAAGTTCCAGAGGAGGAAGGATAATGGCAAGAAGTTAAGAACAAAAATGCACAAAAATATGATGAGTGGATGGTCAGAAAGACGATCAACCGAACTCATGCTATTTTACCAACGCAATTGAAGAAACCAATTGTTTCTTTTACCATGAATGCCGCAGCAAAACCCTCTTCATCAGAGGGAAAATCCTTGAAGAAACGACATGATTCAAAGAAAGATAATGAATCAGAAGAAGATGAGTATGTGTCAAAGCCTAAGTTGTCTTTGACCCTAGAAGATTTCATGCCATATACTTCAAAGAAACGGGCGCTACCCCATCAAATGGCACGGCCTAAATTGGCTAGCCAGGCAGAGTCTTCATTGGATGAAGAATTGATTTTCGGTTCTGTTAATATGATTCAATTAACAGATCTGTATGCCAATCGCATTTTCGATTTCGATGATCCTGAATTCCCTATATCAAACAGGGGAATCATAGGAAGTTCCAGAGGCTCAGGATACAGGGGAATACGTGGATATTTCAGAAGCCACTATTCCAATTCTACCCCTGTTAGAACTGTGTATGTAGAAGATACTCGTGACAGAGCCCTTCAGCGAGCTCAACAAGAACAAGCATGTTCTTCCACCAATAGAAAATTCTGTCCTGGCATAGTTATTTTGGAAGGCCGGTTGAAGATTCCATATTCTTCCTCTCAGCAAGTAAATGGATCTAATCGGTCTAATCTTCCAAAACCAGGAATATTGCCAACTCCTATCCCGATACAAGATGCATCAACTTCCAAATCATCTGCTTCCAAGGAACCTGCTAAAACACATATTCCTATTGGGAAATGCAGACCTCTGGATCAAAAGTATGATGTATTAAAACACCTAGCCTGAGTACCGGCCAAGTTATCAATTCTGGATGCTTTGAACCTGTCAAAGGATCTTCGGGAGGCACTCACTGAGGCTTTGTCAAGTCCTTAGGAGTTTGAAACTGAAATTGTTGCAGCTGAAGTCTATCACATAGAGAATAATCCTGCGGAATGCCATGCAGTGACTTCTTTCACTGATGAAGATGAAGATGATGTCATGCATGGACATATTAGACCTTTGTACTTATCTGGCAAGGTCAATGGCATAGACGTCCGAAGAGCTTTCATTGATAATGGTTCAGGAGTCAACCTCATGCCTATTCGTACACTTCGTCGATTGGGCCTCATGGAATATGATTTATCTCCTTCTACCATGATGTTACAAGGATATGATAAAAATGAACAAGAACCACTGGGCAAAGTTACACTCAGAACTCAGTTTTGAGATCTTGTATCCAATTTAGATTTCATGGTTGTTGATCAAGACTCAGCTTTCAACATCTTGCTTGGAAGACCCTGGTTACAAAAACATGCGGAAATTCCTTCATCATACCATCAATGTCTCAAATATTTTTTTGATGGTCAAGTTGGGAAATTTTATGGTGATAAGGCCCCATTCAAAACATGTGAGTCTTAATACATTGAGGAGGAATTCTATCACATGAAGGGAAAGGATAAATCCACAAACAGGGAGATTACCAAAGCTAATGCTCCATATGGTTTGGAAAAGATTCTAGTAAATCCATTTGCGCATGTGAGTACAGATTATGTGTTGCCTATCATTCAAATTGACAGGTTATACCCAAATCAAAATACTCTTATGGAAAGATCCATAATGTCAATTACGGCAATCGAGCTAGACAACATGGGAGAAACTGGTAACCCACCAGGCAATGATGAAAGCTCAAATGGAGATGTCTTCGTTTCATCTTCTGAAATCCATCAAGTCTATACTTCTCCAATCAGGCCAGAAGAAGTTATAGCAACATTGTAGGTGAACAATGATGTAGATTCTCAATCCAACATCTCCTCTTTATTTCCCAAGGAAGACCCTTCAACATCAATTGGGTCAGAAATAGAAGCCTCTTCTTCAAGATGTTCAAATTTTAACATCTCTTCTGATCATGGAAATTTTGATTCATCATCTGCTATGCAAGTAGAAATGGAAGAAATAACACATGATGAAGAAGAAGAGGAAGATCTCAGAGATGCTCTTCCAGCATTTGAAGAGGGTATCTCTACCACTGTGGATGAACTCAGAGAAATAAATCTGGGTACAAAAGAAGATCCACGCCCCACTTTAATTAGTGCGGCCATGACTCTTTAAGAACAAGAGATGTATATTTTCTTTTTAAAGAAAAATAGAGATATATTTTCTTGGAACTATACAGAAATGTCTGGGCTTGATCCTGATGTGGCTACTCATCATTTGGGTTTACTAGAAGAACATCAAGGATTTAAGAAAGCCGCGAGAAGAACACATCCAACTTATGCTTCCAAAATTTAAGCTGAAGTGGATAAGCTTATCAAATCTAAATTCATCATAGAAGTTCAATATCCCAAGTGGTTGGCTAATATTGTCCCTGTGAAGAAGAAGAATGGAAAAATTATAGTTTGCATTGATTTCAGAAATCTTAATCAGCATTGTCCTAAGGATGATTTTCCAGTTCCGATTACAGAACTTTTAATTTATGCAATAGCTGGCTATGAAGCACTTTTCTTCATGGATGGATATTCCGGATATAATAAACTCCGAATGGCCCCAGAAGACGAGGAATCTACAGCCTTCAGAGCCCCTCAGGGTGTGTTTTTCTACTGGGTAATGCCCTTTGGCTTAAAGAATGCAGGTGCAACATATCAGCGTTCCATGCATCGTATCTTCAAACCATTTTTAGGGAAGTTTGTTGAATTCTATGTGGACGATTTGGTGGTCAAATACAAACAATGTTCTAATCACTTGGCTGATTTGGAAGTCATCTTCCACAAGCTTCGACAACATAATTTGAAGATGAACCCCTTAAAATGTGCTTTTGGGGTAACCTCAGGAAAATTTCTTGGCTTTGTTGTATGCCATCGTGGTATTGAAGTCGATCCCGAGAAGACAAAGTCAATCCTTGGTATGTCACCTCCTCGAAATTTGAATGAATTAAGAGGAATTCAAGGACACTTAGCCTGTATTCGGTATTTCATCGCCAATTTAGCAGGAAAAGGTTTACCCTTCACCAAATTGATGAAGAAGGGAGTCACTTACCAGTGGACTGAAGAATGTCAAGAAGCATTCGATATTCTCAAGAAGTATCTCTTGAGTCCACCGGTACTTATGCCACCGGTTGAAGGAAGGCCACTTATCCTTTACGTGATAGCCTTAGAGTGATCATTGGGTGCCTTTATTGCTCAGAAGAATGATGTTGGGAATGAAAACAGCCTCTACTACCTCAGTCGGACTATGCATGAAGCAGAAACTCTGTATTCAATTATTGAGAAGTGCTTCTTGGCATTAATATTTGTAGTTCAGAAATTGAGACACTACCTGCAACATCACGAGGTCCAATTGATATCTCGCAATAACCCGCTCAAATTCATCTTTAGTCGTCCAATGCTTACAGGACGTCTGGCAAGGTGGGATGTTATTTTGCAGCAATTCGACATTCAATATGTGTCTCAAAAGGTAATAAAGGGCCAAGATCTGGATTATTTCCTAGATGAACACCCTTCAGTGGAAGACACATCTTCAGATATTGAACTCTCTGATGAGGAAGTCTTCTCTATTCAGGATAGTCCTCAGACATGGGAAATGTACTTTGATGGTGCTTACAGAATTCCAACAGGGAGTAAAATGAAAAATCCTAAATTCAACAAATTTGGCTTAGGAATTGTGCTCATTTCTCTAGAAAAGGTAGTGTTACCTTATTCCTTCTTATTATAGGAAGGTGGTACCAATAATGAAGCAGAATACCAAGCTCTCATTGCAGGCTTGGAATTGGCATTTCAAGAACAAGTGAATCACATAAAGGTGAAAGGTGATTCAGACCTGGTAATCAAAAAATTCAATGGGGATTATGCCATCAAAAAAGAAGAATTAATCCCTTTGTATGATTATGTCAGAGAGTTAATGGTGGAATTCCCTTCAGAACCGACATTTTCTTATGTCATGCGATCACAAAATTCTCAAGCTGATGCACTGGCTAATATAGCCACAGCTCTGGAAGATCCAAATAGGGACGAGACAACCATCAGTATTTCCCACCGTCGTGAAATTTCACCTTATGTACGAATCAGAACAGAGGAAATTAATGAAATTAGTCCCATTCCTGAACCGTATAGTCATACTATAGGATGGATGTCACCTATCAGGTAATACATTCAAAATGGAACACTTCCACCTGATATAGCCAAGAAAGAACAAATTCGGCGACATGTGGTCAATTTTACTCTTTATGATAGCCCAGATCACTTAGAGAAAATTCTCTACAAATGTGGTTTTCATGGAGTTCTCTTCAGATGCATTGATGGTGAAGAGACAATGGTTGTCATGAAAGAAGTGCATGCAGGAATCTGTGGTGCCCACCAGTCTGGATATAGACTGTCTAATCATATTCGAAGGCTTGGATACTTTTGGCCTTCAATGATACCAGATTGTGTTAATTTCACAAAGAAGTGTAATTCATGCCAAGTACATGCCAACTTCGTTCATCAACCTCAAGAGTTGCTTCATACAGCTAAATACTCATGGCCATTTTCCACATGGGGAATGGATGTGGTGGGACCTTACCCTTCAGCTACAGCCAAGCAGTTTAGGTATATTCTTACTTCTACTGATTTCTTTTCCAAATGGGAAGATGCAATACCTATCAAAGAAGTCAGTTTTAAATGCATTGTTAGCTTTATCAAGTCTAACATCATTACCAGATTTGGTGTCCCTCATACCATATTGACGGACAATGGCAGCAACTTCTGTTCATCCAAGGTGAAGAAGTTGTATCAAGAATATAACATCAAATCCAATCATTCATCTCGGTATCATGCAGTGGCCAATGGCCAGATAGAAGCCTTCAACAAGACTCCTTCCAATATACTGCAAAATATGGTGGACAAAGATAAGAAGTCATGGCCTGATAAACTCTTTCATGCTTTATGGGCTTATCAGACTACCACCCGCACTGCAACGCGGTCAACTCCATATTCATTGGTATATGGAACGGAAGCAGTATTTCCCATTGAAGTTCAACTACCCTCGCTCAGAGTAGACATTTTTTATCAGTCATCTACAGATGAACAATCTCAAAAGCGATTGAATGAATTGGAATGGTTAGATGAGAAAAGATTGTGCAGTTTTCACCACTTGGAAGTCTATCAGAATCGAATAGCACAGGCTTTGAACAAAAAAGTTCATCTTCGTTAATTCACTCAGGGAGAATTGGTATTAGTTCTCAGAACTCCAATGATACCAGGAAATAAACCTCCCAAGCTTGATCCAAAATCGGAAGGACCTTACTCAATACATAGGTTCTTCTGCAATGGAGCTTATTCACTAATCTTGATGGATGAAGAACTCATCACTACTCCAACCAATGCCAAATTTTTGAAGAAGTATTTTCTATAAACACAAAATGCATCACCATGGTCCAGTATGACCTTAAACTGCACCATGGTCTGATATGACCTTAAACTGCACCACCGTCTAGCAAGACATTAAACTGCATCATCAACGGTCTAGCATATAAAGCTAAACTATTTGCAAGTCACTTACATCCATCAAGACATTAAACTGCACCATCCACGGTCCATACATATGACCTTAAACTATTTGTATCCTTTCGTCCACCATGATGCTAAACTGTATCATCCCTTTTTGAAAAAGTCCCTAATACGTCCAACATGACGTTAAATGGTGTACTCTTTTGTCTTCACTGCATGACATTAAACCGCACAGTCCCCCTTACGTCCTACATGACATTAAACTGTACTTTTTCCCTGCTACATGGCACTAAACTGTGCAACACTTATAGTCCTAACTGCAAGACTTTAAACTGCATAGTCCCTTCATATGTCCTACATGACATTTAAATATGCATCGTTAAGGTTGTTGTTACCTCTTGTTTCTCATACCGAGTATGACTCACGTGAGCTTAGAGAAAACTTCAACCATAACACCCTCTCTGCGCTACTAACCATGTGTAAGTCCCAACACCATCATTTTTTTTAGGTCGTTGTCCCCAATAACAACTTGATCATTAATTCATTCTTTAAACTAAACTATGCGGACTTTGATCCTTACCTTCTTGGTTGGGTACGTAGGAAACCTCCCAAGGTTCAAGCCCAAAACCAATCTCTTCACATCGGTTTACCTCCATCTCATACGATGTTGATTTGTGAAACCGCCCCTAGAATCAATACCTTTACATTGGTTCACTTTCATCCCTGCTATATGACATTAAACTATACAACACTTTTGTCCAGTATGAAAATAAACTACAATATTCTTTGATACCCTCACCTAAGAGGGAATCATTATTTACATTGATTTTCAATCATGTTTCTTTTCAAAGACTACGTGCATACATGGAAATACCTGAACCTTTTATCTTGGGTTAAATCATCATTGCACTAAAATTCCCCTTTCACCCTTCACATGTACGAACCAAATTTGTACAAATGGTGTTTCTAGAACTATGTGGGCTTGATTCCCATCCTTATGGGATACGTAGGAATGTTCGAGTGTCCCTAAAATCCAGCCCCAAGTCTTTTGGGCCTAACCCCAAATTCCACTTTCAGTCCCTTGACTGAAAAGTCCCCATGAAAATACACGCTGTGTATTTCTTATAATGGTTCAAGCTCTATGACCCTAAACTAAGATCTCCAATCATTTTGTCCCACAGGACGTTAAACTGTAGTTCAAGAACTATGTATGGCTTGATTCCCATCCTTATGGGATACATAGTGAAGTCAAACATTTCCATTCAGGACCCAGCCACAACATGATTATGGTTAGTATTGATTTGTGTATCATTGCATACATTGGACAATACCCATCTTTATGTGTCATAATCCTAACCTTAAATATTTTCAGATCTTCATAACCCTTTTCTTGACTTCTAGTCACAAAAATTTCAAACTTCTGAGAATTATTTTGCCTGACTATGCAGTACGTGCCCTTAGGCGGCCTTGCATAAACAATCTCCATAACAGATTTTTCAGCCAAAAGATGCTATTATTTGACTATGTAGCCAATTCCCTTAGGTGGCCCTGCATAATTCAACCCCCTAACGGGTTTTTCGGATACTAGTAACTCCATTCTTGAGAAGAAAGCCTCTTTTTTCCTTGTTAGTCTTAAATGACAGTTTGTAGGGATCTGCAAAAGTAGCCATCCTTAATATATTTGTCCCATATCCTTTTTCAGGATCTAAAAGTATTCAAGTATATGGTTTATATTCTCTTTCCCTACGTTTGGGTCAGACCTTTGTAGGAGTGATATCCATCCAGTTCTTCGATAATCTTATTTGGAAATATCTTCTCCATATTCAAGTACCTTTTTCCATACAGCAAACTCTATACTTTGGAAAATTTGAATCTCCATAAACTTTCACTGGCTTTTAGCACTAGGAAAGTAAATTTCTGAGAGTTCTTTTGCCTGACTACGCAGCACGTGCCCTTAGGTGGCCTTGCATAAGTAGTCTACATAATAGACATGTCAGCCAAAAGATGATATTTATTTGACCATGTAGCCAATGACCTTAGGTGGCCCTGCATAATTCAACCCCCTAACGGGTTTTTTAAATAATGGTAACTTCATTCTTGGGAACTACTTCTTCTAATTCCTTTTAGCTCTTTTTCATATCATTCCTCATATTCAAATATTCTTAAGTCATACTTTACATATTTTCCCTCATACTTGAGTATGGTAATATGTTTTCAGATGAATTGTCAAGGAATTGAGTCAATTTTAAATCCATTTCGGTCAAAGCTATTTCAACCTAAAACATTAGCCTCTTTATGTTCGACATGCATGACTTTAAAACTGCCAGATTTCTTGTTTTTCTTTTCACCTTAGAGTCAAATCCTCATTTCTTTCGGATCCAACTCTGAGGGGGGACTTTTGTTGACACTCCTTTTTGTCACAGAGTCCAAAGGAATGTAAAGGGAAATGACTTAGCACAAATTGATTCAGCCTTTGAAGAAAATATCAAAAATCAACAAAGGCATGAACAAGGTTTCAAAAGCACATGCGCCGCGCAAGTTCCATCAATGTTGTGAAAGTCCACTTGCGTGACGCCTAATGGTCGCACAAGTGACTTGTGTGCCCTAAGTGATAACCGCTCGGGCTCTTCTCCAGCCTATAAATAGACCCTGTGGGCCCCCCCATTTGGGGGGGGAATTTTTCCAGAATTCATATTTAGAGCTCTGAAAACCCAAGTCTCTTCTTTAGGTCTTCCAAACACTTCTAAGGTAATTCTTTACCTAGAATGGAAGGTCTAAACAAGAGGATTAAGGTCTAAGTGTTAGAATTCACTAACACTTGCGCGCCTAAGGTGTTTTACCCTTAAGGGAAATGAACATACTTGAGCACCACCCTACTTCCTCACCAAAACTTGCGCACCTCTCTTCTGGAAGTACCTCAGGATAATTCTAAACGCATTGGTCAAGGATCTCCCAAGTATTACCATGATGGTTTACAAACGCGCAAGTACCCATGTGTCGCGTAGGTATACCTGCGCGACCGGGACTTGAGCGCCCACGCAGTACTTGCGCGCCTGCCAGGACTTGCGTGCCCCTACCTTTTGGGTGCCTTTCTTACCCATTTAACCCCTCTTATGTTATTCCACCTCTCCTATTAAAGATTAATTCTTCAAGACACTCTTCAAATCCATTTATGGAATGATTTCTTGATTTGGATTCCTTATCTGAAAGGAACTCCGTAGAACATTTCTCAAAACCTAGTGATTCTCACATCTTTTTGTCACTAAAGATTGAGATTTCATTCATTCATCCTCATCCTTTAAAGATGAGAGAACCCCTTAAACTGGGCCTCCATTTCAGGAATAATCCCCAGTCTTAATTCTCAATTCTGGGCATCCTCCTTAGGAGTAATCCCCAAGTCCCCTAATCTAGGCATCCTTTTCAGGAGTAATCCCCAATCATAAAATTCCCATTAATCTGGGCATCCTCTTCAAGAGTAAGCCCCAACCATAATTCTCAAGTATGGGCATCCTCCTTAGGATTTATCCCCAAGTCCTCATTAACCTAGGCCTTCATTTCAGAAGTAATCCCCAGTCTCAAATATGGGCATCCTCCTTAGGAGTAAGCCCGAATTCCCTTAATTTTCTCTTAACCAGTCCTAATTTACTTTTTGATATGGGTCTCTTTCTCAAGAGTAAAACCCAATCATAAGTCCCCTCCTAATTTGGGCCTCCTTTTTAGGAGTAAGCTCCTAATAAGAGTATCCAAATCTCCATAAAGTACATATACCTTTATGGACCATGTTCTTGGATTTCTTCCCTGAATTAAATCCTAATCTTCATCTATTTGGGTAGTTATACATACATAAGAACCACATCATTTCTTATTATTGCATCTTTCATGGCACAACTATCTGGTTTTACCAATACCTCTTGTTTCTCACACCGAGCATGACTCACGTGAGCTTAGAGTGTAAAAGTAATTATGACATCTTTATTTGAGCCATTAATCATAAACATCATATTCCCTTACTCGAACTACGTGGTTTCTGATTCCTTTTCCAAAACAAAGGATACGTAGGTAGCCCATCAGCGGTTACGATCCAAACTCTGAAATAATAAATGTCCTTCTGAATGACAATAAACTTCAAGTGCCCCACTGAGTGGATTTAAAACCAGTATGGTCATTATAATGACCAAGATACTTTTATGTATCAAACGATACCATTGACTAAGAATCTCTAACAAATACAGATGATTCTCTATTGATGAAGAACCTCGAATACATATAAAAGATTCTCTAAATTTCCTACATATCAACCATTGATTGTCAGATCTAAAGGAAATCCCATTTTATACTTGGTAATGTAATAAGGATTCACGAACATAACTTAAATCTATAAAGAGAGTCTCGGAGTAGACAATAATTTCCCTTAAAAAGGTGCGATGAGTCCAACCTCCCATCCTCTCGACCAATGCAAATTCCTAAGCCTCATCAGTCCACAACTAATGAGCGCCGACCTTTGGAATGTAGGTTCAAATGGATATGGAATCATTGGATGTTTCCGGTTCTACGAACAAACCTGTTAGAAACCGCTTGGAATGTTTGAACCTTAAATAAATGAGGTCATCTCCAATTCCAGAGGGGAACAATGTGTTATAAATTTATACAGCATTGAGAACCATATATAACTTTGTTCATCTAGGATAATGAAATTGATATGTCCAAACCAAATGACATTCCATCAATCAAACAAAAAATAACAAATCTACAATTTAACCTCATGGGAGCCAACTATAAAATTTAATTACCTCGTAGATCAATTAATAATTTATATTTCATGAAATTTTGTTCCTAATTCACAATAAACTACTCCACATATTCTTTCTGTAAAAAATTTTTTTATTTCAATTACTATACAATAGAGATGATATTGTTCTCTAACTAGATGATTCTATAAATGTAAATTCATATCACTATAATAGAGTCTTATATATATATATATATATAATCTTATCAATCATGTCATTGGTTTCATTGAATTTTATGTTTGAAAATATATTTTCTTCAAATTCTGAAATGAGTAACTTCTAATGTAGACTTTTATATTGATATGAATGAATAAGAATCAAGTTGATTTCACAACATCTATAATTTGGTTGTTGATAAGGATTCCTCTCATTGATTAATTTTTTCCTTTGATTATACTCTACAAAACAAAATGTACACATTTTCTAAAAAATGAATTTATTCACAAACATTTAAAGTCAACAAATTTAATACATATGATACAAGCAATTGTAATGAACACTGCTTATGGTGGAAATTATTTACAGCACTAGCATCATTACACTTTTCCTTTATAATATCCCAGTAGGTATCAATAATATTTTTTGAGGATATTTTTAATAAAAATGGTTACAATAATTATATTACCTAAGTTGTGTTAGAGTTTTATTTAGTTGGATATCATCTCCTTATTCATCAATTCTATAATATCCTTAATCAATACTCATTGGTTTATATCGGTTGAATCCCACATGTATTAGATATAATTATAATAATCTAGGTAAAAAATAATATAAATATTTTATTTATAGACTTACATAAACTAATGTAATATTTACTTTGAGTCGTGTTCCTTTTGTTGTTTTTTAAAAAAATTGGCCTCGTGTGATTTTTTTTGTTTTCTCTCATCCATTAAAAAAATTTAATGAAAGCTGATGAGTTTTTAATAGAATTATTTGTTGGTTATGGTGAGGTTGGAAATTGTATATTTTGTGGTCCTTGTTCGTAGACATATACTAGGTCTAATTGATTTTTCTTTAATGGCCTAGAATTCACTTTCTTATTCATTAAACGTGCTTTTCTTTTATTTGAATTGTCAAAGGTTAACATCACTGCATAATCTAGGGAAGATAATTATGTTTTTTATCTTCCCACTTGACTATGATTCTACTCATGTAGGGTAAATGACCTCATGTTTTTCATTATATTGGATTTTTGTTACATCATACATGTTCTCTATTTTTTGGAGCATTTATTTTCAATTTATTAAACTCTTCAGTTGAGCAATATTCCTTTTTTTTCTTCTAAATTTTACTCTGATGTTTTTACACTACCTTGGTCAGATTTTCTACAAACACATGTAGTTCATCGATTATATTACCTTCTTCAGTAGTTTTTTTCATATCTTCTCTTTTTTTTGTAACTTATTCTAACTTGTAAATAATGTTAATTACATGTACATACAATGTTTTTAGTGGGAACTTCAATTCACAAAGGTTCCACTATTTGAGGGTATTATTTCGACTACAACCCTTTGGATGTATGATTTTGATGACCTCATAAAACCAATATTGTGTATTAAATAGTGTAAGAACATGTTAATGAATAATATGTTTGAAAATGTTATGACAAGTATACAATCCTTGAAAATTGTCAACACTGATACAACTTAGCCCTATACGTTTTCATGATTTTTTTTATTACTGCATTAATGTTATAAGATATTGATTAATAGATTGTAACCATGATTACTATTTTATTCCATGTTGATAGTATAGTAAATTTATAAAACCATGCCAATGATAGTTACCACTACAATGGGAAAAAGGTTACAAATGTGTAAGGGAATAATAATGATGTCATTTATTCAAATTATATGTTATAATTAATCTATATCACTTGTGTAATAGATTCCCTAGTTGCCTTCTGAGTCAGCATCATTCCACATTTACTTAATCTTCTCAGCATTAGCTATAATTTTTTAGTGTGTAAGTATATTATTCACCAATTGGGATCAGTCCATCATTGATGCAATATATTTGATGAATATCTTATTCATGAAATTTTACTTCTCATACTCTAATGGATAACATGTTTTTTATACATTATAATAGAACAATAGAGTTATCACAGAACATTCAAACCACTTACAGTTTGAATAGGAAACCTTATCCTTCATTATTAGATAAAAATATCAAAAAAGGTGTTTATTTCAATGATGGGTTTTGGTTTTTATTGAGGTGAGGTGGAATTTATTTTAATAAGTGTCAAAGTGTTGTCATGTTTGAATGATAATATCATATTCCTTGCATAGATGTTGTTTAAACATATAAATTTTCATATAGGAAATACCAATGTTGTACATCATTGCAGTAGTTTTTGAGATAGAAAAGTTAAAACTTCAAAGAAGATTATCCTACAATATAAGTGGTTTTTTAAAGGGAATAAGTGATACTAGAATCCCCTTGGGTAGATTTGAAGTTCCAAAGCTACAAATCGCCTATAGGGGTTTGAAACATCATTACCAATGGTAGGATTATAATAACATCAACCTTCAAAAAAAATTGTACATATTATCCTGACATTCCCTATACCAGAGTTTGAAAATAATTGATATGTACGCTACACTATAACTAGATCTTGAAATTAAAGAGGCTACACTAGTTTCCCCCAGTATATATTTAATGTTCTGATGCTAAAAATATCCTAGAGGGAATTTGTAAAATGATTACCTTTGGGGGGATTATTTCTGAAAAATCTTAATAAAAAATATATAAATCATATTAAGAATTTCCCTGTACCTTTGGTATGTGTTTCTTCAAAGGGAAGATACTACAAAAAATCCCCTATCAGACATTTCCAGTTACGATTCTACAAATCTTTTGTAGGGTATTTGAAGCATCATTACATTGGGTAGGATTATAAGGACATCAACAATAATAATAAAATCTATAAATTAAATTTTTTCTTTACTTACACCTATGGTATGTAGTTATTTAAAGGGAAACAACTACACTAGAATATCAATGTGGAGATTACTAGTTCTGATCCTGCAAACCTCCTACATGGGATTTACAAAATCATTACATTTCATCATATTATAAGGGAAAAAACCTTAAAAACCATGTTTTACATCAGGTAAGGATTTTTACAATACCCCATTTGGAACTTCCAAGATAGCTATCATACATAATAAATGGTTCTTCAAAGAGAAGTAGGTACACAAGAATCCTTGGGTGGAAATTTCCAGTTCAGATCTAGTAGATATCCTATAGGGGATTTGCAATATCATTACCCTTTGGTAGGATTATAATGAAATAATCCTTATAAAACAATTTTATACATCACAATATTTTTATTTGGTATACCAATGCTACATCTTCATATATAATTATCCTGCAATATAAGTGGTTCTATAAAGGGAAGTGGCTACACTAGAATCCCCCTGTGGAGATTTCTAGTTCTGATGCTGCAAATCTCATGCATAAGAATTAAAACATGATGACCACTGGTAGGATTAGAAGGACATAAACCTTAATAAACAAATATGTACATTATATCATGCCTTTCCCTATATGTTTTGTAAGTGGTTCATCAAAGCGATGTGGCTACCCTAGAATCCCCTGATAGATATTTCTAGTTCCAATGATACAAATATCCTATAGGGGATTTTCAATATCATTATCTTTTGTAGGGTTATAAGAAAATTAACCCTAAAACAAGGGGTTTTATATCAGTGGATCAGTTTTTGATATACCAAATTCAGAACTTCAAATATAAGTTTTGTGAACTCCTGGTGGATCTATAAATGGAAACAACTACACAAGAATCCCTTAGTGGAGATTTACAGTTATGATGCTACCAATCTTCTATAAGTGATTTTCAACCTGGTTTCTTTTGGTAGGATTATGAGGACATGAACCATAACAACAAAATCTGTAAATTATATTATGTCTTTTTGTATACATTTGTTAAGTAGCCTTTAAAAGGGAAGCGACCACACTTGAATCCCCCAGTGGAGATTTAATGTTACGATGCTACAAATCTATTGTAGGGGATAGGAAAAAAGACTACCTTTGGTGGGATTATAAAGAAAAAAATCATAAGATATAAATTTGAACATTATATCAAGCCATTCCATATATGTTTTTAACTAGTTAATGAAAGGGAAGTCCCTACACTAGAATCCCCCGATGAAGATTTCTAGTTCTAATGTTGTAAATATGCTATAGGGGATTTTCACCATGATTACCTATGGTAGGTGTATAAGGACATCAACCTGTTCAAATAAATTTGTACATCATATTAGGAATTTCCCTTTATGTTTGGTAAATGGTTCCTTAGAGGGAAGTTACTACAATAGAATCCCCCAGTGCAGATCACCAGTTTCGATGCAAAAACTCTTTTATAAGGGAATTGTAGCATCATTATGTTTCATTGGATTCTGAGGATAGTAATCAAAATAATCAAATTTATACCCAATGTCAGGAATATTAGCATAACACAGTTCTAACTTCATAAATAAGTATCATCCACTATAAGTGAAACTGCAAAGTAAAGTGACTACATAGGAGTCCACTGGGGGATTTTTTTCAACTCTGATCTTGTAAATCTCCTGCTAGAGATTTGCAACATCATTACCTTTGGAAGGATTATACAATTGAAATCATTTATAGTAGAATCCCTAATTGAGATTTTGAGTTCTGAATCAGGAAATCTCTTATATGGGATTTGTAGGATCATGCACCTTCTAGTCTTTAATCTTGTTAACACATCTCTATCTAATTAGTAATAAAAAAGGGATACATAGATTTTTTATATGATAGTTTAAAATTAATCGAAAACATTCATCCAAGATTATTATTCTTCATAAGACAAGAACATCTAATAAATACATGAGGAAAATTACTATAACTTTCAGCAACTTCATCATCAATCCATCAACTTGAAACATGATTTCCATAACGTTATAGTGCATGTTTTTTTTGGGTGGCTCTAACCACATGAAAAATTTAGATTTCATTTCTTTGTATATGTCAATTAATCTATCTGTATTTTTCTCGGTATTTGATATATTTATGGATTCCTTTGTTCCATAGCTACAGTCTCATGGCATGCTCTAATCGAAGAACTAGAAGAACTCTCTGCAATTGTATATTCTAAAGAGAATTTTTGACAAAAAATGAATTTTGTATTTATACAAGATTTCAAGTACTCATTGTGGTTAATTTTTAAAGGTACAAAATTTTAATAATAAACTTTATTGTCAGTAATTAGGAAAAAAAATTGAGGACTAAGTATTTTTGGAAAATGAATAAACTGTAATATATAACCGGAGCATTTACTTATTGGAAATTCCACCCAATGACCTTCAGTAAAAGTTTATAGAGGAAGTACCTATAGAAGTCATTGTTTGTTGCTGCATAGTATGCCGCTGACAGCAACTTTGCTGATTGTAGGAAGATTCCAGCCCAATTAGTGATCGGAGACAACTGAAATCATAATTTTTTCATATGAAGCCAACTTTGGGGATATGATTGGTGGGCATTGAATCTTCATTTCAGCACTACATTGATTTGTGGAAATGATGATGACTGTCACCGGGGAACGAGTCGAAATGTCACTGCAGGGTTGAGCGATTTGCAGCAGGTCTGACAAATTTTGGAGTGAGAATTATGACGTGCCAATTCTGGATTATTCGGTATAATGGACTCTTGATTCCCGAGGGCGGTAAAACCCAAAAAATAATGTGGCTAATATCGGCATATAAATTAACTATTGTGATGAAGGACACATGTCACAATCCTAGGCCGTAAATTCATTCCCCTAAACCGACCGCCCCTGCCGTCCCGCACTGCGGAATCACCCACGTCAACCGCTGCAATGGTGTGCTGTCGCCGTCACGAAGAACCCACCATCCATCACGCCGATGCGGGAAGAGCAAGCCGTCGTGCCCGCTGTTCTTGTCACGGCACGCCGGGGCCGCTGCATGGTGCGCCGTTGCCTTACGGAGAACTGAGCACCCAGCCGTCCTCGTCAGAATGTCCCCAGCGGCCCTTGCGGAGTAACCCGCCACTTAATTCATTCTGATTTAAATATAGTTATGACAAATATTAATATAATAAAATCACATCAAATAAGACGATACCAAACTACAAATAGGGTATGCCACAAGCTGCCATATTTGTGGGTGGCTCTTCTTGGAGCAATTTAAATGAATGTCAGAGCTGAAACTTGAGCTGCCCGCCACTTTCCCCTTCTTCGACTGCACCCCGCAAGCGTGTACCCCTTCCACCATTGCGGTATGTTCACGCTGCCCCAGTGGCCACGCCCCCGCAGTGGAGCAAGGGGATGCTTTACTACGCGTGCGGGTTGCAGTCAAAAAAGGGAAACCGGTTTGTCGAGTACCCACCGGCGGATAGCCCCAGTTTCAACCCCTCCATTCATTCAAATTGTTCCAAGATGATAAGGGGGCTCCGGGGTGGGGATGAGGCGTAGGGAGAGAAGCCGGATGCATCACTCTCCACAGAACGCCCCCCATATATACCCGCATATAAAACTCAAAATTAAGGATTTTTTTTTTTTTACGTTTTTCTTAAAAAAAATTTCTGAGAAACGGCCTAGGTCAAATTTTTTTTTAAAAATACGCTACAATGGCGGCATCTGCGATGCCGCCTTTGCTCCCCCGCGCCGCCTTTGGCCCGGATCGATGACATGGCAAAGGCGGCCGGGAGGAGGCCGCCTTTCGGCTCAGGGTAAGGCGAAAGGCGGCATCGCGGAAGCCGCCTTTGGCCATACGCAGAGGCGAAAGGCGGCTTCCGCGATGCCGCCTTTGCCTGAAGTCCCTATAAAAGGGCGGCCACCCCCCCCCTCTCCTCACTTGTTCATTGCAACTTATCTCTCCAATTTGCTCTCTCTCTCTCTAAATTTTTTTTTTGCTGTGCGAGCTTTTACGAAACTTCATTTAGAGGTATGTTTCTTTATTTAATTTAATGTTTTTATTTAATTAATTTAATTTTGTTTAGTTTTAAATCTTTCATTTGTTAAGCAGTTTAGGTAGTTCTTAATATTTGGTTATTTAGTTTTTGTAATTAGTTATATATAGTTTTAAATAATTACTGTTAGGTAGTATAGATTAACTTAAGATTAACTTAAGATTAAGTATTTAGAAATTTTGGTAGCTTAAAGATTATATGGTTATCTACGCAATTAAATTCCTGTCTGGATACAAACAAGTGGATGTGGCTCTGGCACAGATGTACATAGGGGTAAAACCCGAAAACACCGCTTCGAGCTAGACTCGAACGGGAACTGGTGCACGATAACGGGCCTTGCTGCATCCTGGTTTGACACTCCCGGGGAATATGCTTAAGATGATTCATATTTTCTTTATAAACTACTAAAATTTCTAAGAGAAGAAAAAGCAAATCAGTATATTTATCAATGATAAATGATAAATATAATTTTATAGAATGAAATAAGGATATAAGAATTAACGAATTAAAGTTATTATTAGTTAATTATAAAATAATAGAATAATTAATGATTAGTTCTTATTAGTTAATTGTAGAATAATTAATAAATAACATAGGATTAAAACATGAATTCATATAATGATTAGCTAACGATACTAATGATCAGTATATTTATCAATGATAAATGATAAGTATAATGTTATAGAATCAAATAAGGATATAAGAATTAACAAATTAAAGTTATTATTAGTTAATTATAGAATAATAGAATAATGAACGATTAGTTATTATTAGTTAATTTTAGAATAATTAATAAATAACATAGGATTAAAACATGAATTCATATAATGATTAGCTAACGATACTAATGAACATATAAAGTGAAATGAAGAAGAACAAACAAACTAAATAAAAAGGCGCTCTAAAAGTACATTCTAATAAATATCATATGGTGAAACATCAGTATCATAGTTTATGGTATAGAAAGGCGCAATAAAATTACATTATAATAAACATCATATCGTCAAACATAATTGTTAATATTTTGTTACACTATCATAATTTTGATGAAAGAACACATTTTTGACGTAGAGAGCCATGTATGCCTGTGTGTACTGTTATGAGGAGATTATTCAAACTGAGCAAGGAGCTTCTTACAGTACACAACCAATTACGGTGGTTAGTACAGTGGATTGCGTTACCATAAGTGACCTTCAAGAGAGAATTCATGTTTCCTTAAATTTGGGACCCGATCAAGAGATAATGTCTATGAGCTATAGACATTTGCAATTTCCAACAACAATGTGGCATATAGCTTGTCCATTGGTTGCTGATGCGCAGTGGGTCCAAGCAGTTAATTTATTTTCTCAACGGTTAGATGGTACCATGATGGAGTTATACGTTGTTGTTGCTACTGTACAACAACAACGTCCACTTGTACAAAGACGTAGAAATACAAGAGTGGTTGAAGACAGTCTACCTCATGACATTGAGCCTATTCCAAATGATGCAGCAGAAGAGGACAACCTAAATGATCTTCCGGATATACATGTCAATCCGACTTCTGATGAGGAGTTTCGTAATGATGGATCAGATGGCGACAACAGTGCTGATGAGGAGGGACCAACAAAAGATAGAGAGGAGGTTTTGAGAAATGCAGTTGTTGTACATCAACCTCGGTCAATAAATCATCCACCATTATTTTCATCTTGGTCAGAAGCAATGACACGCGTGCCTGAATTCGATAATACTGTTCTCACACCGGCAACTGAGTTCCCTGGAGTTGTACCAGATAGGTTTAGTGAGGTGGACAAAACCTTATATATTGGAAGGAATTTTCCCAGTAAAGATGCCATAAAAAGCACGTTAAAGATATTTCATATTGAGAGAAACTTCAACTATGTAGTTCACGAATCATTCCGTAGTAAATATGTTATACGGTGCGTGAAGTATGGGGATGATTGTAGATTTCGCTTAAGGGCTATTCCAGACATTACCTTTGGAGGTTGGAGAATCTCAAGGATTGAGGCGGCTCATAGTTGCGTTCAGCCAAGTCTCACACAAGATCATACTTCATTGGATGCAGAATTTGTGTCATTTATTGTTATTGAGATGATTAGGACATGCCAATATGTTCCAATATCCCTTGTGCAAGAGAGGATTCTACAGACATTCGGTTATAAGATTTCCTATAATAAGGCATGGATGGCGAAACAGAAGGCAATTGTGAAGGTATATGGTGATTGGGATGACTCATATCGAGTATTGCCGCAATTGCTAGCCATACTGAGGCATCATAACCAAGTTGTCTTCCATCTGGATACAAACGAACATGTGTCTCCTGATAATCGACTTGATCCATCTCGTGTTCAATTTCATCGGTTGTTCTGGGAATTCCTTCCTTGTATCTCTGCATTTCGTTTTTGCAAACAATTTATTCAGATTGATGGAACATTTCTGTATGGAAAATACAAGGGCGTATTGTTGATTGCGGCAACCCAAGATGGAAACCGTTCACCTCTTCCGCTTGCCTTTGCCATTGTAGAGAAAGAAAACTATGAATCATGGAGTTGGTTTCTGGCATGTATCAGCAACCATTTCACCAACATTCAGGGAGTTTGTTTGATATCTGATCGTCATCGAGCAATTAATGAGGCAATCAATGCAGATCCTGATACATGGAGATACCCAAATGCACATCATCGGTTCTGCATTAGACACATTGCTAGCAATGTACATAAAAAATTCCACAACGAACCGATGAAGAAGGCAATCACGAGGCTTGGTACGTATTTTATTCATTCTGTTTTACTGTTTCAATATAAGTATAAAATCAATTTATGTGAAATATAATCTACGTTTTGTAGCATATGAGTCGGACCAACGACGATTTGAAGAACGTTTTGAACAAATTCGTCAGGCTAATCAAGAAGTTTATGATTATATGATGCGGATTCCAAAAGAGAAATGGACATTGGCATACGACGAGGGAAAGAGGTACGGACACATGACGACAAACATTGTGGAGTGCATCAATGGTATCTTCAAAGGACTTCGCAAGCTACCTATAACCGCATTAGTTCAGGAGACATTATATCGATGCGTGAAGTACTTTGTGGATAGACAAAAACTAGCATCAGACAGAATACATCAAGGGATAAGATGTGGAATACACTTTCAACGAGAGATTGAAAAAAATATTGAAGAAGCTTCTGGTTATCACGTATGTCTATTTCGAAGAGAAGACTCCCGATTTGAAGTTCAAGAGCGTTCAGACCCCATCACAAATCACGTCGGTGAAAAAGTGGTGGTATTACTGGAAACAAGGCAATGTCAATGTGGAAAATTTCAGGCCTTACGGTTTCCATGTACACACGTCATCGCAGCATGTGCCTCTGTGAACATCTCATGGGAAGCATATGTTGATCCAGTGTACCAGATGGATATCATTGTCAACTGTTATGCTGCACCATGGACACCTATTGGGGAGTATCGTTATTTCCCAATGCCTGAAGGCCAGCCGATAGTGATACCTGACATGAATCGGTTACGTCCTCGTGGGAGACCAAAGGCGAGTAGGATGCGTAATGAGATGGACTGACCTCAAGAACAAGGGCAGAGTTTGCGATGCACAATATGTCATAAAGAAGTTCATAACCGGAAGCGATGCCCTAACGTTGTTGGGTCGACTTCACAGTCTCATTCATAATGATGTATTGTCTTCATTGTGACATTCCCATATTGTAAACTAAATGTTGTTATCTCTTTTTTAGAAAACTGTTCTATAACAAATTTATAGTATCATAATAATTAGCATAAGATATTGAATACATACAATTAGATAAATTCTAAAAACATCATTACTAATTGACATGGTTTATCTTAATCCAATCCATAAGTAGTTAATCACAAAGCTCCCCCAAAATATGTGTAACCAAATTCAAGACTCAATATTTTAGATAACATAACTTATTTCATATTAATATTCATGCTTTCAAGAAATAACTTTGAATATGAAATAATAGAATTTATTTCAAAACTGCGAAAGCGGAACACTTAACCCATATTGAAATGTGTATGTCAGTTAACCCATTAACATGTTTCCCGGACGTTAATATTAAAAATTTTAACCCTAAACCCTCCAACCTAAACCTCAATCTAAACATGCAGGATATTTTAGAAAACTGTTCTATAACAAATTTATAGTATCATAATAATTAGCATAAGATATTGAATACATACAAATAGATAAATTCTAAAAACATCATCACTAATTGACATGGTTTATCTTAATCCAATCCATAAGTAGTTAATCACAAAGCTCCCCCAAAATATGTGTAACCAAATTCAAGACTCAATATTTTAGATAACATAACTTATCTCATATTAATATTCATGCTTTCAAGAAATAACTTTGAATATGAAATAATAGAATTTATTTCAAAACTCCGAAAGCGGAACACTTAACCCATATTGAAATGTGTATGTCAGTTAACCCATTAACATGTTTCCCGGACGTTAATATTAAAAAATTTAACCCTAAACCCTCCAACCTAAACCTCAATCTAAACATGCAGGATATTTTAGAAAACTGTTCTATAACAAATTTATAGTATCATAATAATTAGCATAAGATATTGAATACATACAAATAGATAAATTCTAAAAACATCATCACTAATTAACATGGTTTATCTTAATCCAATCCATAAGTAGTTAATCACAAAGCTCCCCCAAAATATGTGTAACCAAATTCAAGACTAAATATTTTAGATAACATAACTTATTTCATATTAATATTCATGCTTTCAAGAAATAACTTTGAATATGAAATAATAGAATTTATTTCAAAACTCCGAAAGCGGAACACTTAACCCATATTGAAATGTGTATGTCAGTTAACCCATTAACATGTTTCCCGGACGTTAATATTAAAAATTTTAACCCTAAACCCTCCAACCTAAACCTCAATCTAAACATGCAGGATATTTTAGAAAACTGTTCTATAACAAATTTATAGTATCATAATAATTAGCATAAGATATTGAATACATACAAATAGATAAATTCTAAAAACATCATCACTAATTGACATGGTTTATCTTAATCCAATCCATAAGTAGTTAATCACAAAGCTCCCCCAAAATATGTGTAACCAAATTCAAGACTCAATATTTTAGATAACATAACTTATTTCATATTAATATTCATGCTTTCAAGAAATAACTTTGAATATGAAATAATAGAATTTATTTCAAAACTCCGAAAGCGGAACACTTAACCCATATTGAAATGTGTATGTCAGTTAACCCATTAATGTTATATTTACATTTTACACTTACGACTCATTTTCTTTGTTTATATGCAGATGGATGATACCATACTACTCACTCAGCAGCCTACCCATATTTCGCAGGCCGTGTTAGAGGGTCATCCAGATCGATCTGTGAAGGTGCGTCGAGCGCACCATTTTCATCACATGGAGCCTCCACATGCCATTAGACCTTACTTGCGCCGTGCTGGCTTCTATGGCCTTGCCGTATCAGATTTCACATTTGTAGATCATTACATACTTGCTGCCCTCGTTGAGAGATGGAGACCAGAGACACACACATTCCACTTGCCTGAGGGGGAGATGACCATCACCCTCGAGGATGTCGCAGTTCTTCTCGGTCTTCCTATCCAGGGGAGACCCGTTATTGGACCCACTCGTGCAGCTTGGCCAGACCTTGCTCAACGCTTGTTAGGCGTTGATATTTTGTCCGACCGTAGGGCTACAGATGGATCGTCCATATCTATGCGTTGGTTGGAGTCGCAGATTCCACATTTACAGGATGATGATGATGAGCAGACCGTCATGCGTTACGCCCATGCATATATCTTACGACTCATTGGTGGGACCATGTGTACTGATCACTCGGGGATGCACGTGCATATGATGTATCTACCCCTACTAGAGGACTTTGATCGGGCTGGGACGTACAGTTGGGGATCAGCCTGCTTGGCATACACGTACAGATCATTATGCAGACTATCCCATAGGGACCGTACAGGTCTTGGAGGATGCGTCCTCCTTATTCAGATGTGGGCATGGGAGCGCATCCCATCATTCCGCCCTGACCTTGCTGGTCCACCGGTCGAGATGGAGGTGCTGCATGACGCTCCGCGTGGACGCTGGTATGATAAGTCATTTCTATTGGTTTTTTATTCTACTATGAGTTATTGACTATAATTTCTCATTATTTGTCATTATCGTTGTATTTTACAGGTGGTGTCAGCGACACAATTTCGACGTGGTTCCGAGACAGCATTTGGGCGTATATCGGCTACAGTTGGACTGTCTCTTACCTGATCAGGTATGTATATACAATCTATCACTGTCTAACATTTTTAATAATAACATCAATTTTGGTTTTTAGTTGGGTGTTTTTTTGACAAAATCACTTGTCATTTCAGATTTCATGGCTTCCATACTGGAGTATTATGGACCAGTTGCCAGCATACTGCACTGTTGGTCTTGAGGATGCTATGGCTGTAGTGCCCCTCATTCACTTTCATATTTTTGAGTGGCAGCAGCCTGACAGGGTCATGCGCCAATTTTTTCGTACTCAGCCGATTCCATTACCATCTAGACAGACAGACAAGCTTCATGGGATGAAGCTGACAGGGAGGCAGGATGATGACTGGTCCCAAGTACATGCGAGTTTTATCGACTGCTGGCACAGACGTGCAGAGTTACGTATTCAAGGTGTTCCTACAAATCGATTCTCTCTTTCAGAGCAGGTTGACTATGCGCCCTAGTATAGACTAAAATCTATACTGTATCTTACCCAAGCTGGCATAGAGATGCAGAGGATGGTAAGTTAATAAATTCCTATTACTTTGTTTATTGAATTATTTTCTAATTCCATTTGAATCTATTTACAGGGAAGTCACACAGAGCAGCTTGTTCGCATGAGCGATGAAGAGGTGGAGGGGGTCTTTAGCCGGGCAGCCGTCCATGCTACAGCGCTGGAGGCGAGGGCATCTTTTCATGCGCTTTCCGAGAGCATCTTCACGCGTCTGGCTCGGAGACAGGAGGTTCTTGCCCAAGAGGAACATCCTGCAGCTGCTGCTGGTGCTGAGGAGCCACGACCACGGCGACGTAGACAGCGTCGTGCTGCACGTGAGGCATCGCCTGTTCCACAGGCAGAGGTCGGGCCTCTAGTAGTCCAGGATCAGCCTATTCAGGATGTGCCTCAGGTGGCATGGGATCCGTCTTTCCTGACAGGATATCCGCAGTTCTCTCCATCTTGGGTTCCAGATCCTTCCCAGCCTTAGATTCTAGAGCCGTCATCATCTTGGGGTATAGCTCCATCACAGGCTTCGTTCCCCTCTGCGATGGAGGCAGGTCCTTCTACCACCCTAGTGGGAGAAGGATCTGAATGGCAGTACGAGATGCAGTTGACAGCTCCTCCAACTGACACACAGATGGAGGATGCGACAGTCGACGTTTCAGTGCCCGAGGATCAGCCTTCTCCAGGTCATCAGACTCCACTGCGCACTCGACGCGGACGTCCTATTCGCAGACCACCATGTGGGACGGAATCTCCTCGCCACAGACAGATGCATTGATTGTACATTATTGTTTACATGTTTTATGTGTACTGAAATCAAAATACTATTTTTACTTGTTGGTCAGAGTGGAATCTCAGGAGGGGGTAAATTAGGTTTTATTTATATATATTTATATAACCATACGAACATAATAATAAAACATTAATAATTACTAATTACCTAATTACAGATTATATAATTAATAATTCTATTACTAATTAACTATTTAATTAGTATATAATTAATATTTATATTACGAAATAACTAATTAATTAGTATATAATTTGTAATTTGGTAATTAGTGTTTATTAATCGTTAATTATATAATAACTAATTAGTTAATTAGTAATAAAATTATCAATTATATAATACTTAATTATTACATATATAATAAATACTTAGTTAATTAGAAATATAATTAATAATTATAACTAATTAATTAGTAATTAGTAATTATTAATTAGTTAACCAATAATATAAATATTTATTATAATTATTCATTATAAGAGGGTTTGCCCTGAAAATCATTCTGCATTTTCGATGTGGAATTCAGGTTCTATCTTTACTGTGCACTAGATTCTGCATTTCCGATGTGGGATTCTGTTTCAAGTACGTCACTTTGAAATACAATAAAAGATAAACTATAAGACCAACATAAATGAAACTTAAAACATGGATTAAACATATAAAAAATAGTTTAAAACAAAAGCAATTTACAAAAAAATGTTAATGAAAAATAATTTATAAGCTTTCAAAACCGCCTACTTGAAACTTAAAAATGTTTCAAGTACGTGACTTTGAAAGACTGTAAAATATAAACTATAAAACGAATATAATTGAAAATTTAAACATTGATTAAACATATAATAAATAGTTGAAAACAAAAGAAATTTCCAAAAAAAAGTTGATGAAAAGAAATTTATAAGCTTTCAAAACCGCATACTTGAAACTTAAAATTTTTCAAGTACGTGACTTTGAAAGACCATAAAACATAAAATAGAAGACCAATATAAATGAAACTTAAAACATGGATTAAACATATAAAAAATAGTTTAAAACAAAAGCAATTTACAAAAAAATGTTAATGAAAAATAATTTATAAGCTTTCAAAACCGCCTACTTGAAACTTAAAAATGTTTCAAGTACGTGACTTTGAAAGACTGTAAAATATAAACTATAAAACGAATATAATTGAAACTTTAAACATTGATTAAAAATATAATAAATAGTTGAAAACAAAAGAAATTTCCAAAAAAAAGTTGATGAAAAGAAATTTATAAGCTTTCAAATTGCATACTTGAAACTTAAAATTTTTCAAGTACGTGACTTTGAAAGACCATAAAACATAAAATAGAAGACCAACATAAATGAAACTTAAAACATGGATTAAACATATAAAAAATAGTGTAAAAAAAAATCAATTTACAAAAAAATGTTAATGAAAAATAATTTATAAGCTTTCAAAACCGCCTACTTGAAACTTAAAAATGTTTCAAGTACGTGACTTTGAAAGACTGTAAAATATAAACTATAAAACGAATATAATTGAAACTTTAAACATTGATTAAACATATAATAAATAGTTGAAAACAAAATAAATTTCCAAAAAAAAGTTGATGAAAAGAAATTTATAAGATTTCAAAACCGCATACTTGAAACTTAAAATTTTTCAAGTACGTGACTTTGAAAGACCATAAAACATAAAATAGAAGACCAATATAAATGAAACTTAAAACATGGATTAAACATATAAAAAATAGTTTAAAACAAAAGCAATTTACAAAAAAATGTTAATGAAAAATAATTTATAAGCTTTCAAAACCGCCTACTTGAAACTTAAAATTGTTTCAAGTACGTGACTTTGAAAGATTATAATTATATTACTAATTAACTAATTAATTATTATATAATTAATAGTTATATTAATAATTAACTAATTATTTATTATATAAGTAATAATTAATGAGTAATAATTAATAATTAATAATTTAATGAATAGCTATAATTAATATTTATATTACTAATTTACTAATTAATAATTACTAATTACTTATTAATAATTATTAATTACTAATTACTAATTATAATGAATAATTATAATAAATATTTATATTACTAATTAGCTAATCAATAATTAATAATTACTAATTAATTAGTTATAATTATTAATTGTATTTCTAATTAACTAAATATTTATTATATATGTAATAATTATATTAATAAATAATTATTATATAATTAATGATAATATTACTAATTAACTAATTAATTATGACATATTTAATTATTAATAATTACTAATTAATAATTAAAAATTATAATGAATAAATGTAATTAAAAATTATAATGAATAAATGTAATTAAAAAATAAAAATATATATTTTTAAGAGAAAGGCGGCATCCGCGATGCCGCCTTTCACCCGCAGCGCAAAGGCGGCATCCCGGATGCCGCCTTTGAGGTGCAGTTTTAAAATTTGTTTTGCCGGAAGCGTTTTCGGGAAATTTTTTTTTTAAAAAACGTAAACAAAAACAAAAATCCGAAAATTAAACCCAATTTACTGCCATTAAACATGACCCGTCCTTAAATTCAAAACCAGGATTTAGTGATTTTAAATTTGCCATGTAATAATACAATCCCATGCCTCCAATAAATACCAGACGAGACCTGGCCGCTGCTTCCCAAACGCGTCAGGGCAGGGTTTTCTCGATTATTGATGGATAGGCATTTTTTGTTAAAACAATTACTTAATCGTGCTGGGGTGTGCCATACCCACGGATTTTCATCGTCTCCGTAACGTTTCAACTGATCGGAGGAATTGCAGGAATTGTTTTTTTAATAGTTTTAATTATCTAGGTTGAATAATTCGGGAAAAAAACAAAAATAAAATGACCGAGAAATATTTCCCGCCTCATCGGAATTTCTGCGGTGCCGGAAGTTACTGGCATCACCGTAATTTTGAGAAAAATGCAGTTTGTTTAAGATTTTTTATTTTCAGTATTTTAATTATTTGATATAATAATTATATTATTGATTATAAATTATATAAATTATATTATTCACTACAGAAATTACTAATTATTGAATATTAATTAAATTTTTAGTTATTAACCATATATTACAGTCAAGTCAACACGCTCAAGCCTCATGTGTGCGACTTGGATATACAGCAACCGAGCTGCATTGCATGTAGCTACGTCTACATGTCGTGTAGTCTCCATTTAATGGAACCAATTAAAATTACATTAAATTTGAAATTGCAGCATTAAAATATTATTTTATTGATTCGGACGTGGGTTTGAAAATTTAATAATGGTGTTATAGAATTTTAAATGATCATTTAATTTATTTTAATTTATATATCGTTATGGGTCCTACTGTTCATTTTTCATGGTTACCATTAAGGATGAGTATCTCTAAATAAACCGGATTATCATTAAGGTGAAAGAAAATTAATTAATTAATTAATTCAAACACGTTTATCTTAAATAACAAAAGTACAAATAAAGTAATTAATACTAACTGTTTAATTTTGCGTATTCATAGCATGTATGACCGTTCACAAGTTTGACCCAGACATTTGTATGTGTCTGATTATTAATTTAATTTATTGCATGACTTTGCAATTTTTTAATATTAAATTAAATGATGACCTGCATGTCATCACTCCCTCCATTATTATATAGGACCTACGTGTCCAAAAATATTTATGTAATCCTCTTTAACCAATCATTTGATTCTCTTCACCAACATGCCAGTAATAATTATCTATAATTAATGATGCATCTCTAGCCACATAGACGCGGTTTAAGACGGAACCACAATGATCTCAACTCAGGTGATACACAGGTGGACATGTGAATGTTGTAAATAATGTCAAGACCGACAATAAGAATTACTTCCCCTAGGTCAAAGGTTGATTTAATGTGTAAAATCCTGTTCCAGTTTCAGGTATTTCTAAACTTTCTTGTGTTAAATTATTAATACGATAAATGGGAAAAATGGTTTATTAGTGAAAAGTTACGTTTTTGTTAAACACGTCACAAAATGGTAAAACGCCCAATTAATTCTTCAAAATATTCAGTTAAATATTTTCGGAGTTAAACATTGAGTATGTATGAGTTTCCGAGGACTGCAAAACCTCGCAGAAGACTGAATAAAAATATTAAATATATTAGTTTAAGAACAGACATTTTATTCAAAAAAATTTAATAACTCCAAAACTGTCCGCCGTATGAGAAATTTGAGACCATCGTTTTGTCCTAAATATGGTGTTTACCCTAAGAGGGGTATTAACATTCGAAGACGCCGGACATTTGGATGTCTCGCTCGTGAGTGAAAGTTATTAAATAATATTTAATATATTATTTATTAAAAATAATTAAATATCTCCAAAATGGTGCATCGTAGAGGAAATCTGAGACCACTGATGAGTCTGGAATGAGGGGTTTACCCTAGATGAGGTATAATATTTATTAGCATCGGGTGTTTGGACGCCTCGCTCTCAAAAATAACCATTTTAATTATAATTAATTAATTGTTCCGAGTTTTTAATTAATAAATCATTAATATCTCTCAAACGGTTCATCGTTTGAGAAATACAAGACCGTCGTTTTGTCTGGAATGTGGTGTTTACCCAATAGAGGGTATAACTTTCAATAGCAACAAATGTTTGGTGTGTCTTCTTTTTAAATTAAGTTTTTTAATAATTTCTTTATTAAATTAATTGATTAAAAATCCAATTACTGTTCATCTTCTACATATATAACGCCAAACACCATTGTTGCCGCGTTAAGGTTTCAAAAACAACATTTTCTTTACCGTTTTAATTTATTTGAGTGGCAACAAATTAAATGGGAGAAATAAATGACTCCGTAACGATTTTTTTAATCTCACATTAAATCAGATGAGGTTAAATTGGAGAGAGAATGTATTATCGCATGTGAATTTTTTTTTTCTTTTTGAAATAAAATAACTAACATTGGTTCTAGGACCCCTTGATGAACATCGAACTTTAGTGTATCGGGGCTTACGATAATAGGGTCGTGAGGAGGTGTATTGAACCACATAGGGTGGCTTATCATTGCTGCTGACATCGACGACCTTGAGGTAGGTGGTTCCGTTCCGATTAGCCAAATTGATTATCCTTGTATTGCTTGATTTATTTCAATTGTTGATTTAAATTCAATTGCTCAAATTTGATTTCAATTAAATTGATAAAAACCCAATTACAGTGAATTGATATATTTGAAATGGTTTTGGCATGAAAATTTGGAAAACCCCCAATTCTATTGAATTGGGAGTGTATATGAAAATTGGATGATTCAAATTGTTTAATTCAAATTGTGGATTTTATTAAAATGATTTCAATTAAATTGTTGAATTTAATTGGGGAAATAAATTGTGTAATGATGGAATTGATTTTAAATAAAATTTAAGCTCGTGAAAATGGTTTAAAATGATTTGATAGAAACCTAGTGGTTTTATCTTTTTGAAAAAATGCATGTTTTTTTTATAAAACCTGTTTTGGGTATAAATGGAAAGAAATTAGAACTTTTGAAATGGAAGAATGAGATTGATCCTATTTTTAAAAAGTCTTAAAACAGTTCACCAATCATGTAAGAGCACATGAAATCCTTATGTAGTTAGTGAGTTATTTGGATACACTCTACGATACGACAACGTTCTAAAATATACTTGCGGCGGGTCACATCCCCGACGGGTTGGTGACAAGTCTCCTTTGGACAATGTCATATGTTCGAGTTGGTGGTCTAGAACTAACTACTTTGTACTTTATTCATTAATAAAAGCCTTATCACATCTTGATTGTTCTTCTGCGTGACAATGTATGTGATAATGTCCTAAGGATAGTTGTTGCATTAAAGGGTCATAGCGGACCCCTTCTATGATGAGAACCCAGATGTGCCATAACATTATTCTTGAATAAATGTTCTATGGCCGGATGATATTATTTGAGGGACACAAATAATATAGGTCATCAGGGGCAAGGACTCATAAAACTTTGAGACACCTTCTCATGGTGTGCGCCCTTGGCAATATCCAGAAGGATATTATGAGAACGAGACCCACCCGTAGAAAATCCACATTTCATAGTGTCATTTGATGTTCCTATCTACGGACGTGTGTATTGTTCCTTCGAATTTAAAATTATTATTAATGGGTATTACAACTCGCGCACTTAGATGTATTGATGAAAACCGTGATGACACACTGTTCGCAACGAGGTAGGATACGTTGGGTGCGTCACGAGAAGTACTGTATTAATAGATAATGTGAGAATGGATTTGTCCCTTTTGTTCCATAACAGAAGTAGATATCTCAGGCCCTTTGATGGAATTGATATTGCCTAAATAAATTCATGGCCATGGTAAGGTATGAGCGAGTTCAATTCTGGTAAGTCGAAGAAAGAATAATCGAGCACATGGGTTGATGGCACTAGCATGCAACCCGCTTGATTAGAGATATTGAGACAAATGGATTATATTACACGGTAAGCGTTCATAGGATGTGACACATCATTGCGGCGTTAACTTCTTTCTCTATGGGTGCCTTGGCGTGTTGCTAGACGCTAACATTGGACTTTAGGCAGGCTCCACCTAATGCCACTGAGAAAGAGACCTAGATGGTCAAAATTAAGTGTGTCCATGTATCTCAGTTAAATATTAATTTAACGATTTAAATAAATATTATTCCCGATTGTGGTTTAATAATTATTTAAGGATGCCTGATCGCATTTATTTCAACACTAGTTATTCGAGAGAATATATTGTGGGTGAAATAATATATTTATTAGTGAGTAATGCAGTTACATTTATTTAAGAAATAAATAGTCATTACTCAAGGTCTAATAAATGTGATGGAGAAAAATGGAAAATAAAAGTACACGCTGTGTAGTTTTATGGAAAAAAAGTACACGCCGTGTAGTTTTCCAGTCGGGATTTTGAGGATATAATATTGTTTTATTAAATGATATTAATTATAATCAGTGTGGGCGCATGTCAAGGAATTAATAATTCGACATGGAGGTTTCAATAAGAGTTAATGAAATAAATAAAACGCATAACGCGTTTATTTATTGTCATAACTCTATTAACCTAAAACCCGATTATAAATATCCTCACAACCCCAACACTTTTGAGAGCCATTGTTGTGCACAACGGATTTGGAAATACTCTCAAGCCAAGAGAGAATTCCCTTTTCCACTAAGAACACCCTCAAGTTATGAGAGTGAGATCCTCCACCGGATCAAGGCGGTCGAAGGCGGACATCGCATGTGAAGGTTCTTCTGCGCTAGCACCCGAAGATCCCTTCGACGACGTCCAGAGATACGTGTAGCACGTGTGGATCACCGCTAGAGGAATCCTATACTTGGATTCTACGACGCAACAACGGATCACAGGATCGTGACCAGAGACATCGACGAAGAAAGAATTCCACCGAGATAATTTTTTTGAATTAATTAAATTAATTATAACCAACATATGATGTTCCTATCTCAACAGTTCCCAGACTCTTCTTTTATTTTTCGTTCTTCGTTCCATTCCGAAGATCCGGCATTTTATATCATGACGGATCTCGGATTGAACGTTGTTTAACGCTAAAATTAAAGTTGGGCAAACTCACCAACGCGCTTCCGCTGCGCCCGGAACCTACAAGTGGTATCAAAGTGGTCATATCGTTGATTATAATTATTTAGTTCTTCGTTGGTGATTTACGCATTTAATATTTTAGTTATTTCAATTCATGTTTAATCATTCTGGAAATCTGAATCTCGAGATCTGTTCCTCCTCCCTCATTTCTCGTTCACCTCACAGAAACATTTTTTTTAATTTTGATTAAAATAAAATAGAGGAACTCATCAGGAGGAGCCAAACGTTTCTGGCCGTACAACACCAGAATACACGGCGTGTATTCGGAAGTACACGCCGTGTAGTCTAGGTTCAATGCGTTGACTGATTCGCAAAATTAGGCCGTGTATTGGATTCTTTCTAAGAATTTAAGACACCGTGTGTTGACCAGAAATAGGTGGCACACGGTTTCCAAATTACACGCCGTGTGGTCCAATGAACACGGCGTGTAGTCCCTTCGGGTTAGGGTTGGGCCGTGTACCCCGTACACGGCTTGCCCGGTTGGAAACCGTGTAACACGGAAACTACACGGTGTGTGTCCCACAGAACACGCCGTGTTCTCCAAAAATTTCTGAAGTACATTAACACGCCCTGTCCTCGGGCGTGTACTTCGAATGGACGATGAAGAAAAGTACACGCCGTGTAGTCGTAACTATACGCCGTGTACTCACCCAAATTACGCAGATTTATTAAAATTTATTATTATATTATACAAACCCTTAAGACGTGTACCTTGGTGCTGGCGTAAAGCTGAGGCACAACACATGATAGGTGTTTTATATATATGTGTTTAATTTAACATCTGTGTAATGAACAAGAATTCACCGGGTTGCCTCCAAGGTACAAGATACGTACAAGTATAATTTTAAATGAATTTATTTGTTTAAAATTATGATGGATGAGAATCTCAAGGAAGTTCAGAATAGGGTTTAAGATAAAAGGATTGATTAATTAAATATAATTAATTAATTCGAGCGTGATTTATCTAAAAAAAGAACGTTAAAATAATTGAATGCTAGTTTTATTTATACGTAAATATCATTGCATGTATCGATGATCATGAGCTAGACTGAGACCTTTGTATGTGAATGGTTTCTTTTAATTTATTTATTTAAATTAAATTTATTGGCTTGTGAGCCATCTTCTCATTAATATGTTGGGTCTGTGCGCCAAAGGATTATTTTATGTAAAACCCCCTTTTACCCCTCACATGCATGTGAGATAAATGCATATGTAATGGATGGAGATCCCAAGCTAGTGGAGGCGGCTCCAGTCAGGAGCCAAGGTGAAACCAATCCAAGGAGATATAAAGGTGGATAGGTGGAAAGCTATAAACACAAACCTGAAAGGTTCAAGGTGTTTCTCCCCTAGGTCTTGGGTTAGTTTATCAACAACTAGATAAACTAAACAATAGAAAAATCCCATGATCATACCATTTATTTTATTTCTGTCAGTTTCACGGTTAATTTATTGCGGGTGTGTTGTCACGATCACACAATTAATGAATTAAACGAGCATGAAAGATGCAACTAAAATAAAACCGGCTTATATGTAAATATTATATTAGATATGGTTAATCACTTAAGTATATCCCACTTAATATTAACAAGCATGTAATCAAAGATAATAAAATAGCAATTTACGTATAAGGATAAAATCCCTCAAAAGAAATATTAAGTTGATATAGCCTTCCATAATCTTGGTTAGAATCAAACCATTGTTCAAAGTGCTTGACCAACCCTAGTTGGGGTGCTTTAAATTATCGGGGAATTCTAATTCAAGGTTTTGGGTTTACTTGACTTGGTTCGCATCAAGGGTTGACTGCCACAGCAGGACTTGGTGTGACCAAGATGCAAAGGTTAAGGAAATCCAAAACAAAAGGATTCCATGATTGGGGAGTCCACTCAGCGGATCAAGGAGCTGCGAGTTAATATAGTTGGCATTTGGAATGCCTACCTAAAACCCTTCAAGTTTCTTGACCAACCCTAGTTGGGGCAATGCGAAGGGTAATATGGATCCTTGCCACTAGAATATTCAGGAAATATAATATTCCGAAATCAATGGTGAGGGCTATCGGATGTTGATAAAATAGTGGATACACTATAGTAATACATGATATGAGTAATACATGATATGAGTACCAAATAGGATACACTACAGTAATACATGTTGCACGTTACATGTTATAGGAAAACAACCAAATAGGATACACTATAGTAATACATGATATGAGTACCAAAGTACAAAAAAAGAACAAAAAAACTTAGAAGAAACACAATGCTTGGATTGGTCCCATGCTCTCCTACTCCTAAACAACATATCCAGTACCTATAGAAGGGTTCTTACCCTTATCGACACCTGAAACAATATAATCTATTTGGGAAAAAAATGTGACCCCAACAGGGTGTGAGACTAAATCCCAATAGGAAACCACCCAAAATCTGTTCCTGTCTATTAGTGAATATATATATAAAGAAATGTACAATAATGAAAATAGTAATATAGGAAGTACTCAAATTGTAAAAAGTCCTAAAATAAGTGGTATTCATTTACATTAATTTCATGTTCATTAATTAATTAAATCACATTTAATTATATAAGTATCAGGATCCGGATTAAGCCCGTCAACCCTCATGTAAAAGTAAGCACACCAGATACTTCAGAAGGCTATCTAAACAAGTGAGTGAAGACTGAACCCAATATTGTGCTTTGGCTTTGAAGATGCATCATAAGTCATTCTGTTTCAATATTCAATTTATAATTTGAGTCTATTATTGACATTCCTGAATAGTAATTCAAGTATTACTCCTGGTGTAAAAGCACCTCCATCCTATAGCCCAGCTATACAATCCTCTCAGGAACCTAGTCTCACTATAGGTGTCGTGTGAGTATATGTCAACTGGGCTATCCTTGGATCCTATAAATAAGACCCAAGTATCACCCAAGACATATAAACATTTCCCACAGACCCCATCCATGTTATCCCTCATTCTAGAACTCTTTCATCCTTTAAACATAGTCTCTATAAGCTCGACCACTACATCTCTGGCTTGCACACAAATTTATATACAAACCTCCCATTTAGTCTATCCATGGAATCCCTCAATGGATCCATGGGTAACTGTGGTATAAGGTTCAATAGTTACATGAACTCGTCCATGGAATTCCAATCAGAATCCATGGTTCTCCCATTACTATTTACCCTTTAATCATGTCAAGTTCAAATATCCATTTCCTTTAGGCAAGAATAGGTCAAACTAAAGAAATCAAATATGATCATAATTATGGACCAAACCCATAAGGCTTGTCCTTCCAAAATACTCACATATGAAGAAATCATAACAAGAAAAAATGTAAATTAAACTATAACATGATGTTCACAATTATAACTCATAAGGGCCCAATTTATGTCACAAGCCCTTCAATTCATCTAAATATTTACAAGGATTAAATAATTATACTCACATGGGAAAATTATATAACAAACCTAACATGCGAATTACACTATCACAAGGCCTAAATATCAACTATATCAAATGGGAAGTTCATTCAATTGACCAATTACATTTTAAACAACCCATTAAGGGAATAAAAGTCATGCCCATAGGCATTGTAGGCCAAACAGCTAAACATTGGTCTTCTAAGGGAAAACACAACCATAGGGTTGCCCTAAATCAAGGTAAAAAACCTCAAACATGATTCATATCACATAATTAATTATCTAAAAAACATTAAGAAATAACATGGGTAAAAATATCAATCAAATTGACAACCTAAAATGGGTGTGCGGTACTCCAGAACATATATTCATCATGAAATACACCGAAAGGAATGAGACCACCTAACTCATAGTCATATTACTATCTTCATACAGCTTCGACTTATAATATGACCTAGAAAAAAGTAGAACATAAAAATGAGGAAAAATTAAAAATATTTGAAAACTTCATAGAGATCAGAAATAAAAAAATAATGGCTCAAGAGGAACTGAGAGATTATCAACTGGGTTCAAACATATCTGAAAACGATCAAATCAAAGCTAGGATGATGATTTGGGAACCAAAACGAGCTATGACATAGCTGTTTGAGAGAGCCCGATGATCTATCTATCCAAAAATGAAGAAACCAGGCTATTTACCATTTTAGAAAAAAGTACACATCGTGTACTTGTAAATATACAATGTGTATATTCTAAATTTTTCACTTAAGCGGACTTCCACCTCTATTTCATAAATGAGTACTACAGACCTACCGACATCAATACACGGTGTGTACTTGAGATTACACAGTGTGTAACCCCTTGTCATGTCGTGTAATAGTCCTGAATCCAGTAATCGACTTGTTTCCCACCTATTTTCTTAATCAAAAACCGAAAAGAAATTATCTATACCACAAAGGAAGAACCATGTTCTAAAAAAATTACCAACTTAAAGAAATTCATCCACAAATTTCCCTCCAAGGGTGGTGAAAAAATTTCTAAGAACAACTCCATCCACTATGACCGTGAATTGGCCTCCATCTCCCTAGTCTCATCCTACACTCGGCCATTATTCCATAACACCTATACAAAAGGAAAAGATTGGAAATGAAGAACCTTCAAGCTACGATCCATAATTTGTATAGGATGATCCTCATAGGATGCATCAACCTCTAACTAAACTTCCTCAGGCTAAAAACATTGATAATGTTCTGAAAAGTAATGTTGCAACCGAGAAACATGGAAGACATCATGCATAGCTTGATGCCTCTTAGGTAAGTAAAATTGATTAGAAATCGACCCGAACCTTTCCAGAATATCAAAAATCCCAATATATCTTGGTGAAAGTTTACTCTATCTCCCGATCCTATTGTGCACCAAACTTAGTGCAAGACTTTGGAAAACTCAATCCCTATCTTCAAACTCTAGAGGTCATCTGTAGTGATCGACATAAGATTTATAACAAGAATCTGCAGTATCTATCCACTTCCAAATCAACTGAACCACTTTAGTGGTCTTCTGGATGAGACTCCCAGCATAGCTGCCTCTTCCTACCTCCATCCAACATAGGGGTGATCAACATGGTTTACCATACATAGTCTCATATGGCGCCATCTGGATAATATCCTGAAATCTATTTGTTATAGGCAAACTAAACCAAGGGTTTTTGTTTCTCCCATGAACCCCTGAAATCCAGGATGCCTGCCCAAAGCATTTCCTCCAGCACATGAATCGTGCGATCTAACTAGCCATATGTTTAGGGGTTGTAATCCATGCTCAGAAGTATATATGTACCCATCACCCTCTTTATCCATTTATAGAAGTGAGAAGTAAACCCTGAATCCCTATCTGAAATGATATAATGCATAAACCCATGTTGTCATACAATCTCCTGGATTTTCAACCTCCCATGATCATCAACACTAAGGGTTTCCTTGATTTACAGAAAATGTGCAACATTCGTGAGCCTGTCAAAAATAACCCATACGACATCATTACCTCAAGGTAACCTTGGTACCCTTGTCAAAAAATCCATCATGACATAATTATATTTCCACTTAGGAATGGGTAGCTGTTGTAAATGTCTGGATGGTCAATGGTGTTCTTCCTTCACCTTCTGATAAGTTTAAAATATCATGAAAAAACCAGCTACATCCCTTTTCATACCTAGAATCCAATACTGGTGATGGAAATCCTGACACATCTTGGTGGCACCAGGATGCACTACCCATACAAAGGTATGCATGTCCCGTATCAGCTCCTCCTACATGGAATATAAAACCCATATGCAACCATGTAACCATAGAACATCATCCTTACATATGGTCCAACTAGGTGGATGGTCCTCACCTACCACACTCTCCTATAGAACTAGGCCTTCAGAATCTGATAGGTGCCTCATTATCACTCCGTCTAGTAGGGTGGAGGTAATAGCTAAGGATGAAAGAATAGTATGTCACCGACTATTGTGCACCTCCAAATGCATCTTAGTTAACATCTCCATAATCTGATATACACTACTATCTTTCTTCAATAATGGTAACTGATTCATCTGACTCAATGAATTAGGCACTGCATTTTTCTTATCGGGTGTGTAGGAAATCTCAAAGTCAATGGACTAAAGGTATTCCACCCACCTTTGCTACCTCATATTCAGATCACACTATGTAAATATGTACTTAAGTCTTTTGTGTCTAGTGTACACCACAAAATTCTCCCCTAATAAGTAATCTCTCCAACAACGTAAATCATAAACAACTACATGTAACTTGAGATAATGTTTCGGGTAATTCCTCTCATGTGGCCTCAATTTCGAGACCCATAAATAATGACTTGATCTCCCTGTATAAGAACTTCTCCCAGCATGATACTTGATGCAGCACAGTAAATAGTGTAACTCCTCAGTTTTGGAAAAATCAGTATGGGCACTGAAGTCAATCACCCTTTAAACTCCCAAAAGGCTGCCTCATAGGAATCTATCAAAACATACTTCACACCCTTCTTAGTCAGGCCCGTCAATGGTTCCGCTAAGCACAAGAAGTCTTATATGAAATGCCTGTAGTAACCAACCAACCCTAAGAAACTCCTCACCTCAAAGTAATTCTTAGACTTCTCTCAGGGTACTACTGCTCTCACCTACTCTGGGTCCACTGATACTCTTGTCTCTGTGATGACGTGACCTAGGAAGAGAATCCAATCCATCCAGAAGTGGAACTTTGTGAGATTAGCAGATAACTGATGCTCTCCCCGTGTACTCAAAATGATATCAAGATGTGCGGCATGGTCATGTTGATTGTGAGAATACACCAAGATGTAATCCATAAAAAATCTAAAAATAAATCAAGATAAAGATGGGAAACTAGGTTCATCAGTTCCATGAAAACCGCTGGCATGTTTGTGAGACCGAAGGGCATAACAATATACTCTTACAGACCATAACTGATCTGAAAAGGCTGTGTGAGGTACGTTTAATGGTCTAACATGCAACTAATGATAATTGGATATCAAATTTATTTTAGAGAAAACATGAGTTCTTTGAAGTTGATTGAAGAGATCAATTATTTTTGGCAGAGGATACATGTTCTTAATCATTAACTGGTTCAATTTTCAATAATGCATGTATAGCCTGAGGGTATAGTCCACCTTTTTCACAAAATGGACCAGTTAGCCCCAAGGATAAGTGTTGGATCAGATGAAACCCTTATCTTTAAAATCATCTAGCTACCTCTTGAGCTCTTGAAACTGTTTTTTATCCATCTTGTAAGGAGGAATGGATACTTGTGAAACTCATTACACTAGAATGATAGAGAAATATTCCTTTCTCATCAGAGGTAAACCTAAAAATTCATCTTGGAAGATGTACCTGAAATGATGAACCAATGGAGGGAAATTTGACTAACATTCCCCCAGGTCATCTAGATATAATCTCATAATCTGGGCTCTCAACCCTCCCATCCCATGATGCTCGAGTCCAACTCGGCTCGTCAGGACATCCCATTCCCCATTTTGTAGAAATGATCGACCCTCTAGTGACGTAAAAATCACCCTACGACGATAGAAATCAATAATGTCTTGAATGGAGACCAACCATTACATTCATTGAATTACTTCAAAACTTTTCTTCTATAAGATTTGGAGGTCTCATACAAAGTGACCCACACCAACCCCAAGGGGGAACTCCATGAAATGATGAAAAATTTCCATTCTAATCCCCAACGGAGTGTCTAGAATCATAACACCATCATAAGTAAAAACACCGAGCCCAAGTCTCTCCCAAATGGGAACATATAAGAAACTATATGAATCGACTGTATGAAAAAGTGTAGAAGCTAAAACGGAGGCGATTATAATAGTAACTCTTACAGTAGAAGTTCCTGGATCTTGCTCATGTTGGGTCAGTTGCACTGAATAAGTCTGACCTATACTGTGGCATTGTGACACTTCCTTGATACCCTAAGATGATCCACCTTGTAGTCACTAAGGACTTGGGGTCTGGCTACCATGGCCATGCACACAACCTCGACCTGATCATCCTGACACATTCTAGTTTCCTGACTAGTGAGAAGCTACTAACCCTGCTCTTAAATGTGGAGTCGGTGGAGACCCTCTCTCACTTTCCACTAGTGGAAACGTCCTGCAGAAGCGATGATGATTGTCCATCTTTCCACAAGATCGACATTTGACTGGGTCCTACGGACATTGCCTCATTTTATACCTCATCCTACTACACTGGTAGAACCTCACCTGGCTACCTAAAGATACATTCTGACTGCTACTATCATAATGAGAAAGCTATATATGAAACTTATTACTACCAATAGTAACAGTACCAGATCTCGGTGCCGAACCACCTTAGCTCTCACCTCTATATTTTTTCTCAGATTATGATCAGTAATCAGTTCCTAATTCACTATAGCAGATACAATAGTCAACTATAAAACATTTACATGTGATTATACAATGTACTTAAGACCAACTTCAAACCTCCTAGTCGTCGTGACACTATCTCCAATTATAATAGGAGAAAATCACGAGAGCTCAGTAAAATGGGTAGAGTAGTCCATTACTAAAAGCATCCCCTACTACAGATGCATGTAACCATGGGCATGATCGACCCTCTATATCTCAGAAAAAAAGTTATCATAGAAGACTGTATGAAAATCTCCCCATGCCATATCCCGATGACGCTCCGTCTGAGTTATTAAATCCCACCATCTCTTGGAGGAATCACATGGTATATACATTGTGATATTTACCATCCTATAAATAGGCATCTCCAGATGTTTTTGGATCGAAAAAATAGACAGTATCCATGAATTTGCAGCCTGGGGTCCTCAATCCCCCAAAAACATGGGTGAATGCTGTTGCTGGGACACTTGTGTCAACTCTTCCTTGGACGTGGTAGGGTGTGGTAACCCCTAAAAGGATTTCATAAACGTCATAAATTCCTCAAAAAACTATGTATCAGAACCTGCATCGAGAATAACAGCTATTTCTGCAATTGGTATGACTAGAGGATCCACTAGTAGCCCATGGCCTACCACCTCTCGGGTATAATCATCGACACTCTCCTGGTGTACTGCTGGAGATCTTCATAAAGGCATAAATTTAAAAGGGCAAGCACAAATCTCAGTTCAAGTTCATTATCAAGGTTCACAGTTCAATAGTGAAAGAACAAAATAGGAGAATAAAACCCTCAAATTTTACAAAAAAGAGGAGTACACAACATGTAAAAATAATACATGATGTGTACCATCATGTTTGTACCCGGGTGTGTACTTTCACTGGCCTGGGCATGTAACCATTCAAGTTACATGACATGTAAGGATTATACACAGAATTATATATAAAAAACTATCATTCTGTGTCACCCCTCACATGGCTGGATACATAGTTACTTACCACATGACATGTACACGTAGTACACTATGTGTACTTATGAAAAGTGTTCTTCCCAAATAGAAGAACACCTGGTGTATGTTCCTAGAACCACACACAGTGTTGTATGGGTTTCAAGATAGTAAACCAATGAAACTTCCTGACACTCCCATTTTTGAATATTAAATCAAAGGTATTCCAAATTCCAATCTGTGGGGTCCCATAATCCTCCCAAATCAATGTTTGGCATCCATATATATATCACATCATAAAAAAATTCAATTTAAGACAACAACATGATCCACCAAATTATGATCCAAGAGGGACCATACATCTTATGGACCAATTCTTGGAATCCACCCAATTTGAACCCTAGAACATTCCAATACACCTATCATAACAATAGGCATATATATAATGGTATTTATCACAACATCATGTAATCAGTAATACTATCTAAATTTCATGGAATGAATGCATGGCATATGATTTCTAACAAGTTCTTATATGATGCAAGAGATGACATACACTCATCTCATTAGTTTTCAACAAAATATATCCACAATGATATCAATAAAAACTACATAATACAAGTGCATCACCCAATAGTGAAATCGAATCAAATGTAACAACTCAAAATCTAAAAATCAAAATTCAATTCGAGAAAATTTGGCTTTTCCCTGTACATGGGGTAGCTACTCCCGACCACAATTTATTACCAAACTCCATTTAACTCCTATATTTGTCTAATGTTTATAAATAGCAAGGCGTACTATAAAGAGCATCCTCTAATACCATTTTGTAATATCCCGGATCCTGATGCCACTTTAAGGTTCCCCATACCCGGTTGGCCACATGGCCTCAAGCACATTTCCCTAAATTCCAGAGGTTTCTTACTAGTAGCAAGGTCTTATGTGTGATGGTGGGGAAACTACACCCTCATTGGAAGAGTATAACACAACAGACTAAAGTAATAAATCATTAGAAGAAGCAGTAATACCATAAAATAGAAGTAAACAACGCAAGACTAATAATAGAAATAACCACATATCATATAATTCAAAAGATAATGATGCATGTTACATGTTGTAGGAAAATATCCAAACATGATACACTATTGTAATACAATATATGAGTACCAAAGTACAAAAAAAAAGAACAACAGAAACTTAGAAGCATCGCAAACCTTGGCTTGGACCCATGCTCTCCTGGTCTTGAACAATATATAAAGTACCCATAGAAGGGTTCTTACCCGTATCAACACCTTCAATAATATAATCAGTTTGGGCCCAAAACATGACCCAAATAGGGTGTGAGACTAAATCCTAGTAGGAAACCACCAAGGATATGTGCCAGTCTATTAGTTAATATATATGATAGGCAGTGTAAAATAATGGAAAGAGTAAGCTCGTAAGTACCTAAAAGTAAACATTCCTATAAGCATTGATATTCATTTACATTCATTTCATGTTCATTAAATAATTCAATTTCTTTGAATTATATAAGTATCTGGATGAGAATATTCTCAAAAACACCCATGTAGAAGTAAGCGCATAATATTCCTCAGAAGGCTATCTAAACAAGTGAGTGAAGACCGAACCCATGCTTGTGATTTAGCTTGAAAGACACATCATAAGTCATCTTGTTTCAATATTGAATTTAAAATTTGAGCCTATACTTGAAATTATTAAATTTGAATTCATGTATTACCCCTTGTGTAAAACTACCACTATCCAATAGCTCGTTCATACGATCCTCTCAGGAACCCAGTCTCACTGTAGGTGTGGTGTGAGTATATTTTGACAGGGTAGTCTTTGGATCCTATAAATAAGACCCAAGTATATCACAAAACATATAGAAATTTCCAATAGAACCCATCCATTGTATCCCTAATTCCATGACTCATTTGATATTTAAACATAGTCTTCATAATCCCAAATACTACATTCGTGAATCAATCATGAATTTAAATACAAACCTCCCATTTTTTCCATCCATGGAATCCCTCAATGGATCCATGGGTCACTCGTGGTATAAGGTACAATAGTCACATGAACCTATCCATGGAATTCTAATTGGAATCTATAGTTTACCTATAACATCCTGTATTTTTATAACATAACTTTCATTCCATTACACGGAACTGAGGATCTTTAAGGTTTATTGTCTTGGAAACAAGGAACATAATACATAAAAAGAACATAAAACATTCTTCTTAAACACTTTAAAGGATTCTCCTTAAGTTCATCCTAGGTTCATTACTACATCTCATAACCTGGGGACATACATCAAAAGAAAGGGTTAGCAGAAGGCCCAGTAAGGGAAATAAGAGAAACATTTTACATGTGAACTTGAGATACTTCAATAAGGACATGAAAAGAACTTTAAGGCATGAGAAAGAAATCATGAGATACATAATAATAAAAATAAATTTTTTCATAACTTTAAGATGTGGCTACGACATTTAATATTGACAATCGTTTCGTTTCACCAAGGTCCATCCCCAAGGTGTCGTTAAAAATTACCAAGGTTATTCACCAAGGCGTCGTTAAAAAATGGTCATCTCTAGAGATTAAGTCTTTACCCAATGCATTGGAGTGCTATCTGGGCGCACCATTGACATGTCTTTATTATCATGTGAGCCACATATATCATCATTAAACATTTCATAAATAACCCGTATAGCATAAAATATATGGGTTTCATTTCATAATCATAACTTTTTAAAAACAGCTTTAATGACATGATCTTTACGTCACTTTAAACCCACGAAAGGGGAGAGCGGGTCTCATGTATGTAAATCCCAGAATTTAAAATAGAACATTTTGATATATATGTGAATAACCCTGTAGAAATAAGATCTTAGAGTATTCACTTTATAACATAAAATAATTTTGAGAAAGAGAGAGGCATTTTGAGATAAACATTCTTCAGCATAACGGCTATGTTTCGGGGTTTTAGAAAATATTGAAAAGAGAGGGGAAATGGGTCCAACATTCATAAATGACCCATAAAATAGTAGAGGGAAAGAATATAAGGTATTTAAGAACATGGTAATGATATTTGAAAATATACCATATGAAATGAAGAACATGAAAGGAAGACAAAAATAAGATTTCTCTTATGAAAATTCGGCAGCCCAACGACGTCACTTAAACTTCGACAAAATTGAATTGACGAGATCAAATAGGTTTTCTCATCATATGAACATAAAAGATCAGTATGATAGATATAGATATCATACCCCAACACAATACAAAAGGAACTTGAAATACTTTACATGAAAGTAGATCTTTGAAAAATGATAAAGGCGAACGAATCCCTTAAAAATTCGGCAGCCTAACGGCGTCAGTTAAACTTCAACCAAAAATGAATTGACAAGATCAAAATAGGGTCTCTCATAATATGAACATAAGGGTTCAGTATGATAGATATAGAGATCATACCCCAACATAATAAAAAGGAACTTGAAAGACTTGACATAAAAATAGATCTTGAAAACGAGAAGGGTGAAAGAATCCCTTAAAAATTCGGCAGCCTAACGGCGCCACTTAACACTTCAAAATACTGAATTGAAGAGATCAAATGGGGTCTCTCATAATATGATCATAAAAGATCATAATGATAGATATAGAGATCATACCCCAAAATAATAAAAAGGAACATGAAAGACTTGACAAGAAAATAGAACTTGAAAATGAGAAGGGTGAAAGAATCTGTTACAAAAATTTCAGCAGCCTAACAGCGCCACTTAAACTTTCATAAAATAAAATGATGAGAGTAAGAGGGGGACTCTCATCATATGAAAATAAAAAGGACAGTATTAATAATATAAAATAACATCCTCCAACATAAGAACATGTAGCATAAAAGGAATGACATAAAAGAGATTACTTGAAAAGAAAGAGAGGGGTCGGATCCCTTACCTTAAAACGTAACTCTTAAAACTCAAAGGTTTGGGCCTTGAGGGCTTGGGGGAACATTGTGAGGACTCCTTGGGAGGTAATGAGACCAGAAATTCGTTGGAGGAGAGTGGGGAGTCGAAATGGATGAGAGGATGGCTTGGTATTTATAGGGAAAGTGAGGGGACAAGGCATTAATGGCCAAGGGACACCTCAAAAGTGCTTTTCTCAAAACCATGTGCTCTCCCTTGGCATTTACCATGGAGTTAGGCCACATGGGGCCCCCAAAACAATAATTCATCACCATTGGCCGGACAACCCTTAAAATATCTCATGACATCATCATGACATAGTTATGATGTCATTAAACATACCGAAACCCTAAAACTGTATTTTTACTATTCACTGAAAATTCAACTTTCTCAGAAAGATCCCAAAATTTAACCTTAATCAAATATAAATGCTCTGATTTAAAAAATGAACTCCATTTTATAAAAATAATTTTCTAAATATTTTTAATTTTATTTTTAAATAAATACACTATTCACCGAAAATTCATTTTTTTTCAGAAAAATCCCCAAAAATTACTATAACATAATATCGATGCTCTGAGTTCAAAAATAAAGACCATTTTATAAAAATAATTTTATAATTATTTTTAATTAAATTTTTAATTAAAAACACTATTCACCTGAAAAAACTAATACTTGACTAATAATTTATGAAACCGTTATTTACCCATTTTATTGAATCTCATTACTTAATCAAGGTGTCTAAATTATATTAAAACTTTCTTTGAGTTAAATTACTAATCCATTTGGTCACATTACTAATCTTAAGCGTAAAATCACTATTCATAATTTACTATTCATCAAAAATCAAGTTGATCTTATTAGACTCTAAATTTCGTACTGAACATAATTGTAGAAGACCATTTTTTTCAAATCACTACAAATTTTTAATTATTTAAGGTTTACAAAAACATTTTTAAAATATACTTTTTCTAAAATTCATCAAAAATATGCATACTATATTTATCCGGTCATTTGAAAATTCATAAACTTCATCATAAGAAGAAATCCCAATTTTTATTTAAAACAAAGGATTACACAAGGCAGTTACAGTCTCCTTACATAGCCCCTTATCACACCATCATAGGACCTAAGTGTAAGGTGTGCTAAGGTGAGCGAATCTGAGGGAGGCTCGGCCAACATCGCACGAGTAGTAATTTCTATCAGTTTGAACTTCTCGCGAAGGCAATCCCGTTCTAGCTTCACACGATGAAGTTCAGCTTGGGTTTGGTCTAGAGCAAAGCCCAGCGGTGCTACCTCCTTCCCAAGTTCTGTTAGATGGGCTTCGATCGGTCCAAGACTACTGGGTGAGGCCATCGAATCTTCTTTCTATATTAATTAACCAAGATTACTTGTATTTAGAGACAATAATCAAAACGTTTAGTTTCCAGCGGTCATATTGACCAATGGTCATATAACAGTCAAAAACCCAACGGTCTCATTTTTATTATACTCACATTATCAAATGAAAAAAAAATTTGTTGAGTAAATAAAATAAAAATAAAATAAAATAAAATAACACACAAAATTAGGAAACAAGATTTATTCAAAATTTCGGGTCGTTACATTACCCATTACAATTTTCCATTTAATCATGTCATGTTCAAATATCAATTTCATTTAGGCATGAAAAGTTCAAACCAATGACATCCAATATGATCACAATAAAGGACCAACCTCATAAGGCTTGGCCTTCCAAAATACTCACTTGGGAAGAACTCATAATAATCCAACATGTAAATTAAACTATTACATATATTTCACAATAATAACTCCCAAGGGCTCAATTTATTTCACAATACTTTCAAGTAAGCTATATAGTTACAAGGATTAAACAATTATACTCAATGGGAAAATTATATGACAATCCTAACATGTGAATTACACTATCAAAAGGATTAACTATAAAATATCTCACATGGGCAGTTCATTCAATTGACCAATCCATATTAAACATCCCATTAAGGGAATCAAAGGCATGACCATAGGCATTCTAGTCCACTTTCACAGGTTTGGTTACTATTCCATTGACTAGATTACTATTTCTAATGGTCATATTACTATCCCAACAGATATGTTACTATTCTATCGGTATAAGTTACTTAATTTTTATAAATACCACATGATTCATTCTTCATGTATGAGAATGAGGTTCTTATTGGGTTATATATATGATGTATGTGTTTTATACTATATTAATTAATTAGAATAAGGGAAATTTCATCGATAAAATCATGGGATGTAACATAAGTATCATGTACATTATGTGTCTCTAAAAAGGAAGTGGCTACACTAGAATCCCCTCATGTAGATTTTTTGTTTTGATACTGCAAATATATGAGAGGGGATTATCCACATGATTACCTTTTGTAGGATTATAACGATATGAAATGTAATAAACAAGTTTTTATATTATATCATGACTTTCCTTATACATTTGGTATGTGGTTCTTCAAAGAGATGTGGCTACACTAGAATCCCCTAGTGGAGATTTTGAGTTCTGATGCTACAAATACCCTATAGAGGATTCGAAACATGATTACATTTGGTAAGATTTTAAGGAAATAAAAATTAATAAACTAATATTTAAAATAAATGGAGACTTCCCCTATGTGTTTTCCAAGTGTTTCATGAAAGGGAAAAGGGATACACTAGAATCCCCTGATGGTTATTTCTTGTTCTGATGCAACAAATCTATTGTATGGTATTTGCAACAGGATTACCTATTATAGGATTATAATCACATTATCCTTAACAATAAAATTTATACATCATATTAGGCATTCCCTTTATTTTTCTTAAGTGGCCCTTCAAAGGAAATGGGGTACACTAGAATCCCCCAGTGGATATTTCATGGTTAGAGTCTAAGAATCTTTTGTAGGGGGATTTTGGTTTGATTATGTTTCATTAGATTCAACATAAAAAAATCAAAAAAAAAATTTATACACCATATCATGAATTTTATCATACCATTTTTCAAAATTCATAAGTTATAACCATACACTATAAGTTGTTCGATAAAGGGATGTGTGTATTGTAAAATCCCCCATTAGAGTTTTCCAATTTCGATCCTATAAATATATTATAGGGGATTTATAGAATCATTACCTTTGAATAGATTATATAATTTGAATCATTTATAGTAGAATATCATGGTTGATTTTTTATGTCTGATTATTCAAATATCATTTAGAGGATTTATAGGTTCAATCACCTTTCAGCCATCAATATTTAAAACACATCTCTGTCTAATTGGATGTAAAAAAATACATGTATTTTTTTAAATAAAACTTTAAAACTAATGGAAAAATTATATAATAGAACACTGTAAGATCCCATATTTTGTAGTTGTTAGTTTTTCTAACTTTGGATAAACCTTTATCAAAATTTTTTGTTTGTACATAGACCATGGTTGTCGAACTTGGAGACAGTTAGTTAGGTTATGTAAGGTTACAACTGAAATGGAAAAAAATTCTGCATGAAGAATTAATTCATTTCATAAATTTTTAATTCATGATTTTAATTAATTTAGTACAACCCCATGAAATATATAAAGGGTATTAGTGGTCCTAGGTAACCCATGAAACAATAACTCAAACCATTAATGTGGTTCACGATGTCAAATGGTCTTTTTCTACGTTTTTAAATTGGGGTGATAGTTTTCTATACATATGTGTGAATCGAGATATTCATGACGTGAAAACACTATTAATTTAAGGAATGTTCTGAACCTAGGGTTTTTTTAAACCAATAGTTCTAATCAATTTTTATGTTGTGTGGCCTTTGTCATGAACTCTATCCCTACTTCCAGCCACCACTCAAAGATCTATTTAAACTAGAATCATGAAACGATTGGATCTTGGTGTTCCAAACCCAGAGTTTGAAGGAAGGAAGAATATGATCACTACCTTGGTTTTTAGGATTTGTCTTGGTATACAATATTTTTCATGTAAGATGTCTTGAACAACTCCCAAAAAGTATACTTCAATTATTTTAGTATGTGCAATTGTTGTGATCGTGTAAGCAGGTCATGCGCATAACCAATTTAATTGATCAAATCAAGGTTGATGGTAATCTATTTGTTTAACCCTCCCATGGATATATTCAATTCCATTGGTGTTATGGACACGCTTTTGGCCACCCAAGGTGCGTGTTCTTACCATTAAACTCATAATGAAATGGAAATATTGTTAATTTAGGAATTGGCTTACCCCTGGCATTCAAATGAAATGGTAATTGGGTGATTTGATTAAATATGAGTCACATCACTTGAAAATGAGTTTATAATAATTATGATGATAACTAATGTTGGATAAATGAAATAATAGGGATAATTCTTATAATTAAATGGTTTAGTAATGTGGCATGTGTTGACATGTTTGATATACAGAAATGATAATATAAAGGGATTGAATCCAATAAAGATGAAATGGTTATATAAATGGATTTATCCCAATGATATAAAAAAGATTATATAAATGGATTCCTACAGGTGAAGTTATAATACATATATAAAGTTATTTCCCTACTAAAATGCTTATATAATGAGATTATATGAGGACATGATGTAATTCTTATAGGCCTCTTCCTATTTCATCTATTCAGATTTGCTAGATAAAACATGTGGGGGTTATGGATATGGTTTACATGGTTACATAAAATGATTATATAAGTTTATCATCACACCAATCATGTTTTTGTTTCCTTCCTTATCATCCTAGAACTCGAGGGTCGGCGGGTTTATTTTTTATGTAGTATTAATTTATTAAATTAATACCCTATTTATTGATTTATTGGATGAACCGTATACTCATAATGAATTTTTTAGGAACCATTGGTGGTGGATAAATAATTTGTACTGAAACTCAATTCAGGATGCCTTTTGGTACTTGGGATGATTTCATGGATGTAGTTCTTAACATGGGAACATGGCCTTGTGTTGGTTATTTCATACTGTATGGGTTGGGGCATGGAGACAAGACCAACACGGGGTTTGGTATTGGGGTGTTGGAATATTTTATCATGTATGATTAGTCTATAATTTTGTTTTAATTTAATCATGTCATTAAGTTACATTCATCCTCACATTACATGATTATATTTTTATTTCGATTGTTCATCTTTTTCCATATCCATATTGAATTTCATATCTGATTATTTATATTTTTTTACAATAATATTTTGTTTTTATATTGTTATTAAATATCTATACCAATGGTTATAATATCCCGACTATATTTCTTATACCCTCACTTCTAGTTGGTTTCCTCTAGTGTATGGGGAGGTGCACTTGAGGACCATTAGCCAACACTCTTTGTCATGTTACAGAGTATTGGGTTGAGTTAATGATAAAGTTGTATCCAAGAATCATGATTAATTTGAATTTATTTATTATCTAGGATAGGTATAAAGTGTACTATGATGTGTTATGTCTTTTTAACGATCTTGTGTGAGGGAGTATCTAAAAAATTTATGGGTAAATTATGAGTGCCCAAGGATGGGAATGTTTTTCATGTTTGTCACTTGTTACATTTTTTATGATATTTAAACTTGGATGATTCACTTATTATGTAATTTTATATTTTATTGATATTTTAAACATGGGATAATATAGAAAAATATGAGTATGCATTCATAATTACATGAACATAAGGTTATATGTTGACATGAGTTGTCTATTCCCTGAGAATGTTTATTACATGTTGAATTTTGTCTGATCTTAACTGTAAAATGTAAATACAGTTATTCGTAACAAAAATGAATTATACTGTTGTGTTTGGTAAAATATCGTGTTACTAAAAGTATAGAGAGACTATAGGATATTGATTAACTGCTTCTTTCACCTATTTAAGTTTATATTTTTGTGTAACCTGTGTTCTATAGAGTGTCTTAACCATGTAGAAGAAAATAAATGCTTATTATCTTTAAATAAAGCATTAGGAGAGTGTTAATCAGTACAATTTTAATGTGGACGAGCTGGATCATCCTGCAGATCTTGAGAATAATATAGAAAAATGATTTATTGAAAACTTCATGAGGGTCATGTGATCCGTGGAGAGGGTGATAGATTTCACAATACCTTCAATGTCTGAGTTGAAGAGAGAGCTCTAAATGTAGAATCTACCAACATTAAATGGTGTGGGAGGCCCCAGGTATCCATTTTCTAGATCGAATTCTTCCAAATGATATTAAATAACCTTGATACACCTATAAATATGAGGATAAAGTTTGTACACACATTTTGTGGGGACCAACTAAGTGATGTTGGGACATTGTGTAGAATGATGATCAGAAATAGAAGCTAACCAAGAAGGAATTTTAGGTAAATTTCTCAAGCCACTTTTATCTCTAGGAATTGAGGGATGATTGGGATTATGATTTCATATACATGACATAGAAGGAAAGGTCAATGGTGGAATAAATTTTTATCTTCACTGAGATGATGATTTTTTCTCTATTTTTGGTAGCTGATGATGTCTCCAGGGAAGGACATTTCCAGGATGGGATTTGATATGAAATAAGGTCACAGATGAACATATATTTCATGAGTAGTATTGTGTACATGATGATTTAGGATATCATCACATAAGTGAATCTGGTATAGGAATCATGTGTTAGCTAATAACTTCCAACATGTTGATCTAGAATCACTTCTTCTATTAGAAATGATTTCCACTATGAAAATTACCATTAGGGATATAGCGGGAAGAGCAGTCATGGAAGTGGACTTATGACCCAAAATCATAGCTTAGTATAGTGTCATCAGTGGGGAAAGGCCTTCCACAAGATCCCTTAGTGTTGTCACCCAACTATAGACTACCACACTCGTAGAAGGATGTGATATATTTAGAGGTTTTATAGGTTTCTACAATATTAGAGCAGTATCAGGGGATCAGGATGGGTACCTGAGTTTGAATGGGACTTGGCTACTCCCCAGCAGAAAAGTAGTTGGAATTCCAATGGATATTCAGGATAAGGTAGTGGACATGGTAACCCAATGTGGGAGCAGTAATACTAGGTAACATAAGTAACACAAGGGAGTTATAATGGAGACCCAAGAATAAGAACAAGTCATCTTCAAGATATACAACCTACTATAACTAGTCTAAATGCAGGAACTTCAACCATTAGAGGTATTATTATCATATAATATTACATTTACTATGTTTTTTTGATATAAATCACCACATTAATTTTTATTTAATCCATTTTCAAATAGTTTGTGATTATTTGTGGTGTGTATGAATAGAATTATGACAATTGACACATCTTTGGGAGTATGATAATATGATATAAAATAATATATAGAATGTTCTCTTGAAATCAGTCAATACTATATCCTTTGGTATATGTTTGTGATGGTAATAAAAGAATTTATTTGATTATGGATGAGGATTGTCTAGTTTTCTACTAGGATCAAATGTATGGTTATCCGAAAAGAATTACCATTCTTTCTCTAGTAGGGGAAAAATTTTATAGGTAGGTTTAGTGGGATCTTCATGTCATAAATATAGGATGTTTTTAATGTATATTAGATTTTATAATTGATTATATATTAATAATTATTCTAGATTATGGTATGATACATCATGATACATTTACAAAAGTGGTGGAAAATTTTCATGATGTTTTTTCCTAATGAGTTCCCTAACTTAATATTGGATCTGGTGCCCTAAAACAAAATACTTTATACATGAGATTAAATTTGTATTAAATTAAGGCTATGGAAACCTAAATATCTTATCACATATTAATTGTTATTATATATAACATTTATGTGACAATGTCCATGGGTGTCTATCACATTTATAAGGTCAAAGTAGTTCCCTGCTTTGATGACAACCTTGATGTGCTATAATGATATTATTAAATAGAGTTTTACTATTGGATAACATACTAAGATAGGATATATAGTATCTCAACTGTGATGTGTGAGTACTCACAAGTGGATGAGGGTTATTCTCATGATGTTCACACTTGGTAATATTCAGGACTAGAGGTTTTGATAATAGATCCACCAGTAGGAATTTATTATGTTATGGTGTCATCATATATTCTTATCACCAAGCATGTGTAATAGTCTATATACATTAATTCTATAATTAATTAATTTTTTGAATCATGCACTTATATTTAATGATGAAAACCATGATTCCATATGTTCTTCATGATGTAGGGTATGTTGGGTGTGTCATGATTAACATGCCATTAATGGATAATTTGATGAAGGAATTATCCCTTACATCTTAATAGAAGTTGATATCTCATACCTTTTATTGGAATATAACCATCACCTTAAATTACATCAACATGGTGTAACTAGATGATTATTTCAGATAGTCAAAGAAAGACGTATTGAGCATATAGGTTTGGGACATACATGACCATCCTTGTTGATAAGATATTTTTTAAAAGGGATTATATTACACAATGATATTTATTATGTCGTTGTTGATATCATAACATTAAGATCTTTCTTTTAGGTTCCTTGGACTGTTTTTAGATAGTAAACATGGAATTTAGGAATAACTGTAGAATAATAATAATGATTAATCCAATAGGGTCTCACAATAAGTATTTCCATGACCATGATTAAATTATAATTGAATATAATTTTTTGAATAAATATTCTTCTCAAGACCGAAGAATAATTATATTCATGTTTTATTGATTAGTAATATTCACAAGGCGATAAATTATTTATCTTTTTATTAAAAAATAGTTTATCTAATTATGTGAAAATATATTAAATATTTATTTTCTATATTGATAATATAATATTTATTTATGAATAATTTTTTAAGTTACTCAATAAATTTCAAGGAGTTCTAACAGACCAAGACCACGATTGGTTATAAATATTAATTTAAAAATTGGTAAAATAATATATAATATTGTTCAAATTAGAACACACAATTAATTAACAATAATAATAATATTATTATGTTTCATGGGGTTTATTATAGATTATAATGTTTTTAAGGGATGAAATGAGGTTATAATATATTAATATAAACCTTAGATATATAAATAGGTGGTAATCACTATTTTGTGGGATGTATGAAAATCATGAATCGTTGTGCACAACAAAATTCTCTCTCAACTCCTACTTCTCACTCCCTTTCAAGGAAATGATACATGAAAGAAATTCCTTCATTAATGAAAGATAAATTATCAATATGAACAATGTAGGAGAATCAATTTATCACATTCTCACCCAGAAAATTGATTGGGGTTTCTCAGAGATCAAAGGAGCACATGTGGATCACTGCAAGAAGGATACAATCCTTAGATCCTCATGGGGTAATGAAGGCTTTCCAAATTTATTTTAATATGTTCAACATTGTCAAAAAATAAAGGATACTAAGTCGAGGTATGTATTTTTTTTTTCTATTTTTAATTAATTAAGTATAATTGTAATGTTAAAGATGCTCTTACATGGTTTTGGGAAACTAAATATATATTTTTTTAATATAATTCCCACCAAAGGCACTTTATCTCTACCCGAAACCATCTGGTGGTATAAGAGGGATCTATTTTTAAAATAATAATTATTTAATTTATTTTTAATCAATATTAGAAATATTGGTTTAATTTTTCATTTCATATTATTTTTTCTTTAATATTATTTGAATTAACATGTTTTCAACATTTTATTTATTTTTTAAAGGTTTAAATTTTATTAATTGAAGGAATAGATAAATAAAAATTGGAGTTTCCATAGGTAAGTGATGATGAATATTTTATTATATCATGGGATTATATGGCGTGTAGCCGTAGTACACACTGTGTACCCAAGTGAACTCTACCTGGCCATATTGTGGGATACTTGATGTGTTGAGCAGTAATTTCACACGGTGCATTTATTGAACACTACATGTTGACCGAGGTAACCTGGAACACGAAATATTGGATTATAGGGTGTATAGATGGTGTAAACAATGTGTAGTATAAATGGTTTAGCATCAAACTTCATGAATCTCATGTGGTCATAAAAATGTTCAAAACTATGTGAGACTGATAAAAAAGAGAAATAATTTCATACATGGATTGTAGAAAGATTATACATGAAATGTGGTTAATTATTTTTTATGTCTTAAATACACATAGATTCCTTTAGTGGGTTATATGGATAAACGAAAACCATGATACTTGACATGGAGTTAGCATGTATAGTATGTGTAGTCTAATTGGGAAACATATCAAATCATGAGGCATGTATTTTGGGTACACAATAAGAGGGATACATAGCATGTAGCTTAATAGTACATTCCCTATATTCTCCCAATTAATTACAATATTAAATTACATTAAATTTACAATTGTAGCAATAAAACATTATTTTGTTGATTAACACCTGCTGGGATTGAAAATCCAATAATGTTTTTAAAAAATAATAAATTATCAATTAATTTTTGGTAATAATCCATAATAAATGGTTTTATCATTTATTTTTTTTATGAATTCCATTAATATGGGTGTCAGAAATTCAATTTAGATGGTCATTAATACGAAAATAAATCAAATAAATACTTAATTCAATCTCATTTATCTTAATAAAAAACAAATGTAAATGAATGTATACCAATTTACTTTTTCATATGTGTTGCATGTATAAATGTTTGGGAGCAAGAAAAAGGCCAGCGTATGTGTTGAAATTTATGTAACTTAATTTATTTCATGGGATTGAAATATTAATTTTTAAATTAATTTTATTATATCTCACTTAATTTTTAATCAAGTAATTTGATAATAATCATTTTTAATTATTGTAAAAAATGAGGAATGAAAAAACAAAAAAATAGTACAATCATTCCTTAAATCCAGTTATGCCCATAATTTTATTTTTGATGTGGTATAATATCTTACATGATTAATTATTATAAGAAAGTTTGTATTATGTGTTGTAACCCATATTATTTTTCCACCACCCTAGTAGGTGAGAAAAGGTAAAAAAAGATTTCTACCCGAGATATGTTGAGGAGGATTTTTATGTCTACATTATTATATTATCAATAATGTCTGAAGAGTTGATGATACAAAATAAATAAAAGGATTATTACATGATAATACCTCATCTCCATAGATAAAGAATTTAAATAAATATGATTCTCCATTAACTATATCAATGTAAATTTACTCACACCCTATTCAGGTTTCCATTGGGTACTGAGGAACAACATGTTTATTTCGTGTGTAGTATTAATTTATTAAATTAACACCCGATTTATTTCTTTATTTCATGCACGATATACTTATACAGTATTTTTTTAGACACCATTGGTGGTGGACTAGAGAGTTTTACTCACACCCTATTCAGGTTTCTATTGGGTACTCAGGAATTTTTCATGGATCCAAGTCATGAAAAGAGAAAGGGGCCCGACGTTGGTTGATTTCTTACTATATTGGGTTGAGAATGGAGATGGGACAAACATGGGGTCTATGAATTGGGATTTATAGTCTTTTATCAAGCGTGTTTAGTATTTTATTGTTATTAATTTTAGTACATCATTTAGATACATTAATCCTATAATTACATGATTATATTTTTATTTGGATTGTTCAACTTGTTCTTTATTCAGATTATGATTCCAATTTAATTATTTATATTATTTATGATAAATTTTTGTCACTTTATACTATTGTTAGAACACTTTAAAAGTGGTTATAGTATTCCCACTACACTCTTTACACTCTTATGGCTCCTTTGAATCCTATGGCATACGAGGTGTCGCACCTGACGTTTAGTAGCCAACCAGATCAATCGCATGTGGGTGTTTTGGGATGGGGATGTTAGAAAAATGTTTCTACATTAGAACAAAAAATCTAATAATTATATGATTATTATTAAAACAATAATCAGTAGTATAACTACAATAATGTAAATTACAACAACATCCAATAGAACCATCTGTAAGCCATCATCTTGAAACATGATCTCTATGACCGTATATTTCGTGTTACCAAGAAAATTCTTCTGGTGTCCCATTTTTGACTAACATTGACCACAATTACATCATCATTGGTAAATATATGACTTTATATATCATTGGGTGGTTCTAAAAAATTGAAAAAAAAATAAAATTTTGTTATTTCATATCCAGTAAAAAATCTATTTAGATTTTCCTATGCATTTCTTATATTTGTAGATGCAGTCTCCCCACAGCCACATGTCTCATGTCATTTTCTAATCATAGCACTGGAATAACTCATTTGAGATATATATAATGAAGATATTTTTTACCAACAAATAAATTTTTAATTTATATAGGATTTCATGTACTCATTGTGTTTAATTATTAATTGAACACATTTTTAATAAGAAACATTATTATTCATAATTGGTTAAAAAACTAATGATTATGTAATTCTACAAAATGTACAAACTATAATTTATAACTAGAGAATTTATGTGTTGAAAATATCACCAAATGACCATCAGTAATAGTTTATAGGGGAATTACCTAAAGTAGTCATTGTTTGTGGATAAATAGTCTATCGTTGACAACTGTTTCATTGATTACAGGAAGATTCCGGTCATATAGGGGACTATTGATGATTGAAACCAATTTTGTATGAAAAAAACCAAATTTAGGGAAATGATTAACCATAGTTGGAACTAAATCATCAATTTATGCATTACTATGTTTTTTTGGAAATGATAAATAATGATCACTAAGGAAGGATCTAAAGTTTTGTTGTAGCATTGAGTTATTCTAGTGAATTAGATAGTAGACCTCATTTTCAAAAGCAATCGTATTATTGAGTCATTGAGAAAATAATAATATTGTATTGATACACTCATGGTGATTCACAATGATGAAATACAGGTGGTTTGATTCAATTATGAGGCATGAAACATTTAATAATGATTGTGGATTTAGAGTTATTGGCATGAATCTATCTCTTTCTACTAATTTGAAATATATATTGGCATCAATGGAGGAATGATTTCTTTATGTGAATGATGTTCAACTAATAGAAATTGGTGTTATTATTTAAGTAATCCCAAGAAATATTTTTGATGATAATGTTATTGAAATTGAAAGCAAAACATATACCATTATATCCAATCAATTTTTTACATATGATGAATCCCATATTTAAATTATCAGAGTTGATTGTGAACATGAAGTTATGGTAGGAAATATATTGAATCACCCATCCATGTTCTCATTTCGTTTGGTTTATATTTACTTGGGTAGTTTAGTTTGGAAGTAGTCAAATTTCTTTTATATTTATTATAAATATGTTTTATCGAACTTGACCTTTATGTGAATTTTCAATATATACTTCTCTCAATTTTCCTTGAGTTTCATTTTTTAATATTTAATTGAACTATGTTAGAACTTATTAACTGAAACAAAACATAATCAATTACATTGTAACAAAAAACAAGATGAATTGAATTGAAACATATTAAAATGATTATAATAAAAATCAAAACCATTGAAAAGAATGACCTAACCAAAAAAGAAAAAAGGACCTTACCCCAAATATGAACCAAATGACCTAACCCAAAAAAATGAAAAAATGACCTAATCAATTAACCAAAATAAACCATATTAACAAACGAAAAAAGAATAGGATCTAATTGAAATTATAATAAAACTATATCATACCCTTACTAAACGTGATAATTTGAGTGTATTGATTTTTCTATGACACATATTTTATATTTTGATATTCTTCCCACTAAATATAAAATGATTATGTTATATCACTACGTATCTTTTATTTGGATTGAAAATTGGTATTCATTAATTAAGTCATATCCAAAATTTTCCATGTTTTGTAACGCCCCAACCCGATAATCTCAGAGCTGATACATTACATTTTTACATTTTCATGATTAAAATGAATCAAATCCTAAAGGACTGATCAATTTTTCATTTTTGGAAATCCTAATTACATACATGAAACCCATTTTACATTGGGGAGAGAAAATATTTCATAATATAAGTATAATATCATCATCCTTGAAACCCATTCAAAGGATTCCTCTTCATAACGTAGGGAAAGGAGATATAATAAGTGTTATCTCAATGGATCAGTAAGGGTATGTACAATAGAAGTAATCATGAATAAATAATAATAATCAATATGGAAATGTAAAAGAAACTAGACACACTTTCTATTTATACAATTGGATAAGGCATAATTAATATAGAAAGGTATATATTTGAAACACATGCCATTTAATAAATAATTTGAGAATGAAGCTTAACCATGGATATTATAACTAATATAATAATCACATGGAATAATAATAACTAAATTCATAACGATTTAATGCATAATGATGAATATCTAAAATATATCATCAAGGCAATGTGGCAAGAATATTTTTTTTCAAGGAATCATTCCATGAATCTATTATAGTAGAGGTTTTATGCCAAGAATCTAATAAATGGGTAATTAAATGGACAAAAGATATAGTTTGTCTCATGAAACCTTCCAATTCATCGATGGGATATAGTGGGGCCCACAAATCACATACAAAGTCCAATGCACTCCTCATATGTTTAATAATACATTTAATATGTAAACAATGCGACTTATAATAAAATTTACATAATGAATAAATAATACATTTTTATCAATAATTCCTTAGTAGAGGATAAGTAACAACAAGGGTTTTTGATGTTGATGAATGGAAATACCATTTAATGATCATTACAATATTCTTGAGGAAAATAATCTTTTAACATTACAATGTGTCCTATACCACCTTGAAACATTTGAATCTTAATACCCATGAATGAATAACATTAAATGAAACATATAATATCATGAGAATAAGGATATTCATGATATAACATGACAAAAGGCTATATATACACCATATAAATGTGAATTGGTGCATAACAACAAATAGGACTCAGTGAAATGTAAATTGAGACAAAATCCGTTACCCTAAGTCAAAATTGTCACATGTGTATTTATCTTCATAAATTAAAAAAATATGTTAATTATTTACATTATTCATAATTTTTTTTATATTAATTATTAATTTCAATTTACTAGTTACATTTCTATATGAAACTATGTAAACAATTAAGTTTATATCACGCGTTTTGATCCAATTCAATTCACATATTAAAAAAGACTTTGGTAGATTAACTATGGTCAAATGGGACATTATATAAAAATATATAGAATAATAATCATGATATAATTATCATATTTATACATCAATTATACATTTAAAAACAATAATCATTGTTGGTTATGAAAAAGGAACCAATGTTAAAATAATGGAGATAAAAGGTCGTATGTACACATGAGTAATGTTCCCATTTTCAATGGTTGTCATGAAAAGAAGGTAAGTAACATTATATATTTCTACAATTATCATTATATCATAAATATCATTTTATTTAACCATATATACTTATATATATAATTATCAGGATGTAAAAGGTATGACATCGCATCGAGGATGCGGTAGTCCACACGTCCACGAATGACACTATCACTTTTTTAGTGTATAAAAAGGGTAATACAGAAAATGATATATTATATTTATAGAATTTTAGTATGTAATTAATATCATATATTTTTAATTTATGTCATATATGTTTAATTAAAATCATTCTTAATACATTTCATGTAATGTGTGAATGTATAACATTACTTTGAGGAGGCGGTAGTCCTCACCTCCCCAAACGAAGTTACTGTATTTACAGAAAATAAAACACATATAAGTATTTATTATCCAAAAAGTTAAATATTGATATATAAATACTAAATAATTAATATATAATATATAAAAAATGTTTCACTCATAATTCCTAACCATGAAAGGTGGTAAAGGAAAAACAAATGACATCCTATCAGAATGCGATAGTCCGCCGTACACATGAAAAAAAATTCATTACCCATTTGATGCAATTGTGTGTATGTGTAGGTAGAACCCTTAAAAAAAATTATATTAGGATACTTATCTTATTATTTAATCATTAAATAATAATAAATTAAGGGGTGGAGAAACAAATAAAACATAAAATGCACTTTTGAAGAATGTTACCTCTTTTTGGATAACTCCTTTTGGTTTTCACCAAAGGGATTTATTGGTTGGATTTCTGATTGAGATGAGTCCTCTTGGATGAGGTTAGGGATATTGGGTGACTATTGGGGATGATTTTGGATGATACAAAGTGTCTTGAGATCTTTGAGGAAGGGGAGTTGTGAATTTCATTTTATAATGGAGGGAGAGTGGAATTATTGTAAAGAGGGCTCCCTTACACAACTTGCTTCAAAAATTGAAAATTAATTGAATAATGTGAATATATGGTTTATTAAAATATCCTACACAAAAAATAAGTGCATTTTATAATTTTTTTAGTATTTATGTTTCCTTATAATTTTAATTTTGGTAACTAGTTTTCAACCTACATTATTTAACCATTAAAAATAGACTAAGCTAATATTTATTATAAAATATATTAAAAATTAATTATAAATATGGTATATAATTTATAAAATAAAAATCCCATGACTGCTGCAAATGAATTTCAAAACAAGTACATGAAACACGCAAAAACACTGCTTCAACTCAGACCTTGCTAAAAATGTTTTTACTATCTATGGGTCTATATGTTAATTATAATAGATCAATTAGTCTATAAATGGACCATTATAGTATTTATTAACACATAAAAATCACTTTTTATATGAAAGTTATTTTTATTAATTTTAAATCATTTATTAAAATATCATTTATTATAAAATAATATTAATGTAGATTTTGACATTATTTATTTAATTTTAATTTGAAAATATCAAAAAATTATTGGAATTAAAATATATTAAGTTAAAATCAATGTAAAATGATACATTTATCCTAAAAAATAATTTAATACAATAATTCACTAAATTTAAATTACTTTTAATATTTTTGGCATCGTTTATTTTAATTAATTATTAATTAAATAATCCATGTGTTATCATTTATTATGAGTTTAATGTAATTATATAATATCTTTAAATTAATGTTAAATAAAAATGATAAAACACTAATTTTTCTTTGAAAATATTTTTTATAACTGAATCTCTGTAGCTTCTTCCATACTCTAAAGCTTTATAAATGTTAAAGGTAAGGAATGTTCCTTTTTCTGTCTTTTTCTATACTTAACATATCATATGTGTACCTTTCATGAAAATGTGTCCCAGTAACTCATAAAATTCAATCAAAGAGTGTATATGGCTGAACTGTTGGAATTAAAATTATTTTTGACAAGTGTATAGGTCATTTTGACCCTTAATTTTAGGTTTTAGTACCTTGTTATGCTTAATTTTACATTAATCACTAAAAATAATTTTAATTACTTTTACTTATATTTTTGGTGAAAAAGTTAGTATATATTATTTGACTATAAATATTATAAATATTACAACATTTTACACACATTTTTCTAATTTTTTTAACAGATGAGCCCAAATTTATTTTAAATCTAATCTTGCAGTTGTGGAGAGAAAGCTAGTTTTTAATGTGAAAATGCTAAAAAGTTCATTAAGTCATTTATATCTAAATTAAATTTCAAAAATATTCTAGTGAACTACATTATATTAAAAGATATATAATTTATATATTGTGACATTAAGACAAATATAAAATATAATTTAACATTAATAATTATTTAAAATAAAAGGAAGTTTTCAACTAAAATGCAATATTTTTCACTATTTATCAAAAATCAAAACATCTCAAAAAAATAAAATAAAATTTAACCTAATGTAATTTTGAATTTACAAATTCAAAAATGAAGTTTATTTTAACAAGTATAATTTATAAATGTGTCACAATTTATTTTTTAAATAGGTGCACTATTAAAAGGTGGTAATAAATGGTCTTGTGTGTAACACAAAAAAACATAGAGTTGTGTGCAACATATTCTTATCAAGGTGTTGTGCATAAGGAAAGATTGAGAAAAAAATTAATTTTACTCTAAGATGAAAATATTTTAATGTCTTTGGTGATACATGTTTTTATTACACATTAGTTATTATTTTGTAACTAATTTTATATTTGTTTTAAAATGTAGGGAATGAAAAACGTTGATGAGATAAGAAGAAAATGGAGGAAGGATAACAATCACCAGATAAGAGAAATGGGAGTCCATCCTCTAGTTCAAGTTTTAGGTATTTTATTTCAAATATATATATATATTAATAATATATAAAATGATGTGATTGATTTTTTTTAATTTTTAATCATGATCCACCCATGGGATAGTTATTCTCAGATAAGCCTACAGGTAGTAGTGCTTAGCCAAATGATGCGAGGGGGTGGTGCTAGAGTTATGCACACCACTTGGTATCCATGATCACACCAATTTCCTTTTTATTATATACCATATTGCCCACTATATTATCCCATAGTTTCATTAGAGGATCTTGGGATATTTAGGTAGCCAATGTTTTCACCACCATTTTCATTTTACCCACCTTGTATTTATTTACATTATATTATGATTGATACTTATCCCCATAAATATTATAAATTTCCGCAGATCTCTATTCCAACATCTTTTCCTTCTTCTTCCTTCTGCCCAAGATTATACATTCATGCCCCTTCAACTTCTACTATGACACATTATAATCCTATAAAGAAGACATTGGGTCCCACTCCCTTTGTACAAGATGACAATGATTCAAAGTCTATGGATCAAGCGACATCCAGTAATCAGACTGGATCAGGTATATTCATATAATCCTAGAAATATTTTTGACCACAATTTATTTTCATTATAATTTTTTTGGGTATAATATTGGTATTTTACCTTTCACAGCTATATCTGAATCTAGGTGATGTCGAAGTAAATTCATTTGTGTTGTGAAGAACCACCACCCATAGCTGATTCTTGAGTACAACAAGAACAATAAATTTATTGAAAAAACATATAAAAAATGTAGAAGTTTTATAGAGATTCTTTTCAAATACTCTGACATGATTCCCTTCAGTCCAGTGTCTTGGAGACACATCTAAAATAAAGCAAAGGATAATGATTGAAGGTAAATATGGGTTTGAAAATTCATTGAATTTAATGTTATATTATTATTTATATATGAATTAATGATTTAGTTCCAACTTCATTATAATTTTCCCTATGGTGAAGCTATGAGGAAGCAGGGATCTTGTAGTTAGGTGATCAATGGAGAGAATATAAACATGATTTGTATAGTGGAGAGCATGCTCGAGTTGGCTTGGAGTTATGTAACATCCCCAAATGATTCAGGGTTAAATGACTAAATTATATGACTTATGTCAACAAGGTGCACCATCCTTTTCGGGAGCCTACATGATTAGAACTACACAGTTAAGCGTGCTTGGCCTGAAGTACTGATCAAGATGGGTGACCTTATGGGAAGTATCCCAGGGTGTGTGTGAGTGAGGAAAAAGCTTACTTGAAAGGAAATGTGTTGGCTTGCGGGGACTGTTATCAGTCAGATGACCGGTTCTGGCATGTGGGTGGGCCCCAGGTTGGGGACCACGTGTCTGCGGGGAAACTGGTGGTACCTGGTGGGCCAGGACCTGACAGTCATGTTAAGGAGAGGTGGCTGTGCTGTCACCGTGACCCTTTTGTAAAAAGTGGTATCAGAGGAATTCTTTTCTATTGACTTACTATTTGGATCCTTTAGCCAGGGATAGGATGGAATAGGTACTTGGTAATAAGCAGTTCCTGGGAGTAGCTAGCTCGTGTAAAGGGAAAAGCCAATCTACCTTGTTTAATTGAAATTTTTCTAGTTTTGCGGTTATTATAGTTGATTTGATTTCAATTTGAGTTATTCACATGATTTTTGATGTTGTTGTTGATGTTATTGAGGTTTTATTTATGTTACAAATAGATGAAATGAGGGTATTCCATCTCATGCATCATATAGGTACTTTATAGGGATGACATGTCATTCATTTTTTCCATGCCATATAGGGTGCATTACCAATTTCATGTTGTTGCGATAGGTGTTGTTCTAGATATGAATTTTGTTGTTATAGTTGTCATGATAAAAATACATGTTATTTGATAGGATATTGTTGTGTAAGGTTTTGTTGAATGAATTCCAAACATTGGTTCTAGAGGTGTTATGGAAAGGACATGTATTGGACAAAGCTCACTGGAAAGGACATGTATTGGCCTATGGGGACTGTCATTAGTCAGATGACCTGTTCAGGCACGTGGGTGGGCCCCAGGGTGGGGACCACGTGTCTGCGGGGAAACTTGTGGTACCTGGTGGGCCAGGACCCGACATTCATGTTGGGGGGGGGGAGTGGTTGTTCTGTCACCGGGACCCGGTTCTAACAAGTGGTACCAGAGTAATTATTTTCTCTTGACTTACTATTTAGAGCCTTTAGCCAGGGATAGAATGGAAGTGGTACTTGGTAACAATCCGTACTTGGCAGTAGCTAACCTGTGTATAGGGAAAAGCCAATCTACCTCGTTTAATTTCAATTTTTCTGGTTTTGCGATTATTACAGTTGATTTGATTTCACCTTGAGTGATTTACATGATTTGTGCTGTTGTTGTTGATGTTATTGAGGTTTTATTTCTATTGCAACCAGATGAGATGAGGGTATTCCATCTCATGCAACATATAGGCACTTTCTAGGGATCACATGTCATGCATTCTTTCCATGCCATATAGGGTGAATTGACAATTTCATGTTGTTGTGATAGGTTTTGTGCTAGATACGCATGCTGTTGTGATAGTTTCCCTGATAAAAATACATGTTGTTTGATAGGATATTGTTGTGTAAGGTTCTGGTGAATGAATGCCCAACATTGGTTATTGAGGTGTTATGGGACCTCATGGACCGGAATTTGGTGGATCATTTCCTTTTTTTACCATGTTATAATGTGTATAAGATTCCAAACTTTGATTCGTGGGGAGTATGGGCCCTCTCGGATCAGAATTTAGCACTTTCAATGTTTGTTTCAGTGTTTTTATGGGTTCCGGAGCAGTTTCTAAGGCTTAATATCTAGAAAAACCCAGAATACACACCATGTAATGTTAAGTACATGCCATGTGTTTTTCTGTTTAGGAAGAAATATTTTTTCTTAAGTACACGCCATGTACTTTATGTACACACCATGTAGTCTCTAACCATGGTGTAGGCCATGTGGGAAGAGACACAGGATGGAGAAAGTCTGGTTGGAACACGTTGTGTACTAGTCGAACACGTCGTGTAGTGTCGAACCTGTGTCTGCTCGTGTAACTAACAATATAGAAAGATAAACCTTAACCTATACACGCTGTGTTAGGATTGAAAACACCATGTAGTCTGACCCAGGTACCCGGTCATGTCACGAACAACACGGGTCAGTGTTATCCTTTCACGTACACACCGTGTCTATATTGAACATGGTGTGTAGTCTGACCCATGTACCCGACCATGTCACGAACAAAACGGGTCAGTGTTATCCTTTCACATACATGTCGTGTCTGACTTGAACATGCCATGTAGTGTGAGCTGTGTGTCAGGCCGTTTCACTAATAACACGGGCTAGGTGAAGCTTGTCTAGTACACGTCGTGTCTACCGTGAACATGTCGTGTAGTCTTGTCTTAGGAGAGCTCTGTAGCTTAACTGTATAGAAGGAATCGGGTAGGGGAAGAGTATTTAAGTACACTCTGTGTGTTAATACAACATGACATGTGTTTGGGGTGTTACACGACCAGTTTAGGTAGGAGTACACGCCCATGTAAATGACATAAGAGAACACGTCGTATAGGAATTGTACACACTATGTAGTCTTGTTTGGTAAAACTTTAGTGCTTTCTTTCTCCTATTCCATTCTTACACTTATAGTTTTCAGTCCTTGATAAACTTGATCTAAGGTGATCACTTCACCTTGTAGAGTCATGCCACCGAGACGTCCTCCAGTTGTACACCAGTTTCCAAGCGGTGATCATAAACTGGACATGGATGATCAGGGACTACCTGCAGATCCTCCTATCGTTCCAGTCTTGGCAGCATCCATTATACCCAACATAGGTGTTGATGCACAGTTCAGAGAGTGATTTTTTGAGGATGACGCAGACCTTTCAGGGAGTGCCACCTCCTGCCCCGTCGATGGAAGAATTGAAGTGGGTCTTTCAGCAGCAACATCCTCCCACTTTCTCACGGAATGGAGGACCCCAGGCTGCAAAGTCGTAGCTAGAATCCACGCTGACAATTTTTGAGCATCTATAGATACCTCCGGAGAAAAGGGTGAAGCTCGCTACCTACCTGCTCCGAGACTCCGCCAAGAGGTGGTGGGATGTGATCTCATAGGTGGGACGGCAGCAAAATATGGATTGGGATGAGTTTTGGTGCATCTTCTATGATTAATTATATCCAGAGACCTTGAGGGCCGATCGAGCCCAAGAGTTCATGAGTTTGGAGAAGGGTACTATTACTTTTATGGAGTATTCATCTCGCTTCACATAGCTCCAGCGTTTCACGCATATTCCAGTAGGTGATGAGTTGTTCTTAGCACGAATGTTTGAGTATGGTCTAAGGCATGACATCTGATCTCAGGTGAATATCTTCAGGTTGACTTCGATATCCTCTATCGTCAACTAGTAACTGATCATAGAGTGTAATCTGAGGGATTCTGGAGCTGTGAGCCAGGGCGGTTTGGCATCTAGAGTTAGTATTCCGCCTACTGATAGCAGGAAGCGCCACAGGGAGACTGGACAAGGATATCAGAGTAGGTGGGATACATCTTCTGGTAGCCAGGTGGTGTGCTACAAGTGAGGGAAGAGTGGGAATACGAGGCCACATTGCCCGAGAGACCTAGTGGATTTCCGATCTTGTGACAAGATAGGTCACCTTCATCACTTTTGTCAGTTCTTCTCACTAGAAGCTGGTGACATGGGTTCTTCTATGACTCCTCAATCCAAAGAAGCACCAACAATTTCTCACCAGTCTAGTAACTGGAGTTCTTCCAGCCGTTCAGGCCAAGGTAGAGGTCATGGCCATGGTATCCAGTCACCCAGTTTTTAACGACATCAGGGTGGATCAGCTGAGAGTGGTCAGGTAGGGTCATAGGGCCACAATACAGGTCAGACTTTTGCAATGGAGTAGAACCAGCAGGAGTAGGATCTTGGACCCTCTACCGTTGGAGGTACGGTCATAGTAGCCTCAATTTTAGCTTCTACTCTTTTCGATACAGGGGCTTCACATAGCTTTATATCTGTTTCTATCGTGGAGAGCCTTGGTCTCTGCATATTTTCTTCTACTGATATCTTTATGCTAGACACTTCGTTGGGGACTAGAATGGATAGAGTATGTCAGTGCAGAGAGTGCCCTCTATAGGTGGGTGGGTGTCACTTCTTATGAGACCTCTATTTCCTAGAGATTAAATGCTATGATGTCATTCTCAGGATGGACTGGTTAGTTCCATTCCAAGAAGTCATTGACTGTTATCACTATAGAGTGAGTTTCACGTCACTAGAAGGTGACTCTTTTCTTTATAAGGGTGAGTGGGATGTCCAAGACAGCAGAGTGGGACCCGAGCATCATGGGTTGGGAGGAGTTACATCCCATATTTCTAGTCTATATCTGGATGACCAGGGGACTTCACTATTAAACTTTCCTCCAGTGGTGGATCGTTTCAGAGATGTCTTTACAGAGGAATTTTCAGGTTTTTCTCTGGTGGGTAAGTTAGACTTTTCTATTGAGATTGTGTTAGGAGTGGCACCTGTGTCCATTCCTCCTTATAGGATGGATACACCTGAGTTGTAGGAGCTCAAGAAGTAGTTGGAGGAGTTGTGGGAAAAGGGTTTCTTCCAACCCAGTACTTCCCCTTGGGGTTTGACTATCCTGTTTGTGAAGAAGGAAGACGGTACCCTCAAGCATTGTGTGGACTATCAGAAGTTGAACTAGTTGATGGTCAAGAATGAAAATCTCTTTCTTAGGATTGATGATCTCCTTGATCATCTTCGAGGAGCCCGGGTGTTATTGAAGATTAACATGAGATACGGTTACCATCAGTTTCATGTTAGACTATCTGATATACCTCTCACAGCCTTCTGGAGTAGGTATGGTCTATATGAGTATGGGGTTATGCCGTTCTGTCTTACAAATTCACCTGTAGTTTTCATGGCACTGATGGACCAAGTGTTCCATCGATACTTGGATTCTTTAGTGGTGGTTTTCATGGATGATATCTTGGTGTACTCTCACACTCGACACGACCATGCCAACCATCTTGAGATCATTCTGAGTACACTGAGAGAGCATCAATTATATTCTAAGCTCTCAAAATGCCACTTCTGGATGGATCAGATTCACTTCTTGGGTCATGTTATCTCAGAGATAGGAGTATCAGTAAACCCATAGAAAGTGAGAGAAATAGTTTTCTGGGAGAAGATGAAGAACTTATTTGAGTTGTAGAGTTATCTAGGGTTGGATGGATACTACAAACATTTCATACAGGACTTTTAACGTTTAGCGGCACCACTAACGAGTTTTACTAAGAGGGGTGAAAAGTTCCTATGGTCAGATTCTTGTGAGTCAGCGTTTCAGGAGCATAAAGGGAGGTTGACTTCATCACCAATACTAGTATTTCCATATCTAGGAAAGATCTATACTATTTATTGTGATGCGTCAGGTATCAGGTTGGGAGCTGTGCTTATGTAGGGAGATGGAGTCATTGCGTACGAGTCTCGATAGTTGTGGACACTTGAGAGGAATTACCCGACGTACGATCTCGAGTTGGAAGCTGTTGTTCATGCCTTACGCTGTTGGAGACATTATCTTCTGGGAGAGAACCTTTTGGTTTTCACCGACCAAAAGAGTCTCAAGTACATTTTCACTCAGCATGATCTGAATTTGAGACAGTGAAGGTGGGTTGAGTACCTTCAGTCCTTTTACTTTGATCTTTCCTGTACACCTGGGAAAGGCAACGCAGTGGCTGATGTGTTGGGAAGAAGGAATCAGATACATGCAATTCAGGAGGCCAGTAGTGAGTGGCAGCTAATGTCTCTATTCTCTAAGATGCATTATGAAGTGCACAATAGTCAGGGGAAGATGTTTCTATCTTCTGTGGTTGTGACCTCTACTCTTCTTGATCAAGTGCGAATTAGGAAACTATCAGATTCTGAAAGACTCGTTATACAGGAGAGAATGTCAGGAGGAGACCCTATTCAGGGATGTACCATAGGTGAGGATGAGATATTGCGTTTCCAGGGGTGCGTATGGGTACCAACTGATATATGTGAGGAGCTGATGCAGGATTTTTGTTCCTCAGTTTGGTAATTTCATCCTGGTGTCACCAAGATTTATCGTGATCTACACCATTAGTATTGGTGTCCAGGTATGAAGAGGGATGTTGCTGGTTTCTTCATGAGGTGATCCACCTATCAGCAGGTGAAGGAGGAGCATCAGTGGCCAGCAAGGCTTTTACAGTAGTTACCCATTCACGATTGGAAGTGGAACAACGCCACGATGTATTTCGTAATAGGTTTGTTGAGGTTGCCTTGAGGGAATGGTGTAGTTTGCATGGTCATTGACAGGATTATGAAGGTTTCTCACTTCTTGCCGATCAAGGAGAACTTTAGTGTTGATGAGCTGGGATGATTGTACATCTGTGATATTGTACGTCTGCATGGAGTTCCACACTCCATTATTTTAGATAGGGATGCACGTTTTACTTCTCAGGTCTGGAAGGGGCTTCAGGAGGATTTGGGTACACATGTACTTTTGAATACAGCTTACCACCCCCAGACAGATGTCCAGTCTAAGTGTACGATTCAGGTGCTTGAGGACTTACTCCGATCATGCATCCTAGATTTTGGAGGTTCTAGGGAGAAACATATACCTCTTGTGGAGTTTGCCTATAATAATAGTTTTCATGAAAAAATTCCAATGGAACCTTATGAGGATTTGTACGGTAGGCCATTATGATCATCCTTATGTTGGCTGGAGGCAGGAGAGGTAGCTATGTTGGGACCTCGTATTGTTAAGGAGACCTCAGAGCATATAGAGTTGATTTGGAAGAGGATGGCGACTACACAGTCTCGATAGAAGTCTTATGTTGATCAGCGGAGACGACCTCTGGAGTTCGAGGTCAGCGATCAGGTTTTCCTGCGCATCACACCGAGGTTGGGACATAAGATGATTAGGAGATAGGTTAAGCTTTTACAGAGGTACGTCGGGACATTTGAGGTCGTGGAGAGATTTGGGCTGGTTTCCTATCGGTTGTAGTAACCCCAAATTTACCGATCTATGCATGACCTTTTTTATGTTTCTCATCCCCGATGTTACTTTTCAGAACTGTCTCATTTCTTTCGAACCAAGGAGGTTGAGTTTGAAGTGGATGCATCATTCAAGGAGCATCCTATCAGGATTGTTTATCATAGTACAAAGGTTCTCCATGGATGGTCTATTCATCTGGTATGAGTTCAATGGCAGCATGGGTGGGTGCATGATGAGACTTGGGAGAGGGAGGCTGATGTACGAGCATAGTGGCTGGAACTATTCGAGGGTTCTTCTTATACACTGTGCTAGGGAAATTTGAGGATGAATTTCTCTAAGGGGGGAAGTTTGTAAGAACCCTGATCTTTTTTTCAAGCATGTTTTTCCTTTTATGGTCATTTTTGAGAAAATGAGGAAATTCTATAAATTTTTGAAGTATATGCCATGTACTTTCTGAGTACACACTGTGTACTCGGTTACCGCAAGTAGTCGGGTGCTGGCCGTGTAGCGGCCATGCAAACAACCATGTGGGGGTGACCTAGAGGGCGCCTAAAGAGGAGTATATAAACGATGAGTACATGATGTTTACTTCAAAAGTACATGCCGTGTAATTTTTTTTTCATTAAAAGCATCAAGGTCGCGTCTAATCACCAGAACCATCTTCTTCAAGGTTTTCATCATTCGAGAGAACCTGTACGACTTCAATCATTCTACGAGCCCCCAATCCCCCATCCGATCTCCAATTCAACCACCGTTGATTGCGTTGGGATCGCCTTAGTATGTTCTCTCTTTCGCTTGATCTTTGTTTCAAGATTCCTCTTCTTCCCCATGTTATCCTTGTTGAACGTTTTAGATGTTTTTGTAGATCTACCGCATTCTTGGTTGATCCAAGGGCCGAAGATGGGGTATATCTATCTCAAAATGCCGAGGTAGGTGGTTTGTGCCTTGCGGTTGAATTTAATTGAGTATTATGTGCAATTATGCCCAATACCCTTGAATAGGATATTGTGAATTTACAGTTTTACCCTTGTTGTTTTCATTCCATTCTAGTACAGTTGTGTAGAGGTTAATTGGATATAAATAGGGTTGATTTCTATGCTTTGTATGTGTTTCCCATGAATGTTATATTTACAACCGTTGGTCTACTTAGCCTTTTGGACGCCTTGCCTATTTTCCATGCCTGTTGCTATAGGGTGGAGAGTTTGTTTTTCTGACATGCTTGATATGTTGTAGACTAGTTATCCAAGTAGTTATGTAGGTTTACATTGGCCATATTTCACAGCTATGATCGTTGACCTACACAAGGACATGAGAACATGGTGTAGTAAACTATAAGGGGAATTGACCAAGTGAGCTTCCTCAGAGAGTCTTTGAGCACTTTAGGATATAAGGGGGATTGACCAAGTGAGCTTCCTTAGAGAGCCTAGGACCACTTGGGGATATAAGGGGAATTGAATGAGTGATCTTCCTTAGAGATTCCTTGACTGCTTTAGACTTTATGGGGAATTGACCGAGTGAGCTTCCTCAGTGAGTCTTTGAATTACTTGAGCAACTTTGGGATATGAGGGGAATTGATCGAGTGTGCTTCCTCATAGAGTCCTTGAATTTAGTTCTATAAGGGGAATTGACCGCCTGAGCTTCCTCAAAGAGTCCTTAACTACCTTAGACTATAAGGGGAATTGACTGTGTGAGCTTCCTCAGAGAGTCTTGTTTTACCTTTGACTATAACGGGGAATTGACTGTGAGAACTTAATTAGAGAGTCTATATATATTTTTTATAGCTGAACAAGAGAGGGTAGGATATGGGCACTTCCTTCAGGGTTACTGTGCTTGATTAGTTGTTTTTGATATGTGGAATTGTTTCTGCTGAGTACTTTTTTTGAATACCGCTTATGTACTTTTACCTACCATATATTCACTAATTCTTAGGAACATATCTTTTGGTGGTTTCCTACTAGTATTTAGTCACACACCCTGTTTAGGCCATGATTTTGGGCCCAAACAGATTATATTGTTGCAAGTATAGACAATGTCAAGCACCCTTCTACTTCAGGTACTTGACTTGACTGTGGAGCTGCAGAGAATGGGACTAAGCTGAGGCTTGAGATGCTGAGAAGATGTTATTTGTTTTTCTTTTGTACATTGGTTTAGTACTATTTGTATTCTATTAATGTTATTTTTTTTCTTCATTCCAAGACACATGTTACCATGAATCATTTATATAAGTGCTTCAGTTGTTTGTTATTCCAGTCTTCCACTATTACTGTTGTTGGTATATTTACTGCTTCAGCCATTGTGTATTTATTTCCCTTCCACTGTGTTACTCTGCCAATGAGGGCATAGTTTCCCCACTATCACACCTAAGGCCCTCACTACTAGTCGACAGCATCTAAAATTTGGGAAAATTCACTTGAGTCTATGTGACCAACTGGGTACGGGGCACCTCTGGGTGGCTTCCAGAACCGGGACGTTACAAGTTTGAGGCCACAACTATCTTGAAGGAGTTTCTAGTAGAACATTATGGATTAATGATTTCTTATTATAAGAGTACCAAATTTATGGAATTAATCAAAATTTATGTTCTTGAATAAAAATAACACTTATTTTCATTAATAATTTGTTTTTATCATTGAAAATTCTATTTTAGTAAGTCTGAGAAAGAAATAAAAAATTCAAGGATGCTACAAAGTGATTAAAAAATAGTCATATTGGAGCGTGAATAGAATAAAAAAACTCATGATGAAAATATAAAATTTATAGCAGTCTTATATCAATAACTTCCACCAGATACTACTATAGATTGTGATTTATAAATATTGATGATTCATTTTTTATATAGAACATTGAGTGTTGGTCAGGATGATCGCATTCTTGGTAATGACAGTGAAGATGGCGAGGGTGACAATGAGGATGATAGTGGCGATGATGGTTAGGATGATGGTGAGGATGATGATGATGATTATGATGATGGAAATAACGATTGTGATGGTGTTGAGATAGAGAGAGACTGATACATTACATTTTTACTGATATTTATGAAATTTATTGTTTTTTTATTAGTATCGAATGAATATAATTGACATTTTAAACATCTATTATTTCTAGTTGAATGCATTAATTAGTTTATTGTGATATCATTGTTTTTATATAGGTTGGTGTTGTTTGCTACAACTATTTGGGAATTTCGGTAGGTAACTGAACAAGGTGGGGTGGTGATGCCTGTTTGGTTATTTATGGTGGTGCTTTGGGAAAGAAGGGGATGGTCCTTTCTAGGATGATTTTTTAGATCTATACAAACATTTGTAAGAAACTATTAGTATATAATGAATCCAATGAATCCCATTACAATGGTTTATATACTTTTGGTAAATATATTATGAAAAGGTTTTTGAAACTAGTGGTAAATACTTATACTAGCAATTTTAAAGGAAATGTTGGTAAAATCTAATTACTAAAGGACTATTCCAATGGTTTACTATAACCTTTTGGTATAGGGATATACCTATAATACCTTATTAAATGGTTTTTATATACATTGGTATTGACTATACCAATGGTTCTTCAACCAACAAAAATAGTTTAGAACCATCGGTATAACCCAATTTTTTAGTAGTGTCCCCTCTACACAATGCACTGTACTTTTGAGGGTATTCAATCAATGGATATGTAATTAATTTTACATCTACCTTTTATCATTATGTTTTTAGTTCACATAAATGGTTCCTTTATCATCACTAATACAACATGTCAACTTTTAATGACACTTAGAACAACATATATTGTTTACCATTGAAAGAATTTAATACTAGTATTGATAAAAGAGGAATCAATAGTAGTGTAAATAAATACATGAATAAATATAAGGATAAAAAATTTGTATCAAATTAAATATATATAAAGGGATAAATCATATAATTTATATAATTAAATATGGACTGGTGGTAAGGGAAGCAACACGTATGGGTGGCGGTCTCGGGCTCAAATCTAGGTAGAGGTGTTCATGGGTGGCTAGGTAGGGGGTGGGGCGTATAATAAAGACTGGGTGTGTGGGTGGGCACTAATATAGCCAGGTTGGGAATCACGAGTTAGTGTGTGTGTGAAGGGGGGGGGGGAAGCACTGATAAAGGTGGTGGTAATTGGAAGTGTTGAAAAAATATTTATTTTGCATTGATAAAGGAATCCTTAATTAAAATTAAAAAAAGAATTCCCAAAGACCCCCTTTAGCAATTTTTTTAGCGATGATAAATTTTTTATTTATCATCACTTTTTATAGAATTGAAATCAATTACCGTATTTTAGTAATGCTTAAAACATCAGTGATTTTTTATATATTTTATTATAGAATTCTGGGTTCTTATAAAGTCATGATTTATAGTAGTGATAGTCAAATAAACATGTGATAGGACATTTTTTAACCAAAAAAATGTATGTGAATGAAAAATAAAAACTAAGATGTGATTTAAAATGGTTCTATAATGTGTGTACTTCCACATGAGACTTTCATCCAAATATAGTATTTTGTAAAAGAAAACACCATGTTATATAGTAATAAGAAAATAGATTCTTGTTTTAAAGAGGAAAAAATCAATTATAACTAAAAATTGAATTACATTGATGAAAGGATTTTCATTCAGATTTTAGTGTTGTTTTAGAATATACGAATATAATAAAATTACATCACGTGATCAAGTTAATCAAATTAGATGAAAAGAAAATAAAACTACATTATATAAAAAACTACAATATTTTTGGGTGCTCATTCTTGGAGAAACATATTGCTCTCCCACAGTTGAAACATGGGATACCTACTTGGTGGTACTTTATCACGAACATCCCTTTCTTGGACTACACCCTACATGTTTTTCACCCTTCCTTCATTGTGGTGTGTTCACGCATCCTAAGTTACCAAAACCCTATAGTGAAACACCCACCACAACATCCTATATGTACTTCATCTTTGGATTCCAATCCTTATCAACCTTCTTGAGTTTTGATTAATAGAGTCTGAATCTTTCTAGTAGTGCTAGAGTTATCCCAACTTGGAACAAAATATAATAGAATTGGTATTTCTTCTTAAACCAGGCAGTGATGTCAGATCATTAAAAGGATAAAATTTGTTCAACCATGCTATTGAAAACTCTATTATACCATTATGGGAAGCAAAAATTCATTATAATAGTGGGATAATGTTTTTGTATATTTAGGACATGTTACATGGTGGCCCCATAGGATATCTCCATCTCAAACCCTGAAAGGATATGAATTCAAGGACCAAGTACCTATAAGATGTGATGGAAAGTAGTCCTTGGATTAATTGCAACCACTATAGTAGCATTAAAACAACAAAATTTATGAAGGGGGAGTAGAGGGAGAGACTTTAAAATTCCTTCAGGTTATAATCCAAGAAGGACAACCAGGTTATTGAGTACCAACATATGGGCATCCCCAGTTTCAACCCAAGGATTCATTCAAATTTCTCATTATTGAATCCATTTCTGATTATTGATTATTGATTATATTAATTATATTAGTAATTGTTTATATTAAAAGTTATTAACTATATTATTATTTTTTGAATGGAAACCCAACCCAAACCATGTACGGTTCTTTATCTTCCCAAAACATCCCATTACCTCAAGGCTGTACTAGGTCTTGGGTCATGAGTGCACCATGCGAAGTCGACAAGGTAAAACCTCCCCTCCCTATGATTACCTGCATTGTCAAGGGTATTAAATCAGCATGCATGCCATTATGATGTTGAAGAAAAACAATTGGGAAACAAATTTTCATAACAGTGGAAACCACTAAACATCCCCAACCACTGGGCCACCCCATAGGGGCTAAATTATTAATTATTAATTAAAATAATTATCATAATAGTTATAAATTATATCGATAACATGTAATATTATTAATAACTAATAAAATATTTGGGATTTATTTAATATTTTTTAAATGATACAATTACTATAAAATCAACAGAAATAAGGTTTGAAGGCACATTTTAGAACTATACCTTAAGTTATTTCTCTCTCACCTTGAATATAATGTTACATAACATAAATATAATCTAAATATAACATTATTATAACATAATAGAATGTGAAAATAAAATTATATAAGGTCTTATAATAGAAATATAATTTATATACAATGTTATAAAATGTAAATACATCATAAATACAATATGAATGTAACATAAATATAAATATATATAACATGAACATAACATATAAATATGGAAAATATAATGTATATATGAATTCATATAATATAAATATAATGTTATATAACATAAATATAATGTAAATATAACATTTTTATAATGTTATAGGACATAAATAAATCATCGTATAATGACATATAACACAAACAAAATGTATATATAGACAATATAATATAAATATAACATCATATTTATGTTATATAAAGTAATAGTTACATTATATAATGTTGTACTTATATTATTTAGTCACTATATAACATTATTTTTTTAAGTTATATTTATTTCATATGCATCATATTTACGTTGTACAATACTACAAATCATGCGATATTCAACACTAAGGTTTATCAATGATAAAAAACAAGCACTGATAAAGGGGGGAAATTTATCAGCATTAGCTAAAATTAATCATCAAGGGAATGTGAATAATTTCAAATATATATATGATATAATAATATGGTTAATATAGTTTATAATAATAAATTAGTATCAATGTTATTTTCATAATTTTAAACATACAAATTTATCAAATTAATATGAATCATCAATATTTGTAAATAGGATATTTATATAAATTAATTAAAAACCAAACATATATATATATATATATATATAAATATAAATACGATATATATCTATTTTAATTAATTAAAAATATAATTATATAAAAAATATATATTATTTGAATATGTGATTCATTCTTGAATTTTAATATTTATATTCATACTAGATAATTTAAAATATACATACATGTATTTTTATGTATATGAATGGAGGTATATACAAGTATAAATATGAATATTTGGAAGGAATAAAAACATTTCCCCTTCCCCACTTTACCCCTCTCGCGTCCCTCCTTTTCCAACCCCATGTCGCCACCTTTTCCCCTCCGAGCCCCCACAATTCGGGATGTACTTTCCTGCCATCGAGCACCCCTGCCATTGGCTGTCATTGACCACACCCCCTATCGAGTTTTTTTAAAGAAAATACTACCATTCAAATGGTATGTGACCGCCTTTGAGAACTAGACACCATTAATGTTCAAAAAATGGGGTTGGCCCCGCTTGAAGACTACACCTAGAGTTTCGTGCCTCTCAGAAGAAAATTGAAGCATTTAAATTTTTTTATTGTTCTCCTCATCTAATCTATAATTATGGGAGGAAATGTGTGGGAATGATGGGTGGAGGTTATTGTGTGTGATATATGAGAGATATGTGGAATTTAAAAACATTATATTCCCATTTGAATTATAGATTTTTAGCTGACTTCCCTATGAACATAGGTCATTTGAAAGAACCATGTTAAATCATGCATCCCTATTTCTTTTTTTATTTGTCTATAATTTGTGTGTTATTATTAAGAGGGTGAACTCTTCCACACCACAATGTGGTATTAGATAAAGGTTCAGGGTAAGAATTGGGAATATGAAGATATATTTTTCGATGACAGGAAAATTGAAGTCAGCTATAAAATTATTTTGAGTCTAGATCTATGAAGAGTTAGTGAGACAATCCCAATTGTGAAAGTGACCTAAAAAATAGAATATAAATAAAGCTAATAGATCTGTTCAATTCTTGGCCAAAATTTCGGTGCTACAGTACCCCCATGTCAGAGAAGATGAAACTATTCATGTCGGTGGAAAAATTCCAGCAAGTTTTCCAGCCACTGTTCCGGGAAGCCATGTAAACACCACATCATCAGGTGATCCTGAACATTGAATCTATTTTGTTTATTTATTGTCCAATCAGAGTCTTCTTTAAATTATCTAGGTGTTGATTCTAGCTTTTTAACCATTTCAGACACTTATCTATAGTTAGTTTTTGGAAATTCAAATCTCTTTTTATGATGGGGAATTCCCAATCCAAAAGTAGTATGGTACCACACCAAGATTCTATTCTAGCTACACATTCCAATACTGTAAATACTTTCTAACATAGAAGTATAGTGTCCAATACCAAATTTGAGATGGATAAATTCAATAGGATGAACAAATTCATCATATGGAAATGTGATGTTTTGTATATTCTAACACGAAAATAGTTAGAAATCACCTTGTATGTAAAACATACCAACATCTCTAATGGTGATTGTAAGTGACTCAAATATCAATCTTGTTGTAAAATCTGAATTTTTTTGGACAATGATCAGAAATACAGTGTGATGTGAGAAACATCAGAAAAAATCCTATGGAATAATTTCAAGAATAAGTATATTTCCAAATTAATTGAAAATCAACTGTAACTAAAAATAATTTGTTAAAATTTCAGTACAAGAAAGTTATATTTATGATTGAGAACCTAGACTATTTTAATAAAATCCTAGAATATTTTCAATGTTTTTATGTAACAATTGGATATAAAGATAAGGATTTGGTGTTGTTGAACTCTCTACCAGAGAGTTATGATGACCTTACTAGAACGTTGATATATGGTAAGGATGGGGTAATGATTTTTGATGTTTCAAATTCCTTAGTTAATAATGAGTATAGGTGGATGTAAAAGTATGAACATTGGGATTCCACATTAGAGGCATTGATGGAAACTAGTGGAAGATCATTTGGTGGGAAATACAGAAGATTCAAAAGATAATAATCATAATTGAAAAAAAGGGGATTCTAAAATTAAATGTCCACTGAAAGATGAGTTTTACTATTTCATGAAAAGGGAACTAGAAGAAGGATTTTCCAAAATTTGAGAAACAAAGGGAAATTTTATTCATAGAACCGATTATGATGAAGATACTATCCTCTATTCTTGGATATTCATCCATTCAGATGAATGGATTCTTGATTCAGGTTGTTCGTTCCATATGTGGAGGAAGAGATACTGGTTTTCAATCCTCAATGAGTCAAATGATAGTGCGGTGCTTATGGGAAATGACAACCCGTTCCACATGTGAGGTACTGGAATGATTCAACTGAAGATGCATAATGGTACAAATATATGCCATACAAATGTAAGATGTGCACCATAATTGGAGAAGAACCTCATATCTCTTGGATTTTTGGATATGTTTGGTTATAAAATAATCCTTCAATATGGATTAATGAATTTTATCCACAATGAACTCATTATGATGAGAGTTATTCAAATATGTGATTTGTATTATTTAAATCCTAAGACTACAAAAAGTGGAACACTGACACCAGATAAGATTATCAGCAATGGTAGAACCTGAAGGATCAAATCGAGACCTTCTAGGTATGAAAAATTAGTTAAATATAGTCTTTATATATCTTAATATGGTGTTCCAGATTCCTATCAAGACATTTTGGATAGCAATGAAGTAAACTGGTGGAAGTCTATTATGGAAGAAGAAATTAGTTCACTACATTAGAATATATCATAGGATCTTGTTCCTACTCTGAAGGACAAGAAGGATGATACAGGGGTCATGTTCCAAAATTGTTTGTACTTGAAAAATATATCTAAAACTTTAGATGTCTACAGGAATTAGGAAGCCAACGTCATGAAAAATGATTTGTTTCATCGACAATAGGAACAATTTTTTAGTTACATAATTATTTTTTTGGGCAGCAACATTGTGATATATTTAGTGAAGGTGGATATTTTTGAGTTTTGATGAAAAAATACCACTATACAAATGGTGGGTGACTTCCCTTGATGACTAACCTCAATTAATGAACTGAAAATGGGGTTTTCACTGATTAAAGACTGCACCTAGAGTTTGGTTACACCTAGAAGAAAATTACAACATCAAATTAGTTTTTGTTCTCTTTGTCTTATCTATAACTATGGGATGAAATGTGTTTGAAATTGGGGTAGAGGTTCATGTGTGTGAGATATGAGAGATATTGGTATATTGTTAACTTTTTATTACCTTTTGAATTATAGATTTTTGGCTAGCTTCCCCGTATATGTAGGTCATCCGACCAATCCTTGTTAAATTGTGTTTCCTTATTTATTTTTATTTATCTATTCTTTATGTGTGGTTATTGAGAGCATGAGATATTCCACACAACACCCACTATTTTAATCACCCCTAATACCCCACATGCCACCACTGCATTCCCTTAAATACCATAACCCTACCCCTTTCTATCAATCCCACTCCCATGCCTTTGGACCCCCAGTGCAGTCGATCTCTTATCTCACCTCGCCCTTACCTATCGATTCCCTATTCCCTTCTGTCGCCCCCCGAACCACCAAGCCCATATACCATATCTTCAAGACCATTTGTGCCCCTTTCCAACCCCACCTGTAACTACCCAAAGAGTTATCAATTGAAATCCCTTCTTATAATCATGCCTTAAAGTATAATCACATTAGGAAACACAATAAAATGATACTAAATACCATGTGACCATTAAACATAAATTCTCAACTTCTATGTTTTTAATTTCTAAAATCTGTCATACACGATTGCGATCAGTAAGATGTCTGGGGTCTGATAGGCAAAACATAAATTTTTTTGTTGAATAGTAAACTACCCTTATGAATATTATCCTACCCTTATGAATAGTAATATGACACTTATAAATAGTAAATCTTCCAAAATAATAGTAACCTTACCCATTAATGATTAAATAAAATTTAGGCATCTTATAATGTTGAAATTTTACCATAGAAAAAATATTGGAATTTTTTTAAGTCATAAATAAATAATTGTAATTATTTAATTAATTTAAAATAAAATTTATTTTAAATTTTTTTTATCAAATATAAAAAATTCTATGTATTTTTGGTTATAATATAAATTTATTATAACTTATGTAATTTTTGAAAGCATTATGGAATCGGTTTTAATTTGAAAATATGCATTTTTCAAGTAGATTATGATTTTAATTAAAAATTAAATTAATCATATTTACCAAATTATTTTTGAAAAAATGGACATCATTTTTGGATTATAAGTGTGAAAAAATGGTTAGGGTGATTTTTTTGGATTTTTCTGAAATACTTGAATTTTGATGAATATTGAAATATGGTAATTTAAAAAACAAGTTAAATTCATGAATTATAGAGTCATGGGTGATGTTCTGCTGATTTAGGAACATATGGATCTGATTCAAATGATAAAATTAATTTATTTAGTCATGGAATATTCACTATTCCTTTTCTTGTGGTGAAATAATAAATTAATTATTATAATATTTGTAAAACACCACTCCCCTCCACTATAAATACCACCCTTCACACCCTCATTTCCTCACACCTCTCAAGCTTCATGCCTTGCCTAAATTCTTCCCAGACTTCTTCCATAGTCTCTACCCCACTTCCAAGAGATTAATTTTACATCACAATACCATACTTAGGTTCCTTAAGGAGGATCTCAAGAGGAGGATTCAAGAGGTAATTCATCTCTCTCACTTTTTCCTTTAATTTCCATTCAATTTCAAGTTCATTTCTTACTATCTACCCACCTATCCTCATCCACATGCTATGGTAACTCCATTATAAAAAATATAAAATAATTTTATTATACTAATGGGAAAATATATCATCCAACCCCCTTCTACTCTTTTTTTATAAAAGGAAACGTTGCTCATGTGGTGTTAATTTATTACCTTCAAGAACGACAAGTTTTCTTCCATTACCGCCTTAAAATATGGTCATTAAAACCTTTTTATTGATGAATGAGATTATTTTATATGTATTATATCATATTAAATTTTTTTCACTATCTTATGTTCATATTACTAAATGATAAATCAAAACATGTTCTTTGTGATCCAAAAAACCGCCCAAATTAAACTAAAACGATCATAATTAAATATTAACTAATGATTGAACCACATAGTATATAACATAATTCATTATAAGATTATATATACAACTGTAATATAATTTATAACATGTTATATCTGTTCAGGATGTTTATATAAGATCTACACAAACTTCCATTTATGAATACAAGTGAACCGCTCGAGAAAACCATAAAAATGAACATTCCCGAACAATGTTTTTAAACTCTATAACTCATAAAAGCCCCATAAAATAAAATAATGAATCCATAATGAACCATATTAATGTAAAAAATGTTATTTAATTTTTAATAAATGATTATAATGTGGTTATACATGACATTAAAGTGAAGAAAGTGTTCAGATACTAGGTAAGGGGAAATTCACGAACCCAACTTTCTTTCTTCACGTTCTCCCTCTTTCACTACATGTTCAGCATGGGTTATCCTTAAAATCATTTATTAATCATTATATTAACTTATATATGATATATAAGTTCTCTAAATTATTTTATTAAAAACCCAATTTTTTCCAAAAGAACTCTACTTTAAAATAAACAAACCCCTTTTTTACTTCTGGATTATTGTTTCACTCCTCGCTCATGGTTAATGGTTCTATGTCAAGAATGACACACCCTCTTTATTTTGGGGAAAAATGTTTTTGAATGTATTATAATTATGTGAAACTCATATCTTTACATGGGTTACTTTATGTTCATGTTTTACATATTTTAAATGTGGCATGCATGATAATGTAAATATTATGATGTGACAGGTGTGCCTTGAATTATGTAGAACAATATGATTATTTGAATGCAACGGGTGTGCCTAGAATTATACAGAACACAAATGTATTAGGTAAAGTGATTAATCTAATGAGTTAATTTGTAATGTTGTGTGAACGAGATTCTATCTTTTTTCACAACTATCAGTGGTATAAGACCACTATGACACGATGTTTCATTTTTATGCAATTCCATATTTTATGTCTTTTATTAATGTTTCATCTCATGATTTTGATGATGATGTTTTGATTATGATCACCCCACGCTATATTATTCTAATCTATCCTCTTAATAGGCTTCTAGATCGCCCCTTTTTTATGTATATCCTCAGTTTAATATGAGCACTAAGAAGATTACATGGGACAATAAGAGACTGGAGACAAATGAATTAAATAAATGTTTATGTTTGATGCTTTAAATGTTACGTTTGGTGTAACGACCCAAAGATTCATTAATGGAAAATCCCTCTTGATCCAGTTAATTGTCTCTTTATAAAAAAAATGTTTTTATAAGATGTCAACTTCTTTGGTTTTATGATAAGAGTTGTGACACTTACTTTTATAGTCGTTGAATAGTGATCACATGATTAGTATAAATATAAGGTTTTAATGAACCCAATTTTTACTCAGAAAAAGGAAGCGATGGCCTCATCCAGTAGAATTTCCCCATACGAAGACCATTTGTTGGAGGTCGGAAAAGAGGTGGCATCCTTGGGCTTCGCCCTTGACCAAGCCAAAGCTGAGCTTCATTATGTCAAGCTCGAACGTGACCATCTATGGGAAAAGTGGAAGTTGATTGAAATTACCACTCAAGCGATGTTATCCGAGCCACCACAAGAGTCTGTCACCATCACACAACTTACCCTTAGGTCTTATGTGGCTGTTTTAAGGGGTTATGTAACAAATAAGTAGTACTATGTTCATGTACATTATTTTTTTATATAATAATGAATATAATTTCTAGTCATTTTTGATACATTGTAAATAGTTTTTAAAGTACAAATGGTGTTTTTAGTTATTATTTAATTAAGAAATCTATTTTATTAAATTAAGGGATTTTTGAATTAAATAATATTTTAATAAAATAATAATATTTTTATTAAATTAATTAAATATAAATTATCTTATTAATTTATGAATGCAATTAAAATGTTATATTAAGGTTTGAAAGCCATTTCTGTCAAAACCCGTGAATTTTCGATAAATGTTGGTTTTTATTTTAAAAGAGAAAATTAAAATATTTAGAATTTTTTTTAGATAAAATAAATGTCATTTCTGGAATCAGGACGTCGAAATTATCCAACGGTGAATTTTTCATAATTTTCTGAGACAGTCAAATTTTTGGGTAAAAATTAAATACCGTTTAAATATATAATGTGTTTTATGACATCATAATGACCCAATGGTGATGTAATAAAATACTATAATCCATATGTTCGGCCAATATATGTTTTACCATTAAAATAAAGTGATTTTGGGTTTGTTTGACTTACTTTTCAAAGCATCAATGAACCCCTCAAGACTTATTCAACACTTTGCCTTTTCAAATTAATTTCCATGGGGGTGTGACTCACCTCCACATAAGCAAGCTTATTATTTTAATAAGTTCGGACCTTGGCCTTCTAAAATATTGTTTTCCTATTTCCTTTTCTAGAAACCATGGACAAAAACCATGGTATGGTTTGTGGTTTGGATTAGTTTAATATAAGGGGTCCCAAACCTAAATAATAAATAATTCTCTCACCTTTCCTATATAAACCCACCCAATATCCCACTTAATCCTCACTAAAATCCTTTGGAGTTCATCCAACCTCTGCCCTACTCTTTCTATAATCCTCCCAAGGTGCCCAAGCTCCCAAGAAGCCTCTCACAAGCCTCTCTCTAGCCTTTGGAAGCACACTTCCAAGTAAGGGTTTTTTCTTCCTTTCTCATTTTTTGTCAATTTTATTTAAGTTGTATTGCCCTTTTAATTTCAATTATGAATGTTGGGGTATGGTTTTGAACCTCCCCCATACTTCCCTCTTATTGTTTGAATGATGGGGGACCCCTTTCTCTCTCATTAAATGCCTCCCATGTACACCCGTTACTATGGTGAAATTCCAAAAGGAACTTCTCTCTCTTCTTTTACATTCAAGCAATACTTTTGTATCATGAATCTAAATTCCTTTTCAATTGTTGGGACATGTATCTATATGACCTAATTACTGTCCATTACATTTAAATATGATGATTAACCCCTTTCTCTCTTATCAACCATTTTTTATGAATTCTTATGTCACGCCGTTATGCTGCCGAAATCGCACCGATTTTCTAAGCCAATGTCATTGTGTAGTGAATACCATGCCCATTTCTCCATCAAGGGTATTCACCATTATGCACATTTACTTATTGATTATAAAGTTTCATGTATTAATTCCACATTCCTTTATTGTGGAATAAATTATTATGTTTTATGAATCCATGTTTTATGATCCATGTGGCACACTTATGCATGAAATGAAATATTTAAGATGGGTGCGCCCTTATAGCGCTCCAATGCATTGGGTAAGGTATAGTATCATGATGCGTCATGTGAAATGAGTGTTGACTCATGCTAATTCAATTTCAACGAGGGTTTACTCGTTCTTCATGTTCAATGAGGGTTTACTCATGCTCCATGTGCAATGAGCCTTGGCTCATGCTAATTCAATGTTAAGTGATGTTGCCACATTCCCATGTTATGATTATCATGCATTATCATGCCTTTATGTTCATGTTTCTTTTATGCTCTATTGATATTCCTATTGACTAACATGTATTGTACTCCTCATGTTATTCCATGTGTACTCCCTTACTGGGATTTATATCTCACCCTTTTCTTATGCATGTCCTCAGGTTTTCCCATGCAATGCTAAGTACGAGGGAATGTAGTGGTCATGTAAAGGAAGTTTTCAATAAAGATGTTGTATTTCATGTTTTAAGTTTTTATGTACTGATCCTAATCCCCAAATACACTAAACCTCTCGATCTTCTTTGTTGTATCAAGTGAAGTTTTATATAATGAATCATGTTTAAGTTGTAATAAAAAAGCAGGGTTGTCATAGTTGGTATCAGAGGATAGGTTTAGTTATTTTTGGGATTTGGAAAAACCTAGTAAAGCCTTAGATACAAGACTAAGTATAATAAAAACATCCCTAAGATTTGGTAAATACTAATTAAGTGGTTTATCAAACAAATACATCCATGTCTGGATACGAGCAGGTAGAGAAAGCTCTGGCACAAATGTATCCTAGGGGTAAAACCCGAAAACACCTCTTTGAGCTAGACTTGAACAGGAACTGGTGCACGACAACGGGCCTTGCTACACTCTTGGTTACGACACTCCCGAGGGATATGTTTTGATAAATTCAAAATCTTGGTATGAACCCTTATTAAGGAAAAAATTCCCCTAAGAATATATGTTAGAAAGTAGATCACGAAAAGCCTAGATTGAATCCTATAGACTCATGAGTTAAAGAAATTAAAGTTTATTTATAAGTCATCAACTTTTGTCTTTGGATTACCCTTTATGTGTTACCCCTAACTTTCCTTTTATTCCAGCCAATGGCCAGTAATAGGAGGACTCAGGCTAACAACCGTTGTGAAGATCAGTGTGATGATTATACTAATGAGATGCCCAATCCAATGAGAGCGGGAATCGAGAACTTTGTCATGCTTCTCTCTCAGCTAACTCAAGTTTTGAATAGAAACACGGGTCAAGAGGAATGTTCAACCCCCCCCCCCCCCCCCAAGAAAGAACAAGTCACTATCGAGAGCTTCATGAGACAAAGGCCTCCTACTTTTAGTGGATCATCCGATCCCACGATCGCTGAACAATGGATCAACTCCATTGAAAAGATATTCTCCATCCTCCAATGTTCTGAACAAGAGAAGGTTCTCCTGGCGGCTTATCGTATGGAGGGTGAAGCTGATCAATGGTTGACATTGATCAAAAATAAAAAGCCTGAGGAGGAGATCGAGGCTTTGGAATGGAAGGAATTCCGTAAGATGTTTTTTTGATAAATATTTTCCGCGCACCCTCTGTCTTAAGATGGAAAGGGACTTCTTTTCCCTCAAGAAAAAACATGAAGAATTTGTGGGAGCGTACGAGGAAAACTTCACAAGACTTTCACGATACGCTTCCGGCTTTGTCGTTACCCTCGAATGCAAGGTTGATCGCTTCTTTGGTGGGCTGAATCCTTGCTTGCGAAAAGCATTAGCGATCCGTGACTTCGACAACTATGAGGAAATTGTCCGATGTGCCCTCAAGGTCGAAATGGAGATCGGAGAATCACAGGGGTATCATGGGGACAAGAAGCGTAAGGTGGAATTCAATGCTGGTGGTCCGATGGATAAATCCAACGACGCTAAGAAGTTCCAGCACCCCACTTTCCAAAAGTACGGAAAGAAGCACCCTAGAAATTTCCTTAAGGGGGCGAGAAAATGCATCAGGTGTGGAAGAGAAGGGAACCTAGCTATTAACTGTCGGCAAGAAGGACCCACGGCTGCGATAGAGGAGAGGAACGCTCCGTTCGAACCTCAACATGTTGTTCAATGCTACAAATTCAAAGAACCGGGTCATTTTTCAAATCAGTGCCCTAATCCAAGGGTTATTGGAGGCAACCAACAACCTCCAAGATAGCAAGGAAGAGCTTTTTCCATCACTTCTGCTGAAGTGAACCCCAACAACGAAGTGGTGACAGGTATGCTAGTTATTCATTCAAGAATAGAGAACATACTTTTTGATTCAGGTTCTACGCATTCTTTTATATCTTGAAAGTTTAGTAGAACAATCCCAGCACCACCACAAATCATGGAATTAAAGATGTCGGTGAGTACGGAAAATGAGGAAATCATTGCATCCCATGAATATAAGTCCTCCACTATTATAATCTATTGATTGAATTTCCCGGCGAACCTCGTCATACTCCCTTTGGTGGAATTTGATGCAATTCTTGGCATGTATTGGCTTTCCTTATATAGAGACAACATAAATTGTCGGGAGAGGGAAATCACACTCCATATGGAGAATCGACCCCTGATTCTTTACAAGTGTTAGGAGGAAGATGAATATACTTTAGCTCCATCATCTCAAGCATGGATATTAATACCATATGAGAATGCGTATCTGGCTCAGATGATTTAGTCCAAGGAAGAAACCATCCTTGAAGAAATGCCTATTGTGAGGGAATTCACTGAAGTGTTTCCCGAGGAACTGCCTGGTCTTCCTCCAAGAAGATATGTTGAGTTCTCAATTGAACTTATACTTGGGGCGCTACCAATATCCAAGACTCCATATAGAATGGCTGTTGTTGATCTTGAAGAGCTGAAGAAACAACTACAGGAGAATCTGGATAAAGGGTTTATACGCCCAAGTGCTTCACCATGTGGTGCACCAGTCCTCTTCATCAAGAAGAAGGATGGGTCAATGCAGCTTTGCATAGATTATCGTGAACTTAACAAAATCACAATAAAGAACAAGTATCCACTCCCATGAATTGATGAATTGTTCGATCAGTTGCGTGGAGCACAATACTTCTCCAAGGTGGACTTGCGGTCGGGATATTATCAAGTAAGGGTGAAGAAGGAAGATATCCCCAAGACTGCTTTTCGTACATGGTACGGGCACTATGAATTCATAGTAATGCCTTTCGGACTCACCAATGCTCCAGAAATATTCATGGACTTGATGAATAGCGTCTTTAGAGATTACCTTGACAAATTTATGGTAGTCTTTATAGATGATATTCTAATATACTCCAAAACCAAGGAGTACCATAAGGAGTATTTAAGAACTGTACTGGAGACTTTGCGTAAGGAGAAGCTCTATGAAAAGTACAACAAGTTTGAGTTATAATTTAAGGAGGTCTCATTCTTGGGCCATATCATCACAAGAAATGGGATATCTATGGATCCCTCCAAAACAGATGCAATTGAGGGATGGCCGAGGCCAACATCGGTAACCGATATCCGTAGCTTCTTGGGGTTAGCTGGATATTATTGACGATTTGTGAGAAATTTCTCAAGATTGTCCAACCCTCTTACCAAGCTAACTCGAAAGGGAGTAAAGTTTTCTTGGAGTGATGAATGTGAAGAAAGCTTCAAGGATTTGAAAAGGAGGCTTATCACTGCACCCGTGCTCACTTTACCCACAAGTAGAAAGCTTTTTGTGGTATTCAGTGATGCTTCAAAGAAGGGCATAGGCTGTGTGATGATGCAGAATGGTAAAGTGATATCCTATGGCTCAAGGAAGTTGAAAATCCATGATCAAAACTATCCAACACATGATCTGGAGTTGGCGGCTGTGATCTTTTCCTTGAAAATATGGCGGCATTATCTCTATGGAGAGAAATGTCAGATATATACTGACCACAAGAGTCTTAAATATATATTCACACAAAAAGAGCTTAATATGTGCCAGAGAAGATGGATAGAGCTCATCAAGGATTATGACTGTTCAATACATTACCACCCTGGGAAAGCGAACAAGGTGGCGGATGCCCTAAGTAGAAAGGATCCAACAATTCTATCAATGATGAGAATTGAGAAGGATCCAATCTTCTTAGACTTGATGAAGATGGATGTGGGAATCATAAAGAAAGGAACATCATCAATCCTTTCACAAATGGTTGCTCAACCATCTCTTTTAGAAAGGTTAAAGGATGCTCAAAAGGATGCTGTGGGAATTCAAGAAAAAGTGGAAGCTATCAAAAAGGGGAAATCCTCGGAGATTAATGTTAATGAAGAAGGAATTGTGCGGTTTGGGAAAAGACTATGTGTTCCATCAAGTACGGAGCTGAAGAAGGAACTTTTGGATGATTAACATAGTTCAAATTTATCTATTCACCCAGGGAGCACAAAGATGTATCGAGATCTCCGAGAAAACTTTTGGTGGGATAATATGAAGAAGGAGATCGCCGAATATACATCAAAGTGCCTGGTGTGTCAGCAAGTGAAGGCAGAGAAGAAGAAGTCTAAGGGGATGATGCAACCATTGCCCATACCAGAATGGAAATGGGAGAACATCACTATGGACTTTGTCACTGGACTTTCGAGGACATCCAAAGTCAATAATGCAATCTGGGTTGTTGTGGATTGTCTTACAAAGACTGCACACTTCATTTCTATTCGGGAGGATTTCTCATTGGATTAACTGGCACAAATATATATTAGGGAAGTGGTAAGGTTGCATGGAGTACTACTATCTATTGTGTCTAATCGAGATCCAAGATTCACCTTTAAGTTTTGGAAGAGTCTTCAACATGCTCTGATTACTGAACTAAACTTCAGTATGGCCTATCATCCTCAAACTGATGGCCAATCTGAGCGGACTATCCAAACACTTGAGGATATGTTGAGAGCGTGATCAATGGACTTTAAAGGAGGATGGGATCAACATCTTCCTCTGGTTGAGTTCTATTATAATAATAGTTTCCAATCGAGTATCCAAATGTCACCATATGAAGCCCTGTATGGGAAAAGGTGCAGAACACCGGCATGTTGGGATGAGGTCGGTGAATGTAAGCTGCTTGGACCAGAAATGGTCAAATAAATGGTGGATAAGGTGAAAACCATTCAGCAATATATCAAGGCAGCCCAGAGTCAACAAAAGAGTTATGCAGATAATCATCGACGAGACCTTGAGTTTAAAGTTGGAGACATGGTGTTTTTACGCATATCTCCATGGAAGAAGGTCATGAGGTTTGGAAAGAAAGGGAAGTTAAGTCCACGGTACATCGGCCCCTTCGAGATTCTTGAACGTGTTGGGGATGTGGCCTATCTACTAGCACTTCCACCTACTATGGCCAAGGTGCATGATGTCTTTCATGTATCCCTCTTAAGGAAGTACATACCGGACCCTTCACATGTACTCTCTTCCGAGGTGGTACAATTGGAAGATGATTTTTCTTATGAGGAGGAACCAGTGAAGATCTTAGATCGTAGAGAAAAATTTCTATGATATAAGACAATGCCCCACGTCAAGGTGTTGTGGAGAAACCACAAGTTTAAAGAAGTGACTTGGGAGTCAGAGGATATGATGAAGCTAAGTTACCCACATTTGTTTTAGTATGGGAAAAGGAAAAATTCGAGGGTGAAATTTCTTAAGGGGGGAATATTGTAACGACCCAAAGTTTTATTAATGGAAAATCCCTCTTGATCCAGTTAATTGTCTCTTTATAAAAAAAATGTTTTTTTATAAGATGTCAACTTCTTTGGTTTTATGATAAGAGTTGTGACCGTTACTTTTATAGCCGTTGAAAAGTGATCACATGATTAGTATAAATATAAGGCTTTAACGAACCCAATTTTTACTCAGACAAAGGAAGCGATGGCCACATCCAGTAGAATTGCCCCATACGAAGCCCATTTGTCGGAGATTGGAAAAGAGGTGGAATCCTTGGGCTTCGCCCTTGACCAAGCCCAAGATGAGATTCATTATTTCAAGCTCGAACGTGACCATCTACGGGAAAAGTGAAAGTTGATTGAAATTACCACTCGAGCGATGTTATCCAAGCCACCCCAAGAGTCTGTCACCATCGCACACCTTACCCTTAGGTCTTATGCGGCTGTTTTAAGGGGTTATGTAACAAATAAGTAGAACTATGTTCTTGTACATTTTTTTTATATAATAATGAATATAATTTCTAGTCATTTTTGATACATTGTAAATAGTTTTTAAAGTAAAAATGGTGTTTTTAGTTATTATTTAATTAAGAAATCTATTTTATTAAATTAAGGGATATTTGAATTATATAATATTTTAATAAAATAATAATATTTTTATTAAATTAATTAAATATAAATAATCTTATAAATTTATGAATGCAATTAAAATGTTATATTAAGGTTTGAAATCCATTTCTGTTAAAACCCGTGAATTATCGATAAATGTTGGTTTTTATTTTAAAAGGTAAAATTAAAATATTTATGTATTTTTTTAGATAAAATAAATGTCATTTCTGGAATCAGGACGTCGAAATTATCCAACGGTGAATTTTTCATAATTTTCTGAGACAATCAAATGTTTGGGTAAAAATTAAATACCGTTTAAATATATAATGTGTTTTATGACATCATAATGACCCAATGGTGAAGTAATAAAATACTATAATCCTTATGTTCGACCAATATATGTTTTACCATTAAAATAAAGTGATTTTGGGTTTGTTTGACTTACTTTTCAAAGCATTAATGAACCCCTCAAGACTTATTCAACACTTTGCCTTTTTAAATTAATTTCCATGAGAGTGTGACTCACCTCCACATAAGAAACCTTATTATTTTCATAAGTTCGGACCTTGGCCTTGTAAAATATTGTTTTCCTCTTTCCTTTTCCATAAAACATGGGAAAAAACCATGGTATGGTTTGTGGTTTGGATTAGTTTAATATAAGGGGTCCCAAACCTAAATAATAAAGAATTATCTCACCTTTCCTATATAAACCCACCCAAGCTCCCACTTCATCCTCACTAAAATCCTTTTGAGTTCGTCCAACATCTGACCTACTCTCTCTAGAATCTTCCCAAGGTTCCCCAAGCTCCCAAGAAGCCTCTCACAAGCCTCTCTCTAGCCTTTGGAAGCACACTTCCAAGTAAGTGTTTTTTCTTCCTTTCTCATTTTTTGTCAATTTTCTTTAAGTTGTATTGCCCTTTTAATTCAAATTATTAATGTTGAGGTATGGTTTCGCACCTCCCCCATACTGCCCTATTATTGTTTGAATGATGGGAGACCCCTTTCTCTCTCATTAAATGCCTCCCATGTACACCCGTTACTATGCCGAAATTCCGAAAGAAACTTCTCTCTCTTCTTTTACATTCAAGCAATACTTTTGTATCATGAATCTAAATTACTTTTCAATTTTTGGGACATGTATCTGTATTACCTCCTTACTGTACATTACATGTAAATATTATGAGGAACCCCTTTCTATCTCATCAACCATTTTTTATGAATTCTTATGTCACGCCATTACGCTTCCGAAATCGCACCGATTTTCGAAGCCAATGTCATTGTGTAGTGAATACCATGCCCATTTCTTCATCAAGGGTATTCACTTTTATGCACATTTACTTATTGATTATAAATTTTCAAGTATTAATTCCACATTCCTTTATCGTGGAATAAATGATTATGTATTATGAATCTATGTTTTATGATCCATGTGGCACACTTATGCATGAAATGAAACGTTTAAGAAGGGTGCGCCCTTATAGTGCTCCAATGCATTGGGTAAAGTATAGTATCATGATGCGTCATGTGCAATGAGTGTTGACTCATGATAATTCAAGTGCAACTAGGGTTTACTCGTGCTTCATGTGCAATGAGGGTTTACTCATGCTCCATGTGCAATGAGCCTTGGCTCATGCTAATTCAATGTTAAGTGTTGTTGCCACATTTCCATGTTATGATTATCATGCTTTATCATGCCTTAATGTTCATGTTTCTTTTATGATCTATTGATATGCCTATTGTCTAACATGTATTTTACTCCTCATGTTATTCCATGTGTACTCCCTTACTGGGCTTTATAGCTCACCCATTTCTTATGCATGTCTTCAGGTTATCCCATGAAATGCTAAGTACGACGGAATTTAGTGGTCATGTAAAGGAAGTTTTCAATAAAGATGTTGTATTTCATGTTTTAAGTTTTTATGTAATGATCCTAATCCCCAAAGACACTAAACCTCTCGATCTTCTTTTTTGTATCAAGTGAAGTTTTATGTAATGAATCATGTTTATGTTGTAATAAAAAAGCAGGGTTGTCATATTTGGTCCTAGTTTTCCCAAGACAGTAAACCTCTGGATCCTCATGGTGTAATACTATTATGTTGTTTATATTTATAACGATGTAATAGTAATGTAAGAAAAGGAAGATACATTGTGGTTGGTATCAATAGGAGGTTTAGTCAATTTGGAAATTAGGATTAGTGAACCCTAGAGGAAATCTCTAGCATGAGACTAAGTACAAAAATTCCCACAAGAAGCTTTAAATAGGTATACCATAAGTTATGATTTTAGTTTCAATAGTACAAATGAATAATTTATTCCTAACTTGTTGAATTATGATTTTTTCTAACCTTTTCTGTTTTAGAAAATGGTGGGAACGAGGAGAAACCAAGCCAACAACCCATGCGAGGGACAATGCAATGATTTCTTGAAGAACATCCCAAATGCTTTGGGAGGTGGAGTTAAAAAATTCATGGAGATGATTACCCAACAATCTGAGGTTATGAAAAATAACCAGAGTAATGGGGAACATCATCCTTCACCAAAGAGGGGGAAATTGGGTATCAGGTGTTTTAAGAGGAATTGCCCACCGATGTTTAGTGGATCTTCCAATCCACTAGTTGAGGAATAGTGGGTCAACAACATAGAGAAGGAATTTTTTGTACTTAACTATTCTATGATAGAGAATGTGACACTAGATATTTATATTTTAGATGGAGAGGCTGATCAATGGTTGACTTTGATTAAGAACACCAAGCCATGAGACGAAATTGACGAGATGGAATGGGAAGACCTTAAGATCATGTTTCTTAAAAAGTATTTACTGCAAACTCTTTATAAAAATATGGAGAAAAAATTCATAGAGCTCAATAAAAAGGAAGGGTTATTTGTCATGACTTATAAAGCCAATTCCAAAAGGCATGCAAGGTATGCTTCACGTGTTGTTATCAACAATGATAGAAAAATTGATATACTCTAGAGTGGGTTAAAACCACATGTTCGAAAGCCTCTTCCAATTTGATACGTTAGGAGTTAGGAAGACATTGTTTTCTATGCCCTCATAGTGGAGATGGAGTTTGTAGAATGGTCCCATGGCTATGGTGATATGAAACTAAAGATGGACTTTCATGCGAGAGGATCTAAGGATAAAGGTGGGGGGAAAACTAAACGACCCATATGCCAAAAATGTGAGAAGTTGCAAATGGGAACATCATCAAAGGTATGGGGAAATGCATCAAGTGTGGGAATTAAATAAACCCTAATTAAGAGTGTCGAAAATACATGAGAAGGAAGGAGGATGTGGTCGAATAAAGGAGAGAACCACTCATGGTTCAATATTATAACTAAAAGAACAAGGGCACTATGCAATCTGGTGCACTAAACCTCAACTCCTCAAGGGTAATTAGCACCAGCAACCAGAAAATCCAATGGTACACATGAATTATCATTCCATAACTTCAATAAAAGTGGATCAAGATAATTAGGTCATACAAGGTACACTTCCAAATCACTCAATAATGAAAAAAGTCTTATATGATTTTGGTTCTACGCAATACTTTATTTCTTGAATGTTTTCTAGAACTATAGAATCAAATCCCCAAATCATTGAAGTAAATATATCTATAAAAATATCAAGTGGTGCAATATTTTCAACTCATGTGTTCGAATCATCTTCTTTTGGCACATGTGGGAAGATTCTTCCAGTGAATCTCATAATACTTCCCATGGTTGAATTCTATACTAGAATGGGAATGGATTGGCTCTCGTTATATAGAGAACTAATAAAATATTGGGAAAAGGAAATATATTTTCATATTTTGAAGAAAACCATGCTCCACTAAAATTTCAAGGAAGATCATGAAACTCCTTTGAAAAATCCTTCAATGGTGTGGGTGTTGATACCCTATAAAGAATCATACCTCACCCAAATGATTGAGTCAATGGAATGTGCCATCCTTGTAGAAATCCCCATCATGAGGGAATACAATGAAATATTTCTGGAATATTTACCAGGAATTCCCCCAGATCGTGAGGTAGACTTCTCCATAGAAATCATACTCAGAGCTACTCCTATCTCAAAGTGTCCTTATAGGATGGATCCTATCGAAATAGAGGAGTTAAAGAAGAAGCTGCAAGAGAATTTGGAAAAAGGGTTCATATACCCTAGTGCACCAACATGGGATGCGCCGGATCTCTTTGTGAAGAATAAGTGTAACATCCCAAGTAATTAATGAGTAATATATATTTTTATCTATGTATATTAATTAATTATATAGTGTTTTAGAGGCTTAAAATGAAAATAAATCCAATCTTAAGCATGAAATACACTAATATTTTTAAAAGATTGTTTTACTGCCTTTTGATGGAAAACCATTTTTAAATCCATCTTTTGACAATTGTATAAGCTATGTTTGTCAAAATAAACTTATTCTTTATTATTGGGATATCAAAATTTACTTTTTGTGAATTTTTGGTATTTTTCAGACAATGTTCATTTTTTAATGAATAGTGAAAAATACTGCATTTTACATCAAAACTAATTTTTAATCTAATTTATTTATATGATTATATTATCTTTTGAATTGGTTTTGAAGTGAAATTAGAATATATTTTTACCATTTAATACAATGGTGGTCATTGGAATCAATTTCACTTTGAAATTGGACTTAAACTGGTGTCAATCTTTTGATACTTATTGTTTCATAAAAACACGCTATTTGTCATGACAGCGGGAATTAATTATTAAATTAATTAATGTGACTTATATGTTTTGAATTTTTTAAAATAGACTTCATTTTTGATTTCGGAATATCAAATATAGATTAGGGTGAATTTTTGGTATTTTTCTGAAAAACTTCAATTTTTGATGAATAGTGAAACCACTAAGTGGTACTTATAAAAACTGATTTTTCGTTTAAATGAAATTTTACCACTTCGGTGATTTGAATTTAAAAAATCCGACATACATGGTTGTCATTAAGAAGTAAAATGTGGTTCAATGAGATTAAAATAATTTTTTGTTGAATAGTAACTCTTAAGTTCTTAATTGCGATTAGTGGTAATTAGTGTAGTTTAAGGTAAAAATAATGCTTTAATAAAATTAGATGAGCTTGACACATGTCCTACACTCACTGGATGTGTCATGGCCGACCAATAAAATCCATGGGTCAACTTGGGGACCCCATGGAGACACTTTGGTTAGGAAATGACATAAATAACTTTTTATTTAATGTAAAAGTAAAAATGACACAAACATAAGATGTTTTACTAAAACAATTTTTCCATGAGGTTATAAAGATCATATTTTTGATTATAAATAGTCATTGGAAATATAAATGGATTTCCTACATCATAGTATTTTTTTTATAATTTTTAGACTTTAAATAAATTAAATTATTTATGACATCATGATGATGCAGCGATGACCTCATTATCTAACAATTTAAATAAAATGGAATGATAATGTAAAATCTAAGACCTAAAAATTTCAAAAACCTATTGGATGGGTGGATTTAGAACCCTTATAACCTTATCCTAGAAACACATCAATGTGGGACCTCTTAAATCCGAATACCATTTTAAAATAAAGTGACTTCTCTTTACCTTCCAAGAGTGCCCCTCCTCTCCTCTTATAAAAGGCCCCCACCTCTACCTCCTTACCCACACTCCCAAAGCCTTTTGCTCGGCCAAAACCTGACCATGTTGGCTCTCCAAATCCCTCTCTTACTCCTTGATGACTCACTTTGGGAAGAAGTCTTCCCAATGAAGCCTTTGAGCTCAAATCTTAGAGAGTTATCCGATTTTAAGGTAATGTCTTCTTTTGAGTCCTTTTGTTTGATTTTGCTTCTAAAACCCCCCAAACTCTTTTTATTATTTTCTTTTGTAACAAATAAATTATCCTCAATATACTAGGATGTTTTTATAAGAAGTATTCGAGCTACACTTACACACACCTACATCTAATGGTTAAAGGACATACTGTTTCCGTGGATGGTGAAATTATGGCTCCCGAAACGATGATTGTTCAACATTCTTTTAACACCTTCAAAGGTGGCCATTAAGATGTTACTATATTTATATATGATATATAATATTTTTATGTTTTCCTTAAGCTTATGTATTTTTCATTTTGGGCATACCTTTATGGTTTCCATTATGGGTAAACGCGATATCTTCATTTAAGGAAGTGCGGACTACTGCCTCCTCAAAGTGATTTGATTCGTTAAATACCATATGTGGGACGTATAAAGGATGGAACTATGATATTATATATGATATTATACTGGAATTATAATATACCTTTATATCATTATGATTCCATTCTATAAAAATACTAAATAGAAATGAAAGTAGCGTTCATGCCTACGTACGGCTTACCGTCTCCATGAACGGTGCATTTCATTTCTTACCTCTAAATGTTATATAATATTATAAATGCATGAATGTACTAGATATATATGATATATATGATATCTACATCATGAATACCATTCTGGATATAATGGATACATGAACAACTTGTAATTATAAAGGGTTTATTTTTGACTCAAGTACCAATGATCGTTAAAATGACCGTTATTAACTTAAATAATTACATAGTGTTCATGACATGGCAATAAGTGATATAAAAGGAATAATGAACTTGAAAAAGGTTCTTAAACAAGTAGAAATTAACTCAAGTTTATTATTCAGGAGATTAACGAACGACCGAGTCAAGTCGGACCCGAGGTATGGGACTTCGTCTCAATCTCCTTCATTGAGGCATATTTTGTTTTATACACAACCTTCTTTTATACGGTGTATAAACCCCTTTTACTTTTACATTTATCCAAAAGGAATATTTTTTATACGAAGCGTTTTACTAAACGATAAAAGGGAATGTTTTTGTCGTACGTATGCGGTGACAACGACTTCTCCGCCGCCGTGACCTTTATTTGAGTTCTGGGTTCCTCTACAAGCCATACCTTTTTTAAAAGAAAAATAAATACCATGTTATACTTTTCTTTTATTTTGGTATTGAAAATGGTTTTCATAATGTTTTTATATCAATGTGTTGTATTGATATCTTGTGATTGAAAGGTGGAAATATTATGTTTCCTTTATGCATGTTTTATGTGATACGATTATGTTGAGGTTCTTGGGAATTATTATGAAAACGGGTGGTTCTGTGATAAAATAAGGGCGGGTGAGCCCGATATAGCTCTCCAATGCATTGGGCAACGTGAAGGAGTGTAACATTAAGGTTTCTCCAAAGAGATTTAGGGAATATACTGTGATGGGTATTCCAAATGTAACCAAGAGGGTTACTCCCTACGTAAGAATGTTATGAATGCCTCAAGTTACCTTTATGTCTTATGATTTCTATGATTTATTCATGATTTGATGAGGTATGTTGAAGTGATTATGTTTTATGGGTAAAGTATGATTTCATTCTTATGTATATATGTACCCATGTTTCCTTTCCATATATTTTTATATCCCTTACTGAGCTTTTTATTCTCATCCCAAGTTTTTTTGAAATGTTTTTTCACAGGTCAAGGGAAAGGTACACGATATGATGATAGTGTCAAGGGAGTGTCAAGAAAGAATCCATGTTTTATTTTAAATATGTTTCCATTGATGGGAAAGAAGAATATTATCCTTATGTAACCACTTTGTTTATATGTGGAATGTAATGCAAGTTTTATGATATAATTCTCTAAAACTCTAAACCCGAAAAGATCCTCAATGTGTAATCTTTTAATAACTCAAGATTAAGTAAGGTTTAAGGCTGGGGCCTTATAGTTGGTATCAAAGGTCGGTTTAGATAACTTTAGGAGTTAGAATTATATTAAATGATTATCCAAAAACATTTTTTTATGGTAAAATTGAAGTGATATAGTATTTGAAGATTACCATGTTGCTTCATCTAAGACATGTTTGTTCAGAATGGTTTTCCGCAGAGGAAACAGGGAAGCAGTGCTAGGAAGGAATGCATAAGGAAATAACCTTCCGAATCAGCATCCTGAGATGGTCGGAATTAGAACTGAACAGTTTGTTGCAGTAATGGCGCAGTTGACTCAAGCGATAAATGGCAGTGGTATCCATACACAAGATCAACCAGATCAACCGCAGAGGAACATGTCAGTGGTGGAACATTTCATGAGGCAACATCCCCCATCATTCAGAGGATCATCTGACCCTGTGCTAGCTGAAGGGTGGATTAAAGCACTGGAGAAGATTTTTGATGTCATGGGGTGTTCAGACAATGAAAAGGTTAGTCTTGATATTTATCGTTTGGAGGGTGAATCAGATTAGTGGTGGTCGATGGTTAAAAATATCAGGGATGCTGATGAGATTGATGCTCTCTACTGGGATGAATTCAAAGGTATGTTTCTTGAGAAGTATTTTCCTAAGGCTGTTTGACTTAGGATGGAAAAGCAATTCCTGGAAATGAGTCAAGAGGAAGACTCAGTGGATGCCTATGAAGAAAGGTTCACTCGATTGGCAAGGTATGCTCCAAATTTTATCCGAGACCTTGATAGTAAAATCAATCATTTTTACTCAGGATTAAAGCAAAAATATCGAAGGGAATTAGCTTCTAGTGAGTTTAAAAGTTATGAAAAGCTTGTTGGATGTGATGAGAAGGTGGAAATGGAGTTTGCCGATGATCAAGTGTTCTATAACAACCAACAGAAGAAGAGACCGAGGTGGAAGGAGAAAGGTAAGAATTCTTCAAAAAAGTCTGACGGTAAGAAAACTAAGTTTTCAGTTTGTGATAAATGTAGAAAAAGTCATGCTGGGGAATGTCTTCTGAATTCTGGAAAGTGCTACCGATGTGGTAATATGGGACATAAGGCTCGTGATTGCACTGGAAAAGATCAGGGTGATGGTAAGACCAAATTTGATTTACAGTTAGTAAAATGTTATAAGTGCAATGAGATGGGTCACTATGCAAATGAGTGTCCGACAAAGAGCTTGGGTGATGGGAAGTAGTTAGACTACAAGCAGAAAGGGGTGGTGAAATCCTTTGCGACTACTTCAGCAGATGTCGGGCTATCAAATGAAGTTGTATCAGGTACTTTGTTTGTTTTTTCATATTATTCCAGTGTGTTGTTTGATTTGGGGTCTACACATTCTTTCATCTCTGAAACCTTTTCTAGTAAAATGGGAATACCATCTCAAGAAATGACTCCTGAACTTTTGGTAAAAACAACTGGGGGAAATGTTGAGGAAAAAATAATTTATAAGAATCTTCCTATCCTTATCTGTGGAAAGAACCTACTTGCAAACCTTATTTTTATACCTCTAGTAGAGTTTGATGTTATACTGGGTATGGATTGTCTCTCTATTTACCATGCTAAGATTGACTGTAGAGCTAAAGAAGTTTCTTTTCAGAAAGACTTTCAGTTTGTGTACAAGAATGAACCCTTACTGTTGATAACTTATCAAGAGGCCAAGAAACTTGTAAAAGATGGAAATTAATGTTACCTTTCACACATCGTTGAAAATAAAGGAACTATTCATATTAATGACGTGCCGGTGGTAAATGAGTATCCTGATGTTTTTCCTGATGAGTTTCCCGGAATAATACCAGATCGGGATGTTGAGTTTACTGTTGACTTATTTCCTGATGCTAATCCAATTTCAAAACCACCTTATCAAATGGCTCAAATTGGACATTTAGAGTTGAAGGAGCAATTGCAAGATTTATTAGAGAAAGGTTTCATTCGACCTAGCACATCACCATGGGGTGCTCCTATTTTATTTGTTAAAAAGAAAGATGGTTCAATGAGACTTTGCATTGATTATAGAGCCTTGAATAACATCACTGTTAAGAACAAATATCCTTTGCCTCATATCGATGATTTGTTTGATCAGCTTCAGGGAGCTCAGTATTTTTCAAAGATTGAGTTGAGATCGGGGTACCATCAGTTGAAGGTAAAGGAATAAGATGTTCCGAAGACCACGTTCCAAACAAGATATGGCCATTATGAATTTGTAGTAATGCCTTTTGGGCTAAACAATGCACCTGATGTATTCATGGACTTAATGAATAGAATTTTCCATGAGTTCTTGGATAAGTTTGTGGTGGTTTTCATTGATGATATCTTGGTGTTTTCTAAAAGTAAATAGGAGCATGAAATACATTTAAGGGTTTTCTTGAAAACCTTAAAAGAAAAGAAACTGTATGGAAAATTCAGCAATTGTGAGTTTTGGTTGCAACAAATTTCTTTCCTTGGTCATATTGTTTCTAAAGATGGGATAACTATTGATCCTGCAAAAACAAAGGATGTTGAAGAATGGCCAAGACCCACAAATGTAACTGAGATTCGTAGCTTCCTTGGTTTGGAAGGCTATTACCGAAGGTTTGTTAGAAATTTTTCACGGTTATCTAGTCCAATGACTAAGCTAACTCGAAAGGGTGTTATGTTTATCTGGACAAAAGAATGTGATGATTGTTTTCAGGAATTGAAAAGAAGATTGGTGAATGCTCCAGTTTTGGCACTACCTTCCAGGAATGGTGAGTTTGTTATATACAGTGATGCTTTATTGAAAGGACTTGGTTGCGTCCTAATGCAGAATGATCAGGTAATTGCTTATGCTTCACGACAGTTGAAAACTCATGAGGTAAATTACCCTACACATGATTTGGAATTAGATGCTGTTTTTTTCGCTTTAAAAATTTAGAGGCATCATTTTTATGGAGTAAAGTGTGAAATATATACTGATCACAAAAGTTTAAAGTATATATTCACTCAGAAAGAGTTAAACATGAGACAGACGAGATGGCTGGAATTAATCAAGGATTATGATTGTACAATTCATTACCATCCAGGAAAAGCAAATAAAGTGGCTGATGCTTTGAGTCGAAAGAGTAATGATTCATTAGCAATGTTGTGTTTGGAACGTGATCCTTTGGTTAAGGATTTGATGAAATTTGGCATAGAATTTGTTGGTGCAGGAAGTTCTTCTGTTTTGTTTTAGGTATCAGTGAGATCATCTCTATCAGATAGAATCAAGCAAGCACAGAAGCATGATAGTGAGTTGCAGAAAAAGGTAGAGCTGGTTCAGAAAGGTAAGTTTTCTGAATTCAACATTGATAATGATTGTGTTTTGAGATTTGGAAAAGAGATTGTGTGTGCCTTGTGATTCACAGTTGAAGAGAGAGTTTTTATGTGAAGCTCATAGTTCTCCGTTTTCAGTTCATCCTGGCAGTACTAAGATGTACAGAGATCTGCGGGAGTATTACTGGTGGGATGGAATGAAAAGAGATATTGCTGATTTTACTGTGAAGTGTTTGACATGTCAATAGGTTAAAGCAGAGTGGCAGTTACCGAAAGGGATAATTCAACCTTTACCAGTGCCAGAGTGTAAATGGGAGAATATATCCATGGACTTTGTTTTGGGATTACCGAAGACATCTCGAGGTAATAATGCAATCTGGGTTATTGTTGACCTCTTGACTAAATCTACTCATTTCCTTGCTATACGAGATACTTTTTCCGTAGATCAACTTTCCCGTTTGTATCTTAAAGAGATAGTCAGGTTACTTGGAGTTCCCCACTCCATTGTATCTGATCGTGATCCCAGGTTCACTTCTAACTTTTGGAAAGGACTTCAGAAGTCGTTGGGTACTGAATTAAATTTTAGTATAGCTTTTCATCCTCAATCAGATGGGTAGTCAGAACGAACAATTCAGACATTGGAAGATATCCTACGTTCTTGCTCTATGGATTATCAGGGAAGTTGGGACCAATATCTTTCTTTGGTTGAATTTTCATATAATAACAGTTTTCATTCCAGTATAAAGATGGCACCATTTCAGGCATTATATGGGAAGCAGTGTCGAACTCCATCTTTTTGGGATGAAGTGGGTGAAAGGAAGTTGATGGGACCAGAATTGGTAGAAGAGATGGCAGAAAAAGTTCAGCTAATTCAGAAGCACATGAGAACAGCTCAGAGCAGGCAGAAGAGTTATGCGGATAACCGGAGAAAGGATCTATCTTTCGAGGTAGGTGATCATGTTTTTCTCAAGGTTTCTCCTTGGAAAAGTGTGATGAGATTTGGTAAGAAAGGAAAGCTGAGTCCAAGGTTTATTGGACCATATGAAATTCTGAAGAGAGTTGGATCCGTTGCATATCGGGTGGCTTTACCTCCGAGTTTATCTCAGGTACACAATGTTTTTCATGTTTCGATGCTGAGAAAGTATATGCCAGATCCATCTCATGATTTGAGTCCAGAGGTAGTTCAGCTGGAAGAGAACCTATCTTATGAGGAACAACCGGTCCAGATTCTTGACCACAAGGAGCATGTGTTACGAAATAAGGTGATTAATCAGGTAAAGGTTTTGTGAAAAAACCACATGATGGAAGAGGCAACATGGGAATATGAAAATGTAATGAGGGATAAGTACCCCCATTTATTCGATAAGTAAATAAATTATGGGGACGCAATTTTCAAAAGGGGGGAAGGATGTAACATCCAAAGTAAGTAATGAGTAATAGATATTTTTATCTATGTCTATTAATGAATTAGATAGTGTTTTAGAGGCTTAAAATGAAAAAAAATCCAATCTTAAGCATGGAATACACTAATATTTTTAAAAGATCGTTTTACTTCCTTTTGATGGAAAACCATTTTTAAATCCATCTTTTGAAACTTTTACAAGCTATGTTTTTCAAAATAAACTTATTCTTTATTATTGGGACATCAAAATTTACTTTTTGTGAATTTTTGGTATTTTTCAGACAATGTTCATTTTTTAATGAATAGTGAAAAATACTACATTTTACATCAAAACTACTTTTTAATCTAATTTATTTATATGATTAGATTATCTTTTGAATTGGTTTTTAAGTTAAATTAGAATATATTTTTACCATTTAATCCAATGGTTGTCATTGGAATCAATTTCACTTTGAAATTGGACTTAAACTAGTGTTAATCTTTTGATACTTATTGTTTCATAAAAACACGCTATTTGTCATGACAGCGGGAATTAATTATTAAATTAATTAATGTGACTTATATGTTTTGAATTTTGTAAAATATACTTCATTTTTGAATTCGGAATATCAAATATATCTTAGGGTGAATTTTTGGTATTTTTCTAAAAAACTTCAATTTTTGATGAATAGTGAAACCACTAAGTGGTACTTATAAAAACTGATTTTTCGTTTAAATGGAATTTTACAAATTCTGTGTTTTGAATTTCAAAAATCCGACATACATGGTTTTCATTAAGAATTAAAATGTGGTTCAATGAGATTAAAATAATTTTTTGGTGAATAGTAACTCTTAAGTTCTTAATCGCGATTAGAGGTAATTAGTGTAGTTTAAGGTAAAAATAATGCTTTAATAAAATGAGATGAACTTGACACATGTCCTACCCTCATTGTATGTGTCATGGCCAACCAAGAAAATCCATGGGTCAACTTGGGGACTTCATGGAGCCACTTTGGTAGGGAAATGACATAAATAACTTTTTATTTAATGTAAAAGTAAAAATGACACAAACATGAGATGTTTTACTAAAACAATTTTTACATGGGGTTATAAAGATCAGATTTTTGATTATAAATAGTCAATGGAAATCTAAAACGATTTAATACATCATAGTATTTTTTTTATAATTTTTAGACTTTAAATAAATTAAATTATTTATGACATCCTGATGATGCATCGATGACCTCATTATTTAACGATTTAAATAAAATGGAATGATAATGTAAAATCTAAGGCCTACACATGGAAAAAACCTATTGTATGGGTGGATTTCGAACCCTTATCACCTTATCCTCAAAACACATCAATGTGGGACCTCTTAAATCTGAATACCATTTTAAAATAAAGTGACTTTTCTTTACCTTCCAAGAGTGCCCCTCCTCTCCTCTTATAAAAGGCCCCCACCTCTACCTCCTTAACCACACTCCCATAGCATTTGGATCGGCCAAACCCTTCCCATTTTGGCTCTCAACATCCCTCTCTTACTCCTTGAAGCCTCACTTTGGGCAGAATTATTCCCAAGGAAGCCTTTGAGCTCAAATCTAAGAGAGTTACCCGATTTTAAGGTAATGTCTTCTTTTGAGTCCTTTTGTTTGATTTTGCTTCTCCAACCCCCTAAACTCTTTTTATTATTTTCTTTTGTAATAACTCTAGTATCCTCAATATACTAGGATGTTGTTATAAGAAGGATTAGAGCTACAATTACACAAACCTACATCTAATGGTTAAAGGACATACTGTTTCCATGGATGGTGAATTTATGCCTCCCGAAACGATGATTGTTCAACATTCTTTTAACACCTTCAAAGGTGGACATTAAGATGTCACTATATTTATATATGATAGATAATATGTTTATGTTTTCCTTAAGCTTCTGTATTTTTCATTTTGGGCATACCTTTATGGTTTCTATTATGGGTAAACGCGATATCTTCATTTAAGGAAGTGCGGACTACTGCCCCCTCAACGTGATTTGATTCGTTAAATACCATGTGTGGGACGTATAAAGGATGGAACTATGATATTATATATGATATGATACTGGAATTATAATATACCTTTATATAATTATGATTCTATTCTATAAAAATACGAAATAGAAATGAAAGTAGCATTCATGCGTACGTACGGCTTACCGTCTCCATGAACGGTGCATTTCATTTCTTACCTCTAAATGTTATATAATATTATAAATGCATGCATGTACTGGATATATATGATATATATGATATCTACATCATGAATACCATTCTGGATATAATGGATACATGAACAACTTGTAATTATAAAGGGTTTATTTTTGACTCAAGTACCAATGATCGTTAAAATGACCGTTATTAACATAAATAATTACATAGTGTTCATGACATGGAAATAAGTGATATAAAAGGAATAATGAACTTGAAAAAGGTTCTTAAATAAGTAGAAATTAACTCAAGTTTATTATTCAGGAGATTAAAGAACGACCGAGTCATGTCGGACCTGAGGTATGGGACTTCGTCTCAATCTCCATTCATTGAGGCATATTTTGTTTTATACACAACCTTATTTTATACGGTGTATAAACCCATTTGACTTTTACGTTTATCCAAAAGGAATCTTTGTTATAGGAAACATTTTACTAAATGACAAAAGGGAATGTTTTTGTCGTACGTATGCGGCGACAACGAATTCTCTGCCGCCGTGACCTTTATTTGAGTTTCGGCTTCCTCTACAAGCCATACCTTTTTTAAAAGAAAAATAAATACCATGTTTTACTTTTCTTTTATTTTGGTATTGAAAATGGTTTTCATAATGTTTTTATATCAATGTGTTGTATTGATATCTTGTGATTGAAAGGTGGAAATATTATGTTTCCTTTATGCATGTTTTATGTGATACGATTATGTTGAGGTTCTTGGGAATTATTATGAAGACGGGTGGTTCCGTGATAAACTAAGGGTGGGTGAGCCCGATATAGCTCTCCAATGCATTGGGTAACGCGAAGGAGTGTAACGTTAAGGTTTCTTCGAAGAGATTTAGGGAATATACTGTGATGGGTATTCCAAACGTAACCAAGAGGGTTACTCCCTACGTAAGAATGTTATGAATGCCTCAAGTTACCTTTATGTTTTATGATTTCTCTGATTTATTCATGATTTGATGAGGTATGTTGAAGTGCTTATGTTTTATGGGTAAAGTATGATTTCATTCTTATGTATATATGTACCCATGTTTCCTTTCCATATATTTTTATATCCCTTACTGAGCTTTTTATTCTCATCCCAAGTTTTTTTGAAATGTTTTTCACAGGTCAAGGGAAAGGTACATGATATGATGATAGTGTCAAGGGAGTGTCAAGAAAGAATCCATGCTTTATTTTAAATATGTTTCCATTGATGGGAAAGCAGAATATTATCCTTATGTAACCACTTTGTTTATATGTGGAATGTAATGAAAGTTTTATGATCTAATTCTCTAAAATTCTAAACCCGAAAAGATCCTCAATGTGTAATCTTTTAATAACTCAAGATTAAGTAAGGTTTAAGGCTGTGGCCTTATAGTTGGTATCAAAGGTCGGTTTACATAACTTTAGGAGTTAGAATTCTATTAAATTATTATCCAAAAATATTTTTTTATGGTCAAATTGAAGTGATATAGTATTTGAAGATTACCATGTTGCTTCATCTAAGACATGTTTGTTCAGAATGGTTTTCCACAGAGGAAACAGGGAAGCAGTGCTTGGAAGGCATGCAGAAGGAAATAACCTTCTGAATCAGCATCCTGAGATGGTCGGAATTGGAACTGAACAGTTTGTTGCAGTAATGGCGCAGTTGACTCAAGCGATAAATGGCGGTGGTATCCATACACGAGATCAACTAGTTCAACCGCAGAGGAACATGTCAGTGGTGGAACATTTTATGAGGCAACATCCCCCATTATTCAGAGGATCATCTGACCCTGTGCTAGCTGAAGGGTGGATTAAAGCACTAGAGAAGATTTTTGATTTCATGGGGTGTTCAGAAAATCAAAAGGTTAGTCTTGCTATTTATCGTTTGGAGGGTGAATCAGAACAGTGGTGGTCGATGGTTAAAAATATCAGGGACACTGATGAGATTGATGCTCTCGATTGGGATGAATTCAAAGGTATGTTTCTTGAGAAGTATTTTCCTAAGGCTGTTGGACTTAGGATGGAAAATCAATTATTGGAATTGAGGCAAGAGGAAGACTCAGTGGCTGCCTATGAAGAAAGGTTCACTCGATTGGCAAGGTATGCTCCAAATTTTATCCGTGACCTTGATAGAAAAATCAATCGTTTTTACTCAGGATTAAAGCCAAAACATCGAAGGGCATTAGCTTCTCATGAGTTTAAAAGTTATGAAAAATGGTTCGATGTGCTGAGAAGGTAGAAATAGAGTTTACCGATGATCAAATGTTCTATAACAACCAATAGAAGAAGAGACCGAGGTGGCAGGAGAATGGTAAGAATTCTTCAAAAAAGTCTGACGATAAGAAAACTAAGTTTCCAGTTTGTGATAAATGTGGCAAAAGGCATGCTGGGGAATGTCTTCTGAATTCTGGAAAGTGCTACCGATGTGGTAAGATGGGACATAAGGCTCGTGATTGCACTGGAAAAGATCAGGGTGATGGTAAGACCAAATTTTATTTACAGTTAGTAAAATGTTATAAGTGCAATGAGATGGGTCACTATTCAAATGAGTGTCTGAAAAAGAGCTTGGGTGATTGGAAGTAGTTAGACTAAAAGCAGAAAGGGGTGGTGAAATCCTTTGCAACTACTTCAGCAGATGTCGGGCCATCAAATGAAGTTGTATCAGGTACTTTGTTTGTTTTTTCAGATTATGCCAGTGTGTTGTTTGATTTGGGGTCTACACATTCGTTCATCTCTAAAACATTTTCTAGTAAAATGGGAATACCATCTCAAGAAATGACTCCTGAACTTTTGGTAAAAACACCTGGGGGAAATGTTGAGGCAAAAAGAATTTATAAGAATCTTCCTATCCTTATCTGTGGAAAGAACCTACCTGAAAACCTTATTGTTCTACCTCTAGTAGAGTTTGATGTTATCCTGGGTATGGATTGGCTCTCTATTTACCATGCTAAGATTGACTGTAGAGCTAAAGAAGTTTTTTTAGAAAGAATTTCAGTTTGTCTACAAGAATGAACCCTTACTATTGATAACTTATCAAGAGGCCAAGAAACTTGTAAAAGATGGAAATGAATGTTACCTTGCACACATCGTTGAAAATAAAGGAACTGTTCAGATTAATGATGTGCCAGTGGTAAATGAGTATCCTAATGTTTTTCCTGATGAGTTGCCTAGAATAATACCAGATCGAAAAGTTGATTTTACTGTTGACTTAGTTCCTGATGCTAAGCCAATTTCAAAACCCCCTTATCGAATGGCTCAAATTGAACTTTTAGAGTTGAAGGATCAATTGCAAGATTTATTAGAGAAAGGTTTCATTCGACCTAGAACATCACCATGGGGTGCTCCTGTTTTATTTGTTAAAAAGAAAGATGGTTCAATGAGACTTTGCATTGATTATAGAGCCTTGAATAACATCACTGTTAAGAACAAATATCCTTTGCCTCATATTGATGATTTGTTTGATCAGCTCCAGGGAGCTCAGTATTTTTCAAATATTGACTTGAGATCGGGGTACCATCAGCTGAAGTTAAAGGAAGAAGATGTTCTGAAGACCACGTTCCGTACAAGATATGGCCATTATGAATTTTTAGTAATGCCTTTTGGGCTAACCAATGCACCTGCTGTATTCATGGACTTAATGAATAGAATTTTCCATGAGTTCTTGGATAAGTTTGTGGTGGTTTTCATTGATGATATTTTGGTGTTTTCTAAAAGTAAAGAGGAGTATGAAAGACATTTAAGGGTTATCTTGCAAACCTTAAAAGAAAAGAAACTGTATGGAAAATTCAGCAAGTGTGAGTTTTGGTTGCAACAAATTTCTTTCCTTGGTCATATTGTTTCTACAGATGAGATAACTGTTGATCCTGCAAAAAAAAAGGTTGTTGAAGAATGGCCAAGACCCCGAAATGTAACTGAGATTCGTAGCTTCCATGGTTTGGCAGGCTATTACCGAAGGTTTGTTAGAAATTTTTCACGGTTATCTAGTCCAATGACTAAGCTAACTCGGAAGGGTGTTAATTTTATCTGGACAAAAGAATGTGATGATTATTTTCAGGAATTGAAAAGAATATTGGTGAATGCTCCGGTTTTGGCACTACCTTCTAGGAATGGTGAGTTTGTTATATACAGTGATGCTTCATTGAAAGGACTTGGTTGCGTCCTAATGCAGAATGATCAGGTAATTGCTTTTGCTTCACGATAGTTGAAAAATCATGAGGTAAATTACCCTACACATTATTTGGAATTAGCTACTGTTGTTTTCTCTTTAAAAATTTGGAGGCATCATTTGAATGGAGTAAAGTGTGAAATATATACTGATCACAAAAGTTTAAAGTATATATTCACTCAGAAAGAGTTAAACATGAGACAGAGAAGATGGCTGGAATTAATCAAGGATTATGATTGTACAATTCATTACCATCCGGGAAAATCAAATAAAGTGGCTGATGCTTTGAGTCGAAAAAGTAATGCTTCATTAGCAATGTTGAGTTTGGAACGTGATCCTTTGGTTAAGGATTTGATGAACTTTGGCATAGAAGTTGTTGGTACAGGAAGTTCTTCTATTTTGTTTCAGGTATCAGTGAGATCATCTCTATCAGATAGAATCAAGCAAGCACAGAAGCAAGACAGTGAGTTGTAGAAAAAGGTAGAGCTGGTTCAGAAAGGTAAGTTGCCTGAATTCAACATTGATAATGATTGCGTTTTGAGATTTGGGAAGAGATTGTGTGTGCCTTGTGATTCACAGTTGAAGAGAGAGTTGTTATGTGAAGCTCATAGTTCTCCGTTTTCAGTTCATCCTGGCAGTACTAAGATGTACAGAGATCCGCGGGAGTATTACTAGTGGGATGGAATGAAAAGATATATTGCTGATTTTACTGTGAAGTGTTTGACATGTCAACAGGTTAAAGTAGAGAGACAGTTACCGAAAGGGATGCTTCAGCCTTTACCAGTGCCAGAGTGGAAATGGGAGAATATATCCATGGACTTTGTTGTGGGATTACCGAAGACATCTCAAGGTAATAATGCAATATGGGTTATTGTTGATCACTTGACTAAATATGCCCATTTCCTTGCTATACGAGATACTTTTTCCCTAGATCAACTTTCCCGTTTGTATCTTAAAGAGATAGTCAGGTTACATGGAGTTTACCTCTCCATTGTATCTGATCGTGATCCCAGGTTCACTTCTAACTTTTGGAAAGGCCTTCAGAAGTCGTTGGGTACTGAATTAAATTTTAGTACAGCTTTTCATCCTCAATTAGATGGGTAGTCAGAACGAACAATTCAGACATTGGAGGATATGCTACGTTCTTGCTCTATGGATTATCAGGGAAGTTGGGACCAACATCTTTCTTTGGTTGAATTTTCATATAATAACGTTTTTCATTCCAGTATACAGATGTCACCATTTCAGGCATTATATGGGAAGTGATGTTGAACTCCAGCTTTTTGGGATGAAGTGGGTGAAAGGAAGTTGATGGGACCATAATTGGTAGAAGAGATGGCAGAAAAAGTTCAGCTGATTCAGAAGCACATGAGAACAGCTCAGAGCAGGCAGAAGAGTTATGCGGATAACCGGAGGAAGGATCTATCTTTCGAGGTAGGTGATCATGTTTTTCTCAAGGTTTCTCCTTGGAAAAGTGTGATGAGATTTGGTAAGAAAGGAAAGATGAGTCCAAGGTTTATTGGACCATATGAAATTCTAGAGAGAGTTGGATCAGTTGCATACCGGGTGGATTTACCTCCGAGTTTATCTCAGGTACACAATTTTTTTCATGTTTCGATGCTGAGAAAGTATATGCCAGATCCATCTCATGTTTTGAGTCAAGTGGTAGTTCAGCTGGAAGAGAACCTATCTTATGAGGAACAACCGGTCCAAATTCTTGACCACATGGAGCAAGTGTTACGAAATAAGGTGATCAATCAGGTAAAGGTTTTGTGAAAAAACCACATGATGGGAGAGGCAACATGGGAATATGAAAATGCAATGAGGGATAAGTACCCCCATTTATTCGATAAGTAAATAAATTGCGGGGACACAATTTTCAAAAGGGGGGAAGGATGTAACATCCAAGTAAGTAATGAGTAATAGATATTTTTATCTATGTCTATTAATGAATTAGATAGTGTTTTAGATGCTTAAAATGAAAATAAATCCAATCTTAAGCATGGAATACACTAATATTTTTAAAAGATTGTTTTACTGCCTTTTGATGGAAAACCATTTTTAAATCCATCTTTTGACAATTTTATAAGCTATGTTTGTCAAAATAAACTTATTCTTTATGATTGGGACATCAAAATTTACTTTTTGTGAATTTTTGGTATTTTTCAGACAATGTTCATTTTTTAATGAATAGTGAAAAATACTGCATTTTACATCAAAACTGCTTTTTAATCTAATTTATTATTATGATTATATTATCTTTTTATTTGGTTTTTAAGTTAAATTAGAATATATTTTTACCATTTAATCCAATGGTGGTCATTGGAATCAATTTGAATTTGAAATTGGACTTAAACTGGTGTCAATCTTTTGATACTTATTGTTTCCTAAAAACACGATATTTGTCATGACAGCGGGAATTAATTATTAAATTAATTAATGTGACTTATATGTTTTGAATTGTGTAAAATAGACTTCATTTTTGAATTCGGAATATCAAATATAGCTTAGGGTGAATTATTGGTATTTTTCTGAAAAACTTCAATTTTTGATGAATAGTGAAACCACTAAGTGGTACTTATAAAAACTGATTTTTCGTTTAAATGAAATTTTACCACTTTTGTGTTTTGAATTTCAAAAATCCGACATATATGGTGGTCATTAAGAAGTAAAATGTGGTTCAATGAGATTAAAATAATTTTTTGGTGAATAGTAACTCTTAAGTTCTTAATCACGATTAGAGGTAATTAGTGTAGTTTAAGGTAAAAATAATGCTTTAATAAAATGAGATGAGCTTGACACATGTCCTACCCTCATTGGATGTGTCATGGACGACCAAGAAAATCCATGGGTGAACTTGGGGACCCCATGGAGGCACTTTGGTTGGGAAATGACATAAATAACTTTTTATTTAATGTAAAAGTAAAAATGACACAAACATGAGATGTTTTACTAAAACAATTTTTACATGGGGTTATAAAGATCATATTTTTGATTATAAATAGTAAATGGAAAGCTAAAACAATTTCCTACATCATAGTATTTTGTTTTATAATTTTTACTCTTTAAATAAATTAAATTATTTATGACATCATGATGATGCAGCGATGACCTCATTATTTAAGGATTTAAATAAAATGGAATGATAATGTAAAATCTAAGGCCTACACATGGAAAAAACCTATTGGATGGGTGGATTGCGAACCCTTATCACCTTATCCTCGAAACACATCAATGTGGGACCTCTTAAATCCGAATACCATTTTAAAATAAAGTTACTTTTCTTTACCTTCCAAGAGTGCCCATCCTCTCCTCTTATAAAAGGCCCCCACCTCTACCTCCTTACCCACACTCCCAAAGCCTTTGGCTCGGCCAAACCCTGCCCATTTTGGCTCTCCACATCCCTCTATTACTCCTTAAAGCCTCACTTTGGGCAGAATTCTTCCCAAGGAAGCCTTTGAGCTCAAATCTAAGAGAGTTACCCAATTTTAAGGTAATGTCTTCTTTTGAGTCCTTTTGTTTGATTTTGCTTCTCCAACCCCCTAAACTATTTTTATTATTTTCTTTTGTAACAACTACAATATCCTCAATATACTAGGATGTTGTTATAAGAATTATTAGAGATACAATTGCACACACCTACATCTAATGGTTAAAGGACATACTGTTTCCATGGATGGTGAATTTATGCCTCCCGAAACGATGATTGTTCAAAATTCTTTTAACACCTTCAAAGGTGGACATTAAGATGTCACTATATTTATATATGATATATAATATGTTTATGTTTTACTTAAGCTTCTGTATTTTTCATTTTGGGCATACCTTTATGGTTTCCATTATGGGTAAACGTGATATCTTCATTTAAGGAAGTGCGGACTACCGCCCCCTCAACATGATTTGATTCGTTAAATACCATATGTGGGATGTATAAAGGATGGAACTATGATATTATATATGATATTATACTGGAATTATAATATACCTTTATATAATTATTATTCTATTCTATAAAAATACGAAATAGAAATGAAAGTAGCATTCATGCGTACGTACGGCTTACCGTCTCCATGAACGGTGCATTTCATTTCTTACCTCTAAATGTTATATAATATTATAAATGCATGAATTTACTGGATATATATGATATATATGATATCTACATCATGAATACCATTCTGGATATAATGAATACATGAACAAATTGTAATTATAAAGGGTTTATTTTTGACTCAAGTACCAATGATCGTTAAAATGACCGTTAGTAACTTAAATAATTAAATGGTGTTCATGACATGGAAATAAGTGATATAAAAGGAATAATGAACTTTAAAAAGGTTCTTAAACAAGTAGGAATTAACTCAAGTTTATTATTCAGGAGATTAAAGAACGACCAAGTCAAGTCGGACCCGAGGTATGGGACTTCGTCTCAATCTCCTTTCATTGAGGCATATTTTGTTTTATACACAACCTTATTTTATACGGTGTATAAACCCCTTTGAATTTTACATTTATCCAAAAGGAATATTTTTTATACGAAGCGTTTTACTAAATGACAAAAGGGAATGTTTTTGTCGTACGTATGCGGCGACAACGACTTCTCCGCCGCCGTGACCTTTATTTGAGTTTCGGCTTCCTCTACAAGCCATACCTTTTTTTAAAAGAAAAATAAATACCATGTTTTACTTTTCTTTTATTTTGGTATTGAAAATGGTTTTCATAATGTTTTTATATCAATGTGTTGTATTGATATCTTGTGATTGAAAGGTGGAAATATTATGTTTCCTTTATGCATGTTTTATGTGATACGATTATGTTGAGGTTATTGGGCATTATTATGAAGACGGGTGGTTCCGTGATAAACTAAGGGTGGGTGAGCCCGATATAGCTCTCCAATGCATTGGGTAACATGAAGGAGTGTATCGTTATGGTTTCTTCTAAGAGATTTAGGGAATATACTGTGATGGGTTTTCCAAACGTAACCAAGAGGGTTAATCCCTACGTAAGAATGTTATGAATGCCTCAAGTTACCTTTATGTCTTATGATTTCTATGATTTATTCATGATATTATGAGGTATGTTGAAGTGCTTCTGTTTTATGGGTAAAGTATGATTTCATTCTTATGTATATATGTACCCATGTTTCCTTTCCATATATTTTTATATCCCTTACTGATCATTTTATGCTCATCCCAAGTTTTTTTGAAATGTTTTTCACAGGTCAAGGGAAAGGTACATGATATGATGATAGTGTCAAGGAAGTGTCAGGAAAGAATCCATGTTTTATTTTAAATATGTTTCCATTGATGGGAAAGAAGAATATTATCTTTATGTAACCACTTTGTTTATATGTGGAATGTAATGCAAGTTTTATGAACTAATTCTCTAAATCTCTAAACCCGAAAAGATCCTCAATGTGTAATCTTTTAATAACTCAAGATTAAGTAAGGTTTAAGGATGGGGCCTTATATGAAGGATGGAAAAATATGACCCTGTATCGATTATCGATAACTCAAGGAGATCACAGTAAAGTACAAATATCCTTTCCAAGGATTGATGACAAATTTGATTAGTTAAGAGGATATTAATACTTCTCTAAGGTGGATCTTCATTCTAGATATCATCAGCTAAAGGTGAAGAGGGAAGATATTCAAAAGACTACCTTCCTTACTTGTTATGGGAGATATGAGTTTCTAGAGATTCCCTTTGGACTTACAAATACCTCCAAAATCAGCATGGATTTGATGAATAGATTCTGAAGACATTACCTCGAAAAATTTGTTATAGTGTATATTGATGATATTATCATATACTCCATGAGAAAGGTGGAACATGAAAACCTATAAGACTTGTGTTGGTGAAATTTAGAAAGGAGAAGGTGTATGACAAGTTCAGTAAGTGTGACGTTTGAATGAACCAAGTCGCGTTCTTGGGACATGTGATCACAAGTGATGGAATATCTATGGACCCTTAAAAAAGGCGATTGAGGAATGGACCCGATCCTCTAGTGTCACAGAATTATATAGTTTTATTGGATTAGATGTATAAAAATGATGTTTTGTGAGAAATTTGTCACGATTTTTAAGACTGATAATTAAGTTAACTTGGAATGGGGTGAAGTATGTGTAGATGGAAGAATGGGAGGGAAGCTTCAAGGAGTTAAAGGGAAGGCTGAACATTGCACTTGTAATCACATTACTAAAATGTGTAGAACGTTTTGTGATATAAAACAATGATTCTAAGAAGGTATTGGGGTAAATAATCATGAAAAATGATAATGTGATAGACTATGACTCACGACAACTGAAGATAAATGAGTAGAACTACATGACACATGATCTAATGTTGGAAGCCGTGATTTTTGCCTTGAAAATCTGGCGGCACTACCTTTATGGTATTAATTGTGAAATATACACCAACCAAAAGATTTTAATGTATATATTCACACAAATGGAGCTCAACATGCATCAAATTAAATGTTTAGAGCTAATCATGGACTACGATTACCCTATTCACTATTATCTTGGAAAGGCGAACAAGGTAGTTGGTGCTCTAGGTAGAAAAGAACCTACTACTCTATCTATGTTACAAATTGAGAAAGACCCTATCTTCTTTGATATGAAAAGTATGGATTTTGAATTCATATGGTAAGGGGATACATCTTAGCTTGAAAAATTAATGAGCAACAATCTATCAAAGAGATTATTAATGAGGCACAATGGGATGATCTGGAGTTAGAATATAAGGTGAATGCAGTAATAGAAAGGAAGATTCACACGTTCCATATCGATGATGATGGTGTGATTCAGTTTGGAATGTGGATTTGTGATCCTTCCCAACATGGGATAAAGAAGGATCTACTGGAAAATTCACATATATCAACATTCTGTATCCATCCTGGTAGTACCATGATGTACTGGGATCGCCCAGAATACTTATGGTGGGATAAAATGAAGAAAAAGATTGTGGAATACATCTCAAGGTGCTTGATTTTTCACCTAGTTATATTAGAGTGAAAAAAGTAAAAAGTGATTATGCAACTATTTACTATAACCATGTAGAAATGGGAGAATGTACAATGGACTTTGTCATGGTTCTTATGAAGACATCCATGGGAAATAACACGATTTGGTTTGTGGTTGACTGACTCACCGAGACTGCCCATTTAATCTCCATTTGGGAAGGTCTCTCACTTGAACAACTTTCAATGATATATGTGAAGGAAGTGATGAGACTGCATGGTGTTACACTCTAAATTTTCTCTAACTGTGATCTAAGGTTCACATATTAATTTTGGAGGAGCCTTCAACATTCTTTGAGTACTGAATTAAATTTCAACACATCCTATCATCCCCAAACGGATGGTGAATCTGATAGGAATATTTAGATGCCACAAATTATGGTAAGAGCCTTCTCTCTAGAATTCAAAGGTGGATGGGATAAACATCTCCCATTGGTTGATTTCTCATACAACAATAGCTTCCACTCAAAGATTCAAATGGCTCCATATGAAGCTATGTATGGAAACCGATGTAGAACTCCAACCTATTGGGATGAAGAAGGAGAATGAAAGATACTTGGAGCTGATCTTGTGAAAGAGATGAGAGAGAATGTTCAAGTCATAAAAAACGCATCAAAGATGCTCAAAGTTGGAAAAAGATCTATGATGACAACCATATAAGGGAATTGGAGTTTTAAATTGGAGATAAAGTATTCCTTCGAATATCACCATGGAAGAGAGTCACACGATTTGGAAAGAAAGGTGAGCTAAGCCCAAGGTACAATGGCCCCTTTGAGATCCTTGACCACATATGAGTTGTGGCCTATCATCTTTAACTTCCACCAAATATGACTCATGTTCATGATGTGTTTTCTGTATAACTCCTTAGGATGTACATACCAGATCCCTCACATGTACTGAACTTAGAGGTGGTACAACTGGAACATGATCTCTCTTATGTGGAGAAGCCAATGAAGATTCTCGACCCGAGATATAATGTTCTTCACAAAAAGGAAACCCACCTTGTCAAAGTGTTGTAGAGGAATCATAAGTCTGAATAAGCTACTAGGGAACTATAGGAGGTGATGAAGGAGAATCACACTCACCTGTTTGTGTAAAACAAAATTTCGAGTTTGAAATTTCATAAGGGGGGAAGAATGTAATGAAACAAAGTCTTATCAATGGAAATTCCTTATTATAATCATGCCTTAAAGTATAATCACATTTGGAAACAAAATGAAGCGATACTAAATATGGTGTGACCATTAAACATAATTTATCCACTTTTATGTTATGAATTTAAAAAATCTATCATACTTGGTTGTGATCAGTAAGATTTCTGGAGTCCGATAGGAAAAAATTAATTTTTTAGGGAATAGTAGCCTACCTTTATGAATAATAACATACCCTTATGAATATTAATATGAACCTTAAGAATATTAAATCATCCAAAATAATAATAACCTTACCAATGAATGATTAAACAAAATTTAGGCATCTTATAAAGTGACAATTTGACCATAGTAAACATATTGGTATTTTTGTAAGTCAAAAATAATTAATTATAATTAATTATTTAATTTAAAATAAAATTTATTTTAATATTTCTTTCATAAATTAAAAATTTCTATGACTTTTATTTTTTAGGATAATTTTATAAGATGTTATGTAATTTTTGAAAGCATTATGGAATCGTTTTTAACATTAAAATATGCATTTTCAAGTAGATTATGATTTTAATAAAAATTTAAACTAATCATATTTAGATAATTATTTTTGAAAAATGGAATTCATTTTGTGATTCGACACATCAAAAAATGGTTAGGGTGAAGTTTTGGTTTTTTTTGAAATACATGAATTTTTTATGATTTGTGAAATATGATAATTTACAAAATAAGTTAAATTCAGGAATTATTATAAGGACCTGGCATTAAAACATTACATAATATTGAATTAAATTAATAATTCACATTGAGAATCTTTTTAGGTTCGTGGTTTTAGATAATTAGGCCATAGATATTACATAACAACTTGAATATTACATGTAGACACTACTACTCAGTATCCATTTTTTATAAAATAAATACTCTTAAAAAACATGTTTAGTTCGATGTTTTAGACAAAATGACTTTTACGTGATCCCTTACATGACCCTATTCATATTTATGTCTTGTGAATTTTTTTTCAAAAACTTGGGATGAGCAAAAAATGCTCAGTAAGGGTTATAAAATAAGGAAGGAAAACATTAGCCCATCAATAAATACAAATCAATGAAACCATACTTTTCAATCATAACATACCTTACGAAATCATAAGATTTATGAATAACACAAACAAATCATAAATTATAAAGGATACTTATGGAATCCATATCAAACATAAATTTTATCCATCAAAACTACATAGGGATTTACACTTGGAATACCAATCACAGTATATTCCCTAAATCTCTTAGGAGAAACATTAATGTTTACCTCCGTCACGTTACCCAATGCATTGGACAACTATCTCGAGCTCACCCACCCATGGTTTATCATGTAACCACCCATATACATAAAAAATTACAAATAACCATAAAATAATCATAACCCATAACACAAGTATAAAGGAAAGATAACATTTCTACAAACCAATATGTCAAATCAAGATATTGAAATAAACAATGCTTTATCAAATCATTTTCAAAACCATTTAAAAATAAATTTTTTAATCAAAGTGTCCCATACAACTTTTTAAGATTTTAAATGAATTATAATTTGAAAACATTAATTTCCATGTAAATAAATTCGACAACACATTTTTAAAACATGGACATTAATGAGAAATATTTAGAAGAATAAATCTTTAAAACATTTAAAATGATATTATAGTTAAGGAGTTTTTTAAAAAAAGAGATACGATTGAATACAAATAATTGAGAAATAAAATTTAATCGGAACTTTATAATATCATTTGAATAAAAGGATTCATGATATAATATTTCAAATGATAGTATATACACCATATAAGAGTGAATTGGTGCATAACAACAATGAAGTCTTAGTAGAAATGTAAATTGATATGAAATCTCTTATAAAGATGGTATCCTTAAATTAAGGATAAATTAATCACATAATTATGCATGAAAAATATAAATATACCAAATATAAGTGGATATTAAGTGTAAACCAATCATATTTCATTCACACATATTCATAGGACTACATATTCAAGATGTACAAGTTGAACCCAAAGAATTGAAATTGGGTTAAGAAGTTCCCTTGTAAAAATTCGACAGCCTAACGTCGTCACTTTAAAATTCATAAAATGAGTTGATGAGAGAAAAAGGGTATCTCATCACTTGGAAATAAGTTTTAAATCAATAAGGATATACAATAACATATCCCAACATAATAATATGTAAATTAAAATACATAACAAAAAGAAGTCTTTTAAAAAGAGGAGGGTCAAAGGTTACCTTACCGATTTGGTAACTTACAACACATACACCATATGAAAGAAGGATCATACAATTAAGATGTAAATACTCATAAATGATGTTATATTACACAAAGAGTACAATCATGGGCAGTACATACACCCCATAAAGGTAAATAGTGTAAAATATATCAGGAATCTTACGGGAATTAAAAGTGAGATGAAACCCTTTACTACGTTGTAATCACCTGAGTCGTATGACCAAAAGTTTATAAACACCAAATGAATAACAGAATACCATAAATATAATTAGAATCATGATAATATATATCAAATTGAAGCACACAATACACCACATGCAATGAATATGTGGCGAACAATGGGAATATCACAGAATTAAAAGTGAGATAAGAAAATCCCTTACGTCGTGTCTTACTTGACTTGTTTGTTACTTGTTCTTCCTGAATAATAAACATAAGTTAATTTATACTTAATCAAGAAACCTTTTTCAAGTTTATTATTCCTTTTATATCACTTATTACCATGTTATAAACATTTTTTATTCATTTAAGTTAATAATGATCTTTTTGTCGATATTTGGTACTTGAGTAAAAAAATGATCACCTTATAATTACAAGTTGTCCATGTGGTCAAGAATCCATTATTTATAGAATTTTATTCATGATTTAAATATCATATATATTATATATATTCCGTATATATATGTATTTATAACATTACATAACATTTTATGATAAGAAATGAAATGCACCGTTCATGGAGACGGTAAACCGTACGTATGCATGAACGCTACTTTAATTTCTATTTCATATTTTAATTGAATGAAAACATATTGATACATAGTTATATTATAATTCTAGTATAATATCTTTTATAATTTCATTAACTCCATCCTTTATATGTCCCACTTTTGTTATGAATGAATCATATCCCTTTGAGGGGGCGGTAGTCAGGACTTCCTCAAATGAAATTATCGCGTTTAGCCATTATGGAAACCATAAATGTAGGATATAAATGTAAAATAAATAATAATAAATAAAATATAAACATAATATATATAATATATAAATAAAGTTCCATCTTAATGGACACCATGAGAGGTGGTAGGAGATAATCGAACAATCATCGTTTCGTGAGGCATTAGTTTTCCATCCACAAAAACAGTATGTTCTTCACCCATTAGATGGAGGTGTGTGTAAGTGTAGTTAAAATAATCCTCATAAAAACATCATATTATATTTAGGATACTGTTTTTTTATAAAATAAAAGTATAAAAAGAGTTTAGGGGTTGGAGAAGTTAAATAAAAGAAAAAAAGTTAAGAGGAACTGTTACATTTAATTTGGGCAACTGCTTTGGTTTGAACCAAAAGGATTTCTTGAAGTGCCTTTTGCCTAAGGTATGGCTTCTAGGAGGAGGATAGGTATGTATGGAGATTAATTGTTCAGATTTTGGAGGAGCCAAAAGTCTGGAGAGGTGTGATGAATTGGATAGAAGTGGTGTTCTTTTATAAGGGGGATGAGGGGCTCTTTAAGAAAGTGTGAAAAATATTATTTTATTATATAATGATATTCAGTATATAAAAGTCCAAAACTAATTAAAGTTTAAGATAATATGACACATGGTTGAAGTAAAATCATTCAATAATAATTAGACAGGTTTTGGATGTTATTTTACTATTTATAATCTTATTTATTTAAATCATTTATTAATGAGTTATATACTGCATCATTATTGGGTCATAAATAATTTTTTTCTCTAAAAATTATAAAAAAATACCATGATGTAGGAAATATTTTTATACTTCCAATGAATATATATAGTCTAAAATATAACTTATACAACCCCATGTAAAAATTAATTTATTAAAGATATTTGTTTGCGTCATTTTTCCCTTTACATTAAATTAATTAATCTAAAGTGTCATTATCACTCTTAAGTGGATCCATGGGGTCCCAAAATAGACTCAAAGATGCCCATGGTTGGGAATGACTCATATAATAAGGTTAGAACAAGTGTTAAGGTAATTTTGTATTATTATGATATTATGTTTACCTTGAATTACCCTATTTACCTTTAATAGTGGTAAATAAAAGTCAAAAGTTACTATCCACCAAAAATTATTTTCATCTTATTGAACCAAAATTTACTTAATAATAACAAAAATTTATGTCATATTTTGGAAATTCAACTAACTAAAGTGGTATAATTTCATTTAAATGAAAAATTCAGTTTTTAACAACTACTAAGTGGTTTCACTATTCATCAAAAATTGAAGTTTTTCATAAAAATACCAAAAAATCAGCCTAAGATATATTTGATATTCCGAATTCAAAAATGATGTCTATTTTAAAAAATTAAAAACATAGAAGTTTCATAAATTAATTTAAAATTAATTCTTGTTGTCAAAACAAAGAGCGTGTTTTTAAGAAATAATAAATATCAAAAGATTGACACATGTTTATGTCCAATTTCAAAAGGAAATTATTTCCAATGAAAAACATTAGATTAAATGGTAAAAATATAATATAATTAAAATTTAAAACAAATTAAAAATGTAATCAAACCTTATAAATAAATTAGATGAAAATGCCATTTTGAATTAAAATACAGTATTTTTCATTATTCATTAAAAAATGACCTTTATCAGAAAATACCATAAATTTACCCAAAGTAAATTTTGGTGTCCCAAATCTAAAGAATAATTTTATTTTGTAAAATAGAACATATAAAAATGAAAAAAACTATATTTAAAGAGGGTTTACCATTAAAAGATGGTAAACCAACATTTTACTGAATATTAGAGTATTAATGCTTAAAATTAGATTTTCATATTTAAGCCCCTAACTTTTATTGGATATATGTAGAAAAATTTAACAAACTTAAATAGTAATATTTTAGTTAGTTATATTTATTACTTCCAATAAAATGGATAGACATTAACTACCATTTAAAATAATAATATTATATTATTAGTGTGAAACGTAAGATTACAAGGAAACCCATTGTTGCGTATTGGGTACGCCATCAAACATAGAATCCGATTTAATGTAAAATTATTATTTAATTGAAAAATATTAATAAATATGAAAAGTGTCTTATTCCTTATTTATCTGGGAAGTTACATCCTTCCCCTCTTTTGGGAATTGCGTCCTTGCAATTTTAAAACTGGGCTTGCAAACTTCATTAAAAGTCCCACATCAGAAAAGAGTCAGTAAAAACTACCACTTTAAAAGAAAGAAAGGGTAGTACAAAGGTTACCTGAGATAACCCATACAAGGATTCAATATTGGAAATAATGGATATATAAGAGATAACAAACGATCAAGATCTGATGGAGAGTGATAGAAAACTTGATTAGGAGAATGTTAACCACCGGAAAATCACAAAATTATGTTGTGTTAAACGGTCATTGATTACTTAGTAGAAAACGTAAACCAATTTTTTTTGTTTTATGTTCCTTTTCATAATTTTGAGGAATTCATTTACTACAGAGAATAAGAACATAAGGAAATACACTTACCTTTAAGTATATTTTCATCATTCAATAAGTTTCTACCAAAAACTAATCATCTCTCCAAGAAATGACAATTCAAGAAGACTTGGTCACATCAAAAGAATAAGAATCATCTTCTAGTGAATCAAAAAATTCACAAAAAAAGAACTATATATTTCCCTTTTCTTTAGACATCAACTAAAACCAAAATGGTTAGTGAGAGATCAGATAATACCCAAAAAGGATAATCATTTACAAGAAAAAAATCTACTCTTAATCTCCTAAATTTTTCAAAGAAAATCCAAAGATAAACAAAGACCATTCAATAAACTACTATCCCTAAAATTCTTCAAAAGTAATCCAAACTAACATTGTAACCCAAATATAATAATGTTTTAATTACATAGACTTCCAAGATACATCTTAAAATTTATCTCCAAATAGTACTAGTTACTCATAAAGTCTTATATTTAAAATTAATGAACCAAATCACATATTCTTCATGATAGGATAGCCATTTTCATAAATAAATCAAATAATTTTTTATTCATAATAAAAACATAGATTCTTCCAAACTAAAATTTCAACCATTTTTACAGAATTAAAATCCCATAGTATTCTATCTTCATTAGGCATATAGTGTTTCCTCAAAAGAGAGTACATATTCCATAACAACCTTTATCAGTTAATCACTAAATCATTTTTCTATACTAAGTATATCCATTTGATAAAACATAAGTTCTAAAAATCAACTTATTCTTTTTACATAAAATTATTTTACTAAAATAATAAATCATACTAACTAGGGACTTCAAGTAGTATAGTGGTAAGTGATGCACCCTTGGTGACCTTAGGTTTTGGGTTTGATTCCTACATCCTTTCCGGATGTGACAGGTTGTCACCCATCATACGGGTTTCCCTTTTTATAAAAATAAAAAATAACCCTAACATGTTTTAACCTCAATGGTTTCCTTATACCTCTCATTTTCACCCAAATTCATTATGATCTCAACATCTTAATTCATGAAGTCTAATATCACTACCATATGATAAAATAAAACAATACCAAAATGAAAGACATCATACCTTGATCATGTTGTCCATTTGGTTTCATCGTCATCTTGTTCTCGTAGGTAGAAGGTCCATGCATTGAAACAATGATTTAGAGATCCTTCAAAATCATTTCCTTCCTCCATCCAAATACACCTTGTACAACATGGGTCATATGGGTGTTCACAGAAAAAAAGTTTTGGAAAATAATCATGTATGACATATAATTTCAAAAAATCTGATAAAACATGATTTCTATAAAATAGTTGGACCGAATTTGAGTTGAAAATTTCAATTAATGGTACTTTTAAAATACCATAAGTATGTGCTGAGAGACTATATTTTAAAATAAAATATAAATAGGTTGCACAAGGGTCTCCTTCATCACCTTTTTTAAAATCATAATATGCTTCAAAATCTTGTGATAAGGTAAAATATTTGTAAATTCCTTGATAATATTTATATTTCTTGAAAATATGAGAATATTTTGAAAATAACATTTTTTTTAAATACAACCCATGATCCAAGATGATAACAAGGTATATTGGAGGTTTTTGATATCTTAAACAACAGCTTGCAAGTGATTTGTATGCTTGAGAAAGTTTCACAGTCATCCGAACATGACTTTGCAATAATTATTGCAAGCAAGTCATCAGGAATAGATATGAATTTTATTTAAGATCCTCCTACTTCCATTTTTAACTGACATTACTTGATCTGAAATATTTATAGAACAAGGATTTAATTTAAATAATAAACCTAGGGAATAACCATGTGTTTAACGAAAAGTCCAAATCCCTAAAGTTGTCTAAAATAACCTCTGATACCAATTATAAGGACCCAACCTTAAAACATTACATAATATTGAATTAAATGAATAATTCACATTGTGGATCTTTTTAGGTGTAGATTTTTAAAGAATTAGAATATAAATATTACATAACAACATGAATATTACATGTAGACACTACTACTCAGTATCCATTTTTTTATAAAATAAAAAATCTTAAAAAGAAACATCTCTAGTTCCATGTTTTAGATAACATGACTTTTCCTTGATCCCATCCTTGACCCTATTCATCTTTAAGTCTTGTGGAAAACATTTCAAAAACATGTGATGAGCATAAAAAGCTCAGAAAGGGTTATAAAATAAGGAAGGAAAACATTAGCCCATCAATAAATATAAGTCAATGAAACCATACTTTTCAATCATTACATACCTTACGAAATCATAAGATTTATGAATAACACACAGAAATCATAAATAATAAAGGTTACTTATGGAATCCATATCAAACTTACACTGTAGATATCACATCTATGTAGGTAGTTACACTTGTAATATCTATCACAGTATATTCCCAAAATCTCTTAGGAAAAACATTAAAATTTACCTTCGCTACGTTACCCAATTCATTGAAGAGCTATCTCAGGATCACCCGCCCTAGGTTTATCACGGAACCACCCGTATATGTAAAAAATGACCTATAACCATAACATAATCATAACTCATAACACAAGTATAAAGGAAAGATAAAATCTCCACATTCCAATATATAAAATCAAGATATTTAAATAAACAATTCTTTATCAAATCATGTTCAAAACCATTTAAGAAGTGATTTTTGAATCAAAGTGTCCCATACCACATTGAAGCTTTTAAATGAATTATCACTTGAAAAAATTAATGTCCATATAAATAAATCCTAAAAATCATTTTGAAAACATGGAAATTAATGAGAAATATTTAGAAGAATAAATCTTTAAAATATTTAAAACGATATTTTAGTTAAAGTGTTTTTTAACAAAAAGATAGACACTTGAATACAAATGATTGAGGAATAAAATTTAATAATAAATTTATAATATCATCATAATAAAGGGATTCATGATATAATATATCACAGGGCAATATATAAACTATATAAGAGTGAATTGGTGAATAAGAACAATGAAGTCTCAGTGGAAATGTAATTTGAGATGAAATCCCTTATAAAGATGGTATCCTTAAATTAAGGATAAATGAATCAAATAATTATGTGTCAAAAATATATGTACAACCAATATAAGTGGATATTAAGTGTAAAAAAATCAGAGTTAATTCACACATATTCATAGGTGGACATATTCAAGAAGTACAAGTTAAACCCAAAGAATTGAAATTGGGTTAAGAAGTTCCCTTGTAAAAATTCGATAGCCTAACGACGTCACCTTAAAATTCAGAAAATGAATTGATGAGATAAAAGGGTATATCATCACATAGAAATAATGTTTAAATCAATAAGGTTATATAATAACATATCCCAACATAGTAAGATATAAATTAAAAGACATAACAAAAAGAAGCCTTTTAAAAAGATGAGGGTGAACAGTTCCCTTACCGATTTGGAAACATACAAAACATAATCCACATGAAAGAAGGATCATACAATGAAGATTTTAATACTCATAAATTGAATTATATTACACAAATAGTACAATAATGGGCAGTACATACACCTCACAAAAGGAAATAGTGGCAAATATAGCATGAATCTCAAGGGAATAAAAAGTGAGATGAAACCCTTTACCATGTTGTAATCAACTGAGTCGTATGACCAAAAGTTAATAACCACAAAATTAATAAAATAATACCATGAATATAATGATAATAGTGATAAAATATATCAAATGTCAGTACAAAATAAACCACATGCAATGAATAAGTGGCGAATAATGGAAATCCCACGAAATTAAAATTGAGATATTAAAATCCCTTACCTCATGTCCGACATGACTTGTTTGTTCCTTATTATTCCAGAATAATAAACATAAGTTAATTAATACTTTATTAAGAAACATTTTCATGTTTATTATTCCTTTTATATCACTTATTACCATGTTATAAACATTTTTTAATCATTTAAGTTAATAAGGGTCTTTTTGTCGATATTTGGTACTGCAGTAAAAAATGAACACCTTATAATTACAAGTTTCCCATTTGGTAAAGATTCCATTATTTATAGAATGATATTAATGATTTTTATATCATATATATAATATATATTCAGTATATATATGAATTTATAACAGTACATTACATTTGAAGACAAGAAATTGAATGCACTGTTCATGAAGACGGTAAGTTGTACGTACACATGAACACTACTTTCAATTATATTTCGTATTTTAGTTGAATGAAAAATTAATGATAAGTAGTTATATTATAATTCCAGTATAATATCATATGTAATTTCAATAACTCAATCCTTTATATGTCCCACTTATGGTATGAATGAGTCATATCACTTTGAGGGGGTGATAGTCCACACTTCCTGAAATGAAATTATCACGTTTACCCATTGTGGGAACCATAAAGGTAAGCTATAAATGTAAAATACAGAAGCATAATAAAAATATAAACATAATATATATCATATATAAATACAGTTCCATCTTAATGGACACCATGAGAGGTGGTAGGATATAATCGAACAATCAACGTTTCGTGAGGCGTTAGTTTTCCATCCACAGAAACAGTATGTTCTTCACTCATTAGATGGAGGTGTGTGTAAGTGTAGTTAAAATAATTCTCATAAAAACATCATAGTATATTGAGGATACTGGTTTTTTTATAAAAGAAAATAATAAAAAGAGTTTATTGGTTGGATAAGTAAAATAAAAGAAAAGAAGTAAAGAGGAACTGTTACCTTTAATTTGGGAAACTTCTTTGGTTTGAACAAAAAGTACTTCTTTAAGTGCCTTCTGCCTAAGATAAGGCTTCTAAGAGGAGGAGGGGGATTTTGGGATCTTAATTGGTTAGATGTGGGATCATCCAAAAGTCTTGATAGGTGTGATGAATTGGTTAGAAGTGGTGTACTTTTTTAAGGGGGAGGAGGGGCTCTTTAGGAAAGTGTGAAAATATTATTTTATTATATAATGATATTAGGTTTCTAAAGGTAAAAAACAAATTAAAGTCTAATATAAGATGAATCATTGTCGAAATAAAATCATATAATAAGAATTGGACAGGTTTTGGATGTTATGTTAATATTTATAATCTTATTTATTTAAATCATTTATTAATGAGGTATATACTGCATCATTATTATGTCATAAATAATTTAATTTATTTTTTGTCTAAAAATGATAAAATTAATACTATGATGTAGGAAATTGTTTTATCTTTACAATTAATATTTATAGTCTAAATTATAACTTATATAACCGCATGTAAAAATTAATTTACTAAAAGATATTTTTTTTGTGTCATTTTTGTCTTTACATTAAATTAATTAATCTAAAGTGTCATTATCACTTTTAAGTGGCTCCATGGGGTCCCAAAATTTATCCAAATTTGAAAATTGGTGTAAATGACTCATCTAATAATTTTATGACAAGTGTTGAGGTAATTTTGTATTATTATGATATTCTTTTTACCTTGAATTACCCTATTTAACTTTAATCGCGGTAAATAAAAGTCAAAAGTTACAATTCACCAAAAATTATTTTCATCTTATTGAACCAAATTTTTCTTTATAATAACAACCATTTATGTCATAGTTTTGATATTAAATTCACAAAGGCGATAAAATTTCATTTAAATGAAAAAGTCAGTTTTTTAACTACTACTAAGTGGTTACAATATTCATAAAAATTGATGTTTTTCAGAAAAATAAAAAAAATTCAGTCGAAGATATATTTGATATTCCAAATTAAAAAATGATGTATATTTTAAAAATTTCAAAACACATATTTTTAATTAATTAATTTAAAATTAATTTCTGTTGTCAAAAGAAATAGCATGTTTTTATGAAATAATAACTATCAAAATATTGACACTTGTTTATGTCAAATGTCCAAATGAAATTATTTCCAATGACCAAAATTAGATTAAATGGTAAAAATATATTCTAATTAAAATTTAAAACCAATTAAAAAGATAATATAACCATATAAATAAATTAGATTAAAATTCCCTTTTGAATTAAAATACAGTATTTTTCACTATTCATTAAAAAATGAACTTTATCAGAAAAATACCAAAAATTTACCCAAAGTAAATTTTCATGTCTTTAATCTAATGAAGACTTTTATTTTGTCAAATGGAAAATATAAAAATAACCAAAACTATATTTAATGAGGGTTCGTCACCAAAAGGTGGTAAATCGACCTTTTACTGAATATTAGAGTATTCATGCTTAAAATTAGATTCATTCATATTTTAATCCCCTAAATTTTATTAGATAAATGTAAAAACATTTAACAAACATATATAATAATATTCTAGTTAGTTATATTCATTCCTGCCAATACAACGACTAGGCATTAACTACCATTTAAAATAAAAATATTATATTCTTAGTACGCAACGTAAGATTTTAAAGAAACCCATTGTTTCGTATCGGGTATGCCATCAAACATAGAATCACCTTTAATGTAAAATTAATATTTAATTCAAAAATATTAATAAATATGAAAAGTGTATTATTCCTTATTTATCTGGGATGTTACAATTATAGAGTCATGGACGATGTTCTACTGTTGAAAGTACATATAGTTCGAATTCACATAATAAAATTACGATATTTAGTCATTTAAGAAACAATATTCCTTGTCTTGTAGAGAAATAATAATACAATGATTATAATATTTGTAAAACACCTCTCCTCTCCACTATAAATACCACCCTTCATACCCTCATTTCCTCACACCGATTGAGCTTTAAGCATTGTCTAAACTCTTCCCAAAAATCTTCCCTAGACTCTCCCCACATCTAAGAGCTTCTGGTCTCATAAAAGGACCAATACTAGGATCATTAAGGAGGATCTAAAAAGGAGGATTTAAGAGGTAATTCCCCTCTCTCTTTTTTCCTCTAATTTCTTTTCAATTTCATGTCCTTTTCTTAATATATACTCACCAATCCTTATCCACATGGTATGGTAACTCCATTTTCTAGCATATAATGTAATTTTAAGATACTAATGGGATTATATATCAACCTAACCCCTTACCCTCTTCTTTTTATTTTTTAATAGGGAACATTGTTCATGAGGTGTTAATAAATCACCTTCGAGAACGACATGTTTTCTTATATTACCGACATCCGATGTGGTCATGAAACCATTTTTATGGTTTAACCAGAATATGTTATATGTTTTATATCATATTTAATGTTTTTTAACTAACTTATGTACATATTACTAAATGAAAAATCAAAACATGTTCATTGTGATCCAAAAACCACCCAAAATAACCTAAAATGATCATCATTAAATCTTAACTAATGATTCATCCACATGGTATATAACATTATTCATTATAATATCATTTAAAATACTATAATACAATTAATAACATGTAATATTAGTTCTAGATATATATACACGTTCTACCCAAACATCCATTTATGAATACAAGTGAACCGCAAAAAAACTCCTAAAACGAAAATTCCCGAACAACGTTTTTAAACTCCATAACTCATGGAAAGGAGCATAAAATAACTTAATGAAACAATAATGAACCATATTAAGATAAAAATGGTTCTTTAATTGTTAATTAATGAATATAATGTGGTTATATAGGACATTAAAGTGAATAATGCATTTGGATACAAGGTAAGGGGAAATTCTTGAACCCAACTTTCATTCTTCTGGTTCTCCCTCTTTCACTCCATGTTCGGTATGGGTTCTACATAAAAATAATTTATTCATCATTATCTTACCTTTTATTGGATATACATGTTATATAATTTATTTTATGAAAAACCCAATGTTTTTTACAATAACTCTTCTTTCAAAATAACACACCCCTTTTTTACTTCTTGATTATTGTTTCACTCCACACTCATGTTTAATGGTTATCTATCACTAATGATACTCCCTATTTATTTTGGGGAACAAATGTTTTTGAATTTATTATTATTATGTTAAACCCATTTATTTTGATGCATTATGTTAAGTTCAAGATTTAAATATTTTTAGTGTGTCATGCAAGACAATGTAAATATTACTATGTGATGGGTGCATCCAGAATTATATAGTGAAATACAAATGTATGAATGTGACGGGTGCGCCAAAAATTATAAAGCATTACAATAAATTTGATAAAGTGAATAATCTCATTAGTTAAAGTGAAATTATGTGTGAACAAAATGATTTATTTTTTCATAATTATGTGTGGTAGATTACCACAAAGACATGATGTTTCATTTTTTATGAATTTCCATATTTCAATACCTTTATTAATGTTTCCTCTCATGATTTTGATGATGATGTTATAATTATGGTCACCCCATGATATATTTTTCTTATATACCCTCTTATTGGTTCTTTAGATAAACCCTTTTTGATGTATATCCTCAGGTGAATATGAGTTCTAAGAATATTAAAATGGATAATAAGAGGATGTAGATGAATGAAGTAAATAAATGTTTATACTTGATGTTGTAAATGTTATGTTTCGTCCTAGTTTTCCTAAGACACTAAACCTCTAGATCCTCATGGTGTAATACTATTAATTTGTTTATCTTTATAACGATTTAATAGTAATGTAAGAATATGAAGGGTCGCTATAGTTGGTATTAAAGGGAGGTTTAGTTAATTTGGGAATTAGGATTAGTGAACCCTAGAGAAAACCTCTCGCTTGAGGCTAAGTAAAAATATGCACCCAAGAATATTTAAAATGGGAAACCATAAGTAATGTTTTTTGTGTAAATAATAAAAATTAATAAGTTACTCATGAGTTGTTGGATTATGATTTGTTATAATGCTTTCTATATTAGAAAATGGTGGGAACCCGGAGGAACAAGGCCAACAACCCGTGCGAGGGCCAACACAACAATTGCCCGAATGACATCCCCAATGAATTCAGAGTTGGAGTTAAAACATTCCTGGATATAGCACCCCCAGTTTTAGGTTTTTAGCCCTTTTTTATTACTTTTTATGTGTTTAATGTGCATGAGATGATTTGGGAAGAGGTTGGGAGAGTTTGGAATGGGTTTCAAGGAGTTTGGGGACTTTTCTTGTGGCGCACGGTTTGAGCATCGTTAGGGGAAACCATGCGGGTGCTCTAGGAAACCATGCAGGGGGAGGCAGTAGGCTTCACACTGCTTGCACACAGTTTTCCAAACCGTGTGAGGAAACCATACAGACCCTTTCTCTCGAGGCAGTATCGTGCACATGGTTAGGGTAAGGTTTTCCGAACTATGCGGACTAACCGTGCAACCACTTAAAGTTGGTGTTTTTAAGTCCGGGATCCCTCGGGCTTGACCGAAATCACTTAAATCATCCTCCCACTCGAGACTCACTCAAGATTTTGTGTTCTAAAGGGTTTAGGGTGCTCTCCTACTCAGTTTGTAAGTATTTTGAAGAGGATTCTTGGTAGATTAATGGTGGTTTCTCCCGGGTAAGTCTCTCCTCTTGGTTTCTTTGTGATTTCCTCTAGATCTACATCTCCATATCTCTCAATTTTCAATATATACACCTGTTGTGTGTATATATAGGGTTGTGGTTGACTTTGATGTTAATTTTATGGATTGAGGATGTTAGGGAAAGAGATCTTGAGAGGTTTCAGTGGTGTGTTCACCGGATTTGAGGTGCAGTTGCTTGTGAGTCGATTTCATCGGAACCCTAAAGGCAGGTGGCTTCTCTCTCAACTCCAATTGGTTATAGATAATGGTTTTGGTTACAATTAATTTAGTTATCTTGAAATTAATTGTGTTTTTATGTGCTAAAATTGTTAGAAATCCCTTTGGTGATGTTCTGGGGATTTTTGGGAAAAAGTGGGTTTTGTGGTGAAGTGTTTCTTATTGTGAATTTTAAAATGGGATGTTGTGAATGACTTGTGAAAATGGTTGATGAAAATGGTTTTCAATAAAAAGGGTTGTTTTATTGAAATGGGTTTTGGCATGGAAAATGGTTAAAGGGAATTTTCAATAAATGTTTGATTTATTGAAGTGGATTGGCATGTAATGGAAATGGTTGATTGCATGTTGTTGTGGCATTTATGGGTTATATGATCAGTTATGTTGGATTCTTTGAATGTTGTGAAAGTGTATGATAAGGGACACTATAAAAATGGGATGGATAGTGGATGAGAAGTTCCACCATCAATGGTAAGTGGATGAGAAGTGCCACTATAAAATAGGGATGGATAATGGACGAGGAGTGCCACGATCAATAGCAAGTGGAAGAGAAGTGACACCATGGTTTTTTGTGTGCATGGGTTGGATGAGAAGTGCCACCATGATGTGTTGTGTGTTTGGATGGTGATGTTTGTAGATGGGGATTGTGAGTGAAATATGAAAAAGGTAATCAACTTGTGGCATGGTTGATTTGGCTTCTTTGTGTGGAATGTCTCATTTACGACATGATTGCTTTGCTTTCCATGGGTTACTTAGTTTGGGTGAAATGGCTTGGTAAGGGTGTGTTTGGATTATGGTAATGGATTCACTTGTGATTAATTTATATAAACTATTTTATATAAATGTGATAATAGTTTTATTCTAGTGGAATGTGTAGGGAAGTCATTTGGGGAAATCCTAATGAGTTTTAGTACTCACCCCTTGCTTGGAACTTTGGTGACTTTGTAGATGTCGTGTACTGTGACGTGGGAAAAGGTAAGGCATCACCATCCTTTAGTGGATCATTGTGATTTCTTGGTGGAGATTGGATCTTGGAGCTTGGTGTGGAGCTGTGGTGGTGTCATGGATCATGGGGTTTTGTTGTTTAGTTTCCGCTTTGTACTCTGATATGGTTGGTTGTATTGGTTTTGGGTTTTATTGTGGAAAAACTTGGTTGTATTTTGGAAATACATTTTTAAATGGTTTACTGGCATGCATCATATAGTTGTTTCTAGTGATGGTTGGGTTGGTTTTTTCTTAAGGGAAAATTGGTCCCCAATTTGTTCTTGAAGCACTCGGAATTTATTGCTAGCCTTTGGCCCCTTGGTAACGTCACTTAAGGCTAAGTAACCCTCACCACCTCCTCATGCCAATGAGGTAGGGACATGGTGTTACAAATGGTATCAACTTTTTCGGTCCTTTGGATTTTATTCTCGGATTTGGAGTTGACATTTTTTGTTGTATATTCCTTCAGTCGAGATGGTAGCAAGGTGTAGGAATGTCAGAACTTGGAATGTATAGCATAAAAGGACGTAGCTAACCCTTTTATGTTTAACATCAAGTTACCAGGGAGTTGGGTACATAAGTGTTTTAGAGACACTTATAGGCATTGGATATCTCATTATCGTGGGTGTAGCCAATAAGATGAGCATGGCTTGGATGGTATAAATGAATTCCCTCTAGGATGAATATTTCATTGGGCATAATGATTTATGTGCTGAATTGTGAAATGGTTTTTCAAATGTGTGACATTGTAATGTGAATAAATTTTGTATTTTGAAAATGGATTGATTTTCAAAAATGGTGAAACACAGAAAATGTGGAAAGGTGGAAAGCCTCATTGTGATAGTGTTGTATTATGAGATGTGAAATGGGAATTCTTGATGTCTATTGAATTGAGACTCATTGTTGTTTGTTTTCTGTTTATATAAAGGGCACCAGGTAGGCGTCGTAGAGACCAACCGAAAGTGGCTGATGAGAATGTGGTTGCACCTGAGCCTCAGGTGAACCAGGAGTTAGTGCAAAGTATAGTGAAAGATTTCCAAGATGGGGAATGTGGAAATAAAGTAGATGAACCAAGGCATGTGGATCATGAGGTTCAGTTTCAAAAGCATAATCCACCCATCTTTAGGTGTGATTCATAGCCAGAGAGGGAAGAGGCGTGGTTGAATAGAATGACCAAGATCATAAAATTCTTGGGAATGCCGGTAGAATTGAAAGTGATGTTGTCCAAGTATATATTGGAAGATATTGCCCTTTAGTGGTGGGAGTTTGTAGTAAAAGCGGGGACAAACTAGGGTATTATGTGGGAAGGCTTTGAGTAATTTTTTAATAAACAATTCTAACCACATATGTTCAGAATTCAGCGCACAACTGATTTCTTCGTTTTGAAGCAAGAGCATATGTCAGTGACGGAGTATGAATATATGTTTATGAACTTAGTGTGGTGTTCACCTGAGGTGGTAGGTAGCACGTCGTTGAAGGAAAGGATCATTGATGTAGGGTTAAGAAAAAAAATCTATTCAAAGATAGCGGTGCTGTGTATAGATGATTACACAGAGATGGTGAATAGATCCTCGGTGGCTGAGTGGGATCTGTTGGGCATTTCGGGTGGAGGAAGCATGGTGGTACCCATGGGGAATAGTGGGAACTCTAATGCTGTGATCATGCAGAGAAGGGACACTTATTCCGAGGGCGGGAGTGTGGAACATAATCCGATGGAAGGATTGGTAAATCTTCCTCCAAATCCCCAGAGCAAGCAATGATGTTTTCAGTGCGGTTATTCGGCACACATCAAGTAGGAATGTATGACACAACCGCGAGCATTCCATAATTGTAAGCATATGGGGCATCTGCAGTGTTATTGTCGGAATGCTCCAAGGTTGGGTGCACGTGACACTCCTCAGGGATCGCATAAGTCATATTCTTTAATGGACGGGGGCAGCAGCATACCCCTCAACAGTAGAGTAAAGTGGGTCATGGTGATTCTCAGAATACCATGACACCTTAGTATGGAAATAAAGAGCCAGGAGTTGAAATAAAACATGTGTTTGGAGCTGAGAAGGTTGTGGTGTATGATCATTCGGGACCATCCACGGTGTGAGGTACTATTCTTTTAAATTCTACCATGATGGAAGTGTTGTTTGATACGGGTTCCTCACACTCTTTTATTGCTGCACGTGTGGTAGAGTTTCTAGGTTTAAGGGTAGAAATAATGCCTTTTGTTTTGAAATGTCAAACTACTTTGTGTCAAAGAGAGTGCCTAGCCTTCTTGTGTAGAGCATATTTTATCGTTGTTGGCAAGATTGGGCTAATGTAGAATTTCTCAGTGCTTGAGATGGATGGGTACGATATAATCCTAGGAATGGATTGGATTGTGGCATTTAAGGCCCATGTCGACTGTAATGTGAGAACAATGGATTTTACGACACACGATGGCATTAGACATCTCTTTATAGGAGAGAGACATGAGAGGCAGGGTGCAACGAGTTTGTTGGCACCAGCAGTGGGAACGTTATCATATCAGCTGGTGGTGTTGTCGTTGGAATCGGTAGAGGGTGTTGAACATAGTGTTCTTCCAGTAGTGTTGGATCAGTTCATGGATGTTTTTCCAAAATAATTATCTGGGTTAACTCCCATAAGAGATGTGGTGTTTATGATTGATCTCATTCGGGGACCAAGCCTATCTCACTTCCGTCTTACCGGATGGAACCTACTGAATTGCAGGAATTGATAGTCCAGTTGGAGGAGTTAGAAAAAAAGGGTTTATCCAGCCTAGCACGTCTCCGAGGGCAGCAACAGTGTTATTTGTGAAAAAGGCGGATGGAACTTTGAGACTCTGTGTTGATTATCGTAGACTTAACCAAGTTATGATAAAGAAAAGATATCCACTTCCATGAATTGATGATTTTTTCAACTAGTTGAGGGGAGCCCAATGGTTCTCCAAGATCGAATTGAGGTTGGGATATCATCAATTTCGGGTGAGGAATAATGATATTCCTAAAACAGCTTTCAGAAGTAGAAATGGCCACTATGAATATGTGGTTATGCCCTTTGGTCTAACAAATGTGCCAGCAGTGATTACGACATTGATGAATTAGATATTTCAGAGATATCTAGATTCTTTTGTGGTCATATTTGTAGATGATATTTTTTAAATTCAACGACAAGGGTGGATCATGAGCAGCAATTGACAACAGTGTTGGGGATCTTGAGGGATCATTGGTTGTATGCCAAATTATCAAAGTGTGACATTTGGATACAGTAAGTCCATTTTATTGGCCATGTGATTTTTGAAAGGGGCATTTCAGTGGATCCAGAAAAGATAGAGGCTATTATCTCTTGGTAACCTCCAAAGAATGTGTTTGAGATATAGATTTCCATTGGTCTAGCTGGGTATTATCGGCATTTTGTTCATGATTTTTCATGTTTGGATTCACCGATGACATCTTTGACAAGAAAGAATGTTCCATTCCAGTGGAATGAATAATGTCAATGGAGTTTGAAAGAGCTAAAGGGTCACCTTACATCATCACCAATCTTGGTTTTTCCAGAACCAGGAAGAGGGTATGTGGTGTATTGCGTTGCATCAGGATCAGGGTTTGGATGCGTTCTCATTTAAGGGGATCATGTGGTTGCGTATGGCTCATGGGAATTGAGGGTGTATAAGAAAAACTACCCAACTAATGATTTGGAATTGGAAGTAGTGGTTTATGCTTTGAAGGTGTGATGTCATTATCTCTTCGGTGAGAAATTCACAGTATATACAGGTCATAAGAGCTTGAAACACATTTTCTCACAAAGGGATTTAAACTTGAGGCAAAGGCGATGGATTGAATATATTAAGATGTTTGATTTTGACTTGATGTATACACTGGGTAAGGGAAATTCAGTGACAGATTCATTAATTAGAAAATCATATGCTCAGGTGGTGAAACAGGCTTTAGACCAGTGGTAGTTGATGTCAGTTATAGCTGACATGCGGTTAGAATGTGAGGACCAGGGTGATAGAGTGGTCTTCTTTCTAGTCTTGTTGATTCCTGACTTGGTTGGCTTGGTTAGATAGGCACAAATATATGATTCTAAGTGTGTGACCATGGGGTCGAGAATCAATGGTGGAGATACCATTGAGGGTTGGAAACTAAATGGAGATTTGGTTTGGTGTTTTCGAAAGCAGATGGTAGTACTAGTTTCATGTCAGGAGGATCTATCCAAAATCTATATCTGGGAGGTGGTAAAGAGGCATGGTGTTCTCATTTCAATTGTATCAGATAGAGATTCGAGGTTTACATCTCATTTTGGGAAGTCCTTGCAGTAATCCCTTGGGACATAGTTTACTATGAACACAGAGTTTCACCTTCATAAGGATGGTCAATCCGAGAGGAAGATATAAACCTTGGAGGATATGTTGCGGGCTTGTGTTATGGATTTTGGTATCTCGTGGGAGGAGCACTTGTCGTTGGTTGAGTTATCATAAAATAACAGGTATCAAGAATCCATACATATGGCTCCATTTGAAGCATTGTATGAGCGGCCATGTCGTTCTCCAATATGCTGGGTGGAAATGGGTGAGTCCTCGATGGTTGGACTGAGCCTTGTCCAGGAGACTACAGAGAAGATCAAGTTAATCAGGAAGAGAATGGAGATGGCTCAGAGTCGTCAAAAATCGTATGTAGATCATCATCGACAATCGTTGTCATTCGAGGTGAGTGATCATGTTTTCTTGATGACCTCTCCTTGGATGGGACATCGTCGGTTTGGGAAGTAGGGAAAGTTATCTCCGAGGTATATTGGACCTATTGAGATTCTTGAGCGGGTAGGTGAGGTGGCTTATCGTTTGGATTTTCCACCAAGATTCAGTGGGGTGCACAGTGTGTTTCATGTGTCATAGTTGAAAAAGTATCATCCAGATCGTGACCATGCGATTCGTTGGGATCATGTTGAGATAGAACCGAATGCATCCTTGGTGCACGTGCTAGTGCGGGTTGTGGATAGGAAAGAGAAAGTATTTCACGGTAAAAGCATCAGTTCAGTTCGTGTTTTGTGGTAGAATGGTCAGATTCAAGAGTAGACTTAGGAGCGGGAGATAGAGATAGCCGAGCAGTGGCCCAAGCTCTTTCACTAAAGGGCATGTTTACTTCTTTCCAAGGACGGAATGTCCAATGGTGGGGAGAATGTAGCCCCCTGTTTTGGGGTATGTAGCCCTTTTTTATGTCTTTTTATGTGTTTAAAGTGCATGAGATGAGTTGGGAAGAGGTTTGGAGAGTTTGGAATGGGTTTGAAAGAGTTTGGGGGCTTTTCTTGGGGCACACAGTTTGAGCATGGTTAGGGGAAATCATCCGGGTGCTCCAAGGAACTGTACAGGGGAGGCAGTAGGCTTCACCCGGCCTGCACACCGTTTTCCAAACCGTGCGAGGAAACTGTGTGGACCCTTGCTCTTGACGTAGTAGCGTGTTCATGGTTAGCGCACAGTTTTCCAAACCGTGAAGACTAACCATGTGACCACTTAAAGTTGGGGTTTTTAAGTCCGGGCTCCCCCGGGCTTGACCTAAATCACTCCAATCATCCTCCCACTCGAGCATCACTCAGGATTTCAGGTTCTCAAGGGTTGAGGGTGCTCTCCCACTAATTTGTAAGCATTTTGAAGTGGTTTCTTGGTAGATTAAAGGTGGTTTCTCCTTAAACCATTGCTAGATACTAAAAATGGAAATTAAGAGTAACCACTTAATGATAATTAGGGTGAATCCTAGGGGACCACACACTATGTGTTTCTATTTATATAAAACAAATTATATTTGAATTTAATTATTAGTATAAATATCATTCTCAAGATATAAGAATGAATTTATTCATGTTTTAAGGATTCATAACATTCCCAAGGTAACAAGTAATTATTTTTTATTAATTAATAATTTATTAGGAAACATGAATATATAATTAATATTTATTACATGGATTGTGAATAAAATGTTTTTTTTAATATTTGAATGGTTATTTATTTTCTATAATGTGAATAAAATATTTATTTATGAATTAAATCTTTATTCAGGTATTCCATAAATTCAAATGAGTTTGAATGGACTAGGACCATTACCGGTAATAAATATTAATTTACAAACCCGTAAAATTATATTTTTTATTGCGCATATTAGAATGCACCATATAATATTAATAATATTATTCTTATATGGAATAAGTTTTAATAAAGATTATAATATTGTTTAAGGTCTCAAATGACGACAAATAATACATTAACCTAAACCCTAGCTCTATGAAGAGGTGGTTATTTCTATTTTGATGGATCTATGAAATATGAGAGTCATTGATCAAATCAAATTTCTCTCTTGATTGATCCTTCTCTCTCCCTATGAGGATCATGAAAAACAAGAGACATTCCTTCAATATTAAAGGATAAGTGATAGAAATGAATAATATAATACAATTTATTCACCATGATGGGACCCATGAATCTAATGGGGTTTTTTAGAGATAAAAGTAGAACATGTGGATCAACATTAAAGGGATTCCGTCCTTGTATCCTCTCAACACAATGAATGTAATACAAAAGAATTTTTATAAGATCAACATCATCAACTAAGAAAAGATCATATGATTTGGTATTTACATTCTTCCCATATAAATTAAATAATTTTTAATTTATTGTAAAAGATCCCCACTTAGGGTTGTGGGAAACTAAATATTAAAATATATTTTAATATAACACCCAACGAAGGAACTTACACTATTTCTAGAATCTTCAAGTGGTATCAATGCTATAACATTTTAAATTTAGAATAATTTATTTATTTCTAACAGTTATAGTCTTTTTTTAAGGCTACTTGGATACCTCTGTTTGGAACACACTCGATAACTTTTCTAGGATATCCCACTTGAATAGAGTGGTGATGAATTCCACCATATCTGGTTGAACTATATTTATGGGGAAAATCCTAAAATAAGGGTGAGGGTGATCCTTTTTGTGGATGGATATTGGTGTATATGGGAGGTAAGGATCAAGGCCCGACATGAGGGGGTCATTTCTTTGTGTACTAGATGTGAGGTAACATTTCTTGTTGGTTGAACTAATGCCACTCCTTAAATGATGGGAGCAGGATCCCTCAATCATGTGTTTCATATTATTAAACATTAACTCATTCAGTATCCATGGAATGTCTTCATATAGACATTGGTTTCATACCTCTAGTGGTTTCATTTTAAACCTTGATGGTTCATGATGCATTGGTTATATGGAAATATGTTGTCCAATAAGTGATTCAGGTGGCTCAGTCTTTTTTTTATTCAGTACCCCTTATATTACTAGTGAATCCATAATCATGGAGGATGCTAGTGATTTGTGTAATGGGTTGGAGTTGTGTTGTAACAAAAAAATATGTTTATTTTTTGTGGAGACTGATTCAGAGTCCATATTTTAGTCAATGAAGGGTTTGATCATAGTGCCTTAGTGAATTATTTATCACATTTGAAGATGAAAGGCCCTTATTAATGAGCACATTATCTAGATCCATACACAACATGAAGTGAACCAAGAAGTTTAATTTTCAGTTTCACGAGCCAGTTTCGAGAGTTCATGTACCTGTTTTACTAGATTTGGATCTCTCCCACTTGGATTCCATTCCATTGTGAGAGGTTGTTCCCTCATGCTTTACTAGTTTAGGATACATTGTTCTATTATCCTCTAACACCCTTTGTTTAATAAAAAAAATTTAATTTTTAGTGTTAACCATTAAATGAAATCATGGTTGAATTTTCCATTTCATGTTATTAATTCTTTAATATGATTTGAATTAACATGTTTTTGACAAATAATTTTTTTACATGATTTATAATTTCTAAATTTCTAGAACGCATGAATTAAAATTAGATATTTCAGCTGAAATTGTTGGGGAATCTAGATGGATAAAATGGGATTAAAAAACATGTATCTTGGGTATATATCATATACCTAAGCGAACTACACCTAGACATGTCGCATGACACACAATGTAATGAGATGTAATTTCACATTGCGTGTTAACTGAGCTAACCTAGAACACAATATGTTGGATTACAAGGCATGTAGCTAGCATACACATTATATAGTCTGTATAGTTTAGTTGTAAAATCCAGGAAAACATGTGGTAAAAAACATGGTCAAAACTACCTAATACTGATATCGTGGATCAATAATGACATACAAAACGTGTATCTAGATTGTACATGCAATGTGGATTGTTTTTTCATATATCATAAATACACATTGGGTTATTCTGAAGGTTATGTAGACACACATAAACTATAATACACGACTTGTAGCTAGCATGAACACTATATTTAGTCCAACAGAGATACACATCAAAGCCCCAGGTGTGTACCACAAGTGCATGGAAAGAGAGATACAAGGCATGTAGCTCGATAGTACAAGCCCTATAGTCTACCAATTAATTACATAATTAAATTACATTAAATTGAAAATTTCAGCACTAAAAATTTATTTCATTGATTGAAACATGTTGTGATTTAATGTTTAATAATTTACTTAAAGAGTAATAAATTCTTATATAACTTACTATAATAATATAAAATAATTGTTTTTTCATTTATTTTACATGATTTCAGTGATGATGTGTATCACCAAATGAATTTTTATGTTGATTAAGATTTAATAGAATCAATCAATCAATTAATTAATTAATGAGGTTTTACCTTGATAATAAAAAATGAATATTAATGAATTTTAACTGGTTTACTTTGGCATATGCACTGCACGTATAACCATTCATGAGCTATACTGAGACCAGTGTATGAGTTTACATTTTTAAAAGTTCATTTATTTCATGGGTTTTCAATATCAGTTATTAAATAATTTTGATGGAATCTATTTCATAATTCACTCTCTTATTATGTAGGACATACATGTGTAAGGAAATATATGTAATACCCCTTTAAATAATTATTTGGCTCCCCTCACATACGTGTGGGTTATAAATAAATGTAATTATTTTTATTTCCCATGGTTCATAGAAGATGTTCAAGATGGAACCATAATCATTCCAACCCATGTATTAACTATGTGGATAGATGGAATGTTGAAACTAACACAAAGACCTAAAATATGAGTTATTTCTACTAGGTCACGTGTTGAATTAATGTAAACCTATTAAAAACCATTACATATTATCATGAATGGGTCATTTAATTAATTATTATTTCTCCCCATGAATTTTTTATTTTATGGATGCATTACTATGACCACATAAATAAATAAATTAATATGTAAATATGAAATTTATATAAATATATTATGTGTAAATGTTTTATCCAACATTGTAAATTACTTAATTAAAATCGACTTAATATTGAGAAGAAATGTAAAAGATAAAAAATTATAATATTTACACATAAAAAATAAAATTACTCAAAAACATATTAAATCATCATGCTTTCCATCACTGAATTAAGACGTATCCATACATTAGGAGTCAATTCAGCCTCGATTGGTGGAAATTTTAATTATTAGAATGTATTAACAAGGATAGTGGGTCAAATTAACCAAATTTATATCAGGTTAATTCTCCTCCATATGTCCAATAAAAATTTGGAGGTATGTGTTGAGGGAAGAGGCCAAATGATTTCTTGAAGTTGAAATTGTTGTCAATTAATTAAGAAGATGAAAAGTAAATGTATTTAATTATAACAATTTCAGAGCACATATTTAAGTTAAAAAGATCTATTTCATTTGTAGAATTGGGTTGATTTTTTTTATAAAATTGATTTGACGATGAAATTGAAGATGACATGGAAAAATGATTTATTTTCCATGAAGAGGTTTTAATGTTGATTATTTTACGATTTTGATTATTTTGTATTATTAAATATTTTGATTTGGCTATTCTATGAGAAATTTTGTAGAATTTTTATAGGGTTCTTACATAAAAAATTAGAAATAATTTCCAACTATGGGTAGAGGCACCACAGGGGAAGCTCAGCTCAACCCTAAGCCAACCAACACGAGGTTGTATTTGATGAGGTTAAACGGTGTGCCTGCATGAGGTAGAGAAGTGGAAAAGTGCCACATTGCGGGGTGGCATGATGGCGGAGGTGGGAACAAGAGAACACCCACATAACTAGTATGGGATGGTATTAAGGAAAGAAGAGGATATTTTTGAGCCAATGATGTTGTGTTTGGTATTATAAAGGGATCATGATGTATGTGTCCATTTTGATATAGGATTCAAGGAATTGAATCATAGATATTTGATCTAATCATTTAAAATAATGTTTATCTAATCATCTTAGCCACATTTTGGTTTAAAACATAGAAATAAAATCACCCATATAATCTATTTGTGTATCATATGGGTTGAATGATCTCCAGGAAGCTGTTTCATCATCATTTGTATCCTTTTCTAAGAATTCAGTGGGAACTCCATGGACACTTCATCTAAAGCTTTATCCATGGATTATAAATTTTATTTGATCATAAATGGATTCTATTATGATTGAAATCAATTGGTGATCCATTTTCATTATTCAAAGAAATTTTAATAAATGAATAATAGAGTGATTTAAAAATTCTTTTTATCAGTGAAGGTAATGGTTTAGGAATACATTTTTCTTCCAAGAAACACACCAAGTGGATATTCATAATTATGTATGTTTCTAATTTAATTTTCACTACATATAAATACCCAATTATAGTTCATTTTTTCCAGTTGATTTTTAGAATCTCTCGATTTTATAGAAATAGAGAATTGTGAGTGTCTTACTCACAAATTTCGTCACACTCATTCTGTTTGCGTGAAGGGGAATTGTATCTATGACTATTTGACATGTACTTTTCACACTCAGATTTCCTTGTGATGAATTGTCTTCCATGTAGATTTTTTTGCGATAAACATCTTTGAAGAACCTTGTAATAGTTTAAACTCGCACTGTATATTGTGAAGAAATTATTTCACCCATTTATACACATTTGGATTTGTGTGAAAGAATATATATAAATAGCATGTTTTGTGAATGCTATATATGTTTTTGGATTGTGTATAGTGATTGTGCTAACTTGACAGTGGGTTTTCACAAAAAGAGAAATAGTAGGTGCATACATTGTGTGAAAGGATAGTGCACATGAGGTATATGAAAAGTATAGTAGTATAAATGATTTATATGAGTGTATAAGAGTAGTTCACATAATTCATTATTATTCTTGTGTTCATACATGTTGTGTGAAGGATAATTAGAAATATTCAATGCATAATGTAAATGAAGATGCATGATAACCATATATTGAGAAAAAAATGGGAAAGTGTGTTTTTCTATGCATATGTGAATGAGTATACGCACATGTGATTGCTTAATAATTTAAAGAATCAAGAAGGAAGTGCACTGGTCACTAAATAAGAACACTTAACGCAGTGTATTTGTTCATGTTTATAGTTGCATAAAAATAAGCAGGCCATGAAATATACTTCTTACATGCATGAAGATTGAATAAGTACACATGAAATTTAAATGTCATAATTAGTGTGCAGTGTTTTGAGATTGAAGCTAGGAAATTATTTCTATTAGTTATTTAGAAGTATTTTTTTATCCGTGTTTTCCAGTATTTTGTGAGGTCGAGTCTTTAGTATAACAATTAATTCATGATCGAGTAGTTTTTTTACTGAGGAAACTGATTATTTTTAGTGATAAGATATTATTTGAGAAAGACCAGATCTGGTGCAAAGGTACTTAATTTATACATAAGCCTATGTGATCCAACAATTTTTTGGGGGTTGATCAATGTGATCATGTCACATGTGGATGATATTTAAGAAGAAGAACTATATTGTGACTTGAGGGTCTAACCATTTGCTGAAGGGGCTCGAGAGAATGTGGGTGTAACTAGTTAAAAAGTTTGGGGGTGTAACCAACTATTGAAGAAGATTTGGATTGTTGGGGGGTCTAACCAGAATAAACAGGATGATTAATTACTACAGTGTATAAATATTTACTTCCTAAACCATTGTAATTGATAGAAATATTATAGTGCATAATCCATGTTGAAGGGTATAACCAACTTGTCAATAATGTTGATCTTAGTACCAGACCTTGAAAAAAATACTATGTTATGTGTTTCATTTACTTTTATTATTGCATTCATGATACACTAATCTTAACAGGTGAAAGTTGTTCAAATTGAAATGTGAAAAAGAATTTAGTAAAATTGGTCACACCTAATTCATCCCCCTCTCAGTGTGACTGCATGATCCTTGGACACTTCATTGAGGAAATCTGATTCATGGTCATTGGATTTTGGAGTACACTCAAAGGGCCATGGAGATGGAAGCCAATTTTTTGGAAGACCACATATCTAATCAATTTCTAATAATTTTCATGGCCTCTGTATGAATTATATAAAAGGAAATATGTATACCTTCTATTAGAATGTTAGAGATACCAGACATTCAATGTTTAATAGTTTGGTTTATTATGACTATATAAAATAATTTGAGAATTGATAAAATGTATTGTTATTATTTCTCACCAAATTTGTAATCATGTAAATTAAAAATCTTATTCTTTAATTAGTATAAAATAATTGAAATAAAACCCATAAAAGTGTGATCATTCTTTAAATCAGGTAATATCCTCACCAATTCAAATTTTTGGATATTGTTAAATTGTTTAGATGATTCATTATTGTCAGAATGTTTGTATTATGTGTTGGAATCACCTATTCATGTTTACCATCCCAGTAGGTGAGAGATAGTGAACAAGATGAATACTTGATATATGCTAAGTATACATCCTATATATTTTGTATTATATTATCAACTTTTTTCTGAGAGATGATGTTATGAAATTAAGTCATGGATTCTTACACCACAATATTTCATCTATATAGATAATGTATTAAAATAAATAATATTTTCAATTCACTATATCAATGTTAATTGGAGGAAGGTATTCTAGCTACTGGTCATGGTTTCAAATTGATGAAGTTTATTGATCAGTTGGAGAAATTTTGATTATACATGGATAAGAAATTATCCATTAATATTATTTTATTATCCATACCACTAAGATTATCCATATTTTTCAATTACTAGAAAAAATAAATGGATAAGTAACTCAAAAAATATTTTCCCATACTCCACTAAGAAGATATGGATTGGTAAAAACTTGTATCTTCATCACTTTTTGTGAAATGTTTGAAATAAATTGATGAATATCCCATGTATAATCTAAATACAAAAGATCATTTACAAAACAATTTAATGATACAAAATATTCAAGGGAATAAGAATGTATCTAATTATTTCTTCTTCTCATTTGGAAAGAAAAGACATTGGAAGAGAATCAATAATGAATTGCAGGAGAAAGTAGTTGAATCCCCTTAAGTTATATTCATTATATTTCACTAAACCAATTGTATATTAAATACAATACTCTTAAAACATACATGTATTTAAATACAATAAATGATCTAGAATATAAATTTTGTTGGTTGAACTCAAAAGGAGATGAGAAAGTTTGATTCATATTTTAGCCAAGTGGTACTCACAATTTATCATTTCCAAAGGGATTGATTCATGTTTGTAATAAGTGTTATAGAAACATTTATCTTACTGTCAATTATTACACAATGATATATTATTTTGTTTTTGTAAAAAATGTTGTCATGATACTTTTATACAAAACTAATTCTTCAATAATTATGGAATAATAAATATCCATTGTAATGATGGGTAAATATAAAATATAAAACTTTTACCTGATTGTGGAATGTTAATTTTTTTTCAAATAATAATAAAATAAGCTGTCTTGTTTATTCATTTTAAGGTATTGTTTAATAAACTGAGCTAACATACTGGATATTAAAAAAATATATCTCATTTTTTAGGGAAATAATTTTTTAAATTATGGTACATCATAAAACATTTACAGTTAGTCAAACATGTCAATGCGATCTATTATAAAACTAACAGAAACATCCTATATACTATGATATTTCATTAAGAAATTCTAAAAACTCTCAATAAATTAAATGAGTACATTGGAAATGATTACAGAATCATCAAGCGAGATATTTAGAGAACATCTTATCTTAGTAATCATTGGTCATTAATATGGAGTTAAGGTTCTCCCAAATGCACACTTCCTTATATAAATTAATATCATGATAGTAGTAAAAGGAATATTAATGATAAATATTATATTATAAAACCCCTTTCCTTTCTAGGTATTTATTAGGATCATTTATAGGTACTATTTTACCTTACATTGAGTACTTTTCATTCGGGTTTTACTTTGGTGTGTTTTTGTGTGAAAATTTGAAAAAATAGAAGAAAGTTGGTGGTGATAAGTTGGTGCCTGGTTTTCCCTAATTAATCCCCAAAGCCCATAAAACCATGTAAAACCAAAAAAATGGGATTCACATGGCTGGAAAATAGTTTATCAAACAATGTAACCTATTTGGAGAAATCAACCACCACCTAGAAAGAGGTGCAAGATTAAGGTGAAAAATTTGGGGAAATCGTGTGCCCAAAGCATCAAACTGTGCGTATGAGATTTTAATACCTTAAAAATTAGTTTTAAAAATTTTTAGGCCCCCATTTTGAAACTTATTAGACCTTAACTAGAATAAAAATCATTTTATCTTGATTTCAGAGCCTCCTAGATAAATTCCAATCCAATCTGACCTCCATTCTTCATGATACAAATCTTGGATTAAAGATCTGTACCCATCTTAATAAGAGGATATAATTCTACATGGTTTCCTTCTTCTCTCCCATAACTCCTTTATCTTTCGAAGGGATGTTATCTTTTTTCATGTTAGATCTAGATCTTGATTTACAATATCATGATTTTTTGATTTTGTTAAAGGGATCAAGATATGAATCTCATTATACATAATCATTTCGTCAAATTAGTTACTTTTTGGGTGATTATTCATCAATTAATTGAGGTATGTGGTTTATAATTTAAATCCCATGGTTTGTATTTCAATTAAAAGTATGTAATTTTAGATTTTTATTAGGTTTTTTATAAATTGAGTTACAAAGATTGAAATTTTTAATTAGGTAATTACTTACATAAGGGATACAAATTTTTGGATATTTAGATTGTGAATTTGATAATTAATTATTTAATTAGTTATGATATATTGAGATTAGAAATTAGATACTTAATTTTTGAATTAATTTTGAGATATTGATATTGATAATTGAATAATTAACTAATGAATTAATTATGATATATAGAGATTTTGAATTGAATAAATAATGGTTGAATTAATTATGAGATATTGAGATTGAGAAATAGATAATTAATTATTGAATTAATTTGCATATATTGAGATTATTAATTGGATAATTAATTTTGACATATAGAGATTTTGAATTGAATAATTAATAGTTGAATTAATTATGAGATATTAATATTGAGAATTTGAAAATTATTTGTTAAATTAATTATGAGATATAAATATTGTGAAACATGTGAAATTGTGTTATTTTGATATATGTGACATTAAATACTGAATGGTCACATGGTCATTTAGTCATGTATTGTGAATGGTAAGATGGTCATTCTATTATAAAAGTATGAATGGTAACATGGGAATTAAAATGTGAATTGTGAGGAAGAATGGTAACTTGGAAAATCAAATATTAACAGTTATAATGAAAGGTAACATTGATATTAATGCATGTGATATCCATTGAGGATTTTGAAGACTAACACATGGGACAATGAAGGTATTGATGTTTGAGTGTCATCGGGTTCCTGAGGGTTTATGTGGTTAAATAAAGAATAATTGATAATTTGATAACTATATATTTATGCATTCTAATTATTTAATTATCTAACTACATACACAGATATTAACTAGATATTGTATTAGAATTTATTGAGGTTGTCCTACTCAGTTTCACTCACACTAAACTCGGTCTTCCTGATCGGAACCTGAATAGATTTCATGGTTATATGATAGGTTAAGAGAAATAGACCAATCTTAAATGTCTAATTTGGGATGGAAAATGGATGAGGTAACCAGATGTCATTCCAGACATTCATAGGAGTTTTATATGTCTTTAATTTTGGGGTTTCATTTTAAAAATTAGAACATAAAATATCATGGAATATCTAATATTAATTTTTGACAGTGTATTTCCAGTTTTGGTCATCTTTTGATATAGTATTATTCTGTTTATGTTATATATATTAGAGATTACTTATTTTATTTCTTATATGGTTTTATTCTGATAAAGAGGTAATAGTCTCCCCTAATTGACATTAGACCCTAATAGATAGTCAAAATCTTCTTTCATACGGGGAGGCGTGGTTGAGGACACATATCAAACTGACTAAGGGAACCGATGTGAGGCACTCGGGTTGGGATGTTACAATGTGATATCAAAGCCATGTTTTCTTGTATTTTCTTTGTCTTATTATTTGGGAAAAGAAGATAGAATACTAGGAAGAGTTGAGACTTTGTTATGAGATCGTGTGTGTGATTTTCTAACACATGTACAGGGAAAGCCCAAGTACCCAGGGTGGGATTATTGTTATTACTGTTTCTTATTATAATTGATGTTACTTCACCTTGGGTGACACACTTCTGGTGTGATGAGATATTTGTTTTTGAAATTTTTTGAGGGTTAAATAATGGGATGGTATGGAACGATAGTGAGTTTTCACGCATTATTCTAGCCACATTGAATTATTATGTGACATTAATCATTTTAAAAAAGCATAGAAAAAATGGGGTTGGGGTAAGTTGTTGAACTCGAATAGTTTTTTCTAACATGTGAAATTGAATTGAAAATAGTCCTAACATGAAATTAATTATAAATGATGTATTATGAGAACAAATGGGGTTCTATTGAAAAAAATTATATCAGAATGATAATACTCATTAAAACCAAAACCTAGGTGTATGATGGTAAAAGGAAGTGATAACACCTCAGTTTTGACAGCTTGGTGTGGTTTGTGGAAAATACATGTTGAAAATTAATGCGATTTTAATCTTAAAAAAAGTGATAAAGTTGTTCTATGTGTCTAAATATGTGTGTTTAGAATTATAGGGATATGCCTCCCTGACAATGCTTGTTGAGAGAATGATAGGAGGACATGGCTGGAGATGTTCCTCTAGTAGTGGAATTTGAGGCACTGATAGTGCTGGGTTAGGAAGAAGGAGAGGAGTTTTGAGAGAAATTTTCTCACATCATAAAAGTCATTAAAATATTCCAAGGGTGGGTTGAGAAGAGAATTTCAGACTTCAAAAGAGAGTTTTAGTTATAGCACCTCAAAATTTTACTCGAGAGGGTGGAATTGAAGGAGCATAGTTCTGGGTTGTGTCTATCGAGAATATACATGGCCACATAGAGAATTTAGTGGGAAGAGTGTTATTTTTTCCACTTATATTATTTTAGGATCAAAGAAGAACTAGTGGGACATTCCGGTATGGACTAGGCTAGCCAATGGTATACTATGGTAGTACTTCTTGGAGAAATTCCTAATGTACTTATATCCAAAGATGCTATGGTTGGATAGAGAAGTTTAGTTAATGAGGTTGAATCAGAAAAGTATGTTCACGATGGATTATGCTATAATATATACATATTTTTAGCTCTTTGATCTAGCGTTGGAAGGTTATGAGAAAACTATGGAGAGATGTTTTCAGGATGGGCTTAAATGTGTGATTACATCCCAAGTCAACCTCTTTTGGTTAAAGAAGTCTGCTAAGGTAGTGGATCAGGATCTCATAGATGAGGGGAACCTGAAGGAGGATTCCAGTTTAGGATAGATTATTGCTGCAGGAGGGTAAGGTGGTTAAAATTCTAATTGTAGGAAGCATCACCATGAGAATATTAGTCAAGGATACATCAAGAGAAGTATCAAGGTGGAAATGTCAGTTACATAGGACATCACCCATGTGATCTATCACCAGTGTGTTAGGTCAGGATACTTATGAAGACTATTCCCCAACCACCAGTAGAGTACCTATCTTGTGGAAATATAGGATATATATAGAAGTTATGCAAGGCCTCATGATAGACGGGATGTTTTGGAGGTGTTAGGTAGAACCAAGGTGCAAGAAAGGGGATATTTTTCACCATATCAGTCTTGAAGTTGGAGTTTTACTGGGTGTGGTAGTAGAGTTAGAGGATGTGACGCTTTGGGCTAAGAGTTCTTATATCAACATAGTTGTTAATCTCAAGGTAATCAGACAACCTCTTAGAGAATATGGGTAGGAAAGTTGCATATAGTGTGGCTTACACTTGAGGATAGTAAGGCTGGACCATATGCAACGAGTGGTACTACTCATTTATATTCTTCTTAGATAGTTACTTATTTGTTACATACACCAATCATTCATTTATACTTGAAAAACATGTTAATTTTTTTAACATGTAATTATTGTTCTTTTCCAGGGTGTTGATGATAGGTACACCATTGGGAGTATGGTCTAGAGACATCTAATTGTGCAAGGGGTTTTCTATAGGGATTTTGGGGGTATCATTTTATATGGGATATTTATATCATAGACATGATAGGGTTTTTATCAAATATAGGTTATGGACTTATTGGTAGTATACCAAGTCCATATTGATTGTTACCACATGAGAGTGATTTCTAGTCTTCTAAGGGTGAAAAATATATTCATCATGGTTAATAGAATATTTAGGTTGGAAAAAGAGGACCGATTATGCTTCGACTAGATTGATTATAGCCCAACTTCCATGTTTATTTCTAGATGTTGGGTGTGTGAAAAAAGTTGTATTTTCAACCATAATGGTCACGTTTTAGGATGTTTTTTCAAAATACTTCTCAGAGAATACATATGAGAGATATTTTAAATTTACCATTGAGAATATTTCAAGGTCTGAGATAGTTTCTATTCCACCATATATAATTTAACCAACTGAGGTTCAAGATATCATGACCGATTTGGAGGAGTTAGAGGAGAATGGATTTATCCATATGAGTACGTCTCCATGGGAGTGTTGTTTGCAATGAAGGCTGGAAGAACTCTATGATTGTGTGTTTATTATTAGAATTTGAACCATATGACACTGAAAAACTAGTATCCTCTTACGTGTATTGATGATATATTTGAAAAGTTGAGAGGAGATTTCATTTTATCAATGATTTACTGGAGATCAAGGTATCATTAGTCAAGAGTTCAAACTCTAATATATTAAGGACTGATTTATGAAGAAGTTATTGACTTTATTAGTTCTTTATAAGTCTGTTTGAGTGAATAATGCACTATTAGTGTTTATGTACTTGATGAAAAAAAACCATACATCCATACGTTGATTATCTTATGGTAGTGTTTGTGGATGACATCGTGGTGTACTCCAAGACTCATGATGATCATTTCCAACAACTTGAAATCATCTTGATTATATTTAATGAACATCATCTATACACCAAGCAATATATGTTCCCATATTAGATTGATTAGTACCCATATTGGGTTAAATAATCTTTGAGAAAGTTGTGTCAGTGGACCCAGAGAAAGATTAGGAAACTATTTTTTTTGGAGATTCCTCAGAATGTTTTCGATATCTCTAGATTTATGGGGTAAGCTAGATATTACCAGATGTTCATTCAAGACAATTCTCGATTAACAAAAATGCTTTTGGACATGAAAAAAGGGGATAAGGTTTGAATGATCAAATCATGTGAGGTTTCATTCTAGGAGTTGATGATGCACATGACATCAACACCAATATTTATCCTACCCATGCCAGGTGAGGAGTATACAGTGTATTAATGATGCTTCTGGGATATGACATAGAGAATTTTTGCTGCAGGGATATTTATTTGTGATATATGAGTCATGAAATTTGATCCACATGAGAAAACATACCCTACACAGGACCTATGGTTAGCCACTGAGGCCTATGCTTTGCAGTTATGGCGGAATTATCAATTGGGAGATTAGTTAACAATGTATATAGATCACAAGATCATGATGATTATCTTTTTTGCAACGAGAATTTAATCATCACCTATAGAGATTGGTTTAGTATATGCATTCGTTTGATTTTGAACTAGAATATAAACCCAAGAAGTAAAATACTGTAGCTAACAATGTGAGCATAATGACTCAGAATCTGGTAGTTTAAGAGTCTACTGATGTGTGGAATATGATGAATTTACTGGATGATATGCACATTGTGGTTTAGGAGAGTCTAGAGTAGATGACTCTTATATCAGTTTCAGTTGAGTTTACACTCTTGAGATAGATATTAGACAAACAATATGAGGATATATAATGTTTTACAATGACTGAAAACATTGAAGGTGGGGAGAATCCTTTAGAATGGACTATATATGGAGATGATATAATCTATGTTAGGAATTAGGTTGTCGTGCATATGAGCATGTGGGAAAAATTTATAAGATAACTTCATGCTTGGAAGTGGGAAGTGCATCCAGTTGGGAACATACTGTACCAAGACCTACATCGACAGTTTTGGTGGATGAGAATGAAAATGGAGATAACAAGGTTTGTGACACGAAGCTAAACCTATCAGTAGGTGAAGGCCATGAATAAAAGACCTGGATGTTTTCTACAACCCCTTACCATTCCATAATGGAAGAGGGATGACATGATGGTGAATTTTATGGGGATTATCCCAATGACACATCAAAATAATGATTCTATCTGGGTGAACATGGTCCAACTAACCAAAGTATAACATTTGTAGCCTATACAGGAGACATTACCAGTAAATAAGCTAAGAGATTTATATATTTGAAAGATAATACACCTACATGAGGTTCTACATATTATAGTTTTATACCATGAATCATATTTCACATCACCCTTATGGAAGGGATTTTAGATGGACCTTGGTATGCAGGTATTGGTAAGTATGGATTTCCACTCTTAGAAATATGGGAAGTTAGAGTGTATTATATATGTGCCTTCAGATATGCAGTGATCATGTGTTTTATACTTATATGGATATTGAGAGAAGTAGCTAGATTCAGTGGAGTTCTCTAAAAATAACATTTATCTTGAAACTATTCAGATATAACCATATTTGGATCTTTATGGTAGTCCATATAGATATCTTCTTTGCTAGATAGAGATAGGTGAGTCATAGTTGTTGTGAACGAGTTTCATAATGGAGTCTTTGGAGTAGGTACAATTGATATGGAAGAATATGGTTGTATATTAGAGTAGACATAAGTCATATTCTAAGATATGAAGATGACCCCTAGATTTTAAATATGGTGATCATGTATTCCATCGGGTTTCAAATAGTTTGGGTCACCGTAGGATACATAGGAAGACAAGCTGGCGCCTAGGTTTGTTAGACCATTTGAGGTTGTGAAGATGATGGGTCCTATGGAATACCGATTGTATCATCCAAAATGATACAGTGCAATGCATGACATTTTCCATGTATCATAACTTTGATTGTATCACCCCAACCCTTCTCATGTGAACAATTTGGGTGATGTTGAGATTGATTTAGATACATCATTTGAGAAGAATATAATACGTGTGATGGATCGTGGTGAGAATGTGTCAAGGGTAATGTTCACACTATTTTTTTTGTATTGTGGAAACATGGGTGTGTTCAAGAGAAATATCAAGAGAGAGAATCATATATGAGGGATAAATAGAACTGTCTTTTTGACATTGAAATTTTATAGATTCTTCAGAGTATATCTTAAGGATGAGCTATTATAAGGTGGGGAGATTGCAAAACCCTGGCCTTTTTTAGAGATTTCTTGGGATCATTTTTGTGTACTATTTTTCCTTGTGTTGAGTAATTTTCGTTTGGGTTTTACTTTGGGGTGTGTTTGGGTGAAATTTTTAAAAAAAAGGAAAAGTGAAGGAAGTACACGATTGGTGCACGATTTTCCCTCTTCATACACCCTAGCCCAGAAACCTGAGAAAAACCAAATAGAGGGGACTCAAAAGGATGGAAAAATATTTTTTATACCATGCAACCTCATAGGATAAACTGTGAACCCCCATAAGAGGTGAACTATTGAGGTGCACGGTTAGGGGAAACTATGTACCTCGAATATCAAACCGTGCATACAGAATTTAATACCCTGAAAGTTAGTTCTATAGTTTCCCGATGCCCATTTCGACCCCTATTCAACCCGAGTATAGATAAAATCATATTATATTGATTTAAATGCCTCTAAAACATATTCCAATCCATTACAAACTCTATTATTCATGATCCAAATCCCTGTTTGAAGATCTTTAACCCTTCTAGTAAGAGGATATAATCTGTTGTGGTCTTCATTATTCTCTCCCTCATCACCAATATATTTTAGAGAGAAGTTATACTCGATGTTGTTGTATATAGATATAGGTATATTATATCTAGATCTAAATTTTTGGGATCATTAATGTTCGATCTTGTCTTAGGGTTTAAAATCTGGATCTCGTTTTGCGTTCTCATTCTGTCAAATTGGGGATTTCTATTATGTTATCATTCATCAATGAATTTAGGTTGGTGGTCTATAATTCAAATCTCTTAGGTATTTATTTCAATTATATGCATGTAATTGTTTATTTTCTATTGGTTTTTTAGAAATTGAGTTCCCTAAATTGAATTATTTAATTAGGTAATAAATTACTTAAGGAAAAGAGATCTGGTGATATTTATATTGGGAATTTGATAATTAATTGTCAAATTAATTATGAGATATTGAGAATGAGAATTAGATAATTTATTATTGAATTAATTATTTGATATGGAGATTAAAAATTGGATAAATAATTGCAGAATTAATTATGAGGTATAGAGATTTTCAATTCAATAATTATTTGTTTATTTAATTTTGAGATATCGAGATTAAGAATTTGATAATTAATAGTTGAATTAATTATGAGATATAGATATTTCGAATTGGTTAATTAATTATTGAATTAATTATGATATATAGATATTTTTAATTGAATAATTAATTTTTGAATTAATTATGAGATATTGACATTTAGAATTTGATAATTAATTATTTAATTAATCATGAGATATAGAGATTGTTATGAATGTTAAATTGTGATGATGTGATATATGTGACTTTAAATGGTGAATGGTAATATGGTCATTCAGTCATGTATTTTGAATTTTAACATGGTAATTATCTTATACAATTATTAATGGTAACATGGTAATTCAATTATGAAATTATTAATGGTAACATGGTCATTCAATTTTGAAATGGTGACGATAACATAGATATTCCAATGTGAATTGTTTTGGTGAATAGTAACATGAACCTTCAAATATGAATTGTGATGATGAATGTTAAGACAAAAATTCATGAATGTGATATATCTTGGGGACAATTCAGACTATTGTATGGGTTGAAACATGTATTGAGGTTAGGCCATCCTCGGGAACCCATGGGTTTATGTTGTTAAATAAAGAATAATTGACAATGTGATAATAGTTTAATTATTCATTGTAAATATTTATTTATAATTTTTTATTCACTGCTATAGATTGAACATTTTTTTAGAAGCTATTTTTGGTTTCCTACTAAGTTTTACTCACACCCAACCTGGGATTCCTCATCGATTCCCTAATATATTTCACGGTTGCAAGACAGGTTAAGGGAAAAGGCCCTGAGTGAGATTACTGATTTATTAGGGAGCATGAATGAGGGAAACAGATGTTGTTTCAGACACTCTTGGGATTTTTTTGTGTCTTTAATTTTGGGATTGACTTTTGAAACATGGAACATACTTTTTCATGACATATCTACTATTCATTCCAGCATTGTATTTATAGTTTTAGTCATATTGTGATACAATATTATTATGGTCATGTTATTTTAGTCGGTTATTGTTTATTTTTTTTATTCTATGTTTTCATTCTAATAAAGATGGAATAATATCCCTATGATTGAAATGATACCTTCACAGTAAGTTGGTAGCCTCTGGAATATAGTGAGGTGTTAATGAGGTCACGTAGTGAACCGACTCAGGGCATGGGTGTGTGGAACCCGAGTCGGAACATTACAAATATATATATATTGTAAATCTCCCCTTATATAATGAAAGAAATATTTTTAAAATAAAATTAAAATTACTAACAATATGAAAACTATATTGTCTAATAGATATCATATCAATTTCATTATGATACAAATCTATTTAGAAACTATAATATGTGTTTTTTGGAAACATTTTTTTTAAAAATCATCCACAACTACAAACAAAAATTAAAACACTAAGGTGAATCTATGTTAATGATCCTATAAAATCTAAGGATATTAATATGTAGTCAAGATATACTATATTTTCATAATGTAATCCAATATATTTGAATATAGTGGGAAAATACATAAATTCTATGGGTTAGGGTTCAGGATACACATGAGTATGCATTGGAATATTAGACTCTAATGAGCTTAGTGGGAAGAGTTTTCCAAAGAAACATACTATGTAGTAATATATAACCAAAGAGATGGATTATATTCACTATGTTTGGTGTAACATATATCATTATTTCAGAATAAATATTCCTACAAAGAAGCATTAAATGGTAAAATTATATGTTGGAAAAGTATATATAAATTAATTTAAATAACTCCATCTAAAAGGATTTGGGGAATCCATATTTTTAATGTGTATAATGTTTAATAATGTTAGTGAGTATCCAAGAGAAACTAGGAAAATATGGTACAATATGGTACCAATAGATCATGAATGATTATTGAAAGGTTTAGTCTATGAAAAAACTTATTCATAACCCATCATGACTAAAATATTTTTTAAATTTTAGTTATCAAAGAATATATCTATGATAATTGTATTGGTATATTGATCTTCTAGGCGACCTTATTTGGGATAACCACAATGGAATATGATTATATTAAGCAAAATAAGTGAGAAACAACAATATATTTTTATAATATATCACTAGAATGGGTTAGTGAAATAAATAAATACAATTAAGTCATGCAGGCTAAATAAAATCAATTATGAAAAAATACATAATGATCATATAAATAGATCCATTTGTTTTCTATATATATTCATAGAAAATATAGTAAAAATATACAGAAAAATAGACGTTGAAAAAACTCAAGAATGAGTTGTTATTAGAATATAATATTTTCAGAAAAACAAGAATGGGCATAAGAAGGGATTATAGAGATTGAAATAATTTCACAATCTCATGTGATATGAATTAATATCATACGAAATGATATGTACTAACACTTGAAATTAATTATTCATAAAGAATAATAGGTTAATATCAAATATTTCCAACATAATTGTAACACCTTTCATTTAGAAATACCTATCACTACTTGTAAAGGTATAACAATATTAGTTCCTAGTATCTGGAAAAGAGGAAATACTAGTGATAAAGGAAATTTATCAATTAGTTCAATTTGATCTAGTATAATCTAAAGGATAATATAATAAAAAAAAACATATTATAGCTATAGGATTCCATATTTATAACATCTATGTACCTTGAAACTTCTAATGAAACATAAGATGTGGTTCAACACCATCCTATTATGATTTTGGTTTTTGAAAAAGAATGATTTTTATCATTATCATAACAAGAATTTAGTACATATGTAGTTAGAATTTCATTATTATTATATAGTAACCAAAATGTGGATACTCTCTTTTATCACTACTTGATGGATCTTATCAAGGTATTAATGTTTCAAAAAATTTATTTTCCACACATACTTGTGGATTTAACTACCCTAGCCACATAAACATGGTCGGACTAGTAGCTGTTTCCATACTTAGTTGAAGGATGTCTAACATACGAGGACTAACTAGTTGTTAGTAGTTCTATTGTAAAGTTGAGTGTTTTTTGGAGTTGGATACCTAGAATGAGCTAATTTTTACTTTATATTAAATTATATTAAAAGAAGTGATTATTAATATAAATATCTTAACACATATTGGTTATTCTTCAACATAACAATGATTTGATTTTTTCATAGGGTATTGGTCTTATTAATAAGATCATAGAAGTTCTCTACTATGATGAGAACCTTGATTTTCTATAATGATAATATTATATATTGTTCTATGAATGAGTAACATACTCGGATAAGACACATAGTATATAGAATATCAGGTGAATTTACACAAAAGTGGATGTGTCTTCTTATAATGAATTTATCAATTAGTAATCTCCAAGATTATATATTATGAGAATAGACCCCCTTGTTGGAATTCCTCAAGTTTAGGAGTCAGTGGATATTCTTATCCAAAATATTTTTTAAAGGACCTTTGACATTTAGATCAATATTAGGGCATTTCATGACTTGTGCACTTGGATTTTATAATGAAAACTCTGACACCATATGTTCATAGTAAGGTTGGGTATGTTAGGTGAGTCACGATTGACATTTCATTAATGTATAAGTTTAAGAAGTATTTTCCATCCCATCTTTATTGATGTTGATATCTCAATCCATTGATTAGAAGATAATCGTCACCATAAATTCCATGGACATGGGTTAATGATGTGTATATTTTAGATAGTCAAAGAAAGACGTATCGAGAAAATTGGTTAGGGACACATATGAGAAACTTACATGATGTGAAAATGTGAAGGATTGATTGTATTACACAGTGAGAATTCATATGTGGTCATAAAAATTACAACATTAAGTTTCCTCTATTTGGTTCATTTACCTATTTATAGATAATAATCTTGAACATTAGGCATAACTGACTAATTCTAACAATAAATAATCCTAGAGGGTTTCAATTGATCTCAATTAAATTATATTTGAATTTTAATATTTAAATAAATATTATATTCCTCACAGAAGAATAGTTATATTCAATTTTTATTGATTATTCCTAACTCTATACATTTCTAATTATAAATTATTAATTATAGTAATTATGTTATTAGTAATTAATTATATTTAATGTAATTAATTATTATTTTTTATTTTTTTATGAAATGAAACCCATCCTGACCCATATAGAGGTTATGCTCTTACTAATATTTCTCATTCTTCTGTGGGTGTACTTAGACCCTAGTCTAGAATACACCCAATGAGAGTAAACTATGTAAAAATACCCTCCATATAATTCCCAACACTATCGAGGGTATTAAATAAATGGAAATGTAATTACATGGCCCCTGGCCTTTTATCATATCTTTTTTAGTAATGATAATGGCTTCCTTTTTCAGCACTAAAGAGGATGACTTTTAACAACATGTAGAACATTTTTTCTTTTTTAGCACTGATATTAACAAATTATCTTATTGATAAAAAGGAATCAAAATACCATTTATAAAATCATTAAAAATATAAGGAAAAAATATGAATTTAAATATTTTTAAATATGTAGATATATCATAAAATATAGAATAAATAAACCTAGAGTGGTTGTAAGGGAACATGTTCACACATTTGGAGTTATCAGGTTTGAATTGAGGTAGAGGTGAGCATGGGTGGATGAGAAGGTGGTGGGTGAGTAATGCTAAAGGAAGGATGGGTTGGGGAGATAATATAGCCATTCAAGGTGTCACAAGTATGTATTGGTAGGGGAGCACTAAAAATGGTGGCGGTGTACGAGAGCGATGAAAAAAATATTTATTTAGTGTGGGTAAAGGAATACTTAGTGAATATTAAATAAAAAATTTATAAAGACCCACATTTGTCCTCATTTTTTCACATTTATAAAAGTTACATTTATCATCACCTTTTCTGGCATTGATAATGGAGATAATATTTTAAATACTCTTACGAAAAAAGTTATTTTTAGCACAGATAAAATCCTTTTAGTGTGCTTATAATGTGGTGATTTTTAGTAGTGTATTTTAATCTAGTATATTTTAACATATTTATTTATAGCAGGGAAAATACATGTGAATGAAAAATAATAATTATGATTATATTTTACGTGGTTCAAAAATGTATGTACATCCATATGGGATGTTAATACTTCCCTAGTTTCCGGTTGAAGGACACACCATGATAGATAATAACATGATAATTAAGTGTTGGTTTAATGTGGTGGAAAGCAGTGATGACTAAAAATTGAATTCCCTTTATGAATGGATTTCCATTTTAGTAGTAATATAGTTATTATATATATATATATATATTATGATTATACAATAACATGATGTGATCATGTAAATCAAATGAGATGACACCAAAATACAATTAAAGTATTAGAAAAACTACAATATTTTTGGGATCCCATTCTAGGAGAAACATAAGTCACACTTATAGTGAAACTTCCACTGCTCATTGGGTGGTAATAGATCACCAACTTACCCCTATTATAAGGGACACTACAAGTGTATCACACATCCTCCATTATGGCGTGCTCATGCTTCCATAATGGCCACATTTCTACAATGACTCACCCACCACAATATCCTAATGATACTTTTGGTTCACCATCATATTCTTATCAACCTTCTCGAGTTTCATAAAATATATACTGAATTTTTCTAGGAGATTTGGATTGATCCCTTTTAGGAACTGTGTAGAACAGAACATGGATATATTCTTAAACCATGTAGTTGTTTCACATCATTAAAAGGAGAAACATTGATGAACCATACCAGTGAAAACTAAATCTTACCATTATGGTAGGTCAACATTCATTATCACAGTGGGATAAATATTTTGTACACCAAAAATAAGTTATATGGTGGATCTGTAGGATAAATCCATCCCCATGAAAGGATAGGAATAAAAGGAATAAGTACCTATAATTTTTAGTGGTGGATGATAATGGGTGGAGGTGCAGCCACTACATTAGTGTTAACAACATGTAGTTCCGGAAGGGGGAGCTAGGGGAGATTCTTTAAAATGGGTTTAGGTTGCAATCCAATTTTGAATACCTAGTTATCGAGTACCATACAATGGATAACCATATTTTCAAACCAAGGAACCGTTCAAATTGGTCATGATTCAAGCCCTTTCTGATTATTAATTATTAATAATATTAAATATGTTATTAGTTATTAATTATTTTAGGTATTATTTATATAATATGTTATTAAATAGATTTTTAATTTTTTTTGATGTTTTTTAAAAAGGAAATGCGACCCAAATCATGTATAGTTGATGGTTCTCCCAACATAGCCCATTCCCTTAAGGGTGTTCTAGGCTTCAAGTCTCTAATAAACCCAGTGAATTAAAATGTGTAAAACCTCCCCTCCCTATTTTTCAATGCACTATTGAGGGTATTAAATCATCTTGCATGTATTTACAATTTTGAATCTTGACAAGTGGGAATCAAATTCCCATCTCTCTGGAAACCAACACACTATCAAAACAACTGGTCCACCCCACAGAAGCTATATAATTATTTTTTAATTAAAATATTTATATTTATAGTTATAAATTATATTTATATCATGTAATATAATTAATAACTAAAAACGGATTTGGGACAATTTTTTAAATAGTGAAAATATATTTACATTATAATGAAATGTTAAAATGATGGACAATATATTGAAATATGGTGAGATGAAATAGTGTGGAGATGATCCTTTTAATTTTTTTTCTTCCATGACTTGAAGATTACATTATATAACATAAATACAATATAAATATATCATCAGTATAACATTATAGAATGTACAAAAAACAATATTTAATATATTATAATACAAATATAATGTGTATAAAATGTTATATAATATAAATATATGATAAATATAAAGTGAATGTAACATAAATATAAAATTATATAACATGAACATAAGATATAAATATGAAAAATATATTGTATTTAAAATTTTTTCTAATGTAAATATATTGTTATATATCATAATTATAATGTAAATATAATATTATTATAGTGTTATAAAATGAAAATAAAACATTGTGTAATGAAATGTAACACAAATATAATGTATTTGTAAACAAAATAACGTAAATATAATGTAATATTTATGTTATATAAAGTAATATTTATGTCATATACATCATGTAAACATTATACAATACTACAAATCACATGATATTCAACACTATGGTTTATGAACTCTAAATAACAAGAATTGATAAATGGGTGACTTTTATCAGTGCAAGATGAAAGTGCTAAAAAATGGCATAATGAATTTTTTTATTTATATATACATATATATATGATATATAAATATGAATTTTATAACTTATAATAAGAATTTAGTATCAATTTTATTTTCATAACATTATATATAAATCATTATCAAATTTGTATTAATAAATAAAAATGTGTAAAAGTATATTAATATAAATTAATTAAAAAATGTATATGTAATTAATATAAATATGATATATCAATATATTATTTAAACTACTAAAAAAATCTAAAAATGATTATATTTATTTAAATAAGTTATTCATACATTCATTTTTATATTTATATTAGTGTTAGATAATTTAAAATATATGTAAAAGTATTTGTATATATATCTAAGGATGTGTACACTAGTATAAATATGAGTATCCATGGATGGTAGATTTATCCAATAGAAATTTGGTGGTTATTATTGATTGTATGAGAAACTGAAAAATTGTGGTCACTGAAAATTTACCACTTCCCTATTTTTCAACTCCTACATCCCCACTTTTCCCATCCCATGTCCACATATTTTCCCTTTCTATGTCACCCCTAGTAACACTACCTTTACCTGCTATTAAGCGACCTCCACCCATGGAAGTTGTCAAGATCCACCATTACACCCTTTCATACCATTAATTACCCCCAACCCATACCCATTCCCACCATTGACCGACTATAGTTCCCCCCCCCTCAAGTCTACCTTTACATCCATTGATCATCACCCACCCTCCCCTGTCACACTGCCCATATGAAAAATCGAGCACCCACACCCTCCCCCTTTATATTAAGAAACCCTCACATGCTATTGTCTCCTATAATGTTGTCGATCCCCTATCCCACCATTCCATTTCATGTCGATCCACCTCAAAAACTATCACTCCTAGAAACACTGATCCCCAATCCCACACCATCGAACCCCTTTGTGCCCCCATCTAACCACAAGCCATGATCTCTCTCTTGCTGTCTATCCCGCCATATCCAATACCTAATTTGTGCCCCCATTTGGTCAATCCCCCCTCCCCCACCATTGACCCATATGCCACCAATCCCCCACCCCAACTTTTCCCCACTATGCTGCCAAATGGAAGTCATCTATCATTAATTCCCATTGCACCCCCTCTATCCCACTACCAAGTAAGATCATATTATTTTTAGTCTGAATTGGTACAAGACACACAAAAAAATAACTATTTCATAAATCACATCAATGAGATAAAACTCACCATCTTCAATGAATTGAGGGTCTATCATTAATTTATTTATTTTTGGAATAAAATATTCATCATTTATTTTTAAACCCCTTTTTATTAGGCTCGTTTATGTTCCAAGAAGACCTCCCTGTATATATTCCACCCCTTTATGGTAATTTTGTAAACTGCTTCTATATAAGTTATTTAAATTGAATCTAGCAATTTTCAACATTAATTTCTATTTAGGTACCATGTTTTTAGTTTTTCAGTTACAAGGTGAATAATTATTACTTCAATATTTCAAAACTATAGTTTTAGGTACTAATAAAAATTCGATTTCAAATTCGATTATTCATAGTTCTATGTGCATCTTGATTTGATAACCAATTATATACTACATTGTGTTATAACGTTAGTTCCAATTTTCAGGAACAAATATTGGTTGATTATTGAGGGTTAATGAAATAAAATTTATAAATGTATACTTATTATGTTTCTAATTTTACCAAATTTACATAATATATAAAATTATATATAGCATTATGCTTATGCATGATCTATATAAACATGTTATTCTGATTTAGGTCTTCAATACATGCATATCTTGACACAAATTTTTGTTTATATATATATATTTTTATTTCTTATGTCATTGCATATTTTTTTTGAATATATCCATAAATTGGATATGTTAATTATATTGAATATATTTATAAAATTCACCTAATGTTAGAGATGATTTGTATGAGTTTCCACTAAATGTATCTTGAGGATATATATATATGTTCTATATTTCTTAATCCATTTTTTTCTTTAGATTAGTTATGTTATATATTCCATATAAAAATTCATAACATTATTTTATATTTTATATGTATATTACATATAAAATAGACCCTCATGATTCCTTGATACATAGGGGATAACCTATGAATTTTTTTTCACATAAATTCACTAAAATCATGGTATAAGTAAAAGAAATTAAAAATACCAAGAATGATAACATGTCATATTTAGGAGTGTTGTATAATGTAAAATGATGTTTTTGGTGTGTTTTTTATTAAATGCTTTGTACGACTCCATAAAATTTAGATTTCATCTCCCTTTAAATCATTTTTTAATTTAAGTTATAATATTGAATTAAATAATGGGAATAATTTATGTATATTAGGTTTTAGAGTTACCATTAATAGGATTATTTATTGATTAATGTATCATTTGGGAGTTCTACACAGGGTTATAATTCCCACTAGCTTGAAGGATTATCCCTTTTCTAAAAAGGTGAAGGGGATAACAATCAATCACTATGAGATTACTCATATAGTGATTGTCATTATCATATAAATATATGAATTTAAATGAAAATTTCATTTACTATATGAATAAGTTTCATTCAAATATATATACAAATACATTGAATTTGATTTTGGGTGAGTGCACAAATTATTGGTTTTGGAAAAGGTAATATATTAATGTGGGTTGGAAACATTAATTTAGTTGTTAGAATAGGAATTAAAAAAATAAATCATTAGAAGAATGTTTATGTTAAAAGGATTAAACATGATAGGATAATGGTTTAAAAATATGAAATAGTTATCTATTTAATATTTATATGTTTTATATTAAATTGGTAGAACTTTATATGAAACCCCTTAAACTACTATGTGAAATATTACTTCCAAACTAGAACTTGTCAAGACCTCAATCATCCAACTAGGTAGGTATTTCAATTTCAATGTGAACCTATATTATTTTGTGTAATACAAGAAAGTAATTATCCAATCCGTAATATCCTATTGGGTAGGTTATTAGATAGTTTTGACCCCCTATAATTTCATTAGTTTGATTATTCTAGGTGTTTTTTTTGCGTTACACTAGCTAGGAGACCTTAACAGGATTAAGATATCAGAGGAATAGATTTGAGTATTTCCCTATGATAGAGCCAGATAAAGAGTTACTCACTCAACTATCCATGATTCAGAACCATTTTGATTGAGATGATTCCTAACCTAAATAACTAAGTAGTGAAATAGAATAATAACAAACTCATTGAAAATTGAAATATGAATAATATCTCTCTAAAAGTATATGATGTATTAGTTTATTAATTTTAGTGGGAGAACATTCATTATAAGTATTTTATTAGATGATATAAGAGATAATATTCATCTAATAAAAAAAATGTAAATAAATCCAATCATCAAGAAAACCAAATCATCAAGATTAATCATTTAAAACAGAAACATAAGTATAATAAACTCCCAATACAATTAATTTATGAAATGTTCTTATGAAAAATTATATGTGTTAAATGAAAACATTATTGAGTAACAAATTATTGATGTTTTCAATAAGTGATCCTAACTTATTATGACACTAAATAAGTTTCACTTGAGGATAAAATGCATTTGATGAAAAATTCAATAAGGAATTTTAATATTTGTTACATAATATGATTGAGTACTCTAAGTACTTTATATTATTTTAGGATTCATTATGACTTATTATAGTTAAGGAATTCATCCTATTTCCATCGATTTAAATATCCCGATAATATAAATGGGATTAAGAAATTTGTTACTCAACATTTTCAATGTTCTAAGAAGAAATGAACCAAGAATATGATATATACATTATAGTATTGCGTTGATAGTAAAATTGGGTGAAAATAAAACTTAGAAGTATAAAATGATATTTATAGTATCAAATATTGTTTCAATAAGTTGATATTTATGGTCACTGAAATATATATATATATATACTAAGGGAGGATAGAGTAATGATTATATATAATTTATTTTTTAGAATACAAGATGGATTTTATAAAACCCCATAGAATGTATTTGTTAGTTAGAGGGGCTATAGAAATTGATTATTTGATTTTGAAGGTTATATGATACCTAATTCATACTTTACAAGTATTTTAAATATGTAGGAGTTCAAAATAAAATAGAATAATTTATAGAGATTATTATTACAATCAAGTAATCAAGCACAACGTTACTATACAAATATAAAAGAATTTATAAAATATCAAATGAATTGAAATAAAGTAAATATATCTTCATATTATAACATTTATATAATAGGAGGTTTTTATAGATAAAAATAATTTTTTAGGATCAAAATAATATGATTAATTTTATATACATGATTTATCGTTCATATTATTTTATAACATGTTTGTATGTGAAGATATATCTTGAATAATGTGTTTATCATGTATCATAAAATATGAGAAAATGTGCTCCAACTACTCAAAAATTGAATATTTCACGGAATTATATTCCTTTGTAGAATAATATTTAAACCAATAGAATATAATATATGTTATGGAATCAAAATATTGTTAAATATTCCAATATTTAGAAAATAAGTGATATGTCCTAATACAGAGTAGTTTTTTTGAATCTTAAAATGATATTATAAAACTGATTTAATTTATAAGAGGATGGTGGGAGTATATTTTAACTTGAATGAGTAAATATTTAATCAAAAAAAGATTATACCAATCTAAGGAGAAAATTATCATCAAAATTTACTAAAAGATTTTGCTAGTTAAATTAATTAGTGAATGTCACATTATCTAAAAAGAGATTATGTTATGTTGGTTAATAAAAATATAAATGGTTAAATTGGATTAAAGGAAAACCAAGATGGAATACTTTTCCTAGTATAATGATAATAATCATGGAAATAATTATAAGAAGAAATATTTAGTAGACCTCATAGCATTTGATGTTTTGAATTAAATGAGTTTGGAAAAATGTTTAAGGATTTGAAAATTAGGAATGTGCTTCCTAATGATCACAATTATTAAAACTAGATTTTGTTATTGATGTCACTTACTAAAATAATTTAGTGGGAGGGTTTTATTAGGTGTTCACATAATTATATGACATGAATGAATTTAATATGTAATTAGTTAATCAAACCATAATCACAACAACCGCATGAGAGTTATATAAGGAATTTAATGGTTTTATATTTATCATTATTTTTTAATAATTTCAATGTATAATTTTCATTCATTTATATATGTTGTAATTTAATTTACATTAATGGTCGAATTATAATATCCCCTCAAAGTACAACATTGCGTATTCCTTAATCAATGATCATCATAGAGTGTTAGGGGTCATGTTGATATGTTATGGTTAGATTGAATATATTATTATAGACATTTAAAAGGAATGTATATTATATATGAATAATTTACTCCCAAGGTGATAATTAAAGAATTATTAATTTTAGTGACCCACAAAAGTATATCACATAGAACGCTGTGCGGTCATTAATATAGTTAGGGGTTTATGAAAATTATCATTACCCAGTACCTCTGTTTTGTGAGATACCTAGATTGATAAAATTCATAATCTTTTATCTTGAATAGGTTTGGAAATAAAATAGCTAGTATGGGGTGGTTGGGTATATTTTTTTTCATTTCATCAGTTAGAGTGAATACAAGATGGGATTCTTCCCCTTAATTTAATAGTTATGAAATAAGACACTTGATTGAATTGGATCATGGAAATTAATTTCCTTGATTATATGAAATAATTTTGGCGCGTTCATCTACTTATATGAGGGGCATGTGATATACTTCCCATTTAGATGATGTGATATATTCATTGAACTGGTCGGTATTTATTAGATATTAATGAAAATATGAGTGTTCATATTCAATATGTATGTGTTCTAGGTCTAGTTTTCAATCTAGTTGTGAAAAAATTGGACAATATAGGAGTACAAAGGATATATACGATGGATATTATAGTGGTAAGGTTTATATAGGGATATGAGTTTGTTTGATCTAGATCACACCAAACCCATTTATATTTTGAGTAGTAATGACGATTTTTCCAGAAGAATATCTTTTCATACATATATCAAATTGAAATATCATCTTTTTTTTCAATGATACGATGGTCCATAGGGTCACCCAGTTAGTCCTGATGATAATTAATAAATTTTGAATAAATTATTTGATCTAAAAATAGAGTGTTTGATGAATCCATTTCCAAAAGAGTTTGGATGGACTCACAATGAGTTATAAAATTTTACATTAATCCCTTATGGATTTATGTGGTAGTGGGAGATTATAGGAAGTTTATGTAAATTATATGAATGAATTAAATCAATGTTCATGTATCTTAGCTTGTTGTTTCATCAGAAATAATCCATTTTGAATAGATTAAATCGCATCCATTATGAATGGATTTAATGGGTAAAATTCATTAAAGGGAATCAGTAAATATCTACATTGGAATAAATGTATGTATATATGTTGAATATGGTTGACATGTTTTTATCAAATTAAATGTATCATGGATTACTATATGAAGTGATTTGTACCCTCCAATTGAATATAAATGACTTTAAATAAGTGTTTCTATACCACTCTTCATATTAATATTCCATTTTTAGGATATTAAATGTACTAGAACCCCCTTTAATGTATCAGAGACCTCTAATTTTGATCAATAATCTGTAGTCTTGTTTACTTCCATCAGAGGTAGGAGGCATAAATCTACTACTATAGTGATCATGATCATTCTAACTTGATTGATATAGTGGCTACTACATCTGTTATCCTTGTAATATTCATATTATGTTCTTTAGTTATATAGAATGTTGATATCTTTAGGGATATATTTGGAATATATATATATATAGGTTTTCTTCCACTACCAAGGATAATATGTTGACCCTCAAAATCCATCAATAGTTTCCACTTCATCAATAATAGAAATTTACACATTCAATTTTGTTATAATATTATTAGACTATTACCTAAAAATTGACGATTCTTGTACCCAATTCTCCTCATCATTTAGAGGAAACACAATGTGCTATATGATATCATCATATTAAACATGATGGTATGTGATTGAATTCATTACTTCATTACCCTTTAATTTTATGTGACTCTGAATCTTCATATGAACTTGATCTAATATCATACAATCCTAATGATTAAGAACACTTTCTAGTGATAAACTACAAATAAGACCCCAATCATTATAAATTAAACATCAATTACAAATTATACACACAAAAAAATTTAACTAGAAAGGAAATTTATTAAAATAATATATATGTATAATACTCCATAAGAGTATTTACATTTTATTATCGATATATTTAAATAAATGTGATGTGACCCTGATACTTTTTTTATGGATTACATTAACATTATTTGGAAAAAAAACATAGGGGTGGGGGAGCTCTTGAGTGTCCATTGATTCAGATTTTAGAAACTACCATTATCATTTCCTTCATGGTGTAATAATACATCACTGAAGATCAATGCCTCATATAGAACATCATTTTACTACTATATTAATCACATTCATGTGTGGAGTTATAAGGGTTTGGAATATATAAAAATTTATTATGACATGGTGGTTATTATATTATTAGAGAGATGGCTGACCCATAGGTTATGAACAAGAAAAAGTAAATGTAATTATTAAAAATTATATGAACAAATAAAAAATGATTACAATATATAATTCCAATAAAACATTGGCTGGTCTCTCAATACCAGCCATCAATTAGTTCAATTACCATGTTTTTTATGGATATTTTTTATTTTCTACATAAAATAAATATTTTTGAATAATAATTTTAAATATAATAAATATATATTACTTCACATGTATGTTTACCTAGAATGGAAATATAGAAAAACATTATAAATATATACAATATCAAAAAATTATTAACGTTATTAATTTGCTCTTATTGAATTACTGTAAAATGATAATGAGGATTTTCTTATGTATTAGTTTCTCATTATTTGATAAAAAATAAAAATATAGGGGGAATCTCCATAGGGATTAATTATAATGGATTTAAAAAATGATCAATATCCTTTTATTCATGGTGTATGAACCCAACATCGATCATCAAAGCCTCCTAATGAATCTCATTTTATTACAATATTATTCACATTCAAGTGAGGGGTTCTTTGGGTTTGAAATACATAACAATTTACGAGGGAAATTAAGTTCCATGCATTATTAGAGAAAGGGATGACACATTTTTCATCCATAAATTAAATTAAATATTATTTAAAAAATCCATTTATCCAAATAAAAAATGAGTTTAACATATAATTTCAATCAATAATTGTCCATTCATCTTAGTATCACTCATTAATCAGTTCACGCACCATGTTTTTATGGAATGTTATTATTTTTCAATTAAGGGTTGGATTAATGGTATGTTTAAATAATATTGCATGAAAAACATAACATCAATAATGGGGAACAATTTCTATGGTTGTTGTATTAATGGTATTACTCTACCAATTTGGGATTTCAATCCATGTACTTTGGCCTTTGGGCCACTGGGCCTTCAGGCCACTAACAATTGGAAGCTATGTTGTATAATGGTACTAGGAATATGGAACAACTTGAAAAAGATGGAAACATAACATAACAATATAGAGGCATTTATAGGTGGGAGGATTGCATGATTTTTGAGTGTGTAAGAACTTATCATGCAACCCTCCATATACCCAAATCTCTGATGTGGGATGAAGTGGTTCCCTACCAGGGAGCGATAGAAGGGATAATAATGCATCACACTATAAGAAAATTGTTTTTTATTCTGGGTTATTTGAAAATTTCTAAAATTCATTCAAAAATTATTTTTAAAAACGTTATTTCCATGAGACATTCATTTCATTGCAATTTTTTTCACCATGGTTATTTCTGATGGAATTATTCTTTAATTGCAAATGCCTTTTGGGAGCTTTCATGTGTAATGGAAGGATATATTTACCTGTGATAGACATTGTTGTCCATTACAAATTGTTTTAGCTGAATTATTATCTGCAATGTTCATCTATATGTGTTTCAAATGACCAAAAATTAGAAATAATCTTTATGACAAATATGCCTTAAATATTATTTTTTCACCGCAAAATTGTCACAATAATTTTATTGACAACATTATTTAAGGTTCAATTTTACATTGGAATTCGATTGAGATAGAGACAAAATATTATTTTTTGTGGCATCTTTTTGTTATAGAAATGTTATCCATTGAAAATAATTAATATTGTTCAAAAAAACCTTCATAAATTGAGATTTATTCGAGGGAGAACTCCATATCATATAGTTTATCACAAAAAATTATAAATACTCACCCCTATCCCTTTCCTATTCATTCCTCAGAAGTTCCATTTCTCCCAAAAAATATATCTTATTTAAAATCTAATATTTATCTCAGTAGATTTGGGATCAGATCTATACATCCATTACCAAATTAGAAATTTCATTGTATTTATTCATTTTTTAATCATCATTTTTTATATATAGTTATTTATTTATTAGTATAATTTTTTACTTAGTTCAATATATTAAATTTACATTATAATTAATATAACTTATTAATGTTTTCTAAATTAATATTATATTAGTATAAATTATTATGTATTTTTATAAATTAATATTAATTTAATATATATCAACAAATATTGATATAAATTAGTGTAAATAAATGAAAATTATTATACAATGACATAATTTATTATAAATTTATATAATTTATCATATATTTATATAATCTTCGATAAATTGAAATAAATATCAATAATGTATTATAAATATGTCATAAATTTGTAAACATTAAAATAAAATTGAAGTAATTTATTATAAATTCATTTAAAAGAATATAAATTATTAACAAATTGAATAAATCAATAAAAATTGTTATATATTATTAAAATTAAATAAAAAATAAAAAATATAAATATAAATTAATATAATAATTTTTAAAAAATAGAATAATTACAAAATGATAATATTTTTTATAAATTAATACAATATGGAAAAAATTAATATAAATTATTATATGTAATTGAATTTTTAAATAATTATAAATCAATAAAAATATTATAAATTATTGAAAATTAGTATAAATTGTTATAAATAAAATAGTTATTTACATAATAAATTGAAAAAATATTATAAATATGAAAAAACTACGTATAAATTATTATAAATGAATATAAAATATATTACGTGAGTTAATTGATAAAAAATTGATATAAATTCCAAGAAATCAATATAATATATTATACATCACTATAAATTAGTATAAATTTGAATAAAATACAAAAAAATATTAACAAATAATATAAATTATTATAAATCAGTAAAATCCAAAAAAATTATTACAAATTAATATAAACTAGTCTAAATTACTAAAAAATATAAAAAATTAATATAAATTATTTTAAGATAACAATAATTTTGATAAGTAGTATAAATTCATCAATAATTATTGTATATCATTAAAAAATAGTATAAATTTTTATAAATTAAAAAATTATTTAAAATAATTGTTAATTAAGATAAATTGTTGCCTATTATTATATATACATATCCAATAAGTGTAAATTATCATGAATTGATAAACAATTCCCTAACTGTTCTATTTTATAATAAATTTACATAAATTTACATAAATTGATATGGATTAGTATAATGTACAATAAATTACAATATTTTATAATGAAATGATACAAATCATTACAAATTAATATAATTTACTATATGTTATTATTATTGAATATAAATTATTAACAATTAATTTGAATTCATTTAAATTACTAAAAATTAGTAAAATTTTATATAAATAATTATAAATTGGTAAACAGTTTTGTAAATTAGCATAAATTCCATTATAAATAGTGTAAATTAATAAAAAAAATAATAAATAAAGAAAATTTATTATAAAATATAGTAAAAATAAAACATATTTGATATTAGTATAAATTAATATAAATTATAATCAATTATTCACTAATTAGTATAAACTACTTTAAATACATTAATGTTTCTTTAAATTATATAATTTGAAAAATTAAATATAACTAATATAAATTTTTATAAATTATTACATGTTAGTAAAATATTATTATATATTAATATAAATTTTTATTAATTTATTTAATTTACAATCGAATGATATAAATTAGAATAAATTTATATAAATTATCACAAATTGATAGAAATAATTATAAATTAAGAGAAATTGTTATAAATTAATATTAATTATTATAAATTGTAAATAATTTGGCTTATAAATTTTTAATAACCTATATAATAAAATAATTACTATTAGTTTTTCTAGTAAATTATTAATCTATGACATAAATAGTGCTTTTTTACATTGGGATTGTGATAGGTGAAATCATTGGATGTATCCAAATTGTTATTGTGTAAATCCAGTTTATATCTGGGGTATTGAATAATTTCTGTAGTAAGAAAAACTCTAGTAACACTGAGCAGATATGTACGTTATTAATTTAGTACAATATACAAGGTATTTAACAATTAATTGTAGATTAGTTTATAAATCAGGGGGAGACTAGATACATATATGGTTTTCATATTGAATTAAAAAAAACACCACAAGAAAAACATTATTGGATCCTTGATGATCATTCAAATATCCCCTATTCTTATCATGGGTAAATGAAAACAAATAATGGGTGAGCTGAAATGCTCATCTTGAGTTTTGTACTTTATAATTTATCATGAGTAAATGACGATTAATTAATATGATAGAGTGGATAATCAAAACACATTCTAATCAATCAAAATATTGTTTTCAATGTGAATTCAGGGATAATATCAATATACAAATCATATGGATAATGAAAATGGAAATTCCCTACATAGAAAATATTTAATTCTTGGAATTCATGATCTTACCTTTCAGGCCTTAACTATGATATCATGAATATTATTATCTAGGGCACACCCAAGAAAAGTTTCTTATATGGATAACTATAAATGAATTAAACATCTAATGTAGACACCTATTTTATATCATTATACCTGGCGATGCCTAAATTAGTGATCTATAACCGGGCATCAATTATAACATTCATATCTTATGCATACCCCACATATTAAATTATCAATACCATTTCCCTCAAATTTGTTATAAATAAAAATTTATCTATATTGAATAAAGAATATTAAATAATTTCATAGTTAATAAAATAAAATTCAGAATAAATTACTTCAACTAATACCGTATATAGAAATGGTATATGGTTATGAAAACATCGAAATGGTGAAAATGATGTTGTTTAAATCAATTATACATAAAATATCCACATGGAGGAGAAAATTATGTGCATTGTAATGTTAGAGTGTGACAGGTAATGAAATCATGAGAAATACAAAAATACCATAAATTAATAAAATATGAATTAAGAAAATCAATTCATAAAAAATTATGATTTCTAATAAAGGAAATTCTTTTGATAATTAGAGAGAAAAATGTAAGAGAAATTTTAAAAATAAATATCTTTAAATATTTTATAACATATATGTAAAAAAAGTAATAAATAATTTTCAAAATTATATTAAATACTTTTTGAAAATTATACATTTTTTAAACAATTTAAAATAATAATTCTCAAAATATCAATAAATTTATTTATTGAAAATATCAATGGTATTATACATGTACACACAAGAGATATTATAATTTTCTAATGGATGGAAGTGTAAGAATGTTAATAATTTATCATATTTCCAAAAAACATAATTTTCTCATAATATCATATATATTCATTAATTCAATCTTTATAACCATCCATGTAAAGAAATAATAATAAAAATTTACACTGATACATGAAAACAGTAGGTCACACATATGCACAAGTGATGTTTTTAATTACTATATGATAAAATAAGATATTAATAATTGTTGTACCACAGACATAAAAACATTTAAGTATATAAAGGATAACTATGTTATTATATCATCAAGTTTATGATATAACTTATTAGTGTAGATGAATAAATAAAATGAATGAACATAGTTATGTGTTATACATCTTCTTTGGAATCCACCATTGGCTTACACATTAAGCATTCTTAGCATGTTCGTATAAAAATACCAAAATATCTAGGATGAAATAATGGTATCTATAATAGGATTTGTGTAGGTATCTTTTGAGATATTCTTCTCAATGTTTTTAATAAGAATTGAGATGAGGCTCCCTTTTATAAGTGAGGTGGGTATCAAACATGCATGTACTTGAAAAATTAATATATAATATTTTTCAAATTAATTTTAAATGGATAAATATTTTCATATATAAAAAAATAAGTATGGTAATGTCTAAATATAATCATAAAATTAGTTTTAGAGAAGTTTATGGGTCATTTTAAACATTGTGTGTTGGCTTATTCCCCTTGTTAACCATGTTTAACTATAACCGTTGTAACAAAGTTGTTACAATTTTTGAGTCATGAAAGTAATTTTAAAAGTTATAAGAGGTACATACATGAATGATGTACGAAAAAATTGAAAATTTCACATTAACTTGAGTTTAGATTGGAATTTATAGTACTATATTTTCATAGAATTAAATTTTAAACATTAAATACCATTTAAGGTTAGTTACGAGACTATTTACATATATTTACTTCAAAGGAATCATGATAACAAAGTAAATCAAATATGAAATCTTTAAATATAAATGTTACCTCAAAGAATAAATTAAATATATTTTTAATCTTCCCTATTTTATAATACATTACTTTTAACATTTATAAATTCATTTAATGTTTTTTTCTACTACATGCACAAGCATTTAATTAGTGGTTTATAAGAATTCAAAAAAAAATATTATCATTAAAATTGAAAACAAATTAATATCATTAAAATAAATTATTCATATTCGAAATAATTATTTAAAAAAATTCATATATTTTAATTTCTATTAAATAATATTTTATGTTTTAAAATTGAGTGACATTTTAAATTTTTTTAAACTTAAAATAATATAAATGTCATAGTCTATGAAAAGATAAAAATGTCAATTTTTTTAATTTTAGATGGTTATAGTTGGATTCCTATTTTTAAATTATTAAAATTCACGTGTTGGGTGGAATTTGAGATGTTATCTTCTAGTTTTAACCTTAATAATCAGTTGTTACCGATTACCTTGCAGATAAAACTTTAACATAGTTGTTATTGATTATAAAAAAAATGAAATTCCAATATTCAACAACATTGAACCTACTAATTAGAAATATGATATCAATAATTAAAAAATAAATTCTTTTAATTGTTGAAAATTTATTTTAATATATATACTCAAAAAAATAAAAATTATATTCTAAAAAAAATTATTTTAAGCATAAATATGAATTAATACCGAAAACAAATATTATACTAATTACCATATTATTAATTTGACTATGTAAAATCAAATGGATCTTAGAAAACTCTAAAACCTTGTTTAAAATTTCAAGGGAGTTTTAGATTACCCTATTTAATGAAAATAAATTTTAGTTTTCTCCGAAATTGATATTTTTCACTCTTTACCAAAAAATAAAACTTTTTAGAAAAAATAAAAACATTTCCCATTTGTTAATTTAGATGAGATGATTTCAAATTTTTAGAGTTTTATATAATTTTTAAAAAATTAGATTAAATTAATTATAATTATTTGTATAAAAAATATTTTGACATGGGCTTAACATACATGGATGTTACATCAATTTAGAAAAACATTCATCATATTACAAATGTACATTATCGAGGACCATAATTGTTTTGGGTATTTGGAACCTTAGAAGAGTAAAATTCTATATTTGGGAAATATCGTCAATTTTTACCACAAAGCTATAATCATTAATCAGTACCACATAAAAAATTTCTTCATAACACGGAGAAAGTAAACATAAGAAAGGGTGAGGTTGAATGCTCAATAAGGGTAAATAAAGGAAATAAATAAGAATAACGTGAATATAAGTGTAATAGATCCTGAGAAAAACATTTTAAGATCATACCCCACATATCAAAGATCATACACGCGATTCATGGAATAAATATTGGATGTTCATAATACATCAATCATAAGGGTGATAAATCATCATAAAGAAAACATGAAACATAACACCATGTCATATAAGTGTGGTACAATCATGACTAGAAAACCATTTCATGTGTCAAGGTTAACTAAAAAGGCATGAAAATATTATATCAGGGCACAACTATTTCCTATTTTTGATCATCACAAACATTTTTCCTATTGTGGACCAGGACACACCTATTCCCCATTTTGGATTAGGGAACACATGTTTCCTATTATAGAACATGACACACCTGATTCCCATTTTGGATCTGGATTTACATATTTCCCTTTGTTGATATAGCCCATCAAATTGTTTCTTATTTTATATAATCAAATATAAATCCTTACCCAATGAATTTGAGGTAAATATAAGTCCCACCCATCTGCAATGCAATCATATAAACATTATCCACTTGATTATAAAACATTAATCATACCATTATATTTAAAAATAGACGTGTTTCATAAATTTAATATCATAACTCATGAAATGAAATGGGAACCACTTGCATTTACCCATATTATAATATATGGAAAATATTTAGGTTTATTAAAATTTTTATCATAAAATATCCCATGAAAGTATGTGGGTTTCCTCTTGGTATAACCTGTAGAAGGTAAATGAGCCTCATAAACCACTAATCCTCATTAACATAAACCATTGTAATAAATAATAATAATAGTTTACTTAGATCCAATACTTATTAAAGAATAAACTATATCAAAGGATGTCACTAGATATATGGAAGGATTTTTAAAGATCACATGGAATAATTCTTAAGGGAAAAAATATTTCATTGAAAATTACTCTTTAAAACATGAAACATTTTCAATATACTATTCATTAAAAAATACTTTGAAAAACTTATAAAGGAAACTTTAAAAACACATTTAAAACATTTCTTGTGAAAATATTCTTTCCTATATGAAAAATGTTTTTAAATAAGAATATTTTTTTGGAAAACTTTTCATTCTAAAAATTACATTGGACACTTATAATTAAAGCATTGAAAATATTTTAAAACACTTTCTAATTAATTTTTTTTAGAAATAATTTTCATTGAAAATAAATTAAAACAAAAATATTATTGAATATTAGGAAAAAGTTTTATTTAGAACTAACCATTGTAAACATTCAATGGAAGATTCAATAAAATGATGGTTATGAAAGTTTGTAAATCCATACATATTGAACATTCCTCTTGAAGAGTGAAAAGTTTAGAAAAGTTCCTTGATCAGATAAAGATTTGAGATACCTCTTAAAAATATTTTTATTAAAAAGGTAAAACATGGGTAAAAATATATTTCAAAAACTACAGTAAAATATTCATGAAAAATATTTTAGAAAATATGGTTTTGGGTTAAAATAGATTTCAATTTGTTAATAGAAATAAAGTCATATTTTATTTAAAAAAATATTCTTTGTTAATTAAAGTACTAATGAGCAGAAATATTGAAAAATTAAATTAATATATAATAAATAAATATAGGAGAATAAACTCTATGATAATTATTGGTATATGGATCATAATATTTCACCAAGGAAAGCATAATCATAATCAATCTCGATAAAAGATGTGATTATCGAAATAAACTCTTACCACTTTGGTAACATTGAATCTGAATAAACATGAAAGAATAACATTACATTGAGTATATAATATCATTAAAATAATTATAATCATGATATAAAATTTTAATAGGGGTAGTATAATCACCATGTAAATGTATTTAGGTGCATGAAGTAACACATGTTTCAAAGATGGGAAATAGATAAAAAAATACTTTTCCAATTTTGTGAATTTTGAACCCTGAAAGTACTAAAATAATGACCATAAAATGGATATATAAATTACCATAAATTGATGGATTATAATAATATAACTCATTAATGGGAATTATATACACCACACACAAAAAAATGAGGGGTGAATAAGGTATAGGTATCCCAGAAATAAAAGCGAGACAATAGATCCCCTTACCACTTGAGCAACTTTTAAATAACATGATACAAGAAATAATAACATAAATTAATAATTATAATATCATTAATTAAATTAAATTTGTGATTTAAAATATATTTGGTATGTATATTCTAAACAAAACAAGAATAATTAGTGAATTTATCATATATCTCATAGAAATAAAAGTGAGATAAAAAACCCTTACCTTATGTTTTGAATTTCATCATACATGTTCAAATATCCTGTGTAATAAATATAAGTTTAATATAAATATAAAAAATTACAATATTATTATATATCATACCATATATTATTTTATTATGATAATATATTAGCTGTTTATTAACAATTTCTTGTTAATGTTACTTTTCCGGTTATAATCTATTTGTTTTTACTTTTTTTGACATGTTATTATTGATCCTCATACTTACATCATGATTTAATTATTTAAATAATGTAAAAAATGATATAAATATAATATACATTCATTATATAAGTGTTTATATTATCATATAAATGATATAAATTTGAACCATAATACATTGTATGTAGAGACGATAGGTCGTACGCACACATGAACGATATTTCGGTTTTCTTAACGTATTGAAAGAAAGAATGTAAATTATATATAAATATATATTATTATTAAATTAGAATTATTATTTTATATATATCATATAAATATACTAACACAATCCTTAAATCATTCTACATAATGTGTGAACGAAACACATCGTGTTTAGGAGGCTATAGTCCAATCATCGAGAAATGAAGTTATCATATATCCAAAAAATGGAAAGCATGAATTTATTTGCAATATAATATCAACATAAGAATAAAAACATAATAAATATCATAAATATCATATGAAAATTAAGATTATATCATTATTCCCAACATTGAAAGCTGGTAATGGGAGAACAAACAATAGCGGTCTGCGAGGAGGTAGTTCATTGTACACAAAAACAATGATTGTGTATCCCATTTGATGGAAGTGTCTATGATTTGAGGTCATAAAAATAACATAAAATCATCTAAATATATTTATTATACTGATTATATTATATAAACATATAATCATATGAATTCAGGAGGTGTATAGTGAAATAAAACACAGTTTCTTGTTGAAGGATGTTACCTTTTCTTTGGGTAACTCCATTTGGTTTTCACTAGAGGGATTCCATAGTTTTATTTCGAAACAAATTTAATATTATTTAATTAAGGTACATAATATTTGAGGATATATTATAAAAGTATTTCAAAGACATAGGGATTGATATTTGTGAAGAAATAATGGGGTGAGTCACATTTTTATAGTGGAGGAGGAGTGGAATTGTTGTAAATATAAAAAGGTAAACTCTATCGAGGATTATATCTTAAATCGTGTGCCTCCATTAATGTTACATATTCAAACCAAGGGAGTATATGATGGAAATATGTCCAGAATATTTCTTTTGGACATTGAAGGTCCATTTTTACACCTTATTATGAATGTTTAACCACTAAGTAATCTTTTTTTAATATAATTACCATTAATAATTTTAATTAATTTCACAATTATTTTCTGTAAAAAACAAAGTTGAACTATTTATAAATTTTAAATTATGATGATTTATAATATGGAATCCATTTTTCTATATTATAATCATATAAGTGGTATAAATTAATTTAAAATTAACTTCGTAAACGTGTTGTGAAAGAAGGTTTTTAAATTGAAAAGTTCTAACGATTAAAATGTTTTTATATCCAATATCAATATGAAATTTGTTTTAATGAGTTAAATGGATTAATTATTGTATTATTAATCTAATATCACTTTAAAATAAAAATAAAATATAATTTAATTATTTAAATAAATTAGATGAAAATGCAGTTTTCAATTAAAATTCTATGTTTTTCACTACTCATCCAAAAATTAAACATCCCAGAAAAATACAAAAAATTAAACCAAAGTAAAATTTGATATTATAAAAAAATAAAGTCTATTTTTAAAAATTTATATTATAAAAGTTTCATCAATTAGATTTAAAACAGGTGCACCATTAAAAGTCAGTAAAATTACATTTTTGAAAAATTATTATATATAATCCTAAAATTGTATTTTTTATCATTTTATACATATAAAATATATTATATGAGTTTTGAAAAAAATTGATTGAAAAAATATAATATATAAATTAAAAACATTTATCAAAATTGGGTTATCTAATTCATTGAGATAAAATTGTGTTTGTACATAGAAAAATAGATTTCTTAGAAAACAAATTTCTTTATTCTGAAATTGTTGTTACTATAATTTATAACCAATTGATAAAAAATGCATGATTTCATATAAATTTGTAATACTTATTTTAAATTTTTTATTAATCTTATTCAAAACTTCCACACCAATTTTTAGGTGGTAAATTTAATAATATTTTAATAATAATATAAATAGTATATTACATATCGTTAAACTAGGACTTGAATCTAATGAAATATATCGAAGAAAATAAACATTATGTGTAAAAAAGAAAAAAATAGTGTTTTGTGTACCACAAGATATTATAATTGTTTCATGTAGTGAAATATTAAATCGGTGTTGTGTGAATGACATGCCAATATTTGTGATTTTACATAACACAAGCTACATTCAGTGTTATGTGAAATAAATAATATTAAAAAGATTATAATATTTTGAAAAAAATTCAAAAAATATTATTTTGTTATATAAAATTCATATAATTTTTTTAGAAGAAACATATTTTTAAAGAAAAGAAATGAATTTATTCAATGTTTTTACCTATTTACAAAAATTAGATGAATTTTAAATTTCATGATTGAATTCATTATTTTTATTAATTAAAAATTATATTTAATATATTTTTTACATTTTAATTATTACTATTCATAACTCCAAAGACAACTGTTATGTTTTAAAAATCATATTAAAATATTATTTCACAATTCATTTATTCTAAAGGTTTTGTGTGGTGTATTCTATGAAACATAGTGTTCTTTTTAATGAAAATGTAAACTAATATATCAGTTAATTACAATTTTTATCCATTTTAATAATATATTTAGTGTTTTTTTCAGAAGGAATAATTAAGTTCTCAAGTAAGATGCGTGATTTAAAAAAATATGAAACATTTTAAATTATTGAGCTTAATTTATTATGTTTTTCATTTCAGTGTTATTTTGTATTTTGGTATTAACATGGTGAATAATATTTAGAAGGTAATATAATTTTTCATAGTTACATAACCACCATAATTTCAAAATTTAGTATATGATGCTTTTGGTTCATCTCTCTAAAAATTTAAATCTCATAATGACTTTTTTTATCCAAAATTAGAGTAATATGTATTTTATGATTTGTTTAAATCTATTAAGGTGGTGTTATATCCCTGATGTATGATAAGAAAATTTGATGATGATACGATTTTTTGGCTATTAAAATCATATTTTGAGAATTTCAAATTGTCTTTTATAACTACTATTTTAATTTTTCAAATCATTATAGCCTGAAGGGAATACATTGCCAAAAACATTCCATAAAAGTAAAAAGGTTGGTTTATAATATGGATCTTAGTTATCATAAGATCCATACATGTTGAAATGAAAAAATCTTATATTATATTGAATATGATTCATTTGTTAATTAACCCAAATTTGGAAAATTAAGGTATAAATAGGAACAACTATGATAACACATAATTTATACTAATAAAAAACTTAATTTTGTTATAATTACATCCAAACTATATCATCTATTTTTGTCTCACAAAATATATGCATTTTTTAAAAACAAAAAATGTAATTATTTAAAAAAATATACCTCTTTCTTATCTATAACATATAGAATGTTTTATAATATTTTAATATATAAGAATTTTTTTTCTTAAAAACATTGAATAATATTTTGTTATAAACTAGTTTAAATAAGAATACTAACAGGATAGAAAACTAATGCTAGAATCCAACAATAAATTATTTAATAGTTTAATAATGTCACATTTAGTCCAAAAAAATATCCAATATGATACCAAATATTAAAATCGGGAGATAAATAGAGGAAAAATAATGTCAAATATAAAAATATGGTATGATTCAATCCCATATCATCATTACACTAACAAACATCACTATAATAGAGGGATAAAGAGTTAGTAATTCAATATTCATTTTCAAAATAATTTTGAACCATGATTGGAATAAATATGAATGATGAAGAGAAAGAATGATTGTGTATTTATATAGAATTATGATCATCAAAATTTATTTTTTTCAACTAATATAGTTGATCAACATTATTACCATTAGTCAGTATAACAGTTGGTCATTATTTTTGTTGGTTATGTAGATGTATTTAATTTATTATCAATATTAATTAATGATACAATGAATATTATATTATTTTAAAAGGCCATAAGATTATTATATTAAAATGTGATTTAATTTTAAGATTAAATTAAAATTTTATTTAATTAAATAATCTTATTAATAGGATATTACATGATAAAATATTTTAATGTAACCCAAAGTAAATTTTATAATGGTATGTTCATTTTTCTATTATGTTGTTAATTTTCATTAATATGATAATTTATTTAAAAATTAATATTATCAATGTTATATTGTTATCTTTATCAAATAAAATTTTTTTTAGAAACACTATGTAAAATTTAGCTTATCATGTTTTTTAAATAATTTTTTGACAGAGTTTAATTTCTAGTGAAAAAGATTAAAATTGATTATTTACAAGCACTGGGATTTTTGGACATCATTATTATGTAAGCATGAATAATGGTTTTATGATAAAATTTAATAAATAAAAATTTCATCAAATAAGTATAAAAATGAATTTATAAATATAAAAAGGAAATTTTAAATTAATACATTATTAAAAAATATATTTTTGAAATAAAAAACATTTATTTTGGATTCTACGTTGTTATTGTGTTATATTGAAGGTTAATAATGGTTATGGAATTCATTTAAAGTCAAAAAAATTCTTCCACTCATTAATTGGGTAAAAAATTGGTTGGAATTATATTTACCTCAATGTGGTTCGATTTTATGATAAAATAATCCATATTTAAATCTTTACAGACCACACATTATCATGTATAAATACCATCCATTAGCTATCCCTGTATTCTGAAAATTCACAATCCATGATTTTATACTCATTTTACAAAAACAACCATTCTTCTATGGTTCCCTTAAGGTGTTATGGTTCCAACCTTACATTTTAGGAAGCAAATCATCAAGTTAAGGGGCACTTTCTCATCTTTTCCTTTTAAGCACATTATTTATTTTCTCCATTTCAATTACAATTACTAATTTTGGGATATGTTTTTCCAAATCCATCATAATTTACTTTTTTACCAATATTTTTAATGGCCCCTTTTTCTCCCATTAGACCATTATTGGAATCTCTATGTACTACTGTTATGTTGTCAAAATTTCACTTCGGTTTTCTAATTCCAAGTTGTTATTCAAGAACAATTTTTTCCTCATGCATTTTAATAACCAATTTTTTATGTTGTATTATATTATTAAATATACTTTTTTACATCAATTACTAGGACCAAGTGATTATATAACCCCTACACTCTCATTAAGACCTCCTATAAACTGTTTTATTCCCCCATTATACTGTCAAAACTGATTAATGATTTTCCAGACCAAAAATTTGTGAAGTGTATAATCATTACCATTTTCACTCAAGGGTATTACCCTAGTTTAACCTATACATAATTTATTTAGGTTTTATTTTAATAATATCTATAATCTATATTCATGGGATTAATTGAGATGAGATGTGTTCTTATGTTATATGATCTATGTGGAACACTTATGCATGTACCTGATGTGATTATGATGGGTTTACACAGCTATCACTCCAATGCAATGGATAATGTTTTTATCTATTGAGATTCTAGGTATAGTGCACAAGATTTTATCCTAAGAACAATATATTATGATTTTTTGGTGGTTATCTTTGACTTATGCTTATAATTTCATGTTTAACACTGTTTCCACATTCCCATGTTACCATTAAGCCATCATGTTACACCATGACTCATTATTCATGAGTATGACAATCACCCCTTATTAAACATTTTTATGAATCTTTATAGACATTTATTAATTTAACCTATTATATGAATTTTTCATTCCCTTAATAGACTTTATAGCACACCACATTCATAGGTATGTCCCCAAGTTATCCAGTGTAGTTTTAAATGTGTAGTGGTATATTAGAATCATGTTAAAGATGTTTTCAATAATTTGGATTTATACATACAATAAGTTGTTATTGTTTGTACCTAATTACTCAATAAAATAGTATTCTCAATCATCTGGGTTGTACTATGTTTTATTTTTTCTAATAATTCATGATTTAATGTGTAATAATGTTTTGGGTTTTAATAGTTTCCATCAAAGGAAAGTCTAGTTATTTTTTGTCATTAGGATTTGAAAAAAAAAGTGAAATATTGGGGGATAATTCTGAAAAAATAAGACATTCATAAATTTTGTTAAGGTATAAAGATTGTGGTTTCTAAGAAAATAAATCCCTGTGCGGATACTATTGGTGGATGTGGCTATGACACATATGTACATTGTCGTAAGTTCCCTAAAAACACTTTAATGAGCATGACTCAATCTTGAAATGGAGAATGAAAATGATCCTTAATACAAACATAGTTTGACTCTCCTAGGGGATTCAATTTTGTAAATTCAGAAGCTAATTACAAAACATTATTATGGGAAAAAAATTCATTAGTAATTTATGTTAGAAAACAGATCACGTAAAAAAAAATTAAAACTACAGATTCATAATCCAAGTAACTCAGTAAATGATGTGTTCTTTTATAAAAAAGGATTTTCTAAATTCTCAGAGCATAGATTTTAATGATATTTTGGAAATTTCATAATAATTTTGGGATAATAATTTATGGAATTGGGTTAAGAGTATGATAAATTGCAACCTAAATAAATATATATTGATCCAAGGGAGATATAGGTTGACATGGAGGCTGACTTGTTATTCATTTGGGCACCTTATAAATTCATAATATTTATCATTCCAAATTTATATACAATATTCTATTAAGATATATCATATCACTCAAAATTAACTATATTGGTATTATTTGGATACTATAAATAAATGTAATATTGTTTCACTATAACTAGGTGTTTGGTAGTTCATTTAAGGAATTAATTATATTTTTTAAAAATAGAATAATGGGTTTTCCCATGATGGATAGATGAAGATCACAAATAACTCTTTTGTCTTTTATAGAAGATCTACTTATAATGATTATCTTGAATTCATTCATAGATGAATTCAAAACAATTTTCAATATCTATGTTATATGAATAAACTTTATGAGTAATATAATACATTTACCATCCCCAAATTATTTTGAGGATCACATATCTTCTATTAGAAATTATTTAATTTTCAACATTCTCATCATGCAATGTATGGGAAGTACAAGCATGAAATATTCAAATTCATCTTGTTATTTAAAATTTGGAATGATATTAATGAATTTATAGATTCTATAGAAGAGTGTGAACTCCAAGAAACATATATGATTCTAATTATATATTTTAGTATTTTGGGAAAATATCAAAATTGATTTAGGAAAAACTGAATTTTAGAATATTTTAAGATGAACCAACAAGATTGTTTTATAATAATTGATGAATAATTTGTTATAAAATTATATATTAAGAATTTTTTTCAATAACATATCACTTATTCCATCTATCCAATCCATGATACATGAGTTTCATTTGGATGAATTAAGTATATGGTTTTGAAATTACCATGACATACCATTGTGATGCATGAACCATATCTCTTTAAATGAAACATCAATATGAAAAATTAAATACCTCATTTAAGGGAATAAAAACCTAATGAATTAATCTTGGGAAGTGATATTTAAGGTCTTATCTTATATAAAAAAATAATTTCTAGGAAATATTTTCTCTAAGGTGAAGAATGCAATGACTAGATAAGTGTTCTTAATTAAAGGACGGAACTATTACCTATCTTTAAATTTTACAATGTTTTAAAATATTACCACATATAAGGATTATTTTTATTATTAACAATTATCACCATGTGTTTTTATGAACTAGTATAACTATGTACAATAAATTGATATAAATCTAATACTAAAAATCTACAATACTTTATTTCATTATTTATGAATATTTTACTCATTCTAAATAAATACCCAATATCATATAAAATATTTAAATGGGGAGAAAAATTGATGATAAATGAAATGCAATATAAATATTTGGGCTACTTCAATCCCCCAAAATCATATCTCCCATGAACATCATAGTAATAGAGGAACATAGAGTTATTAATACAATATTCATTTTGAAAATTATTTTAAACATTGATTTGAATGTATGTTAATGATAAAGAGTTAGAATGATAGTGTATTTATGTGGAAATATAGTCGTCATATGTTATTCTTGTTAACTATTATAGTTTATCAACATTATGATAATTATTCAAAAAAGTTGGCCATTATAGTTTTTTGTCACACTGAATCATTTAAATAATCATCAGGAATATTTAATGATATAATCCAAATTTTATTATTTTCAGAGAATATAAAATATTATATTAAAATATTATTGACGTGGAAATTTAAAAAAATTAGTTCATAAAATATTTTTTTTTTGAAATTATAATATATTTTAAAAAATTCTAAAGTAATTTTTATAATGGTTTGAATGTTGATATTTATATTAAAATTTTAATTTTCATTAAAATAATGTTTTATTTAGAAATTATGATGATCATAGTCTAATAATTATTTAAATTATATTATTTTTATTTTCAGACTCATCTCTTAAAAATTCTCTCAATGTGAAGTTTTAGGAATTTTTTGAGAAAAAATATTTATTTGGTGAAAATATAAACTTCTCTCTTTACGAGTAATGTGATTTTATGAAATAATTATATTATAAAAATTATTCAAGATACAATGAATCATTTTTATAAATAAAATTTTAATTTAATAATTATAATATTTAATCTTGAAATATCAATTTTAATTTATAAATTTAGACATTATTTATTTTATTCCAAAAATTGGATTTTTGAAATAAAATTCATTATTTGGATATTGAAAAATTATTGCATTGGATAGATGGTTTGGTTTAGTTTATTAAGTCCATGAACATCCAAACATAGTCTACCACTAATTAATTATCTAGAAAATTAGTTTTAATTCAATTCATTAGTAAGTGGTTAACTTTTATGATAAAATAATAAATATTTAATCCTTTAAAACCCACCCCCTCGTGTATTAATAACACCCATTAGCCTTCCCATTCCACTCCAAATTAATAAAGGTAAAAATTATAGACATTTACCTCATAAATATCCCTCTATGGTTATTTAAAGGTGATAATTTTCCACCCTTAAGTTTAGGAAGAAAATCATTATGTTAAGGGACCTCTATCTACTTTTCCATTCAAGCACCTTGTTTATATTATGCATATTAATTAAAATTCCTATTGTTGGGATATGTTCTTAAAAAACCCACATAATGTAAATTTTTATGTTCAAATGATTATAGAAACATATATCTATCATTAAATAATTTTATTAATCTTTATGTACTTCCATTATAATACCGAAATAGCACTTCGAGTTTTCTTGCCAAGCTATTATTCAATAACCCTTTTAGTCTTATTTTATTTAATTCACAATTTTTCATGTTGTATTATTTTCAAAAATATCCCTATTACTACATTTATTATGACCATATAATGATATACCACTTTCACTCTCATTAATTCCTCCCATAATCCTTTATGTTCCCCCATTATGTTTTTTGCAATTGTCTATTGATTTTCTATACAATATTTTTTTAACTCTATACATGTACCCATTTTCACTCAATGGTATTCATGTAGTTGTATCTATACTTAATTGAATAGAGACTTCCATGCATGTAACAAAAAGTCCTTTATTGTGGTATTAAATGTGATCAGGTATGTTCTTATGATATGTGATTCATGTAGCACATTTAAACTAGTACATGATATGATTATGATGGGTGCACCCAGATAGCACTCTAATGAATTTAGTAATGTTTAATATCATTATATTCCACATATGGTTCATGAGAGATTATCCAAAGAACATTTTGTTTTGATTTCTTGGTGTTTATCCTTTATTTATGCATATAATGTCCCGTTTAATGTTGTTTTCACATTCCCATGATAAAATTATTCCATCATGTTATATGAGGGCACTTGGTTCACGATTATAATCATCACCTCTTATAATACATTTTTATTCCTATTTAATGAAATATCTTTCTTTACCCTATTCATTTATTTTTTATTCCCGTATTTGGGTTTATAACACACCCCTCTCATATGTATGTCCCCAGGTCATCTAGATCAATTTTAAATGAGTAGTGAAATATTAGTACTATGTTAAGGAAGTTTTAACTAATATCTTTTTATCTATGTAACAAGTTGTTTTGAATTTTACCTAATTCCAAACAAAAATAGGATTCTTAATCACCTAGGTTATTAAAGGTGTGATTTTATATTATAAGTAATAAATTATTGTGTAATAAAGATAAGAGTTTCAAAGAATTCATGACATGTCAAATGTCCAATGTTTTTTTGGTAAAACATTAAACATTCTTGTGATGGGGATTCATAGAAATAGTTTGATCAAGTGAATCAATATTTTTCTTTAGAACCATATAGCATATGGTTGGGTATTTAAACTAAGGTTTTTTATAAATTTAGTGATTATGGATGTCAGTATTCTTATTTTCAAGTTTTCATAGCTCTATAAAATATAATTATTTATATTTTAGTGATATAACCACACACACACACACACATATATATATTTGGAATTATTAATTACAATAATTTCAAATTAGAATAATTTTTTTTAAGACACTAATTTATGAGATAATTTTATTATTTGAAAATGATGTACATACATATTATGTAGTAAAAAATCAAAATTTTATACGAACTGCTACATTAATATGGAAAATGAGTGGCTTTATAGAATATTATATGTTATTTAGTTAGATTAACATAGTACAAGCTCTTTTCCATAACATATGGATGAGAGAAATCCATTTATGGATGTAAATGGAAGAAAAGCCTATTCTTTGACTTTAATTGGAGATTTATTCCCATAGATATCTTATGTTGATGGAATATATATATTATTGAAAAAGGTATAACTGAAAGAGATAAACTTATAATAGTGATCTCATATATGAAAGTAATATATAATATTTCCTAATTACTTATTATTAATTTATGACCAACTATAAACTAAAAATATATCAAAGTATTTGGAAGGGATCATAATTGGATAAATAAATATTCGTTTTGGGAGCAGTCATATTGGTGTGATATGGTGGTTTTTCTGTAGTAAGCTCTAATTTATATTGAAATGAACTATATTGATAATATATTTTATAAATTTTAAGAAACACCTAGAATGAGAAAAGATACTTTAGAATCACGGTTAGATCATTCCTATATTTGAAGACTTCCCCATATTAAGTCATTTGAAAAAGAAAGTTCCTAAAATTTAATGAATCCAATATAAACATATGAACTTTATAATGATGATTTTTTATTATTTTGTGAGTAGGTTATATATTTAATGTCACTATATGGATATGATTCTAGTTTATCTCATAAAATCAAAAGTAGACATATTTCTATGTTAAAAAGTAATGAATGTCACGTCATAATGCACATACTTTTCTTTATTGGCCTCAGAGGGTTGTTGAGTTATTATTTATTTGATTTTTTTATTGGAATATCAAATTTAATCCATGAAATTTTTATAGAAACAACATATTTTGATTCCCTGAGTATGCTACAAAAATATAGTGTTATAAATTTTTATAAATTGTAAAAAATAATTCCAAAAAGATTCATTGACTCAACAGAACTTTTAATATTGGATTTTATATATGATTTCAAATGTTTAGGGACATAAAAAATTTGATAGACATACCCATTGAAGATATGTATGAGATAGTAAAAAAAGTACATAATAAAGAATCAGTTGAATAATCAATTTCTAAAATTTATTTCTAGGGTGAAATTTCAAATTTCTACTCTTATTATTTTCAGTCTGATTATCCATTAAAACAAAATTAAAGGAATAACATTGAGGGAAATTATGATGATGTCACAAACCATCAATTTTTAATATTTGATCATCCTCGACATTATTTTTGGGTTAATAAAGAATGATTAATTTTTTATGACGATCAACATGTATCCCATACATTTGTTCTACAAAACTATTAATAAATGTAAAAATATAAGGAGTAAGGATTACTTTTAATTTTGATTTTACTTAAAAATTATATTTATTTTATAGATTTTATAGATTTTATGAAGATAATATCAAATGTAAATTTACATAAATTACACAACTATTCTTGAAGAAAACTGATAACATAATTTTTCATTATGGTATTATAGATTGGTAACTTAATTTTTTTGATTAATAATGTGGAATCATTTTTTATTTTATATGTTATTATTTTTTATTTATACAAGTATTACAATAGGAGAATAAAATTGATTATATATTATATTTATTGTGTTATCCACCATCATAATTGATCAAATATTATATTGTTTTGTGGTTAATGACTTTTAGTTTCATACAACCTCATATGGAGAAAGGATCCGGGTGCTCCGTAATCAAATGTGCAATCTCTGCTAAGGGTGAGTTCAGAGGTGGAGTTATCTAGTGGTGTTAATGAAGATCTGAAAAAGATGGAGGATGGAGTTCCCATGACATCCTAAGGTAGTTCCTATGATGAGGTGGTGATCATAAGGAAGGACTGAAGTGTTAGGGACCAGACAAAGGACCATAAAGAACTTACAACATGTTTTCCAACAAGTTTCAATGATCTGGAACAATGTGCAAGGGGAAAGGACATTCTCTGGCCAGGCAATAGAGATGTGTCAAGTCTTATACTGGGAAATCGGTTTGATATCATTTCCAATCCAGTCCAGGAGTCTAAAAAAGACCAGGTAATCTCTTCTATGGATAAGTAAGAGGTCCCTGAGAATGATTCTAGTGATGTAGATTCCAGCCAACATGCAGGTGGATGAGAGGATGAGATCCAGGGATGTAGGTATCCAATCCCGATGAGAAGTAAAGGAAGGAGGGGTAACCATAAATAGAGGAAGGATTAATCTTATTTAACACTTCCAATAGATACTATATCCATGAAGAAAATGAAGGATAACCGGATGAACATTGAAAAGTCAGATTGCTAGCGGCGGGAGTCCGATGGTTTGGTTTATCGAAAGATGGAATTTCTTATGGATTTAGAAGAGGTTCTTGTTGAAATTCTTTTTACTTTTAATGCTTCTAACAAGGAGGTAAAAAGAATAATGGGATGGGCACTAAGGGTGACCCCCAATGAGGATCATGCCAACAAGATTGATAAACAAGACCTGTAATTAATAAGGGGATCCCATAAGGGGAAGATCACCCAGAGGAGTAAATTTTATATAGGGAAAAATTGGATTTTAGAATAGAATATCCTCTAATGAACTACCCAGACACCATGGTAAACAATATCTTGTGGAAATTATTTAGGGAGTTTAAAACGGGTGGCCTGAACCTATTTTTTAATGATTTGGTTTTCTACTTTTGTGCTTGAATTTTGGTGTCTCACATTTTTCCTTAAAAGTGTTGGATAATAAAAATTTAATTTTCATCGATTTATGTTATAAGGGGTAGATTACATTAAAATGGTGAAATTTCATTTATTTTATACCCATCAAGGGTTTTCATGTTCATCCATTATATGATATTGTTAATTTTAATAAAAAAGTAATATAGTAGTAAATGCACCATTTTTGTTGGAATATCATGAACATGAAGTTTATTATAAAAATTACTATGTGGTATTGAGTTATTTAAATGACAGGTGGAGTGTAATTAAAATGAAAATTCTGGCCAATTTGATTATGGAAAGTGCATTTTGTTATATTGAGGTTCATGAAACCAATATGTTTTCAATAAAAATTTCTGAATATATATCTTACTTATATATATATATATCAATTATGACACACAATATTTAAGGGATTAAGGTGTTGATAATGTTTATGACGTAACCAATATATTTGAAATTACAGGGGATAATGAAATTGAAGCTCCTATAAAAATTAATGATATTACAAAGGAAGTTTAAGGCATTAAAACTAATGAAGAAAAACATAAAGATGAATATGATTATAAAAATGATGATAAACAATGAAGTGTTAATTTTAAATAATAAATATTCATTAGTTACATATTTTTGATAACTTTATTGAAAATTATTTTTAGGTAACATTATTATCGAACAGTCTCCTAAAAGATGTTGTATAATTTATAAATGTTTTTTTATTTTCATTGTAAAATAATTATTTTTTATAAAGTGAATTGTATATTTTATTTTGATAATGGGAATTAATAATTATTGATATATATCTTGATTGATGATTAAAATCATGGTGATGAGCCTCCTAATTTTTTCATCTAAGAGTGTCGATGTGGCACCAATAACTAAGCGTGGCTGTGGCCTTGTGTGATTGATGATTCCAGATCCAGTTTCATTATGACCTACATATCTTAGAATTAATCCCAATTGGAGAATGTATGCTTAAATATGAATTTAATTTAGTTTTTATTAATATTTATTGGATTTATTAATTAAATTTCTATTTTTTTTATTTTTATAGTTTTATACATATAATTATTGTTTATTCAGTACTATTTTGTGGAATTTTTTCTCTGTGGGATTTATGGGATCAATTTACTAGCGATTTACATAATAATATATTTTAGCACTAGATGGTACATATAATAAAAAATATAATTTATTTTAAATTTATATTATTTATAATTTTATATATTCTAAAATATCTTTAGTATTTAATCCCTCCGGTTGTTGATAATTTATGATCCTCTATTTTGGAGGCATGATAGGCTTTCATGTTTCAATGTTTAGGTTAACTTGTATATATACATTAGATAAGAACAATGTTGCGAGTATCTGCGAATTTATTTGATGAGCCTTGTTTGGATCATTGACCAAATTATATCCTTAGTCAGTCTTGGGAGGTATTGAACACATACTAGAATAGGTAGAGTTTCTTATGGATATTTGATATTGGTGGATAAAATTAGGGAGACAGGAAGTCACACACAGAGCTCAGAGTCCTAATTTTGGTATACGACATCAAAAATTGGTAACTCACATTATTTATTAAATTATATATATATATATATATATTTATTTATTAATAAATATATACAATAATTTAATTTAATCACTAGTTGATCTAGCCTTTATAGAGTCATATTTGTATAAGAGTATGTATAATTATAATATATATTTATCAATCTAGACTGTACTATAGCAGGAAAATACCATATCATGCACTTTTGAACGAATATTCTCTTAATAGAGCCTTTATTCAATAATTTTTTTAAATGTAATATTTTCAAATATTAAATTTACTACACTAAATTAAGTTTCTTATTTACTCATATTCAAATATGATTTGAATGAATTTTTGATCTTTTTTTTGAAAAGTTTGGTTTTTAGTAGGAAATTATGGTTTTCACGAATCAGTTAAATTGTATGTCTTTTCCATTATATAAGAATTAACTATAAGTTTATAAACCCTTTAAATTAATAAAATATGAATTTAATGAGTAAAATTATACATTTTATAATATTCATTTATTATATAAAACTTATGGTTTTTAGATCAAATTATAATGTTACATCAATATAAAAACCATTTTTCAGTATTTACGGAAAATCAATTATTTTCAAAGGATATTGTGTTTTTGATTGACTTGAAATCTGAAAAAAAATTATTTATTTTAAAATAAATAAATGTAGGTCATCAAAATTGGTAAGTAAAATAAATGTATATTATATATAAATTTAAAGCTAAAACATTTTATTTATAGAAAAATATTTTTCACTCGATTAAGCGTATTTATATTAAAATTTACATTTCAAACCTTTATAAATTTTATTTGAATAAATTATTTTTAAATAATAAACCATATGTATCATATTAATTAAAATTATATATCAAAATATTTTCATTAAAATTTATTACTATGATTATATATTAATTACCAAGGTAAAACATGAAGGAAAAATTATGTTCAACCATGTATAAAAATCCATAAAATTTTAAAAAATGAACCCTGAATTGAATGGATATGTTTTTTATCAACCAATACATTTTTCCAATATATTTGTTTATATTTTTCATCTTTTTCTCCTTGAAATGTTCAATGAAATTATTGAAAAATGTAAAGGTGTTCCAAAAACAACCCTTTCCTTAACCTATAGAAGTGAAACATCTTCACTACTTAAAACCACACCAACCATTAGAATTTATACTTGAATATATTAAATTTTAATCTCCATATAATCATCTCCCATTAAAAATACCCCTTTTTCACTCATATTTATGTGAATCCCTTAAAATTCAAGGATACTCCAAGGACATATCAGGCCCTAGATATGGGTAATATCCATTAATTAGTTTTATTCATTATTTTCATCATTATAATTTATTAAATAATCATTAATATAATGTTATTAATATAAATTTAATACAATAATGTTACAATATTAAGGGTATTAACATTATATTTTCATATACTTCATCCACTAATAAAAAAACTCATGTTATTTTACTGTGAATATTACCTCCATCAAGAGATAACAAGCTTCATTTTCCTTCACCTCCTTATAAGGTTTGATATAATAATGGTTTTAAAAGGATGAATGAAATTTTTATGATATCATCGTGTTTCTATTGTGACACATTTATCAAACTAAAAATTATACGACAAAAAAATCATCATTAATTTATTTATTTAAAATAAGAATATGAAGAAGATAATATTTCATTCAAATTGTATAAAGTTTTCATATCCGTTAATTTTTATTATAATTAATTATAATTATTATATATTAGCATAAAAAAATATAAGATTATAACAAAATTTTTATAATGATATTACAACTAAACCATCTCAGAACCATCCACTAATCAGGGTAGGTTTAGGGTTTTGTCTGTTGGACCACATAAGTGAACAATACTATAAATTTATCTTTTATTGACTTTGAGAACTTATTTTCTATTTTAATAATATAAAAATGATTAAATAATGATTTCATTGTTGTAGATATATTTTCTGGACTTGATTTTTCACTCATGTATCGATCCTTTTAATTTTGGTCTAATTATTTATATTGAACCAAATATGGATGACTAATGAGTCGACTGAGGTTTGAGGGGGTGTACAAGACTTGTTAAGAGATTAAACCCCTGGATCGTTTGAAAAATAAAATGAACATATGGTATGTAGAAACTGTACGTACCAGAACCCGAGCCATTTTCTAACCATAAATCGCTGGACAATGGGGTGATATGGGGCACATGGTTTTCCCTAACCTTGTTTGAGGGGACACATGACTGTGATAAAATCTCCAGACATATTGCATATGAATTTTTCATTGTTGGAACATGGATTCCCTAACCACGAGGCCTAATCATATGGGTGCCCCTCTCTATAGCGAAAGGATCACGGGTTGTGTATGGATTTTGTAATAGTGTGCTTACTTTTATTGGGTGATTTTATATAAATTCACTTATGTTATGTTTAAAAAAACCCTTAATACATTTTTTCTCTCCCGGAGATAGAACCCCACATTTTTCTCTTATGAGTTTTTTGAAGGCCTTGCATAGGAATTGAGATATCATATCCATCCTATGTCCGGATGAAGATTCTGTTCATCTCATTGGATCTACACCAGTATGTTCTTAATGCCCTTATATCAATTATTATAGTTTCATTCTATTGACATGAAATTTATATGCCAACTGATATTCCCTATTTTCATTGAATTGGTATACTATTCATATATTGTTCAATCCATCCCAAACTAGAGGTTGATACTAGATGAGGGGTGTAATAAGAGTACATGGTAGGGTGTAAATAATTCATCCCTTGTGATTAATCATTTTATCATTTGTCCCATGTGCATGCTAATTCATCACGAATCATCTATTTAATTAATACGCCTTGACTGTAGTCAATAGAACCACATTTTATGATCCATACCATATATGATTTTTTGTGGTGCGCATAATTATGAACACCCCATGTAAGGTGTTTTCCATAATTGGGCTCAAATGATTTGTTATGACTTATTTATCCACCATTCAGGTGTGTGTCTTGACCCCACTAATGGTAACACTATTTAATTAAATTAATTGGAAATTGGAAATTTACAATACCATGTATTCTTATCAGTTGTCCAACCTATTGTATTATATTAAACATGATAAAAAATATTAAATGTAAATGGAAAGTATATAGTATATATATGAATTAGACTAATAAAATCTAATCGAATGGCGTGGTTTCACATCCGTAACACTTCTTTCCTTTCTAATGGAAGGTATTAAAGTGAACCATATAATATGACTATGAATTGAATGTATTTATAAATATTTGAATGCCTTGTTTGTCTTGTCACACTAATTAATGGAAAGGTTTGAACCAAATGAATATATTAAATTATTATGTCATATATGAACTGAAGAATGTTTGTATGTCCATAACCTTCTCACGTTAATGAAAGGAATTGAATGAACCTTTGAACTTGTTAAACAGAGTTACTATTAAATGTCCTAAAAAATTAAATGAATCTATTGTAAGGTGCATAATTTTTTAAGGACCATGACATCATTATAGTAATTTCCCAACTAAAGTTACCCTTTTAGATTATTGAGGGAATAACATGAGTAATCATGGATTCCATTTCGATTCAGTGATGCTGATTACCATGGGTGAAACCCACCTTAGAGCCCAACATTTTTATATCAGTGAACGAATGGTTTGACACTATTGGATCCCTCCTTTGTATTTTAGGATTCCTTGGATACACTCCTTGGATCCATCATGGATTCAAAAGACATGAGGTTCCTTGGTTACTTCCTTGGTCCTAGCCAATGCTTATCTCATATTACATTGGATGATTCCCTTAGACTCAGTTAGAATCATTATTATGTAATTAATTGGATGATTCTACTTGGATTACATTCTTAAACATATATATAGACTATAATTCTACATGAGTTGGATCAAATCAAGATGTCATGGTTTCCGTGGTTATTACATTGGAACCTCTTCATTATTAATGTCATTTGGATAACTTGTTATATATTGGATCATTTATTATTATCATGAAAATTCTATTATTTGTATATATGTACTATTTATATATACTATAACTTAATTAATTAATTAACTAGTTAGACGTTCAGACACCAACCGAGGGATGAAGTAGGTACTTGGTTATTTATGTTACTATACTAATTTACTTTTACATACGTATGCTTCCATAGTGTTTCAGTGTATATTACAAGGACCAAATGTTATAGATGTCATTGGTGGGGGAATAATAGGATTTATCTCACACCCTATCATGGCTCTATTGGTACCTATGAAAACTACATGTTTGCAGGTGTTGACTAAGGTAATCGTATTTCATTTTCCACTTTATTTCTTGATGGCATAGGACAGAGCAGGTTGAAGATGATCGAGCTAGATATCAGGATTCTAGTGAAAGTTTTTATATTTTGTTATTATTTTTTACATCATGTTATTCCTAATAAATTAAATCCATTTACTTCTATATAATAGTTAAATGACATGTATTATCATCAACTTTTGTTCATTTATATCAATTACACATATTTATTGTTATTTAGTATGCCTCTTCCATTCCATTAATTTATTTTTATTTCTAACATTATTTTACTATTATTTTATTTTTTTTATTTTTCTAAACTCTAGTAACTTGGTGGTAGTATCCTTATATACACACCCTAAGCCTTCACTGCTAGTCGGAAGCCTCTGAAGTTCATGGAGATGTGCTTCAGGCCACGTGCCCCATCGATCTTGGGGAACCTTTTAGTGGAACTGAGATCCAAAATTTCAAAAGGTGGCATCAGAGTAGGTCCATTATTGATTTAATATTTGGAGAAAATATTCATGAGAATAGGAATTATATGGAACATGTTTATAAGAAATTTTTGGGTATAACTTACCCATGTTCTGGGTAAATGTAGAGTTTCCAAAATTTTAATTGTTTTTTTCCTATTATAGTTCATATCAGTTCCCCATTGGCTAACACACATACTATATTGTAGTTATTATTATTATTTTGATTGGGATAATTTTTCATCTTTGGGATGATGATACGAGGCCAATGATAAATGTTCACTCATCATTATAAGAACCTAGAATTCACATGCCCTACATATTTACATGCTATATAGATGAATTCTAATACTTTCATTTCTTGATATGACCTCAATTTTTCAGAGATCCTTGTTTATATATAAATACGTTATGTGAAACTCTTTGGATATGATTGAGTTATTTCCAATTTCAATTAATGAGTTGTATGGGTCCTTATGGATTCTAATGAGTAATTTAATGAGTCAATCCATTAATTTCAATTTAAATGGGTGTCGATTCAAGTGATAAGAAGTATGGACCCTAATTCACAAGGATAAAAAAATCCTTTTAAATAAACCCTGATATATGGAAATGATAAAGTTCAAATTGTAATGTTGAAATTGAATTATAATATGAAATTGTTTCTAGTAAATGATGAGGAATGGTATAGTTGAAACTTCTTCTACTGGAACCTTTTTAATTAAAATATGGGTATACACCAATAAACAGATATCTAAGCAGGTAGTTGAGGTATTATACCAAGGGTAGTGATCCCTATGTGTTAAATTTTTTTATTATATTGATTTAATCTTTGTAAAACCTTTTCTGAGGTGTGTTCTTTAATTTTTTAGAATAATTAGGCTACTACGTCCATGTTTTGTGAACTGGGATGGTGGTGATGACCATGCTCTAGACATGGTGGGAACCGATCCACCATTCATGCCTCTAGGAGTGACACTTGAGGAAGCACCTATTATACTAGATTTGGGTACTGATGATCAGTTTCTTGATTGTTTCTTATGTTTGATGAAGTCTATGCATTGTGCTCCTTGACCTGTGCCAAAGATGGATGATCTGACTCGCAAGTTCCAAAATCACCATTATCAAACCATCTTCGGTGAAAGATGTTATGAGGTTGTTGAGTCTTTCAAAGAGGCCACCCTAACTATAATTTATAATCTAGAGATGCCTCCATGATAAGGGGTCGGGATTTATGCATATATGTTGCGTGATTTGGGCAAACACTAGTGGGATGTGATTACCGAGGGAGGTCGCCAACATGCCATGGCATTCCCTAGAAAGATTTCTATGATTAGTTATTTCCTCAAACACTGACATCTAATTGAGATAGATTGTTAATGAATCTCAAGCTGGGTTCTATGTCAGTCATGGTGTCTTCAACGTGTTTCACTGATTTGTAATTATTTTCACCGCTTCTAGCTGGTGATGAACTTTTATGTGCTGGACTCATTGAGTATGGGAAGATGAAGTCCATCCATAATCCAGTGAATGTATTTCACCTTCCTACATTTTTCAAAATATTCAATATTTCTCTTATTACTGAGCTTAAACATAGGGATGATGACAGAACAGGGAATAGAGGACAAGTGCTGGGGTAGTCCAGTAATTACTCCAATAAAAGTAAACATTCCCTCATGGTTTCTTTTTAGATAAGTGGTAGCTAGATTACCCGTACTTGTTTCTTGGTGGCATTCCATCAGTGTTGAAGACAAGAGAACCTGAATTATCAATGTGATAGAGACCCTATGGTGTTTTGGGCTTGTAACTCTATGGGGAATATTCATATATTCTTTCTAACCATTCAATCAGCTGGTCTACACCAAATCCACCTTTAGGGGAAGATTATTTTATGTTGTGTCAGGTGGAGAGTTAGAGTATCACTTGAAGGACTAGCCCAGGATGAATCCATGGTTGAGGATTCTAGACTCTTGATCACCAGATGCGTTGGTACAGAGGTTGCGATTATGGTAGTCAAACTATTGTAGAGGGACATGGATCATGTAAATTTCATGCACTATAGTCAATAATCGAGTATCAAGATACAAGACCATCAACAGTATAAGGTACTATTATAGTAGCCTCAAATATATTATCTGGCTCATTTGATATTTTTTTCACAATATTTCATCTCTTTATATATCATAGATTGTTTCAGAATTGAGATACAATATTACTATTGTGTAATGACCGAAGATAATTTCTTTGGAGTACGATTAGAGGAAATATGCCAATGTATGGACTATTCACTTAATATATTCAGTTACACTTTCTTGTTGGACATTATTTTTCTTGAGATGGTGGGATTTTTTTGTCACTCATAGGATGGATTCATCGGACCAGTATCATGACTTCGTATAATTCTATTACCATAGGGTGTCACTTACATCACTAGAGGAGAGCAGTTATCTACAAAAGGGGGAGTGGGATGTCCATGATAGCAGTTTTAGACCCGAGCATCATGGGATGGGTGGAGTGACTACCCATATTGTCTATTACTTCATGGAGGATAAGATTTTACATTAGGATGAATTTCCACTAGTAGAAGAGAATTTTAGGGATTTAGTTCTTGATTCCTTTTCTAGATTACCTGTTGATAGTGATGAAGAGTTTAAGATTGATATTGTTTATGAATCTTCTTATGTGTCCGTTTCTCCATATATGAAGGAACCTACTAAGCTAATGGAGATCTAGCTGCAGCAAGTGTATCTAGAGGCCAAAGGTTTTATAAGGCCTAGTACATCCCCTTGGGGTTCTCCCATGCTTTTCACCAAGAATGCAGATGAGGCCCATTTTCTATGAATGGATTATAGATTTTTAATCAAGCTTATGGTGAAGAATGTGTATCTTATGTCATGAATATATGATCTATTTTGACTAACTCTGTGGTGCTTGGGTTTTTTCAAAAATCAACCTTATATCAGGATATCATCATGTTCCAGTTCGACCTACATACATACCCCATAAAATTCTCATAGAAGGCATGGTCTGTATGAGTAACATGTTATGTCATTTAGTCTTACAAACACGTTCACAATTTTTAGGGATCTGATGAATAGGCTATTCTACCCCTAATCCAGATTCCCTTTTTGTAGTATTTGTGGATGAAATCTTGATGTATTCTCACACTCATAGTGATAGTGATAATCACCTTGAGATCATTTAGAATAAAATTAAAGAGAATCATATTTAATCTAATATTTATAATTTCCACTTCTAGATCTAAAACGTTTTACAACTTTCATCACATTATGTGGGAATCAGAAATATTTTCTCACCTAGAGATGGTGAGTGTCAATGTTTAATAGGAAAAACCCAAGAATGTGTATGATATACAATGTTTTCTAAGGATTGGATAGATATTACAGTCATTTTATATAGGACTTATCATGCCTTTCTACACCTATTATAGGTATTACAATGGCGAGCATCATGTTCCTATGGTCATCAGATGGAAACAAATCCTTTAAGGTGATGAAATAGAGGTTTTTCATAGAACATATTCTAATTTTTCAAGATCCTGGAAGAGGCTATATATTGTTCTTTGAGGGATTAGGTATCATCCTAGGAGTATTGATGATTCGTGGGATAGATTTGATGCATAAAAATCATCGTAGTTGAGGCCTCATGAGAGAAACTACCAGACACAAGACCTTGTGTGAGCAACAGTTGTCTATGACATATATTGTTGGAAACACTATATGATGGGTGATATATTTGTGATGTTTATGGAATAGAAGTCCCTGAAATATATGTTTACACAAAATGACTTTAATATATGAAAATAGAGATGGATTGAATGTCTTTGGTCCTTTGATTTTGAGCTTTCCAATATGTATTTAAAAGAAAATGTGGCAGTAGTTACACTATGTTTTAAAACTCCGAAACATTCCATACGAGAATCCTGTAATGAATGGAAAATTGCTTCCCTCTTTTTTTGATATTCATCTGGTGTTTCAAGATAGTCAGGAGAAAGCTTGCCTCTAATTCCCAATAGTTACCTCTTACCTCCATTGTTTGGGGAAGATTAGAAAATTTTCAGGTCTAGAGGGGTTGTCTCTTCATGATAGTATTTAAGGATATGACCTGCCTCTTGATTGGTCTATGGTTAGCGATTCCATCATAAATATACATGGATTTGTCTGGTGTCCTACCTATATGAGGGAATAATTGATGCAAGGGTCCCATGATTCTCAGTGGGTAGTTTATCTTGCAATCTCCAAGATGTATTGAGATATGCAACACCAGTATTGGTGGCCTACAATGAAAGATCTAATAAAAAGATTTATCACAAGGTTATCCACCTATTAATAGGTGAAGGTAGAGCATTAGCGACCTATAGTCTTATTATTGCAACATCCAGCCATTAAATGTTAGTGGGAAAACAATTCTATGGATTTTGACGATGGTTTACGTAGGTTTCCGAGTGGTAGCGATGTCGTATACATAGTTACTGACTAAATGATGAATATATCCCACTTCCTCCCTTTTTGGGAGACTTTCTCTATTGATGAGATAATATGATTGTGTTTCTTTGATATAATTTGACTACATGGGGCACCTTGTACAATAGTTTTAGATAGGGACTCATTTATTACATCATGGTTCTGGAAGGGGTTATATGAGGTTATAGGGGTAAAGATTATTCTATGAACAACCATTCAACCTTAGTATGATGGACAATAAGAACAAATGATACATGTTAGAGAGGAAATTATCTAGGAATGATTTTTTTATTTTGGTGGTTGTTGTGATAAGTACATCCCTATCAAAAAATTTTCCTATAATAATAGATTTCTGGTGATAATTCAGATGAATCCTTTTAATTATTTTTGGGGTTGATTTTTATGTTCACTATTGTACTTGTTATAGGTAGAAGATGGAGTGCTACTTGGTTTTAATCTTATGAAGGATACATCAAGAAATGTTCAGATGATCAGGATGCATTTGTCAATTGCTATGTTTATATAAAAATATTATGTCAATTTTATTGATGACCCCCAAGATTTTGGTGTCAAATATCATGTTTCCAATAGGTTATCACCCATGATTGGGAATAGATGAATACAAAGGAAAGGGAAACTATTGACTCATTATATAGGGTTGTTCGATATTTTGGAGAGAGTCAAGACAATAGCCTATTGGTTATAACTACCTCAGAGGTATCGTACCATGAACAAGAAATTCTATGTTTTACATCTCTGCCATTATCATACAGACCCATCTTATATTTTTTATCCTGACGAATTTTAGTTAGATTATGATTCTACCTTTTAGACGTATCTTATAAACATCATTTAATAGAGTACTAAGGCTCTCTGAGCCTGTTGTATCCCTTTGGTATAGATGACGTGGAGGAAACATTGTGTACAGAACCTGACTTTGGATCAAGAGGTCGACGAACATTCCCAGTGACCAATGTTTTCTATCACAAAGTGTGTCACTTCCTTTGGAAGTAGATATTGGTGAAAATTTATTTTAGAGGGGAAAGAGAGTAAAAAATCATCATTTCACTCTTGTATGTATTCTTTTAATTTTGTTCAACTTCCTTATTTTGGAATTAATATGGAATCCTACTATGTTCATAGAGGTTACCTGGGTGTTTAAGGGTTTTTCAGAGCTCATAAACCTGACTAGTTGGAATTATACATTGTTCATAGGGTAATCAGGAACTGTTCAAGCTAGGCCACAAAGTATCTCCAAACAGTGTGGTGTTGGATAGTGGGGTGATATGGGGAATTTGGTTTTACCTAACCAAACTCCAGGGGACACAAGACAATGCTAAAAAATTTAGATATGTTTTAAACCCATCATGCATGGGTTGATCTAAGTTTCCCTAACTATTCAACCTAACAATGTGTGTGCACCTCCCTACAGCAGAAGGTTCATAATTTGCGCACTGTTTTCCCAACCGCACGGTTCCCTTTTTGGGTGATTTCATGGAAATTACCTTAAGTTAAGTTTCAAAGAAAAACCATTCTAATTTTTCTATCTAGTATACATAACCCCTCTTTTTATCCCTTTTTATCCTTTTGAAGTACTAACCTAGAAATTGAGTTAAATAAACCATTTGAAGTCCAATAGAGATTATGTTTGTTTGATTGATTATGCACTGGTATATTGTTAATTCCTTTTTATCCATTCATAGTTTTTCTTTATATCATAAACACTACTTAGATATAGGATCATATGACTTATTTTTAGGGAATTGTTCTATTTTTCTACTCTTTTAAAATCCATTACAATCTAGGGGATGATACATGTTGAATATATTTATAAGAGTATGAAGTAAGTGTTCTATAACACATCCCTCAAGAGTCACTGTTTTATAATTTTCTGTGTTCACATTATAATTTCAGCATTTCCAAGATGTTTAATTAATATGAATTTCTTGTAGCGGTTTGAACCATATTCTAAGTCCCATTCATTCTATGTTATTATTTATTGGTGGTTATATCCAAAATGATGACCATCCCATATAGGGTGTTTTCCATTATTGAGCATTAATGGTTGGTTATGAATTTTTTTCCACTATTCGAGTGTGTTCCAGGACCCAACTAATGGTAATCTCATTTAAATAGATGAATTTTGAATTGATAAGGGACAATATAATTTATTTTTATCACCTGAACCACCTAAGAAATGTTATTTTACTTGATAAATCAATCTTAAATGGAAGTGGAAATTATATTATATATATATATGACTTGTCCTAATTGAATATAATCGAATTGCTTGGTAGAATGTCTATAGAACCCATTTCCATGTTAATGGAATATAGATGGGGGAAACTAATAACATGAATATGACTTGATTATATTAATAAAGGGCTCAATTCATAGTAAGACTTTTCACACTAATTAAAGTCAATGTGTTAACTGATAAATTTATTAAATAACTATGTCATATATGAATTAATGAATGGTTTCATTTCCTTATCCTTTTCACATTAATGAATAGCATCGAATGAACAATTAATCTTATTAAATACAATGACTATTTACATTGATGAATTAATTAAATGAATATATGGTAATGTGCCTAATTGTATCTAGACCTTGACATCATTATAGGAGTGGTCATAGTTGAGTTATCTATTTGGATTACCGATGGAATTCCTTGAGCACTCATGAACTCCATTCAAATTCATAGATGCTAACTGAAAATTGTGTGACCCACCTTGGAACCTGATCTTTTTCTATTAGTGGATTCCTAGAATGAAACCATAGGATCCCTCTATACTATTACACGATGACTTGGATATACTATTGGGATCTACATGGATTCTACCAACATGAGGTTCCTTGGTTACTTCCTTGGGGCTATCCATTTCTTATCTAGTTTAACATTGGATGTTTTACATAGAATCAATTGGATTAATTATTATGGAATTCATTGGATTATGTGACTTGGATTAAACACTTACCCCTATATCCAAGTTAAATTTCTACCTGAGTATTATCGACCCTTGAGGTCAGGGTTTCCTTTGTTATTATCTTGGGACCTATTCATTATTAATGTTATTATGATTCCATGTTATATATTGGACCCTTCTTTTATATCATGTTAGTGTAGGTAGTGCATCATAGGACATATTTTTTTAAAATGGGGACTTAATTATTTAAAAAACTGGTTACATGTTCAGACATAAGATGAGGGATAAAGAAGGTACCTGGGTATTCACATTACTATATTTATTTATTTTATATATTCATTCTTGATAACTCTTTCAGTTTATATATAATTGAATAGATGTTATAGATATCATTGGTGGTGGCCTATTTAGCTTTATCTCACACCCTATCTATAAACCATTGTTTCTTGAGAAGACTACAAGTATGTGGGTGTTGACAAAGGGAATCATACTGCATCAGATAATTTATTTCATGATTTAATCTGATATAGCTCATAGCAGATGATCAAGAACAAGATTGGGATGTTGGGGATAGTTTTTGGACTCATTTTTTCTACCAATTTATAGAAATTTATGTCTACTAATTTTTATCCCTACTTACAAGTATTATAGTGACATTACCTGTATCATCAGCTGCTATTATTTTTTTATATAATTTACTCCTGTTTGTTTTTATTCAATGCGCTTTTACCGCACCATTGGATTATTTATATTGATTCTACTATTTTCCTATCACTATATATTTCTATTGTGATACAATATTGTAAAAAGGGAATAATATCCCCACAGACATACTATAGGCTCTCACTACTAGTTAGTAGCCTTTGGCATTTGAGGATATGCGCTTGAGGTCATGCGCACCACCATCCCTCGAAACAAATGAGTGGAACCTTGCTCTGGGATGTCACATAAATTATTTTTTAAAGGATGGGGCCAAAGATTTATTTTTATTATTAAATCAATGATATCTTTGGATTTTGTAGAGGGAGACCCATTTCATATCCTGAAGTTCCAAGGCCACATGGCCTGAATACTAGGCTTGAAAGCCCATTTTTTCCCCAAAGGGCTCTTTGTTTAACAGTACTCCTACAATACCTATGATTCTACAGTGCCTACTATAGTACCGCCACCGCTATAGTCTTGATATTGTGCCTCCACCAATATACTTTCACCTGTGCCCTAGTTCTAGCACTACTACAGTACCCAAATATAATACTACTATAGTAGCCTGCTATAGTACCAGAAATTCATCCCTGCCTAGATCCAATCCTGGGTCTTTTGGATTCCAAGAAGGATCTAGTACCACTTGGGTACATGATTGTTGGCATGCCACATATATTATATGAATACCTAATTAATCGATTAAGGAAACACCCTTCATTCATTAAAAATCATAGAAAATTGTTTACTATCAACTTTATCTTCAAGGATTCAATCTAAAACACTCATGAATGGAATTTAAAACATAATTTTTTTAATAAATTTCCCCTAACAATAAATTTAATGTCCAGTTAATAATACACTTTGTATGAAGAATGAATATGAACACCACTATTTTGAAACCCATACAAGCATTAAAAAAATATAAACATAGATATGAAAAATTAGAATAATTATGGTAGATAATGATTATTTAGGAAGATTATATATAAAAATAGACATTATTAAATATAATAATTAAGATATTACATTTTATATGTTCACACTACTAGAGGATAAAGTAAAATTGTATAATTCCAGATAAAAGGTAAGGGGTTTTCTATATCAAACTCCACTACTTGAGACTTTATTGAAATATTCACACAATTTTCAATTATGTGTTATTTATATTTTCTATTTTATATGTTCTATCAAGAAATTATTTCATTCATGGTATTTTAGATCACGTCTAACAGTTTTTTGAATATTTTATGATTGAATTTCTACCCAAACCATAATTGTGGTTTTATGTCTCAATTTTTATTCTTTTGGTATCATGTTGTAAAAAACACAAATTTTATTTTTTGTGGTGCATACATTTTCATGGTAGAAATTATCGACGTTACTAATTAAATTTAAGTGTTTTACAAGACTATATTGTTTTACACTCTCATATTCTATTATTTTAAGATTTTTTATTTCTATGGTGTGAAAATTATGGTACATTTTAAAATTTTGAAAGTCCCTAAAATTTCCACGATTATAAATTCATGTATGGTTACTAGAAAATGGCTGTGGATTTGGTACATATATATATTGGGGTAATCACTATGAAAAGGGTTAGTAGAGAATTGGATCAATTATTACCCTTATTCATGAAGAGTGGGTCTGTGACTGCACACATGGAGATACACCACTTGTGGATATTCTTTGGAATATTCAAATGATCTTAATAAACCCTTATATAAGGATTTTCCTACCATTTTATTTGTCTCCCACCAATTTAATATATTTAATCCAATAATTATCTTCCATGTATAACCGAGAAAGTTTTTTTACTCTTGGAAGAATATTTCTTTGACAAGGGTACATGAGTTTAAATTGATTACATCCCATAGATTTCTATATAATTTTGGTATGTTCACATAGATTTAAAAATTATTCTATTGAATGGGGTTGTAGTTTATATCTGTGTTTCTCATTATATGGATAATTATGTTTTTTTAGTAAAAGGTTTCATAGAAAAATTATATGATTGGAATTGATTAATCTTATGGTGAATGCATTGTAAATAGTCAAGTGAAGAGTGGGGATTATAAATATGTTTCCTATAAGCGCATCAATAAGACTCATAATACTAAACATGCCAAATTTTTGTGTAAAACTCTCCCCATAAATGGATAATTACTTAATAACGGACTCAATTATATGTAGAGTGTCTTGGAATAAGGATATGAAAATAATTTTTTGAAGTACAACATTAATAATCCGTTAGTGTGAGATTAGATATTATTTTTCCAAGTTTTTATTTAATTTCATTGATATATAATTCCATCATTTTAGACTAATTATGGATACATATTGTCTATTTACTATTGAATAATTACTAATTCCATGTTTAGTTATGTATGTTTTGGATGTATGCTACTCCTTACTATGTGTTTGATCTCACAGTTATTTTTTCCAATTCCCCTTGAATCCTAGAGGAGGACTATGTGTAATATTATCAGATATGATGGAAGGAATAATCATTTAATCACAAAATGGTGATGTTTTATCTTATGTTAATTGATTTTAATGTATGTATATATCATGTCTTCCATGATTACAATTTTTTTGATCCTTTTGGAACTGTTGTAATACTTAAAAACGATGTAATATAACTATGGGATACGGGTTACTAGATTATCAGATGTTATATCTAAGGTAGTTTAGTAGAAACCTTGGTTAATAGATTTAGATAAACCATGTAGGTTACAATAATTACTATAAAAACCCCAAATGATTTCGATGTCAAACTAAATAAAACTCTATATAAATTATATTTTACCATATCATGAGTTAATTTCATGTGTAAAATTATATAAATATGAAAAATATTGGGAATAATGGGAGTTGTATCAATAATTAGAGTCATTTTAGTGATATTGTATATGAATAGTTAAATGAAGCTGGAGTTGAGGCTAATCTTATCATAATCATATTGGGGTATTTGAGCCTCATTATAACATGTAATATCACTATTATAAAGTGTCTTATTGATCTTAAACATGGTGTAGGTATGCTGGATCAATTCATGTGAGAAAATGATTGATCATTCAGTGAAACTTCATATCCATTAGAAGATAAATAATGGGTGAACCCCCTAGAGAAGATCATTCTCACTTTGGGTAGTAGTGAAAAGGTAAAAAGTATTCATGGAGTTCTATAATAATAAGGGAGATACAATCCAATGGTGTTCGGTAATTAAAATCACTAAAGAGGAAGATGAGATCCAATCTTTAGATTGGGGAACATTTATGGAGGAATTATATAGAAAATAGTTTTCTTATGATATAAGAGTAAAAATGTAAAGGAAGTACATCAACTATAGACAAAAGGAGTAGGAAAATGTTATAGAGTGTGTATATAACATTAAATGGTTATCTAGGAACACATTCATATATGTGTTTAGAATAGATAAAAATATTGATATTTTCTTAATGGTTTAAATCCAAACCCTGAAGTGATGTTGGTCTCTTAAAACCTTTTTCAATTTACTGAATAGTCTTAAGCACCATAAATACTAAAAATAAGTTCTCAAAGATATATCAATTCATAGGAAATGAGTAGAAATATAAAATGTAAATTCACATAAATTACACAAATATTCTTGAAGAAAACTGATAACATAATTTTTCTTTATGGTATTATAGATTGGTAACTTAATTTTTCTGATTAATAATGTGGAATCATTTTTTATTTTATATGTTATTATTTTTTCTTTATACAAGTATTATAATAGGAGAATAAAATTGATTGTATATTATATTTATTGTGTTATCCACCATCATAATTGATCAAATATTATATTGTTTTGTGGTTAATGACTTTTAGTTTCATACACACTCATATGGAGAAAGGAGCCGGGTCCTCCGTAGTCAAATGTGCAAACTCTGCTAAGGGTGAGTTCAGAGGTGGAGTTATCTAGTGGTATTAATGAAGATCTGAAAAAGATAGAGGATGGAGGTCCCATGACATCCTAATAGTTCCTATGATGAGGTGGTGATCATAGGGAAGGACTGAAGTGTTAGGGACTAGAAAAAGGACCATATAGAACTTGCAGCATGTTTTCCAACAAGTTTCAATGATCTAGAACAATGTGCAAGGGGAAAGGACATTCTTTGGCCAGGAAATAGAGATGTGTCAAGTCTTATATTGGGAAATTAGTTTGATCTGATTTCCAATCAAGTACAGAAGTCTAAAAAAGACCAGGTAATCACTTCTATAGATAAGTAAGAGGTCCCTGAGAATGAATATAGTGATGTAGATTCCAGCCAATATGCAGGTGGATGAGAGGATGAGATCCAGGGAGGTAGGTATCCAATCCCGATGTGAAGTAAAGGAAGGAGGGGTAACCATAAATAGAGGAAGGGTTAATCTTATTTAACACTTCCAATAGAGACTATATCCACGAAAAAAATGAAGGATAACCAGATGAACACTGAAAAGTCAGATTTCTAGTGGTGGGAGTCTGATGGTTTGGTTTATCAAAAGATGGAATTGCTTATGGATTTAGAATAGGTTTTTTTGAAACTGTTTTTACTTTTAATGCTTCAAACAAGGAGGTCAAAAGAATAATGGGATGGGCACTAAGGGTGACCCCCAATGAGGATCATGCCAACAAGATTGATAAACAAGACCTGTAATTAATAAGGGGATTCCACAAGGGGAAGATCACCTCAGAGGAGTAAATTTTATCTAGGGAAAAATTGGATTTTAGAATAGAAGATCCTCTAATGAACTACCCATACACCATGGTAAACACTATCTTGTGGAAATTATTTAGGGAGTTTAAAACAGGTGGCCTGAACCTATATTTTAATGATTTGGTTTTCTACTTTTCTGCTTGAATTTTGGTGTCTCACATTTTTACTTAAAAGTGTTGGATAATAAAAATTTAATTTTCATCGAGTTATGTTATAAGGGGTAGATTACATTAAAATGGTGAAATTTCATTTATTTTATACCCATGAAGGGTTTTCATGTTCATCCATTATATGATATTTTTAATTTTAAATAAAAAAGTAATATAGTAGAAAATGCACCATTTTTTTGGAATATCATGAACATGAATTTTATTATGAAAATTACTATGTGGTATTGAGTTATTTAAATGACATGTGGAGTGTAATTAAAATGAAAATTCAGGCTAATTTGATTGTGGAAAATGCATTTTGTTATATTGAGGTTCATGAAACCAATATGTTTTCAATAAAAATTACTGAATATATCTCTTACTTATATATATATATATATCAATTATGAAACACAATATTTAAGGGATTAAGGTGTTGATAATTCTTATGATGTAACCAATATATTTGAAATTATAGGGGATAATGAAATTGAAGCTCTTATAAAAATTAATGCTACTGCAAAAGAAGATGTAGGCATTAAAACTAATGAAGAAAAACATAAAGATGAATATGATTATAAAAATGATGATAAACAATGAAGTGTTAATTTTAAATAATAAATATTCATTAGTTACATATTTTTGATAACTTTATTGAAAATTGTTTTTAGGTAACATTATTATCACACAGTCTCCTAAAAGTGGTTGTATAATTTATAAATGTTTTTTTATTTTTATTATAAAATAATTATTTTTTATAAAGTGAATTTTATTTTTTATTTTGATAATGTGAATTAATAATTATTGATATATATCTTGATTGATGATTAAAATATTGGTGATGAGCCTCCTAACTTTTTCATCTAAGAGTGTCGATGTGGCACCAACAACTAAGTGTGGTTGTGGCCTTGTGTGATTGATGATTCCAGATCCAGTTTCATTATGACCTACATATCTTCGAATTAATCCCCATTTGAGAAAGTATGCTTAAATATGAATTTAATATAGTTTTTATTAATATTTATTGGATTTATTAATTAAATTTCTAATTTAGTTTTTATTTTTATAGTTTTATACATATAGTTATTGTTTATGAAATACTATTTTTTGGAATTTTTTTCTCTGTGGGATTTATGGGATCAATTTACTTGCGATTTACATAATAATATATTTTAACACTAGATGGTACATATAATAAAAAATATAATTTATTTTAAATTTATATTATTTTCTAATTTTATATATTCTAAAATATATTTAGTATTTATTCCTTCCGGTTGTTGATAATTTATGACCCTCTATTTTGGAGGCATGATAGGCTTTCATGTGTCAATATTTAGGTTAACTTCTATATATACATCAGATAAGAACAATGTTGAGAGAATCTGTGAATGTATTTGATGAGCCTTGTTTGGATCATTGACCAAATTATATCCACAGTCAGTCTTGGGAGGTATTGAACATATACTAGAATAGGTAGAGTTTCTGATGGATATTTGATATTGGTGGATAAAATCAGAGAGACAGGAAGTCACACACAGAGCTCAGAGTCCTAATTTTGGTACACGACATCAAAATTTGGTAACTCACATTATTTATTGGATTATATATATATATATATTTAATAATAAATATATACAATAATTTAATTTAATCAGTAGTTGATCTAGCCTTTATAGAGTCCTATTTGTATAAGAGTTTGTATACTTATAATATATATTTATCACCTGAGATTGTACTATAGCAGGAAAATACCATATCATGCACTTTTGAACGAATATTCTCTTAATAGAGCCTTTATTCAATAATTTTTTTAAATTTAATATTTTCAAATATTACATTTACTATAATAAATTATGTTTCTTATTTCCTCATATTCAAATATGATTTGAATGATTTTTTGATCTTTTTTTGAAAAGTTTGGTTTTTAGTAGGAAATTATGGTTTTCATGAATGAGGTAAATTGTATGTCTTTTCCATTATATAAGAATTAACTATAAGTTTATAAACCCTTTAAAGTAATAAAATATGAATTTAATGAGTAAAATTATACATTTTATAATATTCATTTATTATATAAATCTTATGGTTTTTTATATCAAATTATAATATTACATCAAAATAAAAACCATTTTTCAGTATTTACAGAAAATCAATTATTTTCAAAGGATATTGTGTTTTTGATTGACTTGAAATCTGAAAAAAATTATTTATTTTAAAATAAATAAATGTAGGTCATCAAAATTGGTAAGTAAAAAAAATGTAAAATATATATAAATTTAAAGCTAAAAAAGTTTATTTATAGAAAAACATTTTTCACTCGATTAAGAGTATTTATTTTAAAATTTACATTTCAACCCTTTTTAAATTTTATTTGAATAAATTATTTTTAAATAATAAACCATATGTATCATATTAATTAAAATTATATATCAAAATATTTTCATTAAAATTTATTAGTATGATTAGATATTAATTACCAAGGTAAAACATGAAGGAAAAATTGTGTTCAACCATGTATAAAAATCCATAAAATTTTAAAAAATGAACCCTGAATTGAATGGCTATGATTTTTATCAACCAATACATTTTTGCAATATATTTGTTTATATTTTTCATCTTTTTCTCCTTGAAATGTTCAATGAAATTATTGAAAAATGTAAAGGTGTTCCCAAAACAACCCTTTCCTTAACCTATAGAAGTGAAACATCTTCACTACTTAAAACCACACCAACCATTAGAATTTATACTTGAATATATTAAATTTTAATCTCCATATAATCATCTCCCATTAAAAATACCCCCTTTTCACTCATATTTATGTGAATCCCTTAAAATTCAAGGATACTCCATGGACATATCAAGCCCTAGATATGGGTAATATCCATTAATTAGTTTTATTCATTATTTTAATCATTATAATTTATTAAAGAATAATTAATATAATGTTATTAATATAAATTTAATATAATAATGTTACAATATTAAGTGTATTAACATTATATTTTCATATACTTCATCCACTAATAAAAAAACTAATGTTCTTTTACTGTGAATATTACCTCCATCATGAGATAACAAGCTTTATTTTCCTTCCCCTCCTTATAAGGTTCAATATAATAATGGTTTTAAAAGGATGAATGAAATTTTTATGATATCATCGTGTTTCTATTGTGACACATTTATCAAACTAAAAATTAAACTACCAAAAAAATCATCACTAATTTATTCATTTAAAATAAGAATATGACGAAGATAATATTTCAATCAAATTGTATAAAGTTTTCATATCCATTAATTTTTATTATAATTAATTATAATTATTATATATTAGCATAAAAAAATATAAGATTATAACAAACTTTTTATAATGATATTACAACTAAACCATCTCATAACCATCCACTAATCAGGGTAGGTTCATGTTTTTGTCTGTTGGACCACATAAATGAACAATACTATACATTTCTCTCTTGATTGACTTTGAGAACTTATTTTCTATTTTAATAATATCAAAATGATTAAATAATGATTTCATTATTGTAGATATATTTTCTGAACCCGATTTTTCACTCATGTATCGATCCTTTTAATTTTGGTCTAATTATTTATATTTAACCAAATATGGATGACTAATGAGTCAACTGAGGTTTGAGGGGGTGTACAAGGCTTTTTAAGAACATAAACCCCTGGCTAGTTTGAAAAATAAAATGGACATATGGTATGTAGAAACTGTACATACCATAACCCGAGCCATTTTCTAACCATAAATCACTGGACAATGGGGTGATATGGGGCACATGGTTTTCCCTAACCTTGTTTTTGGGGACAAACGATTGTGATAAAATCTACAGACATATTGCATATGAATTTTTCATTGTTGGAACATGGATTCCCTAACCACGTGGCCTAAACACATGGGTTCCCCTCTCTATAGCGAAAGGATCACGGGTTGTGTATGGATTTTGAAACCGTGTGCTTACTTTTATTGAAAGATTTTATATAAATTCACTTATGTTATGTTTAAAAAAACCCTTACTACATTTTCTTTCTCCCGGAGACAGAACCCCACATTTTTCTCTTGTGAGATTTTTGAAGGCCTTGCATAGTAATTGAGATCTCATATCCATCCTATGTCCGGATGATGATTCCGTTCATCTCATTGGATCTGCACCAGTATGTTCTTAATGCCCATATATAAATTATTGGAGTTTCATTCCATTGACATGAAATTTAGATGCCAACTCATATTCCCTATTTTAATTGAATTGGTATACTATTCATATACTGTTCAATCCATCCCAAACTAGAGGTTGATACTAGATGAGGGGTGTAATACGAGTACATGGTAGGGTGTATATAATTCATCCCTCAGGATTAATCATTTTATAATTTGTCCCAAGTGCATGCTAATTCATCATGAATCATCTATTTAATTAATACACCTTGATGGTAGTTAGTAGAACCACATTTTATGATCCATACCATATATGATTTTTTGTGGTGCGCATAATTTTGAACACCCCATGTAAGGTGTTTTCCATAATTGGGCTCAAATGATTTGATAGGACTTATTTATCCACCATTCAGGTGTGTGTCTTGACCCAACTAATGGTAACACTATTTAATTAAATTAATTGTAAATTGGAAATATACAGTACCATGTATTCTTATCAGTTGTCCCACCTATTGTATTATATTAAACATGATAAAAAATATTAAATGTAAATGGAAAGTATATAGTATATATATGAATTAGACTAATGAAATCTAATCGAATGGCATGGTTTCACATCCATAACACTTATTTCCTTTCTAATGGAAGGTATTGAAGTGAACCTTATAATATGACTATGAATTGAATGTATTAATAAAGATTTAAATGCCTAGTTTGTCTTGTCACACTAATTAATGTAAAGGTTTGAACGAAATGAATATATTAAATTATCATGTCATATATGAACTGAAGAATGTTTGTATGTCCATAACCTTCTCTCGTTAATGAAAGGCATTGAATGAACCTTTGAACTTGTTAAACAGAGTTACTATTAAATGTCATAAAAAATTAAATGAATCTATTGTAAGGTGCATAATTTTTTATGGACCGTGAAATCATTATAGTTATTTCCCAACTCAAGGTAACCTTTTAGATTCTTGAGGGAATAACATGAGTAATCATGGATGCCATTTCGATTCAGTGATGTTGATTACCATGGGTGAAGCCCACCTTAGAGCCCAACATTTTTATATCAGTGGATGAATGGTTTGACACTATTGGATCTCTCCTTTGTATTTTAGGATTCCTTGGATACACTCCTTGGATCCATCATGGATTCAAAAGACATGAGGTTCCTTGGTTACTTCCTTGGGCCTAGCCAATGCTTATCTCATATTACATTGGATGATTCCCTTAGACTCAGTTAGTCTCATTATTATGTAATTACTTGGATGATTATACTTGGATTACATTCTTAAACACATAGATAGACTATAATTCTACATGAGTTGGATCAACTCCAGATGTCATGGTTTCCTTGGTTATTACATTGGAACCTCTTCATTATTAATGTCATCTCGATAACTTGTTATATATTGGATCATTTAGTATTATCATGCCAATTCTATTATTTGTATATATGGACTATTTATATAGACTATAACTTAATTAATTAATTAACTGGTTAGACGTTCAGACACCAACCGAGGGATGAAGTAGGTACTTGGGTATTTACGTTACTATACTACTTTACTTTTACATACATATGCTTCCATAGTGTTTCAGTGTATATTACAAGGACCAGATGTTATAGATGTCATTGGTGGGGGAATAATAGGATTTATCTCACACCCTATCATGGCTCCAATGGTACCTATGAAAACTACATGTTTGTAGGTGTTGACTAAGTTAATCTTATTGCATTTTCCACTTTATTTCTTGATGGCATAGGATATAGCAGGATGAAGATGATCGAGCCAGATATCAGGATGCTAGTGATAGTTTTTAGATTTTGTTATTATTTTTTACATCATTTTCTTCCTACTAAATTGAATCCATTTACTCCAATATTATAGTTAAATGACATGTATTATCATCAAATTTTGTTCATTTATATTAATTACACATATTTATTGTTATTTTTTATGCCTCTTCCATTCTATTACTTTTTTTTTATTTCTAACAGTATTTTACTATTATTTTATTTTTTTTATTTTTCTAAACTCTAGTAACTTGGTGGTAGTATCCCCATATACACACCCTAGGCCTTCACTGCTAGTCGGAAGCCTCTGAAGTTCATGGAGATGTGCTTGAGGCCATGTGCCCCATCGATCTTGGAGAACCTTTTAGTGGAACTGAGGTCCAAAATTTCAAAAGGTGGCATCAGAGTAGGTCCATTATTGATTTAATATTTGGAGAAAATATTCAGGAGATTATGAATTATATGGAACATGGTTATAAGCAATTTTTGGGTATAGCTTACCCATGTTCTGGGTAAATGAAGAGTTTCCAAAATTTTAATTGTTTTTTTCCTATTATAAGTCATATCAGTTCACCATTGGCTAACACACATAATATATTGTAGTTATTATTATTATTTTGATTTGGATAATTTTTCATCTTTGGAATGATGATACGAGGCCAATGATAATTGTTCACTCATCATTATAAGCACCTAGAATTCACATGCCCTACATATTTACATGCTATATAGATGAATTATAATACTTTCATTTCTTGATATGCACACAATTTTTCAGAGATCCTTGTTTATATATAAATACTTTATGTGCAAATCTTTGGATATGAATGAGTTATTTCCAATTTCAATTAATGATCTGTATGGGTCCTTGTGGATTCGAATGATTAATTTAATGAGTCAATCCATTAATTGTAATTTAAATTGGTATCGATTCAAGTGATAAGAAGTATGGACCCTAATTCACTAGGATAAAAAAAATCCTTTTAAATAAACCTTGATATATGGAAATGATAAAGTTCAAATTTTAATGTTGAAATTGAATTATAATATGAAATTGTTTCTAGTAAATGATGAGGAATGGTATTGTTGAAACTTCTTCTTCTGGAACCTTTTTAATTAAAATATGGGTATACACCAATAAACAGACATCTAAGCAGGTAGTTGAGGTATTATACCAAGGGTAGTGATCCCTATGTGTTAAATTTTTTATTCTATTGATTTAATCTTTGTAAAACCTTTTATGAGGTTTGTTCTTTGATTTTTTAGACCAATTAGGCTACTACGTCCATGTTTTTTGCACTGGGATGGTGGTGATGGCCATGATCTAGACATTGTGGGAACCGATCCACCATTCATTCCGCTAGGAGTGACACTTGAGGAAGCACCTATTATACTAGATTTGGGTATTGATGATCAGATTCATGATTGTTTCTTATGTTTGATGAAGTCCATGCATTGTGCTCCTTGACCTGTGCCAAAGATGGATGATCTGACTCGCAAGTCCCAAAATCACCATTATCAAACCATCTTCGGGGAAGGAATTTATGTGGTTGTTGAGTCTTTCAAAGAGGCCACCCTAACTATAATTTATAATCTAGAGATGCCTCCATGATAAGGGGTTAGGATATATGCATATATGTTGTGTGATTTGGACAAACACTAGTGGGATGTGATTACCGAGGCAGGTCGCCAACATGCCATGGTATGCCCTAGATAGATTTCTATGATTAGTTATTTCCTCAAACACTGATATCTAATTGAGCTAGATTCTTAATGAATCTCAAGCAGGGTTCTATGTCAGTCATGGTGTCATCAACAAGTTTCACTGATTTCTAATTCTTTTCACCGCTTCTAGCTAGTGATGACCTTTTACGTGCTGGACTCATTGAGTATGGGAAGATTAAGTCCATCCATAATCCAGTGAATGTATTTCACCTTCCTACCTTTTTCAAAATATTCAATATTTATCTTATTATTGAGCATAAACATAGGGATGACGACAGAACAGGGAATAGAGGACTAGTGTTGGGGTAGTCCAGTAATTCCTCCAATAGAAGTAAACATTCCCTCATGGTTTCTTATTAGGTAAGTGGTAGCTAGATTACCCGTACTTGTTGCTCGGTGGCATTCCATCAGTGTGGAAGACAAGAGAACCTAAATTATCAATGTGATAGAGACCCTATGGTGTTTCGAGCTTTTAACTATATGGGGAATATTCATAGATTCTTTCTAACCATTCCATCAGCTGATCTACACCAAATCCACCTTTAGGGGAAGGTTATTTTATCTTGTGTCAGGTGGAGAGTTAGAGTATCACATGAAGGACTAGCCAAGGATGAATCCATGGACGAGGATTCTAGATTGTTGATCACCAGATGCATTGGTAGAGAGGTTGTGATTATGGTAGTCAAACTATTGTATAGGGACATGGATCATGTAAATTTCATGAACTATAGTCGATAACAGAGTATCAAGAGGCAAGACCATCAATAGTGTAAGGTACTATTCTAGTAGCCTCAAATATATTATCTGGATCATTTGATATTTTTTAACAATATTTAATCTCTTTATATATCATAGATTGTTTCATAATTGAGATACAATATTACTATTGTGTAATGACCCAAGATAATTTTTTTGGAGTACGATTAGAGGAAATATGCCAATGTATGGACTATTCACTTGATATATTCAGTTACACTTTCTTGTTGGACATTATTGTTCTCGAGATGGTGAGATTTTTTGTCACTCTTAGGATGGATTCATTGTACCGGTATCATGACTTCGTAGAATTCTATTACCATAGGGTGTCACTTACATCACTAGAGGAGAGCAGTTATCTACAAAAGGGGGAGTGGGATGTCCATGATAGCAGTTTTGGACCCGAACATCATGGGATGGGTAGAGTGACTACCCATATTGTCTATTACTTCATGGAGGATATGATTTTACATTAGGATGAATTTCCTCTAGTAGAAGATAATTTTAGGGATTTAGTTCTTGATGCCTTTTATAGATTACCTATTGATAGTGATGAAGAGTTTAAGATTGAGATTGTTTATGAAGCTTCTTATGTGTCCATTTCTCCATATATGAAGGAACCTACTAAGATAAAGGAGATCTAGCTGCAGCTAGTGTATCTAGAGGCCAAAGGTTTTATAAGGCCTAGTACATCCCCTTGGGGTTATCCCATGCTTTTCACCAAGAATGCAGATGAGGCCCTTTGTCTATGAATAGATTATAGATTTTTAATCAAGCCTATGGTGAAGAATGTGTATCTTATGTCATGAATATATGATCTATTTTGACTAACTCTGTTGTGCTTGGGTTTTTTCAAAAATCAACCTTATATCGGGATATCATCAAGTGCCAGTCCGACCTACATACATACCCCATACAAATTCTCATAGAAGGCATGGTCTGTATGAGTAACATGTTATGTCATTTAGTCTTACAAACACGTTCACCATTTTCAGGGATTTGATGAATAGGCTATTCTACCCCTTATCCAGATTCCTTTTTTGTAGTATTTGTGGATGAAATCTTGATGTATTCTCACACTAATAGTGATAGGGATAATCACCTTGAGATCATTTATAATACAATTAAAGATAATCATATTTAATCTAATATTTATAATTACCACTTCTAGATCTAAATTTTTTTACAGCTTGCATCACATTATGTGGGAATCAGAAGTATTTTCTCACCTAGAGATGGTGAGTGTCAATGTTTAATAGGAACAACCCAAGAACGTGTATGATATACAAAGTTTCCTTAGGATTGACTAGATATTACAGTCATTTTATATAGGATTTATCATGCCTTTCTACACCTCTTATAGGTATTACAATGACGAGCGTCATGTTCCTATGGTCATCAGATGGAAAGAAATCCTTTAAGGTGATGAAATAGAGGTTTTTCATGGAACATATTTTAAATTTTCAAGATCCTGGAAGAGGCTATATATTGTTCTTTGAGGGATTAGGTATCATCCTAGGAGTATTGATTATTCATGGGATAGATTTGATGCATAAAAATCATCGTAGTTGAGGCGTCATGAGAGAAACTACCAGACACATGACCTTGTGTGAGAAACAATTTTCTATGACATATGTTGTTGGAAACACTATATGATGGGTGAGAGATTTGTGATATTTATGGACTAGAAGATCCTGAAATATATATTTACACAAAATTACTTTAATATATGAAAATAGCGATGGTTTTAATGTCTTTGGTCCTCTGATTTTGAGCTTTCCAATATGTATGTAAAAGAAAATGTGGCAGTAGTTACACTATGTTTTAAAACTCCGAAACATTCCATACGAGAATCCAGTAATGAATGGAAAATTATTGACCTCTTTTTTTGATATTCATCTGGTGTTTCAAGATAGTTATGAGGAAACTTGGCTCTAATTCCTAATAGTTACCTCTTACCTCCATTGTTTGGGGATGAGTAGGAAATTTTCAGGTCTAGAGGGGTTGGCTCTTCATGATAGTATTTAAGGATATGACCTGCCTCTTGATTGGTCTATGGTTAGAGATTCCATCATACATATACATGTATTTTTCTGGTGTCCTACATATATGAGGGAATAATTGATGCAAGGGTCCCATGATTCTCAGTGGGTAGTTTATCTTGAAATCTCCAAGATGTATTGAGATATGAAACACCATTATTGGTGGCCTACGATGAAACATTTAATAAAAAGATTTATCACTAGGTTATCCACCTATTAATAGGTGAAGGTAGAGCATTAGAGAGCTATAGGATTATTATTGCAACATCCGTCCATTAAATGTTAGTGGGAAAACAATTATATGGATTTTGAGGATGGTTTACGTAGGTTGTCGAGTGGTAGTGATGTTGTATACATAGTTATTGACTAAATGATGAATGTATCCCACTTCCTCCCTTTTTGGGAGACTTTCTCTATTGATTAGATAGTATGATTGTGTTTCTTTGAGATAATTTGACTACATGGGGCACCTTGTACTATAGTTTTAGATAGGGACTCATTTTTTACATCATGGTTCTGGAAGGGGTTATATAAGGTTATAGGGGTAAAGATTATTCTATGAACAACCATTAACCCTTAGTATGATGGGAAATCAGAAAAAATGATACACGTTAGAGAGGAAATTATCTAGGAATGATTTCTTTATTTTCATGGTTGTTTTGATAAGTACATCCCTATCAACAATTTTTCCTATAATAATAGATTTCTGGTGATAATTCAGATGAATCCTTTTAATTATTTTTATGGTTGGTTTTTATGTTCACTATTGTACTGGTTAAAGGTAAAAGATGGAGTGCTACTTGGTTTTCATCATATGAAGGATACATCAAGAAAATATCAGATGATCAGGATGCATTTGTCAATTGTTATGTTTATATAAAAATATTATGTCAATTTTATTGATGACCCCCAAGATTTTGGTGTCAAAGATCATGTTTCCAATTGGTTATCACCCATTATTGGGAATAAATGAATACAAAGGAAAGAGAAACTATTGACTCATTATGTAGGGTTGTTCGATATTTTGGAGAGAGTCAAGCCAATAGCCTATTGGTTATAACTACCTCAGAGATATCGTACATGAACATGAAATTCTATATTTTACATCTCCGCCATTATCATACTGACCCATCTTATATTTTTTATCCCGACGAATTTTAGTTAGATTATGATTCTACCTTTTAGACGTATCTTATAAAGATAATTTAATAGAGTACTAAGGCTCTCTGAGCCTGTAGTATCCCTTTGGTATGGATGATGTGGAGGAAAAATTGTTTACAGAACATGACTTGTGATCAAGAGGTCAACGAACATTCCCAGTGGCCAATGTTTTCTATCACAAAGTGTGTCACTTCCTTTGGAAGTAGATATTAGTAAAAAATTATTTTAGAGGGGAAAGAGTGTAAAAAATCATCATTTCACTCTTGTATGTTTTCTTTTAATTTTGTTCTAATTCGTTATTTTGGACTTAATATGGAATCCTACTATGTTCATAGAGGTTACCTAGGTGTTTAAGGGTTTTTCAGAGCTCAGAAACCTGAATAGTTTGAATTATACATTGTTCAAGGGTAATCAGGAACCGTTCGAGCTAGGCCACAAAGTATCTCCAAACAGTGTGGTGTTGGATAGTGGGGTGATATGGGGAATGTGGTTTTACCTAACCAAACTCCAGGGGACACACAACAATTCTAAAAACATTAGATATGTTTCAAACCCATCATGCATGTTTTGATCTAAGTTTGCCTAACTATTCGACCTAACAATGTGTGTGCCCCTCCCTACAGCAGAAGGTTCACAATTTGCGCACTGTTTTTCCAACCGCACGGTTCCCTTTTTGGGTGATTTCATGGAAATTACCTTAAGTTAAGTTTCAAAGAAAAACCATTCTAACTTTCTATCTAGTATACATAACCCCTCTTTTTCTCCATTTTTATCCTTTTGAAGTACTAACCTAGAAATTGAGTTAAATAAACCATTTGAAGTCTAATAGAGATTATGTTTGTTTGATTGATTATGCACTGGTATATTGTTAAATCCTTTTTATCCATTCATAGTTTTTCTTTATATCATAAACACTATTTAGATATTGGCTCATATGACTTATTTTTAGGGAATTGTTCTATTTTTCTACTCTTTTAAAATCCATTACAATCTAGGGGATGATACATGTTGAGAATATTCATAAGAGTATGAAGTAAGAGTTCTATAACACATCCCTCAAGATTCACTGTTTTATAATTTTCTGTGTTCACATTACAATTTCAGCATTTCCAAGCTGTTTAATTAATATGAATTTCTTGTAGCGGTTTAAACCATATTCTAAGTCCCATTCTTTCTATGTTATTATTTATTGGTGGTTATATCCAAAATGATGACCAGCCCATATAGGGTGTTTTCCATTATTGAGCATTAATGGTTGGTTATGAATTTTTCTCCACTATTCAAGTGTGTTTATTGACCCAAATAATGGTAATCGCATTTAAATAAATGAATTTTGAATTGATAAGGGACAATATCATTTATTTTTACCACCTGAACCACCTAAGAAATGTTATTTTACTTGATAAATCAATATTAAATCGAAGTGGAAATTATATTATATATATATATGACTTGGCCTAATTGAATATAATCGAATATATTTGTAGAATGTATATAGATCCCATTTCCATGTTAATGGAATATAGCTGGGGGAAACTAATAACATGAATATGACATGATTATATTAATAAAGGGTTAAAGTCAAAGTAAGACTTTTCACACTAATTAAAGTCAAGGTGTTAACTGATAGATTTATTGAATAACTATGTCATATATGAATTAATGAATGGTTTCATTTCCTTATCCTTTTCACATTAATGAATAGCATCGAATGAACAATTTATCTTATTAAATCCAATGACTATTTACATTGAAGAATTAATTAAATGAATATATGGTAATGTGCCTAATTATATCTTGACCTTGACATCATTATAGGAGTGGTCATAGTTGAGTTATCTATTTGGATTACCGATGGAATGCCTTGAGCACTCATGAACTCCATTCAAATTCATAGATGTCGATTGAAAATTGTGTGACCCACCTTGGAACATGATCTTTTTCTATCAGTGGATTCCTAGAATGACACCATAGGATCCCTCTATACTATTACATGATGACTTGGATATACTATTGGGATCTACATGGATTCTACCAACATGAGGTTCCTTGGTTACTTCCTTGGGGCTATCCATTTCTTATCTAGTTTAACATTGGATGTTTTCCTTGGAATCAATTGGATTAATTATTATGGAATTCGTTGGATTATGTGACTTGGATTATACACTTACCCTTATATCCAAGTTAAATTTCTACCTAAGTATTATCGACCCTTGAGGTCAGGGTTTCCTTTGTTATTATCTTGGAACCTATTCATTATTAATGTTATTATGATTCCATGATATATATTGGACCCTTATTTTATATCATGTTAGTGTAAGTAGTGAATCATAGGACATATTTTTTTTAAATTGGGACTTAATTATTTAACAAACTGGTTACATGTTCAGACATAAGATGAGGGATAAAAAAGGTACCTGGGTATTCACATTACTATATTTATTTATTTTATATATGCATTCTTGATAACTCTTTCAGTTTATATATAATTGACTAGATGTTATAGATATCATTGGTGGCGGCCTATTTAGCTTTATCTCACACCCTATCTATAAAACATTGGTACATGAGAAGACTACAAGTATGTGGGTGTTGATAAAGGGAATCATACTGCATCAGACAATTTATTTCTTGATTTAATATGACAGAGCTCATAGAAGATGATCAAGAAGAATATTGGGATGTTGGGGACAGTTTTTGGACTCATTGTTTCTACCAATTTATAGAAATTTATGTCTACTAATTTTTATCCCTACTTACAAGTATTATTGTGACATTACCTATATCATCATCTGCTATTATTATTTTTAAATAATTTACTCCTATTTGTTTTTATTCAATACGCTTTTACCGTACCATTAGATTATTTATATTGATTCTACTATTTTCCTATCACTGTATATTTCTATTGTGATACACTATTATAATAAGGGAATAATATCCCCATAGACACACCGTAGGCTCTCACTACTAGTTAGTAGCCTTTGGCATTTGAGGATATGCGCTTGAGGTCATGCGCACCACCATCCCTCGAAAAAACTGATTGGAACCTTGCTCTGGGATGTCACATAAATTATTTTTTAAAGGATGGGGCCAAAGCTTTATTTTTATTATTAAATCAAAGACAAATTTGGATTTGGTAGAGGGAGACCCATTTCATATCCTTAAGTTCCAAGGCCACGTGGCCTGAATACTAGGCTTGAAAGCCTAGTTTTTGGCCCAAGGGGATCTTTGTTTAATAGTACTCCTACAATACCTATGATGCTACAGTACCTACTATAGTACCGCCACCGCTACAGTTCTTGATATTGTGCCTCCACCACTACACTATCACCGGTGCCCTAGTTCTACCACTGCTACAGTACCCAACTATAATACTACTATAGTAGCCTGCTATAGTACCAGAAATTCATCCCTGCCTAGATCCAATCCTGGGTCTTTTTGATTCCAAGAAGGATCTAGTACCACTTGGGTACATGATTGTTGGCATGTCACATATATTATATGAATACCTAATTAATCGATTAAGGAAACACCCTTCATTCATTAAAAATCATAGAAAATTGTTTACTATCAACTTTATCTTCAAGGATTCTGTCTAAAACACTCATGAATGGAATTTAAAACATAATTTTTTTAATAAATTTCCCCTAACAATAAATTTAATGTCCAGTTAATAATACACTTTGTATAAAGAAGGAATATGAACACCACTACTTTGAAACCCATACAAGCATTAAAAAAATATAAACAGAGATATGAAAAATTAGAATAATTATGGTAGATAATGATTATTTATGAAGATTATATATAAAAATGGACATTATTAAATATAATAATTAAGATATTACATTTTATATGTTTATACTACTAGAGGATAAAGTAAAATTGTATAATTCTAGATAAGAGGTAAGGGTTTTTCTATATCAAACTCCTCTCCTTGAGAATTTATTGAAATATTCACATAATTTTCAATTATGTGTTATTTATATTTTCTATTTTATATGTTCTATCAAGAAATTATTTCATTCATGGTATTTTAGATCACGTTTAACAGTTTTTTTGAATATTTTATGATTGAATTTCTACACAAACCATAATTGTGGTTTTATGTCTCAATTTTTATTCTTTTGGTATCAAGTTGTAAAAAACACAAATTTTATTTTTTATGGTGCATACATTGTCATGGTAGACATTCTCGACGTTACTAATTAAATTTAAGTGTTTTACAAGACTATATTGTTTTACACTCTCGAATTCTATTATTTTAAGATTTTTTATTTATATGGTGTGAAAATTATGCTACATTTTAAAATTTTGAAAGTCCCTAAAATTTCCACGATTATAAATTCATGTATGGTTACTAGAAAATGGTTGTGGATTTGGTACAAATATATATAGGGTTAATCACTATGAAAAGGGTTAGTAGAGAATTGGCTCAATAATTACCCTTATTCATGAAGAGTGGGTCTATGACTGCACACATGGAGAGACACCACTTGTGGATATGCTTTGTAATATTCAAATGATCTTAATAAACCCTTATATAAGGATTTTCCTACCATTTTATTTGTCTCCCAGCAATTTAATATATTTAATCCAATAATTATCTTCCATGGATAACCGATAAAGCTTTTTTACTCTTTGAAGATTATTTATTTGACAAGGGTACATGAGGTTAAATTGATTATAACCCATAGATTTCTATATAATTTTGGTATGTTCACATAGATTTAAAAATTATTCTACTGAATGGGGTTGTAGTTTATATCTGTGTTTCTCATTATATGGATAATTATGTTTTTTTAGTAAAAGGTTTCTTAGAAAAATGATAATATTGGTATTGATTAATCTTATGGTGAATGCATTGTAAATAATCAAGTGAAGAGTTGGTATTATAAATATGTTTCCTATAAGCGCATCAATAAGACTCATAAGACTAAACATGCTCAATTTTTTGTGTACAAATCTCCCCATAAATGGATAATTACTTAATAACGGACTCAATGATATGTAGAGTGTCTTGGAATAAGGATATGAAAATAATTTTTTGAAGTACAATATTAAGAATTCGTCAGTGTGAGATTATATATTATTTTTTCCATGTTTTTATTTAATTTCATTGATATATAATTCCGTCATTTTAGACTAATTATGGATTCATATTGTCTATTTACTATTGAAAAATTACTAATTCCATGTTTAGTTATGTATGTTTTGGTTGTATGCTACTCCTTACTATGTGTTTGATCTCACAGTTATTTTTTCCAATTCCCCTTGAATCCTAGAGGAGGACTATGTGTAATATTATCAGATATGATGGAAGGAATAATCATTTAATCAAAAAATGGTGATGGTTTATCTTATGTTAATTGAGTGTAATGTATGTATATATCATGTCTTCCATGACTAATTTTTTTTTATCCTTTTGGAACTCTTGTAATACTTAAAAATGATGCAATATAACTATGGGATATCGGTTACTGGATTATCAGATGTTGAACTCATATCTAAGGTAGTTTAGTAGAAACCTTGGTGAATAGATTTAGATGAACAATGTAGGTTACAATAATTACTATAAAAACCCCAAATGATTTCAATGTAAAACTAAATAAAACTCTATATAAATTATATTTTACTGTATCATGAGTTAATTGCATGTGTAAAATTATATAAATATGAAAAATATTGGGAATAATGGGAGTTGTATGAATAATTAGAGTCATTTTAGTGATATTGTATATGAATAGTTAAATGAAGTTGGAGTTGAGGCTAATCTTGTCATAATCATATTGGGGTATTTGAGCCTCATTATAACATGTAATATCACTATTATAAAGTGTCTTATTGATCTTAAACATGGTGTAGGTTTGCTGGATCAATTCATGTGAGAAAATGATTGATCATTCAGTGAAACGTCATATCCATTAGAAGATAAATAATGGGTGAACCCCCTAGAGAAGATCATTCTCACTTTGGGTAGTTGTGAAAAGGTAAAAAGCCTTCATGGAGTTCTATAATAATAAGGGAGATACAATCCAATGGTGTTCGGTAATTAAAATCACTAAAGAGGAAGATGATATCCGATCTTTATATTGGGGAACATTTATGGAGGAATTATATTGAAAATAATTTCCTTATGATATAAGAGTAAAAATGTAAAGGAAGTACCTCAACTATAGACAAAAGGAGTAGGAAAATGTTACAGAGTATGTATATAACTTTAAATGGTCATCTAGGAACACATTCATATATGTGTGTAGAATAGATAAAAATGTTGATATTTTCTTAATGGTTTAAATCCAAACCCTGAAGTGATGTTGGTCTCTTAAAACCTTTTTCAATTTATTGAATAGTCTTAAGCACCATAAATAATAAAAATATCTTCTCAAAGATATATCAATTCATAGGAAATGAGTAGAAATAATGGTTATTTGAGCAACATGGGAAAAAAAGTAAATAATTGGAAGAAATGAATAGTGGAATCTCCTATATGTGATAACAGAGGGAAAACATTCCACGAGGCTTACAATAAGGGAATGTGTGATTATTACATTTTTAGAGAAAAAAACCAAAATCTAATGAATTCAATGTATGCAAGATTATATTTATGTTTGTGCATTAACTGTAGGAAGAAGATATATTATATGAACTAAATTCCCCAAGCATCAACATAATTTAGCTGATAGATGGACAAGTGGGAAAGGCCATGCATACATGGTTACTATGACTAATGACATAGTTTATAATGATCTAGGGTGGGTACTTTTTTTATTTCATGATTGATAGAAAATGTTTTATTTGATTCAATATCATTGAACTATTTTATATCTTCATTTTTTTGGGAAATGTGAGATCAGAGGCTCTTAAATAAGAGAAAAGAAAGGTTACAAGAGTATGAAGAGGGTATTTTACATTTTCCACATTGATAGATGGGTAGCACACTTCCAGAGAGAGTGTTAGGGTAAAAACACACCTCTTTGGTAACTCCATTATTCACAATTCCATCAGTAAGGTGATTTTATTCAAAAAATATGTGTGTGATTATGAAATTTATAGAAGCAACCCTATCTAGGAAATTGGCCATTTCACTATCAACATCCGTGAGAGGTGAATCATTCCCATCCCAATAGCTTTAACAATGGTAGTAGAGTAATACTCAAACAATATTTTCTTCCAATTTCCTAGCCTTTAAAATTAAAAATCTCTGATAAGAAAAATCATTTCTTCTTGTAGGGAAGTGATATGGCCATAATACCCATTCGATATTTCCATCACATCACTATTATGATATCTAAAAATGACCCTATATCCTGAATTCTAAGGATTTCCTTTTGAGGCCACATAAGTTTTTCAATTAATCCATCAAAAGAATGTGGGATTATAGAAGGGATCAATTGTGACCCAGGGTTTAGTAAAGATATATGTGATGTTTTTTCTCCTTAGGATACTGAGGTTCCTAATCGTGTTGTTGTAGTGTTCAACATGCAGCGAGTTGGAATATTTCACTATCATTATAATATCACCATAGGCAGTTTTATCATGAATTGATTATGATCATGAATGGGATTGTTTTTACTAATCCATAAAAAATGAATCGGCTATGTATAGAACACCATAAATAAGAGTGTATATAACATAGGTAAACGAATACTGAGAATAGAAAACATGAAATTCTTGAAATAGTTAGCATGAATTTAATGAATATAAAAGATATAAAAGGCATCATTACAAATAGAATAAGTGGGTTGATGACTCATAATGATATGATAAAAATCTTCCCTATTCTGGTGATATAGGACACAATTTGATCAAAGTGAGATTCCAACAAACTAGATATTTTCTTCAACTGGTAGATTACGGGTTGAGAGTCTCGAGAGTAGTGTAAATCTAGATGTAAAAGCCATTTTTTTGAAATTTCCAATCCCTTTTTGGATTAATCGATGTATGTGAATATAAATGTTTTTGGAGTCAAAGGATTCAATTTTTTATGGTTCCAATATGATCATATCCTCCTGGTTGAAAAAATCATAGTTGTAAATAGTTGAAGCAATATCATAAGAAATGATATATATATTTTTCATTTGGTCTTTAATTGAGATGTTTTAATCAATATCATTATAAGAGGAGGTAATCCAGTCAATCAATGGATCACCAGTAAAGTTGTAATGCCAAAATCTAAGAGTTTAGTTCATGTTGAAAAGTCATGGAGAGTGCATGTAAATCCTCTGAAAGACATTATTAAATCTAGGACAAATTATAGAGTCCATGAAACACAAGTTTCCTAATATAAAACTTGTTAAAAATCTTGATATGAGGAATATTAATGAGTTAAAATTATTTTTATTAACATCTACACAATTTTAGAATGAATAGACACATTAAAAAATTACATATTTTTAATACCAAGGTCACTAAAGATATATGGAATGGAAAATATTTTCCAAGAGCCTGTAATAATTTTTGTTTCAAAAATAATGCCACTAAAAAAATACCTCACGATAAAGTTAATGGATTTAAAAACAAAGATATTCTATGAATACACCATGAATGAATAGACCAACATTGGGACCACCACATGCTAAAAAAGACAAACTCTACATACCATTGAGAGATACATTCCTTTCCAAAGGGCCAATGTTACTCAAATATGACTCAAAGCATTGGTAAAATGAGAAGACCAAATTCTTCCCCCGAACATGTGAACACCAAGATAAGTAAAAGGGATAGAACCTTCCCTCATTCATAGAACATTAATTATAGAATCTTTTTGTAAGCTATAATATTCCAACCAAAATAAATGAATGATTCTCTCCAACTAATTTCCTTACAGGAAACACTTTTATAATGCCAAAGGGAAATATGGATGTTGTTGATATTCCTCCTATGTCCCTGTGTAAAAATTATAACATCACCAGAAAAAAATAGATGGGATGGAATCGAGGTACCTCCACCCGCTATGCAAGTTGTAACATCACCCTTGTATTCCCTAAGAAGAATAATCCCACTAAGATAATCCTATATAATGGAAAATATGATATCTTAATGATGTTACACTTGTCGCACACCCCTAGATAATATAATTTAGCCTTTCCATTTATAGTATTGAAGATATAAGAAGACCCATAGAGGGATTTGATCTAAAAAATAAATCTCATGTTGTATCCAATGTTTTGAAGGAAATTTACAATAAAACCATAGTCAATTGTGCCAACAGATTTCATGATGACAATATGAAGATTAATGTTGCCTCCCATGGTTGGATTTTGAAAGAGATTGACACACTCAAAGATAGTGAGCATGTAGTCCATGATGTTTCTCCATTTGAAAAATCAAAATTTATTCTATGATATAATTCTATCGGAGATACTAGCAAGTCTATAGGAAATATTAATTTAAATGATTTGGTGAAGTGTGTTGAAAAGAGAAACAAGTATGAAATGGGTGATATCACTGGCATTCTCAACTTTTGGTATCAAGGAAATAAACTAGGAATTTAAGATTAGAGTTAAGGATCCACCTTTAAAGATGTGGACGATATGCTTGCAATCTTTGTTCAAATATAAATCCCAAAAAACTGGAAAAATTAATTTGTTAATTCATTTATTCCAGGTGAACGTTCTTTGTTAAGACAAAATATTTCTTCCATGATTTCAATATCTTGGGTAATAGAGGCTAAAAATGGGTTTTCACCCCCAATTATTATTTTAGGAATGATATTATCCTTTAACCTCACATTCCTTGGAGGGCCATTGAGAAGATTCATTTTGAAGGAATCAATGTGGCTGTAAAGATTAATCCTTTATTCAATAATACAATCTCCATCTATGATAAGAGAGAGTGGAATATTGGGCCATCTAAATCATTGATGGAAATTGACGAAAATAGTGTTTCTATCCCAATTATTAAGCCACCTGATTTTAAAAATGTACTTTCTAATGTTTTCATTTAGATTAAAGAGATTTTGTAAATTAGATGTCATAACAACATCTTGTCCAATGTCTCTAGAGAAATTATTCCTAGTAATGGATTCATGGAGATCATAAAGAGAGAATTTAAGGGAATAAATTTCTTCATCCAGTATGGTAAAACATCCTTTGATCTAGCCATTCATTTTGATCTATAGCATTTTGATTTTAGAGGTGCATTATAGAGGATTGAAATTGAAGTCATATGAGTCCCAAGTGTATTGGAACATTTTAGTGCATTATGAAAGAGAAGTCCCGGAATTGTTGAATATGAAAGGAAAATACAACCTCTTCTAATTGTAAATAAATATCACATGGATGGGGTGATGATTAGTGTTATATTTAACCAAATAAGCACATGAAACTGATCTCTAATTTCAAAGAGAGACATAATTCACAAAGGCCCTATCCTTTATTATTTATCTCATCCCATTTAGGTGCCTTGTATACCAAGTAATGTTTTCACCCAAGTGATTAATTTTGATTCAGCTATATTTCTCAACATAGGCTTTAAACACTTTATTTGAGGACGTGTTGAAAACATGTATTATTTTCTCGTCAATATAAAGGATTGAGTTCAAATCCTCAATAATGGCCAATGTGTCTACAATATTCCTAGACATACCTTTGTTATGAATCCCTAATGTTTTCTTATCAATGATGTTTTTAGAGGAATAAAAAACTGAGTATAAAATTTTTCGGCATTATTTATAGAAGCTGTAGGTAATGATATTGTCATCATCTTGACCTATAGTAGGGTTTCCCATATTATTTTGAACCAGAAGCCAGAGTCTTTCCATGTTGGAAGCATTCTGAATAGTTTCAAGAATTGAGTACCCACCCATGGAAAATAGGGTACTTTGACTAGATTAGTTTAAATTTGGCTTTGAGATTCCAATTAATTGGGGTTTTTACCTACCTGTAAGGATCCTAGGAGAACCTTCTGCGCCAAGGATGGATATTCCTTGGAAATTCAAAAAATGCATCTCCAAATTTATTTTCATTTGGAGGTGAAACCCCGATTTTATTTTATTTATGGTTTCTCTAATCTTTTTTATTTTCTTGATAGTATTGTCTTCATGAAATTATAAGAAAAATTTTCCCCATTGGAATGTCATCACTGTGGGCCTATGCTGGGACTGTAACTTGTTTTTTCAGTTTCATGACAAGAGTTCCTTTTGATGTATTTTACACCAATTTTTGAACCTGGATATCACTTGAATAATTCTATATCTCCAGAGTTAGTTGATATCTAACTGCAATATGAACCAGGGGATGGTCAATTTGAATAGATACATTTGAATCCATATTAATGAGATGAAGTATATATTCTTCATCTTGCATAGAAAAATAAATAGAGAGAATATTTGATTAGAGGTCCAACTGATGGTTGATATAATCCTCTGTTTGATTACACTTCATTTTAGACTCAAGTTATATGTGAAATGTCTCAATGTTTTCAATTGATCAAGTCTTCTATTTTTATTCTTCATCAACCGGTTCATCTCATGAAGTGCTTGAACTAAAAAACATGTCCCATTTCAATCCATTATCTTGTTCATTCATTTAATTATTTCCATTATCTGATGGAATAGTTTTTTTACTTACAGATACCTCTTTCCAGGACCAGGTGTTGTTAGCTAGCTTGGCCAGATTTGAACTACTCAACAATTTTTTAAAGCATGACCCACCATTTGCATTGATCATAAAATTGATGCAGGATCTCAATTCAAATATAACATTCATATGATAATCATTTGAAACCAGAGAGGCTCGTTGTATTGGAGATGTATATATATTAATATTGATTATCAGAGTTTCTTACAGACTAATGCATCCATTTATAGTTATTTGATCAATATTTATGGGGGTGACTATTCAAAAATCCTAGTAATTGTGGTTTTTGGGATGCCAACAAACCTAGGGTATACCATGAAACCTAGTCCAGAACTAATCAAATGGGATTCTTTTGGCTAAAAGGGTTAATCCCTATATCCCATTTTGAAATCCCAAAAAACCTCGGTCTGAGATTGAGGTTTCCAACAATCCATGCTGCATCAAGATCTTATTTCCTCTCAAGTATGATAAGGAGGTATGCTTTTCAGATTGGAATTATCCTCTATTTTTTAGAGTTCCAACAATGAGATATTCTTCCTTTCAGATCAATGTAAGTCCAAGGTTTGATAACTATTTCATCAGAGATATGACCTAGGAGCAAAAAATTACAATGATCTAATCTTAGGTTTATCAAGTACGGATCGAGAACCATTATTATAAAACCATTCCCTTATTGTTTAATGGAGGGAGGTTAGTTTTATTCAGTCGAAGAACCCAAAAATCCATAATTTTCCTCTGTGAATAATATAGGATTTCAAGTTTGGCTGAAAGAGATATTCCATGCTCTGAGAACATTCTGAAGAGATTTTAATTCTCTTTACCAATCCATATTGAATGATTCCTTGATTGAAACTATAATCTTTAGCAGGAAGGTAATTAGTCATCATCAATTTGAAATAAGGAAATTCCCACCCTCCACATCCTAAGATCCACCTATTACTCATTCATGGAACCATACATTATATCGTAAGTGTTTTATATAAACATTATATATTTACCTTGCATATTATTACTAAATTTTTCAATTAAGACCCCATGTGGGAGTATTATAGAAAAATGATATATAAATTAGTTTTAATTATGATGAATGGGAATACCATATTTTAAAATTTGTTTATTATACATATGGTTTACTTTTACATGATCCTTATTATAGACTATATTTTAATGTATAATGAAATAATTTATTTCCATGTGAAAGAGATTGAGATTTGTGAAGGTGATGTGGAATTACTTGTCTTTAGATGGGAAACTACACCATTTATATCAGTTCTAGTACCATCTTGAGTAGCTATCATTATAGAAATTGTATACTAACTAGAATATATAAGTGATATCAATTTATGAGTAATGTATCCTAATAATATTGGATTCACCCATGGAATAAAATTGCATTGATGTTTTTATAGAATATTTACCTCGTCATAGACTAGAGTGTGAAGTTGAGTTCTCCATCGAACACATTCCTGATGAAATAATTTTATTAAAAACTCTTTAATGGATGAATCTGATGGAGTTTGTGGAGTTAAATAAAAATATCCAAAATTTTATAAACAAATAATTTATAAGCCATAGTTTTTTACTATACAGAGCCCCTATATTACTCATGAAAAATAATGATGGGTCCTTGAGATTTTATATTAATTATAGTGATACAAATTCCATCACTATAAATATTGCGTATCCCATTACATGAATTCATGACTTATTTGATCAACTTAATGGAGACTAACAAATTTTAATGATTGATCTTCATTCTGGTTATCATTAAATTAGGGTAGAGAAGTGTGATATATAGAAGATGTAGTCTTAGACAAGGTATGGACATTATGAGAGTAGAATAATTACTTTCGGAATGAATAATTCACCAATGATCATTTTGGATATAATTAATAGATTAATCAATGTGTATATTGATAAAATAATTAAGGAATTAATTTATGATATCTTGATATGAAATGTTGAGATAGAATCCTTTATTTATTTAGAGAAAGGGGGTTTAGGATACCTTTATATAATCTATGAGATATGAATGGCATGTGAGTAAGCTATAGATAATTCCTAAAACCAGTAAAAGAATAATTATATAGAAAGTATTTAATGTTTAAATTTTTTTAAATGATGATTTTTTTATTGAAATTTCTCTCTAATGATGGGATATACATTTCACCCTCAATAAGAAAGGTAGTTAATGAATGTCATAATATTTTTTTAACATAAATAAGGTATGATTTTTCCTAGTATTATCTAGTTATTTCCCCCCAGGTTTTCAGGATTTCAAATGGTACACCAATACATTAAATAAGTTAACAAATAAAGGGGTTAAATCCAATTATCAAGGGATCATAATGAATGTTTTAATGAGAAAAAGATGATGATGATTAATGTTCTAGTATTAACTCTTTCCTCTGGTATGGAATTTTTTTAATTTATTATAATGTTTTGAATAAAGGAATTGATTTTTTCCTTGTAAATAATAATAGAGTGATTTCCCAAGAATAATGGAACTTGAAAATCCATGAACAAAATAATCTGACTCATGACCTTGCGTAGGAAACTGTAATATTTTATTTAAAAATATGGATATACTCACTCTATGGTGAATTATAAAAGATATATATAGAACAAAAGAGTCATTATGTATATCTTCTCTAAGAATGATATCTATATGAGGAAAAATATATGGTTAGAACAACTCATGAGATATGATTTCTCAATACACTATCACCCAATGAATGAAAAAAGGTAGAATATGCATTTATTAGGGGGACCATGGTGTTTTGACCAAGATAATGATAAACATGGATACCATTTACATTGATCTAGTAAATATTGATATAGTGATTTCTAGGAAACTAGAACCATCAATAATTTTTTATGAAACTGTTAAACTATAAATACTAGAAAGAATTGATCAGTCACAGTAGGATAATGAAAAATTATGAAGGAAAACTTAAAATTTTTGTGATGAGAAATTTATTTAATTAATCTATAGATATGTAGGGTTAATATAATATAAGTTGTTATGTGTTTCATCAATACCATAATTAAAGAAAAAATTTCATGATAAATATGATGGTCTAAATTTCTCTATACACACTCATAGAAAAAAATAAGGACAATAATTTAACAGAAAATTTATTGTGGGATGGTATGAATTGAGAAATTATAGACAATGTGTCTAGGTTCTTATTATTCCAAAACGTTAATCCTGAATGAAAACATCCTGAGGGAGTCATGAAACCTCTTTATATACATATAAATTAGTGGAAAAATGTTATAATGAATCTTTTCACTAGACTCCCAATGACTACACGTTTGAAAGATGTAATATTGGTCATTATTGATGATTTGAATAAGCCTACTTATTCATTAGCGATAAGGGAAGATCTACCCCTTGAGAACCTTTCCCATATCAATTCAACAAAATCATAAGGCCACCATAGGCTCCAATATTGATGGTATCTGATCATGAACCAAGGATCACATAAAGATGTGGGATAATTCTTCAAATTAATCTTAAAACATTGTTATTATTATGACCATAAATCAACAAAAAAAACTAAAAAAATGTAAAATAAAATCCTTAATATTGGAAGACATGTTATGATCATATTATCTTAAATTCAAAGGCATATAGGCCTAGTATCAACCTTTGGAAGAGTTTTTATTTAATAATATCTTCCATCTGAGCATCCATATAACACCATATGTAGCATTGTGTTTGAAGAGGTTTCATACTTCAACCTCTTCGGAAGAAATTAGGGAGAATCCTAGTTGACATAGAACTTGTGGAGGGTAAAAATTTTCATGTTTGACCTATTATAGTTGACACAAAATCAACCGAAATCATATAAAATAGTTATAATGATAATTAAAGGAAAGACGTGGAATTTCATGTGGGGGATCATGTATTCATGATTCACTATAGAAGGTATTTGAAGGTTTTTTTTAAAAATGGGATGTTATTCCCTAGGATTTTTGGGCCTTTTGAAATATTATAATGAATTAAGGTTTTATATTACTAGTTAACTATTCCTCCCATCCATTCTATAGAAAATGATGTTTTCTATATTTCATTATTGAGGAATTACATGTCAAATCCAACTCATGTGATAACATATTGGGTAATAAACATAGATCATAACTTGTCTTGAAATGAGGAGTCTATCCAGATTCATCACATGAGAGGGAAATGGTTTTGGAATTGGACCACACATTTGGTGAAAGTCCTTTGGAGAAATAAAAAATTTACTAAGGAAACATGGGATCCTGTAGAGTATTCACTTTTATTCAATATCTTATATATAACCCACATCCATATATGATAATATTTATAGGGGGCCTATGACACCAAAGACCCCATTATAGAATAAAAATTCCATATTATGAACTATTGCACACATGTTTCCTTTAAAGATAATTTATTCAAGTCAAAAAATATGAGTTAAATGTTATATTTCTAAATTTTGAAAACTAATTTTATTTTTAATTCATCATATCTAAATTTTTTTATTATGAAATTTTGATCATTTAATGAAAACGTCTCTTTTTATTCAAAAACTATAGTTTCAACGAAACATGTAATGTGTATGAAATCACCATTTTATAACAATTACCTAAATTTTTAGAAACCCTTTTGGGAAATAAGATATTAATTTATAGAAACCTTATTCATTTTAAAATGTCATTAAACATTAAAATTCTTTAGAAACAATATTTATAATTAATTAAAATGTTACTTTAGTATATTTTTTTCAATAATTTCATTGAATAATGTATTTAAAACTGTGATTATATTTTTAATTTCCATGAAACACTCCTATAATTTATTTTCCTATAATAAATCTATTTATTTCATTAATATTAGTGACAAATTGTTTTTTAATTTTATATAAAAGTAAATATTAAAATGATATTTCAATAAAAACTGTTTTAACATGATTATGTGCAATTATTTTAAAATTAACTTTTCAAGCCATAATAAATTTTATTTGAAAAAAATGTTTATAGATAAGAAATTATAAGTATATAATTCCGTAAATGATCGATCTTTTTCTTTTTCATTAATATTAATTACTAATATTAGATATTACTTTCTAAGGAAAATGTTATAGGGTTAAATATTGTTTCTCATAGTGTAAAAGTGTAAATAGATTTAAAAAACATGTCTAGAATATAATGGTTGAGATTATTATAAAATAATAAATATTTTACCTAATTTTTTTCCATTTTTAATCCATTGACCCTTGAATGGTTCCATAGAATTATAAAAAATAGAAAATCTATTTCAAAAAAATACACTTCTATTATCATTTAAAAGTGGAATATCTTCAACACTTAATGAAACATCTAACAATCTAATATCTCTATGGAAAACATCCATTTTTCTACCCATATATCCCTTTATAAAGTAAAATATGACACCGGTGATTCATAGTTATACAAATCCATTAAAATTCATGCATACATCCAAGTAAAAATGAAGTCATCAGTGTGAGTGTTATGAACTACGTAGTATTATTCTTAATTATATTATTTAAATTTTATTCTAGAAAAGATATTATAATGAGAATTTAATAATTTATATAAATTAATGGTACTATATTATGGTAATTCCCATTATTTATTAATATACCCTATCAAGTAATAAAAATAAATACATTGTTCTAGAATTGTGCAGACTACAACCTCCAGGATGCAACATTTTTTATTTTCCTTCACCACCATATAGAGTTGGATATAAGGATGTTATTAATGGATAAATATTATTTTCATGATATCATTAATTTTATGGGGTAAAAAAATTTACAAACTATTAATGATATGACCAACAAACAAACATTGTTTTTAATCGTTTAAAACATGCATAATAAGAGGACGTTTTTTATTCATATTTTTTTTAATATTTTTATATCCATTAATTATTCTAATAAATCCTTATAATTATGATATATCATACTAATGAATAATAGAAAATATCATTTTACTCCTTTGATAATGATATTACAACAAAACCATCCCATGATCCTCCACTAATCATAGTAGCTTAATGTTTAGGTCGATTTGACCACATATAAGAACATTTTTTTACATTTATATCATAGATGGTTATGGTAAATTCATTAATAGTATTATATGATATCAATGTGTAAATATGGTTCTTTATGGAGATATTATATCACTATATAATTAATCAATTAAGGAAACATCTTCTATTCATTAAAAAATGCCAAAACATGGTCATTATTGAAATTATCTTCATAGGTAAGGTATAAAACACTCATATAAGGATTTTTAAAGATAATAATTTTTTATAAATTATCACTATAATTATAATTAATAACATATTAGTAATAAAATATTAAATAATAATTTATTTGAAAATCTATATTGAGAAAATCTTAAAAAAGATCAAAATTATAAACATCAATGATGAAAATATGAAGAACATATACAGAGAATGACTATTTTTGAAAAGTACAGAAGAAAATGGATATTATTAAGGATTTTAATTATCTTATTGAGATATAAATGTTTATGATATATGATTTTAAATTACGTTCATGGAATTTATTAAAATAAGTAATGATGTTTCTGTCTCAAATTCCTCCTATAAGACATGACTTGAAATATGCACCTCATATAATTTATCTAGTGTATATAGTCCATATATTAGAATATATATCCTGAAATTATTTTATTCATGGTATTTAAGGATAGATTTTAAGACATTTTTTCCATGATTTTATGGTATAATTTCTTCCCAATCCATAATATGGGGTTTCTTTATTTATTTTAATTCATTGATAATCATGTTTTAAACACCACCTATTTTCAATTAAGTGGTGCATAAACCACTGTTAAAGACTTTATACATTTTAGTCATCAAATTTTTAGGATCTAGAAGTCTATATTATTATACATCTTTAATATTCTTTTTATTAAAATGTTACCTTATCCATGGAGAAAAAATTATCCTATGTTTTGGTAAAGCAAAAGTGTGTGTAATTTTTTAGAAAATACACCCTTAAATAGATAAAGGAAATTGGATATGGGTGAGGAACCAATTAATTTATGGGAAATCATCTCTAAAAGGGATGTTTTGGAATTTACCCAATCATCACCCTGAGGTATGATGAGTGGGACTAAGACTACAAATATTTTGATACACTCTTGGGAAATATTCTCCGGAAAATTCACAAGCTCTTAATGAACCACGATGATAAAATTTTTCCACTTTTTACTTAGTTCCATTCTATAAATATTTATTGAACCCAATTACTATCATCTAGGGACAACGAAGAACATATTATATACACTAAAAACTAATTTTTTTTTATAAGGGTACTTCATGCGAGTTGGATGATAACTCATGGATTCTATGTTTATAAAGGGATATTCTCTTAGAAATACACATTATTCCATTGAATGAGGATTTATTTTATGTTAGTTAATCTAATTATATATATAACCATGTTTTATTAGAAATAGGATCCTCTATGAATGTATGAATGGTACAGATGGATTTTATGTTGAATTTATTTGATTTAATCAATTGACCGGTGGGGACTAAAATTATAAAGCCCCTTGATGCATCAACGGTTCAAATGAGACAAAATAGGTTAGGTTTTCCTGTGTGATTCTTACCATAATAAGATAATTTATTGAATAATGTCTCAATTATAAGTATTGTGTTTTGGAATAAGGCTTTGAAATCAGGTTTTTCAGGTCCAATAATACGAGTTCAAGAAATATGTGATCCAAGATTATTGTTATCTATGTGTTTATTTATTATCATTGATATATAATGACCATATATTTTTGTTATGGATTCATTTTGGTCATTTATTCATTCCATATAACATATTTTATGTTTTTGTAATGTATTATTCCATTTTATGATACTCAAAAATGAGAATATGAGCTCAAACATTTTTATTTTCTTTTCCCTATGAAATCATGAGGAGTAATTTTCAAGGATATGATGTAAGGGATTATCTAGTTCTCATAATATCTTCATGTTGTACATTTATTTTCATGTTTAATTTACATATGTATCTGATCTTCCATGTCAAAAAAATATTTGACTTATTAGTATTGTGTTTTTTATACTAATAATGAAATATAATTAATGAATCTAGGTCACTAGATTCTGGGATGTTAGAACCAAATAAATTATTGGTAAGAGGCACTGACAGATTGTCGTTAGTATTTTTTTTGTTTTTATAATAAAATAATATTTTTATCCTTATTAATTTATATTTATGTAGTTACAGGAGCCATATTATATAGAGGTTTTTTAGTTGTGTGAGTGTCAGACCAAGGCAGAGGGTGGCGATGATCAGGTCTCATGAGAGTCATTTTTGGATGAGGGAGCTTTGATACATCAAATGACAAGAGGTATTAATAAGGGCTGAGTGGTCAGTTACTGTTCATGATCATCCAACAAAAGTTTTAATATCACTAAATTTATTGAACAATATGGGTCCAATGGAGTATGTGTAGAATCTTCATAATCTTCATTTGGTGTTATAAAGCATGTGGAGCTGTTGTGAGATAATGACAAGATTATATAGAGATTGACTAGAGATAAGAAACAATTTCAACAATAGTAGGAAGATCAATTTCAACAACTATATCAGTGGAATGAGGATAGGATGTAGGTTTTCTGTCGAATTACAAGTGGTTTAGGTATGGATTTTCCATCTTTAATTGGTTGTTACCCCACCTCCATAGTGACCTTATTATATTATTTTTCAAATGTTACTTTCAAAATTAACTCATTTCAATTTTATATTTCCTGAATCTTTTTTTAAATTTATATGTATTTTAATTTATTTTTTGTTATTTTTTTTGATGTTTGAGAAAGTCGGTAACAATTAATTATTTTTGATGGATGTTCTTCATTGTCATAATTTGTTTAGTGAAGTATTTTCAATGGAATATGTAGTCCCTAGAAAATAATTTGTTGTTAGAGTATTTATGACGGATCTATCATAAATTTGACTATTTGTGATATTGTTTTACATAAAAATGTATTTTTGAGTGATTTGCGTCTTAAATAAATTTTTTCGATGGAATTCCACTACAAATAACCGATAAAAAATCCCAAATTTTATTAGTGTTTTATGGATATGGGAAATGTGTTGTGTGGCCCGGTGACACTCCAAACATTATAACTCGGATAATGAAACAAAATGATTAGTAAATATAATAATGTAAATAAATAAATGCTTTTCTATGTGGGAATCTCTGAAGAGTGACGGGCAAGCATGCACCTATCAGGAGACCGTAAAACATCAAGATTTTTCGTTGAGGAAATATGGGGTTGTATGAGCCCATTTTTTATATGAGGTGAAAATTTTTGTTGTTATTATGGATGTCTAAATGGAAAACCATATTATCTATGTCTTGGGTTTTAATTTTTTATTGTGATATCATAAATGAAATGGATAATTTTGGTGTAGATTGACTAAAAATCTTATCAAACTATAATAAATTGAATTGATGTGATTGGTACGACCTCATCACCTATTTTAAATAGAACGATTATTACACCCTCATTAAATAAAAATGATATTGATTTATGAACCACCTATTGTCTATTATTAAATCCTTTAACCAATTATAACTATTAAGATAAATGGGAATAATTTCGCATATGATTATTTTTATATATTAATGATTCACAATATAATGTTGTTATATACAGGCATGGAATCCCAAGCATTATGTGATAAATTTTAATGATGACCATTATTAATTATGATAAATGGGAATTGAGACCCTTGTGTATTATGATACATGGGAATTGAGATTCCACAGATATGACACACGCATGGAGACCCTACTAATATTATTCAGTAATATAGACCCTATGGTTATGATATGGCCATGGAAACACCAACTGTTATATATATGAATGAAAAACCTTCTTGATATGAAATGGACATGGCAACTCATAATATATTATATTGGAATGACGATCCATCTTGATATGACATCTTAATGGAGTCCCCTACTATTATATATGGGCATGATTGTAATGACCCTCCAATTATCATTGTCTTGAGAGTTCAATGATTCATTACTGGGCCTGAAGCGACATCCCAAAGATGCCCAAGGCTGCAAATAAATGTCTAAGGGTTTCAAATAAAATTTGTGGATGATTTAAACTTTACGAAATAAACCAAAATACTTACCAACCATAACCTAACATTCATTATATGATGTATGTACAAATGTAAGACAACTCAACAAATTCATGTATTTAACAACCACATCAAAGTAGGCAACAATAGATGAATAACCACGAATCTAAGTACACAGAAGATAAACCACACAGGAATCTAAAAATCCCTCAGGAAACAATGCTCCACAAGATAAAAGCTCCAAAATATATGAACATCGCATACATCACGAGGTAGTGCTAAACATGTGTGAAACATTACCTTTTCCCTTGTCCCAGAAGATAGCATTTTCAAAAGCAAAAAAGTGCCAAAGCATGGGCGAGTATAAAACATAGTAGGTTTTCCCCAATGACTTCCCTACTCACACCACTAGGATAAAAGAGTTAGAAAAAATTATATAAAATAGTTTATATAAAAAAACTTCTCAAAAATAGTTTATAACTAAATATAAACAAGTTAACAAAACTATTCATTACCAAAAGCATACAAGTGCAATTGAAAACAATTTTTCCTGCAAGTTATTTTTCCAGAAAAATAAATAAAAAATCCTTAAAACCATTTCACAATATCCCTTTATCAGCATACCCATACATTCCTCAAACCCATGCGATGAACTATGCATGCTACGTTATGAGAGTTCTATACTCATGAGCTGTTTCTCATCGATCTTCCAAGTTGTCACAAGGTAATTATTTCCCATGCTCCATTAATCATTTGGCACCAAGAACAAGGTCATATTTCTACCAAGCCCCATATATGAAATTCCCATGTGCCATTAATACTTTGACCCTGAGAACAAGGTCATATTTCATCTAAGCCCTGTATATGAAATAGGAACACATAACACATATGCCCAATGATCAAGCCAAAATACACCTTTCAATAAAAACACATTTTTATTGAAAACTATTTACGTCAAAACTAATTCAATGGAAAACCATTTCAACTCTAAAACAGTTCAATAAAACTACATTTTTATTGAAAACCATTCCTACTTAAAACCCCCTTTTCATCAATAAATTAGAAATTCCAGAATATCCATAATTTAAAATCATCATTTTAAATTAAACCCCCTTTTGCACAACTATTCACTAAGATCACTCAATTTAAAAAAAACATAAATCATCATAAATGAATATTTTTCCCTAAATTTCACAATAAATAAGAAAATTTGAATATATAAAAATAAATTCTAGTATGAGGAGTTGAGAGAGAATCTTCCTACCTCAAAGGTTTTGAGGAAACTTTGACAACAGACGAAGAAATTACAAGAAAGCAGATTGATTCTCCAAGAACGACCTTCGTTCTCTTACCCTAGAAAGATCACAATTCAACATTGAATTATTTGAAATACAAAATTTTATATCTACCCACTATAGATTCAAATATGAGAAATAATAGAGATCAGATAACTAGATCTAAGATCTATGAAAACATGACAAATCTGGAATGAATGGTGACATACCTTAAGAATCGGACTCGAAATCACTAAGGGAAGGCTCTGGGATGGCTCCAAATTGTGTGGGAAGGGTTATAAAACTTTCTAGGGAGATTAATTTTGAAATAGAGGCATTTAGAAACCAAAAATAAATATATAGAGAAACAATGAGTAATCCCTTAGAAAATAGGATCTAGATTAGACCTCTATGCTAGGTTTGACCACACGGTTTGGGCCAACTATGTATGGATCATGCAACCTTACTTATTTCCCCAAAACTCCTTATAAAACCCCAAAAATATCCCATCCTTCACCTTTTACCTTTTTATGGAAACCCATTTTTTATGGAAACATCCCACTTTATAGAAACACCCCACTGAATGGAAACAACACACTTTATGGAAAAAACCCACTTTATTGAAACACCCCAATTTAAGGAAAAAACCAACATTATAGAATCACCTAACTTAATGGAAACTCTCTATTTTATAGTAACTCTCAATTTTATACACAACAAATTAAAAAAATGGGAGGAAAGGGGTTATTTACCTGAGACCGGGGGTATTACATTATCCCTACCATTGGTCATTCTGTCCTTGAGAAGTAGAAAACCCTCACTGACCAAAAAGAGTTCCGGCAACTGCTTTTTCATTTCCTTCTCATGTTCCCAAGTCTCTTAGTGAATTAGACCATGTTTCCCTAAAACCCGCACTAGGACGATGCTTTTCCCACACAATACATTCTATTGTCTATCCATAATCCACAATGGGATATGTATTAGTGATGAATCTGGTTCTAGATCAATGTGATCCCATATGATCACACTATCAGGATCAAGGTGATACTTTTCAACTGGGATACATGGAACACATTATGCACTGAACTAAACCATGGTGGTAATGCCAACCGATATTCCACCTCTCCAACATATTCTAGTATTCTAAAAGGGACAATGCATCTAGGATATAACTTTCCATACTCCCTGAAGTGACGATGTCCAAGCCTTGGAGAGATCCTTAAAAATACATGATCACCCATAATGAACAACAATGGTCTTCAATGGTTCTTTGCATAAGATTTATGATGACACTGGGCCATCTCCATCCTCTTTCTAATCAACTTGATCTTCTCCATTATTTCTTGAACAAGGCTTGGACCAGCTAGTAATGTTTTGACAGTTTCCACCCAACATAGTGGAGAACGACAAGGACACCCATACAATGCTTCAAACAGAGCCATGTATATCAAGGCTTGATAACCATTATTGTATGAGAACTCCACTAAGGTTATATGATCCTCCCATGAGCCACCAAAATCCATTAAACAAGCCTGCAAGATGTCTTCCAATGTTTGTATCATCTTCTCAGATTTCCCATCTCTCTGAGGATGATACACCATGCTCATAGTCAACCGAGTCAAAAAGGCTTGTTGTAAGGATTTAGAGAAACAAGAAGTGAACCTCAGATCTCTATCTGAGACTGTTGAAACTAGTACAACATACCTTTTACCACTTCATATATATAATTTTTTGAAGGATCATCCACATTATGAGTTTCACGAATATGAATGAAATGGGATGACTTCATTAGAAGACCCACTATCACCCAAATTACATCATGTTTATGGACCGCTCTTGGATGACCTATAACAAATTCCATTGCTATCTGATCCCATTTCTACACTGGGATGGGAAATGACTGTAACAGACCAGCTAGTCTTTTATGCTCTTCTTTAACCTGATAACAAGTTAAGCACCGAGAGACGAACTCTGCCAACATCCTTTTTAGGAAGATCCCCCAAAACTACGCATTCAACACCTTATAATACTTTTGTTTACTAGGATGTATAACCCATATTGAATAGTGGTAAGAATGAAGGAGTTGTTCTTAAAAAATATTAGGTATAACCATCCAATATCTGAAACACAAAACTAAACCCCCATAAAGTTTCCAACCCTCAATGGTCTCCCCACCACTGAGCATAATCTTATAAGCATACATTCTGCATCAGATGTTTATGACTCTTTGACCATTTTTCTAAATCAGGAACAAGCATAGATGAAAGGAAAACTGAAACCTCACCTCGGTCTTCACATTCCACATGCATGTCGGCTAATACCAACGTCAACTTCCATTCATCTGAAACATTTTTCTTCGCCCGAGCATATCACTTTCAACTCAATGGAACCAACACTACATTTCTTTTCCCTGGTGTGTACATCAAGTTAATGTCAAAAATTTGGAGATAATCCTTCCATATCCTTTTCAACAAATATAAATATCACTATGAGAAAATGTATTTCATGTTTTTTTGATCCTTAAACACAGTTAATTTATCACCAAAGAGATAATTTATCCATGTTTTCAAAGCATGTATGAGTACAGCTAACTCCAAATCATGTGTTGGGTAAATTTTCTCATGAACCCTCAAATTCCTTGAACCATAAGAAACCACATGATCTCTTTGCAAGAGAATATAGCCCAACCCTGATCCTAAATCATCATAATACACCACATACCCCTATCTTGATTCTGGAAAGATCAAGATAAGTGTCAATGTAAGCCAAAATTTCAGTTCTTAGAAAGACTTCTAATATTCCTCTGTTCTGTTAGGAACAAGCTGAAGGAAGTGATGGTTTTCATGGTTTGTCTTTTTTTGATCATGAGGAAGTTTTCATAATGGAAAGACACCTTGAATTTCTAAGAATTTGGAAGCTGGAAGTTTGAATATTCAGAACCGATAATATTCAACATTCAAGACCTAGTGTTCAAAGAATTCAGAGTCTCGAATTCAGAGTCTGGAAATTGAAAAGTTCAGAATCGATATTATTGAACATTCAGAACCTAGTGTTCGATGAATTCAGAGTCTCAAATTTGGAGTCTGGAAATTGAAAAGTTCAGAACCGGGATATTGAAAATTCTTGAAAGCTGGATGATAGGAGATGTGAAGGCCCTTAATCTGACGATTCTTTGCTGATCTTAAAGTTCTCACATATCATGAAAATTTCCATGATAAAATCTGGTTGATGATATGGTGAAGAAGAAGTTCATAGAGGGAAGTTCGAAGTCGACTTCCTGAGTCAGAAGTTCATAGAGAGAAGTTCAGAGTCGACTTCCTGAGTCAGAAGTTCATAGCTTGAAGTTCAAAGTCGACTTACTGAAGAAGAAGTTTGTTGCGAGAAGTTAGGAGTTGACTTCTTGAGATAGAAGTTCGTAGTGGGAAGTTCAGAGTCAACCTGCTGAAGAAGAATTTCGTAGCGAGAAGTTAGGAGTCGACTTCCTGAGTCAGAAGTTCGTAGCGGGAAGTTTGGAGTCGACTTTCTGAGTAAGAAGTTCAGAGAGATAAAGTTCAAAGTTGACTTCCTGAACCTGAAGTTTGTAGCTAGAAGTGCGGAGTCATGCCGAGAATTGGTGAAGTCATAACCAGAAGTCGTATCGAGATCTAGAGGAGTCATACCGAGAGTTCAAAATCTTTGGTATCGATGAATAAAAAAGGGTCATACCGAGAATTGAAATGGTGTGATGTCGAAGACTCAAGAAGGATGGATCCGAGAAAGTGATGCCGAGAATCAGAAAGGGTTTATCCTAGAATATGATGCCGAGAAGATAGATGAAAAGATCCAAGAATGTGATACCGAGAATCTTGTGTAACAAAGTCGGGTCTGGAAAAGGCCAAAGTTCTAAATCAAGAGAAGTAGAAGAAGATTCGAGAAGATTCTAGAAGCATTGAAAAAGTCTTTATTACTCTGAGATTTTAGGATAAATTAAGATTTGGGTGAATTTAAGTGAGCGGGAAAATATTTTGGTTTCCCGCCTAAGCACACTTTGGAGAACCTATAAAAGGAGATCAGAGTTCTATGTAAATTAGTTGATGATGCTATAGTGAGAGAAGCTCTGATAATCTAGAGAGAGAAATAAGTGTGTGGCCGACTGAGTTTTCATTGCAGTTTCAATTGAAACGAGAATTTGATACTGGTTAACACCATATTGAGTATCTCAGATTAAAGAAAAATCAGATTGAAGAATCAGAGTGAAAGTGGAATTCGGAGTCAAGAATTTAGAGTGGAAATTCGGAATGGGGAATCAGTACTGACTATCATCGTATTGAGTTTCTCAGACTGAGGAAGACTCGGATTGAAGAATCAGAGTGAAGAAGAATTCAGATTGAAGAATCAGATTGGGATAATTCAGAGTGGAGAATCGGAATGGGGAATCAGTACTGGCTATCACTGTATTGAGTTTCTCAGACTGAGGAATACCCGGATTGAAGAATCAGAGTGAAGAAGAATTCGGATTGAAGAATCAGATTGGAAAAATTCAGAGTGGATATTCGGAATGGGAAGTTCAAACTGCAATTGATCTATCTGAAGTCCAAGGAGTCCTTGCCTTTCTTCTGGGTAAGGAAGTGAATATTTGTGCTGAACATTCTTACACTTGTGTATTTGAAAGGAAGTGCAGGTAACATAAGTTTTTACAAGAAACGATACTTTTCCCTATTGTGCTAAGAGGGTATACACACACTAGAGTGATTGTTTCACAGTGCTTCATGAGTGTAAGGGTATATCCTACTCGTTGTAATCCAAGGATTTTTTTCTTAATGGATTGTATGGTGGTGGATTGTTTCCAACCATACCAAGGACGTAGAAATTCTTATTGAATAGTGAACCTTATAAATTGTTGTGTTCCTTTGGATGTGTGTTTGTTTGTTTCTCAGTAGGGAATTACATCTTTAATAGGAGACAAAGGTTGTTCTCTTTTTAAGGGATCTTAAAAGAAGAAAAAGTGGTACCACTGATTCACCCCCCCTCTCAGTGGTTCATTACTCCAACTGGGTCCTTACTAGTGGTATCAGAGGCAGGTTGCCTTTGTTTTCCTTGCTGATAGAGAATCTGAATTGTGTGAATAGTAAAGGCATTCCAGTATTCAATGGGAAGAACTATCACATCTGGAAGGATAGAATGCTACAATATCTCATGTCTATTAGTTATGAAGTTCTTGAAGCTGCAACAGTTGGGTTTCCCCCCATTGAAGACAGTGTTCCACTCACACCTGTTGATAAGAAGTTTCTTGAGAATGATCGAAGAGCCAAGAATGCTATATTGTCTTCACTTTTTGAAAGTGAATTCTTGTGAGTAAAAGGAGTGGCCACAACCAAAGGTATATGGGACAAAATGAAAAACATATACGAATTAAATAGAAAAGTCAATAAGGAAAAACATAAAATCTGCAGATTGAAGTATGAAGACTTGAAGATGGGAGAGCATGAATCTATTGGGGATTTCTTCACCAGGGTAAATGATATTGCTAGTACCATCAGATGTCTTGGTGAAGAGCTGAAAGACTCTACTTTTGTGGAAAAGATCTTGAGGATTCTTCCTGATAAATTCAATGCTAAGGTATCTTCATTAGAAGAAAGAGACTCAGAGACTCTATCACTTGATGATTTTCATAGCACACTCATTACTTACAATATGAGAAGGGAAAAGGCTATGAATACCAAGAAAACGGTTTCCAGAGAATTATCTTTCAAAGAAATAAAGAAGGAAAATTCTAAGAATATCTTGATTGATGAAGATGGTGGTAACTCTGACTCTGAAAGTGAGGTATGTAAAAATCTTAATGACATTTTATCCTTGTTTTAAAAAAATGTTAAAATAGGCACAGGTAAATACAAGGAAAAACTTCCCTTGAAGTGTTTTGAATGTGGAGGCATTGGCCACTTTGCGGCTAACTTCCCTCGAAGGGAGAATTAAGAAGACAGTGATGAAGAAGAAAGAAATCCAAGAAAGTTATAGAAGAAGCAGGGGGGGTAAAGGAAAGTCCGAGAAAGACAAGAAGTTCCTCAAATCTAAGAGAAATAGTCTTCAATCTATAAATTAAGAAGATGAATAAAGTGATGCTGAATCTGAAAAATTAGTTGAGCATGGTGTTGAAAATAATTTCATTGCAATAGTGAATGATAAAGATTTTGGAAGTAGCAACTCAGAAGAAGAAGAAACTCAGCTTGAGATGCATCTGAAAGAAGAATTGAAGGCATGTTTAAGGAAGATCAGAAGGCTGGAGAAACTTAATAAAAAGTTGGAAGATGAATGTTCCTCAACATGCAATCAAGCTAATGTTAAAGAAGAACTTGAGAAAGAACTTTAAAATTTGAAGAAGTCTATTGAAGATGAGAAAAACCAAAATGAGCACATGACAGTTAAGTTGAAAGTAAAAGAGGAATAATTAGAGCACATTCAAAATAATCTCTCTGAAGTTGAGTTAAGAAAAATATGTTTTCAAAACTCAACTACTTTTGTAGGTGAAAGATCCCAATAAGAAAATCCTGAGAAAATTCAACAGAAGAATAAAGGGGTTGTTGTGAAGAAGAAAACTGAGAAAGTTACTTATGTGGCCAAGACTAGTGTTACTAGGAACTCTGAAGTTTCAAGGAAACCTAAGTCTAACACTGGTGAAAAACAAGAAAAATAAGAGAAGGAAGAATTACAGCAGATAAATGTTTCTAACAAAAGAATGGTTGGTGGGGCTGAAAAAAGAGCAACAAAGAAGTATCAGAACAAAATTTTTAGAGGAAGGTACTCCTTCTATGGGTACTGTTGGTATTGTGGTGGATTCGGGCATACAAAAAATATGTGTTGGTTTAATCAAAATTATTACCATCACCCCACGAATTATGAAAGGTAGTGATTGAGGGGGAGTCAATCTCCTTAAAGGAAGAAGAGTGAGAAGGTTTTCTTGAAGAAAGTTGAGAAGAATGAAGTTAAGACAGAAAATAGGTTCCAGCCTCTGAAGACCATTTGTTAAGGGTGTGAACAACCTGTACACCTTGAAAAAGGATTTCTTGTGCTGTTACCAGCTCAACAAGATTTTTTAATTTTCAGAAGCCGAAGGTGAAGAAAGAAGTGCAAGAATAAAAATCTCTTGTTGTTGAAACTTCTCTAAAAGTTACAAAGGAAGAACGACCTTGGATACTTGATAGTGGGTGTTCTTCACATATGATAGGATACTTGAAGTTGATAAATAATATGAAGAAGTTTAAAGAAGGCACAATGAAATTTGGAAACTATGAATCTTTAAAAATCAAAGGTGTTGGATCAGCCATCATTGGAAAGGAAAAATTAAAGTCCAAGAAAACTCTGTATGTTGATGGGCTAAAGAAAAACATGATGAGTGTATCACAACTGTGTGATGAGGGTAACAAAGTTATCTTCAAGAAAGATGGATTTATTGTGAAAAGTGAAGAAGATTGGCAGATTTTTACAAGAGGCCAACAAACCAAAGGAAATCTGTTTCAAGTTTGAAATTCACAAAATTCTTGTTACATGAGTATAGTGGAAGAAAATCAGTTGTGGCATAGAAGACTTGGACACATGTGTCAGAGAAATATGAGAAAGTTATCTCAAAGGGATAGTGTTTGAGATATTCCAGATTTTCCAAGAAGAAGAGATTGGTGTTGCACTACCCGTCAGAAAAGAAAAGATTACAAGTGTTGTGCATAAGAAGGTTGACATTTGTTTTAAACAACCCCTTGAACAAATACATTCTGATATATATGGGCCAATGAGAAAACAATAAACAAATGGAGAAAAGTACTTCATCACATTCATTGATGATTTTACTCGCATTACGTGTGTTATGTTTATAAAGCACCAGTCATACACCCTGAAAATGTTTAAAAGATTCAGAAGGAAATATGAGAAAGAATGTGAGTACTCTGTGAATAATTTGAGAACAAATAATGGCGGTGAGTATAGAAGTGAATATTTTGAAGACTATCTTGAGAAGCATGGGATTCAGTATGAATATTGTGCTCCATATACACCTCAACAAAATGGGGTTGCTGAAAGGAAGAACAGAAGCTTGGTGGAAATTGGAAGAACCATATTTCTTGAACATGGCCTTACTCATTACTTTTGGAGGAAAGATACAATTATAGCTATTTATATTCAAAATAAATGTTTCTACAGGACTCAATAAAACAAGACTCTCTATGACCTTTTCTATGGCATTACTCCAAGTATGAAGAATGCTAATGTTTTTGGGAGCCCATGCATTATAACAATGAAAGGTGGAAGCAGTGGAAAATTCTATCAGAATGGAGAAGACAGAATTTTTCTTGGATATGCACCGGAAGGAAGAGGTTATAGATGATTTAACAAAGAAACATGAATAATTGTTGATGAAGTTGATATAAAAGTCATTGAAATTCTGGGAAAAGATAAGCATGTCCAGATAGACAAGGAAGATGAGGAAGATGAAGTTAACGATTCTGATAAGGTTGTAATGAATTATAATCCTAATCAAGATGAAGAATCAGATTCAGCCATATCAAGTGATGAGGAAAGCACACGAAAAACTTATCCAATGCTGATGAAACAAGTAAAATCTTAGAATATTATTGGTGATCAACGTCACACTGTTCACACAAGAAGAACAAGTAATTCTATATCACATACTTCCTTGTATTCCAAAGTGGAACCAAATGATGTTAAAGAATCCTTTGAGCATCCAGAATGGGTTCAAGCCATGAATGAAGAATTGGATCAGATTGAAAAGAATGACACATGGGAACTCATACCCAAGCTTGAAAGTAAGAACATTATTGGCACCAAATGGGTCTTCCGGAACAAGTTGAATGAAGAATGTGAAGATATTAGAAATAAAGCAAGATTGGTTTATAAAGGATACTCTCAAATTGAAGGAATTGAATTTGAATAAATTTTTTCTCTGGTATCCATATTAGAAACTATCTGAATCTCTCTTGCTATTGCTGCACAACGAGGCTACAAAATATTTCAAATGGATGTTAAATCCACATTTCTTAATGGTGATCTCAAATAAGAAGTTTATATTGAGCAACCATGTGTCTTTGTTGTTGGGAAGAATGAAAGTTATGTGTGCAGTTTTAAGAAAGCCTTGTATGAGCTAAAAGAAAGCTCCAAGATCATGGTATTCCAAACTGGATACATGCTTAAAGGAGATGAACTACAAGAATGGGAGGGTTGGAAAAGATATTTACCTCAATTAAAGCCAAGATCTTTCTCTCATTGTGATTGTCTATGTTGACAAAAATTTTTTTTTGGTAATGATGAAAGAAGTTGTGAAAGTTTTTCTGAAGAAATGACGAATGTCTTTCAGATGTCCATGTTGGGTGAAATGAGATACTTTATTGGGTTAAAAATTTTTCAAGAGAAAGAATTAATTTTTCTCTCCCAAGAAAAATAAGCTAAGGAACTTCTTAAGAAGTTTGGGATGGAAAACTCAAAACCTGTATCAACTCCTGTCTCAGTGGGAACAAAGCTAAGCAAAGATGATGAAGGAAAAAAAGTTGATCAGAAAGAATATCGAAAACTGATTAGAAGTTTGTTATACCTGACTGCATCAAGACCAGATATTGTTTTTTCTATTACTTTATGTGCCAGATTTCAGAGTGCTTCTAAAGAATCACATCTTGTTGCTGGAAAGATAATTCTCATATACATAAAAGGCACAAAACAATTCGGAATCAAGTATATTGGCTCAAATAACATTGATTTATTTGGCTATTCAGATGCAGATTGGGAAGGAAATGTTGATGATAGAAGATCCACATCTGGTGGAGTGTTCTTTATAAAAAAAAGTTGTGTTGGATGGAACAAGAAGAAGAAAAATTCTATGAAACTTTGTACAGATGAAGCTGAATATGTTGCTGCCACCATGGCCTCCATTCAACTTATCTAGATGAAGACACAGTTGGAAGATTTTTTAGTTGAAGTGAATCTTCCCTTTCTCTTGGGCTGTGATAATCAAAGCACAATTAATCTTACCAAGAATCCAGTCCAACATTCTCGATCGAAGCATATTGACATAAAATATCATTTCATCAAAGAGCATGTGGAATATAATGAACTGAAACTTGAATATGTTTCATCTGCTGATCAAGTTGCTGATATTTTCATGAAACCCTTGCCGAAGGAATCATTCTCAAGATTGGGGTTGAACATGGGTGTCCAACCTCTTTCTCTTCAAATATAAGGTATGTTGTTCTATCCCCTCTCTCTTCTTACCTTTGTATTGTTTTGTCAAGGGGGAGAAGTTGTTTTTATCATAAATCTATTGTTTAAAGAGAAAGTTATGGGTAAGCTTTGAACTCAGCACTTCTTGTGTATGTGAACTATTCTAACTGTTTGTTGGAGTGGTTGTAGGAAAGAACTTGAAGTTGTTTACATGATTTATGAAGTTTAAGATATATAAAGCTGATTTGAAGATATATGAAGTTGAAGATGTCATTTTCACTACCTATGGATATCATGGTTTTGCTGTCAATGATTCTAGTTTCCTACAATGAGTTAGCTCACGTAGGCTTAGAATTATTGATAAGTAATCCAATGCTTACAGTTACAAAGTTTGGTGATTTATGAAAACTTGGAAGACAACAAAATCCAAAGGGGTAGATTGTTAAGACCAAGCTGAAGGAAGAGATGGTTTGCATGGTTTCTCTTTTGTTGATCTTGCGGAAGTTTTCATAAAGAAAATACACCTGGAATTTATCAGAATTTGGAAGTTGGAAGTTTGATGATTCGAAATCGATAATATTGAACATTCAGAATCCAGTGTTCAAAGAATTAGGAGTCTCGAATTCGGAGTCTAGAAATTGAAAATTTCAAAACCAATATTATTGAACATTCGGAACCTAGTGTTTGAAGAATTTGAAGTCTCGAATTCGGAGTCTAGAAATTGAAAAGTTCAGAACTTGGATATTACAAATTCATGAAAGCTGGCTGACAGGAGATGTGAAGGACCTTAATCTGATGATGATTTTCTAATCTTAATGTTATCACAAATCATGAAAAATTTCATGATAAAAGCTGGTTGAATATATGATGAAGAAGAAGTTCGTAGTGAGAAGTTCAGAGTCGACTTCTTAAGTCAGAAGTTCATAGTGAGATGTTCGGAGTCGACTTCCCGAGTCAGAAGTTTGTAGATGGAAGTTTAGAGTCGACTTTCTGAAGAATAATTTCTTAGCGAGATGTTTAGAGTCGACTTCCTGAGTCAGAAGCTCATATAAGGAAGTTTAGAGTCGACTTGCTGAATAAGAAGTTTGTAGTGATAAGTTCGTAGTCGACTTCCTGAGTCAGAAGTTTGCAGCGGGAAGTTCGGAGTCGACTTGCTAAGTCAGAAGTTCGGAGTGACAAAGTTCGGAGTCGACTTCCTGAACCTGAAGTTCGTAGCCAGAAGTGCGGAGTCATGCTGAGAATTGGGGAAGTCATAACCAGAAGTCGTATCGAGATCCATCGGAGTCATACCGAGAGTTCAAAATCATTGGTATCGATGAATAAAGAAGGGTCATACCGAGAATTGAAATGGTGTCATGCCAAAGACTCAAGAAGGATGGATCCGAGAAAGTGATGCCGAGAATTAAGAAGGGTGGATCCGAGAATATGATGCCAAGAAGACAAATGACATGATCCGAGAATGTGATACTGAGAAATTTGTGTAACAAATTCGGGTCCGTAAAAGCCCAAATTTCTAAATCAAGAGAAGTGGAAGAAGATTCGAGAAGATTCTAGAAGCGTTGACAAAGTCTTAATTACTCCGATATTTCAGGAGAAATTAAAATTTGGGTGAATTTAAGTGAGCGGGAAAATATTTTGGTTTCCTGCCTAAGCACACTTTGGAGAACCTATAAAATGAGATCAGAGTTCTAAGTAAATTGGTTGATGATGCTGTAGTGAGAGAAGCTCTGATAATCTAGAGAGAGAAATAAGTGTGTGGCCGACTGATTTTTAATTGGAGTTTCAATTGAAATGAGAATTTGATACTGGTTGACACCGTATTGAGTTTCTCGGATTAACAAAAACTCAGATTGAAGAATTGGAGTGAAAGTGGAATTTTATGTGAAGCATTAGGAGTGGAGTTTCGGAATGGGGAATTAGTACTGGCTGTCACCGTATTGAGTTTCTCAGACTGAGGAAGACTCAGATTGAAGAATCAGAGTAAAGAAGAATTCGGATTGATGAATCGGATTAGGAGAATATTGAGTGGAGATTCGGAATGGGGAAATAGTACTGGATGTCATCGTATTGAGTTTCTCAGACTAAGGAAGACTCGGATTGAAGTATCATAGTGAAGAAGAATTTGGATTGAAGAATCAGATTGGGAAAATTTGGAGTGGAGATTCGGAATGGGAAGTTCGGATTGTAATTGATCTATCTCAAGTCCAAGGAGTCCTTGCCTTTCTTCTGGGTAAGGAAGTGAAGATTTGTGCTGAACATTCTTACACTTGTGTATTTGAAAGGAAGTGCAGGTAACATAAGTTGTTACAAGAAATGAGACTTTTCCCTATTTTTCTATGAGGGTGCACACGCACTAGAGTGATTGTTTCATAGTTCTTCACGAGTGTAAGGGTATATCCTACTCGTTGTAATCCAAGGATTGTTTTTTTAATGGATTTTATGGTGCTAGATTGTTTCCAACCATCCCAAAGACGTAACTATTCTTATTGAATAGTGAACCTTGTAAATTGATGTGTTCCTTTGGATGTGTGTTTGTTTGTTTCTCAGCAGGGAAGTATATCTTTAACAGGAGACAAAGGTTGTTCTCTTTTTAAGGGAACTTAAAAGAAGAAAAAGCGGTACCACTAATTCACCCCCCTCTCAGTGGTTCATTACTCCAACTGGGTCCTTAAACATCCATAGGAATAAAGCATTATTCTTTATCAGGGCTATCATTGGTGAAGCTTGTCGTGAGAAATCACACACAAGGAATTAGTAGTAATAAGCTAAAACATGAAAACATCGTATCTCAAAAATAGTCTTTGGTGGTTTCCAAGAGATAATAGCATTTATCTTTCCAGGATCAATAGAAACTCCTTTCTCAGAAATTACATGGACAAAAAAAGGTACTTCATGTATCCATAAATCACACTTTGATAATTTGGAATAAAAACAGTGATCTCAAAGGATTTGTAACATTGTTTTTAGGTACACCTCATGATCAACCCTTGTCTTTGAATAGACCAAAATTTCATCCATAAACACCACAACAAAAGAATCCAGATATTGTTGAAATATCCGATTCATCAATTAAATGAAGTCCACTGGAGCATTCATTAGACCAAAATGAATTACTATATATTCATAGTGACTATATCTACTTTGGAAATCTTTCATTGGAATATCCACTTTTTGAACTCTCAATTGGTGATATCCTGATCGCAAGTCAATCTTGGAGAACCACTGAGCTCCCCTTAATTGTCCAAATAGATCATCATTTCATTGAAGCGGATATATGTTTTTTATCTTAACAAGGTTTAGCTTACGATAATCAACACACAACTGAAGAGTTACTTCTGCCTTATTCATGAACAATACTGATGATGCCCATGGAGATGTACATGGTGGAATGAAACCCTTGTTTTCCAGCTCCTCTAACGGCACTATCAATTCAAATATTTCTACTAGTGCCATCCTATAAGACGGAAGGGAAATATTACTATTCCTCGGAAAGAGATCAATCGTAAACTTCACTTCCCTTAGAGGTGGTAACCCTAAGAAGTTATTGGAAAAGACATCTGAAAATTGATCCACAACAGCTGGAAAACTATTTTCCTCGATCACTTCCATTGATTCCAAGTAAATGTAACCAATTTTTATGAGATTGTTTCCACCATTGGTTCCAACAAACTCTTTTCACCCTTATTTACAATCCTCTCTACTCTAAAGAGATGCTTGATTCCATCCTCAATAATGAAAAAAACTGTTCTCCTACAATAGTCAATTTGAGCCTTGAACATTGTCAGCCAATCCATACCCAGGATTACCTCATAGAAATCTATATCCAACATTGATAAGTCCCATTTTAGCATAGCCCCATCAATAGTTATATCCAATTCTCTACACACAAAGGCTTGACATTCTATTTCACCAAGAGGAGTTTTCAGTTTCAAAATAGAAGGCATAATTTCCACTTTTAAACATAGAAATACAACAACATGAGAAAAAATGTATGAATGTGATGCACCAGTATCAAACAACACTTTCAAAAATTTACAATTCAAAAAATTGTACTTCTCACTGTAGATGGTCTAGCCTGATCATCAAAAATCATCTTCTCATCTCCATACAATTGTTTCTTCACTACACTATTCTCCTTGATTCCTTATTGAGGTTTTCCTGGTGGATGAGTCATGGTATTTTGAGAATCACCATGGATAGATATTCTCTAATAATGAGATTGATTCTTCTATCCTCATCCAGTTGAAGCATATGATGCTTGCGACACCTGAGAAGTGTCTTGAGAAACTGAACTTGGAGCACTATGAGAATAACGCTAATGATGTACCATCTTTTGGAAATTATGACGTTCTCTAGGTTGTTCCATACAATCTTTCTTTATTTGGTCATGCAAACCACATTGAAAAAATCCTACTTTGCTCTGGGGTCTTGGAGGAAGGTTTATTGATCCATCCTTCTGGTTATGATATTCACTTGCACCATGGAAATAGGTGTCCCTTTTTTTCTTGTTCCCAGTAGTTGATTTCTCACCCTTTCTTATACGTATCATCATGCCTCCTCCCATGGATCATGAGATGTCATGTTTAGCCATAGTTGCTCGTTTCACCATCTATGTATAATCTGTAATAAAAAGTACTACAATATTTGATCGGATCTCCTGTCATAGCCCTCATTCGACGATGCATGCCTTCAAAGAGGAACTTACCGTAACTTCTGGTGCAAAGCATACTAAGTTTATGAATCTATCTGCATACTAACTGACCGAGAGGCCATTATGTTTTAGGGTGAATATGTCTGTTGTTTTCTAGATCATGAATTTTCGAGGATAGAATTGTTTGTTGAAAAATTCCTCAAAATCCTCCCATGTAATTCCTTCATCAAATTTATCCTGCACCACTAAATCCCACCACTGATGAGGAATATCCTCGAGCATATATGTCACCAGTTTGAACTTTAGCTCTACCAGTGTGTCGATGAAGTCAAAGATACGAATCATCCTACATAGCCACACCTCCACCTTCTTAGGTTCAGAATCTCCCCAAAAATTAGGCGGATTTTAATTCATGAATTTGATGGTATGATCCACATGTCATGTCTCATTCTTCTGGTTCCCTGTGCCAATATCTTGAAAAGAATAGAAAATACTCTGAACTAGCTCTTGGTTCACACATGGTTTAGGTGCAACCAAATTCTTTGCAACTTCTTTGGGTTGGTTTCGACGATGCCTACCTAGTTCCATTTTCTAATCCTAACAAAAAACGTCTGTTAATCTCACTTTCTAGCATCTATTGTCTTCAAATTTCAAATTATATCACTTCATCTATCACAAAATTGTTTCCCAAAACAACTATTTTCCCATGTTCAAACATTTCTGAAAGCACATCACACGCTTTTGAAAATTAAACCACTTTCAAGATACGATAAGCATTAACTTTTTCAAAATATTTCATTTGAAAACCAATTCCATTCTTTTTCAAAATTTACCCCTTTTTTTTAAATATGAATAATTCCAAAAAATGATGTATGCACTCCTAGTGGGAACTAATTCCTCTAAAATGCATGTCAAGCTCATCTCATTGGATAAACCCATGATAATGAGATTTAAAAATTCTAGAAGTGTCTCCAAAAACATATTTACCCAACTCCTTGGTAACTTGAAGTTCAATATAAAAGGGATATCTACATTGTTTTTACTACACATTTCCTATTCTGAAAATCTTACTCCTTTCTAGGATTCTATCCCAATGAATAGAAAAGAAGGGATTTCATCTCCAAAACTAGAAACATCAATGACTAATTGTTAGGAAAGGAGCGAAGAAGCTGATACCATTTGTAATGACCCACCAATTCTCATTGGATTGAGAGTACAACGAGTCATTACTAGGACTTAAGAGACATCCCCAAGCTGCCCAAGGATGACAATAAATGCCAAAGGGTTGCAAATATAAGTGGGGGAAGATTTACCCTTTAAGAAATAAACCAATAAACCTACCAACCATAAAAAAATATTCACTATATGAAGCATGAAAAAAGAGAAGACAACTCACCAACTTCATGTATCTCACAACCATAAAAATGTAAGCAATAGTGAAAGAATAATCACAAATCAAAGTACACAACAAATAAACAACAATGGACTCTCAAATGACCTAAAGACTCCATGCACCACAAGCATCAAGCTCCAAAATCTTGGAACAACTGATACATCACGAGGTAGTGCTAAACACGTGTGAAACATTACCTTTTCCCTTGTCCCAGGAGTTAGCATTTGCAAAAGCAAGAATGTGCCAAAGCAGGGGTGAGTATAAAACTCAGTAGTTTTTCCCAAATGAATTCCCTACACACGGAATGAGAATATAAGAGTTAGAAAAAATAATATAAAATATTTTATAAAATACAACATCTAAAAACAGTTTATCACTAAATATAAACAAGTTAACAAAACATTTCATTACCAAAAGCATACAAGTGAAATTAAAACCAATTTTCCCTGAATGTTATTTTTCCTGAAAAATAACAAAAAAATATTTACAACCATTTCACAATATCCCTTTATCAGCATACCCAACCATTCCTCAAACCCATGCAACCAACCATGCATGCTACGTTATGACAAGTCCATACTCATTAGTGGTTTCTCATCAATCTACCATGTTGTTACAAGGTAATTGTTTCCCATGTGCCATTAATCCTTTGGCATCGAGCACAAGGTCATATTTCAACCAAGCCCCGTATATGCAATTCCGATGTGCCATTAAACCTTTGGAACTAAGAACAAGGACATGTTTTAACCAAGCCATGTATATTCAATATGAACACACAACACGTATGTCCAATGATCATGCCAAAATAAACATTACAATAAAAACACCATTTTATTGAAAACTATTTCCATCAAAAAAAATTCTATGCTAAACCATTTCAACTCCAAACCATTTCAAAAACAATCTATTTTTATTGTATTTTTTTATTGAAAACCCCCTTTTCCTCAACCATTTAAAAATTCTAGAAAATCCCTAATTTAGAATCATCATTTTAAATTAAACCCCCTTTTTCACAACTATTCACCAAGATCACGAAATTTCACAAAAACAATAAATCATCCGACGTGAATATTTTTCCACTCATTTCATAGTTAGTAAACCTATTTGAATCTAATCAAATCAATTTTAGAAGGAGGAGTTGAGAGGAAATCCTCCTACCTCAAAGGTTTTGATGAAACTTTGACAACCGACGAAGAACGCACAAGAAAGCAGTCCGATTCTCCAAGATCGGCCTTAGTTATCTTATCCTAACAAGATCACGAATCAAAATTGAGTTATTTGGAATACAATAACAATGATATACCCAATATAGGTTCAAATATGAGATATAAAGGAGATATAAGAATTAGAACTAAGCAGACCTATGAAAACATGACAAATCTAGAATGAATGGCGACATACCTCAGAATCAGACTCCAAATCACCAAGGAAAGGCTCTGGGATGGCTCAAAATCATGTGGGGAAGGTTCTAAAGTATTCTAGGGAGGGTAATATCGAAATAGGAGTGTTTGAAGCCAAAATAAATATATAGAGTAAAAACATGTAAGCTCATAGAAAATAGGATCTAGATTTGACCTCTGTGCAAGGTTTGAGCACACAGTTTGGGCCAACTGTGTATAGATCATGCAACCTTCCTTCCTATCCCAACACTCCTTATAAAACCCCCAAAACTCTACCATTCTTCATTATTACCCTTTTTATGGAAACAAATTTTCTTATGGAAACATCCCACTTTATGGTAACACCCCACTTTATGGAAACAACCCACATTATGGAAAAAACCCACTTTATGGAAACTCCCCAATTTATGGAAACAAACAACATTATGAAAACAAAGAACATAATAGAAACTCTCTATATTATGGAAACTCTCTATTTTAGGGATAATAACTATTTTATACACACCAAATAAAAAAAATGTTAGTAAAGGGGTTATATACTTGAAACCGGGGGTACTACATTCTCCCCACCATTGGTATTTCCTTCCTCAGAAAGTAGAAAACCCTTGATGACCAAAAATAGTTTCATACACTAACATTTAATTTTCCACTCACAATCCCATGTTTCTTCCTGAATCTAACCATGTTTCCATATAACTCACACTAGGCCAATTCTTTTCCCATGCATGAATTTATCTTGTCTATCAATGATCCGCACTTAGATATGTATCAGTGATGCATCCGGTTCTATCTCAACGTGATCCCATCTGATCACTTGGTCAGGATCAGGGTGATAGGTTTTCAACTAGGATACATGGAACAAATTATACATAGAACTAAACTGTGGTGGTAATTCCAACTGATATTCCACCTCCCTAACCTGTTCTAGTATCTCAAAATGGACAATGTATCTATGAGATAACTTTCCTTGCTTCTTGAAGTGATGATGTCCAAGACTTGGTGATATCCTTAAGAAAACATGATCACCCACAATAAATGAAAACAGACTTCTACAGTGATCTACATATGACTTCTAACAACACTAATCCATCTCCATCCACTTTCTAATCAACTGGATATTCTCCGTTGTTTCTTGGACAAGGCTTTGCCCGACTAGTGATGATTCTCCTGTTTCCACCCATAATAGTAGAGAATGAAAAGGACGCCCATTCAATGCTTCAAAAGGATCCATGTGTATCGATTCTGGATAACTGTTATTGTATGAGAACTCCACTAAGGGTATATGCTCCTCCCATTAGCCATAAAAATCCATTACACATGTCCACAAGATATCTTCCAATATTTTTATCTTCTACTCATATTTCCCATTCGTTTGAGGAAGATACACCATGATCATAGTCAAATGAGTCCCTATGGATTGCTGTAAGGATTTCCAAAAATGAGATGTGAACCTCAGATCTCTATCTAGGACTATTGACACTTGTACACCATGTCTCTTTACAACTTCTTGGATATATATTTTTGAAGGATCCTCCACCATTAGAGTTTCACAAATAAGGATGAATTGGGCCGATATGGTTAGAAGATCCACTATCAACCAAATGTAATTCTGTTTCCAGACCGTACATGGATGAACTGTAACAAAATCCACTTCTATATGATCCCATTTGAACACTGGGATGGGCAATGATTGTAACATACCAGCTGGTCTCCAATGCCCCTCTTTAACCTACAGACAAGTTAAGCATGTGAGATGAAAATGACCACCTTACTTTTCGTACCACTCCACCAAAACTACGCCATCAACACCTTATACATATTCTATGTACCTGGATGTACAACCCATTTTGAATAGTGGTAATAATGAAGGAGTTGTTCCTAAAAAACCATATGGACAACCATCCATTCTCTAAAACACAAAACTGAACACCCATCATGTTTCCAGCCCTCAATAGTCTCCCCACCATTGGGTTTTGAACTTATAACAAAACATTCTACATCCAATGTTTGTGAATCTTTTATCGTTTTTACTAAATGAGGAACAAGCATAGATGAAAAGAAAACTGCAACATCACCTAGGTATTCACATTCCACATGCATGTCGGCTAAGACCGACATCAACTTCCATTCATCTGAAGCTTATTTTGCCAACTGAACATATGAATTTCTACTCAATGCATCCACCACAGAATTTCCTTTCCCCAGTGTGTACATCATGTCAAAGTCAAACATTTTATGATACTCCATCCATATCCTTTTCTGTAGATTTAAATATCGCTGTGATAAAATGTGTTTCATGATTTTGTGATCCATAAATAGCATATATTTCTCACTAAAGGGGTAATGTATCCATGTTTTCAAAGCATATATTATTGGAGCTAACTTCAAATCATGTGTTGGGTAAATCTTCTCACTCAACCTCAACTTCCTTGAACCATAAGCAACCACATAATATCTTTGCATGAGAATATTTCCCAACCCTGATCCAGAAAAATAATAATACACCACATACCTCTGTCCTCATTCTAGAAAGATCAAGATAGGTTCTGATGTATGCCGAACATTCAGTTCCTGGAAAGAAATAAAACATTTCTCTGTCCATTGGAATGGAGCATTATTCTATGTCATATCTGTCATGGTGAAGATAGTCATGAGAAATCACACACAAAGCATCAGTAGTAACTAGCTAGACCAAGAAAACTTCATATCTCGAAAATAGTCTTTGTGGTTGACAAGAGATAACAACTTCTGTCTTTTCAGGATCAATAGAAACAACATTCTCAAAAATTACATGGCCAATAAAATGTAATTATTTTATCCCAAAATAACACTTTTATAATTTGGCATACAATCAGTGATCTCTCAGGATTTGTAACACTATTCCCAGGTGCACCTCATGATCAGCCATTGTCTTTGAATAGACCGAAATGTCATCAAAAAATAACACAACAAAAGAATCTAGATACTGTTGCAATATCTGATCCTTAAATTCCATGAATACCACTGGTGCATTCATTAGACTGAAAGGAATTACTATATATTCATAATTTCCATATCTACTTCGGAAAGATGTCATTGGAATATCCTCTTTTTGATCTTTTCATTGGTGATATCCTGGTTGCAATTACATTTTTGAGTACCATTGAGATCCCCTTAATTTTTCATACAGATCATCATTGCTTGGAAGTGTATATCAATTAATTATCGTAACTTGGTTAATATTATGATAATCTAGATACAGCCAAAGAGTTCCATCTTCCGTCTTCACAAACAAAACTGGTGCTTCCCATGGAGACATACTTGGTTGAATGAAACCCTTTCTTTCCAGATCCTCTCACTACACATTCATTTACCGTAATTCTATTGGTTCCATCCCATTATATGGAAGGAAAATAGTACTGGTCCCAAGAAGGAGATCAATCGTAAACTCCACTTCCCATAGAGATGGTAACCCTGAGATTTTCTTGGGAAAGACATCTGGAAATTGATCCACAACAGCTGGAAAACAATTTTCCTCGATCTATTCCATTGATGCCATTGTCAATTCTACCAATAGGTAAGTGACCATTCCCACCATTGGATCCAACAAACTCTTTGCCCCATTCTTTATAATCCTCCATCCACTAAAGAGATTCTTGATTCTGTCCTCATTTATGAAACTAATTGTTCTCCTATAACAGTCGATTTGAGCCTTGAATGTTGTCAGCAAATCCATAACAAGGATTACATCATAGAAATACATATCCAACATCAATAAGCCCCATTTTAGCTCAGTTTCATCAATAGTTATATCACATTCTCTACACTCAAAGGCTTTAAATTCTATTTCACCAAGAGGAGTTTTTAGTTTCAAAACATAAGGAATCATTTCCAATTTTAAACATAGAAATTCAACAACCTGAGAAGCAATGAAGGAATGTGACAACATCTATCGAACAACACCTTCAAAAAGGTATAATTTAGAAGAATCGTACCTCTAACTATAGATGGTCCAGCCCGATCATCAAAAATAATCTCCTCAGCTCCATACAATTTTTTCTTCACTACACTATTCTCCTAGATTCCTTGTTGAGGTTTCCCTGGTTGATGAGTCATGGTATTTCAAGAATCACCATGGCTAGCTCTGCTCTGCTGATGAGACTGAATCTGCTGTCCACGTCCAGTTGAATCATATGATGCTTGCGACACCTGAGAAGTGTCTCGGGCAACTGACCTTGGAGCACTGTGACAATAGCGCTGAAGATGTCTCATCATATTGCAATTATGACATGCTCTAGGTTGTGCCATAAATTCCCACTTTATGTGGTCAAGAGATCCACATTGAAAGCAACCTTCTTTGCTCTGGGTCGCAGTGGAAGGTTTACTGATCCAGGGGTCTAGTTCTGATTTCCACTTGCACCTTAAAAATAGGTGTCCCTTTTCCACTTGTTCCCAGTGGTTGAGTTCCCACAATTTTCTATTGGTATCATCATGCCTCCTCCCATAGATCCCCAAATATCATGTCAATCCACATTTGCTCTGTTCACCATCTCTGAATAATCTGTAATAAAAAGTACTGTAATATTTGATCGAATCTACTATCGTAGCCCTTGATTAAAAGATGCGAACCTTAAAAGTGGCACTTGCCGCAACATCTGGTGCATTGAATTCTAAGTAAATGAACATAGCTTCATACTCTATGATAGAGAGACTCTCTAGTTTTAGGCTGAAGAAGTACACCATTTTCTAGATCATGAATATGGGAGGATAGAATTGTTTGTTGATAAATTCCACAAAATCCTCCCATGTAATCCCTTAATCAAATTTATCCTTCACTGCTAAATCCCACCACTGACATGCCTGATCTTTGAGCTTATACATCCCCAGTTTGACCTTTACCTCTACCGGTGTGCTGATGAAGTCAAAGATACGATTCATCCTTCATAGACACACCTCAGACTTCTCAAGTTCAGAATCACCTCAGAAATTAGGTGGATTGTGCTTCATGAATTGGATGGTATGATCCACATGTCAGGGATCATTCCTCCAGTTATCTATGCCGAGATCATGAAATACTTGGACAATACACTGAACCAGATCTTGGTTCACACATGGTTTAGGTGCACCCACATTCTCCACAGCTTCTTCAGGTTGGTTTTGACAATACCTACCAGGTGACATTTTCTTAGACTAACAAAAAACCACATTAATCTAAATTTATTGAAATTGTGGGCTTATAATTTCAAATTATACCACATAAACTATCCGAACATTGTTTTACAAAACAACCTTTTCACCATCTTCAAAATTTTTTGAAAACTCATCACATGATTTGAAAAATTACTCCATTTTCAAAATACAATAAGCATTATCCTTTTTATAATAATTTATTTGAAAACCAATTCCATTGTTTTTAAAAATTTTAAATTTTTTTTTCACAACATTAATCATTCCACGAAATGATGTATCCACTTCTAGTGGGAAGACATTCCTCTACAATGAATGTCATGGTCGTCTCACTGGCTAAACCCATGAGAGTGAGATTTCAAAATTCTAGAAGTGTCTCCAAACACTTATTTACCCAACTCCCTGGTAACTTGAAGTTCAACATTAGAGGGTTAGATACGTCTTTTTATGCTATACATTCCATGTTCTGAAAATCGTACTCCTTTATAAGATTCTAACCCAACGAATAGACAAGAAAGGATTTCATCTCCAAAACAAGAAACATCAATGAATACTTCTTTGGAAAGGACCGAACAAGCTGGTACCATTTGTAATGACCTACCAATTCTCATTAGCTTGAGAGTACAATGATTCATTACATGGCCTTTATCAACATTCCCAAGACCCCCAAGGTTGGCAATAAATGCCAAATGGTTTCAAAAACAAGTAGTGGAGGATTTAACCATTATGAAATAAACCAATAAACTTACCAACCATAACCAAACATTCACTATATGATGCATGACCAAATGGAAGACAACTCAAAAACATCATGTATCTCACAACCACATCAAAGTAAGAAACAACAGAAGAATAACCACGAATCTAAGTACACAGCCGATAAACCACACAAGACTCTCCAAATACCTCAAGGATCCATGCTCCACAACCTCCAAGCTCCAAAATCTCCGACCAACCCATACATAACTAGGTAGTGCTATACACATGTGAAACATTACCTTTTCCCTTGTCCCAGAAGATAAAATCTGCAAAATCACCAATGTTACAAAGAAGGGGTGAGTGTAAAACTCATTAGGTTTTCCCCAATGACTTAACTACTCACACCACTAGAATAGAAGAGATAACAATAATTATATAAAATAGTTTATATAAAAAAACTTCTCCAAAACTGTTTATAACTAAATATAAACAAGTTAACAAAACCATTCATTACCAAAAGCATACAAGTGAAATAGAAATCAATTTTTCCATGAAGTTATTTTTCCAGAAATATAACTAAACAACCTTTAAACCACATCACAATATCCCTTTATCAGTATACGCTGCAATTCCTCAAACCCATGAAACCAACCATGCATGCTACATTATAATAGTTCCATAATCATGATTGGTTTCTCGTTGATCTACAAAGTCATCACATGGTAATTTTTTCCCATGTTCCATTAATCCTTTGTCACCAAGCACAAGGTCATATTTTAACCAAGCCTCGTATATGTAATTCCCATGTTCCATTAAACCTTGGGAACCGAGAACAAGTTCATATTTCAACCAATCCCCATATATTCAATATGAACACAAAACAAATATGCCCAATGATCTTTCCAAAATAAACCTTTCAATAAAAGCAACTTTTTATTGAAAACAATTTCTGTCAAAACAATTTCTATTCCAAACCATTTAAACTTCAAAACAATCCAATAAAACTACCTTTTTATTGAAAAACATTTCTATTGAATACCCCTTTTTAATCAACCATTTAAAAATTCCAAATAATCCATATTTTAAAATCATATATTTAAATTAAACCCCCTTTTGCAAAACCATTCACCAAGATCACGCAATTTCACAAAAACCATAAATCATCACAAATGAATATTTTCCATGAATTTCACAATCAATAAAACAATTTGAATCTAAGCCAATAAATTCTAGTAGGAGGAGTTGAGATAGAAGCCTCTTACCGTGAAGGTTTTGACTAATCTTTGACAACAGATGAATAACACACAAGAAAGCTGGTCGATTCTCCAAGAACGACATTAGTTCTCTTATCCTAGCAAGATCACGACTCAAAATTGAATTATTTGGAACAAAAAATTGTAGATATATCCACTATAAGTTCATATTTAAGAATGAATGGATATAGGAGAATATATCTAAGGTGATATAAGAAAACTTGACAAATCCGGAAAGAATGGTGACATACCTCAAGAATCAGACTCAAAATCACCAAGGGAAGGCTCTGGGATGGCTTCAAATCATGTGGGGAAGGTTGTAAAGCATTTTAGGGATAGTAATCTATAAATAGGGGCGTTTTGAAGCCAAAACAAATTTTATAGAGCAAAAACGATTAAGCTATTAGAAAATAGGATCTAGATTTGACCTCTGAGAAAGGTTTGACGACACGGTTTGGGCCAATCGTGTATGAATAGTGTGACCTTCCTTCTTATCCCAACAATCCGTAAAGAACCCCCAAACTCTCCCATCCTTAACCTTTACATTTTTTATGGAAACACATTTTTTTTATGGAAACACATTTTTTAATGGAAACATCCCACTTTATGGAAACATCTCACTTTATGGAAATATCCCACTTTATGGTGACAACCCACTTTATAGAAACAACACACGTTATGGAAACACCCCAATTTTTTTGAAACAACCAACATTATGGAAAAACCAAACATAATTAAAACTCTATATAGTATGGAAACACTCTATTTTATGGAGAATCTCTATTTTATACACACCAAATTAAAAAAACATTAGGAAATGGGTTAAGTACCCGAAACCGAGGGTACTACAATGATGACCCTTGTTGATATGATACTTTTCATTGAAAACCTTGTATTATGATTTTTTCATGGTGAACCTAGTACAATGTGGCTGGGAATTTCGTTCCTTAACATTCATGTCACCCATGTTACATAGTATGAACACATGAGTTACACTTTGGGTTTAGGATAGTAGTAGTTTCCATATATATGGATATAGACGTCATTGTGTATTCAGATCATATATGTGTATATATGTGGTTACTTTTTTAGACACTATCCAAATTAGGATGAAGTAGGTAGTGTTGACATGGTGTCCTTTAGGAACCAGAATTTACACTTTATAGATTTTTGAATGCTTCCATTATATTTGCACAATGCTCCTTGAATAGATTAAATAAAATCCTTGTAATAGTAAACACATGTAAACATGATTTTCAATGTGTAAAAATATTTTTTATCATGATTCAAATAGTGTAAAAAATATTCATTAGAAGTATTGATCAGGTGGGGTTGATTGTGCAATAATTGTATAATATGTTTCACTATACAATGATACTTTTATATATTCAATATTTTATCAATACATTTTGATTCATCAAAAGAACACCCCCCATGAGAGTCAACTAGGGGTTTATTTAGGTCAATTTTTAGTGAACCATGTGATAGCTATGTTAATACCAAATATGTTCCACTCAGTGTTATTACCCCTAGATGCATCCATTCTAAACCCTATATCAATATGGAATATCTATATAGGGATTTCATTTCATTGAAAACCAAACAATATTTACATTCCCAAATTTTGGACTATTTTCAAATATTTATACATATCCAAAATATTGTTATTGGTATTTAATGATATTAATTGGAATGAAATTTTTAGATTAAAAATAATGTGGGTAATTCTAATAAAATCCTATGAGTGTGTCAAACCAGCTGTGTAGTAAGGCATCATTATCATGCATTAAGTAATGATTGATTTAAAATAAAAAACAACTCTTTCAAGTTTATTACCCCAATTAATATATGTTCCAAAGCCTACACAAACTTGTAGTATTTAGATTTTTATTTCATTTCCTAGACAACGACACAATATTTAATTTATCAATATTTTAGGATGTTCCCATATGTTTAGAATTTTGGTTCATAATCTTAAAGGTATCTATTAATATAAATTATTTTGATTTTGGAGGAGTAAAGATAATTTGTATCATCTAATGAAATTACCATGGGAGAATTAATCATGTTGTGTTGTTTGGCCTCCTTCTCATGGACCGAGCAATGATTGGGTTGATAACCAATAAGAAATTTTAATGATTATTACCCTTATATGCATATGTTCTAGAGCCTACATCCACTTGTAGCATTTGGATAAGGATGTCATTGGATGGATTAACATCAGAGCATTACTTTATTAATTGACTGATTGAAAATATTGACAGTGAGGAATAATAATATATGGATAAATTTTGAAGATGTGTGACATTAATTAATGGTAATGGGGTAAATAAATAAGTCATCCAAATTGTTTATAACTATTTTAGTAATTATAAACAATTTTTTATTAAGTAAGTTAGTAATTTATAAATTAATATAGATTAAATAGTTAATGACTAGTTAAGTGTTAGTTAATGATTAGTTACAGATTATTTAATTATCTGTTAACAAGTATTCAATTGTTAGTTAATGATTAGTTAATCATGATATAATGATTACGTGTTCATTAGTTACCTATTGTTTAATTGTATGTCAATATTTAGTTAATCATTAGTAAATGACTAGATAAGTAGTTGTTAATTATTATTTAATCATTGGTTATTGATTATTTATTAATTAGTTAATAAGTAATTAATTAATAAGTAATGAAAATTAAATTATTTGTTAATTAATAGTCAGTTAACTAGTAATTGTAAGTTAATTATTATTTAAGTGTCGGTTAATCCTAAGTTAATATTTAATTAATTTGTATTTTTTGATTGGTTAGTCAAATTTAATTAATTAAATTTATATTATTTAGTCATTTTTTATCATTAGTTAATGAATGTTTTATTAATTTTTAATTAGTTGTGAATTAATATTTAATTATTAGTTAATAATTAATTAAATATAAATTAATTTTTTAATTATTAGTTAATAATTATTTAATAATTTGGTAATTTTTTAGCTAATTATTAGTTAAGTATTAGTTAATAATAAGTTAATTTTTACATAATAAATCGATATTCATTTCTTAATCAATAGTTAATAAATAGTTAATCATTATTTAATCATCATCTAATTGGTATTTAATCATTATTTTTTCATTAGTTAATCATTTTTTAATCTATCATTAATCATTCATTAATCATTCATTATTATTTTTAATTATTAGTAATTTATTAGTTATTTATTTATTAATTATTAGTTAACTAACAGATATATAGTATTTTAATATTGTTTAGTTCTTGATATAAATTAATATGTAAACCTAAATAGTAATCATTTCTTAATAATTATAATTATACTAAATAATATTAAATATTAATTAATTAGTATATAAAAATTATTAAGTTATATTAATATAGAGACTAATAATTATTATAATTAACAAACTAAATATAATTAACTAATAAACAATGTAAATAAATAAAATAAAATAAAATAAAATAAATAAACAACTAAATAAAAAAAATTTAAATTAATTATAAAATATTCTATTAAATAAAGCATCACATGTTTTGTATTCCATAATAGCTTCCAAAAGAGTCACGAGGATTAGAGAAAAAATTAAAAGAATTTTATAGAGAGAGGGAGATAAAATTGGGAGAGGTTTAGAGAGATAAAGGGATTTCTTTGAGATTGTGGGTTGATATATCTATGGGTGTGGTAGGAGTCATTGATGCCCTTAATATATTTCACCTTTTATTAGGTGAAATGTATTCGGTTCAGAAATACCACTCTATAAATAAAGGGTGAAAGGCATTGATGCAATAAATTACTATTCCATGTCACTGAGATTTGGAAAAGGTATTGAGTCAACCAACATACATGCAACATAAAATTTATATTATTTTGAACCTGCACTCATTTTCTTATTTTTTTAAACTATTATAAAAAACACTATAAGATAAAAATTGGAAATTTAGGATAAAATGTGATACAATTTAAACTAAACAGTTGAACTCAAATTTATATGGAAATAAGAATTTCAATTAAGTGATCGGATATATGTCAGTGTTCTTTCAGGGAAGTCATTTAGACTAATATTGAATAAAAATGAAGAAGAAACTACATCACAATACATTCTGATGAATGAAAAAAATAAATATTAAAATATCTCAAAGAAATATTTATTAATACATTTTTTATTAAGAAAAATGAAGGTGAATAATGAAACTATTTCATATATGGTTTCTTATAGTGGTTTAATTTCAATATCAAATTGAATTCATTTATTAATTACTTTTAAATTTATTATATACTTAAAAATTTATTTGATGTTACTATATGATTAATATATTTAAGTTCTTTATTTTTGAGAATGGTCCAGAAATTTTGGGCATGTTCCTTTGGGATCTACCCAATTTGGCTTGGTCTAATCTCTTTTTATTATGCCACATAAGAAATTCAATGTGTTGGTCATTCCTCGCTATTGACTAGGGGAACCTCACATTTAATCTAGGCCTTCTATCTATGCTTCACAACATTCTTGTTTAATTCAAACATTCCATGTGGCCTTTCATGTTTAACCTAGTCCATTTCACTAACTAAGCTTATCAATGGAATTGATAGCCCATGTCATGCATTTCTCGAGTTTGTGTTCTCAAATTAGCTTCATCATTATTTTACCTCATCTGGTAAAGGGAAACCCTATTTTCCTATGAGAACATTGATGGAGAATACCAAAGATTTAGCATATAATCATTTTCTTTGCAATCCGTTGAAGAGAAGAGGTGTGGTAAACCTCCCAAGACTCCAAGATAGAGACTCTAACTAGGTTATCCTCTAGTGCATGAATTATGATATAGAAGAAGGATCACTAATTTTAACCTAATATAGAATACAATTTCCTTTATAGTGGTGATAATGTTTGAGCTCTGTAGATCTTCTATTATTATTCATATTTGGTTTTTAGTTTTTTAAATTTTGTTACTTTAAATTTGTTCTCTCTATTTTTATTATTCCTTTTAATGTATCTAGTGTTTTTTATCATAATAACTATCGTGTGTAGTGTGGTGTTCTTATAGTGAATTTTGAATTCCAAGGTATCTAAAGAATCTTAAAACACATGTCACTCTTTTTTCTTTTTTCTTCATTTTTATTAAAATTATATTTTTTTGTAATAAAAATGAATTACCAAAGTCACTCTTTTCCAATTTTCTCTATCTTATTCATTTTATAACCAATATCTCAAAAATATTAGGACAAAACTGGTATACTATTTTGGGTTCTTCCTCTATTCTTAGTTGAATGTACTTATGATTCTCTCAATAACTTGGTATCATATCCATTGAATAAGAAGAATGTAATCCTCTAAATACTAGATAGAAAATTTTTATAGTGATTGTCACTTCAGCTTATGAAGAATAAATATGGGATAACAATTTGTACAACACAGACTCATTGATTCTTTACATGGACCGGTAAAACATATATTTTCCCTTTCTAATTATTGGAAGACTATTACTACTTATCATGATGTCACCATTGAAACCCTAAAAAGGCCCATAGCTTAATTCTTATATCCTTGGGTGATAATGTTTTAGGAGAATTAGCTCCTGAAACATTTGGTTCAGATATATGGATGAAACATGGACAACTATATATTATTGAGAAACATGTTATTCACCTATATAAATATCATTGGTTTTTACCATTAGAATGTTCATGTGTACTCCAATTTTAGTGAAACATGAAAAATTTAATAAGAATTGATAAGATATATTCATTATTATTGTCAAAATTAAGATATAATATCAATATATTATCATATTAATTTCATATTATGATTCTAATAATACACTGGTAGAGACTATTATGTATGGTTGAGACTCATAAGAGTTATAATTTGGTAAATAAACCACCCATCCAATGATTTTCAGGACAAACCTAATGTGAATTATGATTTATAGAGACTTTTTTACATGGGGTAGACATAAATATAAGAATTATAGAAATGAAACAATAAGGGAAATGAAAATAAAAATAATAATCCTATACAGAGATCAAATGTCTAGGGGAAAGAAGGTAACATGCTAAAATTGTGGAATGGATGGACACATTTTTCATGATTTTTTGAACCCTAACCAAAAAATAGTTTTATAAATTATTAATCTAATGATAAATATTTAAAAATTGATGTGTTCTATGATAATGATGGGGTTACAAATGTTACTAATAATAATATGTCTAATGACAGGGTTCTATATTCATTATTCTCCTTTCACATGTTCCCTATTAAAGATGATTTCAATGATTTTTCTGAGAGAGTTGACATGGATCTTTTCCTAGGAAACAATAAGTGTTTTATAGTCTAGGGATGATGCCCAATATTGTTAATTACTCAATATAAATCTTTAGTAGCTAGACAATATGAAATGTGGATCCTTGAACTACATAGAAACATTGTTTCCATAGGTGTAGTAGTATAGAAACGGTATACATTTTTGTTTGATTTTTGAAGTATAAGGATATATAAGAGATCTAGGAATATAAGAAAAGATTTTATTATAAATTGGTGGTATAATATATTTTCAAGGACACCCCTTAGAAATTTAGGTATTACATATATTACCAACTTAGAAAATTTTATGATTTTTCATAGTATATTGGGGCATGTAAGATCTAAATGTCTAGAGTTTTTTAGTAATAATGTGGTTTTGATGGGTATTAAACCAAAGAAACTTCTATTTATAATGATTTTTTTCTAGGAAAGGATAATATTTTCAACTTTTATAGGTATTCCTTTAATGTTGGCCACCCTTTAGAATACGTCTATTCTGAAAAATGCGGTCTATCAGGGATACCGACCCATGGTGGGGGTTTTATTTTGTAACCATTATTAATGATTTATCTAGAAGTGTTTGGATATATGTTCTTAGAAACATGTTTGATGTCTTTGAAAAATTTTATTCTAAGAAATCCATTATTGAGAACCAAATATGTAGAAATATTTTGGATTTAATAACAAAAAATGGATTATACTATCTCTCATTTGGAATTATATAATTTTTTAGTCATAAGGTATCATTAAAAGTTATATTTTAAGGGAAAAAACTCAAAAATATCGTTTGGTGAAACATTTGAATTGATCTATAAATAAAAGATTTCCTAGATTGTTAGTATACTCAGGCCTTCCCAAATCAATCTCGGTAGAAGTTTCAACTACATATGTTTTCCTTACCAATACATCCACTTATTCTCTATACGTATTTTAAACTACCCATTAGTTGTAGTTTAACTAACCACCTTCCTATATTCATTTAAGAGATTTTGGATTAATAACCTATGTATATTATAATGGAGAAAAATTAGAATCATGTGACCTTTAATTTATATTTATATGATATCATGAAGCAGTTAAAGTGTATAAGTAGTGCATTGGAAAAAAGGTTACAATAAATGCATAATAATTGTACATTTAGTCTTCCATGAATCTGTAATTCGTAAATCTAAATATGTGATTATGGATAGTGATCACATTCTTCAAAATGGGGCTTCTCAAACAAAAAGTGAAGCTTAGTTTAAGGCTTTAATCAAGACTATTCAACTTGAACGTTATCTTCATGACCATACTAAACCAAATTCCTTTATTTCATTAAAAGAATATCCAATCGAGGCTTATGTTTATTACGAGCTTACCCATGAAATATATAAGATGGATTCTAGACCTCCAGCTTTATTTGTATAGTATTTAATGGATTCCACTACATTCCATGTTTTCCAAGACCTTGATTCTATGGATGTTCAGGCTTATATGAATGCTTCAACTAATATTAATTCTAATAATTTTTTTCATCCATGAATGGAGAAATTAAATCATTAAAATAAAAAAACACATTGTTTTTTGTTATTAAACTACTTAATACCAATGTTATTTTATTACAACTGGATTTTTAAAATATAAACGTCAATATAAGTTGGAATAAATTCAAATTTATGGATTTTCCTGTAGCCAACATATTCCTCCAAATAGAGGGTATATACTACTCTAAAATATTATCTACCTTGGATAAAAATTCATCAATACATTTATTACATACCATTCTGGATTATTATGATTTCACATTGAGAAACTTGATGTAAAAATAAAATTCACGACTACATACATAAATTAGATAATTTATCTGTTATCACCTAATGATTATTTGAATAATTTTATGGCCAATCCAGTATGACATCTAAATAAATAATTTTATTGTGTAAAGATATAATTCAGGACCTGATATTTAAATTTTGATACCTAATGCTTGGAAAATTTTTAAGACAATTAATCGTGATGAATTTGTATATTTAATGACTATTAAAACTATTTGTATTTTTTTGATACTATACATGGATTACATTGTTATCATTTGTATGAATATAGAAAAAAAAATTTCTATTAAGCCTTTATTAAGAGAGGTTTTTGAAATGGAATACCTAACCATTGGTAGGAAAAATATGGTGATGGAAATAATAATAAATAGAGATAAGAAGTTTCATTACCTATCAAAATAAAATTATATTGTGATAATTATTAAGGGGAATATGTTAAAAAGCATAAAACGTGTTAACATACTAATAGAAAAACATTTTAAATTATAACTATAAAAATATCCATATAAAGAATATAATATAGAATTTGTATCTAAGATACAATGTGCTATTATTGTAGGAAACATCTTGTATTTTGTGATTTTCAAATGACCTGATGTTTCATATGCTATTTATCATCTTATAATATTTATGAGTAGTCTAGGAAATCCATATTTTTATTCTTTTAAATTAATATTTTTATATTTTTTTCATGCTATGACATTGTCTTTATGATTTAAAACATGTTGATATTATGGATATTGTTGATTTTTATATAGATTTATATTATTTAGGAAATATAGATACCCACTTGTCACGACTGGTACTAATGGGGCCCGCTCCGTGAATCCCCAAGCCCGCCTCCATTAGGCCAGGGGCTGGTGACTAGCACCGAGTAGGCATATTACTAACATGGGAGGCATTGCCTATGTACATGTACACATGCACACATCTCTAAGCCCAAAAAAGGTGAAATGTAAAAACCACTAAGGAAAAGAACATGAATACAACTAAACCCAACCAACAGAGTACGATCAAAGGTAGAGTACTGTAAAAGTAAACTGGGCAAGAACACAAGCCCACCAAAAACAAGAGTCTAAAAACTGCAAAACCCAACCTATAAACACAAAAGGTACTGGTACTGCCGCACTTAGCCATAGGAACGCCTTGGCCTGTAGGGAACTCAGAAAGCTCGGTCCTGTCCTGGTCCACCCTGGACTCTTCCAAAAGGCTGCTCGTCTGCAGAAGACACCGGACGTGCGTGCAAATCCAGTGCAGGGGTGAGTATAACAATACTCAGTAGAGGACCCCGAAAACCACAAAGCAGTTCACAAAGTAAAGGTACAGTCAGCTATGCAAAGTATATGTCTACAGAACATATAGAACAAAACAGATATACTCAAAACCTAGACCTATTGTCTAGATACAAGTCAGACAACCGCATAACCCCGTTAGGGATACTGTTCGAAGATTTCGTGATGCACTCGTTCTAGGAGAACACACTCTATGAGTCTTATAGTTCTGATGACGTCCGTCTGAGAAGTTCTGTTCATCGGGAACCATCATGAGAGGTAGTCACACTCATTACGGGAGACACACACCTGAGAGGGAAGATTTCTGATAGATAGAAGCACTCATTATGGGAGACACACTCCTGAGTGGGAAAGATCATGATACATAGTTGAGGATCACTTCCAGGGCCATGGAGGATTCCGTCACTCATCCAGATTCACCAGTTAGGTGATACACTAGCTAGGTAGAGGATCAATGCCCAGTAGAGTTGGTCACATCGATGCCTGACTCTACCTAGGGTCAGGAATGGATTGAGGATCTTGATCCGAGCCTCTCAGATGGATTCCTGACTCTATCACAGAATGTACTGCTGAAGGGATTATACTCTTGTGTGAGGAAATGATGCCTGACCTTCAGGGGAATGAGAAGAAGGGGAACTAACCCAAACTAAAGATGTCCAAGATACGGTGAACAAGAGTACCAATCCGTTTTCCAAAAAGTATACGGAGTATAGAAAAGATACACGCTGTGTTGTCTGACCCTGGGTACTGCCCTTCTTCAATGGACCGTTTCATATACTGGTTGTGTAGAAAAACTGAGTACACAGCTTGTAGTACGATGTACATGCTGTGTTTGAGTTACTGGGGTTGGCCCCGTGTCACTAGCCATGTGGTCGTACACGGATATCAATCCGTGTACTATAAACCGTGTTCGTGTATCCCTTCGATGCAAGCCGAGCTTCGCGTAGCCGCCTCTGCCATGATGTACACGCCGTGTCGCCTAAAGCCGTGTAGATCATCCTGTGTCCGTATTTTTCCAAAATACATGCCAAGCTTCGGGAAAGTCCAACACGCCGTGTGACCAAGGTCACACGACATGTTATTCCTCTCTGACCCCCCTAAACCCTAGCCGTCACCAGTACTACACGACATGTTCTTCGGATGTACACACCGTGTGTTCTGTAAATTTCCAGAAACGACGCCCTTCGCCAGCGTGCCTCCCGGGCTACTCCGATCATCGATCCGGCCATCCGATCACCCCGAAACCTTCATGTTCTGGTCTCCCCGATGCTATGAAGATTCTCCCAATGTTTTTGGACCTCCGATCGGTTCCAAAAACATGTTTTGAACTTCCCGCGTGAAGAATGCTTGAAGAACACCTTTTTCCGATTCGGTCCGATTCATCGTCTTCCATCATCATCACACCTCCACAAGGTCATTGAGGTGTCGAATCCTTGATTTGGGATTGTTGCGTCACAGAACGGATGCTCAGTGATCCATTGTTAATCGCCCCGCGAAGGTCACACGAGAATGAAAAGGGGGAGAAATCCAATAAACAAAAAGAGGAATGAACCCCTGCCGTCGTTCGTCACAGAGTTGATCCTCTCTCGTTAGCAGACTTAAACAGAGAAAGAATCAACAATAACAAAAAAATATGAATCAATTCCCTGAATCATCCCAATAAAACCTTCTCGCAAAATTAATGAATCCAAGGATCAACTTGTTCGTGGTTGATCCACGTTGTTCATTTAAAAATCAAAAACGAGGAAAAGAATTCAAATAACAAACCCCTAACTTTATAAAGGATGGATCGTTGGTGAAGGTGTTGCACTTCCGTCGTCATCGAGATCCTCGGATTTCATTGGCGCTGTGCTTTTAAACTTCAATCCGTCATCGTTCATCGACGAGAGTTTTTCCTCAATGTCCCGCGGATTTTGCAGAGGTTCTTCTCAATCGTCGTCAACGAGCAACATTTGATTATCCCTATAAAAAGGGAAACGTGTTTGGCATTTAATTACGCGACAGTATTGATGAGTCCAACTTTCCATTTTTGCGTAATTATGACGTGTCATTAATTTAGGAAACCGCTACGCCATTTACCGCACTGCAGCGGATGTTTCCTTAAAAAAAATAAAATAAACTTGTGAATTCATTTTATTTCATTTTACATTAAAACGTCTAAAAATAATATTTTTCCCTCGACCCTCACCGGTCAAGGTTAGACTCGTTATTAGGTAAATTCATCTTCTCGGATGCAACGGTGCCCTCAGATTTTGAATCTGGGCATCCGTTGGTAAACTGCCAAAACCGCGCACAAGCGCCGACTCACTTAACTTAAAAAAAGTTCAAACAACCATTCCGGGATCACTGTAACACAGAATGATGTGCCTTCTTCGCACCCGGTCTTGAAATAATTCCATATAATATTTAAAAATAATAAACAGAAAATCTGAGACATTACATTCTCCCCACCTTGGGGCTTTACACCCCCGAAAATCCAAAATAAAGACTACTCAAAAAGATGTGGGTACTGGGCACGAATTTGGGCATCCCACTCCCACGCGCTCTCCTGAAGATTCCCGTTCTGCCAATGGACTGGCACCAAGGGAATCGATCACCCATGAAGGATCCTCTCCTGCCAATCCTTGATCTCCACCAGGTACTCAGCAACGGTAACTCCATCCTCAATGTCTAGCTCGCCCCAGTCGATGACGTGCGATGGGTCATGCACGTACCTCCTCAGCTGCGACATATGGAAGACATCATGTAACCAATGCAACTGTGGCAGTAGAGCTAGGCGGTATGCCACCTCGCCAACTCTGCATAGTATCTGGAAGGGTTTGATGAACCTCAGACATAGCTTACCACCTTGGCCAAATCTTCACAACCCTCGTCGAGGTGAGACTCGAATAAAGACGTGGTATCCCTCTTCAAACTCCAGAGGCCTCCGTCGTCGTTCAACATAGGACTTCTGCTGGATCCGTGCAGTCTTCATCTGCTCTCGGATAATCTGAACCTTCTTTGTGGTAGCTCGTACTAACTCTGGACCCAGGAGTGCTAAATCTCTGGGGTCGGTCCAGTAAAGCGGTGACCAATAGGGTATCCCGTAAAAGGCCTCGAACGTTGCCATACCAATGGTGGAGTGGTATCGGTTGTTGTATGCAAACTCCAGAAGTGGTAGGTGGTCCTCCCAACTGCGACGAAAGTCCAAGATACAAGCTCACAATATATCCTCCAGAACCAGAATGGTCCTCTCCGTCTTACCGTCAGTGTAGGGATGAAACAATGAGCTCAAGCGTAGCTGAGTCCCCAAATCCTACTACAATCCATTCCACAACCATAATGTGAAGTGCGCATCTCGATCCGAGACTATAGTCGAGGGGACTTCATGAAGCCTAACTATCTCCTGCACGTAGAGGCATCCCAAGATGTCTATGGAACTCTGCTCCCTGATATCTAGGAAGTGGGCCGACTTGGTGAGTCAGTCAATGATCACCCAGATGGAATCATGCCCCTTGGACATCCATGTTAAGACTATCACAGAGTCCATCAATATTCCATCCCACTTCCACTCTGGAACTTCCAGGGGGTGAGTTAATCCCGCTGGAACCTGGTGCTCAGCCTTCACCTGCTGGCATGACAGGCATCGGGAAACGAAATCCGCTACTGCCTTCTTCATTCCTGACCACAGTAACTGTCGTCAGAGATACTGGTACATCTTTTCCACCCCAAGATGTACCGCCAAAGGGGACGTATGAAACTCCCTCAGGACCTCCTCCTGCAATGCCATATGTACAACAGTGCATCCTATGAAAATAAGTACGTGCTCCTCACCTTGTGAATATCCATCAGGAGCATGTCCTGTGGATAAATGAGCACGCAAAGCCACACAGTCGACATCCCCAAGCTGTGCCTCCCTAACTCACGGTAAGAGTGGAGGGGTGTCAACCATCGCCTGTAGGTAATCTGTATCCTATCCATCCATGAAGGATAACTGTAATGCAGCCAACTTCTATGTCACCTCACTCAACAGCTATGAGCTCGACCATCTGCTAAGAGCATCTTCCACCTTGTTCCCCTTCCTAGGAGTATATATGAAATCGAAATCATAGTCCTGGATGAAATCAAGCCGTCTTCTCTGTCACAGATTCAGATCTTTTTGCGAAAAGATTTACTTGAGGCTCTTGTGGTCATAGTAGACAATAAACCGCCCGACCATAAGGTAGTGTCACCACATATTCAATGAAAAACTACCGCTTCCAACTCGAGATCATGGGTTGCATAGTTCTTATCATGTGGACTATGCTGGCGCGAACCATATGCAATCACCGCATGCCACTGCATCAGGACACAGCCGAGCCCGGTCCCTGATGCATCGCAGAAAACTACGTACTCGACACCCTTCTCCGGCAATCTCAAGACTGGGGAACTCATCAAACTCTATCTCAACTGCTCAAAAGTCTCTTGGAACATCTCTGTCCACATGAAGGGTTTCCTCTTCCTGGTCAAGGCCTTCATCGGTGCTGATATCTGAGAGAAATCAGGAATGAATCTCTGGTAATATCCTGCCAACCCAAAAAAGCTATGCACCTCCATCATGCTCCGAAGTGGCTCCCATGATAACACCGCCTCCAACTTGGCTGGATCTACAGCTACTCCATCTGCTGAGATGAAATGTCCTAGAAAGTGGACCTCCTGAATCCAGAACTGGAACTTCGAGAGATTCCCATAAAGCTGGTGCTTTCGCAGTACGTCCAGAACCATCCGCAGGTGTCTCATGTGCTCCTCCTCTGATGCCAAGTACACATGGATGTCGTCGATGAAGACCACCATGAAACAGTACAAGTACAGCCGGAAGATCTGGTTCATTATCCCCATGAACACTACGGGGGTGTTCGTCACGCCAGAAGGCATCACCAAGTACTCATAGTGACCATAGCAGCATCTGAAAGCCGTCTTCAGTATATCCTCATCCCGCACTCATAGCTGGTGATAGCCTGATCGAAGGTCAACCTTTGAGAACCACTATTACCTTATTAGCTGATCGAAGAGGTCATCGATTCTCAGAAGTGGATACTTCTTCTTCACCATCAACTGGTTCAGGTGCCGGGTAATCCACGAGAAACCTCAGACTCCCATATGCTTTCTTGGCAAACAAGACTGGGGCCGCCCAGGGTGAGATGATAGGTCTTAAGAAACCCTGGCTCTACAAATCCTCCAACTGCACCCTCAGCTCGCAAAGCTCTGCGGGAGCCATAAGATATGCTGATGAGAAAATCAGTGTCTTCCCAGGGGGCAAGTCGATGCAGAAGTCAATTTTCCAGCGGGGAGGTAATCATGGAACATCTTCAAGAAAGACATCCTCATACTCCACCACCACTGATGGGAACTGAGATCTCACAACATATACTACTCCGAGGGTAAGGCTAGCTAACTCGTGAGTGATTGGCTGCATCCTCCTATGCATGAGCCCATTTTCTGCTTCCTGGGTTTCTTTTTCTACGACAAATGAAAACCGTGCTACATCACAGCGGACACACCACACTCTTCGCCTAAAATAGTCAATCTGGGCATGGACCGAAGATAACCAATCCATACCGAGAATGACGTTGTAAGGCCTCGACGCTACCACCAAGAAGTTCCAACCGAAACACTCACCTCAAAGGGTAATATCACACTCTCTGAAAAGGAGTGTGATCGTCGAGTATCCTCCCGTAGGTGTCTCCAAGCATAAGGATCAAGTCAACAGTTCTACCGGAATCTCGAGGTTTTGTACAAGACATGTGGATATAAGGGAATGACTAACAACTGTGTCTATGAGTACAAAAACTAAGGTAGAAAAGACATAGATCATACCTTGAATCATCCCTAGAGCCCCTGGGTTGTATGCCTCGATTGCATGCGGCTGTCCCCGCCCTTGTCCCCCAGCTCCCTAAGCCTGGTGCGGACATCCTGGGGGAGGTGGTGGAAGTAAGTCGAAGCATCTGTCACCACCTGTAGCTCTCCCTAGTCCTCTGCCACGTCCGCCGCCTGGTGGGTCTGCCTGTTCTATTCTCTACCCTTGCTTCGGTGGCCCATCCACTACTTCCTTGTGAGAAGCTCGATGGGTCAGGAAATCTCTAGCGAGATGTCCCATACCATCAAATGCGCAACATCGCTTCTCCCTAGGCTGACTGGATCGACCTTGAGAGCCCTGGACTGTAGATCCCCTATCCTGGGTCCTCCTCCGATGTCTCTCACATCGTCATCCCTACGTCTGATGCTGGATCCCTGCCGTCGAGGTCTCCCCACCTGTCTGCCTACTGCTGAATGCCGGTGGTTGTCTCTGGTCCACTGAGAAACTCTCGATCACCATGGCCCACTTGAGAACTCCGGCATAAGTCGGTATTCATAGAGGCACGACACTAGCTTAGATGTCACGTCGTAGACCTCGCTCGAAGGTCCGAGCTCTGAAGTACTGATCCCTGACCATATCCATCGAGTACCAGGCGAGGTTGGTGAACCTCGATGAATAGCCAGCTACTGTCATTATGCCCTGCTGGAGCTGAAGAACCTCCTGGATGCGTACAACTCTCATCGTAACTGGAGAGAAATCCTACCTGAAGAGTCCCTCAAACTATGTCCACGAAAGAGTCTCCTCATCGAGAGTCTGTGTGGTCTGACTCCACCATCGTCCCACCGAACCCTGAAGAAGGCTGGCTCCTAGGATCACCATATGGTCTGCTGGTGTCCTCACTAGACGAAAAACTCTGGCCACTGCCGAAAGCCAGTGCTCAGCCGCCTACGGGTCGGGCTCACCTTAGAACCTAAGGGGTATCTGTCTTTGGAACTCGTAGAGCTAGCTAAGCCTGCACTCCTCGCCGGTCAATACTGCAGGTACCACTGGCTACTCCACTGGGGGTGGTACAGCGGGTGCTCTACCTGGTGGCAACGCCTGGGGAACTGGTCCCTATATCTAAGCCTCGTCACTGAGGGGGTCATCCTCGTGATCGTGATGCTGAATCCTAGTGGGTATGTGTCGCGGAGGCATACAGGGAGGAAAAAAGATGTACCATGGTCAAAGAGTATATCTGGATAGCTGACACAAAGGACATGGAAACCACAAACCATTCCTATATGATTTATGTAACTTTTATTCCCCCGAAACCCGTGTTTTCGTGTACTGAGTCGAAAAGAAGGTTATCAGAGTCCTAGTGTATGGATATGTCGGCCGCCGCACCAACACTGGGGTCTCTGGCCTGAAATCTGAACCCGAAAGACTCAACACTGTTGCCTCAAACCAACCTCACAGACTCTTGGTCCTAAGGTAGAACCAACCACTACTCTGATACCAGTCTGTCATGACCCGTCCCAATGGGGACGACGCCATGACTCCCCAAGGCCACCTCCAATAGGACAGGGGTTGGTGACTAGCACCGAGTAGGCATATTACTAACATGGGAGGAATTGCCTATGTACCTGTACACACACACACATCTGTAAGCCCACAAATACTGAAATGTAAAAACCACTAAAGAAAAGAACATGAATACAACTAAACCCAACCAACAGAGTAAGAAGAAAGGTAGAGTACTGTAAAAGTAAACTGGTCCAGAATACAAGCCCACCGAAAACAAGAGTCTAAAAACTGCAAAACCCAACCTGTAAAAAGAAAAGGTACTGGGACTGCCAGTCTTAGCCATAGGAACCCCTCGGCCTGTAGGGAACTCAGAAATATCGGTCCTGTCCGGGTCCGCCCTAGACTCTGCCAAACGTCTGCTCGTCTGCACAAGACACCAAACGTGTGGGCAAAGCCCGTGTATGGGTGAGTATAACAATACTTAGTAGAGGACCCCGAAAACCACAAATCTATACACAAAGTAAAGGTATAGTCAGCTATGCAAAGTATATGTCTACAGAATATATAGAACAAACCAGATATACTCAAAACATAGAACCGTGGTCTAGAGACTAGTCACACAACCGCATAACCCCATTATGGATTCTGTTCCAAGATTCCGTGATGCACTCGTTCCGGGAGAACACACTCCACGAGTCATATAGTTCCGATGACGTCCGTCCTAGAAGGAATCTTCGGATCAATTTGTTCGTGGTTGATCCATGTTCGTCATTTAAAAATCAAAAACAGGGAAAATTATTCTAATAAAAAACCCCTACCTTTAGAAAGGATCGATCGTTGATGAAGGTGTCATGCTGCCGTCGTTGTCGAGATCCTTGGATTTCGTTGGCGCTACGATTCTCAACTTCTATCCGTCATCGTTCGTCGCCAAGATTTTTTTGCCAATGTCCCAGGGATTCTGCAGAGGTTCTTCTCAATCGTCGCTAATGAGAAACATTTGATTATCCCTATAAAAAGGGAAATTTATTTGGCATTTAATTGTACGGAATTATTAATGATTCCAACTTGCAATTTTTGCGTAATTTTGATGAGTCATTAATTTAGGAAACAGCTACGAAATGGTGCCCTCAGATTTTTAATCCAGGCATCCGTTGGGAAACTACCACAACCGCGCACAAGCGCCGACTCACTTTACTTAAAAAAAGTTAAAACCACCATTTCGAGATCACTGGACCTCGGAATGATGTTCCGTCTTCGCGCTCGGTCTTGAAATAATTCCATATAATATTTAAAAATAATAAACGGAAAATCCGAGACATTACACCACTAGTCCTTCACATGAGCAAAATAGTGTTATGTAAATATAACATGTAATATGTGGTGGACCTATGTAGGAATGATACAGAATATATATCCCTAGTCAAGGATTTAATGTAGGGCTTTTAGATCAATGGTTAGGTTTATAGCATTAGTCTATGTAATTCCATAATTACATTATACTAACATAGTCAATCTTTCATAAACATATCTAAAAATTTAGTATTCCATGATAGGTTTAATAAAATTGAAATTAGTATACATTTTATTAGAGACATCATTTAATCAGGAATTGTGTGTGTTAATATGATACATATTAATGACCATATGTCTGATATTCTAACCGAAGACATGACATTTTCAAAATTTAAGCACCATTTAGACTTAGTGAATTTTGTTCCAATTCAATGAAAATAGTTCCAAGAAAAACCATAATATCATTTTAAAATGGTTTATATGTGTTTTTCAATTTCCATATCAATAATATATTCATTTATTTATACCATTATTATTTCACACATGAATTTAATATTATTTTAATTTATATTATAATCGATACATTACTGGGTTTAATGTTTTTGTGTGGGACTATTCACTTCAGATCCTCCCTCTTTAACATGGTCCACCAAATTTTTCTCATTCCACCTAAGCTATATATGTGGAATGTTTCATCACTATTGATAATGGGAACCACCCATTCCATCATTTCCTTCATCCTATGACTTCTTATCCACTCACTCAATTCAAGCATGCCACACAATATTTCCTGTTTTTCTTCATCAATTTCATTAACTATGACTCTCTAGGTAATTTATTCCTTTACCATATGTCTCTTCATTAAATCACTTTATCTTCCCTATACTTTTATATCATCTAATATATGGAAAACACAAGATCCCTATGTGATCATCATTTGTGAAGATCAATGATTCTAGAAGTCAGCCTTTTTAAGAAGAACATTCAATGAGAAGTGGTGTGGTCGAACCACCCAAGACTATCCTTGATAGAGATTTAGACTAGGTGCACCTCTGGTGAATGATTTCAGATCCTAAATAAGGATATCAACATTTAACCAAAATCAGATGAAGTATTATGGGATTATGGAAATACATTCCAATCTAATTAAAACAGCTACTATTCATTATATTTTATTCTATGTTTAGAATGTAATGTTACATAAAATTTGTATGTTCTTATTTTTTTCAGGTATTGTTTGATTCTCTCTTTTTAGATTAAAAAAATACATGTGATGTGTGGTGTTCTTGTTGTGAATGTAGGATCCTAAAGGATTTGAATCATCTTAAATGATTTTTCCCATTCATGATATATTTTTTCATTATTTTCTTTATCTCTTTCATCAATAATATTCTTGACAAAAAAGTATATCTTCGTTTTTTTCTTATCCCCATCCTTTAAAACTCATTCTTTCAAAATATTAATTTGAATGAAAGATGTTATTTGTTGATCCCTGACTATTATTAGGTATATATATTATCCCTAACACATTCCTTTTAGATTAATAATATAATATTTAATAGATAAAATATTAGTAGGAAAAATGAGACCACATTGTGTTTGCAGGAATATGGTAAATAGTAACCACAACTACATAAAAAAATTTCTCAGCACTAGGAAAGGGCTTCATTATTGATAAAATGTGATGACATGCAAAGAAAATTTAAAAGAGGATGGCCATTATTAAGACTATTGTTATCACTAATAATATCCATAGAAGATGCTAAAAAGCTTCATCCACTGCATCAACCCTATAATATCAAACCAAATTAGAAAACCTAAACATATTAGAATAAAAATATATATATAACCGGATTGGAATTAAAATATTACATTGAACCATAATTTTAATTATTAATTTACATAAAAAATAAATATATTGATGTAAAATATACAATTAATTAAGAAAATTAAAACCCAATATACAAAATCAAAAAACATATACTAGCCTTTTTACATTGATCAAACTCTACACGAAAGCTTTTCCCTAAAATAATGAATATGTTAATTTTAGAAATAGTATATAGAAAACATGTGAACTATAATTTTACTATTTTATAATCTACATATGGTAAATTTTATTATTAATTACTATATATTTTATTGATATTATTGGTTATACTATTAATTATTTTATGAATGATTATATAGTAAATTTTATATTAATGATTAACTATTATGTTAATTAATAATCCCATGGGGTGTATCTTAGTGGTAGGTTCTATTGTGGGTCATAAGGGGGTCTTCAGTCTGATCCTCAATAAGTACTTCCCTATGTCTTTGTGTCTCATGATTTTATTTATAATGTATCCCATTTCACCCACATTGCTGTCATATGATTTTAATTAATAATTATGTTATGAATTACTAATCACACTGTTAATTAATAACCCATATAATATATATTTATAACTACATAATATATTAATGAAATTATCAAATATTACTTATCTTAATTAATTATATAAGTGTTAAATAATTATATCATTAAACCAAAATAACACTTTTTTGTTTTGAAAAACACAAACTTCAAGTCAAACTAACAATATATCATTCAGATTGATGATCTATTGATTCCAAAATATCTCAAATAAATTATGGATCACTTTTCTAGTGTTATAAAATAATGAAATATTGTTTTCTTGGTTATGGATATTTAATTGTTGGATTACACTAAAACTAAACTTTTATATAGAAAACTTACACTCCATTCAAACTGACTACAACGTGTGTCTTATTGATGTTTGATTGATTACTTAATTTCACAAATTTATCATGGACCATCTTATAAATGTTTAAAAATAATTAGATCCTTTTTATATCAATTTTGGCTATGTGAAATGTGTATTAAATTAAAATGAGACATTTATATTGAAAATAGATACATAGAGTCATACAAACCACATCTTGTCTTGGACTAACATACACTCTATTCTTAAACATCACAAATGAATTTTGGATCATTTTAAAAATGAATTAAAAAATAATTATCCCATTTTCATGTTTTTTTCTATGTGACGTGTGTTAGAAAGTTAAATGAAACTTTTTTAATGAATCAAATCACTTAAGAGTCATATTTTCATGATCATATGTCTTATTTATGTTTTCTCTTTTCCTATGGATTAAAAATGAATTATGGATCATTTGTTTATTGTTTAAAAAAATATGATCTTGTTTTCTTATATTTGGATATGTGTGTTCATTTTAAACTAAAATATAACATATATTGAACACATAATTCAACTCATGGAGACCATGTCATGTTTCTAATTGATACATAATTGATTCCTATATAGGAAAAATGAAAAGTGAATTGTATTAATACTATTTGAAAATAATCCAATATCATGTTGTAATATTTGTCTATGTGATGTTCATTTTAAACTAAAATTATTCTTTTATATAGAAAACACATACTTATAGTAATACTAGCCACACCAAGTGCCAAATTTGTGAGTGTTAAATTCATAAACATATAAAATTAATTATGGATCATTTTCCAAAATGTATAAAACAATTCGAGATAGTCTAATTGGTATCAATTATCTGAATTTCATTTAAAAATAAACTTCTACACTAAAAACACACACTTTGAGTCATACCTATGAAATCACATGTATGTATAAGGTTTGGTTGATTCCCACGTAAAAAATGAATTATGGATTATTTTACAAATATTTGAAAATAATCCAAGATAACTTGCTCAGTGCGGGCTATATGGCATACTTTTTAAACTAAAAATGACACTTTTATATTAAAAACACAGACTTCGATGAATATCAACCACATCATGTGGAATATTTATGTGTGTTTGATTCCTACATAAAAATTAATTTTGGATTGTCTCAATAATGATTAAAAACAATCTGAGCTAAATTTCTCTATTTCCTCTATATAATGCACGTTTTAAACTAAAATGAAACCTTTATATTAAAATCACAAACTCAGAGTCATATCAACAACATTGTGTATTAGATTTACATGTGGTCAATTTCAAAACCTAAAATAAAAATTAGGTATTATTTTTATAAATTTTGATAACTATTTGAACATGTATTCTAGGTTTTAGGTGTTTGATGCACGTTTTAAACTTATATGACCTGTATACTGAAGACACACACTACAATTCATACCAACCATATCATTTGTTTGAGTGGAATGATTATTATTATCACACATAAAAAATGAAGTGTAGATAATTTTACTAATGTTTGGAAACAACATGAGATCGTTTACCATGTTTTGGATATGTGATGAGTGTTTTAATCTAAAATGACACTTTGATATTAAAATCACACACTTCAAGTCATACCAGCCACATAATGTGTACAAATGACTTTTGAACAATTCATCATTGTTAAAAATTAATTATGGATCATTTTCATTATGTTTTAAAATAATATGGATATTTTTCTTAGTTTAGATATTGGGACACAAATTTTAATCTAAAATGACACTAGTACATTGAAAACCTGAATTTGAGACATAATTATCTTATCATATTCCAAATAAATATGTGGTCAATTCCTATATTTTATAAAGAAATTATGAATCATTTTACCCAATTTTGAAAGTATAATAATATTTTTTTTTATTTTTTTTGGACATGTGATGTGCCATTAATGTAGAGAAATACACATTTATACTAAAAAATGTTCACTTCCAATCATACCCACCACTTTCTGTGTTATATTGATATTTGGTTGATTCTTAAATGTACAAAATAAATTATAGATTTCATTAAATTTTTTTATAATAATGTGATATGATTTTCTCAGTTTTTTCTATGTGACATGGATTTTAAAATAAAATGATAATTTTATATTGAAAACATTAACATGGAGTCATATCAGCCACCATGTCTGTCTGATTGAAATTCAGTCGATAATTAAACTAGAAAATTGGATTATAAATCTTTTGACTATGTTTTTAAAACTATAAGTGTTTGTTTTATAGGTTTTAGCTACATGATAGACATTATAAAATAAATTGACAAATATATTGAAAACATTCACTTGATTTCATACTGACCAAAATGAGTGAGGTATTGGTGTGAGGTAAATTTCTACACTTCTAAAACTAATCTAGGATTTTTTTTCACTATAGTAATAGAATAATAGATGTTGAATTAATCAGTTTAGGATACTGGAAAATGTTTTAAAATAAAAGGAATCTTATATTGAAATCCTACACTTCATATCATATCATCCTTATCATGTGTCATATTTATGTGATGTCAATTCCTATATGTTACAAATGAATTACATATCATTGTCCAAATTTATGAAAATAGTATGTTCTTTTTTATCTCATCTGGAGATGTGAAATGTGTTTTTAACTGAAATGAAACTTATATAATTAAAAAACGTACTTCAGATCATTCCAACCACATAATGGGTGGTGCTGACATACATAAAATTTATAAATTTAAAAAATGAATTATGGATCATTTTCCCAATTTTTGAAAATAATTTGATCTTGTTTTTGTAGTTTTTTCTTTATGATGTGGGTTTTAAACTAAAATGTAAATTTCATGTAGAAAACATTCACTTCAAGTCATACCGACCGTATAATGTTTCATATTTATATTTTTTTGATTCCCATAAATCAAAAATGAATTAGGGATAATTTGACAATTTTTTTTTAAATAATATGATATATTTTTTCATTTTGTCCTTGTGAACCATGATTGAAACATAAATGATTCCATTATAATGAAATTTGTTTTTGGAGTCATATTAGGTAAATCACATGTTTGATTAATTTGATGTAATTTTTCTATGACACAAAATAATTCTGGATCATTTTGAAAATGTTATAAAATAGTATGAGATCATTTTATCATTTTTTATGTGACATCTATTTTAAAATAAAATAATATTTTTATATTGAAAACATATACTTAGAGTCATACCAGAAATATGATGTGTCATATTAATATAAATATTATTCCTACATGTCACAAATAAATTATGTATAAATATCCTTTTGTTTTAAAATAATAGGATATTGTTTTAATATTTTTGGATGTGTGATTTTCATTTAAAAATAAAATGACACTTATATTAAAAACACACACTTTGATTCATACTAACAACATCATATGTCGTATTGATATGAATTTAAAAATAACTTTCTAGAAATGAATTTTGGATCATGGTGTTAATGTTTTTAATAATAAGTGATCATTTTTTTTATTTTGAAAATGTGATGGATGTTTTAATCTAAATTAACATGCATTGATCAATTGAACTATCAACATCTTCAACTTCTAACCCCGATTCATCTTCATTTATAGTTAATTCCTTATATCTACTTTGATCATTAGATATGGATATGGGTGAGTAATGTATATAGGTATTTATCATATTGTTAATTGTCATATATTTGGTTGAATCAATATTTAATGTAGAGGAATTTATATCCCTCTCTATCATAGAGGTGGAATTGATTTTCTATGGAACATTCTATTTTTTCAACCACATTAAAATAAAGGAAGACACAAAATGGAAAAGATGAGGCTGGGATCATGGAAATACCATTACTTGTAGTTTGTTATGTTTCTTCAAATTTATGGGTAGAGGGATCCTTGACACATTTCCATCTATCCATTTTCACAGTTACAGCCTTTAAGTCCAATCATTCATGAGAACATGATGCATTGATCATTTTACTATATATGATAGAATCAATAGTGAATAAACTTCCATGATTCTTCTCCTTGAGAAACAAATCAAATATATATTTCATTTTATATTCCTCACCAAAGTATTTATATATTTCTAGAAACCTATCCATAACAAATATAAGAAGTATGTTTTATTATAGTTTAAAAGAAATGACTTTTCAATTATGGAATGAGAATATACACTTTAGAAGCATTAAACAATTATAGTGAAAACGGTATGATTTAAGTAATCACATTATCTGTATATTTACCAAATGTATCTAAATTTTATAATTGAATCTAGATATCATTCATAGATGCAAGTGGATTTGAATGTTTCTGAAATGAATTTCCATTATGTGGTGGCTTCTTATCATGATTCTCTTTCTACTTCTCCAAGATGCAACACCATCAGTTGAAAATTCATACTTTTTAATAGGTAAAGTAACCATTGGTGTGGGAGTATCATATACTCTATATAATAACACAATAAAGGAAAAAATATGTGGTGTAATTCAAATTCATGTCAAATGATGGGAGGATAAATTATATAAATATTTTTTGATGGGACATGAAAATGTTAGATACAAATAAAAATATATATAAATGACTCAAAAAACAATACTAGTTTTATTTTAGGAAAAATAATATCTATAAATTATGATACTAAGTAATCATATCCTAAATATTTATAAGGTAAAAACAAATACTAGACCGCAAACATAATTAGAAATCATGTCAACATGAAGTCGATAAGAATTCAGAAACAATGTACTCCTCCCTCTAATCTCTAAAAAAATCACATACTCTTTTGAATATATATATTTTTGGAAATCTTGGTATTACTAAGAATATATAAATAAAAAAATTATTAACAATTTTTTTATGAAATTTTAATTATGTGTTTAAATTACATTTTCTGGGATTGTATCCCTTTTATGGTCTATAATTTCTTCCATAAAATTAAAAATATAGCAACCTCATACCATGATGTAGTTGATATTTATTTATCACTATATGAAAAAAAAATTCATGAAAACATAAATTAAAATATAAAATTAAAATTTTATGTGTAAAATATTGATTGTAAGGAATTAAAAATTCACATTAGATATAATGTGTGGTCAGTTTTTAAAAAATTCATGGTATGAATAAAAAAACCTTTGGGGTATCCAGATAGACTGTGATCGGAATCTTTTGATTTCTAAAAAAACCGAAACAAATGTGTAATAAAAATATATTTTTTATATAAATATAATTTATAATTTAACCCATTCAGTGTAAGAAACAAGTGAACATTTTTGTTTTTATTCTCTTTCCAAATCCCCAACTTATTCCATCTATTTTCATTAAAAATTCTCCCACTTTGATAATAATTTTTTTGTAGAAATTATATAGGTATTAATGAGTCCAAATCAAATTTCATAATGTTTTCCCTTTATATAAAAGATTTATTTATTCCTATTATAAATATAAATTGTTATTAACTATAATGAAAACTGTGTTAATTGTTTTTTTAAAAATGGATTATGAAAATATACCTCATGTATGAAGTCAAAACTAAGTGTGAGAGAAATTGAAACAAGATAATTTAATTTATTCTCTGAAGAATAACGACATCTATAATGGCCCATCCAAATAGTTCTTTTTCATAATCAATGTAGTATATAATGGAATAATTTAATTTTATATCAATATAAACATATAATTATATTATATGTGGTTGTGGAACTAGTAGGGTGAAGGTAATACCATAAATTCCTTTTGATTTATTGATTAATGCAGTAGATTTTCATGATAGAACCTTTTATTTCCGCATTTTTTGTCTATATATAATACCATACCTCATTTTAGAATTTTTTTATCAATTGTTAAGGTTTTTTATTTTGAAACAGATTTTTAAGGATACAACTCATGTATCTCAATAATATTCGATGACCTTACATTAAGAGTTCCAATTGAATTATTGACAATCATAACATCTAGATCATCAAGATGCATATGGAATTCAGATCTCGGATAATGATATACATCAATCACCACTCTCACAGGATTTTTTGGGAGTTTTTTATTTAGTAGAATGTATCATAACATTTTTAAATAGAATCCCTTACAACAAGATGATGCATGGGTGTTAATAGATAAAAATTGAATAAAATTTCCCCATAAATAATTATTGAAAAATAATGTTATCTGATTTTTTTATTCATACTAAAGAGAAAGATTTATGGAAAAATTGATTACATTTAGGGAGGTAAAAAATTGATGTTAATGGATACACTCAAATCTAGTGGGGTCTTATGTTTCTTTATGTAATTATAATTCTTAAAATAATGGTTATATTAGTTCCATTCACATATATTGGCGCTCTAAACCAGATTGAAGAGTAACATATTTTAGGTAATATATTTGTGCATAACTATCTTTCATTTTCTCATATTTATATCTAAAATTATTTCTCTTGTTGAAATATATATGAGGTGACACTATATAACTTACACCTATAACATGACTATATTTTTATAGCCACATAAAAGCTATTGAAATTAGTTTTTTAGATGAATACAGTTATAATTATTATTCCAAAACCATAGAAAAAACATAGGAACATAAATAAATACATAGATATATAAATATATAACACTCTTATACGGAATAAAAAATTACTATTATGTCAAACATACTCAATATTTTCATATTGCTTGTTTGTTTTTATCTATTAGTTTTCTCTCATTATTTAAATTGTCCTCCTTCCATAGAAAATAACATCGTATAGAACTGAAATTAGATTTTGATTCATCAATCTCTATATAAACAATAGAACATTTGTTTTTTCATATCACATAAGTAATTTACCAAAATTTTAAAATATATTAAATTTTTTTCAAGGGAAGCATACCCTATTCCTGTTTTATGGTAGGGGTACATTTATTATGATATACGTTTCTTAATTTTAAAAATACATTTCCATTTCAAAAATTAATAATTCTGATCCAAATTGGGTAGAATAAATATTTTCAAATTAAATATAATAAATTAAAATGAAATTGAATTGATTCTCCAACATGACAACAAATAAAATTTTTCTTTGTTTGTTTGTTTTTAATGTATTTATATGTAGATGGTGGGTGGGGATTCACTTTACCGTCATCATCCTAGTGACAATGATTCACCCGAAGGGTCTAGAATCCCTTGAGATATTTTACCGTGACTATTATAAAAAATTTATTATGTCATTCATTTAAAATAAATGAATTAATCAGGGGATAATTAAATGTAAATCGATATTTAATTATATAATTATCTGCTAAAAAGAATAATGTACATCATAAAACTAACATAATATCATCCCAAATGGTTTTTTAATATAGGAAAACCATTATTCCACATATCAACACTAATTTTCATGTCAATTAATGTTTTGTCCCAAATATAACTAATGGTTATTGTCTTGTTTTGGTTAATAGGTTGACCACATCAATTACATCCAATATCAAATTTTATACCATTTCTCCACGCCTTGATAAGATTAGTTGACACAGTGATGCTACACTTTTCTTGTTCTTTTATATACATGATGTTGATCAATTAATAATTAAATAGTTTCTACATCAATAGTCTATTCTTCATGGAGATTTGTAAAAATAGTTTATGATGAAGTCATGAAAACATCACTTTTGTTGTAGCATTCGAAGTGAAAATGGGTGCCATGAGGGGAGAATGTGGTGGATTCTTAGAGAATCACAAGGAATAATTATTTTTTAATTTTTAGGGATATATCTAATATAATTAAAAATTGTAATGCTCTCAGAAAGAATAGCCTGGGTGGCCATAGAAAAACACTTTGAAATTCCCTTCTCTTAATATGTATTTGAGAATTCCAAGATCTAATATCATTTTTCACTCTATGAAAGGATAATAAAGGTTATACGGAGTATAATTATTGTTGAAAAGAAAAAAACAAAAATAGAAGATTACAACTGAAACACTGAAATGTTACGATTATAAATATCTCAAAGCATGATACCATTATTCATGGACCTTGATTTTGCCTCGATGGAGTTCCCTAGACCGTAAAAACAACTAAAACTTAGAATCATAAATCCTTTTTCACCATGAATTAGACTAACCTCTCATTAAACGCTTTCTCTCTTGAAGGATAAATATTAAACATAAGACCCAAACTAGGATGAGCCTATCTGACCTATATTCCCTGAGTAGAACAACCTATATCTGTTGAGCTGACTCCGACTTAGAGAAATCAGGGCTGTCTATCTGCATAGAGGCATCTTGAAATAGATCATGATGAATCACGATTAATATATAATTCATTCTGAGTTGTCTCTTATGTAAAAATATCTTATGGAAACATTCAAATATGCATACAACCATTGTATGCATCTACTGAGTCAAAAAGAAGAATTCAGGGCCCTGATGTATGTATATGTCGGCTGCCGCACCAACACTAGACTCTCTATCATAAATTTTGAACATAAAACACATAAAATGGTTTCTCCATATAAAATATACATTATATTACATATGGTCGAACTGACCACCTCTGATACTACCTTGTCACGACCCGTCCCCAAGGGCCCGTGTTGTGACTACCCCAAGCTCACCTTCCATAGGCCATGGGAAGGTGACTAGCACCGAGAAGGAATATCCCATAATGGGATGGAAGAATACTTTAAACCTATACCATATACACAAAATAAATTGAAAGTAAAACTGGGAATAATACAATCCCAAAACCACAATCAGAAAGTAGAAGGGGCCATAATATAAACCCAAAACCACAAAATAAAAGTACAACATCCCTGGTTCGTCCACTCAAGACCCTACCTGAAGGATATGTGAAGGGTATATTCTTATAGCCATAGTAGTAGGTCTATTCATACCGTATCATAGAGTACCATCTAGACTCAAACCACCAAGGTCTCCATCAAAGAATCCGTCTATCCTATCACACTTAGCACCAACTGGTCCCAGACCACCAAAGTCTCTGTCATTATGTCGATCAGGTAGATGGGACTCGACATGTGTGGTTGAAGCTAGATTATTGGAGAGTAACAAAATACTTAGTAAGGAGCCCATACCTCAAAGGAAAGACAACAAATAAGAGTATCCACAAGGTACTATTACTACACTAATGAGGAGAGTACACTGATTACACTAAGTACACCATTGAGGGAGAACAATAAATAATTTTAGTACACCATAGAGGAGATTACACTAGGTGCACTATGTAAACCACAGAGGAGATTACACCAAGTACTCTATGTACACCACTAAGGTGAGTATGCCATGTACACTATGTACACCACTGGGGAGAGTACACCATGTACTCTAAGTACACCACTGAGGCGAGTACGCCACGTACACTAATTACATCACATAGGAGAGTACAAAATGTGTCACCTCACACAAGTATAATCTAATGTATATAAAGAAAGAACATCTATCACATCATTGAACACATTGGACTACTGGGGTAGCCGTCCCTGATGATTACTATGGGCCTTCTGGGTCACACAGAGACTCTTCCCACCTTTTCCATCATACTGAGTTACTCATCCAAAATGAGTAATGTTGGTCTTCCGAGTTACACGAAGCCGCACCCCACTATGGGCATGTCGGGTCACATAGAGCCTCTTCCCACTGGGCCATCACAGATGTCCGACACATGGTCACTTGTAGATAATCCACACATGGTTGCATTTTAGTAGTCTTTGGGTCTCAGTCAGGGGTGAGATTGTTGCCCATAGTGCGCAAGATTATGGGAGAAACCACTCCTCAATCCATTATCAACATTTCAACTTATATGAAAAAATCCTTATAGTATTACAAAATAACCGCTGCATCACAAGGGTTCCAACTCCACCAATAGAATGTCAATAAGATGAATGGTGTGAAGGATATTGGAATTATAGTAATCGAGGGTCGGTCGTGTCCTGTCCCTTACTGACCCAGACAGACCGACCTGACCAAACTCACCTGAGGGGCCCGCATGAATCGACCCGGCTTGGCCGTCCCATTCTGGACTGGTTGGGCCTTGGTATGCCTGATCCGGTCTGGCAGTATGGCCATGCCTGTTGGGGCTTCCTGGCTTGTTTGGCTGTGGGTTATGCATGCCAGATCTCCCAGTGACCCAGTTCCATCTAGCCTGGCCTGTAGTGGTGGCCCGATATTGATTGCAGCCGGGGCAGACCAGTGGCCATGTTCGGACCCCTTAACCCAAACCAGATGGTGGGCCAATCTCATCCATCCTGGATTCACGCTGGGTACCCAGTATGATTGCATGTAGATGATATAAGCAGGCTGCCTCCTTCAAATATGATCAAGGACCGTGTGCTATCATCCTAGAGAGGATCGCAAGAAGTGACCCTCTTGTTCCATGTGACACCTGCGCGACATTTCCCTCTTTCAATTTTCGTCCACACGAACAAGTTTCCCCTACCTGGCATGCAACGTTTCCACGAGAATAGCTCTCCGACTTGGTCTTAGAACATTGGGTTCATCCGACACAGCTGGGAGGCCGTGTCCGTTATTTTTCACTACTTCTGTCACTATGACTTATCTTCGCGACCACATGTCGTCAGTGTCACAACCAAACTGGTGGCGACACATCTGCCCATATTTTCATCGGCCATTGTGTGAATACCGTTGATCCCTGAGGAACAAATATGTGAATGATAGTGAGGGAGAGTGAGAGAGATGAATAAATCACCAAGAATTCTCAAATGAACAGTAATCTTTTGTTCATGTTGGTCTGATATTTTTAGTTCTAGTGGAAACACACAACATATGAAATAATTACTAAGATAATATATTCCCATTATTCCACATACATCAACTATCCTATAGGAATGTTTGATCCATAGGTTTACTTGTTCTTTAGTTAAGTCATGTTCATCATCTAAAAAGGAATAATGGTGGGTGTAATAATTTACCAAAAAAATTAAAACCCATACCTGGATAAGGTTTATCTATGGTTTTGATCCATTCGAAGGCATTGGAATTTGTAGATATGTAATATTGAATCCTTCCTACAAGGTGTTGTCACCACTTTTCAATCCGTCGACAGTCTTATTTGGAATGAATATCCTTTTCCATTTTTCAGAGAAATTCCAACTCTGAATCTCCAACCCGTTATCTCATTAAATTAGAAACGCATCACAGTGTTTCTTTTACAATGTGTCGTCATGTTGATACGCTATTTCAATAGTGAAACATCATATATTTTATGTTTCGATTAATGAGTTGTTACACTACTCATTTAAGATCCTAATTATTGGGGTTCATCGCCACCTCATCACCGCATCATTGTACTGGTGTTCCACCGCTCAACTTTGAGAAAAACAAAATAAAAAAACATTTTAATTTATTTTATTTCTCTTGTAAAATGTCTAAAAATTATCTTTTCTCCTCAACCAATTTGTAAAGACCCGTAAAATTCAAGGGAAATTTTTTTCTTAATTTTCTTTAGAATTTTACAAGAGCGCGGTTTCAGACGGCACCTGATTCCGAGGCTCGGAGTGCCCGGAATTAATTTCCGAAGTTTGGCTCGGGTACGTTCAGTGAACGAACGAGCGAGAATTCCTAACTTTTGATCCGGTGATCGGAATTGAAATCCGAGGGCACCGATGAACTCGCAGCGCCGATATTCGCTTAAAGAGACCTTTTCGGGAGTTGCGTTTGTTTCGGGTTGAGAGTTAGTTTTTGGGAGATTAGAATAAGTTAAATAAAAATATGTAAACACAATTTTTATTTAAACTTAATAGTTAACTTCTCTCAAAGGAAGTTAGGTGTGGGACCCACACCCACTTAACCTCCCTTGAGAGGATTAAGTGTGGTGGGGCCCACACGAAACCTAACTTTACATCTTCCCTCAAACTCCCTTAACCCCTCTTTAATTAACATGACAATTTGTTAATTAATGTGGAGTTATCTCTTATTTGAATTTCAAACTTTTGAAATTCTAGTGTGTTATTGTGTTAATAAAATAAGATAGAGTCTTATTTTATTTTGGTTAATAGTTTTGTCTTCTTGAGAGGTTGAGAGCTTTTTCTTCTTCTTCAAGTTCTGACGAAGAACACGAAGAACGCTCAAGCTCCGACGAAGAACGCTCAAGCTCCGACGAAGAACGCCGCCTCTCTTCTTTGTCTTCCGTGTCAACGAGAGGGAATGCCGCTTCCTCCTCGGACCTTCTTCGTCGGCATACAAAGATTCGCCAATGACGTATCACATCGGACGCATCTCTTCGTCAGCGGATTTGACGAACGACGACCGCGACGCCCGACCTCCGCGACGTTGTCTTCCGCGGACGTTGACGAATCCTCAAACTTATACCCAAGGTAGGGGTTGTTGATCTTCGTTTAATTACTCCATTCTTGATCGTGGATCTCGCATGTCTAACGTGAGGCTTGAAATATTTTAAGTTGTGTTATTATTTAACGTGAGGGGGCCGGACCACATGAACACGGCCGAACCCCTCCATCGTTCTTGTTGAATTGCTTTGCGGGTGGAAACAAGGTGGTGTGGTGCCGTCGCACCACGCGGTTAGTCGTGCGTTTATTTTACGCAACGCCGTCGCGCGCGCACCATGGAAGAAACATTATGAACGCGACGCCGTCGCGCCGTGTTGGAAGAAATCAAGGTGCGGCAGAGGGGCGCGGTGCCGTCGCACCGCGCCGGACGACAAACACCGCGGCCGGTTCCGGGCCGCGGCGGGATGAGAAGACCGGCGGCCGGGCCGCCGGTGTCGGAAGCCAAAGAGGGGACCGGAATTTCCGGTCCCGTTGGAGAAAACCGGCCGGCCAGCTGGCCGGCCGGATGGCAATAAACCGGGGGAAATTTAATTCCCCGGCCGGCTCTTTAGAAACCCCCCTCATAAAGAGGGGGGCGGTTTCCTTGAGGGGGGCAGGAGGCCCTCAGTTCAATCAAGCTGGCCCCCGCAAGGGGGGCCGTTTTCCACAAAGGGCGCGGCATTAAGCCGCGCCGCCACTCCAAGAAACCGGGGGCAGCATCCCCCGGTTTTTCCTCAAGCCGGCCCCCACGTGGGGGGGCCGTTTATTTTGCAAAGGGCGCGGCAATTTAGCCGCGCCGCCAACCAAATCAGCGGGGGCTTGATTGCCCCCCGCGCTGCCTCCGTGCGGTGCCAGGCCGCCGCGCCGCCGGCCGGCCGGCCGGCCGGGCCGGGTCGGACCCGGGTCGGGTCGACCCGGTTCGGGTCGACCCGGGGGGGGTCGGGCCGGGTCGACCCGGACCCGGACCCCCCGTTTCGGATCAGATTCGGTCTTTTGGCCATAACTTGAGCCTCGGACCTCCGATTGACGAACCGTCTGCGGAAACGCGATCCTTGGATCGAGACGGTCGTTTCGGTATATTGAACTCAAGGTTTTGGATTACTTTGAGTTCGGCCGGGTTGGTTCGTTTACGAAACCAACCGGGCCTTCGGAGCGGAAACGCTCATATCTTGAGCTACGGACGTCCGATTGACGTGCCGTAAGGTGTGTTGTATTCCTCTTAGTGAGACGGATCTTTTGGCATACTCCGCCCGAGGTTTGGACGCAGGTGGAGTACGGTCGGGTTGGTTTTGCCTTAAAAACCAACCGGGCCCCGGGGACGAAAATTCCAATAACTCTCTGACCGGGCGTCCGATCGACGCGCCGTCTGTTGCGTTGAGTTCCTGTTGACAATACGGAACTTTTGGATACATCAACTCTGGACTTTGTGACAGTTGATGTATCAGCCTCTCGGCTCGTGGAGCGGACCCTCCGAACGAGTTTGTTGTGTGCGGGAACCCTAGTGCTGGCTGCGACTGTTACTGTGACTACTACTGCTACTTCTGCTACTGTGACTGCGACGACGACAGTACAGAGATCCTGTGTGGATTCGACGACGACGACTACAGCACTCAGCGATCCTACGTGGAACAGTGCTACCGAACCTGTGTGAGCTGAATCTTCTGTTTACCTTGGGCGGTGGAGCGCTTGGTTGTAGCAGCATATCCTTGGCAGTGGAGCGCTCGGTAGTAGCGGCAGACCTGCGATACTGGAGACGAGCGTATAGAGTACGGAGACCGTGAAACCGGCTGAGACCTGAAGACTGCTCGACCGACTCAACTTGGAGTGAGTCGACTAGCCCAGTGGACGGAGCGCCCGGTATTCGGCGGCAGAACCACGGCGGACCGAGCGCCTGGTAGTTGGCAGCAGACCCGCGGTACTCGACTGGAGGAGTACCTCTGTAGGCTATCTGGGTGAGCGCCCGGTATTTGGCAGCAGACCCTCAGCGGACGGAGCGCCCGGTAGTTGGCAACAGACCCGCGGTACTCGACAGGAGGAGTACTTCAGCAGTCTTAGGTTAGTGAGCAGAACCTCAGAGTCGTGACAGGACCACTGTACAGTTCAGAGATGGGGCTCTTCAACAGTTACAGTTTCGTTAATGAAAATCCTGGTTTGAGCTGAATCCTGTTTTTTTCCTGTGTAGATTGTGTTGTGCTATCCTGTGTGGATTACATTTTGCTTTCCTGTGTGGAATACGTTTACTTTCCTGTGTGTACTGAGTTGTACTTGGGCTCGGAGGTTAGAGCATAATTGAAATTGATGACTTAGGTATATGTATGGGCTTATACCTAAGCAGTATCGGTTGTTACTTCGTGATTGTACCTTACTTCGTGGTTTATCCTTTGTGGATTTGAGAGACCTTCAGGGGTCTCGGGGTCCCTACTGAGTAGCTTATACTCACCCCTGCACGGGCTTTGCCCGCACTACGTTGTGTTGGTTGCAGACGACGGACATCGTTGACCTTAGCTGAGGCTTGCAGAGCGGGACGGTACCCGGAGGTGGACCACTGGGCGGGACGTGCACGGAGCGGACGGCGGGACCTGTGGAGCAGAGGAGCTATCTGTACCCACCCTTCAGGTGGAATTTCCAGTGGACAGCTCGGTGTAGCGGCATTTACTTTTCAGTTGCTGTTTTCCCTTTCGAGTTGTACTTTACTTTCAGTTTGGGTTTGTATACTGGCCCATTTACTTTTCCGCACTTTCAGTTGTACTCTGCTTTTGCTTAGTGTTTACTTTCCGCTTGCTTACTCTGTGGTGTTTGTTTACTTCATAAAGGCAATGCCTTCCCTTTTACCAGGATTTACGCCTTGGTGCTAGTCGCCAGCCCCTGGTCTATGGAAGGCGGGCTTGGGGTAGTCACGGCACGGACCCCGAGGGCGGGTCGTGACAAATTGGTATCAGAGGAATTCGGTTCTACCGCGAACTCTGATCTTTTCTATGTAAAGCAATAATGTTTAGCGTATTGAGTGTGGTTATCAGTCCAGGGAGTCCAGTGTTGGTGCGGCGGCCGACGTATCCGTACACCAGGACCCTGACTTCTGATTTCCGACTTAATGCACGAAAACATTGATTGTGTGTGTGTTTCAAAGTTTTCTTTGTGATTTCTTTGTGTCAGCTCACCGGGTATACTGTTTGACCATGGGGCACCTGTTTCCTTTCAGGATGGCCCCACGACGGTAGCCGGCTAGGGTTCCGAGAGTTGAGCGTGACGACAGCCCACCGAGCGACGAGGCCTCGGTGCAGGGCCCTTTGTCAGCAGTGGCACCGGCGGTAGCTCTACCCGCCGAGCCCCCGATGCTTCCAGCAGCAGCCGCTGACGATGCACGTCGCCTCAGCGCACTGCATGAGTTTCAGCGCCAGCGACTGCCCAGGTTTCGCGGGGAGACGGATCCCCAGGCAGCAGAGGACTGGCTGGAGGCAGTGGTACGAGTGTTTAGGCTAGTGAGGACACCAGCAGACCTCATGGTGATCCTCGCTGCGAGCCTACTACACGCAGCAGCAGGACGATGGTGGAGCTTGATTCTCCAGGTGCACGATGAGGCATCTCTACTTTGGGCGGACTTTGAGAGCATCTTCCGCTCGGAGTTCGTCCCAGCCACCCTTCGTGCGGTGCGTATCCAGGAGCTTCTTCAGCTGCGGCAGGGTAGCATGACGGTCGCTCAGTACGCGGCGAGGTTCACCGACCTTTCTCGGTACTCGACAGACATGGTACGGGACCCCTTCTTCCGGGCCCGGACCTTCGAGCAGGGTTTGAGACACGAGATCAGGGCATCGCTGATCTCCCTCAGCATACCGACTCAGACAGGAGTACTGGAGCGGGCCCTTCTGATCGAGAGTTTCTTTGCTGAGTCTACACCAGCACAGCGACACACCGCAGGGCGGCACGTGGCAGAGTCATCTGCAGCAGATAGCCGATGGATGACTCAGGGTTCCAGGCAGACCAGACCTACCAGTGGCCGACTGCACGACTCAGGCTCAGTTGTGCGGGGAAGCCGAGGTGGAGTCAGAGCCAGGCGTGCCAAGAGTGGGCAGTGTTACTCCTGTGGCGGGATTGGTCACATGGCTCATGACTGTCCGACCCGCCATGCTGATGATCAGCAGTTAAGTGAAGAACCTCCCAGGCAGAGGCAGAGGTTCGACCGTGGCGGTCCGCAGGGAGGAGGCGGACGAGGCAGAGGAGCTGGACGAGCATCCGGTGGTGGGCGACGCTTTGAGGCTCTGCCACCACCACCACCAGGAGGTCCACCCCGACCACAGGGAGTAGGTGAACATGCGAGAGCTCAGCTTCAGGCAGCCGAGGCCTTCGATCATGGAGCTCTGGGAGCCGATGGACAGGAGCAGAACTAGTGGATACATCCTTTGTACTTCTGGTTCCTTGTTACTTTTGTGTAGCGTCTTGTATTATGTGCTGCAATAATAAAAGACACATACCTTTGTGATATTTTCTTTCCTGTCCTCTTTCGTGATGTTACTAAGAGGTTCTAGTTTTGGCTGTTGACTTGACCCTCACTTGTGAGACATCTACTGGAGGAGACCCAGTTACCACAGACTGATGCCGACAGTGTGACTCAACCCTTGGAGGCGAGAGTAATGGTTGAATCTCTTAGTAGTAGCGTCGAGGCCTTACGACGTCATCCTTGGTATGGATTAATATTATCCATGTTAGGATTGACTGTTTTAGGCAAAGAATGTGGTTCATCCAGGGGATGGAACCAGATTTCTCTTATCGGCAAATAAAAATCTTGCAGCTCTGATGGGACCGGAGATGGTCCAGGCCACGACAGAGAAGGTCCAGGTCATCCAGGAGCGGATGAGGACAGCTCAGAGCCGGCAGAAGTCATATGCTGACAGGAGGCGGAGGCCACTAGAGTTCGAGGATGGCGACCACGTCTTCATGCGGGTCTCACCTCGACGTAGTATTCAGAGATTTGGCCGAGGAGGCAAGTTATCTCCGCGCTTCATCGGACCCTTCCAGGTCCTCAGCAGGATTGGTGAGGTGGCTTATCGCCTGGCTCTACCACCTCAGTTGCATCGGGTGCACGACGTCTTCCACGTGTCTCAGCTGAGGAGATACGTGCACGACCCGACACACATTATTGACCATGGGGAGCTTGACGTTGACGATGGGGCGACTTTTACGGAGGTCCCGGTGGAGATAGAGGATCGACAGGAGCGGGTCCTGCGTGGGAGATCGATTCCTCTTGTGCGCATCAGATGGCAGCACGGGAATCTCCAGGAGAGCACATGGGAGCGGGAGGCTCAGATGCGTGCTCAGTACCCTCATTTGTTTCCCTAGTTTTTGATGTATCTTTACGGGGACGTAAAGCCCTGAGGTGGAAGTAATGTAAAGACCCGTAAAATTCAAGGGAAATTTTTTTCTTAATTTTCTTTAGAATTTTACAAGAGCGTGGTTTCAGACGGCACCTGATTCCGAGGCCCGGAGTGCCTGGAATTAATTTCCGATGTTTGGCTCGGGTACGTTCAGTGAACGAACGAGCGGGAATTCCTAACTTTTGATCCGGTGCTCGGAATTGAAATCCAAGGGCACCGATGAACTCGCAACGCCGATATTCGCTTAAAGAGACCTTTTCGGGAGTTGCGTTTGTTTCGGGTTGAGAGTTAGTTTTTGGGAGATTAGAATAAGTTAAATAAAAATATGTAAACACAATTTTTATTTAAACTTAATAGTTAACTTCTCTCAAAGGAAGTTAGGTGTGGGACCCACACCCACTTAACCTCCCTTGAGAGGATTAAGTGTGGTGGGGCCCACACGAAACCTAACTTTACATCTTCCCTCAAACTCCCTTAACCCCTCTTTAATTAACATGACAATTTGTTAATTAATGTGGAGTTATCTCTTATTTGAATTTCAAACTTTTGAAATTCTAGTGTGTTGTTGTGTTAATAAAATAAGATAGAGTCTTATTTTATTTTGGTTAATAGTTTTGTCTTCTTGAGAGGTTGAGAGCTTTTTCTTCTTCTTCAAGTTCTGACGAAGAACACGAAGAACGCTCAAGCTTCGACGAAGAACGCTCAAGCTCCGACGAAGAACGCCGCCTCTCTTCTTCGTCTTCTGTGTCAACGAGAGGGAACGCCGCTTCCTCCTCGGACCTTCTTCGTCGGCATATGAAGATTCGCCAACGACGTATCACATCGGACGCATCTCTTCGTCAGCGTATTTGACGAACGACGACCGCGACGCCCGACCTCCGCGACGTTGTCTTCCGCGGACGTTGACGAATCCTCGAACTTATACCCAAGGTAGGGGTTGTTGATCTTCGTTTAATTACTCCATTCTTGATCGTGGATCTCGCATGTCTAACGTGAGGCTTGAAATATTTTAAGTTGTGTTATTATTTAACGTGAGGGGGCCGGACCGCATGAACACGGCCGAACCCCTCCATCGTTCTTGTTGAATTGCTTTGCGGGTGGAAACAAGGTGGCGTGGTGCCGTCGCACCACGCGGTTAGTCGTGCGTTTATTTTACGCAACGCCGTCGCGCGCGCACCATGGAAGAAACATTATGAACGTGACGCCGTCGCGCCGTGTTGGAAGAAATCAAGGTGCGGCAGAGGGGCGCGGTGCCGTCGCACCGCGCCGGACGACAAACACCGCGGCCGGTTCCGGGCCGCGGCGGGATGAGAAGACCGGCGGCCGGGCCACCGGCGTCGGAAGCCGAAGAGGGGACCGGAATTTCCGGTCCCGTTGGAGAAAACCGGCCGGCCAGCTGGCCGGCCGGATGGCAATAAACCGGGGGAAATTTAATTCCCCGGCCGGCTCTTTAGAAACCCCCCTCATAAAGAGGGGGGCGGTTTCCTTGAGGGGGCAGGAGGCCCCCGGTTCAATCAAGCTGGCCCCCGCAAGGGGGGCCGTTTTCCACAAAGGGCGCGGCATTAAGCCGCGCCGCCACTCCAAGAAACCGGGGGCAGCATCCCCCGGTTTTCCTCAAGCCGGCCCCCACGTGGGGAGGCCATTTATTTTGCGAAGGGCGCGACAATTTAGCCGCGCCGCCAACCAAATCAGCGGGGGCTTGATTGCCCCCCGCGCTGCCTCCGTGCGGCGCCAGGCCGCCGCGCCGCCGGCCGGCCGGCCGGCCGGGCCGGGTCGGACCCGGGTCGGGTCGACCCGGTTCGGGCCGACCCAGGGGGGGAGTCGGGCCGGGTCGACCCGGACCCGGACCCCCCGTTTCGGATCAGATTCGGTCTTTTGGCCATAACTTGAGCCTCAGACCTCCGATTGACGAACCGTCTGCGGCAACGTGATCCTTGGATCGAGACGGTCATTTAGGTATATTTCACTCAAGGTTTCGGATTACTTTGAGTTCGGCCGGGTTGGTTCGTTTATGAAACCAACCGGGCCTTCGGAGCGGAAACGCTCATATCTTGAGCTACGGACGTCCGATTGACGTGCCGTCAGCTGTGTTGTATTCCTCTTAGTGAGACGGATCTTTTGGCATACTCCGCCCGAGGTTTGGACGCAGGTGGAGTACGGTTGGGTTGGTTTTGCCTTAAAAACCAACCGGGCCCCGGGGACGAAAATGCCAATAACTCTCAGACCGGGCGTCCGATCGACGCGCCGTCTGTTGCGTTGAGTTCCTGTTGACGATACGGAACTTTTGGATACATCAACTCTGGACTTTGTGACAGTTGATGTATCAGCCTCTCGGCTCGTGGAGCGGACCCTCCGAACGAGCTTGCTGTGTGCGGGAACCCTAGTGCTGGCTGCGACTGTTACTGTGACTACTACTGCTACTTCTGCTACTGTGACTGCGACGACGACAGTACAGAGATCCTGTGTGGATTTGACGACGACGACTACAGCACTCAGCGATCCTACGTGGAACAGTGCTACCGAACCTGTGTGAGCTGAATCTTCTGTTTACCTTGGGCGGTGGAGCACTTGGTTGTAGCAGCATATCCTTGGCAGTGGAGCGCTCGGTTGTAGCGGCAGACCTGCGATACTGGAGACGAGCGTACAGAGTACGGAGACCGTGAAACCGGCTGAGACCTGAAGACTGCTCGACCGACTCAACTTGGAGTGAGTCGACTAGCCCAGTGGACGGAGCGCCCGGTATTCGGCGGCAGACCCACGGCGGACGGAGCGCCTGATAGTTGGCAGCAGACCCGCGGTACTCGACTGGAGGAGTACCTCTGTAGGCTATCTGGGTGAGCGCCCGGTATTTGGCAGCAGACCCTCAGCGGACGGAGCGCCCGGTAGTTGGCAGCAGACCCGCGGTACTCGACAGGAGGAGTACTTCAGCAGTCTTAGGTTAGTGAGCAGAACCTCGAAGTCGTGACATGACCACTGTACAGTTCAGAGATGGGGCTCTTCAACAGTTACTGTTTCGTTAATGAAAATCCGGGTTTGAGCTGAATCCTGTTTTTTTCCTATGTGGATTGTGTTGTGCTATCCTGTGTGGATTACGTTTTGCTTTCCTGTGTGGAATACGTTTACTTTGCTGTGTGGACTGAGTTGTACTTGGGCTCGGAGGTTAGAGCGTAATTGAAATTGATGACTTAGGTATATGTATGGGTATATACCTAAGCAGTATCGGTTGTTACTTCGTGATTGTACCTTACTTCGTGGTTTATCCTTTGTGGATTTGAGAGACCTTCAGGGGTCTCGGGGTCCCTACTGAGTAGCTTATACTCACCCCTGCACGGTCTTTGCCCGCACTACGTTGTGTTGGTTGCAGACGACGGACAACGTTGACCTTAGCTGAGGCTTGCAGAGCGGGACGGTACCCGGAGGTGGACCACTGGGCGGGACGTGCACGGAGCGGACGGCGGGACCTGTGGAGCAGAGGAGCTATCTGTACCCACCCTTCAGGTGGAATTTCCAGTGGACAGCTCGGTGTAGCGGCATTTACTTTTCAGTTGCTGTTTTCCCTTTCGAGTTGTACTTTACTTTCAGTTTGGGTTTGTATACTGGCCCATTTACTTTTCCGCACTTTCAGTTGTACTCTGCTTTTGCTTAGTGTTTATTTTCCGCTTGCTTACTCTGTGGTGTTTGTTTACTTTACAAAGGCAATGCCTTCCCTTTTACCGGGATTTACGCCTTGGTGCTAGTCGCCAGCCCCTGGCCTACGGAAGGCGGGCTTGGGGTAGTCACGGCACGGACCCCGAGGGCGGGTCGTGACACAATTCCAGTTGATGATAGGTCTATTCATAGGTAATGTAACATTCTGGACACAATGGTGACCTTGAATTTTAAATCTGAGCCCCCATTTAGATGTTTCCAAAACTGCAAACACACACCATCTGTGGTCTCAAATTTTCAATCTGAGAAACCGTTATTAAGGTATAAGTGTTTGAAAAAAAAAATAATTTTATTCAATAATTTTATTTTTGATTATTCTATTATCGGGTTTTCTCCCAAGAGGCCTGCACTAAAAAAATATAATATGCTCTTAGGGTAAACCCGCCATCCTAAACTAAACGATTCCCTCATGTTTCTGATTTGGGCACCCATTTAAGAGTTATTCCAATTTTTTTTAGGAAAACCACTCTCTTGTTCAATTTAAAATACAATATTTTATGATGAATAAATCTGGGAACTCTAGGCCTATAATTCACATGCACTCTTAGTGACTAGTCTTATAATAATTCAATATAATAAAAACAACTCATGGAATTTCTGGGACATTACCAGAAAAATAAAAGGTACCATTATAAAAAAAATGTAGAGGATTACTTATTGAGGAAGGTGGCATAACTGTACTTGGAAATGATCATGTTATGTATATGTTAGGGCCACCATAATCAATTTATGAAAAATATCCTCTCACAGATGGAGAAACCTACTCCATAGTGAGATTTTCAAATGCTCAAATTCATCATGTTATAGAGTCCCCCATTATTTATTGGTAATACTTATCCAATGGTAGCTGAGAAATGGAATTAATCTTTAGAGACAATTTTTATGGCATGAGGATGTGGTTACAAAGAAAAATGATACACTTACAGTGAATTCTCACAATATAGATGTTGACCAACATTGGTTGTTGATCCAGAATACTAGGGAGGAATGAGTAATAGAACTCATGGAATTCATATGTTTAAAGGATACATTATTTAAAAATATTTCCCTTTTGAGAAATAAACAATGATAAATAAAAAGTTCCTTACTCTTAATAAAAATGAGGAAAAAAGTTTTGTGGAGTACAAAGCTACATTTACCATGTTATCTATGTATGATATAGATTACATACAGAACCTGGAATAATATATTGACTATTTTTTAATGGTATTAAGACGAGGCTATGAAATTCATATGTCTATCAAAAATTTTCTTCGTACAATGAAATAATTTTATGTGTTATTGAGATAGTGAATTAATTATCCATGTCTAATTAATTCAAAGGTAATTAATAGAGAAACAAGACAAACAATAAAATAACATAATAAGTGAATAGGTGAAAGAAGGATCTCCCCACATCTAATAAATTGGGAATGAGTAACTATGTGAAATTTTTGAAGGGATTGTGAGTTTATTTTGACTGAAGAGAAAAGGGTAACTAAGAAAAATAATTCAAACAGAATAATATAAACTATAATATTATGTGTTTCAACTAAAATGCAATCGAGCACTATGGAAATGAATTCCCTATGTTCTACGGGGATATACCTCAAAATAAGATAAGAGATCAAAGACTGCTTATGCTGTTGATATTACTGATGTGGAATAATTAATGTTCCTATGTATTTGGATACTATGAATATATTATAAGAATATTTAATTGATGAAAATGTCATCATAAGAATTATGAAATATATAAAGATTATATTGAAATACAATTTCATTAATAATTTGAAGTCATATTTTGAATGGTATTGATGAATTATAAAAATGAATTAGTATAAATTTGAAATTTTGGGACAACATATGACTGAGGGAAGGATGTCCCTAAAAATGATTTTGTTGTTGAGATAATGCTGTTGGGATAAGAAATGATTGATATGAATAATGTAAATTGGACAGTACTCGCTACCTTGGGACTTAATGTAACACACTAAGGATTTAAAAATAAATATATAATATAATGCACACAACACAGAGTCTATACGAAACAACACTTTCTAATTATGATCATTTAAATAAGAATGATATAAACTAGCTGTTAAACATAGTAATATTAATAGTAATAACTATTAATAAATGTTATTTATTAGAGTTTCACAAAAATAAAACATACTAATAAGGAAATTTATAATTTTTGTTAACTTATTTTTTTTTAAATTTACATAAGGTGAATTTTTATCATTTTTCGGATAAGTTTCATTTTTTTGATAAATAGTGAAAAATAATACATTTTTGTTAAAAAATTATTGTCTTTAAAATAATTATTATACATTAAATTGATTTTAAAGACATAATAGATCCATTATACGTATATAATTCAAATTTAGATAATTTGAATCATTTTTATAATGATTTTTCTTATAAACTATTATTAAAAATTTGAACGTTCTTTTTACCTACCTTCTCACCACACCTATGAGATTAGAATTATTGGCACATTTTCACATATGTGAATTGAAATTAGAAAAATAGACAAATAGGTTTGTGATTAGTTATATATTTAGTACATGATATGATCAAATTAATTTTTGGTTGATTAGTAACTTGACCCTTTGGAATAGTAATGTTACATTTTTGAATAGTAATATGACACTTTATGAATAGTAAATCCTCTAAATGAATAGAAACCTCATGCATCAATGTATAAAAAAATTATCCATCTTATAAATTAATTTATGATATTATTGTATCATTATATAATTAATCGAATATTTTATAAATTAATAATTATGGGTTGGTATTTTTGAAATTCGTAAATATTTAATTTCATGTTTATAATTTATAACATGATTTAAAATAAAATTTAATTTGATAAAATTTACTAATAAATAATTGGTTTATTTTATTATGATTTTAGGATAGTTTTATGATTTGATAGTTAATTTTTTATCATTTTATAAAATTGTTTTTAATTTTATTATTGGAATTTTTCGAGTAAATGGTGATTTTAATTCAAAAATTAAATTATCATATTTAATTTATTTTTTCATAAAATGGAATTAATTTTATAATTAGTTATATAAAAAATGGTTATGTTGGGATTTTGGGATATTTCTAAAATAGTTGAATTTTTTATGAATAGTAAAAGATGATAATTTTCTGTATAAATATATTAAAAGTTAATTACATTTTTCCAAGAGGAATGACTGATTAAAGAACCACAATAAATAACCCCTTAATTATGTTAATATATTTTATTATAATTATATTTCTATTAATAGTGATGAGAAAAAATAATAAAAAGATGAATATAATTTTCAAAAATCAACCCTCTCCACCACTATAGATACCACCCCTCACCACCACATATTCTCCCACCTATAACCCTTATAACATGTCCAAATTCATCCCAAATCCCATCCCTAATTATCTCCCCACATCTAGAAGGTTATGTTTATAGAAAAATTCCAATCTAAGGTATCTTAATAAGGTTCCTAGTGAGGATAATTTAGGAGGTAACCCCTCATTATTTTTTATTTAATTTATTTTCAATATCCATTTTCATTTTTTATAAATCAAGTTTTTTTGTGATAAAAACACACTAAAATGAGTCGAAGGGATTATTATTAACATGTTATCTAATGATTACTCGACATATCTGGGAGAAAAATATATATAAAAACTAATTCAATATTAATTTTTTCTAAATAACATATAATTACAATTATGGAAAATTAAACCCATTGTACACAAACATTGTTAAATGTGTAAAAATAATCTATCCATAAAAACCATGGAAATGAACTCTCCTGAGCGGTAAAATTGTATTGTATAACTCATAAAAAGTCCATAAATTAATATAATAATAATATAAAAAATATGATACATGTATAAAGTTCTCTTAATTAATTTAATAATGTATTTAATCTGATTATATTTTACATTATAGTCAAGTGAAAAACACATTCTACAATAAGGTAAGGGGTTTTATCATCACACTTTTATTTCCAAGTTATTTCCATTACTCTATAATTATTTCATTTATGTTTTTTATATATACATAATTTATATATATAATATTAGTAATCAATTTATATTCATAGTATTAAAATTTTCATTTTGTGAATATTAATTTCTCGACATAGAATTCGATTAATTACAATGTGGTAAGGGATTTTCCCCGAACTACCATTTTCTCCTTCACATTACTCATCCTCTATATTTACCCAGATTTATTATTCTTTATAATTATATAATTCTTATACATTCGTTTTATTTGTTAAAAAATAATTTATTTATATTATTTAATCTTTATTTTATCCGAATAATATATTTTATAATGTTCCCTTCCCAATTCTATTTGATATGCAAGCCTTAATCAAGTGAATTTCGAAATTTCTTATCCATTTTCAGGTTCCCTCAATTATAAGTTTTAAGAAAAAAATATTTTTATGACATATCTAATTTTATAATGAAATTATTTTTGGTTCATTTATTTTCTTATACAAACATTAATTCCTTTTGTGTTTTATCGAATCATTAAAAAGTTCCCTTAAACCGCATTGAAGTGACACATTTCTCATGTTTATTAAAAACACTTATTACAAGGTTCCACTTCATTTTGAAATAATTTGGTCCTCAAACATAATATCATTTTACAGTGCTTTTTTTATCATGTGTATACATGTTTTCAATCATTTTTATGATAAATATAAATGGTTTTATTAATGAAATATTCCTTCTATAATATAAGAATTTATCATTGATATTATTAGTGTATTTTCATATATGATTATGAATAAAATATTTAAAATCTATATGGGACAATTTTATTTTAAAAAAATTATAATTTATGAATTCATTGGACTTAAAGTGATGGGAGGGACTCATTTTAGCCTACTGATGCATCAACAAGTCTCATGGGACAATATAGTTGACGAATAATCTTCATGTTTGTTTCCAAACACAATTAGATTGTGTTCTACCCATTGAATTAAATAATCTTGATGGTATAATGGTTCATTTTCTGGAGACATGACATCTAATAATTATTAATTATATTAATTACACATTCAATTATCATTATTCAAAGGATTTTTAATAGTAAAATATATATGAGTGCATTTTCATTCTGACTCTATTTATGTAATTTTTGTTTTTATTACCCCCATGCCATATTTGTATGTCGAATTGATTATTATTGACATTGAATTGATTAATTATTTTAATATTTGTAACCATTACAGTGAATTTGAACCCACCCTTTCATTCTTTCCTTCCCCAAGTTATGAAGAATAGATCATTTATTGATTTTTCAAGGATTTATTTTATTAGATTTTGTTATGTATTATATTTTTTTTCAAGTAAAAATAACATCCATATATGTATCTATTTTCATGAAGACTAATCAAAAATTAAATCCTTTGTGATGGGATCTCTTGTTTCTAAGCTGTTGTAAGAAAATGACCACCGACTCTTGGCTACTGAGGTTTGGGTTGTTATATAGGTTAATGGTTTTCTGAAAGTATGATTTATACTATCTTTGATGAAGCTTAATTTTTTTTGGATTTATGAAATATATCAATTTTTTTTGTTTTTTATGTAATAAGGAATAATTTAGGTTTTCAATAATATTTTATGTCAATTCCACTTCCTACCATGTTTGAAGAATATAAATGATGATGGTATTCACATGTTTTGTATGTATGAATTAAGAGATAATTCATTTTTATTAAAGAATAATGATACATTTTTTTTTAAATTCAGTGAAATAATTTTAAATTTTTTGGATCTTCATATTATATAAGGGACATATGGTTAACCATTTATGAAATGGTTTGTGTTGATAATTGGATATGGTTTTATAGATTAATGTATGACGTCACTATATGATGAAACATATTGAAAGAGATGATGTAGAAATATTTCAAGGAACAAAAAAGGAAAAAAATTTGAGTATAAAATAGAATAATATCATGTAATGAAATTTTTTATTTACATAGAAACATATAGAATTATTGAACATTAGGAAAAAGGTTCTTGAAATAAAAATGTTTTCCAAATATCATCATTTTTTACGATACCAATGACATTTTGTTGGACATTGGTTAATGGATTTAGGGTCATTTTAAGTATTCTAAACTTGTTATTCACCAAATTTCCTTTTATTGGGGTGATATTTTTCTCTTACATGTCATTATTTTCATTTATCAGCATTGTTATTATCTCTTGAGACCTAATTTTGTGATTATTCAAGATGAATATTTTTTCACCATTCATTCATATTAAGAATATTTTTCATACCGTTATATAAGGTATAATTTTTTCAATAAAATTATTTTAAATTATCAAAACCTTTTTATTGGGATCAATTTTAATTTGTATGTATTCAATTAATTTAAGGTGGGTAGAATATAAAACCCCAATATTTTAAAAAAATAACATTTTACTGAAAAACTTATTTGACACACAACACCATGCATAGATGAGAATATATATCCAAAGAACACAAAATATATTTAATATTTTATGTATATTCAATATATATATTTCAATGCACACAACACTGAGTTATCTTACATTAAATTAAATTATTACTAAATTTAATAGCATCCGTTACACAAAATCATAGTTTTTTATAACAAAAATATACCATTAATGTTATTAATAAATATGATAGTTATATGAAAGATGCTAAATTAGAGGTTTTGAATAAAATTGAATATATTATGAAAATAAATGGTTTACAAAAATATAAAATTAATTATTTTGTATCTAATTAAATAAAATTGAAAAAACACCCAATTCAATTAGAATACTTTTTTTATAGAAAACTATTTTTTTCACTCAAAGGTATTTTATCTTAATAAATTAAATAAATTAAAATTACTGAATGATATTAATTAAATTTATATTTTATATATTCCATAATACGTTTCTACTTTAATCTAATATATTTCATTTCCATAATATTAAAACAAATACAATTTTTCACAAAAAATATATATTTTTCTAATGGATGTTTTTTAGGGTTTTAATTGATTTTTTTTTCAATATAAATTTTTACATTTTTATAAATTTTATTTGAAAAAATAAACATAATTTATTTATGAAAATTTTCAAAATAATATTGGCATTTTTTTATTTTTCTAGAACAAATTTTTAATTTTTTATGAATAATGAAAAATATTGAATGTAATTTGAAAACTGAATTTTCATCGAAATAATTTTTAATGTAAAATTATATTTTATTTAGACTAAATGTCACAAGATTTAATTAGTACATCTAATTATTCAATTTATATCATTATAATTATATTTAAATTTTATTTTGATATAAAAACATACTTAACTTTTGAACCTTTTCACTTTTAATCCCCGCGTTCTCGTTCAGACTACATGATTTTTATTAAATTAATTTTTACTAATTCAATGAGTTTAAGTTATCAAAATGGATTAAATATTTTGAATATGAATAATTTATAGATTATTAATATTCCATCTTAATTTTATACTATTTTTAATATTGAATTAAGTTAAAATTAATTACATCAATTAAGAGGATATCTTATTTACCAAGAGACTAAACATTAATCATAAGGGTAAAATGAAAACAGTTCCAAAAACAATTTAATGGAAATAAATTGACCTTGAAAATTCTATTATAGAGTTTTTTGAATTAATGGATCTAATTTACATCTCATAAATATGTGAGGAATTCCTTCATTCAAAAATTTACAAGTTTTCTACTCACCCAACTTATAAGGGGCCTCACCGTACCCACCTACTTCACACATCTAAAGCAACATTGGATCATCCAATAACTGTACTATTCAATCCACAATGTCCCTCCCCACCTCCTATAGTCCATTTATTGGTCACTATTATAACTTATAAAGGCATTTGTGAAAACCTAAGAAGGATACCTGTAACAACCCAGGAAAATAAAGAATATGAAATTTTCATATTTATAAATATTTGTGAATTAAATATATATTTTAAATTAAAGGGGACTCTATGTTCGATGGTGTAACCGATACACCACAACGGGTTTCTTTGAAATCATATGTTGCACACTAATAATATAATATTATTATTCTAAACGGTAGTTAATGCCTAGAAACTGTATTACCAAGAATGAATAGAACTAACTAAAATATGATTATATATGTTAGTTAATTTTTTTTACAATTATCCAATAAAATTTAGAAGCTTAAAATATGAATGAATCCAATTTTAAGCATGAATACTCAAATATTCAGTAAAAGGCCGATTTACCGCCTTTTGATGGCGAACACTCTTTAAATCTAGTTTTGGTCATTTTTTATGTTATATTTGACAAAATAAAATTCTAATTTAGATTTGGGACATCAAAATTTACTTTGGGTAAATTTTTGGTATTTTTCTGATAAAGTTCATTTTTTAATGAATATGGAAAATATTATATTTTAATTCAAAACTGCGTTTTAATCTCATTTATTTATATGGTTAGATTATATTTTTAATTGGTTTTAAAGTATAATTATAATATATTTTTACCATTTAATCCAATTTTGGTCATTTGAATTAATTTCACTTTGAAATTGGACATATACAAGGGTCAATCTTTTGATAGCTATTTTTTCTTAAAAACACGCTATGTGTTTTAACAACGAGAATTAATTTTAAATTAATTATTTCCAATTTTATTTTTTGAATTTGGAAAAATAGACATCATTTCTGAATTTTGAATATCAAATATATCTTAGGCTTAATTTTTGGTATTTTTCTAAAAAGCATAAAATTTTGATGAATAGTGAAACCACTTAGTAGTAGTTAAAAAAACTTATTTTTTTCATTTAAATGAAATTTTACCACTTCTGTGAATTGAATTTTGAAAATATAACATGCAAATTTGTTATTATTTAGTAAAATGTTGTTCAATAAGATGAAAATAATTTTTGGTGAATAGTAACGTTTGACTTTTATTTACAACGGTTAAAGGTAAATAAGGTAAATCAAGGTAAAAAAGAATTTTATAATAATTCAAAATTAACTTAACACTTGTCCAAAACTTATTGGTTCAGTCATTAATGACCATGTTCATCTTTGGGTCGATTTTGGGACCCCATGGAGCTACTTATGAATGATAATGACACTTTAGATTAATTAATTTAAAGTAAAGTAAAAAATGACATAAAAGGAGACCCTCTCATTTTTTTGGCCTTTAGAAACTGAATATCATTATATAATAAAATAATATTTTCAAAATTTCCTAAAGAGACCCTCTTATCCATTATAAAAGGAGACCACTTCTAACCAATTCCTCACATCTCTCAAGCCATTTGGATCATCCAAACTCTGCCCAATTAAGCTCCCTACATCCCTATACTCATCCTAGATGCCTTACCTTAGGCAGAAGGCACTTCAAGAAGTCCCTTTGGTTCAAACCAAAATAAGTTACCCAAAATAACGGTAATGGTTTCTCTTAACTTCTTTTATTTTATTTTACTTCTCCAACCCCTAAAATATTTTTATTTCTTTATTTTATAACAACACTAGTATCCTCAATATACTAGGATGTTGTTATAAGAAATATTTTAACTACAGTTACACACACCTCCATCTAAGGGGTGAAGAACATACTGTTTCTATGGATGCCAAACTAATGCCTCACGAGACGATGATTGTTCGATTGCCTCCTACCACCTCTCATGGTGGCCATTATGATGGAACTGTATTTATATATGATATATATGATATATATGATATTTATGTTTTCTTCATTCAGCTGCATTTTCTATTTATACCATACCTTTATGGTTCCCATTGTTGGTAAACGCGATAATTTCATTTGAGGAAGTGAGAACTACCACCCCTTCAAAGTGATATGACTCGTTAATGCCATATGTAGGATGTATAAAGTATGGAGTTAATGATATTATATAAGATATTATACTGTAATTATAATAAAACTCTTTATTATTATGTTTTAATTCCATTAAAATATGTAATAGAAATGTAAGTAGCGTTCATGCGTATGTAGAGCTTATCGTCCCCACGAATGGTGCATTTCATTTCTTATTTTAAAAATTTTATGTACTTAAATAAATACATATACATAAAGGATATATTATTTATATGATTTCAAAATCATGAATATCATTCTCAAGATAATGGACTATTGACCACATGGACAAATTTTAATTATAAGGTGTTCATTTTTAACTCATGTACCGAATATCAACCAAACGACCATTATTAACTTAAATGATTGAATAATGTTTATAACATGGTAATAAGTGATATAAAAAAGATAATAAACTAGAAAATGGTTCTTAATAAAGTATAAATTAACTTTAGTTTATTATTCAAGAAGAACAAGGAACAAATAAGTCATGTCAGACACGAGGTAAGGGATTTTCTTATCTCACTTATAATTTCTGGAGATTTCCATTGTTCGCCACTTATTCATTGCATGTGGTGTATTGTGTACTACCATTAGATATATATTATCATTATTATCATTATATTCATGGTATTCTGTGATTAATTTTTTGGTTGTTAACTTTTGGTCATACGACTCAGTTGATTACAATGTGGTAAAGTGTTTAATCTCATTTTTTATTCCCATGAGATTCAAGCTCTATTTTACACTATTTCCTTTTGTGTGGTGTATGTAATGCCCAATACTGTGTTGTGTGTGTAATATAATTTCATTTATGAGTATTTACATCTTCATTGTATTATCATTATTTCATGTGATGTATGTTTTGTAAGTTACCATATCGGTAAGGGAACCTTTCACCCTCCTCTTTTTAGAAGACTTCTTTTTGTTATATCTTTTAATTTATATCTTATTAAGTTGGGATATGTTCATATATGTCCTTATTGATGTAAAAATTATGTCCAAGTGATGATATTCCTTTTTTAACTCATTAAATCATTTTCTGAATTTTAAAGTGACGTCGTTAGGCTGTCAAATGTTTATAAGGGAACCTCATAACACAATTTTAATTCTTTGGGTTCAACTTGTACTTCATGAATATGTCATCCTATGAATATGTGTGAATGACCTATTATTTTTTACACTTAATATCCACATATATTGCATGTATTTATATTTGGCACACATAATTATGTTATTGATATATCGTTAATTTAAGGATACCGTCTTTATAAGGGATTTCGTCTCAATTTACATTCCATTGAGATTTCATTGTGGTTATGCACCAATTCACTCTTAGGTGATATATATGATGTTGTTTCGAATATTATATCATGAATCCCTTTATTTTCATGATATTATAAAGTTATTATTAAATTTAATTTCTCAATTATTTGTATTCAGGCGTCTCTCTTTTTGTTAAAAAACACTTTAACTAAAATATCGTTTTAAATGTTTTAATTATTTATTCTTCTAAATATTTCTCATTAAGGTCCATGATTTAAAAATGGGTTTCCAGATTTATTTATAAGGACATTAATGTTTTCAAATTTGAATTCATTTATAATCTTCAATGTGGTATGGGACTCTTTGATTAAAAAATCTATTTTTAATTGGTTTTGAAAATGATTTGATAAAGCATTGTTTATTTCAATATCTTGATTTGTTATATTGGAATGTGGAAATTTTATCTTTACTTTATACATGTGTTATGTATCATGATTATGTTATGGTTATTGAGAATTATTTATGTACATGGGTGGTTCCGTGATAAACCTAGGGCAGGTGAGCTTGAGATAGCTCTCCAATGCATTGGGTAACGTGACAGAGGTAAACATGATGTTTCTCCAAATAGATTTAGAGAATATACTGTGATGGGTATTCCAAGTGTAACTCTCTACGTAGTTGTGAAAGATACAATGTATGTTTTATATGTATGCCATAAGTAACCTTTATGATTTATTATTTGTGTGTGTTATTGATAAATATTATGATTTCATAAGGTATGTCATGATTGAAAATTATGGTTTCATGGATTTGTATTTATTGATGGGCTAATATTTTCCTTCCTTATTTTATAACCATTTCTAAGTTTTTTATTCTCATCCCAAGTTTTTGAAATGTTTTCCACATGAATTAATGATGAATAGGTTCAAGGATGGGATCAAGGAAAATTCATGCTGTCTTAAACATGGAACTAGACATGTTTCTTTTTAAGAATTTTTATTTTATGAAAAAATGGATACTGAGTAGTCATGTCTACTTCTAATATTCATGTTGTTATGTAATAGTTATGGATTAATTATCTAAAACTCTAAACCTGAAAATATCCTCAATGTGAATTATTCATTTAATTCAATATTATGTAATGTTTTAAGTCCGGTTCCTTATAGTTGGTATTAGAGGTCAGTTTAGACAACATTAGGGATTGGGAGTTTTTATTAGACATATGGTAAGTCCCTATCAATTATTTCAGTTAAATATTTGTTTTATAACTTTTTAAAATCAAGGAAATTTAGTTACAAATGGATGGAGGAGGATCTCAAACAACATTCCTATCTCTTCCTGATGACATGCTTGCAATAATTATTTCAAAGTAATGTTCAGATGATTGTGAAATGTTTTCTAGCATACAACTCACATGTAAGCAGTTTTTTGAGATATCAAACACCTCCACTATACTTCTTTATCATCGTGGATCATTAGTTGTATTTAGAAAAATCCTATTTTTTAAATATTCTCATATTTTCAAGAATTTTAAATATTATCAAGGCATTTTCAAATATTTTACCTTATCACAATATTTTGAAGCATATTATGATTTTAAAAAAAGTGCTGAAGAAGGAGACACTTGCACAACCAATTTATATTTTATTTTACAATATAGTCTATTAGCACATACTTATGGTATTTTAAAAGGAATGTTAATTGAAAGTTGCAACTCAAATTCGGTCCGACTGTTTTATAGATATCATGTTTTATCAGAGTTTTTGAAATTATATGTCATACATGATTATTTTCTAAAACTATTTTTCTGTGAACACCCATATAACCCTTGTTTTACAAGGTGTATTTTTATGGAGGAAGCAAATGATTTTGAAGGATCTATAAATCATTATTGTAATGCATGAACCTTCTACCTACACGAAAACGATCACGATGAAACCACATGTACACCATGATCAAGGTATGATGTTCTTCTTTTTGGGGATCATTTTATTTTATCATATGGTGGTGAAATAAGACTCTAAGAATTAAAATGTTGAGATCATAATGAATTTGGATGAAACCGATATGTATAAATAAACCATTGAGGTTAAAACATGTTAGGGTTATTTTTGAGTTTCATAAAAAGAACAACCCATAGGATGGGTGAAAACTCATCACATCCGGAATGGCTGAAGGAATCGAACCCACAACCGAAGGGCGATAAGGGCGCATCACCTACCAATATCCTACTTGAAGTCCCTGGTTAGAATGACTTATTATTTTATTAAAATGGTTTTGTGGAAGAAGAATAAGGTGATTTTTGGAACTTATGTTTTACCAAATGGAGATACATAGTATAGAAAAATGATTTAATGATTAGGTAATAAAGGTTGTTTTGGAAGACATTCTCTCTTTTGAGAAAACACTATATGCTTAAGGAAAATAGAATACCAAGGGATTTAAATTTTGGAGTAATGGTTGAGATATTATTTTGGAATAATATAAGTAGATTTGGGTTATTTATGGAAATGATTAACCTATCATAGAGAATATGTGATTAAGTTAATTACACTTCAGTATGAGACTTTAAGAGTAGTCAATGATTTGGTGATAAATATTAAGATTTACATTGAATGACTATGTGATTTAAATCCTTCTGAGTTTTTGGTTTCAATAATAGTTTTAATTATTTTTATGAATTTTAAGGAAAATTTTGTATTGAATGGTCTTTCATTAAATTTGGTTACTTTTTGTTAAATTTTTGAGATTAATATTAGTATTTATTTTTATAAAGGAATATTATTTTAGTGGATTATATGATCTCATACTAACCATTTTAGTTTTAGTTCTTATCTAAAGACAAGGGAAATTTATAGTTCATCTTTTATGGATTATGTGTTCTCTCGATGTTGGTTATAGCACTTTTAATGTGAACAAGTCATCCTGAATACTCATCATTTAGAGCAAATATGAGTTAGTGGTAGAAATTTAGTAAAGGTTGAAATTCTACATGACAAGTAAGCACGTTTCCTTATGTTTTTAGTTAATCTCATAAATAAGTTCCTTAACTTTATGAAAAGTATCTTAAAATAAAAACTTTTTCTGTTAAATTTTTCTACTGTGGAATCAAGAACCGTTGAACCCATCACATGTTTGTGATTTTCTGGTGGTTAAAATTCTCCTAATCATGATTTCTATCACTCTCCATCAGAACTTGACCGTTTTCTCTCTCTTCCATATCCATGTTTCCTTCATGGAATCCTAGTATGGGTTATCTCAGGTGACATTTGTATTTCTCTTCCTTTATTTTAAAGTGATAGTTTTATTAACTCTTTTTTGATGTAGTACTTTCAATGATGTTTCTAAGACCAATTTAAAAATTGTGAGGAAGAAATTCCAAAAATGGTGGAAGGATGTTACAACCCTGGAAAATAAAGAATATGAAATTTTCATATTTATTAATATTTGTGAATTAAAGATTAATTTTAAATTAAAGGGGATACTACGTTCGATGGCGTAATCGATACGCCACAACGGGTTTCATAGAAATCTTATGTTGCACACTAATAATATAATATTATTATTTTAAATGGTAGTTAATTCCTTGCTGGTGTATTTTCGGGAATGAATAAAACTAACTAAAATATGATTATATATGTTTGTTAAATGTTTTTAAAATTATCCAATAAATGTAAGAGGCTTAAAATATGAATGAATCTAATTTTAAGCATGGATACTCTAATATTCAGTAAAAGGTCGATTTAACGCCTTTTGATGGAGAACTCTCTTTAAATCTAGTTTTGGTCATTTCTATATGTTCTATTTGACAAAATAAAATTCTTCTTTAGATTTGGGACATCAAAATTTACATTGGGTAAAGTTTTGGTATTTTTCTGATAAAGTTCATTTTTAATGAATAGTGAAAATATTGTATTTTAATTCAAAAATGAGTTTTAATATCATTTATTTATATGGTTATATTATCTTTTTAATTGGTTTTAATGTTTAATTAGAATATATTTTTACCATTTAATCCAATTTTGGTCATTGTAACTAATTTCACTTTGAAATTGGACATAAATAAGTGTTAATATTTTGACAGTTATTGTTTCTTAAAAACACGCTATTTGTTTAAGAACGAGAATTAATTTTAAATTAATTAATGCCACTTTTATGTTTTGAATTCGGAAAAATAGAAATCATTTTTTAATTTTTAATATCAAATATATTTTTGGCTGAATTTTTGATATTTTTTCTGAAAAACATCAGTTTTTGATGAATAGTGAAACCACTTAATAGTAGTTAAAAAAACTATATTTTTCATTAAAATGAAATTTTACCACTTCTGTGAATTGAATTTTAAAAATCCAACATACATTGTTGTTATTAGTTAGTAAAATGTGGTTCAATAAGTTGAAAATATTTTTTTGTGAATAGTAGCTTTTGACTTTTATTTATAGTGGTTAAAGGTAAATAATGAAATTCAAGGTAAAAAGAATATTATAATAATTAAAAATCACCTTAAAACTTGTCCAAAACTTATTGGTTGAGTCATTTATGACCATTAGAATCTTTGGGTCAGTTTTGGGACCCCATGGAGCCACTTATGAATGGATATGACACTTTAGATTAATTAATTTAAAGTAAAGGCAAAATGGCATAAACAAAAATCTTTTAGTAAATTATTTTTTATATTGTGTTATATAAGTAATATTTTAGACTATAAATATTAATTATAAAGATAAAAATATTTATTACATGATAGTGATTTTTTTTATAATTTTTAGACATCAAATAAATTAAATTATTCATAACACAATAATGATGCAGTATTTACCTCATTAATAAATGATTTAAATAAATAAGATCATAATGATTAAAATATTATCCAATACCTGTCCAATTCCTATTGGATTATTTTATTTCGACCATGCATCATCTTATCTTCAACTATAATTATTTTTGGACTGTTAGAAACTGAATATCATTATATAATAATATAGTAATTTTAAACTTTCCTAAAGAGCCCCTCCTCTACCTTATAAAAGGATATCACTTATAACCAATTCCTCACACCTCTCAAGACATTTGGCTCGTTAAAAATCTGCCCAATTAATCTCCCTACATCCAAATCCTCCTCCTAGAAGCCTTACCTTAGGCATAAGCCTCTTCATGAAGTCTTTTTGGTTCAATCAAATGGAAGTTACCCAAATTAAAGGTAATGGCTTCTCTTAACTTATTTTATTTTATTTTACTTCTCCAACTCCAAAACTCTTTTTATGCCTTTATTTTATAAGAACACTAGTATCATTAATATAATATTATGTTTTTATAAGAAATATTCGAACTACACTTACACACACCTCCATCTAATGGGTGAAGAACATACTGTTTCTTTGGATGGAAAACTAACGCCTCACGAGACAATGATTGTTCGATTACCTCCTACCGCCTCTCATGGTGGCCATTATGAGGGAAATTTATTTATATATGATATATAATATGTTTATGTTTTCATTATTCTTATGTATTTTCTATTTATATCATACCATTATGGTTCCCATTATTGGTAAACACAATAATTTCATTTGAGGAAGTGCAGACTACCACCCCCTCAAAGTGATATGACTCATTAATGCCATATGTAGGACATATAAAGGATGGAATTAATGATATTATATAAGATATTATAATGGAATTATAATATTCCTCTATATAATTATGTTTTAATTTCATTAAAATATGAAATAGAAATGAAGGTAGCGTTCATGCGTACGTATGGCTTACCATCTCCATGAATGGTGCATTTCATTTCATATCTCCAAAATGTCATGTACTGTTATAAATACATATATATAGGATATATTATTTTTATGATATCTAAATCATTAATATAATTTTAGAGATAATGGACTATTGACCACATGGACTACTTGTAATTATAAGGTGTTCATTTTTGACTCAAGTACCAAATATCAACCAAACGACAATTATTAACTTAAATGATTAAATAATGCTTATAACATGGTAATAAGTGATAAAAAAGGATAATAAACTTGAAAATGGTTCTTAAGAAATGAGAAATTAACTTTAGTTTATTATTCAAGAAGAACAAGGAACAAACGAGTCAAGTTGGACACAAGATAAGGGATTTTCTTATCTCACTTTTAATTTCGTGAGATTTCCATTGTTCTCCACTTATTCATTGCATGTGGTGTATTTTATAATTCCATTTGATATATATTATCATTATTCTCATTTTATTAAGGGTATTATGTGATTCATTTGGTGGTTATTAACTTGTGTTCATATGACTCAGTTGATTTCAACGTGGTAAAGGGTTTCATCTCACTTTTTATTCCAGTGAGATTCATGCTATATTTCCCACTATTTACTTTTGTGTGGTGTATGTAATGCCCATGATTGTACTCTGTGTGTAACATACATTCATTTATGAGTATTTACATCTTCATTGTACGATGCTTCTTTCATGTGGTGTATGTTTTGTAAGTTACCAAATTGGTAGGGGAACCTTTCACCCTCCTCTTTTTAAAAGGATTTTTTTGTTATGCCTTTTAATTTATATATTATTATGTAGGGATATGTTATTCTATATCCCCATTTATGTATACTTTTTTTCCAAGTGATGAGATTCCCTTTTTATCTCATCAAATCATTTTCTTAATTTTAATGTGACACTGTTAGGCTTTAAAATTTTTACAAGGGAACCTCTTAACACAATTTCAATTCTTTACGTTCAACTTATACTTATTGAATATTTCATCCTATGAATATGTGCGAATGACCTCTGATTGTTATACAATTAATATATACTTATATTGGGTGTATTTATCTTTGTCACACATAATTATGTGATTGATTTGTCCTTAATTTAAAAATAATGTCTTTATAAGGGATTTCGTCTCAATTTACATTCCATTGGGATTTCATTGTTGTTATGAACCAATTCACTCTTTTGTGGTGTATATGCTGTCCTTCAGAATATTATATCATGAATCCCATTATTTTCATGATATTATAACGTTATGATTAAATGTAATTCCCCAATTATTTTTATTTAGGTGTCTCCCTTTTTGTTAAAAAAACTCTTTAACTAAAATATTGTTTTAAATGTTTTAAAGATTTATTATTCTAAATATTTCTCATTAATTTCCATGTTTTTAAAATGGGTTTTAGGATTTATTTATAAGGACATTAATGTTTCCAAAGGTTAATTCATTTAAAATCTTCAAAGTGGTATGGGACACTTTGATTCAAAAATCACTTTATAGTTGGTTATGAAAATGATTTGATAAAACATTGTTTATTTCAATATCTTGATTTGATATATTGAAATGTGGAAATGTTATGTTTAATTTATACATGTGTTATGTCTCATGATTATGTTATGGTTATTTGTAATTGTTTACGCATACGAGTTGTTTCATGATAAACCTAGGGTGGTTGAGCCCAAGATATCTCTCCAATGCATTGGGTAACATGACAGAGGTAAACATGATGTTTCTCCTAAGAAATTTAGGGAATATAATGTGATGGGTCTTCCAAGTGTAACTACCTATGTAGTTGTGAAATGTAAAATGTAATTTTGATATGGTTTTCATAAGTAACCATTATGATTTATGATTTGTGTGTGTTATTGATAAATCTTATGATTTCATAAGGTATGTTATGATTGAAAATTATGGTTTCATAGATTTGTATTGATTGATGGGTTATGTTTTCCTTCCTTATTTTATAACCCTTACTGATATTTTTATGATCATTCCATGTTTTTGAATTGTTTTCCACAGGACTTAAATAGGAATAGGGTCAAGGATGGGATCAAGGAAAATTCATGCTGTCTAAAACATGGGACTAGACATGTTTCTTTTCAAGTGTTTTTATTTTATGGAAAAAATGGATACGGAGTAGTTGTGTCTACTTGTAATATTCAAGTTGTTATGTAATAGTTTTTGCCTAACTCTCTAAAACTCTAAAACTGAAAAGATCCTCAATGTGAATTATTCATTTAATTTAATATTATGTAATGTTTTAAGGCTGGGTCCTTATAATACCCATAGAAGTGGTAATGTTCTTCTTAAAGAATTTTCATATTATTGCCTCCCCCCATTTATATATTTATATTATATCATTATTATATATTAATATATGTTTATTTAATATACTAAGATGTTTTTATTATGATTTTATGATTGAAAAATCCAGACACTCCCCTTAAACGGGATACACAATCATTGTTCATGTGTACGATGGACCACTGCATCACGAATCAATGTCAATTTTTCTTCCATTAACAAATTTCAAAGGTTAAGAGTAATGATTGAAATACAATTTATATGTGATATATATAATATTTATTATTACATTTTTATTCTTTGGTAATTATTATATAACACACACCTTCATTCATTCCATCACGTGGGAATACGGTAACGTCATTTGTGTGTATGACGTACTACCCCCTCGTGAAGAGAGGTGATTCGTTCATACTTTACATAAAATGCACTAAGGATGGTATTAATTAAAATTAGTGACATATATGAAATAATAATTATTCATGAATATATATATATATATATCATTTTTTATTTCAATATGACTAAAAAATTAAGAAAATGTTCATGTGTACCTATGGCGTACCTGCACTATGAACAGTGTATTTCATTTCAAATCACCAAATATTATGGATTATTATATAGAAATATATACTAATTATATATGATATTTAAATCATGGTTTAAATTATAGAGTTAACCAATTCAAGATCTAATTAAGGGAAACAAAAAAATAACAAGCGAAAACATACTCGAAAAACTAGGGGATTAACACCAAAACAATGTGAGAAATGGAAATTTTTTAATGAATGGCTAATAAGATGTTATAAAAGAATCATAAATGATATTATAAATATTAATATATTTCTGGTATAATAATTAGTCTCAATTTACATTATATTAAGAATTATTTGTTATTAAGATCTAATTCATATTTATGTGGTATATATACTACCCATTTACATGTAATATCATTAATAATTCATTATTCATGGTATTTTGTGGTTCAATTTTAATTTTTTTATATTTTTGGAATTGAATTAATAAATTCCTTATAATAAAAGTTACTGTGAAATCTTACATTAATTGGTGATTATTACCATTATCTTAATAAAATAACTCTATGGTAATAATTATTCATTGGAAATTATATTTATCCAAAATATCAATATTATTTTGTAATGGATATTTTTTTTACAAAAAATTATACAATTATATCATATGTTATTTACATTTAAAGTTATTTTCATAATTTGGAATTTCGATAAATCTGTATTCATTACTTAATACAAATATTTGAAAATAAAGAAATTTATTAAATTGATCATTTTATATTTTTTGTATTATATGGACCATATTACATGGGTATTTTATAGTTTATGATAATACCTTGATGCATCATTATTCTAATGAGATGAATCATTTGGAAGAATCATATGAGTTTTGACTGAGTTGTTTTAAAATATGTTGAGAAAATATCATAATGCTGAACATTTCTTGTTACCGAGAAACAAGGAATCCAATAATAAATTACTGAATGTATTCAAATTTTATTGATTAATATCCATGATATTTTTACTATGAATTTTTTTAATTTTTTAACTTTATTATATTCTTATTGGTTGAATGGAATTAGTGTTCAGTTATTTACCTTTTGTTATTGATTATCCATTATTGATTCATGACACCCATTTTTGTACATAACAATTACTATGAATTTGAGATCATAATTATTTTGATTCCATCCCTCATGTTATGGATAGTAAACCATTGAATAAGTTCTCAAATATGCTGTGCAATTTTTTTTCTAGGTATTATGTTTTAATTTCTATTACAAATGTAAAATGGGAAACATGTATATAATATGGCTTACTAAACTATTAAAATGATCTGTCAATTGGGATTTAAAACATTGTATATTATTCCAATTTAATGGATGTAGGAACTGGCTCAGTGCAACTAGGGTCTTGGTCACTACAAACATAGTCATGGCCTTATTTGGAATCTCAAGTATATGTACTCTTTTATAGCTTCTTGAATTCAAGCCTTCGATAATCATAATGTCACAACAACAGATACAATTTCCTTTCACTAGTTTTGATAAATCTTATATTCATGTTAATAGATTTATTTAAGTATGTGACACATTAATGTATAATGGGATGACTAATGACAAGTTTATTTTGTGATAAATACCATTCCAACTACAATGAAAATTGAAATTCTAGTTAGATTGACTATACACATAATGCATATTTACTATAGTAGTGCTAAAAGTAAAATTCATTAATCATTATTACATGAAAAAATAATAATTAAAGAATAATAGAGTCCTATATTCCATATATATTAATGAATACGACTCACATTGATAATAAATTTAATGATTCAAGGTTTTTAAGGAATTTCCTCGATCATGTATTGTATTTGAAAAACCAATTGCATGAATTATACTATGGAAGTAAAACCGAATATAAATTGACCATAAAAATACATAAATATAGTGAAGTTATGGATATTGACTTTGATGATCTATACATAATGATTTACAACATGACATAACATAGTTTAAAATGGTATAATTAATAAACAATATGTTAAGAAAGAGTAAATTAATTTAACTATATAACTTTCTCAATTGTGTTATTTGATGATCTTAATAAGAGGATAGAGGACATATCATTGTGTTTGTTTCAAAAAATCCACGCAGTTCCAATTCAACCTTTTCTGCACGAATGTGGTCTTAATAATTATTCCATGTGTATATGAGAGACAATAGTGAAAAAAATTCATAAAGAAATTTTCTTAGATTATGATAGTGAAAATTACAATTTTTTTTATAAAACTAACCTATTAAATAATCAACATTATTGATATAAATAACTAATAAGTCACCAGTTACATACTTTGAATATATACACACCTTTATTATGATAGGAACTATCCTAGTAGGGCCCATTAATGACTCCCCAAGCCCACCTCCAATAGGCCAGGTTCTAGAAACAAGCATCGAGAAGGAATATCACTAACATGGGTGGCCTTATCCAAATTTCCAACACACACACAAATCTCCAATCCTATGAAATAAAAAAATATATAAGAAACTGAAAACCCATGATTAAATACATATAAATACCATAACAAAAGTATGAAATGAAGTGGAGGAATATAAACATGGTGAAATAAAACACACCACAAAGAGCTTAAAACACTAGTATGATATAAAAGTAAAGGGACTACTCTCTTGATATTGCAGGAACACAACTTAGTCCGTCTAGTCTCATTATGAATTATCTGGTCCGTGTTAAACAAGTACAATATTGAATGGTTGGTCATCTACACAATACCCAACATGTGTAGGTACTACCAGGGCAAGGTTGAGTATGACTATACTATCTAGGACTCCCCAAACCACAAAGCAAAAAATAATGGAAAATATTGTCATCAATACATAGGAATATGTCTACAACACATATAACGAAAATTTGAAGATATAATCAATAAATAAAAAGACTATAATGGTAAATCACAACCATTCTATTACAATCCTAGGATTCTTGATTGATGAATCCACCAAGAACTCATCTAAGGGAACACACTCATTATTCTAAAAACACTGATGACATCTTTCTAATAATTCCTTCACATTAGTTATAATCATAGGTAGTACACACTAAATCTTTGAAAAGTTATGATACAAAAATGATGATCACACTCAATGCTATAATGTGATGCTAAAAACTCAACCTTGATTAACCTGTTAAATAGAGGATCAATACCCATATATTTTGGGTCACTACGATTCCATGAACTCTACTCAGGGAACAAAGATGGATATAGGATCTCACTCTAGGACTAATGGAGAGATTAAAATAACTGTATGCAATAAGTCCTACTAAAGGAATAATTTCCCTCAGAGTTGGAGATTATTCTATAATAAACCTATGTGAAAGTATGAGGGGAACACACCCTAAAAAAATTCCAAGATACATAGTAAAAGAGATCTAAACCAACTTCAATGGAGTACCCAACGTGTACTACGTGTCACATGTTGTGTCACCTACCCCGTGGTCCTGACGATGAAAATAGATTTTTTTCCATTAGTCAGGTCTATGTAGAAATACATTCCATATAGAATATCAGTGTACTCCACATAGTAAATGAATTATCCCTCACATATGGTCCATTCTGTGTCCGTGTAGGGGAGTACATGGTTTGTAGGAAGTCCATATACTCCACCCTAGGATTTCATGCCATCATACGTACATAAAGATTCTTCAGGGAGAGGCCACACACATTGTATGACAATCCACACTCTATATTAAGAATATCTCCTAAAAAAATAATGATTAAATAGTCTTAATGTGGAATTTCATTATGTCATTTTTGTATAACATTTCACACATTATAAAAACACACACTCAAATACCATATTCATCTAGTGCCTTTATATATATAGAAACATAAACAACAAGTTCATAAAACATATACTTATTAGTTCATCTATTTCTTCATAAATAGATCCTTTTTTGAAATATCAGACATAATAACTTTCATATTATACTAGGAAAAGATATATAAAAATAGGTGATCTCAGATGCTCAATAAGGGAAAAAAGGTAGACATGTTAGTATAAAAATGGGAATAGGGGTATGAAAATGCTATCATAACATTATAATATCATTACCTACATATCAAAGATAATAACAATAAATCATGTCATAAATATTAGTAGTTCATACAACATAAATCAGAAGTTAGTTGAGATCATAATCCATAAATGTAGAACATAAGAGTATGATATGGAATTGTGTCATAAAACATATTAATATAAAGAAATTAAGTCATAGAATCCCATTAAGACATTATAAACATGTTATTCTTGGGATAATAACCTATTTACCTACCTTGGTAGGGTTATGACCTCCCATGTACCGTCTTGTTTTGGTCCTCAGATTCCCTATAATGTTCCCTCTTCTTTTGGTCATGAGATAACCTCCCATGTACCCTCTTGATTCAGGATTTGGATTCCATCCCATATACCCTTTGTATCATAAATAATTTACCATTACTCAATGATATATAGGGAAATATATTACACACCCATAATGATATTAAAATAATAAATATGTGTTGTACAAAAACCAAAAAACATTCAGCATATCAGAACTAACAGAATCAAATGGGAATCATAAAATCATTCAATAAACAATAACCCATTGAAAAAATGTGTTTCATAAATATTATTCCATGATAAACATAAAATATTCATAAATTGAATAATAATAGTATTATGGGATTATATCCCTAGAAACAAATAAGTAACAACAATTAACATTGTCTTTGATGGAAATTTTTTTTGAGGGATTCTTTGAAAAAAATCTTGAGGAAAATATCACCTCAAAGAATTTTTTTTTCAAATAATAAAACAGTTATCTAACAATTATAATTGAAAATAACATTTAATACATATAAAATAGTCTCTAAAATCAACTTTTTTAAGTGTTCTAAATCCATTTCCTTGAAAATTAAAAAAAGATCATATAAAAATTTTTCTTTATCATTTTCTGAGAACAATGACTTCATCGAAAAACAATTTCGGACTTAAGTGAGAAAAAATAACATGAAATATATAAATTCTTGAATATAATTATATTCATGGTGAAAAATTTAAAGGGTAGTATATACACCTCATAAATGATTATAGGATCATAATATAATAAGTGTTTAAAAGCAGGCACGTTAATATCACATTACCTTACTATTTTGGTTGCATTTAAACTATAAACCCCATGAAAGTGATATCATCAAATTGTTATGTAAAATGAAAAACTTTTTATGGACTATACTCATAAAATAAATCCATGTAATGTATATACACCACATAAATAAACTATTACTGTATATGGTAAGTGTTGTATATAAAAAAAAGTGAAAACAAATACCATACTATTTGAGTAATAATATATTCATGATACACGTGTAAAAATAACCTCAAATAAAACATTCAATATTAGAAAATTAAATAAATTATAGATATAACCTCTCAAAGAGAATTATATACTCCACAAAATAATAATAAGTGGTGATTATTGCATATATATCATAGAAAAAAATGAGATGAAATCCCTTTACTACTTGAGTAACTTTTGAAATCGTGAATCCCATAAAATAATAACATCCATTAAAAATAATTAAAAAATTAAAATTAATTATATAAAATTTAATATTTAATATATATACACCAAAAAAATAAGTATGTTTTGAATATTTTATGTATATCATAAAAATAAAATTTATGATGAAATTCTCATACAACATGGGTAACTTAGGGAATCATGAAACCCATAAATTAATAACACCAATTAAAACATTTATTATAATTAAATAAATGTAATTAATTATATTACCTGTTATTGGTCAGTATATATAAATCACATCGAATAAGTTAGTGGTTAATAAGCCATAGATATCAAAGAAATAAACAGTGAGATGATATTCCCTTATCTTATGTATTCACATCCTTCAAATACATTAAAACTACACATATAATAAATATAATTTTTATATAAATATACCATAGATACATATACATATAAATAATACAATATTTGATTTACTTATGACTTTATATTACTAGTTTATAATAATTCATTATTAAATTTATGTTTCGAGTAATAACCAATTTGTTTTTATTCCATATATGGACTTGTTATCCTTGGTCCTCTCACATAGAACATTATTTAATCAAATTCATATAGACAAACATAATGTACATATCATATATATATATATTATATAAATATTTATTCATAGTTAATTATAAATGATCGATATGGGAATTTAAATACATAGTTTATGGAGACAGTAATCTATATGTACACATAAACAATGTATTAATTTTCTTGTTATATTTACTGAAAATAAAGTATATGACATATTGTAATCCAATAATTATTATTTTATATATATATATATATCATATATATTCATTAATTCCATCCTTTTTAAAATATATGTAAAATATAGCTATGAAATAAATCACATCGCATTGTAGAGATGATAAGCCATAAAAACCCACAACCAACATTATCATTTCCCAAATGATTAGGTGGTAAAAAGTTTGATATGATATTATCATTAATGATGTTTAATTATTACATAAAAATCATATATATCATAAAAAAAATATTTTTCCATCATAATTTTAATCCATGAGAGGTGGTAAATGAAAAACAAAAAAAACTATTTTGTGATATAGTAGTTCATCGTACAAAAGAACTAATTATTCGTTACCCATTAGATGTAAGTTTGTTTTCATATATAACGAAACCATAAGATAAAATAATACCTTTATATTGATTATACTATGGTTATAATATAAACATGGAATAAAAATTGATAGAAGGGGTTTATTGAATAAATAAAATATAAACTTTCATTGATGGATGTTTCCTCTTATTTGTGTATCCCCTTTTTATTCGAACAAAGGTACTTATTTTGATTAATTTCGGCCCAAATTAATTATTAGATGATGAATTTAGGAATTTTTGGTGGATAATTGGACATTGGTTGGCCACACCAAATAGGTTCTAAAGTGTGAAGAGAAGTGAAATAGATTTTCCCATTTATAATATAGGGAATTATAACTTTTGGAATTTCTCAATTGATTAATTTATAATAATATTAATATCTATAAAAATACATAAATTTTTACACATTTTTTAATAAAAGGTATGATAAGGTTCTAATATCATCGAATAAAAAATATTATATAATTTTATGTTAAATTATACCATATCTATTTAATCATCCCATTATTTAATCTATATTAATTTCAACAATGGTAACAAAATTTTCCAAAAAAAGGTGAATATTTATACATAAAAATTAAAAATAAACCTAAAATAGAAAATTTATTATAGTTTAAACCATAATTTAAATATTTTTCATTTTTAAAATTTTTATTATTTTTATATAATTTTAAAAAATATTATTTTCAAAAAATATCATTATTCTCAATTTTTAAACTATTAATTATTAACTGTAAAAATATCATAACAGTATAAAATCATATGAAAACTTATATTATATTCTTAACATGAAAATTGTATCTATAAAATTTTGGGATGAAATTAATTATGTCAAATTATATTAATTTTAATATTTTTTTAATCCTCTATTTGATATCCTCATTAACAAAATACGTAATCCATCATCATTCATTAAGGCATTAAGGTAATTATATATTTCATAAAAATAAAAATAACTTTACTTGATTAATATAATAATTTTAGCTTTAAATTATTACTTATATTCTAATCTATCATATGTATAACCATATATGAAAAATGATATATTTAATAAAAAACTAGTATTATATATTTATCATTTCTTTCAAAAAAATTCAAAAAAATTCAAATACTCATACATGTGGCATGAAAAGAATATTATTTCTTCAAAATGATGATTTTTTCGACATAATTTCTTCCAATTAAATTAGTACAAGTGTATGTTTAATTTTATAATATTATTTTTACCCTAAATTACCTAATTTCTCTTTACATAATGTAATAAATGATAATTACTTTTAGTAATATTTTTGGTCAATTAATAAAATGATATTATAATTAAAAAAATATGATAATGATTAATACCATGTGTTACCATTTTTCACCATCAAATTCACATAAGTGGATAATTATGTTTAATGATAACCCCGTAGACCGGATGACAAATCAGGTTTTTAAAAATAAAAATATCCAAATGTTTTCTATGATTCAATATCTAAATTTAATTTGAATTTTTTTTAAATAACATAACATAACTTAAAGGATAATTAATTTTTAAAATTATACTTTTAGACCATATCAAAAAAATTTCACTATATAAATAAATATCATGAAAATGCAGTCTTTAACTAAACATTATCATTTGTTTAATATTCATAAAAAATGTAACTCCTTTGAAAAATACCAAAACGTCAAACAAAGAAATTTTTTGATATAATTCTTTCATATAAATGGTTTTAATTTTTAAAATAGATTATATAAAGTTGTCTTAAATATGATTTAAAATGGGTTCTCTATTAAAAGGCGATAAAATGTCCCTATTAAAAATTATCGGTTTTTTATGAATAAAATTGGGTTGGTTCTTACCTTATGCCCATAAAACATATTTGATGAATATAAAAAATATTTTATTTGACACATAACTTATATATATATATAATTCAGAATTTTTAATTAATTTTTTATTAAGATAAATGAATTTTAGAGCATAAAAATAAAAATATTGTGTTTATATTCAATTTTTATATAATTTTGTTTCTAATTGATTGGAAACTAGTGAATTAATATTATAAACCATATGTTTTCATTAATTGTCTAATAAAATTTATAATCTATATTTTAATAGATGGTTTTTATTTTTTTATATTAATTAATAATATTTAAATAATTTAATGTTGTTTAGTACAACTATGTGTGGCATGTGACGAAAGATATTAAATGAAATCAGTATTATGTGTAACTAAATAAAAAAATAGTGTTTTGTGTACTTCACGATATTCTAATATATTCATGTAGCTCAATATCAAATTTTGTTTTCATATAATTCAATCCAAACATAGTTTTTTTCGTATAAAAAATATTTTCAATATTTTTACAGAGAAAAATATCAAAAATATTAAATAAATTGGAAAAAATATTTCCAAAAATCTATGGGTGTCACATTCAACACCCCTTAAAACGAATTTCATCCTCAAAATATTTCTTTGTTATTAATGGTTCAAAACATGAAATTTTCATTAATAGAAATACCACATTGTAAAAATATTTACACAACTAAAATTAAAAAAGTAATGTCAGAAACATATCAAATACCCAAAGTAACAAATAACTAGGTTTCCATACTGGAGAACATATGTGGGAAGTTAAAACATGGAGATTGAAGAGAAATATAACCAACATGCTCTGATAAATATTGATAGGAAATACGGTCAGGAGAAAGTTACAAATAATAAATCCATAAATCTATGATGATGTGGCATTTTATTCATCATAAAATAAGATACTAGGATAACAATTTCTATTTCGAGATCCATTCCCAAGGTTTGAATAAAATAAATCATGCATTGATCAACTTCACCACACCTCTTTCTCCAAAAAGGAAGGTGAATTTTAAATTATTGAATATTTTACAGATCATTAGATCCCTAATAATACATCAAATGTGTCATTAGTTAAAACTGATAACATCATATTAGAATAAGTTATAAAAAAAGTATAAGTACTCATGTGGTGAGATAAAACATTAATTCTCACAATCATAATATTATGTTAAATAAAAAAATTCAATAAATGGATAATCATGTAACAATTACCAAATATAATTCACACTTTATTACTTAAAAAAGGTATTATATTATACAAAAAGCATTTACATGGAAAAATATTGTGAATCATTATATAAATGATATTTTAATATTTAGTAATACATGTAGTAGGGGATAATCAATTGAAATCTCACAAAATTATAACAATAATAATTTCATTGGGATTATTTATAAAAAATAAAAAATAAAACACCCATCTAAAGAGGGGAGGATATGTATTTCTTAATTATAAAGGTTTACTTCATCCATTATATTAGTATAATATTTCCATTTTTCCTTTGTCTTCAGAGGTCTTGGTGGATTATCGTTCTCCTAATACCTTGGATAGGGAAATTGTTAAAATAATGGACAAACCATATGAAATTGAAACAATAAATTATGGGAGCTTCATTATATGGTGTTTTCTCATTATTCACATCATTAGTTAACTTACACTATTTATTTTTACATTCAACCACCAGATGACCATTCCATACTCCCTTAAAATATTTAGTAGTCACCTTAAGAAAATTCTACCCATTTTTTATCCCATAATTTATGTACAATAAAAGGCTAATTTTCTATTCTTTATTTTTGGTAGATTATAATTTTAACTCCATCCTCATTTTATTATCAAAACCATGAGATTGGTATACAACTCCGAAAACAATTTCAATGATTATAGAACTTATGACCACTTTTCATAGATTCTAAATTCAGATATATCGAATTAATTTCGAATACAATGATTCATTCCACAAAATAACTGATAAAATTTTCCTTTGTGGTGAATGATAATAATAGATGTGTACCTCACAATACATGTAATTTTTTATTCATTGGAATTCGTATATTCATCAACCTCTACCTAATCTTTATAAATTATTATTCAATTACTGTTTCATGAATTCTAGGAATCTACTTATTTAAAAATATGTTTCTCAACCCGTACCAATCCATGGGGTCGATTTTTTTTATTATCTCATATTCTTGATTTGAGTCCACCGTTGATCTACTTCACCTTATAGATGATAAACACTCACAATTAATTTATAATGCTCCAAACATTGAACAATAGATTATATCTTGTTAGTGGTATAGAACTGATATTTAGTAACAAGTGGATCATAATACTTATTGAATGAAGTTCGACATAGCCTCCTGAAGGAAACAATAGATTATTTTCCTCTTCTTTTATCATTTGGGAGTTTAGAAAGGTTCATAGCTTGATAAATTTGGGTGAGTATAAAATCATGATTTTTTATTGCTGGTGAAATAGAATTTTGTTTAATAGGAGTACAATCACTCCATTTTCTGTTTCAATCATGATTAACACAGTTCCCTTGGCATAAAACCATTGACTAAAAAAATGAATAATGTAAGAAAAAATTAGTCAAAACCCAGATAATCATTACATATTACTTATATTATGTATAAATTATGATACCATCCTTAATATATGACACCTTAGGCTTAAAATAGGTTATTCATAGTCAATATACATTTAAATCCATCATTGTTGTACTTATAGTGTCTTTGAATTCGAAGTGAGTATCTACCGGGAGTGTCAAACCGGGTGTATAGAATGGCCTACTATCATGTACAGAGATTTTATCAAGGCCCAACACACATTTTTAGAGTTGTTAAATCATACTACATATGTTCTAAATCCATATCCACTTGCAATATCTAGATATGGGTATAATTATAGGAAACAAATCGCTCCATCCTCTATTAAAAGTTCTGTACATTTTCCTATACTTTTCTTAAAACATCATCTTCTCCATAAAGACATCCCTAGATAAATCCATAGATACATACAAAAGGATATAAAAAATGTTTTATAACAGTAGTCTCCAAAGAATTACTAATATTTTTCTATAATACCTACTATAATGACATGGTTTTAACATATTGTTACATTACATCATTTTTTCTTAACATTTAAAAAATTATAAGAAACACGCGCACGGTGATCGTATTTGTTTTGAGCCTACGAAAACATGGAGTAATTAACAACATGTTCATAACACATATACATCTTATCCAAAATATTTATTCCTAAATAGAACCCTTTTTGGAATATCATAATTAAAACATTTCTTTGTATCATGGGAAATGAAATATAAAATGGGTGAGCTCAAATTCTCTATAATGAAAAATAGGGTAGTCGTGTAAGAATAAACATGTGAATAAGTGTATAAGAATGTTATCATAATATTAGAAAATGATACCCTATAAATATAATATCATAACACTGAATCATATCATAATTATTGGATTTTCTTCAGACATGAATCATAAGGGAATCAAGTGATTAATCCATGAAATCATAACATAATAGTAATAAATGAAACTGTGGAATTCACATAGGAATATAAAAATTCTATGTCAATGATACTACTGAGACCATCATAACATATCAGGCATAAGATAATCACCCATGTAACTACATTGATATTAATATTTCCACTAATGTACCTTCTTGTTTTGAGCATGGGATGATCTCCCATGTACCCTTTTATTTCGAGCATTGGATGCCCTCCCACCTACCCTCTTAGTTTGGGATTTGGATACCATATCATGTACCCCTTGAGATCATAAATCATTTTTTATTTCCCAATGAATTATAGGGAGAAATAGGTCACACCCTTCACATAATGAAAACTATATATATGCGTGCCACGAAAACATAAATCTTTCTTCATATCAGAACTCATGTAATGAAATGGGGTTCATAAACCACATTAAATCAAAGAATAACCCATGGAAATGAAATGGTTTTAATAAATATTATTCTATCATAAAAATAAAATATTCCTAAAAAATAATAATATTTGTCTCATTGGATCATATCCATAATAAAACATATGTTACAAAAATTTACTTTCACTTTTATAGAAAATAATTTTGAGAGGTCCCTTGAAAGAAAATCATGCGGAAAATATCAATTCGGATTCAAAAAACAAATTTTAAATACTAAAAAAATGTATCAAATGATTTTCATTGAAAATATCCTTGATAACCTATAAATGAATCTCGGAAAATCCTTTCTGAAAAAATTATTGAAATTCTTGGACTTGATAATTAATAAAAGGCATTTCAAAAACATTTTTATTTTTTTGGAAAACATTGTTTGGATGGAACATAGATTTCTGATCGGATTGAGAATCATATTACATTAAACATATGATATCATTAAAAGAAGTATATTCATTATACATCATTTCAAAGGGTGGAATATACTCCTCCAAACATAATATAGGTTCATAATATTACATTGGTCTCAAAGAATGAAAATTGTGACAAAACTACATTATCAATTTGGTAACTTTTAACCATAAACCACATGAAAAAGATATAAAAAATTATATTTTTAAATAATAATAAATTTTCAGAAAAATATTCATTTAAAATATTCATATTAATTATATACACTACACAATAGATACAATTTTTGTATAAGGTAAGTGTCCCACAAAAAGAAAAGTGAGACAAAAATCCCTTACTACATGAGTTACATTATAATTTTGATTCCCATAAATGAAAAACCTTAAATAAATCATTTACAATTAATAAATAAAATACATTAATTATATAACCTTTCATAGAGAAGTGTATACACAATTCAACAAAAAAAGTGTTGATTATTGCATATATCTCATAGAAATAAAATGTGAGATGAAATTCCCATACTACTTGAGTAACATTATGAATCATGAAACCAATAAAAGATTAAAATACCTCACAATTATTAATATCAATAAATATATGAAATTAATGATATAAAATATCATTGGATAGTATATATACACCACAGAAAATAATTGAGTGGTGAATAGAGCATGTATCTCTTAGAAATAAAAAAGTGAGATGAAATTCACTAACTACTTGAGAATGTTTTGATTCATGATCCCCAGAAAATGATAAAATTTATTAAATATATTAAAATTATAAAATAAATTACATTAATGATTTATAATTTTATAGGTTAGTATATATACACCACAAAATATAAGTGAGTGGTGAATATGGCATGTATCTCACAAAAATAAGAAGTGATATTAAATTCCCTTAACATATATCATCACTTATGTTATATACATTCAAAATTATTGTATAATAAATATAATTTTATCATAAATCTACCAAAGAAACGTGTTAATAAAATAATAACATATATGTTTTATTTATGACTTCATATTACTCTCTTATGAAAAATTCCTTATTATATTTATGTTTCGGGTAATAACTACTTTGTTATTCATTCATGTTTGGACTTTTTTTCCTTAGTCCTCTTACATATATCACGATTTAATCATATACAAAATGATAAAGATGATGTAAATATCATATATATATATATATATATATTAATTATATATATATACATGGTTATTCAAAAAATTTAGTGATATAAAATTAAATACAACTTTTATAGAGACGACATGTTGTACGTATGCACGAATGCTTGTTTCATTTTCTTGACATATTAAGAGGACTAATAGTATATGATATATTATCATCCCATAATAAAATTTTACATATATGTATGTATCATATTTATTCATTAAATTCATCCTTATTACCATTAATATGATAAATGAATCACATCACATCTTTGAGATGGTAGTCCGTATATATAGACATGCGACATTACAATTTCCCAAACGATTAAGTGGAAAAAGGTTGATATGATAATATCAATAATGAAGTTTTCATTATGAAATAAAAATTATATTTTTCATATAGAAACAAATTTTCAATCATAATTCCCAAGCATGAGAGATGGTAAATAAAACCAAACAAAAATTATTTCGTGAGGTTGTATTTCTCCAAACAAAATAACTATTTGTTTTTTACCCATTAGATGGATATGTGTGTGAGTGTAGGTAGAAACATTAACATAAAACATCCTAGTGTATTTAGGATACTAAGGGTATTATATAAAAATGAAAAAATGATCTTTAGGGTTTAAGGATGAAATAAAATAGAAATTATCATTGAAGAACTTTACCTCTTATATGGATATCTACTATAGATTTTCACAAAAATAAATCCATTGGATTTATTTTTGAAAAAATTAAGTATTATAAAATTATTTTATGGATGTTGGAAGTATAGCTAGACACATATTTTCTAAACCAAACAGTATCTGAAGTGTGAAGGGAAGATAGAGGTTCCCTTTTATATGAGAAGGGAGGGGCACTTCTAGAATTTCTCAAAATATTAAATAATATTAAAAAAATATCAATCCTATTTCCACCAAAATGATATTTATTCTATAAAATGATATCAAAGGAATGTAAAATTATCATCCATTATATTTCACATATTTTTTATGTAATATAAAACATAATCTTTTTAATTAACCTATTTTAGTTTTAACCATGACAACTATATTTTCATTAATAAAAGGTGGATATGTTTGCATAAAAAGTTTTAATTAAAGCATAAACGGTATATTTATGATATTTAAGACAAACAATTATCTTATTTGTTATTTTTTTATGATTTTTATAATTTTAAACTAGCTTAAAAAATATTATTTTCATAAAATACCATTAGTGTCAATTTTGACACCATTTATTATTTTAATTTTAAAATTATCATAACAACAAGATATGTTTAAACCGCCACTTATATTATATAAATAACATGTCAAAAATATATATAAAATTCATGTATGCCATTAAATGTTTCAAATTATATTTATATTAATAATTTTTAAATCCTTTATTTGATATTCCCGTTATTTTTATAATAAATACTACATAATTGTGTAATTAATTAAGGAAATTATTTATTTATTAAAAATTAAAAATAAATTATCACGATGAAAATAATAATTATAAATTTGAAATGACTATTTATAGATAAATTTATCTTCTTTATATCCTAATATAAAAAGTGATATATTTATTTAAAATATTAGATTGACATGTTTAACTTTTTATTAAATAAAATATAAAATTTGTCATACTCTCATCTAAGTGACATAAATATAATATAATTTGGGAAAAGGGATGATTTTGGTCAAAAAAAATATTCCAATTAAATTAGGACTAGTATTTGGAAAATTTTATTATATTATAGTTTCTATAAAATACCCTATTTACCTTTAACAACTATAATTAATTGTAATTACTTTTAGTAGTATTTTTTATCAAAATATAATTTGATCTTATTAGAATAAAAATATAATACTTATTACAGCCACATATTTCTATTGTTTAAAATACAATTCCCATGAGTGGAGAAATTATGTTTATTGATAATCTGTTATATGAGTCAACATGACTAGTTTTTAAAATAAAAATGTTGAAATTTTTGATAAGTATCAATATATAAATATAATGTGAAATTGTTTCCAACGACCTAAAATTTATTAAATGATAATAAATTACTATAATTACAATATAAAACCAAATAAAAAATAATTTAAATATATATATAAATTATATTAAAATTCACTCTTGATCTCAGATGCGCTATTTTTTATTATTCATCAAAAAATTAAACATCTTAGAAATATATCAAATATGAAAGAAAAGAAAATTTTGAAATCTCACATCAAAATAATATTTTTATTCTGTAATATTTACTTTATAAAAATGTCAAAAATCGTATTTAAAATGGGTACATCGTTAAAAGGCGTTAAAATTCCCCTTTTGGAAAGTAGTGTTTTTTGTGCATAATAATTGGGTGGTTCTTATCTTATGCCCAAAAAACATATTGGAAGAATTTAATAATATTTTATTTAATAAATAACATTCATATTTCATTAATATATTTTACTAATTTTAATTAATTTAATTTATTGAGAAACAATTATATTGGGAGCATAAAAATAAAAACATTATATTTATATCCAATTGGTTTTTATTTTTATTTGTAATTAATTTTTAACCATGTAATAAATATTATAAACCATATATATTAATTAATTAGTTAATAATATTCAAAATCTCCAATTTAATAGCCATGTTATATCTTATTATATTAATTAATAATAATTTAATAATAAAATGTTGGTTGGTATAACTCATTCTTGTGTGAAATGAAATCTATGAAAAGAAATCGGCATTGTGTCTAAAAAAATCCAAACATAGTGTTGTGTGTACCAAAATCTAATCAAGGTTTGTGTGTAGCTCAAAATAAACTTGTTCTTGAGAACAACACAATTGAAATATAGTTTTTTCATATAAAAAATTTATATTCAGCATTGCATGAATGGAAAAATATACAAAATCTTATAATAATTTGAAAAGAAATCCATAAAATCTCAGGGTGTTACATTCAACTAAACTTAAAATGAAAATCTCCCTCAATATTTGTCTGTGTTATCAAATGTTTAATAATTGAAAGATTATTTCATTGAAACCCACATTATTAAAAAAAAAAATAAATATCCCTTATAAAAATTAATTTTAGAAACATAACAGTTAGGTAAGTAACTTGTAACTAGTTTCCCACATAGTAAAAAATGTGCGGGATGTGAAAACAAAGACATGGAAGAGGATTATAACCATCAAGTTCTGATGTAGAGTGATATATAACAACATCAATAGAATTTTAATAATGATAAGTCTATAAATATATGATAATTTAAAGGGACATTTTATTTATTTGATAAAAGGTAATAGGGTATCCTTTTTGGTTTTGAGATCCATTCCTTTGGGATGATTTTTTTTGTTGAAGATGTACATAAATTATTTAGTAAAATCTCACACTTTATAATTAATTGAACAAATAGATATCACATATTTCACTAAAATGGGAGGATATTTTTTCATTCCTAAACCACTAACAAATCATATGTTCCATGATAAGTCATCACATATGTTATCATCTACTACCAACACAATGTTGTTAGAACAAGTTATCTGATATTCATAAATAATCATGTTGGGTTATAAAACCTAATTTTTACTAATTTAATATAAATTTTCACCTAGTAATTACATTAATGTACAATATTGAAACTCTTCCAAAATATTATTGACCCATTACTACTTAATTAATATCTTATACTAGTAAAAAAAATCATTGGAAACATGGATGTATCCTTATATAAATGTGATTTTATTTTTCCATACTCCTTGAATTGGAATATAGTAAAATGAAATATCACCCTAGTATGAACAATAAGACTTTAATATGGATTATTCAAACAAAATAAATGATAATGATTCCAAATAAGGATGGTAGGATAAGTTTTTATTAATTATCCAGGTTCACATTATCCATTATTGTCGAATAATATTTCCATTTGTCATTTTTATCAATGTTTTTTGTTTCATATCATTCACATTAGTTTTTGGATATAGGAACATGGTCACATAATTTTCAAACTCCATGAAATTGAAAAACACAAGCGTGAGTGGGGTATTCTACGGAATTTCTCATTATTCACACCATTAGATTACTTCCTTCCATCACTTCATCATTTAGCATCTCGATGAACTTGACTTTTACACTTATAATATTTTGGAATCCCATTAAGAAAATTCATGACATGTTTCATCCACAAAAAATTTGGACATTATGGAAGGATATTTTTCTTTTCTCTATTTTTTAGATTTTTCCTTTAACTCTATATTCAATTTATTATCATAACCATGAGATTAATACACAACTACAACCTCCATTCCCACCATTATTTCACATATAGACACATTTTATTATCTTCTAAAGTCTCTTATATCTAATTCATATCTGAAGATATTTTTAGTCTCAGAAATAATTGATCGTATTTTCATTTGAGATGATTGATAATACCCAAAGTGCACCTTAAAAGCCTTGTGAAATATTCTTCATAGGATGAAACATATTCATCATCATTCTTCTTAATATCGTGGAATTATTTTTCCTTATTCATATGAAGAATGAGAAGAATGTACTAATTGAATACTTTCATCTTGAAAACCTCCCAATATATTGTGTAAATTCAATATTGTGGAATTATATTTTTTATTAGAGTCCACTATTGATCTTCTTTAGCTTTTGAATGATAATCTTTAAGAATGACTTTTTGATGATCATAATGTTGAAGAATGTAAAATATGATTAGTGGTACTCCTCCATTTTCAGCAATAAGTGGACCAGAAGACCCTTTAAAGATGTTGTATGTTGCCTCATGAATTTATCAACATAATGTTGTTCTACCTTGGTTCATTTGGGAGTGAAACATGGTTCATAAGTTTATAAATTTTGTTTAGTATAACGACATAATTTTTCATTCATACTTCCATAACATTCGGTTTTCTAGATGTACAATCACTACATTACCTATTGTAATCACCATTAACATTGTTCTTTTGGGTTAATGAAATTGAGTAAACCAAAAATAATAATGTGAGAAAAAATTATCATTGTGAAAAACAACATAATTGTGAAAAATTAATTATTTGATGTCTAAATTCTTACACCTCCCATAATAGATGACACCTTAGATTTATCATATTTTATTCATTGAAAAATTATTTCTAAATCCTTAATAATGGTGAGTATTGTGTTTTTGAGTTCTCAATGAATATCCCTTGAGAGTGTTAGACAAGGTGTGAAATGAGGCCCATTGACATATACCATGTTATGCTCGAGTCTGGACCGATGCACCTTTTCATAGTTGTAACCACTAAGTACATCTATGCTCGAACGAGATCCGCTGTTAGTGTTCAAAAAAATATATAATGATATGAAACCAATATCACTATAATTTACCAAAATTTCAGGACATTTCCCTACACATTTTATCAACCGTAATAATTCTATTATCTAGTAATCATTGTAATTTTCACAGTCTTAAAGTAAATTAATGTTTAATCATTTTGGTGGAAAATATCATACTTTATAAAAACAGATTCCCAAAGACTGTATTAGATTAATGAATTTGGAAGAATGTGAAGATAAAAACCCAATTTCTAACATATAAACTATTTTTCATGAAATTTTGTTCATTACTAGATCCATTTTTGACATATCTTATATAATACCATTCTTCATATATTAGAAATTAAACCTAAGAAAGGGTGTTATTAGATAACCATTAAGTATAAATATGGTAGGCATGTAGGCATAAACATGATCATAGGGGTATGATAACATGATTATATCATTAGAAGATCATACCCTTCATATAAAATATCATTAACCTAACTCATGGAATAAATGATGGCAATTCATAAGACATAATTTAGATGGTAATCAATATAATTATTCAAGAAATCATGACATAGGAGTAAGAAAAAGAATTATGGAATACATATATGAATATAAAAAACTATGTCAAGTATTCCTACCAAAACCATCATAACATGTTAGACATGGTATAATTACCTATGTACCTGATTCAGTCATTAGATAACCTCTCGTGTACCCTCTTGTTTCGATCATGAGATTACCTCCCATGTAACCTCTTGTTTTTTGATTTAGATTCCCTCTTGGGAAACCTCCTCTCTCGGCCTCCATATTCCCTCCCAGGTACCTTTGAACTCATAAAAAGTTTATCTTTTCCTAATGAATTGGGTAGAGATATAGGTCCTAAACATAAAAATTGAAAAAAACATATGATTCCAAAAAAAAATTCATTCATCATATCAAAACCCATGTAATAAAATTATTTTCATAAATGTCACACAATCATAATATAACCCATGGAAAATAAATGTGATTCATAAATATAATTTAACCATAAACATAAACTATTCATATAATGTATAAGAATATAATCGTTGGATCATATCCCTCTTAAAACATATGTAACATCAATTAACATTTTCATGGAAGGGAAATAATTTTGAAAGATCCCAAAAAAATGATGAGTAAAATATAATATATACATAAAAAATATGTTTTTAAAAAATTATAATTTTATGAAACACTTTTAATTTAAAATAATATTGAAAAATGATAAATGATGCTTTGAAATATGTTTTTGGACATCGTTGAAATCATTTTCCCAGAAAATTCATAAAATAACATTTCAAAACAATTCTAAAACATTTTTAAAAATCGTTGTTTTATTATAACTATGATTTGAAAACAAATAGAGAAAAAAACTACATGATAATTATAATATCATAAAAACAAGGAGACTCATGACACAATATTTTAATGCTTAGTATATAAAACCCAAAAAATAATATAGGTTTATAATGTAAAAAGTGTTTTTAAGAAGGAAAATTTAGAAAAAAATACATTAACAATTTTTTAGATTTTTGACATAAAAACCACAAAAGAGATTTCATAAAATAGATATGTAATTATCCATAATTTTTTATAATTATACTCATAAAATAGATTCATGAGTATTATATATACCAAAACAATAAAGGGGTAGTGTGTAATGCACGCGTCTTATCGAAATAAAAGTGAGGAAAACTCCCTCACTAAATTTATAACATTATAATCCTGATACCCATGGATGAATAACATTGAATACTTTTTTATCTTATTAAATAAATTAAATTTAGGATATAAATTTTCATAGAGAAGTATATAAACCACACAAAACGAATAAGTTCTTATTATTTGTTATATCTCTTAGAAATTAAAAAGGGAGATGAAATTCCCATACTACATGACTAACTTTTGTATTCTTTAACCCTATAAAAGAATAAAACCCATTATGACTTTTAATATCATTAAATAATTTAAATTAATGATATTAAATTTTTTTGGTTACTATATATAGACCAAAAAAATAAGAGAGTTATGAATAAGGTATGTATCTCATAGAAATAAATAGTGAGATGAAATTCCCTTACTACCAGAGTATATTTTGGAGTCATGAACCCAATAAAATAATAAAATACATTAAAAATATATTATTACTAAATAAAATAAATTAATTTTATAACATGTCATATTTTAGTGTATATACACCACACAAAATAACTGAGTAGTGAATTTGGAATATATCTCCTGAAAATAAAATGTCTGATGAAATTACCTTACTTTTAGTCTTGAAATCATTAATATACATTCAAAATTTATGTATAATAATTATAATTATGTTATTAATATACCATAAAAACATATTATTATTAAAATTACCTTATATTATTTACTTAGGAGTTTATATTACTCGTTTATTAATAATTCCTTGATAATGTTTTATTACAAGTAATAACATCTCATTCCTTTATGGTTTGACCTATTATCCTTGGTCCGCTTAAATAGATAATTATTTAATAATATAAAAAATTATAAATATTCTATAAATATCATATATATATATATTCAATATATATTTATTAGTTTTTATTCATGAATGCTAGAGATAGAAAATAAAATACACTATTCAGGGTGACGATTTGTCGTACCTAAGCATTAAGAATATTTTCATTTTCATATCATATTAAGAGAAATAAATTATATGAAATATTATAAATAAATTATGATATTAATCATATATATCTAATATATATTCAATAAATTAATCCTTATTACCATCTATGATAAATATCGATGTCAAACAATCCTCAGCTCATCATAGAGATGGTAATTCATAAAGATGAACGAGGGATGTTATCATTTCCCAAATTATTATGTGGTAAAAATGTGTTTATAATACTATGATTAAATAAGTATTAATATTTCATAAATTTAAAATATATTATATAAAAACATGGTTTCAATTTTAATTCCCAATGATGAAAGGTGGAAATAGAAAACTGAACAAACATCATTTCGTGAGGTTGTAGTTCGCCAAACTCTAGAATGATAAGCTCATTACCAATTATATGTAAGTGTGTCTAAGTTTAGGTATAATATTTAAGGTAACATAATCCTATTATTTTTAGGATAATAATTTTATTATATAATTATTAAATAAATATGAATTGAAATTTTTTATAGAATTAATAATATAGAAACACTCATTTATGATTCTTACCTCTTCTTTTGGTATCTCCCATTGAATTCTAGAAAGGAAGTAAATTATTTTTATTTATTCCTATATAAAGGATTATATGATTATAAGAGGGTATTTTGGTTGAAAATTGGACATAGGATTTCTGAAAAAAATTGATTCTAATGTGTAAAGAGAAGTGAATGACAGGTTCCCTTGTATAAGAGATGTGAGGGGGACTTTTTGAATTTATTAGAAGAATAATTTACTTTAAAATCACAATCATTCCAAATACCTCAAAAAGAAAATTTATTATAATAAAATATATTATAATGTTTTAATATCATGAATCAATATAATCATGATAAATATTTATGAAAGACTAAACCCTTCCCTTTTAACTAACACTTAGTTAACCTATTTAAAATTTAACTATGGTAACATCATCACTAATTAAAGGTGGATATTATTTCCTAAAAAGTGTAAAAATAAAAATAAATGTTACATTTATGATATTTTAGACAATAATATATCTTCATTTTCATTTTTATTTATTTTTTTTGTTTTTTGAACTAATATAATATTTTATTATTTAAAAAAAATTCTTATTTGTTTCAATTTTGAAACAATTCATTATTTTTCATTTAATGATATCATAACAAAATTATATCTTCAAAAAAATTATATTACTTCAATAACATGTATATGTTATATGGTATGATGTTAATTATATGAAATTATATTTATTTTCATATTTTTTTATTATTTATTTGATATTCCCAATAATTTAATAAGTAATGCATCATCATTGCATAGGAAATTAAGTTAATTATTTATTTTTTAAAAATTAAAAAGAAATTATATTGATGAAGATAATGATTTTATATTTCATATGAATATTTATAGACAAATTTATATTTTATATACCCCTATATTAAAAATGATATATCTATTAAAAATATGAGAATGGCATCTTTTACTTTTCATTAAATAAAACATAATAATTGCCATACTCTTCTCCATGGGGATTTGAAAGGATATAACATCAGCAAAATGATGATTTTGATTGAAACACACTCATCCAGTGGAATTTAATCAATTGTGAGGGGAATTGTATATTATTATTTTTACATAAATTTTTTTGATTTACCTTTAACCACTGTAATTATATTTAATTACAATTATAAATATTTTTTGTCAAAAAATAAGTTGTTCTTGTTAGAAAAATACTATCATGCTGACTAAAACCTTGAATTTATATTTTTTAAAATTCAATTCACATTAGTGTAAAATTATGTTCTTTTTATAATCCCACATACCGAATGATAATGTGAGTTTTTAAAGTAAAAATGCCAAAAATATTACTACCTTTCGATATTTATATTTAATTATAAATTGTTTTAAATGATAAAAAATGGTTTAACTGATAGAAAATTGGCCTAATAATACATTTAAAAATATATATAATATAACTATAAAAATAAATTAGATGAAAATAATCTAGAACTAAAATGTAGTATTATTTATTACTCACCAAACAATGAAACCTTTTATATAAATAGTAGAAATTCCCCCAAATAAAATATTTCTATCCTGCATCCAAATAAGTTATTTATTTTCTCAAATAGAGTATGTAAATGTGTGAAAATTTTGATTTCAAATGTGTTCTCCAATAATAGGTGTTAAAATTTCTCAATTGAAAATTTTATTTTTTTATTCAAAACATTTATTGGTTCTTGTCTTATGCCTATAAAAAATACTGTATAAAAAAAATATTTTACAGAATATAAACAATATATAATTAATTAAAATCATTCAGTAATTTTATTTAATTAAATTAATTTTTACAAGATGAATTTGGGTTCATAAAATGAAAAATATTTTCTTTATATACAATTGGTATATATTTTCAGTTATAATTAATTTGTAACCAATGAATCCATCTTATAAACCAGATTTTTGGTCAGAGTAGATTACTCCAGGGTGGGTGAATTGAGTATCTTTTAAATTTTCTACTTTAAACGTATTCTTAAAAAGGTTAAATACAATCCATTCAATAAAGGTTATACTGTTATGAATGCCTGAATGTATAAATATCTTGTTAGAAGATTAATTAATTCTAAGTAATTATATGATCAGTTGTTAAAATTACTTTTGAAGATATTCTACTAAGTCAAATCAATTATAATTTCTTTCCAAGATTAACTATCAAGGTGAATTTAGTGATTTATGAATTTTATAGTAAAGATGTAAAACAAAGAAGACTAAATTAAGCAACATAATGGATATAAAAAAAGTGGATCAGTCTCAAGACGAGACCTAATCTACTCCGCTTGAAGATCACCTACCACCAAGCAGTTTAAATAAATAATTTTGATCCACACACAAGATCAGGGTTAAAAACAGTATACGAGACTTTCTAGGTCAGTTGAACTCTTCCATAGTTCTTCGTGGGTAAAAAATAAGGGGCCACATAGGGACCTCTTCCACACTTATCCCTTGATATACAATTTTAAAAAGACGTTCGATAAAGGATATCTTGTATCATTCTTTTTAATACAGGAGACAGAGTGTGTTGTTATACAGAAACACAATATACTTGAAAGCTCATAAAATGATACACAATATAGCAGAAATACTGAGATAATATTATAGGTTCTTTGATTGTTAGTCTTTTCATCTCTAGACTTCTTAGATGAATTAGATGCAGAAATCAAGTCCCCGAATGGAAAACAATGTGTCATAATTCTGACAGATCCGGCTTGTGTTCTTCATGATGTTCAACAGTGAGAAAATGTTATAGATTCTTGAATTAAAGTATGTTTCATGTGTTATTCTTCAGAGTTGAGTTTTTTGTGACAATTACTTCTTAAATAATTCTCTGAGTGTGTTCTTCATTATCGTCCTTCTTCAGTTTGCCTCACTTATTTCTATATATTGTTTCTTGGCTCACTACTCTTATCATGGGGTGCATGTCTTAAAGGTGACATGTTTCATGAATTTTGAACCTTGTACCTCATACTGTTAGGTGACATGTCTATCAAGAAATAGTAATTATGTTATTTCATTTAAAAGCATCAAATATGACCATTAGAGAGTAAATTGAAAACTGAAAAAGAAGATTTAGAAACAGTGTCACAGTATGTCATTGTAATGGTGTCTACATCAAACGGTGTCTAGATTGGTCACTGTTTCTTATTCACGATGTCTCGTTCATGGTGTCTCAAGGTTCCAGTGTATCATTCATGGTGTCTCATGGTTGATAGTGTCTTGTTCACAGTGTCTCATGGTTCACGGTGTCTCATTGTTCACGGTGTCTCGTTCATGGTGTCTCACGGTTCACATTGTCTCATTCACTGTGTCTCACGGTTCATGGTGTCTCATTGTTCATGGTGGCTCATGATTCACAGTGTCTCATTGTTCACGGTGTCTCATGACTTTTCGTGAAAAACATAACTAGTGGCAGACTCACGGTGTCTCAGAAATAGCCAAATATCTGTATTCAGACTTAAGCATAAATATTCATAGAATGGGTTAGGCTTAATCATTTGTCAAAGAAATTATAAAGTAAAAAAAAGATAGTGTACAATAACCCAACTGAGTGTATAGAACTTAGAATCTTTAGATAGATTTTGCTAAACAACTTTACATTTGATGTGAGATAGATTACATAGAGTTAACATAGTTTATAGACTAAATAGAATTTCTGATTATTAGAATGTGATTAATACATGAGGACTCCCACAATCTAACCCTTTTTGATGATCAAAAATCATGTATATTTAGAGTGTATATTTGTTCCAACAATATATTTCTAATGTGAATATAACATATATAGAGTTTGATCCAACATAGATTTTTTCATTGAGATTTCTCCCCCTTTTGGGAATATCAAAAAGAGTGAATAATTAGTAGACAATAAAAAGGGAACAATGATTAACGAATTTTTTTTATACAACCAGAAAATTCCACAACATTTCTATCAAAGGATAGTAATCACTATTCATCGCCACTGGTTGGTCTTCTCTTTTTTACTTAGCAACAATATCATAAGAAGAATCCACATGAGAAGAGGTTGTGGTAGAAGAAGGGGGTGATCGGGTTGACAGAGAAGGTAAAGGAAGAACATAAATGGAAAAGAGAGTAAGTGTAGGTGTAGTAGAAGACCGAGGAAATTGTTGATCAAGGATTACATGCCTGATTGTACTTAGTTCCTAACTGACAGACATAGAGGTGGAGCCTAAGGCCGAGGTAGAGGTTGGAAAACCAGTTCTCATAGGTGAATCCACAGGAGAAACTATGGTATTACTCTATACATGATGATAAAGCCTTAGAATCCTGATAAAATCAGTAATTATCTCTCCACCATAATGCATGGTTTTCTCAAAGTCATCCTTGTTTTCCCTAAACTTATCCAAAAGACGAGTGATGTCTTTGAACATTTGGCCTTGAGTCTTGAAAGCTTGTGTAATAGGTGGAATCCACAAATTTTCTACAAGGTACGTGAAATGATTGGTTATGTACGCCTGTGAGAAGATTCAGTTAAAGTAGCAGTCCAAATTCATAGAAATTTCTTGATGAGAATCATTAGCAATTTTGGAATGGATTCGGACCAGATCAAGAACTCAGTAACTATTCATGATTACTTCGGATAGATAATATTTGTTGAAACCTCTAAGAAGAGTATGGAGTTATTATTTGACCACTATTCTGATCAGTTCACTATCTAAGGAAGGATGAAATGATTGTCTAGAGGATTCAGAAGTAGTGACTGCTAAGGTAATAGATTTAAGTTGATTTTTCACTTTTTTAAATGCACCGTTTATACTCATCAGTGAGCCTCTTAAGACCAACAACAAGTTCACACATCTCTTTTACTGTATCTTTGTTTCTTTTAGCTACCTTTTTAGCTAAAGAAGATAAATTTGATTGAATCAGAGAAGAAATACATTGTGGGGGTTGAGGAACAAAAGGCTCAATATGATGATAAATGAGAACTGATCTTGAATTCATCACGTTCTGCATGTCTTCAATCATACCTCTTAGAGTCTTCCCTTCATCACTAAGTATTATGTTCTCAACTTTGACTTCCAGAATATCATGAATCATTTTGGGATGAATCTTCCAAATGAGTTTTTCCAACAATAGTGAGGCATCTCTCTCACTGAGATTGTTTACAAGAACTGGTTGGGTATTTAGGAGTCTTTTAACCCCATCCAAAAGGTAGCTACATATTTTTTCAGGTCATCTCTATATACCAAGGTTGGTTGTTCTAATGAAGGATCATATATAGATACAGAGACATGCTCAGGTTCTTTGAGTAGGTACATCACACATGGGAGGCCTTATCCTAATTTACATGTACACACAAAAACATCTCCAAGACCATTAAATGTAGAAATGGAAAAAAATTGATAACTATGATAACATACATCTTAAATATTTCCATCTGAGTATGACAATAAATACTAGAATGAAAAAGGGCCAAATTCAAGTGCAACATAATAAAACTAAAAATATTTTCAACCAATTAAGTGGTTACAGACTAATTCTAAGGTAACCATAGGAATAATCCTCGATTTTTCATTGTCACTAAGAAATTCTTGGACCTGGTCCCTCAAGGACTATAACAAAATGTTTTTCTTCTTTATAAGACATGAAACATGAGGGAAAAGACCATGCAAGGTTGATTATTATAAGTCCCTATAAGAATATAAAAAATAACCAATCATAATTCACTACAAAAAATTTTAGTTCCATAATTATAAGTATAAAACAGAAACATCTGTAAGATGAAAATCCATATATAATCAAATTTGACACTCATTCTCAAGGTATGACCAAAACTATACATCTAACTAAGTATTATTAATTAGAGGTTCCATATAACACTCATTTGGGAGAATGTACTCCACATTTTAGATATCACTTCTGCAATCCATTTGATATGTAATTCTCATTGGGACTCATCATAATACATAAAATCTATATGTTATAATATAATGATACACATATGGGTATCACACCTATGGTATTGTGGATTACAATCATCCCAATATAGATTAACCCAATATATAGGAGATCAATGCCCACATAGTGTTGTTCACAATGATAACAAGAGCCCCTCCTAGGAAAATGATGATGATAGAAGTTGTAACTATAGGCCACATGGTGGTATTCCTACAACTCTATCAATTAATGGATTTATTTAGAGGTTATGTCTATTTTACTCATATGATGTGAATTAATAATAAACCATAAGGGAAAGGATAAACGAAACAAAACCTAATGAATTATTTCTATGATGAGGAGAATAATGGATCAAAACCACATTTTATAGAGTAAAAGAATAGTACTTGTATTACATGGTTTGTTCCCTTTAGAATTGGGTATTACGAATTTATCAGAGCTTGTGCTCGTGTCCATTCCCAAGAACATGGAATGTTCAACTTCATGTACTCCTAACCATGATCATGTACCCAGATTAACCTGTATACACATATCCTAGACATGTATGTGCATGAGTACATTTTGTTTCCAAGCCTATCTACTCCGGGATATATCCATGTACACTTCAAGGTACATTCTGAGCCACCAGGAAAGGGTAAAATGACATGTGACATCTGTCACATCCCATGTGATATTTTTCGTCTAATTGAAATCCTAGTGTCACATAGGGGTTCCCATTATAAATTAAATTATGGATTACATGACATATTACCTTTGATTTCTAGAGCCCATCAGTTCTTATTTTGTGTCATATCCTCTACCATCCTTGCTAGATATCATGGATCTAGGATTACCTTACCTTCATTCAACTAGATATTGGTATTACAATCATTGAATCCTCTTGAGAAATTTCCATACATGTAATCCATTTCAATTCATAAAATAAGACATAAATGGGAAGAAAAAACCATTTTTATCATAATGCTATCACCCTTTATCTTCTCCGTACCATGATCATACACTTGAAAAATTACCACACATACAGTATTGATTTATTTCACTAAAAAATGGCCACATAATGATCATAGATGAGGTATTCATCGAACTATTCTCTAAAGAGAATATCAATGATGAACGTGAGAAGTAATGGTGGTATAATCCATAAATATAATATTTTGAGAGTAAACCTTGGACTTTTTGCATTTAGACTAGATTTATTATCCAAGAAAAAGAGTAACTATTAAAAACATAACAAATAATGAAAATAAATCCACATAAATAATTCTACCATAGATGTGTGAATCTATTATTTATCCTATAATTGATCCATTTTTGACCAATATAATAGAACATGTAGTAATTTAAAATATAAAACCCCAAAAAGCAATATGGATATGTTATTGGTGAAGAATGAATTTCGTTATTTCCCATTGGAAAGATCCTCTATTGTTTATGGTGTAAGGATCCATGATCAGGATTTGATTTGATATTATCCTACAAAAACATTCTCCTCTATTTCACACTCTAAATTTTTAGGATTATTTGGCTAACCTAAACAATTGGCCATATAATAATATTTATAGAATATGCTAAGTCATGGAAAAGAAATTAAATAGAATAAATTTAATATTATTTCATTTAATAATCTACATTCAACGACGCTCAATCTGAAAGATTGACACGCTATAAGGTTATGTTTTTCATAGAGTGAAATCATGTATATGAACTCCATGAAGGCCATATATTTTTGATATGATCCCTAATTAATGAGTTATTAAAAATATCATTGGAAATTATTCTTGAGTGATATATAGTATATTTAATATATTTAATAAATTAAATTTTGGAACACACGGCCCTAGAATCTCTCACCGTATCAACACCTAGCTTTAAAAATAATCTCTAAGGTATTAAAAAGTAATATTCAAAAAAATTAGTGTCATTACATTATCCCAACATTAGGTATTTACATCTTATAAATCCAAAATTAAAGGACCCAATAAGTGATGTGGTTAATGATCACACATTTGGGTCTCCCGATTATAGGTACTCTCATAAAGAGTCTCATGCTACCCTAACACATCAACTAAAGGAATCAATATCTCATAGGGGTTTCACTCCTATCTATCCTCAATATCTTTCAGCTTCGTAGAAGAGGTAGCTTTATCCTTGATTTTCATCTCTCCCATGTAAATAACATGTGAAGGATCATGCACGTACCTCCTCAGTTGTGACACATTGAAGACATCATGCACCCAATGTATCTATATTGGTAGTTCTAATATGTATTCCACTTCTCCAAATCTAAATACTATATTTAATGAGATAATGACATACGTAGATATCTTTCAAACACATCCAGATATCTGCAATCCGCAATGAGCTGAATAACTTAGGAACCCTTGGTCTCCCTTGTCGAACTCCAATGGCCTCTATCATTATTATACATAGGATTTTTGATGGATATACGATGTCCTCATTAATTCTTGAATGATCTAAAATTTCTCTATAGTGGCTCAAACCAATAATGGGCCCCCCATTGCTGACTCTACAGGGTCGTTCCATCATATTGTTGACCTGTATGGTCATCCGTACAAGGGCACAAATGCTGAAATATCAATGGTATAATGGTAGCTAATTTTGTATCCCAGCTTCAATAATGATAGGAAATCCTCCAAACTGTGACCAAAATTTATCATGTAATCCTATGGGATGTCTTCAAGGACATGAAAGGTCTACACAGATTTGATGTTAGTATGGGTTTGAAACATTTTTTTCAAGGACAACTAAATCCCAAAGGCCTCATGTAACCCCGTTAATAACCAAGATGTGAATTGAGAATAATGGTATAAAATGATCACCACATAAAATACAGGGAGTCAAACTATCGAATTATTGTAAATGTTTCCTATGATCACAATTTAAATCTTCTGTCAAATTTCCTAGAAGATGAAAGACATTGTGAGTCAGCCTATAATCAACCAGATGGCATTGTCTCCCCAATAATTATATAGCAACCATTCAAAATATATATATACACATACCATTCCACATAATCTCTGGAACCTAAAGGGGTTGATATAAATCTACCAGAACCCAATGACTATCATTCATTTGTTGACAGGTACGATATCAAGAGACAAACAATTCAATTCCCATCTTCATCTCTAGCCACCAGAATTGATGTTGTAGGTCTTGGTACATCATTTCTACACATGGATGTAATATTAAGGGAGGACTATGAAACTCCCATTGAACCTCATCTAACAATGTCCCAGGTACCACCATACATCCTTTGATGAGAGTGACATGCTCATTACATTCAGAATATCCATCTAAGGAATACCTTGAGAAAATATATGTACATAGGCTCTCAATGACAAAATCACCAATATCGGACTTCTTTATTCACTATTAATGTATATAGGGTGAAAACCATCTAATGGAGGTAAATATATCCTTCCCCATCCACAATGGATAAATGAGATGAGGCTAACTACCCCGAAACCTCACTCAAAAACATTGATCATGATTTAATACTTCTAGAATATGCTACTAGGTTCCCCTTAAATTAGTAATGTAAATCATGATATTATAATTATATAGGAACTCTAGATATATTCTATATATCACGTGTATATACTTCAAGTAGAATATATACTTGAGACTCTTGTGGTCAGAATAGATGATTCCCCACCTAACCATCTGGTAGAGTCACCACATATTTAGTTAAAATAATATCACTACTTTCTAAAAATTAGTGGTCACATAGTTCATATAATGTTGTATCAATTGACATTAACAATATTCAATCACCACCTACCTATGTATCATAACACAATAATGCATGTCCACTGATGAATTAAATAACAGTACCTAATTGACAAACTCTAATGGAAATCTAATGATGGTAATGTTCTTCAATCTATGCCTAAACTACATGAAATCATTATGGATCCTCTCTATACACATGAAAGGATGCCCCTTTTAGGTAAAAATTGTCAAATGTGTTGATATTAGGGAGAGAGAATGTATGAACCTTCAACTGCAACCTACGAACCAAAGGATACTTTTAATATCCATCATACTCTTCAGTGTCTCCCATTAAAACATATCTTGCACAGTTTCATAGTTTATAACTACACCTTTTCATGAGAGTACATGTTAAAAAATGTAGACCCCATAAATATAAAAATATAACTGAAAGATCTTTCTATAAAAATTATTTTCTTAAAGAAAATAACTAATCATCCTTATTTGTTAATGTTATCCTCCTCAGATTATGATAAATCTAGGATATCATTAATTTTGAATACAAAACTAATTTTTAAAAGAATTAAAGATCTATTTCATGAGTTCCATGAATAGAACAAGCGAGTTTTTAATTATTTAGATACCCACAAAGTACACATTATGACCATAACAACATTAGAAATTTGTCTTTCGTAAATTCTCTTCCCACAATCAAAATTGGTCCTAGCCTATTCTAAGGTAAATCTTTGAGAACCATCGGGCCTCTCTAAAATGATCCAATAAGACATTGAACCTTTCTAGATGTTATATTTTCATTATGGTCACAAAGTTATGAAGATAATAATATTGAAAAAACTTGATGTCCTATCCCCCTTCATGGTGAACAACATAGGGGTTTCCCATGGTGGATGGATGGGTCATTAAAAGACCATATCCTACATGTCCTCCTACTGATGGCTCAGTTCATGAATGTTTATGGTAAACAACTAATATGATGGTATTTCAAGGACACATTGGGTAGTATATTAATGAAAACATCTATATCCAAGTGAAGTGGCAGTCCTCAATAAATAAATCCCTATACTCTTCCTCCAATATATGAAATATGAAACTCACAGAATCCAATATTCTAGGATTCATTCATTAAAATTGATGAGTTACTAGATGAAACCAATTTTTAATTATTTCATCCTTCACATAATGTTATTCATTTTCACCATCAACATAAAACCTAATCATATGGATACAAAAACACCACTTAAACTACATGAAATAGAATATTTGGTAATGAAATATAAATAAATTGTATAAGAATAAGATTAGGTCATAAGGCCTCTTCATTTCTATGAATTGATATCATACAAAGATGTCACCTCCAAACATAAATTTGAACTATTGAATGAATTGTGTGATCACTGAGTCTCCACAAGTAAGAGTATCCAACCAAATGGGTTGAGACAATTGCCCAATTATAATCTCAATGTCTCAAACTAGATAAGTGGAAGTAATGGAATGGATAGATCATGTATCTTTATTTAATAAATCAATTGTAGATATGACTCAAATTATACATCATATAATCACCAGATCCTATGGGTCAAAATCCTTGACAAACTACAAATACCCTCTCTCCTATACCCTAGATCCCTAATCCTAGAACATATCACCTAGGGATTGGTGGGGTAACAAATCAAAATATATACCAACTTTGACTCCACTTATAGATCCTATTCCATGTTATCCTTCGTGATGACAAATCTCCCCTACAATTGAATCTGTCTAGTTGGTCGATCTGTTGTTTATTTTTTAGCTGTGTATCAGGTCAATAAATATTATGCATGATGTCCTCAACCATCACGAGTGTATATATGACTCTACCTCAGCTGACTAGATCCATCCCATGATTTTTTAACTAAAAAACATAAATCCTCACATTGTGAATCATGTCACATTTCCAGGTCCCTGTGTTTTTTATATGCTAACTTCCACTAAAGTATCATCTCCAATGTGCCCAATTCCATCACAAAATTTCTTCATCTACTCATCAGTGAAAAATACTACACCTAAATAAATCTATAAAACCCCATCATAGGTAGGAATTATATTAATATCACACTATCTAAAATGTATATTCATATTCCTTTATTGGTGGTCTTAACACGAAATAAACGGTCACACACAATATTCATCAATTACCAAGAGAGGATGGTGAACCGCTATGAATACTCATCCACAACATTGCAACCCTATAGAATCTATAGATTATTATGGATATAAACCACCATGAACATAGATGGAGACAACTCCTCTCTAAAATGGAAGTCGAACACTTTCCATGCAATATTATTGTAATCATACCACAAAGACATTAATCCCCACTATTGACCTACAGAGCCATAGAGAAGGCTCACTCTTATGACCACCATCTGGTATGCAGGTGTCCAAACAAGACGGAAAACTCATGTTACCACTCCAATCATGTCCTAATACACTATTGGGCCAATACATACAAGAAAATTGAGGGGTTTTTGATAGTGAGAGTCATAAAATGCACTCTTATTTCACAACTATGTTTTATATTCTACCAATACCATATCCCGCTCGAATGGTGGTGGTAGAACTAGTGCAACAACTAGAGGTAGCACCTCCTAAATAGGTGACAATATCAATGCCTAATCACTAAGGGGATCATCCTAAAGACCATGATGAATAATACTAACTTGAAAATTACAAGGATGAAACCTAAAATATACAATATCTTAAATGATCAAGGAGTATATCTAAGGATATGACTTAAGGTGGAAATGGAAACCACATCCCATTCCTATATGATACATGCACCATTTTATTCTTAGAAACTATTGTATACGTGTACCGATTCAAAAAGAATGTTGTCAGAGTCCTAGTGAATGGATATATAGGCCATCGAACCATCACTAGAGTCCTTAGCATGAGATACATACCTGATAAAATTAACACTATTGCAATAAACAAAACTCACAATCATTGGTCCAAAGGTAAATCATACTCCTTCATTACCACTCTGACATAAACCACCCCAACATGCCTTTTGTAATGACTACCCCAATATTGCCTCTAATGTGACGAGGGATGAAGACCAGTTCCATATAGGGATATCACACACATAAGATGCCTTATCATAATATACATTTACACATGCACACATCTCCAACAACATACAATACTGAAATGTACAATAACAGATAACCATGAATGAATATATCTCAAATCCCACCATTAGAGTATGACAATAAGATATGTAATGAATGAAATCTCAATAAAATACTACCATGAAAAAAATTAATAAATTTATAACTTGTAATGTGGGTGAGCACTGTTTTCAAGTTAACCAAAGAAACATGCCATGGTATTTCTTTATCACTAAGATACCCTCATCCTAATCACTCTAAGACTCCATCAAACGTCCTATCATATTTTTAAGCCATGAAATGTGTAAGAAATTCCCTAGAATATGTGATTATAATAATACAGAGTTAGACACCAAAAAATCACTAAAAACATATAATAAGTATAAATAGTATCCCACTCATAATTGGTATATAAAAACATATAATAATAGTTTCCAAATATGCTCATTGTAGACACATAGTCTCAAGATAAGGTCACAAACATAATTCGAACATTGTATTCCATCTCAAAGGATCCACATTACACTCATCTAGGAGATCACAACCCATGAGTTAGATATCACTACTCAAGTCCATATAAGATTTCATGCTCATCGAGTCTCACTATAGGAAGAACACATTGGACATCTGAAGATAATGATACACATTTTGAGATCACACACATGTACATGGGGTAAACAAATAACTCAACCTGAATAAAACCTCTATATAGAGAATCAATGGTTATATAGTGCTGCTCATGAAAATGGAAATAACCCTAAATTGGGAAATAATTATTATATAACAACCCTGCTCTTTATTTCACACATAAGCTTGATTTATTAAATAAAACATTCACTTGATACAAAAAATAAGATTGAGAGTTATAGTGTCGTTGGGGATTAGGAACATTATATAACATCTTCAAACATAGAATGAAACATCTTATTGAAAACTTCCTTTACATGACCACTACATTCCCTCATACTTAGCATTGAATGGGATTACCTGATAACATGCATAAGAAATGGGTGAGCTATAAAGCCGAGTAAGGGATTAAACAAGGAATAACATGATGATTACAATACAAGTTAGGAAATAGGCATATCAATGGAGCGCAAGAGAAACATGACCATAAAGTCATGATATAGCATGATTATCATAACATAGATATGTGGAAACAACATATAACATGGAATTAGCATGATCCAAGGCTCATTGAACATGGAGCATGAGTAAACCCTCATTGCACATGAGGCATGATTAAAACCTCGTTGCACTTGAATTATCATGAGTCGACACCCATTGTACATGACATATCATGATACTATACTTTACCCAATGCAGTGGAGCTCTATCAGGGCGCACCCTTCTTAAAAATTTCATTTCTTCTATAAGTGTGCCATATGGATCATACAACATGGAATCATCAGAGATCATCATTTATTCCATGAAAAAGGAATGTGGAATCCGTACATGAAACCTGATAATCATCAAGTAAGTGTTCAGAAAGGTGAATAATGTAACGCCCTGACCCCAGGTACCCAAAATCGGTGAATTATTACATAACACATTGGCATGATACAAGGAATCATGTCCCAAAAGACCGATCATTTTAGTATCCTTGGAAGTACTAGATACATACATAATATTTACATTAAATCATGAAATAAAAAAACAACATTGTGTCCCCTTTGAACAACCTTATATCCCGTAGCCTATTCCTTTAGGTTAATAATAATATAATTCTATGAAACCTTATAAAAATAAAACATAATAAAGGGTTAGATTAGATTCTCATCTATGATAACAATATATCTTAATCCTTCATAAATAAGAATAAATATTTAAGGTAATGTATAAGACTTGAACACAAGAATTTTAAACTTAAAATTTAGCATATTGTGGGAAAGATAAATCAAATAATCCCATTTACATATTCAGATGTAAATTATACTAGTCGAATAATCACATATAATATCAATAGAAAATTTTATAATGATGGAATGCATAATGTCGAACATCATAACCACATAGTCAAGTTCTCATACCGAGACTAGAAATTTGATTTTGTCAAGGCCTTGTGCCAAGACACTAGTTTGTCTCATGAGACATACGGCTGCATCGAGGAGATATAGATGGATCCACCTAGCACTAACTAAGTCCAATTCATTACTCATATGAAAGGGTGAATCATAATCTAAACATTCGTATAAAAAAATTTATATGAAATGTCAATATTTTAACCATAAAATACGAATGGTATAAAAATTTCACATCCATTGTCAAACACAACTCATTCAATACAATATAGATGATTGTATTATAATAAATCAACCTCAATCAAGAATAAAATACACAGAAGTATACTGACATAGTTTAAAATAGTCATTAAAACTATTTGAGAGAAATATCCCCTTTTTCAGGAAAGCATTTAAATGTCACACTATTTATCAAAGAAGTCGTTTAAAATAGATTTTTGAATCAAAGTGTCCCATACAACTTTGAAACTTTTAAAAGGAATTTTAATTTCAAAACATTCATATCCATATAAATAAATACATAAAACCATTTTTAAAACATGGACATTAATGAGAAATATTTAAAGAATTAATATTGAAAACATTTTAAACAATATTTTAGTTAGAGTTGCATACCAAATCTGAGACGGTTGAATAGAGTAATTGGGGAATAACATTAATCAAAACATTATAATATCATTATAATAAAGCGATTCAATATATAATATTTCAAAGGACAATATATAAAACATATAAATGTGAATTGGTGCATAACAACAAAGAGGTCTCAAAGGAATATAAATTGAGGCTAAATACCTTACAGAGACCGTTTCCTTAGATTAAGGAAAAATCAATGAAATTATTATTTGTGATAATTATAAATACACTCAATATAATTTAATATTAAATGTACACCAATCAGATTAAATTCACACATATTTTTGTAAAAACAAAACCAATGACTTGGATTTTTAACTCAATGAATGGAAATTGAGTTAAGATTACATTAAAAAAATTCATATCAATGGAATGAAAATTTATAAATGGAATGATTATGTGTATCAAAGGTATATCCACAGAAATGGGAGTGGAAATTACTACATAAATAATAAATAGTTATTCCACACATAATTTTGAGGTAAAATAATCAATGAAGTATGCGTAGAGCCCAATGAGTGGAAATTGAATATTGAGATTCACTTATCGATTTGGTAACATAAAAAACAAACACCCCATGAAATAATTATCATACAATGAAGATGTAAATACCCATAAATTAAATTATATTACATGAATAATACAATCAAGGGTATTAAATACACCACACAAAATTAAATAGTGGCGATATTGCATGAATATCACGAGAATAAGAAGTGAGATGAAAACCCCTTACCACATTGTAATCAATTGAATCGTATTAAAAAAAGTTAATAACCCCAAAATAAATCACATAATACCATGAATATAAAGATAATAATGAAAATATATATCAAATATAAGTATGTAATACACCACATGCATGAAATAAGTGGCAAGAATGGAAATATCATGAAATTTAATGTTATATAAGAAACCCCTTAATTTGTACATTTCATTAGTCAAGGGTATGTTAACCACCTATATAACAGTTAAATAATTGTTTTTAAATTCTACAAGAACAACATACATAAATATGATATCATATATGTTCTTCTAATATTGTTTGTCAATAATATTTTGGTAGTATCATTGTTTCTGGTGTTAACATATTTGTTTTCTTATATATGTTTTGTAATGTAAGTCATTTTTGTTATAGATAGGATGTATTTTATTAATATACATAATGATTTAAAGTCTTTGAAAATTATTTTTTATCATTAAATTAAAATTATTCTTGTATGGTTACGTTGTGGAATGACATCTCATCGCGTTATGGAGATGGTAAGTCGTACGTACGCATGAGTCACAATATCATTCTTTTGATGGTGAAATCATGTATATTTGGATACTATATAATATATAAAGAATAACTAAAATGATATATTTATTATTTACATAATTTATAATCATTATTATACACATCCAAATAATGAAGATTTTGAATAACAAACTACACCATGACGTGGAGACGGTAATCCGTACATACGCATGTGTGGTAACTCTGTAATTTTTTGGATGGATTGAATAATGAATAGAATTGTACCATATTAATAATCACATCAACACATGTAGGAGGAAATGGAGTTATTATTTTGGTATGGAATCACAATGAAAGAGGAATTGGAAGAAGAAAAGAACATGAAAGAGGGTGGTGAAATTATAACCTCTTCATCAGGTTCTTCCTTTTGATTTGATCAAAAGGGCTCCATAGGATGGCTTTCTGATCAAAAGAAGGAATCTTGGATGTAGTAAAATTAGTTGGGAGTATATTGGGGTAGTTTTTGGCTACTCCAAATGGATTTGGAGGTGTGAAAATAATAGAAGTGGAAGTTCCCTTTTATAAGAGGGGTGAGAGTCACTTTAGGAAAAACTTGAAATATTTTTTTATTCTAAATATTTTTCTGTTTCTAATGGATCCAATTTTTTGTTTTGAAGATACAATGGGTATGGGTCAAAATAATCTCAACCAATAGGTTTTATAAAAGTTTATTTCACCATATTAACCTTATCTTTTAGATTTAACTTTTAGTTAAATAGTTTAACTTTTATAATGTCTTCTTGTATTCTTAAACTATATGGTTAATAAACATGCTCTAAACATCCAAGAGAAGATCAAGTGGTTCATTAATTAAATATATAATATTATTTATTCCCTTTGGATGAGCCTCAGTTTTTTAGGAATAAGATATCAACCAATAATATAGTATTTGTTTTAAAAACTACTTTATGTTAATTTTGAAACTATTTCGTATTTTGTTTTCCTGAATGTCATAACAACCTTATCACATAAAAAAATGAATCAAATCAATCATAACCTCTCTTATTAACCTTTAAAATTATTATAATTAATGAAGATCCTTGAATTATATTTATTTGGATATTTATAATAAACATTATTTTAATATCTCATTAAGAAGGTAATTACTGCATCATCATTGTGTCATAAATAAATTTAATTATTTAATCTCTAAAAATAATAAATAAATTACCATTATGTATTAAATATTTTTATCTTTATAATGAATATTTATTGGGAAATTAATATTATGTATAACCTAATATTAAAAATGGGTGAGTTAATAAACTTTGAATTTTACACTTTTAACTCTTCATTAAATAAAATAATAATAAATGTCCTAATATAACCAAAGTGGACCTAAAAGATAATATTTTATTCATAAGGTTGTTTTTGGTCGAATTACACTTATCTAATTGAATTTGGACATGTTTTATGTTAATTATAATATCATATTTAACATTAATAACTCTATTTACTTTTATAGGTGGTAAATAAATGTCAAAGGATATCATTCACCAAAAATTATTTTCATCTTATTGAATCAATTTTTACATTCTCATGTTAAACATTTCTCTCAGATTTTTGAAATTCAACTCACAAAAGTGATAAATTTTGTTTTATGCAAATTTGTTAACGTGCCTAGAAGGTGGGTAAAAGAAGTTAAAAAATTCAATAAAAATTTATAAATTTAATATTATAATAAAATGACTACAATTAATTACATTGAAATAATATTTGTATTATTTTTATATTTTTAATTTAAATAAATATAAATAAAATAAATAATTTTTTAAATAAAAATACGATTTAAAAAACGTAGTGTTTTCATTATTCATAAAAAATTGAATGTTTTCATAAAAATAACAAAAGTTTACCCAATGATAATTTTGATATTAAAAATTCAAAAATGAATTCTATTTTACCAAATTAAAAACAAATTCGTAGAAATAATTAATATAAAATTAGTTCCCTTTTCCAAAACAAAATAGCGGGTTTTTAAAAAGTAAAAACTATAAAACGATTGACATGTTTTTATGTCAAATTTATATGTGGAATTACTTAGAATGAACTAAATTGTATTAAATGATAAAAATATAATCTGGTTATACTTCCAAACAATTAAAATTCATAATGTAACACTATAAATTAATTCGATTAAAAAAGTTGTTTTCAATATATATTTAGTATTTTTCAGTATTTATCAAAATATGAATGTTATTAGAAAAGTACCAAATATTTATCCAAAATAAATTTTTATGTCCCAATTAAAATGAATAATTTAATTTTATTAAATTGAATATATAAAAGTTTCCAATATTGGTTTTAAAATGGTTTTACCATTAAAAGGCCGTAAAATTGCATTAAAAAAATACTTCTTTTATTTGAAAAAAATAAATTTGTTCTTATATTATGTCTAAGAAACACATAATATTGATTATAAAATTATATGGAGTACATGGAATTCAAAATTCATTTAATACAATTCATAACTACTTTTTGAATGGCTAGTTTGGAAAGTCGTGGTGTGATCAAACTTGGTGTTTCATGTAGCGCAAACTATTGAATTATATTAAAGAAAATAAATTACAATAAAATAATGGGGTGTTACAGTCTTCTCCCATTTTAGAAATGGTCTCCTTGTAGTTTTAAAATTGGTCATGGGAACATCATTGAAAGTCCCACATTGGAAAAAGTGTCAATAAAAAAATCACTTTAAATAAAAGAAAGGGAAGTACAAAGGTCACCCGAGATTACCCATACTAGGATTCCATATAGGAAAACATGGATATTTAAGATAAAATAAGCAACAAGTTATGATGGAGAGTGATAGAAAACAATATTTGGAGAAAGTAAACCACAGAAAACCACAAACTTTTGAAGGGATAAACGGTCATTAGTTTCCCAGTAGAAAATGTAAACATGCAACATTTTTTTGTTTTATGTTCCACTTCATAATGTTGATGAATTTATTTATGAGATTGACTAAGAACATATAGAAATATACATACTTTTTAAGTTTTGTTTCATCCATTAATAAATTTATATCACTAAATCATATTTTTTTCCCAAAAGATGAGTATTCAAGATGACTTGGTCACGCCTGAAGTGCTAGAATCAACATCTATAGAATCATATGATCCAAAAAGGAGAAAGTATATATTTAACTTGTATTTAGAGATTAAAAAAAACTAAAATGGTTAGAACAAGTTCAGATGATCCCCAAAAAGGATAATACTTTATAAAAAGAAATATTATTCTTAATTTATAAAATTAAAACAACAATACCCAAAGTTCAATAAATACCATTTAATAGAATATTGTCCTTAATATCCTTTAATATAATACAAACTAATATTGAAAACCAAAAATTAGATGAATTTGATTATGTAGTCTTCTATGTTAAATTTTATCTCCAAAGAACATCGACCACTCTTAATGTCAAATACTTAAAAACAATTAACGTAATCACATATTCTCAATGATAGGTTAATAATTGTCCTAAATAACAAAAAATAGTTATAAATAAACAATAAAAACATATATAAAAAATCCACCATTACTCCTCAAATGAAATCCCATAGTATTATATTTTCTTTAGACATATAGTGTTCCCCATAGAGTGAACGTCTTCGAAAATAACATTTTTCACTTAATCACCAAATCATTTTCGTAAACAAAGGATGTCCATTTGATAATAAATAAGATCCCAAATCAACTTATTATTGATCAATAAAATCATTTAACTAAATATAATTTGTCCCACTAACCCAGGACTTCATATAGTCCAATGGTAGGCGATAAATCCCAATCGCACTATGGTTGTGGGTTCGATTCCCACAACTTTGTCCAGGGAGATGGGTTATCACCCAGTCTGTGTGTTGTCCTTTTTCAAAAACTATATTTTATAACATCCCCAAAATGAGATAGATTCTTTAAAATAACTATAAAATAATTTAACCACAAATGATATCTCATACCTCGCATTTTCATCCAAAAAATTAATGACCTGTCATTTCCACAAACTCAAGGATAATATAAAGACAAATGGATATTTATAACTATATCCACAAAAGAAAAGATGATTCTTCCAAAAATAGAATTTTCACATAAAAAACTACATGGTTACACAAACAACATAATGTTCTTCCAAAGTGATCCCATACTTTTAAACATTTCACCAACCATTTATTTCCACATAGGTTCTTCTTTCACATAGAGGTTATCCTGTACAATAGGGAATTGAATCAGGTAATTCCAAGGTACCTTACATTAACAACAAATGACTATAACTGTATTCTTAGGATCATTTTTATTTTCTTACATAGTACTCGTTATTTTTCCTTGGAAATTATTTACTTTAGGTCCTTCTTTTTCACACATAAATCATTTCATTGTTCCATTGAGACACATTCCAAGGTGTCTCCTTCCACATTTCTTGCATAATGAAAATAAAGCATTGTTTCTCTATAGTCTCCACTACTGGAGATCTTATCATTCACCACCTTTTTCTTCTTTTTTGAGTCTGGGAGTTGGTCAATATATATGTTGTTGATCATATTTTTGAAAACCTGATTCAACATGAACACAATTTCTTTTTCACCTATCAAAAATCAATTTCGTTGTTCATTTCCACCATCATGCCCACCTTGTACATAATCTTCAATGTTACTATGACTTTCTTGGAATCCAACCTTTTACTAATACAAGAAAACATAGTGTGAGTCATAAAATCATTTAGAGAATATCATAACACCTTATTTTCATTCTAAAACACCTTAGGATTAACCAATTTTATTTATTCTCATAATATATTTAAATCCTTCAAATCGGTTTGTAAATAAAATTTGAATTATCTTAAGCATATACCCCTATAGTGTCGTAACAAAGAGTATAGAATGTCGCCTTGTCATGTACCATGACACCCCTGGTCAAGACCGAAACACCATGTCAGAGTTTTCACTCTTAGGTATATCTGTTCCAGAGCCCCCTCTACCTGCTCGTATCCATACAATGATGTATTTCTTGGAAAACCCACATAATATTTAGATTAGAAAAATATTTGGATGTTCTTATATACTATCCCTCAATTTATGTCTAAGGGTAGTGTTTTCTAATCATAGTTTCTTTAAATCGGGCATCCATGGTTTGTACTAAAAATTCTTTGATACCAACTGTAATGCCCCGACCCAGTTACCCAGAATTGGTGCATTATTACATTACTCATTGGCATGATACCGGGAATCATGTCCTGAATGACCGATCAGTTTAGTAGCCTTTTACGTACAAGATACATACATATTCTTTACATTACGTCATGAAATAAAAAAACATTGCATCCCCTTTGAACACTGTTATATCCCATATCCAATTCCATCTAGTAAATAATAATATACATTTTTTCATCATGGGAAAAATAAAACATATGAAAGGGGTGATCTCAAATTTTTAGTATAGATAACAATATAGCAGAAACTATCATAAATAAGAATAAACATTTATAAAAATTCATAAGACCAGAACACAAGCCTTTTTAACTTAAACATCAGCATAATGTGGAAATGATAATTCAAATAATGCCATTAACTTATTCACATGGATATTCTAATAGTCAAATAATCACATGTAATATCAATATCCAATTTCATAATGATGGAATGCATAATGCCGAGCGTCATAACCACATAGTCAAGGCTTTGTGCCAAGGCTACAAATAAGATTTTTTCATGACCTTGTGCCAAGACACTAGTTTGTCTCATTAGAGCTACCGATGCATTGAGGAGCTATATCAGGATAAACCTATCACATACTAAGTTCGATTCATTCCTCACATGCAAGGGTGAAACTTGATCAAAACATTAGTATTAAAACTACCATATGAAATGTTTATATTTTAACCATAAACCAAGAAAGGAATAAAAATACCACATCCATAGTCAAACTTAACTCATTCAATACAACATGGATGATTTCATTATAATAAATCAAAATCAATCATGAATAAAATACACTAACAGAAATTGAAATAGATGAAAATAGTCAAGAAAAATATTTGAGGGAAATATTCCCGTTTTCCTGAAAACATTTAAATGTCACACTATTTATCAAAGATGTCGTTTAAAAGAGATTTTTGGAATCAAAGTGTCCCATAAAACATGGAAATATTAAAAAGGAATTTTAATTTCAAAACAATCAGGTACATTTAAATTATTACATAAACCATTTTGAAATCATCAACAATAATGAGAAAGAATTAGAAGAATAAATATTTTAAACATTTATAACAATATTTAAGTTAAAGTGTTTTTAACCAAATAAGAAACACTTGAATGAAAGTAATTGAGGAATAACATTAATCAAAAAATTAAAATATTCAAAGAATAAATGGATTAATGATATAATACGTTAAAGGATAGTATATACACCATATAAAAGTTAATTAGAGCATAACGACATATAGGTCTCAAAGAAATGTAAATTGAGACGAAATACCTTATAAAGACCATATCCTTAGATTAAGGATAAATCAATGAAATAATTTGGTGTAAAAAATGTAAATAAAATCAATTAAATTGGATATTCAGTGTAAATCAATCATTTTACATTCACACAAATTCTTATAAAAAACTCAATGAATGAAAATTGAGTTAAGATTACATTTAACAAGTTCATATGAATGGAATGTGAATTTATCAATTGAGTGATTATGTGGATCAAAGGTATATACATATAAAGGGGAGTGGAAATTACTACATAAATAATAAATAGTGATTCCACACAGAATCTTGGAGTTAATTAATCAATGAAGTATGCGTAAATCCCAATGAGTGAAAATTGAAAATTTAAATTCCCTCACCGATTTGGAAACTTAAGGAACATACACCCCATGAAATATGTATCATAAAATGAAGATGTAAATACCCATAAATTACAGTATATTACACAAATAATACAATCATGTGCAGTACATACCCTACACAAAAGGAAATAGTGGCAATATAACAGGATTCTCAGAGGAATAAGAAGCGAGATGAAAACCCCTAACCACATTGTAATCAATCGACTCATATGAAAAAAAGTTAATTACCACCAAGTGAATCACATAATACAATTAATATAAATAGAATCATTATAATATATATGAAATGGTACTATATAGTACACCATTTACACGAAATAAGTTGTGTACAGTGGAAATCTCACGAAATTAAAAGTGAGATAAGAAAGCCTCCACCTAGTAATTTTCCTTAGTCGAGGGTACGTTAACCTCGTGTATAATAGTTAATTTTTTTTTAAATTATACAAGAAACACATACATAAATATGATATCATATATGATCTTTTAATATTGATTTGTTAATAATATTTTAGTAGTATCACTATTTCGGGTGTTAACTGGTCTGTTTTTCTTTTATATGTTTTGTTATGTATGTAATGTTTGATATGGATAGGATGTAATTAATTAATATCCAGAATGACATCAAGTCTTTAAAAGTTATTTTTAATCATGAAAAGAAAATTTTTCTTTAATGGTTACGATGGGGAATGACATCTCATCACGTTGTGGAGACGGCAAGCCGTACGTACACACAAGCGACGATATCATTTTTTTGATGGTTCATTCATATATAATTGGATATGATATTATATATAATGAATCATTAACATGACATATTTATTATTAAATCTATTATACTCATTATTATACCCATAATAATAATTATGTTTTTGAATAAAAAACTACACCACGATGTGGAGACAATATATTGTACGTACGCACGTTTGGTGACATGGTCATTTATAGGATGGACAGAAAAACAAATATTGTTGTACCATATTTCTACTAACATCACATTATGTATGAGGTACTGGATTTATTATTTTGGTATGTAATCAAAAAATGAACTGGAAGTGGATGAAGAAAAGAACTTGAAAGAGGGTGGTGAAATTATGACCTCTTCTTCAGGTGCTTCTTTATTATTTGATCCAAATGGCTCCATAAATTTTCTCTCTAATGAAAGGAAGGAATATAAGATGTGTTGAAAGTAGTTGGGATGATATTTTTGCTGGAGGTGGCCGAACCAAATGGATTTGGAGGTGTTAAATGAAGAGAAGGGGAAGTGTCCTTTTATAAAAGGGATGAGGGTCACTTTAGGAAAACCTTGAAATATTAATTTATTATAAACCATTTTCGGTTACTAATGGATCCAAATTGATTAATTTTGAAACTAAGGTGGATATGGGTAGAAATAATCTCAAAATTTATGTTTTATTCAAGTTTAGGTCACCATATTAACCTTATCATTTAGATTTAACTATTAGTTAAATAGTTTAACTTTTTCTGTGTCTTCTTATATTCTTACACTATATGGTTAATATAAATACTCTAAAAATCAAAGATAACCTCAAGTGGTTCATTAATGACATATATAATATTATTTAATACCTATGTATGAACTATATGTTTTTAGGAATATTATATCAACCAATAATATTGTATTTGTTTTAAAAACTACTTTATTTTAATTTTGACACTATTTGGTATTTTGTTTTTGTGAAGGTCATTACAAACTTATGAATTTAAAATAAATTTATCTAATAAACCATATCAAGTCATATTAACCTATAAAATTAGTGTAATTCATTTGAAGTCACAAATTATATTTACATGGATATTTATAATATCAATTATTTTCATAATTCATTAAGAAGGTAATTATTGTATCATCAATGTGTCATAAATAAATTTAATTATTTAATCTCTAAAAATTATAAATATAATACCATTATGTAGGAAATATTTTTATCTCTCTAATTAATATTTATAGTTGAATTTATCTTATGTATAACCCTATATTAAAAATGGTTTAGTAAATAAACTTTGAATTTAACACTTTTAACACTTCTTTAAATAAAATAATAATAATTGTCCTAATATAATCCCAGTGGACCTAAATGATCATATTTTATTCCTAAATTTTTTTTTGGTTGAATTAAACTTATCCAATAGAATTATGACATGTGATGGTGTAATTGTAATATCATTTTTTACCATAATTACCCTATTTACTTTTAACCGTGGTAAATAAAAGTCAAAAGATACTATTCACCAAAATTATTTTCATCTTATTGTGTCAAATTTTACTTAATGTTATCAATCATGTATTTCAAATTTTTTAAATTCAACTCACTAAAGTGGTAAAATTATGTTGTATGCAAATATGCAAATGTGCCAAGAAGGTGGGTAAAAGTCTTTCAAAAATACAATTAAATTTTATAGATCTAATATTTTTATTAAATGACTCCAATTAATTACATTGAACTAATACTGATATTATTTATCTTTTTTTACGTTAAATTAATTTAAATAGAATAAACAATTATATAAATATAAAGCCGATTTTAAACAAAAATGCAATGTTTTTCACTATCAATCAAAAATTGAATGTTTTTAGAAAAATAAAAAAATTCCCCTTAATCTAATTTAAATATTCCAAATTCAAAAATGAATTCTATTTTACAAAATTTAAAAATTATAAGTACCATTAATTAATTTAAAATTAATTCTCATTGTCAAAACCAAAAAGAGGGTTTTTGAGAAGTAAAAACTATTAAACGATTGACATGTTTTTATAAGAAATTTAAATGTGAAATTACTTATAATGACCTATATTGTATTAAATGATAAAAATATAATCTGTTTATACTTCCAAACCATTAAAATGTATAATCTAACACTATAAATTATTATTATTTAAAAAGTTTTTTTTCAATTAAAATTTAGTAATCTTAACTATTTATCAAAATATGAATTTTATCAGAAAAGTGGCTATAATTTATCCAAAAAAATTATATATCGTAATTATAAATAATAATTTAATTTCATGAAATTTAATATATAAAAGAGTCAAATATTTCTTTTAAAAATGGTTTTCCATTAAATGGTGGTAATATTGCATTTTTTTTGAAAAATACTTCTTTTATTTGAAAACCTTTATTTTTTATTATATTATGTCTAATAAACAAATAATATTGATTCTAAAATAATATGGAGTATATAAAATTCAAAATTTTATTAAAACTATTCGTAAGTGCATTTTGAACAGCTAGTTTGGTATGTCGTGGTGTGCACAAACTCGGTGTTGCGTGTAGCACAATCTATTGAATTACATTAGTGAAAATAACTTACTATGAAATATTGGGGTGTTAATAAAACCCTTGATAGATAAATGGACATGTTATTTACTACTCAATGACTTTGGCTTGGAAAAACATGGTGCAATTTCGGCAGTGTAAAGACATGACATAAGAATTCATGAAAATGATGGAATAGAGAAAAAGGGGCGCCTAATCATTTTTACATAAAATGGGAAGTAAGGGGGGTCATTTAGATAAATTAAAAAAGATAATTAATTGAATTTGGATTCATAATACAAAAAATTTCTTGAATTTAAATGAGGAGAGGGAAATTCCTTTTAGAATTTCGACATGGTAACAGGATTCAATGGGAGGAATTAATGAGAGAGAAAGGGGAATATAATTCTTCAAACATAAACATATCAGTGTTGGGAAGGAGTAAAATCATATCCCAGAATTTATAATTGAAAATAAAAGGGTATAACAATATTAAAAAACTCGAATAAAAAGAGGAAGGAAGAAATCCATTACGTAAAAGTGTGATCCCAAAGGATTGGGAGAGGCTTGAGAGATGCTTCTTGGGACCTTGGGGTGCCATGGGATGATTCTAGAGAGATAATTATAGGAGTTGGATGAACTCAAAAGTCTTATAGTGAAGAGTAAGTTGGATCTTGGGTGGGATTATATAGGAAAGGAGAGGGAATTCTTTATAATTTAGGTTTGGGACACAACAAATTAAACTAATCAAAACCACAAACAAGCCCATGGTTTTTGCCCATGGTTTTTTCCAAAGGGGAGTGGAAAAAAATATTTTATATTTCCAATGGTATAAATTCATAAAATAATAGGTTTTCTTTTGTGGAGGTGAGTCACACTATCAAGGAAAACAATTTAAAAAGACAAAATGTTTTATAATCCTTGAAGGGTCCACTAATGATTTTTAAAATAAAACAAACAAACCCAAAATCACATTATTTTAATGGTAACACATATATTGGCCTAAAATATCATTTATAATATTTTATTTCATCACTATTGGGTCATTATGATTTCATAAAAAAAATTATATAATTAAACTGTATTTAATTTTTACCCAAAAAATCAACTATCTCAGAAAATTATGAAAAATTCACTGTTAGATAATTTCGACGTCCTGATTAAAAAAATAATATTCATTTTATATGAATATTTTTCTAAATATGTGAATTTTTACATTTAAAATAAAAACCGACATTTATAAAAAATTCATGGGTTTTGACCAAAATAGGTTTCAAACATTAGTGACATTCACAATTATAATCATAATAATTATATGGTAATTTATATTATATAAAATGTAATTTAGTAATAATAATTATTTAAAATATTATTTAATTCAAAAATCCATTAATTCTTAAAAATATATTTATTAATTATCTAGAAATGCTATTTTTGCATTAAAAACTACTAACAAAGTAACAATAATAAAATAAATAAATATTAATTATTATATACAAAAATAATGTAAATAATCATAGTACTATGGTCTTGTTACATAATCCCTTATAACACTCACATAAGACTGAAGGGTACGATGTGTGATGGTGAATAACTCTTGTTGTGGCTCAGATACATTGCTCGGGTGGTAACCACTATCAACTTCCACTTCTCCCATAGGCAGTTTTGTTCAAGCATAACGTGTTGAAGCTCGGCATGGGATTGTTTAAGATAAAATCCCATTGATACCACCTCCATTCTGATATCAATCAAATTGGCTTCGTACGTGGTAAGTCTACTGTAGGTGGCCATGACATCCTTTGTCTGATTAAATTGGATTTGTTAAAGACCTATATTAATAGTAATCATGTGATCATTGTTTGATATCTATATTAGAAAAAACCACAATTTTTAATGGTTTTTTAAAAATAAAAAACATAAAACAAAATAAGTTCACATTTTATATAACCATTTTACATAATAAGACATAATTTCAAGAGGAATTTTCATTAATGAATGTTTTGGTCGCTACAATCTTCCCCCATTAATAAATTTCAACCTCAAAATTTTATTTTCCCACGCTAAAATAGATGTGGGTAAATATACTTTATCACTTCCTCTGATTACCATGTTTCTACTTTAATCTTGATAATTTTCCACAACACCTTGATGAGGGGCATTGCCATATTTCATAGAACGTTTTCTCTAGAATATAATATTTTCATTTATTGATCCTCATACGAAAGATCATCCTCTAATAGTAATACCTCTGATGATACTACATGGGAAGGGTCTGGTATGTACTTCCTTTAAATGGATACATGAAAGACACCATATATTTAGGCCATGGTAGGTGGAAGTTCTCATTGATGGGCCACAACCCCAACACAATCAAGAATATCGAAGGGGCTGATGTACCTAGGACTTGACCTCCCTTTCTTTCCAAACCTCATAACCATCTTCCATAGAGATATGAAAATTAATACCATGTCTCCAACATTGAACTCAAGGTATCATCGATGATTATTAGCAAAACTCTTTTGTCGACTATGGGCTTCCTTGATATTCTGATGAATGGTTTTCACCTTATACACAATTTCTTCAACCACTTAAGGTCCTTACAGCTTACGCTCATCGACTTCATCCCAACATGTTGGTGTTATTCACCTTTTCCCATAAATTGCTTCACATTGATCCATTTTGATGCTGGATTGGAAACTGTTATTGTAAAATAATTCAACCTATGGAAGATGTTGGGTCCATCCTCTTTTGAAGTCCGTAGAACATGATTTTAACATAACATCCAATGTCTAAATATTTTAATCATATTAGCCATTATTTTGATGATGATAGGCCTTAGTGAAGTTCATTTTAGTGCTTAGATAATCTTAGATACTTTTCTAGAACATCTAGGTGAATATCAGATCATGGTCAGATACAATATATAGTGGTAATCCATGCATCCTTACTACTTCGCTGATGTAAATCTGTTCAAGTTGATTAAGTGAGAAATCCTATCGAATTGCAATGAAGTGTGCGATATTTTTAAGATGATCCAGAATTACCCAGATATCATTGTTTCCATTTGATGTCATTGTAAATCAGGTGAAAAATTCCATGGTTATGTTCTCCCATTTCCATGCTGGTATGGGTGTTGGTTGCATCATCCCCTTAGACTTCTGTCTCTCATCCTTTACTTGATGACACACCAGACACTTTTATGTATATTCATTGATCTCATTATTCATGTTATCCCACCAATAATTAATTCAGAGATATCGATACATATTTTTTTTACTAGGTGGATGGAGAAATTTGAACTATGTGCACCATCCAAAATCACCTTCTTCAGCTCCAAATTTGATGGGATGCATAATATTTTCCAAAATCACAAAATTCATTCTTCATTAGAATTTAAATCTAATGATTTTCCTTTCCTAATAGTTTATACCACTTATTAATTACCACACCATCCTTTTAATCAACCTTTAACATTTTAAAAATAAATGGTTTTGAAATAATTGGTGAAAGTATTGATGATGTTCCCTTCTTTATGATTTTAATGTCCATATTCATCAAATCTAAGAAAACTGGATCCTTCTCAATTATCATCAATGAAAGAATCACTGGATCCTTTATACGTAGAGAATCTTCCACCAGGTTCGCTTTTCCAGTGTGGTAATGGATTGGCCAGTCATAGTCTTTGATCATATCTAACCATCTTCGTTGGAGAATATTCAACACTTTCTATGTGAATATATACTTCAGGATTTTTTTGTCCGTATATATCTCAAAATTATCCCCAAATAGATAATACTGCTAAAATTTTAAAGCGATGATCAATACATCCAACTCCAGATCATGTTTTATATAGTTTTTAGCATGAACATTCAATTTCCTTAAATCATAGGCAATGCCTTTGTCATTTTTCATCAACACAGAACCCAAGACCTTCTTTGATGCATCACTGAATACCAAAGAATGTTTTCCACTTATGGGTAAAGTGAACAGAAGCACAGTGATAAGACTCCTTTTCAACTCAATGAATAATTCTTCACATTCATCACTCCAAGAAAACATTACTCCCTTCCGAGTTAGCTTGGTAAGAGGGTTGGACAATCTTGAGAAATTTCTCAAAGATCACCGATAATATCCATCTAAACCCAAGAATCTACAGATATCTATTACTGATGTTGGCCTCGATCATCCCTCTATTGTAGTTATCTTTGAGGGTTCCATAGATATCCTATTTCTTGTGATTATATGGCCAAATAATGAGACCTCCTTCAATCAGAACTCACACTTGCTGTACTTTGAATAGAGTTTCTACTTTCTCAAGGTCTCTAGTGAAGTTCTTAGATGCCCCTCATGATCCTACATGGTTTTGTAGTATATTAGAATATCATCTATAATGACTAACACATATTTGTCTAAGTAATCTCTAATGACTCTATTCATCATGTCCATGAAGACTGATGGAACATTAATGAGTCCGAAAGTCATTACTATGAATTCATAGTTCCCGTATCTTGTAAGAAAAGTAGTCATGGGGATATCCTCCTTCTTCACCCTTACTTGATAATATCCTAACCACAAATCCACCTTGGAGAAGTATTGTGCTCCATGAAACTTATCGAACAAGTCATCAATTCATGGGAGAAGATACTTGTTATTTATTGTGATTTTGTTGAGCTCATGATAATCAATGAAATGACACATTGAACCATCCATCTTCTTGATTATGTGGACTGGAGAACCCCAGGGTGAATCACTTGGGCATATAAACCCTATATCCAGATTCTCTTGTAGTTGTTTCTTCAGCTCCATAAGCACCACAACATCCATTCAAAATGGATTCTTGGATATTGGCAATGCCCCAGGTATAAGATCAGTTGAGAATTCAACATATCTTCTAGGAGGAAGACCAGGAAATTTCTCAGGAAACACATCAGTGAATTCTCTCACAATAGGCATGTCTTCAAGGATGGTTGCCTTCATAGACTCAATAATATGAGCTACATACACATGTTCATTGGAAAACAGTATCCACACTTGAGATGATAGTGCTAAAGGATTTTCATCTTCCTCCTTGCACATGTATAGAATCAGGGGCCGATTCATGACATGGAGGGTGATTTCCATATCGTGGCAATTTATATTGGCTCTATATAAGTAAAGGCAATCCATGCCAGGAATGACATCAACTTACACTAGAGGGAGTATGAAGTGGTTCGCCGCAATGTTCAATCCACATATTGTGACAAGGGAGGAGTTAGATTTTTGGGATGCAATGATTTCTCGATTATCCGTAATCACTGACATCTTTACATCCTTGATTTGTGGTGGTGCTGGTATTTTTCTACTAAAAATTTGTGATATAAAAGAATGAATAGAACCCGAATAAAAATGTATGTTCTCTATTATTTAATGAATAAGTAGCGTAGCTGTCACCACTTCATTTTCGCTATTCACTTTGGTGGCAGTGATAGAAAAATCTCACCCTTTCTGCATTAGATATTGTTGGTTGCCTCCGAATAACCTAGGTTTAGGGAACTGATTTGCAAGGTGCCCTGGTTCTTTGTAGTTGAAGAAATGAACAACACATTGAGAGTCGAATGGAGTGATCCTATCCTCTATAATAGCCACATAATTCTCTTGTTTTCAGTTAACTACTAGGTTCCCTTCTCTTCCACACCTAAATCATTTCACCGTCCCCTTCAAGGAGTTTTTGGGGTGCTTCTTTCCTCACCTTTGGAAAGTGGGGTGTTTTATTTTCATAGAACTATGGGATTTATCCATCAGACCGCTATAATTGAAGTCTACTTCATGCTTCATATCCCCATGATACCCCTAATATTCTCCGATCACCATTTCACCCTTGAAGGAACATTGGACAATTTCCTCATAGCTGTCGAAGTCATGGATCACCAGGGCTTTCCGCAAGCTAGGTTTTAGCCCACCAATGAAGCATTGAAACTTGCATTCAAGGGTAATTACAAAGGCAGAGGCATATCGTGTAATCCATGTGATATTTTCTTCATACACTCTAATAGATTCATCGCCTTTTTTATTTCGGGCAAGGAAGTCCCTTTACACTATAATTAAGAGGGTGTAATGAAAATATTCATCGAAAAAAATCTTCCAGAAATCCATGAATTCCAACACCTCGATATCCTCCTTAGTCTTTAAATTTTTGATCAATTTCCACCATTGATCTGCTTCACCCTCCATATGATAAGAATCCTAGAAAACCTTATGTTTTTCATAACATTGAAGGATGGAGAAGATACTTTCAATGGAGTTGATCCATTGTTCGATGATTGAGGGAACATATGATCCATTAAAAGTAGGTGGCCTTTCACTGATGAAGCTCTCAATAATGACTTGTTCTTTCTCCAAGGGTTGAATGTTACTCTTGACCCATGCTTTAATTCAATGCATGAGTTAACCGAGAGATAATCATGACAAAGTTCATGATTCCCACTCCCATAATATTGGGCATCTTATTATCATAATCATCACATTTATATTCACATTGGTGGTTAGCCTGAATCATCCTATTACTGGCCATCAGCTGGAAAAATTGGATAGTTTGGGGTAACACATAAATGGCCATCCAAAGAAAAAAAACGGATGACTGATAAATAACTTTTATTCCTTAACTTATGTATCTACAGGCTTCAATCTATGTTATCCATGATCTACTTCACAACATATATTCTTAGGGTAATTTTTTCTTATTCCCATACTAATGGTTCATACTAAGCTTTTGATTTTACCAAATAATACCCCAGAGAGTTTTATAACCAAGAGTACAGAAAGCCCCGTTGTCGTGTACCAGGATACCCCACGTCAATCCCGAAACTCCTTGTTAGAGTTTTCACTCCTATATATATTTTTTCCAATGCTGCCTCTTCCTACTTGTATCCAGACAAAGATGGATTTTATTTGGTAAAACACTTACTCAATACTCACCAAAATTTAGGGATGTTTTTATTATACTTAGTCTTATTCCTAAGGCTTCAATAGGGTTTTCTAATCCTAATCCAAAAAATAACTAAACCAAGACTCTGACACCAACTATAACAACCCTCCTCTTTATTACATACATAAACATGATTTATTACATAAAACCTTCACTTGATTAAACATACAAGATCGATTGGTCTAGTGTCTTTAAGGATTAGGATCATTACATAACAAGTTAAAAAAAATAATGCAACATATTATTGAAAACTTTATTTACATGAACACTACATTCCCTCGCACTTAGCATTAGGTGGGATAACATGAGAACATGCATAAGAAAAGGTTGATCTATAAATCCCAGTAAGGGATTAAACAAGGTTTAAACCGAATATTACAATACATGTTAGGAAATAGGCATATCAATGGATCACAAGAGAAACATGAACATAAAGGCATGATATAGCATGAATATCATAACATGGAAATGCAGCAAAAACACTTTAACATGGAATTAACATGAGCCAAGGCTCATTGCACATGGAAGATGAGTAAACACTCATTGCACATGAAGCACGGGTAAACCCTCATTTAAATTAAATTATCATGTGTCAATAACCATTGAACATGACTTATGAGGATACTATATTTTACCAAATTCATTGGAGAGATATCAGGGCACACCGTTAATAAACATTTCATTTCATGCATAATTGTGCCACATGGATCCTAAAAATGGAATAATTAAAGATCATCATTTATTGAACAATAATGAAATGTGGAAATAAGACATGAAACTATATAGTCAATAAGTAAATGTGCATATAGGTGAATACCCTTGATAAAGAAACGAGCATGCTATTCACAACACAATGACTTTGGGTTGGAAAAACGTGGTGCAATTTCGACAGCATAACTGTAACATCCCCAAATGATAAAGGGTTAAATGGTTAAATGATATGACTCATGTCAATAAGGCGCACCTTCCTTTTAGGGAGCCTACTTGATTAGAACTCCACAGTTAAGTGTGCTTGTCCTGGAGTAGTGATTAGGATGTGTGACCTTCTGGAAAGTTTCCCAGAGTGTGTGTGAGTGAGGACAAAGCACACTGGAAAGGACATGTGTTGGCCTGTGGTGACAATCATTAGTTAGATGACCTGTTTGGGCACATGGGTGGACCCTGGGGTGGGCCCCACGTGTCTGCGGGGCAACTGGTGATACCTGGTAGGCAAGGACCCTACGACCATGTTAAGGCGGGGTGCCTGTGCAGTCATCGGGACCCGGTTGTCACATTTGGTATCAGAGCTCGTACCCAACCATAAGTGCGGTGCACTACCTGGGTTGACATGTAGGGCCCACAACGAGGATGTTGTGCTCTAATGGAGGGATGATTGTAACATCCCCAAATGATAAAGGGTTAAATGGCTAAATGATATGACTGATGTCATTAAGCTGCAACTTCCTTTTCGGGAGCCTACCTAATTAGAACTCCACAGTTAAGTGTGCTTGGCCTGGAGTAGTGATCAGGATGGGTGACCTTCTGGGAAGTTTCCCAGAGTGTGTGTGAGTGAGGAAAAAACACACTGGAAAGGACATGTGTTGTCTTGTGGGGACAATCATTAATCAGATGACCCGTTCGCGCACGTGGGTAGACCCTGGGGTGGGCCCCACGTGTCTGTGAGGCAACTGGTAATACATGGTAGGCTAGGACCCGACGACCATGTTAAGGCGGGGTGCCTGTGCAATCACTGGGACATGGTTGTCACAATAACGACGTGACATTAAAATTCATAAAAATGGTTTATGAGAGATGAAGGGGTGTCTCATCATATTTACATGAAATGGATAGTAAGGGTGTTCATTTAGATATATTTCCCAAGATAGGTATTGGAATTTGGATTCATAACAGCAAAGAATTGCTTGAATGTAAATGAGAGGAGATAAATTCATTCCGTAATTTAGAAATGGTAACAGGTGTAAATGGGATTCATTATTTAGAGATAAAGGTACCTCTCTTCCTTCAAACATAAAGAGGGAATTGTGGGGGAGGTGTTAAACTATACTGCAACATTTATAATTGAATATAAAAGGGAATATCAATATTAAAAAATATGTATAAAAAGAGGAAGGAAGAAATCCCTTACTTTGAAGTGTGAACCCAATGCCTTGGTATAGGCTTGATAGAGGATTCATGGGAGCCTGGGGCACCTTGGGGGGATTCTATAGAAAGGAGGGAAGGGTTTGGACGAACTACAAAGGATTTGAGTGAAGAGGAAGTGGAATCTTGGGTGGGTTTATATAGGAATGAAGAGGGAATTCATTATTATTTAGGTTTGGGACACCACACATTATACAAATCAAAACCACAAACCAACCCACGATTTTTGTCAAAGTGGAGTGTAAAAAAATATTTTATAAGTCCAATGGCCTAGATTCTTAAAATAATAGGGTTTCATATGTGGAGGTGAATCACACTAACGACGTGACATTAAAATTCATAGAAATGGTTTATGAGAGATGAAGGGGTGTCTCATCGTATTTACATGAAATGGATAGTAAGGGGGTTCATTTAGATACATTTCCCAAGATAGGTATTGGAATTTGGATTCATAACACCCAACAATTGCTTGAATTTAAATGAGGAGAGATAAATTCATTCCGGAATTTCAAAATGGTAACAGGTGTAAATGGGATGCATTATTTAGAGAGAAAGGGACCTCCCTTCCTTCAAACATAAAGAGGGAAGTGTGGGGGAGGTGTTAAATCATACTGCAACATTTATAATTGAATATAAAAGGGAATATCAATATTAAAAAATATGTATAAAAAGAGGAAGGAAGGAATCCCTTACTTTGAAGTGTGAACCCAATGCCTTGGTAGAGGCTTGATAGAGGATTCATGGGAGCCTAGGGCACCTTGGGAGGATTCTATAGAAAGGAGGGAAGGGTTTGGACGAACTACAAAGGCTTTGAGTGAAGATGAAGTGGAATCTTGGGAGGGTTTATATAGGAATGAAGAGGGAATTCATTATTATTTAGGTTTGGGACACCACAAATTATACAAATCAAAACCACAAACCAGCATACAGTTTTTGCCAAAGTGGTGTGTAAAACAATATTTTATAAGTCCAATGGCCTAGATTCTTAAAATAATAGGGTTTCATATGTGGAGGTGAATCACACTCTCAACGAAAACAATTTAAAAATACGAAAATGTTTTATAAACCTTAAAGGGTAAACTAATGCTTCATAAAATAAATCAAACCATCCCAAAATCACATTATGTTAATGGAAATACATATATTGGCAAAAAAACATTTATAGTATTTTATTACATCACTATTGTGTCATTTGGATGTCATAATTTACATTATAAAATTAAATGATATTTAATTTTTACCCAAAAATAAAACTGTCTATGAAATTTGTGAAACATTCACTGTTGGATAATTTCAACATCTTGATTCCAAAAATAATATTTATTTTATTAAAATAATTTTCTAAATATGTGAATTTTTACTTTTAAAATAAAAACCGACATTTATAAAATAATCATGTGTTTTAAAAAAAATAGCTTTCAAACCTTAATAAAATTTACAATTATAATTATAATAATTATATGGAAATTTATGTTATTTAAAAATTAATTTATTAATAATATTTAATTAAAATATTTTTTAATTAAAATTTCTATTAAATCAATAAAAATAGATTTTTAATTATCTTATAATAAAATTTATTCTTTAAAAACTATTTTCCATGTAACAATAATAAAATGAATATATATTCTTAATTATATACAATGATAATGCACATAATTATAGTACTGAGGTCTTGTTACATAACCCCTTATAACACCAGCATAAGACTGAAGGGTAAGGTGTGCGATGGTGACTGAATCTTGGAGTGGCTCAGATAACATCGCTCGGGTGGTAATCTCTTTCAACATCCACTTCTCTAATAGGGGTTTTTTTCAAGCATCATGTGTTGATGGTCGGATTGGGATTGGTCAAGAGCGAAGCCCCATGATGGAACCTCCATTACAAGATTCGAAAAATGAGATTTGTATGGGGAAAGTCTACTGGATAAGGCCATCACATCCATTGTATGAGTAAATTGGATATCTTAAAGCCCTATATTTATACTAATCATATGATCCCTATTCAATGGCTATATTAGCAACAGTCACAATTCATAATAGTATTTTAATAACCCAAAACATAAAACAAAATCAATGACCATCTTATATTACCAATTTACATAATAAAACATCAGCTCAATAAGAATTTTAATTAATGCTAGTTTGGGTAGCTACATGTTACATATAATATCACTCTGAACCTCATGGGGGGATTTCCAAAACCCTATCCATGATTGAATTTCATTATAGGGGTTTTACATCCCATTAATAGGGCATTCCAAAGTACTAATCCCCCCCAATGAAATGATATATGTATCATAACCTAAGGAAACTTGTCCAAGATGACAAGGGAGAGGCCTCAAAGCCATTATTGAAGGAGTACAAAATATGTACTCTTAGTACACTATGTATTCTATTGGAATTGAGTCATACCCATGTATGATGACCCATTACCATGAATATGTTCATGTACAGAATTTTTCCGACCCAGTGTACTCTTGAACATTTCCATGCACACGTTTCAATTTTTGTACCCATATCCTGGTGGTGTTCATGAATAAGTGCACGATGTGTAAGAGCATGCGTACTCTTGACCTTGTATGTGAACAATCCAAGAGACACACAAAAAATCTAGGAAATTTTAATATGTTGTGTTGCAATTTTTAAATTCCTTGTAATATTTTTATTCTTGTGGAAACCCTATTTCCACTGAGGTATTCCCACAAGACATATAATTTCAGACTACACACAGTGTATCTTAGGATTTCTCATTCAAACATGTTCCTATTCCGCATCATCCCTTCCTTTTCCACAACCACCATACTTAGTGAAAATCATGGATTTTTGGGTGGATGATCATCCAATAATTGATGATCAGGATATCGATTTTCGAAACTACCCCGGATACATCCACAAATTCCATTTTTAGTAGTCTTGTCAAACCCAAGATCAAATAGAAACACCAATCCATTCAGATATATCTATGGTTGTCCTATATCATCATTTCACCTTGAACATAACCTTGTTAAGGAACAAATTCCTCTATATCTTCTTTTTTCATCGATGAATGATCACACAATGTTCCAGTACATGGTATCTGTTGGAACATTTAAAATATAAAATACCAATGATGAACGTGCAAGTAAACTAGGGGAATCAAGAAACCTTAAAATTTGAGCAAGAAACCTTTTCCTTTTTCTATTGATACATTATTAATTTTATAAGAAAAACATTTAAAAATTGGGAAATAACCAATTAAAAAAATTAGATCAATCACATATAGATATACCATCAATGCATGAATCAAGTCTTGTTTTTGGAATTGATTCGTGTTCAACCAATGTAGAATAAAAAGATTGAATTAAACAAATCAAAAAACTACCATAAGATAGACCATATATTGATAATAAATTAATCCACATTTTTTTCATTGGTGATATCCTTTAATTTCAATGGAACAATGATCATCAAGGATGAATTTATTGGATGTCGCTTGCCAAAAATGATCTCCTCTAATATTCTCTATCATTTTCTAAGGTTATCTAGCTAACCCAAGAAATTGATAATGAAAAAATATTTATATAACATGATATTCCATGGTGAATAAATGAAATATAATAAATTATATATTTTATTTATTTAATAATCCTCCTACAACAATTCGTAACCAAAACGTTTGATGTGCATTGTTAGGTCCTTCCAAGGTTAAAAACAATGCTCTGAACTTAACATTTTCCGCATATTTATTATTTATGACACTTTTTAGTAGTAATTATACATTATTATGTTATATTTAGTTTTTTGATAATTAATATCATTAATATAATACTAATTCTAGGCACGTCGGTCCCCAGAATACAATGTTGGCTCAGCGCCTAGCTCTAGAAATAACCTTTACAATATTCTTGTGTAAAATAGATAAAAATAAGAGTCATTACATACCAATTCTTAATTAGTTCATATATAAAGCTAAACATATACCTACCCATAAATCATACATTGCTAATAATATTGATAAACATATACCCATACTTATCAATATTATCTAAAAGTAAACTAAAACAAAACCCAATGAAAAACAATTACATGATGGTGGATCAATGTATACCCTTACATATTATTTTATGATAGAGGTATTTTTTCATACCTTTATAGTCATGTTTCTCATTAAATAAATTTCCATCATATCTTTATATAGTTTACACTGCATAAAGGTAATGCAATTTTTTGATTAAGCATGTTTGGGTAAACAAATTTTACTAACATGTTGGTATGAGTACCCTCATATGGGTTGGAAAAAATGTGAAAAATTATTTATAAAATATAACATTTTTGGTATGGTTTATAAATTGTCTATAACTCATATTAAAATGATTTTTTATAATTTAAAAATATAATGATATTATAAACTAATTAAATAAATATAAAATAATTATAATTAATTAAATAATTAGCTATGAAACTTTTTTCCTAAATGTTAACTATTAGAATTATAAAACCTTTTACATGATTATATTGTTAGAATTATGATTTTAAATTTAATGAGTATATTTAAAAATAATTAGGATGTTTCATAATGTTCTTATAAATTAAAAAATAAAGAAAATTAATATTTTTAAATATGTTTATATAATATAAATTGAATCATTATTTCTTATAATTCAAATATTATCATATAAATTCTATATAACACACATTATGAAAGAGTTTATATTATAAATAAATATAATATTTTTATATTCATACTAATTAATAAAAAAATTACACATAGTATGAATTTATATATTGTAAATAAATATTCAAGCTGAGTAAAAATATTTTATTTGATCATCAATTTATCTCTTATTTAATTATTCATTAATATCTTTAAAATTATTATTGTTATTGAATATTGTGTATACTTTTGATTAATTATTAAAAATTTTAAAGGAGTTAGATTACGGTATTACACGTTATCTATGAATCTCAGAAATTTATTATAAAGCTACACTTACAACAGTTATTTTTTTAATTTTGAGATAGAGAATAGTTTTGGGGAATAGTTTTTTTATATTAGGTGATCAGGATTTTGATGAAATGAATTAATTTTTTTATAATATATTCCCATTGATTGGGACATGGGGTCATTCCACCAACATTATAGGACTTTTATTCCCCCTCTAGGAAATTGAATTAGGTCTCCTATATATTTATATGGGTGTACTCATTTGATTATTGTTAATATCACATACCACTATGGATAAACATAATGAGTCTATGTACCTGATGCATATGATGATTTCAGGTATGAGTAAAAATATCAGGATTTTATTTCAAGGTAAGTAACATGGACTTATGGAATGTGTATATAGTTAGAAATTAATTTTTTCTGAACACATTAATTTGGTTGACAAAACTAGAATTTAATAACTAGATCATTTGACGAATTCATTCAACTGAGTGAGTTTTTCTAAAATAGATTTCTATTGAATTATCATGTGTATGGAAATTAATTAAACACAATATATCATCATTGGGTAGGTTTTTCCAAATGGTGGTACTCTGAGATTGCTCTTTTTTTAATATTATTGGATTTTTTTATGTCTTACTCTGTGATGGGAAATCATTAGAAATGATACCAATGAAATATAGTTGAGGTGTTGTATATGATGGATTTAGTTAATGTGTTATCCACTAGGAAATCAATGAGTTACATGTTTTCTTTTTGGAATGATTCCCTAGCTATAATAAAAAATTAATGATAGGAAAGACGATATGGGGTCATTTCATTGTCATATATTGATATTTTATCCCAAAATTGATATAATATATTGGTTATAAATTTTATGGAAGAAGTTTTATTTAATCTATTTAATGAAATGATATAATAAATTATACCCTCTCACTGAATTATACTTTTTTATTGAACTTTAGAATTATTTATCACAATTAATTATTCATTAATTATTTGTTTGAACTATAAAATAGAAAGAGATCTGTATCATGAATTTAGAAGTGTTGTCAAAGAGAGAAATTTATATTTTTAAAATCAGGATGTTATATTAATAATTTTTTCTAAATCCATCTCTTAGATATTAGATATTAGGTGTGCATCACACATTTGTATTGGAAAACACAAATTAGATATAGAATAGAAATTAATAATAGTGATGTAAATATTACAATAATGAAAAGTGTAAGTGATTATACATTACATGTTAAAAAATATGATCAAATTTTACTAATTGTATTGATTATATAATTTGATACCAGTTATTATGTTCCAAAAAAACCAGAATTTGGTTTATGTATATTTTTTTATAGAATATAGGATTTTAATTCATTACTATAAACCAAAGTTGTTCAATAGATAATTAAGAATTTATTTTAGTTTTTGGAATAAAATAAATGGACTAAAAATTATAAATTTCGATTTTGGTATATATATAATTTTGACTAATATGTTTAGGGTTGATTATAATCATACCAACCTTTATATTTTTATCCTTGAACATATAAATATGAAAAACATTAAAATATTACATATGGATTGACTGTTGGAATAAATCAACTATGAATTTTTTTTAATAGATAGGAATCTTGATTATTAAAAAACATGACTATAAAACCATTTTGGAGGATAATGTGAATGGGATAAGGGATTATTAGATATCCTACCATGTGATGTCTACGAACCAATGAGCACATAGTTGATTGGTAATATTAGGCACACCATTAATTTTCATGAAGTAATTAGTTAGTATGGTTATGTATTTATGTGATTAAAATGTATAAAACATTTTTAAAGATCAATGATATTAAAGATGACGTAAAAATCAATATGGAAAATCTAATGTGATTATTTAATCATATATGAGGATTGAATACTTCAGTGAAGTTATAATAACACTCACAATTTATTTTGGAAAATGTTAGGAACATAATATTAATAGAGAAATAAAATTGAATAATTTCTATAATATGAGGAATCTGATTGTGTTGGAAATGTTCTGTTTATGAGTGAGTCTTCATGAACATAAAATATCATTTTTTGGCAATTCCCCAAACACTAATGTATTATTATTTAAATATATTTCATTTATTGGATTCATAAATACTCCATAAGATATATTGCTATATAAGGTACCAAAAATGTGTTTTAAAAGGATATGGGGCTTTGAACCACACACACATTGTTTAGATTATAATAAACACGACTTTATGTCTGATAAATCCTTATTTTTTCATTACCCATTGGAAAATTATGGTTATTATTTATGACACCCAATAGATCAAAAAATTTTATCAGATGGTTTTAATATCTTTCATTAGAAAAAATTTATCATTCTTGAAATCATTAGGAGGAAAAATGAATTTATATACATTCAAGGAAAAAGTATACTAAATTTTTATGATATAGAAATTATAGAATTTACATAAATATTCTCGAAGAAGAACCACATGGTGTTGCAAAAGATCCTCTATATGCTAGTATAATTTTTCTGGAACCCTAAGATATTTGGGTTTCATATAAAAAATTATTATTATTTAACATTTATTGGAGTTTATAAAATTTATTCCTAAGCGGTTATTGACAGTTTTCATTTCTTGAAAATTTTCTAATCCATGAATGAAATATAGACTCTGTGTACACTAAACAATTTTTTATCATCTTATATGCAACTAAATGTATGCGCCACATTTATTGAAATAGGGTTTTCCATATACCAATTTACATATAGATTAGATTTTCTACAATAAATCATTCATAGCTATAAAAGGTTATAATTAAATCCACTGAATTGACTACAAGGAATCATTTTAACCTATTGTGATTATAATGGCCATTTGTATTTTTAATCACGAATAGATCACTTTTATTAATAGATATATTTAATGGATTTTAAAACCATAGTAATAATCATAATTTATTGGAGTAAATTTAATGATACATGATAAGGGTTTTAATTTTATGTATTATTTTATTGAGGTTAGCATATTGTAATGTTACGTATATGTGTTGATCTAAGAATATCATAGTTATAATATCTATCTTTATTATTGATTAAATGAGTTTTGTTTCATCATGAATTGGGATTATTATTGTTTATATACAAAATTTAGTAGGATTATAGTACCGTTTCTGATACTATATGTGGAAATGCTTTTTGTATTTTAAGTAAAATCTTGATAGTTCATTTTATGTGATGATGTGGCATTGAAAATGCTACTCATTGAATGACATGGGAGAATTATCAAGAATATTGTGTAATAATATCTACAGATATAGATCATAATTATATATTAGACAGAGTGACAACACATATATCATTAATTTTCTAATGTATTTTATCATGGAGAACTCAAAAAATATTTCCTTACTAGTGTTCCAAAGAACCTATCATATGAAGATTCCATGTACATATAATATGTTTGAAAGGGTGGATTGGATTTTATATGTGTATCCCATAAGTTATATCATTTATTATATTCATCTTACTAAACTTGATGTCTCTTATTTTTTGAGAATAACATGTATATAAAAATCCAATTTAGGTGAGAGTCACTGGATTTTGGTTTAGAATATTCTTAATTAATTAACATAGACTAAAGGCATAATGATGGTCTCAATAAGACATGATGAAATATATGTAAATGGTTTCACATCTGAATATTTCCATTCCAATAGAGTTGATATTAATTATGAATATAAATTATTTTTTTACCTAAAGGGTGAAGTCATTAGATGGAAGAGTTCAATGAAAATAGATCACTACATCAGATATTGCAATGGAAACTATTTGTTTCAAGAATCATATTATTGAACTTGTTGTGGATTCATTATTTGAGTTATTAATTGACATATATTATGACACCAATGGTGTTATTTTTCATGAAAATTATCCCCTATATCATAAAATTACCAAACATCATATTTTAAAACATCATATTTTTTTAATGATTATTGAGATTGATGATGTAAAATCAGTTGGGTGGTTTCATAAGAGATTATTAGGGACCTATTAATGCAAGTATTATAATAATAAATATATTATGGTCACATAGAATCATTGGTTTTCGAAAAATGATATAATGGTCATATTTTTTGTAAAATGTATCATGTATTATAACAAATTCAATCTCTATTTATTATTCATCCATGTGTTTTGTTACTTATTTTGTATGAATACACAAATAACATTATCCACTCAAAGAATGATTTTGATTATTCCCTAAATGATGGTATTAAATGATTATTATGGGATGTGATCATATGATTAGGGTAGTGATAATAGTACCAAGTACATAATAAAAGTGGCTTTATATGAGACATAAATAAGGGATTTTTGTGGTATTATATATAATATTATTAATTAGAAATACCCACAAATGTTTATCCCCTGAAATTATATATATTCATTGATATAAAATGGGGTGTATAATAATTACTTATTACCACTACCTTTGATTATAAATATACCTGTCATGACAAATTTTATAATTTGATACCCAGAAAACACCAATCAAGATGATGTTTCAACCTAGAGACTCTATAATATCTTCATCTTCTAATATGATGTTTTATTTTTAGCTATGGGAATTGTAGATTCTAGTCAATGATATTTTACAGATGGTTTCCTTATATCCCAATGTATTCCTTTTATGTAATCTAGTATTGTTTTAGATTAGGATGAATGGTACTTTTCTTATATAACTATTTTATCACTGATCGAATATTGTTAAAACAGAGTATCACACCCATCCCATATATTATTGATATTTTAAATCAATGAAATGGATATGAGAGTTGAGGAGTATGATATTAAAATATTTTCAATCAAGTGTCAAAATAGTGAAATTATTGTTTTGGGGATAAAAATTGGATTCAAATGTGTACTAAATATATTAATTGGATTTACGTAAATTTTTTTCTCAAGACATACTAGATAAAGTAATTTTGGTTTTCATGAAGGATATATTATATTATTTTAGATTATATATATATATATATTAAAGAATTTACAGGTCTTGAGGTCCCATTAAGAACATAAAATTTATTGTATGGTGTCAAAGAATATATTATGAATTGTAACATGAATTAAAATTACCTTCTAATGTCATAGTAGGGTGTGTAAATAAATTCTACAATTATATATGTTTCTGTTACATAGTTATCCCAAAAATTATTACAAAGGTGTGATGTTTTAGTAGTCATGAAACAATAATAAGAGGTTCTTATCCCATTTCACCCAAATAATGGATCCCATTACATAATTGAATAGGAATTACATTAAATCTATAAAGACTAATGAGAATAATAAAATTATAACATAACAGATATACAATCTAATTAGTTCTCATATATAACATTTTTTTGAAGATGATGTTATATTCGAGGTATTTTTATGATTATACTATTTTTCTAGTTAATATTTTATTGTATTAATGAGATATTATATAATAAGATTCATGGAATTTATATCCAAATGAACATAAAGTTAAACCCATATCCTAAAAATTACAATAGTGGGTTTTCATTAAATTTTTTTCGGTTTCATCCAATTGGGGAGTAATTTTTTGTTACCATGGATCAAAAGATCCTATACAATATTCTATCTGAGTGATATTGGAATTTTAAATAATGAAAGTGGATTTAGTCCTAGAAATATTACACTTTTAATATATATTAACCTATAGGGATAATAATGGTTGTTCCCAACCTATTGATTTTGATGTCTAGTAGTGATATTTCGTAAGAGGATGGTCATGAATTGAGAATAAATGTGATGTTTACATATTTTTATACAGATAGATAGGATGTTAGTAGGGGATTATTACTATATATTATATGAAAATAATGTATTTTCCAATGTATTAGGTATTTTAGTTTCATTTTGGAGATAAATAGTTGGAGGTGTGGAGAGGTCATGCTTTATATAGAGATTCTATTGAATTATGGTATGAGGATAATAAATATCGAGCTTTATTCCAATGTAAAATCATTGTTTCATCATGTCTGTGAGATGTGTACATTTATTTTATTCAAAAATCCACTATAGTTTTACATAATAGTACATAAAAGATGCATCATTAATTTTGGGATTGGATTTGGTGGCCTAATTAGTAGTGTCATGTGGTTAAGTTATAGTCTAGATGTTTTTTCTATCTATGGATGAATTTCATGTATCAAGTTACATAATTTCTATAGCTATTAAATATTACTTAATGAATATTATACGAAATAACAATATAATTCCTTATATATTTTCATTTATCCTTTTGGATATTTTACACAGTTTTTGATATTATTGACCAATTGAAAATGTTGGCTCATTTTTTTGGTGATTTGGAAGTGAACTATTGTGGATTATTTTAAATTTCATTAGAGGATGTGTCCATATATAGTGGAGTTTTGAGGATCATAATATCAAATAAAGATAAATGTTATATTACGTGAGTGTGAAATATTTAAATCATTATTCTATCTCTTACATGTCCTTTAGCATATCATTTTATCATAAAAAATGGTTAAAATTAGTTAATTATGTTGACTCTTGGGGAATCATATCATTAATTCATTCTACTTTATGTTGGTTTATATTAGAATAATTTTCCTATATTTCATTTTACATATAATAATAATTATTATTCATCCATTGGTATGAATATTTTTGAAGAAATATATGGGAGTAATTATAGATCTCCAATTTATTTGACTGAGGATTTAGAGTCAGTGATTATTAAATAATATTCAGTATAAGATACGATAGAGAACATGAACGTGATTTATTAGTAAATGATAGAAATTTCAGACCATAAAAAGTCTTATATGGATGGAAATAAGATTCCTCAAGAGTCAAAATTTAGTGACCATGTGTTCGTGAAGATTTCTACTTTTCATGTGTTGTGTAGGTTCAGTAGTGTCTGTAAGATATCTCCTTAGTTTTCATGACCTTTTAATCTAATTTAGAGTATCATCAAGGTTCTATGTTAGATATTTATTCTTTTACATATGAATATGATTCATAAAATCATACAACTTGTATAGATTAAATGATATATTCAAAATGACTCACATGTCCTAGTTTTGTGAATGTTCAATAGTTATGAGGATAGTATGTTCATAGAGCTATCTATTGAAATTCAATTTCATCAATATAAGGGCTCATAAGGATGTTTCATTCCATTGTTTCATATCATTCATAGACATGGTGATTTAGAGGAATGAATGTAAAATATAGAGTAACAAATACACTCTCATTTTCCTAGAACATTTTTATAGTTTTTTTAATTTGATATTTATATATGGTTTTATACTAATATGAATTGATTTTTAATTACTTTAAACTATGTTTTAATTTTATCATTGTGATGTTTTTTTGATAGGTATCTCATAATGTTTAATTTTTTGAGGTTGTTTTTTTATTTGTATGTTTGGACTTGATCCTCGAGGATAGAATCCATTTGTAAGGATTGGTTATTTAGAGGAATATATTTTAATAGTAAACCTTTTTTTGTTTTAATGTCTTATAGTTTATTAAATAATATGTGTAATTGGATTAGAATAGAGGATTTTTTTTTAATAAATTTCAATGAAAATAACAACATGGTATTGAAAAATTATATCATATTATTTCATTTTTATTTGTGTCAATTTGAAAAAATCACCACTAATTTAAAATTTCACATGATGAACACATAACTATTAGTGATTACGTATATTATCTATGAAATTAAATGTTACTAATGTTAACCTAAATGTCAAACACAAGTATGTAAGTAAAATGTGACCATTTAAATTCATCCACTAATTAGTACATATCCTTGCAGTGGATTCTCCTTTCTTAATCATCCTCTATGATATCCCATTACCTTTCTCAAACAATACATCAATAATAAAATACCTTCTCATTTAGGATATCCCACTCCCATTCTCCTTCAATTTCTTAATATCCCCTTCTCTTTAATTTCATTGGATTCTCATTCCCCTTTTTTATTTCCTTCTTTATCCATTCATTATGAAAACCTCTTCACCTTCTTCATGAATTACTTATGGGTGAAAATTAGTTTCATTTAATAATAACCCTTTTTATCTTTAATATTGTTCAATATGAAAATAATCTATGTGATAAAAATATGGATATAATATTGAGAGATTTGTGATTTTTTATTTGGATATAAATGATGGATTTTATAATGTTAATAGATAATGTTGTAAAACTAACTTATATGTAAAGTTTCTAGACCTAAAGTCTAATATATACCATCAATTTACCTATTATCACATATATAGTTATACTATAATTATCTAGTAATGATTTTAAGAATTTAATATATGATAAATGGTTTTGATTATATTACATGTACTTAATATGTGATTGATTATAATGAATTTTATTGGTTTAGTTTTCTAATTTTGAATTGTTTTTTATTGATGCATTAATAAATGACGTTTTGATGTTTCATTTTCAAATATTCTTCTAGAATAAAATATTTAGTTATCATTATTTTATTATTTCATATGTAATTTAAAATATTATAAAATATATACTTATATAAAAATATATGAAATCATTACATCAATTTTTTATACTTATATTGTATTAGATGATTTATTCGAGGTAAAATTTTATAGATACATATATGTTATTAGTATTTAAGTTTTATTTTAACATGATTTTAAAATTTACATTAATATATATATATATATATATATATAATCAATCATGTATATATTGATACATGGAGATGTAGTTGATTTTTTTTTAAATATGAATTTTCAAAATAAAGTTTATGATTGTCGTAGATAGGTGATGGGGTAAGAATATTTTAATTTAATTAAATTATGTTTCTTCCCATATAATTTTGAAAATGATTATTAATGATTTAGGTTAATATTTTAAAATACCTAGATATATATATTCTTAGAAGAGAAATTATAAATATTTTGATTTTTGGGATGGTGTTCAATGAAATTGGAGAAATGATATCAATCAGAAAAAAGACTATACTATATAGTTATTATTGATGTTATATTAGTTATATACATAATATATTGTTAATTTTGATTTAGATAAGGGGTCATATTTGGATCAATATTTGTGAAATCTGACTAATGTTCTATAAAAACCATAAAAGGAATACTAAACATGATAAATTATTAAAATATTAATGAATATACTTTGGGTGTAGGTTTAAGAAGGATGAGGTAAATATTTGAGTGAGAAGTTAGTAAAGTTAGTTTAAATAGTCTATATTTGGTACTTAATATTTTTATATAATATTAATATTTTTCTTAAGTGGTTTCATATTTTCCCATTTCAAAATATATGACTTCTTTTTTTATGTTAATTAATAAGGGTTGATCTATGATCATGTTAAAAACAAATTCGTAGAATGATTTTATGAAATATAGATGTTATTTATGATCTCTAAATATTTCACTATTTTCTAATTATAATTTATTTCATACATATGATAAAAAAGGTATTTTTGGTTTTTTTGAAATGGAGATGATGATATGTAAGATGTTGTTTTGTGAAGAAGAACAAAATGAAAAATGGATTTTATTCCTATGATGAAATCATGAATTATGGTAAAAATTTAGAAACATTAGTGGATATATATGATGCATAACCAATATGTATTATACATCTAGGGACTGTGGTCTAAAACTGATATCATCATTGATATGTAAAATTAATTACTGAATACATATAATGAACCTCTAAGAAGATTGAAAAATTTACACAGAAATGAATGCATTTACATGTTTACCATTGATGTGATTCATTATATGTTTAAAGAACTATGTAATATGGAAAAAATATATATATGACATTCCAATGTGCTAATGTAAAAAATTATAAAATGTTTAAGGAATCTCTCACATGTTGATGATACGTATGATACACCTGATATCGTAAGAATTGTTTTTATTATTTTCATTCATATAACATTTGAAATAAATGATATGATTCTAGTACAATAATAACAAAATCAGATATATCTTACATAAGATAAAATAAAAATAAAACATGAATGACTTAAATTATATAATTTTATATTTATGAGATATTCTATGGGATTTTTTATTCTAATGACGAGAATAGCTACACATTTTTGAATTAAACAGAATAAAATAAATTTTTATTTTTGATTATTGATTGAGAGAATGATATTATATGTTTAGAAAAATATAATAAAACTATTATGTAGACTTATATTTAAATATAAAATCTATAGTTTATTCTGAAATTTCAAATATGGTCAATCCCAGAATGAAAGCTCTATACCTCTACAAACAATTTATTTTATGATTTTAATAAATAATGGGACTATTTTAATCTGAATATCTATTGAAATATATTGATATGAAGGAACTTGTTCCTATTGAGAAATTTAATGTGTTAATTTAGTGGGATAAAGGATTTTTTAGGAAAATTTTATAGTTTAAACTTTTAATTATAACATACCCAAGGGGTTATGGAAAATGGTATATTATTTGATTGTGGGAACACACCCATGTGATTAAATTAAGGGAAATTATATGGAAGAAATCAAAATTATTTTTTGATTTTATATATCGAAATTTTAAAAGTACATTTGAATTATATATAATATTAAAGGTATGAAAAAGAGACAAAGAAGTTTTTAAGGGATAAAAAAAAGAAAAAATATAAATGAGAGTACCTATGAAGCTATCAAAGATGTGATAAGAGATACTAGTAATGCCCTTTGTAGTAGATAATTGTCATTTTTGAAGATGAAAAATAAGAAGAATTAGAATTTATTTACATGTTATTATTAATTAGATCCAGCTATTCAATTTAAATGGAGAAAATAAAATGACGTGAAATGCTTTATATTACAGTATTATATAAAATTTGAGTGAGAAATAATAATATGACATGTTAGTGAAGGAAATTGTGCAAGAAATGTTTTAGATCTATCATTGGAGGTCATGATCAATAAATATTGAGTTAAGGGAAGCTTTTAAATAAATCATGTTAATGATCTTGGAGTACAATTCTCTTATAGGGACAGGGTTGCATGTAACTATTCTTGAAGATCCAAAGGCATCAAATGACTGTGTGAGGAAGGAGATCAGACATTGTTAATATTGTGGAATCTTAAAAATATTGTATATCTTCTTATGTATATTTAAGTGTGTTGTGACCTGCAAGGACCCAATTTAAGAAACACAAAAGTGGACGCATCTTTTCACCATCAAACTATGTTGAAAATTCACCTTTGCAATGTGGTAAACATGGAGTAAAGGTGAATCCTACACAATTGAAATCTAATTGATCACAATAATTTTATAGAGAATATATAACTGGGACACACTACCATAGTTTGGAAAAGGTATTTAGGGAAGAGGATGAACCTCGAAAAAGTCATCATGTGTTACTTTGTACTTTCTTTTCTCCATAATATAAGGTTACTTTTGGGGGGTAGTAGATGAATGTATTCATTTGTATCTTAAATATAAATAAAGAATCAAATTCCAATTAAGGTCAATTGTTTATAGATATAAATTGAATTTGGTAAAATACTCACCAAAATTTATTGACCTCTTCATAGATATCTACACCAATTTACCGAGGATAACAATTGGTATTAGAGAACAAGGATCTATTTGGTTGGATATTAGTTTTAAAGTCCTTGATTTTCATGTATAAACATTTTTAATATTGTATATTTTTCCAAGATATTATTTCAGCAATGAAAAGGATTTTCATGTATCCTAGGACTCTGAAATCACAATATTATAAATATCAAATAAATTTATATCACATAACCATGTTATTTTGGAAGAAAATGATTTCCTTATAAATAGTGTCTTAGATTGTAATGTCTCGATTGATATTGGATTCATGATTTTGGTTGAACCCCATGAATGATATAATTTTTATTTCCATTGGGATGTGAGAAAGAGATGGATTAAAAGAAGAAGGGATAGATAAATTAAATAATGCTTTTTATTTATTATACATGACCTATCTCATCAACTATATAAAGGTCATTATATAGAATCTGCAATGTTATCTACATAACCTAGGGAATCTAAATAAGAGAATGATATATTTTTATAGGGAGCATCATCACCAAAATAACCATGGGTAATGTGAAATAATGAATTTACATTGTGGACAAAAATAATGATATCAATTCAAAATTATTATTCTCTACTAAAATATCAATTGATTATGTGGGTATTATAATTTTTAATTTATCACACCATGATTTTGGAATCTATCTTTAACATGAAATTTATTCAATAAATCCCCACATATATTCATGATTCTTATAGTTTATTTGATTTGTAGATAAATTTTTAATTTAGATATATTTTTTATGATGAATCTCTTATCCATAATTTTTTTTAAAAAAAAACATGAATAGTAGCATACTTTCCATCAATGACATTCCCATGGATCTTTTCTTGTTTTCACCAACAATTCATTGGATTCTTCACACCCATCAACATTTTTGTTTGTAGTAATTTTATCCCCATTACAATGTTAATTGAAATAAAACCCTTAAAATTATATTTTTTTTACTACATAATAACATAATGACTATGATGATTTGATAATAAAAAATTAATAGAAACATTAGATCTATTGATAGAACGATATAGCCTTTCCCTAATTCTTGTCTATCATGGGTGGGGACCTTCAATGAGGATTCTAATTCCGATGAAGTGAAGGTTGGAAAATGAATTCTTATTATGGAAGATCAATGGATTCAACCTCTATTGTTTTCCTAGGTGATACTGGAAGAGATGACATGATTCTAGGTTTATTATGGAAAAACCTATCATAAATCCAAATTAGAAACCATTTGTTCCTGAAGAACAAAAACCTTATGTATTATACATCACAATGACTATGGTATTTTCAAGTGTTATGTATCACATGATCATGAAACAAGAACCAAAAATCATGTATACACATACTATCCAAATTGGTGTGTTGAAAGAGAATATGAACATGAAAACATGTTTCATTTGACGACATATGAAATGAATTGAAAATAAAGATTCATAGTTCAATAATATTGGCATATCTAGTGTGAAGATTTATGTAATTATTTATAGGAAATCATGTTGTATGAATGAAATTATAATAGTGTGTATTTATATCCACATTCCTTTTATATAGTTAAAGCATGTTGAAGTAGTACCATGGGGATACACACCATGTTACCTATAAGGGAACATCATATATTATTACTTGAGTTACCACCTTTTATATCTACTTACTTAGGGTTGGATTGGGGCACATGATTAGATCTTCTTGATTATAATTTAATGAACAAAATGATTTTGGCCTTGTTTTTGATTTAATATATATGGTTCTTGGTGAATAAAGTTGATAAATTCTTTTAACGATGATTAGATGATGTCTGGATTTGAGTGTGATCATTAGAGTCAAATCAGTGTGGGAATTACCTCAGACTGTATGAATACATATAGGTGTGGTCACCTCAAACATAATCACCATTGGGAATGAATCTTATATATTTGAAGTGTATCCCCATGTTTTTGAGGTCATATGTGGTGTGGGACATCCACCATCTTTTGTCTACCACCACATGGTTTTGATGTACCATAATTGACGCATTCCCCCCCAAAGCTGTAATGAAGAGGTTACATTGGGAAATGTGCATTGAAAAAATTTCATACATTGAGCTGTGGGATGTCTCTACATATATATTCTATTTTAATGATGTAGTTACAAAATATATATTTTCTTTGTTTTCAATTATAAGTATATGTATTTTTATGAGATTCATTCTTTTAATTTTGATGTTGTTTGATCTATATAGTTTTATCTTTTAACTTTAATTTAGGGACATCAAACATGTCATTTATATATTTAACCATTTGTGATATTGATCCACATTTGTTTCATATATTATTAATATGATAAAAAGTTTTGTGGAGTCCTTGGATGGACAAAAAATTGTGGATGAAAATAGTTATTAGAAATAGAAAATGTTGGTAGTGGTATGATCCGGGGCTTGAGAAAGGTCCCCATGTCTATACATAAGTTATTTTGGGCCTTTATTTATTTTTGAGAGTGTAATTTTCCCAATTATATAATTGGGAAATGTATTAATGTTTCACTCTGAGTAGTTCTTATAGTTTGTTCATTCATTGTTTCCACCCTTCTTGTTCTACATTTTATTATACTACATTGTTGTATTAGGAATGGTGTTTTCTATAGTGTATAGGTAGATTAGGTTAAAGCCAATGAAATTTATGGTATTATATCTCAGAACGAATCTCTTTACTCTAGCTTATTTCATGTGGTATTGGGAATGAACAATCACTATATTTCTGATCCATGCATCTCTTCGAGTGTGTCATGATATTTTAGAGTTATATAAAAATATATATTATCATAGTATACAAGTTCGTAGAAAGGTTCATATGAATATTAGTTTCAAACATTATGGAAATCATGTTACTATTTCAATAATTTTACATCCAGAACATGGGACCTAATGATGGTGAATCAGGTTATTTATCAATCCACTTGGACCTTGATAACCAATTTGTCTAATCGACATACTGAGACACAGATTGGGTGAAACTAAAATTATATGAATGATATAAGAATGTTTCAATGATTTATATGTACTTTTGAATAAAAACCCTATATATTTTCATCTAACTATGGTATATCCAGTTAAATTTGGGGTCCCAACGTGATTACAAACAATTCTGATCTAGAGGAAAGGTTGCGACGATGATAGAATGAGTGATGAGTTCTCAATACATTGGTGTGTTCATGAGGTATTCCCAACATGTTAGTTAAGTGCATTAAACTCATTGATCTAGTGATTATTTTAATAGATTACTATTGTTCAAAAAAATTAATCCCATCAGGTAGATTATATTATTATCCTACAACCCAATATGATTATGCATGTAGGCTTATCTATTGTATGTGTTCCAATAAGAGTGACCTCTTAGGTTATAAAGAGAAAAATATAATTTCGGGGATGAGGATTAAAAAAATTCAAGTGTTTGAGTGTTCCATGTCAGAAAAACCCCAATAAGATTTTATGCTCTTACACATTAATATTATTCCTCACATTTTGATGGGAAATTGGTAGAGTTCGATTACTCTGACACATTATGATACTTTTCTCTCATGGGTGGAGTTTGACCACATGTTCCATAAGGAATATTATCCACAAACATTCCATATTGTGTAAATTTATGTGATTGTAGAATTTAAAATGGGAGAGATGACAATTATTTATTATATTTCATGGTTCTCTATCATCACATTTTACTCAGCTTCACATGAGAATAGCGTATCACCCCTTGGTGGATGGCTAGACAGAGACAAAATATAGGTTCTAAAAGACATTCGATGTGCTTGAATCCTAGAATTTGGAAATAGTTGGGAGGAACTTTTACCACTGTTGTAGTTTTCAAAAAAAAAATAGCTATCACTGCACCATTGGTAAGGAACCATTCGAGGCATTATATGGGAGACCATGCAGGTCACAACTATGTTAGACAGACTATGGGTAGTCAGAACTAATTGGTCTAGAGTTGGTAAAATCTACCATCAATAATCTTCAAATCATGAAGGAGTGGATGAAGACTATATAGAGATAGAAGAAGTCATATATAGACAAAATATAGAGGTCTTTCATGTTCGAATAAGGATACAATGTGTTCTTTTAGGTATCACCTCTATAAGGATTGTGGAGATTAATCATGGGAACATGTTATCTATGAGTTATATCATCCATTTTATGATTTATAGTAGAGTTGGTGAGGTGGAGTATTACCTATATCTACCGCCAAAGTTGCATCGAGAGCATGATGCCTTCTATATGTCTCAACTGATGAGGTATGTTCATGATCTATCACATGTCATCGGAAGGGGAAAGTGTGACCCTGACGATGGGGATACATTTTCAGAATAACCAGCGGAGACTGAGGATCAATAGGAAAATATCCTTCATGTACGGTCAATTCCTCAAGTTCATGTTTAATGGAAAAAATATTCTATTGGAAAATACATGGGAGTCGGAGGCTAATATTTTTTCTCAATAACCTCATAATTTCATTGAGTAGAACTTTTTTAGTATTTCGGGGAAGTAAACACTTAATGATGGGAGCATGTAATGAATCATATTTTCTCCCATTTTACTTTTATAAATTAATTGGGAAAACTATTAATCCAATATATAAGATGTCATGCAATTTTTATGTCTGTGTGCATGTAGTAGTACATTGAAAAATATTATTCTTTGAATAAAATATGCATGTTGTTTTTCTTCAAAATGGTAATAATTTCTAAAAGGGTTATCATAATAGAAAATAGAGGGTACCATTGCATTCATTCGAGTATTTATTTTTTATGAAACCACTGTAAATAATTAAATTTTATCACCATAACCCTTGAATTACTCTGAGGCATGGAAGGAATCTCTCTCAAGGACATACATTGGTGGATCGAGGATCGATAATGAAATAGAACTATGTTCCTCATTAACCATTGATTCGGCCATGAAGTAGGATGTTTATTATTATTATTTATATTTCATATCAATCTTAGATTCAAAAGATGAATGCAAATCAACCCAAAAACATGTTGATTCGTAGTTCCTCTATTCTTGTTGGATGGATAACTACTTGCAAGATTTGGAATGGGGATTTAGAATTTTGTGTCGATTAGTTATTTGTTAAAACTTTTACATGAATTGATCAAGGGTTATATTATCAAGACCAAGATCAAATTAAAAGCCATTCATCTGCATTATCACTCCCCCACAACATGTTTTTCTCTTTATACATTCTTCACTATTGAAACCATTATGAAAAAAATCAACTGTTGAAACATCAATCCATGTTTTAATGTTTTTATGTTAATGGGTTTCCCCTAATATGGCATATCGGAGGTGCGATGGGTGAATGGTACTATTTAGTCGAGGTGGCAGGCTACGATGATGCAAGGTAGACCGCTGGTGCGGCGGCTAGTGGCGAAGATAAGACATGGCTGGTGAGGCCTGTCTTGAGGGAGCGTGATGTGGCGACATTCCACCGGTAGGGCATCCAGGGGATGAGGTATTAGCATCCCAATGGGGGATATGTTAGGTAGAGAACAATAGGAGGGTTACCCAGCAACATGGTTGCTGGTGACATGAGGACGCAGTCCAACCGAGAATACATTGGAAGGGGACCGTAACGATCTGGGCCACATGTGGGGATCAAGGGGCAGTAGAAGGAGGCCGAAACAGTGGTAGCATGATGTGGCTCATAGCAGTGTCGAAGGCAGCATGCATCTATAGTGAGGTCTTGGTACTAGGAAGTGGAGGCAGGATGACCGCATGAAATATGGAATGACTCAAGTTGAGTGGAGGGACACATCTAAGGTGTGTTTCATTTAGATCCAACAAACCAGACCGCATACAGTAGAATAGACTGGATAAACCGGGCCGCTGAATTGGCCTCGTGGCCTAGTGGGATGGGTCTAGCTAGCCCAGTGGGTCGCAGCCATCGTGTCGCATCCAGCGGGCAATGATAGTTCAGGTCAGGTCGAAGTTGGTCACGTCGGTTCAGTCGATCATACCTACTCAGATATGGCCTTTTGTCCAAGATTGGGACATCAATGGCTTGAGTTGGGTCTGGAAGGTCAACTCCGATGTTCATAAGTAAAAAAGAATAACATTCCGACCACATTTTAATTTATGATATGATTACGGTGTTGGGACGCATGTGATGAGGAGTTCTATTTTTGATACTCTAAGTGAGTATTTGTGAAATATTTAAGATGACCAATTTTCCTTGAGGAGTAGTTTCTACCAGTACAATTACAATATGAGAGGAATACTGTGACTAGTTGTGAAATTGTGACTATATGACATAGGGGTGAATCACCCATCGACCTCCTTGTGTAATCAATGCTCCAGGTACCATTGTAACACCATGCACCATCAGAACTCCATGTACCATCGATGATCTGGGTTCTATCGACAAGCTATGGGCCAACGACACTCCTGGATCCATCGATACTCCAGAAACCATCCTCGCTCTTTGCCCCATCGATGCTCCATGCACCATTGATGATCCATTCACAATCAATGATCTAGGTTCCATTGATGAAATACTATCGATAGATAAACCATGCACCATCGATGCGCTATGCACCATGGTTGCTTCATGTGTCAAAAACACTTCATATAGCATGGAAACAAAGAGATATAAGGACTACAATGAAAATTACTTCTCTTCATGTAATAGAATTATACCCGCGTGAGCTAACTATGTATCTTCACAATGATCGTACTTCATGTGTTTACTTTTTTTCACACTATGTGCTTCCTTTGCGGTAGACTTCATTTTCTTCTTTTTTTGGTATACTTCGTGTGTTGCTTTTGTGGGGTACTTCGTGTATTTCTTAGTTTTTTTTATATTTTTGGGTTTCCTGGTGTCCTTAAAATTATTGTTTTAATAACCCCAACATGATATTTCCCTAACCATGTCATATCTAGTTCACATGATCAACACATTTATAGAGTCCTAGGTGGACTAGGACAAGGTGGTTCTTAAGTGATCAAACAGATGTGTGGTTCTCTAATGACTTTAGCTAAATTTCATACACATACCCTTCAAGTAGGGATTTATTCGGATGAGTTTCAAGAACTTGTTCAATCACTTGGGCATACTTATCTATTGGTGTGATTATATTATTGCAATGTTTACATTCCAGTTTTCTAATATCATACTCTATTGTTCTTATCTTAGTGTATAGATGAATTGTTTAAATAATATTATTACATTTCATCATTTTAGGTTTGGAGATGTGTGAGTGTCGACATGTACATAGTAAAATGCATCCAATTTTTGGGATATTCTTACTCGGATCTAGTCTCCATCACCTGGCCTATTAGAGGTGGGTATAGGGTAGTTACCACATGGGCCCCTCTAGGATGGGTAATAGCATCCATCATCATTTCATGTATTCAATACCCTATCAACCACATGCTCAACATCTATGAAATTATGTTATATTTGAACACATTTCATCTTGACCACAATAATATTCTCTATAGGCTATTTTGGTCTTGGTAAATCATTTTACAATATGGTGAATGATCTTATGGAATAGATGTTACAATTTGGAATAAATTTCCTTATTAGGAATCTTTCTCCTTAAATTGTATTCATTGTGAATATTTTGAGTTTGTAGTAATTTTACATAGAGTATTAGAACTGTTTAAATTATTTGAGACCTCTATATAAATTATGAATATAGTAGATATAGTTATCTCATTCCATAAGCAGTGTTTGTATGATGATATAATAGTGGTGGAGGTGGTAGGTTGAATTTATGAGAGGAGTTTCATGTATAATTAGTTATGTGGAATCATTTCCAACAATGTAAAAATTTACGTATCAGTTAATCATTTCAAATTGAACATTTTATAGTCAAGAGAAATAATTAATAAATGATCTTACCACCAAAACAAAACATGGTGTTCCAGATATGAACAAGATGGATCCTATAATCATTTTGGGATTTCATCACCATGGAAGACATCCTTACAAAATGCATAGACATTCCTTCCATGTGTCTTATTCTCGATTCTTTTAACATATGATATAACTTTAAATTTTTGGACTGTCTCCAAAGATCATTGCATAGTAGGATTCAACTTTTGACCTTAAAATATTAAAATGATATAGTTTAAATTCCTCATATATAAAAATTAATTTATCTAAAACAAAAAATAATTAATTCTTCAATAAAAATAACAAATTGATTCAAAAAATGTACTACTCATTAAATAAAAAATCAAAAAATAATTTGGTAATTTTTTTTAAAAATCGTTAAATTTTTTTTATGAAATTTATATTTCCCATGTATGTAAAATAATCTATTACACATAAGATGTTTTGAAGTATCTTCTTTTTTTATTATACTATAGAATCAGTACCTTTAGATTCAAGGATTATTCATTCTTCAACTTCCTTATCAATTATTCGAGAGATCATGAATCTATGTGAGAAATTAGGTTGGTGTATTTTTCAGAAGATACCCACTAGGTGTGATTCCACTATTTTTCTTTTATTTTGATAGTGTGATCTTCTAAACAACAGATATATATTTAAATGAGACCTTTTCTGGGTGTGAAAAATCTATATGAAATCATTATTGGAATATTTTGGTTATATATAGTTCATTATGAGATAAAATATAACCATAAGAGGATGAGGTTTTTATGTTCTAGAAGATTGGGAGGGGTCAGCGATTGATTTTCCAGTTTTGAATCCCACACTCACAAGGAATAACATACTACATGTCCCTGAAGGTACTACAACCCAACCTTACTTCCTCAAAAAAATCTAGTCTCTTTTTTTCAGCACTTACAAAATGTTGTGTATTTCACTTATCCCTTGTGATATGTTTTTTGAAAAAATACATGGTGTTTTTGAAAATTCCACAAATATTAGGGAAGACAGTGGGTCAGGTACCTGTAAAAATGTATCACCCAGACTCAAACATGAACCCTCATAAAATATTGATACCGAAACCTAATAATTACCTATTTAATGTTGAAAATAATTTCCCAGACCCAAACCCAATTATCAAACATAATATATGATTAAAACCTGAACTCCTTTATGACCACTTTGCTTTTCTAATTTTAAATCTTTATAATTTTTTTTATGATGAAACCAATTTGAAACATGAACCCAAACATGAATTACATGTTTTTTGTAAATTTTAATGAATAGAAACGACTTTGTGTAATGAAGATCACACCATACCCCTTAACATGTTGTGTAGAACTGATAATATTCTTCAGGACTATCTATTCATAAAACTGATAAGTAAAGATTTCAGTTTTTTTCAATAATTAAAATTCCCGTAATGTCACATAGTTAGGAAAATAGATATTGATTAAATTTAGATAATTTTTTTTTGAAATTTAATATTGTTTTATGAAAATATATCCAAATGTGTATGGAAGGTTTCTTAATTTTTTTAATGTTTTTATCATATCCCTTGAGGGAAATTTTATATGTGGTCGATTGTTAAATTATCAATTAAACATAAATAACCATGAAATGGTTGTCCATTAGGAATATATGGGTTATTTTACAATTATAATATGATATATTAATACTCTTCAATCCTTAATCATATGATTCTTATTATTTCTACAACTACATACTCCCATTTATTAACCATATATTTTCAAAAGATATGACATATTTAATCTATGATCATTTACTGAATTTGTAAATGAATGAAACACAAAATTAGTTATAACATATGTGATGCATTTGAACATCGATATTCTCTACATAAGGATAATGTATTCCCCTCATTCATGTGTACTAATGTGTGTGATTTGATTTATTATGCGGATTGAGAGATCATATATACAATCCAATGATTTTGGTTGAAACACTCATCCTATGAATAATGAATTCTTATATCATATAAGTTTCTGTAACACATTTTATAAATTTAGGTACTTATCTATATGAATGTGGATCCATAGGTTAATTTACTACACTCAGATGAAAGAATATTTTTTTCTCAAGCGATCATCATTATGCATACACAATCGAGATGGATTATATAACTAAGTTTTTAAGGTATGAATTTTATATACTCTATTCACTATTTAATTAACATATTTTTTTCCAATGAAATATATCATCCTGTGTTTTGGATGAAAAATAAGTATTAGGGTGATATGAAATCCAATAGATCCCATCAACATCCTCCTTGGCAACGATTAATTATTATAATACATGTTTTATTGGAGGAGGGTTGTTTTACATTACGTGGGAGGGGAGAATATAGTTTTCATTGTAAGTTATGATACAAATATCTATTAAAAGTTTTTACTACCATGTTCATAAAAATTGATAGGTTTTAAAATAGGTTAAATGAAAGTGAAGGTATTGTAATTTTAAACATATTTGAAGGATTTTATAGGTGTTTTCCTAAAGAGGTCATACAAAATCCTACTTCATCTGACATTGACTGGGGGATAGTGTTTCAATGAAGTTTCTTAATAATTTATTTTCCTCCTAATATGATGTTTCATTCTAATCTTTGGGAATAATATATTTGGGTCATTGATATTTTTCAGATGGTTTCCATCTAGCCCAATGTGTCCCTTTTTAATAATCTAGTACTGTTTTAGATTAGGATGAATGACACTTTTATAATATGAATAATTTATTAATGACTGAAAAGTGTCAATACAATATTTCACATCCCCTCCCATGTATTATATATTTATTATATATAGGAAATGGAGATGAGAGTTGAGGATTATGATCTTACAATGATTTCATTGAAGTGACATTATAGACACATTATTTTTTTGGTGATGATATTTGGATTCACAATTGTACTAAATATAATAATGTGATTAATTAAATTATTTTTTCATGACCTCATAGATAATATAATAGTGTTTTTCATCAAGGATATATTATTTTATTTTAGAAAATATATTGAGATATTTTTGAGTTTAAGAGTTCTGAGGTCCCATTAATAACATAAATTTTATGTGATGGTGTCCAAGAATATATTATAGGTTGTAGGGTGATTTCACATGGACTTATAATGTCTTAATAGGGTGTGTAAATAAATTATATAATTTTATACGTTATTTATACTCATTTATCTCCACATATATTACAAATGTGTGATGTTTCATTAGTCATGAAATATTATAATAGGTATATATCCCATTTCACTGAAATAATGTAAATACCAGGAAATACCATGTAATTTATTTTAATTATATGGAAATATTCGAGTCTTCAGTTTCTGATGGTACTTGATTATGAGGCATGGAGAGCCCGTAATGTTTTTCTGAAGTTTCTTATGTACTTTTAGTAAGTGTGTGAGTTGTTTTTTTGTAAATTTTGAACTAGTGCTTGGAATTGAAATCAGAGGGAACCATTGATCTCGTAGCACCGGTTGTTGCTTAAGGAGACCTTCACCTCAGCTACAATTGGTCGTGGGTGGAAGATTGTTTTTTCTACCCATCGTGGAAAAATAAAATAAAAGTAGAAATAAAAATAAACTAACATTATTTTTATTTAACATTTGAATACTTTTGAATTCTCAATGGAGACCACCAGATCTCTTCAAATACCTTTTTTTAATTGTTCCATGCCCTAAAATTTAATTACTTCATTAAATGAAGTCATTAAACCTATAAATTAAGGGGAAGTCTCTTCATCACCTTGATTGGGGCTCTTGGTTTTTGCTGGAGAAGAAACATGGCAGAGGATCTTGCTGAAGGAAAACCCCCTTAGAGGAATAACTCTTCTCCTTTGATGGACGTTTCTCCAACTAAGAACTTCATCTAAGGATCTCCAACGAGGAACATATTCAACAATGATGAAAAGACATCCATCATTACCCCTCCTCACTAACGTCAACAAGTCTTTGATGTAGGAATTTCTAATTGTGTATACCCTTTACCCCGTTCTGGCTGTTCTTTTTGATTTAAGAAAAACTATGCCTCTTTCTACCATTATAATGTAGAGGGTATGAGAAAAACAAACATGGCCCGACCCCTCTGTAGCCATTGTGGATTTTGGTGTTCTTCATGGCTTGTTTTCGGGTTGAGAAAATCCTTAACGCGGTGCTCTTGAATCGATGGTGACATCCCAAGACGAGTGTGGGAGTCTTAATAATGAAGCCTAGGCCACCGGGGAACCCCCTGTGACTTGAGGAACGTCTCTGGTGACAGGTGCTGGCTAATAGCGTCGGTAGGGCTTAGGAGCAGTGATTGGCACTCTGGCCGGCCGCGTCAGAGCAAGGGAGGCTGCCGGTGCAAAACCGACCATGTGAAGGGGGATGCGGCACACGTCTGCTCTGCGAGGCATGCAGGGGCCACAATGAAGGGGGGGTTTCCACCTCATTGTCGGCTACCAGAGGGGGAAAGGTGTGCGACCGTGCCACGGAGGTGGGTTGTTCGTCTGACCTGACTAGGAGCCGAGCAGGACCCCCTGAGTCCCACATCTCAGCCGCCAGTGCCACATGGCACCAGTGGGGTGGCCACCCAACCCAAACGGCTATACCATTTGGGGTACCCAGGGGGAGCCTCCCCCTTGGGGGCGGCTAGGGTGGACCCCACCGCGAGGCCACCAAGCCGCGGACCTCTAGTTGTCCACCCAGCGTGGGCCGCCCGGTGCGGGTCGGGTCAGGCTAGACCCAGTAGGTCTGTTCAGATCTCGTGGGGCTGGTTGGACCCAAGGCTGAACCCAGTTCAGGCCGGGTGGGCCCGGGTCGGTCCAGCTGGACCAGACTGGACCCAGACCAACTTCGACCCCTTTCCACTCTTTCAGCCATAACATGAGCTACGTGCTTCTGTTTGACGAACCGTCTATGGAGGCGGAAACCTTGAATTAAGAAGGTCCTTTTGGTATAACTCAATTGAGTTTTGATTAAGTTGGGTATGGCTAGGCAGGATCGAACACGAATCCAAATGGGCCCTTGGGATTAAAAATGCCGATAACTTACAGAACGGGCATCCGTTTGACGCACCGTCTATTGCATTGAGACCCCAATAACATAGTGGTACATAGGGGATACTTCATCATGGGACATAATGGAATTTAGAGTATTGACCTCTGTAATTTTGAGTGGAACCTCCCAGAATCATGCGAGCTGAGTGAAAGAACCCTATGGTTGATTGTAACATGATAAAGAGATCTTATGTGGGTCTGTGGCTTGGGATCCTACATGGGTCAATGCTTTGGGATCCTATGTGGATCTGTGTTCCCAGATACCACATGGATCTTCTCTATGGATCCACGTGGGGCTACTCTAGGATCCTATGTGGGTTTGATGATTTAGGATCAAACGTGGGTCGACCTCTCAATGGAGTAATATGATTTAGAAGTTAAATCTAATCATCATTACAACCATAGATAATTTATACCTAGAGTGAGATGAGTTCTATTCATTGTGGTGAAACCATTGTGGTTGTTCTCTGTGTGTTGGTATATAAGATGTACTCAACCGTTTGATGTTACCTTCTTGGTACATCTTCCTTCGTGGATAGTTTTTCTTTTCCCTTGGGTGATGGAGCTCTGTGTAATCTTGACAACATAGGTATATGTATGGGAATACACATATGTAATGATGGTTGTTACTTCTTACCTTGTTATTTTACTCTTACATTTGAGATTTATCATTTGTGGATTTTGGGAGACCTTCTGTGGTCTCGGGGTCTCTGCTGAGTACTATTATACTCAACCCTACATGGGCTATGCCCGCATCTTGTTATTCCCTGTGCAGATGACAGAGACCATTGATCAAGTCTAGGGGTGACATATAGAGGGATGCATGGAGGTTGAAAAATATGAGACGTACCACTGTGAAGAAATGATCGAGAGTTGTACCTACCCTTTAGGTTGGATTCCCAGTGGACAATCCTAGTGATTTTTCACTTTCAGTTGGGCTGGTATACCGACCCTTACTTTCCAACTACTTTTTTACTATAGTAGTTACTTATGGTTACTCCTTGTTGTGTTTTCAGACTATGTGTGTTATAGGATTTAAAGGCAATGCATTCCTGATTTCTAGGATATGCCTTTCGGTGCTAGTTTCCAGCCCTTGGCCTATGGAAGGCGGGTTTTGGGTGGTCATGGCATGGGCCCCGAGGATGGGTCATGAAGAATTGGTATCATAGGAGTCAGTTCTACTGTATAACATTGGAATATGATCTTTTAACGAAAATTGTGTTATGTGTTATGAGTGTGGTTATTAGTTTGGGGAATCCAGTGTTAGTGTGGCGACCGATATATCCACACACCAGGACCCTGACTTCTGATTTCAGACTCAGTGCATGAAAACACTGATTGCATATGTGTTTTGAAAAATTTCTTTGTGATCTATTTGAGTCATCTCACTAGGTATAACTTATTGACTGCGACACGGTTGTTTATTTTCAGGATGCATCCATGTAGACAACCATCACATGTTCTGAGTAGAGCATGTCGTGACAGCCCACCAAGCAATGAGGCCTTGGTACACGGCCCTTTTTTAGTTGAGGCACAAGAGGAGGAACCAATGGTACCATTACCCGTTGGGCCACTGATTCCACCAACTCCAACAGCATATATTTCAGGCCTCTTGAGCATGTTTCACAAGTTCAAGCACTAGAGGCCACCAAAGTTCAAGGGTGAGATGGAACCATAGGCGGCTAAGGATCGGTTGGAGGCTGTGGTGAGAGTCTTTTGACTGGTACGGACACCAGCTGATCTCAAGTTGATCCTTTCCGCTAGTCTTCTACTGGCAGAAGCAGGATGATGGTGGATCACGATGCTTCAGGATCATGATGAGGTGACACTTCTCTAGGCAGACTTTGAGAGTCTGTTTTGGGAAGAGTTTGTCCCAGTGACACTTCACGCAGTGCACATACATGAGCTTCTTCATATGCACCAGGGAAACATGATTGTGGCTCAGTACTCAGCGAGGTTCACCGACCTCTCATGCTACTCCACTGATATGGTGTGGGACCCATTCAACAGTGGCCAGACCTTCGAGTAGGGACTTATGCAGGAGATATGGGATTCGATGATTTCTCAAAGCTTCCCGACGCAGGCGGGGGTGTTAGAGTGAGCCTCTTAGTGGAGAATTTTCTTGCTGAGCAGTCACTAGCAGTGAGACCCACCAACAATAATCAACTAGAAGAGACTTCAATAGTTGGTAGCAGACAGATGTCACAGAGGTCCAAGAGGACCAAAACTACAAGTGTAAGACCACATGATTCATGGTCGGTTGTGCGGGGAACCCGAGATAGAGCAATTCATGTGAGGATAAGGCAGCGTTACGCATGTGGTGGGCAGCATCACATGGATCGTGACTACCCACCCCGCCATACAGATGATCAACAGACGGTCGAAGTACTACCCAGGCAGAGACATAGGTTTGACTGAGGAGGTTCATAGGGAGTAGGATGACGTGGAAGAGGTTTTGGTCGTACAGATGGCAGTGGGTGACGATTTGAGGAGTTACTACCACCACAAACAGGTGGTCCACCCCGACCACATGGAGTAGGTGAACAGGGGAGAGTTCAGCTCCAGACAGCTGAGGCCTATGACCACGATGCTCTGAATATGATACAAGGTACAATTTGTGTCTCCTCCACCATAGTTATAGTACTTATAGTCACAAGTTCCAGTCATTATTTTATTGACACTACCCTGATTCGGAGCTCGGAGATTCTGGTGGATCTGTTGGCTCTATCATTATGGCTAGAGAATCCTATAGGAGAGGATTTGACAATTACACAATGGTGTCAGTAGTGGGAGATGAGTGGTTTAGTTGAGATCTTCTAGTAGCAGTGTCAAGGCCTTACGACATCATATTGGGTATGGAATGGTTATCTACAGTTCATGACTAGATTGACTACATTAGGGGAAAAGTGCAGTGTATCCATGAGGATGGGACTAAGTTTACCTTCATCAGTGAGAAGGGAGCCTTCACAGCACTAGATGGAAATACCCGGAGGAGAGTAAAACATCACTAATCAGTTGTGTAGGCTAACCCACAGAGCGGTTGATGTGGAGAGTCTGATATATCCTATAGTGGTGGAATAGTACACGGATGTCTTTTCTAATGATGTTTTGGGTCTACCTCCTGAAATGGAGTTGGACTTTTACATTGACTTGTACACTAAGATGACATCGATATCTACACTAGTGTATCAGATGGCTCCTACAAAGTTTCATGAGCTACGAGTATAGCGGGAGGACTTACAAGGGAAGAGGTTAATCTGGACTAGTGTTTTTCCTTGGGCAACCCCAATTTTGTTTTCTAAGAAGGTGGATGAGAGCTTGAGACATTGTGTCGACTATCGGTGCCTAAACTAGGTAACCGTGAGGAACAAGTAATTACTCCCGAGTATTGAAGACCTCTTTGACTAGCTGAAGGGATCACAGTGGTTCTCAAAGATAGACCTCAGATCAGGTTATCACTAACTCAGAGTATGATATGAGGATATGAAAAAGATAAATTTTAGATGTCGGTACTACCATTAATAGTTTTTGGTCATGCTGCTCAGAATGACCAACGCTCCAGTAGTTTTCATGGCACTCATGAACATGATCTTTCTACCATACCATGATCGCTTTTTAGTAGTCATCATCTGTGAAATTCTGATCTACTTGGCTACTGAGGGAGAGCAGGACTATCATTTGCATGTAGTTATGGTCACACTTCGAGAGCACTAGCTTTATTGTATGCTCTCGAAGTGGTAGTTCTGAATCTGAGAGGTTCACTTTATGAGAAATTTATTCTTGGAGGAGGGCGTTGTGGTGAATCCAGTGAATATTGAGGTGGAACTAGCTTGGGAACCACCCATGAGTGTGAAATAGGTACATAGTTTCTTAGGTTTTCCCTGATACTACTGAGGATTTGTGCCATATTTCTCTAGTGTTGCAACACCTTCATCACCATTGACGAAGAAGGGGCAACCTGTTGTGTAGTTAGAGAGAATCCAACGATGTTTTTAGGAGCTGAGACTGAGGTTGACTTGTGCTTCCATCTTGAGGCTTCTGGAGGATGTTGTTGGGTACGTTTTTTACTACGATGCTTCAGGGACCGGGCTCAGATGTGTCCTGATTCAGGAGCGAGCAGTTATCACATATGGTTCCCGATAGCTGAGAATGAATGATCAGAACTTCACTTCTCATGACCTTGAGTTAGAATCAGTGATCTACAATTTGAATATTTGGTGACACTATCTGATGGGCAAGCATTTTACGGTTTACTCTGATCACAAGAGTCTCAGGTATATCGTCTCTCAGAATGACCTGAACCTCAGATAGATATGTTGACTTGAGTTCCTCCAGGACAATGAAATCGAGATAGTCTATACATCTAGTAAGGGGAACGTTCTAGAATATGCACTTAACAAGAGATTTGATATACAACATCTAGGTGAGGCGACATAGTAGATGACCTCTTTTCAGATATCCTTAGTGGATCAAGTTAGAGAAACTTTTCATCAGTCTCTTACAATCACTTCCCCACTCCATCAGCGAGTCAGGGAGGCACAACATGGGGACAAAGACTGCGAGGCTCGACGTGCTCAGATATTCACAGAATAGGCACATGATGGATTTTATAAAAGTGGGGATCACATCATGTTTTTCAGAGGATGTACCATGGTACCCGTGTTCTTTAGGAGGAAGTGTTGAGGGAGTTCCACACATCCCCTCTAGAGGTACATCCAAGAGTAGAGAGGATGTAGTTGAACCTTTGAAGACTACACTAGTGGCCGAGAATGATGAAAGAAGTAGAATATTCTGTCTCTTGGTGCCTCCCTTGTCGACAAGTAAAGGCAGAGCATCATGTACCAGCAGGCTTAGTTCAGAATTTAGATCTCCCAGAGTGGTAGTGGGACGAAATTTCCATAGACTTCATGACAGAACATTCATGTACATCCAAGGGTCATGATTCTATCTGTTTGATCGTAAAGTGACTCACTAAGTCAGCCCACATCCTACCGATCAGAGAACAGTGTTCAGTAGAGAGATTTTGACGCCTCTATGTGCAGGATATTTTGAAGTTACATGGATTTCCCTCGACGATTGTATCCGATCGTGATGCATGTTTCACTTCCTGGCTATGGAAGGGGTTGCAAGAGGCTGTTGGGATGCATCTTCGTTTAATCACCACATTCCATCCTCAGATGGATGGCCAGACTGAGCGGACCATTCAGACCCTCGAGGAAATGCGGTGTGCTTGCATCCTCATATTCGGTCGTTGCTGGGAGGATTACTTGCCTTTGGTTGAGTTTCATACAACAACAACTATCACTCCACCATTAGGATGGCACTATACAAGGCTCTGTATGGCCGACCTTGCAGATCGCCTTTGTGCTGGACTGACCCAGGGGAGTCAGCACTCATTGGACCAAAGATTGTATAAGCTACCACGGAAAAGGTGTAGATATTGCGGGATTGGATAAAGAATGCACAGAGCAGGTAGAAGCCTTATGCCGACAGGAGATAGAGACCATTATAGTTCAAGGATGGTGACCACGTTTTTATACGGGTATCAACTAGATGAGGTTTGGAATGATTTGTCTAGGGTGGCAAGGTATCTCCGAGATTCATCGAACCCTTTTAGGTCCTCATCAATGTTTGTGAGGTGTCTTACCGCCTAGCACTTCCCCCTCAGTTGCACCTGGTTCACAAAGTTTTTTACGTATCCCAGTTGAGGAGATATGTGCATGATCCCACTCACATCTTGGACTGGGGAGAGCATAACATCGACGATGGGGCAACGTTTTCAGAGGTGTCAGTTGAGATTGAGGATCAACAGGATATTGTCATTCGTGGGAGATCGATACCTTTGGTGCATGTACGTTGGCAGCACGAGAACCTCCAGGAGAGAACATGGGAGTAGGTGGCTCAGATTCATGTTTAGTACCCCCACTTGTTTTCTGAGTTTTTGTGATTTGACTTTCGGGGATGCAAAGCCCTGAGGTGGGGTGAATGTAAAGACCCAAAAATTCCATGTTAATTGTTTTTAATTATATGGAAATATTTGAGTCGTCTATTTCTAATGGTACTTGATTTCGAGGCCTGGAGAGACTGAAATGTTTTTATGAAGTTTCTTAAGTACCTTTAGCTAGCGTGTGAGCGGGTTTTTATGTAAATTTTGAACCAGTTCTCAGAATTGAAATCTGATGGAATCATTGATCTCTTAGAGCCAGTAGTTTCCTAATGAGACCTTCACCTCATCTACAGTTGGTGGTGGGTGGACAATATTTTTATTACCCATCATGGGAAAATAAAAAAAAAAGTGGAAACAAAAATAAACTATCTTTATTTTTTATTTAACTTTTTAATTCTTTTGAATTCTCAATGGGAACCACCCGATCTCTACAAACCCCTTTTTTTTAACTGTTCCAAACCCCAAAATTTATTGACTTCATTAAATGAAGTCATTAAACCTATCAATTAAGGGGGAGGATCTTCATCACCTTGATTGCAGATCTTAGTTTTTGCTGTAAAAGAAGCTTGGTGGAGGATCTTGCTGGAGGAAACCCCCATTAGAGGAATAAATCATCTCATTCGACGGACATTTATCCAATGAAGAACTCCATTGAAGGATCTCCAATGTGGAAAATCTTCAACAACGATGGACAGAAATTCATTTCTTCCTCTCCTCACTGACGTCAACGAATCTTCGAGGTAGGGATTGTTGATTTTGTATACCCCTAACCCATTATTATATTTCTTCTTAATATATGAAAAATTCTGTCTCCTTCTACCGTTCTAACGCGGAGGGTACGAGCCAAACAAATACGACCCGAAACCTCCCCAACCTTTATGGATTTTGGTGTTCATCACGACTAGTTTTCGAGTAGAGCGAATCCCGACCATGGTGGTCTTGAATCGGTGGCGACGTCCCATGACGAGTGCGGGAGTCTTCATAATGAAGATCTAGCCACTGGGGCCCACCCGGTGACCCGAGTAATGTCACCTGTGACCGGTGCCGGTGTCCAGCACCAGTAGAGAATGAGAGCGGTGGCTGGAAAACCAACTGGCCGTGATGACAGTGGGGCACTACCACACTGCCGGAGGAGGGCTGTGGTGGAGCAAGGGCGGCGACCAGGGCACATCTGGCTATGTGAAGGGGGAAGCGGTGCACATTCGCGCCGCCTGGCTTGCCAGGGATGCGGAACGAGACCATGACCACAATTGGGGGGGGGGGGGTGCTGGCTCACTACCGACTACTTGTTGCATTGCGGTACGCGACTGCATCCCAGAGGTGTTCTTGTCGTCTAGCCAGCCGAGGAGCCGAGCAGGACACGCGGGTCTCACGTGCCAGCTGTCAGTGCCATGTTGCTCAGGCTAGTCGGCCACACAAACCAAATGGCTGGGCCGTTTGGGGTATCCAGGGGGTGCCTCCCCCTTGGGAGGTGGCTAGGGCGGACCCCACCGTGAGGCTAACTAGCCGTGGGCCACCTGTCGGCCGCCTAGCACGGGCCGCACCATGGGCCAGGCCGGACCTAGCTGGCCGGGTCGGATCCCGCAGGTCGGGTCAGAGCCAAGGCCAGACCGAGGTTTGTTCTTTTTTACCCGAACCTAGTTGTGTCATCCCAGGAAGGGTATGTCCGACCAGGTAGGACTGGACCTGGACCATCATCAACCCCTTTCATGTCTTTCAACCATAACATGAGCTACGAGCGTCCGTTTGGAAATTCTTCTATGGAACCGAAAACCATGGATCAAGATGGTCCTCTTGGTATAACCCACTTGAAGTTTTGATAATGTTGGGGTACGGCTGGGTTGGATCTAACATGAATCGAACTGGGCCCTCAAGACTAAAAAGGCCAATAACATACAGATGAGGTGTCTGTTTGATGTACCGTCTGTTGCATTGAGACCCCTATTATGTAGAGGTCCTTTGGGGATATTTATTCCGGGGACTTAATGTTTGTTAAAGTATAGACGTATGGATTGAGTAGATCACCCTCTCGTAATCATGTGAGCTTAGTGTGGGAACCTTGTGGCTGGCTGTAATATGAGAAAGGGATCCTATGTGGGTCTGTGCCTTGGGATCTTATGTGGGTCTACACTTTGTAATCCTACATGGTTCTGTGTTCCAACTTCCCACAAGGATCCGCTCTAGGAATCAACTTGGGACTACTCTAGGATCCTACATGGGTCTTCTCTACAAGGATCATATGTGGGTCTGATGATTTAGGATCTTACATGGGTGTGCCTTTCAATGGAGTAAGATGATTTAGTAGATACATCTAATCATAATTACTATAGTACCTATGTTATATTTGGTGTGAGCTGAGTTCTAATCGTTGTGGTGAAACCATTTTGGTTTTCTCTCTATTGTGTTACCAAAGAAGTACTCACCTGTGTGGTGTTACATTTGTGGAACTACATACTTTGTGGTAAGTTTTGCTTTTGGATCAGGTGATGGAGCTCTACGTAATCTTGAAAACTTAGGTATATGTATGGGAATATACATATGTAAGGATGGTTGTTACCTTGTACCTTTTGATTGTACTCTAAAATTTTGAGGTTTATCATTTTTGGATTCTGGGAGACCTTCAGGGGTCTTGGGGTCTCTACTGAGTATCGTTATACTCACCCCTGCACGGGCTATGCTCGCACTTTGTTGTGTCTGGTGCAGACGACAAACATCATTTGATCAAAACTAGGGGTGATAGATATGAGGCTTCTCAGATGTGTACATAGACGAGACAAACCACATGGGCGACATGATCGCGATTTGTACCTACCCTTTAGGTAGGATTCTAGATGGACGGTCCAGGATCTGTTTCCCTTTCAGTTTTACTTATTCTTTCAGTTGGGATTGTATACTGGACTTTACATTCCGCATGCTCTTTTACAATAGTAATTACTTGTGGTTACTCTTTTTCTGTGTTTTTTGACTCTTTTTGTTGATGGTTTTAAAGGAAATTCCTTCCCGATTACTGGGATATTACTTTCGATGATAGTCGCCAGCCCCTAGCCTATGGAAGGCAGGCTTGGGGTGGTCACAACATGGGCCCCGAGGATGGGTCGTGACAAATAATGGATCCCATTACATCATTGAATAGGAATTTCATTTCATATATAAAGTATAATCCAAATAATAAATTTATAATGTACCAGATATACAATTTGATTATTTATAATATATATAATTTTATTGAAGATGGTGTTATATTCTAGGTATTTTTATGATTATATGAATTTTTTTGGTTGTGTAATATTGTATCAATTATATATGGTATCATATGATTCATTGAATTTACATCCAAATGAACATAATGTTAAACCCATATCGTAAAAATTAAAATAGTGTGTTTTCATGAATTTTTTGGTTTCATCCAATTGGGGAGTACATTAAAGTTACCATGGATCAAATGAGATTATCAAATATTCTATCATAGTGATATATGAGTTTTAATTAATGAAAACAGATTTAGTTCTTGTAATATTACACTTTTAATATATCTTAACCTCTAGGGTTAGTAATTATTCTTCATAACCTATTGATTTGGATTTCTAGTAGTGATATTTCTTTGTAGGGTGGTCATGAATTGAGAATAAATGAGATGTTTTGGGATTTTCATATAGATAGAGAGAAAATTATTAGGGGAGTATGACTATATATCAGATGAAAATAATGTAATTTTCAATTCATTTTCAATTGGAGTTTCATTTTGAAGTTAAAAAGGTGGAGGTGTGGAGAGATCATGTTTTATATAGAGATTCTCTAGAATTATGGTTAGAGGATATTATATTTCGAGCATTATTTCAAGGAAATATTATTGTTTCATCTAAGAAGTTATATGTGTAAATATATAATATTCAAAAAATCACACTTGTTTAAAATAATAGTACTTAAAATAGGTATCATTAATTTTGGGTTTGGATTTTGTGGGTTAATTAGCAGTGTATAGTGGTAAGGTTGTAGTCTAGATTATTGGTCTATCTTTGGGTGAATTTCATGTATCATGTTACATAATTTTTGTACTAGCTTAAATATTCATGGATGAGTATGATATGAAATATCAATATAAATCCTTATTTATTTTCATTGATCATTGGGGATATTTTACAGTTTTTTAGATATAATGGACCAAATTAAAATGATGGCTCTTTTTTTTGGTAATTTTGAAGTCGACTATTGTGGATGATTCGAAATTTAAATATATTATGTGGCCATAATTCATGGATTTTTTAGGATCATAATATCTAATAAAAAAATATTTTTTATTATGTGTGTGAAATATTTGTATCATTCTTCTATCTCTGAGTTTTGATTTAGAGTATCATTTTATCATCAATCAAATGGTTAAAATAAATTAATTATCATGACTCTGGAGTAAATATTTCATTCATGAATTCTACATTTTTTTGGTTTCTATGAGAATAATTTTCCAATATTTGAGCTTACTTAAAATAATAATTATTATTCATCCATTGGAATGAATATTTTTTAATAAATATATTGGAGTCATTATAGATCTCCATTTTATTTTACTGTTTATTTAGAGTCAGTGATTCATATCCCATATTCAATACATGATATGACTGAGGACATGGAAGTAATTTATTATTAGGTGATGGAAATTTATAACCATAAAAGTACATAGATAGATGATAATATGATTCCTCAAGAATCGGAATTTAGAGACCATGTGTTCATGACGATTTCAACTTTTAATGGGTTGTGGAGGGTCAATAGATTATGTAAACTATATCCTTAGTTTTCTAGAACTTTTAATCTATTTATGAGAGTCTAAAATATTCTATATTAGATATATATTCATTCACATATGGATATGATTCATGATATCATAAAATTTCAACAGATTCTAGTATATATTCAAAATGAATCACATGTCATTGTTTTGTGAATGTTCAATATTATTGAGGATAGTATGTTCATAGAGATTTCTATTTAAATAAAATATCTTCAAGATATGGTGTAATAAGGATGTTTCATTCCATTACATAATATCATTCATATACATGGTGGTTTATACGAATGAATGTAAATGATAGAGTAACATATACACTCTCAGTTTCCTAATATCTTATTACACTCTTTTTCTTATTGTGATATTTATATATGGTTTTATACTAATACGAATTGTGTTTTAATTTCTTTACACTATGTTATTATTTTATGATTTTGAGGATATTTTTTGGTAGGTATCCTATATAGTGTATTTTTCTTTTTGTAGTTTTTTTATTTCAATGTTTGAATCTGATCATTGAGTATAGAAACATTTGAATGGTTCTTTAATTCAGAGGAAGAAATTTTAATAGTACACTCTTTTTTAGTTTTGATGTCATATAAATTATGAAATAATGCATGTATGTGGTTTAAAATAGAGTATTTTTGTTATAAATTATGATTACAATAACAACATAGTATTGACCCATTATATAATATTATTTCTTTTTTATTAGTAAGTATATCAAAAAACCACCATAATTACAAATTTCACTTATGAACACCTTACTATTATTGATTACATATATTTTCCATGTCATTAAATGTATGTTATCATAAATATCCAGTACTAGTATATATATAAAATTTGATCATTTAAATTCATCCACAAATTAGTATCATCTTGGAAGTTGATTCTCCTTTCTTACTCATTCTTCATGATCTCCCATTACCTTTCTTACACAATCAGTCAATAATACAAAAAAAATTCTCATTTATGATATCTTTCTCCCTTTCTCCTTAAATTTCATAATATAACCATTTCTATAGTTTAATGGGATTCCCATTACAATTCATGATCTCCTTATTTATTCATCCATTGCACAAGCCTCTTCAACTTCTTCATGAATTACATAGGAGTGGCAATTTATACCATTGAATATTCACTCCTTTATTCTATTTAATATTTTTCAATTTGAACGGAATCAATGTGATAAAAATATGTATATAATATAGGTACATTATAGATTTTTTTATTAGGATATAAATGTTGGGTTTTATATTGTTAATATATAATGTCGTAAAACAAACATATTAATAAATGTCCATGACCTAAAGACTAATGTAAACACTCAAGTTACCTATTATCCCATATATTGTTTAAAAATAGTTATATATTAATGTTTTTAATCTTTTAATCTATGATTAATGTTTTAGATTATATTACATGTAATTACAATTTAGTTGATTATAGGGAAGATTTTGTTGTCTATTTTTCCAATTTTGAATTTTTTTTATTGACACATTAATAAATGATGTTTTGATTTTTCATTTTCATATATTAATTTGGAATAATATATAGAGTAGCCATCATTTTAAAATTTCATATGTAATTTTAAACTTTATATAATATATACTTATATAATAATATATGAAATCATAATATCAACATATTATAATTATATTGAATTAGACAATTTATTCTCAGAAATCATTTATAGATACATATATGTCATTTGTAGTTATGTTTTATTTTAAAATGATTTTATAAGGCACATTATATATATATATATATTTAATATCAACAATTAATATATTGATACATGGAGATGTAGTTGAATTTGTTATCAATATTATTTTTTGAAATAAAGTTAATGTGTGTCGATGATAGGTGATGGGGTAATAATATATTTGGAATAAAATTAGATTTCTTGCCACATAATTTTGGATACGATGAATAATGGGTTAGGTTACTATTGTATAATACCTAGAAAGATATATTCTTAGTCATGAAAGAGTAAATCTTTTGATATTTGGGATGGTGTTCAATGAAATTGAGGAAATGTTATAAATCATATAAGGAGTACTATATTAAATAGTTATTAATGAAGTTAGATTAGTTATATACAAAATATATTGTAAATTTAGATTTAGATAAGGGATCATATTTGGATCAATATTTCCGAAAGATTACAAAAATAGTGTCTAACCATATAAGTAATAGTAAACCAGAATAATTCATAAAATATTAATGAATATACTTGGGATGAAGGTTTAAGAAGCATGAGGTAAATATTTAATTGAGAAGTTTGTGAAGTTAGTTTAAAATGTATATATTTGGTATTTAATATTGTAATATAATATGAATATTTTTCTTAAGTGGTTTCATCTATTACCATTTCTAAAAAGTTTATTTATTTTTTATTTTCATTAAAGATGGTTGATACCTCATCGCATTGAAAGAATAATTTTTCCATGATTTTATGAATAATAGAATTTCTTTATGGAATCTTCATAAGTTTTTTTTTAATTTTTTTTATTTCATTCATATGATACGAAATTTATTTGTTATTTTTTTTGAAAAGGAAATGATGATATTTATGTTTTTGTTTTGTGAAGTACAACATAATGAAAAATTGATATTATTCATATAAGGAAATCATAAATCATGGTAGAATATTAGAAGTGTTAGTGGATATGTGTGATGCAGAAAAAATATTTTTGATACACCTAGAGACTCTGGTATAAAGCTGATACAATCATTGATATGTACAATTGATTAGTGAATACATATGATGAACCTCTGAGAAAAGTTGAAAATTAACAATGAAATTAATGAATTTAATTGTAATCAATTTAAGTGATTAATAATATGTTTAAAGTAATATTTAATATGGAAACCGATATATTCGACATTCCAATGTGATCTAGTAAAAATTTGAAAAATTTATAAGGAATCTCTTACGTATCGAAGATACATTTGATATACCTGATATCCTAAGAATAGTTTTTTCAAATTTCATTCATCTGACATTTGAAATCAAAGATACGATTCTAACACTATAATCATATGATGAGATATATCTTATATAAGATAAAATTGTTATAAAAAATTATGTATTAAAATTTATAATTTATTAGGAAAGAGAAATTATACGAGATGTTTTATTCTGATGATGAGAAGAGCTACACATCTTGGAATTAAACAGAATAAATTAAATATTCATTTTTGATAACTGATTTTGAGAATGATCTTATATGTTGAGAAATATATAATCAAACTAAGCTGAATTATATGATTTAATTATAAAATCAATACTTTATTCTGAAATATCAAATATGGTCAAGCTTGGAATGAAAGCTCTATACCTATACAAAAAATTTACTTTATGATGTTAATAAACATTTTGAGTGTATATATCTGAATAGCTATTTAAATATATTGATAAGAAGAGACTTTTCCCTATTAGGTAAATTAAATTGAGGATTTTTTTGGCTCAGGGAATATTTTTCGGAAAATTTGATACTGTATACTTGAAATTATACAATTTCCTAGAAGTTATGGAGAAAGGTATATCATTTGATTATTAGAACAAAACAATGTGATTAAATTAAGTGAAATGATATGGAAGTACTCAAAAATTATTTATTGATAATATATATCAAAATATTGAAAGTAAATTTAAATTATAGGTAATTTCAAATTTAAGAAACGAAACAAATAAGTTATTGAAGGAATAAAAAAGTGAAAATATAAATGAGTGTACCTCTAAAGCTGTTAGAGAGATGATAAGAGATCATAGTAATTCCCATTGCAGATGATCATTCATATTGTCAATGATGAAAAATAACAATAAAAATAATTTACATACACATTATTATTGATTATATATATTTATTTAATGTAAATGGTGAAAAATAAAATGACGTTCAATGCTCTATACAACAATAGCATGAAAAAATGATTGAGAAAGAATAAGATGATTTTTTAGTGAAGGTCTCTTTGTATGAAATGTCTCAAATATATCATTGGTGGTCATGATACATTAATATAGAGTTAAAGGAAGCTTGGATATAAATCATATTAATGATCTTGGAGTAAGGCTCTCTTATAGGGACATGGTTTCATGTTACTACTGTTGAGGATCCAAAGGAATTCAATGACTCTGTGAGTAATGAGATCATATCTTTTTGATATGGTAGAATCTTAAGAATATTGTAGATCATCAAACGTACATTTATGATTGTTGTGTCTAGCTAGGAACCAATTTTAGAAACACAAAATTGGATGTATATCTTCACCATATAAATATGGTGAAAATTCACCTTTGTAATATGGTAAACAAAGACACCTGGTGAATCCTACTCAACACACATTTAATTGATCACTATACTAATTTAGAGAATCTATAACTGGGACAAAAAACCATAGATTAGAAAATATATTCATGTAATATGACAAACCTTTAACAAATCATTATGTGTTACTCTGTTCTTTTTTTTCTACACTATATAAGGTTATTATTTGTGCGTTAGGAGATGAAAAGAATCATTTTTATCATAAATAGTAATATAGAATCAAATACCAATGAAGGTAGAATATTTATAGATATAATGGTAATTTTTAAAATACTCAACACAATTGATTCACCACTTCTTAGATGTGTACATCCATTTACCTAGGATAATAATTGTTATGAGAGAAAAATGTTCCATTTGGTTAGATATTAATTTTAATGACCCTGATTTTCATGTATAAACATTTTTAATAATTCTATATTCTTTCCATGATATTATTTCAGTGATGAAAAGGATTTTCACGTATTCTATGACTCTAAAATTGCTATACTATAAATATTAAATATATCTATATCACATAAGAATATAATTTTGAAATAAAATGATTCCCATATAGAGGGTATTGTGGATGGGAAATTGATGATAAATATTGGATTCATGATTTGGGCGAAACCCACGAATGATATAATTTTCATTTCTATTGGGTTATGAGATAAAGATAAATCAATGGAAGAAGAGATAGATAAACTAAATAATTTATTTATTTATTTTACATGACCTATCTCATCAACTACACAATGTTCATTATTTAGAATCTATAATGTAATCTATATAACATTGTGAAGTTAAATAGGAGGAAGTGATATTCTCATGGGAATCTTCATCACCCAAAAACCCATGGGTAAAGTGAAGCAATGAATTTTCATCATGAAAAAAAACACTGATATCGATTCCATATGATTTTTCTCTAGTGAAAGATCTATTTATGAAGTGGGTATCATAATTAATAATTTTCACCCCATTAATTGTGATACTTTAATTAACATGAAATTTATTCTATGAATCTATTTCTTTATTCACGATACACCATGTTTTTTAGTTTTATAGATTAATTTTAAATTAAAATATATTTTTATGAGGTATCCCTTATACATTAATTTATTTTTTTAATAAAAATAAATGTAAAAACCCATTAATTCGATTTATTATATTCATATTGATCAATTATTGGTCTTTACCCAAAATTCATTGGTTTCTTCACTATAGACAACATTTTTTTGGTAGTAATGTTATCCCCATTCTGACTGGAGTATAAATAAAAGCCATAGAATTATATTAGTGCGACTACATATAACCATAATAACTCTATTGATTTGATAACAAAAAATAAATGGAAACATTAGATCTATGGATGGACTGATATAGCCTTTCTCCTATTTTGGTCTATCATGGGTGGAGACCGTCGATTATGATTCTCATTCCGATGATGTGAAGGTCGGAAATTGAATTATTATGATGGAATATCCATGGATTCAAACTATATTATTTTCCTAGGTGATATTGTAAGAGATGATGTGATTCTAGGATGATGAAAGAAAACACATTCATAAATCCTAATTAAAAACCATGTGTTCTTGAAGAACAAACTCTTTATGTATCACTCATCACAACAAATCCGGTATTTTCAAGTGTTATGTATCAAAAAATCAAGCTACAATCCCCACATAGCATGTATACACATACTATCCAAATTTTTGTGTTGAAAGAGAATACAAACATGAAAACATGTGTCATTTCATGACATATAGAATAAATTGAAAATAAAGGGATATAGTTCAATAATATCTAAGTATCTAATTTGAACTTTCATAGAATCCTTTATAGGAATACACGTTGTGTGAATGACATGAGAATAGTTTGAATTTATCTCCACATTCCCTGTATAGATTTCGAACTTGTCCAAGAAGTACCCAAGGGATACACACTGTGTTACATATAAGAGACCATCATATATTATTCCCCAAGTTACCAAACTTCTTTTTCAACTTATTTAGGCTTGGATTGGGGATCATGAGCAGAAATTTATGACTATAATTTAATGTATGACATGATTTTGGTCTTGTTTTTGATATAAAATATACGGTTCCAGGTGAATAATGTACATATAATCCTTTAATTATTATTAGTTTATGTAAGGGATTGAGTGTGATCATTAGAGTCAAATTAAGGTTGGTATTCTCCCAGACTGTATGAATATATCTAGGTGTGGTCACCACTAACTTACCACCATGGGGCATGAATTTTATTTATTTTAAGTGTAACCCCATTTCTTCGAGTTCATATGTGTTGAGGGACTTCCACCATCTTTAGTCTAACACCACATGGTTTTCATGTTCTGTGATTGACACATGGTCTCCCCATAGCTAATACGTAGAGGTTACATAGGGAAATGTGCATTTGGAAAATCTCATTCACGGAGCTATGAGAAGACTCTTCATATATATCCTTTTGTAGGGATATATATACAAAATATATCCTTTATTGAGGTTCTATTATGAGTATACGTATTTATTTGAGATTCATTATTTGAATGTTGACGTGGTTTGATCATTATTGTTTTATCATTTAACATGAATTTAGGGACATCAATCATATCAATTATATATTCAAATATTTTTGATATAGAGCCACATTTGTTTCATATATTATGAATATGATAATGAGTTGTGTGGAATCCTTCAAGGGACACAAAATTGTGAATGTTAATAGTTATCATAGATATAGAATGTAGGTGTTGGTATGCTCTTGGATTTATGAACGTATCCCATTTCTATCCATAAGTGTTTTAGCCCTTTATTTATTCTTGGGAATGTAATTTTCCCATTTCTATATTTGGGATATGTATTAATGTTTCACTTTGATCATTTCTTATATGTTGTTCATTCAGGGTTTCCACCTTTGTTTTTCTAGTGTTTATTAATATACATTATTATATGAATCATGGTGTGGTCTATTGTGTATAAGTTGAATAGGTTAAGGAAAATGATATTTGTGATATTATAACCCAACACGAGTCTCCATCCTCTATCCTATTGCATGTGGTATTTGGAATGAACACACTATATATAGCTAGTCCATGCAGCTCTGCGAGTGTATCGGGTTATTTCAGTGTTATATAAAAATATATATTTTCATAGTATAAGTGATCATAGAAATGTTCTGATGAATATTAATTTTGGACATTATGAAAATCATGTTAATGTTTATAGATATTTACATCTAGAACATGTGACCCAATTATGGAGAAGCATGTTATTTATCCATCAACTAGGACCTTGATCAACAATTTTTCTACTCAATATGCTGAGACACCGACTGGGTGTATCTGAAATTACATGCATCAAATAGGAATTTTTAGTGACTTTATTGTCCTTTTCTATTAAATCCCTATATAATTTCATCATACTATGGTTTTTCCTGTTAAATTTTGGGTCTCATAATAATTAAAAACAATTATGATCAAGAGGAAATGTCGTGATGATGACAAAATATGTGATGAGTCCTTATTACATGGGATCGTTCACATGGTATTTCCTCTAGGTGAGTTAAGAGTAGTACCCTCACTTGTCTAGTGATTATTATAACAACTTTCTATAGTTAAATAAAATGAAACCCATCTGGTAGATAATATTATTATTCCAAAAACCCATGATGATGACGAATATTGGCTGAGCTAATGTATGTGTTCCAACAACAGTGACCTATTAGGTTATAAGGTGAAGAAGAAACTTTATGGGACAAGGATTTTAAAAAGTCAATAGTTTGAGTGTTCCATGTAATAATATCACCCACTATATTTTATGTTCTTACACATGACTACAATATCTCACGTTATGATGAAAAATTGGCAGATTCCAATTACTTAGACCCCTTATGATATTTTTCTTTCATGGATGGAGTTTGAGTGCTTGTTCCATGAGAACTATTATCCATCAACAATGCATTCAGTATACATATATGAGATTGTATAATTTCCAAAGGTATAGATGATAGCTATTTAGTATGTTTCATGGTTCCCTCTCATCACATGTTACCCAACATCACATGAGAATAGCGTTTCATCCCCAGACAGATGGATAGATGGAGAGGAAATATATGTTATTTACAACATTCTATGTACTTGCATCCTAGAATTTTGAGGTAATTGGGAAGAATTAATACAATAGGTGTAGTATTACTACGATATTACTTATCACTTTACCATTGGTAAGGAACCATTTGAGGCATTTTATGGGAGAACATTTGGGTCACCACAATGTTGGACGGACAAAGGACAGTCAACATTCATTATTATAGAGTTAGTACATGCTACCATCAAGAATATAAAAAACATATATGAGTGGATGAGGACTCCTTATAGCTAGAAGAAGTCATATAATGACAAGATATAGAGTCCCATCGAGTTCAAAGAGGGAGACCATGTGTTCTTTCAGGTCTCACATTGAAAAGGATTGTAGTGATTTAGCTGGGGTGACATGTTATGTACAAGGTATATCTTTCTTTTATGATATTTAGTAATGTTGGAAAGGTGTCTTAGTGCCTATATCTACCCCCATAGTTGCACAGGGTGCATGTTGTCTTCCAAATGTCTCAACTTTGGAGGTACGTTAATGATCCATCAAAATTTATTGAAAGTGGAGAGTGGGACATTGATGATGGTGAAACGTTTTTAGAATACCCGGTAAAAATTGACAATCGATAGGATAAGATCCTTATTGGGAAGTCAATTTGTCTAGAGTGTGTTCAATGGAATGAAAATAATATCCTAGAATATAAATGGGAGTGGGAGGCTCATATTTGTGCTCAATAAACACATCATTTTGTTTAGTATCCATTTTTGAGTATTTCATGGACTTAAAGCCCTAATGTTTGGAGAATGTAATGAATCATATTTTCTCATGTTTTATTTTCATAAATTAATTAGGAAAATTATGAGTCCATGATATAATATGTCCTTAGATTTTGAGGCCATGTGTTCCCTAATAGTATAATGAAAAATATTATGTTTTTACAAAAACATGAATGTGGTTTTTCTTCCAAATGGTAATAATATCTAAAAGGGTGTTCAGATCAGATATTAGAGGGTACTATTTAATTCATAGTAGTGACTTTACAAATGGCGGGGAATACCATCGACCGTCTTGGGTCGACTATAAAAGTTAGAATTTGGACGAAACCATTATTTCAATATTTTAATAAAAATATTTATGATATGCAGTAGATTTTTCAATTTTATGAAACCTTGGTAAGAAATTCAATTTTATCACCATAACTCTGGAATTCCTCTAAGTCATGGAAGGAATCTCTCACGATGATGAATGTTGGAGGATCGGGGATCGACAATGACAAAGAAATATATTTCTCATCAATCACGGATCCAACCTTCAGGTATGATGTTGATTATTTTTTTATTTTCTTTTCCCTCTTAGATTCAAAATATGAATTAAGACCAACCGACAAATAGGTTGATCCGTGGTTCATCTATTCATGTGGGATGGATATTTACTTTCATGCTTTTGAATGGGGTTTTCCAACATTGTGTCGATTAGTTCTTCATTAAACCATATACATGAATGGATCAAGTGCAATATTAACAAGACCAATATCCATTTATACATCCTTCATTAGCTATATCTCTCCCCCTCAATCTATTGTGTACTTCATAAGTTCTTCAAAATTGATACCCCTTCAAAAGCAGTCAACCGTTTCACCCTCAATTCATGGGAAAATGGTTCGATATCAATTGTTTTTCATGAAAACAAAATATTAGAGGTGTGATGGGAGAATGGTATGATTCAAGTGAGGTATAAGAGTATGATGATGCATGGAAGAATGTTGGAAGGGATGCCAATAGTGAGTGTAAGATGTGGCTGGTGAGGCTGGTCTAGGGGAGTTGGATGTGGCGACATGAAATCGGAAGGATTTCTATAGGATGAGGTAGCAGCGACCTAGTGGGGGCTTGGCTAGGTGTAGAACAACATGACAGTCAGCTGGTAGCGCGGTCGATAGTAGCACCAGGACATAGTACACCCAGGACCATGATGGAGGGAGCCAGTGGTGGCGAGGGTGCAGACGATGAGTCGAGGGACAAAAATGTCACAATAGGATGTGTTCTAGGTGGTACTACATTAGAAGGAGCCCACAATATTTGGGGCTGCATGCGGTGATCAAGGGGCCGTGGAAGGAGGCTGTGCCAATGGCAGCATGGTGCGGCTCATAGCAGTGTTGAAGGGAGACCACTACGATAGCGAGGTCCTTATACTAGAATATGGAGGTGGGATGGCCTCGTGATACGAGGCATGACTCCACGTTGAGTGGAGGGACACAACTATGGTGGGTTGCATTTAGAACCCAAAAACCAGACAACATATTGCAGAACAAAATAGATAAGCCGGTCTATTGAAGTGGCCTCCTGGCCTAGTGGGATGAGTCTTGCAGGCCTTGTGGGACGTGCCCATTATGTTGTTCCTAGTCGCCCAAGACGGTTCGATCTAGGTCAAAGTGAGTCTGCTCAGGTTAGTTAGTCATACCTGGTCGGTTCTGGTCTTTCGGCCTAGTTTGGGACATCCAACGGTTCAGTATAGGTCTGGCACATTAGCTCATATCCAGAGAAGACCTAGGTCAGATCATCTTAGTAAAATAGGTGTAATATTCGAACCATTTTTCTATTTGATGAGACGTTTTCGGTGTTGGGATTCCTATGATGAGGTATTCAATTTTATATAGTCTAAGTGAGTCTTTGTGAAATATATATGATGACCAATTTTTCTTGAGGAGTAGGTTTTATCGATAAAAGTTAAATATGAGCTGAATCATACGTCTAGTTGTGGCTTGGTGACTACATGACATGGGGGGTTAATGACCCATCAACCTCTATGTGCCCTCAATGATTCCTACACCATTAAAACACACTCCAACATTATAATTTCATGCACTGTCGATGCTCCATGTTCCATCGACGATATGGTGTCCAACATCACTCCTATATCCATTGAAGCTTCGCGCACCAAGGACGCTCTACGCACCATCGACTCTCCAAGAAACATCTATGCTCCATGCTCCATCAACAATCCATGTTCCATAGATGCATTGGTATCAAGAGACATTTTGTGCACCATTGACGCTCTGTGCGCCATCGGCCCTCTATGTGTCCAAGACACTTGGTGTGTCATAGAAACTAAAATATATTTAGACTAAGAAAGAATGTCTCTCTCTTATTATTATAGGCATATACCTGTTTGATAATAGTATGTATCTTCAAAGTGATTTTACTTCATGTGTTTCCTGTTTTGTACACTATGTGCTTCCATTGGGGTAGACTTCATGTTTTTCCATTTTGGTATACTTCGTGTGTTTCTATTATGGTTTACATCATGTATTTCTTAGTGGTATTCATTTTTGGTTTCATGGTATCCTTTTAATTATTGTTTTACTCACCCTTAAATGATATTTTGCAATACAAGTCATGCATTGTGCGGACGATAGATGATTTCATGGAGTCAAAGGTGGACCGGGACCATGTGGTTCATAGAGTGATCAGACGAATGTGTGGTGCTCCTATGGCTTCAGATAACTTTCCTACACAAACCATTATGGTAGGGATTTATTTGAATGAGTTTTAGGAAGTTTTGAATTCACATTGGCAAACTTATCTTATTGTGTGATTGTATTATAACACTATTTACATTCTAGTTTTCTTACTATCATACACTGTGGTTGGTATCATAGTGTATGGATGAATTGATTACATAGTGTTATTACATTTCTACATTTTAGTTTTGGAGATGTGTGAGTATAGACATGTACTGAGTAAAATGAATCCCATTTTTTGTGATATTCCTACTCAGGGCTAGTGGCTATCCCCTGGATTATCAGAGGCTGGCATAGGCTAGTCATCACATGGGACACTTTTTGAGGGGTCCTGAAATCCATCACCGATCCAAGAAATTAATACCCTATCGAACACATGCTCAATATCTATGATGTTATGTTATATTTGAACCCCTTTCATCTTGAACATAATATTCAATAAGCTCTATATGCTATTTTGGAATTGTTAAATACTTTAACAACATGGTGATAGATTATATGGCATGGAAGAAACCATTTTTAAGAAATTCCATTATATGGATACATTTTCTTTAAATTTTATTCATTGTAAATATTTTGAGATTCCTAAAATTTTCCATAGAGTAATCGACCTATTTTAATTATTTTATATTTCCATATAAAGCTTGAAAATTTTATAATTAGTTATCTCATTCCATAAACAATGTATTTTTGAAGATCTTATTGTGACAGAGGTGGTAGTGTGTATTTTTGAGTGGAGTTTCCTGAATCATGAGTGAAGTGGGAACATGCCTACTAACGTGCACATTTATTTATCTGTTAATAATTTCAAATTAAACATATTATAGTGAAGAAAAATAATTAATAAATATTCCTCCAACCAAAACAAGTCATGGTGATTTGGATATGAGCTAGATGGACTACTATAATCATTCTGGGATTTTATTACCATGGAAGACAACCCTCCAAAACGTGTAGAGATTCCTTCAATGTTTCTTGTGCATGATTCTTTTAACCTATGATATAACATTCCATTATTAGACAGTCCCAACTGATCATTGGGTAGCATGATTCCCCATTCGATCTAACATTTTTAAAATTATGTAGTTAAAATTACTCATATATGAATATTAATTTTTCAAATATAAATAATAATTAATGCTTCAAAAATGATTTTTTTCCAATCGATTAAAATTTTATATTACCCATTAAATAAATTATCTACAAATAATTTGGGTAATATGTATTTAAAATTGTTAAAATTTATATTTTAAAATTAATATATTTTATCTATAGAAACTAAGATAGGACACATGAGATGTTTTGAGGTATCATTTCCATTTATAAAAAAATAGGATCAATACTTTTAGATTCAAGAATAAGTCATTTTTAAAAATCCTTGTCCTTCATTTGAGAGATCATGAATCTATTTGAGAAATTATCCTGGCCTATTTTTTCGGAGATACCCATTATGAGTGATTCTTATTTTTTGCACATATTTAAATATTGTGACCTACTAAACATTAGAGTGAGCTTTACGTGATATCTTTTTGGGGGTGTGACAAATTTATTTGAAATAATTATGGGAATACAATGGTTATATATAGTTTATTATGAGATAAACTATAACCATATGAGGATGCGGTTTTTTTGGATGATGGTATCGATTATCCTTCATTATCATGATGTATTTTACAACTGATTGAATTGGTATCACATGTTAGAAGTTAAAATAAATCTCTAGTCATTTGGTATTTTTTTCATTTGGTGTTTCAGAGCTTTTTGATATCTAAATTCCAATGGAAGTGGGGGAATACATGAATGTTATCCACAATAAATTTTCAAGATTACCTATACATCGATAGAATTAATTTAATATAAAAATTTTATTCATTACTTATATAATATCAACTATTGAATAAATAATATATCCCAATATGCATCATGAGTTGAGGGTGTTATTAGAGGACCATTAAGAGGAATGACTAATTAGGCATGAAGTGTCCCCTTGAGAGGCAATGGTGTGGTTCACCAAAAAAGATGGTGAATCATTTTTTTTCATGTATTAAAATAATATAAACAAGGTTTCAGTCAAAAACATGTACCCATTATTATGATTCAATTACCAAATTGAAAATATAGAAGGATAATTATGATTTTTAAAGATTTAACTCTAGTCTATCTATCACTAGTTTCGAGTCCATGAGGATGATATTCTAATTATGACATTTAGATCACACTAAGTAAGATTAGAGTTTTTGGTTGGGCATTTTGTGTGATTAATAACTCTATATTATTCATGGGACTTTAGAACTACATCCCCTTACCTTTTTATATTTATTTTTGTATCCTTCATCAATGAAATTCTTATTTACACGACATTAATAGATGAATTTTAGAGAATCTATAGTATATTGTCATAGATTTTCTCCGATAACGAATTATATGTTAATATCAAAAAGTATTATCTCAATATGGATGTTAATTTATATATAGGAAATTCCATCTCGATAGATGTAGTATGTTAGGACCTGTCAAAAATAAATTAATTTCATGTTTTGGACCATCCAAATTGTATGAAAGCTATGAATGATATCCATGGATTAGATTTGTACTATCAAAGTTTTATGTCATAAATTTCATGTGTTTTAAACCCATTAAAATCCTTTACCATGAATGAAATTTCATTTTTATAGACTGTGTAATACCATAGGGCCTTCGAGGTGTTGTCTAAAGGATTAACTAGTGCCATCATTTTGAGATGACCAGATGTCGGTATTAGGTTTGTGGTGTTATCTGATGCCACTATTGATAGGATGATATTTTTGTTTATTTAGATGCAGGAAGTGATGGGTTATGTGTCAAGGAAGCTATAAACACATGATAATAACACCAAAACCCATGACATAGTGTTAGTAGTATCATAATTCTCTTTGAAGATATATTGATATTAACTTCTGGATGATCCATTCATATTAATATCAGGACACTGTATTTTAATTTATTCTTAATGAGTTAGTGATTTCATCCAAGGATATAGTCATTAGAAAAATTTAATGCTACATTATTATTTTTTGATAGTCAATACTATAGCGAAATGTAACATTGTGTTTGAAACCCTTAAATGTAAATCTAGATCTCAGTTGATAGAAGATGATTTAGAGAATTTGAACTTATTATTGCTGACCTCAGTGGATGAGAGGGGAGTACCTTCTCATTAATAGATGGAGATAACTCCACCTTTTATTAAATACGTTGAGAGAAAAAATTGATCAATATCTATTTTGAGGTTCTATGTAACTAGATATATTCAATATATGTATCATAAATTTTTATTAATGTAATGAGAACACCATCATAATATTACGACGAATTGTGGTATTGGTCATGTTGTTTTAGAATGTACTGAAGAATATTCTTGCATCACTATCATCATCACATCCTATGCAAGGAAACATATAACAATACATGCATTGGATGTTTTACTATGATAAAAAATTAAAATTATTGATTTTTTTATCATTACCTCACATATCATTAACTAATGGTGGAGCATTAGGATCCATCGTCTTTTGATCAAACTATTAAGGTTCAAGAATTAGAGAATGATGGAATATCCATTGATTTGGTGGTAGAGAGTCCACACATAAGGAGTGTCTAAAAATATACCATGGTGACTTTTTATCATATTTATAATATAGATCAATTCCTTTCCACATTTGAGAATTGTTGGAGGAGAACATGGGGACCCGATATGTGTGTGAGATCATCCGATTAAATAGAGTACCTTTAATGATATTCATTGATAGAAAATATCACTTCATGCCTTAGTTGTGGATATTCATGAAATAGGACTTTGTGACACATGTTTGGAATTTTATATCTGTAAAAACTCATACAAATGGCTATTTTTAGTGAACTAATAATTTTTTGGAGGATATGATGAGAGAAGTTTCATTGTACTTTGGTAAAAGTTATGAGGATACCATTAAATCAGTGGATATTAATTATACTAAATTTATCCGACAATTTTCGTACGACTCTTATCAAGGCGTTGTATGAGAGATAATGATGGAATCCTTTGTTATGGTTAGTGATTGTTGATCCTTTAGTAATGGGGGTTGGTACAAGTGAAGTCAATATAAGATAATTTTTAGGTGATTCGGGAGATGATGAAGAACTTCTGTAGACATAAACAATCATATATATACTATATTCATTGTCCATTATAGTTTGTGTAGAGAAATTAGATATTAGAGAATGTCTCTCCATGGTAATGTTTATGGAGGTTTGGTCATGGTATCAAGTCATCACTGAAAATAATAAGTGCATTTCCAATCCTACAATGGGTTGGGATGGTTGAATTATATATTAAATTTCACGTAATATTTATTGTAAATTTAAAATCCAATAACCCTTATTTAAATTCTTTGATAGAAATATATTTATAGAACCATTACAACCATCAATTATATTATAATGGGTTTTTTCATGGTTTTATCCTATAATTCCTCACATTATTCATTTCCAGACATATTTCAGGTGGTGTTATAATTATTTTTCAACCATATTGAAGCATGATAAAAACATATTATTTATATTAGAAGGACTATAGATATATTTATTAATCATGGTTTTTAGAGAATTGAGATGTTATGGTATAGTCTTTTAATATGTATAGACTGGGAAATAATTTAACTTTTTTTAAGTGGGTTTGGAATCCTTGGACGATGAATGTTGTTTGTATCATATTAGATCCAGACTAGTTTTCTACCATAGATAAGTAAGACAATGTCATGTTACATGAACCATATACCATGTGTACATTACTAGATAGGTTTTCATGTTCATAGATAACATTCCACAATCCCCATGTTCTATTGTATAGTGTGTGAACTGAAATACATGTCATGTGTCATGACATAATAGTCTTAACAAGTCCAATGATGACACAAATAGTTACCTTGAAAAATTAACATTCTATTTTCATGTTCTAAAATTATTTTCAATTTATTTATACTTGAAAATTTCCCATTAAACACATTGTTATTAAGTATCTTAGAGATACATGACAATTCCAATATTGGAAAATCTTTTGTACTCATCTCAAAGTGTCAAAACATTAGTATCTATTTTGAAGATCTTGGATTGGCACAGATGAGTAGCCCATATTTAGTTGAACTATAAATGGATCCTGATGGAGGATATTTTTTTTAATGATAGTGATTCGATGCTTTTTCAGTGGATTGTATTACTTAAATTTGAATATTTTAGTTATTATTCGGGTATTTGGGTGAGATTTGTATTGGAATCAAGGATATAAAACAAGTGTATCAAACTAATATGATAGGGTTTGACTCCCCCACATCTGTTTAAATGAATTATTGACAACATCAATGGAAAATGGGTATATACATGTACCTATCTAGTGGAACCTAATAATGTTTCATCGTAGTCATGGTGTGGTTACTCCACCCTCTTGTGGTTACCTTCAAATCAGTGATGATATTCCATCGGTAAGGCATAAGCACCCATTGATGATCAATAAATATTATAATGGTTTTTTGGTTTTAGATATTTTAGATACTTGGATTTGAGGAAATATTCAACAAATAGAACTAACTATGAATATGGAGATCCCCTATCTCTATATGAATATATTTTATTTATAATCATTTATATTATTTTGGGATCCATATTCCATTTTATTTTAGGTTGAGCTGACCATTTCTTTTACCACTTTTACCTTTTTATATAGTTGTCTTATTCCATATATAAATAGTCACACATGCATTTTTTTCAAACACACATGTGTTCTATATTATATAGATGAAAAATAGGTAGGTAGTGACAATATTACTGTAGTTATGGGTGGATGTTACCAATTATTGATGGTAGAGACCAAAGGTGGTTTTCAGTTCAGCAGTTTAAACAGGGCTCTGATTTCCCACTCAGTAGTTTGGATTACCCTTTATATTTTATTAGTCATGTATTTTCCACTTTATATAATTGGGATATTAATTTTTTCATAATACGATCAGTTTTTATGGGCTTTCCAGGAATGGTTTCTTCTATAGTGGTTCTAACTTTTACTATACTTTATTGATTAATATATCATGGTGTTGTGTGTTCATATAGATACATTTGGAAAAGGCCTTGCATTTATGTGATATATATATGTAGATATTCTCTATATCCACTAGATTATTAGAGATAGTATTAAGATGTCACACTCATTATAACATTGGTCTATGTGCTTCCGCTAGTCATCGTTTTCATGTCATTAATTTTCATTCAAATGTATTTTTATCTGAGTTATATATAGTTTATATTTGAATTTTTTAGAATATACTTATATGTAAAATATTGTATAAATACCTATAAAAAATAATATGTAGGATTCTTAAAATAAACATAAAATTTATGAAAATGGAAGGAAAATATGTTGTCTAATACATAAAAAAATAAATACAAAAAACCAATTCCTTATGATAATATGAATGTGTAGTGTTTTGTAAATCCATTGATTATAACTCATCAAACAAATAATTTTCATTCTATTGAGAATATGGAGATAATTTGAATGATAAATAACCTATATATATCTATTCTAGTGTAAAATATTATCTTAGAATATACTCAATTAATGTTTTTATATAAATATATGAGTATATTAGTACACTAGAAAATGAAAAATTACATCGGTAATAAGAAACCAATGCAATGGGTTATGCATTTTCATTGATTTCAAAAGATGTAACACTCTAATAAAACATGGCTATGTTAAAGAGTAATTTTTATCTCTATATAATTAAATATATTCACGGATTGATGATGGAGTTTTATGGGCTATTTATCATAATGTTGAATTTGATAATTTTGCAATAGACATGGCTATTATTTTGGAAAACTACACAATGTATCTTTGAATATCAATGGATCAATATTTTATTTCAAATCTAAAACAATAATGGATCTATGTAATTCTATAATATCGGCATGCCATATGCATCAAAAACATGATGATGATGTTGAAAAGTTATTTTGAAGAATGTTTGAAATCACCTCAGGACTAGAATAACATTCTTAATATGAATATTTTGAGTCATATGTAAAAAATAAATATTTGGAAAACACAAATGAATAGTCATCATAATCCATTTAATGTATGAGTTATAAAATATAAACTTGTGAAATGTTTTTTTCTTCTACTATGAAATAAATTTGTGGAAAACATATCTTGATATATTTTATTTCACAATTAATTTTATGATCATGTAAAATGGTATCCAATAATTTAGATTAATTTATTTATACTAATTTTATTTTTATCACCATTTTAATATAAAAAAATATCTATTAATATGGGGGACCAAAATTTATACACACCTCTCCATTTTTCAAAGGTAGATGTAAAAATGTGTAAGGAGTGATGATTGTTGAATAAAGGCAAAAATGTTGTTTCTATAAAAACAATATCTCTTTTTATTGTGTTTAGAGAATATTTCTACATGTAAAAGTGGGATATTTAGTGGTAACGAATGGTTCTAGATTGGGTTTTCGAACAAGGACATTCAAATTTTTTAAAACATATCCATAGGTGAAGTGTATGAATGACCATAGTTCATGGGAATTAATTTTATGTAAGGAATATATAGGAAATATTTAATTGGTCTTCTCAAATCAAAATAAATTTATCCCTGAAACTTTTAAATGAAACTGTAGTGGTCACATATTTTATGACTTCATGTATATACCATCATTTCACATATAAAATAATCATTATAAGTGATGTCAATGGTAGTTAAATATGTGGATGAAAATTAGTTGTGAATATACATTTTTTTATAAACTAAATATTTATATTAACCCAAATACTACCAAATATTCATTAAATTTAGAAAATAAGTTTGTAAAACCTTTGAAATAAGGATTTTATTTTGAAATAAAAGGCCATATCATGTACCATTTAATTATTTCCATAGAAACCAATGATAGAAACGTAGACTATAAGTAAAAAGGGATTTCATTCTCAAAAAAATATTATGATTAGTTTATTGGTCTTCATTTATAATTAAAAAGAAAATAACAACTGTTCAAATAAAGGTAACATAATGATTTTTGAAAACATAAAGTGAATTTTGAATTTTATTAGAGACATGGATATTATGTGAATCACTGAGTATCATAGAATAAAATGTCAATGAAAAATAATTTAAAAACATTGTTTATTTTTGGAGGTAAAAGTTATGACATAAAGAATAGTCAACACATAAGAAATGTCTGACCACACTCTGAAATAAAATTTAATTATATTTTATGTATAGTTAATATTAGGTAAGAATATAGATAAATATTTAATTAAATAAGGATTCTATATCATCCTAATTAATAATGTCTATTCTGGGTAATATGACAGATCACAATGTTGTGAAATATTTTCATCCAAATGAAGAATGGACATGGAAAATCAAGGGTAAATAAATAATGAAGTGTTATTTAGATGCTAGAAAAATATATATTCTAGTGGGTTAGAGAAAATTTTGTTTAAATTTATATCTTAAATGATTTTATGGAAAATATCTATATTCCTATATGTATCTCATTTTACTGAATTGTTCTGTTAACTGAAAGTGGAGCATAAAAAATTTAATCAATGAATGATTAGATCTATATTCAAATGGTGGATTCATACATCATATAATAGTTAAAATTATATATATTGTATCTATATAAAACATAATTTTTTGTTTCTAAATTGGTACAATACTTCAATATTTATAAGAAACTATTCTATCATATTTTATGAAGAAAATCTAACCATGATGATGAACATACAAGAGTATCACTTGAGGTATGGCTTATAAGATATTGCTTCTATATATTATTTACTTCAAGTTAAATATGGGATTCCTAATATCATCTAAGAAGATGATTTCCGGTGAGTTATTTTCACTTTCCCATATCTCTTTTGGACTATGCTCAATTTGTATACCATGAGAATTTATTATTTTTGGAAATGGGTTAAAAAGAAGACTTATAGTGGAATGTTTTATGTGTTTTTTTGAAGTTGAGTATAGGGTAAAAAATATTCTTAAAAATATGGTTTTCTAACCCTTAGGAATCGAGGTGAGTATTTATATAGAATTTTGGTTCTTATATATATATATATTATGGTTTAGAAAATTATATTTTCTACAATTTCATTTCCCTCATGAAGTAGGTTTGATTATATCATGTCATATTTCTCTGAAAAATTGGATCTTCCAATACCGCAAATGAAATATATATATATTTATCAATAATGGGGAGATGAAAAACAAAGTAAATAATAAAACGGGAGAAATTATTTTTTCAAAACATGAATGTTAAAATAATGGGTGTAATTTTCCCTCAAATATACATTTTTTTTCAATAATTTGTAGATGAATAATTTTTAATTTTGATGTTAATTGAGTAATAATAAAAAATATGATGGGGGGATTGAGGATACTTAATATATATATATATATATTAATATGGATCTGATGTTGTATTTATTTTCATTTGGATTATATCAAAGAATGTAAATGTGTATTGAATTTATGTGATGGTGAATGATTCCATCGAATGCATATGATGAAGAATTTTCCTATATATTTGAATAATAATTGGTTGAGAGTGATGCAGTAACCTTGTAATACATGGATGGAATTATTTTATATAGTATCTATATAATGTAGATCATTGTTGTTCTATTCATCAATTAAATAAATTAAAAGTTATAAATATTTAAAGGTGTGTAATTTATATTCATTATTAATGATGTTTTGGATTTTTAATAATAATCATTAAATTTAAGTACTTGGAAATCTATAATTATATAAGGGAACAAAATTGATTCAATTTTGTAGATATCATATCAAAATAGTGGGGAAACTATTAGTAAAATAATCACAATTAAATAATTTATATAGAGATGAATATACTTTGGGTTAAGGTTGATAAGTATGGAGTTAATATTTAATTGAGATGGTAGTGAATTTACTTGAAATGCAATAAATATTGTATTTAATATAATATAAGTCGTAAAAGTGATTTTTTAGTGATTTTAAAAAGTTTTAATAATTTAAAAATTCATTTTCATTGTTTAATGATTCACGAATATGATTTTTTTGGTTATGGAATGATTTGACGAATTATGGATGTTTTGAGTGGAGATTTTTTAATTACATAATAATATTTATGGTGTTGTCTTATAAGTATGATATAGAAGTTTTCTATAGGTCTTATTTGCAATGTTAATATTAATAAATGAACTTCTGTTTAGATATGTGCAGAAAAATTTACTAAGGAGATTATATGTATGATGAAACATTGAATCCAAACCTAAAATTATCCATGGTAGTGTGTACATGTTATAAATTGTCAAAACATATGATTCAATTATATAATTTGGATTGAAAATGTAAAATCCACAAATTCATATAATGAATTGGTGAATACATATATTAAACCTCTGATAAATGACTAAAATCAAAAAATGATGGAATTCATTTTCGAATATACCTGATAATTGATTTATATTATATACGAAGAAATATGAAATTTGGAAGATGGGTTATATTATACACCAATGATAAAAACATTAAATATAATAGAGTTATGATTATTGTGTAAATTGATTATGATATGTAAGATCCACTTTATTACATAGTAGGAATTTATAAAATTATAAAATTTTCTTGATAAAAATTTAATATATGATTCTGACACTAATACATGGGATGTTATACATATCACATAAGACCCAGTAGTTAGAAGGGTAATCACATTGTTGAAATAATGAATATTCCAAAATTTAAGGTTTTTGAGAAATTGAATTGGGATGATGCAATGAAGTTATATTCAATGATTTAAACATCAAAACATTAATTTTGATTCATTTTTTGTTCTTGAGAGAATGATATTTGTAATAATAAGTCCTTATAGATCATCTCAAAACATATCCAAATTCAATAATCCACTATCACCAAGTATAATAATAACTCCTACAGATGGTTTACTACAATGCCCCTACCCCAGTTACCCAGAGTCGGTGCATTATTTTAATACATTGGCAAGATTACAAAGAACCAAGTCTCGAAAGACCGATCAGTTTAGAAATCTTGGAAAATATATTACGTACATATAAGTTACACTACACTTTATAAAATAAAACGCAACATAAATGATCCTATTAGAATGCCATTAATCCCCTTTCTTAACCCTATTGATCAATCATAATACACTTCTTGGAATCCTGAGAAATTTAAAACATAGAAAGGGGTGATCTCAGTTGCTTAGTAAGGATAACAATATATCATAAACATTCATAAATAAGCATAAACATTTAAGGAAATATATAAGACTAAAACAAAAGCCTTTTTAAACTTAAACTTCAACATAATATGGAAAATATACAATAAAATAATGCCATTTAATTATTCACATGGATATTCTACTAGTCGAATAATAACATGCAATATCAATAGCCACTTTTATAATTATGGAATGCCTAATGCCAGACTATCATAACCACATAGTCAAGGCCTTGGGCCAAGAATAAATATAATATTTTGTCAAGGCCTTGTGCCAAGACAATAGTTTGTCTCATGAGACCTACCGATGCATCGAGGAGCTATAGCGAGCTCAACCCGTCACATACTAAGTCCAATGCATTCCTCATATGAAAAGGCTTAAACGTAACATAAAAATTTGTATTGAAACTGGCATACGAAATGTCGATACATTACCAATAACCCATGAATGGTATAAAAATAAAACATCCACAATCAAACATATCACAAAACCTTCAACACAATATGGAAGATTGTTATCATATTAAATCAATTTCAAACAAGTTTAAAATCCATTAATGGATTTTGACATAGATGAAAATGATTTGTAAAAATCTTTGAAAGAAGTATCCCTTTTCATGAAAAAATTTAATGTAATACAATTTAAAAAGGAATACATTTAAATAAATTTTTGAATCAATGTTTCCCATACATCCTTGAAACTTTTGAAAGTATTTAACATTTTAAAACATTCATGTCCATTTAAATAAATCCTTAAAACCATTTTTATAACATGAACATTAATGAGAATGGTTTGGAAGAATAAATCATTAAAACTTTTAAAATATTTTTTTAGTAAAAAATACCTTAAAATGATACCTTTTAAAACTATTTTATGAAACATGGACAAGGATAATAAATTTGTCTCAGTAGATACTTACGTAAAAACAACCTCGGATAATATAGAGATTGTGAAATTAACCCTTACCAATTTGGAAACATATGAAACATACAACACATGACAGAAGTATCATACAATGAATATGTAAATACAAATAAATTAAAGTGTATTACAAAAAGAATAAAATTATGGGTAGTACATACACCACACAAAAGGTAATAGTGGCAATATGACATGAATCACATGAGAATAAGGAGTGAGATGAAAACCCCTTACCCTATACGTTTCCTTGGTTGAGGGTAGTTTAACCTCCTGTATAATGGTGAAATATTTTTTATTAAATTATACAAGAATCATATACAATAATATGATATCATATATGATCTATTTTCATTGCTTTGTTAATAATATCGTAGTATTATCGTTGTTTCAGGTGTTAACTTACTCGTTTTCTTTTATATGTTTTGTTAAATAAGCCATGTTTGTTATGGATAGGTTGTATCACATTCATATCTAGAATTATATCAAGTACTTAAATATTATTTTTAATCATAAAATGAAAATTACACGTGAATGGATACTATGGGGAAGGAATCTCATCGCGTTCGTGGAGATGGTAGTCCGTACGTACACATGAGCAACAATATCATTATTTTGATATTAAAATAATATATAATTGGATGGTATATCATATATAAAGAATAATTATAATTTTATATTTATTATTTACTTCAATTACACATCATTATCATATCCATCCAAATAAAAATTTATTGAATAAAAATTACACCACGATATGGAGACGGTAAGCTGTATGCACGCACGTTTCGTGACATGTCATTCAAAGGATGGATATAATACTGAATATGGTTGCACCAAATTTATAATAACATCAAAATATTTAGAATATACTGGAGTAATTATTTTATAATGGAAATAACAACGAATGATGAAGTTTAAGAAGAAAGGAACTTGAAAGAGGGTGGTGAAAACATTACCTCTTTTCGGGTTCTTCCTTTTGATTTGATCAAAAGGGATCCTTAGGATGACTTTATGACCAAACTAAGGCCTCCAGGTTTAATTGAGTATAGTTGAGAGAATATTTTGGTAGGTGTTGGCCGAGCCAAAAGGCATTGATGGTGTGAATTAGTGAGAAGGGGGAGTTCCCTTTTATAATAGGGGTGAGGGACACCTTAGAAAAAGCTAGAAATATTATTTTATAATAAATTAATATTCAGTTTATAATGGCTAAATAGTGTATTATTTAATTTTTAAGCTGGGTATAGGTCTAAAAACACTCAACCAATAGGTTTTAGATAGGTTTGGGTCACTATATTAACTTTATCATTTTGATTTAACTCTTATTTAAATAGTTTGGCATTTACCATGTATCATTGTATTTTTATATTATATAGTCAATAAACTTACTATAAACTTACTAGTGACCCCCATGTGGTCCATTAATAATACACCTATCATTATATAAGTCCTATTCTGAACCTTATATTTTTAGTAATATAATATCAATTAATAATAGAATACTTGTTTTAAAAACACATTTATGTCAATTTTGACAATATTTAATAATTGATTTTTTTTAAAGTCATAAAAACTTTATTAATTAGAACAAAACTCATTCAACATTCCTAACATGTCATATTAACCAATAAAATTAGTGTATGGTATCAAAACTTTCAAATTATATTTATTTTAAAATTTATAATACTAATTAATTGATTCATTCATTAATAAGGAAAATACTGTATCATTATTGTGTCATAAATAAATTTCCTTATTCAATGTCTAAAAATTATAAATAAAATACCATTATGTAGGAAATACTTTTATATTTATAATGAATATTTATAGTCTAAAATATAACATATATAACCCTATGTGAAAATTGTTTTTCTAAAAGATATATGCTTATGTCATTTTTGTATTTACTTCAACTTAATTATTACAAATTGTCATTATCAGTTACAAGTAGATCCATGGGGTCCCAAAATCGACACAAATATGTCCCTGGTCTAAAATGTATCAACCAATAGGGTTTGGATACGTTTTAGGGTAATTTATTATAATTATAATATTATTTTTTACCCTTATTTACCGGATTTACCGTTTAACCATGGTAAATAAAATATTTACCGAAGTAATTATTCAAAATGTCTAAAAATAAAAGTTACCTATTTACACAATTTGGACATCCTGATTCTAAATATATAATCCATTTTTATAAATTCAAAACAGAGAAGTTGAAGATATTAAATTAAAATTAATTCCCATTGTTCAAACAAAAAACGTGTTTTAGGGAGATAATAACTATCAAAAGATTGGAACTTGCTTATGTCTACTTTAAAGGTGAAATTATGCCTAATGACCAACATTGGATTAAATGGTAAAAATATAATCTAATTATGCTATAAAATCACTAAAATTCATAATTTATCACTATTAATTATTTCAATTAAAAAAGAGGGTATTACTATTCATAACGGCTAGTTTGATTGGTTGTGGTGTGTTAGAACTCGATGTTGTGTACAACACATACTACTATATTATTCAAAGAGAAGCGTACTCTGGAAGTTTGGGGTGTTACATTCTCCCCAACTTCAATAAATTGCATCCTCACAATTTGAAATTGTTCTTTGAAAATAATAGGCTGAAAATAGAAAATACCTTTGTGGTAAAATCCACATCAGAAAATGGTTTAATAAAATTTAGTTTTAATAAGAGTAGAAGGGGGATGAAAAAGTCACCACCAAATTATGATCTCAATTTGGATAACATTGGTGGAAATTAGAGACACATAATTGGTGAAAAAACGTAAATATTTATAGGGAGTGATTTAGGTCATCAATCACAAACAATTGTAGAATTGTGGGCCTCAAAGCCACAAATATATGATGATTTAAAATACAATTGGTTCAAAAAAAATGTAAGGTATTAGGATAACACATGTTTGGTTTTAAAATTCCATACATAATTTTAAAGAATTTATTTCTTCATAGAATAAGAGAATTAAAAAAATTTATTCTTGTCATATAGAGTTCCATCCTTTAACTAATTTCTACAAAAAACTCATCCTTCACATTAAAAGATAATATAACTTAAAAAATATTCTATTTATCCTGTTTGTATAGGGTTACAAAAAATGAATTTATAATTCATCAACCTGACCCTTTAAAAAAACTACATTATTCAATCTAGGACATCACATGTGTCAGTGATAGGAGATACACCCATGTCTCCCTTTGTTTGTGGGTTTAAGTCTCGCGGCCTTGCCGGACGCGACGAGCTGCTGCCTGACCTCCGGGGTGTCCTTTTATGGAAATCAAAAAATAATCTCAAACTAGAATTATCCAAAATACTTCTGTCCAAACTCACAGTCCAAAATTTATAATGAATGTAAACACAATGAATATTCTTTTTTGCCGCGTAATAATATGTGAATACCTTCATCTTGTATTCTTTTTAAACACTACAATATCCTGAATTGCCATTAAACCTTATTAATTACTTTCATGATCCCTTATTCCTTATAGAATACTGGATATACTGATTCTATTAAAAAATGTTGTAAACTCCAACAATGACAAATCACTAATCAGTTTCAAGGTAGTCAAGAATATCCAATATAATTTATTCAAATCAAACATCTCTTATTTCAAAATCACTATGTCATTATCGGGACCATATTAAGGATTACCTTTCCTTCAACCATGTTTTTTCAAAAAAGTTTAACTTCTTGTTGAGTCACTCTTTATTGTACCATATAATCTCAAATCATCAATAAAATAGTACTGCAGTACAATCCTTATATACTCCATACTTATTATAACCAGTACATCATTGATACAACACTCAAATGACATAATTTGTTAATAACAACATAAGAAATCTAATCGTTCCTCCTCATATGTGGTAGTATCATAACTTGATTATTATCCAATAGCATCATTTGGGAATACTTTGATGATTTGTACATTGGTTCATGTAGTTTCCCAACACCTTTCAGATGAATCATTGTACATTTGAAACTTTATTCTTAGCCTTACAATCACGTACTTGGTGTCATTTTTCTCCACACTTATAACAAACTCTCATTCCCTTCAGGCAAGTTCCAGGGTGTTTATTCCCATAGTTATCACATATGGGAAAATTCTTATTTTCCCTCTTCCCTTTATCCATCATTCTATCTTCCATCCTTTTCTTCTCTTGCTTCCCTTCAAATCCATAGGACTCAGATAATTCTTTACTTATCTTATTAACATGTGAAATTATTTCTTCATATGTTGAGAATAAATGGGAGACTATTTACCTTCTTAATTTTGGCTTAATACCATGAAAGATATGATCCTTCTTACTCTTTGGATCATATGTATTACTGGAGTTCACATTCCTTCTACTGGGTCTCATTTCTATATAATGGCATATTCTATGTCAGTTTATGAATTTCAATGAATAATTCCAAACTTGTAAAATACCTAACATAAATTGAATAGTTTATGGATATAATCCATAAAAATATTCTCTTTGAGGGGGTATATATATTAGTAGATCCTTCATAATGATTTGTAAAGAAAATGATAATTATCCTAGGCATATCCCCTAGGAGTGTTGTAACCAAGAGTGTAGAAAGGCCCATTGTCATGCACCTGTTTTTGTTCGATTCTAGCTCAAAGTTGTGTTTTAGGGTTCAAACCCTAGGTACATCTGTTCCAGAGCCGCCTCTACCGGTTTGTATCTGGACAGGGATGTATTTTCTTGGAAAACTCACAAAATCTCTACATTACCAAAATTCTAGGACGTACTTTAATACTAATCCTCAAAGTTTATCTTAGGATAATGTGCTCTAATCAGAGTTTATCTTAATCTAGTTTCTATGGTTATTTCCAAACTTTCTCTGATACCAACTGTAACGCCCCAACCCTAATTACCTAGAGTCGGTTCATTATTTTAATACATTGGCATGATTACAAGGAATCATTTCCCGAAAGACCGATCAGTTTAGTAGTCTTGGAAAACAGATTACATACATTTAAATACATTACAATATAGAAAATAAAATGCAACATAAATGATCCTTTGATAACTTCATTAATCCCCTAGCTTAACCCTTCTAATCAATCATAATACACTTCTTGGAATCCTGAGAAATTTAAAACATAGAAAGGGGTGAGCTCAGATGCTCAGTAAGGATAACAATATAGCAGATTCTTTCATAAATAAGTACAAAACTTTTAGGCAACATATAAGAATAAAAAAAGCCTTTTTAAACTTTAAATTCAGTATAATATGGAAATGATACAATAAAATAATGCCATTTACTTATTCACATGGATATTCTACTAGTTGAATAATCACATGAAAAATCAATAGCAACTTTCATAATGAGGGAATGCATAATGCTAGACTATCAAAACCACATAGTCAAGGCCTTGTGCCAAGACTACAAATAAGATTTTTTCAAGGCCTTGTGCCAAGACACTAGTTTCTCTTATGAGACCTACCAGTGCATCGAGGAGTTTTAGCAGGCTCCACATGTCACTTACTAAGTCTAATGCATTCCACATATGAAAAGGTTGAATCCTAACATAAACATTTGTATTAAAACTGGCATACGAAATGTCAATAATTTACTCATAAACCATGAATGGTATAAAAATAACACATCCATAGTCAAACATATCACAAAACCTTCAACACAATATGGAAGATGTGTATCATATTAAATCAACATCAAAGAAGTTTAAAATCTATTAAAGAAATTTTTCATAGATGAAAATGATTTGTAAAACACTTTGAGAGAAATATCCCTTTTTCTTGAAAACATTTAAAGTCTCAAAATTTATAAAGGAAGACATTTAAATAAATTTTTGAATCATAGTGTCCCATACCACTTTGAAACTTTTGAAAGTATTTAAAATTTTAAATCATTCATGCCCATTTAAATAAATCCTTAAAACCATTTTGAAAACATGGACATTAATGAGAAGGTTTATAAGAATAAATCTTTAAAACTTTTAAAATGATGTTTTAGTAAAAAGTACCTTAAAATAATCCCTTTGAAAACGATTTTATTAAACATATACATTGATAATAAATATGTCCCAGTGGATACTTACGTATAAATACCCTTGGATAGTAAAAATATTGTGAAATTAACCCTTACCAATTTGGAAACATATGAAACATACAACCCATGAAAGAAGTATCATGCAATGAATTTGTAAATACACATAAATTAAATAGTATTACACAACGAATAAAATTATGGGAAGTATATACACCACAGAAAAGGTAATAGTGGCAATATGACATGAATCTCATGAGAATAAGGAGTGAGATGAAAACCCCTTACCATGTAATTTTCCTTGGTTAAGGGTAGTTTGACATCCTGTATAATGGTGAAATAGTTGTTATTAAATTATACAAGAATCATATACATTAATATGATATAATATATGATCTTCTAATATTGATATGTTAATAATATCTTAGTATTATCGTCATTTCGGGTGTTAACTTACGTGATTTATTTTATATGATTTGTTACATAAGCCGTGTTTGTTTTGGATAGGTTGTATATTATTAATATCCAGAATTATATCAAGTCCTTAAACATTTTTTGAATCATAAAAGGAGAATTATACTATAATGGATATGATGTGGAATGAATCTCATCGCGTTCATGGAGACGGTAGTCCGTACGTACGCATGAGTGAAAATATCATTCTTTTGATATTAAAATAATATATAATTGGATGGTATATCATATATACAGAATAATTATAATGTTATATTTATTATTTACTTCAATTACACATCATTATAATACCCATCCAAAAAATACTGTATTTAATAACAATTACACCACGACGTGGAGACGGTAAGCCATATGTATCCACGTAAGGTGACATGTCATTCAAAGGATAGATAGAATGTATAATATGGTTGTACCATATTTATAATAACATCATTGTATATAGAATATAATGTATTCATTATCTTAGAATGAAAATAACAAAGAAAGAAGAAGTTGAAGAAGAAAGGAACTTGAAAGAGGGTGGTGAAAACATTACCTCTTCTTGGGGTTCTTCCTTTTGATTTGATCAAAAGGGCTCTATAGGTTGGATTTATTATAAAACTAAGGCCTCTAGGTTGAAGTTAGGATAGTTGAGAGAATATTTGGGTAGGGGTTGGCTGATACAAAAGGCTTTGAAGGTGTGAATTAGTGAGAAGGGGGAGTTCCCTTTTATAAGAGGGGTGAGGGGCACCTTAAAAAAAGCTAGAAACATTATTTTATAATAAATTCATATTTGGTTTATAATGGTTAAAAAGTGGATTATTTAAATATTATGGTGAGGATAGGTCAAAAACCACTCAACCAATAGGTTTTAGACAGGGTTGGGTCACTATATTAAATTTCTCCTTTTTATTTAACTCTTAGTTAAATAGTTTGACATTTACCATGTCTCTTTGTATTTTTATATTATATAGTCAATAAACTTACTATAAAGTTTCAAGAGACCCCCAAGTGGTGAATTAATAATACACCTATCATTATATAAGTCTTTTGGAATAACCTTAAATTTTTATGAATATAATATCAATTAATAAAATAATATTTGTTTTAACAACTAATTTTTGTCAATTTTGACAATATTCAATAATTGATTTTTTTAAGTCATAGAGACTTTATTAATTCAAAATAAATTAATTTAGGAAATCCTAAAATGTCATATTAACCAATAAAATTAGTGTATGTCATCAAAACTTTCAGGTTATATTTATTTTAACATTTATAATACTAATTATTTGATTCTTTCATTAATAATAAAAATAATGTATCATTATTGTTTCATAAATAAATTTCATTATTCAATGTCTAAAAATTATAAATAAGATACCATTATGTATAAATCATTTTATCTTTCTAATGAATATTTATAGTCGAAACTATAACATATATAACCCTATGTAAAATTTTTTTTTCTAAAAGATATATGCTTATGTCATTATTGTATTAACTTATACTTAATTAATATAAAGTGTCATTATCACTTACAAGTGGATCCATGGGGTCCCAGAATCGACCCAAATATTCCAATGTTAGGACATTTCTCAACAAATAGGGTTACACCACGTTTTAGGGTAATTTATTTTTATTATAATATTATTTTTTAACCTCATTTTTCGGATTTACCCTTTAACCATGATAAATAAAATATTTACCGATATAGTTATTGAGAATGACTAAGAATAAAATTTACCTATTTACCAAATTTAGACCTATTGATTCTAAATATAGAATCAATTTTTCTAAATTCAAAACACAGAAGTGGTATAAATTAATTTAAAATTAATTCCCGTTGTTAAAACAAAAAGCGTGTTTTCGAGAGATAATAACTATCAAAAGATTGGCCCTTGCTTATGTCCAGTTTAATTGTGAAATTACGTCTAATGACCCACATTGGATTAAATGGTGAAAATATAATCTAATTATACTCTAAAATCACTAAAATTCATAATTTATCACTATTTATTATTTCGATTAAAAAAGTTGTTTTTAATTAAAATTTAGTAATTTTCACTATTCATCAAAATATGAAAGTTATCTGAAAAGTACCAAAAATTCACCCTTAGCTAATTTAGATATTACGAATCCAAAAATGAAGTTCATTTTTAAAGATAAAGTTTATAAAATTTCAAAAAGAGGGTATTACTATTCATAAAAGTTAGTTTGATTGGTTGTGATGTGTTAGAACTCGATGTTGCGTACAAAAAACGCTACTGTATTATTCAAATAGAAGCATACTGTGGAAGCTTGGGGTGTTACATTGATAATAAGAAAACATTAATAGAATAAAACTGGAAGAATATCATTATGAATCAATAAAAATAAATAGATAAAATTAAAATGAAAACTTGAAAATATCATTCATTATGTTATTCACCTATAAAAGAAACACTAGAGAAAGAATATACTAGAAAAAATGGCCAATGTCTGATAAAAATGAAAATGGTAAAAAATTAAATACAACAACACATATATATGTAACTGAGTGAAAACCACGAAAACCTAACCAGTTATCCTACATTAAGATATAAGCACATATATTGTCTATGAAAACCATCTAACCTTGTAATTTATAAGTTTGAGATAAAATCCTAATAGGTTTATTCCCATTGACCAACTGAATAAAACTTTAAAATAGGATCCATAACCAGCATGTTTGAAAATCAGGTTATTATTAAGGTCTTTCCATATTTCAATTCTATAAATTTTTTTCAAATATTCTCATTAACAACACTAATTTTCACAATAATCATTCATCTCGAAGTTATAGTACAACTCACATTCTTATATCAAAACATGTTTTAAAAAAAATCAATTCCCTTTCTATAAGAGAGAGAAAAGTGATTTTATAACAATGTTTGATTCTATAAGAATCATTATTATAATATGAATGTGTAATATTTTTTTATCAAAATAATCATTTGTATAATTTTTTTGTTCAATCATTGAATATAAATATCAATTTTCAATCATAAAACTATGGATAAATCATCAAGGATTAATTAGTAAATTCAACTTATGAGTTTTATATTGTGTTGGTGATGTTTGATTATAGGTTTACAGATGCATCCCTTGGATCTAGCCAGGGGGAAGATGAATCTATCACCAATGAGTAATTCCCCACCCTAAAATAGTATAATATTTTTATCATAATTAAAATCTTCTGGTATTTATAACCTATGACTGACTAATTGGGATTCTGTGTTCATTAGTGTAGTCAAATATGCATGGGGATATCTTTCATATAAATCATTCATAAATAATTTTAATAATTCAATTTACTCCTGATGCAAGATAATGTTCCAAAACATTCCATTCATTACTAAAACCATGTTCAAAATATTATTTTATAAAAAAATTCCATTCAATTGAAAATCCAACGAAAATTGATTTTTACGAAAGCCACATTCATTTAATTTCAACAATAAAGAAAATATGGGTTTTTATCAAAAACTTATAACATTTAGTTAAAATCACCACATTTCAAGATATAATTCATTATATTCCTTTTTATATCATGAAGATTTTACATTAAATCTTATATTTAAAATCATAGTCATTTCTCTATAAATCATTAGTTTTTTTTCAAATCATTTTCTCAAGGTTTTTCAAAACACATCATTCCATCTCAAATCATCATACGATGCAACAAGCCCTTTTAGATATGACTAGTATTTTTTATCATTTAAAACATTTCATTAATATTTATATATCATTTATTAATTAACATATTTTATCAATTATATGTTGTGAAATATTCATTTTAATGATAAATTCTAAAATTGTCAACCACACCCATCATTTGGAAAATCAATCATTTTTTTCTTTTGTAAACCATAATCAATTGTATCTAAATGGAGAATACCATGACCCAAATGAACATATAAATTTAAAAACCAAGATCTTTTACCATTAAAAATTGATTCTATGTAATTTATTTTGAAAATAACCACTTTTATCTTACTTTAAAAACTCATGATGTAATATATTGAAGATATATGTTCTATATATAGGCGAGGTTTTTTGAATATATCAAAACTCTAATAGTAACACAAGAGAAATCATTTATTCAAATCTAATTCTAGATGATTGGAAAACATATACTGAATTACACAGAATCATGATCATCAGATTTAATCCATAAGATAGTGAGAAGAAGGTCACATCAGAACAATTTTGAGAATCCTAGAATCACAATTACGAGTTAGAAAACAAAAATTGGAATAAATTTAATTATTCTAACATCCTTGGGAAAAGATAAAACATAAATATATAAGGATTTATGACCAAGATAAAGAGTGACTAAATTATTGAGTACCACCACAAAAAATGCATTGACCCACCAAGAATGAGTGTTGGGGAATCAAAAATCACATAAGTGGAACCATAAATGTTTGTAGGGATGATAAAATGTCATGAGTAGAAAATAATAAAATAAATACATGGATATTTGGAAAATGGATAAATATTCCCAAACATTTCCCTTTATCTAGTAACACCATCATCTATGCGGATTAAAATGTTTCGACTACCATACCACTACCTGAACAGTGGCCCACACCTGATAATTAGTGGGTGAAATAGTGCTCAATCACCTCTACCCATACCAATAGTTGGATAATGTACCTAAGAGAATTGTTTGTGACCCTTCAGTATTATTTTGAGCTATAGGTCATTTCCCATAGTCACTCCACTTCCCTAGCCACACCCTTGACTCAATCTGATAGATGAAAAAACTAAAAACACAACATAGTAGGGATAAAGAACACAATTTGGGTGATTAAATAAACATGACGTTATATCTCTCCCCACCATATGAGTTTACAACCCTAGAAACCATTATATAAATTGGTCCACTAAGAATATAGGGTAATTAGAATCATAGAAACACATTCGATCATGAAATATCAAGTGTCTTTGAATAAAAACCATCCATATATGGTATAAAAAATATGATATTTTAAAATGAGAATAAACCAAGATCAATGGTCCAAAACTAAAAGATACTATTCCATAAATGATTAATTAAAAACAAAATATCTAGATTCAGTGATGGAAATTATCTCACTATTTATATAAACCATGAAATTGTCATCCAAAAACTAGAAAAAAACCCTTAACTACTCAAAATAAAATCAAAAAATAAAACCCTAAAGAAACATTAGAAGAAATCTGAATGAAACCCAAAAACATAATGTTCAAATAATAAATCAGGAAAAATATACAACATTGAGCAAGGTGAACAAATATTTCAGCAAAGAGGAAATAAAAGAACAATTTGAAATGTATAATTTAAAATAATTCCTCATTTCACTATATAACGAGTGTACTATGTTCAAGTGAAGTTAATCCATGAAAACATTCATGGAGTAAAATAATCCAATAATTATAATTAAAAAATGATCATCATAAAACATGATTCTTAGTTCCCCAACACATACACAAGAATTTTGAAATAAATCAATAAAAATACCATTGATTCAATTCATGGCACCTATAATAATTAACAAATTGGATAAAAACAACCACTAAAGATAAGTAATTTTTATTATGACCACCAATCGAAAATTGAGATGTCAGTGGATAAAACATGAAATAAATAAAAATTGTATCATCTCTATAGAACAAATGACCATTCATAATAGAACTCACACTTGTCCACATAAAGATAATGGATAAACATTAAATATATGAAATCCAATAAGGGTGACCTCACCACTTTTTTTAATTTATACATTTATTCAATTATCCTCTGTAAAACTCATAAAAAATTGACATTCCAAACTAGAAGATGAAATCATGGATGTTCATAGAATAATATATTCACACCATCAAAATATAATCTTGTAAAAATATAAAAAAACACCAAACCAACAACATCATGAATGTAGGATTCCATGAAATAAGATGAAAACCAATTTCATAAGGTCTACAAGATTATATGAACTACATCAATGAAAAAAATATTATTTACACAATGAAATTAAGATAAAAAAATTGGCCTAGTATCCAACTCATTGGAAACCCTTGTAGTGTAAGATTATAATTCAATATGAGGCAAATGTCTGGATATAAATTGTTTGGATACATTTGATACCATGTTGTGTCCTAAGGGGATGATGACCCTTGAACTTTTTTAGATGTATAGAAACCCTGTAGAAACCTCTTTTAAATAAACTAGATAGCCATAGGTGACACAAAATTTAGTATGATTATTATAAAAATCAATATATGACATGTTGTTCTACATTCCAAGAAAATCGAGTTTTTCCTTCCTAAAGTAACTAGCAAGAAAAAAATGAAAAATATTTTTGGTTTTACATGTCTAGGGTTTTGAATAAAAATAATTAATATTTTCTTTTTCAATGCTCTCCTTTAAAACATTTAAGAAATTGAGAAATTACCAATTCCTCTAGTTCTCCAGTAATGTTTTCTTCAGTCTTGAAGTGACACATTAACACTATTCTAATTGAGTAAATTCCACAAGGAGAGATCATATAAGATAGATCTAGATAAATCAACTCCTAAAAACAATGAAAATAAAGATTCATTAGTGTCAAGATGTACCAGATAGGACACTAACTCAATAATATGGTAAACATAATCTAAAACTATTTTATTTCTATATTTGAGACTAAAAATCACCATATACTTTGATAAAATCACTGAATCCTTGAAGAAATAATAAATGAAATAGTCTATAAAAATAAAAAAAATCCATTCTATTGACTAACATATGTAACTTACAATCAAAAAATCCATATTAGATTCCTTAACATGATGAATGAAAACATGCCCTCGATATATTATAGTATTTCATGTTATGAGATCATTTTCTAAATCCAATTCATCCATAACACCAATTCACGACATCTATTTCATATAATGAAATGTGGGGGATTTAGGAATTGGTACACTAAAAGAGATTCCTCAAACTAAGGAATTATATAAATTTTATAGGGACCATCTTTCACAACTGACATAATAACTATTCCAAGAGAATCTTGATCATAAAAATATTCAATTGAATTTAATAGGGTGAACTATAAAAAATGGATGAAAAAACAATCAAATAAAATTTCATATGTTATCTATAAGAAGATATAATAAAAACTCAAAAATGGAGAAGACACATAATTTCAAATAAATAATAATCCAAAACCTAATTACTAACATCGTTACAAATTAAATTCACCCCTATAACCAAACTGAGTTTTACCAAAATTCATTTAAAAAAAATCATCATTATTTGATCATATATTTACAATCAAATGAATTAAATTAAAGGAAATAGCCATATCATCAGAATATTTTAAATTATATTTTTAAAACAATTAACATATATGTATTTAATAGGTTCCAACATTATCTTTTTTAACATCACATGAAAACATTGAAAATAAGTACTTAGCCCTCTTTTCTAAACAATTAAAATTGAATTTTAAAACCCATTCGTCATTTATAATTCAAATTGATATGTATAAACCATAAATCAAAGAATAATTATAGTTATAATAATTATTATGAATAAATTTGACATTTAAAAAGTCTAAACATATTTCCCAAATAAGGGTGACTAAAAAAATGATGCTAAAACTCAATTAAATTAACCACATATTCTGAAATATCCCATGGATTTTATTTTCGAAATAAAAAATGAATAATGAAAACCACTACTCAAAATATTTAGAAGAATAAATGAATTATTATCTTATCTCAAATGAAATAGAAATATAAAACTTCCAAAAACTAGATATAAATATGAAACAAATAAATGAAATATGATATGCACATAGTTTGGTTTCACATTTTTAAGGCCATGAACCAGTCATTAAATCTCACCAAGAAGTTAAGCTTAACTAACATCGTGACCGATAGAAGGTTTATCAAACTATTCTTAGTAAGTTTACTCCATATAAATTCTCCAAAAAAATACTCCAAAACATAGATATTATTAATACAGATATTCTATAAAACCAAAAAAGTATAAAAACATTAAAGGAATAAGCTTCAATTATAGTTATAAAAACCAAATAAAAACCTTTAATTACAAGAAACAACTCATTTTGATGGTGATAAAGAATCCTCCCATGACTGAGTACTAGAATTTTGACAGTCTGATCCCAAATATACTGGACACCCCAATACAGTAAGGAATACCCTACTCCAACATCATTTTGGAAGACCAGATCATAATGACCTTCTAAAAAATCTCAAAAACATGATTTCCCACTATATGAAAAGGCTATCCCGATGTACACAATCTAGAAATGATAACATGGGAAACAACAAGAATGAAAATGGTGTGTTTTTCAAATAACAGTAAACATAAAAAGTAAAATAGTGCAAAGAAAACCAAAACAGTGATAACACTAAGATATAAAATGTTTAAATAATCACTAGAGAAACAATATAAAAGATTAAAAATTTGATAGTTAGTAAAAACTGAAAAATGGAAACAAATACCAAATTTAGTCATGTCCACATGTAAAGAAAAAAAGGAATAAAAAATATTTTATTATTATTATATTTTAAATTTAAAACATAGTTAGATTATTTCACCATCCCCAAAGACACGAAATTAAATTCTCCTTCATGAATGTGTTGTAAATAAATAAAAATATAAATAAAGGTATGGAGAAAGGGAAACATGCTATTTTGTGTTATATACACCATCAAATATATGGACTTCCACCCACCGGATTCTTTTTAAAATCTTCATAGATGTGTTTAATCCAGTTCACATTGATGGAAATACTCTATAAAAATTTCTCATGAAAAACTTGTACAACATAAAAATGTTAAAAATTTGTAACTGTATAAGGACTAAGCCATAGAGAATCAACCATAGCATGGTGGAGATTTAACCTAGAATTTTAGATAAGGACATTATCAACAAAACAAAACTTCCACTACAGAATCATCTCATCATGAATAGCCTTTGTATTTTAGATCATGGAGTTTTCATATGCATCACATCGATTTTTTTTCCAATTCATGAATTTGTATAATTCTATTGTCACATACATATTAAAGACTCATATTATATTGTATAAATGACCTACATTCATTATGTTCTTCCCCCACTAGGTTTTGAAAAAACCATTCCAAACATAATACTATATGGTGACATTCAGATCATAGTTTCGAATGATGTATAATATGAAAAAAGTGATTCATCCAAGCATAAAATCCAATCATTAATATTGGATTGTATCATTTTTTAAATGATTCACTTAACATACGTATTTGATATTTCATCATTCCATTAGTTTGGGGGGTTATATGAAGTGGAATCCTTAAAGTAAAAACCATTACATATGAATAATGTTTTTCATGTTGCAGTTGAACAAATGAGGACCATGATATTAGATAATGTGTCTTTGCAAACCAAACCTACTGTAAAAATGGGACCGCACAAAATAGAAAAAATTATCATGTAATTTTTATTTCTATCATTTGTATCCATCCATTTAGATGCATAATCACAATCCAATAATATGATCACATAGCCAAATGAATTTTGAAAAACCCCCCATGATGTAAATTTCCAATGCATCAAATATATCGCAAAATAACATGGGGTTTTAGGTTATCTCATTAATATTTTTGATATTCCTTATCAATTAATATTGACTATATTACAATAAAACTAAAAGGAATCTGTATATAATATTTTTTAATAATGTTCGGAGTAAATGATGTTTTGACCAGTAAATTGGTAGAAAAATTGGCCTCTACAATAAAGGTGTGTTATAAGCTTGAAACTGAGGTAAAGTCATGGTTAGGGACACACCTATGTAATACATGGTTGTTACAAATTATTTACTAGTATGGGTCATCCCAAATGTAATATAGTCAATCATGCTTATGTATTCAGAATTATTATGTGATGAAATATTTGTGTCCCCGATATGATGCTAACAAATTCACAATGTATGCATACCAACAGTTTTGGTCCATAAAATTACAACGGTCCTGAAAGAATAATTTTACAATCGGAATGCATTATTCACCATTGTGGTATAATGGTGGAGAATTATTTCTAATGTTATCCATGACCACATCTTCAACACATCAATTATCATGAATTTCATGGTTGAACTCTAGGAGGATGATCATCTACCAATGAGGTGGGGATTAACATCAGAATTCATGAGGGGAAAATAAACAAAAAACCTGGTTTGAAATCACTACAACTATTTTCCAAGAAGATATGAATGGAATTTATCCACGTATAAAATAAATATAAATATGTTCTTTTTTATGTGGTTGTGTAGTATTCATGGTTATGGTCAAGGGTATGTGAGGCATATGCAATGACATAATGAGAATTCTCAAGAAATTGTGATAAAATTACCCAAATACAAATTTAGAGGAATCACAAATAATTTCAAAATGGATATCCCCTCTTGGTGGTTGGATTAATATAGGTGATGTGAGACTCATATTTATTGAATTTAATGCATACAAACAATTTTTATCCAACACAAACTACGAATCTTGATATAATAACCAGGATAAGGGATGTGAGATTTTACAATATTATTTAATGAATTTTTAGTAAACTCTTTCTTGACCCATAAGAGATTACACCTCATGAACACATTCTTAATATGCAAGGGATGAAAATAATTTAATTTTTTATTTATCCACTTCAATTCCCTCATTTGAATTAACATAAAAAATAACTACCCCTTTCTAAAATATGAAATAGATTTTTTAATAAATTTTCATCAATTTTTTTTCAATGTAATCATTGAGGATATAACCATTATTTACCAATCACTCATATATGGTATGTCATGATCCGTCCTCCGGGCTCATTCCGTGACTACCCCAAGCACGCCTTCCATAGTCCAGGGGCTGGCGACTAGCACCCAAGGTGTAAATCCTGATAACTGCGAAGGTATTTCCATAATAAAGTAAACAAAACAACACAGAGTACAAGCGGAAGTAATACACTATGAACAAAAGAAACTGCTGAAAAGTAAGTGTTCCAGAATACAAACCCAACTGAAAGTAGAGCTATAACTAAATGAAAGTACAATAGAAAAAGACAAACAACTGGAAGAACGGAAGTAGCTCCAGGGTTGTCCTCCTCGGATCCTACCTGAAGGGTAGGTACAGATACCGCAGCTCCTGGATCATCCACCACGGATCCTAACTGAAGGGTAGGTATAGATAGCCTCCACAATGCTCTCTCTCATCAACCTCCTCTGAGTGTCGTCTCGTAGTGAAGTCTACCCTCGGATACTTACTCGTCATGAGGTCCACCTACGGGTACCTTCCAGTCCTCGAACACTCGGCCTCTGTCAATGCTGCCCGATGTCTGCAACCAACACAATGAGGTGCGGGCATATCTCGTGCAGGGGTGAGTATACGATACTCAGTAGGGACCCTGAGACCCTCAAGGTCTCACTAAATCCAACAAGGATAACCACAAAGTAGTATCTCAATAGATAACCCTTACTTTGGTATAAGCCCATACCTATACCGAAGTTATCAAGTAACCCATCTCAATCATGAGGAAACACAAAGGCCATGAAATCAACGGATAAACACTACCTAGGTATATGCCCATACATATACCTAAGTTATGAAGTGACCCATCTCAATCATGAGGTAACACAAAGGTCATAGACACAGCTCAAACTAGGATTTTCATTATCGAAACCGTAACTGCTGAAGAGCCCCCTATGTGGAGAGTACAAGGATCATGTCACGTCTCCGAGGTACTGCTCACTAACCTAAGACTGTTGAGGTACTCCTCCTGTCGAGTACCGCGGGTCAGCCACCCAAACATAGTAGTGCTTCCCGCCGGGGTCTGCCACCCAAACACATTAGTGCATCCCCCCTAATAGCCTGCAGAGGTACTCTCCGGACAAGTACCACGGGTCTGCACCCAACTCAGTAGTTCTCCGTCCTCTATGGGTATGCACCCAAACAAAGTATTTCTCCATCCACTGGGCTAGTTGACTCACTCCAAGTCGAGTCGTTCAAGCAGTAGTCAGGTCTCAGCCGGCTACACGGTCTCCGTACTCCGCATGCTCGTCTCTGGGAGGGTCCGCTCCACGAGCTACAGGTCGATACTCCAAGTATCATAAAGTCCCACGAAGAAGTATCTCAAACGACCTCTTCGTCATCGGGGTCTCAACGCAACAAACGGCGCGTTAATCGGACGCCCGGTCTGTGACTTATTAGCCTTTTCGTCCCAGGGGCCCGGTTGGTTTCGTGCGCGAACCAACCCGGCTGTATCTCAACTATACCCCGAACTCTCATAGGTTATACTCATAGGAACCATTTCTCAACATGATCACCGACGCCACTGACGGTTTGTCAAACGGACATCCGGTCTGAAAGTTGTCAACTTTTCCGTTCCAGGGGTCCGGTTGGATTTCAGGTATAATCCAACCCGGCCACTATCCAACTAAATCCAAATATCAGGATAAGTATTCCAAAAGATCCGCCTCATCAAGAGGAATCCAACAATGTCAAGTTCACGTCAATCGGACGTCCGGAGTTCATGTTATAAGTGTTTCCGCTCCGAGGGTCCGGTTGGTTTCGTGTTCGAACCAACCCGGCCGTACCCAATGTTCTCCGAGACCGTGAGTGTAATATACCGAAACGACTGTCCCGATCCAAGGATATCTACTTAACTGACGGTGCGTCGATCGGAGGTCCGTATCCCATATTATGGGAAAAAGACCAAAAGAGATCCGAAATGGGGGGTCTGGGCCCGGCCCGGCCCAACCCCCCTGGGTCGGCCTAAACCAGGCGACCCGAACCAGGTCTGGGTCAGGCCCAGCCAGGTACAACCCGTCCCGGTTGTGCGGCCCGGCCCAGCGTGAGCACACCCGCACGACCTTCTGGTCGTGACGTTGCAGAAAGGGGGGGGGTGCCCCGCTTGATTGAAGTCGCAGCCCCCCGTAACCTGGGGGCCCCTCCCTTGACCGTCGGGGGTTACGAACCCCGGTCTCCCTTGGTCCCGTGCGGCGACGGGACCAGCCGCCAGCCGCTGCGGCTTCCGGCGCGGCGGCCGTTCCTGGCAGTGCTCCGGGCGCCGCCACCTCCTGCAGCTGGCGTCGCCGTGCCGACGTGGCGCGCTGGCATGCCCTTCCGCGGACCATTGGTGTTGCTCCGGTGGTCCGTTTTCAATTCTTTCTGTGTCGGTGGTCCTCCCGAGAGCTGTAGTTTACTGTGATGGATTCAATACACCTCTGCGGCCCGCCTCATCATCGTCTGTCGATCCGCACGTCGACATCAAACTTTGGAGGGTACGAGATTTGTTCGTTATCCCATGCCCTCCGCATTAGAGGTTTTAAAAAACAAAGTCAAACTCAACCAATCCCGAAGTAATTCACCCCGCAACCAGCCTGCATGATCGAGCGATACGTGGATCAATCAGTAGATATTGATCCGCGTTAATTGTCCTTTTCTCAAATGATAAAATTGAAAATCAATAAAATTCCCCTACAATTTCCCACGCAAATAAATATTCCCATCCCGCAAAAGAAATTATTCGTGGATCAACTAGAGAATGAGTTGATCTAAGTTATTTGTTTTAGAAGGGAATAACCATGGGAATATAAACTTACACAAATTTAAGCCCTACCTCGAAATTGACATCGCACGTCGTCGGGTCGTGGAAGTCGAACGTCACGAAAGACGACGTCGCAGATCGAGGCTCCGTAAGCGTCGTCGGCATTCGCCCAATGAAGGATGCGGCGTGTCGTCGATCTTCGACGGAGGCGCCTTTCACCGACTGCAGAGAGGGAAGAAGAACGACACATCATTCACTCCTTGCGGTGACGGCGTTTTTCGTCGGGTTCTTGACGTTCTTCGCGTTCTTCAACGAAGAAGACAAGTTCTATCTCCTCCCATTCCCCACAAAACCATCCAACCCCTAATAAAATAAGACTCTTCTTATTTTATTACCTATACCATGAATTTTCAAAAAATTTCAAAATGATGAATTAACTTAACTTAATTAATCTTGAGCTTGTCAAAATTAAATGAAGTAGAGTTGGAATCATTAATGAGAGGGTGTGTCACAAGGGGGGTTGGAGTGAGTTATGGAAGATGAGGGGTCAACCACTTAATGGGGGAGTTAGAGGAGGTTTAAAGAATGAGAAGGGTGTAGGACCCCGGGACACCCTAAGAGGGGAGGGGTGAATCAGGGTGTCAACTTTTTCTTCTTAATGATGTGGATCTTGTTCCCACGTTGGTAGGAACTACTTAAATCTGTATGATGGATATGATCAGAAATGAAACATTCACATGCAGAGAGATGACATAGCTATTTTTACTTGGTTCACCCCTAAGGGCTACGTCCAAGGAGCATGCACCGACAGGTTGTCAGTCGTACCTAAATCCACTATGCTTCACTAGCTGTAGATTACAAAGGTTCAGGTACAGTCACTCGGTCCCAGGCTCACTGCCTTCACAAAAGGTCAGGGATAGCTCACTGCGTCCCTTGGGTCACTCCCATTGACTCCCCCTGGCTCACTGCCGTTGGTGAAGTCTCACTCAGTTTATAGACGTGAAGGTCTCTTCAATAGATAGACATGAAGTTATTTGTCTCCTGTTCTGCATGAGACTTTTCTTGCATCAGGGTTCAGAGTTGATACTCTTTTTAGTTCAATCCTTATTCTTTAGTGCATTGACTGAATGTACTAGATCCCCTTGTCTTTGTTTGCCTGAATCACAATCACTTGTGTGATTGCTCAATAAATGATGCTATGTTGAAGTCCAAATTTCATCCACTGATGAATACCCCTTTTCCCCTATCCACTGTCGGACAACCTTTGAATGGGCCTTCACAAAGTACCCTAATTCGCAAGGCTCCCAATTTTGGAAAGCTCACACAAGTCTTTGCAGATCCCCTGTCTTTTCACGAAGCTCAATCGCGAAGCACTCTCACGATGCTCTAGCCTTCGCAATGCTAGGATATCGCGGAGCTCCTGCCTCTTCGCGAAGCTCACTGAGCCAACGTGGGGTACAAGACTTTCGCGGAGCTAGAATAGCCACGGCGAAGCTCCTCTTTCGCGAAGCAGACTGCCTTCGTGAGTGACCTTTGCGAACCGAGAGCAAAGGATTTTCTTTGAGAGCTCTCTCTGCTTCTCTCGAGGGGTTTGGAATGTATTTATAGTCAATTCCACCGACCCTCAAACTTTTCGTGTGAAGTCAATTCCACTTCAGCTCAAATCACGAAGCTCTGATGTTGTCGTCATAATTCTCTCAAAATCGCGAAGCACTACGGAAATTTTCCATTCGTAGAGCTCGTCGTAATCGCGGAGCATCCCACTCCCTCACAAAGCCCTTCATCGCCGCGGAGCTCTCCAGCATCTACCGTTCACGAAGCTTGACGTAATCGCGAAGAATCACCACCTCCATTCTTCTGGTCTTCGAAAAATCAAATCCATGCATCCCATCTTCGCAAAACTCATGCCTTTTCCCTATTAAATTATGATCTCCATGGAAATCCACTTTTCTCTATCCTCACCAACCTCCAAATTTTGGACCCCAAAAGTTTGGAAAACACTGGAAAACGGCGCCACCTTGTATCTGCTCTTTTTTTTTCTCTTCCAGATCATCCATTCCTTTGTCGATGTTCCTTGAATAAAACATGGATCATTATCCACAGTCCTTGAACTCGACATGCCACTATGGAATCTCCTTTGTCAAAAAATTTGTATGTCATCTTTTTGCTTTGTCGACAAGCACGATCACCTCAACAGAACTTCTTCTTGGTGATATGTATCCTTCAACAACTCTTCTGCTTTTATCACAAACTCCACTATTGTGATATGTATTCTTTGAAGTCATTGCTTCAGCATCATCATCTTCTATGACAATGTGATGTGCATGGCTATCGCAGAATTCCAATCATTGGACGACCTTCTTAGAATTCCAATCATTGTCACATTGTCTTCTTCATCAACCATCATGATCAACTTCATGAAAAACATGTGATTCTATTCATCAAGAAGTCTCTTGCATGGTTCTCATGTAATCATGACTAATTGCATGGTCTTCATCAAAACCCATGGTCCTCATGGAATAATGATGAATTGCATGGACTTCATCAAAACAACCCCATTCTTCTTTAATCATCCTCAGATGGATTGCACCTCACATTATTCATTGTTGTAAACAATGTATCACCTTTGACACATGTTCTTTGAACTTACGATCAGTACAACAATCATCTGAATCACCATTCCTCTACATCAACGGAGTACTTCTTGATCTCCTTCATTTTGATCTTAATTGACAACTATTGACAAAAAATAAAAACTTGTACACAAAGTGGTTCCTACAATCTCCCCCTTTGTATTTTGTTGTCAATACCTTATACATATTCTGAAATGAATTCGTCAATGTCAAAATGAGAATATTCTCTTCAATCAAATTTTCTTTTCAAACTATCATTTCAGTTTCTCTCCCCCTTTTTGACAAGAAATACAAAGCTCATGGTAGGGAGGGTATCAATCCATACTTAAGCAATGTTTCATTGATCATTTCACTCTAAGTCTACTTGAGCAATGCTCGATGTAGAAAACAACTGGATTTGATTAAGTCAACAAGGATGTTCGTTATTCACAGATCATGTTACCAACATGAGATGAGAACTCATGTATTTTGTCTTCAAGGGTTTACCACTTTTATTTCAGGCATGAGAAATAAAATGTGATAGGGAAAGACCCGCCTGAAATTCATGCACTTACATCAGCAAACTGATCAAAAACATTCAAGTGCAATCTGAAGGATAAGTGACCTTGGGGTACATCCATTATTCTTATGTCACTGATCAATTCAGTTACTCCCCCTTTATAGAATGATATTTGATCTGAGTAACCAAGGGATAGAGATTGAGAAATGGCATACCTTCTCCATTGACATGTTCTTCAAGAAATTCAAAGAGTAACTGCTCTTGGGTCCAGCTGGAGTTGATATTGTTTGACACAATGATTTTGGAAGCTTCTTCATTTTTCTACCCCTTAGGGGAAACACTCCCCATCATCTTCATCAAAAGTGATCCTTCGTCATCTTAATCATTGAATATCCATTGATGAACCGTCCAAGGATGGAAACTACTTCATCTTAGCTATCAAGAGTTGACAGCATTCAGTACTTCTCAGGTTCTCCCCCTGAGAGCATGCTTCACCTTCAATTACCTGCATTATTAGCACAAATACAATAAAAAAATGATTAAGGGAATAAGGTGGTTCCTCATTTCTTCATCAACCTGAGCCGCATGGTTGAGGTGTTTTTCTCAACCAAGTTCCTCTGTTCACTCCAGTTTTCATGCCTGAAAATTTCAACATATGTTCTGATATGTGTTGATGTGGCATGACTTTTTTCACATTCTCTTCTGTTTTGTGTGAAGAATTGTTCTGCCTAACAGCCATCATGAATTATACATTCATACTCTTCTTAAGGACGGATTCTTTCTCTGGTATTAAGGTTAGGCAACCTTTTTCAATGTGACCAGATTTCTTGCATCTCTCACACATAACTTCTTTGACACGTGTGATTCTCTTGGTTTGAAATCTCTGATGAACTCGGTCTTCAGCACGTGAAATTTTTCTTTTTCCTTTGTCACCAGCCTTGGCCTTTTAATCTTCAATATTCCTCATTCTTTTCAAATCTTTTATCCAGATGACCAATATTTTATTTGAAACTATTGCATCTGTTTTGGATCTTCCACATGGGTTCATCTGTGTTTCATCCCACTTAGTTCTTCTTTTGGATGAATGACCCTTCAATTTAATGGATCTAAAATCCCAGGTCTTCTCATCTTCCTTTCTTGAGATCTTCCTGGGAAATTGTGTGTTCACAACATTCTTCTGATTTCTTCCCAAGGTAGTTGCTTCATTCTTTTCTGGCATCAGAGGTATTCCTTTCTTATCAAAAGTGAAAGCATATTGATGTGGGCAATTACTTGCCACATGACCTCTGCCATTGCATAAATCACAGATATTATCAAGAATTACAAATCTGTTTGCAGTGAACAGATGCTTCGGGATCTGCAGATGTTGCTTCTTCTTCTCTGGATTCCTTCCCTTTGATATAGGCTTTCCCTATTCTTTTCCATGTAAGGGATTGTAAAAGCAATCCAGTGCACAGTGCCCAAATCTGTTGCAGCACCAACATTGTCCCACAAATCTTTTCTTCTTTGTTTCTTATGTATGAGGTTGTTGGGACATCTTCTTAATCTTTTGTGCTCTATTTGAGGAACCAACTTCCTCCTTTTGCTTCTCATCCACCCTAGCCATGGTGGTAGGTGTATTCCTCTCACCTTTCCTCATCCATACTTGCCTAGAACTTTTCTTCCAAGCTGCACTGATTGTAGGAACGTATTTAGAAACATGAGTACAAGATGGTTTGGATGGTACCTTCACTTTCTCTGTTTCTTGTGATAGATCAATGAGTGAAGTCGTGATCTTCTTATCACATGTTGGAGGTCTTTTGACAATAGAATCCTCCAGTGAGCATTGAGTACCAGCAGTTACTGATTCTTGAGGTGGACAGTCAAGAGTTGTCATAATCTTCTTGTCACATGTTGGAGGTACTTCAGCTTTAGTAAACTCCAATGAACATTGAGTACCAACATCTCCTGTTTCATTCTTCTGTGGAGTCTCAATATGTGTTTTCTCGTGATTTTTCAATTGGGCTTCCAATTTTTGACTTTCATTATTGAGGATGATCTTCTGATCTTCAATAATGATCATCTTCTCTTCACAAGTCTTCTTCAATCTTTCAACCTCATCCTCATGCATCTTAACTTTGTTTTGTAACAAAGATTCAAGTTCCCTGAATTTCATTGAAGTTTCTTCCAAACAAAAACACTTGACTTCATTGCTCTTCTTCAGCTCAACTTCAAGTGCATGGATCCTTTCTTTTAGATTCTTATTGACTTCCTCTTTTTCTTCAATGACTTTCACCTGTTTGGGGAGCTTCATACATTCCAGAACATTTCGTTCCAACAACTTTTCCATATTTTCAGCTTCCCTTTCTAATAGAGTGATCTCAACCTGCATATATTGGAATAGGCTACAAATAATCACAACCCTTTCATCAGGGATATCATGCAGATATGTTTTGAGTTTTTCTTGAAAGCTTGAATTAGGGGTGTCATCCTTTCCTCTGGAAGAATCCTGAGCCACCTGCTTGATACTTTCCAATACTGACGTTTCTTCATTATTGGAATGGCATGGAGAACAAGACACTACATCTTCTTTGGATATGAGGGACTTCTTCAGCTGCTTCTTCTATTTCTTTTTACTGTTTTTCATGGTTTTGCAATATGTAGACTTCTTCTTAGCAATGATTGCATCATTATCAAGACTTATCTTCATTGTTGACTTTTGGAAAGAAACTCGAATCCTCTTCTCTATAGAATTACTGGATGATATCCAACATAGGTTAACCCCCCTATGATACAACTTGTAGGACCCTGGGACACCCTGAGAGGGGAGGGGTGAATCAGGGTGTCAAATTTTTCTTCTTAAAGTTGTGGATCTTGTTCCCACATTGGTAGGAACTACTTAAATTTGTATGATGGATATGATCAGCAATGAAACATTCACATGCAGAGAGATGACACAACTATTTTTACTTGGTTCACCACTAAGGGCTACGTCCAAGGAGCATACGCCGACAGGTTGTTGGTCGTACCTAAATCCACTATGCTTCACTAGCTGTATATTACAAAGGTTCGGGTACAGTCACTCTGTCCCAGGCTCACTGCCTTCACAAAAGTTCAGGGATAGCTCACTGCGTCCCTCGGGTTCACTCCCGTTGACTCCCCCTGGCTCACTGCCTTCACAAAAGTTCAGTTTCTCTCCCCCTTATTGATAAGAAATACAAAGCGCGTGGTAGGGAGGCTATAAATCCATACTTAAGTAATGTTTCATTGATCATTTCACTCTAAGTCAACTTGAGAAATGCTCGATGTAGAAAACAAGAGGATTTGATTAAGTCAACAAGGCTGCCCATTATTCACAGATCATGATACCAACTTGAGATGAGAACTCGTGTATTTTGTCTTAAAGGGTTTACCACTTTAATTTCAGGCATGAGAAATAAAATGTGATAGGGAAAGATCATCCTGGAATTCCTGCACTTACTTCAGCAAACTGATCAAAAACATTCAAGTGCAATCTGTAGGATAAGTGACCTTGGGGAACATCTATTCTTCTTATGTCACTGATCAATTCAGTTACTCCCCCTTTGTAGAATGATATTTGATCTGAGTAACCAAGGGATAGAGATTGAGAAATGGCATACCTTCTCCATTGACATGTTCTTCATGAAATTCACAAAGTAAGTGCTTTTGAGTCTAGCTGGATTTGATATTGTTTGACACAATGATTATGGAATCTTCTTAATTTTTCTACACCTTAGGGGAAACACTCCTCATCATCTTCATCAAGAGTGATCCTTAGTCATCTTAATCATTTAATATCCTTTGAAGAACCATCCAAGGATGGAAACTACTTCATCTTAGCTATCAAGAGTGGTCAGCATTCAGTACTTCTCGGGTTCTCCCCCTGAGAACATGCTTCACCTTCAATTCCTTGAATTATTAGCACAAATAAAATACACAAATGATTAAGGGAATAAGGTGGTTCCTCCTTTCTTTATCAATCTGAGCCGCATAGTTGATGTGTTTTTCTCAACCAAGTTCCTCTGTTCACTCTAGTCTTCATGCCTGAACATTTCAACATATATTGTGATATGTGTTGATGTGGCATGACTCTTTTCACATTCTCTTCTATTTTGTGTAAATAATTGTTCTACCTAAAAGCCATCATGAATGATACATTCTTACTCTTCTTAAGGATAGCTTCTTGCTCTGGTATTAAGGTTAGGCAACCTTTTGCAATGTGACCACATTTCTTGCATCTCTCAAAGAGAACTTCTTTGACACGTGTGATTCTCTTGGTTTGCAATCTCTCATGAACTCTGTCTTCATCACGTGAAATTTTTCTTTTTTCCTTTTTTACCAGCCTTGGCCTTTTCATCTTCAAGATTCTTCATTCTTTTCGAATCTTCTAGCCAGAAGACCAATATGTCATTTGGAACTATTGCAGCTGTTTTGGATCTTCCACATGGGTTCATCTGTGTTTCATCCCACTTAGTTCTTCTTTTGGATGAATGACCCTTCAATTTAATGGATCTAAAATCCTAGGTCTTCTCAGCTTCCCTGCTTGAGATCTTCTTGGGAAATTGTGTGTTCACAACATTCTTCTGATTTCTTCCCAAGGTATTTGCTTCATTCTTTTCCGGCATCAGAGGTATTATTTTCTTATCAACAGTGAAAGCATATTGATGTGGGCTTGTACTTGCCACGTGACCTCTGCCGTTGCATACATCACAGATGTTATCAAGAATTACAAATCTGTTTGCGGTGAACAGATGCTTCTGGATCTACGGATGTTGCTTCTTCTTCTCTGGATTCCTTCCCTTTTATATAGGCTTTCCCTGTACTTTTCCATGTAAGGGATTGTAAAAAAAATCCAGTGCACAGTGCCCAAATCTGTTGCAGCACCAACATTGGCCAAAAAATCTTTTCTTATTTGTTTCTTCTGTATGAGGTTGTTGGGCCATCTTCTTAATCTTTTGTGCTCTATTTGAGGAACCAACTTCCTCATTTTTCTTCTCATCCACCCTAGCCATGGTGGTAGGTTTATTCCTCTCACCTTTCCTCATCCATACTTGCTTAGAACTTTTCTTCCAACTGGCAGTGATTGTAGGAACGCATTTAGAAACATGAGTACAAGATGGTTTGGATGGTACCTTCACTTTATCAGTTTCTTATGATAGATCAATGAGTGAAGTCCAGATATTCTTATCACATTTTGGAGGTCTTTTGACAATAGAATCCTCCAGTGATCATTGAGAACCAATAGTGACTGATTCTTGAGGTGGACACTCAAGAGTTGTCATAATCTTCTTGTCACATGTTGGAGGTACTTCATCTTTAGTAGCCTCCAATGAACATTGAGTACCAGTATCTCCTGTTTCATTCTTTTGTGGAGTCTCAATATGTGTCTTCTCAAGATTTGTCAATTGGGCTTCCAATTTTTGATTTTCATTATTGAGGATGATCTTCTGATCTTCAATCATGATCATCTACTCTTCACAAGTCTTCTTCAATCTTTCAACCTCATCCTCATTCATCTTAACTTTGTTTTTTAACAAAGAGTCAAGTTCCCTGAATTTGATGGAAGTTTCTTCCAAACAAAAACTCTTGAATTCATTGCTCTTCTTCAGATCAGCTTCAATTGCATTGATCCTTTCTTTTAGAGTATTATTGACTTCCTCTTTTTCTTAAAAGACATTCACCTGTTTGGTGAGCTTCATACTTTCCAGAACTTTTCTTTCCAACCCCTTTTCCATATTGTCAGCTTCCCTTTCTAATCGAGTGATCTCAACCTGCATAGATTGGAATAGGCTACAAATAATCTCAACCCTTTCTTCAGGAATATCATGCAGATATGTTTTGAGTTTTTCCTGAAAGCTTGAATTAGGTGTGTCATCCTTTCCTCTGGAATAATCCTAATCCACCTACTTGATACTTTCCAAGACTGACATTTCTTCATTATTGGAATGGCATGGAGAAAAAGACACTGCATCTTCGTTGGATATAACGGACTTCTTCAGCTGCTTCTTCTATTTATTTTTCCTATTTGTCATGGTTTTGCAAGATGTAGACTTCTGCTCAGCAATGACTATGTCATTATCAAGACTGCTCTTTATTGTTGTCTTTAGAAAAAGAAACTCAAATACTCTTCTCTATAGAATTACTGGATAATATCCAACATACGTTAACCTCCCTCTGATAAAACATGTAGGACCCCGGGACACCCTGAGAGGGGAGGGGTGAATCAGGGTGTCAAATTTTTCTTCTTAAAGTTGTGGATCTTGTTCCCACGTTGGTAGGAACTACTTAAATCTGTATGATGGATATGATCAGAAATGAAACATTCACATGCAGAGAGATGACCCAACTATTTTTACTTGGTTCACCACGTAGGGCTACGTCCAAGGAGCATACGTCGACAAGTTTTCGGTCGTACCTAAATCCACTATGCTTCACTAGCTGTAGATTACAAAGGTTCGGGTACAGTCACTCTGTCCCAGGCTCACTGCCTTCACAAAAGTTCAGGGATAGCTCACTACGTCCCTCAGGTCACTCCCGTTGACTCCCCCTGGCTCACTGCAGTTGGTGAAGTCTCACTCAGTTTATAGATGTGAAGGTCTCTTCAATAGATAGACATGCAGTTCTTTGTCTCCTATTCAGCATCAGACTTTTCTTGCATCAGGGTTCAGAGTTGATTCTCTTTTTAGTTCAAATTTTCTTCTTTAGTGCAATGACTGAATGCACTTGATCCCCTTGTCTTTGATGGCCTGAATCACAATCACTTGTGTGATTGATCAATAAATGATGCTCTGTTGAAGTCCAAATTTCATCCACTGATGAATACCCCTTTTTCCCCTGTCCACTAGGCGAACAACCTTTGAATGGGCCTTCGCAAAGTACCCTAATTCGCAAGGCTCCCAATTTTGGAAAGCTCAAACAAGTCTTCTCAGAGCCCCTGTCTTTTCGCAAAGCTCAATCGTGAAGAACTCTTGCGAAGCTCCAGCTTTCGCAATGCTGGGCTATCGTGGAGCTCTTGCCTCTTCGCGAAGCTCACTGAGCCAATGCGGGGTGCAAGACTTTTGAGGAGCTAGAATAGCCACCGCGATGATCCTCTTTCACGAAGCAGACTGCCTTCGCGAGTGAACTTTGCGAACAGAGAGAAAAGGATTTTTGTTGAGAGCTCTCTCTGCTTCTCTCGAGGGGGTCGACCTGTATTTAGAGTAAATTCCACCGACCCTCGAACTTTCCGCACGAAGTCAATGCCACGTCAGCTCAAATCGCGGAGCTCTAAAGTTCCCATCGTAATTCTCTCAAAATCGCGAAGCACTACAGTAATTTTCCATTCACGGAGCTCGTCGTAATCGCGGAGAATCCCGTCAATTACTTCGCACCTTCGCCGTAAAGCTCCCTCACAAAGCCCTTCATCTCCGCAGAGCTCTCCAGCCTCTGCCGTTCGCGAAGCTTGACATAATCGCGAAGAATCACCGCCTCCATTCTTCTGGTCTTCGCAAAATCCAATCCATGCATCCCATCTTCGCGAAACTCATGCCTTTGCCCTATTAAATTATGATCTTCATGGAAATCCACTTTTCGCGATGCTCACCAACCTCCAAATTTTGGACCCCAAAAATTTGGTAAACACTGGAAAACGGCGCCACCTTGTATCTACTCTATTTTTTGCCTCCAGATCATCCATTCCTTTGGCGATGTTCCTTGAATAAAACATGGATCATTATCCACAGTCCTCGAACTCGACATGTCACCATGGAATCTCCTTTGTCAACAAATTTGTATGTTGTCTTTTTGCTTTGTCAACAAGCACGGTCACCTCAACATCAATTCTACTTGGTGATATGTATCCTTCAACAACTCTTCTGCTTTTATCACAAACTCCACTATTGGGATATGTATTCTTTGAAGTCATAGCTTTAGCATCATCATCTTCTATGACAATGTGATGAGCATGGCTATCACATAATTCCAATCATTGCACGACCTTCTTAGAATTCCAATCATTGGAACATTGTCTTCTTCATCAACCGTCATGATAAACTTCATTCAAACCATGTGATTCTATTCATCAAGAAGTCTCTTGCATGGTTCTCATCCAATCATGAGTAATTGCATGGTCTTCATCAAAACCCATGGTTCTCATGCAATAATGAGGAATTGCATGGACTTCATCAAAACAACCCCATTCTTCTTTAATCATCCTCAAATGGATTACACCTCACATTCTTCATTATTGTAAACAAAGTATCACCTTTGACACATGTTCTTTGAACATACGATCAGTACAACAATCGTGTGAATCACCATTCCTCTACTTCAGCGGAGTACTTCTTGATCTCCTTCATTTTGATCTTCATTGACAACTATTGACAACAAATACAAACTTAGACACAAAGTGGTTCCAACAATCTCCCCCTTTGTATTTTGTTGTCAATACATTGTGCATCTTCGGAAATGAATTCGTCAATGTCAAAATTAGAATCTTCTCTTCTATCAACTTTTCTTTTCAAACTATCATTTCAGTTTCTCTCCCCCTTATTGATAAGAAATACAAAGCGCATGGTAGGGAGGCTATAAATCCATACTTAAGTAATGTTTCATTGATCATTTCACTCTAAGTCAACTTGAGAAATGCTCGATGTAGAAAACAAGAGGATTTGATTAAGTCAACAAGGCTGTCCATTATTCACAGATCATGATACCAACTTGAGATGAGAACTCGTGTATTTTGTCTTAAAGGGTTTACCACTTTTATTTCAGGCATGAGAAATAAAATGTGAGGGAAAGATCATCCTGGAATTCCTGCACTTACTTCAGCAAACTGATCAAAAACATTCAAGTGCAATCTGTAGGATAAGTGACCTTGGGGAACATCTATTCTTCTTATGTCACTGATCAATTCAGTTACTCCCCCTTTGTAGAATGATATTTGATCTGAGTAACCAAGGGATAGAGATTGAGAAATGGCATACCTTCTCCATTGACATGTTCTTCATGAAATTCACAAAGTAAGTGCTTTTGAGTCTAGCTGGATTTGATATTGTTTGACACAATGATTATGGAAGCTGCTTAATTTTTCTACCCCTTAGGGGAAACACTCCTCATCATCTTCATCAAGAGTGATCCTTAGTCATCTTAATCATTTAATATCCTTTGAAGAACCATCCAAGGATGGAAACTACTTCATCTTAGCTATCAAGAGTGGTCAGCATTCAGTACTTCTCGGGTTCTCCCCCTGAGAGCATGCTTCACCTTCAATTCCTTGAATTATTAGCACAAATACAATACAAAAATGATTAAGGGAATAAGGTGGTTCCTCCTTTCTTTATCAATCTGAGCCACATAGTTGATGTGTTTTTCTCAACCAAGTTCCTCTATTCACTCTAGTCTTCATGCCTGAACATTTCAACATATATTCTGATATGTGTTGATGTGGCATGACTCTTTTCACATTCTCTTCTATTTTGTGTAAATAATTGTTCTACCTAAAAGCCATCATGAATGATACATTCTTACTCTTCTTAAGGACAGCTTCTTGCTCTGGTATTAAGGTTAGGCAACCTTTTGCAATGTGACCACATTTCTTGAATCTCTCAAATAGAACTTCTTTGAAACGTGTGATTCTCTTGGTTTGCAATCTCTCATGAACTCTGTCTTCATCACATGAAATTTTTCTTTTTTCCTTTTTTACCAGCCTTGGCCTTTTCATCTTCAAGATTCCTCATTCTTTTCAAATCTTCTAGCCAGATGACCAATATGTCATTTGGAACTATTGCAGCTGTTTTGGATCTTCCACATGGGTTCATCTGTGTTTCATCCCACTTAGTTCTTCTTTTGGATGAATGACCCTTCAATTTAATGGATCTAAAATCCTAGGTCTTCTCAGCTTCCCTGCTTGAGATCTTCTTGGGAAATTGTGTGTTCACAACATTCTTATGATTTCTTCCCAAGGTATTTGCTTCATTCTTTTCCGGCATCTGAGGTATTCTTTTCTTATCAATAGTGAAAGCATATTGATGTGGGCTTGTACTTGCCACGTGACCTCTGCCGTTGCATACATCACAGATGTTATCAAGAATTACAAATCTGTTTGCAGTGAACAGATGCTTCTGGATCTACGGATGTTGCTTCTTCTTCTCTGGATTCCTTCCCTTTTATATAGGCTTTCCCTGTACTTTTCCATGTAAGGGATTGTAAAAAAAATCCAGTGCACAGTGCCCAAATCTGTTGCAGCACCAACATTGGCCAAAAAATCTTTTCTTCTTTGTTTCTTCTGTATGAGGTTGTTGGGCCATCTTCTTAATCTTTTGTGCTCTATTTGAGGAACCAACTTCCTCATTTTGCTTCTCATCCACCCTAGCCATGGTGGTAGGTTTATTCCTCTCACCTTTCCTCATCCATACTTGCTTAGAACTTTTCTTCCAACTGGCACTGATCGTAGGAACGTATTTAGAAACATGAGTACAAGATGGTTTGGATGGTACCTTCACTTTATCAGTTTCTTATGATAGATCAATGAGTGAAGTCCAGATATTCTTATCACATTTTGGAGGTCTTTTGACAATAGAATCCTCCAGTGAGCATTGAGAACCAATAGTGACTGATTCTTGAGGTGGACACTCAAGAGTTGTCATAATCTTCTTGTCACATGTTGGAGGTACTTCAGCTTTAGTAGCCTCCAATGAACATTGAGTACCAGTATCTCCTGTTTCATTCTTTTGTGGAGTCTCAATATGTGTCTTCTCAAGATTTGTCAATTGGGCTTCCAATTTTTGATTTTCATTATTGAGGATGATCTTCTGATCTTCAATCATGATCATCTACTCTTCACAAGTCTTCTTCAATCTTTCAACCTCATCCTCATGCATCTTAACTTTGTTTTTTACCAAAGAGTCAAGTTCCCTGAATTTGATGGAAGTTTCTTCCAAACAAAAACTCTTGAATTCATTGCTCTTCTTCAGATCAGCTTCAATTGCATTGATCCTTTCTTTTAGAGTATTATTGACTTCCTCTTTTTCTTAAAAGACATTCACCTATTTGGTGAGCTTCATACTTTCCAGAACTTTTCTTTCCAACCCCTTTTCCATATTGTCAGCTTCCCTTTCTAATCGAGTGATCTCAACCTGCATAGATTGGAATAGGCTACAAATAATCTCAACCCTTTCTTCAGGAATATCATGCAGATATGTTTTGAGTTTTTCCTGAAAGCTTGAATTAGGTGTGTCATCCTTTCCTCTGGAATAATCCTAATCCACCTACTTGATACTTTCAAAGCCTGACATTTCTTCATTATTGGAATGGCATGGAGAAAAAGACACTGCATCTTCGTTGGATATAACGGACTTCTTCAGCTACTTCTTCTATTTATTTTTCCTATTTGTCATGGTTTTGCAAGATGTAGACTTCTGCTCAGCAATGACTGTGTCATTATCAAGACTGCTCTTTATTGTTGTCTTTAGAAAAAGAAACTCAAATCCTCTTCTCTATAGAATTACTGGATAATATCCAACATACGTTAACCTCCCTCTGATACAACTTGTAGGACCCCGGGACACCCTGAGAGGGGAGGGGTGAATCAGGGTGTCAAATTTTTCTTCTTAAAGTTGTGGATCTTGTTCCCACGTTGGTAGGAACTACTTAAATCTGTATGATGGATATGATCAGAAATGAAACATTCACATGAAGAGAGATGACCCAACTATTTTTACTTGGTTCACCACGTAGGGCTACGTCCAAGGAGCATACGTCGACAAGTTTTCGGTCGTACCTAAATCCACTATGCTTCACTAGCTGTAGATTACAAAGGTTCGGGTACAGTCACTCTGTCCCAGGCTCACTTCCTTCACAAAAGTTCAGGGATAGCTCACTGCGTCCCTCAGGTCACTCCCGTTGACTCGCACTGGCTCACTGCAGTTGGTGAAGTCTCACTCAGTTTATAGATGTGAAGGTCTCTTTAATAGATAGACATGAAGTTCTTTGTCTCTTATTCAGCATCATACTTTTCTTGCATCAGGGTTCAGAGTTGATTCTCTTTTTAGTTCAAATTTTCTTCTTTAGTGCAATGACTGAATGCACTTGATCCCCTTGTCTTTGATGGCCTGAATCACAATCACTTGTGTGATTGAACAATAAATGATGCTCTGTTGAAGTCCAAATTTCATCCACTGATGAATACCCCTTTTTCCCCTGTCCACTAGGCGAACAACCTTTGAATGGGCCTTCGCAAAGTACCCTAATTCGCAAGGCTCCCAATTTTGGAAAGCTCAAACAAGTCTTCTCAGAGCCCCTTTCTTTTCGCAAAGCTCAATCGTGAAGAACTCTTGCGAAGCTCCAGCCTTCGCAATGCTGGGCTATCGTGGAGCTCTTGCCTCTTCGCGAAGCTCACTGAGCCAACGCGGGGTGCAAGACTTTTGACGAGCTAGAATAGCCACCGCGATGATCCTCTTTCACGAAGCAGACTGCCTTCGCGAGTGAACTTTGCGAACAGAGAGAAAAGAATTTTTGTTGAGAGCTCTCTCTGCTTCTCTCGAGGGGGTCGACCTGTATTTAGAGTAAATTCCACCGACCCTCGAACTTTCCGCACGAAGTCAATGCCACGTCAGCTCAAATCGCGGAGCTCTGAAGTTCCCATCGTAATTCTCTCAAAATCGCGAAGCACTACAGTAATTTTCCATTCACGGAGCTCGTCGTAATCGCGGAGAATCTCGTCAATTACTTCGCACCTTTGCCATAAAGCTCCCTCGCAAAGCCCTTCATCGCCGCGGAGCTCTCCAGCCTCTGCCATTCGCGAAGCTTGACATAATCGCGAAGAATCACCGCCTCCATTCTTCTGGTCTTCGCAAAATCCAATCCATGCATCCCATATTCGCGAAACTCATGCCTTTGCCCTATTAAATTATGATCTTCATGGAAATCCACTTTTCGCGATGCTCACCAACCTCCAAATTTTGGACCCCAAAAATTTGGTAAACACTGGAAAACGGCGCCACCTTGTATCTACTCTATTTTTTGCCTCCAGATCATCCATTCCTTTGTCGATGTTCCTTGAATAAAACATGGATCATTATCCACAGTCCTCGAACTCGACATGTCACCATGGAATCTCCTTTGTCAACAAATTTGTATGTTGTCTTTTTGCTTTGTCAACAAGCACGGTCACCTCAACATCAATTCTACTTGGTGATATGTATCCTTCAACAACTCTTCTGCTTTTATCACAAACTCCACTATTGGGATATGTATTCTTTGAAGTCATAGCTTTAGCATCATCATCTTCTATGACAATGTGATGAGCATGGCTATCACAGAATTCCAATCATTGCACGACCTTCTTAGAATTCCAATCATTGGAACATTGTCTTCTTCATCAACCGTCATGATAAACTTCATTCAAACCATGTGATTCTATTCATCAAGAAGTCTCTTGCATGGTTCTCATCCAATCATGAGTAATTGCATGGTCTTCATCAAAAACCATGGTTCTCATGCAATAATGAGGAATTGCATGGACTTCATCAAAACAACCCCATTCTTCTTTAATCATCCTCAAATGGATTACACCTCACATTATTCATTATTGTAAACAAAGTATCACCTTTGACACATGTTCTTTGAACATACGATTAGTACAACAATCGTGTGAATCACCATTCCTCTACTTCAGTGGAGTACTTCTTGATCTCCTTCATTTTGATCTTCATTGAAAACTATTGACAACAAATACAAACTTAGACACAAAGTGGTTCCAACAATCTCCCCCTTTGTATTTTGTTGTCAATACATTGTGCATCTTCGGAAATGAATTCGTCAATGTCAAAATTAGAATCTTCTCTTCTATCAACTTTTCTTTTCAAACTATCATTTCAGTTTCTCTCCCCCTTGTTGATAAGAAATACAAAGCGCATGGTAGGGAGGCTATAAATCCATACTTAAGTAATGTTTCATTGATCATTTCACTCTAAGTCAACTTGAGAAATGCTCGATGTAGAAAACAAGAGGATTTGATTAAGTCAACAAGGCTGTCCATTATTCACAGATCATGATACCAACTTGAGATGAGAACTCGTGTATTTTGTCTTAAAGGGTTTACCACTTTTATTTCAGGCATGAGAAATAAAATGTGATAGGGAAAGATCATCCTGGAATTCCTGCACTTACTTCAGCAAACTGATCAAAAACATTCAAGTTCAATCTGTAGGATAAGTGACCTTGGGGAACATCTATTCTTCTTATGTCACTGATCAATTCAGTTACTCCCCCTTTGTAGAATGATATTTGATCTGAGTAACCAAGGGATAGAGATTGAGAAATGGCATACCTTCTCCATTGACATGTTCTTCATGAAATTCACAAGGTAAGTGCTTTTGAGTCTAGCTGGATTTGATATTGTTTGACACAATGATTATGGAAGCTTCTTAATTTTTCTACCCCTTAGGGGAAACACTCCTCATCATCTTCATCAAGAGTGATCCTTAGTCATCTTAATCATTTAATATCCTTTGAATAACCATCCAAGGATGGAAACTACTTCATCTTAGCTATCAAGAGTGGTCAGCATTCAGTACTTCTCGGGTTCTCCCCCTGAGAGCATGCTTCACCTTCAATTCCTTGAATTATTAGCACAAATACAATACACAAATGATTAAGGGAATAAGGTGGTTCCTCCTTTCTTTATCAATCTGAGCCGCATAGTTGAAGTGTTTTTCTCAACCAAGTTCCTCTGTTCACTATAGTCTTCATGCCTGAACATTTCAACATATATTCTGATATGTGTTGATGCGGCATGACTCTTTTCACATTCTCTTCTATTTTGTTTAAATAATTGTTCTACCTAAAAGCCATCATGAATGATACATTCTTACTCTTCTTAAGGATAGCTTCTTGCTCTGGTATTAAGGTTAGGCAACCTTTTGCAATGTGACCACATTTCTTGCATCTCTCAAATAGAACTTCTTTGACACGTGTGATTCTCTTGGTTTTCAATCTCTCATGAACTCTGTCTTCATCACGTAAAATTTTTCTTTTTTCCTTTTTTACCAGCCTTGGCCTTTTCATCTTCAAGATTTCTCATTCTTTTCAAATCTTCTAGCCAGATGACCAATATGTCATTTGGAACTATTGCAGCTGTTTTGGATCTTCCACATGGGTTCATCTATGTTTCATCCCACTTAGTTCTTCTTTTGGATGAATGACCCTTCAATTTAATGGATCTAAAATCCTAGGTCTTCTCAGCTTCCCTGCTTGAGATCTTCTTGGGAAATTGTGTGTTCACAACATTCTTCTGATTTCTTCCCAAGGTATTTGCTTCATTCTTTTCCGGCATCAGAGGTATTCTTTTCTTATCAACAGTGAAAGCATATTGATGTGGGCTTGTACTTGCCACGTGACCTCTGCCGTTGCATACATCACAGATGTTATCAATAATTACAAATCTGTTTGCGGTGAACAGATGCTTCTGGATCTACGGATGTTGCTTCTTCTTCTCTGGATTCCTTCCCTTTTATATAGGCTTTCCCTGTACTTTTCCATGTAAGGGATTGTAAAAAAAATCCAGTGCACAGTGCCCAAATTTGTTGCAGCACCAACATTGGCCAAAAAATCTTTTCTTCTTTGTTTCTTCTGTATGAGGTTGTTGGGCCATCTTCTTAATCTTTTGTGCTCTATTTGAGGAACCAACTTCCTGATTTTTCTTCTCATCCACCCTAGCCATGGTGGTAGGTTTATTCCTCTCACCTTTCCTCATCCATACTTGCTTAGAACTTTTCTTCCAACTGGCACTGATTGTAGGAATGTATTTAGAAACATGAGTACAAGATGATTTGGATGGTACCTTCACTTTATCAGTTTCTTATGACAGATCAATGAGTGAAGTCCAGATATTCTTATCACATTTTGGAGGTCTTTTGACAATAGAATCCTCTAGTGAGCATTGAGAACCAATAGTGACTGATTCTTGAGGTGGACACTCAAGAGTTGTCATAATCTTCTTGTCACATGTTGGAGGTACTTCAGCTTTAGTAGCCTCCAATGAACATTGAGTACCAGTATCTCCTGTTTCATTCTTTTGTGGAGTCTCAATATGTGTCTTCTCAAGATTTGTCAATTGGGCTTCCAATTTTTGATTTTCATTATTGAGGATGATCTTATGATCTTCAATCATGATCATCTATTCTTCACAAGTCTTCTTCAATCTTTCAACCTCATCCTCATGCATCTTAACTTTGTTTTTTAACAAAGAGTCAAGTTCCCTGAATTTGATGGAAGTTTCTTCCAAACAAAAACTCTTGAATTCATTGCTCTTCTTCAGATCAGCTTCAATTGCATTGATCCTTTCTTTTAGAGTATTATTGACTTCCTCTTTTTCTAAAAAGACATTCACCTGTTTGGTGAGCTTCATACTTTCCAGAACTTTTCTTTCCAACCCCTTTTCCATATTGTCAGCTTCCCTTTCTAATCGAGTGATCTCAACCTGCATAGATTGGAATAGGCTAAAAATAATCTCAACCCTTTCTTCAGGAATATCATGCAGATATGTTTTGAGTTTTTCCTGAAATCTTGAATTAGGTGTGTCATCCTTTCCTCTGGAATAATCCTAATCCACCTACTTGATACTTTCCAAGCCTGACATTTCTTCATTATTGGAATGGCATGGAGAAAAAGACACTGCATCTTCGTTGGATATAACGGACTTCTTCAGCTGCTTCTTCTATTTATTTTTCCTATTTGTCATGGTTTTGCAAGATGTAGAATTCTGCTCAGCAATGACTGTGTCATTATCAAGACTGCTCTTTATTGTTTTCTTTAGAAAAAGAAACTCAAATCCTCTTCTCTATAGAATTACTGGATAATATCCAACATACGTTAACCTCCCTCTGATACAACTTGTAGGACCCCGGGACACCCTGAGAGGGGAGGGGTGAATCAGGGTGTCAAATTTTTCTTCTTAAAGTTATGGATCTTGTTCCCACGTTGGTAGGAACTACTTAAATCTGTATGATGGATATGATCAGAAATGAAACATTCACATGCAGAGAGATGACCCAACTATTTTTACTTGGTTCACCACGTAGGGCTACGTCCAAGGAGCATACGTCGACAAGTTTTCGGTCGTACCTAAATCCACTATGCTTCACTAGCTGTAGATTACAAAGGTTCGGGTACAGTCACTCTGTCCCAGGCTCACTGCCTTCACAAAAGTTCAGGGATAGCTCACTACGTCCCTTAGGTCACTCCCGTTGACTCCCCCTGGCTCACTGCAGTTGGTGAAGTCTCACTCAGTTTATAGATGTGAAGGTCTCTTCAATAGATAGACATGAAGTTCTTTGTCTCCTATTCAGCATCAGACTTTTCTTGCATCCGGGTTCAGAGTTGATTCTCTTTTTAGTTCAAATTTTCTTCTTTAGTGCAATGGCTGAATGCACTTGATCCCCTTGTCTTTGATGGCCTGAATCACAATCACTTGTGTGATTGATCAATAAATGATGCTCTGTTGAAGTCCAAATTTCATCCACTGATGAATACCCCTTTTTCCCCTGTCCACTAGGCGAACAACCTTTGAATGGGCCTTCGCAAAGTACCCTAATTCGCAAGGCTCCCAATTTTGGAAAGCTCAAACAAGTCTTCTCAGATCCCCTGTCTTTTCGCAAATCTCAATCGCGAAGCACTCTCAAGATGCTCCAGCCTTCGCGATGCTGGGCTATCGCGGAGCTCCTACCTCTTCGCGAAGATCACTAAGCCAACGTGGGGCACAAGACTTTCGCGGTGCTAGAATAGCCACCGTGAAGCTCCTCTTTCGCGAAGCAGACTACCTTCGCGAGTGACCTTTGCGAACCGATAGCAAAGGATTTTCATTGAGAGCTCTCTCTGCTTCTCTCAAGGGGGTCGACCTGTATTTATAGGCAATTCCACCAACCCTTGAACTTTCCGCGCGAAGTCAATGCAACATCAGCTCAAATCGCGAAGCTCTGAAGTTCTCGCTGTAATTCTCTCAAAATCTCAAAGCACTACGGAAATTTTCCATTAACGGAGCTTGTCGTAATCGTGGAGCATCCCGTCAATTACATTGCACCTTCGCTGCAAAGCTCCCTCAAGAAGCCCTTCATTGCCGTGGAGCTCTCCAGCCTCTGCCCTTCGCGAAGCTTGACATAATCGCGAAGAATCACCGCCTTCATTCTTCTGGTCTTCGCAAAATCCAATCCATGCATCCCATCTTCGCTAAACTCATTTGCAGAATAGAGTTATTGTGAATAAGAGCTATGCGTGGAATGGTCGCTGCCTAGCAGATTGTTAGTGCTCGAAGTGCTGGAAGATCAAAAGTGGGTATATTGCTTTTCTAACAACAATGGTCCCTACTATCCAAATCTAGTGAAACAATTTTATGAGTTTGTAAGCTTTTAGAAATATGAAAATGAGAACCGAGTGACTTATTCTGTGAATGGAAAGGAGATGTCTTTTTCATCTGTTGAGTGGGATGAATGCCTGAAGGTTCCACATAATGGTGTATCTGGATATGTATCAAAAGCTATGCCTCCTACAAGTGATATATTCGACTATGAGACTACCTTGGAGGAGCTCACTGGTGATGGAAATCAAAGACAAGTAGTGGCTGCTGAAATGGATGGAGAGAACCGATTGCTGTTCAAATTTGTTCCCCATGTCTTAATACCAAGGAGATGAGACTTTGCGAATTTCTGATATCAGGATATCTACCTCCTACATCTCTTGAGACATTGTGTAAAAGTGAATCTGTGTAGATTGATGATGATTCAAATGGAAGACATGACAAGGCCAAAATCAAAGAGAAATGCCCTATTCTTTACAAAGTTGATCTCAGTGATGATCAAAGTGAAAGGGGTAGCTGAGTCTCAAGAATACACAGTGGTAGTGAGGAAAAAATTTTGTATCACAACAACTATTTAAAAAACATGAAGATAAATTGGAACCCATGGAAAGTAGAGTGGGTTAATGATGACCAGAAGGTATATGATAAATTCAATCATGTGAATCATCCTTCAAGACCTAAGGATGTGAGGGATCCAGGTCTAGGACCTGATGAAGAAGAACCTGAGTACAGTGATGAGACTGAAGAATAAGAGACTTCTATGAATGAAGGAAGGGATCCGGACTTACCTCCAAGTCCTGCTATTGAAATTGTATCTTCTAGAAAGGAAAACATAGTAGAAAAAGAGACTCCTACTGACAAGGAAGACCAACCAGCCCCTGAGCATAAAGAAGAAAAGGAGAATGAATCTAAAGCCTCTGATTCTCTCTGATTAAGTCTGAGTCCATTTATTGAAAGCTCAGTTGTGCCTATTAATGATGTGGAAGGAGATATGGAAGAAGTTGTACCTAATCTAGTGGACCCTCCTGCTGTTGCAGAAATGGAACTGATAGTAGAATATTCTCCTCAGAAAGAATGACCCGCTAAAAATGCTGTTGATGTACATGGGAATGCACCCATTGAGTGGGAGCATCAAACCAAGATTGGAAGTGTGTCAGTAGCTATTGATATTGAGGACTGGCCAGAAGACCCAGGTTTTGTGGTTTGTGGATTAGACTATCCTGATTCTGATAAGGAGGCATCCCTCAATAGACCAAAAATCATTTATGATGTTGAAACTGGGTTGTTAACTGAAGATGTTGTCAGAATGCATGATCTGGTTATTTTGAAGAAAAATCTCAAGGATAGTTTTGTGGAAGAGACAAGGAAGATGGAAGCTTCACTTGTGTCATCAATTCAATCGATTATGAATGACTCAATGGCTAGCATAGCATCTGAAAGAGCACCTTTTATGATTGATCCTACTGATATGATCACCAGATCTGATCTTTAATCATTAATGGATGATCTAAAAGAGTCTTTTAGTGATTCTGTTGCTGAGTTGAAGCACTGATTTTTTGAAGAGATGAGTAACTTGGAAAAATATTTTGAACTCTCTCTCTGTTGTAATTTGTCAACCTTTGTGGCAGAAATAGTGGAAGAAGTTACAGGCTTCCAGACTCAAGTGTCTAGACTGGAAGCTAATGTTGAAGCTCTAAAGAAATCTTTTATCTCTTTAGAATCTTACATGAGCTCAAAATCCCAAGCAGACAAGGACTTAACCTATGTTAAATGTGTTGTGAGCCAGATGGTTTCATTGTTTGAAAGTTTTAAAAACTCCATGAAAGATCGTGTTAAAACCCAGGATTCCCAAGTTCAAAATCTCATCAGTGGGTTGACTAAAAACTTCATGGAAATAGTTACCTTCTCTATTGGTTCTGTTGCTTCTAAACCCTCAGTGGATTTGAATCAGTTTCGAGCTGTGATGAAGGAGGATCTTGGTTCAGCATCTACCAGTGGCTCTGTGGACTCATCTGACCTAAGCAAAGTTGTACTTTCTACTAGAGATTCAGCTAGAGAAATAATGAAGATAGTCCAAGACTATATGAGAGAAGCATATGCCTCTCAAAAATTAGTGAAAGTTAAGGTGGACTTCTATTTCCAAAAGGTTTACACTAAGAATCAACTCAACAATCATTTCAAACTTCTGTTGGAAAACATGAAGTTACCACCTGTCAATCAAACCTTCCAAGAGAAAGTCAGAAAACTAAGGGAATTGACACCATCCATGGACAAATTCATGGAGAACATGGATGATTTCATATCTTCTATGTAGAAAGGAGGATGAAGAGTTATGGATTTCAGAAATCTTTTGTTGCCTTTCCTGCATGTCGATGCTAGGCCAGTGAATGTACCTCTTGCCTTACCTGCCTCTACCTATATTGATTATCCTATTCAGATGACTCCAGCCCAAGCCATTCGAAGCCTTACACCTATGATCACTCAAATAACTCCTCAATACAGTGCAGGCACAGTTTCAATGGCTCAGCCCTCTATGATCATTTCTGGAATTCCAAATCCTTCAACAACATCCACACAGTCTGAATCCTCTTCTGATCCTAAGGGAAAATCTCATATTGAGGATGTGGATTGAACATGTGTCTTAGATGTTTGATAGGAATCCCTTGTATTTTGTTTTCCTTCTATGTACCTTTCTGCAACATATAATACAATTTTCTCTCTTTTCTTTCTCATTTGTTCCTCTTGTCTTTATTGTTTCCCACATTTTGATTCTCACAAAGGGGGAGAAATATTATCAAAGTATCAAAGATGGAGAAATATTATCAAAGGGGGAGCAATATTATCTATGGAAGAGATACCATGATTTTCCCCTCCAATTTCATTGCATTAAATTCTAGCTCTAATACATTATGTTCTATAACATACTGTTTTCTCTAAGATAATTGAATTTAATTATATATCCTCTGATACAACTACTCCTTATTTTAAAATTATAATATCATAAGTTGTGATTATCAAAAAGGGGGAGATTGTTAACCTCACCTATTTTGATAATCCCAATTATGCTTTCACATACTTTGATAATCCAAATTAATGTTTATCTATATTCTAATTCTCTCAATCTATGATATAATATTATCACGATGATAATAATATTAAAATAATCATTGAGATATGTTAATCAATGTTTATGTTTGTTTATATTAGTTTTTAAGTAATTCTAATCCAATCGGATATGTTTTTCATAAAACAGATAACTGTTAGTCACTGATCTGTGTATAGATACTGATACAGAGCTACCGGTACTTAGTCTACCGATAGACTTAGTCTACCGATAGATAGAGTCACCGATAAGCTAAGGTCACCAATACATAGAGCTACTGACAGACTAGAGCTACCGACAGACCAGAGCTACTGATAGACCAAGAGCTACCGATATACAGAGTCACTGATATAGAATGAAGCTACAGATAGAATGAAGTCACCGGTATATAGAGCTACCGATACCAAAAGTTACCAATACAGAGTAAGGAGTTACTGATACCAAGAGCTACCGATGCAAAGAGCTACCGATACAGGTTCAAAGAGCTACTAAGAGAAGGTCACTGTTACACAATGTCCACCATACACATATACCAACAAGAGGCTACTAATGATTGACCAACCAGTCAAACTCTATATTCTCAATAGTATTTTTTTATTAAGCTAACGATTACATTTGATGTTTTTAATGCAGTTAATGTTATTTAATGATATCTGTTGGCATGTTAGGGAACAGTACATAGTACCCATGCAAAAAGTAATCATTCCTTTTTGTCGGAGCTGAAATCTATAAAAGGGAAGATAAATCCCTAGCTGAAAAGGTGAAGTGAACATAAAGATTGATTGAAAGAGCGAGAATCAAGGAACTAAGAAGGCACACGAAGGGTGAAAAAGAAAAAGGCTCAACATCATTCAAACGTGGTGCATTCACTCAAGGCTACATCCATACTCCAAGAGAACTGGATATACACGAAGCAATTATTCTATAGAGAAGAACACAAGCTGCATCTTATATGAAAACTACAATAAACACGTCATGCACTTAGGCTGATAAGATGAACCTGGAAACTAGGAAGAAAAAAACACTCTTTTTTTCAGACAAAAACCAGAGAAGGACTCAGATGCTTTTCTGACCAATCAAAAGAGTCCAGAGCTGCACTACCAATCACTAATGCTTTTCCAAACTCATTCACACTTAATTTAGAGATTCTTTCATTTATATTTCGAGCAGTGTGTTTACCCTGTTAATTTTACACACACACTATCTCTTGAGCTAAGTTGGAGGATTCTTAAATCCTCATTCAATCTCTATAAATCCTTGTATCCCACTGTGGATAGTGGTAGAGGTCGAGTAAGACCTGGAAAGATGTGAGCTGTTGTTTGTTTTCCCACATAGAATTGTGGTAGAGGTCTTTGTACCTGGACAGTGTGTTCACTGTTGTTTACCCCGATCCAGGGTGTGGATCAATTTATATAAATTGTTTGAGAGGATTAAGTCTCAGCTTGAGACTGAACCTCTTGGTTACATTTGTTGTGAATTTTAGTTTAAGTCCTAAGTATACTATATATTTCATATTCCGCTGCTATTACATTGAAATACAAAACTATTTTAAAGTTACATTGATAGTTAAATTAGCAAGCGTTTATACTTATTTTAAACCAGTAAGTTAGTTTAAAAAGTCAATTTAATCTATAAATTAAAATAACTGAGACCTAATAAATCATTGAGAAACTAATTGAACATTTACACTCTGTATAAATTCACTACAGTTTAACTTTGTTTTTAAATAGGGGTATTTTAAGAGAAATATTTTTAACAGAAATTTTAATTGGAACTAAATTCACCCCCTCTTGAGTTTCCACTCTGACCAACATAAATTAATCTTTTTGGTTACTACCCTTTGGTAGTATGATTTTGAGGGACTCAAAAAACCAATAATGCATATTAAATGGGGTCTGACCATGTAAAAGAATAAAATGTTTGATTTTTTTCGATATGTATACTATCCTTAGAACATATCAATGATAATACAATCGATCCATTTACATTGCCTTGGTTTTTTATGATGACTGTATAGATTCCATAAGATATTAATGAAAGGATCGTGACCATTCAAACTATTGGATTCCATGCCGATTATCTATGAAATTTATAAAACCCCATCCATGATAGTTTCCACTTTTTTTTTAAAAAATATGGTTTCTCATGCTTAAATTCATAATAATGATGTCAAGTCATCAGATAATACATTATAATTTCATTGTAAAAATTTTGAAATAGCTATACTACATTCATTCTGAGTGATAATATTTTCATATGTATTGAATATTCAAATATTTGTTTTTATGTTTTTAAAGTATATGATTCACTTATTGAGTTTAGTCAATAACGGATGCCATATATTCAATGAATAACATCTTGAAGAAATTATACCTATTTTCCTCTAATGGTGAACTCATTTATTTGAAAATTATATAAACGTAATATATATATAAAAGAATGGTCATACCTCTTACAGCCATAATGGGAGATCTGGCCCTTTAGAATCAAATTAAACATATTCCAAAAAAATGTTTCATAAAATTTTGTCTTAGGGGTTTTTGTGATGAGGTGATGAATTTCATTTAATATCCACTGAAGAGCTATCATGTTTGACCAATAATATATTGTGCCACACCTAGATGTATTTTGGACATTTAAATCTATATATAAAAGAAACCAATGTTTTGCTTCATAGTAACTATTTTTAATATACCAATGTTTCAATTTTTTATATAAGTATCCTGCACTACAAGTGGTTCTATAAAGGTAAATAGTGACACTTGAATCCCCTAGTGAATATTTTTAGTTCTAATGCTGCAAAAATCCTATAGGGGATTTGTAGCGTCAATACCTTTGGTAGGATTTTAACGAAAATAACCATAAAAAAAATTTGTACATCATATTAGGACTTTCCCTGTTCCAAAGTTATATCTACATTGACTATTACAATGCACTATAAGTGGTTCTTGAATGGGAATCAACTATACTAGAATCCCACGATGGATTTTTCTGATTTTGATGCTAAAAATAAACTACAAGGAATTTGAAAGATGATTACCTTTGGTGGATTATATGGAAATCAATCTTAATAAACATATCTATATATCATATCAAGAATTTCCCTTTAACTTATATAAGTGGTTCTTCAATGGAAATTGACAAAACTAGAATCCCACATGGGGATTTCAAATTCTACTGAAGCAAGTCTCATATGGAGGATTTAAAGAATCATTTCATTTGGTAGGATTATAAGGAAATCAACATCAATAAAAAATTCAATACCTTATATCAGGGCATTACCTATACATTTATATTTTTTTTATTTAAAGGGAAACAAATATATTAGAATTACGGGGTGTATATTTCCAATTCTGATCAAGAAAATATCTTGTAGGGGATTTTCTGCATCATTACACTTCATGGGATTTTAAGGGAAAAATGATTAAAAAAATGGTTTACATCATTTCAGGACTTTTACTATAATGGATTTCAAACTTCATAGATATGTAACTTTCACTATCATTGGTTCATCAAAGGTAAGTGGTGTATCATCCCAGATCTAGATCCCACTTTAAGGTGCCCCAATCCTGGTTGTCCACATGGCCCCAAGGGAATTTCCCAAAATTCCAGAGTCTTCCATCTAACAGTGAGGTCCTGGGTTTGATGGATGGGAAACTATGCCTTCATTGGAAGAGTATAGCACATAGAAATAAAATAATAAATATATAGTGGAAGTAGTAATACATTACAACAGAAGTAAACAATGGAAGACTGATAATACAAATAACAAGATATCATAAAATTCAAAATATGATGATACACATTACATGTTCTAGGAAAACAACCAAATAGGATACAATATAGTAATACATGATATGAGTACCAAAGTACAAAAAAATAACAAAAAAAACTTAGAAGAAACACAATGCTTGGATTGGTCCCATGCTATCCTACTCCTAATCAACATATCCAGTACCTATAGAAGGGTTATTACCCTTATCAACACCTGAAGCAATATAATCTATTTGGAAAAAAATGTGACCCCAACAGGGTGTGAGACTAAATCCCAATAGGAAGCCACCAAAAATCTGTTGCTGTCTATTAGTGAATATATATAACAATCAATGTACAATAATGAAAATAGTAATCTAGGAAGTACTCAAATTGTAAAAAGTCCTAAACGAAGTGGTATTCATTTACATTAATTTCATGTTCATTAATTAATTCAATCACATTTAATTATATGTGTCTCAAGATCCAGATTAAGCCCACCAACCCTCATGTAAAAGTAAGCGCAACAGATACTTCATAAGGCTATCTAAAAAAGTGAGTGAAGACTGAACCCAAGATTGTGCTTTAGCTTTGAAGATGCATCATAAGTCATTCCGTTTCAATATTCAATTTATAATTTGAGTCTATTATTGACATCCAGAATAGTAATTCACGTATTACTCCTGGTGTAAAAGCACATACATCCTATAGCCCATCCATATAATCCTCTCAGAAACCCAGTCTCACTATAGGTGTGGTGTGAGTATATGTCAACTGGGATATCCTTGGATCCTACAAATAAGACCCAAGTATCACCCAATACATATAAACATTTCTAACAGAACCCATCCATGGTTTACCTCATTCCATAACTCGTTCAACCTTTAAACATAGTCTCCATAAGCTCGACCACTACATCTGTGGCTTGCACACAAATTTATATACAAACCTCCCATTTAGTCTTTCCATGGAATCCCTCAATGGATCCATGTGTAACTGTGGTATAAGGTTCAATAGTTACATGAACCCGTATGTGTAATTCCAATCAGAATCCATGGTTCTCCCATTACTCTTTCCCCTTTAATCATGTCAAGTTCAAATATCCATTTCATTTAGGAAAGTATAGGTCAAACCAAAGACATCAAATATGATCATAATTATGGACCAAACCCATAAGGATTATCCTTCCAAAATACTCACATGGGAAGAAATCATAACAAGAAACCATGTAAATTAAACTATAATATGACGTTCACAATTATAACTCATAAGGGCTCAATTTATGTCACAAGACCTTCAATTAATCTAAATAGTCACAAGGCTTAAATAATTATGCTCACATAGGAAAATTATATAACAAACATAACATGCAAATTACACTATCACAAGGCCTAAATATCAACTATATCAAATGGGAAGTTCATTCAATTGACCAATTACATTTTAATAAACCAATTAAGGAAATAAAATGCATGCCCATAGGCATTGTAGGCCAAACAACTAAACATTGGTCTTATAAGGGAAAACACAACCATAGGGTTTCCCTAAATCAAGTTAAAAAACCTCAAACATGCTTCATATCACATAATTAATTGCCTAAAAAACATTAAGAAATAACATGGGTAAAAATATCAATCAAATTGACAACCTAAAATGGGTGTGCGGTACTGCAGCACATATATTCAACATGAAATACACCGAAAGGAATGAGACTACTTAACTCGTAGTCATATGACTCTCCTCATCCAGCGTTGACTTCTAATACGACCTTGAACAAAGTAGAACTAAAAAATGAGGAAAAATTAAAAATATTGGATAACTTCATAGAGATCAGAAATAAAAAATAATGGCTCAAGAGGAACTGAGAGATTATCGATTGGGTTCAAACATATCTGACAACGATCTAATCGAAGTTATGATAATGATTTGGGAACCAAAACAATCTATGGCATAGCTATTTGAGGGAAACCGACGATCCATCTATCCAAAAATTAAGAAACCAGGCTATTTACCATTTTAGAAAAAAGTACATGCCATGTACTTTTAAATATAAAATATGTATATTCTAAATTTTCCCCTTAAGCTGACTTCCACCTCTATGACATAAATGAGTACTACAGACCTACCGACATCAATACACGGTGTGTACTTGAGATTACACAGTGTGTAACCCCTTGTCAGGTCATGTAACAATAATGAAGCCAGTAATTGACTTGTTTACCACCTATTTTCTTAATCAAAAAATGAAAAGAAATGATCTATAACACAAAGGAAGAACCATGTTCTAACAAACATTCCCCCCCTTAAAGAAATTCATCCACAAATTTCCCTTCCAAGGACGGTGAAGAAATTTCTAAGAACAACTCCGTCCACTACGAGTGTGAATTGGCCTCCCTCTCACAAGTCTCACCCTGCACTCGTCCATTCTTCCATAACACATATACAAAAGTAAAATATTGGAAATGAATAACCTTCGTGCTACGATCCACAATATTTATAGGATGATCCTCATAGGATACATCAACCTCTAACTGAACTTACTCAGGCTAAAAACATTAATATAGTTATAAAAAGTAATTTTGCAACTGAGAAACAAGGAAGACATCATGCATAGCTCGATGCCTATTAGGTAACTAAAATTGATTAGAAATCAACCCGACCCTATCCAGAATATCATACAGCCCAATGTATATCGGTGAAAGCTTACTCTATCTTCTGATCCTATTGTGTACCAACCATAGTGGGATACTTTGGAAAACTCAATCACTAAGCTCAAACTATAGAGGTCTTATGCGGTGATCAAAATAATATATATAACAAGACTCTGTAGTATCTATCGACTTTAGAATCAACTGAACTGCTTCAGTGGTCTTCTGGACAAGACAAGGTCCCATCATAGCTACCTCTTCCCACCTCCATACAATATATTGGTGATCGACATGGTCTACCATACATAGTCTCATATGGTTCCATCTGGATAGAATCTTGAAAGCTATTTTTATAGGAAAACTAAACCAAGGGTTTTAGTTTCTCCCAAGAACCCCTGAAATCCAGGATGCCTGCCCAAAGTATTTCCTCCAGGATTTGAATCGTGTGATATAACTAGCCATCTGTTTGGGGGTTGTAATCCATTCTCAAAAGTACATATGTACCCATCACCCTCTTTATCCATTTATAGAAGTGATAAGTAAACCATGAATCCCTATCTGAAATGATATAATGCATAAACCCATGTTGTAATACAATCTCTCGGATGTAAAACCTTTCATGATCATCAACACTAAGGGTTTCCTTGATTTACAGAAAATGTGCAACCATCATGAGCCTGTCAAAAACAACCCATACGACATCATTACCTCAAGGTAACCTTGGTACCCCTATCAAAAAATCCATCATGACATCATTCCATTTCTACATAGGAATGGGTATCTGTTGTAAATGTTTGGCTGGTCACTGGTGTTCTTCCTTCACCTTCTGATAGGTGTAACATATCATGGAAAAACCATCTACATCCATTTTCATACATAGAAACCAATACTGATGATGGAAATCCCGACACATCTTGGTGGCACCAGGATGCACTACCCATACAGAGGAATGAATTTCCCGCATCATCTACTTCTGCATGGAATCTAAAACCCATATGCGACCATGTAACCATAAAACATCATCCTTAACTATGGTCCAACTAGGTGGATGGTCCTCACCTACCACACTATCATGAAGAACTAGGCCTTCAGAATCTGATAGTTGCCTCATTCTCACTCCGTCCAATAGGGTGGAGGTTACAACTAATGAAGAAAAAATAGTGTGTCCCCGACTATTGTACACCTATAAATGCATCTTAGTGAACATCTCCATAATCTACTACACACTACTATCTTGCTTCACTAATGGTATCTGAGTCATCCGAATCAATAAATCAGGCATTTCATTTCGCTTACTGGGTGTGTATGAAATCTCAAAGTTAATGGACTAAAGGTAGACTCTGAATTTGAGATCATGAGCCCTTAAAGGGCATGACACATTAGGGTTTTATTCCCTCATCTCCGCCTCATTCAACTCTGGTTGACACGGTGACAATTCTGTTTCTCGGAGAGATCTTGCGGTGGATCCTTGGTTGCAGTGATGCTTCTTGAGATCGGGTCGTCTCTTCCTTGGCACCGTTTCTGGCCTCTCTCACCCAATTCCTTGACAGCTAGATAAGGTCCCCATGGTGGCGCGGTGCCGGTCCGTGACTGAGTTTCCAGATCCAGCGGCCTGAGGTCTCCGCCATATCTCCAGCGTGTGTGGTCGGTGCTTCGTCATGGTCTTAGAGTGCGTTATGGTTGGAGGTGATGGGATATGGGTGGCGTATAATCTTCTGGCATACTTGTGATTTCTTTTGTTTTGGTTTTATTATAGCCATTTTGGTTTGGGTTGCGATGGTTCGTGTTGCTGAGTCTGTGCGACGGTTTTGGCTTTGCTTTTTGTTGAGTCCTTGATTGGGTGTTGATCTTCCAGTTCTTTGGATTCCGTGTATTTGATGCTCTCAAATTCTCTTGCTGACAAGGACACAGTTTTGATTCTGAAGTCTCCATTTGATTTTCATTTGGAAGAATGCTTGTTTTTTTGTTTCTATTTGATTTTTCATTATGTTCTTGTCTGATTTTGGATGGAAGGAGGCAATAATTTCTTGTTTGGTTTGAGGATGTTCGAGGCTGGGAGTTGGTTTAGTGTGGAAGTGTGTTTATTTTGATGAAGGAGGTCTGGTTCTGTGGAATTTGGATGCTGTTGCCTTGGATTTGAACCAATGGTTCCTAATTTGGTTTTTGGAAGGATTTTCCAGACTATCTACATGGATTGTCTCCAGAAGAGGTTTAGAGTAGGTGCTTTCACCAGGCATGACTATCTAGATTTGGAAGTTTGAGAGGGTATGGCTCTCCCATCAGTACCAAGCCCTTGCATTTCTGTATGGGACAACTTTCTGAATAGTCATTCTTTGGTGGAGGTTTTTCGTATTGATGATTATGTTGGGGAGGATTTTGTCTATGTAGTCTAGTTATGGGCTTTGACCTTCAATTTTTGTTGATGTTTTATTTCCTTGAAGTCTTGTGAGTTATCCCCCCTTTTTTCCCTTAAAAAGGAGTTTATCCAAAAATTAATAAAAATTTAGGCCTTTGGGTCATTCAGTTAGTCAATGGACTAAAGGTATTCCACCCACCTTTGCTACCTCATATTCAGATCACATTGTGTAAATATGTACTTAATTCTTTTGGGTCTAGTGTACACTAAAAAATGCTCTCCCAATAAGTAATATGTCCAACAATGTAAAGCATAAACAACTACATCTAACTTGAGATAATGTGTTGGGTAATTCCTCTCATATGGCCTCAACTATCGAGACCCATAAATAATGACATGATCTCCCTGTATAAGAACTGCTCCCATCATGATACTTGATTCAGCACAGTAAATAGTGTAACTCCTCAGTTCTAGAAAAATCAGTATGGGCACTGAAGTCAATCACCCTTTAAACTCCTAAAAGGCCGCCTCATAGGAATCTATCCAAACATACTTCGCACCCTTCTTAGTCAGGCTCGTCAATGGTGATGCTAAGCACAAGAAGTATTATATGAAATGCCTGTAGTAACCAACCATCCCTAAGAAACTTCGCACCTCAAAGACAATCTTAGACATCTCCCAGGATACTACTGCTCTCACCTTCTCTAGGTCCACTAATACTCCTGCCTCTGTGCTGATGTGACATAGGAAGAGAATCTAATCCATCCATAAGTGGAACTTTGTGAGATTAGCATATAACTGATCCTCTCCCCATGTACTCAAAATGATCTCAAGATGTGAGGAATGGTCATTTTTATTGTGAGAATACACCAAGATATAATCCATGAAAACCCTAAAAATAAATCAAGATAAGGATGAGAAACTCGATTCATCAGTTCCATGAAAACAGATGGCACATTTGTGAGACCGAAGGGCATAACAATATACTCTTACAGACCATAACTACTCTAAAAGGCTGTGTGGGGTACATTTGATGGTCTAACATGAAACTAATGATAATTGGATATCAAATTGATTTTAGAGAAAACATGAGCTACTTGAAGATGATTGAAGAGATCATCTATTTTAGGCAGAGGAAACATGTTATTAATCATTAACTGGTTCAATTTTCAATAATACATGCCTAGATTGAGGGTATAGTCCACCTTTTTCACAAAATGGACTAGTTAACCCCATGGATAAGTGCTGGGTCGGATGAAACCCTTATCTTTAAAATCATCTAGGTACCTCTTGAGCTCTTAAAACTCTTTCTTAGCCATCCTGTAAGGAGGAATAGATACTAGTGCAACTCATTACACTAGAACGATAGAGAAATCTTCCTTTCTCATCAGAGGTAAACCTAAAAATTCATCTTGTATGATGTACCTGAAATGATGAACCAATGAAGGGAAATTTGACTAAAATTCCCCCAGGTCATCCAGATATAATCTCATAATCTGGGCTATCATCCCTCCCATCCCATGATGCTCGATTCCAACTTGGCTCGTCGGGACATCCTATTCAGTCTTTTTTAGAAATGATCAACCCTCTGGTGACGTAAAAATCACCCTACGACGATAGAAATCGACAATGTCTTGAATGTAGACCAACCATTCCATTCTATGATTTAATTCAAAACATTTATTCTATAAGATATGGAGGTCCCATACAAAGTGACCCACACCAACCCCAAGGGGGAACTCCATGAAATGATGCACACTTTCCATTATAATCCCTAACAGAGTGTCTAGCATCATAACACCATCATAAGTAAAAACAAAGAGCCCAAGGCTCTCCCAAATGGGAACATATAAGAAACTATATGAATCAACTATATCAAAAAGTGTAGAAGCTAAAATGAAGGAGAATATAATAGTACCTCTTACAGTAGAAGTTCTGAGATCTTGCTCATGTTGGGTCAGTTGCACTGAAAAAGTCTGACCTATACTGTGGCGTTGTGACACTTCTTGGATACCCTGAGATGATCTACCTTGTTGTCACTAAGGACTTGGGGTCTGGCTACCATGTCCATGAACACAACCTCGAACTGTTCTCCCTAACACATTCTAGTCCCCTGACTAGTGAGAATCTACTGACTCTGCTCTTAAATGTGGAGTCGGTGGAGACCCTCTATCACTTTCCACTAGTGGAAACCTCCCACAGAAGCGCTGAAGATTTTCCATCTTTCCACAAGATCGACATTTGACTGGGTCCTGCAGACATTACATCCTTTTATACCTTGACCTAGTACACTGGTAGCACCTTACCTGGATACCTAAAGATACACTCTGACTGCTAATATCATAATGAGAAAGCTACATATTAAACTTATTACTAACGATAGAGACCGTACCAGATCTCAGTGTCGAGCCACCTTAGCTCTCACCTCTAGATTATTTCTCATATTATGATCGATAATCAGTTCATAATTCACTATAGCAGACACAATAGTAAACTAGAAAACATTTACATGTGATTGGACATTGTACTTAAGACCATCTTCAGATCTCCTAGTCGTCGATACATTGTCTCCAATTAGAATAGGATAAAATCACTAGAGCTCAGTAAAACAAGTAGAGTAGTCCATTACTGACAACATCCCCTGTTACAGATTCATGAACTCATGGGCATGATCGACCCTTAGTATCTCGAGAAAATAGTAATCATAGAAGACTGTATGAAAATCTCCCCATGCCATATCCCGATGACCCTCCGACTGAGTTATTAAATCCCACCATCTCTTGGAGGAATCACATGGTATATGAATTTTACTCATTACCATCCTATCAAGAGGCATCTCCAGATGTTTGTGGATCGACATAATGGACACTATCCATGAATTTATTGCCTGGGGTCCACAATTCCCCCAAAACATGGGTGAATTCTTCTGTTGGAACACTTGTGTCAACTCTTCAATGGACATGTTAGGGTGTGGTACCCCCTAAAAGAATTTCATAAACGTCATAAATTCCTCACAAAACTATGTATCAGCACATGCATCGATAATAATAGCTATTTCTTCAACTAGTATGACTAGTGGATCCACTAGTAGCCCATGTCCTACCACCTCTCGGGTATAATCATCGCCACTCTCCTGGTGTACTACAGGAGGTATTCATAAAGGCCTAAATTTAAAAGGACAACAAACATATCAGTTCATGTTAATTACCAAGGTTCATAGTTCAATAGAGAAAGAACAAAATAGGAGAATAAAACCCTCAAATTTTACTAAAAGAGGTGTACATAACGTGTAAAAATAATACACAGCATGTACCCTCAATTTCGTACCTGGGTGTATACTTTCACTGGCCTCGGCATGTAACCATGAAAGGTACATGACATGCAAGTCTTATACACAGAATTATATATAAAAAACTATCATTTTGTGTCACCCCTCACATGGCTAGATACATAGTTACTTACCACATGACATGTACACTTAGTGCACTATGTGTACTTATGAAAAGTGTTCTTCCCAAATAGAAGAACACATGGTGGATATTCCTAGAAGCACACACAGTGTTGGCTGGGTTTCAAGATAGTAAACCAATGAAACTTTTTGACACTCCCATTTTTGAATATTAAATCAAAGGTATGCCAAATTACAATCTGTGGGTTCCCATAATCCTCGAGAATCAATGTTTAGCATCCATATATATAACACATCATAAAAAAATTCAATTTAAGGCAATAACATGATCCACCAAATTCCGATCCAAGAGGGACCAAACATCTTAGGGACCAATTCTTCGCATCCACCCAATTTTAACCCTAGAACATTCCAATACACCTATCATAACAAGAGGCATATATATCCTGGTATTTATCACAACATCATGTAATTAGTAATACTCTCTAAATTGCATGGAAGGAATGCATGGCATTTGATTTCTAACAAGTTATTATATAATGTAAGAGATGAAATACACTCATCTCATAAGTTTTATACAAAATAGAGACAAAATGATATAAATAACAACAACACAATACAAGTGTGTCACCTAATAGTGAAATCGAATCAAATGTAACAACTCGAAATCAAAAAATCTAAATTCAATTTGAGGCAATTTGGATTTTCCCTGTACATGGGGTAGCTACTCCCAGGCACAGTTTATTACCAAAATCCATTTAACTCCTATATTTGTCTAATGTTTCCAAATAGTAAGGCATACAATAAAAGAACATCATCTGATACCATTTTGTAATATCCCTGCTCCTGATTCCACTTTAAGGTTCCCCATACCTGGTTGGCCACATGGCCTCAAGCACATTTCCATAAATGCCAGAGGTTTCTTACTAGTAGCGAGGGCCTAGGTGTGATGGTGGGGAAACTATAACCTCATTGGAAGAGTATAACACAACAGACTAAAGTAAAAAACCATTAGCAGAAGCAGTAATAGTATACAATAGAAGTAAACAACGCAAGACTAATAATAGAAATAACCATAAATCATATAATTCAAAAGATAATGATCCATGTTTTAGGTTCTATGAAAATATCCAAACATGATACTCTATTGTAATACAAGATATGAGAACCAAAGTACAAAAACAGAACAATAGAAACTTAGAATCATTGCAAACCTTAGCTTGGTCCCATGATCTCCTGGTCTGGAACAATATATCAAGTACCCGTAGAAGGGTTCTTACACATATCAACACCTGTAATAATATAATATGTTTGGGACCAAAACATGACCCAAATAGGGTGTGAGACCAAATCCTAGTAGGCAACCACCAAGGATATGTTCTATTCTGTTAGTTAATATATATTATAGGCAGTGTAAAATAATGGAAAGAGTAAGCTAGTAAGTACCTAAAAGTAAACATTCCTATAAGCATTGGTAATCATTTACATTCATTTCTTGTTCATTAATTAATTCAATTTCTTTGAGTTATATATGTATCCTGATGAGCCTATTATCAATAACACCCAGGTATAAGTAAGCGCATAAGATGCCTCAAAAGGCTATCTAAACAAGTGAGTGAAGACCAAACCCATGCTTGTGCTTTGGCTTGGGAGCTGCATCAGAAGTCATCCTATTTCAATATTCAATTTGAAATTTGAGTTTATCCTTGAAATTCCTAAAATTGAATTCATGTATTACTCCTTGTGTAAAACTACCACTATCTAATAGCTCGTTTGTATGATCCTCTCGGGAACCCAGTCTCACTGTAGGTGTGGTGTGAGTATATTTCGACAGGGCAGTCTTTGGATCCTATAAATAAGACCCAAGTATATCCCAAAACATATAGACATTTCCAATAGAACCCATACCTTGTATACCTAATTCCATGACTCGTTCAGTATTTAAACATAGACTTCATAATCCCAAGTACTACATTCGTGGATCAATCATGACTTTAAATAGAAACCTCTAATTTTTTTCATTCGATGGAATTCCTCAATGGATCCGTGGGTCACTCGTCGTATAGGGTACAATAGTCACATGAACCCATCCATTGAATTCTAATTGGAATATATAGTTCACCCATTACAATTTTCCATTTAATCATGTCATGTTCAAATTTCAATTTCATTTAGGCATGCAAAGGTCAAACCAAAGACATCCAATATTATCACAATAAATGACTAACCTCATAAGGCTTGGCCTTTCCTAAATAATGACATGGGAAGAACTCCTAATAATCCGACATGTAAATTAAACTATTACATATATGTCTCAATAATAACTCCCAAGGGCTCAGTTTATGTCACACTCCTTTCAAGTAAGCTATATAGCTACAAGTCTTAAACAATTATACTCACATGGGAAAATTATTTTACAATCCTAACATGTGAATTACACTATCAAAAGGATTAACTATAAAATATATCACATGGGCAGTTCATTCAATTAACCAATTCCATATTAAACAGCCAATTAAGGGAATCAAAGGCATGCCCATAGGCATTCTAGTCCAAATGGAAAAACATTGTACATCCAATGTAAAATGCACCCATAGGGTGGTCCTAAATCAAGGTAAATAACCGAAAACATGTTTCATATCACAAAATTAATTACTTAAACAAAAATAGGAAGTAACATAGGTAAAAATATAAATCAATGAATCAAATAAAATGGGAACACGACACTCTGGCACATATATTCAACCTGAAAATCAATGAAATTCATGAGACCACATACTTTGTAGTCGTATGACTCTCCTCATCCAGTGTTGACTTCTAATTCAACCTAAAATAGAGTACCTCTAAAAAAATATGATAGATTAAAATGCTTTGATAAATTTTCTGAGCAAATAAATCAATAGGAATGGCTCATGAGGAATCAATAGCTTACCAATTGGGTTCAAACACATCTAACAATGATCTAATCAGAGTATTGGTGAAGATTCAAGAGCAAAAATGAGCATCAAAACTGCTGTATGAGGGAACCCGATAAACCATTTTTCTAGAAATGAAGAAACGAGGCTAATACCCATTTTAAGAAAAAAATTACACGTTGTGTATTCGAAAATACATGGAGTGTATATGAAAAATATTTCCCCTTAATCCGACTTCCACCTTCACATCATAAATGAGTCATGTTGACCAACTGACATCAATAACCGATATGTGTTTGAGATTAAATGGTGTGTAACTCCTGGTCACATCATGCAATAAGCCATTAACAAATAATCAACCTATTTTCCACCTCTTTTATTAAGTATAAACTAAAAAGAAAAGTTCTATACCTCAAAGGAAGAATCGGGTTCTTACAACTGGCTACACATAAATCCATCTATTGAGATTTCATGTTTAGATCCAACAATTCTCCTATATAGGATTTGCAGTATCATAACCTTTTGTAGAATTTTAATGAATTAATCCTTAGAATAAATAACTCTATATGTCATATTAGCATTTTTGGAAATAAAAAAGTTAGAACTTCATTGATAAGTATCATGTACAATAAGTGGTGTTATAAAGGGAAGAGGCTACACTAGAACCCCATATTGGAGATTTCCAACTCCAATGCTTCAAATATCATGCAGGAGGTTTTCTACATAATTAACATAAGTACGATTATAAGGAAATTAAACATAGTATTTTTTACTTTATATAAATCATTTCCCTATAAATTTGGTAAGTGGTTCTTCAAAGGAAAATATCTACACTAGAATTCCCCGGTGGAGGATTCCAATTTCTGTGGTGAAAATATTCTACAAGGGATTTTCACCATTATTAAATTTTGTATGATTATAAAGAAATAAACCATAACAATAAATGTGGTATTTTACAATAGTAATTTTTGATATACCAATGTTACAACTTCATAGAAATGTTATTGGGACCATACATTTCCTACATGACTATTAGATCATTTTAAATACAGACAACTTAATAACATTAGAAAATTAGGATCTAAAGGATTAGTGTATTTGGAAAATTAGGCTCATACCAAACTTGTACATAATAAATCATACACTTTTATTTAAATCATTCTTCATTATCCTTTTAAAACCTCACATTATCGTTAGTATATATAATCACTTGAGGATATATGTCAAAGAAATGGGTGAGCTAAATTCCCAATAAGAGGTTGAATAAATGATATAAATTAATAAAACATGGGTAATAATAATAATCAACATCATTTAAAATGTATAGTAATATAATCATGATCATAAGGGGAATCATTAGATAAAGGTATGGAATTTGGAAACGAATAAAAATGAAACATCTGGTCTTAGTGATCAAATACCACACACAGTTGTGAACAAAATTGAAATCATGTTCACACATATCATATGTTCATAATCATAAAATCATCACTATAAAGAATTATATCATCATATTCAGTCATAATACAAATCATATAATGGATACCTCACATTACCAAATGAATTTGAGGGCTATATAATTATGGGCCCACCTTTCACATAAACTTATTTACATAATAATGCATGAGACATAGAATGTATATCAAACAAAGTCAACAAGTAACCCATTTATCGGAATGTGTTTAATAAGGATTTAATAAATCATGAATAAATTTGGGGTTCCCAAATTAAAAGGGGAAAAAATATATAACAAAATATTCCCCATTGTTGAGCATAGACGAAAAAACTCAACATGAGTCAAAATTAATTTAGGAAAGAATAGATCTTTTTGGAAACTATTTTATTTTTCATAAAATAATATTGGAAACATGTACATCTCTGAAAAAAGGGAAGAACTATGATATTATATTTATTGAACATTAAAGTAATACACACACATAAATTTTACATGAAAGAGGAAAAAGCTAAAGAAAGGGAATTGGGATGGAGAATTCCCTTACCTTATGTCTGAATGCATTCTACGCATGCACTTAATAATCTATATAATGAAACTAGTGTAATTAATTAATGAATTTAGAACCTATTGTAAATATTTTTGATTTATTATAATTTTATTATTTTAATTTATGGATATGATGATGAGTTGTAGAGTTAAATCTTGTTGTTCTTGGAGAATTTCTTTTCAGGGTTTCCTGGTTGGTTTACTTGTATATAATTGTGGATGCCACTATCAAATGGGAATAATTATTCTGAACTAAAACAATATGATTTTAATTCAATTAAGAAATTTTAACTGGTCTAATATATCATTTGTATTTTTGGTATGAGGCCGAATCATCTGATAACACATTAATGATAAATGTTTAGTTTATATTGGTGGGTTTTCCGATCATTATGAACTAGTTTTTTATTTAATATTACATCTAAAAATTTATTCTAGAACATTGAAAAATATATATTATACATATTGGAATCTGTTTTTACAAAATAATGGTTTAATGTCCAGTATTGGAGTTTGTAATGGAAATTGAAAACACATTGTCGAAGAATATGGTGAATCAATACATCATTAATGATGTTTTAAATTTAAGAATAAAAGGAGCGGAGGAGTTATTTGATAATGGATATTCCATTAACAAAATAAAATTCCATTATATATAAGATACTTGAGTTATCATTCCTCTTTTGATTGGGGAGGTATGGAGAGGATATGAAAAGAAAATAAATTAAAACAGAGGGATTGAGGATTTTACCTCTTCAATGTTGTCCCCTTGAGAACCTCGTTAATGAACCTGGGTTTTGTCTTTTCTTTATACAAGAAGATATTGGACCTAGGAAAGAGTCTTAGGATGATAATTGGGTAAAATATTGACAAGATACATGGATTAGAAGGTGTGAGGAGAAGAGATGGTATTTAAAAGGGTGGAGAGGGGTGTTTTTGACTATTTTATTCATTTGTTTATTATTTTGGGTTAAGAATATAAATAGTGTTGATTTAATAAATCCTTAAAGGATTTATATTTTTTTTTATTAATTTGATAATCCCCTTTTATAGGTTCAAGGATAACCTTTACATAATTCGTAGACCCAATGGTACTAAACCTTAATACATTTCAATTTTAGGCCTAGGGACCAAATGCCCAACCAAAATCCCCACCCTAGTTTATACTAACTATTTTTCAACAACAAAAATAAACCTACAGTTATACTCAAATATAAATACCAATTCATGACTTCATGGGATTGGTATCAAAGTAAATGTCATACCATCTTAAAAGTCCAAATATGAGAGCATTACTAGTGATTTCTCCTAGCTTTGACCTCATCTGGGACTGCATCTTGGATTTGATCCAATTTTTTTCTAAATCCAATTTTATGGGATCTCATTGCATTTCCATGAATTCAATCTCCTTGTCTGGCAGAACCGACCATGCCAAATCTGCTTCATCACACAGTTGCTTGACCCGACCATTGTCCTCCCTGATGAAGCCCACTATATAACAACCCTATTCTTTTTATCACATTAATACATGATTTATTTACAAAAAATTACACTTAATAAAACTGAATAGATCGATAATTATAGTTTATTTGGGAATTAGGTACATTTCATTACAAATTTAAACATGAAAAACAACATCTTTATTGAACAATTCCTTAACATGCTCGAACTTAAAACTGCTTGGGAAATCCTGAGAAAAATATATATGAAAGGGGTGAGATATAAAGCCCAGTAAGGGAGTAAAAATGAAATAATATGAAGCCAGTAATATATGTCATCCAAGGCATATCAATGATGCATAATGGAACATGAATCTTAAATCATGATATATCATGATATTCAAAACATGGAAATGTGGCATCAAATTAAAACACTACACCATAAGTCAAGGCTAAAGGGACAAGACATAATAGTGAAAAATTCCTCTAAACGAATTAGGAAAACTTCTATTCCAACATGAAGTATCATGATACTAAACATTACCCAGTGCATTGGAGTGCTATATAATTCTTGGTGCACATTCACATTCATTTCATTCTCATGCTTTAGTGTGTCACAGAGATCATAAAACATGGATTCATTCATCATCATAATTTATGAAACAATTATGTTGTGTGGAATAAGTATATTTATGTCCTCAATTATAAGGTATATGTGAATATAAATGAACAACCTTGACAGGTAAGGGGTATGGTATTCACTATACTATTGTTTTGAAATTGAAATTCGTGGTGCAATTTCACCAGCCTAATGACGTTATATAAAAATTCATAAAAAGGGACGATGAGAGAGAAATGGGTCTCTCATCATATATATATAGGAAATGGAAAGTAAGAGGGTAATTAAAAATAACTATACCATATTAAGAATTCAAAAATAAAAGGCATAACATAAAAAATAAACATGAAGATAGAGGATGAATCTAATAACTCTTACGAAATTTTGACATGGTAACAGGTGTACATGGGAGGGATTAATGAGAGAGAAAATGGTCTCTCATTATTCAAAAATAATAAGGGTTTTATGGGGGATGTACAAAATAACTCCATCATTTTTAATTGAACATAAAATGGTGTAAGAATATATATAAACTTGGATAAAAATGAGAAAGGAAGGAACCCTTACATGAGTGTGTGACTTCAAAAGCTTGAAGAGGGGATTATTGAGAGATTGGGGTGCCTTAGGAGGATTCTTGGGATGGGAGTATAGATTAAGGATGTTCTCCAAGTATTTTTAGGGAAGATAAGTGGGAACTTGGGTGGGTTTATATAAGAAATGAGAGGGGAATTATTTAATATTTCACAAACATAGGTTTTGGAGTCTATATATTTAAATATTCCAAAAAACAATCATTCCGTTAGGTTTTCCAAATTTTTTTCCAAATATGAATGGTTATCATTATTTTATTAGGAAAAGGGCCAAATATATTAAAATATTATCCTTTCTTAGGTAGGTGTTTCACATTATTAACTAAATGAATTTAAAATTATAACATATATTTTACATTTTGGAAGATTCATAATAGCATTATAAAAATAATAAAATTATCTTAAAATAAAATTATTTTATTGGTAAAAAATATATTGGGCCGATAGTACCCATTATAGTATTTATTACTTCATTTTGGGTAATTATGTTGTCATAAAACACACATTATATTTATAAGGTATTTAAATTTTACCTGAAAATTTGTCTTTCTCAGAAAAATATGGAAAATTCGCCGTTGGATGATTTCAACATTCTGATTACAAAAATAATATTCATTTTTTAAATAATTTTCTAAATATTTTTTTACTTTTAATATATGATTTTTCATTTAATGTCAAATGTTTGGTTTTTGAAATCAACAGTTTTAAACCCTTATAAAAAGTACATTTGACATCATAAAAAATTAACGACTATTAATAATACATAATAATAATAATAATAATATTTTTAAAAATAGTATTTATTTCTGAATCCATTAATTCATAAAAATAAACCCCTTAATTGAATTTGAATATTATGTAAAAATATAATTTTTGTTTAATTGAATCAAAACAAAAATCATTTGAAAGAAAAAATTAAAATGAAAATATATACATTATTATATTATATAAATATTCACATTATCAATTTCTTGATTCATATCCCTTTATTACACTATTGTATTCCCTAAGAGTAAGGTGTATGACGATGAGATTATCAAGGGGCCATTCGGTGAACATGGTTTTGGATGTGATCTCGATGAGCTTGAATTTATATTGTAAATGGTTTCGCTCAAGCTTAAGTTACTAGATCTCATCATGGGATTGGTCAAGGGAAAATTCTAGAGACTCTATCTCCCTCAGATGCTCTGATAAATGGACTTCATAGGCCATGATTCAAAATATTAAGGACATCACTTCCTTTGTTTGAGTCAATTAGATTTGTTAAATATCTATATTTATATTGATCATGTGTTCACATCTGAACGACTATATAAAAAATGGTCAACATTCTTAATTGTCTTTTAATTCAATAAAACCAAGGGATTTCATGTCTTTTATATGGCCATTTAACAAAATAAGACATTTAAATGAATCAAAAGTGAAATTTAATTTATAACAGTTCATTTCTTTACTACCTTCCACCCCTTAAGAAATCTCACCCTTTAAATATTCATTTCCCAAATTAAAACAGAAGTGGGTAACTCTATTTCATCACATCATTTAGTTCCCACATTGATTCTTAAAACATGGGTATTATTTACAACACTTTGACAAGGTTCATTTTCTTATTTCGTATAACATTGTCTCTATGATCTAATTTCTTCAATGGATTATCCTCAATAGAGAGTTCATTCTCCAATGGTACAACCTATGAATTGAGTACCTGTGAGGGGTATGGTATGTTCTTTTTCAAGAGGGATACATGGAATACATCATGTACAAGAGATAGGTTATGTGGGAGTTCAATTTTACTGGCCACCGCTCTGATGCGTTCAAGGATCTCAAAGGGACCGATGTATCATGGACTAAGATTTCCCTTACTTCCAAAGATAATCAATGAAAGAGTTTCCAGATACTTTCTACTTAGAGTGTATTCGAAATTATTCTCTTTCCCTAGATGGTATTTAATTGAGTGATCATAGTTTTTTTATCATCTCTAACCATATTCATTGGTGCAGATTCATCTCTTTTTGATTGAATATTTACTTGTGGATTATTTGATCCATATATATTGCATACTTCTCCCCAAAGAGGTAAGGTCACCAAATTTTCAAAGAAAATATCACTAAATTCAACTCTATATCATGTGTTGGATAGTTATTTTTGAACTTTCAACTACCTTGAAGCATAATCAATGAATTATTCATTTTTCAACAACCCACATCCCATTACATTCTTCCAATAATCAAAGAATACCATGTAATTCTATCCACTTGTGGGTAGTGTGAGCACAGGTGCAGTGATAAGCCTCCTATTCATCTCCTTGAATCTCTCTTCTCATTTATCATTACAAAAAACATGACTCCCTTCTGAGTTATCTTGGTTAGAGGGTTTGAAAATCATGAGAAATTTATCACAAATCAAAGATAATACCCACCCATTCCATGTATACAGTGGACATATCTAACATATGTTGGCCTCATGAATCAATCAATTTCCTCAATCTTTTAAGGGTCCAATGGTATCCCATTTCTTGTGATGATATACCCCAAGAAAGATACATCCTTCAACTGGAACTCTAATTTGTTGTAATTAGCATAATGATTTTACTTTATTAAGGTCTTTAGCATAGTAGTTAAATGATCATCATGATCCTTCTTACTTTTGGAGTATATTAGAAAATAATCTATAATGACTACAATAAATTTTTTGTGGTAATCTCTAAATAAACTATTTCTCATGTCCATGAATATTGCTGGAGAATTAGTGATCCTATCAGGAATTATGATGAATTCATTGTGCCAGTACCTTGTACAAAAATAACTCATGGTTATTTCCTCCTTCTTCACCCTAACATGGTAATATCCCAACCGCATATCCACCTTGTTAATGTATTGTTCTCCATGCGGCTGATCAAAATATTCATCAATCTTTGGTAGTGGAAACTTGTTTTTATCATGATATTGTTGAGTTTATAATAATCAATGCAAAGGAATATTGACCCATCCTTCAGCTTAATGAAGAGGACTGGTGCACCCCAAGGTGAGGAACTTGGGTGTATAAAACCATTATATATATTATCTTATAGTTATTTTTTAGTTAATTTAGTTGAACAACCTAAATTTTATATAGAGTCATGGATAATGGTAATGACCTAGGCATGAGGTCCATTGAAAATTTGACCTTTTATCTAGGAGGAAGACCAGAAAATTCATCAGGAAACACATCAACACATCCCCTAATAATGGGAATGTCTTAAAGGATGATTATTTAATTAGAACCAATCATTTGAGCAATATATTATTTATTAAAGGGAAATAATATCCATGTGTGGGATTATGGTGCTAAAGAAGATTCATCTATTTCTTTACCTTTGTACAAAATCATTGGATGATTTTCAATACCTAGAGTGATTTCATTCTTGTAGAAATTTATGTTTTCTCTATATAGGGAAAGCCAATCCATTCATAGGATTGCACCAAATTCAACCAAATGGAGTATTAAATTGTTCATTAGTAATTTCATCCCACAAATTGTGACAAGGAGGATTTATATACATTGGATGAAATAATTTCTCCATTTTCTATTTTCACCGATAACTCCACTTCCAATCATTGTGATGGTAACTAAATAGTTCTATTAATCATTAGTGAAATAAAGGAATTATTAAAACTATAATAAAAAAGTAATTTCACTATTCTCAAATTAATAACTAGTGTAACTATCACCAAATAGTTGTCTGGATTAACATTAAAAGGTATGATTGTGAATGCTCTCCCTTGTTGCCTTGGAGGATGTTGGTTTCCTCTTCGAAACCTTTTCATAGTTCATTGGTTGGAAAAATTCCATGGTTCTTTTCAGTTTAGCAATGAACAATGCACTAAGGTTTTATCAGAGTAGTCCTTTACACCATAACAATAGTGGGTTTTTTATTTTTGAAAATCACTATCTAGGATCCCTTCCTTTTCACACCTAAAGCATTTCCTGGTCCCCTTCCAGAAGTTTTCAAGGTTCTTCATTCCACCCATTTGGAAAGTGGGATGTTAAAATTTCATAGCACTATTAGGTATCTCTATTAGACCTCCAGAATTGGACTCCACATTCCTATTATTATCTATGGGATTCAATTGAGATTTTCCAGTCTCCATTTCTACATTTGGGGAACATTAGACAATTTCCTCATATCTATCAATGTCATGGATCGTCAGAGCATTCTATAGGATAGGTTTTATCCAACCAAAGAAGTGGACTACCTTGCATTCGGGGGTAATGACAAATACAGAGGTATATCATGAAGGACATATGATTTTATCCTCGTACACTCTGATAGATTCATCATCTTTTTTCTTTAGGGTAAGAAAATACATTTCCATCATATGTTAGAGGGTGCAGGGAAATTAATTATCGATTTTTTTTTCAGAAATCCTTCCATCCCATAACCTCGATCTCTTCCTCATGATTCATATTTTTGACCAATGTCTACCAGTGATCATCTTCACCCTCAATATGATAATAATCCATAGGAAAATTCTCTTGTTCATAACATTGAAAGATAACTCTGATCTTCCCAATGGAGTTGATCCATTGTTCAGTGATTGAGAGATCAATTGTTACATTCAATGTAGGAGGCCTTTGTGTCATGAAGATATTGATTAATACCAATTCATTCTTGGGGTTGGGGGCTTGGGAATTATTATTAATCTAGGTTTCTATTAAAAAATTTAAATAATTATGAAAAAATCATGAAATGTTTTGCGATTCCTGCTCCCATCAGATTTGGAATATCATTAGGGCATTCATTACATTGATTTTGCATTTGTTTTTAGACTAATTCCTTATATTACTGACCATTGTCTAGAATAAAATAACAATAATGGGTATATATTTAAAAATATTAAACATATAAAGGTTAAACCAATGAAAATAAATGGATAACTTATTAATTACATTTATTTTTTTAATTTATGAATTTCTAGGCTTCAATCTATGTTATGTATGATCTATTTCCTATCTTATATTATTATGGTATGTTTTGTTCCCTTAATAATGGTTAAAACTAAGGTTATGAATTTTCCAAATCATATCCCTTGAGAGTGTCAAACCAGGAGTGTAGAAAGGCCCACAGTTGTGTACCATTTCTTGTTGGAGTATTGGTCAAAGCAGAGTTTTCAGGTTTTACCCCTAGATACATCTATACCAGAGCCACATCCATTTGTTCATATCTGTAAATGGATTTATTTTCATGATAAACAACAAACTCTATACTCACAAAAATTTAGGGATATTTTTCTTATACTTAGTCATATCCATAAGGCTTTCACTAGAGTTCTCTAATCCTAATATCAAAAATAACTTAACATTCCTCTGATACCATCTATAAAAATATTATTATTTTTATTACATTAATACATGATGTAATTACAAATAATTACACTTAATAAATCTTGAAAGATCAGGAATCCTAGTGTCTTTTGTAATTAGATACATTTCATTACAGATTTAAATAAGAAAAACAACATCTTTATTGAAAACTTCATTAACATGATCGAGCTTAAAAACTTCATGGGTTATCCTTGAAAAATTTCATGAGAATGGGGTGAGCTATAAATTCTAGAAAGGAAGTAAACATGGAATAACATGAAGATAATAATACATTTTAGGCATGGAATATCAATGAGGCATAAATGAACATGAATCATAAAGCATGATATAGAAAGATATTCATAACATGGAAATGCGAAAACAACTTTAAACACGACATCATAAGTCAAGGCTAAATTACCAAGACATAATAGTGAAAAAATTACCATAAAGGAATCATGTAAACCCCTATCCCAACATGATGTATCATGATAATAAACATTACCCAATGAATTGGAGAGATATATAATTCTGGGTGCACCCATCACTTTAATTTTATTCTTATACTTATATGTGCCACATAGATTATAAAACATGGATTAATTCATCATCATAATTTATTCCAAGATCAAGAAGTTTAGAAGAAATACATGTAGGTATATGTTCATAAAATTGAACACCCTTGATAAGTAAATTTTATGGTATTCACAACACAATTGTTTTGGAATGAAAATTCACTGTGTAATTTTAGCAGCCAAACAGCGTGACATAATAATTTATAAAAAGGGTTAATGAGAGATAATGGGGTATATATTTATATATACATGAAATGGAATGTAACAGGGTCATATAAATATGTGTCCCAACTTAAGGAATTTGTAAATTGAAGGCATAACACAATAAAGAAACTTGAAGAAAGAGGAGGAATGGAATATCTTTTATGAAATTTCAGCATGGTAACAGGTGTACAAGGGAGGGATTAATAAGAGAAAAGGGGTCTATCATTATTCAAACACAATAAGGTGAGTATGATAATTGAAAATAAAATGGTTTAACAACATAATGAAAATAAACTAAAAACGAGAAAGGAAGAAACCCTTACTTGACTGTGTGACATCAAAACCTTTAAGAGGGGTTTATTTGGAACTTGGGGTGCCTTGGGTGGATTCTACAGAGGGGATAACAGAGTAAGGGAATTATGAAAGTATGTTGTGTGAAGAGAATTGGGATTTTGGTTGAGTTTATATAGTAAATGAGTGGGGAATTATTTAATATCTCACAAACATAGGTTTTGGAGTCTATATAATTAATTATTCAAAAAACAAACCTTCCCATATTTTTTGCCCACATTTTTTTACTATGATAGAATTATTTAATTATTTAATTAGGAAAAGGGTCAAAAATATTAAAATAATATCCTTTCTTATTTGGAGATGAGTCACATTATTAAATAAATGAATTGAAAATCATTAAATATATTATACTTTTTGGAGGATTCATAAGGGCATTATAACAATATTCAAATTATCTTAAAATAACAGTATTTTAATGTGAAAATATATATTGTGCCGAAAATAACCATTATTGTATTCATTACTTAATCTTTGGGTCATTATGATGTCATAAAACACACATTATATTTATACAGTATTTAATTTTTACATGAAAATTTGACTATCTCAAAAAAATATGGAAAATTCAGCATTGAATAATTTAGAAATTCTAATTCATAAAATAATATTCATTTTATCTAAATAATTTTCAAATATGTTATTTTTTACTTTTAGAATAATATTCGATATTTATATTATAATTACGGGTTTTTGAAAATAGTAGTTTTTATACCCATATTAAAAGTATATTTCACTTCATAAAAATTAAACAACCATTAATAATTCTTATATAATAATAATATTAAATTAAAATACAATTTTTTTAAAAAAAATAAATTAATCTATAAAAAACCCTTTAATTGAATTTGATTATTACCAGAAAATACAATTTCCATTTAATTGAATCAAAACCAAACTCATTTAAAAGAAATAATTATAATGAAAATATATACATTATTATATAATATAAATACTCACATTATTAATGTCTTGATACATATCCATTTATTACACCACCTTACGCTGGAAGAGTAAGGTGTGTGACGATGATATTATCATGGGGTCATTTGGAGAACATGGTTTGGGTCGTGATCTCAATGTGCTTGAACTTGTCTTGTAAACAGTTTCTCTCATGCATAAGTCTCAATATCTCATCCTGGGCATAGTCAAGTGAATATCCTAAATATTCTATCTCCCTCGGAAGCTATGATATATGGACTTCATAGGGAACAATTACACTTTTTGAGGACATCAATTCCTTTTTTATGAGTCAATTGGATTTGTTAAATCCCTATATTTATACTAATAATGTGATCACTGATCAAAAACTATATTTTCAATGGTGAATCGTTATAATGGTCCTTTAAATATAGGAAACCAAGGGAGTGCATGTTTTTTATATATCCATTTAAAAAATAAGTGATTTAATAAAATAAAAAGGGAAATTTCATTTATAATAGTTTGGGTTGTTAGACATTGCAAGACTGATAAGACCACCACCCATCTAGATCCACCCATTATCTTCTTGTTCTGCCACCCACATCTCATCGCCTGATGCCGACCATTACCCAGTCCCCCATGCATCCCACTGTAATTGACAATTCCTCTGACCGATGTAGGATCTTTATTTTCCCAAACATCCTGGAATGGTCTTGACCAACTCCACCTGATGGAGGAGATGTTGAGCCTTTATGCATCCATTCCTGACGATGGCCACTTACAACCCGAAAAACCTGACACCGTGAACCAATCCGCATGCACACACCACCTGAAACCCCATAAATCCACAAATTTTTAAGTATACTAGGAATTAAACCCTGGTTGATGTAGGATAACTGGGTATACATAACAACTAGTGTTGATTTTCTTGAATAAATAAATTAAATGTTTCATGATATTTATAACCAATGGGTGCTTAAATCATCTATTACACAACTATTCCTGTATTTGAAGTATAATTTTAAGTTCCATAAATTACTGTATTTCATTATTCCCCAAAAAATATACTATTTTAGAAAAATTCCAACACTTCACCATAACCATTTTTTGATGTGTAGATTTAAAAAATTTAATCCATTTTATGAAAATAATTTTCTAAATATGAAAAAAAAAATTTAAATAAAATAATCATTTATTACAAATTTTTTGATTTAAATATAATAACCGATTTTATGAAACATGGAAAACCAAATTAAGGTCTCATAAAATTACCTTATAATTATAATGCATATTTTTTTAAATCTATGAATCTATTTTATGAAAATAAATTTTCTTTCAAATCATTATATTAATTATAAAATTATAAATAATATTTTATGTTTTAAAAAATAACAATACTAAATTATCATTTTTAAAACATTTATTTACTTATAATATGATATAATTATATCATATTTTCATTTTATGATTCCTAAATTTTATTTATACTTTCATATTTGAGGTTAAAATTCAATTGGATGGATTACTATTTCTATGGGTCATATTAATATTCCAATGGTTGTGATACTATTCAGTCAATATATGTTCCTTAATTTATATAAATTCCACTTATTTCATTCATAATTTATGAGAATGAAATTTTTATTGGGTACTCTATGTGGTGTATGTTTTTTATAATATATATCATAATTATATGTAGGGAAATTTCATCGATAAAATTCTGGGTCATAACATTCTACCCCCTCCCAAAATTTCTCCCTCAAAATTTAGTTTTACATACTATGGTGAAAACAGATGATTATATTTAACCTTCATCACTTCCTTTCATTCCCATATGACTTATTCATACTTATGGTTCCTCAAAAAAATGTTGACAAGGTGATTAATCTTGTTGTGTAGGACTTTGTATCTATAGTCCAAGATCTTTTTTGGATTCTCTTCATATGAGAGGTCTTTCTCCATTTTACCACCTTTATATTAAGTACATGTGAGAAGTTAGGTATGTAATTCCTCAGGAGAGTTACATGAAACCCATCGTGAACTTGAGCCCTATTTGTGGGAAGTGAATGATGACAGGCCATTGATATTATGTGATCAAGGATCTCAAAGTGGCCAAAGTATCTAGTTCCAAGCTTCAATTTCTTTCCAATCCACATTACTCTATTACATGGTGATATTCGAAGGAATTTTTTCTCTCTAAAATCAAACTCCATATCCCTTTAACAGTTGTTAGCATAATTATTTTTACAACTCTGAGAAGAATTGAAATATTGTTGGATGACACAAACTTTATATATAATCTCTTATACTAGGTCAGGTCCATGTATCTTTCTTACACTAACTTCATCCCTAAAATTTGGAGTTACACATTTCTTCCAATACATATATTTATATGGAGCCATCTGAATACTTGAGTTGAAACTGTTGTTGTATGAGAACTCTACCAATATGAGATGCTGATCGCATCCACCTTTTAATTCCATTGATTAGGTTTTGAGAATATGCATGAGAATTTGAATTTTCCTATTAGATTAGCCATCAATTTGGGGGTGATAATCCCTAATAAAATTAAATTCAGAACTCAAATAATGTTGAATACTTATCCAAAATATAGTTTTGATCCTTGGATCACAATCAGAAATGATAGAATGTGGAACTCCTTGTATTCTCAACACTTCCTTTACGTATAACATGTAATGTTGATCAAGTGAGAAATATTCCTGAATATAAATGAAGTGGGAAGTCTTGGTTAGTCAATCCTCCACAACACATATAACATTGATTCCCTTGGATTGTTTTGGGATAATAGTAAAAAATTCCATAGTGACATTCTCCCACTTTCATTCTGGTATCGGAAATGGTTTCATCATCCCTTTGGAATTCGATTTCCCTACTTCAACTTGCAGAAATACCAAACACCTTTAGATATAATCCACAATATTCTTCTTTATATTTACCCACTAGAAGTGTTCTCAATGATAAAAATACATCATAGTACTTCCAGGATGGATGGAGAATGGTGATTTATGTGTATTATCTTGTAGCTCCTTCTTTACCTATGGTGAAAAAGGCACACAAATCCATGTTGAAAACTGAATCAAACCGTCATCTTCGATGTGGAACTCATGTAAATTCACTTCCATTAATGCTTTAAACTTATTTTTTAGCTCCATATCATCCCTTTATACATCCTTGATCTTCTCTTGGATAGCTGGTCGGGAAATCATATAGGAAAGGTAGGATGTATTCCTTACCATTATGGTTTCTAGATCTATGAATTACATTTCCAAGAAGATAGTGTCTTTCTCAATCCGCATCAAGAAGATAGTGTCTTACATTTCCAAGAAGACAGTGTCTTTCTCAATCCGCATCATGAATAGAGTAACTTTTTCTTTTCTTCTAAGATCAAAGACAACCATGTTTTCCTTCACAAGATGATAGTGAATAGATAAATCGTAGTCCTTGATTAGATCTAACCATATACATTGATGCATGTTGAGCTAATTTTGAGTGAATATATAATTTCATCTATTTTAATCAGAATATATCTCACACTTTCCACCATAGAAAGAGATTCTCCAGATTTTCAATGAAAATATCACAGATTCTAGCTCTAGATCATGCATCAGTTAGTTCTAATCTTGGATCGTCAACTATCATGAGGCATATTTTCTAACACTTTTTCATTATTCATGAGTAAACAACCTAAACCTTTAATTTAATTATCACTATATTGTAAGAGTTGGTGTCCTAAAACCCACTTGTTTTACTTTGATTACATGGATATTTAATGTATTATTACATATTGTTCATTGTTCTACATGATTATGATGTAATAATGTCCTAGAGTATTTTTTGAATTGATATAGTCATGACAGTTCCCCTCTCTGATGAGAACCATGAAATGATATAACAATATTTTTAAATATAGTTCTATAGTTGGATGACATGCTATGATGAGACACATAGCATGAAGACCATCAAGTGTGAGAACTCGTAAGCAGAAGAGACTTCCTTTCATGAAGTTCGCACTTGGTAATATCCAAGATAGAAGATTATGAGAACAAAACAGCTAGTAAGAATTTTCATCAGATATTTCAATCTGCGAGCATGTGTAATGATCCTTAGACTTTAAGATTATCATTAATACATGTCACGACTTACACACTTAGATTTACTAACGAAAACTGCCATGTCAACAGTTGGCGGGAAGTAGGGTATGTTAGGCGCATCACGGTTGGCATGTTATTAATGGATAAGTAGTTGAAGGATTTGTCCCTTCCATTTACGAAAGTTGGTATCTCAGCCCTTTGATTGAAATAGGTCCATCACGCGAAATTCCATGGCCATGGTTTAATGACGATTTTATTTCTGGTAGTCAAAGTATTACATATCAATCCTAAATGTTGATGAGATAGTCATGAATCCTACTTGATGAGATATTGCGACAAAGAGATTATATTACATAGTGAGCATTCATATGTGGATGTCGTTATTGAAAATTTATGTTCTTTCTCTTGGGTGCCTTGCCCCGTTGCTAGAAAGTTCTCTTGGACTTTAGGCAAGCCCACCTAATGGGTTTAATTCTATTTGAATTTAATTAATGAAATAAATATTATTCTCAAGTCCATGGAATAATTTTAGTCAAGATAAAATGATTGCATAAATTAAATAAAATATATTTATTTATTTTATTAAACATCTAATAAATATTTATTTAATAGTCTGTATATAAAATAACTATTTAAGAGAATAAAATATTTATTTATTTATTTGGGTGTTCAATAAATGGAGGTGGATTTCGAGCAGACCAAGGTCGTTCCAATAGTAAAATAATTATTTTCTAGACCGTAAATAATTGTTTAACTAGTAGGCACAAATATAAATAACGCTGCTATTATTTTGTGACATAGAATTTTATTTATAATTCCATTTTGCACAGGTTGGATCAGCATAGATAATTATGTGGTATTATTATTAAATGAATGATTTATCTCTATGTTCATGAATGTATTTAATTGTTGCTACACTCGATTCGCCGCACTACCACCCGAAGAATGACCAGTGTCTATCGGAGGCCATCATAGCATGTGTGGATCACTACTAGAGGGATTCTAGTTTGGATCCTTAAAAGTGCAATGAGATAATCTGGAAGGGTCATTACGGACAATCAACAAAATCAATGACGAAAATTACCAAAGATCCAAGTATTATTTTTCTTTATGAAATTAATTAAATTAATTATAAGCTGATTGTGAAAGATCCTCTCAAATGGTTTAAGGACTATTTTGCCTTTATCTAAATCATTTATTATATTCCCTGGAGACTAGATTTCATCATCATATTGATCCTAAAATAATCATTGATCATTGTAAAAATGAAAATTGGGTGTCGTCTCAACCACGCTTCTGCTGCGCCTGGAACCTTCAAGTGGTATCAGAGCGGTTACATCAAAGATTAAAATTATTTAAATATTTTTTGATTACATACACATTTAATAATTTAGTTGAATCATTTCAAGTTAGTCATTCTTCATATATGAATCTCGTGATATATTACTCCTCTTTCGTTTCTCATTCACCTAATAGAAAGGATTTTTTCTTTTAATTTTGATTAAAATAAAATAGAGGATCTCATCTAGAGGTGCCAAAGATTTCTGGATGTACAACAACAGAATACATGGAGTGTATTCGGCAGTACACGCTATGTAGTCAAGATTCACTGCATTGGACTGGTCCTCTAATCCAAGCCGTGTGTTGGAGTCTTTCTAACTCTTAAATGACTCTGTGTGTTGACCAGGAACAGGTGACACACTATTTCTGGATTACAAACCATGTGGCCTAATGGACATGTAGTATAGTCCCTTCAGGTTAGGGTTAAACCATGTACCCCATACACGGCTTTCCAGGCTGGAGACTATGTAATGAAGAACTACACAGTGTGTGGCCCACTGGACACGCCGTGTACTCCGATGATTTCTGAAGAATACTCACATGCCTTTTCCCAAGTCGTGTACTTCAGATAGACAGTGAAAAATATTACACGCTATGTAGTTGGAACTACACATTCTGTACTTATCCAAATTACACAGATTTATTAAAAATAATTATCATATTATACAAACCCTTGATATGTGTACCATCTTGTGGGTGTAAAGATAAGGCACAAAATGTGATAGGTTTTTTATATATATGGTTTTAATTTAACATCATCATAATGTTCATTTCTACTCACTGGGTAGTTATGAATAGAAATTCACCGGGTTTCCTACAAGGTACTAGTTACGTATAGATATAATTATAAATGAATTTATTTGCTTAAAATTATGATGGATAAGAATCTCAAAGAAATTCAGAAAAGGGTTTAAGATAAAAGGATTGATAAATTAAAGAGGATAATTAATTGATTTGAGCGTGATTTATCTTAAACAAGAACGATCAAAGAAATGATTGATAGTTTTATTTATGTCTAAATATTGTTTCATGTATGGATGATCATGATCTAGAACAAGACCTTTTTATGTGAATTGTTTCTTTTAATTTATTTATTTGAATTAAATTTGTTGGCTTGTGAGCCTGCTCCTCATTAATATGTAGGGCATACGTGCCCAAGATTTATTTTATGTGAAACCCCATTTTACCCCTCACCTACATATTAGTTAAAAAGGTCATATGTAAGGGATGGAACTCCCAATCGAGTGGAGGTGATTCAAGCTAGAGTTTAGATGAAACCAATCCCAGGAGATATAGAGTTGGACAAAAGGAAAATGTAAACACGAACCCAAAAGGATGAAGGTGTTTCTACCCTAGGTCAAGGTTAGTTTATCAACTGCTAGATAAAATATCCATTAGAAAATATTGTGAGCATTCCATTTATTTTATTTTATTTCTGTCAGTTTCATGGTTTATCATTAGGGATGTGTTGTCACGATCCCATAATTAATGAATTAAACAAGCATGCAAGATGGAACTAAAATAAAACAGACTTATGTGTAAATACTAGCAATACATGGTTAATAACTTAAGTAATCCCCACTTAATATTAACAAGTGTGTGATAATGATAATTACAAATTCATGCATAATAGATAAAAATCCATCAAATAAAATATTAAGTTAGAACAAGCCTTGCATTACATGATTAAGGGAAAAAATAAATAAAACTATGTGTTTGACCAACCCTTGTTAGGACACTTAATTTTATACAGGAATCCCTCATGAAAGGTTTTAGGTCGACTTAACCATATTACATCAAGAGGAGTAGCCATTTCTAGAAATGGTGTAATATTGGAGGCAAGATTTGAGGAAATAAAAATTCATGATTTCAGGATTGGGGAGTCTAATCAACATATAAAGGAGCTGCAAGCCCGCAGTTGGCAAAGACCTTACTACCTAAATACCTTCTAATATCTTGACCAACCCTTTTGGGGTTATGTGAAGGGTAATAAGGATTATTTCCACTAGAATGTCAAGACAAATGGACATTCTGAGTTCAATGGTGAGGGATATTGAGACTTGATAAAATAGTGGGAGACTTAATAAAATTTATTATTTCTTATAAAATGTAATCCAGAAAGTACTAATGATCTACTCTTTTAATTATAGAATAAAAATGAAGAACTCATCAACCACATTATCCCTACGATCACTTATGGACAAAGAAAACATCATCAATGGCAGTAACTTCTCAGAATGGTTCAGATGACTTTGGTTTATCCTATGAAATGAATAGAAGTCTTACGTACTGGATTCAGCATTACTTGATCCACCTTCCAAAGAGGTGAGTGATGAGGATTATATGGACTATGAGAAACATATGAATGATGCGGTCCACGTTCAGTGTTTGATGCTATCATCAATGTCTAGTGAGGTCATGATGTCTAATGAAAACATGGATGCTTATATAATTCTTGAGAACCTCTGTGGTCTTTACCCAGAGAGGGAAAGAAAGGAAAGGTTAGATATATCTAAGGCACTCTTTCAGAGTATGTTTGGAGAAGGTTCCCCAGCAGGGCTTCATGTAGTCAAGATCATTGGCTACATTGAGCACCTGAAGGTTCTAGGGTTTAACCACCCCAAAGAACTAGGCACCGATCTCATTCTCACATCACTCCCTTATAGATTCTCTAAATGTTTTGTCAATTTCAATGTGAAAAACATTGATAAGTCTTTATCAGATCTTCTTATCCTCATTCGCCAAGTGGAAAAAGATATGAAGCTTGAAAATCCTTCTGTCCTTATTTTGAATAAGAGGAAAGAGAAAGTGAAGATATTTACGCCCACATCTTCTTCACAGCCTTCCAAGAAACGGAATATCAGAGGGGTGTCAAGAGAATATGAGGCTGTTTGTTTCGCATGTGGCATGAAGGGCCACTGGAATAAAAACTGTACCTAGCCTAAGAAGAAAGGGGAAGCTTCAGGTGCATTTGTTATCAAATTCAATCTATCTATTTCTATGAATTGGGTGTTAGATAAAGGTTTTTGTTCTCACATATGTATCCAAATATTGGAACTATGTATATTTAGAAAGATTGATCGAGGGGAGGTAGATCTAAGAGCATCCAACAGATCCAGACTTGCTGCTATAACTATCAGGGACTACCACCTTATGTTTCCAATTGGTATGATCTTGGTGTTAAAGGGTTGTTATTATGTTCCCTATGTTACTGAAAACATTATTTCTGTATCCATATTAGATACATATGGATTTGTTTTCAAGTTTGGAAATGAATTTTACCTCTTTTAAAAAGATAGCATTTGTTATGGTAGGGCACATTTATAAAACGGACTTTACGTGTTGGATTACACAAACCAGGTAATGGAAATCAATAACAAAGATACTTCACATGACTCATACCACACCCAAATTTGGCATCACCGGCTAGGCCATGTAAATGAGAAACGCTTGAAAACGTTACGTCAAGATAGATATTTAGATTCTTTCAAACTAAAACCACTTGGCGTATTTCATGCATGTTTACAAGGAAAAATGATCAAATCCCCATTTAGTGGGAATGGTGAAAGGGATAAAGAACTTATTTAATTGGTTCATACCGATGTGTGTGGACAATTTCCTGTTGAAGAAAGGGGAGGGTACTCATACTTCATAACTTTTACTGATGATTTTAGTAGATATGGATATATCTATATAATGAGGTATATGTTGGAATCTTTTGATATGTTCTTAGAATACAAGAATTATGTTATGAACCAGCTTGGTAAAAAGATTAAGAAACTGTACTCAGACCGAGGTGGGGAATATCTTAATCAAGACTTCATTGATAACTTACGAGAGTTTGGGATCCTATCCCAACTCACTCCTCTAAACACACCCTATTGGAATGGTGTGAGTGAAAGGAGGAACCACACCCTGTTGGACATGGTGAGATCAATGATGAGTCATGCGAGTCTTCCATTATCCTTCGGGTGATATGCGTTACAAATAGTGGAACACATACTAAACCATGTACCAATTAAATTGAAAAATGGTATTCCATACAAGTTCTAGAGTTGAAGAAAATCCATGTTATCGAATTTACATGTGTGGAGTCGTGAAGGATTTGTTAAGGCCTCTTCAGGAAACAAACTCGCACCCCGAGGCACAAAGTGTGCCTTTATAGGATACCCTAAGTATACAAGGGGATATTACCTATACAACCCCTTATAAGAAAAGATTATAGCGGCCAGACATGCCATGTTCCTTGAGAGGGAGAAAATATCTAAAAACTAAAGTTGGGGAGAGATATACTTCGATGAAGTCGAGGCTCATGGTATACAAGAGATGGTACATGAACAGATTCTACAAAGCACTGTGGAGGAAGAATCTGTTCTAAAGAAAAAAGTACTGCGTAGGAGGAAAAGAGAGGTTAGAGAACCAGAATGGTACTGTTTTATAGTTATCGAGGATGGTGACTCCTTATTAGTTGATAATAATGATCCTATAACCTACAAGGAAGAAGTAAGTGGCACATACATTGCATAGTGGAAATAATCCATGAATTCTGAAATGGATTCCAAGTACCAAAACCAAGTTTGGATTTTGGTAGATCCCCTAGTTGATATAAATCCTATTGGTTGAAAATGGGTATTAAAGAACAAACTAGACATGGAAGGAAAAATCAGTACCAATAAGGCATGGCTGGTTCCAAATGTTTTTAAACAACTTCATGGAATTGACTATGATGAAACCTTCTCACCAGTTTCAATGATGAAATCTATCAGAATTCTACTTTCCATTGCGTCTTACCATGACTATGATATTTGGAAAATGGATGTCAAAACAACATTCCTTAACAGAAACCTTTAGGAAGATGTCTACATGACACAACCTGAAGGGTTTGTGACTCCAAAGGATTCCTATAAGGTATACAGGTTGAAAAAAAATCCATATATGGATTAATTCAAGCATCCAAGTCGTGGAACATTCGTTTTAATGAATCTATAATAGAATTTGGTTTTATCAAGAAAGAATGTGATCCTTGAGTCTAAAAACAGTTTTGTGTGAGTGCAGCCATTTTACTAATAGTATATGTTGATGACATATTACTTATTGGAAGTGAGATACCAGTCTTACATTCTTTTAAGGCATGGTTGAATCAATGCTTCTCCATAAAATACATGGGCGAGTCAGTGTATATTCTTGGGATCAAGATACATCGTGACAGATCCAACAGATTACTGGGCATTTGTCAAAGTACATACATTGATATGATATTGAAGAGATTCAGTATGGAACAATCCAAGAGGGGATTGTTTCCAGTGTCACCTGGAATTCATCTTTCCAAGAAAATGTTTCTTTAGACACCTGAGGAAAGAAATATAATGTCATGGACTCCATATGCATCAATGATTGGGTCAGTCATGTATTACATGCTATGTACTAGGCTAGATATCTCTTATGTATTGAGTGCGGTAGGCAGATATCAAGCTGACCCAGGTGACCACCATTGGATGGAATTCAAGACTATCCTAAAGTATCTGAGGCCTACTAAGGATATATTCCTAGTTTATGGAGGAAATGAGTAACTAGTCATCAGAGTATATGAAGATGATAGTTTCCATACTGATCAAGATGACATGAAGTCGCAAAAGGGATACATCTTCACTTTGAATGGAGGTGTAGTGAGTTGGAAGAGCTCAAAGCAGATTGTGGTCGAAAATTCAACAGTATATTCAGAGTATATCACTACATCTGAGGCAGCTAAATAAGTATTTTGGATGCGAAGCATCATCTAGGATCTAATTATGATACATATGAGTAGAGATCCCACCACATTGTATTGTGATAATACTGCAGTGGTGGCTCTCAAAAAAAGATCCAATGTTACATCAGTGGACGAAGAACATACTTCAGAAGTATCATATCTTGAGGGATTTTTCTCAGAGAGGTGAAGTTGTAGAGAGCAGTATTTACACAGAAGACAACATAGTGGACCCCTTGACTAAAGCATTGACTTAGAAGAAACATGATCATCATGTGAGGTCTAGAGGACTGAAAGTAATAGGCAGTTGGATCTTGTCCAAGTGGGAGTTTTTAAGAGTTTTAATCGTAGAACGAACTAGTTTTACTTTGATTACATGGATATTTTATATATTATTACATATTGTTCATTGTTCTGCATTCTTATGAAGTAATAATGTCTTATAGTTTTTATTGCATTGATAAGGTCACAAAAATTCCCCACTATGATGAGAACCTTGAAATTCTATAAAAATATTCTTAAATATAGTTTTGCAGTTAGATGACATGCTATGATGGGACACATAGAATTTAGACCATCAAGTGCGAGTACTCGTAAACTGATGAGACTTCTCTCATGAAGTTCGCACTTGGTAATATCTATGATAAGATATTATGAGAACATACCCACTAGTAGTAATTCCACATGTTTTGGTGTCATCAAATATTTCTATCTGTGAGCATGTGTAGTGATCCTTAGACTTTAAGATTATCATTAATACGTGTCACAACTTACACACTTTGATTTACTGACGAAAACCATCACACAGACAGTTGGAGGGAAGTAGGGTACGTTGAGTGCATCACGAGTGGCATGTTATTAATGGATAAGTCGATGAAGGATTTATCCCTTCCATTTATGGTAGATGATATCTTGACCCTTTGATTAAAATAGAGCTGTCGTGTGAAATTCCATGTCCATGGTATAACGACAAGTTTATTTCAGGTAGTCAAAGAATGACATATCAAGCATAAAAGTTGATGACATAGTCATGAAACCTGCTTGATGAGATATTACAAAAAAGGGATTATATTACATAGTCAGCGTTCATATGTGGATTTTGTTGTTGCCAATTTACATTGTTTCTCTTGGGTGCCTTGACCCGTTGCTAGACAATACTTTTGGACATTTGGCAAGCTCGCCTAATGCCAACGAGAAAGAATCCTAGATGATCACACAATAGGTTTTTTTGTGGTCTCAGTTAAATTATATTTGAATTTAATTAATGAAATAAATATTATTCTCAAGACCATGGAATAATTTTATTCAAGTTAAAATTATTTCATAAATCAAATAAAATATATTTATTTATTTTATTGAACATTTATTAAATATTTATTTACAAGTTTGTAAATAAAATATTTATATAATAGAATAAATTATTTATTTATTTACTCGAGTGTTCAATAAATGGATGTGGAGTTAGAGGTGGCCGAGGTTGGTCCATGAGTAAAATGATTTTTTTCAAGATTGTAAATAATTTTTTAACTAGTTTGTACAATTTAAAATAACAATGATAAAATTTTTGTGATGAAAAATATTATTTATAATTCCATTTTGGGCCAGTTGGTGAACCACAAATAATGACACAACCTCATTATTAAATACATGGGTTTTATCTAAGTTGATGAATGTATTTAATTGTTTATATGCAATTAAATATTGTAACTAAAATTCCATGTATATAAATAGGGAAGTACATCTATTGTGCCATACACCACACCACATGCCTGGTGAATTAAGAATTGTTGAGCCAAAAAATTTCTCTCTCAAATCATGTTCTCTCCCCTCTCAGGAATGAGAGACGTTCTTCAAGGACGAAGAACAGGTGATCAACAACGCTAGACACAAGACACTTGATTTTCTGCGCTAGCACTCGGAGAACAAGCGATGTCTATCAGAGGCCATCAGAGCACGTGTTGATCACCACTAGAGGGATTCTAGTTTAGATCCTTACAATCACAATGAGATAATCTGAAAGGGTCAAACCAGACGATCAACATCATTAACAAAGAAAAATACCAAAGATCCAGGTATTATTTTTCTTTATGAAATTAATAAAATTAATTATAAACAAGATTTCCAACATCCTCTATAAAGGTTTTAGGCCTCATTCATCTTTATCTAAATATTTTATTATATTCCATGAAGACTGGAATTCATCATCATATTGAACCCAAAATAGTCAATGTCCATGGTAAAAATCAAAATTGGGTGTCGTCCCAACCATGATTTCGATGCTTCTGGAACCTTCATTTATATCACAAACATTTCTCCACTTGTTGGTAGTGTGATTAAAAGTGTAGTGTGCAACCTCTTCTAGATATCCTTAATGATTTCCTCAAATTCTTCCATCCAGAAATTCTTTACCCTGTTTTGTGTTACCATGATTAGTGGGTTAGACAATTGTCCGAAATTCCTCACATAACCTTATTATAACCCCTGTAAAATATGATTACTATAGATTTATATGACATTATTTTGTATGGGCCATTCATCCATTCTATTTGTTTTTAAGGGTCCAAAAAATTTCCTTAATCATGATCATGTGCCCCAAAAATGTGACATTCTATATCCAATAGTATCACATTCTAAACATGTAATAAAATTTATCATTCCATAATGTCACCATATCAATTCATAGATGTTTTTCATGTTCCTCCCTTATATTAGAGTACATGTGAATATCATCAATAAAAACTACCAAAAATTTGTCAATGTAGTCTATATAGATTCTTTTAATAAAATCCATTAACATTGTTGGGTAATTAGTATGTCTGAAGGTCATAATAAGAAACCCATAATTCCAATAACTGGTATGGAAAATTGTTTTTTGAATGTTGTCCTTATTCACCTTCAACTGATGATATCCAGAATGAAGATCCACCTTTGAGAAGAACTGTGCTCCTTGTAATTTCTTTATGTTGAGGATAAATCCACTTTTTATTATTAAAGAAAACATGTATTTCTATCTGGGTATAGGGAGAACCATTACATATCCCACGGGGTTATGTCCAAGTGGCTGATGACCATAGACCGAAAGATTGGTGCAGTTTCATGAATGCATCTTTCTACCAGCATCACCAGACCAGCATCATGCTTTCATCACAACCTTCACACATCATACCTGAGTGACTACCTATGTTGTAAATACCCCAATGGGATTTTAAGGATTCAAACCATGGGATTTTTGAATGAATTATAATTGGTTTTACCACTCAGTTGAGTCCCAAACTACATTGTTCTCATCGCAATTTATTGAAAAAGACATCACTCCATGAAAGAGGATACTTATTATTTATGGAGATCTCATTGAGCTCTCGGTAATCCATATATAACCACATTTATACATACTTTTTATTTACAAATAGCACTGGCACACCCAAAGGAGATGCACTAGGGAATATGAACTCTTTCTCCATGTATTCCTATTGTTGGTTCATTATATCCTCTAGTTCCATAGGGGACATCCTATAGGGACATTTTAAGATAGGTGTGTATTTAGGTATTTTCTCTATTGAGAGCACTACCTCATGATCTGAGATATTTCCAGGTAACTCATTAGGAAATATATCAGTGCATTCCCTCACAATGTTAATTTTCTCATGTTTGATGCTTTCCTTTGACACAACCATTTGGGCTAGGTATGATTCTTCAAAGGATATAAACACCAACACTATTGGGGTATTTTTCAAAGGAGATTCATGATATTCTTTTCATTATTAGAGGATCATGGGATGGTTCAGAATATGAACTAATGATTCCATTTACTAGAATTTGATATGTTCTCTATATGAAGAGATCCAATCCATTCCATGTATATTGTCAAATTCTAACATGGAAAGTATTAAAATAATTATTGGAAGAATATAACCTCATACGCCAATAAGAGAAGTGTCTATCTCATAGGTTTCAATGATTGAAACACTATGTGGTTTTATAGATATCTCTACTACAAGGTATTAAGGAATTGATTCAATAGTTCTAGAAGGACTTTAGGATATAAAGGAATGCATAGAACTAGAATCCAATAAGACCTTCCCCTTTCTCAACATAATAGGAATTTTACTTTGTATGACATTGTTTTCTTTCTCCAATTTAGTAGTTATGATGGAAAAATATTTCCCTTTATTATTTAGATTAGGTTGTTGCTAACACTAGTGACCCTAAGGTTTTGAGGTTTAGTGTAATCAATACCATATTTCTCTTTCTTCCTATAGTTAATCGTTGATCAATATGTGGTAAATATGGATCTTCCCTTATTTTCTCCATCATGTTGGTCAGAAACTTCATGTCTCTCCAATATTCATGAGATTGGTGGCCTTCTCTCCCACACTTGAATCAATTACCCATCCCTTTGAGGTAATTCCTATAACTATTATTGTAACATTTTTTAAAAGTGCAAGGTTATATCCTCTTTAATCCTTTTTTCATTTGATCCATCAACTTGAAAATCCATTATTATCTTCTTATCTCCATAACCATGAGACTAGTCTCTGAACTCCATATATATTTTGAGGTTAATATAAATAAATTATTCATAACTCACAATGTATTGGATATCTTGAGACATTCAAAGGAATGGTTTTAAACCACCAAATAATCTATTTACTTCTCTATAATTTTTTCTAAAAAACCCAAGGAATTTATTGTAATCCTTGTGATGTTTTATTTGTCTATTGTGACATATTCTCCTTCCTTTTGCCTCATCTATATGAATTTTACCTCCATCATTGTTCAAATTGTATTATGGAAATACCTAGTAAGAAATAATTTGTTAATTTCTTCCCACTCAATCTCCACTATTTCATCCTTTGGTTTGGTGTTCTTTATCAACCCCAACCACTGATTGGATTATGCTTATAAACAATAGACAACTAGAGTAAACGTAACCTTCTCAAAACGATGGATGATATAAAATATGTTCTTCATTGAATTAACTCATTATTCTAAAATGAGTGTATTGGAATATCCACTAAATGTTAGTAGTCATTACTGCATAATGGTATCAATGGGTAGTTTATCCTTCTTGGATGAAGGTGGATGTTCTATGTGGTTCATGTTTCTTTTTTCATATCTTGAGACTAATGGGTAATCATCGTCATATCATTTTTGACTCCACCTTCCTTAGAATTGGGGATGACATTTAGAAAATCGTTTTATTGTCCCCCACATGGGTTGCATGCTCGGTTTCTCAGGAATCCCACCATTTTTTAAATATAAATGGTTTTAACAAAACATAAGTCAGTGAGGCATGGATAATTTATCTTTTTATGTAATTAGAACTAAAGGCATATCTTTTGGGTCTCCACGTTTAGAAATTATTTTAAACAAAAGATTTATGGATGTTTACATATAATTAGTTTTCTCTTATGGGTTTTCATTAATGTTCTCTAATCCTAATTCCAAAAATTAATAAACCATGCTCTGATACTAACTTTAATGACCCTACTTTTTATTACATGACTGTTACATAATTTTAAAGGTAAACAACATAATAGCATTACCAAACTACGATCTGATGATTTAGTTCCTTGGGGAAATTATGATCATACATTACTTTTACATAATAAAACATAATAATTTATTTATATCCTTCATATTTATCCCTTTAAAGGATATATTTATCCTTAGTACATGTAATCACTTGAGGATATAAATTAAAGAATGGGGTGTTCTAAAATCAAAGTATGAGGATGAATAAAGGATATAAATCAATATAACAAGGGTGATCATAATCATCATCAAAAATTCATTAGTATATTATCATAATCATGATCATGAGGTGAAACATTAGATAATGGAATTGAATGTGGAAATTCATAAAAATGAAACATCAAATATTAGTGGTCAAATACCACACATAATTGTGAACAAATCCAACAACATATTACTACATGAAATATGTTCATAATAATAAAATTATTATTTTCTAAAATGCTAGAATCATTTTAATGCAGAATACAAATCATCTAGTGAGATACATCACATAACCAAATTCATTTTAGTGATATGTAATTCCTGTCCCACCCATCACATCCTAATATTTACATAACCGTTCATGACACATAGAACATATATCAAACTAAATCCCAAATTAACCCTTCTAATTGATCGGTTTCCCTAAGGATTTCATCAATCATGAATAAAATTGGGGTTTCAAAATAAAAACAGGGAAAAATATTTGGTATAATATTTATCATTCTTGAGTGAGGAAGAAACAACCCAAGATGAGTCTAAACTATTTTTTTAGAAAGAAGATCACTTTTGGAAAATCATATTATTTATCATAAGATATGATTTTAAACACGTATATCCCAAAAAATAAATGTTAAGAGAAATGAAATTATATTTAAGGAATATTAATGGAATATACATATTGAAATTTTTCATGAAAGTGGAATAACCTATAGAAAGGGAATTGGGTTTGAGAATCCCATTACCTTATATCTAAATACATTTTTCACATGAACTTAATACCATGTATAATAATATTAAGATAAATAATTACATAATTAAGAACCTATTAACTATTTAGTTGATGTATTATAATTTTATTATGTTCTTTTATGTCCATGTTGAAGAGTTTTAAAGTTAGATATCGTTGTTTTGGTAGCATTTGTTTTCATGGTTTCATGGTTGGTTTACTTGTATATAATAATGGAAGTTATTTTTAAATGGGAATAATTCACCAAAAGTATTATTATATGATATTAATGAAATTAAAGAAGTTTAATTAGTCTCATATATCATTTGTATTTCTTATTTTAGTATGATCTATTTTATAAATCATTAATGACAAATGTTTAGTTTATTTGGGTGGGTTTTCCAAACATCATGACCTAGTTACATTTTATTTAATATTTTGTCTATAAATTAGTTCCAAAATATTAAACCAGTTATAATATAAATATTAATTTTTTTAAAAAATAATAATGGGTTTATGAATAGCCATAATGGTGGAAATGGAAAATGAAAACTCAGCATCCATAAAGGCAGTTAATCGATTCAACACATACAATGTATTCATTTTCATAATAAAAGGAGTGGAGAAGAGATTTTATGATTTATATTCCATTAACACAATAAAATTATAGAATATATATTTTAATAGAGTAATCATTCCTATTTTGATAGGGGAGTTAAGGGGAGGATAATAAAAGAAATGAAATTAAAAGAGAGGGATTGAGGACTTTAGATGTTGAATGTTCTCTCCTTGAGAACCTCCTTAAAGAACACAAGATTGTTATTTTTTGAGAAAATAAACTATTGAACATGGGGAAGATAATTTTTAAAGGAATTGGGTATAATTTATACTAGATACAAGGCTTGTAAGTTGTGAGGGGACGAGGAGGTGATAGGTGGTACTTATAGGGGAGGAGAGGGGTGCTTTTTGACTATTTTATTCATTTGTTTCTTATTTTGGATCAATACTGTCATTTGTTTTGATACCAATGAATAAATATAGTAAATGGTTCCAAAGATATTGACCTAATAAGTTATTAAATAATCAATGAATAAAAAAATCAAGTATTTAACTTATAATGTTAAATATTGTAAATTACCATATTTAACTAGTCATCAAAAAATAAACTATTTTAGACATATCCTGATAATTAACCCAAAGAATTTTTAGATGTTTAAATTTTAAAAATGGAATAAATTTTATGATAATAACATTCTAAATATGAGAAATTAAATTTTTATGTAAAATCTCAATTTTTTTGAAAAAAAATTTAATATTATAGTAAACTTTATGTCACATTGGATAATTTATTAAGGTCACATAATATTACTTTATAATTACAATAAAAAAAATTTAATTTAAGAATATATTTTATGAAACTAAATATTCATTTAAATCATTATATTAATTATAAATTTATAAACGAACATTTAAATTTTCAAAAATATCTACACTTAATTTATCATTTTTAAAACATTTATTTACATATACTTTGATATAATTATATCATATTTTCATTTATAGGAAGCCTAAATTTTATCTATACTTTCACATGTTAGGTTACTATTCCATTGACTAGATTACTATTTCTAATGGTTATATTACTATCCGAATGGATATGTTACTATTCCATGAGTATAAGTTACTTAATTTTTATAAATACCACATGATTCATTCTTCATGTATGAGAATGAGCTTTTTATTAGGTTCTATATATGATATATGTCTTTTATACTATATTAATTAATTAGAATAAGGTACATTTCATTGATAAAATCATGGGATGTAACATCAGTATCATGTACTTTATGTGGCTCTACAAAGGGAAGTGGCTACACTAGAATCCCCTCATGTAGATTTTTCATTTCGATACAGCAAATATATGATAGGTGATTATCCAAAATATTACCTTTGGTAGGATTATAATGATATAAAATGTAAGAAACAAGTTTTTAGATTATATCATGACTTTACTTATACATTTGGTATGTGGTTCTTCAAAGGGATGTGGGTACACTGGAATACCCTGGTAGAGATTTCGAGTTCTGATGCTTCAAATACCCTATAGAGGATTTCAAACAAGATTATATTTGGTAATATTTTAAGGAAATAAAAATTAATAAACTAATATGTAAAATAAATGGATACCTCCCTTATGTGTTTGGTAAGTGTTTCATGAAAGGGAAAAGGATATACTAGAATACCCTAATGGCTATTTCTAGTTCTGATGCAACAAATTTATTATATGGTATTTGCAACAAGATTACCTATTTTAGGATTATAATCACATTATCCTTAATAATAAAATCTATACATCATATTAGTCCTTCACTTTATTTTTCTTAAGTGGTCCTTAAAAGGGAATGGGGTACACTAGAATCCCCCAGTGGATATTTCATGGTCAGATTCTAAGAATCTGTTATAGGGGGATTGTGGTTTGATTACATTTCATTAGATTCAATATAAAAAAATCATAAAAAAATTATACACCATATAATGAATTTTATCATACCATTTTTCAAAATTCATAAATTATAACCATACACTATTCATCATTCGATAAAGGGATGTGTGTATTGTAAAATCCCCCATTAGAGTTTTCCATTTTCAATCCTATAAATCTATTATAGTGGATTTATAGAATCATTACCTTTGAATGGATTATATAATTTGAATCATTTATAGTAGAATATCATGGTTGATTTTTTATGTCCGAATATTCAAATATCTTTTAGAGGATTTAAAGGTGCAATCACCTTCCAGCCATCAATATTTACAACACATCTCTGTCTAATTGGATGTAAAAAAATTACATGTATTTTTTTAAATAAAACATTAAAACTAGTGGAAAAAATATATAATAGAACAATATAATATCCCATATTTTTTAGTTGTCAGTTTTTCTAACTTTGGATAAACCTTTATCAAATTTTTTTGTTTGTACATAGACCTTGGTTGTCGAACTTGGAGACAGTTAGTTAGGTTATGTAAGGAATCAAATAAAATGGAAAAAAACTCTACATGAAGAATTAATTCATTTCATAAATTCTTAATTCATGATTTTAATTAATCTAGTACAACCCCTTGAAATATATGCAGGGTATTAGTGGTCATAGGTAACCCATGAAATAATAACTCAATCAATTAATGTAGTTCACAATGTCAAATGGTCTTTTTCTACGTTTTTAAATCGGGGCGATAGTTTTCTATACATATGTGTGAATCGAGGTATTCATGATATGAAAGAAGTATTAATTTTAGGAATGTTCCAAACATAGGTTTTTTTAAACCAATAGTGCTAATCAATTTTTATGTTGCGTGGTCTTCCTCATGAACTCTAGCCCTACTTCTAGACACTACTCAGAGATATATTTAAACTAGAATCATGAAATGATTGGATCTTGGTGTTCCAGACCCAGAGTTTGAAGGAAGGAAAAATATGATCACTACCTTGGTTGTGAGGATTTGTCTTGGTATACAATATTTTTCATGTGAGAGGTCTTGAAAAACTCCCAAAAATTCTACTTCAATTATTTTAGTATGTGGAATTATTGTGACCGTGTAAGCAGGTCATTCACATGACCAATATAATTAATCAAATCAAGGTTGATGGTAATATATTTTCTTAACCCTCCCATGGATATTTTCATTTACATTGGTGTTATGGAAATTATTTTGGCCACCCAAGGTGTGTTCTTACCATTAAACTCATAATGATATGGAAATATTGTTAATGTAGGAATTGGCTTACCCATGGCCTTCAAATGAAATGGTAAATGGATGATTTGATTAAATATGAGTCACATCACTTGAAAATGGGTTTATAATAATTATGATGATAACTAATGTTGGATAAATAGAATAAGAGGGAGAATTTTGATAATTAAATGGTTGATTAATGTGGCATGTGTTGACATGTTTGATATAAAGAAATGCTAATATAAGGGGCTTGAATACAATGAAGATGAAATGGTTATATAAATGGATTTATCCCTATGATATAGAAATGATTATATAAATGGATTCCTACTGGTGATGTTATAATACATATATAATGGTACTTCTCTCGGTTACACTAAAATGATTATATAATGAGATTATATGAGGACATGATGTAATTCTTATAGGCCTCTTCCTATTTCCTCTATTCAGATTTGCTGGATAAAACATGTGGGGGTTATGGATTTGGTTTACATGGTTCCATACCAAGAATTGATAAGTTTATCCTCACACCAATCATGTTTTTCTTTCCTTGAGTGTCATCCTAGAACTCAAGGGTCAACATGCTTATTTTTTATGTAGTATTAATTTATTAAATTAGTACCCTATTTATTGATTTATTGGATGAACTGTATACTCATACTGAATTTTTGTAGGAACCATTGGTGGTGGATAACTAATTTGTACTGACACCTAATTCAGGATGCCTTTTGGTACTTGGGATGATTTCATGTATGTAGGTCTAAACCTGGTAACATGGACCTGTGTTGGTTGATTTCATACTGTATGGGTTGGGGCATGGAGACAAGACCAACACGGGGTTTGGTATTGGGGTGTTGGAATATTTTATCATGTATGATTAGTCTATAATTTTGTTTGAATTTAATCATGTCATTATGTTACATTCATCCTCACATTACATGAATATATTTTTATTTGGATTGTTCATCTTGTTCCATATCCATATTGAATTTATTATCTGATTATTTTTATGTTTTACAATAATATTTTGTTTTTATATTGTTATTAAATATCTATACCAGTGGTTTTAGTTTCCCGACTATATTCCTTATACCCTCACTTCTAGTTGGTTTCCACTAGTGTATGGGGAGGTGTACTTGAGGTCCATTAGCCAACATTCTCAGTCATGTTACAGAGTATTGGGTTGAGTTTATGATAAAGTTGTATCCTAGAGTGATGATTAATTAGAATTTATTTATTGTCTAGGATAGGTATAAAGTTTACTATGATGTGTTATGGCTTTGTAAAGATCTTGTGTAAGGGAGTATCTAAAAAATGTATGGGTAAATTCTGAGTTCCCAAGGATGGGATTGTTGTCCATGTTTCTCGCTTGTTACATTTTTGATGATATTTAAACTTGGATGATTCACTTATTATGTAATGTTATAATTTATTGATATTTTAAATATGGGATAATATAGAACAATATGAGTATGCATTCATAATTATAGGAACACAAGGTTATATGTTGACATGAGTTGTCCATGCCCTGATAATTTTTATTACATGTTGAATTTTGTCTGATCTGAACTGTAAAATGTAAATCCAGTTACATGTAATAAAAATGAATTATACTATTGTGTTTGGTAAACTATCATGTTACTAAAAGTATAGAGAGACTATAGGATAGTGATTAACTAATTCTTTCACCTATTTATGTTTATATTTTTGTGTAACTTGTGTTCTATAGGGTTTCTTAACCATGTAGAGGAAAATGAATGCTTATTATCTTTAAATAAAGCATTAGGAGAGTGTTAATCAATATGATTTTAATGTGGAAAATCTGGATCATCCTATAGATCTAGAGAATAATATCGAAAACTGATTTAATGAAAACGTCATGAGGGTCATGTGATCTGTGGAGAGGGTGATAGATCGCACAATACCTTCAATGTCCGAGTTGAAGAGAGAGCTCTAAATGTAGAATCTACCAACATTAAATGGTTGGGAGGCCCCAAGTAGCCATTTTCTAGATCAACTTCTTCCAAATGATCTTAAATAACGTTGCGACACTTGTAAATATGAGGATGAAGTTTGTTACACACATGTTGTGAGGACCAACTAAGCGATGTTGGGACATTGTGTAGAATGATGATCAGAAAGAGGAGCTGACCAAGTTGGAATTTGAGGTTAATTTCTCAAGCCACATCTATCTATAATAATTGAGGGATGATTGGGATTATGATTTCATCAACATGACATATAAGGAAAGGTCAATGGTAGAATAAATTTGTATCTTCATTGAGATGATGATTTTTTCTCTATTTTTGGTAGCTGAGGATGTATCCAGGGAAGGACGTTTCTAGGATGTGATTTGATATGAAATAAGGTCACAGGTGAAAATATTTTTCATGAGTAGTATTGTGTACCTGATGATTTATTATCTCATCACATAATTGAATATAGTATAGAACTCATGTGTTAGCAAATAACATTCAATATGTTTATCTACAATCGCTTCTTCTTTTAGAAATGATTTCCACTATGAAAGTTACCATCTGGGAAGTAGCGGGAAGAGCAGTCATAGAAGTGGACTTATGACCCAAAATCACAGCTTAGTACAGTGTCATCAGTAGGGAAAGTCCATCCACAAGATCCCTCAGTATTTTCACTTGACTATAGACAACCAAAATCATAGAAGGATGGGATATCTTTAGAGGTTTAACAAATTTCTACAGTATTAGAGCAGTATCAGCGGATCAGGATGGGCACCTAAGTTTGAATGAGACTTGGCTACTCCTCATTAGAAAAGTAGTTGGAATTCCAATGGATATTCAGGATAAGGTAGTGGACATGGTAACCCAATGTGGGAGCAGTAATACTAGGTAGCATAAGTAACACAAGGGAGTTAGAATGGAGACCCAGGAATAGGAACAAGTCATCTTCAAGATATACAACCTACTCTAACTAGTCTGAATACAAAAAAATCAACCATTAGAGGTATTATTATCATATCATCCAACATTTACAGTGTTTTTTTATATAAATCACCACATTAATTTTTATTGAATCCATTTTCAAATAGTTTGGGATTTTTTGTGGAGTGTATGAATAGAATTATGACAATTGACACATCTTTGGGAGTAAGATAATATGATATCAAATAATATATATAATGTTATCTTGAAATTGGTCAATAATATTTCCTTTGGTATATTTTTGTGATGGTAATAAAGGAATTTATTTGATTCTGGGTATGGATTGGAAAGTTTTCTATTAGGATCAAATGTATGGTTATCCAAAAATAATTACCATTATTTCTCTAGTAGGGGAAAAAGTTTATAGGTAAGTTTAGTGGGATCATCATGCCATAAATATAGGATTTTTTTAATGTAGATTGGATTTTATAATTGATTATATATTAATAATTATTCTATATTATGGTATAATACATCAAGATACATTTTCACAAGTGGTGGAACATTTTCAGGATGTTTTTTCCTAATGAGTTCCCTAACATAATATTGGATCTAGTGCCCTAAAACGAACAACTTTTTACATTAGATTACATTTATATTAAAATAAGGGTATGAAAACCTAAATATCTTATCACATATTAATTGTTATTATATATAACATTTATGTGATAATTTCCATGGGTGTCTATCACATTTATAAGGTCAAAGTAGTTCCCTGCTTTGATGACAACCTTGGTGCTCTATAATGATATTCTTAAAGAGAGTTTTACTATTTGATGACATACTAAGATAGGATATATAGTATGTCAACTGTGACGTGTGAGTACTCACAAGTGGATGAGGGTTATTCTCATGATGTTCACACTTAGTAATCTTCAGGACTAGAGGTTTTGATAACAGATCCACCAGTAGGAATTTCTTATATTATGGTGTTATCAGATATTCTTATCACCAAGCATGTGTTACAGTCTATATACATTTATTATATAATTAATTCATTTATTGAATCATGCACTTATATTTAATGATGAAAACCATGATTCCATATGTTCTTCATGAGGTAGGGTATGTTGGGTGTGTCATGATTAACGTGCCATTAATGGATAATTTGAGGAAGGAATTATCCCTTCAATCTTAATAGAATTTGATATCTCATTCCTTTTATTGGAGTATAACCATCAATTTAAATTATATCAACATGGTGTAACCAGATGATTATTTCAAATAGTCAAAGAAAGAGGTATTGAGCATATAGGTTTGGGACATACATGATCATCCTTATTGATAAGATATTTTTTAAAAGGGATTATATTACAAAATGATATTTATTATGCCATTGTTAATATCATCACAATACGATCTTTCTCTTTAGTTACTTTGACCATTTCTAGATAGTAAACATGGAATTTAGGAATAACCATAGAATACTAATGAAGAATAATTAAATAGGGTCTCACCATAAGTGTTTCCATTGACCATGATTAAATTATAATTGAATATAATTTTTTGAATAAATATTATTCTTAAGACCGAAGAATAATTATATTAATGTTTTATTGATTTGTAATATTCACAAGGTGATAAATTTTTATCTTTTTATTAAAAAATAATTTATGTAATTATGTGAAAATATAATAAATATTTATTTTCTAGATTGGGAATATAATATTTATTTATGAATAATTTTTTAAAGTTTCTCAATAAATTTCATGGAGTTCGAATAGACCAAGACCACGATTTGTTATAGATATTAATTTAAAAATTGGTAAAATAATTTATAATATTGTTCAAGTTAGCACACACAATTAAATAACAATAATATTATTATTATTATGTGTCATGGGGTTTATTACAGATTATAATTTTCTTAAGGGATGGAATGAGGTTATAATATATTAATATAAACCCTAGATATATAAATAGGTGGTAATCAATATTTTTTGGGATGTATGAAAATCATGGATCGTGGTGCACAACAAAATTCTCTCTCAACTCTTACATCTCACTCCCTCTCAAGGAAATGATACATGAAAGAAATTCCATCATTACTAAAAGATAAATGATCAATATGAACAATGTAGGACAATCAATTTATCATATTCTCACCCCAAAAATTGATTGGGGTTTCTCAGAGATCAAAGTAGCACATGTGGATCACTACAAGAGGGATACAATCCTTAGATCCTCACAGTGTAATGAAGGCATTCCAAATTTTTTAAAGATGTTCTACAATGTCAAAAAATAAGGGATCCTAAGTCGAGGTATGTATTTTTTTCTATTTTTAATTAATTAAGTATAATTGTAATGTTAAAGATCCTCTTAGAGGGTTTTGGGAAACTAAATATTTAGTTTTTTAATATAATTACCACCAAAGGCACTTTATCTCTACCTGAAACCATCTGGTGGTATAAGAGGGATCCCTTTTTAAAATAATAATTATTTAATTTATTTTTAATTAATATTATAAATATTGGTTTAATTTTTCATTTCATATTATTTTTTCTTTAATATTATTTGAATTAACATGTTTTCAACATTTTATTTATTTATTAAAGGTTTAAATTTTCTTAATTAAGGGAATAGATAAATAAAAATTGGAGTTTCCATAGGTAAGTGTTGATTAATATTTTATGATATCATGGGATTATATGGGGTGTATCCATAGTACACACTCTATACCCAAGTGCACTCCACCTGGCCATATCGTGGGATACCTGACGCATTGAGCAGTTATTTCGAACTATGCATTTATTGAACACTACATGTTGACCGAGGTAACCTGGAACATGACATATGGGATTATAGGGTGTGTAGATGGTGTAAACAATGTGTAGTATAAATGGTTTAGCATCAAAATTCATGAATCTCATGTGGTCATAAAAATGTTCAAAACTATGTGAGATTGATAAACAAGAGAAATATTTTTATACCTAGCTTATAGAAAGATTATACCTGAAATGTGGTTAATTATTTTTTATGTCTTAAATACACATATATTCCTTCAGTGGGTAATGTGGATAAATGAAAACCATAATACATTACATGGAGTTAGCATGTATAGTATGTGTAGTCTAATTGAAAAACATATCAAATCATGAGGCATGTATTCTAAGTACACAATAAGAGGGATACAAAGCATGTACCTTGATAGTACATTCCCTATATTCTCCCAATTAATTTCAATATTAAATTACATTGAATTTAAAATTGCAGCAATAAAATGTTATTTTATTGATTAGCACCTGCTGGGATTGAAAATTCAATACTATTTTCAAAAAATAATAAATTATCAATTAATTTCTTGAAATAATCCATAATAAATGGTTTTTTCATTTATTTTTCATGAATTACATTAATATGGGTGTCACAAATTCAATTAAGATGGTCATTAAGATTAAAATAAATCAAATAAATACTTAATTCAATCTCATTTATCTTTATAAAAAACAAATGTAAATGAATGTAAGCCGATTTACTTTTTCATATGTGTTGCATGTATAAATGTTCAGGATCAAGAAGAAGGCCAGTGTATGTGTTTAAATTTTTGTAACTTAAATTATTTAATGGGATTGAAATATTAATTTTTAAATTAATTTTATGGGCTACGTGTCATCCCTACTGTAACACCTCGAGATTTCATGAAAAATATTCTTTTTAATTTCATTAATGTATTGGGTTGTACGCTACACCAAAAGGATCTTGAACAACACGTATCCCTGACTTTCCTTGCATTACACGTAATCACGACCTTCCTCGATAGCGTGTGTAGTAAGAAATACCGAGTTTCACTAAACAAGATATTATTATAATATTATTATGAACTAGCCATTATGAATAGTAATACCCACTTTTTGAAATTATATAAATTTTATCTTTCAAAATGGACTTAATTTTTGGATTCTTAATATTGAAATTAGCTTTGGGTGAAATTTTGGTACTTTTCGGATAACTTTCATATTCTGATGAATAGTGAAAATTACTAAATTTTAATTAAAAAACAACTTTTTTAATCGAAATAATTAATAGTGATAAATTATTAATTTGAGTGGTTTTAAAGTATATTTAGAATATATTTTTACAATTTAATACAATGTTGGTCATTGGATGTAATTTCACATTTAAACAAGACAAAAACAAGTGTCAATCTTTTGATAGTTATTTCTCTTAAAAAAACACGCTATTTGTTTTGACGACAAGAATAAATTTTTAAATTAGTTAATGTAAATGATATGTTTTGAATTTGGTAAAATAGACATCATTTTTGAATTCATAATATAAAATATATCTTAGGCCTAATTTTTGGTATTTTTCTGGAAACATTCATTTTTTGATGAATAGTGAAGCCACTAAGTGGTAGATAAAAACTGAATTTTTCATAAAACATAATTTTACCGCTTCTGTGAGTGGAATTTTGAAAATCCGAGAGACACAGTTAATATCAAGGACTAAAATGTGGTTCAATGAGATGAAAATATTTTTTGGCGAATAGTAACTTTTTACTTTTTTTACCAAGGTTAAAAGTAAATAGGGTAATTAAGGGTAAAAATGATATTATTATTACCCTAACACATGCCCTAATTCTATTGGATAAGTGTAATTCGGCCAAAAAACCTTAGGAATAAAATATGACCATTTAGGCCCACTTGGATTAGATTAGGACATTTATTATTAATTTATTTAAAGAAGGGTTAAAATAGTTAAAATCAATGTTTAATAACTAAATAATTTTTAATATAGGGTTATACATTAGATAAATTAGACTATAAATATTCATTATAAGTCTAAAAATATTTCCCACATAATGGTATTTTATTCGTAATTGTTAGACTTAAAATAATTTAATTTATTTATGACACAATGATGATGCAATAATTATCTTATTAATGAAATATTGACATAATTGATGTTATAAATACCCAAATAAATGTAATTTGAGACTTTTTAGGAATTCCAATAATTTTATATGTTAATATGACATGTTAGTATTGATTTAATTAACTTTTTTTCGAAATAATCATTCTGTTATGAGTTTCACAAAAATCAATTACCAAATAGTGTCAAAATTGACATAAAATAGTTTCTAAAACAAATATTATATTATTAATTGTTAATATATTCCTAAAAATCTAAGGTTCATCCAATATACTTATATAAGGACAGGTGTATCATTAATGGACCACTTGGGGGTCGCTTGGATTTATATGGTAAGTTTATTAACTTTATAATATAAAAATAAAAAGTGACATGGTAAATGTCAATTTTATTAACTAATAGTTAAAACTAAAAGATAAGGTTAATATAATGACCTAGACTTGTCTAAATTCTATTTTACGAGAGGATTTCGACCCATCCCCAACTTATCTTCGAAATATATCAATTTGGAGCTATTAATAACTGAATATGACTTTATAATAAAATAATATTTTTAGTTATTCCAAAGGTGCCCCTCTCCTCCCTTATAAAAGGGCACCTCCTCCCCCTCTTCCTCACACAACTTTGAACCTTCAAGCTCGGCCAAACCCTGCCAAATTCTCTTCTCCACTTCCATAGAAAAATCCTAGAGGTTCTGGTCTTCTTCAAAGACCAATTTTAGTTCCCTAAGAGGAGGTCTCAAAGAGGCGCTTCAAAGAAGAGGTAATGTCCATTACCGATTCATTCATATTTATTTCTTCTTCAAATTCTTCTTCTTAGGTTGTTTCATTATGAAGTAATAACATTAGTATAACTCATACACTGATATTTATTATATGTATGAAACAACCCTATTTCACCATCTATCCATCCTATGGAAAATGAAATCACCACGCGTGTGTACGTACGAAATACCATCTCCATGCCGTGGTGTAATCTATTTTCCACCACCACCTTACATGGATGGGTATAATGGTGTAAATAATAACTATATATGATTATTGTAAAGTGATATTGATTCTGTAATAGTATACATACACTCCAATAAAATTCCACGATCATGGGAACGATATCATCGCTCGTGGGTACGTACGGAATACCATCTCCACGATGCGATGAGATTCATTCTCAATGATTAACAATTTCTGAATGATTATAAAGTATATATAATATATAATCATGACATATATGACATAATAATGATACTGGATTTATTTATATATATATATATTTATGTCATCCAATTAATTCCATTCAATTCAATGAGGAAACGAAAACAACGTTCATGCGTACGTACGGCCTACCATCTCCATGAACGGTGTATTTATTTCCATTTATCTATCTATTATATATATGTAGATTATGAATATATATTATATATAAATCATGTTTTATATTCTGGAATTAAGTAATCATGATCTAAGTAATCATATGAATAATTACAAGTCAAAACATGGACGACAAATGAAACGATTTTACCAAAACACTCTTTAACATGGAATTTACAAAAGAACGGGTAATATAAAGTCATAAGTGAACCATATATGATATCATAACAATGAATATGATTCTATAATAAGTCAATGAAATTATTTAAATCATTATATATGAGGTTCCAATACGTACGAAGCATATCGGACCTAAGGTAAGGGATAATTTTTCAAATCTCATTTTTATCCGAGATGGTTATTCGTAAGTATTTTCTAGGGTAATTGTTATCATCCATGTCCATGTTTTATAAAAAAAATTCATGTACGTTTAAAGTCCTTTTCTACCCATTTTTACTTTTACCACATGGTATGGAAGTAATCTTTCTTTTGATTACCCTACGAGGTACTTTTTTGACTTTTCTGACAAAAGTACGAGAAGAATGTATTTTTTAACTTATACGGCACGAACAGATTTTTACGGTTTTATAAAGCCTTATTTTCATGAAGATTCCTCAAAAATATTTCCTTACTATTTTCAACAAAATCTCCTTCTTTTGAAATTGCATGATGTTTAGTGAAAAGAAATTAATTTTGAAGAAGAAAGGATATTTCCCTCAAGAATTCATTTCATGTGTTTTATCAAAACCATTTTTCAATCTAAGATGACTTTATATCATATGTGTATGTTTCAAGTATAATGTCTCTATGATTTAAATGGTTTCAATTTTCTTATTATGAAATGATATCCATTTATTTTATATTGATTATGTGACGATGAGATGATGTTTTTGAAACCCATTTTATTCGTTGGGTTATTATGAATGATGTATGTTTATTTTGTGGCACAAGTAAGAATGCTTTCATTATGAGATGGGTGGGACCTATATCTCCCTCCAATGCATTGGGTAAATATTTATATCTCATGAGATAGACATGGCTGGAACGACAAGTTAAACCGGTTCAGTAATACAGGACTGGAACGAGGAGTGAACTCGATTCAGAAATGGACTTTGTCCACTAAGATGGTCTTGGCAGCAATGCCTTGGGTACTATGGAAATCATATCATGTGATTAATGTTTTTCCACAATTACAAGTTTTATTTACAAGATATTTTATCATGATTGATGTTCTATTTTGATCTATGCCTTACGTACTTCCATGTTTTATGTCATTGCACAAGATTTCTATGTTTAAAAATTATGTACTTGTTTTTATGTTCAAATGTATATGGTTTGTTTTATTTTCTCCATGCTTACCCTTACTGATCATTTGAGCTCACCCTTTTAATGTTTTCTTTCCCCCATGATAGAAAGAAAGGTTTTAGGTAAGAAAAAAAGGGGAAGATATTTATGGGATATGTTAAAGATCTTTCACCACGATTAGAAGATTATATTCCGAGTTTCCAAAGACACTAAACCATTACGATCCTTGTGTGTCTATTTTTGTTTTGTATTAAGTATTCCTCTAAAGTAATGTAGTGTCCATGTACGTCAGGATTCGGGTCTCTACAGTTGGTATCAGAGGAAAGGTTTAGTAAACCTTTGGAAACTAGGATGCGAACACTTTAGTAAAATCCATAGAGATATTTCTAAGGTATGCTAGGGTTGTCCCTAAGGTTAATTATACCTATAGGTTATAGTCCTAGAATTGCGCTAACGATCTTAAAATTTAACCTAAGATTTTAGATATTGAGGGTACTCCCCCTTTACTATGTTGTTTTCCCTAACATGATTTTTACCTCTGACACTATTCTTTTTGGGTTTTAGATGATGGATCGAACCTGAAGGAACTGTGTTGATCAATGCAATGGAAAATTCAATGATTGTCCCCCTGAACAAACAAATGTTATGGGAGATGGAGTGAAAAATCTTATTGCTATACTTACACAAGCTATGAATCATTATGGACTTCCAAATGAGCAGAGAAGGGAACAATATTCTATTGAGTACTTCATGAGGAAACATCCACCTTTTTTCAGTGGGTCTTCTGATCCACTTGTTGCTGAACAATGGATCAGTACCACTGAAAAGATATTTTCAGTTCTTCAATGTTCTGAACATGACAAAGTCATCTTATCAGTATATCGTTTGGAAGGTGAAGTTGATCAATGGTGGGATCTTATCAAGAATACGAGGCCAAGAGATGAAATTGAGTCCATGGAATTGGATGAGTTCAAGAACTTATTTTTCAATAAGTAATTCCCTCATATTCTTTGAACAAAGATGGAGAAGGCGTTTCTTGAACTAAAGCAAAAGGATGATGAATCTGTTGGTGTATACGAAGAAAATTTTACAAGGCTTCTAAGGTATGAATATGGCTTTATCATCCAACCTGAAAGTAATGTTGAACGATTTTTCAGTGCCATAAAACCAAATCTTCAAAGGGCATTATCTATAAGAGACTTCAGTAGCTATGAAGAAATTGTACGTTGTGCTATCAAGGTAGAAATGGAAGCTGGTGTTACTTATCCATCTCATAGTTTTGACAAGAAACGAAAGATGGAGTTCAAGGAGAAATCTCAGAATAATGGTGAAAAGAAGATTAATGTATCCTTATGCTAAAAGTGTGGAAAGAAGCATGGTGGAGATTGTCTTAAAGGGACTAGAAAATGTTTTATGTGTGGAAAAGAAGGTCATCGAGAAGCTGAGTGTCGAAGTAATGGAAAACGGGTTTCTAATTATGTGAATAAAGAAAAGACTGCTAATAAAACACTATTTTATTGAATATTTTATTGATAATAAATTAAATAATCTCCTCAAATTGTGTTAAATATGTTTATTTATAAAATATTTTTGGATTTGATCATTCATTTGAAAATTTGGTGAAAATTCTAGTTTTACCCATAATAGTGCACTGTAGTATTTCAAAGATAAATATTTTTGTATTTATTATTTGAATTTGAAATTTTGTAACAGTGTTCCTAGCTGCATTTTATACAACTTAAATTCAGGACACTAGAGTTAAAAAGTGCATTTGGATGGAGTAAATGAGCCATTAATCCAATGGTGGGCTGGACTCGGCAGAATGGACATGGGTTCTGTATTTGGGCCATAACTTCTACATACGGGCTTGGATTGAGCCCAAATTTTGCGAAAATCTTGGGGACGTGATCTGGAACTAATAATCCATCTGGAAGGCCGGTCCATTCACGCGTTTTCGAGGGAAAATGGGCGGTGAAAGTTGGAATAAAATATTTGGTCGAGATTTTCATTTCACACTTAAAAAGTAATGTATCCCTAGCCCTCACAAACTCTATTTAAATGGGGTTTTAACTCTTTGAGAGGGATGATCGAGGCTTTGGGACGGTGTGGCCGAAATGGTGTCTCTTGGGAGCCCCTCAAAACTCTTGGAAGAAGTAACCCTTTGTGCAAACCTCTCTTCCAAAAAGGCTCACCTCTCTCACCTCTTCTTTGTATTACTTTTCTTTCATGTTTGTTTCTTGAATTTTTCTTCAAATAATCTTCTGTGTTCATCCCTATTCTTATTCTCTTAATATTATTAATTGGGTTGGAATCAATAGTGGAGACAAGATTGGGTTCTACCCTTTCAATCCGTTGCTTATGCAAAATGTCTCCACGAGGACTACACCACCCATGGAAGAGTAGTTCTTTTTAGTAATCGATCGACCTCTATCCTTCTTCATTCATTTATTTTGAATCAATGAGATACTGTAATTCACATATTATGATCTATTAATTGAGTTTTCAATTTAAATGAAACTAAGCAAGCAATTTAATAGTTAACACAAAACACGTGAGGTCGGGAATTGTGTGAACTGTGAGAGCGAAACCTTAACCGGTAATTCAAAACCACACGGGATCAATTTGTAGAGTTAAAATATAATCCCTAAACTCAATTAATCCTCATTTACAGAGTGGTTATGTGCCGTAATTTATGACTGACCATAAGCTAATTTTAGAACATCAATCAAAGCAGGGTGTTGCGATTGCATGTTCCGAAGTTAGCCTAAGGTTAAATTCACTTAAATCTTCGTGGTAAAGTTAATTCTCATAGGGTTAGTGATTTAACAAATTAACGGATCATAATTAAGTGAATATTAATTTAAATTATAATGATTAATAAATGATTTAATAGGTAGAGTTAGATCGATTACGTATTTTAAATATTTTCTGAACAAACATCTTTTTGTTGTGTCATTTTAATCAAACTTCATTTCAAAACAAAAAACAAAAAAAAAATAAAATCTTCTACCAGCAAACTTCTTATAGATTCGAAAACTCTAAAAAAACACCCCCATCCTATCAAGTATTGTTTTTATTCTATTTTATTTTACTTCTATAATACCTCTAAAAATTGTTTTAATTCACTTCCTCCTTTGAGAGACGACCTTGGTCAGCCACTCTGTTGCACCTAAGTACCCCAAAATCATACTAATCATTTGAGGGTGCCCACGACAGCGCTCTTTCAAATTGGTGCCGTTTCTGGGGAGGCTAGTAATTATTTCAACCAATTAAAGGTATTTATTTTATTTTAAATTTTATTCTCTTCCTCTCTTCTTTCTTCTTTCTTTACCCAATCTGATTTTTCTTCTTCTTCTTTTATTTTCATCTACTTCTTTTTGGACCATCAACTCAAACTTCTCATTTTTATTTTACTATGGTCCACTTTCTTTCTTTTCATTTTTATTTGAACTATTACATGAACTAATCCCAAAGATATCTTAGATCTTGACCCTGAGATTGAATGTAGCCTTAGGGCTCGAATCAGAAATTCTAAGTCTATGGGAAGTTTCAATATTCAACTAGTTGGTGAATTCCTCTCTTCTGGAAACATTGAAATTGGAAGCTATTCAAATTCAAACATAAAAGAGGAACCAATGTCTGAAAACAATGGAAATGAACTTAATAGAACCATTCGAGAATTGGCTGCACCTGATATTAACTATCAACCAAATTGTATTGCATACCCAAATCTCGAATCGGACTTTGAACTAAAATCTGGGTTAATTCACTTACTTCCAAAGTTTCATGGCCTCTCCGGTGAGGATACTAATAAACATTTGAAAGAATTTAATGTGGTTTTCTCAACCCTTAAACCAAGAAATTTTTTTGATGATCAAATCAAATTAAGAGCATTCCCATTCTCACTTGATGGAGCTGCAAAAGACTGGATGTATTATTTGCAACCCGAAGATGTAACATTTTGGAATGATTTGAAACGTCTTTTCTTGCAAAGATTTTTTCCAGCATCAAGGACCACATCCATTATAAAGGAGATATCGGGGATCAAGCAAGAACAAGGGGAGTCAATGTATGAGTATTGGGAGAGATTCAAGAAGTTGTGCGCAAGCTGTCCGCATCACCAAATCAGTGAGCAACTCCTCATCCAATACTTCTACGAAGGACTCACACCCATGGAGAGGAGCATGGTGGATTCTACAGCTGGAGGAGCATTGGTGGACAAGACACCAGCAGCCGCACATGCATTGATCGACAAGATGGCCCAAAATTCCCAACAATTTGGTGATCGAGGTACACCACATATCCGGGGAGTACATCAGGTAAGTCCTTCTTCTCTTGAGATTCATTTGATTGATACCAAGTTAGAAGAATTGACAACTATGGTGAGGCAAATTTCCCTGGCACAAAAGACATCTCTACCCCCTCCATCAAGGCTATGTGGCATTTGCACTGAGACAAGCCACCCAACTGACTGTTGCCCACAACTACAAGAGACAGAAGATTGTGCAGCTGTGTTCCCTGGGAGACCATTTCAGCAGAAACAACAACAACCATATCCCCAAAAGAAGTTTGATATAGTATACAACCAAGGGTGGAAAGATCATTCAGACATGAGTTATGGCTCTGGACAACAACAAAGGCCCCCTTTTCAACCAAACATCCAGCAGCCTCTGCCTTACCAGCAGGGTTTCCAACAACCCCAAAGGAGATTTGAAGCTCAAACATCAACGAGTCAGCAACAAAGGAATATCCAACACAAGGTAGACTCTTACACTGATGATCTTTTGAAACAAATTGTTCTTAATCAATAGAATGAGCTGAAGAGTCATGGTTCGGAGCTGAGAGAGTTGAAGACTCAAATGAGTCAGATTGCCATCGCCCTCCATGAACTTGTAAGTAAGAATTCCGGAAATCCACCTTCCCAACCCACTCCAAATCCAAAGGGGAATTTTAGTACCATCACATTGAGAAGTGGGAAGCAAATGAATGATACATCTGGACCTACCATTCCATCGGGATTCACCTCAACTCCAGAGAAGCCGCATTCCAAACCAACTAATGATAAATCCAAGGAGAAAGATTAAGGTAAGAAAAATATTGATGATGTTGCTCCTAAACCCCTTCCTTTTCCAAACAGGTTTTCTCAAACCAAGAAGATGGCTGAAGAAGCAATGCAAAAGGAGGTTTTGGACACATTTAAGCATGTGGAGATCAACATTCCTCTACTTGAATCCATTAAGCAAATCCTAAGGTATGACAAATTCTTAAAATAACTCTACACCAATCGAAGAGGGCTCAAGGGAAATGATAGGATCAACCTTGGAAGGAATGTCTCGGCACTCATTACACCAACTCTAGCAATGCCAACAAAGTGCAAGGATCCCGAGACATTCCCCATCCCATGTACCATAGGGGAGTTGCACTTCTCTGATGCTCTTTGTGATTTAGGAGCTTCAAGAAATGTGATGCCTCACTCTGTATTCTCTTCCTTGCAGGTTGGTGAGTTGAAGCCGACAAGAGTAGTGGTGCAGTTGGTGAATAGAGCTACGACATATCCAGCAGGAGTTCTTGAGGATGTACTTGTTCGGGTAAGAGACATGATCTTTCTAGCAGACTTCTATGTGCTTAACATGGTGGATGATCAGGTAAGTTCTCATGCCCCCATTATCTTAGGTAGGCCCTTCCTCAAGACTGCCAAAACTATCATAAATGTCAATGAGGGTACACTTTCCATGGAGTTTGGAGATGAAGTTGTGATATTTAATGTTATGGATTCCATGAAGTACCCCTCTGAGGACCATTCTGCTTTTGTTATCTCCCATTTTGAACCACCAAATAAAAACTCCATAGAATTTGATTGTCCTATGCTTAGGGAGATTATGATTATTGGTTCGAGTTTGATGTCTAAGAGCGCTTCCGCACATGTTGCTGATACACAATCCTATCTTGGATTTGATTTTGATGTGGATTCATATTCCGATTTTGATCATGTTCACTCTGATTATGAAATGGCTGTTGAGTATGCTGATGGATTTGATGCTTTATTCTATGATTTTGATGATGTCTATTCTGATACTGATGCTCTTTGTGCACATATTTCAGTTCCTTCAATGTCTCCATCCATACTACACCCTCCTTCATTAGAACTCAAGCCATTGCCACCAAATATGAAATACTCATACTTGTTGAATGGTGAGAGATTACCTGTTATCATTGCTAACAATCTCCCTTTTGAATATGAAGAAAAGCTTTTGAATATTTTTAGGGAGAACATCAAGGCGATTGGGTGGACCTTGGCTGACATATCAGGTATTAGCCCCTCCATTTGCATGCATAGGATTCTCTTGGAGGATGGGGCTAAACCGGAGAGACAACCACAAAGGAGACTCAATCCCACCCTCCTGGAAGTTGTTAAAAAAGAAGTTGAGAAATTTCTCGAGGCAGCTATAATATTTCCCATTTCAGATTCTCAGTGGGTAAGTCCTATTCAGGTTGTGCCTAAGAAAAGTGGTGTTACTTTTGTTAAAAATGAGAAATATGAGTTAGTTCCAATGAGGGTGAAAATAGTTGGCGCGTGTGTATTGATTATAGGAAACTAAATCATTCCACTCGCAAGGACCATTTCCCCCTCCCATTTATTGATCAGATGCTTGAGAGACTAGCTGGGAAGACACACTATTGTTCCATGGATGGATTTTCTGGACATTTTCAGGTTCCTATAGCTCCGGAGGACCAAGAGAAGATGACATTCACCTGACCATTCGGTACCTTTGCCTACCGAAAGATGCCATTTGGACTTTGCAACTCCCCAGGTACATTCCAGAGATGCATGGTGAGTATTTTTTCTGATTTTATTGAGACCTGCATGGAGGTATTTATGGATGATTTTACAGTGTATGGATCCTCATTTGATGAATGTCTAAAGAGTTTGGGAAAGGTGTTGAATCGTTGTATTGAGAAGAATTTGGTCCTGAACTTTGAAAAGTGTCATTTCATGGTAGAGCATGGCATTGTCTTAGGGAATGTAGTGTCCAAACATGGGATAGAGGTTGATAGATCTAGGATAGACATTATTTCATCCTTACCATATCCTTCATGTGTGCGTGATGTTAGATCTTTCCTAGGGCATGCAGGATTTTATAGGTGCTTCATCAAAGATTTTAGTAAGATTGCTCTTCCTTTGTCAAGATTACTTCAAAAGGATTCTGATTTTGTGTTTGATGTTTCTTGCAGGAATTCATTTGATGAGCTAAAACAACGTCTGACCACTCCACCTATCATACAGCCCCCACGGTGGGAGATTCCTTTTGAGATTATGTGTGATGCCTCCAACTTCGCAGTTGGAGTTGTCTTATCTCATAGGGTAGAGGGACGTTCACATGTGATCGCCTATGCATCGAGGACACTGGATTCAGCCCAATCAAACTACACTACCACAGAAAAGGAGTTTCGTGCTGTCATATTTGTTTAGATAAATTCCGTTCATATTTATTGGGTCTAATGTAGTTGTTTTTTCTGACCATGCAGCTTTGAGGTACCTCCTAAAGAAGCCAGATGCAAAGCCATGACTTATCCGTTGGATGCTCCTTCTTCAAGAGTTTGAACTTGAGATAAAGGAAAAGAAGGGGTCAGAGAATTTGGTGGTAGACCACAAGAGTAGGCTTACTCACACACTAGAGGGTGACACCTTGGACCAGGTACCACTTCGGGACACTTTCCCCGATGAGCATCTCTATACCATCTCAGGTAAGAATCCTTGGTATGCTGATTTAGTTAATTACATTGTTGGCTCTGAAATCCCAGTAAATTTGAAGAAGAATCATGTCCAATAATTAAAAAGTGAGTCTAGGTATTATGTGTGGGATGATCCGTACGTCTGGCGCATGTGTAGTGACCAAGTCATTAGGAGGTGTGTTCCCGATCATGAGTTTGAGTCTGTTTTGCAATTCTGTCATACACTTGCTTGTGGTGGACACTTTGGACCCCAACGGATAGCTAGGAAGGTTTTAGACTCTGGATAATATTGGCCTAGCTTGTTCCAGGATGCCCATTTGTTTTGTAAGTCATGCTCTCGTTGCCAACACACTGGGAACATTTCTAGGAGACATGAGATGCCCCAACAACCCATACTACTTTTTGAGATTTTTGATGTATGGGGCATCGACTTTATGGGTCCTTTTCCTAGTTCATTTGGATTTTTCTATATTTTGGTTGCTGTTGATTATGTGAGTAAATGGGTGGAGGCCAAGGCCACCAGGACTGACGATTCTCATGTTGTTGTGGACTTTGTCAAAGCACAGATTTTTTGCAGGTTTGGAGTACCAAAGGCCATCATCAGTGAACAAGGGACACACTTTTACAATAGGAATTTTGCTTCCCTCCTTCGAAAGTATGGGGTGACACACAAAACATCAACACCATACCACCCCCAAACAAATGGCCAGGCTGAGGTTTCAAATCGTGAGATGAAACAAATCTTGGAGAAAATCGTGCAGCCAAATAGGAAGGATTGGAGCAAGCGCTTGGATGATGCATTGTGGGCTTATAGGACAGCATACAAGACCCCCATTGGTATTTCCCCATTTCGGATTGTTTTTGGGAAAGCGTGTCATCTCCCCGTGGAAGTCGAGCATCAGACATATTGGGCTATAAAGAAATGTAACATGGATTTGGCCCAAGATGGAATTCAAAGGAAGTTGCAAATTCAAGAGCTTGAGGAGATTCGACTGTCATCATATTAGAACTCAAGGCTCTACAAGGAAAGATCAAAAGCATCTCAAGACAAAATGATCCAACAAAGGGAGTTTCATGTTGGAGAGAAAGTCCTTCTCGATAGTTCACGACTGAAGTTGATGCCTGGTAAGTTGCGTTCCAGATGGTTAGGTCCTTATATTGTGTCTAACATTTTTCCTTATGGTGTAGTGGAGATCACACAAGAGGACACTGGAAGGAGCTTTACAGTCAATGGGCAACATTTTAAGAGATACATTGAGGGATATCCTACTGATTCAGTGGATTTTATCACACTGCATGACCCCATCATCACATGATCACATCAGGCTGTTCCTAACCCTTTCACTTTTATATTATTTTTCCTATTTAAAAATTCTACATTTCATGTGCATATGTCATCTCATAGGTTCACATTGAGGAAAATGCAATATTTTATGTGTGGGGGAGGGAACCTTTTAGTTTAGTAATTTCAATTGCTTTCCTGTTCAAAAAAACCAAAAAAAAATTGTGTGTTTTTCAAAATTTGTGTGTTTATTTTACAATTTTCTGTGTGTTTTTGAAACTTTTGGGCTGAAATGATTCTCATCACCATTTTTAAATCCATATCAAAAAGTGAAACAACTTACCCCTTGAAACTAAGCTTAAATGAATGCTGAAATGACTTTGTTTCAAGTTCAAATATTTATTAATTTCATGAAAAGTATGCTGAATTTTGAATCCCATGCCAATCTCACTGTCTTTATATTTGAAATCACTTTCCTGTGAGGCTTCTAAACCATTATTTTCATATTCTCTACATTCACCTCACTTCTTGAGAGAACCAAACCATGCTTGATTTAACCAGAATTTGATCTATTCCTATCAAAACTTGAGGGTTTGAGGTACATATGTTTAAATGATTGAGGCATTTGTTTGGTATTAAAGCCCCCATTTCAAAGAATCCTTTTTTATAGTTTCCTACCTTGAATATTTAATCCTTGTATCCCTTAGAATCCATGCACAGCCTGTTAGGTTAAGACACATTACAAGCCAATTTTCCCTATCCAACCAACTCTTGAAGTGAAATTGCATAATCTAGTTGAGCTTAAGTGTGGGGGAAGTTGTCATGGGTTTTTCCACCACATTCTGTGATACTTTGGGTGGAAAATTAAATTCTGAAGAGATGTGTCTGCTGCTAAATAAAGTCATTAAATTGAAAGTTGTGCCTTTTCTGGAGCTTTCATGACAAGCGAAGCTGTGCCTTTTCTGGAGCTTCTAATTGAGGTGGAAAGTTGTGCCCATCTGGAGCTTTCAAGAAAATCATGTTTGAGGAGATTGACATTTTTTATGCTGAAATGATGAATGGTGTAAACCTTTCATGACTTTTCATGATGATGGAGCTGAATTGATACTATGGGGATTGAAGAGAAGACCATATTTAAGTGAAAATTAGATTAATGCAATTTTGCTTCAAAAGAGTCAAGCCCTCATCATTCAGCCTCAGAGTTTTTCACATCTTAATCCTACCAACCGAAAGCCACAGAACAACCCTGAAAAGTCCTCATGATAAACATATGTCCTTGAATCACATTGGGTAGCGATGTAGGAATCTATCAAGCCTATGGTGACCCTTGTATGAGTTTGGATGAGAAAGACATTGCAAAAAAATTGATATGTGAGTGATGAGAGAAAATTCAAGCGAGGTAAGTGTTTTGTGCATGGGTGGATAAATGAAGTGGAAATATATTGAATGATATAAATGGAGAACTTGAAATAGGGTTTTTTATGAGGCATGATATCTTTTTATTCTTGGTGTGAAATTAATTGATCTTAAGGATATGTGTTTTAAAATTGGTTTTGATTTGATATTGATGTTTACTTGATATGAGGTTTTGCCCAGGTGTGCAAAAGGGTATGTGTGGGGGAGTTGATAAAATACTATTTTATTGAATATTTTATTGATAATAAATGAAATAATTTCCTCACATTTTGTTAAATATGTTTATTTATAAAATATTTGGGATCTGATCATTCATTTGAAAATTTGGTGAAAATTCCAGTTTTACCCTTAATAGGGCACTGTAGTATTTCAAAGATATATATTATTATATTTATTATTTGAATTTGAATTTTGGAATAGTGTTCCTAACTTCATTTTATACAGCTTTCATTCAGGACACTAGAGCTAAAGAGTGCATTTGGATGGAGTAAATGAGCCATTAATCCATTGGTGGGCTGGACTCGGCAGAATGGACATGGGTTCTGTATTTGGGCCATATCTTCTACATACGGGCTTGGATAGAGCCCAAATGTTGAGGAAAGCTCGGGGACATGAGTTTTCACAAATCATCCTTCTGGAAGGCCGGTCAATTCACGCGTTTTGGAGGTCAAATGGGCAGTGAACTTTTGAATAAAATAATTGGCCGAGTTTTTCATTTCACACTTAAAAAGTTATGTATCCCTAGCCCTCACAAACTCTATTTAAAGGGGGTTTTAACTCTTTGATAGGGATTTTCGAGGCTTTGGGAAGGTGTGGCCGAAAGGGTGTCTCTTGGGAGCCCCTCACAACTCTTGCAAGAAGTAAGCCTTTGTGCAAACCTCTCTTCCAAAAAGGATCTCCTCTCTCACCTCTTCTTTGTATTTCTTTTCTTTCATGTTTGTTTATTGAATTTTTCTTCAAATAATCTTCTGTGTTCATCCCTCTTCTTATTCTATAAATCTTCTTAATTGGGTTGGAATCAATAGTGGAGACAAGATTGGGTTCTACCCTTTCAATCCGTTGCTTATGCAAAACGTCTCCACAATGACTACACCACCCATGGAAGAGTAGTTCTTTTTAGTAATTGATTGACCTCTATCCTTCTTCATTCATTTATTTTGAATCAATGAGATACTGTAATTCACATATTTTGATCTATTAATTGAGTTTTCAATTTAAATGAAACTAATCAAGAAATTTAATAGTTAACATAAAACACGCGAGGTCGGGAATTGTGTGAACTATGAGAGCGCAACCTTAACCGGTAATTCAAAACCACACGGGATCAATTTGTAGAGTTCAAATATAATCCCTAAACACAATTAATCCTCATTTACAGAGTGGTTATGTGCCTTAATTTACCACTGACCATAATCTAATTTTAGAACATCAATCAAAGCAGGGTGTTGCGATTGCATGTTCCGAAGTTAGCTTACAGTTAAATTCACTTCAATCTTCGTGGTAAAGTTAATTCTCGTAGGGTTCAGGATTTAACAAATTAAGAGATCATAATGAAGTGAATATTAATTTAAATGATAATGATTAATAAATGATTGAAGAGGTAGAGTTAGATTGATTACATCTTTTAAATATTTTCTAAACAAACATCTTTTTGTTGTGTCATTTTAATCAAACTTCATTTCAAAACAAAAAACAAAAAAAATACAACCTTCTTCCAGCAATCTTCTTCTAGATTCATAAAATATAAACAAACACCCCCATCCTTTCAAGTATTGTTTTTATTATCTTTTATTTTACTTCTAGAATACCACTAAAAATTTTTTTAATTCACTTCCTCCTTTGAGAGACGACCTTGGTCACCCACTCTGCTGCATCTAAGTACCCCAAAATCATACTAATCATTTGAGGGTGCCCACGACAGCGCTCTTTCAACTGAAGAGAACGCACCACCAACACTTCAATGCTTCATGTGAAAGGAAATGGGGCATTATTCTAACAAATTCCCTAATCCAAGGGTTAGTGATGATCGACATGAGCAACCACTTAAGGGAAAGGGCAAAGGGAAGTCACATGCAATCACTATTGGAGATGTTGAATATGAAAACGATGTGGTTGAATGATTAAGTGTTTATGTAATGGGATTCCAAAATAATTTTGTATATAGTATCTTGGAATATTGGAATATTTATGTATTGGTCTATTGTGGTTTTCAATAATTTTATGGTACCGGTAACCATGGAAAGTGATTGAGATATTTTTGGAAGAAAGATGATATGCGCATAATGAAGGGATAAGGAGAAAATGAAATGTTTGACAGTATTCATGAGCTCATGACTGATATAAGGAAATTGTTATATCATGGTTTGAGTATATAGAATTTTGGGGTTTTGGTATGTGGAAAGAGTTAACTTTTTATAGCACTCATGTTTTCACTAAGATTCAATGGGTATTCATTTTTCAAGAGAATAAATGATTAAGGCCTTCGAATGTTTGGAATGTGACCAACAAGACATATCTCATGATTTATGGGGATCAATGATGGTATTAACATGCTTGTTATATGAACTCTTTGGTAATCATTTTCACTGTAATATGAGATTGGACAGCAGTATTTTGGATAAGCCTAAAGACTGGAATGGATTATGTTGGACATAAGTTAGTATTGTTTAAGGATAGATGTTTTTTCGATATTATTGATGGGATGTCATAGTAATGTAGTTTTAGAAAAAGGATAGCCTGCAGGACGGGTGACAACCCATCACGTCGGACAAGGCTGTGGGAATCGAAACCACAACCGAAGTGCGACTGGCCTTTATCGCCTACCACTGGCCTACATGAAGTCCCTGTTTAGTAGAAACTAGTTTTATTATATTAAGTAGTATGATATATGATGTATAAGTCCATTTTAGGAACCATATATGATTAATATCACTATAGATGGACTTATGTATTTTTTGATAATTTTTCTAACCTTTTGTTTGAAACAGATGGAATGACCCATCATTCTATCACATGATCTGCTAACACTTCACGAATGACAAATTCAACTTAATTTATTTATTATATGAATTGGAAATTGTCCAAAGAATGGCCAATGGTGAGATTGTACCAAAATCACGAAACTATTTCTTCTAATTCCAATTTCATCAACTTTAGGGAAATGATCTTGAAAACCAAAAATGTTGTCCTAGTGCTCTTATATCCGATGAATCAGATGGTACATTATATCGTCACAAATTTATGGCTTTGTGATTTTTGGATTTTTCATAGCCATGTTCTCTACCACCCTTCATTAGAACTTGATTGTTAGATTTTTCTTCAATATCCATATTTTCACAAATGTTCTCTTACGTGGAAACCCATTGATGAGTTAATTTGGGTAACCATTACGTTTCATAATTTAGTTTTTTAATCCAAGTTTTGGTATTCTTTTTTACGATGTGAGTTTCTATTAATGAAACTTTCAAGTAGTAAACCATTTATAACCCCGACGAATTTCGAGGGAGAAATTCATTTTAAGGGGGGTAGAATGTAACACACCGAGATTTTATGAAAAATATTCTTTTTTAATTTCATTAATGTCTTGTGTTGTACGCTACACAAAAAGGATCTTGCACAACATGCATCCCTGACTTGTTTTTCATTACACACAATAACGACCTTCCTCGATAGCGTGTGTAGTACGCAATACCGAGTTTCACTAAACGAGATATTATTATAATATTATTATGAACTAGCCGTTATGAATAGTAATACCCAATTTTTGAAATTTTATAAATTTTATCTTTTAATATGGACTTCATTTTTGGATTCGGAATATCAAAATTAGCTTTGGGTGAAATTTTGGTACTTTTTGGATAACTTTCATATTCTGATGAATAGTGAAAATTACTAAATTTTAATTAAAAAACAAATTTTTTAATTGAAATAATTAATAGTGATAATTTATTAATTTGAGTGTTTTTAAAGTGTATTTACAATATATTTTTACAATTTAATACAATGTTGGTCGTTGGATGTAATTTCACATTTAAACCAGACATAAACAAGTGTCAATATTTTGATAGTTATTTCTCTTAAAAAACACGCTATTTGTTTTGACGACGGGAATAAATTTTTAAATTAGTTAATGTAACTGATATGTTTTGAATTTGGTAAAACATACATCATTTTTGAATTCATAATATCAAATATATCTTAGGCCTAATTTTTGGTATTTTTCTGGAAACCTTCATTTTTTGATGAATAGTGAAACCACTAAGTGGTAGTTAAAAAACTGAATTTTTCATAAAACATAATTTTACCGTTTCTATGAGTGGAATTTCGAAAATCCAAGAGACACGGTTAATATCAATGACTAAAATCTGGTTCAATGAGATGAAATTAATTTTCGATGAATAGTAACTTTTTACTTTTTTTTGCCACGGTTAAAAGTAAATAGGGTAATTAAGGGTAAAAATGATATTATTATTACCCTAAAAATGTCCTAATTCTATTGGATGATTTTAATTCGGCCAAAAACAACCTTAGGAATAAAATATGACCATTTAGGCCCACATGGATTAGATTAAGACATTTATTATTAATTTATTTAAAGAAGGGTTAAAATAGTTAAAATCAATGTTTAATAAACAAATCATTTTTAATATAAGGTTATGCATAAGATAAAATCGACAATAAATATTCATTATAAAGATAAAAATATTTCCTACATAATGGTATTTTATTTGTAATTTTTAGACTTAAAATAATTTAATTTATTTATGACACAATGATGATGTAGTAATTATCTTATTAATGAAATATTGACATAATCAATGTTATAAATACCCAAATAAATGTAATTTGAGACTTTTTATTAATTAAAATAATTTTATATGTTAATATGACGTGTTAGTATTTATTTAATTAACTTTTTTCGAACTAATCATTCTGTTATGATTTTCAAAAAAAATCAATTAAAATAATAGTGTCAAAATTGACATAAAATAGTTTTTAAAAGAAATATTATATTATTAATTGTTATTATATTCTTAAAAATCTACGGTTCGGCCAAGATACTTATATCATGATAGGTGTATCATTAATGGACCACTTGGGGGTAGCTTGGATGTATATGGTATGTTTATTAACTATATAATATAAAAATAAAAAGTGACATGGTAAATGTAAATCTAATTAACTAAGAGTTAAAACTAAAAGATAAGGTTAATATAATGACCTAAACTTATCTAAATTCTATTCGATTAGAGGATTTCGACCCATCCCCACCTTAGCTTAGAAATATATCAATTTGGAGATATTGAAAACTGAATATGAATTTATAATAAAATAATATATTTGGTTATTCCAAAGGTGCCCCTCTCCTCCCTTATAAAAGGGCACCTCCTCCCTCTTTTCCTCACACCACTTTGAGCCTTCAAGCTCGGCCAAACCCTGCCACATTATCTTCTACACTTCCATAGAAACATCCTAAAGGTTCCGGTCTTCTTCAATGACCAATTTTACTTCCCTAAGAGGAGGTCTCAAAGTGGCGCTTCAAAGAAGAGGTAATGTCCGTTACCAATTATTTCAACATTATTTCTTCTTAAATTTCTTCTTCTTAGGTTGTTTCATTATGAAGAAATAACATCAGTATCACTCATATAATTATATGTTATTATAAGTATTAAACAACCCTATTTCACCATCTATCCATCCTATGGAAAACAAAATCACCACGCGTGCGTACGTACGGAATACTGTCTCCACGCAGTGGTGTAATCTATTTTCTACCACCACCTTAATTGGATGGGTATAATGGTGTAAATAATAACTATATATGATTATTGTAAAGTGATATTGATTCTGTAATAGTATACATACACTCCAATAAAATTCCACGATCATGGGAACGATATCATCGCTCGTGCGTATGTACGGAATACCGTCTCCACGACGCGATGAGATTCATTCTCAATGATTAACCATTTATGAATGATTATAAATTATATATAATAAGTAATCATGAAATATATTACATAATAATGATACTGGATTTATGTATATATATATGTATGTCATCCAATTAATTCCATTCAATTCAATGAGGAAACGAAAACAACGTTCATGCGTACGTACGACCTACCGTCTCCATGAACTGTGTATTTCCTTACATTTATCGATCTAATATATATATGTAGATTATGAATATATATTATATATAAATCATGTTTTATATTCTGGAATTAAGTAATCATGATCTAAGTAATTATATGAATAATTACAAGTCAAAACACAGATGACAAATGAAACGATTTTACCCAAAACACTCTTTAACATGAAATTTACAAAAGAATGGGTAATATAAAGTCATAAGTGAACCATATATGATATCATAACAATGAATATGATTCTTTAATAAGTCAATGACATTATTTAAATCATTATATAGGAGGTTCGGATATGTACGAAGCATATCGGACCTAAGGTAAGGGATAATTTTGCAAATCTCATTTTTATCCGAGATGGCTTATTTGTAAGTATTTACTGGGGTAATTGTTATCATCCATGTCAATGTTTTATAAAACTGTATTCATGTATTTTTAAAGTCCTTTTCTCCCCATTTTGACTTTTACCCCATGTTATGGAAGGAATCTTTCTTTTCTTTACCCTACGAGGTACTTTTTTGACTTTTCCGACAAGAGTACGAGAAGAATGTTTTTTTTTAAATTATACGACACAAACAGATTTTTACGGTTTTATAAAGTCTTATTTTCATGAAGATTCTTAAAAAAATATTTCATGACCATTTTCAACAAAATATCCTTCTTTTAAAATTGCATGATGTTTTTTGAAAAGAAATTATTTTTGAAGAAGATAGGATATTTCCCTCAAGAATTCATTTCAAGTGTTTTATCAAAACCATTTTTCCATCTAAGATGACTTTATTTCATAAGTGTATGTTTCAAGTATAATATCTCTATGATTTACATGGTTTTAATTTTCTTATTATATAATTATATCCATTTATTTTATATGGATTATGTGATTATGGAATGATGTTTTTGAAAACCATTTTATTCGTTGGGTTATTATGAATGATGTATGTTTATTTTGTGGCACAAGTAAGAATGATTTCATTATGAGATGGGTGGGACCTATATCTCCCTCTAATGAATTGGGTAAAGATTTATATCTCATGAGATAGACATGGTTGGAACGAAATGTTAAACCGGTCCAGTAATACAAGACTGGAATGAGGAGTGAACTCGATTCAGAAAGGGACATTGTCCACTAAGATGGTCTTGGAAGCAATGCCTTGGCTACTATGGAAATCATATCATGTGCTTAATGTTTTCCCACAATTACAAGTTTTATTTACAATTTATTTTATCATGATTGATATTCCATTTTGATCTATGCCTTACATACTTCTAAGTTTTATGTCATTGCACAAGATTTCTATGTTTATTACTTATGTACATGTTTTTATGTTTAAATGTATATTTATTTTCTCCATGCTTACCCTTACTGAGCATTTGAGCTCACCCTTTTTATGTTTTATTTTCCCCAGGATACAAAGAAAGGTTTTAGGTAAGAAAAAAAGGGGAAGATCTTTATGGGAGATGTTGAAGATCTTTCACCATGATTAGAAGATTATATTCCGAGTTTCCAAAGACACTAAACCATTACGATCCTTGTGTGTCTGTTTTTGTTATGTATTAAGTATTCCGCTAAAGTAATGTAGTGTCCATGTACGTCAGGCTTCGGGTCTCTACACCTAACTTCATTATTATGTAGGAACTATGTGTCTAAGGAAATTTATATGACCCCCTTTAACTAATACATTGGTTCCCATGACCTGAATGTGAGTTATAAATATTTGTAAATAATGGAATTTCACTAGGTGCATGGAGACAGTTCAAGATAGAACTATAATGAAGCTAGAAAAGGTGTTATAGATGTGGATAGGTGGAATTTTGTAACTCATGACAACACCAGCAGTAGGAGGTATTTCCAAAATTTCATAGTTTGATTTAATGTCTGATCATTAAAAAACCATTAGATATTCTCATTAAGGTGTCATTTAATTAATTATTATTTATTTCTATGCATTATTTATTTAATGGATTCGATACCATGATCACATAAGTAAATGAATTAATCTGCAAAGATGGAATTTAATTAAATAGATTATGTGTAAATGTTTTATCTGACATGGATAATTAGTTAATTAAAATCCCCTTCATTTTGAGAAGACAGGTAGAGGGTAAAATAAGAGAAAATGTATAAATAATAAATAAAATCCCTATAAAATATGTTATGTACTCAAGATTTCCAATGTCTGAATTAAGATTAATCCATAGTTTTAGTGTCAATTCGGCCTCTATCGAGGGAAATTTTAATTATCGCAATGTCTTAACTATGATAGTGGGTCATATTAATCGAATATGTGTTGGGGATAATGTCCTCTATCTATCCTATAATTATTTGGTGGAAACTATTGAGGAAATCTAACACAAGGTTTCTAGAATGGGGAGTCTACTAAATGGATCATAGAGCTTCAAGCCCAAAGATGGGAAGACTGCATACCTAATCACTATATAGTAATTTTCATGGCCTCTGTCAAGATTATAAGAAAGGAAATATATATATTGTCCTCTATAATTTCAGAGCAACAATACATTCATGTTCAATATCTAGGGTTATTGAGGAATTATAAGATAATGGTATAATTAATAAAATGTATTTTTATCATTATATCTCACTTAATTTTCAATCAAGTAATGTACTAATAATCATTTTTAATTATTGTAATAAATTAGGAATGAAAAAAAAACAAAAATAGTACAATCATTCCTTAAATCATGTTATTCCCATAATTTTATTTTTGATTTGGTATAATTTTTTACATGATTCATTATTATCAGAATGTTTGTATAATGTGTTGTAACCCATATTCTTGTTCCACCACCCTTGTAGGTGAGAAAAGGTAAAAAGGGTTCCTACCCGAGATATGTTGAGGATTATTTTTATGTCTACATTATTATATTATTAATAATTTCTGAAGAGTTGATGATACAAAATATATACAAGGATGATTACATGATAATACCTCATCTGCATATATAAAGAATTGAAATAAATATGATTGTCCATTTACTATATCAATGTAAACTGGAGGAAGGTAATCAAGCTACTAGTCATGATATCCAAAGGATGGGGTTCATTGATCAGTTGGAAAAATAGGCTTATAAATGGACAAGAAATTATCCATTAATCTTATTTTATTATCATTACCACCATCATTATCCATATTTGGCCATGCCTAGATAAAAAACCAGATAAGTCACTCCAGAAACATTTTTTATAACTCACTATGTGGATAAGGATTTGATAAAACTTGTTTCCCCACCCCATTTCGTAAAAATATTGAATGAAAAGGCAATATAACCCATTAAAAATATAAATTTAAACGATCCTTTATGGAATCCTTTGAAGAGAAAAAATATTCAATGAAAGAAGAATAATTTGAGGGCCACCTCCTTCTTATGTGGAAATAATGGACATTAGAAAAGAAATTACAATGAATTAATGGAGAATGCAATTCCATCCACATCAGGTACATTCATCATGTTTCTATTAACCACATGTGTATTAAATAAAACATTCATAAAACATACATGTATTTAAATACTAGAAACTATCTTTAATAGAAATTTTGTAGTTAAAACTCTAAAGGGTATGAGAAATCATGATTACTATATCATCAAAGGGGTGTCCACTATTTATCATTGCATAATATATTGGTTAATGTTTGAAATATGGGTTACCAAATCATTTATCTCATTTACTAACTTGATAAAAATATAAATTACTTCATTTTGAAATAAATATTTTATGGTAATTTAATACTACACTAATGATTCAATATGTATGGAATCATAATATCCCTTTGAATTAATGATGAATATAAAATATAATACTTTTACATAATTATGTAAATATAATTATTTATTAAATAAAAACCAAATAATTTGACATGTTTATTTCACTAAAATTATTTATGACTGAACTAATCTAATATAATGAATAAGAAAACAAAATACATCTCATCTTTTAGATAAAGAGACATTTTGAATAAAGATATGTCACAAAACATTTTGAGTTAGATCAACATGTGCATGAGAACTATTATAAAAACAATGGTAACATAATATATATTATGATATTTCATTAATAAATTTTAAAAAAAATCATATTAATGGAAATGAGTGCATTTGGTAAAGATTATAGAATCTTTAAGTTGGATTATCAGAGAAGATCTTATCTAAGTAAATATTGATCATTAATATGGAGCATATGTTCTCCCAAAATCAAACTTCCTTATATAAACCAATGTCATGATGGTAGTAAAAGGAAAATCATGGATAAATCTTTTAGATATTGTAAATATTCCATTATACCATTCAATACATATTTTGAAAATTGAAACGAAATAATGAACAATATGCCAACTATATTTTCTAATGGATATCAAATAAATTGTGATATTATATGAATATATTAGGAAACTATCATAATTTTTACTCTATTTTATTATCAAACATCATCCTTAGCTAAAAAAAGATTAAAAAACTAAGGTGAATCAAAGATAATGATCTTATAGCAACAGGTGTTATTAACATCTATTCATGAGCATCTATATTTCAATAAAGTAAAAATATCAATTTGAATATAGGGGAAAAGTCATAACATTTATTGGTTAAGGATCTAAATACACAAGGGCGGGCTTAGAAATATTAGACTCCACTAAGATTAGTGGAAGGATTAGTTCCAAAGACCCATATTGTGTATGAATATATAACCAAATAGGTGGTCCCTGTGTTGGGTGACACATATATTATTCATTTAGAATAAAAATTTATAGAAAAAATTAAATTGAAAAATGTTATGGATGGAAAGTATGTATTGATTCGTGTAATGGACTCATTATATCATGATTTGGGGAATCTATATTTTCAATGTTTCTAAGAAATAATAATTTTGGTGAGTATTCCAGAGAAATAAGACATGGATGGTATAATATTGCACAAATATAGTATGATATATTATTGAAAGGTTTAGTCTTTGAAAAAAATTATTCACCACTCATCATGACTAAAACCCTTATTTAACATTAATTATAAAATAATATTTATTCTATCATTATATTGGAATATTTATTTTCAAGGACACCTCATTTTTAGGAATCCTAGTAGAATATTTCTATATGGGAAAAACGAACATAGACCCTATAGTATATGAATACATGATATGGCTGGAATATGTTAGTTACATCAGTAAATTCCTTTAAGTTGTTTAGATTAAATAAATTAATTTATGAATAAATCATGTATGGCGATCATAGAATATTTTTTTTGGAACAAATGAGTTTCAGGTGTCTCAAACTCGTTAGTGGGTGAGTTATTAGTTTTCAAGTGAAATATTTTGATAACATATGGAAGAAAGGTTATGTATTACTAGTCTATTGAGACTAAGGAATGATATTTCTCTTAGTATAACTTAAATTATCATCTATTTCATAGGGAAAAAAGAAAAAAAATAGATCTATATGTTTTGTGTATCTAGTCATAAATCATATATTAGACAAGTATTTAAAAATAAAATTTGAAACAACTAAATACTGAGTTTTTGATGGAATATAATCTTACTAGTAGACCATTCATTGGTATAAGAAAGGATTACGAATATTGGAATAATTTCATAATATTATGTTCTAGGAATTCATCACATATTCCATGTATTTAATAATTTTTTATACTAATTATTCATAAAAATTAGTAGGTGAATATAAAATAGATCCAACATAATTACATCGACTTGCAGTTAGAACTTTCTAAAAGTTGATGGAAAGGTAAAAATGGATGAGTTCCTGGTATCTTGATAAGGATAATTACTATTGATCAATGGAATTGAACAATTATATCAACTTGATATAATATAATCAATAAAGAAAAATTAATATACAGGAAAAACTTGTTATTGCCAATGGTTTCCATATCTATTATATATGAGTATGTTATTACTTCTGATGCAACATAAGAATAAGCTCAACAATATCTTATTATAATTTTGGTTTATTCCAAAATAAAGAGTTTTATCATTATCATGGTATGATTTAACAATGGACTTAGTTAAAATTTAAGGATTTTGACACAGAAACAAAATGTTATATACTCTCTTCTATCAGTATATGAAGCATTTTCTAAAGGTAGTAATGTTTCACTATAGAGATTCGCTGCATTACCATGTTTCATTACCAACCCTATACACATAATCATAGAATGACTAGTATTTATATCCAAACTTAATAGAATCATGTTTAACTTATTTAGGCTAATTTTCATTAGAAGTTGGTTCAAATGAAATTCATCTATTATTGGAGTTGGTACCCTAAAACCCACTATTTTGTACATTAGATTACATTTATAATCAAGGATGTGCATATTAATATAAATTTATTATCACATGTTAATTTTTCTTCTACATAATTTTTTTTTTGATAATTTCTTATGGTATTGATCACATTGATAAGTTCAGAGAATTACCCAACTATGATGAGAACCTTAAAGTGATATAATGATATTCTTAAACATAATTCTATGGTTGGATAACGAACTATGATATGACACATAATATATAGAATTTATGGTGTGATTAATCATTAGAGGATGAGGATTTTTTACTTGAAGTTCTCACTTGGTAATCCTTAGGATGAGTGATTATTAGAATATATCACCCATAAAAATTCCTCTTGTTTTGATGTCATCAGTTATTATTATCTACGATATTGTGATATGGTTATTAGACTTTTATATATCCATTAGTGAATTTAACGACTCAAGAAAATAGATTTTCAGGTGAAAACAATGATTCCATATGTACAAGGTGAGTTATGGAATGTTAGGTGACACGCTATTGACATGTAATTAGTGGATAAGTCAAGGAAGGATTTTCCCCTAAAATCATTATGGATTATGATATCTCATCCCTCTTATTAGAATATAAAAATCTTCATAAATACCCTGGACATGGGGTAACAACATGTTTATTTTTTATAGTCAAAGAAAGACATATTAAGAATATATGTTCGCGACATAGATGTGAAACAAGATTTATGAGATATTGGGATGAATGGTTTATATAACACAGTGAATGTTCTTATGTGGTTTCCAATATTGTGACATTAAGATCTCTATCTTTGGTGACCTTACCTACTTAAAGATAGTAATCATGTACTTTATTTATAACTACCTAATTACAACAAAATTTAATCCTATAAGGTCACACAGAAAGTATTTTTATTAATCTTGATTAAATTATATTTGAATTTAATTATTTGATTAAATATTATTCTCATCACTGATGAATAATTTTATTCATGTTTTATAGATTTCTAATATTTTCACGGAAATAAATAATTAGTTATTAATTAATATATAATTTATTTAATTACATAAATATATAATAAATATTTATTTTCTGCATTTTGAATAAAATATTTATTTTTATTGAATATTTTAATGAATATTTAATCGCTGGATTATGAATAAAATATTTATTTATGAATTAAATATTTATTTGGGTATTGAATAAATGTAGAGGAGTTCTAACGGACCATGGTCACATCGAATGATAAATAATTATTTACAAACCTATAAAATATATTTCTTAGTCAAAGTTAGTGAGTTCCATAAAATAATAATAATAAAAATATGGGGTATGGGGTTTATTAATGTTTATAATATTTTATGAGGTCTAAAATGTGATTAAATAATATTTTAACCTAAAACCTAGCTTTAAAAATTCATGGTTATGTATATTTTATGTGATGTATGAAATTAGGGAATCATTGCACAAAATAAAATTCATTACCAACTCATAATTATCCCTCCCTCTCATGTATGAGAAACACTAGAGAGATTCCTTTAAGACAGAAGGATGATAAATCAAAATGAAGAATGCACGAAAATTGGCTCACCATGCTAGCACCCAAAAATAGATTGTCATTGCTCAGAGATCAAAGGAGAATGTTTGGAACACCACAATATGGATTCTACCCTTATATCCTCATATCCCAATTAAGGTAATCCAAAAGGGTTTTCTAAAGATCAACCTCAAGATCAAATAAAGAATATTATGATAGGGAATTTATTTTCATATGATCTTAATAATATAAATTGAAATATAATGTGAAATATCATTGCATAGGGTTTCTAGAAACTAAATATTAACATAAATTTCAATATAACACCCACAAAAGGAGCTTATACTACACTTGAAACCATCACCTACCACTGGAGTGGGATATCGAGTTTACTATTGAGTTAGTTCTAGGAGCTAAGCCAGTTTCTATTCCACCTTTTAGGATGGAATCGATAGAGCTAAATGAGTGGAATTTTCTATTGGAAAATGTACAAGAAAATGGATACATATATCCCAAAACATCTCGGTGGGGATTACCTATGCATTTTTTCAAGATACTATACGAAACTTCATGATTATGTGTGTATTTTCTAAGGCTGAGCAATATGAAAATTCAGAACCACTATCACCTTCCATGAATTGAAAATCTATTCAATTAGCTGAGTGGTGACTAGATTTTCTCTATGAGAGATTTGAGGTTAGGTTACCATCAGTTGAGAGTGAAACCATCTGACACACACTAGAACACTATTATAATTAGGTATGACTTCTAAGAGTTCATGGTGATGTTATTCTTCTGAAAAATGAGCTGATGGTATTCATGGAAAACATGAATTAGATCAGTCATCCATTCAAGGATTAGTTTTTTTTTGTAGTTTTCATCCTTGAAATCTTAGTGAACTCCATTTCTTTAGATGATCAATCCCATCATCTTGATATCATACATACTTCATTGAGAGAGCATAAAATTTTAACCATTCTATCTAAATGAAATCTATTATTTGATAAAGTTAACTTCGTGGGTCATGTTATATTAGAGGATGGTGTGTTAGTGGACCAAGATAAGGTTGAATCTATGGTATCATAAGAGAGGCCCAAGTGTATATTTGAGAATAATTTTTTCCTCAATCCAGTAGGATGATGTTGATGCTTCATCAAATACTTCTCCCATCTAGTAGCACTAATGTCTTAGATGGCCATGAAAGTGATGAAGTTTGTTTTGTATGATTCTTTAAAGATATATTTCTAAGATATAAAAATAACGTTGAACTCACCAATGATACTCACTTTACCTAATCCAGGTAAGAAGTATACCATGTATTATGATGTTTCCAAAGTTAGACTAGGGGTAGTTTTATTGATGGGGGATCATGTGGTGGCTTACGAATCTAGAAGAATAATAAAACATGATAGGAAGTAACATACACATGATTTGGATTTAGTAATGGTGGTACACGCTCTAAAATGTTGTAGAGACTATCGTTTGGGTGATAGGTTTGTGTGTACATGGACAATAAGAGCCTCAGGTAAATATTTCATCAGTGTGGCCTAAACCATTAGTAGAGGAGGTGGGATGAGTAACTAAATTATTTCATCATTGATATGGCTTACACAATGAGAAAATGAAACATAATTTTTGATGAAATGTGCTAGAATATACATACAGAGATTGTATGAGAGTCTTGCGATGATTTTTGGATGACAGAACTTTTTTTGGACATGCATCTAGGTGTTCAGGAGTAACAAGTATGTGTATATATGACTTCAACAACTATTATAACCATTCATTATGACCATATCAAGAAAGAGTAGTTATCTGATCCATATGAATTAGCTATGTGGGAAAATTTATATGGTGGGGAGTCACCATTGGGATTGCCTCTTAGAAGCAGTGATGTTGTTATTATTTATGGACATGTGTGGGTTCTTATATACTTAAATAAGAAACTGATGTGGGAGTTTCACACAAAAAAAATTGTAAATAAATATATGTATAAAAAATATGTATCATGATATGCATAGGTATTACTAATGGATTTTTTTAAAAGAGGAGGTTTTGGTATTCGTTGAGATATTATTATCATGAAATATAGTGAAGAATGAGCATCAGATGCCTTCTGGGCTATTGTAGCATCTTCTAATTCTATAATGAATGTGGGATGATGTAACTAGTGATTTAATGAAATTATTACCCTGGTAACATCACAATAATGATATATTTTGGGTGATCAGGGATCCAATGATGGACGAAAACCACTTTTTTCCTATTAGAGATACCCTTATGATTGATAATTTGGTTATTCTTTACATACGAGAGATTTTTCAATTGCACGGTATTCTAAGTAACATCATTTATGATTGAGATCGTAATTTCAAGTCTCATTTTTGGAATGGCATTAAAAATAAATTGGGATAACAAGTAGTTATGATTATATCATATCCTCCACAGAATAATGGTAACTTTTAATAAATGATTCAGATTTTAGAGGATATGTATTAAGCCCGTGTTTTGAATCTCTATGGTTTGTGCGACCAACACATGGAAATTATGTAGTTTCTGTATAATAAAATATTCCAACCATCAATCGAAATGGATCCTTTAAATAATTTTTTTAGATGGTAGTTCCCTTTTCCAATATCCTAGTAAAAGGAAGGTGTATCAGTGCTCATTAGACCTAGTATCATAAAAGATATGTCTGGGAATATCAACATGATAAAAAAGTTGTTGGTGACCGTGAAAAGCTAGTGGAGATAATATCCGGACCATTAGAAATGAAATTTTGAGTTTTAGTTTGCTCAAATTTTTTTCCCTTTGGGTGCTTCCTAGGATGGAGAAATGTTTTATCAGAAAGAAATTGAATCTAGAAACTAGGTTTGTCAGAAGATTCAAGGTAGTGGAGTGGTTCATCCAAATAGAATAAAATTTGACCCATCCATAGTGGTAAAATGAAATGAATGTTTTGTTTCACATTTCATACATTTATAGATATATTATTTACCATTCTCAGATGATGGATATTGATTACATATATATGTATGTTGATGATTCCTTTGAGAATTTTCTAATATGTAACATGAAACATAGTGATAAGAAGATCTGGGGATGGATTGTGATGCTAGTACAAGTGTAGTGATGGTAAGGTAGTGTCTAAGAGGAGGTCTGGTACAGAAAATGTGATATGTATAGAGAGTGGATGTGCATGTTCATTGATACACCACATTTATGTATGATGTAGATTTGGGATGAGATACTATATCATGATGAGGTTATATTATCACATCCTTTCCTGGTGCATATTTTTTTCCTTTATTTAAACCTTTATATATTTTGGGTTTTTCTACAGAAACCTTGGTCATCAGACTTTTTTTTGTTTGGGATGGTTTTGAATGAAAAAAGTAGAAAGTTAATTGGGGTTTTGTTGCTGAATAAATTCAATATATGAATTTTTAATTTGTAACCTAAATTAATTTGGTCGAACCACAATAAAACCGTACTAGTCATGAATGGTTCTAGGAAACCCATTTAATAATAACTCATATCATTAATGTGGTTCACGATGTGAAATGTTATTTTTTTGGGGTTTTAATACAAGATGAGGATTTTCCTAGTGTTTATAAAACTTAACGTATTCAAAATGTGAATAACCTATTCACATCATGAATGTTATATGAATGGGTTAATTTTAAGAATCCAGTACCAATAACTTATAATGTTTTGTGACCTCCCTAATAATTAAAGCCTTAAATCAATCCACCTTTTAAATATCACTTTGAAACCTAATTAAGACCATGTAAGATATTTGTGTTCTAGACCTAGAGTTTGAAAGAAGGAATAATGTAATAACTACCTCAGAAGTGATGATCTATCCTATTCAACTATCCTTTTGAGGTAGGTGGTCTAGTACAACTCTTTATAAGTATATTCCATTGTTCCTAGTATGTATAATTTTTTTGATCACATCAAAATTCTATAAATGTGAACTATTTAATTGAATAAATCATGGTTGATGATAATATCATCATTTACACCTCCTAGTGATTCTTTTAGCTTAATTCGTGTTATAGATAGTATTGTTTCCACATATGAGGTGTTCCTAGCTTTAAACATATACTGATCTAGAAGTGTTGTTAATATGGGAATTGTAATACTATTAAAATTAGTACGACATGGTAAATGAGTTATTGGATTAAATATAAATTATATTACCTAGAAAATGGTTTATATAAAATTATAATTATAATTGATGCTGTCTCAATTGAATAAGATGGTGAACTGTGAACATTAAACTATTAACTAATATAACATGAATTGACAAGTTTGATATGATGAAATTATTATATAAAAGTCTTACTCCTGGTGATTTTGAAAGGATTATATAGAGAAATTAAAACCAATGATGATGAAATTATTATTTGAAGGGATTGAAAATGATGATCCTGAAATGATTATTTAAAGGGATTGCACAAGACTGTGCTCAAATGATTATATAAAGGGTTTGTGGTAAAAAATTATGTATTTATTATAGGGATATTCCTAATTATTTTATATTGATTTGTGTAATAATGCTTTAGAGGGTTTAGTATTTGGATGGAGTGGTTCTATAATATTCTAATAGATGTCTAACAACATGATAAAGTAGGTTTGGTTATCCATATGTCTAATCCTAGAACTCGAGGGACAACATGTTTATTTCATGTGTAGTATTAATTTATTAAATTAACACCCTATTTATTTCTTCATTTCATGCATGATATACTAAAACGTTATTTGTTTAGAAACCAATGGTGGTGGCCTAGAGAGTTTTACTCACACCCTATTCAGGTTTCCATTGGGTACTGAGGAATTTTTCATAGATCCAAGTCATGAAAAGAGAAAGGGTCCTTGCGCTGGTTGATTTCTTACAATATTGGGTAAAGAATGGAGATGGGACCAACACGGGGTCCATGACATGGGATTTAGATACTTTTATCAGGAATGTTTAGTATTTTATTGGTATTAATTTTAGTACATCAGTTAGATACATTAATCCAATCATTACACGATTCTATTTTTATTTGGATTGTTCAACTTGTTATTTATTCAGATTATGATTCATGTTTGATTATTTATTTTGTTTCCGATAAATTTTTGTCACTTTATACTATTTTTAGAAAAATTTAAAATAGGTTATAGTATTTCCACTATACTCCTTACACTATTATTGATCCTTTTAAGCCTCTAGCATACGAGGTGGCACACCTGACGTCTAGTAGCCAGCCAGATCAATCACATGTGGGTGTTTTGGGATGGGGATGATAGAAAAATGTTTCTACATTAGAACAAAACATCTAAAAATTATATTATTATGATTAAAACAATAATCAGCAGTATAACTACAATAATTTAAATTACAACAACTACCAATAGAACCATCTGTAAGCCATCATCTTTAAACATGATCTCTATGACCGTATATTTCTTATTTCCAAGAAAATTCTTCGGGTGTCCCATTTTGACTAACATTTGACCCCAATTACATCATCATTGGTAAATATTTGACTTCATATATCATTTTGTGGTTCTAACAAATTGAAAAAAATAAAATTTCATTGTTTTATATCTAGTAAAAAATCTATTTAGATTTTCCTATGTATTTCATATATTTGTAGATGCATTCTTCCCACAACCACATGTGTCATGTCATTTTCTAATCATAGAATTGAAATAACTCATTTGATATATATATTATGAAGATATTTTTTACCAAAAAATAAATTTTTAATTCATATAGGATTTCATGTACTCACTGTGTTTAATTATTAATGGAACCCATTTTAAATAAGAAACATTATTGTTCATAATTGGGTAGAAAAACTAAATATTATGTAATTTTACAAAATGTACAAACTATAAAGTATAACTAGAGAATTTACATGTTGAAAATATAACAAAATGACCATCAATAATAGTTTATAGGAGAATTACCAAAATTATTCATTGTTTGTGGACAAATAGTATGTTGTTGACAACTGTTTCATTGATTATAAGAAGATGCATGTCATATTGGGGACTATTGTTGACTGAAACCATTTTTTTATGAAAAAAACGAATTTAGGAAAATGAAAAACCATTGTTGGAACTAAATAATTAGTTTATGCATTACTATGTTTTGTGGAAATGATAAATAATGATCACTAAGGAAGGATCTGATGTTTCATTGCAGTATTGAGTGATTTGGTGGAGGTTAAAAAAACCCTAAGTGGGATTTAGGACATGATAAAGCATGATTTTAAAACTATAGTGGACTCCTAATTATGAAGGTTTGTAAAACCAAAAAAAATAATATGTGGAATATTTTCATTTAAATTAATAGATTTGATGAATTCAGACACGTGTCATAGTCATATGGAAAAAATTCAAAACCAATTTTTGGTGGGAAATATAGATGATCTCGATCCCTGCATGTACACCATTCCATGACCAACCCAATAAATTTATATATTTAGATTATTTTTCTTCTTAAATCTTATAATATTAATAAATTTTATCTTCACGTTCATATTGATGACTATTTGATGGTATTACAATCCTTGCATCAAGGAGAACATTTTTTGTCCAATATGTAATTGGAATTTATAAACTATTGTATGGACCCTGACATGCCATGTAATGATTTGGTATAGTACCTATGAAAAAAAATCATTTTTGCACTGTGGTTTTCAATTTTGAAAAATAATTTGTTGAAAAATCTCCATTTTATATTGATCACAATGAAACAAATTTTAAAATAATTGGAGTTCGTTTAGTTTTTTTCTATATTTTGAAATATTGGATGATGAAACCAGCTATGTTAAAACCTGCAAAAATTAAAAATACGTTTATTATGAACATGATTACACTAATTCTGTTATTAGTTATTAGTTATATAATTTGGTATTAATTATATTTCTTATTATTTATTAAAATAATTATATTTTTATCTATTAATCATACTATTTAATTAGTTATATTAAACAATCAATTAGTAATTTTATTTTTTATATTTTTAAATAAATAAATAATTTTTTTAAATAAATTAATATATTTTTATATATTGATTTTATTAATATTATTTATTATTTTATATTTATTATATACACAATAATATTATAATTTAGTTATATTAATAATTAATAAAATTTAATATAACTGTTAAGTATATTTTGAATTATAAAATATATTAAAAAATATTAATTATATTATTAGTTATTAATTTTGTTAATAATTATTTTTATTAATAATTTAATTAATTGTTACTAATTATGTAAATATTATTATTAATTTATTATCAGTCTCAAATATAATGACTAACCATTTATATTTTCTAATTACATTAATTATGTTAGTAGTTATTAATTATATTGAAAGTTATTAGTTATATTTTTAATTATTATTTGTTTTTTGAAAGGAAACCCAACCCAACATTGGTAGAGGTTATATTCTTCCTAGCATATCTCTTTCCTCTATGTGTGTACTAGGCCCCTAGTCTAAAACACAACCAATGAGTGTCAATTATGTAAAACCCACAACTACTAGAAAGGTCGGCTATACCCACAGGCTTATACCAATAGTTTCTAGAAACTATTGGTATATGTGGTCCAATATAGATGGCTCAACATAAACATTGGGATATTATTTTTATATTAAGCCTTCTCCAAATGTTTTTAAAAAATTTTGGGATTGATAACCGTATACCAATGGTTTTTTATAACAATTTGTATAGAGATGGATATACCAACAGTTTTAAAAAACCATTAGCATATGCCTAAAAAAACTACCAATCCCACACTGTCACCCCTACCAAGGAATTATCATTTATAACCCTAGCAGCATTCGACAATATGGTTTCTTCCCAACCCACTATGTCCTCTCTTCCATTCTTTCATTAATGTTATTCTAATTCAATATCAAATCGATGACAGACAAATAATTCAGGTATTCTATACACCATCAATTTCATTTTTATTCTAGATTTAAAAAACCATGGTAGAATCTATTTTTCCCTCATTTAATTTTGTTTTATACATCTAAATCTGGTTGTGGGTGTCGAAAAAAGGATTTCTCATACTTTGTTGAAGTATATATTTTTTTAATTTTCTCATTGATTATTATAAATTTCTCTAATTTTTCTACTCGATATAAATAATTTTAGTTTTTCAATGGTCTATTTTATTACCTAAAATGGGTGTAGCGAGAGAGGGTTGGGGGATTTACGATATTATTTTTTTGACATGTTTTTTCTTCATTTTTTATAGCGTAGAGGAGTGGTAAGCCTCTTTTTGTATTTTCTAGTTATTTTTTTTTGTGGGTATTTGATTTTTGTTATATTTGTATAACATTTCATGACAATCATTATGGATATTATAGAAAAATGAATTAATTTGGCAGCTAGTATGTCACTATTACCCGATGAAGGGGAGAGTCACTAATGCACCTATCTATACATCATTTATGCCTCATCAATTTATCCACTCAATTAATACTCATTTTAATAAAATCCCTAGGTTTTTATATTTTATAAGGAACATTATCATAATTAAATCATTGACCTCAGATGGATTTGGAACATTATCCAATTCATCTCCATATATGTAATCATAAAACATATAATTCATTAATTTTAAAAAAGTAAATTTCACAATGTAGAGAGACCAAACATATAAAAATCAATATAAAAACTAGTATAATACTAATGGGGTAGGTTTAAAGGAACCCTTCTCTTATAAGAGAACAAATTCCCTCTTTTTGCACCACATGTTCATCACTTTATAGGCCTATCCAAGTGTACTAGTTAGTAACCTCACAAATGAGTCCCTATCATGTGACATGAAGTACATAAAAATTAATTATAACATTTATAATGACTAATAAATTTATTTTAAATTTTTCTAAATACTGATTATGTCACTGGGTGACCATACAATATAGAAATTATCACTATCCAACTGTGGGTGGTCTATATCACACTCTCTAAACAATCCCCGGAAAAAATTCCCTATCTCCTAAAAACAAAATCTTAATCATGTTAATTCAATTTAATTTAAAAAATAATGAAAAAACCTACACACAAAAATATTTAGAAAAACAACTTGTAATAGATTGACAATATCATCTCAGGACATCCTCTATACAAGGCACATGAATGCCCCGTAGAAATGATATGACCACAATATACTCTAGTTTCCTAAGGAGATAATCTATTTCACAAGATAATGGAACTCCCTATGAAAGGCCTATATGAACATGGGATAATATGGATTGATAATAGTGCTTTCCATTGGAATTTATTATTTAAACTCATTTCTAGTGGTTGAATGATAATCTTGGTACAATTACAGTTTCACTACATCTAACTCCATTTTTTTTAAAAAAATAGATCATCATACCTCATATCAATTCAAGACCAAATTATAAAACCATATACTACCCAATAATTGTTCCCACACATGGAAACTATATATTCCTTAAAATTTTAGATTTATTATTAATAAAACTATAACATTCTAAACTATTTTTCAATAGTTTTTTCTAGCTTACCAAATATCACTAAACATAAAAGAACTAGTTAGGCCTCCTCAATTTTACCTAAATCAAAACATTTTGTGTCTTACACTAACTCACATGTAAATATATAAATTATAATTCCATAACTCTTGATGGAATCATAAAATTTCTCAATAGACACATTGTTTTTAAAACATGACTTTATGTAAAATCACCATGGTATTAGCACTACCATCCACAATAACTATCATGATCTCAACCTAAGAAACAACTCTCCTATGATTGAAAACATGGCCATTACTCTAATAATTTATTATCATCTAAACACATAATCATTTACCCATCACTAAATCATGGGAAAAAATACATGGAAGTAGAAAATAACAAATTAATAATGAGGGTTATACCCTCAAATAGACAATTATGTAATCTCTAACATATTTTTCTACAAATAAAGCTCCATTATTTTAAACTAAAATGGATTCATCATAACACATGTTTCACTCCTAATATTCCATGTCAAATGTCCTATTAATAACTAATCAGGATTATCTCATGGATTGATCATTCCATCACACTTAATCCATCACTTATTTCATCACTTACCATGATTACATTCCAAAATCATAAAATAGAACTCTTTTTTTCATTGATATCGAGGTAAATAAAGATGAAATTTAATGTACCCTAATATGGAAAGAAACTAATTATGGATTTATCCAACATGACTTCATAATTTATGTGTGTTTTAGAAGATTATTACTAGGAAATAATAATCTTTTATATGTGGATTTATATAATAATGACAACAAAAGTTAAAAAGTAAATAGAATAAGAGAAAAAATAAAAAATATCAATTATATATATAATATTAAGTAGTATTAAGTATAATTATTACTCCTTGAAATAATATCATTGAATATCACAGTTTTATATTTATTGTATTTTGTTATATATATAGTAATTTATTTGTATTTTATAATATGATTCTCATATAGATCAGTTTTTCAACTATAGTTTCATATAAAGTGAAAAAACATCATTTACTTAAATATATATTTTTTAAACATTAAAATTATTTAATTTATTTACATCATGACACTGAAATTTTTCTTATATAATGGATATAAGATAGATGAATGAAACTGATCGAATCTTAAGCAATTTTAAAAACTAGTTCAGGAAATTTTCAGATTTTTTATTTATCAACAATTCTAATAGTGTTCATAAACAATTCCCATGTTATAATTGTATTGGAAGTCCTTTATTAAATCTAATAGATTTTAGCTACCATAAAAAAATATGGTTTTAAAATAGACTACTATGTATAATATCACAATGGGGAGAAAATTAAATTTCAAAATGGTTTTGATCTGAATAAGAGGACTTGATTGGAGAATTTATAAGAAGACTATTTTTAATTTATTCATAATAATTATAAATAAAGGATTCTAACTGAATAATACTTTGATACGGGGACACATGATGCATATATTGAAAACTACGATGTCGATAGTGTGAAAAAATTGAATGATGCTTTGTTGAATCTAATATATTGTCAATGTATTAAAATGAAAAATCTAGAATTTTTTATTCAATTATTTCATGGGAAACCATTTATGTGATTTATAATAATAACCTAAATTATATTCTTAACATTTTGTGGGGATTAGTTCAATATAATGTAGATACTTCCTTAACCTATTATATGGAATGGATGTTATTTGATGATTATGGACATTATAAAAAAAATTATACCTTCCGAAAATATCGCATCTTATATTTGGAGGGAACAACTGAATGGAATGATTTTATAAAATGTGCATATATTTATGGAATCCAAATACTGATGGACCAAGATACGATGTAAAAAATAATGTAATGTGGAACATTCCACTGATTCCTAGACTTCATAATCTTTTCATGTTTGATAAACTATCAATAAATATGCAATGATATGATGCAAAGAGAAAAAAGGATAATGATGAGTTCATTTATGCTATAAATGGATATTCATGGGGTAAATTTGATGCTAAATATCCTTATTTTCTATTCTACATGTGTAATGTGATGTTGGGTAAATCATGTGACTGTTCTAATCCATTTTGGATGATTCATACATCACACAATACATAGCATGTTTTCAGAACACATTATAACCTTCCTCAATGGATGTTTATGAAACAACTTTTCTTTTTCATAAGTATACACATATATAGACCTTATTCTCCTGGAAATGATATATATGTAAACATTAAAATTTTTATAAATGAGTTGAAACATATTTGGAATGTGGGTGTGCCAACATACATTGCATGTTTGAAATACACATTTCAGAGGCATGATAATATTATGTGGATGATAAATGATTTTCATACTTATAAAATGATGTATGGATAGATCATGCAGCGAAAACTATCATTCCCTATTTTTATGAAAAATATATGATTTATAAGACTTAAATATTTCCATAGATTCAGTTTTTTGGGACATCAATGATTCATTCCAATGGATCATCCATATGGGAAAAATCACCAAAGGATTTACCACACCATGAAGACTGAAAATCCACTATAGAATTTTTATAGAACAAATGTTCTTATTAAATAGAAAGGTTTTAGTTATTAATTAGTGAAGAGTCAGATGAAATATGGAAAGACGATGAATGTTTCCACTAAAACTAGTTACAATTGGAAGAAGAAATGTAACTAATTTGATTTGCCTTTTTGGTCCACCGATTTGTTATATCATTTATAAGTGGTAATGTAAATTGACAAAAAAACATTTGTGAAATGTTTATTTAAATTCATCTAAATATTAATGGAATGAAAAAAATATTAATTGCGATCTCAGCGTGACTGGGTGAATTTGGGAATCATACATGAATTTAATTATGTGTGTATCAGTGAAAATAAATTGACTGTTCCATGTTCTTCTTATCAGATGAAACCTACAGAAAAATTCAATTTCTAAATGTACTATATACTATTAAAGTTCATGATGACTATTCATGAAACATATCAAAATGGGTAAATATAAGATATTTGAAGATAAAATCATTTAATACTCATGATTATCTCAACCCACTTTATGAGTAGATTCCAATACTAACCCTTCATTTAATATTGAATAATGTAAGGGTGGATGTTATTTAGTTATTCCATTTTTATAGATGTCTTTATTATAATAATTTGTTCATGTTTTTCTGGAAAAAATGTTAGAAGTGGCCCTATTAATGTTTTTTGAGATAGAGAAAAATTTTCCTCCATTATTTTTAAGAAGCATGCTTCATATAACTATCCATATTTTAAATGAAATACATCTTGTAGGACATGTTTCATTTTTTATATGTATCCAAATAAAATAAATATGATTACATTGGAGCATTATATCTAGAATAGGAATCATCATGATAGTTTTATCACGAAAGGATACTGAGATCTAGAATGTATAGATTTATGTTAAATGTATTTATTAAATCTAATATGAGGTGAAATATACAAATGATAAATAAATAATAAAATTATGAGAAAAATGAAACCATTTTTCTTTCAATTTCCCAAATAGGGGGAATTCTTGGATCATATAGATTGACCAAATGTATCCTTGAATATTAGGATATAGAACGTTGCACATGTTTTCCTAAATAGTATTTTTTTGATGACTACATCATGTAAATTAAACATGTATATGTTATCTCATGTCTTGTAATCATAAATTTTGGTACAAATATTTCCATTTTTTCTATTGGGTTCATAAATAATATAAATAGAAAACTTCATTCTTTATTTTTAAAAAGGATATATAATTTTTATAGAAAATAGTTTTCTTATTGTTTTAAATATAATATTGAATTATTATTGGAATATATTAATAAAATTAATAAATATTTAATTAAAATACTCATTTTTATTTCAAGTATGTAGTTATCATGCATACTCTCACTCAGAAGAAATAAGAGCTTTGGATTTTGGTCCAAAATATGTGGTTCGTGAAAACAAATTAATTATGATAAATGGGTAAAACTTTATTATCACTGAATGAGAAATGAACATGATAACAAAACATTATTATGTTATGGTAACTACCACAATATAATGTCATTCTATTGAATCAGATAGTAGGACTCGTTTTCAAAAGCAATCGTATTATGGAGTCTTTGAGAAAATAAAAATATTGGGTCGATACACTCATAGTGAGTCACAATGATGAGATACACGTGGTTTGATTTAATGATGATGAATGAAACATTTAATAATTATTGTGGATTTGGAGTTATTGGAATGACTCTATCTCTTTCTACTAATTTGACATATATATTGGCATCAATGGAGAAATAATTTCTTTATGTGAATGATCATCATCTTCTAGAAATTTTTGTTATTATTTAAGTAATCCCAAGAAATATTTTCGATGATAATGTTATTGAAATTTAAAGCATCACATATACCATTATATCAAATCAATTTATTACTTATGATCAATCCCATATTTAAATTAGCAGATTTGATTGTGAAAATGACGTTGTGGTAGGAAATATATTGAATCGCCAATCCATATTCCCATTTCGTTTGGTTTATATTTACTTGGGTAGTTTAGTTTGGTAGTGGTCAAATTTATTTTCTATTGATTATAAATATGTTTTATCGAACTTGACCTTTTGTGAATTTTCAATATATACTTCTCTAAATTTTCCTTGAGTTTAATTTTTTAATATTTAATTGAACTCTGTTAGAACCTATTAAATAAAACAAAACAGAATAAATTACATTGGAACAAAAAACAAGATGAATTGAATTGAAAGATATGAAAATGATTATAATAAAAATCAAAACCATTGAAAATAATAACCTTACCAAAAATGAATAAAAAGACCTTACCCTAAATATGAACCAAATGACCTAACCCAAAAAATTGAAAAATGACCTAATCAATTGACCAAAATGAACCAAATGAACGAACCAAAAAAGAATAGGATCTAATTGAAATTAGAATAAAACTATATCATACCCTTACTGAATGTGATAATTTGAGTGTATTTATTTTTCTACACCACATATTTTATATATTTATATTCTTCCCACTATATATAAAATGATTATGTTATATCACTACATATCCTTTATTTGGACTGAAAATTGGTATTCATTAATTAAGTCATGTACCAACTATTTCATGATTTGTAATTCCCCAACCTGAGAATCTCAGAGCCGATACATTACATTTTTACATTTTCATGATTAAAATGAATCAAATCCTAAAGTACCGACCATTTTTTCATTTTTGGAAATCCATATTACAAACATGAAACCCATTTTACATTGGGGAAAGAAAATATTGCATAATATAAGTTAAATATCATCATCCTTGAAACCCATTCAAAGGATTCTTCTTCATAACTTAGTGAAAGGAGATATAATAAGTGTGATCTCAAAATCTCAGTAAGGTTATGTACAATAGAATTAATCATGAATCAATAATAATAATAAATATGGAAATGTAAAAGAAACTAGGCACACTTTCCATTTATACAACGGGATAAGGCATAATTAATATGGAAAGGTATATATTTGAAACACATGCCATTTAATCAATAATTTTATAATTAAGCTTAACCATGGATATTATAACTAATATAATAATCACATGGAATAATAATAACTAAATTCATAATGATGTAATGCATAATGATGAATATCTAAAATATATCATCAAGGCATTGTGCCAAGAATATAATTTTTTCAAATAATCATTCCATGAATCTATTACAGTAGAGGGTTCATGCCAAGAATCTAATAAATGGGTAATTAAATAAAAAAAAATAGTTTGTATCATTAAACCTTCCAATTCATCGATGGGCTATAGTGGGGCCCACAAATCACATACAAAGTCCAGTGTACTCTTCATATGTTTAATAATATATTTAATAGGTAAACAATGTGACTTATAATAAAATTTCCATAATGAATAAATAATACATTTTTATCAATAATTCCTTAGTAGAGGATAAGTAAAAACAAGGGTTTTTGATGTTGATGAATGGAAATACCATTGAATGATCAATTCAACATTCTTGAGGAAAATAATCTTTAAACATTACTATGTGTCCCATACCACCTTGAAACATTTGAATCTTAAAACCCATGAATGAATAACATTAAATAAAACATATAATATCATGAGAATAAGGATATTCATGATATAACATGTCAAAAAGCTCTATATACACCATATAATTGTGAATTGGTGCATAACAACAAATAAGCCTTAGGGAAATGTAAATTGAGACGAAATCCATTACCTTGAGTCAGAATTGTAACATGTGTATTTATCTTCCAAAATTAAAAAAATATGTTAATTATTTACATTAATCATAAATTTTTTAATATTCATTATTAATTTCTCTTTACTAGTTACCTTGATATATGAAACTATGTATACAATTAAGTTTACATCACGTGTTTTGATCCACTTCGGTTCACTTATTAAAAAAGACTTTGGTAGATTGACTATGGTCAAATGGGACATTATCTAAAAATATATAGAATAATAATCATGACATACTTATCATATTTATACATAAATTATACATTTAAAAACAATAATCAATGATGGTTATGGAAAATGAACCAATGTTAAAATAATGGAGATGGAAGGTCATACGTACACATGAGTAATGTTCCCATTTTCAATGGTTGTTATGAAAAGAAAGTAAGTAACATTATATATTTATAGAATTATAATTATATCATAAATATCATTTTATTTAATCATATATACTTATATATATAATTATCAGGATGTAAAAGTTATGACATTGCATCGAGGATGCGGTAGTCCACACGTCCACGAATGACCCTATCACTTTTTTTAGCGTGTAAAAAGGGTAATAAAGAAAATGATATACTATATTTATATAATGTTAGTTATGTAATTAATATAATATATATTTCATTTATGTCATATATTTTTAATTAAAATAATTCTTAATTCATTTCATGTAATGTGTGAATGTATAACATTACTTTTAGGAGGCGGTAGTCCTCACCTCCCCAAACGAAGTTACTTTAATTAAATAAAATAGAACACATATAAGTATTTATTATCCAAAAATTTAAACATTAATATATAAATACTAAATAATAAATATATAATATAGAAAAAATGTTTCAATCATAATTCCCAACCATGAATGGTGGTAAAGGAAAAACAAATGAAATCCTATCAGAATGTGATAGTATGCTGTACACATGAACAAAAAATTCATTACCCATTTGATGTAATTGTGTGTATGTGTAGGTATAACCCTTAAAAAATAATTATATTATGATACTTATATTATTATATAATCATGTAATAATAATAAATTAAGAGGTGGAGAAACAGATAAAACATAAATGCACTTTTGAAGAATGTTACCTCTTTTCAGGTAACTCCTTTTGGTTTGCACCAAAGGGATTTATTGGTTGGATTTCCTCATGAGGTGAGTCCTCTAGGATGTGGTTAGGGATATTGGTGGACTATTGGGGATGATTTTTTATGATACAAAGTGTCTTGAAATCTCTGAGAAAGGGGAGTTGTGATTTTCTTTTTATAATGGAGGGGGAGTGGAATTCTTGTAAGGAGGTCTCCCTTACACAACGTACTTCAAAAATTAAAAAGTATTCGATTAAGGTGAATATATGGTTTATTAAAATATCCTCCAAAAAAATAAGTTCATTTTATAATTTTTTTAGTATTTATGTTTCTTATAATTTTAGTTTTGGTTTTCCATTTTGGTAACTAGTTTTCAACCTACATTATTTAACCATTAAAAATAGACTAAGGTGATATTTATTAGAAAATATATTAATTATTAATTATAAATATGGTATATAACTTATAAAATAAAAATCCCATGACTGATGGAAATGAATTTTAAAACAAGTACATGAAACAAGCAAAAACACTGCTTCAAATCAGACCTTGCAAAAAATGGTTTTACTATATATAGGTCTATATGTTTATTATAATGGATCAATTATTCTATAAATGGACTATTTTAGTATTTATTAACACATAAAAATCACTTTTTATATGAAAGTTATTTTTATTAATTTTAAATCATTTATTAAAATATCATTTATTATAAAATAATGTTAATGTCAATTTGAAATTATTTATTTAATTTTAATTTAAAAATATAAAAACATTATTGGAATTAAAATATATTAAGTTAAAATCAATGTAACATAATAAATTTATCTTCAAAAATAATTTAATGCAATAATTCACTAAATGTAAATTACTTTTAATATTTTTAGCATCATTAATTTTAATTAATCATTAATTAAATAATCCTTGTGTTATCATTTATTATGAGTTTAGTGTAATTATATAATATCTTAAAATTATTGTTAAATAACCATCATAAAAAACTAATTTTTCTTTGAAAATAATTATTATAACTGAATCTATGTATCTTCTTCCATACTCTAAAGCTTTATAAATGTTAATGGTAAGGAATGTTCCTTTTTCTGTCTTTTTCTTTACTTAACATATCATATGTGTACCTTTCATGAACATGTGTCCCAGTAACTCATAAAATTCAATAATAGAGTATATATGGACGAACTATAGGAATAAAAAGGATTTTTGACAAGTTTATAGGTCACTTTGACCCTTAATTTTTGGTTTTTAATACCTTGTTATGCTTAATTTTACCTTAATCACTATAAATAATTTTAATTACTTTTACTTATATTTTTGGTGAAAAATTCATTAGATATTATTAGAATATAAATATTATAATTATTATAACAATTTATATACATTTTTCTAAATTTTTTTAACAGATGAGCACAAATTTATTTTAAATCTAATCTTGCAGATTTGGAGAGAAAGCTAGTTTTTAAAGTGAAAATACTGAAAAGTTCATTAAGTCTTTTATATCTAAATTAAATTTTAAAATTATTCTAGTGAACTAAATTAGATTAAAAGATATATAAATTATATATTGTTACATTAAAACAAAAATAAAATATAATTTAACATTAATAATTATTTAAAATAAATGATTGTTTTCAACTAAAACACAATAATTTTCACTATTTATCAAAAATCAAAACATCTCCAAAAAATAAAATAAAATTTAACCTAATATAATTTTGAATTTAAAAATTCAGAAATGAAGTTTATTTTAACAAGTATAATTTATAAATGTGTCACAATTTGTTTTTTAAATAGGTGCACTATTAAAAGGTGGTAAAACATGGTCTTGTGTGTAACACAGACTAACATAGAGTTGTGTGCAACATATTCTTAGAAAGGTGTTGTGCATAAGGAAAGATAGAAAAAATATTAATTTTACTCTAAGATGAAAATATTTTAATGTCTTTGGTGATACATGTTTTTATTACACATTAGTTATTATTTTGTAAATAATTGCATATTTTTCTTCAAATGTAGGGAATGAAAAACGTTGAAGAGATATGAAGGAAATGGAGGAAAGATAACAATCACCAGATAAGAGAAATGAGAGTCTGTCCTCTGGTTCCGATTGTAATTATTTTATTTCCAATATATATATATATAGAAATAATATATAAATTTATGTGATTTATTTTGTTTTTAATATTTAATCATGATCCACCCATGGGATAGTTATTCTCAGATGAGCCTATAGGTAGTAGTGCTTATCCAAATGTTGCAAGGGGTGGTTCTAGAGTTATGTACACCACTTGGTATACATGATCACACCAATTTACTTTTTATTATATACCATATTTAACACCATATTATCCCATAGTGTCATTAGAGGCTCTTGGGATATTTTGGCAGCCAATGTTTTTACCACCATTTGCATTTTACCCACCTCATATTTATTTACATTATATTATGATTGATACTTATCCCCATAAATATTATAAATTTCCACATATCTCTATTCCAACATCTTTTCCTTCTTCTTCCTTCTCCCCAAGATTATACATTCATGCCCCTTCGACTTCTACTCTGACACATTTTAATCCTATAAAGAAGACATTGGGTCCCACTAATTTTGTACACGATGACAATCATTCAAAGACTATGGATGAAGCGACATCCAGTAATCAGACTGTCTCAGGTATATTCATATAATCCTAGAAATTGTTTTGACCATAATTTATTTTCGTTATATTTTTTTATTGGTATAATATTTGTTTTTAACCTTTCACAGCTAGATCTGAATCTAGGTGACGTGGAAGTAAATTCATTTGTGCTGTGATAAACCACCACACATAGATGATTGTTGAGTACAATAAGAACAATAAATTTATTGAAAAAACATATAAAAAATGTAATAGTTTTATGGAGATTCATTCCAAATACTCTGAAATGATTCCATTCAGTCTAGTGTATTGGAGACACATCTAAAATAAAGCAAAGTATAATGCTTTAGGGTAAATATGGGTATGAAAATTCATTGGATTTAATGTTATATTATTATTTATATATGAATTAATAATTTAATTCCAACTTCATTATAATTTTCCCTACGGTGAAGCGATGAGGAAGCATAACTCAGGTAATTAGGTGATCTATGGAGAGAATATAAACACTATTTGCATTGTGGAAAGAATTCTATAGTTGTCTTGGAGTTATGTAACATTCCAAATGATTCAGGGTTAAATGACTAAATTATATGACACATGTCAACAAGATGAACCTTCCTTTTCGGGAGCCTACCTGATTAGAACAGCATAGTTAATCATGCTTGTCCTGGAGTAGTGATCAGGATGGGTGACCTTCTGGGAAGTATCCCAGGGTGTGTGTCAGTGATGACAAAGCTCACCAGAATGGTTCATCAGTCAGATGACATGTTCGGGCACGTGGGTGGGCCCTAAGGTGGGGACCACGTGTCTGCGGGGCAACTGGGGGTACCTCATGGGCCATGACTCGACATTCATGTTAGGGCGGAGTGGTTGTGCTGTCACCAGGACCCGGTTGTAACAAGTGGTACTAGAGGAATTCTTTTCTCTTGACTTATTGTTTGGATCCTTTAGCTAGGGACAAGATGTAATAGGTACTTGTTAATAAGCAGTGCCTGGGAGTAGCTAACCCGTGTATTGGGAAAATCCAATCTACCTTTTTAAATTGCAATTTTTCTAGTTTTTCGGTTATTAGAGTTGATTTGATTTCACCTTGGGTGATTCACCTGATTTGTGTTTTTGTTATTGATGTTATTGAGGATTTATTTCTATTAAAACTAGATGAGATGAGGGTATGCCATCTCATGCATCATATAGGCACTTGCTAGGGATCACATGTCATGCATTCTTGCCATGCTATATAGGGTGCATTAGCAATTGCATGTTGATGTGATAGGTGTTATGCTTGATATGAAAGCTGTTGTGATAGCTGTCGTGATAAAAATACATACTATTTGATAGGATATTGGTGTCTAAGGTTTTGTTGAATGAATTCCATACTTTGGTTCTTGAGGTGTTATGGAAAGGACATGTGTTGGAAAAATCTCACTGGAAGGGACATTTGTTTGCCCATGGGAACTGTAATTAGCCAGATAACCTGTTCAGGCATGTGGGTGGGCCCTAGGGTGGGGTCCACGTGTCTGCGGGGCAACTGGTGGTACATGGTGGGCCAGGACCCGACGGTTATGTTAAGGGGGGTGGTTGTTCTGTCATCGGGACCCAGTTCTAACAAGTGGAATTGGAGGAATTATTTTCTATTGACTTATTGTTTAGAGCCTTTAGCCAGGGATAAAATGGAAGAGGTACTTGGTAATAAGTAGTTCCTGGGAGTAGCTAAACCGTGTGTAGGGAAAAGCCAATCTACCTCATTTAATTTAAATTTTTCTGGTTTTGTTATTATTATAGTTGATTTGATTTAACCTTGAGTGATTTATATGATTTGTGATGTTGTTGTTGATGTTATTGTGGTTTTATTTCTGTTGCAACCATATGAGATGAGGGTATTCCATCTCATGCATCATATAGGCACTTTCTAGAGATTACATTTCATGCATTCTTGGTATGCAATATAGGGTTCATTAGCAATTTCATGTTGTTTTGAAAATTTTTGTGCTAGATATGCATGTTGTTGTGATAATAGCTGTGATAAAAATACATACTGTTTGATAGGATATTATTGTGTAAGGTCTTGTTGAATGAATTCCAAACTTTGGTTCTGGAGGTGTTATGGGACCTCATGGACCAGAATTTTGTGGATAATTGACTTTTTTACCATGTTATAATGTGTATAAGATGACAAACTTTGATTTGAGGGGAGTATGGGCCCTCTCAGATCAGAATTTGGAACATTCAATGTTTGTTTCAGTGTTTTTCTAGGTTCTGGAGTAGTTTCTGAGGCTTACTATCTGGAAAAACCTATAATACACGCCATGTAATGTTAAGTACATGTCGTGTGTTCTTCTGTTTGGGAAGAAAATGTTTTTCTTAAGTACACGTCGTGTACTTTTTGTACACACCATGTAGTCTCTAACCATGTTGTAGGCCATGTGGATCGAGACACTGGATGGAGAAAGTCTGGTGGGAACACACCATGTAATAGTCGAACACACCATTTAGTGTTGACCCTCTGTTTTCCCTTGTAACTAACAACACAGACAGATAAACCTTAAGCTATACACGCCGTGTCAGGATTTAAAATGCCATGTAGTCTGACCCAGGTACCCAGTCGTTTCACGAACAACACGGGTCAGTGTTATTCTTTCACGTACACGCCGATTCCACCTTGAACATGTCGTGTAGTCCGACCCAGGTACCCGACCATGTCATGAACAACAAAGGTCAGTGTTATCCTTTCACGTATATGTCGTGTCTGACTTGAACAGGCCATGTAGTGCGAGCTGTGTGTCCGGCTGTGTCACTAATAACACGGGCTAGGTGAAGCTTTTCTAGTACACGTCATGTCTACCGTGAACATCCCATGTAGTCTTGTCTTTGGAGAGTCGTGTAGCTTAACTGTGTAAAAGTACTCGGGCAAGGGAAGTGGATTTAAGTACACGTTGTGTGTTAATACAACATGCCATGTGTTTTGGGTGTTACACGACTATTTTAGGTTGGAGTAAACACCCATGTAAATGACTTAAGTGAACACATCATGTAGGAATTGTACACGCCGTGTAGTATTGTTTGGTAAAACATGAGTGCTTTCTTTGTCCTATTCCCTTCTTAAACATATAATTTTAAGTCCTTGATAAACATTATCTAAGGTGTGCGCTTGACCTTGTAGAGTCATGCCACAGAGACGTCCTCCGGATGTACGCCGGTTTCTAGAAGGTGATCAGACACTAGACATGGCTGATCAGAGACTACCTGTAGATCCTCCTATCGTGCCAGTCTTGGCACCAGCAGTTATACCCGACATAGGTGCTGATTCATAGTTCAGAGAGGGATTTTTGAGGATTATTCAAACCTTTCAGGGAGTGCCGCCTCTTGCCCTGTCGATGGAAGAATTGACGTGGGTATTTCAGCAACAACATCCTCCCACTTTCTCAGGGAATGGAGGATCTGAGGCTGTAGTGTCATGGCTAGAAGACACACCAATGATTTTTGAGCATCTAGAGATACCTCCAGAGAAAAGGGTGAAGCTCTCTACCTACATGCTCCAAGAATCTGCCTTGAGGTGGTGGGATGTGATCTCAAAGGTGGGATGCCAAAAAAATATGGCTTGCGATGAGTTTTGGTGAATCTTCTTCTATTAATTCTATCTATAGACCTTTAGGTCCGATCGAGCCTGAGAGTTCATGAGTCTCGAGCAGGGTACTCTTACTGTTATAGAGTATTCCTCTCACTTCACAGAGCTCCAGCATTTCATGCATATTCTAGGAGGTGATGAGTTGTTCCTAGAATGGATGTTTGAGGATGGTCTGAGGCATGATATCTGATCTTAGGTGAACATCTTCCGGTTGACTTTGATATCATCTATCGTCAACCAGGAGCTGATCATAGAGCGTAATCTGAGGGATTCTAGATCTGTGAGCCAGGGTGGTTCGGAATCTAGAGTTAGTATTCCACCTACTGATAGCAGGAAGAGCCGTAGTGAGACTGAACGAGGAGATCAGAGTAGGTTGGAAGCATCTTCCGGTATCCAGGTGGTGTGATACAAGTGTGGGAATAGCGAGCATATGAGGCCACATTGCTCGAGAGACTTAGTGGTGTGCTGATCTTGCGACAAGATATGTCACCTTCAGTGCTTCTGTCAGTTCTTCTCACCAGCAGCTGGTGATAGGGGTTCTTCTATGACTCCTAAATTAGGAGAAGCATCACCAATTTCTCACCAGTCTAGGAACTAGAGTTCTTTCGGATGTTTAGGCCGAGGTGGAGGTCATGGCCATGGTAGCTAGTTGCTCAGTTTTCAATGACATTAGGGCGGATCAGCTGAGAGTGGTCAGGCAGGGTCATAGGGCCGCAGTACAGGTCGTACTTTTTCAATGGAGTAGAACTAGCAGGAGCAGGATCCAGGAACCTCTACCGTTCGATGTACGGTCATAGTAGCCTCAGTTTTAGCTTCTACTCTTTTCGATACAGGGGCTTCCCATAGCTTTATATCTGTTGCTTTCATGGAGAGCGTTGGTCTCTGCATGTTTTCTTCTACTGATATCTTGACTCTAGACACTCCGTTAGGGACTAGAAAAGCTAGTGTATGTCAATGTAGAGAGTGACCTCTATAGGTTGATGGGTGTCACTTCTTATGGGACCTCTATTTACTAGATATGAAATGATATGATGTCACTATCAGGATGGACTGGTTAGTTCCATTCAAGGAAGTCATTTACTGTTACCACTACAGAGTGAGTTTCAAGTCACCATAAGGTGGCTCTTTTCTTTATAAGGGTGAGTGGGATGTCCAGGTGAGCAGAGTGGGACCCGATAATCATGGGTTGGGAGGAGTTACAGCCCAGATTGGTAGTCTATATCTGGATGTCTAGGGGACTTCACTGTTATACTTTCCTCCAGTGGTGGATTGTTTCAGATATGTCTTTCTAGATGACTTTTCAGGTTTTCCTATGAAGGGTGAGGTAGACCTTTCTATTGAGCTTGTACTAGGAGTGGAACCAGTGTCTATTCCTCCTTATAGGATGGATACACCTGAGTTGTAGGTGCGCAAGAAGAAGATGGAGGAGTTATAGGGAAAGGGTTTCTTCTGACCTGGTACATCTCCTTGGGGTTCAACTATCCTGTTTGAGAAGAAGGCAGACGGTACCCTCAAGCATTGTGTGGACTACCAGAAGTTGAACCAGTTGATGGTCAAGAATAGAAATCCCTTTCCTAGGATTGATTATATCTTTGATCAGCTTCGAGGAGCCCGGGTGTTATCGAAGATTAACATGAGATGTAGTTACCATCAGTTGCGTGTTAGACCATCTAATATACCTCTCACAACCTTCTGGAGTAGGTATAGTCTATACGAGTATGTGATTATGTCGTTCGGTCTTATAAATGTACCTGCAGTTTTCATGGCACTGATGAACCATGTTTTCCATCCATACTAGGATTCCTTTGTGGTGGTTTTCATGGATGATATCTTGGTGTACTCGAACACTCAACACGACCATGCCACCCATCTTGAGATCGTTCTGAGTACACCGAGAGGGCATCCGTTATATGCTAAGATCTCAAAATGCCACTTCTTGATAGATCAGATTCACTTCTTGGGTCATGTTATCTCAGAGATAGGAGTATTAGTAAACCCATAGAAAGTGAGAGCAGTAGTTTTTTTGGGAGAAGACGAAGAAAGTCTTTGAGGTGCATTGTTTTCTAGGGTTGTATGGATACTACAAACAGTTCATAAAGGAATTTTAATGCTTAGCGGCACCACTGACATGTTTTACTAAAAGGGGTGAAAAGTTCCTATGGTCATATTCTTGTGAGTCAGTCATTCAGGAGCATAAATGGAGGTTGACTTCAGCACCGATAATAGTCTTTCCATAGCCAGGAAATAGCTATACTGTTTACTATGATGGATTAGGTATTGGGCTGGGAGCTGTTCTAATGCAGGGAGATATAGTCGTTACGTATGGGTCTCAGCAGTTGTGGCCACATGAGAGGAATTACCTGATGCATGATCTCGAGTTGGAAGATTTTGTTCATGCCTTACGCTATTGGAGACAGTATCTTCTAGCAGAGAAATTTGTTGTTTTCACTGACCACAAGAGTCTCAAGTACATTTTCACTCAGTGTGATCTGAATTTGAGACAGTGAAGGTGGGTTGAGTACCTTCAGTCCTATGACATTGAGCTTGCCTATACACCCGGGAAAGGAAACGTAGTGGATGATGCGTTGGGCAGAAGGACTCAGATACAGGTAGTTTAGGAGGCTAGCAACGAGTTGAAGCTTATGTCTCTGTTCTCTAAGATGCATTAGTAAGTGCACGATAGTCAGGGGAAGATGTTTCTTTCTTTTGTGGCTGTGACCTCCACTCTTCTTGATTGAGTGTGAATTAGGCAGCTATCAGATTCTGAAAGCCTTGTTCTATAGGAGAGTTTTTTAGGAGGAGAGCCTAGTTAGGGATGGACTATAGGTGAGGATCAGATCTTTCATTTCTAGGGGCGTGTATGGGTGCCAGATGATATACATGAGGAGCTGATGTGGGATTTTTGTTCGTCAGTTTGGGAAGTTAATCCTGGTGTCACCAAGATGTATCGTGATCTACACCATTAGTATTGGTGTCTAGGTATTAAGTGGGATGTTGTTGGTTTCTTCATGAGGTGATCCACCTGTCAGCAGGTGATGTAAGAGCATCAGTGGCTAGCAGGTCTTTTAAAGTAGTTACCCATTCACGAGTGTAAGTGGAACAACGTCATGATGGATTACTTAAAAGGGTTTTCGAGGTCAGCTTGAGGGAATGGTGTAGTTTGGGTGTTCATTGACAGGATTACGAAGGTTTCTCACTTATTTCAGGTCAAGGAGACCTTTAGTGTTGATGTGCTAGGATGATTGCACATCTGTGATATTGTACGTCTTCATGGAGTTTCACACTCCATTATTTCATACAGGAATTCTCGTATTACTTATTAGGTCTAGAAGGGGCTTCAGAAGGATTTGGGTACACAGGTACTTTTCAGTACATCTTACCACCCCTAGACAGATGGCTAGTCCAAGTATACGATTTAGGTGCTTGAGGACATGCTCTAAGCATGCATCCTATATTTTGGAGGTTCTGGGGAGAAGCATATAACACTTGTGGAGTTTTCTTACAAAAACAGTTTTCAAGAAAAAATTCCAATGACACCTTATGAGGCTTTGTACGGTAGGACATTTCGATCATCCTTATGTTGGATGGAGGCAGGAGAGGCAGCTATTCTAGGACCTTGTATTGTTCCTGAGACCTCAGAGCATATAGAGTTGATTTGGAAGAGGATGGCTACTGCACAGTCTTGACAGAAGTCTTATGTTGATCAGCGGAGATGACCTCTGGAGATCGAGGTTGGTGATAAGGTTTTCCTACGTGTCACACCAAGGTTGGGACACAGGAGGATTAAGAGACAGATTAAGCTTTCATAGAGGTACATCGGGCAGTTTGAGGTTGTGGAGAGATTTGGGACGGTTAACTATCAGTTGCAGTTACCCAAAGGTACCGAGCTATGCATGACATTTTTTTATGTTTCTCAGCTCTGATGTTACTTTTCAGAACTGTCTCATGTCTTTCAAACAGAGAAGGTTGAGTTTGTAGTGGATGCGTCATTCGAGGAGCATCCTATATGGATTTTTGATAGTATTATAATGGTTCTCCATTGCCGTTCTATTCCTCTGGTACGAGTGCAATGGCAGCATGGGCGCGTGCATGATGAGACTTGGGAGAGGGAGGCCGATATATGAGAAAAATGGTCGGAACTGTTCGAGGTTTCTTCTTCTACGCCACTCTGGGGAAATTAGAGGATGAATTTATCTAAGGGGAGAAGTTTGTAAGAACCCAGATCTTATTTTCAGGTATGTTTTTCCTTTTCCAGTCATTTTTTGAGAAATTGAGGAAATTCTGGTAATTTTTGAAGTACACACCGTTTACTCGGTTACCGCAAGTATCCGGGTGCTGGTCGTGTAGCGGCCATGCACATGACCATGTGGGGGTGACCTGGAGGCCGCCTAAAAAGGAGTATGGAAATAGAGAGTACATGCCATGTACTTAAAAAGTACATGACATGTTCTTTATTTTTTTCTTTAAAAGCACCGGGGTCGCGTCTAATCACCAAAACCATCTTCTTCAAGGTTTTCTTCATCCGAGAGAACCAATACGGCTTCGATCCTTCTCTGAGCCCCTGAGCCTCCATCCAATCTCCAATTTGAATTCCATCGATTGCATTGGGATCGCCTCAGTAAGCTCTCTCTTTTTCTTGATCATCATTTCAAGATTACTCTTCTTCCTCAAGTTATCCTTTGTTGAACGTTTTAGACGTTTTTGTAGATATACTGGATTCTAGGTCGACCAAAGGGCCAAAGCTGGGGTATATCTTTCTGACAACACTGAGGTAGGTGGTCTGTGCCTTTCTGTTTAATTTCTTTGAGTATTATGTGAAATTATTCCCAATACCCTTGAATAATATATTGTGCATTTACCGTTTTACCCTTGTTTTTTTCCTTCCATGCTAGTACACTTTTGTAGAGGTTAATTGGATATTAATAGGGTCAAATTTCTATGCATTGGATGTGTTTCCCATGCATGTTCTGTTTACGACCGTTGGTCTACTTAGCCTTTTGGACGCCTTGCCTTTTATCCATGACTGTTGTTGTAGGGTGGAGAGTTTGTTTTTATGTCATGCTTGATATTATGTAGACTGGTTATCCAAGTATTTTTGTAGGATTACATTAGCCATATTTCACTACTATGCTCATTGACCTACACAGGGCCACGAGAACATGGTTAAGTAAACTATAAGGGGAATTGACCAAGTGAGCTTCCTAAGAGAGTCTTTGAGCACTTTAGGCTATAAGGGGGATTGACCGAGTTAGCTTCCTCAGAGATCCTAGTACCACTTGGGGATATAAGGGGAATTGACTGAGTGATCTTCATTAGAGAGTCCTTGACTGCTTTAGACTATAAGGGGAATTGATGGAGTGAGCTTCCTCAGAGAGTCTTTGAATTACTTGAACTACTTTGGGCTGTGAGGGGAATTGACTGAGTGAGCTTCCTCAGAGAGTCCTTGAATTTAGGTATATAAGTGGAATTGACCATGTGAGCTTCCTCAAAGAGTCCTTAACTAACATAGACTATAAGTGGAATTGAATGTGTGAGCTTCCTCAGATAGTCTAGTTTTAGCTTTGACTATAATGGGGAATTGAGTGTGAGCACTTCCTCAGAGATTATTTATATATTTTTTTAACTGAAATAGAGAGGGTAGGATATGTGAACATCCTATAGGGTTACTGTGATTGATTATTTGTTTTTGATATGTGGAATTGTTTCTTCTGAGTACTTTTTTTGTATACCGCTTATGTACTTTTACCTGCCATATAATCACTAACTGTTAGGCACATATCATTGGGTGGTTTCCTACTAGGATTTAGTCTCACACCCTGTTTAGGCCATGCTTTTGGGTCTAAACTGATTATATTGCTGCAGGTATAGACAAGGGAAAGCGCCCCTCTACTTCAAGTACTTGACTTGACTGTGGAGCTGTAGTGAATGGGACCAAGCTGAGGCTTGCGATGCTGAGGAGCTGTTATTTGTTTTTCTTCTGTACATTGGTTTAGTACTATTTTGTATTCAAACATTGTGATTTGTTTGTATTATTTCCTAGACACATTTTACCATGAATCATTTATATATGTGCTTCTGTTGTTTGTTATTCCAGTCTTCTTCTATTACTGTTGTTGGTATATTTACTACTTCGTCCATTGTGTATTTGTTTCCCTTCTGTTGTGTTACTCTGCCAATGAGGGCATAGTTTCCCCACTATCACACCCAAGGCCCTCACTACTAGTCGATAGCCTCTGGCATTTGGGGAAATGCTCTTGAGGCCCTGTGACTAACTGGGTACGTGGCGCCTCTGGGTGGCTTCTGGAATAGGGACGTTACAAGTTTGAGGCCACACCTATCTTGAAGAAGTTTCTAGTAGCACATTATCGAGTAATTATTGCTTATTATAAGAGTACCAAATTTATGGAATTAATAAAATTTTATGTTCTCGAATAAAAATAACAATTATTTTCATTAATAATTTTTTTATCATTGAAAATTCTATTTTAGTAAGTTTGAGAAAGAAATAAAAAACTCAAGGATGCTATAAAGAGGTTAAAATGGTCATATTGGAGCATGAATAGAATAAAAAAACTCATGATGAATTTATAAAATTCATGGTAGTATTATATCCATAAATTCCACCAGATACTACTATAGTTTGTGATTTAAAAATATTTATGATTCATTGGTTATATAGTACATTGAGTGTTGGTCAGGATGATCCCATTCTTGGTGATGATGGTGAAGATGGCGAGGGTGAAAATAAGGATAATAGTGGGGATAATGGTTAGGATGATGGTGAGGATGATGATGATTATGATTATGGAAATAGTGATTTTGATGTTGTTGAGATAGAGAGAGATTTATACATTTCATTTTTACTAATGTTTATGAAATTTATTGTTTTTTGATTAGTATCGAATGAATATAAGTGACATTTTAAAAATCTCCTATTACTGGTTGAATGCATTAATTAGTTTATTGTGATATCATTGTTTTTATATTTTTCGGTGTTTTTTGCTATAACTATTTGGGAATTTCTGTAGGTAATTGAACAAGGTGGTGTGGTGATGCCTGTTTGGTTATTTATGGTGGTGCTTTGGGAAAGAAGTGGAGGGTCGATTTTACGACGCTTTGTTAGCTATATAGAAACATTTGTAAGAAACTATTGGTATATAATGAATCCAATGAATCCCATTATAATTTTTTATATACTTTTGGTAAATAGATTAAGAAAGGTTTTTGAAACCAGTGGTAAATACTTATACTAGAAATTTTATAGGAACTGTTGGTAAAATCTAATTACTGAAGGACTATACCAATGGTTTACTATAACCTTTTGGTATAAGGATATACTTATAGTACCTTAATAAATTGTTTTTATATCCATTGGTATTGACTATACGAATGGTTCTTTAACCAGCACAAATAGTTTTGAATTATCGGTATAGCCCAATTTTCAGTAGTGTCCCCTCCACACAATGCACTGTACTGTTGAGGGTATTAAATCAATGGATATGTAATTAGTTTTCCATCTACCTTTTATGATTATGTTTTTAGTTCACATAAATTTTTCCTTTATCATCACTAATACAACAAGACAACTCTTAATGACACTTAGAACATCATATATTGTTTACCACCAAAAGAATTTAATACTAGTATTGATAAAAGGGAATCAATAGTAGTGGAAATAAATACATGAATAAATATAAGGATAAAAAATTGTATCAAATTGAATATATATAAAGGGATATATCATATAATACATATGAAATAAATAAGGACTGGAGGTAAGGGAAGAAACATGTACAGGTGGCGGTCTCAGGCTCAAATCTAGGTAGAGGTGTTCATGGGAGGCTAGGTGGGGGGCGTATACTAAAGACTGGTTGTGTGGGTGGGCACTAATATAGCCAGGTTGGCCATCATGAGTTAGTGTGTGTGTGAAAGGGGGGGAAGCACTGATAAAGGTTGTGGTAATTGGGAGTGTTGAAAAAATATTTATTTAGCATTTATAAAGGAATCCTTAATTAAAATTAAAAAATAATTCCTAAAGACCACCTTTAGCAATTTTTTAGTGATGATAAATTTTTTATTTATCCGCACTTTTTATAGCATCGATAACAAATTGCATATTTTAATAATTATTAAAACATTAGTTATTTTTATATATTTTATTATATAATTCTGGGGTCTTATAAAGTCATGATTTATAGTAGTGATTGTCAAACTAATATGTGCTAACACATTTGATTTCACCAGAAAAAATGTATGTGAATGAAAAATAAAAATTAAGATGAAATTTAAAATGGTTCTAAAATGTGTGTACTTCCACATGAGACTTTCATACAAATATAGTATTTTATAAAAGGAAACACCATGTTATATAGTAATAAGAAAATAGATTCTTGGTTTAAAGAGGCAGAAATCAATTATAACTAAAAATTGGATTACATTGATGAAAGGATTTGTTTTTCAAATTTTAGTGTTGTTTTAGCATATATGAATAAAATAAAATTACATCATGTGATCAAGTTAATCAAATTAGATGAAACCAAAATAAAACTACATTATGTGAAAAACTAAAATATTTGTGGGTGCTCATTCTTGGAGAAACTTATTACACTCTCACAGTTGAAAGATGGGATACCTACTAGGTGGTACATGATCACCAACATCTCTTTCTTGGACTACACCGTACAAGTTCTTCACCCTTCCTTTATTGTGGTGTGTGCACACATGCACAGTTTCCACAACCCTATAGTGACACACCCACCACAACATCCTATATGTACATCATCATTGACTTCCAATCCATATCAACCTTCTTGAGTTTTGATTAAGAGTTTCTGAATCACTTTAGTAGAGATAGAGTTATCCCTACATGGAACAAAGTATAATAGAATTGGGATTTCTTCTAAAACCAGGTGGTGATGGCACATCACTAAAAAGAGAAAAGTTGTTCAACCATGCTATTGAAAACTCTATTATACCATTATGAGAGAAAAACATTCATTATAATAGGTGGATAATGTTTTTATATATTGTGGACATGTTACATGGTGTCCCCATAAGACAGATCCATCTCAAACCCTGAAAAGATAAGAATACAAGGACCAAGTACCTATAAGATGTGGTGGCGAGTACTCCTTGGATGAGGTGAAACCACTATAGTAGCATTCAAAAAACAAAATTTATGAAGCGGGAGTAGAGGTGGAGGCTTTAAAATTCTTTTTGGTTGTAATCCATGAAGGAAAACCTGGTTATTGTGTACCAACAGATGGGTAGCCCCAGTTTCAACCCAAGGATTCATTCAAATTTCTCATTATTGAATCCATTTATGATTATTGATTATTGATTATATTAATTATATTATTATTTATTTATATTAAAATTTATTAACTATATTATTAATTTGTTGTTGTTGTTTTTTTGAAGTGAAACCCAACCAAACCCATGTACAATTCTTTATCTTCCCAAAATATCCCATTCCCTCAAGGTTGTACTAGGTCTCGGGTCATGAGTTAACCAAGTGAAGTAGACAAGGTAAAACCTCCCCTCCCTATGAATCCCTTCATTTTCAAGGGTATTAAATCAGAATTCAGGTCATTATGATGTTGAAGAAAAACAAGTGGGAATCAAATTTCCATAACAGTGGAAACCACTAAACAATCCCAACCATTGGGCCACCCCATAGGGGCTAAATTATTAATTATTAATTACAATAACTATCATAATAGTTATAAATTATATTGATAACATGTAATATTGTTAATAAATAATAACATATTTGGGATTTTTTAATTTTTTTCTGATATATGTACTTTTTTTGAAATTATACAAATGCTATAAAATCAACAAAAATAAGGTTTGAAGGCACATTTTAGAACTGTACCTTTTAAGTTACCGCTATCGCACCTTGAATATAATGTTACATAACATAAATATAATCTAAATATAACATTATTATAACATAATGTAATGTGAAAATAATATTGTTTAAGGTCTTATAATATAAATATAATTTATATACAATGTTATAAAATATAAATACATCATAAATATAATGTGAATGTAACATAAATGTAAAATTATATAACATGAACATAACATATAGATATGAAAAATATAATTTATATAAAAAGTCATATAATATAAATATAATGTTATATAACATAAATATAATATAAATATAACATTTTTATAATGTTATAGGACATAAATAAATCATCGTGTAATGAAATATAACACAAACAAAATGTATATATAGACAATATAATGTAAATATGACATCATATTTATGTTATATAAAGTAATAGTTACGTTATATAATGTTGTACTTATATTATTTAGTCACTATACAACATTATTTTTTTATGTTATATTTATTTCATATGCATCATATTTACATTGTACAGTACTACAAATCACAAGATATTCAACACTAAGGTTTATCATTGATAAAAAACAAGCACTGATAAAGGGGGGAAATTTATCAGTGCTATCTAAAATTAATCATCAATGGAATGTGAATAATTTAATATATATATATATATGATATAATAATATGGTTAATATAATTTATTATAATAAATTATAATCAATCTTATTTTAATAAATTTAAATATCCAAATTTATCAAATTAATATTAATCAACAATATTTGTAAATAGGATATTTATATAAATTAATAAAAATACATATATAGAAATATATATATATATATATATATATTAAATATCAATATGATACATATATATTTTAATTAATTAACAATATAATTATATAAAAAATATATATTTATTTGAATATGTGATTCATACATGAATTTTTATATTTATATTCATATGAGATAATTTAAAATATACATACATGTATATTTATGTATATGAATGGAGGTATAAACTAGTATAAATATGTGTATTTGTATGGAATAAAAATATTTCCCCTTCCCCACTTTACCCCTCTCGCGTCTCTCCTTTTCTAATCCCATGTCGCCACCTTTTCCCCTCCGAGACCCCACCATTTGGGATGCACTTTACCACCATCGAGCACCCCCCATTGGCTATCATCAACCACACCGCCTATTGAGTTATGATGAAAAAATACCACCATTCAAATGGTAGGTGACCGCCTTTGAGAACTAGACAAAATTAATGACCCGCAAATGGGGTTGGCACCGCTTGAAGACTGTACCTAGAGTTTCGTGCCTCTCAGAAGAAAATTGAAGCATTTTTTTTATTGTTATCCTCATCTACTCTATAATTATGGGAGTAAATGTGTGGGAAATATGTGTGGAGGGTATTTTTTGTGATATATGAGAGATATGGGGAATTTAAAATCTTTATAATCTTGTTTGAATTATAGATTTTTAGCTGACTTCCCTATAAACATATGTCATCTGAAAGAACCCTTTTAAATCAAGAATCCCTGTTTCTTTTTTTATTTATATATAATTTCTATGTTATTATTAAGAGGGTTTACTCTTCCACATCACAATGTGGTATTAGAGAAAGTTTCAGGGCTAGAACAGGGAAGATGTAGAGATATTTTATGATGACATGAAAATTGAAGTCAGCTAGAAAATTATTTTGAGACTAGATCTGTGAAGAGTTAGTGAGACAATACCAATTGTGAAAGTGACCTCAAAAATGAAGTAGAAAGAAAGCTAATCGATCCAGTGAATTCTTGGCCAAACTGCGGGTGCTATTGTACCCCCATGTCAGAGAAGATGAAACTATTCATGTCGGTGGAAAAATTTCAGCATGTTTTCCAGCCACTGTTCTGGGAAGCCATGCCAGCCCCACATCATCAGGTTATCCTGAACATTGAATATATTTTGGTTATTTATTGGCCAATCAGAGTCTGCTTTCAATGATCTAGGTTTCAATTCTATCTTTTCAACCATTTCCGACACATATCTATAGTTAGTTTTTGGAAATTCAGATCTCTTTTTATGATGTGGAATTCCCAATCCAAAAGTAGTATGGTACCACACCAAGAGTCTATTCCATCTACACATTCTATTACTGTAAATATGTCCGAACATAGATGTATAGTGTCCAATACCAAATTTGTGATGGAGAAATTCAATTGGATGAACAAATTCAGCAAGTAGCAATGTGATGTTCTGGATATTCTAACACGACAAGAGTTATAAATCACATTGGATGTAAAACCTACCAACATCTCCTATGGTGATTGCAAGTGAATCAAATATCAATATTATTGTACAATATGAATTTGTTTGAACAATGATTAGAAATACAGTGTGATGTGAGAAACATAAGAAAAAAATCCAATTGAATAATTTCAAGAATAAGTATATTTCCAAATGAATTGAAAATAAACTGTAACTAAAAAAGAATTTGTTTAAATTTCAGTACAAGAAAGTTATATTTATGATTGAGCACCTAGACTGTTTTAATAAAATCCTGGAATATTTTCAATGTTTTTATGTAACAATTGGAGATGAATATAAGGATTTGGTGTTGTTGAACTCTCTATCGGAGAGTTATGATGACCTTACTAGAACGTTGATATATGGTAAGGATGAGGTAATGATTTTTTATGTTTCAAATTCCTAAGTTAATAATGAGTATAGGTGGAAGGAAATGTATGAACTTTGGGATTCCATATTATAGGCATTGATGGAAACTAGTGGAAGATCATTTGTTAGGAAATACAGAAGATTCAAAAGATAATAATCATAATTGAAAAAAAGGCGATTCCAAAATTAGATGTCCAGTGAAAGATGAGTGTGACTATTTCATGAAGAGGGAACTAGAAGAAGGATTGTCCCAAATTTGGGAAACCAATGGAAAATTTTATTCATATAACCGATTATAATGAAGATATTATCCTCTATTCTTGGATGGTCATCCAGCCAGATTAATGGATTATTGATTCAGGTTGTTCGTTCCATATGTGGAGGAAGAGAGAGTGGTTTTCAATCCTCGATGAGTCAAATGATAGTGTGGTGCTTATGGGAAATGAAAACCCTTGACACATGTGAGGTATTGGAAAATTTTAGCTAAAGATGCATAATGGTACAAATAGATGCCATACAATTGTAATATGTGCACCAGAATTGGATAAGAACCTCATATCGCTTGGATTGTTGGATATTTTTTTATAAAATAGACATTTAATATGGATTAATGAATTTTATCCACAATTCACTCATTATGATAAACGTTATTCAAATATGTGATTTGTATTATTTAAATTCTATGACTGCTACAAGTGGAACAATGATACCAGATAAGAGTATCAGCAATTGTAGAACCTGATGGATCAAATCAAGACCTTCTATGTACGAAAAATTAGTTAACTATGGTTTTATATATCTGAATATGGTGTTACATATTCCTATCAAGATGTTTTGGATAACAAAGAAGTAAACAGGTGGAAGTTTGTTATGGAAGAAGAAATTAGTTCACTACATTAGAATATAAAATGGGATCTTGTTCCTACTCTGAAGGACAAGAAGGATGATACATGGATCATGTTCCAAAATTGTTTTTACATGAAAAATATTTCTCAAACATGAGATGCCTACAGGAATTGGGAATCCATCATCATGCAAAATGATTTGTTTCATCAATAATAGGATCATTTTTTTAGTTACTTAATTAATTTTTTGGGCAGCAACATTGTGATATATTTAGTGAAGTTGGATATTTTCGAGTTTTGAGGAAAAAATAACACTATCCAAATGGTGGGTGACTTCCTTTGATGACTAACCACAATTAATTAAATAAAAATGGGGTTTTCACCAATTAAAGACTGCACCTAGAGGTTAGTGCCACCTAGAATAAAATTACAGCATTAAATTAGTTTTTGTTCTCTTTGTCTTCTCTATAACTATGGGATGAAATGTGTTTGAAATATGGGTAGAGGTTCCTATGTTTGAGATATGAGATGTTGGACTCCTCATGTATTAATCATGTTTTAATGATCACAAATCTCATTAATATTAACAAATATTCTTATTATTTACAAATCTATTTACTTGTTACAAATCTTGTTACTAATTATAAATAGAACTTATCTTATCAATGCTCTGTATTTATGTTTCAAGTTATCTATTATAATTTATACTAGTTAAGTACCAATCATCTTATGTATATTACTGTCTAAGTCTGAATATAGATATTTTTCTAAGTATAAAGGCACCGTGAAACTTGGCACAGTAAGACAGACTGTGTGCAAGACATAGTCACAATGAAGCAGACACCATGAAGTCTAAGTCTTAGACACCATGACCAATGAGACATCGTGACATCTTAAGTCAGACAATTTGATTTCCTAAGTGCTAAGACACAATTATCAAGACACAATCATTAAGGCACTGTGAATCCAGACACTATGAGCAAGGCACCAGAAGCTAGAAACCGTAAGTCAGACACCGTGACTCCGACACAGTGAAGGACACACCGTGAGCCACATACCGTGAAGGTCATACGATGAAGGTCATACCGTGAATGACACACCATGAGCCACATACCGTGAAGGTCATACCATGAAGGTCATACCGTGAGGGTCATACCGTGAAGGTCATACCATGAAGGTCATACCGTGAAGGACACACTGTGAAGGTTACATCATTTGAATAACTACTGTGACACCATTTCTTAACCTTTTGTCAATATTATTTAAATATTCCAAACGGTCATATTTTATGAGTTTAATGCAATTAATGATATTTAATGATAGTTGTTGGCATGTCAGGAAATCGTACCTCGTACCTATGAAAAGGTAATCATTCCTATTGCCGGAGCTCGAGGAATATAAGGAGGATTGAGCTGCAATAGAGGGAACACACAAAAATACACATATGAGAACATACGCGAAGCTACAAATAATACACGTGAGCTATGTACTGAACAAAAGAACAATCCTGAGCACAAAGAAGACATTGCAAGATCTTTCAAGAACTCACATGCATGCAATATGACACTACTGGTGGAACTGAAATCAAGAGAACATTCTCACTCATGAAGAACACAAGCTGAACCATGACACTCTGTTTTTCCACAAAAAACCAGAGAAGGACTCAGAAGCATTTATACTGAATCCAAGGAGTCCAGAGCTGCAATTCCAATCAGTAGAGGTTTCTAAACTTTCATATACTCTCTCTAAGTGATTCATTTTTTACTTCGTCGAGAAGTGTGTGTACTCTGTATATCTTACACACACTGACTCATGTGCTGAACTAGAGGATATCACAATCCTCACAACAAAACTCCTTACTCTTGTTTACCCACAACAACTGTGGAAGACGTCCTTGTGTGGCTTGGTCTTTATTTTTGTTTCCCACGAAGAACTGTGGTAGAGGTCCCTGCATGGCCTGGACAGTCTTGTACTATTGTTAGCCCTGATCCAGGGTGTAGATCTCTCTTAAATAAATTTTTTAAGAGGACTAAGTATTGACTTTATATTGAACCTCTTGGTTATATCTTCTGTACATTTTAGTTTAAGTTTAATGTATACAATATCTAATTTATATTCCGCTGCTATAACTTTGAAATACAAAACCATTTTAAAGTTACTTTGATAGTTAATCTAGAAAGTGTTTGTAAATATTGTAAATCAGTAGATTAGTTTCAAAATCTAATTTAATCTTGTGATTAAATTGACTGAGACCTAATCAATCTTCGAGAACCTAATTGAACTTTTATAGTCTTACAGATTCACTACAGTTTAACTGGTTTTATAAATTGGGGGATTTTAATAGAAATTATTTTTTACAGAACTTTTAATTGGGATTCAATTCACCCCCCTCTTGAGTATCCACTCCGACCAACATTTGGTATCATAGGTTTGTTTTTGTTAAAGGATTTTTGAAATAATCTGTTTTTCAACTGTGATTGTAGTTGTTTCTTTAAAGATCTTAAATTTCGGTTAGTTCGAAAATTTATCTCTTTAAATATATTTTCTAAAATCTAACTATGGACAATAGACTAGAGGGTGCTTCTACCATCATACCACCTTTCTTCAATGGTACCAACTATGCCCAGTGGAAACTTAAGATGAAAATTCATTTAGAATGTATGGGTTTTGCTATCTGGACTGCTATAGAGTCTCAATATAAAATTCCAGAAACTAAAAGAACAACTTGGGATGAACTTACTAAGACATCTTACAAAAATAATTGTAAAGCTATGAATGCTTTGTATTGTGCATTAGGAGATGAGGAATTTATCATAATATCTTCTTGCAAAACTGCCTATGGAATATGGGATAATTTGGGTGTTTCTCATGAAGGAACAACTACTGTTAAGGAAATGAGATTAAACACTTATACTATTAAATATGATAATTTTAAAATGAAGACTGATGAACCTATTTCTGATATGTATCTCAGGTTCAATGAGATTTTCAACACTATGAGCTCCCTTGGAAAGGCTGTTCCATAAAAGGAACAAATTATGAGAATATTGATATGTCTTCCAGTCCAATGGAGAGGCACTTCTGTTTGAATTAGAGAATCATGTGACATTGGTGCTCTGCCTATTTAAGAGCTAATTGGTAAGCTTATGATGTATGATAAATAACATAAAGTGAATAAAGAGGAAGATGATGAACCTAAAAGAAAGTCAGTGGCAATTATGTCTACTGCTTTAAAGAGAAAGGACAAATAAAAAGTTCACATACAAACTGAAATCTCAACAAGTGAAAGTTTAGAATCCGACAGTGATGCTGAAATGGATCAGATGGCCAGAAGGTTTAAAAAATCCTATAGGAAGAAGAAATTCTTCATAAAACCAAACTAAAAGGAAAAATATAACAACAAAGGTCATTGAAAAAAGGACTGGAAGAAAGATAATAAGAGTGATGAGGTAGTTTACTATGAATTAAAAAGGAAAGGACGCATAAAAGGTGACTATTCGAAACTGAAGTTCAAGAAGAAACATGACTAAAAGGACAATAAGTACAAGAAAACTATGAAAACAACTTGGAGTTCTTCATATGACATCACAAGTGAGTCTGAGGCTTCTGACTCGGAAAACAATTGTGCCAACATGTGTTTCATGACCAATACTACTGAGGTACCTATTTCCCCTATGCTAAATTAGTATTATTCTGGAACATATTCTGATTCTAAAAATAAAAATATGACTAGTGAGGAACTGTTTGAATACTGCAATATGATTGAGGATACATGTAATGAACATAAGGAAAAATATAAGTCATTAAAAAACAACATGCTCTCACATCGAATGTCAAATCTACTCTAGAAGTAGAAAAAGAAAAGAATGCTCAACTGTTAAAGGAAAACACTAAAATAAAAATGTCTAATGAGAAACTTAGAAATGACTTATAAATTTCTCAAATGGAAAAGACACTCTAACTCAAATTCTAGGAATGAATGTGGCACCAAAGTACACTACTGGAATAGGTTACCAACCTAGAAAAAGACAGTGCACTAAAATAGGATTTATTCCTAAATCTGGATAGAATACTGGTAGTTCAAGTTCTGGAAATTCATATGCTTCAACTAGTTATTCACATAGTTATAGATCAAATAGTTTTTATATTTCAAAATTATTTCATTATATAAAATATATAAGACCCATAAGACAAATTTGGGTACCAAAATCATTGATTGCTAACCTCTCTGGACCCAAGAGAATCTAGGTACCAAAACCATTCTCTGTTTAAAACTGTTTTTTAGCAAACCTGTTTGAAGAGTTCCCATAATAAGATATGGTACTTGGACAGTGGATGTTCAAGGCATATGTCTAGGGATTATTCATGCTTCAAGAGCTTAATAAAGGTTGATGGAGGCCATGTCACCTTTGGTGATAATTCTAAAGGAAGGATCATCGTCCTAGGACAAATTGGTAACACTAACTCAGTTTTAATTTCTAATGTTTTATTTGTTGATGGACTTAAATATAATCTGTTAAGTATTTCTCAGTTATGTGATGATGGCTTTAATGATAAGTTTGAAAATGGTTCTTGTAATTTTTTTAATTCTACGAATGTTTTAGTATTTTATACTTTGAGAAATGAAAATGTTTTTGCAGTTGATTTGAATTATTTAGCTAAAAAACATTACTTTTTTAAATGGTTTTCATAAAGAATCTTGGAATTGGAATAGAAGATTAGGAAACTGTAATATACATTCACTTAGAAAGCTGACTAGGAAGAACTTGGTTAGAGACTTACCCAAACTTGAGTTTCAAAATGAAAAAGTTTGTAATCCCTCTCAAAAGGGAAAGAAACACAAAATCTCTTTCAAACCAATGAAATAAGTTTCAACTTCTAAACCTCAAGAGTTGGTTCACATGGAATTGTTTGGACCATCTAGAGTTTCTAGTATAAATGGAAAGCACTATGTTTATGTCTTAGTATATGAATTTTCTATATATATTTGGGTATACTTCTTGGCTCACAAAAGTGAAGCTTGTTCTTAATTTATTAAATACTCCATGTCTGTAGAAAACCTTAGTGAACTTAAGATTAAGACCCTGAGATGTGATCATGGCCATGAATTTGAAAATCATGAGTTTGACTCCTTTTGCTCACAAAATGGCTATACTCTCAATTTCTCTACCACTAGGACACCTCAGCAGAATGGTGTAGTAGAAAGAAGAAATATAACCCTTCAAGAAATTTCTAGAACTATGCTTAATGAGTTTGATCTGCCGATTTAGTTTTGGGATGAAGTTGTAAATACAACTTGTTATATCATCAATAGAGTCATAGTGAGACCTATTCTCAAAAATACCCCTTATGAACTATGGAATAATAGGAATCTTAAATTTAGCTACTTTAGAGTCTTTGGTTGCAAAGTATTTATTCTAAATACCAAAAATAATCTGGACAAGTTTGCTTCTAAGAGTGATAAAGGAATCCTTATAAGATATTATATAACTAGCAAAGCCTATAGAGTTTTCAAGAAGAGAACCAAATCTGTGGAAGAATCTGTTCACATCAAATTTGATGAAACTGATCCACATGAATCAAAACCATCTCTTGAAAATATTGAAGAAGATTTATCTGTTCTAAGCCTTAATGATAATATCAATGAACCTGTTGTAAAGACAACCAGTTCTGGAAATATTTCAGAATCTGCTCTTAATGAACCCGAACCTAGAGAAGAACCTGAAATTTCTAGTCCTACCTTTACTAGATCAACTAGGATTCTAAATAATCATTCTTTAGATGTTGTTGTAGGAAATCTGGATAGAGGGACACAAACTAGAGCTTCTCTCAGAAATTAGGTTGAACATCAAGCCTTATTGTCACAGCTTGAACCTAAAAACATTAATGATGCTATTAATGATGAATATTGGGTAATTTCTATGCAAGAAGAAGTCAATCAGTTTGAAAGAAATAATGTTCGGAAACTTTTTGAAAGACTTAAGGAAACTTTAACCATAGGCACCAAATGGGTGTTTAGAAATAATATAGATGAATTTGGAAACATAGTTAGAAACAAGGCTATGTTAGTTTCACAAGGCTATAGTCAATAAGAAGGAATTGACTATGAGGATACTTTTTCTCCAGTATCCAGATTTGAAGCCATTAGAATTCTACTTGCTTATGCTGCACATCTGAATTTTAAACTATATCAAATGGATGTCAAGTGTGCATTATTAAATGGTTATATAAATGAGGATGTTTTGTTGAATAACCACCTGGATTTACAAACTGTCATTTTCCGAATCATATTTTCAAATTATCAAAATCTTTATATGGTTTAAAGAAAGCTCCATGAGTTTGGTATTATAGATTAGGTACATTTATAATTTCCAAAGGTTTTAAATAAGGAATAGATGATCCTACTCTCTTCATAAAATGAATTTATAAAGATGTTTTAGTAGTTCAAATTTATGTAGATGATATTATTTTTTGATCTTCAAAAAATACACTATGTACTGATTTTTGTAAAATGATGCAAAACGAATTTGAAAATGAGTTTAATGGGTGAATTAAAATTATTTCTTGGATTTCAAATCTTTCAAAATAATGATGGAATTATTTTAACTCAATGTAAATATACTAAAGATCTTTTAAAATGTTTCATATTGGATAGCACAAAATTAGTGACACTCCCATTAGTACCACCTATAAGTTGGATCTTGATAAAGATGAATTTTTTTTTATCAAACCAATTATAGAGGAATGATTGGAAGTATACTCTACATGACTGATAGTCATTTGATATTATGTTTAGTGTGTGTATGTGTGCTCATTTTCAAGAAAATCCTAAAGAATCACATTAAATGTTGTAAAAAGAATTTTCAAATATCTCAAGAATACACCCAATTTAGGACTGTTCTACTCTAAAGGAAAATAATTTTAATTAGTTAGTTATTCTGATGGTGATTTTTCTGGCTGTAAGTTGGATAGAAAAAGAACCTATGGAACATGTCACTTTTTAGGAAAGTCACTAGTATCATGGTGTAGTAAGAAACAAAATTCTGTTGCATTATCTACTACAGAAGCTGAATACATAGCTGCTGGCAGTTGTTGTGCACAAATTTTGTGGATGAAACACACTTTACTAGACTATGGATATCAATTCAGACATGTACCAATAAATTGTGACAACACAAATGATATTAACATTTCAAAGAATCCCATTTCACATTCAGGACAAATCATATTGATGTAAGACATCACTTTTTGAGGGATCATTATCCAAAGGGTGATATCACTTTAGAATTCATTGGTACTAAATATCAACTGGCTGATATATTCACTAAATCATTAAATTCTGAGAGATTAGACTACATCATACATGATCTTGGTATGATTATTTATAAATATATATCTTACTGGTCTTACTATTTAATATTTTTCTATATTTTACTTTACAGTTTCATGCTTACTATTTCTCAGTTACTGTTTCATGCTTACAGTCTCACAGTTAACACCTTGTGTTCATAGTCTGTCACTTAACTGTCTCACCGTGATAGAACAGTTCACTCACTGTCTCACTGTGACTGCACAGAATAGTCACTGTCTCACTGCGACGACCACCAACTGTCTCACTGTGATGACTGCTTTTCATCGCACCGTAATGCCTACTCACGGTCTCACCATGAAGATTATTTATGTATTTAGTGTAACCTGTATCGTGGTAATTTTTATTTCACCGCTATTTACTTTCCCGTGTTTTAGTTTTTATGACGTTTGAAATTCCCCAATGATAAAACAAAAAGGTTTTCACTTGATTCCTCACCCGATCTCTCTCCTACTCACTCTCTAGAATCCTCTTTACCTTGCAAACCTTCTCTCCTTCTCTCTCGCATGAAACTTCAGTGAATTCCAAGGATGAAGCGTCCTTCTACTCCATCATCTGAGAAAGGCCTCTCCAAGAAACAGAAGAGGACACCAAAGATTGCACTCGAAGGACCCCTGAATCCTAACCTAGTAATCCATACTGTTGCTCTTGAGAAGGAAATCTTCCATGAGTGGCTTTGGTCCAGAAATTCTTTAGTACTGAAAGTATTAAGAGAACAAGGATGGATTGAATGGTTCTCTAGACAAGATAGACCTATTTACCTGAGGTTGGCTTCGCAATTCTATCAGTATGTAAAGTTTTCCTTTAATGCTGGAGAATGTTTTATGGTAACAAGCTGGATCAATGGACAAAAATGCTCATTCTCTTCAAGGCTATGGGATGAATTCCTGAGGATTCCTCATGAAGGTATTTGTGATGATTAACAAAAATAACCTACTCCTTCAACTAACATCTTTGACCTAGATAATGCCTTGGAAATTCTAACTGGAAATGGAACCAAGAGAAGGGCCATAGTGGCTGAATTGGATGGGGAGACTAGGCTGTTGTTTACGTTTGTTCAGAATTTGATTAGCCCGAGGAAGGGTGACTTTGATGTTTTGAAATATCAGGATGTCTTCATGATTCATCTGATGAAGAATGGCTATAAGATAAATCTGTGCAAATATATCATTCACCACATGTGTGAATTGATTAAGGTCACTTCCAAATCCACTTCTCTATTTTATTCATGGATTATTTCGGATATTTTAGTTTCCAAGGGAGTAGTTGGACCAAATAAAGAAATGATTATGGATTTTGAGTACTGTTTATCCAAGCCTACCTTCATAAGGATGAAGATAAACTAGAAACCCTAGAAGAAGAAGTGGGTTGAAGATAATGAAAAGGTTTATGAAAAGTTTAATCCTGTGGATTATCCCACAAGGCCTAAAAACATTAATGATTTTGGTTTGGAACCAGATGAGATGGCTATGTATCCAGAAGAGGAAGAAGAAGAAGAAGAGGTAGCTAGATCACCTCATAGAGAAGAGGCTGAAATACCTCATGAGGAAGCATATCCTGTTGAGAAAGAAAGGATTACTATTCCTGCTGATGTTTCAAGAGAAGAGGTTGTTGTTGAAAAGGAAAGGATTGTTGGTCCTTCTGTTGTGCTTGAAGGATAAGTATCTCCTACCCATGTTAATTAGGAAATCCAATCTGAAGCTGCAAGAGAATTAGTTGGTTCTGAATCTGAGCAGTAAGCCATGGAAGAGACAAATCCTGTTGAAGAAGAACTCCCTACTAAAAATGAAGCAAGTAAGGAAGCTCTACCTAAGGACCAATCTGTTCCTGAGTACACACCCTCTGCTGAAGAGCGGATGGAAATTTCCTTTCAGTTGTCAAGGAAAGAAATGGCTGAGGAGATTAGAGATGATCCTGTAAATCTTAAACCAGTTCCCGAGCCTCAAGAATCTTAAATGGAAGGAAATTTTGAGGGGAGGAACCTCAAAATCTTGAGATTGATGAAGCTGATCCTAGTGATGCATCTCCACCAACTGAGTCATACTCTGTGTATACTCGATATTAATTCTGCAGATTCTATGATGTGAGTGAATCATAGTAGGTGACTTTGTTTGGAATTGACCATTTTTCTTTGTTTCTATTGAAGTCGGTCTCACACCTTCAACCTCAGCCTGAACCTCAATCTCAAACTAAATCACAATCTGAAACTGAAACTGACTCAGAACCACAAACAGACCCTAAAACTGCCCATGGACCACTTTATTCATCTGAATCCTTACCTGATCAACAATCTTTTGTAATTAAGGAATATTTGAATGTCTTTGGAGAGACTATCTTACCTGGAGTGGAGGAGATTATTTCCTCTCAACCTCATCCTGTGACTCAACTAAGTCAGGAAGATGCCTCGATTCTTTTGGAAAATATTATTCTGCATATTCAACCCAGGATGATCCATGAAATTCAAGAAGTAAGGGTTGAAAACAAATTTCTTAGTGCTGATGTTGCAACTCTGAAAGGTTTGGTTAAGAACCTACAACAATAATTGTCTTCAAGATTAGAGCCTTCTCCTGCTCCTGCACTTGTTTTTTCTTCTCCTAAACCTTCGTTTTCCAACATTTCTTGAGACATTTTGTCCCAAATGAATCCCTATAAATTATATATTGATGAGAAGATTGGATAAAGACACACAAAGATGCTGCAATGCATGAGAGATCTTATAGAGAATCTGAATAAGCTTACAGATGAATACACTGGATGTCTTCAAAAGGTTTTGAAACAGCTCAAAGCTCTAACTGTAGCTGTCAAGGCTTCTCCTCCCTCTGGTAAGACCTCCACACCGTCATTGGATGATTCTCTACTCAGATCCATAATCAAGGAAGAAATTCAGAATGCTTCCAGTGGCTTCGATCTGTCTCCTTTTTCAGAAGTACTTAAGAACAGTGATAGAGCTCTTGATCTTGTTCAGATTCATTCCAAGATTTCCAATGATTCCCACAAGAGATCACCAAGAAGATAGATTTATATCTCAATTGGATTTACTCCAAATCTATTATGAAAAATCACTTTATGTATCTTGTGGAGAATCTAAAAATCCCTCTAGTGACTCAGGATTTCAAAACTCAAGTTCATAAGCTCACTGAGTTCACTGGATTATTGGATAAATTCATGGAGAATAAAGACAATTTTTAAAAGTATATGAAATATGATGGAGAAATCATTACTGATTTCATAAATCTTCTGAAACTATATCTTCATGTGCAGAGTACAGCTATAGTTGCACCAGCTGCTGCCACTCTTCGACCAGGTCTACCTTTCCTAACCTCAACTGCTATGTTAGTCAGCCAAGCCCTTTCTCAGATCAGAACAATCATTCTTGACCAACCACAGACTAGATCTTCTACTGCTCCTTCTTTGGCTCCATCTATTTTTTAAGGTCTACCTTTAACTTCTTTGTCTACTACCTCTATGCCATCTTCCACATCAGCAACTAATAAAGGCAAAGAGAAGTCCCCATCCTGAATAAGTCCAGTGACTACTTTCTTTTTGATGGGGATGTCTTTGATTTTTGTATTTCTACTATATGTTGTATTCTGAACATTTTTAATGAAATATGCATTTTTTCACAATCTTTCTTTTTACTTTTTGATAATCCCCAAAGGGGGATAATAAATAGGAGAAGTTAAACATGGAAGAAAAAGTTATATGTTATTATATATATGTGTTATTCTATATGCTATTTTCTCTAAAAGTTCAATTCCATTTTTTTACATTATCTATACATGATTTGTGATCATCAAAAAGGGGGAGATTATTGGACTCCTCATGTATTAATCATGTTTTAATGATCACAAATCTCGCTACTCTTAACAAATATTCCTATTATTTACAAATCTATTTTCTAGTTACAAATCTTGTTACTAATTACAAATCTCATTTATCTTATCAATCCTCTGTATTTATGTTTCAAGTTATCTCTTATACTTTATATTGGTTAAGTTCCAATCATCTAATGTATATTATTGTCTAAGTATGAATATAGATATTTGTCTAAGTATTAAGACATCGTGAAGCTTGACACAGTAAGACAGACTGTGTGCAAGACACAATCACAGTGAAGCAGACATCGTGAAGTCTGTCTCATACACCATGACCAATGAGACACTGTGACACCGTAAGTCAGACACTCTGATTACCTAAGTGCTAAGATACATTTAGAAATACATATTCATCAAGGCACTGTGAATCCACAAACTATGAGCAAGGCACTGAAAGCCAGAAACTGTATGTTAGACACCGTGACTCAGACACAATGAAGGACACAGTGAGCCACATACCGTGAAGGTCATACTGTGAAGGTCATACCATGAAGGACACACTGTGAGCCACATACCATGAAGGTCATACCGTGAAGGTCATACCGTGAAGGTCACACCGTAAAGGACACACCATGAAGGAGACACCATTTTCATAACTACAGTGACACCGTTTCTTAACCTTTTGTCAATATTATTTAAATATTGCTAACGGTCGTATTTGATGTGTTTAATGTAATTAATGATATTTAATGATAGTTGTTGTCATGTCATGAAATCGTACCTCGTACCTATGAAAAGGTAATCATTACTATTTCCGGAGCTCGAGGAATATAAGGAGGATTGAGCTACAATAGAGGGAACACACACAAATACACATATTATAACATACGCGAAGCTACAGACAATACACACGAGCTCTGTACTGAACAGAAGAACAATCCTGAGCATGAATAAGAGATTGAAAGATCTTTCAAGAAATCACATGAATGAAATACAACACTACTGGTGGAACTGAAATCAAGAGAACATTCTCACTCGTGAAGAACACATGCTGAACCATGACCCTCTGTTTTTCCACACAAAACCAGATAAGGAATCATAAGCATTTCTGCTGAATCCAAGGAGTCCAGAGCTGTACTTCCAATCACTAAATCTTTCTAAACTTTCATATACTCTCTCTAAGTGATTAATTATTTAATTCATTGAGAAGTGTGTGTAATCTATTTATCTTACACACTCACTGACTCCTGTGCCGAACAGGAGGATATCACAATCCTCACACAAAAACTCCTTACTCTTGTTTACCCACGACAACTGTGGAAGAGGTCCTTGTGTGGCCTAGTCTTTATTTTTGTTTCCCACGAAGAACTATGGCAGAGGTCCCTACGTGACCTGGATAGTCTTGTACTGTTTTTAACCAGGATCCAGATTGTGGATCACTTTTATATAAATTGTTTATGAAGACTAAGTCTCAGCTTGAGACTAAACCTCTTGGTTATATCTTTTGTGCATTTTATTTTAAGTTTAAAGTATACAATATCTAATTTATATTCTGCTGTTGTTACTTTGAAATACAAACTAATTTAAAGTTACTTTTCAAGTTAATCTAGCAAGTGTTTGTAAATATTTTAAATCAGTATATTAGTTTCAAAAGCCTATTTAATCATCTGATTAAATTTACTGAGACCTAATCAATCTTTGAGAACCTAATTGAACCCTTACAGTTTTACAAATTCGGTACATTTTAACTTGTTTGTTGTGCCCAAGTGAAGTGATTGCATTTGTTGTCAATAACTTGTCTTCGTGTGCCATCTGATGAAGTACATCTTGAAGATTGATGATTGAGGAAGCATAATATCAGACGATTGGAGAACTGATCTTAATGTTTCAATACTTGTATCAAGATGATACTAAGTTACACCACTTGATGAATGGATGATGATGGAGAATCATCATTATATCTGACGATTGTTGAGCTGCTCTTTAAGTTCCAAGCACTTGTATCAACTGGATACAATGTCACAACAAGCTCTAGAAGACCATGCATTGTTAAGACAATGCATGAGGAAGTGAACGGGATCCATCCACAACTTCTAAGTGGATGAAGTGGATTAATGAAGTCCATGCACTATCACTTAGTGCATGTGAACATGAAAAAGTTCCAATTAATCTCTGATTAGATCAATAAAGATCAATGAAGATTATTGAAGAAATCTTTGATTCAGGAGTTCGGTTGATGAAGATGAACCTTTTGAATTCCATATCCTAAGTGAAGATTAAATGTTTAAGAGGAATGGAGGAATTCTTAAGAAGAAGAGAAGAGAAGAAATGAAGAAGAAGAGTTGTGGCATTTGGCATTTGAACTTGGTCACTTTGTTTTTACACAAAGGACTTGGTCTATACTTAAGCAAAAAATAAGCCACAAGGGCCAGCCTTAAGGGTTCAACCCAAGGCACATGTGGGACTAGGTCACCACGCCCAAGGGGATCCCATGGGGCCAAACCGAGAGGCAGGGGCCGTGTATAAGCCCCGGGCCACGCAGGGGATCAGGTCTGCGCAGCAGGGGCGCGAGGAGCGCGCGCGAGGATGCATAGTGGGCGCCAGTGGCGCGCCCGCAGGGAGCATAGTGGGCGCAAGAGCGCGCCCGCAGAGAGAACCCGGTGCGGGGCGGCACCGGGAGGGGAGAAGTGAAACTGAGAGTTGAGCGGCAGCGCCAGGGTGATAAGCCGCGAGAAAACCGGCCGCGGTTTTGATGTGGGACGCGGAAATTTCACCGGGAGCAAATCTCAGCCGTCCGAGCGATCGCGCGCCAGATCTCCGCCGCTCATCGCATCGTGCCATTCGCGATCTGATCAAGGCCGTCCAAAGTCTTCTGATCGCCTGATCCAATGGCCCAGCGTTCTTCCTCAACCTCGAGCCATGCCAAAGCATCCTGCATGCGTCCGTCGAACCAGGAGCAACCTGAGCACCTGTTCTTGAGCTCCCGGCCACCATTTCCGAATCTGAAGGCTCCCTTGAGCTCGTATGGCCCTACTGAACACAACCATGCAATAAAATATGCATGCACATGATGAATGGAGGATTTTGGACTTAAGACGAGGCAAACGGAGTTGCCGAGGCTTCTCGTGTTCGTGCTATGCATGGACAAGTATCAAAGAGGCCATGCATGCGTTCGAGAATGCTTGCACGTGGATAAAGGAGAAGGAGAGGAAGTCCGCGTTGTGCAGAGAGAAAGAATGAGATTCTCGGCCCGCGTTTGAAGTTTTCAAAACGCCACTTTTATCGGGCATTCATATGTTGAATTCCGCGGAATCCATTTGTTCTCCTCTGCCAAGAAAAATGAGGCCGAGCCCTCGAGGAGTGTTGCTGAAAAATTTGTGATCCGCGAGAGCCTTCTGCCTCACGAAGAAAGAGCCATCGCGCAACTACCTTGCGCGGCTGTTGTTCTCGGTGCCACCCGAGGCCCGAAAGTGACCCCCTGCGCGCTATCCTTTGCGCGACAGGAAGGAGGGTGATCAGCGCGAACTTGCGCGCCCCCTCGGTGCACCGCGGCCCCCTGCGCGGTAAGCACTTGCGCGGCAGTTGTGAAGGAAGAGGTTTGCCGCACCCTTGCATGGCCCTTGAACCCATTGTGCTTGCGCGGCTCTTGAAGAACAGTGGAGTTCACACTTTGAATGTGTGTGTGCAAATGGAGTAAGAGGACCCTACGGGTTATTTGCATTCAAGAGAACCCGAGGCCGTATCCTGTGTGTGTGCAATGAAGGAAGAAGGCCGTAGGCTTGCATGAGTGTGCTTAGCAAGTGAGGAGGCTTGCAACTTATGTGCAAAGTGAAGAACACACCTTGAGTGTGTGTGAAGTGAAAAGCCCGAGGCTTGTGAGTGTGCAAAGAAAGGAAGAGGCCGAGGTTCGGCTAGTACCCATTTGAGTACATTCAAAATGAGTTGTGTATGTGTGAACAAGTGAAAAAGAGTGACAAATCATAAGAAGAAGAGGAGTACACACTTAAGTGTGTGAATGCAAAAGAACTGATCATTCTAAGTGATTGGGTTTTTCATGAGCAAGACCAACGAGATCTTTTGAAGACTGTTGAAGCTACTTGAAGTTTTGAACAACACCTTTGAAGAAGTGAAGTGGAGCCATGATGAAGATGATGCTGTGAAGTTGGGGGGTTTAACCAACTTGTAATTGGGGGGTATAACCAATTACTGTGTAATCATATTTTGGCATAGTGAAGAATCCGTGTTGGGGGTGTAACCAACACGGCAAGGAGTAGGTCTTTGTACCGAACCTTGTAAATCATTGTGTTCTGTGCTCTCATTATTACTGCACCACTAAAAGAGTAGATCTAGGCTTTAACCAGCTGCAGAGGTTGAATTGATAATCCAAAGGGAACAATTCATAAAAAGAAAAAGTTATCACTGATTCACCCCTCCTCTCTCAGTGATCACAACCGATCCAGGCATTTCAAGTGGTATCAGAGGGAGGTTCCCTCTGTAAGGATCTACTTCTGAGAAGATGGACAATCTGAATTCTGTTAATAGTAGGGGTGTTCCTACATTCGATGGAAAGAATTACCACAGCTGGAAGAATCGAATGTTACCCTACCTTCTATCTCTCGGCCTTGATGTTAGAAATGCAGCCTTATTTGGATTCCCTCCTCATGATGATGAAGCTGCTATGTCACCTACTGAGAAAAGAAATATGGAAGTTGATGGTAAAGCTCAAAATTCCATTCTTATGTCACTCTCAAAAAAGGTATACACAAAAGTCATGGGACTTAAGAATGCTAAAGAAATTTGGGAAAAATTGGAAAGTAGTTATGAAGGCAACATGAAAGTCAAGGAAGCCAAATTACAAATTTGGAGAAGCAAGTTTGAAGATGTAAAGATGGGAGAAGAAGAAAATATTGATGATTATTTCACAAGAGTCAATGAAATTGTCAGTAACATTCGAGGCTTTGGAGAAAAGTTGGAGGACTCAACTATTGTTAAAAAACTAATGAGAAACTTTCCTGACAGGTTTGATCCCAAAGTCTCCGCACTAGAAGACAGAGATGATCTCTCTCTTGATGAACTTCACAAAATTCTCATTACATATGAAATGAGGAAGATTCCAGTATTAAAAAAGAAGATCAAGGATGAGATGGCTTTCGAGGCCATGAGACAACTCAAGATAAGATATGACGAAGTCTTAGGATCAAATGAGTCGGACAATGAAGAAAAGGATGAAGATCTCAACAAGGTTATTTCTCTTTTATCTAAATGGTTTGGAAAAACTAAATTCAAGGGAAAAGGGAAATTACCATCGAGGTGTTTCAATTGCAATAACATCGGACACTTTGCTGCTAACTGTCCCAAGAAAAGATCTAGTGCTCCGGGAGTTGAAGAAGATAAGTCACAAAATAATAAATGGAGTAGATACCCAAGAGAAAGAAACAGATCTGGTGCAAGAAAGAAAAGGTTTGTTCCAGGTGAAAGAAAAAGCTATGTTAGCAGAGAGGAAGAATCAGACTTCACTTCAGCCAGTCAATCAGAAGAAGAAACGAATTTTATGGCTCTTGTGGAAAAAGGGTTTGACACATGCAGCAGTGAAGATGATGAAAATGAACGAACAGATCTCGAACACATGTTGAAAGATGAACTAGTGGCTTGCCTTGAACAGAACACTAAACTCAAGAAAGTGAAGAGATTGTTACAAAAGGAAACCAAAAGGATGACTGAGGAGTTGGAAGAATGTATGAAGAAAGAGACAATGTACATTGATGAAATCAAGAGACACAAACTGAAGATAGCTGAGCTGGATAAGATAGCAAAAGATCTTGAGGAGAAACTTCACCTCAAAGAAGAAGAACAATCAGTAACACAGTCCAAGTGGGTTGAAGCACAAATTAACTTGAAAAAGATGAGAGAAGACTTTAACAAGGCTGTTGAGGTCAAGGCAGAATCATCTCACACTGGTGCTCAGAGGCAGGTCGACTCACCACTCAGTAAATCTCAATTTACATCTGTTATTTCTAACTATGCAGGTTCAAAGATAAAATTGAGACAAACATGTCATAAACAAACCTGTTCAAAATCATCTTCAGTGGAAGAAATGAAATCCTCAGGAAGGACTACTCAAATATTGGACAAGAAATTACAACATGACTCTTATCAGCGGAAAAGGTCAAAGTTTAGAGGCTACTGCTGGTGTTGTGGTGTGTTTGGTCATAAGGCCTATGCATGCTGGTTTAACATGTCTCTTCCAAGAATGAGGCATGAGTCAAGGGGGAGACATCCTGAAACCCAGAGTGTTGTGCAGAAAGTATCAAAACCTCCAATTCAGAACACATTTGACTGCCTAAGTGAAGCTTGTGGAAGATGTGACCAACAAGGTCATAGAGATGATAAATGTATGACTACTCTTCCCGAACAAAAAGTCAAAGACATGAATGGGAAAGGCATTCAGGAAACCAATGAAGAAATCACATGCTTTGCTGAAGTTGCTCCAAAAGCCAGCAGCAGAAACAAGTCATGGATTCTTGATAGTGGATGCTCATCACACATGACTGGTGATATAAAAATTCTAAACAACATAGAAAGTCATGAAGGAGGAACTGTGGTGGTTGGAAATAATTGTTCTCTAAAAATCAAGGGAGTTGGAAAGGCACTGGTTGAAACAACAAATCTAAAATCCAATGATGTGTTATTTGTCGAAGGATTGAAACACAACCTGCTGAGTGTAAGTCAGTTATGTAATGATGGTCATGAAGTACTGTTCAAGAAAGATTCATGCATCATCAAGAGCTCGAAGGATGGACAGATCATCACTCAAGGAAGAAGAACCACTAGAAACCTATTTCAAATTGAGATCAAATCTGAATACACCAGTGATGAAGAGGAAGGTAATAAAAGTGGAAGGACATACAACCAATTGAAGAAACATACTGACACAGAAAATGTCCTGGGTGAACCACACTCCTCAGTAAGAACTAGAAGAATGTTGAGATTGGAAGATCAGACTGCACTGGTTTCTCAAGTTGAACCTCACACAGTGGCTGAAGCAGTTGAACAATGGATACAAGCTATGCCTACAGAGAAATTTGTTGATCTAAGGCTGAATCATCATGTTCAGCCTTCTCCTCTAACTTGAGGAAGAAGAAGGTCCCTCCTTATTCCCTAAATTTTTGTATTCTTGTACTGACATGCAGGGAATTGAAGGAGATGAGTGCATCCCCTGAGGGGGAGCATTGGTAGTTAAAGATGTGCAAGTTCCAGAAGCTCTATATTCTGAGTATGGTTTCCATTCATCCCTTTGCATTTGTTGGCCAATAAGGGGGAGAAATCATCAGGCACACGACATTCTCTAAGTGTGCTTAGGAGTATTGACAACCAAATACAAAGGGGGAGATTGTTGTGCCCAAGTGAAGTGATTGCATTTGTTGTCAATAACTTGTCTTCATGTGCCATCGGATGAAGTACATCTTGAAGATTGATGATTGAGGAAGCATAATATCAGACGATTGGAGAAATGATCTTAATGTTTCAATACTTGTATCAAGATGATACTAAGTTACACCACTTGAAGAATGGATGATGATGGAGCATCATCATTATATCTGACGATTGTTGAGCTGCTCTTTAAGTTCCAAGCACTTGTATCAACTGGATACAATGTCACAAAAAGCTCTAGAAGGCCATGCATTGTTAAGACAATGCATGAGGAAGTGAATGGGATCCATCCACAACTTCTAAGTGGATGAAGTGGATTAATGAAGTCCATGCACTATCACTTAGTGCATGTGAACATGAAAAAGTTCCAATTGATCTCTGATTAGATCAATAAAGATCAATGAAGATTATTGAAGAAATCATTGATTCAGGTGTTCGGTTGATGAAGATGAACCTTTTGAATTCCATATCCTACGTGAAGATTAAATGTTTAAGAGGAATGGAGGAATTCTTAAGAAGAAGAGAAGAGAAGAAATGAAGAAGAAGAGTTGTGGCATTTGGCATTTGAACTTGGTCACTTTGTTTTTACACAAAGGACTTGGTCTATACTTAAGCAAAAAATAAGCCACAAGGGCCAGCCTTAAGGGTTCAACCCAAGGCACATGTGGGACTAGGTCACCACGCCCAAGGGGATCCCATGGGGCCAACCCGAGAGGCAGGGGCCGTGTATAAGCCCCGGGCCACGCAGGGGATCAGGTCTGCGCAGTAGGGGCGCGAGGAGCGCGCCCGAGGATGCATAGTGGGCGCCAGTGGCGCGCCCGCAGGGAGCATAGTGGGCGCAAGAGCGCGCCCGCAGAGAGAACCCGGTGCGGGGCGGCACCGGGAGGGGAGAAGTGCAACTGAGAGTTGAGCGGCAGTGCCAGGGTGATAAGCCGCGAGAAAACCGGCCGCGGTTTCGATGTGGGACGCGGAAATTTCACCGGGAGCAAATCTCAGCCGTCCGAGCGATCGCGCGCCAGATCTCCGCCGCTCATCGCATCGCGCCATTCGCGATCTGATCAAGGCCGTCCAAAGTCTTCTGATCGCCTGATCCAACGGCCCAGCTTTCGTCCTCAACCTCGAGCCATTCCAAAGCTTCCCGCATGCGTCCGTCGAACCAGGAGCAACCCGAGCACCTGTTCTTGAGCTCCCGACCACCATTTCTGAATCCGAAGGCTCCCTTGAGCTCGTATGGCCCTACTGAACACAACCATGCAATAAAATATGCATGCACATGATGAATGGAGGATTTTGGACTTAAGCCGAGGCAAACGGAGTTGCCGAGGCTTCTTGTGTTCGTGCTATGCATGGACAAGTATCAAAGAGGCCATGCATGCATTCGAGAATGCTTGCACGTGGATAAAGGAGAAGGAGAGGAAGTCCGCATTGTGCAGAGAGAAAGAACGAGATTCTCGGCCCGCGTTTGAAGTTTTCAAAACGCCACTTTTATCGGGCATTCATATGTTGAATTCCGCGGAATCCATTTGTTCTCCTCTGCCTATAAAAATGAGGCCGAGCCCTCGAGGAGTGTTGCTGAAAAATTTGTGATCCGCGAGAGCCTTCTGCCTCACGAAGAAAGAGCCACCGCGCAACTACCTTGCGCGGCTGTTGTTCTCGGTGCCACCCGAGGCCCGAAAGTGACCCCCTACGCGCTATCCTTTGCGCGACAGGAAGGAGGGTGAGCAGCGCGAACTTGCGCGCCCCCTCGGTGCACCGCGGCCCCCTGCGCGGTAAGCACTTGCGCGGCAGTTGTGAAGGAAGAGGTTGGCCGCACCCTTGCACGGCCCTTGAACCCATTGTGCTTGCGTGGCTCTTGAAGAACAGTGGAGTTCACACTTTGAATGTGTGTGTGCAAATGGAGTAAGAGGACCCTACGGGTTATTTGCATTCAAGAGAACCCGAGGCCGTATCCTGTGTGTGTGCAATGAAGGAAGAAGGCCGTAGGCTTGCATGAGTGTGCTTAGCAAGTGAGGAGGCTTGCACCTTATGTGCAAAGTGAAGAACACACCTTGAGTGTGTGTGAAGTGAAAAGCCCGAGGCTTGTGAGTGTGCAAAGAAAGGAAGAGGCCGAGGTTCGGCTAGTACCCATTTGAGTACATTCAAAATGAGTTGTGTATGTGTGCACAAGTGAAAAAGAGTGACAAACCATAAGAAGAAGAGGAGTACACACTTAAGTGTGTGAATGCAAAAGAACTGATCATTCTAAGTGATTGGGTTTTTCGTGAGCAAGACCAACGAGATCTTTTGAAGACTGTTGAAGCTACTTGAAGTTTTGAACAACACCTTTGAAGAAGTGAAGTGGAGCCATGATGAAGATGATGCTGTGAAGTTGGGGGGTTTAACCAACTTGTAATTGGGGGGTATAACCAATTACTGTGTAATCATCTTTTGGCATAGTGAAGAATCTGTGTTGGGGGGTGTAACCAACACGGCAAGGAGTAGGTCTTTGTACCGAACCTTGTAAATCTTTGTGTTCTGTTCTCTCATTATTACTGCACCACTAAAAGAGTAGATCTAGGCTTTAACCAGCTGCAGAGGTTGAATTGATAATCCAAAGGGAACAATTCATAAAAAGAAAAAGTTATCACTGATTCACCCCTCCCCTCTCAGTGATCACAACCGATCCAGGAATTTCATTGTTTTATAAATTGGGGGATTTTAATAGAAATTATTTTTAACAGAAATTTTAATTGGAACTAAATTCACCCCCTCTTGAGTATCCACTTCGACCAACATGAGAGATATGGGTATATTTTTAACTTTTTATTCCCATTTGAATTATATATTTTCAGCTAGCTTCCCCGTATATGTAGGTTATCTGATCGATCCTCATTAAATTATGTTTCCTTATTTCTATTTATTTATCTATTCTTTGTGTGTGACTCTTGAGAGCGTGAGCTCTTCCACACAACACCCCCTATTTTGATCACCCCCAATCCCCCACATGTCGCCACTGCATTCCATCTAATACCATAACCCTCCCCCTTTCCATCAATCCCACTCCCATGCCTTTGGACCCCCAATGCAGTCGATCCCTTATCTCACCTCACCCTTACCTATGGATTCCATATTCCCTTCTGTCACCCCCCGAACCACCAAGCCCATATACCATATCATCAATACCCTTTGTGCCCCTTTCCAACCCCACCTGTAACTACCCAAAGATTTTTCAACTGAAATCCATTCTTATAATCATGTATTAAAGTATAATAACATTAAGAAACATAATAAAATGATACTAAATACCATGTGACCATTAATCATAAATTCTCAACATTTATGTTTTTAATTTCTAAAATATGTCATACACGATTACGATCAGTAAGATGTTTGGGGTCCAATAGGATAAACATAATTTTTTTTAGAATAGTAAACTACCCTTATGAATAGTAACCTACCCTTATGAATAGTAATATGATCCTTATGAATAGTAAATCTTCCAAAATAATAGTAACCATACCGATGATTGATTAAATAAAATTTAGGCATATTATAAAGTGAAAATTTTACCATAGTAAAAATATTGGTACTTTTTAAATCATAAATAAATAATAATTATTATTAAATTAATTTACAATAAAATGTATTTTAATAAAATTTTATCATAAATAAAAAATTCTTTGTATTTTTCGTTTTAAGATAATTTTATTATAGCTTATGTATGTTTTGAAAGCATTATGGAATCAGTTTTAATTTTAAAATCTGCATTTTCCAAGTAGATTATTATTTTAATTAAAAGTTAAATTAATCATATTAACCAAATTATTTTTGAAAAATGGACTACATTTTTGGATTATATGTGTGAAAAAATGGTTAGGGTGAATTTTTTGGATTTTTCTGAAATAATTGAATTTTGATGAATATTGAAATAAAGTAATTTACAAAATAAGGTAAATTCATGAATTATAGAGTCATGGGTGATATTCTATGTTACATCCCAGACCTGACCAGCCACCCAAACAGTGTCGAGCGGGTCGAGTGTCACTTCCTAAGGCGTACCTCCCTTGAATGCCAAAGGCTGCTGACTAGCAGCGAGGGTCTGAATAGGTATAATGGAGAGGCTATACCCTCTCGGAGGATGATAGTAAGGGTACTGGTCCGAGTATAACAGTAAAGATGCAGCGGAAAGGAAGACTCAGCAAACTCGAACCAGACCCGCAGAGCGAAAGCATATCCAATATCAACAAACAGTGGAATTAATAATGATAACAATAGTTGCGGAAATAAATACAAAAGCATGCCGATAACATATAACTACTACTCAATAGTAAAACATGCATCCAAAGCAGGTCAACATACAAAAGGGCGCCAATGGCTAACCAACAGTAGCTACAACAAGTAAGCATGCTGTTATAGAAAAGTAAACACAACAAGTAAACCCCAGCAACGTATGAACTCAAGGTCTGTACCATCTCTAGGCAAAAACTAACGTAACCCAGCTCCTGAAGCTGGCCCCTTTCCTGCACGTAAATCCATGAAGTCTGCACGCGTCCTGAAGGGCCCGTGCAGGGTGTGAGACAAATCTCAGGAGGATACCACGCAACGGTGCGTACCAAATATATGTTTTTAAGAAGTCATGAATTTACCATGAAAGCAGTAATCAGTACAATGCAAAAATAAATACAAACTCCACTGGTGCTCAACAGCCACCATGGAGTGTCACCTGCTTCAGCCAACGCCGGAATCTCTATCGTGTAACCCGGCACCGTGTGCCACCTGACACCTCGTGTCTCAAGTACCGACGTCCCGAAGGCATGCCCCAAATAGTAACCCAGCACCAAGTGCCTCCTGACACCTCGTGTCTCAAGTACCGACGTCCCGAAGGCACACCCACAAATAGTAACCTGGCACCATGTACCTCCTGACACCTCATGTCTCAAGTACCAACGTCTCGAAGTAACGCCCATTTCCTGAAGGCACCTCACCTCTCACGTGGCTTTCTATGACAAGCACCTCCAACCAAAAATACCTAACCACAGCTACGGGGGCCTCTACCCACACGAGTGGTCAAAACCACCTCATCACGGAGTATCTCTGTGTGCACACTACTCTTGTCCCGATGAGCTGTAATCACCAAAATAGTTCTAAGCCACCAACACATCTGACACCTCGTGTCCCTGCGACCATGTCGCTCAAGTGCGATGGCATCGCCACCCTAGTATCCTCGGCCATGCCCAACCTGACAGTCGTACTGCCTCAAGCCGACGTCCATGACGTCCAATCCCATGGTCAAAACCACCCAAAGTAACCCGAGAAAACCCCCCAACCTCTGATCAGCATCACTCAACTGCAACTGGGCCAAGCCCAATACAACCCAAAGGGTCCAGCAGATGCAATTCAGCAATCGCATATATAACATATGTAAACAGAAAACATAACCAGGAAAAACCAACTAAATAGTCGAATTGCACTATACCGGGTGATGTCCCATACCAGCACAGAGGTCTTAAATTCCTCTAACAATTATAACAGGCTTTAACAAATTAAACTAAATAGTTTATACCAATCATATTTCAATTAATACCATTTTGGCGTTCCCCGACCAAATTGCCCCGATGAGCCATGACCACTCACCCGGCCCTGCTCACGCAAACTGCTAACCGGGAATACCCAAAGGCATCCCAAAGGTCTCATAAACAATTCAGTATGAAAAAGCAGAATAAATGGGTCCCGCTCAAAAATACCTAAAAACGCGCCGAATCCGCATCACCCAAACAACCATGAAAACACGAAATGAGGTATGCACCACCTTCCTGAGACTCGCACGATGCGACTCCTCCGGTAACACCCGCCAATTCCGTCTAAAACGCGGTAAATCTACAAAATATTCAAAACTGATCAAAGGGATATAACTCTTTCTAGAATGAAAATTAGACAATACGACCAAAGGGGAATCGAGGACTTACCGAGGGGGTTCCAACGCACTAATCAGCGACCGAAACGGGTCTCAGACAGACGATCGAGAGGAGAAAAGGGGTCCGGCCAGCCTGGTTTGTGTATCCAGACAGAGGAGGGGTGTTCTGCCTAAAAAACGATGCTAATGCCCGAATTAAGTGAAAAGAAGAAAGTACACAACATGTACTTTTGGACTACATGTCGTGTATATTTCATTTAACTGTTCAAAAGACGGCTGATTCCGCCGACTTACTTTCTGAACCTGCCGACATGAGTACACGGCATGTACCTCTTGGTACATGGCGTGTACTGGGTTCCTTTACACTTCCTCGCTGACATACCCACACACCATTTATATCCTTAATACACAGATAGACAACACGGCGTGTCTGAAGGGAACATGACATGCCCCTGGTTCTTACCCAGCCAACGGCGTACACACCACGTATGGCCTCACATGGTCGGGGGTCTACACGGCGTGTTCAAAACTACACGCCGTGTAGTATGGAAATTTCCAAAAACATCCCATTTTATCCAGTTTCCTCATAAATAAGTCAAAAAATATCAAACAGGGTCGGGATTTGACCCATTCTGAAAACCCAGGTTCTTACAAACTCCCCACCTTAACGTAGCTCGTCCCCGAGCTACCAAATGAAACCAGGAAATGGCACCGAACATGCCCACCCCAATTAAACAACCCGAACTACGCTAGTCTTAATGGTTCCGGCCAAATTCCTCAAGGGGGGGGGGGGCTCCCCACCTTAAGAATTGCCTTACCCGATCTCAACCAAACAAAACGTAAAACAAACAGGGTTTACTAACCTCTTTTCCGGAAGCAAAATCCTCCCGTGACGCATCATCACCCCTGCACCAAATTGTTGCTCCTATGTCGCTTCCGACACCCAAAGTATCCCACACCGCATCGGTGTCCACCTCTACGAGGTCCTGGTGCCTAGCACCTCAAGTAACCTGCATCCACGATGCCCCGATGCCCAAGGCACCTCATGTAACCCGCATACACGATGCCCCGATGCCCACAACACCTCAAGTAACCCGCATCCACGATGCCCCGATGCCACGCATCTCATATATATATATATATATATATATATATATATATATCACACACCCGAGATGGTGCCAACCTACTGACTAGCATCTAGTCAGTCCACAAAGATCATGTGCACCCCGTGATCTCAAAATAGACATACTCTATAGGTCATTCCAAAAAGGAAACATGGAGATCACGGTCACACCGCGGTGTACCTCTAACTGTCACCGGCTCACCGGCCTGCTCAGCCTCTGGCAGCTCCACAGCGTGCACCTGGACTGAAACACAGCTACCTGACGCCTGACCTCCCTGTGGTGTTGCTCCAGTCACCGGCCATTGACCCCTGAGCAAGGTCCCACTATCTCTGTCATGGCCTCCATGCACAGCTGAACCTCAACTACCCTTTCCGGGTACCAAACCTGAACCAACTCCAGACGTTGTAGTCTGTCCTGGTCCCTGCCTGCCGGCTTTCTGAGAATGCTGCCTGCAAAACCTCTCTAGATGCCCGTCCTGTCCACATGACCGGTACTCCTTCGGAGGCATGTCGCACTGCATCCAAACATGTCCCGGCTGTCCACACTAGAAGGAAATCACCGAAGAACTCCCATGATGTGGTCTAGCTAAATCCTTGGCCTGACTGCCCTGTGGGAACTCATCTTGTCCTCGCTTCCGTCTATCCGAACCATCTGCTGAAGCTGTCGTCTTGCCCAAACTAGATTTCTCCCTCTCATTGCCCTTGGCTATAAGTGCCTGATTCACCACCTTGGAAAAAGAACCCATCCTGAAAATGTTCAACTGGACCCGAATGGCATGTCGCAAGCCATCCTTGAAGCGCCTCACCCTAGCTGCATCATCGCTCACCATACTAGGTGCAAAGCGAGAAAACTCTGTTAAAGTAGATGCGGAGTCCATGACGGACATGTCCCCCTGTTGAAGACTCCAGAACTCCCGAGCTATCTCTTCCCTCAGTGTCTCCGGGTAGATGTGCTCAAAGAACCTGCCCTTGAAGTCCTGCCATGCCAGTCCCTCGTGTATACGAGCCTGAACCTGTACATCCCACCAAAGCTTTGCCGGTCCTCTCAGCATGTACGTCGCCAGCTTGACCCTCCACCCTGGAGGCCTCTCGAGCTGCTCGAATATCATCTGCATACTCTCCAACCAGTTCTCAGCCGCCTGCGGACCACCCTCTCCCTGAAAAAGCGGCGGGTGCTGCGACTGGAACTCTCGCATCAGATACGCCATAGAAGGCTCGGTACCTTGAACTCCACTGTAAATCCCCTGCAAGACGCGTACTAGGCTCGCCCGGAGCTGCTCGTTGAGCCATGGCCCGAACGATGAAAAACTCGGATGCTGTCCTGCTTGCACTAGATCCTGAACCTGATCCTGTCCATGAGCCTATACTTGCGGCTCGTGCTCTGCTTGTACCGAATTTTGACCCTGATCTTACAGCACTGTACCATCTCCTTCTTGTGGCTCCATCAAGCCGCAAAGGAGTAACCCGATGAATACCATAAATGGTCAAACAACCCATATATATATAACAATATATTCTATGCAGATAAGGGAAGTAGAAAAAGGTAGCGCATAACAACTACCCTTACTCCCCCTCACCGCAAACCATTCCCCACGGCATCCCGGCCTCATGGACTCCTTACCCACTCAACAGAGCCAATTATCGATAGTACCCCGGGCCATGCCCGTCTCGACAACTCATGTTGCCTAAAACCGATGACCGAGTCGCCCAATCCTGACAGTTACACTGCCTCAGTCATAGTACATGCCTGCTCTCATAAGAGTCATACCCAAAACCCTGCCACATGCAATTCTACAAAAAATAAAATAAAACATGCAATACACATTGCAACAACTAGAAATTCTATCAAGAATTTCACCATTTTACATTTCAAAGAAGATAAAGCATGGAAATTGATTTATTTTATTCACATGGAATTATCACTTCACAAATCATACGTGCAATTATGAAATTGAAATACCCTAAAAATGTGCCTATCAAAAGCCAAGCAACAAGCCTTTCCATACCGGGCCAAGGTCCAATTCTCCCTTACCACACCGGGTCAACGGTCACATATCACAATCAAGAACATCACACACCAAGTGAGCCACCGAGGTGGAAATCGTATAAACCTTATTGTGATCAAAAGCAAATAGCAATTCCCACCCATGGAAACTAGGTCCATCCCTCGTACCTGGGGCTGCAGGCACCCAAGAACAAGCTAAAAACCCAGTCCCAGTAACCACAACTTATCTCTAGTCTACCATATCCCAACTAGTAAAACCAGCCGAAAAAAGAGAAGTCTCAATCTCATTAGTAGCCAGAAAAACAATTCTACTAAATCCTTGTCAAGAACTCCTCTGATACCACTTTGTAACATCCCAGACCCGACCAGCCACCCGAACAGTGCCGAGCGGGTCGGGTGTCACTACCTTAGGCGCACCTACCCTGAATACCAAAGGATGCCGACTACCAGCGAGGGTCTGGATAGGTATAGTGGGGAGGCTATACCCTCTCGGAGGATCATAGTAAGGGTACTGGTCCGAGTATAACAGTAAAGATGTAGCGGAAAGGAAGACTCCGCAGACTCGAACTAGACCCGCAGAGTGGAAGAATATCCAATATCAACAAACAGCGGAAGCAATAATGATAACAACAGCAGCAGAAATAAACACAACATCATGCTGATAACATGTAACTACTACTAAACAGTAAAACATTCATCCAAAGTAGGTCAACATACAAAAGGGAACCAATGGATAACCAACAGTAGCTACAACAAGTAAGCATGATGTTATAGAAAAGTAAACAAAACAAGTAAACCCCAGCTAGGTATGACCTCAAGGTCTGTACCATCTCCATGGAACAACTAACGTAACCCAGCTCCTGAAGCTGGCCCCTTTCCTGCACCTAAATCCATGAAGTCTGCACACGTCCCGAAGGGCCCGTGCAGGGTGTGAGACAAATCTCAGTAGGATACCACCCAACGGTGCGTACCAAATATATGTGTTTAAGCAGTCATGCATTTACCAGGAAAGCAGTAATCAATACAATGCAAAAATAAATACAAACTCCACTAGTGCTCAACAGCCACCATGGAGTGTCACCTGCTTTGGCCAACGCCAGAATCTCTGTCGTGTAACCTGGCACCATGTGCCACCGGACACCTCGTGTCTTAAGTACTGACGTCCCGAAGGCACACCCCAAATAGTAACCCGGCACCAAGTGCCTCATAAAAACTCATGTCTCAAGTACCGACGTCCCGAAGGCACGCCCACAAATAGTAACCTAGCACCATGTGCCTTCTGACACCTCGTGTCTCAAGTACCGACGTCCTGAAGGCACGCCCATTTCCTGAAAGCCCCTCACCTCCCATGTGGCTTTCTACAGCAATCACCCCAACCAAAAATACCTAACCGCAGCTACGGGGGCCTCTACCCACATGAGTGGTCAAAACTACCTCATCACGGAGTATCTCTGTGTGCACACTACTCAAGTCCCGGTGAGCGGTAATCACCAAAATAGTCCTAAGCCACCAACACATCTGACACCTCGTGTCCCTGCGACCATGTTGCTCAAGTCGGATGGCATCGACACCCTAGTATCCTGGGCCATGCCCAACCTGACAGTCGTACTACCTCAAGCCGACGTCCATGACGCCCAATCCCGTGGTCAAAACCACCCAATGTAACCCGGGAAAATCCCCAACCTGTGATCAGCATCACTCAACTGTAACCGGGCCAAGCCCAAAACAACCCAAAGGGTCAAGCAGATGCAATTCAGAAATCACATATATAACATATGTAAAGAGAAAATATAACCATGAAAAACAAACTAAACAGTCGAATTGCACTATACCGGGTACTGTCCCATACCAGCACAGAGGTCTTAAATGCCTCTAACAATTATAACATGCTTTAACAAATTAAACTAAATAGTTTATACCAATCATATTTCAATTAAAACCATTTTGGTATTCCCCTGCCAAAATTCCCCGATGAGCCACGACCACTCACCCGGCCCCGCTCATGAAAACTGGTAACCGGGCATGCCCAAAGGCATCCCAGAGGTCCCATACACAATTCAGTATGAAAAAGAAGAATAAATGGGTCCCACTCAGAAATACCCAAAAACGCGACGAAGCCGTGTCACCCAAACAACCATGAAAACACAAAATGAGGTATACACCACCTACCTGAGACTCTCACGATGCTACTCCACCGGTAACACCCGCTAATTTGTTCTAAAACACGGTAAATCTACAAAATATTCAAAACCGCTCAAAGGGCTATAACTCATTCTAGAAAGAAAATCAGACAAAACGGCCAAAGAGGAATCGAGGCCTTACAGAGGGGGTTCCAATGCACTAATCAGCGATCAAAATGGGTCTTGGATGGACGATTGGGAGGAGAAAAGGGGTTTGGCTGGCCTGGTTCACGTATCCGGACGGAGGAGGGGTGTTCTGTCTCAAAAACGAGGCTACTGCCCGAATTAAGCGAAAAAAAGAAAGTACACAGCGTGTACTTTAGGACTACATGCCCTGTATATTTCATTTAACTGTTCAAAAGATGGCTGATTATGCTGACTTACTTTCTGAACCTGCCGACATGAGTACACGGCGTGTACCTCGGGGTACACGGCGTGTACTAGGTTCCTTTACTCTTCCTCGCCGACATACCCACACGCCATGTATATCCCTCATACATGGATAGACTACAAGGCGTTTCCAAATGGAACCAAGCATGCCCCTGGTTCTTACCCAGCCAACGTCCTACACGCCATGTATGGCCTCACACAGTCGGGGGTCTACACGGCGTGTTCAAAACTACACCCCGTGTAGTAAGAAACTACTACACGGTCACCACACGGTACGTAATCGGAAAGAACACGGTCGGCCACTCGCCTAGACATTCATGGTGTGTACTTAAAGTACATGGCGTGTAGTATGGAAATTTCTAGAAACATCCCATTTTATCCAGTTTCCTCAGAAACAAGTCAAAAAAATTCAAACAGGGTCGTGATTTTGACCCGTTCTAAAAACCCGGGTTCTTACATTCCGGTGATTTAAGAAATATCGTTCTGATTCACATGATAAAATTACTTTATTTAGTCATAGAATATTCAATATTCCTTTTCTTGTGGAGAAATAATAAATTAATTATTATAATATTTGGAAAACACCACTCCCCTCCACTATAAATTCCACCCTTCACACCCTCATTTCCTCACACCTATCAAGCTTCATGCCTTGCCTAAATTCTTCCCAAACATCTTCCATAGTCTCTACCCCACGTCCGAGAGATTTCTTTCACATCAAAATTCAATACCTAGTTTCTTTAAGGAGGATCTCAAGTGGAGGGTTCAAGAGGTAATTCATCTCTCCCACTTTTGCCTTTAATTTCCATTCAATTTCAAGTTCATTTCTTAATATCTACCCACCTATCCTCATCCACATGCTATGGTAACTCCATTATAAAAAATATAAAATAATGTTATTATAATAATGGTAAAATATATCATCCAACCCCCTTCTACTCTTTTTTAGGAAAGGAAACGTTGTTCATTTGGTGTTAATTTATTACCTTCAAGAACAACAAGTTTTCTTCCATTACTGCCTTCAAATATGGTCATTATAGCCATTTTATGGTTGAACTAGATTATGTGATATGTATTATATCCTATTTAATGTTTTTCACAATTTTATGTTCATAGTACTAAATGATAAATCAAAACACGTTCGTTGTGATCAAAAAACCACCCAAATTAACCTAAAATGATAATCATTAAATATTAACTAATGATTCAACCACATAGTATATAACAGAGTTCATTATAAGATTATACATACTCCTATAATATCAGTTATAACATGTAATATCTGTTTGGGATGTTTATACAGGATCTACACAAACTTCCATTTATTAATACAAGTGAACCGCTCAAGAAAACCATAAAAATGAACATTCCCAAACAATTTTTTTAAACTATATAACTCATAAAAAGGCACATAAAATAACATAATGATCCATAATGAACCATATTAATGTAAAAAAGGTTATTAAATTTTTAATTAATGATTATAATGTGGTTATACATGACATTTAACTGAATAAAGTGTTCAGATAATAGGTAAGGAGAAATTCATGAACCCAACTTTCTTTCTTTGGGTTCTCCCTCTTTCACTACATGTTCAATATGGGTTATCCTTAAAATCATTTATTCATCATTATATTAAATTATCTATGATATACATGTTCTCTAAATGATTTTATTAAAAACCCAATGTTTTCTAAATGAACACTTCTTTAAAATAAACTCACCCATTTTTTTACTTCTGGATTATTGTTTCACTCCTCGATCATGGTTAATGGTTCTATGTCAAGAATGAAGAACCGTATTTATTTTGGGGAAAAATGTTTTTGAATGTATGATAATTATGTGAAACTCATCTCTTTACATGGGTTACCTTATGTTCATGTTTTACATATTTTAAATGTGGCATGCATGATAATGTAAATATTATGATGTGACAGGTGTGCCTGGAATTATGTAGAATAATATGAATATTTGAATGAAAAAAGTGCACCCAGAATTATACAGAACTCAAATGAAGTAGCTAAAGTGATTAATCTAATGAGTTAATGTGAAATATTGTGTGAATAAGAATCTATCTTTTTTCACAACTATCGGTGGTATATGACCACTATGACACGATGTTTCATTTTTATGCAATGCCATATTCCATGTCTTTTATTAATGTTTCATCTCATGATTTTAAGGATGATGTTTTGATTATGATCACCCCATGATATATTATTATTATATAACCTCTTAATAGGCTTCTAGATCACCCCTTTTTGATGTATATCCTCAGTTGAATATGAGCACTAAGAAGATTACAGGGGATAATAAGAGGCTGGAGACAAATGAATTAAATAAATGTTTATGTTTAATGTTGTAAATGTTATGTTTTGTCCTAGTTTCCCCATGAAACTAAACCTATGGATACTCATGGTGTAATACTATTCTGTTTTTTATCATTATAATGATGTAACATTAATTTAAGAAAATGCTGATATATTATGGTTGGTATCAATGGAAGGTTTAGTTTATTTGGGAATTAGGATTAGTGAAACCTAGAGAAATTCTCTAGCATGAGACTAAGTACAAACATTAACAGAAGAAGCTTTACATAGGGATACCATAATTTATGATTTTAGTTTCAGTAGTACAAATGAATAATTTATTCATGACTTGTTGAAATATGCTTTTTTCTAACCTTTTTTGTTTTAGAAAATAGTGGGAACTAGGAGAAACCAAGCCAACAACCCATGCGAGGGCCAATGCAATGATTTCCCAAACAAAATCCCAAATTCTTTGGTAGGTGGAGTTAAAAAATTCATGGAGATGATTACCCAACTATCTCAGGTCATGAAAAATAACCAGATTAATAGAGAACATCATCCTTCACCAAAAAGGGGAAATTTGCAATTGAGCGTTTTATGAGGCAATGACGACCGTTGTTTAGTGGATCTTCCAATCCACTAGTTTAGGAATAGTGGGTCAAAAACATAGAGAAGGAGTTTTCTGTACTTCACTGTTCTGATACAGAGAATGTGACACTAGATGTTTATCTTCTAGATGGAGAGGCTGATCAATGGTCGGATTTGATTACGAACACCAAGCCATGAGACAAAATTGATGAGATGGGATGGGAAGACCTTAAGATCATGTTTATTAAAAATTATTTCGTACAAACTCTTTATAAAGATATGGAGATAAAATTCATAGAGCTCATGAAAAAGGAAGGGTTATTTGTCACGACTTACGAAGCCAATTCCAAAAGGCATGAAAAGTATGCTTTGGGTTTTTTTATCAATAATGATTGAAAAATTGATATACACTATTGTAGGCTAAAACCAAGTGTTTAGAAGGCTCTTCCAATTTAAGACGTTAGGAGTTATGAAGATGTTGTTCACTATGACCTCATAGTGGAGATGGAGTTTGTAGAATGGTCCCATGGTTATGGTGATATGAAACTAAAGATAGAGTTTCATGCTAGAGGATCTATGGATAGAGGTGGGAGGAAAACTCAATGACCCATATGCCAAAAATGTGAGAAATTTAATCATGGGAACATCGTCAAAGGGATGGGGAAATGCATCACGTGTGGGAATGAAGGAAACCATAATCAAGAGTGTCTAAAATACATGAGAAGGAAGGAGGATGTGGTCGAAGAAAGGATAGAACCACTCATGGTTCAATACTATAACTATAGGGAATAAGGGAACTATGTTATCCAGTGAACTAAACCTCAAGTACTCAAGGGTAATTAGCATCAAAAACCACCAAATACAAATGTACAAAGGAATTATAATATCATAACTTCAATATAAGTTGATCAAGTTAATTAGGTCGTACAAGGTACACTTCCAAAGCACTGAATAATGGAAAAAGTCATATATGATTCTGGTTCTACACAATCCTTTATTTCATGATAGTTTTCTAGAACTATAGAATCAAATCCCCAAAACATTGAAGTAAAAATATCTTTAAAAACACCAAGTGGTGAAATCAATTCAACACATGTGTTTGAATCATCTTTTTTGGCATATGTGGGAAGATCATTCCAGCGAATCTTATAATAATTCCCTTCTATGAATTCTATAATACAATGGGAATGGATTGGATCTCGTTATATAGAGAAAAAATCACATATTAGGAAAAGGAAATATATTTTCATATTTTGAAGCAAACCATGATCCTCTAAAATTGCAAGGAATATCATGAATCTCCTTTGAAAAATAATTCAATGGTGTGGGTGTTGATACCCTATAAACAATCATACCTCACCCAAATGATTGAGTCAATGGAATGTGCCAACCTTTTAGAAATTCCCATCATGAGGGAATATAGTGAAATATTTCTCGAAGATTTACTAGGACTTCCCCCAGATCATAAGGTAGAGTTCTCCATAGAAATCATATATGGAGCTACTCCTATCTAAAAGTGTCATTATAGTATGGGACCCATCGAAATGGAGGAGTTAAAGAAGAAGTTGCAAGAGAATTTGGAAAAAGGGTTCATACACCCTGGTGCACCAACATGGGATACTCCAGAGCTCGTTGTGAAGAAGAAGTATGGAACAATATGACTCTGTAGCGATTATCGATAACTCAAGGAGATCATAGTAAAGAACAAGTATCATATTCCAAGGATTGATTACTCTTTTGATCAGTTAAGAAGATATTAATACTTATCAAAGGTGGATCTTCATTCTATATATCATTAGCTAAAGGTGAAGAGGGAATATATTCAAAATACTACCTTCCATACATGTTATGGGAACTATTAGTTTCTAGAGATTCCCTTTGGACTAACATGTTCCCCCAAAATCATAATGGATTTGATGAATATATTCTTAAGACATTACCTTGACAGATTTGTTATAGTGTATATTGATGATATTCTCATATACTCCATGAGAAAGGTGGAACATGAAAAACCTATAAGACTTGTGTTGGGGACATTTAGAAAGGATAAGGTGTATGAAAAATTCAGTAAGTGTGACATTTGAATGAACCAAGTCACGTTCTTGGGACATGTGATCACAAGTGAGGGAATCTCTATGGGCGCTTAAAAAAGGTGATTGAGGAATGGAACAAACCCTCTAGTGTCACATTATTCTATATTTTTATTGGATTAGATTGGTAAAAATGATGTTTTGTGAGAAATTTTTCACAATTTTCATGACTGATAATTAAGTTAACAAGGGGTAAAGTATGTCTAGATGGATGAATGTGAGGGAAGCTTCATAGAGTTAAAGGGAAGGCTAAACACTGCACTTGTACTCACATTACTAAAAAGTGTAGAACATTTTGTGATATAAAACAATGATTCAAAGAAGGTATTGGGTTACATAATCATGAAAAATGTTAATGTGATAGCATATGCCTCACGACAATTGAAGATCCATGAGTATAACTACACGACGCATGATCTAATATTGGAAGCCGTGATTTTTTCCTTTAAAATCTGGAGGCACTACCTTTATGGTAATAATTGTGAAATATGCTACAACCACAATATTGTAATGTATATATTCACACAAATGGATCTCAACATGCATCAAATGAAATGGTTAGAGATAATCATGGAATACGATTACTCTATTCACTATTATCATGGAAAGGCGAACACGGTAGCTGATGTTCTAGGCTGAAAAGAACCTACTACTCTATCCATGTTACATATTGAGAAAGACCCTATCATCTTTGATATGAAAAGGATGGATTTGGAATTCATATGGGAAGGGGATACATCTTACCTTGAGAAATTAATGAGCAACAATCTATCAAAGAGATTATTAATGAGGCACAATGGGATGATCTAGAGTAATAATATAAGGTGAATGCAGTAAAGGAATGGAAGATGCACATGTTCCATATCGATGATGACAGTATGATTCGGTTTGGAATATGGATTTGTGTTCTTTACCAACCTGGGATAAAGAAGGATCTACTGGAAAATTAACATAGATCAACATTCTGTATCTATCCTGGTAGTACCATGATGTATTGGGATCTCTGAGAATACTTATGGTGGGATAACATGGAGAAAAATATTGTGGAATACTTATCAAGGTGATTGGTATGTCACATAGTTATAATAGAGTGAAAAAAGTCCAAACTGATTATGCAACCATTTCCTATAACCTTATAGAAATGGGAGAATTTCCAGTGGACTTTTTCATGGGTCTTATGAATACATCCATGGGAAATAATGCGATTTTTTTGTGGTTAACTGACTCACCAAGACTTCCCATTTAATCTCTATTTGGGAAGGTCACTCAATTGAACAAATTTCAATGATATATGTGAAGGAAGTGGTGAGACTGCATGGTGTACCACTCTCAATTGTCTTTGAACATGATATAAGGTTCACATATAAATTTTGGAGGAGCCTTCAACATTCTTTGAGTAATGAATTAAATTTCAACACATCCTATCATCCCCAAATGGATGGTGAATCTGATAAGAATATTCAGACGCTAGAAGTTATGGTAAAGGCCTTCTCTCGAGAATTCAAAGGTGGATGGGATCAACATCTCCCATTGGTTGATTTCTCATACAACAATAGCTTCCACTCTAGGATTAATGTGGCTCCATATGAAGCTATGTATGGAAAGAGATGTAGAACTCCAACCTATTGGGATGAAGTAGGGGAAAGAAAGATACTTGGACCTGATCTTGTGCAAGAGACGAGAGAGAATGTTCAAGTCATACAGAAACACATAAAAGATGCACAAAGTTGGAAAAAGAGCTATGATGACAACCATATAAGGGAATTGGAGTTTCCCATTGGAGATAAAGTCTTCCTTCGAACGTCACCATGGAAGAGAGTCACATGATTTGGTATGAAAGGGAAGCTAAGCCCAATGTACAATGACCCCTTTGAGATCATTGACCACATAGGAGTTGTGGCATATCAGCTTTAACTTCCACCAAATATTGATCATGTTCAGGATGTGTTTCCCGTATCACTCATGAGGATGTAAATACTAGATTCCTCACATGTACTGAACTTAGAGGTGGTACAGCTGGAACATGATCTCTCTTATGAAGAGCAGTCAATGAAGATTCTAGACCAGAGATATATGGTTCTACACAAAAAGGAAACCCCCCTTATCAAAGTGTTTTAGAGGAACCATAAGTTTTAATATGCTACTTGGGAACCAGAGGAGGTGATGAAGTAGAATCACCCTCACCAGTTTGTGTAAAACTAAATTTCGAGTTCGAAATTTCATAAGGGGGGAAGAATGTAATGAACCAAAGTCTTATCAATGGAAATTCTTTTTTATAATCGTGCCTTATAGTATAATCAAATTTGGAAACACAATGAAATGATACTAAATATGTTGTTACCATTAAACAAAATTTATCCACTTTTATGTTTTGAATTTCAAAAATATTTCATACACGGTTTTGATTAGTAAGATGTTTGGATTCCGATAGGACAAAATTAATGTTTTTAGTGAATAGTAGCCTACCTTTATGAATAGTAACATACCCTTATGAATATTAATATAAAACTAATGAATAGTAAATCATTCAAAATAATAGTAACCTTACCAATGAATGATTAAATAAAATTTAGGCATCTTATAAATTGAAAATTTGACCATAGTAAAAATATTGGTGTTTTTTTAAGTCATAAATAATTAATTATAAATTATTAATTAATTTAAAATAAAATGTATTTTAATATTTTTTCATAAATTAACAATTCTATGTCTTTTTTTATGGATAATTTTATAAGATGTTATGTAATTTTTGAAAGCATTATGGAATTAGTTTTAACATTAAAATATGCATTTTCACGTAGATTATGATTTTAATAAAAATTTAAACTAATCATATTTAGAAAATGATTTTTGAAAAATGGACTTCATTTTGTGATTCGACACATAAAAAAATTGTTATGGTGTAGTTTTGGTATTTTTCTGAAATACATGAATTTTTTATGTATAGTGAAATATGATAATTTACAAAATAAGTTAAATTCAGGAATTATTATAAGGAACCGACCTTAAAACATTACATAATATTTAATTAAATGAATAATTCAAAATGATGAACTTTTTAGGTTTAGAGTTTTAGAGAATTAGACCGTAACTATTACATAAAAACTTGAATATTACATGTAGACAAAACTACTCAGTATGCATTTTTTATAAAATAAAAACTCTTAAAAAGAAACAAGTCTAGTTCCATGTTTTAGATAGTATGACTTTTTCTTGATCTCATTCAAGACCATATTCATCTTTAAGTCCTGTGGAAAACATTTCAAAAACTTGGGATGAAAAAAAAGGCTCAGTAAGGCTTATAAAATAAGGATGGAAAACATTATCCCATCAATAAATACAAATCAATGAATCCATACTTTTCAATCATAAAATACCTTATGAAATAATAAGATTTATGAATAACACACACAAATCATAAATCATAATGGATAATTATGACAACCATATCAAACTGACATTGTATCTATCACAACTACATAGGGAGTTAAACTTGGAATACCCATCACAGTATATTACCTAAATCTCTTAAGAGAAACATTAACGTTTACCTCCGTCACGTTACCCAATGCATTGGACAGCTATCTTGGGCTCATTCGCCCTAGGTTTATCATGGAACCACCCATATACGTAAAAAATTCCAAATAACTATAAAATAAGAATAACACATAACACAAGTATAAATGAAAGATAACATCTCCACATTCCAATATATCAAATCAAGATATTGAAATAAACAATGCTTTATCAAATCATTTTCAAAACCATTTAAAAAGAGATTTTTGAATCAATGTGTCCCATACCACTTTTGAATATTTTAAATGCATTGTCATTTGAAAAAATTAATGTCCGTAAAAATAAATCCCAAAACCCATTTTGAAAAAATAGACATTAATGAGAAATATTTAGAAGAATAAATCTTTAAAACATTTAAAACAATATTTTAGTTAAAGAGTTTTTTTAACAAAAAGAGAGATGCTTAAATACAAATAATTGAGGAATACAATTTAATCAGAAATTTATAATATCATGTGAATAAAATGATTCATTATTAAGTATGTCAAAGGATATTATATACCACATATAAGAGTGAATTGGTGCATAACAACAATGAAGTCTCAGTGGAAATGTAAATTGAGATGAAATCCCTTATAAAGATGGTATCCATAAATTAAGGATAAATCAATCACATAATTATGTGTGAAAAATATAAATACACCCAATATAAGTGTATATTATGTGTAAAACAATCATATGTAATTCACACATATTCATAGGATGACATATTTAAGAAGTACAAGCTGAACCCAAATAATTGAAATTGGACTAAGAAGTTCCCTTATAAAAATTCGACAGCTTAACGACGTCACTTTAAAATTTAGAAAATGAGTTGATGAGATAAAAAATGTATCTCATCACCTAGACATAAATTTTACATCAATAATTATATATAATAACATATCCCAACATAATATGATGTAAATTAAAAAACATAACAAAAATAAGTCTTTTAAAAAGGGGAGGGTGAAAGGTTCCCTTTCTGATTTGGTAACTTACAACAAATACGCCAAATGAAAGAAGGATAATACAATGAAAAATTAAATACTCATAAATGAAGTTATATTACACAAATAGTAAAATCATGGGCAGTACATACACCACATAAAAGGAAATAGTGGAAAATATAGCAGGAATCTCATGGGAATAAAAAGTGTGATGAAACCCTTTACCACATTGTAATCAACTGAGTCGTACGACGAAAAGTTAATAACCAACAAATGAATCACATAATACCATGAATATAATGAGAATCATGATAATATATATCAAATGTAAGTACATAATACATCACATTCAATGAATAAGTGGCGAACAATGGAAATATCACGAAATTAAAAGTGAGATAAGAAAATCCCTTACGTCGTGTACGACTTGACATGTTTGTTCCTTGTTCTTCCAGAATAATAAACTGAAGTTAATTTATACCTGATTAAGAAATATTTTTCATGTTTATTATTCCTTTTATATCACTTATTACCATGTTATAAACATTTTTTAATCCTTTATGTTAATAATGGTTGTTTTGTCGATATTTGAACACCTTAAAATTACAAGTTGTCCATGTGGCCAAGAATACATTATTTATAGAATTATATTCATTATTTTAATATCATATATATTATATATATTTAGTATATATAGGTATTTATAACAGTACATAACATTTGAAGATAAGAAATGAAATGCACAGTTCATGGAGACGGTAAGATGTACATACGCATGAACGCTACTTTCATTTATATTTCGTATTTTAATTGAATTAAAACTTAATGATACATAGTTATTTTATAATTCCAGTATAATATATTATATAATTTAATTAACTTCATCCTTTATATGTCCCACTTTTGGTATGAATGAGTCATATCCCTTTGAGGGGCCGGTATTCCGCACTTCCTCAAATGAAATTATCGCATTTACCCATTATGGAAACCATAAATGTAGGATATAAATGTAAAATACAGAAGTATAAAGAAAATATAAACATAATATATATAATATATAAATACAGTTCCATATTAATGGCCTCCATGAGAGGCGTTAGGAGATAATCAAATAATCATCATTTCGTGAGGCATTAGTTTTCCATCCACAGAAACAGTATGTTCTTCACCCATTAGATGGAGGTGTGTGTAAGTATAGTTAAAATACTCCTCATAAAAACATAATATTATTTTTGTTATACTTTTTATATTATAAAAGAAAATAATAAAAATAGTTTAGGGGTTGGAGAAGTTAAATAAAAGAAAAGAAGTTAAGAGGAACTGTAACCTTTAATTTGGGTAACTTCCTTTGGCTTGAACCAAAAGGACATATTGAAATGCCTTCTGTCTAAGGTAAGGCATCTAGGAGGAACATAGGGATGTAGGGAGCTTAATTGGTCATAGGTTGTATGAGCCAAAAGGCTTATTAGGTGTGAGTACTTGGATAGAGGTTGTGTCCTTTAATAAGGGGGAGGAGGGGCTCTTTAGGAAAGTGTGAAAATATTATTTTATTATATAATGATATTCGTTATATAAAGGTCCAAAAAAAATTAAAGTTAAATATAATATTAATCATGGTAGAAATAAAATCATTAAATAATATTTATACAGGTTTAGGATGTTATTTTACTATTTATAATCTTATTTATTTAAATCATTTATTAATGAAGTATATACTACATCATTATTGTGTCATAAATAATTTAATTTATTTGTTGTCTAGAAATTATAAAAAAATACCATGATGTAGGAAATGTTTTTATATTTTCAATTAATATTTATAGTCTAAAATATAACTTATATAACCCCATGTAAAAATTATTTTACTAAAAGATATTTGTTTGTGTCATTTTTTCCTTTATATTAAATTATTTAATCTAAAGTGTCATTATCAATATTAAGTGGCTCCATGAGGTCAAAAAATCGACACAAAGATGCCCATGGTCTAGAATGAATTATACAATAACTTTAGGACAAGTGTTAAGGTAATTTTTTATTATTATAATATTCTTTTTACCTTGAATTACCATATTTACCTTTAACAGCGGTAAATAAAAGTCAAAAGTTACTATTCACCAAAGATTATTTTCATCTTATTGAACCAAATTTTACTTACTAATAACATAAATTTATTTCATATTTTTGATATTCAATTCACAGAAGTGGTAGAATTTCATTTAAATGAAAAATTCAGTTTTTTAACAACTACTAAGTGGTTTCACTATTCATCAAAAATTGAAGTTTTTCATAAAAATACCCAAAAATAATCCTAAGATATATTTGATATTCCAAATTCAAAAATTATGTCTATTTTAAACAATTCAAAACATATAAGTTACATTAATTAATTTAAAATTAATTCCCGTTGTCAATACAAAGGGCGTGTTTTTAAAAATAATAATTTTCAAAAGACTGACACTTATTTATGTCCAATTTCAAAAGGAAATTATTTCCAATGATGAAAATTACATTAAATGGTAAAAATATATTCTAATTAAAATTTAAAACAAATTAAAAATATAATATAACCATATAAATAAATTATATTAAAAGGCCGTTTTGAATTAAAATACAGTATTTTTCACTATTCATTAAAAAATGAACATTATCTAAAAAATACAAAAAATTGACCCAAAGAAAATTTTTATGTCCCTAATCTAAAGAAGAACTTTATTTTGTAAAATGGAACATATAAAAATTAAAAAAACTATATTTATAGAGGGTTATCCATCAAAATATGTTAAACAGACCTTTTACTGAATATTAGAGTATTAATGCTTAAAATTAAATTTTCATATTTTAAGCCCCTAACTTTTATTGGATATATGAAAAAAAATATAACAAACATATATAATAATATTTTAGTTAGTTCTATTCATTCCCTCCAATATAATGGTTAGACATTAACTATCATTTAAAATAATAATATTATATTATTATTGTGCAATGTATGATTACAAGGAAACCCGTTGTTGCGTATCGGGTATGTCATCGAACATAGCATCAACTTTAATGTAAAATTAATATTTAATTCAAAAATATTAATAAATATGAAAAGTATCTTATTCCTTATTTATCTGGGAAGTTACATCCTTCCCCCCTTTTGGGAATTGCATCCTCGCAATTTCAAAACTAGGCTTGGAAACTTCATTAAAAGTCCCAGATTGAAAAAGAGTTAGTAAAAATTTTCACTTTAAAAGAAATGAAGATAAGTACAAAGGTCACCTGAGATAACCCATACAAGGATTCCATATATGAAATCATGGATATGTAAGAGAGAACAAATAGTCAAGATCTGATGGAGGAGTGATAGAAAACATGATTAGGAGAATGTTAACCACCAGAAAATCATAAACTTATGTTGTGTTAAATGGTCATTGATTACATAGTAGGAAACGTAAACCAAAAAGGATATTTTATGCTACTTTTCATAATTCTGAGGAATTAATTTACTACATAGAATAATTACATAATGAAATATACCTAATTTTAAGTAGAGTTTCGTCATTCAATATGTTTCTACCAAGAACTAATCATCTCTCCAAGCAATGAGCATTCAAAAAGACTTGGTCACATCCAAAGCACAAGAATAATCTTCTAGAGAATCACAAAATCCACAAAAGAAGAACTATATATTTCCCTTTTCTTTAGATATAAACTAAAACCAAAATTTTTAATGAGATATCAGATAATACCCAAAAGGACAATCATTTATAAGAAGAAAAACTACTCTTAATCTCCTAATTTTTTTAAAAAAACCCAAAGATCAAAAAAGTCCATTCAATAAATTACTACCACTAAAATTCATAAAAATTAATCCAAACTAATATTTTAACCCAAATATCATAAGGCTATAATTATATAGACTTCCATGATACATCTTAACATTTATCTCCAGATAACACCAGTTACTCATAAAGTCTCATATTAAAAAGTAATTAACCTAATCTCATATTCTCCATGACAGGTTAATAATTTTCATAAATAAATCAAATCATCATATGTTCACAATAAAAACATAGATTCTTCTAAACTAAATTTCAACAATTATTACACAATTAAAATCCCATAGTATTCTATCTTCCTTTGGCATATAGTGTTTCGTCAAAAGAGAGAATGTCTTCCATAATAACCTTTATCACCTAATCACTAAATAATTTTTTTATAATAAGTATATCCATTTGATAAAACACAAGTTCCAAAAATAAACTTATTCTTTTTCCACAAAATCATTTTACTAAAATAATAAGTCATACTAACCAGGTACTTCAAGTAGGCCAGTGATAGGTGATCACCCTTTACGCCCTTTGGTTGTGGGTTCGATTCCTGCAGCCTTGCCGGATGTGACGGGTTGTCACCCATCCTAAGGATTGTCCTTTTTATAAAAATCAAAAATAAACCTAACATGTTTTAACCTCAATGGTTTACTTATACCTCTCATTTTAAACCATATTAATTATGATCTCAAAATCTTAATTCTTGAAGTCTAATTTCACTACCATATGATAAAATAAAACGATCCCAAAATGAAGAACATAATACATTGATTATGGTGTCTATTTGGTTTCATCGTCATCTTGTTCACATAGTTAGAAGGTCCATGCATTGAAACAATGATTAAGAGATCCTTGAAAATCATTTTCTTCCTCCATCTAAATACACATTGTAGAACATGGTTCCTATGGGTGTTCACAGAAAAACATTTTTGGAAAATAATCATGTATGACATATAATTTCAAAACATCTGATAAAACATGATTTCTATAAAATATTCGGACCGAATTTGAGATGAAAATTTCAATTAATGGTACTTTTAAAATACCATAAGTATGTTCTAAGAGACTATATTGTAAAATCAAATATAAATAGGTTGCACAAGGGTCTCCTTATTCAGATCCTTTTTTAAAATCATAATATGCTTCAAAATCTTGTATAAGGTAACATATTTGTAAATGCCTTGATAATATTTATCTTTCTTGAAAATATGAGAATATTGTGAAAATTTGATTTGTTTAAATACAAACCATGATCCAAGATGATAATGAGGTATAGTGGATGTGTCTGATATCTCAAACAACTTCTTGCAAGTGAGTTGTATGCTAGAGAAAGTTTCACAATCATTCGAACATGACTTTGCAATAATTATTGCGAGCAAGTCATCAATAAGAGATAGGAATGTTTTTTGAGATCCTGCTCCTTCCATTTGTAACTGAAATTCCTTGATCTGAAAAAGTTATAAAACAAGGATTTAACTGAAATAAAAAACCTAGGGACTAACCATGTGTTTAACAAAAACTCATAATCCCTAAATTTGTCTAAATTGACCTCTGATACCAATTATAAAAACTCGACCGTAAAAAATTACATAATATTGAATTAACTGAATAATTCACATTGTGGATCTTTTAGGTTTATATATTTATAGAATTAGGCCATAAATATTATATAACAACATTAATATTATATGTAGACACTACTACTCAGTATCCATTTTTTTATAAAATAAATACTCTTAAAAAGAAACATGTCTAGTTCCATGTTTTAGACAACATGACTTTTCCTTGATCCCATCCTTGACCATATTCATCTTTAAGTCCTGTGGAAAACATTTCAAAAACTTTGGATGAGAATAAAAATATAAGTAATGTTTATAAAATAAGTAAGGATAACATTACCCCATCAATAAATAAAAATCCATGAAACTATAATTTTCAATCATAACACACCTTATGAAATCATAACATTTCTCAATAACAAAGGCAAATCATAAATCATAAAGGTTACTTATGGATTCCATATAAAACTTAAATTGTATATTTCACAACTACATAGGGAGTTACACTTGGAATACCTATCACAGAATATTCCCTAATTTCAATAACTCAATCCTTTATATGTCCCACTTATGGTATGGACGAGTCATATCACTTTGAGGGGGCAGTAGTCCGCACTTCCTCAAATGAAATTATCATGTTTACCCATTATGGAACCCATAAAGGATGGATATAAATTTAAAATAAAAAATCATAATGAAAATATAAACATAATATATATCATATATAAATACAGTTCCATCTTAATGGCCAGAATGAGAGGCAGTAGGAGATAATCGAACAATCATCGTTTTGTGAGTTGTTAGTTTTCCATCCACAGAAATAGTATGTTTTTCACCCATTAAATGGAGGTCTATGTAAGTGTAGTTAAAATACTTATCATAAAACAACCTATTATATTTATGATACTTGTTTTGTTATAAAATAAAATAATAAAGAGTTTAGGGGTTGGATAAAAAAAATAAAAGAAATAAGTTAAGAAGAATTGTTACCTTTAATTTGGGTAACTTTCTTTGGTTTGAACCAAAAGTTCTTATTTAAGTAGATTATACCTAAGATCAGTCTTCTAGGAGGAGCATATGGATGTAGGGGTCTTAATTGGGAAGATTTGTGATTATCAAAAAGGCTTGAGAGGTGTGAGGAATTGATTAGAAGTGGTGTCTTTTTTTAAGGGGGGGGAGGGTCTCTTTAGGAAAGTGTGAAAATATTATTTTATTATAAATTTATATTCGTTTTGTGAAGGTCCAAAACTAATTAAAGTCGAATATAAGAAGAATCATGGTCGAAATAAAATAATCTAATAATAATTGTACTGGTTTTGGATGTTATTATATTGTTTATAATCTTATTTATTTAAATCATTTATTAATGTGGTATATACTACATCATTATATTATCATAAATAATTTAATTTATTTTTTGTATAAAAATAATAAAATTAAATCCATGATTTAGGAAATAATTTTATCTTTTCAATTAATATTTATAGTCGAAATGCTAACTTATATAACCCCATGTAAAAATTAATTTACTAAAAGATATTTGTTTGTGTCATTTTTGCCTTTACATTAAATTAATTAATCTAAAGTGTCATTATCTCTTTTAATTGGCTCCATTGGGTCCCAAAATTGACCCAAATATTCTCATGGTTGGACATGACTCAAAAAATAAGGGTAGGATATGTGTTAAGCTAATTTTGTATTATTATGATATTCTTTTTACCTTGAATTACCCTATTTAGCTTTAGCCGCGGTAAATAAAAGTCAAAAGTTACAATTCACCAAAAATTATTTTCATCTTATTAAACCAATTTTTTCTTTATAATAACAACCATTTATATAAAAGCTTCAATATTCAATTCACAGAAGTGGTAAAATTTCATTTAAATGAAAAAGTCTATTTTTTAGCTACTACTAAGTGGTTACAGTATTCATAAAAAATTGAAGTTTTTCAGAAAAATTAAAACAAATTCAGCCTAAGATATATTTGACATTACAAATTAAAAAATGATGAATATTTTAAAAAATTAATAACATAAAATTTTCATTAATTAATTTAAAATTAATTTCTGTTGTCAAAACAAATAGGGTATTTTTTAGAAATAATAACTATCAAAATATTTACACTTGTTTATGTAAAATTTCCAAATGAAATTATTTCCAATGACCAAAATTAGATTAAATGGTAAAAATATATTCTAATTACACTTTAAAACCAATTAAAAATATAATCTAATCATATAAATAAATTAGATTAAAAAGCACTTTCGAATTAAAATACAATATTTTTCACTATTCATTAAAAAAAGAACATTATCAGAAAATACCAAAAATTTACCCAAAGTAAATTTTAATATCCCAAATCTGAAAAAGAATTTTATTTTGTCAAATTTAACATATAAAAATGACCAAAACTATATTTAATGAGGGTTCTCCATCAAAAGGCGGTAAATCTCCTTTTAATGAATATTAGAGTATTCATGCTTAAAATTAGATTCATTCATATTTTAATCCCCTAACTTTTATTGGATAATTGTAAAAACATTTAATAAACATATATAATAATATATTAGTTAGTTCTATTCATTCCTGCCAATACAATGGCTAGGCATTAACTACATTTAAAATAATAATATTATATTATTAGTGTGCGACGTAAGATTTCAATGAACCCATTGTTACGTATCAGGTACGCCATCGAACATAGTGTCCTCATTAATGTAAAATTAATATTTAATTCACAAATATTAATAAATATGAAAGGTGTATTATTCCATATTTATCTGGGATGTTACAATTATAGAGTGATGGGTGATGTTCTACTGATGAAAGCACATATGGTTCAAATTCACATGATAAAATTACTATATTTAGTCATTTAAGAAACACTATTCCTTGAATTTTAGAGAAATAATAATATAATGATTATAATATTTGGAAAACACCTCTCCTCTCCACTATAAATACCACCCTTCACACCCCCATTTCCTCACACCTATTAAGCTTCAAGCCTTGTCTAAAATCTTCCCAAAAATATTCCCTAGACTCTCCCCCACTTCCAGGAGCTTCTGGTATCACAAAAAGACCAAGCCTAGGATCCTTAAAAATGATCTGAATAGGAGTATTTAAGAGGTAATTCCTCTCTATCTCTATCTCTCTCTCTTTTTCCTTTAATTTCTGTTCAATTTCATGTCTTTTTCTTAATATCTACTCACCAATCCTTATCCACATGGTATGGTAACTCTATTTTCTAACATATAATGTAATTTTATGATACTAAGGGGATTATATATCAAACTAACCCATTATCCTATTCTTTTTATTTTTTAATAGGGAAGGTCATTCGTGAGGTGTTAATTAATCACTTTCGAGAACGACATGTTTTCTTATATTACCAGCGTCAGATATGTTCATGAAACCATTTTTATAGTTTAACCATATTATGTTATATGTGTTATATTATATTTAATGTTCTGTAACTAAATTATGTACATATTACTAAATGATAAATCAAAACATGTTCGTTGTGATCCAAAAAACCACCCAAATTAACTTAAAATGATCATCATTAAATCTTAACTAATGATTCATCCACATGGTATATAAAATTATTCATTATAATATCATTTAAAATCCTTTAATATAATTAATAACATGTAATATTAGTTCTAGATCTTTATACATGTTCTACCCAAAAATTTATTTATGAATACAAGTGAACTGAAAAAGAAATCCCTAAAACGAACATTCCCGAACAAAGTTTTTAAACTCTACAACTCATGAAAAGAACCATAAAATAACTTAATGAAACAATAATGAACCATATTAAGGTAAAAATTGTTCTTTAATTGTTAATTAATGAATATAATGTGGTTATAAATGACATTAAAGTGAAGAATTCATTTGGATACAAGGTAAGAGGAAATTCTCGAACCCAACATTAATTCTTCTGGTTCTCCATCTTTCACTCAATGTTTGGTATGGGTTAAACTTGAAAATAACTTATTAATCAATATCTTAAATTTTATTTGATATACATGTTATATAATTCATATTATGAAAAACCCAATGTTTTCCAGAAGAACTCTTCTTTCAAAATAACACACCCCTTTTTACTTCTTGATTATTGTTTCACTCCACACTCATGGTTAATGGTTATCTGTCATTATTGATACTTACTATTTATTTTGGGGACCAAATGTGATTGAATGTATTCTTATTATGTAAAACCCATTTATTTTTATGGGTTATGTTAAGTTCAAGTTTTACATATTTTTAATGTGGCATGCATGACAATGTAAATATTATGATGTGACGGGTGCGTCTAGAATTATATAGTGAAGTATGAAAGTATGAATGTGATGGGTGCGCCACAAATTATAAAGAATTCCAATGAATTAGATAAAGTGAATAATATCATTAGTTAAATTGAAATTATGTGTGAACAAGATGATCTATTTTTTCACAACTATGTGTGGTAGATTACCACAAATACATGATGTTTCATTTTGTATGCATTTATATATTTCAAGACATTTATTAATGTTTCCTCTCACGATTTTGATGATGATGTTATGATTATGATCACCCTATGCTATATTTTTCTTATATACCCTCTTACTGGGCCTTTAGATCAACCCTTTTTGATGTATATCCTTAAGTGAATATGAGTTCTAAGAAGATTAAAAGGGATAATAAGAGGCTGTAGATGAATGAATTAAATAAATTTTTATGTGTTATGTTGTAAATGTTATGTTTTATACTAGTCTTCCTAAGACACTAAACCTTTGGATCCTCATGGTGTAATACTATTAATTTGTTTATCTTTATAATGATTTAATAGTAATTTACGAATAGGAAGGGTCACTATAGTTGGTATTAAAGAGACGTTTAGTTAATTTGGGAATTAGGATTAGTGAACCCTAGAGAAAAGCTCTTGCATGAGACTAAGTACAAATATGCACCCAAGAATCTTTAAAAAGGGAACCCATAAGAAATGTATTTTGATTAAATCATAAAAACTAATAAGTTACTCATGAGTTGTTGGCTTATGATTTGTTATATCTTTTTCTATTTTAGAAAATGGTCGGAAGCTGGAGGAACAAGGCCAAAAACCCGTGTGAGGGCCAATAAAACAATTGCTTAAATGACATCCCCAATGCATTGGGAGGTGGAGTTAAAAAATACATGGCTGTAGCACCCCCAATTTGAGGTATGTATCCCTTTTTTATTCCTTTTTATGTGTCTAATGTTCATTAGATTAGTTGGGAAGAGGTTGGGAGAGTTTGGAATGGGTTTGAAGGAGTTTGGGGGCTTTTCTTGTGGCGCAGAGTTTGAGCATGGTTATGGGAAACTGTGAGGGTGCTCCAGGAAACCATACAGGGGGAGGTATTAGGATTCAAACAGCCTGCACACAGTTTTCCAAACCGTGTGAGGAAACTGTGCAAACCCTTACTCTCAAGGCAGTAGAATGCACATGGTTAGCGCAAGGTTTTTCAAACCGTGCGGACTAACCGTGCGACCACTTAATGTTGGGGTTTTTAAGTATGGGATCCATTGGTCTTGACCTAAATCACTCCAATCTTCCTCCCCCTTGAGCCGCACTCAGGATTTCGGGTTCTCAAGGGTTGAGGGTGCTCTACCACTCATTTTTAATATTTTTGAAGAGGTTTCTTTGTGGATTAAAGGTGGTTTCTCCCATGTAAGTCTCTCCTATTGGTTTCTTTGTGATTTCCACTAGATCTCCATCTCCATATCTCTCGGTTTTCTAGATCTACACCTATTGTGTGTAGATAAAGTGTTTCGGTTTCCTTGGATGTTAATTTTAAGGCATGTGGATGTTAGGGAAAGAGATATAGAGGGGTTTCAGTGGTACGTTCATCGGATTTGAGGTGTGGTTTCTTGTGAGTCGATTTCATAGAAACCCTAAAGGTAGGCAGCTTGTCTCTCAACTCCACTTGGTTAGAGATAATGGTTTTGAATACAATAAATTTAGTTGGATTGAAATTAATTTTGTTTTGATGGGGTAAAATGGATAGAAATCCCTTGGTTGATGTTTTGGGGATTTTTGGGAAAAAGTGGCTTTTGTGGTGAAGTGTTCGTTGTTGTGAATTTTAAAATGAATATTTTAAAATGGTTTTCTATGAATGATTTGTAAAAATGGTTGATGAAAATGGTTTTCAATAAAAGGGTTGTTTTATTGAAATGGAGTTTGGCATGGAAAATGGTTAAAAGACGTTTTCAAAAAATGTTTGAATTATTGAAGTGGATTGGCATGTAATGGAAATTGTTGATTGAATGTTGTTGTTGCCCTGATGGGTTATATGATCGGTTATGTTTACTTCTTTGAATGTTGTGAAAGTGGACGAGAAGGGCCAGTATAAAAAGGGGATGGATAGTGGACGAGAAGTGCCACCATAAAAAGGGGATGAATAGTGGATGAGAAGTGCCACCATCAATAGGAAGTGGATGGGAAATGCCACCATGGTTTGTTGTGTGCATGGGTTGGATGGGAAGTTCCACCATGATGTGTTGTGTGTTTGGATGATTATGTTTGTATATGGGGCTTGTGAGTGAAATATGAAAAACGTAATCGGCTTGTGGCATGGTTGATTTGGCTTCCTTGTGTGGCACGTCTGACTTACGACCTGATTGTTTGGATTTCCCTAGGTTACTTGGTTTGGGTGAAATGTCTTGGTAAGGGTGCGTTTGGATTATGGTAATGGATGCACTTGTGATTAATTTATATAAACTATTTTATATAAATGTGCTAACAGTTTTATTCTAGTAGCATGTGTAGAGAAGTCATTTGGGGAAATAAAACTGGGTTTTAGTACTCACTCCCTACTTTGGAACATTGTTGTATTTGTATATGTCATGTACTGTGATGTGGGAAAAGTTAAGGAACCTCCCTCATTTAGTGGAGCATTGTGATTTCTTGGTGGAGGTGGAGATTGGAGCTTGGTGTGGAGCTGTGGTGGTGTCATGGCTCCTGGGGTTGTTTTTTTGTTTCCGCTTTGTACTCTGATATGGTTGGTTGTATTGGTTTTGGGTTGTATTATGGAACAACTTGGTAGTATTTTGGAAATAAATGTTTAAATGGTTTATTGTCATGCATCATATAGTAGTTGTTAGTGATGGTTTGGTTGGTTTTGTCTTAAGGGAAAATTGTTCCCAAATTTGTTCTTGAATCCCTCAAAATTTATTTCTAGCCTTTGGCCCCTTGGGAACATCACTTAAGGCCAAGTAACCCTCACCACCTCCTCAAGACAATGAGGTAGGGGCAGGGTGTTACAAATTGTATCAACTTTTTCGGTCCTTTGGAGTGGATTCTTGGATTTGGGGTTGACATTCGTCGTGGTATATTCTTTGAGTCGGGATGGTAGCAAGATGTAGAAATGTCAGAACTTGGAATGTATAGCATAAAAGGATGTAGCTAACCCTTTTATGCTGAACTTCAAGTTACCAGGGAGTTGGGTACATAAGTGTTTTGGAGACACTTATAGGCATTGGATATCTCATTTTCGTGGGTGTAGCCAATGACATGTGCATGGCATGGATGGTAGAAATTAATTCCCTCTAGGATGCATATTTCATTGAGCATAATCATTTATGGGGTGAATTGAGAAATGGTTTTTCAAATGTGTTACATTTTCATATGAATAAATTTGGTATTTTGAAAATGGTTTGATTTTCAAAAATGGTGAAACATAAAAAATGTGGAAAGGTGGAAAGCCTCATTGTGATAGTGTTGTATTATGCGATGTGAAATGGGAATTATTGATGTCTACGGAAGTGGGAATCATGGTTTGTTTTTTGTTTATAGAAATGGAACCGGGTAGGCGTCGTAGAGACCAACAAGAAGTGGCCGATGAGAATGTGGTTTCACCTAAGCCTCAGGTGAACCAAGAGATAGTGCAAAGTATATTGAAATATTTCCAAGATCTGGAAAGTGGAAATAAAGAGCATGAACCAAGGCATGTGGATCATGATTTCAGTTTCAAAAGAAAAATCCACCCATCTTCAGGTGTGATTCAGAGCCAGAGAGGGAAGAGGCATGGTTGAATAGAATGAACAAGAACTTCAAATTCTTGGGAACACTGGAAGAATTGAATGTGAAGTTGGGCACATATATGTTGGAAGATCTTGCCCTTCAGTGGTGTGAGTTTGTAGTCCAAGCGGGGGGATGGCTTTAGGTAATTGTTTAATAAAACATTCTACCCACATACATTCAGAATTCAGCACACGACTGATTTCTTCAGTTTGAAGCAAGAGCATATGTCTGTGACGGAGTATGCATATATGTTTATGAACTTAGTGCGGTTTGCACCTGAGGTGGCTGGTAGCATGTCTTTGAAGGAAAGGATATTTGAAGCAGGGTTAAGGCAAAAAAATCTATTAAATGATAGTGGTGCTGTGTATAGATAATTACACAGAGATGGTGAATAGAGCCTCGGTGGCTAAGCGGGATCTGTTCGGCGTTCTGGGTGGAGGAAGAATAGTGGTACCCATGGGGAATAGTGGGAACTCTAATGCTGGGATCATGAGGCGGGGGGACACTTATTCCCATGGTGGGAGTATAGAACATAATCTGATGGCAGGATCAGTAAATCTTCCTCCACAGCCCCAAAGCAAGCCATGATGTTTTCAGTATAGTTCTACAGCACACATAAAGTGGGACTATACGGAACAAACACAATCATTCCATAATTGTAAGAAGATGGGGCATCTTCAGTGTTATTATAGGAATTCTCCAAGGTTGGGTGTGCATGACACTCCTTAGGGATCGCATATGTCGTATACTTTGACAGGACGGGGATAGCCGCATACCCCTCGACAACATAGTAAAGCGTGTCATGGTGATTCTCGGAATACCACGATGCCTCAGTAGGGCAATAAAGAGCTGAGTGTGGCAAGAAAACATGTGTTTGGAGCTGAGCAGGTTATGGTTGATGATTAGTCAGGACCATCCACAGTGCGAGGTACTATTCTTTTAAATTATACCATGACGCAAGTGCTATTTGATATGGGTGCCTCACACTCTTTTATTACTGCACCTGTGGTTGAGTTGCTGGGTCTAAGGGTAGAAATGATGCATTCAGTTTTGAAACGTCAAACTCCTTTGGGTCAAATAGAGTGTCGAGCCTTCTTGTGTAGAGCATGCTGTATCATTGTGGGTGAGATTGGGCTAATTTGGAATTTCTCAGTGCTTGATATGGATGGGTATGACATAATCCTTGGAATGTATTGTCTAGTTGAGTTTAAGGCCCACATCGACTGTAATGTACGAAAATTGTCTTTTACGACACACGATGGCGTTAGACATCACTTTAGAGGAGAGAGACATGAAAGGCAGGGTGCCACGAGTTTGTTGGGACCGGCAGTGGGAATGTTATCATATCAGCTGGCAATGTTGTCATTGGAATCGGTAGAGGGTGTTGAGCAGAGTGTTCTTCCGGTAGTTGTGGATCAGTTCATGGATGTTTTTCTGGAAGAATTCTATGGGTTACCTGCCATAAGAGATGTAGAGTTAATGATTGATCTCATTCAGGGAACAATCCTATCTCACATCTGTCTTACAGGATGTCACCTACAGAATTGCAGGAATTGAATGTCTCATTGGAGGAGTTAAAATAAAAAGAATTTATATGGCCTAGCACGTCTCCGAGGGCAGCGTGGGTGTTGTTTGTGAAAAATGCGGATAGAACATTGAGACTCTATGTTGATTATCGTAGACTTAACCAAGTTACGATAATGAACAGATATCCACTTCCATGAATTGATGATTTTTTCGACTAGTTGAGGGGAGGCTAGTGGTTCTCCAAGATTGACTTGAGGTCGGGATATCATCAATTGCAGGTGAGGAAGGACGATATTCCTAAAACAACTTTCAGAAGTAGATATGGACACTATAAATATGTGGTTATTCCCTTTGTTCTAAAGAATGCACTAGCGGTTTTTATGGCATTGATGAATAAGATATTTCAGAGATGTATGGATTCTCTGGTGGTGGTGTTTGTAGATAATATTTTTTTGAATTCAAAGACAAGGGTGGAGCATGATCAGTACTTAGAGACAGTTTTGGGGATCTTGAGGGATCATCGGTTGTATGCCAAATTGTCAAAGTGTGACTTTTTGATACATGAAGTCCATTTTTTTTCCATGTAATTTCTGAAAGGGGCATTTTAGTGGATCCAAAAAAGATATAGGCTATTATCTCATGGAAACCGTGAAAGAATGTGTTTGAGATATGGAGTTCCATTGGTCTAGCTAGGTATTATCGGCATTTTGTTCATGATTTTTCACATTTGGCTTCACCGATGACTGCTTGGACAAGAAATAATGTTCCATTCAAGGGGAATGAATAGTGTTAATAGTGTTTCAAAGAGCTAAAGGGTCACCTTACATCAACACCAATCTTGGTTTTTTCCGAACCCGGAAGAGGGTACATGGTGTATTGTGATGCATCAGGATCAGGGTTGGGATACGTTCTCATGCAAGGGGATCATGTGGTTGCGTATGGATCATGGCATTTAAGGGCGCATAAAAAGAACTACCCAACTCATGATTTAGAATTGGAAGCAATGGTTCATGCTTTGAATGTGTGGCATCATTATATCTTCAGGGAGAAATTCACAGTATATACAGAGCATAAGAGCTTGAAACACATTTTCTCACAAAGTGATTTGAACATGAGGCAAAGGTGATAGATGGAATATCTTCAGATGTTTGATTTCGACTTGATGTATACACTGGGTAAAGGAAATTCAGTGGCAGATGCATTAAGTAGAAAATCATATGCTCAGGTGCTGAAACAGGCTTCAGAACAGTGGTAGTTGATGTCATTTATAGCTGACATGTGGTTATAATGTGAGGACAAAGGTGATAGAGCGGTCTTCTTTACAGTTTTGTTGATTCTTGACTTGGTTGGCCTGGTTAAAGAGGCCCAAATATCTGATTCTGAATGTGTGACCATGGGGTCGAGACTCAATGGTGGGGAGACCATTGAGGGTTGGAAACTGAATAGAGATTCTGTTTGGTGTTTTCAAAATCGGATGGTAGTACCAGTAGCTTGTTAGGAGGATCTGTCCAAAATCTATATCCGAGAGGTGGTAAAGAGGCATGGTGTTCTAGTTTCGATTGCATCAAATAGAGATCTGAGGTTTACATCGCATTTTTGGAAATCCTTGCAGCAAGCCCTTGGTACACAGTTGACTATGAGCATTGAGTATTGTAGAGACCCAAATCTTGACGTACATGGACATTACATTACTTTAGTGGAATAATTAATACATAACAAAAACCAACACACAAGGACCGTAATAGTTTAGTGTCTTTGGAAACATGGAATATAAACTTCTAATCATGTTGAATGATCTTCAACATCTCCCATAACGATCTTTCCCCTTTTTTTCTTACCTAAAACATTTCATTAAATCCTGGGGAAAAGAAAAAATATTAAGTGTGAACTCAAATGCTCAGTAAGGGTATGCATGGACAAAATAAAACAAACCGTATACATTTGAACTTAAAAACATGACCATAATGTTTAAATAAGAAAATCATGAGCAATGAGATAAAACATGGAAGTACATAAGACATAGATCATAACGGAACATTAATCATGATAAAATAGCATGGGAATAAAACATGTAATTGTGGAAAAACATTATGCACATGATATGATTTCCATAGTAGCCAAGGCATTGCTACCAAGACCATATTAGTGGACAAAGTCCCTTTCTGAATCGAGTTCACTCTCGTTCCAGTCTTGTATTACTGGACAAGATTAACTTACCATTCTAGCCATGTCTATCTCAGGAGATATAAATCTTTACCCAATGCATTTGAGGGAGATATAGGTCCCACCCATCTCATAATGAAATCATTTTTTGTGTGCCACAAAATCATAAATCATACATCATAGCATAACCCATGTAATAGAATGGCATTATTAAACATCATGCCATCCTAACATAATATATATAAAAAATGGATATCATTTCATCATAAGAAGAATCAAACCAAGTAAATAATGGAGAAATTATACTTGAAACATACACAGATGAAATAATTTCTTCATAGATAGAAAATTGTTTTGATAAAACACTTGAAATGAATTTTTGAGGAAAATATCCTTTCTTCTTCAAAATCATTTTATTTTCAAAAAATGCCATGAAATTTTAAAAGAAAAGGGGTTTTTTGAAAATAATCATGAAATCTTGTAGAGGAAGCTTTATGAAAATGAGGCGTTTTAAAACCGTAAAAATCCATTCACGCCGTATAAGTTAAAAATAACATTCTTCTCATACTTTTATCGAAAAAGTCAAAAAGTTCCCCGTGCGGTAAAAAGGTAAGATTCCTTTCATAACATGTGGTAAATTTCAAAAATGGGTAAAAAGGACTTTAAAAATACATGAAAACATTTTTATAAAACATGGGCATGGATGATAACAATAACCCCAGTAAGTACTTACGAATAACAATCTCGGATAAGAACGAGATTGGAATAGTTATCCCTTACCTTACGCCCGATATGCTTCGTATGTATCCGAACCTCCTGTATAATGATTTAAATAAAGCCATTGACTTATTAAAGAATAATATTCATTGTTATGATATCATATATGGTTCACTTATGACTTATATTACCCGTTCTTTTGTAAATACATGTTAAAGCATCGTTTTGGGTAAAATCGTTTCATTTATCGTACATGTTTCGACTTGTTGTTCTTTATTACTTATATCCCGATTTCCTTAATTTCATAATGTAAAACATGATTTATATATTGTAATTATTCATCATATACATATATATGATAGATTGATAAATGGAATGAAATACACCATTCATGGAGATGGTAGGTCGTACGTACGCATGAACGCTGTTTTTGTTTCCTTATTGAATTGAATGGAATTAAGTAGATGACATACATATATATATACATAAATACAGTAGCATTATTATGTCATATATTTCATTATTATTCAGTATATATACTTTATAATCATTCATAAATGGTTAACATGGAGAATGAATCTCATCGCGTCGTGGAGATGGTAGTCCGTACGTACGCACGAGCAATGATATCATTCCCATGATCGTGGAATTGTATTGAAGTGTATGTATAATATTTCAGAATCAATATCACTTTACAATAATCATATATAGTTATTTATTTACACCATTATACCCATCCAAGTAAGGTGGTGGTTGAAAATAGATTACACCACGACGTGGAGACGGTATGTCGTACGTACGCACGCGCGGTGATTTCATTTTCCGTAGGATGGATAGAAGGTGGAATAGGGTTGTTTCATATCTATAATAACATATCAGTATTTGAGTGATACTGATGTTATAACATCATAATGAAACAACTAAATAAGATTAAGTAGAAGAAGAAATAAATTTGAATGAATCGGTAACGGATATTACCTCTTCTTCGATGCACCTCCTTTAAACGTTTCTTAAGGCACTAGGGTTGGTCTTTTGAGAAAAAAAGAACCTATATGATATAACTAGAAAGGTTTAGAATAGGAATTGGTAGGGTTTGGATGAGCTTTACGTCTCAAAATGGTGTGAGGTGGAGAGGGAGGAGGTTCCCTTTTATAAGGGAGGAGAGGGTCACCTTTGGAAATATAAGAAATATTAGTTTATATTAAATCCCAACCCCACTTAAAAACTTCCAAAATGACTCATATCTGAATATTAGATGAGATATGGTTGTAATATTATCAGAAAATAAAATTTAGACTTGTTAGAAATTTATTTTAAACATTATCAACTTGATTTATCCTTATTTATCAATTTAATTTTATTTGTGGTAATAATATTCTAAATTTTAAATTATTATAAATAATTACACATGTGTTGTGAATTTTCGATTAATTGACACTTTTATGACTTTTTCGACCATATAAATTTTAATTTATAATTTTAAAATATTTTTCTGATTTTTAAACAATTTTATAATATGTTATTTTTATAAAATAACAATTGTGTCAATTTTGACACTATTCATTTATTTGAATTTATATAAAATATATACAGAAGATATGTTCAAGATAAAAGATTTAATAGATTCATAAAATGTCATATGTATCTAGAAAATTAGTGGATCACATTAAATAGTTTATATAATATTTATTTGAATATTTTTAAAACCATATATTCGATATTTTAATTAGTAAAATAATTTCAACTTCACAATTGTGTCATAATTAATGACTATTATTTAATCCCTAAAAATTATAAATAAATTCATATTATTTAGATAATTTTATTAGAATTCTGGATACTATTTATATTCTAAGTTTCATGAAGTTTATCACTAAATTAAAATTATTATACTTATAAGATTTAAGAGAGTGACATATTGTCACTTTCCTTGGTTTTAATAATAATTATATTATTTCATGGAAAAAAGTCCATGAAATAAATATAGTCCAGCCCTTAGGTGATATGGTTCGACTTTTATTCATCCAATAGGATTTTTTCAGGTGTTAGGATAATTTTATAATATTATACTTACCCTTAATTACAAGATTTACCTTTAACTATGGTAAATAAAATTTACTGTAGTTACTATTCATAATGCCCAAAAATAAAAAGTAGCCTATTAATATAATTTGGACCCACTGATTACAAATATGGAATCCATTTTTCGAAATTAAAAACACATAATTTCCAGTAATTAATTTAAAATTAATCTCATTGTTAAGAAAACGGGTTTTAGAAGTTAAGACATTGCCAAAGATTGAAATGTTTTTACATATGAATTCAATGTGAAATTAATGCTAATGACATACATTATATTAAATGGTAAGAATATATTCTATTTATACTTTAAAACCATTAAATATTATAATTTAACCATATAAATTATCTCAATGAAAAAAGTTGTTTTTAATTAAAAATTAGCGTATTTTTACTATTCATCAAAATATGAAAGTTATCAGAAAAGTATCAAAACATTATCCAATGTAAATTTTTATATCCTGATTCCAAAGAAGAATTTTATTGTTTCAAAATGAACTTATAAACATGTCAAAAACTAGATTTAATGTGGCTGCACCATCAAAAGGCTGCAAAACTGCGTTTTTTGAAATATACTTCTTTTACCTGAAAAATTTATTTTGTTCTCTTACCATGTTCTAGAAAATGTGTAAGATGAATAATAATGTTATAAAATTCAAAATGTAGTTAATACTATTCATAAAGGATAGTCCATAATAATATTATAACCAAATATCGTTGTTTAGTGATACCTGGTATTGTGTACAACACACGCTATCGAGAAAGGTTGTGATTGCGTGTAATGCAAGACAAGTCAGGGTTGCGTGTAGTGCTAGACTACTTTTTTCATATAAAAAAATCCAACCATATTTCATTTATACACCGAATATATATATATATACATTGAATTATGCGTAGAATAACTACTATCAAATGAACTTGAAATTGTGTATAACACGATCCAAGAATAGTGTTGTGTATACTGCAAGCTAATACGGTGTTGCGTATAGCACTAGATAATCTTGGTGTATCATACAACAAAAGATATGAATGAAATTAAAAAGAATATATCTTATAAAATCTCGGGTTGTTACATTCTTCCCCCCTTAAAATGAATTTTTCCCTCGAAATTCATCGGGGTTATAAATCGTTTACTATTCATAGAAACCCACATTGTAAAAAGGAATACTAAAACTTAATTTTAAAAACTAAATTATGAAACGTAACGATTACTCAACATAACACATCACTGGGTTTCCATATAGGATAACATAGGTTAAAATATGGATATGGAAGAAAAAACATACCATCACGTTCTAATGGAGAGTGGTAGAGAACATGGCTATGAAAAAGCCAACAATCACAAATCCATAAATTTGTGATGTTCTAAGGTACCATCTGATTCATCAGATATGAGGGCACTAGGACAACATTTTTGGTTTTCAAGATCATTTCCCTAATGTTGAATAATTTTCGAATAAAAAGAAATACTTACTTGATTTTGGTACAATCTCACCGTTGTTTGTTCCTTGAACAATTTCCACTTCATCTCTTAAAGAAATGAAGTTGAAATTGTCATTCGTGAAGTGTTATCAGATCATGTGATAGAATGATGAGTCATTCCATCTGTTTCAAAAAAAAGGTTTGAAAAAGTTATCAAATATACATAAGTCCATCTATGGTGAGGTTAATCGTAAATAGTTCCAAAAATGGACTTATACTTCATCTATCATACCACGTAATAAAATAAAACTAATTTCTACAGACCAGATAATTCTTATAGGCCAGTAGTAGGCGATGAAGGCCTGTCGCACTTCGGTTGTGGGTTCGATTCCTGCAACCTTGTTCGACGCGATGGGTTGTCGCCCGTTCTGCATGTTGTCCTTTTTCTAAAGCTACATAATTATAGCATTCCATCAATAATATCGAAAACAGTTCTTGCCTTAAACAATAGTAACTTAGGTCCAACATAATCCATTCGAATCTTTAGTATTATCCAAAATACTTCTTTCCAAACTCATAGTATAAAGGGAAGGATTACTAAAAAGTTCATATAACAAGCATGTGAATACCATCATTTATCCCTCATATATCTTGTTGGTCACATTCCAATCATGTGAATACCTTAATCATGTATTCTCTTGAAAAATTAATACCCATTGAACCTTAGTGAAAACATGAATGCTGTCAAAAGTTAATGCTTTCCACATACCAAAATCCAAAAATTCTATATACTCAAACCATGATATAACTTTGTCCTTATATCAATCATGAGCTCATGAATACTGTCAAACATTTAATTTTCTCCTTATCCCTTCATTATGCGCATATCATCTTCCTTACAAAAATATCTTAATAAAAATTCATGGTTACCGGTACCATTCATCATATACATTCAAAACTCATGAAATGGAAATAGTGTAACAATCCTTAGATTTTTCTTTATTCCATAGTACCATACATTATTCTTGGTAAACATACAATCATTACACTACCTTCTTAAACCACTAACTGAGATTCATCATTTCTACCATCTCATTTACCATTTGTAGTCTCTTCATCATCATCCACATCAATACTACCCATATGACCATGATGATTCTCTTTATGAGATTTTCCCTTACGGCATTGGTTTTCATAATGCTTGTACATTCCACATTTAAAACACTTAACCATTTTTGATGTCTCAGAAATACCATTATCCTTGTCCATGGAGTTAACTGAAACTTTTCCTTTACAATTACTAGATTTGTGTCCTTCTTTTCCACACCCAAAGAATCTTCCAGTTCCTTTGAAACATTCTCCTTGATGCCTCTTCCCACATGATTTACATGAGGGAAATTGAACTTTCTTTCCTACATGATCATCATGAAACTCCATCTTTCTCTTATTATCTGATTCTGGAAACATACCAAAGTTGAGATTATTTATCATATTATGAGATCGTTGATTAGGCATAATAACGATATGTGGACTTCCAGATCCAATTTCATTTGGTTTCTCATGAAGAATATCATTCCATTGTCCATAATATCCTCCATTATCGTGAATCTTCCTATTTCGAGCCATTTTCTAAAATGCAGAAAGAATAGTGTGAGTGGAAAAAATCATACTAGGAATCCAACATAATAAAGGGGGAGTACCTTCAATATCTAACATCTTAGATTTAATTCTAAGATCGTTACTATAATTCTAGGACTATAACCTATACTTATACTTAACCTCAGGGGCATCCCTAGACATACCTTAGAAATATCTCTTGGGATCTCACTAAAGTTTTTGCATCCTAGTTTCCAAAGGTTGACTAAAACTTTCCTCTGATACCAACTGTAGAGACCCAAAGCATGACATACATGGACATTACATTACTTTAGAGGAATAATTAATACATAATAAAAAACAACACACAAGGACCGTAATAGTTTATTGTCTTTGAAAACATGGAATATAAACTTCTAATAATGTTGAACGATCTTCAACATCTCCCATAATGATCTTTCCCTTTTTGTTTTCTTACCTGAAACCTTTCTTTATATCCTGGGGAAAAGAAAACATATAAAGGGTGAGCTCAAATGCTCAGTAAGGGTAATCATGGATAAAATAAAACAAACTATATACATTTGAACATAAAAACATGACCATAATGTTTAAACATTAAAATCTTGAGCAATGAGATAAAACATGGAAGTACATAAGACATAGATCATAATGGAACATCAATCATGATAAAATAGCATGGGAATAAAACATGTAATTGTGTAAAAACATTATGCACATGATATTATTTCCATAGTAGCCAAGGCATTTCTTCCAAGACCATCTTAGTGGACAATGTCCCTTTCTGAATCGAGTTCACTCCTCGTTCCAGTCCTGTATTACTAAACATGATTAACTTACCATTCTGGCCATGTCTATCTCAAGAGATATAATTCTTTACCCAATTCATTGGAGGGATATGTAGTTCCCACCCATCTCATAATGAAATCATTCTTTCGTGTGCCACAAAATCATAAATCATACATCATAGCATAACCCATGTAATAGAATGTGATTATTAAACATCATGCCATTATAACATAATCCATATAAAAAAATTGTTATCACTTCATAAAAAGAAGAATAAAACCAACTAAATAATGGATACATTATACTTGAAACATACACAGATGAAATAATATCATCTTATATGGAAAATGGCTTTGATAAAACACTAGAAATGAATTCTTGAGGAAAATATCCCTTCTTCTTCAAAATCATTTTATTTTCACAAAATGCCATAAAATTTTAAAAGAAAAGGGTTTTGTTGAAAATAATCATGCAATATTATAGAGTAATATTTATGAAAATTAGGCATTATGAAACTATAAAAATCCGTTCATTCCGTATAAGTTAAAAATAACATTCTTCTCGTACTTTTGTCAAAAAAGTAAAAATGTTCCCCATGTGGTAAAAAGGTAAGATTCCTTTCATAACATGTGTTAAATTTAAAAAATGGGTAAAAATGACTTTAAAAATACATGAAAACATTTTTATAAAACATGGTCATGGATGATAACAATAACCCTAATAAATACTTACGAATAAAAATCTCGGAGAAGAACGAGATTGGAATAGTTATCCCTTACCTTATGTCCGATATGCTTTGTATGTATCCGAACCTCCTATATAATGATTTAAATAAATAAATTAACTTATTAAAGAATCATATTCATTGTTATGATATCATATATGGTTCACTTATGACTTATATTACCCATTCTTTTGTAAATCCATGTTAAAGCAGCGTTTTGGGTAAAATCGTTTCATTTATCGGACATGTTTCGACTTGTTGTTCTTTATTACTTATATCCTGATTTCCTTAATTTCATAATGTAAAACATGATTTATTTATAATAATTATTCAGCATATACATATATATTATAGATTGATAAATGGAATGAAATACACCGTTCATGGAGACGGTAGGTCGTACGTACGCATGAACGTTGTTTTTGTTTCCTTATTGAATTGAATGGAATTAAGTAGATGACATAAATATATATATATATATAAATAAATCCAGTATCATTATTATGTAATATATTTCATTATAATTCAGTATATATTCTTTATAATCATTCATTAACGGTTAACATGGAGAATGAATCGCATCACGTCGTGGAGAAGGTAGTCCGTACGTACGCACGAGTGATGATATCATTCCCATGATCGTGGAATTGTATCGAAGTGTATGTATAATATTTCAGAATCAATATCACCTTAAAATAATTATATATTTCTATTTATTTACACCATTATACCCATCCAAATATGGTGGTGGTGGAAAACAGATTACACCACGGCGTGGAAATGATATTCCCTACGCACGCACGCGCGGTGATTTCATTTTCTGTAGGATGGATAGAAGGTGGAATAGGGGTTTTTAATTTTTATAATAACATATCAGTATATGAGTGATACTTATGTTATTAATTCATAATTAAACAACTAAAGAAGAGGAATTAGAAGAAGAAATAAATTTGAACGAATCGGTAACAGATATTACCACTTCTTCGATGCACCTCCTTTAAACTTATTCTTAGGGCACTAGGGTTGGTCTTTTGAGAAAAACAGAACCTATATGATATAACTATAGATTTTGAGAATAGGAATTGGTAGGGTTTTTTCGAGCTTCAAGGCTCAAAATGGTGTGAGGAGGAGAGGGAGGAGGTTCCCTTTTATAAGGGAGGAGAGGGGCACCTTTGAAAATATAAGAAATATTAGTTTATATTAAATCCCAACCCCACATAAAAACTTCCAAAATGACTCATATCCAAATATTAGATGAGATAGGGTTGTAATCGCATCAAAAAATAAAATTTATACATGTTATAAATTTATTTTAAACATTATCAACTTGATTTTTCCTTATTTATCACCTTAATTTTATTTGTGGTAATAATATTCAAAATTTTAAATTATTATAAATAATTACATATGTGTTGTGAATTTTACATAAATTGACACTTTATGAATTTTTAAACCATATAAATTCGAATTTATAATTTTGAAATATTTTTGTGATTTTTAAACAATTTTATAATCTGTTATTTTTATAAAATAACAATATTGTCAATTTTGACACTATTCATTTATTTGAATTTAAATAAAATATATACAGAATATATGTTTGAACTAAAATCTTTAATAGAATTATAAAAAGTCGTATGTGTCTATAAAATTGGTGGATCACATTAAATAGTTCATATAATATTTATTTTAATATTTTTAAAATCATTTATTTGATAATTTAATTAATATAATAATTTCAACATCACTATTCTGTCATAATTAATGATAATTATTTAATCCTAAAAAATTCTAAATAAATTCATATTATGTATATAATTTTATTAGATTTCTGGAGACTATTTATATACTAAGTTTCATGAAAATATCACTAAATTAAAATTATTATACTTATAAGATTTAAGAGAGTGTCATATTGTCACTTTCCTTGGTTTTAATAATAATTATATTATTTCATGGTCAGAAGTCCATGAAATAAATATAATCTGGCCCTTAGATGATATAGGTCTACGTTTATTCATCCAATAGGATTTTGGCAGGTGTTAGGATAATTTTATAATCTTATATTTACCCTTAATTACCTGATTTACCTTTAACTATGGTAAATAAAATTTACCGTAGTTACTATTCATAATGTCTAAAAATAAATGTATCCTATTAACATAATATGGACCCACTAATTAAAAATATGGAATCCATTTTTCAAAATTCAAAACACATAATTTGCAGTAATTAATTTTAACTTAATCCTGTTGTTAAGAAAACGAGTTTTAGAAGTTAAAACATTGCCAAAGATTGAAATGTTTTTACCTATGAATTCAATGTGAAATTAATGATAATTACATAAATTATATAAAATGGTAAAATTATATTATATTTATACTATAAAACCATTCAATATTATAATTTAACCGTATAAATTATCTAAATGAAAAAAGTTGTTTTTAATTAAAAATTAGCGTATTTTTACTATTCATCAAAATATGAAAGTTATCAGAAAAGTATCAAAAATTTATCCAAAGTAAATTTTTATATCCTGATTCCAAAGAAGAATTTTATTCTGTCAAATTTAACTTATAAGCATGTCAAAAAATATATTTAATGTGGTTGCGCCATCAAAAGGTGGCAAAACTGCATTTTTTTAAAAATATTTATTTTACCCGAAAAATTTATTTTGTTCTCTTAACATGTTCTAGAAAATGTGTAAGATGAATAATAATGTTATAAAATTCAAAATGTAGTTAATAATATTAATAACGGCTAGTCCATAATAATATTATAACCATATATTGTTGTTTAGTGAAACCTGGTATTGCGTACAACACACGCTATCGAGGAAGGTTGCAATTGTGTGTAATACAAGCCAAGTCAGGGTTGTGTGTAGTGCAAGACTCCTTTGTTTTTTCGTATACAAAAAATCCAACCATATTTCATTTATACACCGAATATATATATATATATGCACTCAATGTTGCGTAGAATAACTACTATCAAATGAACTTGAAATTGTGTATAACACAATTCAAGAATACTGTTGCGTATACTGCAAGCTAATACGGTGTTGCGTATAGCACAAGATAATCTTGGTGTATCATACAACAGAAGATATGAATGAAATAAAAAATAATATATCTTATAAAATCTCAGGGTGTTACAAGTATCACCTTTAGACGGATGGTCAATCCGAAAGGATGATACAAACTTTGGAGGATATGTTGCGGGATTTTGTTATGGATTTTGGTAGCTCATGGGAGGATCAATTTTCGTTGGTTGAGTTCTCGTACAATAACAGTTATTAGGCATCCATACATATGGATCTGTTTGAAGTGTTTTACGAGCGGTCATGTCGTTCTCCACTATGTTGGGTGGAAATGGGTGAGTCCATGATTGTTGGGCTGAGCCTTGTTCAGGAGAATACGAAGAAGATCAATAATCAGGAAGGGAATAGAGATGGGTCAGAGTTGTCAGAAATCGTATGCAGATCATTGTCGACAACCGTTGTCGTTCGATGTGAGTGTTCATGTTTTCTTGAGGATCTCTCCTAGGTTGGGACATCGTTAGTTTGGGAATCAGGGAAAGTTATCTCTGAGGTATATTGGACATCTTGAGATTCTTGACCAGGTTGTTGAGGTGTCTTATCGTTTGGATTTTCCACTTAGATTCAGTGCGGTGCACAATGTGTTTCATGTGTCGTATTTGAAAAAGTATCATCCAGATTGTGACCATGTGATTTGTTGAGATCATGTTGAGCTAGAACCGAATGCTTCATTGGTGCATGTTCCAGTGCGTGATGTGGATAGGTAAGAGAACGTCTTGAATGGTGAAAGCATCAGTTTAGTTCATGTATTGTGGTAGCATGGTCAGATTCAAGACGAGACTTGAGAGCGGGAGAAAGAGATGGTCGAGCAGTGGCCCGAGCTCTTTCGACAAGGGGAAGGTTCACTACATTCTGAGGACGGAAAGTCCAATGGTGGGGAGAATGTAGCCCCCCTAGTTTGAGGTATGTATCCTTTGGTTATTTTATTTTATGTTTCTAAAGTTCATGGGATGAGTTGGGAAGATGTTGGGAGAGTTTGGAATGGGTTTGAAGGAGTTTGGGGGATTTTCTTAGGGATGCGGTTTGAGCATGGTTATGGGAAACTGTGTGGGTGCTTCAGGAAACTGTACAGGGGGAGGCAGTAGGCTTCGTATGGCTTGTGCACGATTTTCCAAACCGTGCGAGGCAACCATGCAGAACCTTTCTCTCGAGGCAATAGTGTGTGCACAGTTAGCGCATAATTTTTCAAACCGTGTGAACTAACCGTGCGGCCACTTAAAGTTGGGGTTTTTAAGTCCGGGATCCCTCGGGATTGACCTAAATCACTCCAATATTCCTCCCACTTGACGTCACTTGGGATTTCGGGTTCTCAAGGGTTTAGGGTTCTCTCCCACTCATTTTGGAAGCATTTTGAAGTTGTTTCTTGGTGTATTAAAGGTGGTTTCTCCCGGGTAAGTCTCTCCTCTTGGTTTCTGTGTGATTTCCTCTAGATATAAATCTTCCTCTCTCTTAGTTTTCTAGATCTACACTCATTGTGTATAAATATAGGGTTTTGGTTTCCTTGGATGTTGATTTTAAGTCTTGTGGTTGTTAGGGAAGGAGATCTAGAAATGTTTCGGTGGTGTGTTCACTAGATTCGAGGTGTGGTTGCTTTTGAGTTGATTTATCCAGAACCCTAAAGGTAGGTGGATTCTCTCTCGACTCCACTTTCTTAGAAATAATGGTTTTGGTTACAATTAATTTAGTTGGCTTGAAATTAATGGTGTTTTTATGTGCTAAAATGGGTAGAAATCTCGTGGGTGATGTTTTGGGGATTTTTGGGAAAACGTGGGTTTTGTGGTGAAGTGTTTCTTGTTGTGGATTTTAAAATGAAGATTTTAAAATGGGTTACTGTGAATGATTTGTGAAAATAGTTGACAAAAATGGTTTTCAATAGAAAGGGTTATTTTATTGAAATGGGGTTTGGCATGGAAAATGGTTAAAGGGAGTTTTCAATAAATGTTTGATTTATTGAAGTGGATTGGAATGTAATGGAAATGGTTGATTGCATGTTGTTGTGGCATTGAAGGGTTATGTGCTTGGTTATGTTTGCTTGTTTGAATGTTGTGAAAGTGGACGAGAAGGGACACTATAAAAAGGGGATGGATTGTGGATGAGAAGTGCCACCAACAATGGTAAGTGGATGATAAGTTCCACTACAAAAAGCGGATGGATAGTGGATGAGAAGTGCCACCATCAATAGTAGGTGGACATGAAGTGCCACCATGGTTTGTTGTGTGCATGGGTTGGATGGGAAGTTCAAACATGAGGTGTTGTGTGTTTGGATGGTGATGTTTGTAGATGGGGCTCATGAGTGAAATACGAAAAAGGTAATTGGCTTGTGGCATTGTTGATTTGGCATCCTTGTGTGGCATGTGTGACTTACAACATGATTGCTTGTCTTTCCCTGAGTTACTTGGTTTGGGTGAAATGGCTTGGTAAGGGTGTGTTTGGATTATGGTAATGGATGCAATTGTGATTATTTTATATAAACTATTTTATATAAATGTGCTATCAGTTTTATCCTAGTGGCATGTTTAGGGAAGTCATTTGGGGAAATCCTACTGAGTTTTAGTACTCACCCCCTTCTTTGGCACTTTGGTGTCTTTGCATATGTTGTGTACCGTGATGTGGGAAAAGGAAAGGAATCAACCTCTTTTAGTGGAGAATTGTGATTTCTTGGTGAATATTGGAGCTCGGAGCTTGGTGTGGAGTTGTGGTGGTGTCATGCATCATTAGGTATTGTTTTTTAGTTTCTGCTTTGTACTCTGATATAGTTTGTTGTATTGGTTTTGGGTTGTATTGTGGAACAACTTCGTTGTCTTTTGGAAATACATGTTTAAATGGTTTATTGTCAGGAATCATATAGTGGTTGTTAGTGATGGTTTTTCCTTAAGGGAAAATCCTTACCAAATTTTTCTTGAATCCCTTGGCATTTATTGCAAGCCTTTGGCTCCTTGGAAACTTCTCTTAAGGCCAAGTAACCCTCACCACCTACTCAAGATAATGAGGTTGGGGCAGGGAGTTACAATGGTGATGATTAAACCACTATCTTAGGATATGAACAATAACCAGAATAATGGGGAATATCCCCCTTCACCAAAGAGGGTGAAACTAGATATAATGTTTTTTATGCGACAACGACCACCAAAATTTAGTGAATCTTTTGATCCACTAGATGAGAAATAGTGGGTCAACTCCATGAATAAGATCTTTTCTGTGATTCATTGTAATGAGACGGAGAAGGTGACACTAGTAATTTATAATCTAGATGGAGAGTCCTATCAATGGTGGGTTTTGATTTATAACACCAAGTCAATAGACGATATTTAAAAGATAGAATGGGAAGTCTTTAAGATAATGTTTTTTAACAAAGTATTTCCAATGAACACTTCATACATGATGTACATATAATTCATAGAGCTCAAGAAAAAATATGGGGAATTTGTACAGACCTATGAAGCAAATTTCACAAGTCTTTAAATGTATGCTTAATGTTTTTTTATAAAACATTATAGAAAAATCAATAGATTTTTAGTGGGTTAAAAACAAACCTTCAAAAGGAACATGCAATTTGAGACTTTGGGAGTTATGAAGAAGTTGTTCGGTGTACCCTCAAAGTGGAGATAGAGTTTGGAGAATGGACCCTTGGCTATGGTGATAAGAAATGAAAGATATATTTTCAAGACATAGGATATAATGATAATGGTGGGAAGAAAAATCAACAACCCACATGCCAAAAATGTGGGAAGTAGCATCATGGGAACTGCCTCAAAGGGATGGGGTAATTATTCAAGTGTGGGAGTGAATAATATCATGCTCAATAGTGTGAAAATGTCTTGAGAATCAAGTAGAATGTGGTGGATGAAATGAGAGAACCACCCATGGTTCAATGATAAAATTATTGGGAGCAAAGGAACTATGGATGTCGGTGCACTAAACCTCGAGTACTTGAGGGTAATTGGCATTTGTAGCCACCAAATCCAATTGAAAAAGTAAAGGCTTATTACATAACTACTGTGGAAGTGGTTCAAGATAATGAGGTCCTAAAAGGTAGACTTTATATTCACTCAATAATGGAAAAATTATTATTTGATTCAATTTCAACGCATTCCTTTATATCATATAGGATTGAAGCCCCAAAAACATTAAGTAGATATATCCATAAAAAATCATGTGGTCAAATCATTGCAACCCAAGTGTTTGAATATTCACTTATTTCCACGTGTCAGAGGATTCTTTCAGCGAATATCGTAATACTTTCCTTGGTGGAATTCGACTCTATAATGTGAATGGATTGGCTCTCATTATATATATCACATATCAAATATTGGGAAAAAGAAATATCTTTTCATATTCTGAACCATACCATGCTCCTCTACAAAGGAAAGGATGATTGTGAATCTCTTTTGAATAATCCTTCAATGGTGTGGGTGTTGATACCCTATGAAGAATCTCACCTTTCCCAAATTATTGAGTCAAAGTAAAGTGCCAAACTTACCAAAATTCTCATCATGAGGGAATACAGTGATGTATTTCTGGAAGAGTTACCTGGACTTCACCTAGATCATGAGGTAGAGTTATCCATAGAACTCATACCGGAAGCTACTCCTATCTCAATGTGTCCCTATTGGATGGATCCTATAGAACTAGTGGATTTAATGATGAAGCTACAAGATCATTTGGACAAAGGGTTCATACACCCTAGTGCATCACCTTGGGGTGAGCTAGTGCTCTTTGTAAATAAGGATGAAACAATGTGGTTGTGTATTGAGTATCAGGAACTCAACAGGATCACCATAATGAAAAAGTATTCTCTTACTTGGATTGAATACTTGTTTGATCAGTTATGAATAACTCAATACTTCTAAAAGGTGGATATTTATTCTAAATATAATCGGATAATAGTGAAGAAGGATGGAATTAAGAATATCGGCTTCCGTATAAGGTATGGGAACTATGAGTTTCTTGTGATTCCCTTCGGACATACAAATGCCCCCACAATCTTCATGGATTTGATGAATAGAGTCTTTAGACATTTCCTTGACAAATGTGTGGTAGTGTTTATTGATGATATTATCATATAATCCAAGGTAATGGCAGGACATGAAAACATATTAGACTTCTGTTGGTGGCATTGAGGAAAGAGAAGTTGTATGAAAAGTTCATAATGTGTGACTTTTGGATGAAATAAGTCAAATTCTTGTGACATGTGACCATAAGTGAGGGAATTTCTGTGGACCCTTAAAAAGGCCGATTGAGGAATGGACCAAACCCTCTAGTGTCCTAGAAATCCGTATTTTTCTTGGATTAGCTGGGTACTACTGACATTTTTGTGAGAAATTTCTCACGATTATCAAGATTGCTAACTAAGTTAACCAGGAAAGGTGTAAAGTATGTCTGGACAATGGAATATGAGGGAAGCTTTAAGGAGATAAAGAGAAGGCTAACTGCTACTCCTGTACTCACATTACCGAAAAGCGGAAAATGTTTCTTGATACACAGTGATGCTTTAATGAAAGTATTGGGTTTCATATTCATGAAAAATGATAATGTGATAGCTTATTCCTCATGACTATTGAAGATCCATGAGAAGAACTACCAGACGCATGATCTAGAGTTGGAGATTGTGATTTTTTCCTTGAAAATCTGGCAGCACTACCTTTGTAGTGAGAAGTGTGACATATACAGTGACCAAAAGAGATTAAAGTATATATTCATAGAAAATGAGATCATCATGCATTAAAGGATATGGTTAGAGATAATCATGGACTACGATTTCCCTAATAACTATCTTCATAGAAAGGAAAACAAGGTAGATAATGCTCTATGTAGAAAATAACCTGCTACTCATTCCATGTTACAGAACGATAAAGAACATATATTCTTGGATATGAAAAGGATGGATTTGGAAATCATTTGGGAAGGGGATACGTCCTAAATTTCACAAATTATTGCACAAAAATATCTCAAATAGAATATTAAAGAGGCCCAAAGGGATGATCTGTTGTTAAAATAGAAGGTGAATGCCGTAAAGGAAAGGAATCTGCATGAGTTCTATATCGATGATGATGGTGTGATTTGGTTTAGAATGTGGCTTTATGTGCCTTAATCCCCCAGGAAAAAGAAGGAGCTATTAGAAAAGTCAAATAGCTCAACATTATCTATCCATCCTGAAAGTACCTAGATGTAATGAGATATCCGATAATAATTATGGTGGGATAACATGAAGAAGGAGATTAAGGAATACAACTCAAGGTTCTTAGTAAGCCAGCAAGTTAAAGTAGAGAGACAAAAGTCCAAAGTGATTATGCAATCATTGCCTATACTTGTGTGGAAATGTGAGAATTTCACTGTGTACTTTTTCACTAGTATCCTGAAGACATCAAAGGGAAATAATGCAATATGGGTGGTGGTAGACCAACTCATGAAGACAACCCATTTTATCACTTTTTGGGAAGGTCTCTCGCTTGGACAACTTGTAATGATATATGTGAAGGAAGTGATGAGATTTTATGGTGTAACAATTCCAATTGTCTCTAACCATGATCCAAGGTTCACATCTATATTATGGGGGAAACTTCATCATGATTTGAGTATAGAATTAAATTTCATCATAGCCTATTACCTAGAAAATGATGGCCAATATGAAAGGACTATTCAGACACTTAAAGATAAGCTATGAGCCTGCTCTCAAGAATTCAAAGTTGTATGGGATCAGCATCTCCCATTGGTTGAGTTCTCATTCAACATTAGATTCCACTCAAGTATTTAGATGGATCCACATGAATCATTTTATGGAAGGAAATGTAGAACTCCAATCTATTGGGATGATATTGGAGAAATAAAGCTATTTAGATATGATCTTGTGTAAGAGATGATATAGAAGGATCAAGTCAACTAGAAACAAATCAAATATGCTCAAAGTAATCAAAAGAGTTATGATGAAAACCATCAAAGGGACTTGGAGTTTGACATTAGAGATAAAGTCTTCATTCGAATATCACCATGGAAGAGAGTCATGTGATTTGGAAAGAAAGGGAAGCTAAGACCAAGGTACATTGGCCCCTTTGAAATCCTTGACCGCATAGGAGTTGTGACCTATCGGCTTGAACTTCCACCAAATATGGATCTATTTCATGATGTGATTCATGTATCACTCCTGAGGAAGTACATAACATATCCCTCACATGTACTGAACTCTGAGGTGGTATAGCTGGAATATGATCTCTCTATTGAGGAGCAGCCAGTGATGATTCTAGACTAGAGATATAAGGATCTACGAAGAAAGACAACCAAATTTGTAAAATTTTTGTGGAGGAACCTTAAGTTTGAATTAGTTACTTGGGAATTTGAGGATGTGATGAAGGATAAGTACACTCACCTAATTCTGAAAAATGAAATTTCAGGGGCAGAATTTCATAAGGGGGGAGAATGTAATGACCCAGTGATTTATAAATGGAAATCAATTATTATAATCATTCCTTATAGTGTAATCAAATTATGAAACCCAATGAAATGATACTAAAAACATTATGACCATTAAACACAATTTTTCCACTTCAATGTTCTGAATTTCGAAAATCAATCATACACAGTTGCGATCAGTATGATTTTTAGAGTCCGATAGGGCAGACAATTTTTTTGGTGAATTGAAACCTACCTTTCTGGATAGTAAAATACCCTTATGAATAGTATTATTTCCCTTATTAATAGTAAATCATCCAGAATAATAGTAACCTTACCCATGAATGATTAAATAAAATTTAGGAATCTTATAAAGAGACAATTTGACCATAGTAAAAATATTCGTATTTTTATAAGTCATAAATAAATAGTATTGATTAATTAATTAATTTTAAATAATATTTATTTTCCTAAAATGTTTTCATAAATTTTAAATTCTTTGAATTTTTGGTTTAATGATAATTTTATAAGAACTTATGTAATTTTTGAAAGAATTATGGAATCAGTTTTAATTTTTATATCTGTATTTTTCAAGTAGAATATGATTTTAATTAAAAATTAAATTAATCATATTTCAAAAATTATTTTTTAAAAAATGGAAATCATTTTTGGATTATAAACTTCGAAAAGTGGTATGGGTGAATATTTGGGATTTTTCATAAAAACTGGATTTTTTTATGAATAATGAAATACAAAAATTTACAAAATATGTTAAATTCATGAATTATGTAGTCACGGGTGATGTTCAACTGATGTAATCATATATGTTTCGGATTCACATGATAAAATTACAATATTTAGTCATGAAATTAAAAATATTCCTTGTCTTTTGGAGAAATAATAAATAAATGAATATAATATTTGGAAAACTCCTCTCCCCTCCACAATAAATACCACCCTTCACACCCTCATTTCCTCAAAAATATCAAGACTCAATCCTTGTCTAAAAATTACCCAAAAATATTTCCTATCCTATCCCCCATGTCTAGGAGCTTATAGTCTCATAAAAAGACCAATACTATGTTCTTTAAGGAGGATCTCAATAGGTGGATTCTAGTGGTAATTCCTCTCTCTTACAATTTCTTTTAATTTCATTTCAATTTCATGTTCTTTTCCTAATCTGTCCCCACCAATCCTCATCCACATGTTATATTAACTAAATTATCTAAAATATAATGTAATTTTATGATATTAATTTGATATTATACCTTCCAACCCCCTTATCCTCTTCGTTTTTTAGAAAATGAAACATTGTTCGTGAGGTGTTAATTTATCTCCTTCAAGAATAACCTGTTTTCTTCCATTACCACCACCAAATATAGTCATGAAACCATTTTTTTTGGTTGAACCAGATTCTGATATATTAAATATATCCTATTTAACATTATTTAACTAAATTATCTGTATATATTACTAAATTATAAGTCAAAACATGATTGTTGTGATCCAAAAACATCCCAAATCAACCTAAAACGACCATCATTAATTCTTAAGTAATGATTCATCCCCATGATATATAACATAATTAATTATAAGATCATATAAACTCCTTTAATATCATTAATAACATTTAATATCAGTTTTTTAGGTTTATACATGTTCTACATGAACATCCATTTATGAATACAAGTGAACCGCTCAAGAAAACAATAAAAATGAACATTCTCGAACAATGTTTTTAAACAGAATAACTCATCCAACGGCACATAAAATAATTTAATGAAACTATAAAGGAACATATTCATGAAAAAATGTTTATAATTTTTAATTAATGAATATAATGTGGTTATACAGTATATTAATGTCAAGAAATCATTCATATACAAGGTAAGGGAAAATTCTCGAACCATCCTTTCTTTTTTCACGTTCTCCCTATTTCACTCCATGTTCGGAATGGGTTCTCTATAAAAATAATTTATTCATCTTTATATTAATTTTTTTGCGATATAAATTTTCTCAAATTGATTTTATGAAAAATACATTGTTTTTCAAAAGAACTCTTCTTTCAGATAAACACACCCCTTTTTACTTCTTGATTATTTTGTCACTCCTCATTCATGGTTAATTGTTCAATGTCAAGAATGTTATTACCTATTTATTTTGGGGACCAAATATTTTTGAAAGTATTCTTATTAACTGAGACCCATATATTTCCATGGTTTATGTTAAGTTCATGTTTTACATATTTTTAATGTGGAATGCGTGATAATGTAAATTTTATGTTGTGATGGGTTCGACTAGATTATATAGAGCAATATGAATGTTTGAATGTGACAAGTGATCCCATAATTATATATAGATCCATTTCATTGGGTAAAGTGGTGAATCTCATTAGATAAAGGGAATTTATGTGTGAAGATGATGCTCTCTTTGATAACAGCTACGTGTGGTAGATGAGCACTAATACATGATGTTTCATTTTTATGCATTGAAATATTTTAAGACTTTTATTAATGTTTCCTCTCATGATTTTGATGATCATGTTATGATTATGCTCACCCCATGTTGTATTTTTCTTAACTGCCCTATTACTTGTCTTTTATCTCACCTCCTTTTTTTGTTTATCCATAGGTGAATATGAGTACTAAGAATATTAAATGGAACAATAAGAGTATATAGACAAATGAATTAAATAAATGTTTATACTTGATGTTGTAAATGTTATTTTTTGTCCTCATTTTCCCAAGACACTAAAACTCTAGATCCTTGTTGTTTCATACTATTATATTATTTATCTTTATAATGATGTAGTAGTAATGTTAGAAATGACAGGGTCTCTATAGATGGTATCAAAGAAAGGTTTACATAATTAGAGAATTATGATTAATGAACCATTGAGAAAACCTCAAACATGCGACTAAGTTCAAATATGCACATGAGAAGGTTTACACATGGAACCCATAAGTTACACTTTTAGTGTAAATCGTAAAAATTAAAATGATACTCAAGACTTTTTGACTTATGTTTTTTTCTGACATTTTTTATTTTAGAAAATGGTGGGAACCAGGAGAATCCATGACAACAACCCATGTGAGGGAAAATGAAATGACTTCCCAAACGACATCCCAAATACATTAGGAGGTGGAGTTAAAAACTTAATGTTGATGATTACCCAACTATCTTAGGTTATTAAGAATAACCATAACAACGGGGAACTTCTTCCTTCAACAAAGAGGGAGCAACTAGCTATCGAGTGTTTTATGTGGAAACGACGACCGATGTTTAGTCGATCTTCTGATCCATCAGTTGAGGAATAGTGGGTCAACTCCATGGAGATGATATTTTCTTTGCATCAATATTATAAGATGAAGAAGGTGAAACTAGTAGTTTATCATCTAAATGGAGAGTTCGATCAATGGTGGGATTTGATTAAGAACACCAAACCAAGAGACTAAATTGAAGATATGCAAATGAAAGACGTTAAGATTATGTTTCTCAATAATTATTTCCCACGAACTCTTCATACAAAGATAAAGATATAATTAATAGTGCTCAAGAAAAAGTAAGGGGAATCAATCATGAACTACGAAGAGAATTCCTCAAGAAATGAAAGGTATGCTTAGGGTTTGCTTATCAACAATTATAAAAAAATTGATAGATTATTTAGTGGGTTACAAACACACTGTTGAAATTCTCTTGAAATTTGAGACTTTGGGAGTTATGAAGATGTTTTTGGATGATCCCTTAAAGTGGAGATAGAGTATATAGAATGGTACCATGGCTATGGTTATAAGAAAAAAAAGATAGAGTTTCCAGAAGAAGGATCTAATGATAAAGGTGTAAATAAATCTCAATGAACCACATGCAAAAAATGTAGGAAGTTGCCTCATGGGAACTACCTCAAAGTGAAAGGGAAATGCTTGATGTGTGGGAAAGAAGGACACCATGATCAAGAGTGTTTAAAAGATGTGACGAGGAAAGATTATGTGGTAGTAGAAAGGATAGAACCACCAATGGTTCAATTCTATAACTGTAGAGAGCAAGGGAACTATGCAAGCCCATTTAGTAAACCAGGAGTACTCAAGGGTAATCATCATAGACAACTATAAAAAAAGGAATAAGGGAAGAGTTATGAAATCACTTTTGTAGAAGTGGATCAAGATAATTAAGTCACACAAGGTACACATCTTATTCACCCCTGAATGGAAAAGTCTTATTTGATTTTGGTTCTACGCATTCCATTATATCATGCAAGTTTGCTAGAACTATAGAATTGAATCCCTAAATCCTTGAAGTAGAGAAATATGTAAAAACACCAAGTGGTAAAATCATTACAACCTAAGTGTTGTAATCTTCTCCTATTAGCGTATGTGGGAAGATTATTCTTGTGAATCTTGTAATACATACCTTGGTGGAATTCGATGCTATAATGGGAATGGATTGGCTCTTATTATATAGAGAACATATAGATTAATAGGAAAAGGAAATATATTTTCACATTCCGAACCATCCCATGCTCCACTACAAATGAAAGAATGATCATGAGTCTCCCTTGAAAAATCCTTAAATGGTGTGGGTGTTGACACCCTATAAAGAAGAACCCCTCACCAAAATGGTTGAGTCAAAGGAAAGTTACAACCTTGCAGAAATGAACATCGTGAGGGAATATAGTGACGTATTTTTTGAAGAGTTACTCAAACTCCTCCCAGATCGTTAGGTAGATTTCTCCATATAACTTATACTCAAAGATACTCCTATCTCAAGGAGTCCCTATAGTATGGCTCCTATAGAACTGGAGGAGTTAAATAAGCAGCTAAAAGTTATTTTGGACAAAGGGTTTAGATGCCCTAGTGCATCACCTTGGGGTGCGCCAGTGCTTTTTGTGAAGAAGGATGAAACAATTTAGCTATGCATTGATTATCAAGAACTCAATAGAATCACAATAAAGAACTAGTATCCTCTTCCAAGTATTGAAGACTTGTACAATCAGTGAAGAGGAGCTCAATAATTCTCAAAGGGGGATCATCATTATGGATATCATCAGGTAAAGGTGAAAAAGAAAGATATTCAGAAAACTGAAATCTATACACGTTATTGGAACTCTGAGTTTCTGGTGATTCCCTTCGGACTTACAAGTACCCCTGAAATCTTCATGAATTTATGGAATAGAGTCTTTAGAGATTATCCCAATAATTATTTTTGTAGTTCTTATTGATGATATTATCATATACTCTGAGAGAAAGGAGGTACATGAAAAACATTTAAGACTTATATTGGAAACATTGAAAAAGGAGAGGTTGTATGCGAAGGTCATCAAGTGTGACTTTTGGATGAAGAAAGTCATGTTCTTGGGACATGTGATAACAAGTGAGTGAATTTCTATGGACCATTAAGAAACAATGTGTTGGATCTGAATCTACATATTATACACAAGAGGGGGGTGAATTGTGTCTTTTGCAATTTTTTGATAACGCATCTCATGAACGAGTTCTGTCCTTTATACTTTATCAGATTTGATCGTGCAGCGGAAAAGAAAAATAGAGAACACAAAGATTTATAGTGTTTTGGGGAACAGAAAGCCCCTAGTCCACTCCACCAATGCTCAACTCCATGAGCTTGGTGATTTGCACTATATGGTCCTCTTTTCCACAGACCGATTCACAACTGAGTACAGGCAGTTGACACCTTTACAATCCAAGGTGAAACAAATCCTTCTAGTTAAAACACGAACCTACATAGCTTAGAACAAGAAGCTGGTTAGCCAAGAATAAAAAATAATTTCAGAAAGAAATTTCCAGTTGATCTTCACAATTGCAACAGAATGCAATTGACAGAAGATGGATCGAAGTCTCTAGAAATATTGATCTTCAAGACGAAGCAGTTCTGAGTTAATCCAGTTGCAGTAGATATAGAGATATATTCACAACCTTAGCAGTAGTAGATCCATAGTAGATATTCGATGTAGAACAGGTGAATCTTATATCGAGTTCCTTCTTCTTGAACAAATAGAGATTTTACACTCCTGTTGAATCAGCAGATCAATCGTGAATAGTTTTAATCTCTATTATCCACCCTTTTCAATAATAGATCGATCACATCCTCATGTACATGGTGTTTCAGAGAGAACATATATAATAAAACATATCTCCTGTATATTTAGATCCATAAAAGTCGCCTTCTGATTCGCGATATTCAAAAATTTGAATTTACAGAGAAGTCGTAACTTCCCTTAAGACTCGGCATAAAAATATCATTTTAATTCGATCTTAAATCCATTAATAAAATGGCTTTGAATCAGTCAAAGTTGTACTTTAAAAATGACTTTAAATCCAGCTTGAAATCCGCCCAGAAATCAGCTTACTGATCATTGCACATAAATATCATCTATCAAAATTTCTGACGCCAAATGTAAGGTTGATGACGTGGCCTCCAAACGTAGGGTTAATAACATAGTCCTCAAACGTAGGGTTGACAACATAAGGTTGATCACAAATTTAGGTTTGATCATCTGTAATTTTTCTTCAACACTCAAATGTATGGTAAAAGATCCATACTTTTATTTGATCCATACTTTTCCAAGAATGTATGGTTGTTTACAAAAGTAAGATTGATGAACTATACTTTTGAGAAACAAATGTAACGTTTAGAATTCACATACAGTTCTCCTTCCATACTTTTCTGATAACCAAAACATAGGGTTCCTTCAAACGTAATGTTCTTCTTCCATACTTTTCTGAAAATGTATGGTTGTTTAACCATACTTTTCTCTTATCTCAAAAATTATACATGCTTTTCCTCCTTACTCTACGTTTATCCACGTAGGGTATGAACAGTGATTCCAAAACACGCTAAAATAGACTCTATGCTATATTCATCTACATAAGATGTGAATAGTGATTCTAGAACGTGCTAAAACAGATTCCGCATTAAGTAATAAATTCTTATTATTTCAAGAGTAAAATAAATTAATAAACTCCTGAAAAATACTAAATTAAATCATTAGAAAATAACTAAGGGTATTTGTGAGAATCAAAATTATCATAAAGAGACAGATTATTATTTGCAATAATATCCCCCTTCAAATAACATTAATACGTATTGTTGAAAACAATACTTCTCTCAACAATCTCCCCCATTTTGATGATCACAAAACACATAAAATAATTAAAATTATTTAAACAAAATTTACTTTCAAAATTTGTTATAATGTTTTAAATGAAAACTTTTCCTCCAAAAAGATAATTATAAATCCAAATGTATCATTTAATTTTCTCCCTCAATATAATGAATTCTCCCCCTAAATAAAATTTAGGTTTCGATTTTGTCTTTATCCAAATTCTCCCCCTTTTTTGTGATATCAAAAATAATGAAAAATCATGGATTTTAACACGTTTAATATTGCGCTGAACTTTTAGTAAATGCTATTACGAACTTTTTATCAATAATTAAATCTTGAGTATTGGCATATTAAAAATAAAGTCAGTAAATCAAATAAAGAAAGAAATAAATAAACAATGAAGGAAAATTGTCATTCAAAAATAGTAGTGTATACATGAAAATGATATACACAAGAATCAAGGATTGGGTAAGATAGGCAACAAGGTCTATCTCCTCTGGATTGCAGACTTGATTTCTGTAAACTATTCCCGAAGTATCTTCATCATCCCATCTCCAAGTTTGATAATGAGCTCTCTATTTTATTGAGTCATATGAATATACTCAATTAAATTGACTCTGAAAAACTCATGCATCATTTCTTCTTTTTCAACAAATACTGACAGCTTCTTTGATAACTGATCTAACATAATTCTGATAGATGGCTCACTAGATGTCAGTTGATCCACTATGAACTTCTGATTGTCTAGAAACACAGAAAAAAGAGCACTATTACATTAAGGATCGTGTATCTTGTCATTCATGTTTCTCAATGTAGCTGTGATAGCCTGAAACCTTCTGATTAAATCAGGTGATGTTCCTGATCCAATAACAGCATTATTTGCAACTAATGCAAATTGGTTCTCCATAGACAACTTCAGATCTGCTAAATATGACTTCATAACCATTTCATATTTCAATTGTGTAACAGCAGTCAGTATATCCTCTTTAAACATTTCAACTTCTTGCCTTGAAACTGTACACTCCTTCAGCTTTTGAAACTTCAAATGTTGTATGTCTAAGGCATTTCTCAGAGAATCATTCTCAGATTCCAACTGAGATAATTTTCTATACAATTATTCAAATTCTTCTTCCCTTGAATCAGATGCACCTTGTGCTTGATTCACAGTCTCAGGTTGATGCAGTAGGACCAAAGGCAATGATTCAGCATCAGAATTTTTTTTCTCTGTCCTGTGAAGGTTTGTCCACAAATTTTTCCTTAGAGTTTTCAAAATCATCCACAGAAAAATCCTCTTGAAGTACCTCTTTTTGAGCTTCAGAAGCATGATCATCACTTTCATCTGCATCTTTGTCTTCCCCTGGAATTTCAAGTACAATATTTTCAGAATTTTACTGAGGTCTGGCCACTTCTTCACCAGGAACTGCCTCTATCTCTTGTTCCTGATGAATTGCAACTTCAACATCAGCTACAATCTGTTCCTGATTTTCCCTTTGAGTTTCTTCTTGAGCTCCTGATTTCTATACTGGAGACATTCTCTCAGTAACATCTTCCATGGTTTTATCAGCAACAGTTTCTCTCACAAAAGAATAAGAAAATGAGGCTTCTACTGTAGTTTCCAATGCAGTGGAAGTGACTTCCTCCTTTACTGGTCTTTTTCATCTTGATTGAAGTCTTTCCTCACTTATTTCTTCTTCAACATCTGCCACTTCAAAGAGGATCCTTCTTGCTACATTGCTGACTCTGGATTCAACTTGTCCCTCCTTGGACTTAGCAGGTTGAGCCTGAGCACTATCTGAGTGTTCCTCAGCTCCTACAGACAAAAGTTTTAATTTAATTGTGCTCTATAAATATCCAACTTTCCTCAATGTTCCAGCATTAAACGTATTACTATGATGACAATTAACTCTACCATCCACTAATCTCGCCATGTATTTCTTAAACAGAAGCATTGAAATAAATCTACCAAAGGGGTAGAAATTTATCCTGGCCTCGCTTTGACAGTAGTAACTGAGATACCTTATCATGTATCTTGGAAGGTTTAACTTAATATCACTTAACATAATAAACATTATATACATATCAGGGTAAAAAATCTTCTCCATTTCTACCATCCATGGAGCTATTCCAGTTTGAATAAATTTGACCTAAATCTTTTGATCAGGCTCCAAATATTTAACAAACATTTTCTTTATTGTCTTGGTACCAAAAATAAAAGACATAATGTCTTTAGATTTATGGACATAATCTCCTATATTCTTCAATTCAAAATGAAAAACTCCCTCATGAGGGCAGTTGAGAATCTGACTAATCTCTACTGAAGAGATTGAGAAATACCTATCCTCTATCTTAGCCATCATACTGTCTTCTGTATCTCCCAGACTAAACTGTATAGATTTGTAGAAGTATCTAAGTTCTACTTCATATAGAAATTCAATATTTTCACTGTTGAACATCTGTACGAGATTCTGAAATGACAGCGCTTTCTTCAACAACAGATTTGTCTGAAATAACTAGTTGAGATCAATTACCATACCCTGTAAGATTTTTCTTCCCTCAGTACGTTGTCTCTTGGAATTTCTCGGCTCGGCCTCACTGGCTCTTTTAGTCCTTACCATTTCTGATAACAATGGTTAGGGTTTCAGAAATTCGAAGGTTAGGGTTTCAGAAGAGGAAGTGTGATTTTCAGATTTCGAAAGAGTTTCAATAGAAGTAAAAGGGTTTAGAAGTCTAAAAGGCTCTGACAGCCTTGATTCCCGTGTAATCACTCATCATTACATATATTTAGAAACAAATAAATTTTTCATACGACGAAAGAAATAAAAACATAAACTGTATTCAACAAAATTTACATAAATAAATAAAAGTAAATAAAAATTTAAAAAAAATTATTTAAAATTAAATAAACCGAGCTCCCCTTAATAAAATTAAACCTTGTAGTGGGAAGTGGTTTAGTAAAAATATCTGCCAATTGAATTTCAGTATTTATAAATTCTAAAAATATATCCTTTTTAATAACATGATCTCTTAAAAAGTGATGCCTTATATCAATGTGCTTAGTTGTAGAATGACTAATAGGATTTTTTGAAATATTAATTGCACTCATATTATCACATAAAATAGGTGTATTATTAAAATTAAATCCAAAGTCCATAAGAGTGTTTTTCATCCACAACACTTGTGCACAACAACTGCCAGCAGAAACAAATTATGCATCAGCTGTTGACAGGGAAACTGAATATTGTTTCTTACTAGACCATGATACTAAGGACTTTCCTAAAAAGTGACATGTACCTGATGTAATTTTTCTATCTAATCTATAACTTCCAAAGTCAGCATATGAATATGAAATAAAATTGAAATCAGAAGTTTTAGGATAAAGAAGAGATTGAAAAGAAGTTTCTTTTAAATATCTAAAAATTCTCCTAACAGCAGTTAGATGAGATTATTTAGGATTTGATTGAAATATGTTACAAAGACATACTGAATACATTATATCTGGTCTTCTAGCAGTAAGATATAACAGACTACCAATAATACCTCTATATAACTTGTTGTCAACTGACTTTCCAGTTTCATCCAAATGAAGTTTTATATTAGTACACATAGGAGTTGTAAATGACTTACTATTCGCAAGTCCAAATTTCTTAAGTAAACCAGTAATGTATTTGCTTTGATTTAAAACATTTCCAAAATCTTTTTGAAATATTTTAAGACCCAAAAAAGAAATTTAATTCTCCTATCATACTCATTTAAAATTCTTCTTGCATTAATTTTTAATATTAATGAAAAAGAGTTTTATTTGTTGATCCAAAGATTACATCATCAACATAAATTTGAACCAATAAAACATTATTTTTCAAAGTTTTCTTAAAGAGTATTGGGTCTTCCATTCCAAAAGTAAAATCGTTTTTCAAAAGAAAAGAACATAATATTTCATACCAAGCTCTAGGTGCTTTTTTAAGGCCATAAAAAGCTTTAGTAAGTTTAAAAACAGAATCAGGTTTTTGGGAGTTTTCAATACCAGGAGGTTTCTCAACATAAACTTCTTCCATTAAATAACCATTTAAAAAGGCAGATTTAACATCCATCTGAAATAATTTAAAATTCATATAAGATGCAAATGCTAAAAGGATTATAATGGCTTCTAACCTTGATACAGGTGAAAAAGTATCATCATAATCTATTCCCTCTTCTTGATTTTATCCTTTAGCTAATAATCTTGCTTTATTTCTAGTTATTGTGCCTTGGTCATCCTGTTTATTTCTAAAGAACCATTTGGTTCCTATTATAGGATAATTCATAAGTCTTTCCACTAAATCCCAAACTTCATTTCTTTTAAACTGGTTTAATTCATCTTGCATTTCTATTACCGAGCTTTCATCATCTAAAGCTTCTTTTATAGTCTTGGGTTCTTATTGAGATATGAAGGCAGAGAATTCCACTAGGTTTCCTAAGTTTCTTTTAGTTTGAAGACCAGTTTCTAGGTTACCTATTATAGTTTCTAAAGGGTGATTCTTTAGGGTTCTAGACTGTCTAGGTAATATATTTAAAGGTTCTTCAGTATCATGTTCCTCTGAATTGGACTGAATTTCTTTTATATCATTTTCAAAATCATTCTTTAAATTTTCATGTTTCATGTTATCATTAGAGTCAAGTTCATCCATTTGTTCTGTCCTTTTCTCTAAAGGATCAGATTCATCAAATTTCACATGAACTGATTCTTCAACAATTTTTTGACTTCTTATTATAAACTCTATAATCTTTGGAGGTAGTAGAATATCCTAATAAAATACCTTCATCAGATTTTGGATCAAACTTACCAAGATTATCCTTGGTGTGTAAGATATGAACCTTGCATCCAAAAACATTAAAGTAATTTACTTTAGGTTTTCTGTTATTCCATAGTTCATAGGGTGTCTTTTTCAAAATAGGTCTAATTAAAACTCTATTGATTATATAACAAGCTATATTCATAGCTTCTGCCCTGAAATATATAGGTAGGCTATATTCATTTAACATAGTTCTATCCATTTCTTGAATTGTTCTATTTCTTGTTTCAACAATCCCATTCTGTAGAGGTGTTCTGGGTGCAGAAAAGGCGTGTTTAATACCCATATTTGAGCAAAAGGAATTAAATTCCAGATTCTCAAATCCTCCACCATGATCACTTCTCAATGAAATTATATTGAAACCTTTTTCATTTTGAACAGATTTGCATAACCTTTCAAATAAAGTAAAAGCTTCATTTTTAAATTCCAAAAATAAAATCCATGTTAATCATGAATAGTCATCAACTAAAACATATACATTGCAATGACCAAGTCTCCTATTCCAGATCCAAGATTCACTTACTTTAGCAGTCAAGCAGTTTACTTGTTGTTTACACAAGGAATTTAAATCCAAAGTATAGAAATTTTTCAGTTCTTGGTGCTTTAAATTTAAACAGTTTATCTTTAGAAACAGTACAACAATTGTTAGTAAAATCAACAGTATATTCATCATCACAAAGTTGAGAGATACTTATCAGATTGTGTTTTAGTCATTGTACATAATGTACTTTGTTGATTGAGACTGTTTTTGGATCTCCAACAGTTCCAATGCCAATGATTTTCCCTTTGGAATTGTCACCAAATGTGACAAGTCCTCCTTCCTTTTGAGTGAGTGAAGAGAAATTCAATGAGTTCCCACTAATATGTCTTGAGCATCCACTGTCCATGTACCGTATATCTTTTCTTCTCTGGTGACCTGCTACCTGCAAAGTTATTCAATCAAATTTCTTTGGTACCCATATTTTTTTGGGTCTAGGAGTGTTATCTAGCAATGATCTGGGTATCCAGATTTGATTTGTTCTTTTAAAATTAGCTGAATCATATAAGTCTTTTGAAACATAGGCTTTCTTAATACCAAAAATTTTAGGTTGTCTTAAGAAATAGTTTTTAGCTACATGTCCCTTTGCCCCTCAAAAATTACAATTAATATTTTTAGAGCCAGGAACAAAATGATTTTTATATAGCTTTGGTTTTCCCCTTTACTGCCAATTCCAAATCTCTCCTTTTTAATGAAAGTTTTCCAAGTATTTCATTTAATGAATTCTCTCCTTTTTTAAAAACCAATGTAGCATGTTTGTAAGATTCTACTTCATCCTTCAGTGTTTTTATTCATGATTCAAAATTAATATAGTTAGTGTTAATCGATTTGTATTTATCAGTTAATTCTTTATGTTGTCTCAGCATTGTGTCTCTTTCATCTGAAATGGATTTATGTATATTTTTAGTGACTTATGTTTCCTAAATAGTGAGTCATATCTTTCTTCAAGCATATTGCGGTAAGCTGCAAGTTTTTCATCTGTGTAGCTTGATTCTGAATGTGATTCAGAGGAGTAATATGAGTGTACCTCATCAGTTTCTGCCATGAAATACATGTTTGCCTTTAGATTGACTTCTTCTTTCTCTGAGATTGAATCAGAAGAGCTACTGGAGTCTTTAGATACACTCCAAGTGGCTTTCATAGCTTTCTTGTCTTTCTGCTCAAAGTCATTTATTTTGAAAAATTTCTTCTTCTTTGCATCCTTCAATTGTGGGAAATCTGGTCTGATATGTCCCATATTTTTTCATTCATAACATCTTACATCCTTATTATCTCCCTTAAAGGATTTTTTGAAGCCTATTTTCTTGTTGTAGAATTTTCCAAATTTTTTGGCTAGTTGAGCCAGTTCTTCATCTTAGTTGGATGAGTCAGAGCTTTCTGATTTTTCTTTGAATTCTTTTCTCTTCATATTTCTATTCTTTTTTTGTGAAGTTACCTTCAAGGAAGTATCTTCTCTTTTGATGAGAAATTTAGGTTTATTAGCCTCATATTTCATTTCATCTTCATACATCATCAGTGTTCCAATCAGCTCTCTCATTGTTAGATCTTTGACATGTGTTGATTTTCTGATTGCAGCAGAAATACCATTCCATCGAGTAGTAAGTACTCTCAGTACTTTTAATTCTTGATCAACCTGCATGATAGGTTCTCCTAGAGCAGTTATATTATTGAAAATTTCTGTCAATCTCCCATTAATTTGGGTAATGCTCTCACCTTCAACCATTATGAAAGTATCAAATTTCAGTTTTGCAGTTGCATATCTCATTTGTCTCACATTGTCTGTTCCTTCATATGCCACAACTATTGTTTGCCACATCTCATATGCTGTCGGGCACTGCGATACTCTGTTAAATTCATCTGGTCCTAGACTACAGATAATTGCATTCATAGCCTTTGAGTTCATATCATGCTCTACCTCTATAGCAACACTCCATGCCTCAATATTTTCAGGAATTTCATAAGGAGTCAGAATCATTGAATAGACTCTATATCCGAGGTTTTTGAGATATATTATCATGCATGATTTCCAGAAACCATAGTTGTCTCCATTAAAATATGGTGCTCTAACCATCGTCATCCCTTCTCTTGTATCAGTCATGATGCTTTGTTGTATAATCCTTAAATGCTTCTAGCTTTCTAAAGCTCTATCAGAAGCTCCTCCTTTGATACCAATTGTTGGATCTGAATCTACAGATTATACACAAGAGGGAGGTGAATTATGTCTTTTGCAATTTTTCAATAAATCTTCTCTTGATCGAGTTCTATCCTTTATACTTTATCAGATTTGATCGTGCAGCGGAAAAAGTAAAATCAAGAACACAAATATGTATAGTGGTTCGGGGAACAGAAATCCCCTAGTCCACTCCACCAATGCTCAACTCCACAAGCTTGGTGATTTTCACTATCTGGTCATCTTTTCCACAGATCGATTCACAACTGAGTATAGGCAGTTGAAACCTTTACAATCCAAGGAGAAACAAAGCCTTCTAGTTCAAACACGAACCAACACAACTTAGAACGAGAAGCTGGTTACTCAAGAATAAAAAATAATTTCAGAAAGAAATTTCTAGTTGATGTTCACAATTGCAACAGAATGCAATTGACAGCAGATGGATCGAAGTCTCTAGAAATACTGATCTTCAAGATGAATCAGTTCTGAGTTGATCCAGTTGCACTAGATATAGAGATATAGTTCACAACCTCAACAGTAGTATATCCACAGTAGATATTCTATGTAGAACAAGTGAATCTTCTATCGAGTTCTTCTTCTTGATCAAACAGATCTTTTACGCTCTTGTTGAATCAGCAGATCAATCGTGAATAGTTGTAATCTCTATTATCCAACTTTTTCAATAATATATCAATTACATCCTCATATACCTGGTGTTTCAAGGAGAAAATATATAATAAAACATATCTCCTGCATATTTAAATCCATAAAAGTCGCCTTCTGATTCATGATATTCAAAAATTTGAATTTACAGAGAAGTCGTAACTTCCCTTAAGACTCGGCATAAAAAGATCCTTTTAATTTGATCTTAAATCCATTAATAAAATGTATTTGAATCAGTAAAAGTAATACTTTAAAAACGACATTAAATTCGGCTTGAAATCCGCCCAGAAATCAGCTTACTGATCTTTGCACATAAATATCATTTGTCAAAATTTCTGACGCCAAACTTAAGGTTGATGACGTGGCCTCCAAACGTAGGGTTAATAACATAGTCTTCAAACCTAGGGTTGAAAATGTAAGTTTGAACACAAATGTAGGGTTGATCATCCATACTTTTTCTTCATCACTCAAATGTATGGTAAAAGATCCATACATTTATTTGATTCATACTTTTCCAAGAACGTATGGTTGTTTACAAAAGTAAGGTTGATGAACCATACTTTTGAGAAACAAATTTAACGTTTAGAATTTATGTACGGTTCTCCTTCCATACTTTACGGGTAACCAAAATATAAGGTTCCTTCTTAACGTAAGGTTCTTCTTCCATACGTTGCTGAAAACGTATGGTTTTTTAAACATACTTTTCTCTTATCTCAAAAAGTATACATGATTTTCATCCTTACGCTACATTTATCCACATATGGTATGAACAGTGATTCCAGAACGTGCTAGAATAGATTCTGCCCTATATTCATCTACGTAAGATGTGAACAGTGATTCCAGAGCGCGCTAAAACAGATTCCGCGCTATGTAATAAATTCTCGTTATTTCAAGAGTAAAATAAATTAATAAACTCCTGCAAAATACTAAATAAAATCATTAGAAAATAGCTAAGGGTATTTGTGAGCATCAAATTCATCATAAAGAGACAGAGTATTATTTTCAATAATCTCCCCCTTTAAATAACATTAATACGTATCATTAAAAACAATACTTCGCTTAACACAATGGTGATTGAGGAATGGAACATGCCCTCTATTGTCAAATAAATCAATTGTTTTCTTTGATCATCAGGGTACTACTGATGTTTTGAGAGAAATTTCTCATGAATTTCAGGAATGCTAGCTATGTTTACAAAGAAAAAGGTAATGTATATCTGGATGGAAGAATGTTAGGGAAGCTTCAAGGAGCTAAAGAGAAGGCTGACCACTACTCCTGTACTCACATTACTGAAAAGTGGAGAATGTTTTGATATATACAACAATGCTTCAAAGAAAGGCCTGGGATGCATACTCATGAAAAATGATAATGTGATAGCCTATGCCTCCTTAAAGTTGAAGATACATGAGAAAACCTACACGATCCATGATTTAGAGATGGAAGTTGTGATTTTTTTCTTGAAAATCTAGCGGCACTACAATTATGTTGAGAAGTGTGACATATACACCGACCATAAGAGTTTAAAGTATATATTCGCACAATTGGATCTCAACATTTGTCAAAGGAGATGGTTAGAGATAATCATGGACATTGATTTCTCTATTCACTATAATTCTAGATAGGAAAAAAAGGTAGGTAATGTTCTATGTAAAAATGAACATGCTACTCTATCCATGTCACAGATTAAGAAGGACCCTATCTTCTTGGATATTCAAAGGATGGATTTGGAAATCCTATAGGCAGTGGATACATCCAACCTTTCCCAAATTATTGGGCAATGATCTATCTAAGAGAATATTAAAGAGGCATAACGAGATGATCTGGAGTAAACAATCAAAGTGAAAGCACTAAAGGAAGGTAAGATGCATGAGTTCTATATCGATGATGGTGGTGTGATTCTGTTAGGAAAATGACTTTTTTACCTTCATCACCCAATATAAAGAATGAATAATTAGACTATGCACATAGATCAACATTATATATCCATCTAGTTAGTACCATGATGTACCGAGATCTCCAAGAACACTTTTGGAGGGATAACATGAGGAATGATATTGCAGAATACATCTCAAGGTGCTTGGTATTCCAGCAAGTAAATTTTGAGAGACAAAAGTCCAAAGGGATGATGAAACCATTGACTATACCCACGTGAAAATGGGAGAATGTCATTATGGAAATTGTCACGGGTCTCCTAAAGATGTACAAGGTAAATAATGTGAAATGTGTTAAGGTTGACCGACTCACCAAAAGTTCCCATTTCAATGCTATTCGGGAAGTTCTCTCACTTTAACAACATGAAATGATATATGTGAAGGAACTGGTGAGACTACATTGTGTTCCACTATCAATTTTCTCTGACCATGATACAAGGTTCACATGAATTATGGACGAGCCTTCAACATGATTTGTGTACTGAATTAAATTCCATCACAACCTATCACCCACAAACTGATATCCAACCTGGAAGGACTATTTAGACTCTTGAAGATATGCTAAGATCCTACTCTCTAAAATTTAAATGCAGATGTGATTAGAATATCCCATTATTTTATTTTTCATACAAAAATAACTTCCATTCAAGTATTCATATGGATCCATATAGAGATTTTCATAGATATCTATGTAGAACTCCAACCTGTTGGGATGAAGTTTGAAAAAAAGCTACTTGGACTCGATCTTTTACAAGATATTACAAAGAAGGTTCAAGTCATCCAAAAACACAGGAAAGCTACTTAGAGTCAGAAAAAGAGCTACGCTGACAACCATCGAAGGGACTTGGAGTTCAATGTTGGATATAATGTCTTCCTTTGAATATCACCATGGAAGAGATTCATGCGATTATGAAAGAAAGGGAAGCTATGATCAAGGTACATTGGCCCCTTTGAGATCCTGTACCACATAGTAGCTATCGAATATAGGCTTGAAATTCAACCAAATATGGCTCAAATTCATGATTTGTTTCCCGTATCACTCTTATGGAAGTACATACTAGATCCCTCACATGTACTGAACTCAGAGGTGGTACAGATGGGAGATACTCTCCCTTATGAGGAGAATCTAGTGAAGATCCTAGACCGGAGAGATAAGGTTCTTCGCAACAAGACAACCCACCTTGTGAAAGTGATTTAGAAAAACCATAAGTTTTAAGAATCTACATGGGAATTGGAAGAGGGGATGAAGGATATGTACCCTCAGCTATTTGTGTAAAATTAAATTTTGAGGGCGAAATTTTATAAGGGGTGTGAATGTAAAGACCCAATGTTTTATCAATGGAAATACCTTCTTATAATCACACCTTAATGTATAATCACATTATAAAACACATTGAAATGATACTAAATACTACGTTATCATTAAACATAATTTTTCCACTTCTATGTTTTGAATTTCGATAATCTGTCATACATGGTTGGGATTAGTAAGATGTTTGGTGTCCGATATGACAACCATTTTTTTTGAAAATAGTAACCTATAATTATGAATAGTAACCTACCCTTATGAATAGTAATATGACCCTTATTAATAGTAAATCTTTCAAAATAATAGTAACGGTTCCCATGAATGATTGAATAAAATTTAGGCATCTTATAAAGTGACAACTTGACCATAGTAAAAATTTTTGTATGTTTGAAAGGCATTAATAAATAATTATAATTAATTAATTAATTTTTTAAAAAAATATTTTCCAAAAAATATTTTCAGAAATTAATAATTCTATGTCCTTTTGGTTTTAATATAATTTTATAAGAACTTATGAAATTTTTGAAAGCATTATGGAATGAGTTTTAATTTTAAAATTTGTATTTTTCAAGTAGATTAAGAATTTAATTAAAAGTTAAATTAATCATATTTAGAAAATTATTTTTGAAAAATGGAATTCATTTTTAGATTATACACATCAATAAATGGTTAGGGTAAATTGGTTGGATTTTTCTGAAATACTTGATTTTTTTATGATTAGTGAAATATGATAAATTTAAAAATAAGTTAAATTCATGAATTATAGAGTAATGGGTGATTTTCTATTGATGTAAGTAGATATGGTTCGAATTTATAAGTTAAAATTACTTTATTTTGTTATAGAAGTCTCACTATTCCTTATAATGTGTAGTAATAATAAAATAAAAATTATAATATTTGGAAAACACCTATCCCCTCAATTATAAATACAACCCTTCACACCCTCTTTTTCCTCACACCACTCAAGCTTCAAACCTTGTATAAACTATTCCAAAAAATCTTTCCTAGACTCTCCCTAACTTCTAAGAGCTTCTTGACTCACCATTATACCTAGCCCAGTATCCTTAAGGAGGATCTTAAGAGGAGGATTCCATAGGTAATTCCTCTCTCTCTCTTTTTTAATTTAATTTCCATTCAAGTTCACATTATTCTATTAATAACTCACCACCTATCCTCATCCACATTGTATGGTAACAAAATTATCTAAAATATAATGGAATTTTATGATAATAATGGGATAACATATCATCCAACCCCCATCTCCTCTTCTTTTTATTGTATAAAAGGTAACATTGTTCGTGAGGTCTTAATTTATCACCTTCATAAACTACATTTTTTATTCCGTTAATTACTTATGATATGGTCATGAAACCATTTTTATGGTTGAACCAGATTATGATATATGTATTATATCCTATTTAATGTTATGTAACTAACCTATGTACATATTACTAAATGAAAAATCAAAACATTTTTGGTGGGATCCAAAAACCGCAAAAATTAACCTAAAATGATCATCATTAAATCTTAACTAATGATTCATCCACATGGTATATAACATAATTCACTATAAGACCATTTAAAATTATTTAATATCATTAATAACATTTAATACAAGTTCTTAATTTTTATACATGTTCTACACGAACTTCTATATATAAATACAAGTGAACCGCTCAAGGAAACCATAAAAATAATCATTTTCAAACAAGTCCAATTGCACGAAGGCCTTCATTTTTATTCATTTTGATAATACACCTTCAAAGGGGTGAGATTAAGCCCTTAAAAGTCCCCTAGGAATAAGTATTACATGGCCCGTAGGCCTAGGAGTAATTCATTGCTCGTAGGATTCAAACATTACATACAACACAGACTAACTACTAGAACTGATCCTCCCCAATATCTTCATCGTGAAATAAGCTCTACACCTTCTAATGGCTGTTCAGATAGGCTTTATCATGAATGCACATGATTTTCACAATGGGAGGTTCCATACCCTCTAATTCTTGTAATCTGTTTAGCTTCTGCTATGGTGAAACTCCTTGCTCCTCCTTCTAAAACTTGTTCCTTGTAGGTTGTCTGGTTTGCATCTGCACTTAAGGTGGCCAGAAGACCTTGATGTTTCCCAAAGGCCTTACTAACACAAAGTCCTGGTTGGAACGAAGGACTTAATAGACTCAGGGACCCAATCATTGGCCCGAAGACCCAAACGGGGGAATATTTCCAACTGCTATAGTGCCAAACAGTGCCTGCCACAGTTCCGCTACAGTACCTGCTACAGTTCTGCACAGTTCCTGCTACAGTACTACTACAGTACCTACTACAATACTACTACATTACTTCTATAGTACTGATACAGTACCATAAATTAGCCTCATCGTGGGTTTGATCCTGGGTCTCCAGGATGCACTTAAGAAGTCCCCAAAAACTGGGATGAGGTTCATGTGCACGAACATTCCCAAACAATGTTTTTTAAATATATAACTTATACAAAGGACCATAAAATTACCTAATGAAACCATAATGAACCATATTCATCTACACAATGTTTATTAACTATTAATTAATGAATCTAATGTGGTTATATAGTACATTAATGTTTCCTCACGTTATTTGGGTGATGATCTTATGATTATACTGACCCCATGATATATTGTTCTTATATAACCTCTTAATGGGATTTTTTTCACCCCTTTTTGATGTATATTACTAGGAGAATTTGAGTACTGTGAAGTTTACAAGGGATAATAAGAGGCTGGAGAAAATTTAATTAAATAAATGATTATTCTTGGTGGTGTAAATGTTGTGTTTGGTTATAGTTTTTCCAAGACACTAAACCTATGTATCCATTTTGTGTATTACTATTATGTTGTTTATATTTATAATGATGTAATAGTAATGTACGAAAAGGCAGGGTTTCTAAACCACTAATCCCTGTCCCTTGCTTTCTTTCCCGCCTTAGTTGATCCTTCAGTCACATCCCATTTTGGTGAGTCCCCCCTCCCCTGCCATCACCCTTGTGCCTCTAATCCCACAAGCCCCTGGTGTTGCGCCACTGTGCCACCAAACCCATTCCACCATAATTGACCCCCCATGCACCCCCTCTAGGATACCACCAACTATGATCTTGTTATTTTCACATTTAATTTTTATTTCAAACACTATGAACTCACTATTTCAGGAAGCACAATGATGTGGAAAACCACACTGTGTTCAGTGACTTGAGTGTTTGGAATCACCTTATTTTTATTTTGATTAAAATATTCATAATTTATTTTAAAACCTATTTTTATTAGGATAATTTAATTTATGGAAGACCTTACCATATATATATATATATATTCCCTCCTTATATTTTTATGATTTAAACTGATTCTATATATGTTATTAAATTTCATGCTAGGAATTATCAAATTTAATTTCTTGTCAGGAACCAGGTCTTCAATTTCATAGTTACAAGTGTAATAATTATTACATTGATTTTTTAGAACCACTATTTATGTACTAATATAAATTGTATTTGATATTTTGTTCTTCTTGGTTTTATGTGAATGTAGGTGTGTTTACCAATTCTTCAACATGTTGTTTTATAACATTAGTTCTTATTAGTGGGAAAAATTTCTGGTAGATTCAAGATGGCCAAAGAAAAAAATATACCAATTTTGATATTTCATGATTCTCATTTTACCAAATTTATAGAATATAAACAATTTTACCTAGTATTATTCTCTTTATATTTTCTATATATAAATGACATTCTTATTTTGGTATGTAATCCATGCATTACATAACATAAATTTATGTTTCTATCTTTTTTATTTATTAAGTCATTAAATAACTTTTATGAATTTATTCTAAAAATTGGAAATGTTAATTAAATTGAATATATTCTATATATTACCTAAATAATAGAGAAAATATTTTCTGAATTTCTACTTCATCCATCGCTTGGTTATACCCTTGTTCTAGATTTCATAAGCATATTTTTTATTTTTAAATGTTAGGTTTTGTATGCTATATAATAATTAATAGTATAATTTGATTTTTAAATACCAATTACAATGAAAAATGACCTTCATACAACAATAATAAATAAGTGATAATCTATGCCAAAATTTTCAAATAGTTTAGTTGCAATCGAGGGGGAAGTACAAGAAATTAAAAATACTCAGAAAATTATTAGGTCTTAAGTTGTAATGGTAGAATGGTAAAATAATGTTTGTTGGTGTGGATAATTTAATAGATTGCTAAGTATGTCTCCATAAAATATATTTTTTAGAAACCTTGATATTAGTATTTATTTAATGTCATTTTATTGAATTTAGTTGTTTGGAATAATTTGTGTATATTAGGTTTTAGAGTTATCATGAATTGTATTATATCTCGAGTAATGAATCCTTGGGGAGATATGTTCTCACATAATAATTATTACTCTACATAACATTTATGTGGTAATGTTATAATGTATTTATCGCATTGATAAGGTCATTGTAGTTCCCTGCTATGTGGGAAACTTGAAGTGATAAAATAATATTCACAAATATAGTTACATGAATGGATAATTTACAATGACATGAAACATTATTGGTAGACTATTTGGTGTGAGTACTCACATGTGGATGAGTATTTTTATCATGATTTTATCCGTTGGAAATATCTAGCTTGGGAGATAATGAGAACATACCCTATAGTATGAATTTTTTATTTTTTGGTGCCATCATATATTCCTATCTGCAAGAATATTTAATTCTCCTCATAAATTAATACTATCATTAATGCATGTCATGAACCAAGAAATTATATTTTCTGACAAAAACCGTGACTCCATATATTCTTAGTGAGGTAGGGAATGATGGGTTCGTCAAAATTGACATTTCATTAATGAATATGTTGAGGTAGGATTTATCCCTTCAATATTTATGGAAGTTAATATCTTGACTCTTTTGTTGAGCTCCTTATTTTAATTATCATAAAATCATTATTATTGTTATAATTAACGATTATCATGTTTTTTTCTATCATTTTATCATATGATACAGATTGGTGAAATTTTCCTAAGTATGATCCACTTTCAGACAATGACTCACCGCTAAGAATGAGACACCACCAACAAGTCTCACGAAACTCATGACACACCATCAGCTAAGTCTCACTGCCATTTTGAATGTCGCACCACCTATTACAATATATCAACACTAGAATTAGACACCATCAGCAAGTCCCTTCATTCCATGGAGACATAACCAGAAAAGTTTACCATTCTAAAGACACACCACCAATGATTTTATTTATTTTTAATTACATTTTTCTAATAGAGAGTTTATTGAAATAAAAGCTCAAACATATTTTAATGATTGTTTCTTAATTATTCGATAATAATACATGAATTTTTGTGTATGAATGGGATAAACAAGGAGTAGCTAGTCCAGAAAATTCACCCTATTTCTAATGCTTCAAAAAAGAGAGGAATATGACTCCCTAATGTGTAATAATGCTGATATACATATAGTGACCGATATACACGAAGAAATATTAACCTCATTTCAGTAAAAAGAAGAGCTTATAGGTTGAATTGTTCTAAACTCCATTTAGGAAGATGAAGCCAAACTTCCATCTACTGGCTTCCTTCAGTCAAGAACAAATAGTCTATGGAACCCTATTCTATTGTAGTTTCGAAATCTTACTCAAGACTAATTTCAAGATACATTTAAGGAGTCATGAGCTGCATAGCATATCTGTCATAGAAACATGACCATTATATATTATTACTAACCCTTTTTGATTATTTATATTTACTTTATGAGAAATGTGTCTTACTCTATGTTATTATAGACCACAATATATACTACAGATAAAGTTGAAGTTAAATAGATATCTTTTCAACACCTTTTTTCCACTATCCCATGTGTTGTGGTGGAGGTCCAATTTTGACATGTTGTTTATTTGTTCTCCCATGAAAACTATAGAAGAGGCCCAGTGTGGTATGTTAGACATGGTTGTTATATAACGCAACCAAGGTTATCGATCAAAAGATTATTTTATATAAAATTATTTGAATCAGGTGATTTCCAAGCGTAGAGGACTAAGACACTTCTTAAAACTGAGCCTCTTGTATTAAATTCCACTGTTTGTTTTGTTTTACTTTATTTATTATATTTAAAAATATTTCTATTTTAAATAAAAAATAAAACATTTAATTTTATAATTTATCTTAATTTGTGTTAATATAAGTGTTTGTGTAAGTCATTTTATTTCAAAGGATAACATGTTATTGTATATATTTTTATCTGAGACCTAATCATTATTTTGAGGAAAATTCTAAAATATTATATATTATATAAATCTACTATTTTCAGAAAGTGGGATGTATTTAATTAATTATAATATTTTTATAAATTATTTTTATCATAATTTTTTATTGGGTACTCAATCCACCCTCTCTTAAGATACTCACTCAGACAAACATTTGGTATCAATGGAATTACTCTTTGGTATAAATGTTTTTAAAAACATTTAAAATGTGAATTATTTTTTATTTAAATATAATTAAATTTCTATTAGTTCTAAGATTAAAATCCTTAAATGGAGAATAGAAAATAGGGTTATTCTACAAAAAAACCTCCCTTTCTTAATAGAAATAACTATGCTCAATTGAAGATCAAAATGAAAATTTATAAAGAGAGTATGGGTCTTGACATTCGGACTCTAATAGAAGATAAATAAGTAATAACTGAAACTAATAGAGTATCTTTGGATGATGAAACTAAAATTAGTTATAATAATAATCACAATTCTATGAACTTCCTTTGTTGTGCCTTAAGAAATGAGGAATTCAATATAATTTCTCTATGTTAAATTGATTATTAAATATGGGAAACATTATTTGTTTCACATGATGAAACAAAAAATGTCAAATATATGAGATTGAATATATATATATAAATACTATAAATAGTGATTCTTTATGATTGATTTTTTTTTCTCTTTTTTTTATCAAAAGGTAGGGGCCGGGAAACAATGCGGGTGATGGCCCAGCCCCCGAGTGGTTACGCGGTCCGGCATGCAGTGGCCCGAGAATCCCCTACCTTCCCCAGGCCCACCCAAGGGGTGAAGCCCAGTTCCCCAACGGGGGCCGGCGCCGCGTAAACGCTTGGGTAACCGGCGTGAAATCGTGCACCGCGTGTGGTGAACATGCTTTTTATAGCATACCCCCTGACAGGGTTCGAACCCCCGACCTCCCCTGAGGGAAGCGGAGCCTTCGACCACTCCACCACGCCCACGGGGGCAAACGTTTAATATGGGTAACGAGGTATAGGGCTGGCCTGCCCACCTGCGCGCCACACGCCCCCAGCTAGGCCCAAGGTGGCCAATCCTTGGGCTTGAGCCAGTTCCCACGGAGTCGAGGGGACGAGAGGTTCGCTGACAAATGGTGCGCGTTGCCTTTGTGAGGACTCGAACCCGGAACCTCAGCGACGGGTCGCCACCGCCTTGAACCAACTCACCCAGCCCCCGCGGGCAAAACGTTTAATATGGGTAACGAGGTATAGGGCTGGCCTGCCCACCTGCGCACCACACGCCCCCAGCTAGGCCCAAGGTGGCCAATCCTTGGGCTTGAGCCAGTTCCCACGGAGTCGAGGGGACGAGAGGTTCGCTGACAAATGGTGCGCGTTGCCTTTGTGAGGACTCGAACCCGGAACCTCAGCGACGGGTCGCCACCGCCTTGAACCAACTCACCCAGCCCCCGCGGGCAAACGTTTAATATGGGTAACGAGGTATAGGGCTGGCCTGCCCACCTGCGCACCACACGCCCCCAGCTAGGCCCAAGGTGGCCAATCCTTGGGCTTGAGCCAGTTCCCACGGAGTCGAGGGGACGAGAGGTTCGCTGACAAATGGTGCGCGTTGCCTTTGTGAGGACTCGAACCCGGAACCTCAGCGACGGGTCGCCACCGCCTTGAACCAACTCACCCAGCCCCCGCGGGAAAACGTTTAATATGGGTAACGAGGTATAGGGCTGGCCTGCCCACCTGCGCGCCACACGCCCCCAGCTAGGCCCAAGGTGGCCAATCCTTGGGCTTGAGCCAGTTCCCACGGAGTCGAGGGGACGAGAGGTTCGCTGACAAATGGTGCGCGTTGCCTTTGTGAGGACTCGAACCCGGAACCTCAGCGACGGGTCGCCACCGCCTTGAACCAACTCACCCAGCCCCCGCGGGCAGATTCTTTATGATTAATCTTGAAGAACTAATTTCAGATATATATCTTAGGTTTACTGAAATTTTGAAAACAATGAGATCAATGGGAAATTTTGTGTCTAATAAAGATCAACTATTGGGATTTATAGGATTCCTTAGAGAAATATGAAGAGACATATCTGTTTTAATTATATAATCATGTGAAATAAAAAAAATCCCTTCAAGGAGATGATTGGGAAACTTATGATGTTTAAAGAAGATTTGAAAGTCAAAAAAGATGAATATGATGATCCAAGAAAAAATTATTATATTTTAAGTATACTTATTCCAAACAGAAAGAAAAATATAGAGTTTAAGTTAATAGTTTGATTTATAATGAATAACCTCTTGATAGTGATGAGAAAATGGCCTATCCAGCTAGGATATTTATGAAGTTTTATATGAAAAGGTTTTTTGTTCAGAAATCCAAATTTTAAAGGAAATTATGATACTAAAGGAAACTAGAAAAATGTTTAGAAGAAGAAGGGTGATAATGAAATCACCAGAAATGAATGAAAAATAAAAGAACATGTAAATTTAGACTTTCCAAAACATAAATAAAAAATTAAATATGAAGACAATGATTTATGGTTTAAGAAAAAAATGAATGTAACCTAGATTACCTCTAAGGATAACTCCAATGATTTAGATTCAAATCCTGAATAAAAGTCTTACATATCCAATATGTGTTTCCTGGAAAATATATCTGCGGTACCTGGTGTTTCAAATATTTTTCATATTCTAACTTATGATAATTATGAGAATGAACATAATTATGGCGAAATTTATCAAAAAGAGATGTTTGAATATTTTAAAATTCTATAATATATGGTTAATTAACATAAGGATAAGTAAAATGTTCTTAATAGATATCATGCTTTATCTAACAATGATAAATTTAATTTATCTCTAAAAAAGAAAAAAAAATGCTATGTTGGTATTGGAAAGAACAGAAATGAAAATGTCAACTAAAAATCTAAAAAAGGATTTAGAAGTATTTAGTAATTATTGAGAAAATTTTACTCATATAACAGGAAAACAATTTTCCCCAAAATACATAACCGATATAGGATATGATGTCCGAAAAATAAAAATTACAAAGAGGAAATTTTTTATTAAATCAAATTATAAAAATTATTCTTCTATTTATTTTTATAAAGGGCCAAAAAATTATTTATTTCAATGTGATTATATTATGTTTACAAAAACTTGTAAATCAAATTTGGATTTATAAATCCCTTATTAAAAACACTACTGGACCCAAGCAAATTAAGGTACCAAAACCATTTATTCTATATTTTTGATTTTTATGAAAGATTTTTAATTAAATTCTTTAAAAGTTTATGGTAGTAGGATAATGGATGTTTGAGGAATATGAAAAGTTATAATTTTATCTTTAAGATCCTAATAATGGTTTATGGTGTTCATGTCACCTTTGGTGATAATGCAATATGGAAAATAATCATCCTTGGCCAAATTGGTAACATAAATTCAGTTTTAATTTCCAAATTATTGATTGTACTTGGTATCAAATATTGTTTTCTTAGAATATCATAGTTATGTGATGATGAATTTCATGTAAAATTTGTGCATAATTCATGAAATGTTTTTTATTCTAAATATGATTTAGTTTTTAGAGCCTTAAGAATTAGAAATGTTTATGTAGTTGATCTGAATTCATTAATTTCTCAAAAATGTTTCCTTCTTGAGTGACATTCACAAAGAATATTTTTTTGGAATAGGAGACTAGGACACTAAAACATTAACTATCAACGGAATATTAATAGGAAAGGATTTGTTAACTATATACCAAAACAATATTTCTTAAATGAAAATGTTTGTAACCCCAATCAAAAAGGGAAAAAAATAATTATAAATCAAAGAAATTAGTTTATACTTCTCAAACTATTGAGTTGGTTCATATGGATTTTTTGGACCTTTTAGAGTTTCAAGTATAAATGGGAAGCACTATGTCTACATAATAGTAGATGAAATTTCAATGTATACTTGTGTGTTTTTATCTCACAAAACTGAATCCTCTACATATTTATCTAAATATTCCAAATTAATAGAATACTTAGTGGACATAGGATTACGACCCTAATAAGTGACCATGGGCATGAGTTTAAAATTTAAAATTTTCAATCTTTTTTCTCACAAAATGGGTATTGTCATAACGTCTCTTCTCTTAGGATCCCTTAGCAGAATGGATTTATTGAGTGAAGAAATAAGACCCTTAAATGGATAGCCTAGATCATGTTAAATAAATATGAACTAATTGTCAATTTTTTTGTGCATAGGTTGTAATTACTTCCTTCTATATAATCACTAAGGTTTTAATTAGACGCATCTTGAAGTAGAAACCTTACAATATTTGGAATTATGAAATCATATGATTAATTAATTTAGATTTTTCTGGTTGAAAACCATTATTTTGAACACTCAGGATAATATGTACATGTTCTTATTCAAAAGTGATGAAGTAATTTTCTTGGGTTATTCAATTTCAAGTAAGTCATATGGTGTTTTCAATAACAATACCAACTTTTTGGAAGAATTTTTTCACATTAAATTTGATTAGATAGACCTACATAAACCTAATACCCCCTTATAAAACCTTGAGGATGATTTATCAAATCTGCAAATAAATAGAAAACCTACTAATTCTTCTTTGAAATATTTAGAAAAATCATCCAGTTTGGAAGAACATATAGAACATCCAAAACATGAACCTACAAAAGAACCTGATGTTCCCAGCCCTACTATATCTGGATATATTATATACCTTAGGTACCATCCTTCAGATGATGTTGTTGGAGACTTGGATTGACGTACATAGACTAGATCATCTCTTAGAAATAACATTGCACATCATGCCTTCTTGTCTCATCTAGAACCAATGAACATCAATTATGTAATCAATGATGAATTCTGGGTAATGTAAATTAAAGAAGAGTTAAACCAATTTGAAATAAACAAAGTCTTAGAACTTTTTGATAGACCTATGGAAACCCTTACTATAGTCTCTAAATGGGTGCTTAGAAAAAAGGTAGATGAATCAGGTACAATATTAAGAAACAAGGATAGAATAGTAGCATATGGTCATAGTCAAGAAGAAGGAATAGACTATGTAGATACCCTTTAAGCTATAACCAAAACTGAATCCATTAGAATACTAAGAGCTTTTACAATTCATCTAGATTTAAAACATTATCAAATGGATGTAAGTAGTTCTTTCATAAATGGGTGAATTGTTAAGGATGTTTTGTCAAACCACCCCCATGTATTCAAAATCACCATTTTCAAAAAATTATTTTCAAATTAACAAAATATTTATACGGTTTGAAACAAGACCCTAGAGCTTGGAATGATAGTATCAACACATTTCTTATTTCAAAAGGATTTTCAAAAGGTATAGTTGATCCTATCATTTTTATAAAATGATTTTGAAAAGATAATTTATTTCCAAAAATATATGTTGATGATATTATTTTTAGATCTTCAAAAAATACATTGGGTACAATGTTTTCAAAAATGATGACAAATAAATTTGAAATGTGTTTAAATGGGTGAAATCAAATTCAATTATGGTTTTTTTATTTTTCCAAATAAAGATGAAATAATAATTAATCCATGTAAATATAAAAAATATCTTTAAAAATGTTTTAATGTTGATATCACTGAGAGTTGAGATACTCCTATGAAACCACCTACAAGCAGGATCTTGATGAATATGGTAAAACACTAGATCAAACTAGCTATAGAGGTATGAATGGAAATCATCTCTACCTCACTACTATTTGAATAGATATTTTTTATAGTGTGTGTATGTGTTCTTGATTTCGAAAAATGATTAAGGGTTACACTTGGTTTCTATAAAAATAATTTTCGGGTACCTCCAACGTTTTACAAATTTAGGACTATTTTATCCAAGAGGAAAATAATTTAATTTAGTAATTTATTCAGAAACTGTTTATGGTTTATGTATGTTAGATAGAAAAAGTACCTTTGGAACATGTCAATTTTTAGAAAAGTCACTAGTGTCTTGGTGTAGTAAGAAGTAGAATTATGTCACATTTTTTACTTATGAAGCTGACTACATAGCTGGAGGAAGTTGCTGGGAATAATTTATATGGATGAAACAAACATTACTGGACTTTTCTTATCAATTTCGACATGTCTCGATAAACAATTACCACACAAGTTCTATTAATATTTATAAGAATACTTTATGACATTATAGAACTAAAAATATTGACGATATACATCACATTGTGAGAGATAATTTTCAAAAGGGTTATATCGCTCTTGGATACATTGGTACAGAGCATCGGCTTAATGATATATTCACAAATCCTTTGAATTATGAGAAAATTAATTACATGAAACAAGAATCTGGTATGATTAATTTCAGTTAATTTTAATTTTCAAGTTCCCAACATGGCGAATATCTCACCATTGTTATTGTATCATCATTGTAAATGTATCTCTATTGGGTATGTATCACTATTGAAATTCTCATCATTTAACTTACAACTATTGGACTTATCACCATTGGAATTCTAACGGTTTGTTTGTCTCACCATTGAAATGTTTCATTCTTTTTTCAAATTTACAATTCAATTTTTTGAACCACGAGTTTATTATTTTTTATTTTTCTATTTATTTTTCTATTTATTTCAATTTTTTTAATAGATTATAATTCAATCCCATTTTTTGATTTTCACATATTATTTTGGTTTTGGTTTTTTGGATGTCTAGAAATACCAAATGATATAGGTGACAGTTTTTTTAGTTTCTATTAACCTATTTTATCACGTGTTTTTACCTTCAGCCCTATGCAATCCTTATCTCTCAACCTTTCCACCTTCCTTCACCTTCATAACACCATCCGAACTGATCTGCATGGATAAAGGGAAGAGTCTTTCTAAATATTCTCAAGACAAGTCATGTTCTGTAAAGAAATATAATGTTGTATCAAGTGTTCTTGTTCCAATAGAAATAGTGAACCATAAGATCGTGAAATGGGTTATTATGATAGAAAAGGAAGTTGATGTGGAATAGATGCTTTCCATAAATTCATCATTTCTTAAGACTTCACAGAACCACATATGGATGGATTGGTTCTCTTTTAATGAGATACATTTTTATCCAAGGTTGGTATAAAAGTTTTACAATTATGTAGAGTTTGATTTTGAAAATCAAGAAGAATTCAGGTTAAGAAAAATGATTAATGGACTCAAGATAATGTTTTCATTGAAGCGGTGGGATGATTCTCTAAAAGATCATCAGGAGGGTGTATTCAATTATTATCAAGGAACAATAACCAGTGAAGGTGATGATTTAAATTTTTAATAAGCCCTTACTAAGTTGATAGGTGATAGAACTTTGAGGAGGCCTGAGGAACCATTGTGATAAAATAGATTAACAATGTTTTTGTTCTTCTTGACAACTAACATTATTTAGAAGTTTTTTTTTGTTTTCCAAGAATCATATCCAGTCCATCATTATTAGATTTTCAAGAATGTATAATTTTTCTGAAATAATAATATCCATATGCATTAGATTTATATAATTAGATGAAAATGAGTAGGAGGTTGAATTTTATGTTTGCAGGATGTTTTTATTTTCTTTAATCAGAGAAATAAAAAAGTTACTTAGTGAAGAAGTCATTTTTTGGATGAAGAGTATCGAATGAAGATTGTGAATTCAAGATTTAGAAAGTTTTCATTGATTATTAAAAAATTAGATAATTCATTGCTTGGAATAATGTTCTAACAAATCTTGAAAACATTCATGATAAAAGATTCTAAAGAATGGTTTAGAGGTTTGAAGAATTTTAGTGTTGGAACATGGAGATTCCATCATAATTGGAATTCCATCATAATGAGAATTCAATCACAATTCATGGAATATAGAATATTGATTCACTGAATAAAGAATCCATATTAAAATAAAAGGATATAAAATTTGGATTCATTGTATATAGAATTCATATTCACCAATAAGAAAAAAATAGATTTAATGAGAAGGAAACAACAATTATACTAACTCTGAGAAGGAAATAGAAATCAGACTGACTCGAAGAAGGAATCAGAAATCAGATTCACTCTAAGAAGGAAATAGAAATTAGACTGACTCTAAGAAGGAATGAGAAACCATACCGACTTTGAGAAGGAAATATCAATTGGACTAACTCTTAGAAGGAAAAATAGTCTTAATATGATGATTACGAAGATGAATCAAAAATAAAAGTCTAGAAGTTTTATAAGGAGTTGAATAGGTCAAAATTGAAATTCAGTTTTTCATAAATCTCAGAGAAATCTAAGAAGGATTGAAGAGGTCAATGATTATGTTTAAATGTGATATATTTTTGGTGTTTTTGAAATTTTTGGAAGTGTGGAATGTTTTCAAGTTTCCAGCTTTTGTTTTCTATGTCACCAATAAATAATTTCTCAGATCACTCATTAATTTGAAACTTTCATATATGAAAAAAGTCGGAGTGATGAAGAATTCAATGTAAAAGTTCATATCTGAGTAAAGAAAAATTTTATTAAGAATTATAGAAGAGTTTGAGATTTAAAAATTGAGATGTGTTCATCATATTGAGCCCATTGAATTCATAGAATCAGATACTGACTCATCGTATTGAGAAAAATGGATCCAGACTCATTTTATGTAGAAAATTGGATCCAACATCATCAGATTTGGACAATCAGATCCAGCTAAGTCAGACTGAGGATTCAGACTAAGAAATTGTTGATTAGTTTCATAAAAGTCATTATTCCTTTAATTGGAACAATTGTTTTATAAGAAAACATTGTAAAATAACACGAGTCTATATGATATTTCATATCAGGAGATAGAAGGTGTCTAATAAGAGTTGACCAATGGTGTAGTTTCTTCTTCAAAATAGAGGTTTTCCTAGACCCACTAGAGTGGATATTGAAAGGATATTGCTTCTCACACTAAGACCAAACCTTGTAAATCTTTTTTTCATTATATTATTTCCAACCTTTTCATGAATGAGTATTTACTGAAATTTTATAAGGAAAAAAATAATAACATGTTATAATGTTTATGTTTATAAAAATTTTCAAAACTTATAAAAAACAAAAAACTGATTCAACCCCCCTTATTAGTTGTTATTAAATCATTCCGAATATCAATTGGTATCATATCTCAGGGATCTGTTGTTGTATCCTTATCCTTGGTAATATCAATTATGTCAACAGAAGATAAATTACTAAATTTGATAGAAACCATTATTATATATGGAAAAAATCTGATGATTCCTTATATCTGATCTCTTAGCATAGATGTAGTTGATGATGTAACTATTGGTTTTCCACCGATTGATAAAGATTCCCTCATGAAATTTTCTAATAAGAGAAATACTAAATTTGATGGAATGGCTAGAAATGAAATCCTTATGTCCTTATTAAAGAATTTTTATTAGTAATTAATGGGTATCAACAATTCAAAAAAATGTGGGACTTGTTGGAAAGCATTTGTGAATGGAATACAAAAGTTAAAGAAGAAAAGATACAAATCTTTCCTAAAAATTATGAATAAATCCAAAAGAGATATGAAGAAACAATTGATTAATACTTCACCTGAATAAATTAAATTATTTAAAACATTAGGGGATTCATATATGTTTCAGAATATTCTAAAATTTCAGAGAATATTATTAGAAAATTTATAGATTGATTTGATTCTAAAGTTTCTTCTTTATAAGACCAGTATTCATTATCTAATGATGAATTGCATAAAAATATTATTACTTATAGAATGAAGAAAGATCCTATGTTTAAAAATAAAATGAAATATGAAATAATTTTAAAAGCTATTAAGAAGGTAATAATTCATGATGTTGAAGATTTTGATCTGTGTGCCTTCAATGATAAATAATATGATGAGTTGAATGAAAAAAAATAATATATCTTAAATCCAAAAACTATCGAAGAAGAAGAGGAATGTTTGGAGTAAAATTCCTCTCAATTTTTTTTATTGTTGGGGAATCAAGCACTTTTCTATAAATTTCCCCAATAATAATTTTTGATAATATTGAGATGATTCTAATGAAAAAAATCAATTTAAGAAGTGGAACAAAAAGGATAAAGAATAAAATTCCTACAATAAACACATGAAGAAGTTTACTAGAATCCAAAGAAGTATGTTGCAAAATAATGGTGAATTAGACTCAATTGAAAAAAATTCATTTTAAGATTAAAATTTAAAACAATTCAAAACTATCATTTCAAATGTGTAGAAAACAAAATATTCCTTGGAGAATGAAGATGGTGGTGAATAATCTTATAGAGCATATCAGATCTGAATAGAACTTGTTTTATGTCTTAAGAAGAACATAAATCTAAAGAAATAAATGAGGGTTGTGAATAAATATTTTGAATAAGTTTTAAATGTAATAAAATATGTAATCAATTAGGATGAAGTATAATATAAGGATATTTGAAGTTTCAAAAATAAAATTGTTGAATAAGGAATGTTGATTGAAGATATTATTAAGTAGCTAGAAACTAAGAAAGAAGAAGTTAAGAAGTTTCAATAAAAACTTCTGGAGTGTGAAAGTACCTTAAGTAAGATGAGTGAAAACTTTAACAATGATTTTAAAAAAAATATGAGACTTTTAATGTTCCTAAGAAGGAACAATACGAGAATCATGTGAAATATTCTCTCAAAAAAAAATGTTTTATCTCATTCATTTAAAATTCCGGGTTCTTGAAAAATTATTGGTAAATCTTAAGTTGAAAAAGGATATGAGAAATATATAAAATCTACAATTGTAGAAAACTAGATCAAAATAACATAGGGTCTACGTCCTGAGATTGTTAGAGATGAAAGAATTTACCGACATCAACAACGTTTCTATTGCGAAAGATTATTCTTGAATAGAAAATTAATATTTGATGAATATTACTGGTGTTGAGGAATCTATGGGAATGGAGATTATAAAGTTGTAACAAATTATATTTTCCTAGAATAAGGTTTGAGTAATGTGGAAGTAATAATTAATGTACAATGAGAAAATTTATTAACTTACAGAATGTTGAAAAGGTGAATACACAAAATGTTAGAAACTTTCCAACAAAAAATAAATTTGAATGTCTTGAAGAAGTTTTTGGAAGATTTTATCAAGTTGTATATCTTCCCAAAAGATGCATGATAATCCCTTTAAAACAAATTCCTTATGATAGAAAATAATATGAAGCAGAAAAGAAAGTTAGGGAAATTTATTTTTTGTTGAGACATATTTGAAAGAAAGTGAAAGGAAAAATACATGGATAATTGATAGTGTTTTTTTTCACATATGAAAGATGATATAAAAAATATTGAAACATGTTAAATGTCAAGATGGAGGGAAAGATACCTTTGGTAATGATAGTTCCATAAAAACCAAAGGAATTAGAATAGAGGAGAATAAAGTAGAAATGTTGAGATCCTATAATGTTGTATTTTTTGAGTGGCTAAAACATAACATACATAGTTTCGGTTAACTTTTTTGATGATGAAAAATAAGTTGTTTTTGAGAAATGATCATTATATCAGCAGAAGTGTGAATGATGGAAAAGTTATTACAAGAGGAGAAAGAACTAGTGCGAATCTCATCCAATGAAGAGAATTCAATACATCCCGTTACTAGAGTGCATATGTTGAATAATATGTGTGGCACCAAAGACATGGGAACCTTATCCAGAAAATTATTTTTTATATATTTGATTCCATTCAAAATTTTCCATAATTTAATATAAGAGAAGAAGATGTTTGTGTTCCTTTTCTAAAGGGGAATATAACTAACAAAATTCATAAAAGTTTTGAGATTTAATCTAGTAGACCACTTGAGCTTATAAATTTTGATTAATGAGGTCCTATGAGAAACAAATCAACCAAATAAGACATATAATTTATAAATTTTAATGCTGATTTCACTCAGATGACAACACCATGTTTATGAAGAACAACTCAGAGGCCAATTAAACATTCAAATTCATTATAAAATACATTGAGAATTAAATGGGGGTTTCCATAAATTATTTGATAATATATAATGGTACCGAATTCAAAAACAAACTTTTTAAAACTTTTCTAAGAATGAATGGAATAAAACATCAGTATAATGCTCCATATATCCCAAAAAAATGGAGGGGTGGAAAGAATGAAAAGAATATTTGTGTAAATTGGAAGAAGTATGTTACAAGAGTATAAACCATCAATGTTATATTGAGGAGAAGCTGTTAGTACTGATGTACATGTTTAAGATAGATGTTTTTCGGGAAAAAAACCAACATGACTCCTTATGAAATATGTTATAATAAAAAACTGTCAAGGAAATACTTACAAGTTTTTGGATGTCCATGATTTCTAAAAAAAATATGAATTTGGGAATGTTTTATGAGAAAGATGAAAAGGAAAATTTTATGGGTTATTCACCAAATTTAAGAAGTTTCAAATTTTGTAAAAAAAATTTAATATAAATGTTGGACTCAGATGATATGAAGGTATTATTAAATAAACGTTCCTTAAAAAAGTTGTTAATAATGTAGAGGAGGATAAACTGAAGAGTTACAAAAATATTGACTGTAATTCAAAACTTCCATATAATGATTGAGAAGAATCATGTGATGAGGAAACTCCAGATGGGAAAAAAAGTTGAAATTTTATACCTTACAAAAACATGATTAATCTGAAAACATTATTTTGAATCTGAAGGATCATGTTTAGACTAGATGAAAGTTTATATTAGAAAATAAGAATTTAATTATCTAAAATGTTGAATGAAAATTAGTTTTAGAGGAAATTAAACATAATGGATGCATGGATTATATTATAAATGTTTTGATCTAATTAAAAAGAATGAACCAAGGGAACTTGTTCTAAGGCCAACAAATAAAAATGTTATTAAAATAAAGTGATTTTATAGAAAAAAATAAATCATTATGGAGATGATTCAATAAAAAAAATAACTGTTTTTATAGGATATTCATAGGTGGAAGGCTTGGAATTTGAAGGAACCTCTGCCACCATGGCAAGGATACAATCAATTCAAATGTTTCTTGTATTGGCTGCTCATATGAATTAATTATATTATCAGAGGGACATAAAGTTATAATTCTTAAATGGTGAGATTGAGGTAGAATTTTACATTAACCAAACATGTGGGTTTCTACATTATGAGGTTGAAAAAAAGTTTTTAATTTGAATAATGATTTGTATGGGATGAAACAAGAACCACATACTTGGTATTCTAAAAATTATTATTTTTTTGATAATGTAGTACTTTTCTAAAAGAAAATTTAATAGAAATATATTTAAAAAAGATTTTGATTATGGAGCACTAATTGTAATTGTTTTTGTGGATGATATAATTTCTTCAAGGGATGGAGAATATGTTTATAAAAAATTTTCCAAATAAAAGATGAATAATTTTGAAATGTCTATGTTTGGGGAATTAACTTTCTTAATTGGATTACCAGTTCAAAGAAAAGGAAAAATATATTTTATTATATCAGGAAAAGTATTCCAAGGAATTTATAAAGATGTTTGGGAATGTAAAATCCAAAGAAGTTTCAACACATATTTCTGTTATCATAATGTTTAGAAATAATGAACCGTAAATAAGTTTCAATTAGAGAGTCTTTTGGAAGATGATAGGAAGTCTTCTTCACATTACAGGTTCATGGAATGATATTGTTTATTCAATGAATTTATGTTTCAAGTATCAATTTAATATGAAATAATCACATATATTGATAGAAAAGAGGATTATGAGATATGTAAAAGGACCAAATTCACATGGGTTGTTTTAAAAAATTGATAGTAAGATTAAGATTAATGGTTATACTAATGCCGAATGGGATGGAGATTGTAATGATAGAAAATAAACATTATAATTTACTTTTTTTCTTGGGTTAATGTTGTGTGAGTGGGAATATTAAGAAAAAAAGTTCAGTGACTTTGATCACAACTGAATCTGATTATGTTACAGCTACTCCAGCTTATACTCAAATGTTATTGATAGAAGTTCGGTTGGATGACATGAAAGTGAATTCTTCTAAACCATTTAAGATCCTTTGTTATAATCATAGTGCAATTGATATTTCTAAAAATTCCGTTCAACATTCATGATCAATACACATTGATATAAATTATCACTATACAAATTAGAAGGTTGTAGCTAGACTTGATTTGCTGGAATACATATCAACAAAGTATCATATTGCTGGTATCCTCAGAAAATCAATGTCAAAATAATTACTTAGGTAAATTTAGCTGTAACATCATTTTATGCCTCATCCAATGTATTCATAATACTCATATGGAAATCCACTACCATTCTCTAGTTTCTGTTGAATTTTTGGTGAAAAATTAATGTCTTTAAAAATTTTAAGAATTTTTTACTTATCTTTATTTTATAACTCTAATGATGTGGTTATAATATAACAGGGGAGAGGAAGAGAACGTTAGAATATACAAAATGGGGGAGATAAAAAGAAAAGTGATAAAGAGAAATATAATTATGGGTGTTTATATTTATATGGCCACAACATTTGATTTCCCCCAAGGAATTTCATTCCTTCAAAAACATTACATTATACAGTAGTGTGGTGTCAGGAAACTCTATTTTCATAAATGCTATGATTTTATAAATGTAAATGTGTGGTTTTTTTACAAAATTTGTGTTGTGAAAATATTTTGAGAGTTGAAAATTTTGTTAAACTGGGTTTTTAAAAAATCTAAAGGGTGAGATTGAAGAACCGTTTTTATAATTTGTGTTTTTTTTGTATTTGTTGACAATTAACCTTTTTGTTCAAAGTTTTTTTGGTTTCAGTAATCAGATCAAGTCCATTGTAATGAGATTTTTAGGATAGCCAAAATTTTCTAAAAGAATAGGATCCATATGCATCAAATTTAAATAATTAGATCTAGAAGAATAGGAGGTAGAATTATTTGATTACTGGATGTTTTCATTTTCTATAATCATAGAGATATAGAGGTTTTCTAGGGAAGAATTAATTTTTTTCTAAAGATATTGGAATGAATATTGTGATGTTAGGAGTTAGAAAGTCTTCAAATTTTTAAAAAAGTTAGATGACGATTTTCTAGTTATAAAGTTATAAAAAATTCAAGATAACTTTAATGATAAAATAATTTGATGAAATGGTGGAGAGGTTTGAAGAATTTCAATGTTTTAGTATGGATATTGCATCCTAATGAGAATTCCATCTTAAGGAGAATTCAATAATAATTAACTGAATAATGAATTTGGATTCATTGAATAAATAATTCAAATTCACTGAAAATGAAAAATTATTCAGATTCAATGAATACAGAATTAGGATTCACTATGAAAGATACATAATTCAAATTCCATGAGAAGAAAACAGAAATTATAATGACTATAAGAAGGAAATAGAAATTGAATTTACTATCGGAGGAATAAAAAATTGGACAGAATCTGATAAGGAAACAGAAATCAGACTAAATCTGAGAAGAAAATAGAATTCAGTATGAATTTGAGAAGCAAAAAAGAAATTATACTATCTATGAGAAGGAAATAGAAATTTGACTAGCTCTGATAAGAAAAAATAAATCAGATTGACTCTGTGAAGGAAATAGATTCATAATAAAAAAATTACTAAGAATACTGAAAAAGAAAATTCGAGAAGTTTTAAAAATAGTTGAAGAGGGAAACCATGAAATTCAATTTTCCATAACTCTTGGATAAATCTATGGATGATTGAAGAAGAAAATCTTAAAGATTAAATGGAAGATATTTTTAGTGTTTCTAAAATACGAGGAAATGGGGAATTTTTTTTCATGTTTCCCATTTTTGTTTTTTTGAGTCACCTATAAATAATTTCATAGACCACACATTAATTTGCAACATTAATATATGCAAAAAAGTTGGAGCACTAGATAATTTGATGTGAATGTTTCTTTTCTGAGTGAAAAATAAGTGTATTGATCATTCTAGTAGAGTTTGAGTTTTTCTTATTGAGAATTAGTCCATAATATCGAGTCCATCATATTCATAGAATTGATTCTAGACTCATCATATTGAGATAATCAGATCCAGGCCCATTGTATTGAGAAAATTAGACATGAAATATTCAGATTGAGAAAACAGGTTCGAGCCTAATTAGACTAAGGATTTAGACTGAGCAATTATGGTCCAGTTTCAAAAAAATGTTTATTATTATTTTTGAATCAATTGTTTTATAAGAAAAATTTCTAAATTGACAAGAGTCTGTATAATCCTTCTTATCAGGAGATAGAAGGCGGCTAATGGGAGTTTACATATGTTTTATTCACATCTTCATAATAGTGGATTTCTATAGATGAACAAGAGTGGATATAGAAATGATTCATGTTCTCCCACATAGGCTGAACCCAATAAATAATGTATGCTTTACTTGGGTTTCTACATTTTCTTGCATGAGGATTTACTAAAATTTGACAAGGAAACAAATCATAATAGACTATAGGGGTTATGATTCTAATTTTTTTGAAACTTATAAAATGTTAAACACTGATTCAACCCTCCTTTATTAGTTTTTATTTAATCAATTAGAAATTCAATACCAGTTTCTATGGAGTTAGATAGATAATGAATACTACTCTTTCAATTCATCCAATAATTATTGTTCCCAAGAAGAATGTGATTTTTCGTCTCTAATTTATCTCGATGCTTATTTTATTTTCTTAGGAGATGAGTACAGATAATAACAATATTTAGATATTATATGCTTTATATGTGTGATATGATCATGCCAACTTCAAGAAAAAAAATTGTGATCGATCCCATGTTGATTTATTCTTTTAGAAGCAATATGTTTATTTGATGAATGTGAAAATATATTATGGACTATGGTGGTTTCTTCCTTACAAGGATATTTTTTAGAAGAATTATGATCAACAAGAATCCCAAGAAATAAAAATTGATAAGTCATAATAAAAAATTTAGGAAGATTTTAACCCTTCAGGGAATCCTTCTAGACTAAATTATCTTGTTGATCTTGGTATAGATCCGGATGAGATAGTTAAATGTTATAATGAGGTAAAAGAGGATGATGTTGTTAGATTCGAGGAAGATGATATTTTGATGGAAGAGGTTATTGACACTGACCACTCTACCAGACCACCTACTATCACTAATGGACCCCTCAGTCCTCCTAGGAGTCACCCAAAATGATAAAAGTTAATGAAATGTGAATAATATGAGAATGAAGTATCTGGAGAAGTTCAATACAAGAGTTAAAAATCTTCTAAAGAAGTAAAGAATGATAATGGAGATGATACAAATGGGAATAGAAATGATGATTTTGATACTGATGGTGGTGGTGATGAAGATGACTGATCAGATCCTAATACTTCTATTTGGAAAATTAGAAGAGAGTATGTTAACATTCCTCAAGACCTACTCACTTAAATTGGTGGATCTATTTAAAAAATAGAGTAAAGGAACAATGGTGATGATGAAATAGAAGTTTCTTTTAGAGAAGAAGGAGATGTATATATTGATGGGGATCTATCCCCAAGTCATGGAAGTCTTCAATTTATTTTTCTTGTAGATGTAGTTTATTCTGTATAGGTTGCTGAGTATCAAAAGGTTTTAGATTTAGCTATTATAGAGTAGAAGACTATTATTTCTGCTGCTGAGCAGCATGTTGTAGAATAGATGGTAAATGAGACTATTGATGAGAAGGTTGATGATTATTAGTTGAGAGATGTGGTTGATTTAGATAATCCTTTAGTTGATGCGCATATGGGGTATGCACCTTCAATTGAATAAAGAGAAGCTGAGACCTCTATTAGTGTACATAATACAGTTGTATCTATAATTGTGTTTCATCAGTCGTTGAGCCTCTTAGAAAGGGATATGATAGATGGATTGATCCAATTTTGGAAGAATGTGATTTGATTTTAGGAATGGTTAGAAGTTCACTAAATAATGGTGAACCTACCATTCGAGAATAGAAATATCCTGAAGTATTAATGGAAAATTAGATTGATGTTTCTGGTTTGTAAGAATGGTTTGATTCTGTGATAGAACCTACAGTTCCTGATGACCAGCCTGATTCAGTTAATACAGTCAATATGGGTTACTTAGATGAGTTTAGATAAAAAAAAGTTTTATATTTTTTTAATAGTTTCAACTTTCAAGAAAATTATCCTATTTATCTAAGTTATAACGATTCTAGATATTTTTTTGAGTTAGTGATTCATCACATTCAACAAAAAATGATTCCCCATATTCATGAAGTTGAAATTAAGAACAGGAGTCTAGGCAGTGAGCTGTAGTGTTTTAGATTCTTCCTGGAAGGGATGCAGTTTTCTTTTTCAGCTTAAATAGATGATTTTTTTAGAGAGGGGAGAAAATATTACTTTATTAGAATCTAGATCTACTTCTCATCCACCACCTATTTTTTATGATGAGTTTCTTAGGTCAGAGATTAGATAATATTTTAGAGATTTCTCTATTAGTGTTTTAGGTAGTGATGATTCTTTACCAATGGAGAATATGAGAGTGTTTGAGCACAGTAATGATTATGCTCATATGATGATAGGGGAATAAATGAAAGATCTGAAATTTTACCAAGGTACAATTACCAAGGAAATTAAGTACTATCTATGATTTAATCCAAGCATGACCAAAATACCAACTTTATGTTTTTGGAATAAAACCCATGGAAGCATATTGTGACCCAAGACTTCGGGTAAAAAGTTTCTGAATTGAATGTAATGATTCATATTTTAAATCTCTTCACAAAAGAAAAGGTATTTTTATATGAAATTGAGTGAGGTTGTACCATTATAATGGGCTTATTTAATTTGATGGAGCCATTTCTTCATGTGCATGGTTATTTTAATATTGATCATAAATAAATAGTTGAAACTTCCCAAATTCCTCCTCCTACTACCTCAGATGTTTCAGAAATAGAGTGGATATAGATCCCCTTAAACCTCTTCCTTTTAGATTCCAACTGTTTTCCTTATCACCATGATAAGTAGTGAAGCATATATGGTTGATCATCATTCAATATCATCGACCTCCTTCATCCTTAACTGGTGTTCCTATAACCCTTCTTTGAGTTCCTTATTCATATGATACTTTTCCTTCTTCGTTAGAAAAAGGTCAAGGAAATTATCATTTGGATCATTCAAACAAGCCTAAAGACCCTTGATATTTAAAATTTGTTCCTTTTATGGTATTTGTTTCATGTAATTTTTTGTTGAAAACTTTTTGGGATTTATTTTCATTGAATTTATTTATGGTAATTTCAATGTTATTATTAGTTTATTTCTCTTGGATTTCCTATTTTGTACATATTTATTTACTTTTCTAAACTTTTAAAATATCCCAAATGAGGATAAGATCAATGGTATATACCCTTATTGATCCTTTATTCTCTTTATTTTTTGTTTATACTTATTTCCTTCATTACCATTAAATCTTTTATATTTCATTGATACTAACTATATGAATTGTTCTAATTTATCAATGATTATATATGTATGAAATATCTTGATTTATCTTTGATGAAATTAATATAATTTACCTTTGATTCCATGATATAAAAACGGTAATGTCTTACCTTTGATAGCTTTTTCTTTTTTATCATTGATATTATATACCTAAAATGCCATAATTTTTTATAATAAAAAAGTGGGAGATTTTTGACCTCCTTATATTATTGAAAACAAAATCATGATTATTGAGATAATAAATGAGTTTCATTATAATGTTAGCATTTTATCATATGAGAATGATTGGGTAATTTTTCCAAAGTATGAATCACCATCAGATAATGACTCACCGCCTAGGATGAGACACCACTATGAAGTCTCACCGTCATAATGAGGCACCATCAGCTAAGTCTCACCGTCAATTCAAAAGTGCCACCTCCCATTCCAATGTCTCAAGAATATAATTAGGAAACGTTATCAAGTGTCTCCATTCTAGGGATACACCTCCAGAATGTGTCACCATTTCAAAGACACACCACTAGTTTTTTATTTATTTTAAATTAAATTTCTATAATGGTTATATTATTAAAATCAATGATAAAAAATATTTAAAATATTATTTTTTAATTACTCGATAGAGATATATTATTGTTTGTTTCATAAATGGTTGAATGAGGAGTAGCTGATCCAGATAATTATCCCTGATACTATTGCGACTAATAAAAGTATAAGAAGACTTCCTCATGTGTAATAACATGGATACACATATAGAGACTTATAGACATAAAGAGTGGTAACCTCATTCCAAGAACTAGAATATCATACAGTGTAAGAACCCGGATCTTCTTTTTATGTATGTGTTTCCTTTTTCTGGAGTTTTTGAGAAAAATGGGTTTTCTAGAGATTTTTGAAGTACACGCCGTTTACATTCTGAGTACACGTTGTGTACTCCCTTGCCACTCAAAGTCGTGTGTTGGCCATGTCTAGGCCACACACATGGTGTGTAGAGGTAATGTGGCGGCCACTTAAATCGGAGTATGGAAAAACAGATTACACAATGTGTACCCTATAAGTACACGTTGTGTACTATCTTTTTTTCATTAAACGCACCGGGGTCACTCCAGACGGACAAAACACACCCCTTCTTCACGTTCTTTGTCCGAGAGTGACCCATACGACCGTGATTTATCTCTGGATTCCCAAGACTCCGTCTGATCTCCATTTCAGCCGCTATCGATTGCGTTTGAACCGCAGTAGTGAGTTCTTACTTCTCCTAGATTTTCGTTTTCCAATTTCTCCTCTTTCTCAAGGTATCGTGGGTTGATATTTTTTGACCTTTTCTTAGATCCTCAGTGTTCTAAGGAGAATTAATCATCACGGTTCATGTATATCATTCTCTTAGCATCAAGGTAGGTGTTTTGTGCGTTTCTGTAAGAAATATGTGAATATTTTGTGCAAATTCCACCAATACCCTTGAACGGGGTATTACGCGTTTCCTGTTTTTACTTTGTTGTTTGCTTGCCTTGCCGATATGCCTGTGTAGAGGTCATTGCTTGTGAATAGGGTAAATTGTACTGTTCTTTGGATGTTTTTCCATGCTTTTTTTTCTTCTTTAGAGTTTTCCAGTTGCCATGCCTAGTTGTAGGATAGTGGAACTGTTGAACTGTTATGCTGTTGTGCCTTAGAATGATTTCCAAGTAGTTCTTGAGGTTTACGTTGGCCGATACACACGCTATGCATGTTTTTTTTACACAGGGCTGCGAGAACCTAGTGTAGTGGACCATACAAGGAATGGACATAAGGGATTCCCCAGAGTGTCTTTAATTACGATAAGACACCACAGGGGGAATTGATGTTGAGTGCTTCCTCAGAGAGTCTGTAGTTCCTCCACACGGGCCACAGGGGGAATTGACGTTGAGTGCTTCCCAAGAGATCCTTTAGTACGATACAAGACTATAGGGGGAATTGATGGTGAGTGCTTCCTCCGAGAGTCTATTCCTTAGCTGAACCAGAGGGGTGAGACTGTATGTGCTTCCCAGATGGTTGCTATTACTTGTAGGTTGAACCTTAGGGGTTAGACTTTGAGAACTACCCAGAGGTTACCATTTTGTTCTTCTTGCTTGAGTGGATATTTCTTGTTTGTAGATTATATTCTAGAAGCTGTGGATTGTTACTCCTGTGTGTTATTCTATTTGCTGCTTACTGTTACTAATTATTTTAGTTTACCTGCCATATATTCACTGACTATTAGGCACAGATCTTTGGCTGGTTGCTTACTGGTACCCTGTCTCACACCTTGTTTGGGACATGCTTTTGGGCCCAAGAAGATTATATTGTTCTAGGTATAGGTAAGGTAAAACACCCTTCTACATTAGGTTCTGGATTGCTGTGGAGCTGGAGAGCATGGGACGAAGCCGAGGCTTGCGATGCTGAGGAGTCGCTCATCTATTTTTCTTTTGTACTTTGTTTTAGTACTATTTCAGCATTGTAACTTGTTTGACTTTTTTCCTAGACGTATATACATATCATGCATCATTTTTATATATGTGTGTTCCGTTTTACTTCTTTAAGTATTCTGCTATTTATTTCAGTATGGACTATTATTACATCCCCTTTTGTGTGTTGTTTACGTTCACTGTGTACTTTGCCAATGAGTGCATAGTTTCCCCACTATCACACCAAAGGCCCTCATAGCTAGTCGGCAGCCTCTGGCGTTTGGGGAAATGCGCTTGAGGCCATGTGACCAACCGGGTATGGGGCGCCTCTGGGTGGCTTCTGGAACCGGGATGTTACAAAGTGGTATCAGAGGAGTTCTCTTTTCTCTTGATTTACTGTTTGGAGCCTTTATCTAGGGATAGGATGGATTCGGTACTTGGTGTTAAGCTGTGCTCGGGAGTAGCTAACCCAGGTACAGGGAAAAGCCAATCTACCTCGTTTATTATAGTTTTCCGGTTTTTCTATGTTACAGTTGGTCTGATTTCACCTATAGTGATTCACATGCTTTGTGTTGTTACTGTTGTTACTATTCTGGTTCTATTTCTGTCGCAACCCGATGAGATGAGGGTATTCCATCTCATGCATCATATAGGAACTTCTTAGAAATCACATGCCATGCATTCATTCCATGCCATCTAGGGTGCATTAGTAATTTCATGTTGTTGTGATAGACTTTGTGTAGATTATTCATGCTATTGTGATAGATTCTTGATAGAATCTCTGCAGTTTGATAGAATGGTTTTTTGTTTTGTACCTTGTGTAAAAGAATGTCAATTTTTGGTTCTTGAGGTGTTATGGGCCCTCTAAAATCGGAAATTGGTGAATAATTGACTTGTTTTCCCTTATTTATGACTGTATTGGATGCCAAGATTTGATTCGTGGGGAGTATGGGCCCCCACGAATCGGAATTTTTCATCTTCATGCTTGTTTTTCAGTGTTTTCTGGGCTTTGGTGATGTTTCAGAGCTACTGCCCGAAAAAACCTAGAATACACAGTGTGTACTCTACATATACATGCCCTATAGTTTTAAACTGTGTCACTGACTGTGTGAGTAGAAACACGGGTTGTGAAAAACCTCTAGGAACACGCCGTGTATGGTAGGTACATGCCTTGTAGTAGTGAGTGTGTATCCGGCCGTGTAATTAATAACACGGGTCAGGGAATCTCGTGTCATACACGCCGTGTTTTGTATGAACATGCAGTGTATCCTTGTCCTCAGTACCCAGCTGTTTCATGAACCACACAAGTTGGTGTTCTACCCTCTTCTACATGCAGTGGTTGTTTGGAACACACCGTGTAAGGGTCAGCCGTGTACTTGGCTGTGTCGCCAACAACACGGTTCGGGAAAATCTTCAAGTACATGTCATGTTTGTTCGGAACACGCCGTCTAGTCTCAGTTTAAGAAGACCGTGTGGGTTATCCATGCAAAGAGACACGTTCAGGGGAGTGGAGTTAAGTACATGTTGTGTAGGCTTTATACACACCGTGTAGTCATGTTTTGTAAATCTTGAGTGTTTCCTTCTCATGTTTCCATTTTGTACTCCTTTTTTCTCTGTCCTTGTTTTTCTAATCTAAGGTATGCATTTGATCTTTTAGATCCATGCCTCCGAGACATCCTCTGGTTGTTCGTCAGTTTTCAGGCAGTGATCAGATGCTAGAAATGGATGATCAGGGACTTCCTGCCAATCCTCTGGTCGGGCCAGCCTTGGCACCGACTGTTATACCAGTTCCAGGTGCTAATGAACAGTTCAGAGAAGGTTTTATGAGGATTATGCAGACCTTTCAGGGAGCACCACCTCTTTCCATGTCTATGGAAGACTTGATGCGGGTTCTTCAGTAGCAGCATCCTCCCACTTTCTTGGGGGAAGGAGGACCACAGGATGTAGAGTTATGGATAGAAGCTATGCTGACTATCTTCGAGCATATGGAAACACCTCTAGAAAGGCGGGTCAATCTCGATAACTACATAATCCAAGACTCTGCCAAGAGGTGGTGGGACGTGATCTCATATGCGGGTCATCAGTAGGTTATGGCATAGGAGGAGTTCTAGCGCGTGTTCTACGACTACTTCTATCCGGAGACCCTGAGAGCCGATCGAGCCTGGGAGTTTTTTGAGTATAGAGCAGGGTACTCTTTATATCATGGAGTATTCCTCTCATTTCACCGAGCTTCAGCAGTTCACACCCCTCTGGGATGGAAGTGGCGTGTTCTTGGCAAGGAAGTTTGAGGATGGTCTCAGGTTGGAGATCTGCTCGCAGGTGAATCTCTTACAGTTGACTTCCATCACTTCCATCATCAACCAGGCATTGATTGCGGAGCGCAATCTGAGAGACTTTGGAGCTGCGAGCTAGAGAGCTTCTGCTTCCAGAGCTAGTTTTCCTCCAGTTGATAGTAGGAAGAGCCATAGGGAGACTACGCACAGTGATCCGAGGAGGAAAGATACATCTTCAGGTAGCCAGGTAGTATGATACCAGTGTGGAAGGGTAGGGCACACGAGGCTGCAGTGCTAGAGAGACCCAATGGAGTGATGATCTTGTAGAAAGATGGGTCACCTTCAGCATTTCTGCTAGATTTTCTCACCAGTATTTGGTGACAGGGGTTCTTCCATGACTCCTCATTCAGGAGCAGCACCACTAGTTTCTCAGTAATCAGAAAACAGGAGTTCTTCTGGCCATTCGGGCCGAGGTGGAGGTCAAGGCCGTGGCAGTCAGTCACCAGTCCTTCATCATAATAATGGAGGATCAGCTCAGAGTGGTAAGGTAGGGTCACAGGGCAGCGGGGCAGGCCAAACTTTTACGGTGGAGCAGACTTATCAGGAGTAGGAACCCAGAACTTCTACCATTCGAGGTAAGATTTTAGTAGCCTCAGTTTTATCTTCATTTCTTTTCGATAATGGTGTTATGCATAGCTTTATCTCTGTTTCTCGTTTTGTCTTGTGGTGTTCTACTTGTCAGCAGGTGAAGACGGAGCTTCAGCGACCAGCATGCCTTTTACAGTAGTTACCCATTCCGGAGTGGAAGTTGAACGATGTCGTGATGGACTTCGTGACCGAATTTCCGAGGTCTCCCTGAGGTAACAATGTTGTTTGGGTTGTCTTCTACAATATTATGAAGGTTACTCACTTCTTACCGATCAAGAAAACCTTCAGTGTGGATGATCTAGGACGACTGTACATCCGGGAGATTGTACGTCCGCATGGAGTTCCACACTCCATTGTTTCAGATAGGGATGCACGCTTTAATTCTCAGTTCTAGCAGGGAATTCAGAAGGCCTTGGGTACACAGGTACTTTTGAGTACAGTATACCATCCCCAAACTGATGTCCAGACCAAGCATATGATCCAGGTGCTTGAGGATATGTTCCGAGCTTGCATTTTAGACTTTGGTGGTTCTTGGGAGAAGCATATCCCTCTGGTGGAGTTCACCTACAACATCAGTTTTCAGGCAACTATTCAGATGGAACCTTATGAGGTTTTGTACGGTAGGCCATGCAGATCACCCCTATGCTGGCTGGAGACAGGAGAGGCAGCTTTGCTGGGACCCCATCTTGATCAGGAGACCTCAGAGTAGATAGAGTTGATTTGGAAGAGGATGGCTACAACACAGTCTCAACAGAAGTCTTATACTGATCAGCGGAGATGACCTCTGGAGTTCGAGGTCAAGGATCAGGTTTTCCTGTGTGTTTCACCGAAGTTGGGACACAAAAGGATTCAAAAATAGGGTAAACTTTTACCGCGGTACATCAGGCTTTTTGAGGTATTGTTAAGAGTCGGGCTGGTTGCCTATCGGTTGCATTTACCTCTGAGGTACTGAGCCATGCACGATGTCCTCCACGTCTCTCAACTCCGACATTACTTTTCAGACCCATCTCATGTCTTTCAGCACGAGGAGGTTGAGCTCGAAGCGGATGCATCGTTTGAGGAGCATCCTATCCAGATTGTCGATCATAGTACGAAGGTTCTCCATGGGCGGTCTATTCCTCTAGTACGGGTGCTATGGAATCACGGACGAGTACATGACGAGACTTGGGAAAGGGAGGCCGATATATGATCACAGTGGCCAGAGTTGTTCGGGGCTTCTTCTTCTCCGCCTCGTTAGGGAAATTCGGGGATGAATTTCTTGAAGGGGGGAAGTTTGTAAGAACCCAGATCTTATTTTCAGGTTTTTCTTTCAATTTTTTGGAGTTTTTGTGAAAAATGGGGTTTCTGGAAATTTTTGAAGTACACGCCATGTACTTTCTGAGTACACTCTTTGTACTCCCTTGCCACTCGATGTCATGTGCTGGCCGTTTCCGGGCCACCCACATGGTTTGTAGAGGAGATGTGGTGGTCGCTTAAAGCTGAGTACTGAAAAACAGATTACACGCCATGTACCCCAGAAGTACATTGCGTGCACTTTTTTTTCATTAAACGCATCGGGGTCATGCCTGACGGACAGAACACACCCCTTCTTCAGGTTCTTCATCCGAGAGTGACCCGTACGACCATGATTCTTCTCAGGATTCCCGAGCCTCTATATGATCTCTATTTCAGTAGTCGTCGATTGTGTTGGAACCGCAGCGGTGAGTTCTTCCTTCTCCTTGTGCTTTTCTTTCCAATTTCTCATCTTTCTCAAGGTATCGTGGGTTGATTGTTTTTGACGTTTTCTCAGATCCTCAGCATTCTAAAGAGATTCAATCATCATGGTTCAGATATATCGTTCTCCTAGCATCAAGGTAGGTGGTTTGTGCCTTTCTATAGGATGTCTTTGAATATTTTGGTCCAATTCCACCAATACCCTTGAATGGGGTACTGTGTGTTTCCTGTTTTTCCCTTTTTGTTTTCTTGCCTTGCCGATATGCCTATATAAGGGCCATTGCTTGTGAATAGGGTAAATTGTACTGTGTTCTGGATGTTTTCCATGCTTTTTTTTCTTGTTTGGAATTTTCCAGTTTCCATTCCTTGTTGTAGGATAGTGGAACTTTTGAACTATTATGTTGTTGTTCCTTAGAATGATATCCAAGTAGTTCTTGAGGATTACTTGAGCCGATACGCATTCTATGAATGTTTATTTTACACAGGGTTGCGAGAACCTAGTGTAGTAGACCATAGAGAGAATGGACGTAAGTGCATCTCCAGAGTGTCTTTAATTAAGATGTGATACCACAGAGGGAATTGACATTGAGTGCTTCCTCAAAGAGTATGTAGTTCCTCGACGCAGGCCACACGGGGAATTAACATTGAGTTCTTCCCCGGAGAGCCTTTAGCACGATACGAGACTATAGGGGGAATTGACGGTAAGTGCTTCCTCAGAGAGTCTTTTCCATAGATGAACGAGAGGGGCAAGACTGTGTGTTCTTTCCATAGGGATTCTAGTACTTGAAGGTTGAACCTTAGGGGTTAGACTATGAGAACTACCCAGAGGTTAGATTTTTTTCCTACTTGATTGATTTTTCATTTCTTGTTTGTAGATTATATGCTAGAAGTTGTGGATTGTTACTACTGTGTATTATTCTTTTTATTGCTTACTATTACTGCTTATTGTACTTAACCTGCCATATATTCATTGACTGTTATGCACAGATCTTTGGGTGGTTGCGTACTGGGACCATGTCTCACACCCTGTTTGGGCCATGCTTTTGGGCCCAAGCAGAATACATTATTCCAGGTATAGATAAGGGATAGCGCTCTTCTACTTCAGGTTCTTGATTACTGTGGAGATGGAGAGCATAGGACCAAGATGAGGCTTGCGATTCTGAGGAGTCGCTCATATGTTTTTCTTTTGTACTTTGGTTTAGTACTGTTTTAGCATTGGGATTTGTTTGGATTTTTTCCTAGACATATATACATATCATGCATCATTGTTATATATGTGTACTCTAGTTTACTTCTTTCAGTCTTCTGCTGTTTATTTCTATATGGACAATTATTACTTCTGTTGTTGTGTGTTGTTTACGTTCGCTGTGTACTTTGCCAATGATGGCATAGTTTCCCCACTATCAAACCCAAGGACCTCACTACTAGTTGGCACCTTCTGGCGTTTGGGGAAATGGGCTTGAGGCCATGTGACCAACCGGGTACGGGGCACCTATGGGTGGATTCCGGAACCGAGACATTACATACAACTTCATTGTACTATAATCAACTAAGGAAGATGAAGAAGAACATATATCTAGTGTCGTAATTCATTCAATAAGAAGAGTCTAAGACACTATATTCTAAATAAGTTTTTTGAAACCTAACTTGAGTCTCATTTAAAGATACATTCAAGGTGTCATGATATGTAGAGCATATAATTTAGTGAAACACAAACTTTCTATATTAATAATCAATTTGTTTTTTATTTATATTTACTCTATGATTATTGTGGATTACTCTATTTTATTCATTACCACACCATCTCCTACACCTCAACTGGAAGATACATTGATATATTCACAACACCTTTTTTATAGTTTCTCACATGTTGTGGTAGAGTTCTGATTAGGAAATGTTGTTTATTTTTCTCCCTTGAAAACCGTGGAAGAGGATCAGTGTGGTGTGGATGACTTAGCTGTTGTAAAACTCAATCCATGTTGTGAATCAAAATTTTATTTTATATAAAATTCATGGATGAATGTGATTTCTGTGTAGAGTGGATTATGCCTCTTCTTAGTTCTGAACCTCTTGTATTCAAATTCCACAGTTTGTTTTGTTGGTTTTGTATTACATTCTTTCATTGTTTTAAAAATAAATCTATTTTACATGAAAAAAACCCATTAATTTGACAGTTTATCTTAAATAGTGGTAATATAAGAGTTGTTTAAGTATTTTGATTTCAATGGACATCATAATATTTCATATTATTCTACTAGAGACCTAATAAATAATTTGAGAAATCATATAAAGAATTAAATATTATATCAAACTACAATTTTGGTAAACTAGGATGTATTTAGTTAATTGGTGGATTTTATATAAACACCTTTTAACTATGTTTTTATTTGTTTCTCAATTCACCCCCTATTGTGATACTCACTCTGACCAAATCCTTTGATTATAATTTAATAGTCACCTTAAATTCCTTGTCCATGGTGTAATGACGAGATTACTTCAGATATTCCAAGAAAGATGTATCGAGCATATAGGTTGGTGAAATAGATGTGCAACCTTATTAATGTTATATTGTGATAAAGGATTATATTACACAGTGATCTTTCATATGAAATTGTTGATATTATGACATTATATAATTTCTCTTGGGTGCCTTGAACCATTTCTAGATAGTAAAAATGGACATTAAGACTAACCACTTAATGATAATTAGGGAGAATCCTAGAGGATCGCACACTAAGTGTTTCTATTTATATAAAACAAATTTTATTTGAATTTAATTATTATTATAAATATTATTCTCAAGATAGAAGAATTAATTTATTCATGATTTAAGGATTTATAATATCCCCAAGGTAACAAGTAATTATTTTTAATTAATTAATAATTTATTAGAAAACATGAATATATAATTAATATTTATTACATGGATTGGGAAGAAAATATTTTCTTTTAATATTTTAATGGATATTTATTTTCTGTAATGTGAATAAAATATTTATTTATGAATTAAATCTTTATTCAGGTATTTCATAAATTCAAAGGTGTTTGAATGGACTAGGACCATTACCGGTGATAAATATTAATTTACAAACTAGTAAAATTATATATATTTTTTGTGAATGTTAGAACACACCATATAATATTAATAATAATATTATTATATGGAATGAGGTTTAATAAAGATTATAATATTGTTTAAGGTCTCAAATGAAGATAAATAATACAATAACCTAAACACTAGCTCTATGAAGAGGTGGTTATTTCTATTTTTTGGATCTATTAAATATGAGAGCCATTTCTCACATAAAATTTCTCTCTGGACTGATCCTTCTCTCTGCCTATGAGGATCATGAAAAACAAGAGACATTCCTTCAATATTAAAGGATAAGTGATAGAAATTAATAACATAAGACAACTGATTCACCATGATGGGACCCATAAATCTAATGGGGTTTTTAGAGATAAAATTAGAACATGTGGATCACCATTAGAGGGATTCCGTCCTTTTATCCTCAAAACACAATGAATGTAATACAAAATGATTTTTAGAAGATCAACATCATCAACAAAGAAAAGATCCTAAGATTTGGTATTTACATTCTTCCCATATAAATTAAATAATTTTAAATTTACTGTGAAAGATCCCTACTTATGGTTGTGGGAAACTAAATATTAAAATATATTTTAATATAACACCCAACGAAGGAACTTCCACTATTCCTAGAACCTTTAAGTGGTATAAAATCTAAAACGTTTTAAATTTATAATAATTTATTTATTTTTAATAGTTATGTTTATTTTTTGAAGGATACTTGGATACCTCTATGTGGAACACACTAGATACCTTTTCTCGGATATCCCACCTTGAATAGAGTGGTGGTGAATTCCTCCATATCTGGTTTAACTATATTTTTGGGAAAATCATAAAATATAGGTGAGGGTGACCCTTTTTGTGGATGGATATTGGTGTATATGGTAGGTAAGGATTGGGGCCTGGCATGAGGGGGTCATAGCTTTGTATACCAGACGTGAGGTAACATTTCTTGTTGGTTGAACTAATTCCACTCCTTAAATGATAGGAGAAGGATCCCTCAATCATGTGTTTCATGTTCGTCAACATTATTTCATTCAGTAGCCATGGAATGTCTTCATATGAACATTGGGTTCATCCATCTAGTGGTTTCATGTTAAAACATGATGGTTCACGATGCATTTGTTATATGGAAATATGTGGTCCAATAAGTGATTCAGGTGGCTCAGTCCTTTTTTTATTCAGTACCCATTATATTAATAGTGAATCCATAATCGTGGAGGAGGCTAGTGATATTTCTAATGGGGTTGATTTGTGATTTAAGAAAAAATAATGTTTATTTTTTGTGGAGATTGATTTAGAGTCCATATTTTAGTCAATTAAGGGTTTGACCATGGCGTCTTAGTAAATTATTTATCACATTTGAAGATGAAATTCCCTTATTAATGAGCACATTATCTAGATCCATACACATCATGAAGTGAACCAAGAAGTTTAATTGTCAGTTTCATGAGCTAGTTTGGAGAGTTCATGTACTTGTTTTACTAGATTTGGATCTCTCCCACTTGGATTCCATTCCATTGTGAGAGGTTGTACCCTCATGCTTCACTATTTTAGGCTACATTGTTCTATTATCCTCTACTACCCTTTGTTTAGTAATAAAAATTTAATTTTTAGTGTTAACCATTAAATGAAATCATGGTTTAATTTTCCATTTCATGTTATTAATTCTTTAATATGATTTGAATTAACATGTTTTTGACAAATAATTGTTTTTACATGATTTTTAATTTCTGAAGTTCTAGAACGCAAGAATAAAAACTAGATATTGCTTCTAAAATTGTTGGGGAATCTAGATGGATAAAATGGGATTACAAAACATGTATCTTGTGTATAAATCATATACCTAAGTGAACTACACCTAGCCATGTTGTGGGACACACAATGCACTGAGAATTAATTTCACATTGCGTGTTAACTGAGCTAACCTAGAAAACAATATGTTGGATTATAAGACATGTAACTAGCATACACATCATATAGTCTGTATAGTTTAGTTGTAAAATCCAGGAAAACATGTGGTAAAAAACATGGTCAAAACTACCTAATACTGATATCTTGGATCAATAATGACATACAAAATGTGTATCTAGATTTTACATTCCATGTGGATTATTTTTTCTTATATCCTAAATACACATTGGGTCATTCTGAAGGTTATGTAGAAACACATAAACCAAAATACATGACTTGTATCTGGCATGAACACTATATGTAGTCCAACCGAGATACACATCAAAGCCCTAGGCATGTACCAAAAGTGCATGGAAAGAGAGATACAAGGTATATAGCTCGATAGTACAAGCCCTATAGTCTACTAATTAATTACAGAATTAAATTACATTAAATTGAAAATTTCAGCACTAAAAACTTATTTCATTGATTGAAACATGTAATGATTGAATTTTTAATAATTTTCTTAAAGATTAATAAATTATTATTTAATTTACTATAATAATATAAAATAATTGTGTTTTACTTTATTTTACACGATTTCTGTGATGATGGGTATCAGAAAATGAATTTGGATATCGATTAAGATTTAATGGATTTAATAAATCAATTAATTAATTCATGGGGTTTTACCTTGATGATAAAAAATAAACACCAATGAATGTTAAATGGTTTACTTTGTCATATGTACTTCACGTATAACCATTCTTGAGCTACACACAGACCAGTATATGAGTTTACATTTATAAAATTTCATTTATTTCATGGGTTTTCAATATCAGTTATTAAATTAATTTGATGGACTCTATTTCATACTTCCCACTCTTATTATGTAGGAAATTTGTGTCTAATGAAATATATGTAATACCCTTCTAAATAATTCTTTGGATCCCCTCACATTTGCATGAGTTATACATAGATGTAATTATTTTAATTTCCCATGGTGCATAGAAGATGTTCAAGATGGAACCATAATTATTCCAGCCCAGGTGTTAACTTGGAGGATAGATGGAATGTTGAAACTAACACAAAGACCTAAAGTATGAGTTGTTTCTACTAGGTCACATGTTGAATTAATGTACACCAATTAAAAAACATTATATATTATCATGAATGGGTCATTTAATTAATTATTATTTCTCCCCATGCATTTTTTATTTTATGGATGCAATACTATGACTACATAAATAAATAAATTAATATGTAAATATGAAATTTAAATAAATATATTATGTTTCAATGTTTTATCCAACATGGTTAATTACTTAAGTAAAATCCACGTAATATTGAGAAGACATGTAAAAGATAAAAAATTATAATATTTACACATAATAAATAAAATTACTCAAAAACATATTAAGTCATCATGCTTTGCATGACTGAATTAAGATGTATCCATACATTAAGAGTCAATTCAGACTCAATCGGTGGAAATTTTAATTATTGGAATGTATTAACAAGGATAGTGGGTCAAATTAACCAAATTTATATTAGGTTAATTATCCTCCATATGTCCAATAAAAATTTGGAGGTATGTGTTGAGGGAAGATGCCAAATGATTTGTTGAAGTTTAAATTGTTATCAATTAATTAAGAAGATGAAAAGTCAATGTATTTAATTGTTATAATTTCAAAGAACATATTTAAGTTAAAATGATCTATTACATTAGTAGAATTGGGTTGATTTTTTTTATAAAAATTTTTTGAAGAATAAATTGAAGATGACATGGAAAAATGATTTATTTTTCATGAAGTGGTTTTAATGTGGATTGTTTTATGATTTTTATGATTTGGTATTATTAAATATTTTGATTTGGATATTCTATGAGAAATTTAGTAGAATGTTTATAGGGTTCTTACTTAAAAAGATAGACATAATTTCCAACAATGGGTGGAGGCACCACAAGGGAAGCTGAGCTCAACCCTAAGCCAACCAACATGAGGTTGTATTTGATGAGGTTAAATGGTGCGCCTGTGTGAGGTAGAGAAGTGGAAGAGTGCCACATTGTGGGGTGGCATGATGGTGGAGGTGGGAATAAGAGAACACCCACAAAACAAGTATGGGGTGGTACTAGAGAAAGGAGAGGATATTTTTGAGCCAATGATGTTGTGTTGTGTTTTGTATGATCTCCAGGAAGCTATTTCGTTATCATTTGCAGCCTTGTATAAGACTTCAGTGGGAACTCCATGGCCACTTCATCTAAAGCTTGATCCCTGGATTCTAAATTTTATTTGATCATCAATGGATTATATTATGATAGAAATCAATTTGTGATCCATTTTCATTATTCAGTGAAGTTTTAATAAATGAATTATAGAGTGATTAAAAAATTGTTTTTATCAGTGAAGGTAATGGTTTTAGATTACTTTTTTCTTCCTAGAAACACACAAAGTTTATATTCATGATTATGTATGTTTCTAATATAATTCTCACTGCATATAAATACCCGATGATAATTCATTTTTTCCAGTTTAGTTTGTGAATCTCTCGATTCTAGAGAAATAGAGTACTGTGAGTGTCTTACTCGCAAATTTTGTCACACTCATTTTGTTTGCATGGAGGGGAAGGGTATCTATGACTGTTCGACATGTACTTTTCACACTCATATTTCCTTGTGATGAATTATCTTCCGTGTAGTTTTTTTTGTGATAAACATCTTTGAAGAACCTTGCAATAGTGTAAACTCGCACTGTATATTGTGAGGAAATTCTTTCACACATTTATACACATTTGGGTATGTGTGAAAAAATATATATAAATAGCAGGTTCCATGAATTCTATATATGTTTGTGGTTTATGTATAGTGATTGTTCCAAATATACAGTGGATTTTCCCGAAAAGAGAAACAGTAGGTGCATACACTGTGTCAAAGGATAGTGCACATGAGGTAGATGAAAAGTATATTAGTATAAATGATTTCTTTGAGTGTATAGGAGTAGTGCACAAAATTAATTATTATTAATGTGTTCATACATGTTGTGTGAAGGATAATTTGGAAGATTCAATGCATAGTGTAAATGTAGATTCATGATACCCATATAATGAGAAAAAAGGGGAAAGTGTGTCTGTCTATGCATATGTGAATGAGTATATGCATATGTGATTGGATAATCATTTAAAGAATCAAGAAGAAAGTGAATTGGTCACTAATGAAGAACACTTGAGGTAGTGTATTTTTTTCATGTTTATAGTTTCATAAAAATAAGTAGGCCATGAAATATACTTCTTACATGCCTGAAGATTGAATAAGTGCACGTGAAATTTAAATATCATAGTGTGTAGTGTTTTGAGACTGAAGCTAGGAAATTATTTCTATTAGTGATTTAAAAGTATTTTAGTATCCTTTTTTTCGGTGTTTAGTGAGGTCAAGTCTTTAGTATAACAATTAATTCATGATCGAGTAGTTTTTTACTATGGAAACTAATTTTTTTTAGTAGTCAGATATTATTTGAGAAACACCAGATCTGGAACAAAGGTACTTAATTTATACATGATCCTATGAGATCCAACAATCTTGTGGGGGTTGATCAATGTGATCATGTTACATGTGGATTATATTTAGGAAGAAGAACAATCTTGTGACTGGGGGGGTCTAACCATTTGCTGAAGGGGCTCGAGAGAATGTGGGTGTAACTAGTTAAAATGTTTGGGGGTGTAACCAACTATTGAAAAATATTTGGATTGTTGTGGGGTCTAACTAGAATAAACAGGATGATCAATTACTGTAGTGTATAAATAGTTAATTCCTAAACCATTGTAATTGATAAAAATATTATATTGTATAATCCATGATGAAGGGTATAACCAACATGTCAAGGATGTTTATCTTAATACCAGAGCTTGAAAAAAATACTATGTTATGTGTTTCATTTAATTTTAGCATTGCATTCATGATACACTAATTTTAATAGGTAAAATTTGGTCAAATTGAAATGTGAAAATGAATTTAGTAAAATTGGTCACACCTAATTCATCCCCCTCTCAATGTGACTACAGGATCCTTGGACACTTCATTGAGGAAATCTGTTTCATGGTCATTGGATTTAAGAGTACACTCAAAGGTCCATGGAGATTTAACCCCATAGTATGGAAGACCACAAACCTAATCAATTTCTAATAATTTTCATGGCCTCCTTATGAATTATATAAAATGAAATATGTATTCCATCCATTATAATGATAGAGATACTATACATTCCATGTTAAATAGTTTGGTTTATTATGACTATATAAAATAATTGGAGAATTGATAAAATTTATTGTTATTATTTCTCAACGATTTTGTAATCATGTAAATTATAAATTTTATACTTTAAATAGTATAAAATAATTGAAATAAAACCCATAAAAGTGTGATCATTATTTAAATCTGGTTACATCCTCACCAATTGAAATTTTCGGATATGGTTAAATTGTGTACATGATTCATTATAGTCAGAATGTTTGTATTATGTGTTGGAATCAACTATTCATGTTTACCTTCCCAGTAGGTGAGAGATGTTGAACAAGATGAATACTTGATATATGTTAAGGATAAATCCTATGGATTTTGTATTATATTATCAACTTTTTTTTTAGAGATGATGTTATGAAATTAAGTCATGTATTCTTACACCACAATATATCATCTATATAGACAATGTCTTAAAATAAATAAATTTTCAATGTACTATATCAATGTTAATTGGAAGAAGGTATTGTAGCTTCTGGTCATGCTTTCAAAATGAAAAATTTTATTGATCAGTTGGAGAAACATTGATTATACATGGATAACAAATTATCCATTAATATTAATTTAATATACATACCACTAATATTATCCATATTTTTCAATTCCTAGATAAAATAAATGGATAATTCACTCAAGAAATATTCTCCCATACTCCCCTAAGAAGATATGGATTGATAAAAACTTGTATCTCCGTCACTTTTGGTGAAATGTTTGATATAAATTGATGAATATACAATGTATAATCTAAATACAAAAGATAATTTACAACACAATTTAATGATACCAAAAATTCAAGGGAAGAAGAATGTATCGAATTATTTTTTCTTCTCATTTGGAAAGAAAAGACATTGGAAGAGAATATATAAAGAATTGCAGGAGAATGTAGTTGAATCCCCTTCAGTTATATTCATTATATTTCACTGAAACAATTGCATATTAAATTCAATATTCTTATAATATACATGTACTTAAATACAAGAAATGATCTAGAATATAAATTTTGTTTTCTGAACTGAAAAGTAGATGAGAAAGTGTGATTCACATGTTAGCCAAGTGGTGCTCACAATTTATCAATGCCAAATGGATTGATTCATGTTTGTAATAAGTGTTAAAAAAACATTTATCTTATTGTCAATCTTAAAACAATGATATATTATTTTTTTATTGTAAAATTTTTTTTCATGATACTTTTATACAAAGATAATGCTTCAATAATTATGGAATAATAAATATCCATTGTAATGATGGGTAAATATAAAATATAAAACTTTTACCTGATTATGAACTGTTACTTTTTTTCAAATAATAATGAAATAAGTTGGCTTGTTTATTCCTTTTAATTTATTGTTTAATCAACTGAGCTAACATAATGGATATTAAAACAAAACTATATCTCATTTTTTAGGGAAATACAACTTTTAAATTAAGGTACATCACAAAACATTTACAGTTAGTCATACATGTCAATGCAATCTATTATAAAACTAATGGAAAAATCTTATATGATATGATATTTCATTAAGAAATTTTAAAAACTCTCAATAAAGTAAATGAGTACATTGTAAATGATTACAAAATATTCAAGCGGGATTTTTATAGAACATCTTATCTTAGTAATCATTGGTCATTTATATGGAGTTAAGGTTCTCCCAAACGCACACTTCCTTATATAAATTAATATCATGACAATATTAAAAGGAATATTAATGATAAATATTATATTATAAAACAATTTATTTTCTAGGAATTTATTAGGATCATTTATAGGTACTATTTTACCTTACTTTGAGTATTTTTCATTCGAGTTTTACATTGGTGTGTTTTTGTGTGAAAATTTGAAAAAATTTAAAGAAAGTTGGTAGTGAAAATTTGGTGCCTCGTTTTCCATAACTATGCCCTAAATCCCATAAAACCATTTAAAGCCCCAAAAAGGGGATTCACATGGCTGAAAATGGTTTATCAAACAATGTAACCTATTTGGACAAATCAGGCACCACCTAGAAAGAGGTGCAAGATTAAGGTTCACAATTAAGGGAAATCATGCGCCCAAAGCATCAAAATGTGCATATGAGATTTTAATCACCTAAAAATTAGTTTTAAAATTTATTAGGCCCCCATTATGAAACTTCTTAGACCATAAATTGAATAAAAATTATTTTATATTGATTTCAGAGCCTCCCTGATAGATTCTAATCCATTCTGACCTCCATTCTTCATGATATGAATCTCGGATTGAAAATATTTACCCATCCCAATAAGAGGATATAATTCTACATGGTTTCCTTCTTCTCTCCCATAACTCCTTTATCTTTCAGTGGGACGATATCTTTTTTCATGTTATATCTATATCATGATTTACAGGATCACAATTTTTTGATTTTGTTAAAGGGATCAAGATCTGAATCACATTATACATCATAATGTTGTCAAATTAGTTACTTTCTGGGTGATTATTCATCAATGAATTGAGGTATGTGGTTTATAATTTAAATCCCACAGTATGTATTTCAATTAAAAGTATGTAATTTTATATTTTTATTAGGTTGTTTATAAATTGAGTTACAAAATTGAAATTATTAATTATGTAATTACTTACTTAAGGGATATATATTATTGGATACTGAGATTGTGAATTTGATAATTAATTATTGAATTAGTTACGAGATATTGAGATTAGGAATTAGATACTTAATTTTTGAATTAATTTTGAGATATTGAAATTGATAATTGTATAATTAACTAATGAATCAATTATGATATATAGAGATTTGGAATTGAATAAATAATTGGTAAATTAATTATGAGATATTGATATTGAGAATTGGATAATTAATTGTTCAATTAATTCGTAGATATTGAGATTATTAATTGGATAATTAATTTTTGAATTAATTATGAGATATAGAGATTTTGAATTGAATAATTAATAGTTGAATTAATTATGATATATTAATATTGCGAATTTGAAAATTATTTTTTAAAATAATTATGAGATATAAAGATTCTGACACATGTGAAATTGTGAAATTTTTATATATGTGACATTAAACACTGAATGGTCACATGGTCATTCAGTCATGTATTATGAATGGTAATATGGTTATTCTATTATAAAATTAGTAATGGTAACACGGGAATTCAAATGTGAATTGTGACTAAGAATGGTAACTTGGAAAATAAAATATTAATTTTGATAATGAAAGGTACCATTGATATTCAGGAACATGATATCCCTTTAGGATTGTTAAGACTACCACATGGGTCAAAGAAGGTATTGAGGTTTGAGTGTCCTTCGGTTCCTAGGTGTTTATGTGGTTAAATAAAGAATAATCAATAAAGTGATAACTATTTATTTTTTCATTCTACTTATTTCATTATCTAACTACATACATTGATATTGACTAGATATTTTATAATATTCCATTAATGTTGTCCTACTAATTTCACTCACACTATACTCGGGCTTCCTGATCGGAACATGAATAGATTTCATGGTTGTTGGATTGGTTAAGAGCAATAGGCCAATCTTAAATGTCTAATTTGGGATGGAAAATGGATGAGGTAACTTGATTTAATTATATAAATTATTAAGAGTTTTATATGTCTTTAATTTTGGGGTTTCATTTTAAAAATTGGAACATACAATATCATGGAATATCTAATATTAATTTTTGATAGTTTATTTCCAATTTTGGTCATCTTGTGATATAGTATTATTCTGTTTATGTTATATATATTGGAGATTAGTTATTTTATTTCTTCTATGGGTTTATTCTGATAATTATGGAATAGTCTCCCCTAATTTTCATTAGACCCTCATAGATAGTCGTAATCCTCTTACATACGGGGAGGCATGGTTGAGGACACATATCAACCCGTCTAAGGGAACCGATGTGAGGAACTCGGGTTGGGGTGTTACAATGTGGTATCAGAGCCATGTTTTTTTTATTTTCTTTTTCTTATTATTTTGGAAATGTACACAGAAGACTAGGAAGAGTAGAGCCTTGGTTATGAGCTCATGTGTGTGATTTTATGACACATGTATGGGGAAAGCCCGTGTACAAAGGGTGGGATTGTTGTTATTGTGGTTTCTCATTCAAGTTGATGTTACTTCACCTTGGGTGACACACTTGTGGTGTGATGAGATATTCGATTTTGAAATTTTTTGAGGGTTTAATAATAGACTGGTATGGAATGAGAGTGAGTTTTCATGCATAATTCTAGCCACGTAGGATTATCATGTGACATTCATCATTTTAAGAATGCATAGAAAAAATGGAATTTGGGTATGTTGTTGAACATGAATAGTTTTTTCTAACATGTGAAATTGAATTGAAAATAGTTCTAACATGAAATTAATTGTAAATTATGGATGATGAGAATAAATGGGGTTCTATTGAAAAAAATTATACCAGAATGATAATACTCATTGTAACCAAAACCTAGGTGTATGATGGTTAAAGGAAGTGATAGGGCCTCATTTTGGACAGCTTGGCGTGGTTTGTGGAAAATTCATGTTGAAAATTATTGTGATTTTAATCATACAAAAAAGTGATGAAGTGGTTCTATGTGGCTAAATATGTGTGTTTAGAATTATAGGGATATGCCTATATGATAATGCTTGTTTAGAGAATGATAGGAGGACATGGCTGGAGATGTTCCTCTAGTAGTGGAATCTGAGTCACTGATAGTGCTGGGGTAGGAAGAAGGAGAGGCGTTTTGAGAGAAATTTTCTCACTTCATAAAAGTCATGGAAACATTCCAAGGGTGTGTTTGGAAGAGAATTTCGGACTTCACAAAGGAGTTTCAGTTATAGCACCCTCAAACATTTACTCGAGAGGGTGGAATTAAAGCAGCATAGTTATGGGCTGCATATATTGAGAATATACATGGGTACATGGAGAATTTAGTGGGAAGAGGGTTATTTTGGCCAATTATATTATTCTATGATCATAGAATAACTAGTGGGAAATTCAGGTATGGACTAGACAAGCCAATGGTATACTATGGTAGTACTTCTTGGAGAAATTCCTGATGTACTTATATCTAGAGATGCTGTGGTAGGATAGGGAAGCTGAGTTAATGAGGTTGAATTAGGAAAGTATGTTCATGATGGATTATGCTATAATATTTACATATTTTTAGTTCTTTGATATATCATTAAAGGTTATGAGACAACTGTGGAGAGATGTTTTCAGGAAGGGCTTAAATGTGTGATTACATCCCAAGTCAACCTCTTATGGTTAATGATGTCTACTGAGGTAGTGGATGCGGATCTCATAGATGAGGGGAACCTGAAGGAGGCTTCCAGTTTATGATAGATAGTTGCTGCAGGAGGGTAAGGTGGTTAGAATGCTGAGTGTAGGAAGCATCACCCTGAGACTATTAGTCAAGGATATATCAAGAGGAGTATCAAGGGTGAAATGTCAGTTACATAGGACATCACCCATGTGATCTATCACCAGTGTGTTAGGTCATGATACTTATGAAGACTATTCCCCTACTATCAGTAGAGTACCTATCTTGTGGAAATATAGGATATATATAGAATTTATGAATGAACTCATGATAGATGGGATGTTTTGGAGGAGCTAGACAGAACCAAGGTGCTGGAAGGGGATCTTTTTCACCATATCAGTCTGGAAGTTGGAGTTTTGCTGGGTGTGGTTGTAGAGTAAGAGGATGTGAAGCTTTGGTCTAAGAGTTACCATATCAGCATGGTGGTTCAGCTCAAGGTAGTTAGACTACCTTTTAGGGAATATGGGTAGGAAATATGCATGTGTCATGGATTACACTTGAGGATATTACGGCTGGACCATATGCAATGAGAGGTACTACTCATTTATATTCTTCATAGATAGTGACTTATTTTTTACATACACCAATAATTCCTTTATACATGACAAACTGGTTAATTTTTTTAACCTGTAATAGTTGTTCTTGTTCAGGGTGTTGATGATAGCTACACTGTTGGGAGTATGTTCTAGAGACATATGATGGTGCAAGGTATGTTCTATAGGTATTGGGGGGGGTCATTTTCTTTGGGATATTTATATGATAGACATGATGGGTTTTTATCTAATATAGGTTATGGACTTATTGGTAGGATACCAAGCCAATATTGATTGTTACCACATGAGAGTGATTTCTAGTCTTCTGAGGGTGAAAAATATATTCATCATGGTTAATATAATATCTAGGTTGGAAAAGGAGGTCCAATTACGATTCAACTAGATATCTTATAGCCCAAGTTCCATGTTTATTTCTAGATGTTGGGTGTGTGAAAAAATATGTATTTTCACCCTTACTGGTCATATTTTAGGATGTTTTTCTAGAATACTTCTTAGAGAATACACATGAGAGATATTTCAAATTTACCATTGAGAATTTGTTAAGGGATGTGACAGTTTCTATTCCACAATATATAATGGAACCAACATAGGTTCAAGATATCATGACTGAGTTGGAGGAGTTTGAGGAGAATGGATTTATCCATCTGAGTATGTCTCCATGGGAGTGTTCTTTGCAATGAAGGCTGGAAGAACACTGTGATTGTGTGTTTATTATCAGAAGTTGAACCATATGACGTGGAAAAATGAGTATCCTCTTACGTGTATTGATTATATATTTGAAAAGTTGAGAGGAGATTTCATCTTCTCAATGATATACTTGAGATCAGGGTATCGTTATTCAAGAGTTCAAACTCTAATATATTGAGGACTGATTTACGAAGAAGTTATGGCCTTTATTAGTTCTTTTTAAATCTGTTTGATTAAATAATGAACTAGTAGTGTTTATGGACTTGATGAACAAAATAATACATCTATAACTTGATTAGCTTATGATAGTGTTTGTGGATGACATCGTGGTGTACTCCAAGACTCATGATGATTATTTCCAACATCTTGACATCATCTTGATTTTATTGAATAATCATCCTCTATACACCAATAAATCTATGTTTCCATATTGGATTTATTAGGTACCCATCTTGGGTCAAATAATCTCAAAGAAAGTTGTGTCAGTGGACCTAGAGAAAGATTAGGAAACTATTTTTTGGAGATGCCTCAGAATGTTTTCAATATCTCTAGATTTATGGGGTTATAAAGATATTACCAGATGTTCATTCAAGAATTTTCTCGATTAACACCAATGCTTTTGGACATGAAAAAAGGGGATAAGGTTTTAATGATCAAATAATGTGAGGTTTCATTCTAGGAGTTTAGGAAGCACATGACATCAGCACTAATATTTATCCTACCCATGCCAGGTGAGGATTATACAGTGTATTCATGATGCTTCTGGGATATGAAATAGATAATTGTTGATGTACGAAGATTTATTTGTGGTGTATGAGTCATGAAATCTGACCCACATGAGAAAAATTACCCTACGTAGGACCTCTGGTTAGCTACTGAGGCCTATGCTTTGATGTTATGGTGGAATTATCAGTTGGGAGAGTAGTTTACAACGTATATAGATCACAAGATCATGATTATTATATTTTTTCAATGATAATTTAATCTTCACCTATAGAGATGGTTTTATTGAATGCATTATTTTGATTTTGAACTAGCATATACACCCAAGAAGTAAAATACTATTGCTAACTATGTGAGTATAATGACTCAGAATTTGGTAGTTCAGGAGTCTACTGATGAGTGGAATACGGTGAATTTATTTGATGAGATGCACATTGTGGTTTAGGAGAGTCTGGAGTAGATGAATCTTATATCAGTTTAAGTTGAGTATACACTCTTGAGACAGATAATAGACAAACAATATGAGGATACATAATGTTTTACAATGACTGAAAACATTGAAGGTGGGGAGAATCCTTTAGAATGGACCATATATGGAGATGATATCATCTATGTCCCGAATTAGGTTGTCGTGCCTATGAGCATGTGGGAGGAATTTATGAGATAACGTCATGCTTGGAAGTGGGAAGTTCCTCTAGGAGTGAACATAATGTACCAAGACCTACATCGACAGTTTTGATGGATGAGAATGAAAATGGAGATAACAAGGTTTGTGACACGAGGCTACACCTATCAGTAGGTGAAGGCCAAGAATCAATGACCTGAATGTTTCCTACATCCCCTTACCATTCCATAATGGAAGTGGGATGACATGATTGTGGATTTTACGGGGATTATCCCAATGACACATCAAAATAATGACTCTATCTGGGTGAACATGGTCCAACTAACCAAAGTATATTATTTGTATCCTATACAGGAGACTTTTCCAGTAGAGAAGCTAAATGATTTCTATATTTGAAAGATAATATATATAAATGAGGTTCTACAGATGATAGTTTTATACCATGAATCATATTTCACATCACCCTTATGGAAGGTATTTTAGATGGCCCTTGGTATGCAGGTTGTGGTAAGTATGGCTTTCCTCTTTTAAAAAGATGGGCAGTCAGAGTGTACTATATATGTGCCTTCAAATATGTAGTGATCATGTGTTCTATACTTATGTGGGTATTGGGAGAAGCAACTAGATTTTGTGGAGTTCTCTAACAATAACATTTATCTTGAAACTATTTAGATATAACCATACATGGATCTTTATTGTAGGGAATATAGATAATTGCTTTGCTAGTTGGTGGTAGGTGAGTCATAATTGTTGTAAACGAGTCTCATAATGGAGTCTTTGGAGTAGAAAAAATTGATATGGAAGCATATGGATGTTGATTAGATTAGACAGAAGTCATATTCTAATATATTAATATGACCCCTAGAGTTTACATATGGTGATCATGTATTCCATCATGTTTCGACTAGTTTGGGTCACTGTAGGATATAGACGTAGACAAGCTGGAGCCTAGGATTGTTAGACCATTTCAGGTTGTGGAGATGATGGGTCCTATGGCATACCAATTGGATAATCCAAAATGATATAGTGCAATGCATGACACTTTCCATGTATCATAACTTTGATTGTATCACCCCGACCATTCTCATGAGAACAATGTGGATGATGTTGAGATTGATTTAGATACATCATTTGAGAAGAATATGATACGTGTGTTGGATCACGGTGAGAATGTATCAAGGGTAATGTTCACACTATTTTTTTGGATTGTGGAAACATGGGCGTGTTCAAGAGAAATCTCAAGAGAGAGAATCATATATGAGGGATAAATGTAAAAATCTTTTTAACATTGAAATTTTATAGATTCTTCAGTGTACATATTGAGGAAGAGCTATTATAAGGTGGGGATATTACAAAACCATTTCCTTTTCTATAGATGTCTTGGGATCATTTTTGTGTACTCTTTTTCCTTGTGTTGAGTAATTTTCGTATGGGTTTTACTATGGGGTGTCTTTGGGTGAAATTTTGTAAAAAAAGTAAAAATGAAGGAAGTACATGGTTGGTGTACGATTTTCCCTCTTCATACACCTTTTCTCGGAAACCTGAGAAAAACCAAATAGAGGGGACTCACAAGGATGGAAAACTGTTTTTTGTACCATTAAACCTCATAGGATAAACTGTGCACCCCTATAAGAGGTGAACTATTGAGGTGCACAGTTAGGGGAAACTATGTACCCCGAATAGAAAACTGTGCATACAGAATTTTAATACCCTGAATGTTAGTTCAATATTTTCTCATTTCCCATTTGACCCCTATTCAACCTGTGCATAGACTAAATAATATTATATTGATTTCAATGCCTCCAAATAATATTCCAATCCATTACAAACTCCATTATTCATGATCCAAATCCTTGTTTTAAGATCTACAACCCTCTTAGTAAGAGGATATAATCTGTTATGGTTTTCATTCTTCTCTGCCTCATCTCCCACATCTTTTAGAGAGAAGATTTACTCGATGTTGTTGTATCTTGATATAGGTATATTAGATCTAGATCTAAATGTTTGGGAACATTAATGTTTGATATTATATTAGGGTTTAAAATATGGATCTTGTTTTGTGTTCTTATTCTTTCAAATTGGGGATTTCTATTTGGTTATCATTCATTAATAAATTTAGGTAGGTGGTCTATAATTCAAATATCTAAGGTATTTATTTAAATTATATGTATTTAATTGCTTATTTTCTAATGGTTGTATAGAAATTGAGTTCCCTAAATTGAATTATTTTATTTGGTAGTAAATTACTTAAGGAAAATAGATTTGGTGATATTTAGATGGAGAATTTGATAATTAATTGTCAAATTAATTATGAGATATTGATATTGAGAATTAGATAATTTATTATTGAATTAATTATGAGATATAGAGATTAAAAATTGGATAAATAATTGTAGAATTAATTATGAGGTATAGATATTTTCAATTCAATAAATAATTGTTTATTTAATTATGAGATATTGAGATTAAGAATTTGATAATTAATAGTTGAATTAATTATGAGATATAGATATTTTGAATTGGTTAATTAATTATTGAATTAATTATGAGATATAGAGATTTTAAATTGAATAATTAATTTTTTAATTAATTATGAGATATTGAGATTTAGAATTGGATAATTAATTATTGAATTAATAATGAGATATAGAGATTTTTATGTATGTTAAATTGTGATGATGTGATATGTGTGACTTTAAATGGTGAATGGTAATATGGTCATTCCGTCATGTATTATAAATTTTAACATGGTAAATCTCTTATTCAATTATTAATGGTAACATGGTAATTCAATTATTAAATTATTAATGGTAACATGGTCATTAAATTTTGAAATGGTGAAGGATAACATAGATATTCCAATGTGAATTATTATGGTGAATAGTAACACGAACCTTCAAATATGAATTGTGATGATGAATGTTAAGAAAAAAATTCATGAATGTGATATATCTTGGGGATAATTCATATAGCTGTATGGGTTGAAACATGTATTAAGGTTCGGTTGTCCTTGGGAACCCGTGGGTTTATGTGGTTAAATAAAGAATAATTGAAAATGTGATAGTAGTTTAATTATTCATTGTAATTATTTATTTATAATTTTTTTTCACTACTATAGATTGGATATTGTTTTAGAAGCTATTTTTTATTTCCTACTATGTTGTAATCAAACCCTACTTGGGATTCCTCATCGGTTCCCGAATATATTTCATGGTTGCAAGACAGGTTAAGGGAAAAGGCCTTCGGTGACATGACTGAATTATTATGGATCATGAATGAGGGAACCAGATTTTGTTTTAGAACCTCTGGGGATTTTTTTTGTCTTTAATTCTGGGATTGACTTTTGAAATATGGCACATAATTTTTCATGACATATCTACTATTCAGTTTAGCATTTTATTTATAGTTTTAGACATCTTGTGATACAATATTATTCTTGTCATGTTATTTTAGTTATTTATTGTTTATTTTGTTTATTCAATGTTTTTATTATAATAATGAGGGAATAATATCCCTATGATGGAAATGATACCTTCACAGCAAGTTGGTAGCCTCTATAATATAGTGAGTTGTGAATGAGGTCACATAGTGAACCGGCTCAGGGCACCGGTGTGTGAACCCGAGTCGAAACATTACAATTATATATATATTGTAAATCTCCCCTTATATAATAAAAGAAATATTTTTCAAATAAGAGTAAAATTACTAAAAATATGAAAACTATATTGTCTAATAGATATCATATCAATTGCGTTATGATACAAATATATTAAGAAACTATAATATGTGTTTTTTGGAAACTTTTTTTAAAAAAATCATCTACAACTACAAAAAAAAATTAAAACACTAAGTTGAATCAATGTTAATGATCCTATAAAATCTAAGGATATTAATATGTAGTCAAGATATACTATATTTTCATAAAGGAATCCAATATCTTTGAATATAGTGGGAAAATACATAAATTCTATGGGTTATGGTTCTGGATACACATAAGTATGCATAGGAATATGGGACTCTAATGAGCTTAGTGGGAGGAGTTGTTCAAAGAAACATACTATTTAGTAATATATAACCAAAGAGATGGTTTATATTCACTATGTTTGGTGAAACATATATCATTATTTCAGAATAAATACTCCTAAAAAGAAGCGTTAAATGTTATATTTCTATGTTTGACAAGTATGTATAAATTAATTTAAATAACTCCATCTAATAGGATTTGGGGAATCCATATTTTGAATGTGTATAAGGTTTTATAATTCTAGTTAGTATTCAAGAGAAACTAGGAACATATGGTACAATATGGTACCAATAGATCATGATTGATTATTGAAATTTTAAGCCTATGACAAAACATATTCAAAACTCATCATGACTACAATAATTTTTTAATTTCAGTTATCAAAGAATATATCTATGATCATTGTATTGGTATATTGATCTTATAGGACACCTCATTTGGGATAACCACAATGAAATATGCTTATATTAAGTTACTTAAGTGAGAGACAACAATATATGTCTATAATATGTCACTATAAAGGGTTAGTGAAATCAATAAATACAATTAAGTCTTACATGTCAAATAAAATCAATTATGAAAAAATGCACAACGATCATATAAATAGATCAATTTGTTTTCTATATATAGTCATAGAAAATATATTAACAATATATTGAAAAATATAAGTTGAAACAACTCAAGAATGAGTTGTTATTAGAATATAATATTTTCAAAAGAATATGGATGGGCATAGAAAGGGATTATAGAGATTGAAATAATTTCTCAATCTCATGTGATATGAATTCATATCATACAAAATTATATGTACTAACACTTGATATTAATTATTCATAAAGAATAATAGGTTAATATAAAATAGTTCCAAAATAATTGTAAAAAATTTCATTTAGAAGTACTTGAAATTACTTGTAAAGGTACAAACATATGAGTTCCTAGTATCTAGATAAATGGAAGTACTAGTGATCAAGGAAATTGATCAATTAGTTCAATTTGATCTAGAATAATCTAAAGGATAAATTAATATCCAAAAAACATATTATAGCTACAAGATTCCATATCTATAACATCTATGTACCTTGAAACTTATAATGAAACATAAGATGTGGTTCAAAACCATCCTATTCTGATTTTGGTTTATGAAAAAAGAATGGATTTTATCATTATCATAACAAGAATTTACTACATATGTAGTTATAATTTTATTATTATTACATAGTAACCAAAATATGGAAACTCCATTTTATCACTACTTGATGGATCTTCTCTAGGTAGTAATGTTTCAAAAAATAGATTTCCCACACATACTTGTGGCTTTACCTACCTTAGCCACATAAACATGGTCAGACTAGTAGCTATATCCACACTTAGTAGAAGCATGTCTAACATATGAGGACTAACATGTTGTTAGTAGTTATCTCCTTTGAAGTCGAGTGTTTTTTGGAGTTGGATCCCTAGAATGAGATACTTTTTACTTTATATTAAAGTACATTAAAAGAAGTGATTATTAATATAAATATCTTAACCCATATTGGTTATTCATAAACATAACAATGATTTGATATTTTCATAGGGTATTGGTATTATTAATAATATCATAGAAGTTCCCCGCTATGATGAGAACCTTGATTTTCTATAAGTATATTATTATATATAGTTCTATGAATGAGTAACATACCAGGATATGACACATAGTATATATAATATCAGGTGAATTTACACATAAGTGGGTGTGAATTCTTCTAATGAAGTTATCAATTTGTAATCTCCAAAATTATAGATTATGATAATAGACCCACTTGTTGGAATTCTTCAAGTTAAGGTGTCCATGGATATTCCTATCCGAAATCTTTTTTAAAGGTCATTTGACATTTAGATTAGTATTAGAACATTTCATAACTTGTGTACTTGGATTTTATAATGATAAATCTGACACCATATGTTTGCAGTAAGGTAGGGTATGTTTGGTGATTCTCGATTGACATTTCATTAATGTATAAGTTTAAGAATTATTTTTCCATCCCATCATTATTGATGTTGATATATCAATCCCTTGATTATAAGATAATCATCACCATAAATTCAATGGACATGGGTTAATTATGCGTATATTTTATATAGTTAAAGAAAGACATATCGAGAAAACTGGTTAGTGACACAGAGGGGAAACTTACTTGATGATAAAATGTGAATAATGGATTGTATTACACAGTGATAATTCATATGTGGTCATCAAAATTACAACATTAATTTTCCTCTCTTTGGTTCTTTTACCTATTTATAGATAATAACCTTGGACATTAGGCATAACTGCCTAATGCTAACAAAAAATAATCCTAGAGGGTTTCAATTGATCTCAATTAAATTATATTTGAATTTTAATATTTAAATAAATATTATATTCCTGACATTAGAATAATTATATGCAAGTTTTATTGAATATTCATAACTCTATACATTTCTAATTATAAATTATTAATTATAGTAATTATGTTATAAATAATTAATTATATTGCAAGTAATTAATTATATTTTTAATTATTATTTGTTTTTTATGAATCGAAACCAATCCTTACCCATATAGAGGTTATACTCTTACTAATATTTCTCATTCCTCTGTGGGTGTACTAGGACCCTAGTCTAGAATACACCCAATGAGAGTAAACTATGTAAAAATACCCTCCATATAATTCCCAACACTATCGAGGGTATTAAATCAATGGAAATGTAATTACGTGGCCCCTGGCCTTTTATCATATCTTTTTTTAGTAATGATAAAGGCTTCCTTTTTCAGCACTAAAGAGGATGACTTTTAATAACACGTAGAACATTTTCTCTTTTTTAGCATGGATATTAAGAAATTATGTTATTGATAAAAGGGAATCCAAATACTATTTATAAACACATTAAAATATATAATTACAAAAATATGAATTTAAATATTTTTAAATATGTGGATATATCATAAAATATAGAATAAATAAACATAGAGTGGTTGTAATGGAACATGTGCACACATTTGGAGTTATCAGGTTTGAATCGATGTAGAGGTGAGCATGGGTCGATAAGAAGGTAGTGGGGTGAGTGATGCTAAAGAAAGGGTGGGTTGGGGGAGATAATATTGCCATTATAGGTGTCATGTGTATGTATTGGTAGGGGAGCAATGAAAATGGTGGCGGTGTAAGAGAGTGATGAAAAAATATTTATTTAGGGTGTATAAAGGAATACATAGTGAATACTAAATAAATATTTTATAAAGACACACCTTTATCATCATTTTTTCACATTGATAAAAGTTAGATTTATCATCACTTTTTCTAGCATTGATAATGGAGACAATATTTGAAATACTCTTACAACAAAAGTTATTTTTAGCACAGATAAAATCCTTTTAGTGTTCTTCTAATGTGGTGATTTGTAGTAGTATTTTTAAACTAGTCTATTTTAACATATTTATTTAAAGCAGTGAAAAGACATGTGAATGAAATGTAATAATTCTAATTATATTTTATGTGGTTCAACAATGCATGTACTAACATATGGGGTTTTCATACTTCCCTAGTTTCCTGTTGAAGGACACACGTTGTTAGATAATAACATGATAATTAAGTGTTGGTTTAATGTGGTGGAAAGTAATGATGACTAAAAATTGAATTCCCTTTATGAATGTATTTTCATTTAAGTAGTAATATAGTTATTATATATATATATTATGATTATAAAATAAAAATGATGTGATCATGTAAATCAAATGAGATGACACCAAAATACAATTACCGTACAAGAAAAACTACAATATTTGTGGGCTCCCATTATAGGAGAAACATTAGTCTCACTTATTGTGAAAGTTATGCTTCTTAATGGGTGGTAATAGATCACCAACTTACCCCTCTTATAAGGCACCCTACAAGTGTATCACACAACCTCCATTATGTTGTGATCATGATTCCATATTGGCCACATCCCTACTATGACTCACCCACCACAACATCCTATTGATACTTTAGGTTCACCATCCTATCATTATCATCATTCTCAAGTTTCAGAAAATATATACTGATTTTGTCTAGGAGAGTTCAAGTGATCCCTATTAAGAACTGAGTAGAACAGAACATGGATATCTTATTAAACCATGTAGTTGTTTCACATAATTATATTGAGAAACATTGATGAACCATACCATTGAAAACTCAATCTTACCATTAAGGTAGGTGAAAATTAATTATCATGGTGGGATGAATATTTTGTACACCGAAAATAAGTTATATGGTGGATCTATAGGTTAAATACATCCCAAACCATGAATGGATAAGAATAAAAGGAATAAGTACCTATAATATGTGGTGGTGGATGATAATGGGTGGAGGTGCAGCCACTACATTAGTGTGAACAACACGTTGTTGAGGAAGGGGGATCTGTGGGAGAATCTTTAAAATGGTTTTAGGTTGCAATCCAATTTTGAAAACCTAGTTATCGAGTACCATACAATGGATAGCCATATTTTCAAACCAAGTAATCGTTAAAACTGGTCATTATTCAAGACCTTTATGATTATTAATTATTTATAATATTAATTATGTTGTTAGTTATTAATTATATTAGTTATTATTTATATTATATGTTATTAAATATATTTTCAATTTTTTGTTGTTTTTTTAAAGGAAACGCAACCCAAATCATGTACAGTTCGTAGTTTTCCAAACATAGCCCATTCCCATAAGGGTGTTCTAGGCGTCAAGTCTCTAATAAACCTAGTGAAGTAAAATGTGTAAAACCTCCCCTACCTATTTTTCAATGCACTATTGAGGTTATTAAATCATCTTTCATGTATTTACGATTTTTAATCTCAACAAGTGGGAATAAAATTACCATATCTCTAGAAACCAAAAATCTATCCAAACCACTAATCCACCCTATAGAAGCTATATAATTAATTATTAATTAAAATATTTATCTTCGTAGTTATAAATTATATTCATATCATGTAATATAATTAATAACTAATAACTGATTTGGGAAAAAAATTTAAATATTGAAAATATATTTACATTATAATGAAATGTTAAAATAAGGGACAATCTATTGAAATATGTTGAGATGAAACCGTTTGGAAATGATCCTTTTATTTTTTTTCTTCCATGCCTTGAATATTACATTATATAACACAAATAAAATATAAATATATCATCAGTATAACATTATAGAATGTACAAAAAACATTATTTAATATATTATAATACAAATATAAATTATATAAAATGTTATATAATATAAATATATGATAAATATGAAGTGAATGTAACATAAATATAAAATTATATAACATGAACATAAGATATAATTATGAAAAATATAATGTATATAAATTATTTTCTAATATAAATATATTGTTATATATCATAAATATAATCTAAATATATTAATATTATAATGTTATAAAATGTAAATGAAACATTGTGTAATGAAAATGTAACACCAATATAATGTATTTGTAAAAATAATAATGTGAAAATAATGTAATATTTATGTTATAAAAAGTAATATTTATGTCATATATATCATATATACATTATACACTACTATAGATCACATGATATTCAAAACTATGGTTTATGAACTCTAAACAACAAGCATTGATAAATGGGCGACTTTTATCAGTGCAAGATGAAAGTACTAAAAAATGGCATAATGAAATTTTTTATTTATATATACATATATATAAGATATATAAATATGAATTTTATAACTTATAATAAGAAATTAGTATAAATGTTATTTTCATAACTTTATATATAAATAATTATCCAATTCATATTAATAAATAAAAATGTGTAAAAGTATATTAATACACATTAATTAAAAAATGTATATGTAATTAATATAAATGTGATATATCAATATATTATTTATACTACTAAAAAATATAAAAATGATTATATTTATTTAAATACGTTATTCATATTTTAATTTTTATATTTATATTAATGTTAGATAATTTAAAATATATGTAAAATTATTTGTATATATATGTAAGGATTTGTACACTCGTATAAATATGAGTATCCATGGATGGTAGATTTATCCAACAGCCATTTGGTGGTTATAATTGATTGTATGAGAAACTGAAAAATTACAGGCGCTGAAAATTTACCACTTCCCTATTTTTCAACTCCTACATCCCCACTTTTCCCCTCCCATGTCCACATATTTTCCCTTTCTATGTCATCACCCCCAGTCGCAATACCTTTACCCGCTATTAAGCGACCTCAACCCATGGAAATTGTCAACAGCCCCCATGCCACCATTTCACACCATTGATTACCCCCACCCCATACCCATTCCCATCATTGACCGACTATAGTTCCCCCCCACAAGTGTACCTTTACATCAATCGATCATCACCCACCCTCCCCTGTCACACTGCCCATACGAAAAATCGAGCACCCACACCCTCCCCCTTTACATTAAGAAAACCTCATATGCAATTGGGTCCTCTCATGTTATCGTTCCCCTATCCCACCATTCCATTTCAGTCGATCCCCCTTAACCACTATCACTCCTAGAAACACTGATCCCCAATCCCATGCCATCATGCCCCTTTGCGCCCTCGTTTAACCACAAACCATGATATCTATCTTGTTGTCTATCCCACCATACCCAATACCTAATTTGTGCCCTTGTTTGGTCAACCACCTCCCCCCCCCCATTGAACCCTATGCCACAAATCCCCCAACCCAACTTCGCCCCACTATGCTTCCAAATTCTATTCATCTATCATTAATTCTCATTGCACCCCCTCTAGACCACTACCAAGTAAAATCATATTATTTTTAGTCTGAGTTGGTATAAGACACACCAAAAAATAACTACTTCATAAATCAAATCAATGAGATAAACCTCACTATCTTCAATGACTTGAGGTTATGACATTAATTTATTTTTGTTTGGAATAAAATAATCATCATTTATTTTAAAACCCCTTTTTATTAGGCTCGTTTATGTTCCATGAATACCTCACCATATATATTATACCCCTTTATGGTAACATTGTAAAATGATTCTATATAGGTTATTTAAATTGAATCTAAGAATTTTCCACATTAATTTCTATTCGTGTACCATGTTTTTAGTTTTTTAGTTACAAGGTCAATAAATATTAATTCAATATTTCAAAACCATAGTTTTAGGTACTAATAAAAATTCTATTTCAAATTCTATTATTCTTAGTTCTATGTGCATCATGATTTGATAACCAATTCTACACTGCATTATGTTATAACATTAGTTCCTATTAGCAGGAACAAATATTGAAAGATTATTGAGGGTTAATGAAATAAAATTTATAAATGTATACATATTATGTTTCTAATTTTACCAAATTTACATAATATATAAAATTATATATATCATTATGCTTCTGTATGTTCTATGTATACAAGTTATTCTGATTTAGGTCTTCAATCCATGCATTTCTTGACATAAATTTTTCTTTATATATCTATTTTTATTTATTATGTCATTGCATACTTTTTTTTGAATATATTCATAAATTGGATATGTTAATTATATTGAATATATTTAAAAAATTCACCTAATGTTAGAGATGATTTGTATGAGTTTCCACTAAATCTCTCTTGAGGATATATCTATGTTTTATATTTCTTAATCCTTTTTCTCTTTAGATTAGTTATGTTATATATTCCATAGAAAAATTCATAACATTATTTTATATGTTATATGTATCTTACATATGAAATAGACCTTCATGATTATTTGACACATAACGGATAACCTATGATAAAATTTTCACATAAATTCACTAAAATAATAGAAGAAGTAAAAGAAATTAAAAATACCAAGAATGCTAATATTTCATATGTAGCAGTGGTATAGAATGTAAAATTATGTTTTTATTGTGTTTTTTTATTACATTCTTTGTACGAATCCATAAAATTTAGATTTCATCTCCATTTAACTCATTTTTTAATTTAAGTTATTAGATTGAATTAGATGTTGGGAATAATTTATGTATATTAGGTTTCAGAGTTACCATGAATAGGATTCTCTATTGATTAATGTATCATTTTGGAGTGCTACATGAGGTTAGAATACCAACTAGCTTGAAGGATTATTGTTTTTCTAAAAAGGTAAAGGGGATAACAATCTATCACTATGAGATTACTCATATAGTGATTGCCATTCTCATATAAATCAACAAATTTACATGAAAATTTCATTTACCATATGAATAAGTTTCATTCAAATATATGTACAAATACATTTAATTTGATGTTGGTTGATTGCAAAAATTATCGGTTGTGGAAAAGGTAATATATTAATTTGGGTTGGAAACAATAATTTAGTTGTTAGAATAGGAATTAAAAAAATAAATCATTAGATGAATATTTATTTTTAAAGGATTAAACATGAGAATATAATGGTTTAAAAATATAAAATAGTTATTTATTTAATATTTATAAGTTTTATATTAAATTGGTGGGACTTTATAAGAAACCCATTTAACTACTACATGCAATATTACTTTCAAATTATCACATGTCAAGCCCTCAATCATCCAACTAGGCAGGTCTTTAAATTTAAATGTGAACCTAGAATATTCTGTGTGATACAAGAAAGTATTTATCAACTCAGTAATATTCTATTGGGTAGGTTATTACATAGTTTTGACCCTGTATAATTTCATAAGGTTGATTATTCTAGGTATTTTATTTATTTTACACAAGCTTGGAGACCTTAACAAGATTAAGATACCAGAGGACTATAGTAGAGTATTTCTTTATGATACAGTCAGATAAATAGGTACTCACTCAATTATCCATGATTCAGAACCATTTTGATTGAGATGATTCCTAACCTAAATAACGAAGTGGTGAAATAGAATAATAACAAACTCATTGAAAATTAAAATATGAATTATATCTCACTAAAAGTATATTATGTGTTAGTTCATTAATTTTAGTGGGATAATATTCATTATTAGTCCTTTATTAGATGATATAAGAGATTATATTCATCTAATAAGAAAATTATATAAATAAATCCAATCATCAACAAAACCAAATCATCAATATTAATCATTGAAAAGAGAAACCTAAGTATAATAAACTCCCAATTCAAGTAAATTATGAAATGTTATTATGTAAAATTATATGTGTTAAATGATAACATTATTGGGTAACAAATTATTGATGTTTTCAATATGTGATCCTAACTTATTATGACATATAAAAATTTTCACTTGAGGATAAAATTCATTTGATTAAAAATTCAATAAGGAATTGTAATATCTGTTACATAATATGATTGATTACACTAAGTAATTTATATGATTTTAGGATCATTATGACTTATTATAGTTAAAAAATTCATCCGATTTCCATCGATTGAAATATCCTGATAATATGAATGGGATTAAGAAATTTGTTACTCGACATTTTCAACGTGCTAAGAAGAAGTGAACTAGGAATATGATATATACATTCTATTATTGCATTGATAGTAAAATTAGGGGAAATTAAAACCCGGAAGTATAAAATGATAATTATAGTACCTAATATTGTTTCAATAAGTTGATATTTAAGGTCACTGAAATCTATATATATACTAAGGAAAGATATAGTAATGATTATATATAATTTATTTTTAAGAATACAAGATAGATTTTATAAAACTCCATTGAATGTATTTGTTAGTTTGAGGGGTTATAGAAATTTATTATTTGATTTTGAAGGTTATGTGATACCTAATTAATAATTTACAAGTATTATAAATAAATAGGAGTTCAAAATAAAAAAGAAGAATTTATAGAGATTCTTTTTACATTAAAGTAATCAAGCATAACGTTACGATACAAATATAAAAGAATTTATAAAATATAAAATGAATCGAAATAAAGGAAATATATCTTCATCTTATAAAATTTATATAAAAAGAGGTTTTGATAGATAAAAATAATTTTTTAGGATCAAAATAAGATGATTAATTTTATATACATGATTTATGGTTCATATGATTTTATAACATGTTTGTAGATGAAGATATATCTTGAATAATGTGTTTATCATGTTTATTAAAATATGAAAAAATGTGCTCCCACTTCTCAACAATAGAATTTTTCAAGGAATTATATTGCACTGTGGAATAATCCTTAAACATATAGAATATAACATATTTTATGGAATCAAAATATTGTTAAATATTCCAATATTTAGAAAATATGTTATATTTCATAATATATAGTAGTTTTTTAATCATAAAATGGTATTATAAAAATGATTTATGTTATAAGAGTATGGTGGGAGTATATTTAAACATGAAAGAGTACAAAGTTAATCGAAAAAAGATTATACCAATCTAAGGAGAAACTGATCATCAAAATTTACTAAAGGATTTTTCCATTTAAATTAATTAGTCAATGTCACCTTATCTAAAAATGGATTTTGTTTTCTTGTTTAGTAAAAATATAAATGGTTATATTGGATTAAAGGAAAATCAAGATGGAATAATTTTCCAAGTATAATGATATTAATAATGGAAATAATTATAAGAAGAAAAATATAGTAGACATCATAACATTTGATGTTGTTAATTAAATGAGTTTGGAAAAATGTTCAAGGAGTTGAAAATTAGGAATGTGCTTCTTAATTATCACAGTTATTCAAAATAGATTATGTTATTGATGTCACTTACAAAAATAATTTATTGGTAGCGTTTTATTAGGTGCTCAGATAATTATGTGACATGAATTAATTAAATATGTAATGAGTTAATCAAACCATAATCACAACAACCACATGAGGGTCATATAAATAATTTACTGGTTTTATATTTATCATTATTTATTTAATAATGTAAATGTCTACCTTTCATTCATTTATATATGTTGTAATTTAATTTAAATTAATGGTATAATTATAATATCCCCTCAAAGTACAACATTTCATATTCCTTAATCGATGATCATCATAGAGTGTTAGGGGTCATGATGATATGTTATGGTTAGATTGAATATATTATTATATTCATTTCAAATGAAAGTATATTATATATGACCAATTAATTCCCAAGGTGATAATTAGAGAATTATTACTTTTAGTGACCCACAAAAGTATATCACGTAGAATGATGTGTGGTCCTTGATATATTTATGGGTTTATGCTAATTATCATTACCCAATACCTATGTTTTGTGAGATACCTAGATTTATAAAATTCATAATCTTGTATCTTGCATAGGTTTGGAAATAAAATCGATAATATTGTGTGGTTGTGTATATTTCTTTTCATTTCATCGGTTAGAGTGAATACAAGATGGGATTATTCCCCTTATTTTAATAGTTATGAAATAAGACTCTTGATTGAATTGGATCATGGAAATTCATTTCCATGATTAGATGAAATACTTTTGGCACGTTCATCTACTTAAATGAGGGGCATGTGATATACTCCCCTTTTAGATGATGTGATATATTCATTGAACTGGTCAGTATTTATTAGATATTAATGAAAATATGAGTGTTTATATTCAATATGTATGTGTTCTAGGTCTAGTTGTAAATAGAGTTCTTGAAAAAATGGAAAATATAAGACTACAGAGGATGTATATGATAGATCTTATGGTGGTAATGTTTATATAGGGATATGAGTTTGTTTGATCTAGATTACACTAAACCCATTTATATTTTGAGTAGTAATGTTGATTTTTCTAGAAGAATCTCTTTTCATACATATATCAAATTGAAATATCATCTTTGTTTTCAATGATATGAAGGTCCATAGGGTCACACAGTTAGTCCTCAAGATAATGAATAAATTTTGAATAAATAATTGGATCTAAAAATAGAGTGTTTGATGAAGCCATTTCCAAAAGAGGTTGGATGGACTCACAATGAGTTATAAAATTTTACATTAATCCCTTAGGGATTTATGTGGTAGTGGGAGATTATAGGAAGTTTAGATAAACTATGTGAATGAATTAAATAAAAGTGCATGTATCGTAGCATGTTGTTTCATCAGAAATAATCCATTATGAATAGATTAAATTGTATCCATTATGAATCGATTTAATGTGTAAAATTCATTAAAGGGATTCAGTGAATATCTTCAATGGAATAAATGTACGTATATATGTTGAATATGGCTGACATGTTTTCATCCAATTAAATGCATCATGGATGACTATATGAAGGGATTTGTACCCTGTAATTTAATATGAATGACTTTAAAAAAGTGTTTCTATAACACTCTTCATATTAAGATGCCATTTTTAGGACTGTAAATATACTTGAACCCCCTTTAATGTATGGGAGACCTCTAATTTTGATCAATAATCCATAGTCTTTTTTAATTCCATCAGAGGTAGGAGGCATACATCTACTACTATAGTGATCATGATCATTCTAACTTGATTGATATGGTGGCTACTAAATCTGTTATCGTTGTAATCTTCATATTATGTTCTTTAGTTCTACAACATGTGGATATCTTTATGGATAGATTTGGAATATATATATATAGGTTTTCTTCCACTACCAAGGATCATATTTTGACCCTCAAACCCCATCAATAGTCTCCACTTCATCAATAATTGAAATTTACACATACAATTTTGTTATAATAATAATATACTTTTACTTAAAAATTGATGATTCGTTGCCCAATTCTCCTCATAATTTAGAGGAAACACAATGCGCTATATGATATCATCATATTAAACATGATTGTATGTGATTGAATTAATTACATCATTACACATTAATTTAATGTGACTCTGAATCGTCATATGAACTTGATCTAATATCATACAATCCTGATGATTAAGAACACTTTCTAGTGATATACAATATATAATACCCCAATAATTATAAATTAAACATCAATTACAAAATATAAACACAAAAATATTTAACTAGAAAGGAAATTTATTAAAATAATATATATGTATAATACTCTATATAAATATTTACATTTTCTTATCAATCTAATTAAATAAATGTGATGTGACCCTGATACTTTTTTATGGATTGTATTAACATTATTTTAAAAAAACATAGCGGTGGGGTAGCTCTTGAGTTTCAACTGTTTCAGATTTTAGAAACTACCATTATCATTTCATTCATGGTTTAATAACACATCACTGAACATCAATGCCTCATATGGATCCTCATGTTAATACTATATCAATCACATGCATGTGTTGAGTTATAAGGGTTTGGAATATATAAAAATTTATTATGACATGGTGGCTATTATATTATTAGAGAGATGGATGACCCATAGGTTATAAATAAGAAAAAGTAAATTTAATTATTAAAAATTAGATGAAAAAATAAAAAATTAATACAATATATAATTCTAATCAAACATTGGATGGTCTCTCAAGATCAGCCATCAATTAGTTCAATTACAATTTTTTTGATGGATACTTTTTATTTTCTACATAAAAAAATATATTTGAATAATAATTTTAAATATAATCTATATATATTACTTTACATATATGTTTACCAAGAATGGAAATATAGAAAAACATTATAAATATATAGAGTATCAAAAAATGATTAACTTTATTAATTTGTTATTATTGAATAACAGTAATATGATAATGAGGATTTTCCTATGTATTGGTTTCTCATTATTTGATAAAAAATAAAAAGATAGTGGGAATCTCCATAGGGATTAATTATCATGGATTTCAAAAACAATCAATATCCTTTCATTCATGGTGTAGGAACCCAACATCTATCATCAAAGCCTACTATTGAATCTCATTTTATTAAAATATTATTCACATTCAAGTGAGGTGTTCTTTGGGTTTGAAATACATAACAATTTACAAGGGAAATTAAGTTCCATGCATTGTTAGAGAAAGGGATGACACATTGTTCATCCATAAAGGAATTAAATATTATTTTAAAAACCATTTATCCAAATACAAAATGAGTTCAACATATAATTTCAATAAATAATTTTCCATTCATCTTAGTATCACTCATTAATCAGTTCACGCACCATGTTTTTATGGAATGTTATAATTTTTCAATTAAGGGTTGTATTAATGATATGTTTAAATAATATTGAATGAAAAACATAGCATCAATAATGGGGAACAATTTCTATGGTTTATTTATTAATGGTATTACTCTAAAAATTTGGGATTTCAATCCATGTACTTTGGCCTTTGGGCCACTGGGCCTTCAGGCCACCAACAATTGGAAGCTCTCTTGTATAATTGTACTAAGAATATGGAACAACTTGACAATGATGGAAACATAACATAACAATATATAGGCATTTATAGGTGGGAGGATTGAATGATTTTTGAGTGTGTTAGAACTTATCATCCAACCCTCCATATGCCCAAATCTCTGATGTGGGATGAAGTGGTTCCCTACCGAGGTGCGATAGTAGGGAGAATAATGCATCACACTACAATAAAATTGTTTTTTATGCTGGGTTATTTGAAAAGATCCAAAATTCATTCCAAAGTAATTTTTGAAAATGTTATTTCCATGAGACATTCATTTCATAGAAATTTTTTTCACCATGGTTATTTCTGATGGAATTATTCTTCAATCACAAATGCCTTTTTGGAGCTTTCATGTGTAATGGAAGGAAATATTTATCAGTGATAGACTTTGTTGTCATTTACAAATAGTTTTATCTGAATTATTATCTGCAATGTTCATCTATATGTGTTTCAAATGACCAACAATTAGAAAGAATCTTTATGACAGATCTGTCATAAATATTGTTTTTTCACCGCAGAATTGTCGCAATAATTCTATCGACAATATTATTTAAAGATCAATTTTCCATTGGAATTCTATTTATATAGAGACAAAATATTATTTTTTCTGGCATATTTTTGAAACAGAAATGTTATCCATCGAAAATAATTAATATTGTGCAAAAAAACCTTTATAAATTGAGATTTATACGTAGGAAAATTCCATCTCATATAGTTTATCACAAAAAATTATAAATACTCACCCCTATACCATTCCTATTAATTCCTCATAAGTTCTATTTCTCCAAAAAATATCTCTGATTTAAAATCTAATATTTAGCTTAGTAGATTTGGGATTAGATCTATACATCCATTACCAAATTACAAATATCATGGTATTTATTCATTTTTTAATTATCATTATATATATATAGTTATTTATTTATTAGTATAATTTTTACCGAGTTCAATGTATAAAATTTACATTATATTTAATATAATTTATTAATTTTTTCAAAATATATATTATATTAGTATAAATTATTATTTATTATTATAAATTATTATTAATTTAGTATATATCAATAAATATTAATATAAATTAGTGTAAATAAATGAAAAGTATTATACAAAGATATAATTTATTATAAATTTATATAATTTATCAAATATTTATATAATCTTGTATAAATTCAAATGAATATCAATAATTTATTATAAATATGTCATAAATTTGTAAACATTTAAATAAAATTCATGTAATTTATTATAAATTGATTTAAAAGAATATAAATTATTAATAAATTGAATAAATCAATAACAATTGTTATATATTTTTAAAATATAATAAAAAATATTAAATATAAATATAAATTAATATAACAATTTCTAAAAAATCGATTAATTACAAAATGATAATATTTTGTATAAATTAATACAAATTGATAAAAATTAATATAAATTATTATGTGTAATTTCATTTTTAAATAATTATTAATCAATAAAAATATTATAAATCGTTAAAAATTATTATAAATTATTAAAAATAAAATAGTTATTTACATAATAAATTCAAAACAATTATTATAAATATGAAAAAACTATGTATAAATTATTATAAATTAATATAAAATATATTACATGAGTTAATTTATAATTAATTGATATAAATTCCAATAAATCAATATAAAATTTTATACCTCACTATAAATTAGTATAAATTTTTATAAAATACTAAAAATTATTAAAAATTAATATAAATTATTATAAATTAGTAAAAGTCAAACAATTATTATGAATTAATATAAATCAGTCTAAATTATGAAAAAATATACAAAATTAATATAAATTATTTTAAGATAAAAATAATTTTGATATGTAGTATAAATTCATCAATAATTATTATATATTAAAAAAACAAATATAAATTAATAAAAAATAGTAAAAATTATTATAAATTAAAAAATTATTTAAAATAATTTTTAATTAGGATAAATTGTTGTCTATTGTTATATATACATTTCCAATAAGTGTAAATTATCATGAATTGATAAAACATTCACTAACTATTCTATTTTACAATAAATTTATATAATTTTACATAAATTGATATAGAATATTATAATGTACAATAAATTTCAATATTTTATAATGAAATAATATGAATCATTAAAAATTAATATATGTTATTGTATGTTATTATTATTTAATATAAATTATTAACAATTAATATGAAGTCATATAAATTACTAAAAATTAGTAAAAAATTATATAAATTATTATAATTCGGTAAACACTATTGTAAATACGCATAAATTCCATTATAAATAGTGGAAATTAATAAAAACAATTATAACTGAAGAAAAGTTATTATAAACTATTGTAAAAATAAAACATATTAGACATTAGGATAAATTCATATAAATTATAATCAATTAGTCACTAATTAGTATAAACTAATATAAATACATTAATTTTTGTTTAAATTATATAATTTTCAAAATTAAATATAACTAATATAAATTTTTATAAATTATTATATGTTAGTAAAATATTATTATATATTAATATAAGTTATTATTAATTGATTTAATTTACAATAAAATGTCATAAATTAGTATAAATTTATATAAATTATCATAAATTGATAGAAATAAATATAAATTTAGAGAAATTTTTATAAATTAATTTTAATTATTATAAATTGTAAATAATTTGGATTATAAATTTTTAATAACTTATATAATAAAATAATTACTATTAGTTTTTATAGTAAATTATTAATCTAAGATATAAATAGTGGGTTTTTACATTGGAATCTTGATCGGTGAAATCATTGGATGTATCAAAATTATTATTGTGTAAATCTGATTTATATCTGGGGTATTGAAGAATTTTTATAGTAAGAACAACTCTAGTAACACTGATTTGATATGTACATTATTAATTTAGTACAATATATAATGGATTTAACCATGAATTATAGATTAGTTTAGAAATCATGGGAGACTAGATACATATATGGTTTTCATATTACATTAAAAAACACAAGAAAAACATTATTGGATCCTTGATGATCATTAAAATATCCCTTATTCTTATCATGGGGAAAGGAAAACAAATAATGGGTGAGCTAAAATGCTCAGTTTGAGTTTTGTATAGTATAATTTATCATGAGTAAATGTCGATTAATTAACATGGCAGAGTGGATAATCAAAACACATTCCAATCAATAGAATTTGTTTTTTCAATGTGAATTCCGGGATAATATCAATATAAAAATCATATGGATAATTAAAATATAAATTCTCTATATAGAAACTATTTAATTCTAGGAATTCTTGATCTTATCTATTGGGACTCCACTATGATATCATTAATCTCATTATCTAGGGTACACCCATGAAAATTTCCTTATATGGATAACTATAAACCAATTAAACATCTCATGTGGTCACCTATTTTATTTCATTATAATCGGCGATGCCTAAATTAGTGATCTATAACTAGGCATCAATCATAAAATTCATATCTTATGCATACCTCATATATTAAATTATCAATAAAATTTTCCCTCAAACTTATTATAAATAAATATTTATCTATATTGAATAGAGAATATTAAATAATTTCCTAGTTAATAAAATAAAATTCAGAATAAATTCCTTCAACTAATACAGTATATAGAAATGGAATATGGTTATGAATACATCAAAATGGTGAAAATGATGTTGTTTAAATCAATTATACATTAAATATTCATTTCGAGGAGAAAATTATGTGCTTTGTAATGTTAGAGTGTGACATGTAATGCCATCATGAGAAATACCAAAATAGAATAAATTAGTAGAATATGAATTAAGAAAATCGATTCATCAAAAATTAGGATTTCTAATTAGGGAAATTCTTTTGATAATTAGAGAGAAAATGTAAGATAAATTTTAAAAATAAATATGTTTAAATATTTTATAACATCTATGAAAAAAAATTAATAAATAATTATCAAAATTATATTCAATCCTTTTGTAAAATTATACAATTTTTTTAAAATTTAAAATAATAATTCTCAAAATATCAAAAATTGTTTTTATTGAAAATATCAATGGTATTGTACATTTACAGATAGGAGGTATTATCATTTTCTAATTGATGGAAGTGTAAGAATGTTAATAATTTATTATATTTCCTAAAATCATAATTTTCTCATAATTTCATATATATTCATTAATTAAATCTTTATAACCACCCATGTAAAGAAATAATAATAAACAATTACGCCAAGACATGAAAACAGTAGGTCGCACATATGCACGAGTGATGTTTCCAATTACTATATTATAAAATAAGATATTAATAATTTTTGTACCACATACATAAAAACATTTAAGTATATGAAGGATAACTATGTTATTATATCATCAGGATTATGATATAAAATAATGGTGTAGATGAATAAATAAAATGAATGAACACAGTTATGTGTTATACATCTTCTTCGGATTCCAACATTGGCTTACATATTAAGCATTCTTATCATGTTCATATAAAAATACCAAAATATCTAGGATGAGTGAATGGAATCTATAATAGGATTTGTGTAGTGATCTATTGAGATATGTTTCTCAATGTTTTTAACAAGAGATGAGATGAGGCTCCCTTTTATAAGTGAGGTGGGTATTAAACATGCATGCACTTGAAATACTAATATATAATATTTTCCACATTTATTTTAAATGGATACATATTTTCATATATACTAAAATAAGTATGGTAATGCCTAAATGTAATCAAAAAATTAGTTTTAGAGAATTTTATGGGTCATTTTAAACATTTGGTGCTGGCTTATTCCCCTTGTTAACCATGTTTAACTATAACAGTTGTAAAAAAGTTGTTACAATTTTTGAGTTATGAAAGTAATTTTAAAAATTTTAAGAGGTACATACATGAATTATGTACTAAAATATTGAAAATTTCACACTAAATTGAGTTTAGATATGAATTTATAGAACTATAATTTCATAGAATTAATTTTTAAACATTAAATACAATTTATGGTTAGTTACGATAATATTTACATATATTTAATTCAAAAGAATCCTGAGAAAAAATGAAATCAAAAATGAAATATTTAAATATAAATTTTACCAGAAAGAATAAATTAAATTAATTTTTAATCTTCCCTTTTCTAGAATAAATTACTTTTAACATTTATAAATTCTATTTATTTTTTTTCTACTACAGGCAGCAACAATTCATTAGTGTTTTATAAGAATTCAAAAAAAAATACTATCATTAAAATTAAAAATAAATTGATATAATTAAAATAAATTATTCATATTCAAAATAAATATTTATAAAAATTCATATATTTTCATTTCTATTAAATCATATTTTATGTATTAAAATAGAGTGACATTTTGAATTTTTTTAAACGTAAAATAATATAAATTTCATTATCTATGAAAAGAAAAACAATGTCAAAGTTTTTTAATTTTAGATGGTTATAGTTGGATTAATATTTCTAAATTAGTAAAATTTATCTATTGGGTGGAATTTGAGATGTTATCTTCTAGTTTTAACCTTAATAATAAGTTTTTACCAATTTCATTGCAGATAAAACATTAACATAGTTATTATTGATTATAATAAAAAATGAAATTACAATATTCAATAACATTGAATTTAAAAATTAAAAATATGAAATCAATAATTTAATAATAAATTCGTTTAAATGTAGAAAATTTATTTTTATATATATATTCAAAAAAATCAAAATTAGTTTCTAAAAAAATTTATTTTAAGGAGAAATATGAATTAATAATGAAATAAAATATAATACTAATTACTATAGAATTAATTTGACTATGTAAAATCAAATGGATCTTATCCAATTCTAAAACCATGTTTAAAATTTCAAGTGAGTTTAAAATTACCTTATTTAATGAAAATAAATTATAGTTTTTTCCGAAATTGATATTTTGCACTCTTTACTCAAAAATCAATCTTTTTAAAAAAATTCCAAAAAATTTCCCTTTTATAATTTAGATGAGATGATTTCGAAATATTAGATTTTTATATAATTTTTAAAAAATTAGATTAAATTAATTATAATTATTTCTTTAGAAAATATATTGACCCTGAATTAACATACGTGGATGTTACATTATTTTAGACAAACATTCATCATATTATAAATGTACATTCCTGGGGACTGTAACAGTTTTGGTTATTTGGTACCATGGAAGAGTAAAATTCTATATTTGGGAAATATCTTCAATTTTTACCACAAAGAAATATTCATTAATCAATCCTAAATAAAACCTTTCTTTATAACATGGAGAAAGGGAAAATAAGAAAGGGCGAGGTTGAATGCTTAGTAAGGGTAAATAATGGAGATAAATAGGAATAGCGTGTGTATAAGTGTAATAGATCCTGAGAAAAACATTTTAAGATCATACCCCACATATCAAAGATCATACATGTGATTCATGGAATAAATATTGGATGTTCATAATACATGAATCATAAGGGTGATAAATCATCATAAATCAAACATCAAACATAACACCATGTCATATAAGGGTGGTACCATCATGACTAGAAAACCATTTCATGTGTCAAGGTTAACTAAAAAGGAATGAAAATATTATATCAGGGCATAACTGTTTCCTATTTTTGATTATCACGCACCTATTTCCCATTGTAGAATAGGACTCGCATTTTTCCCATTTTTGATTAGGGCACACATGTTTTCTATTATATAACACGGCACACATGATTCCAATTTTGGACCAGGATTCACATATTTCCCTTTGTTGATCAAGCCCATCAAATTGTTTCCTATTTTTTATAATCAAATATAAATCTATTCCCAATTAATTTAAGGTTAATATAGGTCCCACCCTTCAGCAATTCAATCATATATACATGTTCCACTTGATTATAAAACATTAATCATACCATTATCTTTAAAAATAGATGTGTTTCATAAATTTAATATCATAACCCATGAAAGGAAATGGGTACAACCTACATTTCCCCATATTATAATATATGGAAAATATGTAGGTTTATTAATAATTTTATCATAAAATATCCCATGAAAGTGTGTGGGTTTCTCCACGGTATAACCTGTAAAAGGGAAACGAGTCTCATAAACCACTTATCCCCATAAATATAAACCATTGAAAGGAATAATAATAATATTTTACGTAGATCCAATCCTTAGTAAAGAATAAAATATATCAAAGGATTTCACTGGATATATGGAAGGATTTTGAAAGATCACATGGAACAATTATTAAGGAAAAAATCATTTATTTAAAATTACTCTTTAAAACAAAAAACATTTTCAATATACTATTCATTAAAAAATACTTTGAAATCTTCTAAGGGAAACTTTAAAAACAAATTTAAAACATTTCTTGTGAAAATATCCTTTCCTATATGAAAATTGTTTTTAAATAAGAATATTTTTTTAGAAAACCTTCCATTCTAAAAATTATATTGAATACTTATAATTCAAACATTAAAAATATTTTAAAACAATTTGTAATCATAATTTTTTTAGAAAGAATTTTCATTGAAAAAAATATAAAACCAAAATATTATTGAATATTAGGAAAACTTTTTATTTAAAACTACCCAATTTAAACATTCAATATAAGATTCATGAAAATTATGGTCATGAATGTGGGTAAATCCATATATACTGACCATTTTTGTTGAATAGTGAAATGTTTGAAAAAGTTCCTTGATCGGAAAAAGAATTGAGATACATCTTAAAAATATTTTTTATTCAAAAGGTAAAACATGGGTAAAAATATATTTAAAAAACTAGTATAAAATATTCATGAATTTTTTTTAGAAAATATTTTTTTGGGTGAAAAGATATTTCCATCAGTTAATAGAAATAAAGACATATTTTATTAAAAAAACATTTTCTGCTAATTTAATTACTAATGAGTGGAAAAATTGTATTATTAAATTAATATATAATAAATAACTAGATGAGAAGAAAATACATGAGAATTATTGGTATATGGATCATAATATTTCACTAATGAAAGCATAATCATAATCAATCTCGATAAAAGATGTGATTATCTAAATAAACGCTTACCACTTTGGTAACATTGAATCTGAATAAACATGAAATAATAAAATTACATTGAGAATATAATATCATTAAAATAACAATAATTATGATATAAAATTTTAATAGGGGTATTATAAACACCATGTAAATGTATTTAGGTGCATAAAGTAACACATGTTTGAAAGATGGAAAATTGAGACAAAAATACTTTACCAATTTTGTAAATTTTGAAACATAAAAGTCCTAAAATAATGACCATCAAATGGAGATATAAATTACCATAAATTTATGGATAATAATAATATAATTAATTAATGGTAATTATATACACAACACAAAAAAATTAGGGGTGAATAATGCATAGGTATCCCAGAAATAAAAGCAAGAAAATAAATCCACTTACCACTTGATAAACTCTTAAATAACATGATACAAGAAATAATAACATAAATTAATACTTATAATATCATTAATTAAAGTAAATTTATTATTTAAAACATTTTTGGTATGTATATTCTAAACAAAACAAGAATAATTTGTGAATTTATCATATATCTCATAAAAATAAAAGGGAGTTAAAAACCCCTTACCATATATTTTGAATTTCATCATACAAGTTCAAATATCCTGTGTAATAAATATAAGTTTAATATAAATATAAAAAATTGAAAAATTATTATATATCAAACCATATATTATTTTATTACGACTATATATAACCTATTTATTAACAATTTCTTGATAATGTTACTTTTCTAGTTATAATCTTTTTTTTCATTTTTTACATGTTATTATTGATCCTCTTACATACATCATGAAATGATTATTTAAATAATGTAAAACATGATATAAATATAATATATATTCATTATATAAGTATTTATATTATCATATAAATGATATAAATACGAACCAGAATACATCGTTTGTGGAGATGATAGGTCGTACGCACACATGAACGTTGTTTCGGTTTTCATAAAGTATTGAAAGAAAGAAAGTAAATTATATATAAATATATATATTATTATTAAATTAGAATTATAATTTCATATATATCATATAAATATACTAAACCTATCCTTAATTCATTCTACATAATGTGTGAACGAAACACATCGTGTTGAGGAGGCTATAGTCCACACATCGAGAAACGAAGTTATCATATTTAAAAAAATGAAAAACATGAATTTATTTGTAATATAATATCAAAATAAGAATAAAAAAATAATAAATATCATATATATCATATCAAAATTTAAATTATATCATTATTCCCATCATTTAAAGCTAGTAATGGGAGAATGAACAATAGCGGTTTGCAAGGAGGTAGTTCATTGTACACAAAAACAATGATTGTGTATCCCATTTGATGGAAGTGTCTATGATTTGTGGTCATAAAAGTAACATAAAACCATCTAAATATATTAATTATATAGATTATATTATATAACCATATAATCATATGAATTTAGGGGGGTGGATAGTGCAATAAAACAAAATTTCTCGTTGAAGGATGTTACCTCTTCTTTGGGTAAATCCATTAGGTTTTCACTAGAGGGATTCCATAGTTTTATTTATGGTAAAATTTAATATTATTTAATTAAGGTACATAATATTTGAATATATATTATAATAGTATTTCAAAGACATAGGGATTGAGAGTTGTGATGAAATGAGGGGGTGATTCGCCTTTTTATAGTGGAGGAGGAGTGGAATTGTTGTAAATATAAAAAGCTAAACACTATCGAGGATTCTATCTTAAATCATGTGCCTCCATTAATGTTACATATTCACCCCAAGGGAGTACATGATAGAAATATGTCCAGAATGTTTCTTTTTTACTTGTGAAGGACCATTTTTACACCTTATTATTAATGTTTAACCACTAAGTAATCTTTTTTAAATATAATTACCATTAATAATGTTAATTAATTTCACAATTATTTTTTTGTAAAAAACAAAGTTTAACTATTTAGAAATTTTAAATTATGATGATTTATAAAATGGAATCCATTTTGCTATATCATAATCATATAAGTGGCATAAATTAATTTAAAATTACACTCATAAACATGTTGTGAATGCAGATTTTTAAATTGAAAAGTTCTGATGAATGAAATGTTTTTATATACAATATCAATATGAAATTTGTTTTAATGACTTAATTGGATTAATTAATGTATTATTCATCTAATATATCTTTAAAATAAAATTAAAATATAATTTAATTATTTAAATAAATTAAATGAAAATGCAGTTTTCAATTAAAATTTTGTGTTTTTCACTACTCATCAAAAAATCAAACATCTTAGAAAATTAAAAAAAATTAATCGAAAGTAAAATTTGATATTAAATCAAAAAAATTAAAGTTTATTCTTCCAAATTTAATTTATAAAAGTTTCATCAATTAGATTTAAAATAGGTGCACCATTATAAGGTAGTAAAATTACATTTTAGAAAAATTCTTATTTTTAATCCTAAAATTTGATTTATTATCATTTTATACATATAAAATACATTATATGAGTTTCAAAAAATGTTGATTGAAAGTATAATATATAAATTAAAAATTTTAATCAAAATTGGGTTTTCAAATTCATTGAGATGAAATTGTGATTCTACATAGAAAAATAGTTTTCTAAGAAAAGAAATCTCTTTATTCTAAAATTTTTATTACTATAATTTATAACTAATTGATAAAAAGTTATTATTTTATATAAATTTTTAAAACGTATTTTAAAATTTTAGTTAATCTTATTCCAAAATTTCACACAAATTTTTAGGTGATAAATTTAATAATATTTTAATAACAATATTAATAGTATATTGCAGATTGTTAAACTAGGAATTGAATCTATTGAAAGATATCAAAGAAAATAAACATTGTGTGGTAAAAAGAAAAAAATAGTGTTTTGTGTACCACAAGATAATCTCATTGTTACATGTACTTAAATCTTAAATCGATGTTGTGTGAAAGACATTCCAATCTTTGTGATTTTACATAACACAAGCTACATTCAGTGTTATGCGAAATAAATAATATTAAAAATAATATAATATATGGAAAAATATTCAAAAAATATTATTATGTTACATAAAATTTTTATAAAATATTTTTAGAAGAAACATATTTTTAAAGAATAGAAATGAATTTAATCAAAAATTTACCTATTTAAAACAATTAGATTAATTTTAAAATTCATGATTGAATTCATTTTTTTATTAATTAAAAATTATATTTAATATATTTTTATATTTTAATTATTACTATTCACAACTCCCAACCCAACTATTATGTTATAAAAATCATATTATAATATTATTTCACAATTCATTTATTCTAAAGGTTGTGTGTGGTGTATTCTATCAAACATGGTGTTCTTTTTAATGAAAATGTAAACTAAAATATCTGTTAATTACAATTTTTATCATTTTTATTATTATATTTAGTGTTTTTTCCAAAGGAATAATTAAGTTCCCAATTAAGATGTGTGATCTCAAAAATATGAAACATTTTACATTATTGAGATTAATTTATTATTTTTTTCATTTCAGTGTTATTATGTATTTTGGTATTAACATGGTGAATAATATTTAGAAGGTAATATAATTTTTCTTAGTTACATAACCACCACAATTTCCAAAGTTATTACATGATGATTTTGGTCCATCTCTCCAAAAATTAGTAATCCATAATGAAAATTTGTATCCCAAATTGGATTTATATGTATTTTATGATTTGATGAAATCTATTAAGGTGGTGTTATATCCCCTATGTATGATAAGAAAATTTGAAGATGATACAATTTTTTTGCAATTAAAATCATATTTGGGAATTTCAAATTGTCTTTTATAACTACTATTTTAATTTTTCAAATCATTATATCCTGAAGGGAATACATTTCCAAAAAAAATCAATAAAAGTAAAAAGGTTGGTTTATAACATGGATCTTAGTTATCATAAGATCTATACATGTTGAAATGACAACATCTTATATTATATTGAATATGAGTCATTTTTTAATTATCCCACATTTGGAAAATTATTGTATAAATGGGAACAAAAATGATAACAAATAATTTATACTATTAAAAATCTTAATTATGTTATAATTACATCCAAACTATATCATCTATTTTTGTCTCACAAAATATCTGCATTTTAAAAAAATAAAAAATGTAATTATTTAAAAAAATATACCTCTTTCCTCTCCTTAACTTATATAATGTTTTATAATATTTGAATATATAAGAATTTTTTTTGTTAAAAACATTGAATAATTTGTTGTTATAAACTAGTTCAAATAAAAATACTAACATGATAGAAAACTAATGCTAGAATCCAATAATAAATTATTTTATAATTTAATAATGTCACATATAGTCTAAAACAATATCCAATATGATACCAACTATTACAATAGGGAGATAAATAGATGAAAAATAATGTCAAATATAAAAATATGGTATGATTCAATACCATATAATCATTTCACTAACAAACATCACTGTAATAGAGGGACAAAGAGATATTAATTCAATATTCTGTTTCAAAATGATTTTCAATCATGATTGGAATACATTTGAATGATGAAGAGAAAGGTTGACTGTCTATTTATATGGAATTATGATCATCAACCTTTATTTTTTTCAACTAATATAGTTGATCAACATTATTACCATTAGTCAGTATAACAGTAGGTTATTATTTTTGTTGGTTTTATAGATTTATATAATTTATTATCAATATTATTTCATGATACAATGAATATTATAATATTTTAAAAGGCTATAAGATTATTATATTAAAATTTGATTTAATTGTAAGATTAAATTAAATTTTTATTTAATTAAATAATCTAATAAATTGGATTTTACATGATAAAATATTTTAATGTAACCCAAAGAAATTTTTATAATGGTTTGTTGTTTTTTCTATTATGTTGTTAATTTTCATTAATATGATACTTTATTTAAAAACAAATATTATCAAAGTTATATAGTGATTTTTATCAAATAAAATTTATTATTAGAATCATTAAGTAAAACATAGCTTGTCGTCTTTTTTGAGGAATTTTTTTACAGAGTTTAATTTCTGGTGAAAAAGAAAAAAATTGATTCTTTACAAGCACTAGAATTTTTGGACAACATTATTATGTAAGCATGAGTAATGGTTTTATGACAAAAATTTAGAAATAAAAAATTTCATCAAATAAGTATAAAAATGAATTTATAAAAAAAAAATTAATACTGTATTTTAAAAAACAAAAATTATATTTTTGAAATAAAAAACATTTTTTTGGATTCTGTGTAGTTATTGGGTTATATTGAAGGTTAATATTTGTCATGGAATTCATTTAAAGTTAAAAAAATTATTCCGCTCATTAATTGCTAAAAAATTGGTTGGAATTAAATTTACCCCAATGTGGATCACTTTTATGATAAAATAATCCATATTTAATTCATTACAACCCACCCCTTATCATGTATGAATACCAACCATTAGCTATCCTTGTCTTATTAAAATTCGCAATCCATGATTTTATACTAATTTTACAAAAAAAATACTTCTTCCATGGTGCCCTTAAGGTGTTACGGTTCCACCCTTACATTTTAGGATGAAAATCACCAAGTTATGGGGAACTTTCTCGTCTTTTCCTTTGAAGCACATTATTTATTTTCTGCATTTCAATTCTAATTACTAATTTTGGGATATGTTTTTCCAAATCCCTCATAATTTACTTTTTTCCCAATATTTTTAATTACCCCTTTTTCTCTCATTAGACCATTATTTTAATCTCTATATACAACAGTTATATTGTCAAAATTTCACTCCAGTTTTCTAATGCCAAGCTGTTATTCAAGAACAATTTTTTCTTTATGCATTTTAATTACCAATTTTTTATGTTGTATTATATTCTTAAATATACTTTTTACATAAATTAGTAGGACCAAGTGATTATATACACCCTACACTCTCATTAAGACCTCCTATAAACTGTTTTAGTCCCCCATTATACTATCGAAATTGTTTGACGATTTTCCAAACCAAACATTTGTGAAGTGTATACTCATACCCATTTTCACTCAAGGGTATTACTCTAGCTGAACATATACATAAATTATTTAGGTTTTTTTTAATTTTATCCATAATCCATATTCACGGGATTAAGTGAGATGAGATGTGTTCTTATGTTATATAATCTATCTGGAACACTTATGCATGTACCTGCTGTGATTATGATGGGTTCACATAGATAGCACTCCAATGCATTGGATAATGTTTTTTTCTATTGATATTTCAGGTATAGTGCGCAAGATTTTATCCTAAGAACAATATATTGTAATTTTTTGTGGTTATCCTTGACATATGCTTATAATTTCATGTTTAATATTGTTTCCACATTCCCATGTTACCATTAAGACATCATGTTATACCATGACTCATTATTCATGAGTATCATAATCACCCCTTATAAAACATTTTTATGAATCTTTACAGACGTGTATTCATTTAACCTATTTTATGAATTGTTCATTGCATTAATAGGCTTTATAGCACACCACATTCGTAGGTATGTCCCCAAGTTATCTAGTGTTGTTTAAAATGTGTAGTGGTATATTAGAATCATGTTAAAGATGTTTTAAATAATTTGGTTTCATACATGTATTAAGTTTTTATTATTTGTACCTAATTACACAAGAAAATAGTATTCTCAATCATCTGGGTTGTACTATTTTTTATTTTTTCTAATAATTCATGACTTAATGTGTAATAATGTCTTGGGATTTAATAGTTTCTATCAAAGTAAAGTCTACTTATTTTTTCATTAGGATTAGAAAAAACAAGTGAAATATTGGGGGATAATTCTTAAAAAATAAGACATTCATAAATTTTGTTATGGTAGAAAGATTGTGGTTTCTAAAAAATAAATCCTTATCTGGATACCATAGGTGGATGTGGTTTTGACAAAAATGTACATAGTCGTAAGGTCCCTAAAAACACTATAATGAGAATGAATCAATCTTGAACGGGAGAATGACAATGAGCCTTTCTACAAACATAGCTTGACTCTCCTAGGGGATTCAATGTTGTAAATTCAGAAGCTAATTACAATACATTATTATGTGAAGAAAATTCCAATAATAATTTATTTTAGAAAACAGATATTGTAAAACAAATATTAAAAAATACAGATTCATAATTCAAGTAACTCATTAAATGATGTGTTCTTTTATAAAAAATGACTTTCTAAATTTACAGAGCATATATTTTAATGATATTTTGGTAATTTCATAATAATTTTGGGATAATAATTTATGGAATTGTGTTTAGAGTATTAGAAATTGCATCGTAAATAAATCTATATTGATCCAAGAGAGATATAGGTTGACATGGAGGCTGAATAGTTAATCATTTGGGCACCTAAGAAATTCATAATATTGATTATTCAAAATTTATATACTATATTCTATTAAGATATATCTTATCACTCAAAATTAACTATATTGGTATTATTTGGATACTATAAATAAATGTAATGTTATTTCATTATAAATAGGTGTTTGGTAGTTCATTTAAGGAATTAATTATATTTTTTAAAAATAGAATAATGGTTTTTCCCACGATGGATAGATGAAGATCACAAATAACTCTTTTCTCTTTTATAGAAGATCTACTCAAAATGATTATCTTGAATTCATTCATAGATGACTTCAAAACGTTTTCAATATCTACGTTATATGAATAAACGTTATGAAGAATCTAATACATTTACCATCCCCTAATTATTTCAAGGATCACATATCATCTATTGGAAATTATTTAATTTTCAACATTCTCATCATGCTATGTATAAGAAGTACAAGAATGGACTCTTCAAATTCATATTTTTATTTCAAATATGTAATGAAATTAATGAATTTATAGATTCTATAAAAAAGTTTGAACTCCAAGAATCCTATATGATTCTAATTATATATTTTCGTATTTGGAAAAAATATCAAAATTTATTTAGGAAAAACTATATTTTAAAATATTTTAAGATGAACCAATAATATTTTTTTATAAAAAAAGTTGAATAAGTTGTTATAAAATTATATATTAAGAATTTTTTTCAATAACATATCACTTCTTCCATCTATGTAATCCGTGATACATGAGTTCCATTTGGATGAAGTAAGTATATTATTTTGAAATTACCATGACCTACCATTGGGATTCATGAACCATATATCCTTAAATGAAACATCAATATGAAAATTTAAAGACCTCATTTAAGGGAATAAAAACCAAATTAATAAATCTTGGAAAGTTTTATTTAAGGTCTTATCTTATATAAAATAATAATAAGTTCTAGGAAATATTTTCTCTAAGGTCAAGAATGTAATGACTAGATAAGTGTTATTATTTAAATTATAGACCTATTACCTATCTCTAAATTTTAAATTTTTTTAACATATTACCACATATAATGATTATTATTATTATGAACAATGATCAACATGTGTTTTTATAAACTAGTATAACTAGGTACAATAAATGGATATTAATCAAATACTAAAAATCTACAATAATTTATTTCATTATTTATGAATATTTTATTCATTCTAAATAAATACCCAATATCATATAAAATATTTAAATGGGGAGAAAAAATGTATGATAAATGAAATAAAATATAAATATTTGGGCTACTTCAATCCCCCAAAATCATATCTCCCTTGAACTTCATAGTAATAGAGGAACATAGAGTTATTAATAAAATATTGATTTTGAAAATTATTTTAAACATTGATTTTAATGTAAGTGAATGATGAAGAGTAAGAATGATGGTGTATTTATATGGAAATATAATCATCATATGTTATGCATGTTAACTATTATAGTTTATCAGCATTATGATAATTATTCAAAAAAAGTTGATCATTATTATTTTTGGTCACACATATTCATTTTAATAATCAACAGTATTATTTAATGATATAATACAAATTTTATTATTTTCAGAGACTATACAATATTATATTAAACTAATATTGATGTGGAAATTTAAAAAAATTAGTTCATGAAATATTCTTTTTATTTTTTTAAAATTATAATATATTTTAATGAATCATAAAGTAATTTTTATAATGGTTTGAATGTTGATCAATATATTAAATTTTTATTTTTCATTAAAATATTGTTTTATTTAGATATTATGATGATCATAGTCTAATAATTATTTAAATTAAATTATTTTTATTGTTGGACTCATCTCTTAAAAATTATCTCAATGTTATTTTTTAGGAATTTTTTGACAAAAAATATCTTTTGGTGAAAATATGAAACATATCTCTTTATGAGTAATGTGATTTTATGAAATAATTATATTATGACAATTATTCAAGATACAATGAATCATTTTTATAAATAAAATTTTAATTTAATAATTATAATATTTAATTTTTAAATATTAATTTAAATTTATAAATTTATACAATATTTATTTTATTCCAAAAATTGGATTTTTGAAATAAAATTCATTATACAGATTTTGAAAAATTATTGCATTGTATAGATGGGTTGGTTTAGTTTTTTAAGTCCATGAACATCCAAACATAGTCTACCACTCATTAATTATCTATAAAATTGGTTTTAATTCAATTCATTCATATGTTGTTAACTTTTTTGATAAAATAATAAATATTTAGTCCTTTAAAAACCACCCCCTCATGTATTAATAACACCCATTAGCATTCCCATTCCACTAAAAATTAATAAAGGTAAAATTTATATACATTTACCCAAGAAATAGTCCCTCTATTTTTCCCTAAAGGTGTTAATTTTCCACCCTCATGTTTTAGGAAGAAAATCATTAAGTTAAGGGACCTCTCTCTACTTCTCCATTCAAGCACCTTCTTTATATCATTCATATGAATTAAAATTCATATAGTTGTGATATGTTCTTCCAAAACCCACATAATGGAAATGTTTTATGTTCAAATGATTATATAAACCTATATCTATCCTTAAAAAATTATATTAATCTCTATGTACTTCCATTATAATACCGAAATATCACTTTGAGTTTTCTTTCCAAGCTATTATTCATTAACCCTTTTAGTCTTAAGAAATTTAATTCCCAATTTTTCATGTTGTATTATTTTCTATAATATAACTATTACTACATTTATTATTACCATATAATGATATACAACTTTCACTCACATTAATCCCTCCCATAATCCATTATGTTCCCCCATTATGTTTGTTGCAATTGTCAACTGATTTTTTAAACTAATTTTTTTAACTTTATACCTGTACCCATTTTAAATCAATGGTATTCATGTAGTTTTAACTATATATAATTGAATATAGAATTCCATGTATGTAAGAAAAAGTCTTTTATTTTGGTATTAAATTTGATCAGGTATGTTCTTATGATATGTGATTTATATTGCACATTTAAACTAGTACATGATATGATTGTGATGGGTGGACCCAGATAGCACTCCAATGCATTTAGTAATGTTTAATATCATTATATGCCACATATAGTTCATGTTAGATTATCCAAAGAACATTATGTTTTGATGTCTTGGTGTTTATCCTTTATCTATGCATATAATGTTCTGTTTAATATTGTTTTCACATTCCCATGATAACTTTATACCATCATGTTATATGAGGGCACATACTTCCCGATTATAATTATCACCTATTATAATAATTTTTTATTCCTATTTAATTAAATATCTTTCTTTAACCTATTTCTTTCCTTTTTATTCCCTTACTGTGGTTTATAACACACCTGTCTCATATGTATGTCCCCAGGTTATCTAGATCAATTTTAAATGAGTAGTGTAATATTAGTACCATGTTAAGTAAGATATAACTAATATTGTTTTATCCATGTAACAAGTTTTTTGTAATTTTACCTAATTCCAAACAAAAATAGGATTCTTAATCACCTAGGTTATAAAAGGTGTGATTTTATATTATAAGTAATAAATTATTCTGTAATAAAGATCTGAGTTTCAAAGAATTCAAGACATGTCATATGTCCAATGTTTTTTGTTGGTAAAACATAAAATATTCTTGTGATGGGGATTCATATAAATATTTTGATCAAGTGAATCACTATTTTTCTTCAGAACCATATATCATACGGTTCGGTTTTTAAACTGATTTTTTATAAATTTAGTGATTATGGATGTCAGTATTCCTATTTTCAAGTTTTCATAGGTATATAAAATATATTATTTAAATTTTAGGGATATAACCACACAAAAACACACACATATTTAGAATTATAAATTACAATAATTTCAAATAAGAATAATTTTTTTGAAGACACAAATTTCTGAGATAATTTTATAATTTGAAAATGATGTACATACATATTATGTAGTGAAAAATCAAAATTTTATATGCACTACTACATTAATATGGAAAATTAGTGACTTTATAGAGTATTATATGTTATTTTGTTAGATTAACATAGTCCAAGATCTTTTCCATACCATATGTAGAAGATAAATCCATTTATGGACGTAAATGGAAGAAATGCCTGTTTTTTTACATTAATTAGAGATTTATACCCATAGATATCTTATGTTAATGGAATTTATATAATATTGAAAATGGTATAATTGAAAGAGATAAACCTATAATAGTGATATCATATATGCAAGTAAAATATAATATTTCATAATTACTTATTACTACTTTATGACTAACTATATGCTAAAAATATATCAGAGTATTTGGAAGGTATCATAATTAGATAAATAAATACTCTTTTGGGGAGTAGTCATATTGGTGTGATATGATGATTTTTTTATAGTAATCTATAATTTATATTTAAATGGACTAAATTGATAATATATTTTATACTATTCAATAAACACCGAGAATGAGAAAATATACTTTAGAATCACGGTTAGATCATTCCTATATTTGAAGACATCTCCATATTGAGTTATTTAAAAATGAAAGTTCATTAAATTTAATGAATCCAAAATAAACATATGCACTTTAAAATGATGATTTTTATTATTTTGTGCGTAGATTATATATTTAATGTTAGTGGATAGATATGATTCTAATTTATCTCATAAAATTAAAAGTAGAAATATTTCTATGTTAAAAAGTAATGAATGTCACGTCATAATGCACATAATTTTCTTTATTGGCCTTATAGGGTTGTTGAGTTATTATTTATTTGATGTGTTTATTGGAATATCAAATTTCATTCAAGACATTTTTATAGAAACAATAGACTTTGATACCCTGAGTATGCTACAAAAATATAGTGTTCTAATTTTTTATACATTGTTAAAAATAATTCCAAAAAGATTCATTGACTCAATGGATCATTTAATATTAGAATTTATATATGATTTCCAAGGTTTAGGGACATAAAAAATTTGATAGACAAACCCATTGAAGATATGAATGAGATAGTCACAAAAATTTTACATAATAAAGCATGAGTTGAATAATCAATTTCTATAACTTATTTGTAGGGTGAAATTTAAAATTTCTACTCTTATTATTTTCAATATGATTATCCATTAAAAAAATAAAAGGAATCATATTTAGGGAAATTATGACGATGTCACAAACCATCAAGTTTTAATATTTGATCATCCTAGACATTATTTTTGTGTTAATCAAGAATGATTAATTTTTTATGATGATATACATGTATACCATACCTTTGTTCTACATAACTATTAATAAACGTAAAAATATATGGAGAAAGGATTACTTTTAATTTTTTATTTTATTTAAAAATTATATTTATTTTTTAGATTTTTTAGATTCTATGAAGATAATATCAAATGTAAATTCACATAAATTACCCAAATATCCTTGAATAAAACCGATAACATAATTTTTCTTTATGGTATTATAGATTGGTAACTTAATTTTTTTGATTAATAATGTAGAATCAATTTTTATTTTATATGTTATTATTTTTTTATACTAGTATTAAAACAGGAAAATAAAATTGATAATATATTATATTTATTGTGTTATCCACCTTCATAATTGATCAAATCGTAAATTGTTTTTTTGTTAATGGATTTTAGTTTCATACACCCTCATATGGGGAAAGGAGCCGGGTGCTCCGTAGTCAAATGTGAAAACTCTGCTGAGGGTGAGTTCAGAGGTGGAGTTATCTAGTGGTGTTAATGCAGATCTGAAAAAGATGGAGGATGGAGGTGCCATTACATCCTGAGGTAGTTCCTATTATGAGGTGGTGAACATAGGGAAGGATTGAAGTGTTATAGACCAGAAAAAGGAACATATAGATCTTGCAACATGTTTTCCTACATGTTTCAATGATCTGGAACAATGTGTAGGGGGAAAGGACATTCTATGGCCAGAAAATAGATATGTGTCAATTATTTTGCAGGGAAATTGGTTTGATCTCATTTCCAATCCATTCCACGAGTCTGAAAAAGACCAGGTAATCTCTTCCGTGGATAAGTAGCAGGTCCTTGAGAATGAATCTAGTGGTGTAGATTCCATCCAATATGCAGGTGGATGAGAGGATGAGATCCAAGGAATTAGGTATCCAATCCCAAGGAGAAGTAAAGGAAGGAGGGGTAACCCTAAATAGAGGAAGGATTAATCTTATTTAACACTTCCAATAGACACCATATCCACAAAGAAGATGAAGGATAACCAGATGAACACTAAAAATTTGGATTTCTAGCAGTGGGATTCCGACGATTTTCTTGATCGAAAGATGGAATTGCTTATGGATTCAGAAGGGGTTCTTATTGAAACTATTTTTACTTTTAATGCTTCTGACGAGGAGTTCAAAAGAATAATGGGATGGGCACTAAGGGTGACCCCAATGAGGATCAGGCCATCTAGATTGATAAACAATACTTGGATTTATTAAGGGGATTCCACAAGGGGAAGATCACCTCAGAGGATTATATTATATATTGGAAAAAATTCGATTTTATAATAGAATATCCACCAATGGATGACCCAGACACCATGGTAAACACTATATTGTGGAAATTTTTTAGGGAGTTTAAAATGGGTGGCATGAACCTATTTTTTAATGATTTGGTTTTCTCCTTTTGTGCATGACTTTGGGTTTCTCACATTTTTCCTTAATAGTGTTGGATAATAAAAATTTAATTTTCATCATGTTATGTTATAAGGGGTAGAGTTACATTATAATGTTGAAATTTCATTTATTTTATAACCATCAAGGGTTTTTATATTCATCTATTATATGATATTGTTAATTTTAAATAAAAAATTAATATAGTAGTAAATACACCATTTTTGTTGGAATATAATTAAAATGAATTTTATTATGAAAATTTCTATGTGGTTTTGAGTTATTTAAATGACAGGTGGAGTTTAATTAAAATTAAAAGTCATGCCAATTTGATTATGGAAAATGAATTTTGTTATATTGAGGTTCATGAACCAATATGTTTTCAATAAAAATCACCGAATATATCTATCCCTTATATATATATCAATTATGACACACAATATTTGAGAGAATAAGGTATTGATAATGCTTATGATGTAACAAATATATTTGAAATTATAGGGGATAATGAAATTGAAGCACCTATGGAATTTAATGCTACTGTGAAGGAAGTTGAAGGCATTGAAACTAATGAAGAAAAACATAAAGATGAATATGATTATAAAAATGATGAAAATAAGGAAGTGTTAATTTTAAACAATAAATATTTTTTAGTTACATATTTTTGATAACTTTATTGAAAATTATTTGTAGGTAACATTATTATCACGCAGTATCCTAAAAGTGGTTGTATAATTTATAAAAAAAATTTATTTTTATAATAAAAATAATTATTTTTTTTTATAAAATGAATTTTATATTATATTTTTATAATCATAATTTATAATTATTGATATATATCATGATTGATGATTAAAATCTTGGTGATGAGCCTCCTAATTTTTTCATCTAAGAGTGTTGATGTGGCACCAACAAATATGCGTGGTTGTGGCCTTGTGTGATTGATGATTCCAGATCCAGTTTCATTATGACCACCATATCTTAGAATTAATTCTCATTTGAGAAAGTATGCTTAAATATGAATTATTTTAGTTTTTATAAATATTTACTGGATTAATTACTTAACATTCTATTTTTTCATTTTTATATTTTTATACAAATAGTAATTGTTTATACAGTACTATTTTGCGGAATTTTTTTTCTCTGTTGGATTTATGGGATCAATTTACTAGAAGGTTATATAATAATATATTTTAGCACTAAATGGTACATATAATAAAAAAATTTATTTATTTTAAATTTATATAATTTCTAATTTTATATATTCTAAAATATCTTTAGTATTTATTCCCTCCGATTGTTGATAATTTAGGATCCTCTTTTTAAGAGGCATTAGAGGCTTCCATGTGTCAATGTTTAAGTTAGCTTCTATATATACAGAAGATAAGAACAATGTTGGGAGAATATGTGAATGTATTTGATGAGCCTTGTTTGGATCATTGACCAAATTATATCCACAGTCAGTCTTGGGTGGTATTGAACACATACTAGAATAGGTAGAGTTTCTGAAAGATATTTGATGTTGGTAGATAAAATCTAGGAGATAGGAAGTCACACACAGAGCTCAGAGTCCTAATTTTTGTACACGCCATCAAAATTTGGTAACTCACATTATTTATTGAATTATATATATATTTTTTAATAATAAATATATACAATAAATTAATTTAATCATTAGTTGATCTGGAATTTATAGATTCAGATTTGTATAAGATTATGTATAATTATAATATATATTTATCACTCGAGACAGTACTATAGCAAGAAAATACCATATCAAGAACTTTTTAATGAATATTCTCTTAATAGACCCTTTATTCAATAATTTTTTCAATGTAAACTTTTGAAATATTAAATTTATAACACTAAATTACGTTTTTTATTTCCTCATATTCAAATATGCTTTGAATGATTTTTTAACATTTTTTTGAAAAGTTTGGTTTTTAGTTGGAAATTATGGTTTTCAGGAATCATGTAAATTGTATAACTTTTCCATCATTTAAGAATGAACTAGAAGTTTATAAACCATTTAAAGTAATAAATTATGAATTTAATGAGTAACATTATACATTTTATAATATTCATTTATCATATAAAACTTATGTATTTTTTTAGATCTAATTATAATGTTACATCAATAAAAAGATCATTTTTCAGTATTTATGGAAAATCAATTATTTTCAAAGGATATTGTGTTTTTGATTGACTTGAAATCTGAAAAAAAAAATATTTATTTTAAAATAAATAAATGTAGTTCCTCATAATTTTTACGTAAAATAAATAAAAATTATATATAAATTTAAATCTAAAAAACTATATTTATAGAAAAACATTTTTCACTTGATTAAGAGTATTTATATTAAAATTTAAATTTCAATCCTTTAAAAATTTTAATTGAAAAAATTATTTTTAAATACTAAACGATATGTGTCATATTAATTAAAGTTATAAATCAAAATATGTTTCATTAAAATGTATTACTATGATAAGATATTAATTACCAAGGTAAAACATAAAGGAATAATTTTGTTTAACAATGTATAAAAATCCATAAAATTTTAAAAAATGCACACTAAATTGAATGGCTATGATTTTTATCAACCAATACATGTTTCCATTATATTTGTTTATATTTTCTATCTTTTTCTCCTTGAAATGTTCAGCGAAATTATTAAAAATTGTAAAGGTGTTCCCAAAGCAACCCTTTCCTTGACCTATAGAAGTGAAACATCTTCACTACTTAAAACCACACCGACAATTAGAATTTATACTTGAATATATTAAATTTTAATCTCCATATAATCACATCCCATTAAAAATACCCCTTTATCACTCATATTTATGTGAATCCATTCAAATTCAAGGATACTCCAAGGACAAATCAAGTCCCAGATATAGGTAATATCCATTACTTTGTTTTATTATTTATATGAATCATTATAATTTATTAAATAATCATTAATATAATGTTATTAATATAAAATTAATACAATAATGTTACAATATTAAGTGTATTAACATTACATTTTCATATACTACATCCACTAATAAAAAAACTGATGTTCTTTTATTGTGAATATTACCCCCACCACGAGATAAAAATCTTAATTTTCCATCCCCTTCCATATAAGGTTTGATATAATAATGGTTTTAAAGGATGAATGAATGGTTTTGGATATCATTGTGTTTCTATTGTGACACATTTAACAAACTAAAAATTATACGACCAAAAAAATTATCATTAATTTATTCATTTAGAATAAGAATATGACGAAGATAATATTTCATTCAAATTGTATAATGTTTTCATATCCATTAATTTTTATTATAATTTATGATAATTATTATATATTAGCATGAAAGAATAAAAGATTATAACAAACTTTTTATAATGATATTACAACTAAACCATCTCAGAACCATCCACTAATCAGTGTAGGTTCATGTTTTGGTCTATTGGACCACATACTTGAACAATTATATACATTTCTATCTTGATTGACTTTGAGATCTTATTTACTATTTTAATATTATAAAAATTATTAAATAATGATTTCATTATTCTAGATATATTTTCTGAACCCGATTTTCACTAATTTATAGATCCTTTTAATTTCAGTCTAATTATTTATATTGAACCAAATATGGCTGAATAATTAGTTAACTAAGGTTTTAGGTGGTGTACAAGGCTTTTTAGGAGCTTAAACCCATGACCAGTTTGAAAAATAAAAGGCCATATAGTATGTAGAAACTGTACGTACCAGGTCACGATCCATTTCCTAAACATAAATCGCTGGAAAATGGGGTGATATGGGGCACACAGTTTTCCCTAACCTTGTTCAAGGGGACACCCGACTGTGCTGAAATATACAGAAATATTGCACATGAATTTTTCATTGTTGGAACATGGATTCCCTAACCACGAGGCCAAAACATATAGGTGCCCCCTCTCTATAGTGAACAGATCACAGGTTGTGTATGGTTTTTGAAACCATGTGGTAGCTTTTATTGGGTGATTTTATATAAATTCACTTCTGTTATGTATAAAAAAACCGTTAATACATTTTGTTTCTCTAGGAGATACAACCCATCATTTTTTCTCTTATGAGTTTTTTAAAGGCCTGGCATGAGAAGTTAGATACCATATCCATCCTATGTCTGGATGAAGATTTTGTTCATCTCATTGGATCTGCACCGGTATGTTCTTAATGCCCTTATATCAATTATCGGAGTTTCTTTCTATTGACATTAAATTTAGATGCCAACTCATATTCCCTATTTTCAATGAAATTGTATATTATTTATATATTTTTCAATCCATACCAAACTAGAGGTTGATACTATATGAGGGGTGTCATAAGAGTACATGGTAGGGTGTATATAATTCATCCCTCGTGATTCATCATTTTATCATTTGTCCCGTGTTCATGCTAAATCATCAGGAATCATCTATTTAATTAATACGCCTTGATTGTAGTTAGTAGAAACACATTTTATGATCTATACCATATATGATTTTTTTGTTGTGTGTATAATTATGAACACCCCATGTAAGCTGTTTTCCATAATTGGGCTCAAATTATTTGTTATGAATTTTTTCTCAACAATTCAGGTATGTGTCTTGACCCAACTAATGGTAACACTATTTAATTATATGAATTGTAAATTGGTAATTTACATTACCATGTATTCTTATCAGTTGTCCCACCTAATGTATTAGATTAAACATGATAGAAATATTAAATGTAAATGGAAGGTATATAGTATATATATGACTTAGACTAATTAAATCTAATCAAATGGTGTGCTTTCACATCCGTAACACTACTTTCCTTGCTAATGGAAGGTGTTGAAGTGAACATTATAATATGACTATGAATTGAATTTATTAATAAAGATTTGAATTTCTAGTTAGTCTTGTCGCACTAATTAATGGAAAGGTTTGAACCAAATTAATATATTAAATTATTATGTCATATATGAACTGATGAATGGTTGTATGTCCATAACATTGTCATGTTAATGAAAGGCATCGAATGAACCTTTGAACTTGTTAAAAGGAGTTACTATTATATGGCCTAAAAATTTAAATGAATCTGTTGTAAGGTGCGTAAATTTTTATGGACCTTGACATCATTATAGTAATTTCCCGACTCGAATTACCCTTTTAGATTCTTGAGGGAATAACATGAGTAATCATGGGTTCCATTTCGATTCGGTGATGCTGATTACCATGGGTGAAACCCACATTAGATCCCAACATTTTTCTATTAGTGGATGAATGGTTTGACACTATTGGATCCCTCCTTTGTATTTTATGATTCATTAGATACACTCCTTGGATCTATCTTGGATTCAAAAGACATGAGGTTCCTTGGTTACATACTTGGGCCTAACCAATGATTATCTCATATTACATTGGATGTTTCCCTTAGACTCAGTTAGACTCATTATTGTGTAATTACTTGGATGATTCTACTTGGATAACAGTCTTAACCATATATATAGACTATAATTCTACATGAGTTGGATCAACACCAGATGTCATGGTTTCCTTGGTTATTACCTTGGAACCTCTTCATTATTAATGTCATCTGGATAACTTGTTATATATTGGATCATTTAGTATTATCATTCCAATGGTATTATTTTTATATATGTAATATTTATATAAAATATAACTTAATTAATTAACTAACTGGTTACATGTTCAGACACCAATTGAAGGATGAAGTAGGTACTTGGGTATTTACGTTATTATACTACTTTATATTAACATATGTATGCTTCCATAGTGTTTCAGTGTATATTACAAGGAACAGATGTTATAGATGTCATTGGTGGGGGAATAATAGGATTTATCTCACACCCTATCATGGCTCCATTGGTACCTATAAAAACTACATGTTTGCAGGTGTGGACCAAGGTAATCGTATTGCGTTTCCAACTTTATTTCTTGATGGCATAGGATGGAGCAGGTTGAAGTTGATCGAGCCCTAGATCAGGATTCCAGTGATAGTTTTTAGATTTTTTTTTTATTTTTTACATCATGTAATGCCTAAAAAATTGTATCCTTGTACTCCTATATTATAGTTAAATGACATGTATTATCATAAACTTTGGTTCATTTATATCAATTTCACATATTTATTGTTATTTAGTATTATTCTTCCATTACATTAGTTTATTTTTATTTCTTACAGTATTTTAAAATTATTTTATTTTTTTATTTTTCTAAACTCTAGTAATGTGGTGGTAGTATCCCCACAAACACACCCTAGGCCTTCAGTGCGAGTCGGAATCCTCTGAAGTTCACAGATATGTGCTTCAGGCCATGTGACCCATCGATCTTGGGGAACCTTTGAGTGGAACTAAGGTCTGAAATGTCAAAATGTGGCATCAGAGTAGGTCCATTATTGAATTACTATTTGGAGAAAATGATCAGGAGATTAGGAATTATATGGAACATGGTTATAAGCAATTCTTGGGTTTAGCTTACCCCTGTTCGGGGTAAATGCTGAGTTTCCAAAATTATAATTGTTTTTTTGTTTTTTCCTATTATAGTTCATATCAGTTAACCATTGGATAACACACATACTATGTTGTAGTTATTATTATTATTATTTTGATTGGGATAATTTTCCATATTTGGAATGATGATATGAGGCTAATGACAATTGTTCATTCATCACTATAAGCACTTAGAATTCACATTCCCTTCATATTCACATGTTATATAGATGAATTCCAATACTTTCATTTCCTGATATGCACACAATGTTTTAGAGAGCCTTGTTAATATATATATATATATATATATATATTTTATATTCTACTCATTGGATATGATTGATTTATTTCTAATTTCAATTAATGAGGTGTATGGGTCCTTGTGGATTAGAATGAGTAATTTAATGAGTCAATCCATTAATTTCAATTTAAATGGGTGTCGATTCCAGTGATAAGGAGTATGGACACAAATTCACTAGGATAAAAAAATCCTTTTAAATAAGCCTTGATACATGGAAATGATAAAGTTCAAATTGTAATGTTGAAATTGAATTATAATATGAAATTGTTTCTAGTAAATGATGAGGAATGGTATAGTTGAAAATTCTTTTACTAGAACCTCTGAACTTAAAATATGGGCACACTCTAATAAATGGACATCTAAGCAGGTAGTTGAATTATTATACAAAGGGTAGTGAGCCCTGTGTGTTACATTTTTTATTTTATTGATTCAATCTTCGTAAAACCTTTTCTAAGGTGTGTTCTTTGATTTTTTTTTAAACTAATTAGGCTACTATGTCCACGTTTCATGCACTGGGATGGTGGTGACAACCATGATCTGGACATGGTGGGACCCAAGCCACCAGTCATACCACTAGGAGTGACACTTGAAGAACCACCTATTATACTGGATTTGTGTACTGATGATCGACTTCATGATTGTTTCTTATGTTTGATGAAGTCTATGCATTGTGCTCCTTGACCTGTTCCAAAGATGGATGATCTGACTCACAAGTTCAAAAAGCACCATTATCAAACCTTCATTGGGGATGGAAGTTATTAGGTTATTGAGTCTTTAAAAGAGGCCACCCTAAATATAATTTATAATCTAGAGATTCATCCATGATAAAGGGTTGGTATTTATGCATATATGTTGTGTGATTTGGAGAAGCACAAATGGGATGTGATTACTAAGGCTGGTCGCCAACATGATATGGTATGCCCTAGATAGATTTCTATGATTAGTTATTTCTTCAAACACTTAGATCTAATTGAGGTAGATTGTTAATGAATCTCAAGTAGGGTTCTATGTCAATCAGGGTGTCTTCAGTGCGTTTCACTGATTTGCAATGCTTTTCACCGATTTTAGCTGGTGATGACCTTTTATGTGCTAGACTCACTGAGTATGGGAACATGTAGTCCATCCATAATCAAATAAATGTATTTCTACTTCCAACCTTTTCCGAATTATTCAATATTGATCTTATTACTAAGCATAAACATAGGGATGACGATAGAGTATGGAATATAAGACTAGTGTTGGGGTAGTCCAGTAATTCCTCTAATAGAAGTTAACATTCCCTCATGGTTTCTTATTAGGTAAGTGGTAGATAGATTACTCGTACTTGTATCTCGATGGCATTCCATCAGTGTGGAAGATAAGATAACCCGAATTATCATTGTGATAGAGACCCTATGGTGTTTCGAGCTTGTGAATGTATGGGGGAATATTCATAGATTCTTTAAAACCATTCCATCAGCTGATCTACACCAAATCCATCATCAGGGGAAGGTTCTTTTATGCTGTGTCAGGTGGATAGTTAGAGTAGCACTTGAAGGACTAGCCAAAGATGAATCCATGGATGAGGATTCTAGACTCTTGATCACCAAATGCATTGGTACAGAGGTTGTTATTATGGTAGTCAAACTTTTGTAGAGGGACATGGAACATGTCAATTTCATGCCCTATAGTCAATACCCAAGTATCAAGATGCAAGACCATCTACATTATAAGCTACATTTCTAGTAGCCTCAAATATAGTATCTGCCTCATTTGATATATTTTTTCACCATATTTCATCTCTTTATATATCATAGAATGTATCAGAATTGAGATACAATATTACTATTGTGTAATGAACCAATATAATTTTTTTGGAGTACGATTTGAGGAAATATGCCAATGTATGGACTATTCACTTGATATATTCAGTTACACTTTCTTGTGGGACTTTATTGTGCTCGAGATGGTGAGATTTTTTGTCACTCTTAGGATGGATTCATTGGATTGGTATCATGACTTCGTAGTCATCAATTACCATAGGGTGTCAGTTACATCACTAGAGGAGATTAGTTTTCAACAAAAGGGGGAGTGGGATGTCCATGAAAGAAGTTTTGGACCTGAGCATCATGGGATGGGTGGAGTGACTTTGCATATTGTCTATTACTTCATGGATGATAAGATATTACATTAGGATAAATTTCCTCTATTAGTAGGGAATTTTAGGGATGTAGTTATTGATGCCTTTTCTAGATCACTTGTTGAGAGTGATGAAGAGTTTAAGATTGAGATTGTTTATGAAGCTTCTCATGTGTCGATTTCTCCATATATGAAGGAACCTACTAAGATACATGAGCTCTTTCTGTAGCTAGTGGATCTAGAGGCCAAAGGTTTTATAAGTCCTAGAACATCCCCTTGGGGTTCTCCAATGCATTTCACCAAGAATGCTGATGAGGCCCTTTGTCTATGAATGGATTATAGATTGTTAAACATTCTTATGGTGAAGAATGTGTATCTTCTATCATGAATATATGATCTATTTTTACCAACTATGTGGTTCTTGGGTTTTCCCAAAAATCAACCTTATATCGGGATATCATCAGGTGCCAGTTCGACTTATATACATACCCCATAAAAATTCTCATAGAAGGCATCATCTATATGAGTAACAAGTTTTTTCATTTATTCTTACGAACAAGGTCACCATTTTCAGGGATCTGATGAATAGGATATTCTACCCCTTATCTGGATTCCTTTTTTTAGTATTTATGGATCGAATTTTGAGGTATTCTCACACACATAGTTACAATGATAATCACATTGATTTCAGTTTGAATAAAATTATTTAGATTCATATTTAATCCAATATTTATAAGTGCCACTTTTAGATCTAAAAATTTTACTGCTGGCATCATATTATCTGAGAATCAGAAGTATTTTCTAACCTAGATATGGTGAGTGTCAATGTTTACTAGGAACAACCCAAGAACATGTCTGATATACATATTTCTTTTTGTATTGACTGGAAATTATAATAATTTTATATTGGACTTCTCATGCCTTTATACACCTCTTACATGTATTACAATGATGAGCGTCATGTTCCTATGGTCATCAGATGGCAAGAAATCCTTTAAGGTGATCAAATAGAGGTTTTTCATAGAACATATTCTAATTTTTCATGATCCTGGAAGAGGCTATATAGTGTTCTTATAGGGATTAAGTATCATCCTAGGAGTAGTGATGATGCAGGGGATAGATTTGATGCATAAAAATCATCGTAGTTGAGGCCTCATGAGATAAAATACCAGACGCATGAACTTGTGAGAGAAACAGTTGTCTATTACATATGTTGTTGGAAACAATATATGATGGGTGAGATATTTGTGATTTTTATGGACCAGAATTCCCTGAAATATATATTTACACAAAATTATGTTAATATATTAAAATAGTGATGGTTTGAATGTCTTCTATCATTTTATTTTTAGCTTTCCAATATTTATGGAAAAGAAAATGTGGCAGTAGTTACACAAAGTTTTAAAACTCATGAACATTCCATATGAGAATCCAGTAATGAATCAAAAATTATGGCCCTCTTTTTATGATATGAATCTGTTGTTTCTAGATAGTCATGAGAAAACATGCCTCTAATTCCTAATAGTTACATCTTCCCTCCATTGTTTGGGGATGAGTAGGAAATTTTCAGGTCTAGAGGGGTTGGATCTTCATGATTGTATTTAAGGATATGACCCGCCTCTTGATTGGTCTATAGTTAGAGATGCCATCCTACATGTACATGGATGTGTCTGAGATCCTACCTATATGAGTGAAGAATTGATGCAAGGGTCCCATGATTCTCAGTGGGTAGTTTATCTTGGAATCTACATGATGTATTGAGATATGAAACACCAGTATTGGTGGCCTATGATGAAACATCTGATAAAAAGATTTATCACTAGGTGATCCACCTATTAGTAGGTGAAGGTAGAGAATTATAGACCTACAGGCTTATTATAGAAACATATTTCCATTAAATGATAGTGGTAAAACAATTCTATGTATTTTGAGGATGGTTTATGTAGGTTTCCAAGTGGTAGCAATACTATATACGTTGTTATTGACTGGGTAATGAATGTATCCCACTTCCTCCCTTTTTGGGAGACTTTCTCCATTGATGAGATAGTATGATTGTATTTCAGAGAGATCATTTGACTACATGGGGAACCTCGTACTATAGTTTTAGATAGGGACTCATTTTTTATATCATGGTTCTAGAAGGGGTTATAGAAGGTTATAGGGATAAAAATTATTCTATGAACAACCATTCACCCTTAGTATGATGAAAAATCAGAACAGATGATACATGTTAAAGAGGAAATTATCTAGGAATGCTTCATTTATTTTGGTGGATGTTGTAATAAGTATATCCTTATCAACAATTTTTACTATAATAATAGATTTCTGGTGACAATTAAGATGGATCCTTTTATTTATTTTTATGGTTGGTTTTGACGTTCACTATTGTTCTGGTGACAGGTAGAAGATGGAGTGAAACTTTCTTTTCATCTTATGAAGGATAAATCAAGAAATGTTCAGATGACCAGGATGCATTTGACAATTTCTATGTCTATATAAAAATCTTATGTCAATTTTATTGATGACCCCAAGAGTTTGGAGTCAAGGATCATGGTTTCCATTGGTTATAACCCATGATTGGGAATAGATGAATACAAAGGAAAGGGAAACTGTTGCCTCATTATGTAGGGTTGTTCAAGATTTTGGAGAGACTCATGCCAATAGCCTATCAGTTATAACAACCATAGAGGTATCAAACCATGCACAAGAAATTCTATGTCTTACATCTCCGCCATTACCATACTGACCCATATTATATTTTTTATGCTGACGAATACTAGTTAGAATATGATTTGACATTTGATAAGTATCTTATAAACATCATTTAATAGAGTACTAAGGATCTATGAGTCTGGTCTATCCCTTTGGTATGGATAACGTGGAAGAAAAATTGTGTACAAAACAAGACTTGGGATCATGAGGTCGATGAACATGCCCAGTGGCCAAAGTTTTCTATCACAAAGTGTGTCAATTCCTTTGGAAGGAGATATTAGGGAAAAATTATTTTAGCGGGTCAGGAGTGTAAGAACTCATCATTTCACTCTGGTATGTATTCTTTTAATTATGGTCTAATTCGTTATTTTGGACTTAATATGGAATCTTACTATGTTCATAGAGGTTACCGGGGTGTCTAGGGTTTTTTCTGATCATAAAAACCTGACTAGATTGAAATATAAATTGTTCATAGGGAAATCAGGAACCGTTCGAGCTAGGCTACAAAGTATCTCTAAATAGTGTGGTGTTGGATAGTAGGGCGATATGGGTAACATGGTTTTACCTAACAAAAATTTGGGGACACACGGAAATACTAAAAACTGTAGATATGTTTCAAATCCATCAGGCATGGTTTGATCATGGATGCCCTAACTATTCGACCTAACAATGTGTGTTCCCCCTCCCTACAGTAGAAGGTGCACAATTTACGCACTATTTTCCCAATCACAAGGTTCCCTTTTTGGGCTATTTCATGGAGATTACCTTAAGTTTAGTTTCAATGAAAACCCATTCTACTTTTTTTATCTAGTATACATAACCTCTATTTTTCTCCCATTTTATATTTTTTATGTACTAACCTAGAAATTGAGTTAAATAAACCATTTGAAGTCCAATAGAGAATATGTTTTTTTGATTGGTTATGCACTGGTATATTGTTAATTCCTTTTTATCTAATCATAGTTTTACTTTATATCATCAACACAATTTAGATATAGGCTCATATGCCTTATTTTTATAGAATTGTTATATTTTTATACTCTCCTAAAATCTATTACAAACAAGGGGATGATACATGTTGAGTATATTCATAAGAGTATGAAGTAAGTGGACTATAACACATCCCTCAAGATTCACTGTTTTATAATTTTTTCTGTTCACATTCTAATTTCAGCATTTGCAAGCTGTTTAATTAATATGAATTTCTTGTAGCGGTTTGAACCATATTCTAAGTACCATTAAATCTATGTTATTATTTTTTGGCGGTTATATCCAAAATGATGACCATCCCATGTAGGGTGTTTTCCATTATTGAGCATTAATGGTTGGTTATGACTTTTTCTCTATTGTTCGAGTGTGTTCCTTGACCCAACTAATGGTAATCCCCTTTAAAAAGATGAATTTTTAATTGATAAGGGACAATATCATGTATTTTTATCACCTGAACCAACTAAGAAATGTTCTTTTACTTGATAAATAATTCTTAAATGGAAGTGGAAATTATATTATATATATATATATATATGACTTGGCCTAACTTAATATAATTGAATGGCTTGGTTGAATGTCCATAGAACCCATTTCTATATTAATGCAACCAAGATGGGGGAAACTAATAACATGAATATGACTTGGTTATATTAATAAAGGGTTGAATGCATAGTAAGACATTTCACACAAATGAAATTCAAGGTGTTAACCGATAAACTTATTAAATAACTATGTCAAATATGAATTAATGAATGGTTTCATTTCCTTATCCTTTTCACATTAATGAATTGCATCAAATGAACAATTAATCTTATTAAATAAAATAGATATCATTGATGAATTAATTAAATGAATCTATGGTAATCTGCCTAATTGTATCTAGACCTTGACATCATTATAGGAGTGGTCATAGTTTAGTTATCTATTTGGATTACAGATGGAATGCCTTGAGCACTCATGAACACCATTCTAATTCATAGATGCCAATTAAAAATTTTATGACCCACCTTAGAACCTAATCAATTTCTATCAGTGGATTCCTAGAATGACACCATAGTATCCCTCCATACTATTTCATGATGACTTGGATATAATATTTGGATCTACATGGATTCTACCAACCTGAGGTTCATTGGTTACTTCCTTGGGGCTATCCATTTATTATCTATTTTAACCTTGGATGTTTTCCTTGGGCTAAATTAGATTAATTATTTTGGAATTACATGGATTATGAGACTTGGATTATACACTTACCCATATATCCAAGATACATTTCTACCTGAGTATTATCGACACTTGAGGTCAAGGATACCATTGTTATTAGCTTGGAACCCATTCGTTATTAATGTTATTATGATTCCATGTTATATATTGGGTCTTTCTTATATATCATGTTGGTGTAGGTAGTACATCACATGATATATTTTTATAAATTGGGACTTAATTAATTAACAAAATAGTTACATGTTCATACATAAGCCGAGGGATAAAGAAGTTACTTGGGTATTCACATTACGATATTTATTTATATTATATAAGCATTCTTGATACCTCTACCAGTTTATTTATAATTGAATAGATGTTATAGATACCATTGGTGGGGGCCTATTTAGCTTCATCTCACACCCTATTTATAAACCATTGGTACTTGAGAAGACTACAAGTATGTGGGTGTTGACAAAGGGAATCATACTACATCAGATAATTTATTTCATGATTTAATATGATAGAGCTCATAGCAGATGATCAAGCACAAGATTGGGATGTTAGGGATATTTTTTGGACTCATTTTGTCTACCATTTTATAGAATCTTATGTCCATTAAATTTTTATCTTTATTTACGAGTATTATAGTGACATTACCTGTATCATCATCAGCTATTATTATTTTTATATAATTTAATCCTATTTTTTGTTATTCAGTGTGCTTTTCCCATGCAATTTGATTATTTATATTGATTCTCTTATTTTCCTATCACTCTATATTTCTATTGTGATACACCCTTGTAATAATGGAATAATCTCCCCACTGACACACCATAGGCTCTCACTACTAGTCCGTAGCCTTTGGCATTTGAGGATATACTCTTGAGGCCATGCACACCACCATCCCTGGGAAAAACTAAGTGGAACCTTTCTTTGGGACGTTAGATAAATTATTTTTTTAAAAGGATGGGGAAAAAATTTATTTTTATTATTAAATCAATAAAATCTTTGGATTGGGTAGAGGGAGACCCATTACATATCCTGAAGTCCCAAGTCCATGTGGCCTGAATACTAGGCTTGAAAGCCCATTTTTTCCCCAAAGGGATCTTCATTTAATATTACTCCTACAATACCTATGATTCTATAGCACCTACTATAGTACCACCACAGTTATAGTTCTTGATACAGTGCCTTCACCACGACAGTGCCACCGGTGCCATAATTCTACCTCTGCTACAATACCCAACTACAATACTACTATATTAGCCTGTTATAGTACATGAAATTCATCCCTGCCCAGATCTGATCCTGAGTCTTTTGGATTCCAAGAATGATCTAGTACCACTTGGGTGCATGCTTGTTTTCATGTCACATATATTATATCAATACCTAATTCATCGATTCAGGAAACACCCTTTATTCATTAAAAATCACAGAAAATTATTTACTATCGACTTTATCTTCAAGGATTCGGTCTAAAAAACTCATGAATGGAATTTAAAACATAATTTTTTTAATAAATTTCCCCTAACAATATATTTAATGTTTAGTTAACAATAATATTTGTATGAAGAATGAATATGAACACCACTATTATGAAACCCATACAAGCATTAAAAAAATGTAAACATAGATATGAAAAATCAGAATAATTATGGTAGATAATGTCTATTTATGAAGATTATATATAAAAATGGACATTTTTCAATATAATAATTAAAATATTACATTTTATATGTTTATACTACCAGAGGATAAAGTAAAATTGTATAATTCCAGATAATAGGTAAGGGGTTTTCTATATCAAAATCCTCTCCTTGAGACATTATTGAAATATTCACATAATTTTTAATTATGTGGTATTTATATTTTCAATTTTATGTGTTCTATCAAGAAATTATTTCATTCATGGTATTCTAGATCACGTTTAATAATTTTTTTCAATATTTTATGATTGAATTTCTACCCAAACCATAATTGTGGTTTTATGTCTCAATTTTTATTCTTTTGGTATCAAGTTGTAATAAATACCAATTTTATTTTCTATGGTGCATACATTGTCATGGTAGACATTATCAATGTTACTAATTAAATTTATGGGTTTTACAAGACTATATTGTTTTACACTCTCATATTCTTTTATTTTAAGATTCGTTATTTCTATGGTGGGAAAATTATGCTACATTTTAAAATTTTAAAAGTCCCTAAAATTTCCAAGATTATAAATTCATGCATGGTTACTAGAAAATGGTTGTGGATTTGGTACAAATATATATAGGGGTAATCACTATGAAACGGGTTAGTAGAGAATTGGCTCAATCATTATCCTGATTCATGATGAGTGGGTCTATGACTGCACACATGGAGAGACACCACTTGTGGATATGCTTTGGAATATTAAAATGATCTTAATAAACACTTTTATAGGAGTTATCCTTCCATTTCCTTTGTATCCCACCAATTTAATATATTTAATCCAATAATTATCTTCCATGGATAACTGAGAAAGTTTTTTTTACTCTTGGGAGAATATTTCTTTGACAAGGGTACATGAGGTTAAATTGATGACACCCCATAGGTTTCTATATAATTTTGGTATTTTCACATAGATTTAAAAATTATTCTATTAAATGGGGTTGTATTTTATATCTGTGATTCTCATAATATGTATAACTATGTTTTTTTAGTAAAGGGTTTCTTAGAAAAATGATATGATTGGTCTTGATTAATCTTATGGTGAATGCATTGAAAATAATCAAGTGAAGAGTGGGGATTATAAATATATAACCTATAAGTGCATCAATATGACTCATGAGACTAAACATGTTGTATTTTTGTGTACACCTCTCCCCATAAACGGATAATGACTAAATAATGGACTCAATTATATTGAATGTTTCATGGAATAATGCTATGAAAATAATATTTTGAAGTCCAATATTATGAATCCATCAGTGTGAGATTAGATATTATTTTTCCATGTTTTCATTTAATTTCATTGATATATAATTCTGTCATTTTATACTCATTATGGAACCGTATTATTTAATTATTATTGAAAAATTAATAATTCCATGTTTAGTTATGTATGTTTCGGTTGTATGCTACTCCTTACTAAGTGTTTGATCTCACCATTATTTTTTTCAATTCCCCTGTAATCCCAGAGGAGGACTATGTGTAATATTATAGGATATAATTGTAGGAATAATCATCTAATCACAAAATGGTCAGGTTGTGTCTTATGTTATTTGAGTGTAATGTATGTATATATCAAGTCATCAATGACTACACAATTTTTTGATCCTTTGGGAACTCTTGTACCATTTATAAATGATGTAATATAACTATGGGATATTGGTTACTAGATTATCATATCTTATAACTCATATCTAAGGTAGTTTAGTAGAAACCTTGGTGAATAGATTTAGATGAACCATGTAGGTTACAACAATTACTATGAAAACCCCTAATGATTTCAATGTAAAACTCAATAAAAATCCATATAAATTATATTTTACCATATCATTAGTTAATTGCATGTGTAAAATTATATAAATATGGAAAATTTTGGGAATAATGGGAGTTGTATCAACAATCAGAGTCATTTTAGTGATATTTTATATGAATAGTTAAATGAAGCTAGAGTTGAGGATAATCTAGTCATAATCATATTTTAGTAGTTGAGCCTCATTATAACATGTAATATCACTATTATAAAGTTTCTTATTGATCTTAAATATGGTCTAGGTATGCTGGATCAATTCATGTGAGAAAATCATGATCCATTCAGTGAAACGTTTTATCCATTAGAAGATAAAAATGGGTGAAACCCCTAGATAAGATCATTCTCACTATGGGTAGTAGTGAAAAGGTAAAAAGTCTTCATTGAGTTCTATAATAATAAGGGAGATACAATCCATTGGTGTTCGGAAATTAAATTCAGTAAATAGGAATATGAGATCCAATCTTTGGATTGGGGAACATTTATGGAGGAATTATATAGAAAATACTTTCCTTATGATATAATAGTAAAAAATGTAAAGGAAGTCTCTAAAATATAGACAAAAGGAGGTGAAAAATTTTATAGTGTATGTATATAACATTAAATGGTTATATAGGAACACATTCGGCTATGTGTGTAGAATAGATAAAAATATTGATATTTTCATAATGGGTTAAATCCAAACCCTGAAGTGATGTTGGTCTCTTAAAACCTTTTTCCATTTAATGAATAGTCTTAAGCACCATAAATACTAAAAATAAGTTCTCAAAGATATATCAATTCATACAAAATTAGGATAAACAAATGTCATTTGAGCAACACGGAAAAATAACATAGATAATTAGAAGAAAGGAATAGTGGAATCTCCCATATGTGATAACCAAGGGAAAAAATGCCATGGGTCTTATAATAAGGGAATGTGTGATTATTAAATTTTTAGTGAAAATGACCAAAATATAACGAATTAAATGTATGATAGATGATATTTATGTTTTTGCATTAACTGTAGGAAGAAGATATATTATACGAACTAAATTCCCCAAGCATCAACAGAATTTAGCTGATACATGGACAAGTGGGAAAGGCCCTGAATACATGGTTACTATGATTAATGACATAGTTTCTAATGATCTAGGGTGGGTAATTTTTTTATTTCATGATTGATAGAAATTTTTTTATTTGATTCAATATCATTGAACTATTTTATATGTCCTTTTTTGTGAAATGTGAGATTAGAGGCTCTTAAATAAGAGAAAAGCAAGGTTACAAGAGTCTGAAGAGGGTATTTTATATTTTTCACATAGATAGATGGGAAGAACGCTACCAGAGAGAGTGTTATAGTAAATACAAACCTCTTTGGTAACTCCCTTATTCACAATTTCATCAATAATGTGATTTTACTCAAAATATATTTGTGTGATTTTGTATTTTATAGAAGCAATCCTATCAAGGAAATTGGCCATTTCACTATTAACATCCATGAGAGGTGAATCATTCCCATCCCAACAACTTTAAAAATAGTAATAGAGTAATAATCAAACAATATTTTCATCCAATTTCTTAGCCTTGAAAATTATAAATCTCTGATAAGAAAAATCATTTCTTCTTATAGGGAAGTGATATGTCCATAAGACCCATTCAATATTTACATAACATCACTATTATGATATATAAAAATTACCCTATATCCTAAAGGCTAAGGATATCATTTTGAGGCCACATTAGGGTTTCAATTAATCCATCCATAGAATGTAAGATTCCAAAAGGGATCAATTGTGACATAGGGTTTAGAAAAGATACATGTGATGTTTTGTCACCATAGGATACTATGGTTCCTCGTCATGTTGTTGTAGGGTTCAACATTAAGCAAGTTGGAATATTTCACTATCATTATAATACCATCATAGGAGGTTTGAGAATGAAGTTATTATGGTCATGAATGGTCTTGTTTCTACTAATCTATATAAAATGAATCACATATGTATAGAACACCATAAATATTAGGGTATATTTCATAGATAGAAGAATACTGAGAATAGAAAACATGAAATTATGGAAATAGTCAGCATGAATGTAATGAATATAAAATATATAAAAGGCAACATTCAAAATAGAATAAGTGGGTTGACAGCTCCTAATGATATGATAAAAATCCTCCCTATTCTAGTGATATAGGACACAATTTGATCAAAGTGAGATGCCAACAAACTAGATATTTTCATCAACTGGTATCTTATCGGTAGAGAGTCTCAAGAGTAGTGTAAATCAAGATGTAAAATCCATTTTTTTTTTGAAATTTCCAATCCTTTTGGGATTTATTGATGTAAGTGAATAATAATGTTCTTAGAGTCTAGGGTTGCATTTGTTGATGGTTCCAATATGAGCATATCCTCCTAGTTTAAAAATCATAGTTATAAATAGTTAAAGCATTATCATCAGGAAAGAGATACAAATTAGTCATTTGGTCTTTAATCGAGATGTTGTAATCAATATCATTATAAGAGGAGGTAATCTAGTCAATCAATGGAGCACCAGTCTAGTTGTAATTCAAAAATCTATGAGTGTAGTTCATGTTGAAAATTCATGGAGAGTGCATGTAAATCCTCTGAAATACATTATTCAATCCAGGAAAAATTAAAGAGTCCATGTAACACAAGTTTCATAATATAAGACTTATTTAAAATCGTGATATGAGGATTCTTAAAGAGTTAAAATTATTTTTTATTAAAATCTACACAAATTTAGAATGAAGAGACACAAAAAAAATTACATATTTTTAACACCAAGGACACTAAGGATATAAGGCATGGAATATATTTTAAAAGCGGTTGTAATAATGTTTTTTCAAAAATAATGCCACTAAAAAAATACCTCATGATAAAGTTAATTGATTTAATAACAATGATATTCTATGAATACTCTATTAATGAATAGACCAACATTAGGACCGCCACATTCTAAACAAGACAAACTCTACATACCATTGAGAGATACTTCTCTTTCCAAAAGGCTATAGTTCATCTAATATGACTCAAAGCATTGATAAAATGAGAAGACAAAAGTCTTCCCCAGAACATGTGAAATACAAGATAAGTAAAAGGGACACAACCTTCCCTTATTCATAAAAAAATAATTAAAGAATATTTTTTGTAAGCTATAATATTCCAATAAAAATAAATGAAGGATTCTCTCTAACTAATTTCCTTACAAGACACACTTTCATAATGCCAAAAAGAAATCTGGATGTTGTTGATATTCCTCCTATGTCCTTGAGTAAAAATTATAACATCACCAGAAAAAAATAGATGGGATGGAATCAAGGTACCTCTACCCTCTATGCTAGTTATAATTTCACCCTTGTATTCCCTTAGAAGAATAATCCTACTGAGATAATCCTATATAATGGAAAATATGATAGCTTAATGATGTTACACATGTCACAAAACCCTAGATAATATAAATTAGTTTTTCCATTTATAGTATTGGAGATATAAGCAGAACCATAGAGGGATTTGATCTAAAAAATAAATCTCATGTTGTATCCAATACTGTGAAGAACATTTCCAATAAAACCTAACTCAATTGTGCCAATAGATTTCATGATGAAAATCGTAAGATTAATGTTGCCTCCCATGGTAGGATTTTCAAGGAGATTGACACACTCAAAGATAGTGAGCACGTAGTCCATGATGATTCTCCATTTAAAAATCCCAAATTGGTTCTATGATATAATTCTATCTGAGATACTAGAAAGTCTATAATAATGATTCTTTGAAATGATTTTGTGAAGTGTGTTGAAAAGAAAAACTAGTATGAAATAGGTGATATTTCTGGCATTCTCGATTTTTGGTATCAAGGAAATTAACTAGGAATTGAAGATTTGAGTTAAGGATCCACCTTTAATGAAGTGGATGATAGGCTTACAATCATTGTTCAGAATGACATCCCAAAAAAAAGGAAAAAGTAATTTGTTAATCCATTTATTCCAGGTGAACTTTCTTTATTTAGACAAAAGATTTCATCCATGATTTCAATATCTAGAGGAATACAGTTAAGAAATGTGTTTTCACCCCCAATTATTATTTTAGGAATGATATTATCCTTTAACCTCACATTCCATGGAGGGTCATTGAGAAGATTCATTTAGAAGGAAACAATGTGGCTGTAAATATTAATCCATTCTTCAATAATACCATCTCCATCTACGATAAGAGAGAGTATAATATTGAACCTTCTAAATCATTGATGTAAATTGAAGAACATAGTGTTTCTATTCCCATTATCAAGACACATAATTTTAAAAATGTACTTTCAAATTTTGTCATTGAGATTGAGGAGATTTTGTAAATTAGATGTCATAACAACAACTTGTCCAATGTCTCTAGAGAAATTATTCATAGTAATGGATTCATGAAGATCATAAAGAGAGCATTCAAGGGAATAAATTTCTTCATCTAGTAAGGTAAAATATCCTTTGATCCAGCATTTCATTTTGATCATTAGAATTTTGAGTTTAGAGGTGCATTCTAGAGGATTGAAATTGAACTCATATGAGTCCCATCTGTATTGGGAAATTTTAGTGCATTCTGAAAGAGAAGTCTAGGAATTGTTGAATATGAATGGAATATACAACCTCTTTTAATTTTCAATAAATATCACATGGATGGGGTGATGATTAGTGTTATATTTAACAAAAAAACACAAGAAATTGATCTCTAATTTCCAAGAGAGACATAATTCACAAAGGCCATATCCGTTATTATTTATCTCATCCCATTTAGGTGCCTTATATACCAGGTAATGTTTTCGCCCAAGTGATTAATTTTTATTCAGCTATGTTTCTCAGCATAGGATCTAAACACATTAATTGAGGAAGTTTTGAAAATGGGTCTTATTTTCTCATCAATATAAAGTATTGAGTTCAAATCCTCAAAAATGGCCAATGTGTTTACAATATTCCTAGACATACCTTTGTTATGAATCCGTAATGATTTCTTATCCATGATGTTTTTAGAGGAATAAAAAACTGAGTGTAAAATTTTCTGGCATGATTTATAGAATCTGTAGGTAATGATATTGTCATCATCTTGACCTATAGTAGGGTTTCCCATATTATTGTGAACCAGAAGCCAGAGTCTTTCCATGTTGGAAGCATTCTGAACAGTTTCTAGAATTGAGTACCCATGCATGGAAAATAGGGTACCTTGACTAGAGTAGTTTATCTTTGGATTTGAGATGCCAATTAATTAGGGTTTGTACCTACCTGTAAGGATCCTAGTATAACCTTCTGCAGCAGGGTTGGATATTCCTTGGAAATTCAAAAAATGCATCTACAAATTTATTTTCATTTGGCGGTGAAACCCCCCTTTTGTTTTATGTCGAGTTTCTCTAATCTTTTTTATTTTCTTGGTAGTATTGCCTTCAAGAAATTAGATGAAATTTTTTCCCCTTTGGAGTGTCATCATTGTGAGCCTATGCTGGGACTGTAACCTCCCATTTCAGTTTCATGAAAAGAGTTCCTTTTGATGTATTTTCCACTAATTGTTAGACATGGATATTACCTGAATAATTCTATATATCCAGAGTTAGTTGATGTCCCACATTAATATGAACAAGGGGCTTGTCAATTTGATTAGATACATTTAAATCCACATAAATGAGATGAATTAGATATTCTTCATCTAGAATAGAAAAATAAATGGATAGAATATTTGATTAGAGGGACAACTAATGGTTGATATAATCCTCTGTGTGATTACACTTCATTTCAGACTCATGCTGTGTGTGAAATGTTTCAATTTTTTTAATTGATCAAGTCTTCTATTGTTATTATTCATCATTCAGTTCATATCAAGAAGTGGTTGAACTGAAAAACATGTCCCATTTCAATCCATTAGCTTGGTCATTCACTTAATTATTTCCATTAACTAATAGATTAGTCTTTTTTACTTATAGAGACCTCTTTCCAGGACCGGTTGTTGTTAGCTAGCTTGACCAGCTTTGAACTACTCAACAATTTTTTAAAGCATGACCCACCATTTTCATTGAGCATAAAATTGATGAAGGATCTAAAATTCAAATATAACCTTAATATGATAATCATTTGAAACCAGAGAGGCTCTTTCTAGTGGAGGTGTATATATATTAATCTTGATTATCAGAGTTTCTTACATACTAATATATCCATTTATTGTTCATTGATCAATATTTAGGGGAGTGACTATTCAAAAATCCCAGTAATTATGGTTTTTGGGATGCCAATAAACCTAGGGGATTCCATGAAACCTAGTCCAAAACTAAGAAAATGGGGTTCCTTTGGATAAAAGAGTTAATGTCTATATCCCATTTTGAAATCCAAAAAAACCTCGGTCTGAGGTTGAGGTTTCGATAAACCCATGCTACATCAAGATCCTATTTCCTCTCAAGTATGATATGGAGGTATGATTTTCATATAGGAATTATCCTCTAATTTTCATATTTCCAACAATGAGAGATTCATCCTTTCAGTTCAATGTAAGACCAAGGTTTGAAAGTTATTTAATCAGAGATATGGCCTAGGAGTGAAAAATTTAAATGATCTATTCTTTGGTTTATCATGTACAGATCAAGAACCACTATGATATAACCATTCCCATATTGTTTAACGGTGGGAGGTTAGTTTGCTTTAGTTTAAAAACCCACACATCCATAAAGTTACTCTGTGAATAATATTGGGTTTCAAGGTTGGATGAAAGAGTTATTCCATGCACTGAGAACATTCTGAAGAGATTTTCATTCTATTTACCAATCCGTATTTCATGATTCCCTGATTGAAACCATAATCTTTAGCAGGAAGGTAATTGGTCATCGCCAATTTTAAATGAGGAAATTCCCACCCTCCCCATCTTCGGATCGACCTATTACTCATTAATGGAACCATATATAATATCGTTAGTGTTTTATATAAACATTATATATTTACTTTTCATATTATTATTGGTTTTTCCAATTAAGACCCCAAGTGGGAGTATTATGGAAAAAGGATATGTAAATTAGTTCTAATTATGATGAATGGGAATACAATATTTTAAAATTTGGTTATTAGACCTATTATTTACTTTTACATGATCCTTATTATTGAATATCTTTTATTGTATAATGAAATAATTTATTTCCATGTGAAAGATATTGATATTTGTGAAGGTGATGTGGAATTACTTCTCTTTAGATGGGAAAATGCCCCATTTATATCAGTTCTAGTACCATCATGAGTAGATATCATTATTGAAATTGTATACTAACTTGAATATAATGTGATACATAATTTTGAGTAATGTATCCAAATAATATTGGATGGACCCATGAAATAAAATTGAATTGTTGTTTTTCTAGAATATTTACTTCGAAATACACTAGAGTGTAAAGTTGTGTTCTCCATTGAACACATTCCTGATGAAATAATTTTATTAAAAACTCTTTAATGGATGAATTCTATGGATCTTTTTTAGTTATATAAAAATATCCAAAATTTTATAAACAAATGTTTTATAATCCATAGTTTTTTACCATCCAGAGCCCCTATTTACTCATGAAAAATAAGGATGGGTCCCTGAGATTGTGTATCAGTTATAGTGATAAAAATTCCATCACTATAAATACTACGTATCCCATTACATGAATTCATGACTTATTTAATCAACTTAATGGAGACTAATAATTTTTAATGATTGATCTTCAGTCCGGTTATCATTAAATGAGGGTGGAGAAGTCTAATATATAGAATATGTAGTTTTGAACAAGGTATGGGCATTATGAGAGTACAATAATTACTTTTAGAATGAATAATTCACCAATGATAATTTTGGATATAATTAATAGATTAATCAATGTGTATATTGAAAAAATGATTAAGGAATTATTTTATGATATCTTTATATTAATTGTTTAGATAGAATCATTTATTTATCCAGAGAAAGGGGGTTTTGGATAACTTTATATAATCTATGAGATATAAAGAGCATGTGAGTAAGCTGTAGATAATTCCTAAAACCATTAAAATAATAATTATATAGAAAGTATTTAATGTTTAAATTTTTTTGAATGATTATTCTTTTCATTGAATTTTATCTCTAATGATGGGATATAAATTTCACCCTAAAAAAAGGTTGTTAATGAATGTCATAATTTTTTTAGCATAACTAAGGTATGATTTTTCCAAGTATTATCTAGTTATTTCCCCTAGGTTTTCAAGATTTCAAACGGTACACCAATACATTAAATAAGTTAACAAATAAAGGGTTTAAATCAAATTCTCAAGGGATCATAATGAATGTTTTAATGAGACAAAAATGATGATGAATAATGTTCTTGTATTATCTCTTTAATATAGTATGGAATGTTTTTTATTTATTGTGATGTATTGAATAAAAGAATTGATTTTTTCCTTATAAATAATAATATAGTGATTTCCCATGAATAATGGAACTTGAAAATCTATGAACAAAATAATCTTAATCATGACATTGAGTAGGAAACAGTAATATTTTATTTAAAAATATGGATATACTCACCCGATGGTGAATTATAAAAGATATATATAGACCATAAGATCCATTATGTATATCTTCTCATATAATGATATCTATATGAGGCAAAAGATATGGTTAGAATAACTCATGGGATATGATTTCTCAATACACTATCACCCAAGGAATCAAAAAAGGTAGAAAATGCATTTATTAGGGGGACCGGGGTGTTTTGACCATGATAATGATGAACATGGATACCATTTACATAGATCAAGTAAATATTGATATAGTGACTTATGGGCAAGTAGAACCATCAATAATTTTTTATGAAACTGTTAAACTATACATACTAGAAAGAATCAATCAGTCCCAATAGGATAATGTAAACTTATGAAGGAAGACTGAAAATTTTTGTGATGAGAAATTGATTTAATTAATCTATAGAGATAGAGGGATAAAGTAATAGAATTAGTTATGTGTTTCATCAATACCATAATTAATGAGGTAATTTCATGATAAATAATATGGTCCAAATTTCTCTATACACACTTATAGAAAAAAATAAGAATAATAATTTAAGAGATAATTTATGGTGGGATGGTATGAATTGAGAAAATATAGATAATGTGTATAGATTATTAATATTCCAAAAGGTAAATCCTGAATGAAAACATCCTACAAGAGTCATGAAACCTCTTTATATACGTATATAATAGTGGGAAAATGTTATAATGAATATTCTCACTAGACTCCCAATGACTCCATGTATGAATGATGTAATATTGGTCATTATTGATGATTTGAATAAGTTTGCTTGTTCATTAGCGATAAGGGAAGATCTACCCCTTGAGAACCATTCCCATATCAATATCAAAAAAAACATAAGGCTCCAAGAGGCTCCAATATTGATTGTATCTGATCATGACCCTTGGATTATATAAATATGTGGGATAATTCTTCAAATGGCTCTTAAAACATTGTTATTCTTATGACCATCTATCAACAGAAAAACTAAAAAAATGTAAAAGAAAATCCTTAATATTGGAAGAAATTTTGGGATTATATTCTCTTAACATCAAAGGAACATAGGCTTAATATCTACCTTTATAGGAGTTTTTATTTTATAATATCTTCCATTTGAGCATCCATATAGCACTATATGTAGCATTGTGTTTGAAAAGGTTTCATACTTAAAACTCTTGGGAAGAAATTAGGGAAAATCATAGTTGACATAGAACTTGTCGAGGGTAAAAAATGTCATGTATAAACTATTCTAGTTGACACTAAATCAACCCAAAGCATAAAAAATAGTTATGAAACCTCTTCAAACACAATTATACATATATTGGTCATTATTATAACTTATGAAGGCATTTGTGAAAACCTAAGAAAGATACCTCTAACAACCCAGGAAAATAAATAATATTATATTTTCATATTTATTAATATTTGTGAATTAAATATTAGTTTTAAATTAAAGTGGACGCTATGTTGCACACTAATAATATAATATTATTATTTTAAATGGTAGTTAATGCCTAGCCATTGTATTGGCTGAAATGAATCGAACAAACGAAAATATGATTATATATGTTTGTCAAATGTTTTTACAATTATCCAATAAAATTCAGTGGCTTAAAATATAAATGAATCTAATTTTTAGCATGAATACTCTAATATTCAGTAAAAGGTCAATTTACAACCTTTTGATGGCGAACACACTTTAAATATAGTTTTGGTCATTTTTATATATTCTATTGGACAAAATAAAATTCTTATTTAGATTCGGGATATCAAAATTTACTTTGGGTAAATTTTTGGTATTTTTCTGATAAAGTTCATTTTTTTAATGTGTAGTGAAAATATTGTATTTTAATTCAAAACTGCATTTTAATCTCATTTATTTATATGGTTAGATTCTATTTTTAATTGTTTTTAAAGTATAATTATAATATATTTTTACCATTTAATCCAATGTTGGTCATTGGAATTAATTTCACTATGAAATTTCACATAAAAAAGTGTCAATATTTTGATAGTTATTATTTATTAAAAATACACTATTTGTTTTAAGAATAGGATTTAATTTTAAATTAATTAATGCCAATTTTATGTTTTTAATTTGTAAAAATAGACATCATTTTTGAATTTTTAATATCAAATAGAGCTTAGGCTTAATTTTTTGTATTTTTTAAAAAAAACATCAATTTTGATGAATAGTGAAACCACTTAGTAGTAGTTAAAAAAACTGGATTTTTCATTTAAATGAAATTTTACGACTTCTGTGAATTGAATTTTGAAAATCTGACATAAATTTTTTTATTTGTTAGTAAAATGTGGTTCAATAATATGAAAATAATTTTTGGTGAATATTAACTTTTGACTTTTATTTACAGCGGTTAAATATAAATAAAGTAATTCAAGGTAAAAAGAATATTATAATAATTTAATATTACCTTAACACTTGATAAAACCTTATTGGTTGAGTCATTTATGACAATGGGCATCTTTGGGTCGATTTTGGGACCCCATGGAGCCACTTATGAATGACAATGACACTTTAGATTAATTAATTTAAAGTAAAGGAAAAAATGACAAAAACATAAATATTTTAGTAAATTATTTTCTATATGGTGTTATATAAGTAATATTTTTGTCTATAAATATTCATTGGAAATATATTTTTTTTCTAAATTATAGTATTTTATTATAATATTTAGACATCGAAGAAATTAAATTATTCACGACACAATAATGATGCAGTATTTACCTCATTAATAAATGATTTAAATAAATAAGTTTATAATTATTAAAATATTATCCAAAACCTTTCCAATTTCAATTTTATGATTTATCTCTACAATTAGTCATTGCATCTTCGACTATGATGATTTTTGGGCCTTTAGAAACCAAATATCATTATATAATAAAATAATATTTTCACACTTTTCTAAAGAGCCCCTCCTCTACCTTATAAAAGGACACCACTTCTAACCAATTACTCACACCTATCAAACCATTTGAATCGTCTAAACTCTGTCCAATTAAGCACTATACATCCCTATCCTACTCATAGATGCCTTACCTTATCTAGAAGACACTTCAAGAAGTCCTTCTGGTTTAAACCAAAAAAAAAGTTACCCAAATTAAAGGTAATGGTTTCTCTTAAGTTGTTTTATTTTATTTTACTTCTCCAACCACTAAACCCTTTTTATTCCTTTATTTTATAACAAAAAAAATATCCTAAATATACTAGGATGTTGATTTAAGAAATATTCAAACTACACTTACACACACCCCCATCTAATGGGTGAAGAACATACTGTTTCTGTGGATGGCTAACTAACGCCCCACGAGACGATGATTGTTCGATTACCTCTTATTGCCTCTCATGGTGGCCATTATGATGACACTATATTTATATATGATATATATTATGATTATTTTTTATTTGTTCTTATATATTTTCTATTTATATCATACCATTATGGTTCCCATTATTGGTAAACGCGATAATTTCATTTGAGGAAGTGCAGACTACCACCCCCTCAAAGTGATATGACTCGTTAATTCCATATGTGCGACGTATAAAGGATGGAGTTAATGATATTATATATGATATTATACTTGAATTATAATAAAATTTGGTATCATTATGTTTTAATTCCATTAAAATATGTAATATAAATGAATGTAGCGTTAAACCGTACATACAGCTTTCCATCTACATGAACGGTGCATTTCATTTCTTATCTCCAAAATGTTATGTACTATTATAAATACATATATATATACTAGATATATTATTTATATTATATCTAAATCATGAATATAATTATGGAGACAATGGACTATTGACCACATGGACAACTTGTAATAATAAGGTGTTCATTTTTGACTCAAGTACCAAATGTCACCAAAACGACCATTATTAACTTAAATGATTGAATAATGTTTATAACATGGTAAAAAGTGATATAAAAAGGATAATAAACTTCAAAATGGTTCTTAATCAAGTAGAAATTATCTTTAGTTTTTTATTTAGGAAGAACAAGGAATAAACGAGTCAAGTCGGACATGAGGTAAGAGATTTTCTTAACTCACTTTTAAATTCATGAGATTTCCATTATTCACCACTTATTCATTCCATGTGGTTTATTTTGTAGTGGAATTCGATATATATTATCATGATTCTTATTATATTTAAGGTATTAAGTGATTCATTTGGTGGTTATTAACTTTTGGTCATACAACTTAGTTGATTACAACGTGGTAAAGGGTTTCATCTCACTTTTTATTTCTGTGAGATTCATGTTATATTTACCACTATTTCCTTTTGTGTGGTGTATGTAATGCCCATGATTGTACTTTGTGTGTAATATACTTTAATTAATGAGTATTTACATCTTGATTGTATGATCCTTCTTTCATGTGGTGTATGTTTTGTAAGTTACCAAATTGGTAAGGGAACCTTTAACCCTTCTCTTTTTAAAAGACTTCTTTTTGTTATGTCTTTTAATTTATATATTATTAAGTTGGGATATGTTCTTCTATATCCTTATTGATTTAAAATTTATTTCTATCTGATGATATGGTCTTTTTATCTCATTAAATCATTTTCTGAATTTTAATGTGACACCGTTAGGCTGTCGAATTTTTACAAGGGAACCTCTTAACACAATTTCAATTCATTGGGATCAACTTGTACTTATTGAATATGTCATCCTATGAATATGTGTGAATGACCTCTGATTGTTTTAAAATTAATATCCACTTATATTGGGTGTATTTATATTTTTTACACAGAACTATGTGATTGATTTATCCTTAATTTAAGGATGCCATCTTTATAAGGGATTTTGTCTCAGTTTACATTCCATTGAGATTTCATTGTTGTTATTATCCAATTCACTATTATGTGGTGTATATGCTGTCATTTGGAATATTATATCATGAATCCTTTTATTTTCATGATATTATAAAGTTCTGATTAAATGCAATTCCTTAATTATTTTTATTCAGGCGTCTCTCTTTTTGTTAAAAAAACTCTTTAACTAAAATATCATTTTAGACGTTTTAATGATTTATTCTTCTAAATATTTATCATTAATGTCCATGACTTCAAAATGGGTTTTAGGATTTATTTATATGGACATTAATTTTTTCAAATGGTTATTCATTTAAAATATTCAAATTGGTATGTGACACTTTGATTCCAAAATCTCTTTTTAAATGGTTTTGAAAATGATTTTATAAAGCATTGTTTATTTCAATATCTTGATTTGATATATTGGAATGTGGAAATGTAATATTTCCTTTATAAATGTGTTACGTTTCATGATTATGTTATGTTTATTGGGAATTGTTTACGTATATGCGTGGTTCGGTGATAAACCTAGGGCGGGTGAGCCCGAGATAGCTCTCCAATGCAATGGGTAACGTGACAGAGGTAAACATGTTGTTTCTCCTAAGAGATTTAGAGAATATACTATGATTGGTATTCCAATTGTAACTCCCTACATAGTTGTGAAAGATACAATGTAAGTTTGATATGGATGCCATAAGTAACCTTTATGATTTATGATTTTTGTGTGTTATTCATAAATATTTTACTTTCATAAGGTATGTTATGATTGAAATTTATGGTTTCATGGATTTGTATTTATTAGTGGGATAATGTTTTCCTTCCTTATTTTATAATCCATACTGAGCTTTTTTATGCTCATCCCATGTTTTTGAAATGTTTTCTATGGGACTTAATGATGAATAGGGTCAAGGATGGGATCAAGGAAAATTCGTGTTGTCTAAAACATGGAAATAGACATGTTTCTTTTTAAGAGTTTTTATTTTTTGAAAAAAATAGATACTGAGTAGTAGTGTATATTTGTAATATTGAAGTTATTATGTTATATTTATGGATTAATTATATAAAAACTCTAATCCTTAAAATATACTCAATGTATATTATTCATTTAATTCAATATTATGTAATGTTTTAAGGCTGGGTCCTTATAGTTTGTATCAGAGGATGGTTTAGAAAAATTTAGGAATTATGAGTTTTCATTAGGCTTATGGTTATTCCCTATATATTATTTCAGTTAAATATTTGTTTTATAACTTTTTAAGATCAAGGAAAGTGATTACATATGGAAAGAGGTGGATCTCAAATGACATTCCCATCTCTTCCTGATGACATGCTTGCAATAATTATTGCAAAGTCATGTTTGGATGATTGTGAAACTTTTTCTAGCATACAACTTACTTTCAAGAAGTTATTCGAGATATTAAACACCTCCACTATACCTTGTTATCATCGTGGATTATTGGTTGTATTTAGAAAAATCACATTTTCACAATATTCTCATATTTTTAAGAAAGGTAAATATTATCAAGGCATTTTCAAATATTTTACCTTATCACATGATTTTGAAGCATATTATGATTTTAAAAAAAGTGATGAAGATGGAGACCCTTGAGCAACCTATTTATATGTGATTTTACAATATAGTATCTCATCACATACTTATGGTATTTTAAAAGGACCGTTAATTGAATGTTTCAACTCAAATTCAGTCCGATTGTTTTATAGAAATCATTTTTTATCAGATGTTTTGAAATTATATGTCATACATGATTATTTTCCAAATCTGTTTTTCTGTGAACACCCATATGACCCATGTTATACAAGGTGTATTTGGATGGAGGAAGCAATTGATTTCGAAGGATCTCTAAATCATTGTTGCAATGCATGGACCATCTACCTACATGAACAAGATGACGATGAAACCATATGGACACGATGATCAAGTTATGATGTTTTTATTTTTGGGGATCGATTTATTTTATCATATGGTGGTGAAATATGACATTAAGAATTAAGATATTGAGATCAGAATGAATTTGGATAAAACTGAGTTGTATAATGAAACCATTTATGTTAAAACATGTTAGGGTTATTTTTTAGTTTTATAAAAAGGAAAACCTGTAGGATGGTTGACAACCCATCACATCTGGAAAGGCTGCAGGAATCAAAAACACAACCGAAGGGAGAAAAGGGTGCATCACCTACCAGTAGCCTACTTGAAGTCACCAGTTAGTATGCCTTATTATTTTAGTAAAATGATTTTACGGAACAAGAATAAGGTTATTTTTGGAACTTATGTTTTATCAAATGGATATACATAGTATAGAAAAATGATTTAATGAATAAGTGATAAAGGATGTTGTGGAAGACGTTCTCTCTTTTCAGGAAACACTATATGCTTAAAGAGAATAGAATACGAAGGGATTTAAATTGTGGAGTAATGGTTGAGATATCGTTTTGGTAGAATATATGTTGATTCAGGTTATTTATGGAAATGATTAAACTATCATAGAAAATATGTGATTAGGTTAATTACACTTCAGTGTGAGACTTTAAGAGTAGTTGACGTTTTTGGGGATAAATATTGAGATTTACATTGAAAGGATGTGTGATTTAAATCCTTCTGAGTTTTTGGTTTCAATATTAGTATTGATTATTTGGATGAATTTTAAGGACAATTTTGTATTGAATTGTCTTTCTTTAACTTTATGTACTTTTTGTTAAATTTTGGATATTAATAGTAGTATTTCTTTTTATAAAGGAATATACTTTTGGGGAATTATATGATCTCATACTAACCATTGTAGTTTTAGTTAATACCTAAATATAAGGGAAATCTATTGTTCATCTTTTTTGGATTATGTGATTCTCTAAAATTTGGTTATATCACTTTTAATGTGAAAAAGTCATCCTGAATACTCATCATTTAGAGGAAATATGTTTTTTTGGTAGAAATTTAGTAAAGGTTGAAATTCTATATGATAAGTATGCATTTTTCCTTATGGTTTTAGTTAAGCGCATAAATAAATTCCTCAACTTTATGACAATTATCTTAAATTTTTTTTTCTATTAAATTTTTCTACTGGGAATCAAGAACCATTAAACCCATCACATGTTTGTGATTTTCTGTTGTTTAACATTCTCCTAATCTTGTTTTCTATCACACCTCATCAGAACTTGACCGTTTTTTCTCTCTTCCATATCCATGTCTTCCTACATGGAATCCAAGTATGGGTTATCTCAGGTGTCCTTTGTACTTCTATTTATTTTAAAGTGATTGTTTTATTGACTCTTTTCCGATTTGGGATTTTCAATGATGTTTCGGAGCCCAATTTTAAAATTGCGAGGAAGAAATTCCAAAAAGGGGGGAAGGATGTAACAACCTAGGAAAATAAAGAATATGAAATTTTCATTTTTATTAATATTTTTGAATTAAATATTTATTTTAAATTAAAGGGGACACTATATTCGATGGCGTAACTGATACGTCACAACGGGTTTCTTTGAAATCTTCTGTTGCACACTAATAATATAATATTATTATTTTAAATTGTAGTTAATGCCTAACTATTGTATTTGAGGGAATGAATTGAACTAACTAAAATATGATTATATATGTTTGTTTAATTTTTTTATAATTATCCAATAAAAGTCAGAGGCTTAAAATATGAATAAATCTATTTTTAAGCATGGATACTCTAATATTCAATAAAAGATCGATTTATCACCTTTTGAGAGCGAACACTATTTAAATCTATTTTTGGTCATTTTTATATGTTTTATTTGAAAAAATTAAATTCTTCTTTACGTTCAGGACATCAAAATTTACTTTGGGTAATTTTTTGGTATTTTTCTGATAAAGTTCATTTTTTTAATGAATAGTGAAAATATTGTGTTTTAATTCAAAACTGTGTTTTAATATAATTTATTTATATGGTTAGATTATCTTTTTAATTTTTTTAAAGTATAAGTAGAATATATTATTACCATTTAATCCAATGTTGGTCATTGGAAATAATTTCACTTTGAAATTGGATATAAACAAGTGTCAATCTTTTGATAGTTATTTTTTCTTAAAAACACGCTATTTGTTTTAAGAACATGAATTAATTTTAAATTAATTAATGCCAATTTTATGTTTTTATTTTGGAAAAATATACATCATTTTTGAATTTAGAATATCAAATATATATTTGGCTGAATTTTTGGTATTTTTCTGAAAAACTTCAATTTTTGATTAATAGTGAATCCACTTAGTAGTAGTTAAAATAATTGAATTTTTCATTTAAATGAAATTTTACCACTTATTTGAATATAATTTTGAAAATCCAACATACATAGTTTTTATTAGTTAGTAATATTTGGTTCAAGAAGATGAAAATAATTTTTGGTGTATAGTAACTTTTGACTTTTATTTACAGCGGTTAAAGGTAAATAAGGTAATTCAAGCTAAAAAGAATATTTTAATAACTCAAAATTACCTTAAAACCTGTCCAAAAATTATTGGTTGAGTAATTTATGACCATGGTCATCTTTGGGTATATTTTGGGACCCCATGGAGCCACTTATGAAGGATAATGACACTTTATATTAATTAATTGAAAGTAAAGGCAAAAATGACATAAACAAAAAACTTTTAGTAAATTATTTTATATATGGTGTTTTATAAGTAATAATTTTGTCTATAAATATTAATTGGAAACGTAAAAATATTTCCTACATGATCGTACTTTTTATATACTTTTTAGACATCGAATAAATTAAATTATTCATTACACAATAATGATGCAGTATTTACCTCATTAATAAATGATTTAAATAAATAAGATTATAATGATTAAAATATTATCCAAAACCTGTAAAATTCCTATTGGATGATATGATTTCGACCATTAGTCATCTTATCTTTGACTATAATGATTTTTGGACATTTAGAAACCGAATATCATTATATAAGAAAATACCATTTTCACACTTTCCTAAAGAGCCCCTCCTATCCCTTATAAATGGAGACCACTTCTATCCAATTCCTCACACCTCTAAATCCATTTGGCTCGTCAAACCTCTCACCAATTATGCTCAATAAATCCCTATCCTCCTTTTAGAATCCCTACCATAGGCAAAAGTCACTTCAAGAAGTCCTTTTGGTTCAAACCAATGGAAGTTACCCAAATTAAAGGTAATGGTTTCTCTAAATATCATTTCTTTTATTTTATTTCTCCAACCCCTAAAATATTTTTATTCCTTTATTTTATAACAAAAAAAATATCTTCAATATACTAGTATATTTTTATAATAATTATTATAACTACACTTACACACAACATTATCTAATGGGTGAAGAACATATTTTTTATGTGGATGGAAAACTAACGCCTCACGAGATGATGACTGTTCGATTACCTCCTACCGCCTCTCATGGTGGCCATTATAATAGAAATGTATTTATATATGATATATATTATGTTTATGTTTTCTTTATGCTTCTGTATTTTCTATTTATATCATACCTTTATGGTTCCCATTATTGGTAAACGTGATAATTTCATTTGAGGGTGTGCGGACGACCACCCCCTCAAAGTGATATGACTCGCTAATTCAATATGTGGGATGTATAAAGGATGGAGTTAATGATATTATATGTGATATTATTCTGTAAGTATAATATAACTCTATATAATAATGTTTTAATTCTATCAAAATATGAAATAGAAATGAATGTAGCCTTCATGCGTACGTACGACTTACCATCTCCATGAACGTTGCATTTCATTTCTTATCTCCAAAATGTTATGTAATATTATAAATACATATATATTCAGGATATATGATTTATATGATATCTAAATCATGAATATCATTATGGAGATAATGGACTATTGACCACATGTACAACTAGTAATTATAAGGTGTTCATTTTTGACTCAAGTACCAAATATCAACCAAATGACCATTATTAACTCAAATGATTGAATAATGTTTATAACATTAAAATAAGTGATATAAAAAGGGTAATAAACTTGAAAATTATTATTAAGAAATTTTAAATTAACTTTAGTTTATTATTTCGAAAGAACAAGGAACAAATGAGTGATGTCGGACACGAGGTAAGGGAGTTTCTTATCTCACTTTTAATTTCGTGAGATTTCCATTATTCGCCAATTATTCATTGCATGTGGTGTATTGTGTACTGAAATTTGAAATATATTATCATTATTATCATTATATTAATGTTATTCTATTATTAATTTGGTGGTTATTAACTTTTGTTCATACGACTCAGTTGATTACAACGTGGTAAAGGGTTTCATCTAACTTTTTATTGTCGTGAGATTAATTCTATATTTTCCATGATTTCATTTAGTGTCGTGTATGTACTACCCATGATTGTACTCTATATTTAATATAAATTAATTTATTAGTATTTGAATCTTCTTTTTATGATCCTTCTTTCATGTGGTGTATGTTTAGTAAGTTACCAAATTGGTAAGGGAACCTTTCACACTCCTCTTTTAAAAGACTTCTTTTTGTTATGTATTTTAATTTATATCTTATTACATTGGGATATGTTATTATATATCATTATTGTTTTAAAATTTCCAAGTGATTATATTCCCTTTTTATCTCATCAACTCATTTTCTGAATTTTAAAGTGATGTTGTTAGTCTGTCGAATATTTACAAGGGATCCTCTTAACACAATTTAAATTCTTTGGGTTCAACTTGTACTTCTTGAATATGTCATCCTATGAATATGTTTGAATGAACTTTAATTGTTTTACACTTAATATCCACTTATATGGGGTGTATTTATATTTTTAACAGATAATTATGTTATTGATTTATCTTTAATTTAAGGATACTGTCTTTATAAGGGATTTCATCTCAATTTACATTCCATTGAAATTTCTTTGTTCTTATGAACCAATTCACACTTATGTGGTGTATAGGATGTCCTTTGGAATTTTATATAATTAATACATTTATTTTCATGATATTATAATATTCTGATTATATATAATATCTCAATTACTTTTATTCATGAGTCTCTCATTTTGTTAAAAAACACTTCAACTAAAATTTCATTTTAAATATTTTAATGATTTATTATTCTAAATATTTATCATTAATTTCCATGTCTTAAAAATGGGTTTTAGGATTTATTTATATGGAAATTAATGTCTTCAAATGTTAATTCATTTAAAATCTTCAATGTGGTATGGGACACTTTGATTAAAAAATCTCTTTTTTATTGGTTTTGAAAATGATTTGATAAACATTGTTTATTTCAATATCTTGATTTGATATATTGGAATGTGGAAATGTTATCTTTACTTTATACATGTGTTATGTGTCATGATTATGTTTGGTTTATTGGGAATTGTTTATTTATATGGATTGTTCTATGATAAACCTAGGGCTAGTGAGCCAGAGATAGCTCTCTAATGCATTGGGTAACGTGATAGAGGTAAACATGACGTTTCTCATAAGGGATTTGGGGAATACTGTGATGGGTATTTCAAATGTAACTCCCTATGTAGTTGTGAAATATAAAATTTATTTTTGATATGGATTCCATAATTAACCTTTATGATTTATGATTTGTGTGTGTTATTGATAAATCCTATGATTTCATAAGATATGTTATGATTGAAAATTATAGTTTCATGGATTTGTATTTATTGATGGGAAAATGTTTTCCTTTCTTATTTTATAACCATTAATGAGATTTTTATTCTTACACCATGTTTTTTAATTATTTTCCATATGACTTAAAAATGAATAGGGTCAATGATGGGATCATGGAAAAGTCATGTTGTATAAAACATGGAACTAGACATGTTTCTTTTAAAGAGTTTTTATTTTATGAAAAAAAATGGATACTGAGTGGTAGTGTCTAGTTATAATATTCAAGTAGTTATGTAATAGTTATGGCCTAATTATCTATAACTCTAAACCTGAAAAGATCCCCAAATGTGAAATATTCCTTTAATTCAATATTATGTAATGTTTTAAGGTTGGGTCCTTATAATACCCATAGAAGTGGTAATGTTCTTCTAAAAGAATTTTCATATTATTTCCTCCGTCGATTCATAAATTTATATTATATCATTATTATATATTAATCTATGTATATTTAATATACTAAGATATTTTTATTTTATGTTATGATCAAAAAATCCAGACACTCCCATAAAATGGTATACGCAATCATTTTTCATGTGTGTGATGGACCACTACATCACGAACCAATGTCAATTTTTCTTCCATTAAGAAATTCCAAAGTTTAAGAGTAATGATGGAAATAAAATTAATATGTGATATATGTAATATTTAATATTATATTTTTATTCTTTGGTAATTATTATATAACATAAACCTTCATTCATTCCATAACATGGGAATACGATAACATCATTTGTGTGTATGACTTACTACCCCCTTTTGAAGCGAGGTGATTCGTTTATACTTTACATAAAATGAATTAAGGATAGTTTTAATTAAAATGAGTGTTATATATGAAATAATAATTATTCATGAATTTATATATATATATATATATATCATTTTTTAATTTCAATATGACTAGAAAATTTAAAAAATGTTCATGTGTACCTATGGCCTACCTGCACTATGAACAATGTATTTCATTTCAAATTACCCAATATTATAGATTATTATATATAAATATATACTAAACATATATGATATTCAAATCATGGTTTTAAATTATAGAGTTAATCAATTCAATATTTAATTAATGGATACAAAAAAATAACAAGTCATAACATACTCAAAAAACGAGGGGATTAACCTTAAAACAATATAAGAAATGGAAAATTATTAATGAATGTGTTAAAAGATGTTATAAAAGGATCATAAATGATATTATAAAAATTAATATATTTCTGGTATAAGATAATAACATTTATAGAACCATTTTATATGAGGCTAAAAAAATTTCAACCTGATGGAAGCTTATGGTAAGGGATTTACTCTCAATTTACATGATATTATGATTTATTTGTTATTAGGAACTAAATCATATTTATGTGGTATATATTCCACCCATTTGACATGTAATATCATTAATAATACATTATTCATGGTATTTTCTGGTTCAATTTTAAATATTTCATATTTGTGGAATTTAATTAATAAATTCCTTACAATAAAATTTATTTTGACATCTTACATTCATTGGTGATTATTATCATTATCTTTATAAAATAACTCTAGGGAAATAATTATTCATTTTAAATTACTTTTATCCAAAATATATATATTATTTTGTAATGGATAATTTTATACAAAACTTATACAATTATATCATATGGTATTTACATTTAAAGTTATTTTCATAATTGGGAAATTTCGATAAATCTGTATTCATTATTTAATACGTATATTTGAAAATAAAGAAATTTAATAAATCACGTATTTTATATTTTTGGAATTATATGGACTATATTACATGCGTATTTTATAGTTTATGATAATACCTTGATGCATCAGTATTCTCATGAGATGAATCATTTGGAAGAATAATATGAGTTTGGCCGAGTTGTTTTAAAATATGTTGAGAAAATATCATGATGGTGAACATTTCTTGTTACCAAGAAACATCGAATCCAATAATAAATTATTGAATGAATTCAAATTTTATTGATTATTATCCATGAAATTTTCACTATTAATTTTTTTAATTTTATAATTATATTCCATTCTTATTGGTTGAATGGAATTCGTGTTCAGTTATTTACCTTTTGTTATTTATTATCCCTTATTCATTAATGACACCCTTTGTTGTACATTAAAATTACTATGAAGATCATAATTATTTTGATTCCATCCCTCATGTTAAGAAAAGTAAACTATTGAATAAGTTCTCAAATATGTTGTGCAATTTGTTTTTCTAGGTATTATGTTTCACTTTCTATTACCAATGTAAAATGGGAATCATGTATGTAATATGGCTTACAAAACTATTAAAATGATATGTCAATTGGGATTTAAAATATTTTATATTTTTCCAATTTAATGGCAGTAGGAACTGGCTCAGTGCAACTAGGGTCTTGGTCACTACAAACATAGTCATGGTCTTCTTGGTAATCTCAAGTATATTTACTCTTGTATAACATCTGGAATTCAAGCCTTCGATAATCATAATATCACAACAACATATACAATTTCCTTTCATGAGTTTTGATAACTCTTATATGCATGTTAATAGATTTATTTAAGTATGTGACACATTAATGTATAATGGGATGACTAATGACAAGGTCATTTTGGGACAAATACCATTCCAATTACAATGAAAATTGAAATACTAGTTAGATTGACTATACACATAATGCATATTTACCATGGTAGAGTTAAAAGTAAAATTCATTAAACATTATTACATGAAAACATAATAATTCAAGAATATTAGAGTCCTATATTCCATATATAATAATTATTATGACTCACATAGATAATAAATTTAATGATTCAAGGTTTTTAAGGAATTTCCTCAATCATGTATTGTATTTGAAGAACCAGTTCCACGAATTATACTATGGATGTAAAACCGAATGTAAGTTGACCATAAAAATACATAAATACGGTGATGTTATGGATATGAACTTTGATTATCTATACATAATGATTTACAACATGACATGACATAGTTTCCAATGGTATAATTAATAAAAAATATGTTAAGAAAGAGTACATTAATTTAACTATATAACATTCACAATTGTGTTATTAGATGCTCTTAATAAGAGGATATATAACATATCATTGTTTTTGTTTCAAAAAATTCATCCAGTTCCAATTCAAAAATTCTCTGCACGAATGTGGTCTTAATAATTATTCCATGTGTCTATGAGACACACCAGTGAAAAAAATTCATAAAGAAATTTTCTTAGATTATGATAGTAAAAATTATGAGAAAAAATTATAAAACTAACCTGTGAAATAATCAACATTATTGATATAAATAAATAATAAGTCATTAGTTACATACTTAAAATATAGACACACCTTTATTATTACAGGACCCATCCTAGTGGGGCCCATTCATGACTCCCCAAGCCCACCTCCAATAGGCCAGGGTCTAGAAACTAGCATCGAGATGGAATATCACTAACATGGGTGGCCTTATCCAAATTACCAGCACACACACACAGAAATCTACAATCCTATGAGATAATAAAATATATCAGAAATTGATAACCCATGATTACATACATATAAATACCATATCAAAATTATGAAATGAAGTATAGGAATATAAATAGGGTGAAATAAAACACACCACAAAGAGTTTAAAACACTATTATGATATAAAAGTAAAGGGACTAATCTCTTGATATTGTAGAAGCACAACCTAGTCGGTGTAGTCTCATTATGAATTATCTTGTATTTGGTCAACAAGTACAATATTGAATGGTTGATCATCTTCATAGTACCCAGCACTTGCAGGTACTTCTAGGGAAAGGTTGAGTATAACTATACTCTGTAGGACGCCCCAACACACGAAGCAAAAAATAATGGAAAATATTTTCATCAATACATAGGTATATGTCTAAAACACATATAAGAAAAATTTCAAGATATACTCAATAAATAAAAAGACAATAAAGGTAAATCACAACCATAGTATTACAATCCTAGGATTCTTGATTGATGATTCCACAAAGAACTCATCTAAGAGAACTCACTCATGATTCTAAGAACATTGATGGAATCCTTCTAATAATTCCTTCACATCTATTCTAATCATAACTTGTATATGCTAAATCTATGAAAAGTTTTGATAAAAAAATGAGGATCACTCTTCATGCCATAATGTGATACTAAAAACTCAATCTGGATTAACATGTTAAATAGAGGATCAATACCCATTTAATGTGGGTCACTGTGATTCCATGAACTCCACTCAGGGAACAAAGATGAATATAGGATCTCACTCTAGGACTAATGGAGATATTAAAATTACTATATGCAATAAGACCTACAAAAGGAATAATTTCCCTTGGGGTTGAAGACTATTCTATACTAAACCTATGTGAAAGGATGAGGGGAACACACCCTAAAAAAAATTCCAAGATACATTGGAAAAGAGATCTAAACCAACTTCAATGGAGTACCCGACGTGTACTACGTGTCACATGTTGTGTCACCTAACTCGTGGTGCTGGAGACGAAAATGGATGTTTTCTTTTAGTCAGGTCTATGTAGAGATACATTCCCTGTAGGATATTAGTGTACTCCACTTAGTAAATGAATTAGCCCTCACACATGGTCCATACCATGTCCGCGTAGGGGAGTACATGGTATATAGGAAGTCTATGTACTCCACCATAGGATTCTGTGGCATAATGAGTACATAAAGAATCTTCAGGGAGAGGTCACACACTATTTATGATAATCCATACTCTATATTAAGCATATCTCCTAAAAAAATAATGACTGAGTCTTAATTTAGAATTTCATTATGTCATTTTTGTAGAACATTTCACACATTATAAAAACACACACTAAAATACCATATTCGTTTAGTGCCTTTAGAAATATGGAAACATAAACAACTAGTTCATAACACATATAATTCTTCGTTCATCTATTTCACCATAACTAGAACCATTTTTGACATATCAGGCATAATAACTTTCATATTATACTGGGAAAAGAGACATAAAAATAATGATCTCAGATGCTCAGTAAGGGAAAAAAGGTAGACATGTTAGTATAAAAATGAGAATAGGGGTATTAAAATGTTATCATAACATTTTAATATCATTCACTACATATCAAAGATCATAAAAATAAATCATTTCAAAAATATTGGGTAGTTCATAAAACATGAATCATAAGGGAGTTAAGATCCTAATCCATAAATGCAGAACATAAGAGTATGATATGGGATTGTGTCATAAAACATATTAATACAAAGAAATTAAGTCATAGAATCCCATTAATACCTTATTAAAATTTTATGTTTGGGAGAATAACCTATTTACCTACCTTGGTAGGGTTATGACCTCCCATGTACCATCTTGTTTTGGTCCTCGGATTCCCTATCATGTTCCCACTTGTTTTGGGCTTGATATAACCTCCACTTTACCCTTTTGTTTCATGATTGGGATTCCCTCCCATATACCCTTTTTATCATAAATCATTTACCATTAATAAATTATTTTGATGGAAATATATTCTATACCCATGATCAAATTAAAACAATATATATGTGTTCCACAGAAACCAAAAAACATTCAGCATATCAGAACCAATAGAATCAAATGTGAATCATAAAATCCTTCAATAAACAATAACCCATGCAAAAAATGGGTTTCATAAATATTTTTCAATTATATAAATAAACTATTCATAAATTTAATAAGAATAGTATTATTAGATTATATCCCTAGAATAAAATAAGTAACAACAATTAACATTGTCTTGGATGGAAAATTATTTTTAGGGATTCATTGGAAATAATTATTGAGGACAATATCTCTCTAAGAAAATTTCTTTTCAAATAATAAAATAGTTATCAAACAATCATAATTGAAAATAACATTGAATACATATAAAATATTCTTTAAAATCAACTTTTTTAAGTGTTTGAAATCCATTTCCAAGAAAATTCATAAAAGATCATATAAAAAAGTTTCTTTATTATTTTCTGAAAACAATGATTGCATTGAAAAACAATTTCACACTAAAGTAAGAAAAAATAACATAAAATATATAAATTCTATAATAGAATTATATTCATGGTGAAAAAATTAAAAGGGTAGTATATACACCACATAAATGAATATACGAGAATAAAATAAGATGTGTCAAGAAGAAGGATATTTAATATTACATTACCTTACTCTTTTGGTTGCATTTAAACTATAAACCCCATGAATGTGATATCATCAAATTGTTATGTAAATTCACAAAACGTTTATGAACAATACTCATTAAATACATCCATGTAATGTATATAAACCACAGAAATAAAATATTAATATATATGGTAAGTGTTTTATATAAATAAAAGTGGGAAAAAATCCCATACTATTTGAGTAACAATAGATTCACCATACCCGTGTAAAAATAACCTCAAATAAAACATTTAATATTAGAAAATTCAATAAATTCAAGATATAACATGTCATAGAGAATTATATACTCCATACAATAAGAATAAGGGGTGATTATTTCATATATATCATAGAAAATAATAGAGATGAAATCCCCTAACTACTTGAGTAACTTTTAAAATCATGAATCTCATAAAAGAATAACATCCATCAAAACATTAAAAATAATTAAAGAATGAAAATTAATGATATAAAATTTCTTATTTAATATATATACACCAAAAAAATAAGTATGTTATGAATATTGTATGTATATCATAGAAATAAAATTTATAATAAAATTCCCTTACAACATGATTAACTTAGGGAATCATGAAACCCATAAATTAATAACGCCAATTAAAAAATTTATTATAATTAAATAAAGGTAATTATTTATATTATATGTTATTGGTTTGTATATATAAACCACACTGAATAATTTAGTGGTTAATAAGCCATGTATATCATAGAAATAAATAGTGAGATGATATTCCCTTATCTTAAGTATTCAAATCCTTCGTATACATTAAAACCTCATATATAATAAATATAATTTTTATATAAATCTACCATAGATACTTATACATATACATAATACCATATTTTATTTACTTATGACTTTATATTACTCGTTTTAAATAATTCATTATTAAATTTATGTTTCGGGTAATAAGTGATTTTTTTTCTTCTAAATATAGACTTGTTATCCTTGGTCCTCTTACATAGATCATTATTCAATAAAATATATATGGACAAACATAATGTAAATATCATATATATATATATATTCTATAAATATTTATACATAGTTATTTATAAATGTTCGATATGGGAAATTAAATACATAGTTTATGGCGACAGTAATATATATGTACACATAAACGATGTCATCATTTTCTTGTTATATTTTGTGAAAATAAATTATATAACATATTGTAATCCAATAATTATTTTTATTATATATATATATATCATATATATTCATTAAATTGATCCATTTTAAAATCTATGTAAAATATAGATATGAAATAAATCACATCGCATTGTAGAGATGGTAAGCCATAAAAACACACAACCGACATTATCATTTACCAAAAGATTAGGTGGTAAAAAGTTTGATATTATATTATCATTAATGAAGTTTAATTATTTCATAAAAAACATATATATCATAAAAAACATATTTTCCTTCATAATTTCAATCTATGATAGGTGGTAAATGAAAAACAAAAAAAATTATTTTGTGATGCAGTAGTTCATCGTACAAAAGAACTAATTGTTTATTACCCATTAAATATATGTTTGTTTTCATATATAAAGAAACCATAAGATAAAATCATACCTGTATATTGATTATACTGTTGTTATAATATAAAAATGGAATAAAAATTAATATATGGGGATTATTGAATAAATAAAATAGAATCTTTCATTGATGGACGTTTTCTCTTATTTGTGTATCTCCTTTTTATTTGAACAAATGTACTTATTTGGATTACTTTCCTCCCAAATTAAGGATTAAATGATGAATTTAGGAATTTTTGGTGGATAATTGGACAATGGTTGTCCATACCAAATAGCTTCTGAAGTGTGAAGAGAAGTGAAATAGATGTTCCAATTTATTAAATATGGGATTTTAACTTTTGGAATTTCTCAATAGATTAATTTATAATAATATCAATATCTATAAAAATACATAATTTTTTCCACCTTTTGTAATAAAAGGTATGATAAGGTTCTAATATCATCGAATAATAAATATTATATGTTTTTTTGTTAAATTATACCATATCTATTTAATCAACGCATTATTTAATCTATATTAATTTTAACAATGGTAACAAAATTTTCCAAAAAAAAAGATGAATATTTTTACAGAAAAATTAAAATTTAACCTAAAATATAATATTTATTATATTTTAGACCATAATTTAAATATTTTTAATTTTTTAATATTTTCATTATTTTTATATAATTTAAGGAAATATTATTTTCAAAAAATATCATTATTCTCAATTTTAAAACTATTAATTATTGACTTTTAACAATATAATAACAATATAAAATCATATAAATACATCTATTATATGAATAAGATGAAAATGTTATCTATAAAATTTTGGGATGTCATTAATTATGTCAAATTATATTAATTGTAATATTTTTTAATCCTCTATTTGATATCCTCATTAACAAAATACGTAATCAGTCATCATTCATTAAGGCATTAAGGTAATTATATATTTCATAAAAATAAAAAATAACATTACTTGATTAATATAATAATTTTAGGTTTATATTATTACTTATAGTCTAATCTATCATATGTATAACCTTACATGAAAAATGATATATTTATTAAAAAATTAGTATTACATATTTATCATTTATTTAAATAAAATACAATAAATTTCAAATAATCATACATGTGGCATGAAAATAATTTTATTTCTTCAAAATGATGATTTTTTCGACATAATTTCTTCCAATTAAATTAGTACAAGTGTATGTTTAATTTTATAATATTATTTTTACCCTAAATTACCCAATTTCCCTTTACCCAATGTAATAAATGATAATTACTTTTAGTAATATTTTTGGTCAATTACTAAAATGATATTATAATTTAAAAAATATGATAATGATTAATACCATATATTACCATTTTTCACAATCAAATTCACATAAGTGGATCATTATATTTAATGACAACCCCATAGACAGGATGACAAATCAAGTTTTAATAAGAAAAATATCCAAATGTTTTCTAAGATTCTATATCTAAATTTAATTTGAATTTGTTTTAAATAACATAAAATCACTTAAAGGATAATTAATTTGTAAAATTATACTTTTAGGCCATATCAAAACAAAATTTTACTATATAAATAAATATGATGAAAATGAAGTCATCAAATACAAATTAGTATTTGTTTAATATTTAGAAAAAAATGGAACTCCTTTGAAAAATACTAAAACATCAACCAAAGAAAATTTTTGATATCATTATTCCAAATAAAAAGTTTTAATTTTAAAATAGATTATATAAAGTTTTCTTAAATATTAATTAAAATGGGTTCTCTATTAAAAAGAAATAAAATTTCTATTTTAAAAAATATCGGTTTTTTATGAATAAAATTGGGTTGGTTCTTATCTTATGCCCATGAATCATATTTGATGAATATATAAAATATTTTATTTCACACATAACATATATATATATATATATGGTTATATAATTCAAAAGTTTTGATTAATTTTTATTTAAAGTAAAATGAATTTAGGAGTATAGAAATAGAAATATTGTGTTTATATTCAATTGTTTTATAACTTTGTTTATAATTGATTGGTAACTAGTGAATTTATATTATAAACCATATGTTTTCATTAATTATATAATAAAATTCATAATCTATATTTTAACAGATGGTTTTTATCTTATTATATTAATTAATAATATTCTAATAATTTAATGGTGTCCGTTACAACTAATTCTGGCATATGAAAAAAGGTATTAAATGAAATTAGTGTTATGTGTATCTAAATCAATAAATAGTGTTTTGTATACTTCAAGATATTCTAAGAGTTTCATGTAGCTCAATATCTATTTATTACATATAATTCAATCCAAACATAGTTTTTTTCATATAAAAAAATATATTCAATATTTTTTTCGAAGAAAAATATCGAAAATATTAAATAAATTGGAAAAAATATTTCAAAAAATTTATGGGTGTCACATTAAACACCCCTTAAAACGAATTTCATCCTCAAAAATAATTCTTGGTTATCAATGGTTCAATACTTGAAATTTTCATTAATAAAAATCCAACATTGTAAAAATATTTACATAGCTCACATCAAAAAATTAATGTCAGAAACATATCAAATACCGAAAGTAAAACATAACATGGTTTCCACACTGGAGAACATATGTGGGAAGTGAAAACATGGATATGTAAGAGAAATATAACCAACATGCTCTGATGGAGATTGATAGGAAATACATTCAAGAGAAAGTAACCAATCATAAATTTATAAATATATGATGATGTGACATTTGATTCATCAAAAAATAAGATACTAGGATAACAATTTCTCTTTCGAGATCCTTTACGAAGGTTTGAATAAAATAAATCATGCAATTATCAACTTCACCACATCTCTTTCTCCAAAAAGGAAGGTGAATTTTAAATTATTGAATATTTTACAGATCAAGAGATCACTAATAATACATTAAATGTGTCATTAGTTAAAACTGGTAACATGATATTATAATATGTTATAAAAAAGGTATAAGTACTCATGCGGTGAGAGAAAACATTAATTCTCACAATCATAATATGATTTTTAATATAAAAATTCAATATATTGATAATTATGTAACAATTCCAAAATATAATTCATCATTTATTACTTAAACAATGTATTATATTATACAAAAATCATTTACATGGAAAAATAATGTATATAATTATATAAATGTTATTTTATTATTCAGTAATACATGTAGATGGAGATAATGAATTGAAATCTCACAAAATTATTACAATAATTATTTTATTGGGATTATTTATAAAAAATAAAAATTAAAAATTAAAAAATAAAACACCCAACTAACAAAGAGAGGATATGTATTTATTAATTATAAAGGTTTAATTCATCCATTATGTTAGTATAATATTTCCATTTTCCATTTTCTTCAGTGGGTTTGGTGGAGTATCATTATCTTAATACCTTGGGTTGGTAAATTGTTAAAATAATGGAAAAACTATATGAAATTGAAACAATGAATTGTGGAAGTTTCATTATATGGTATTTTCTCATTATTCAAATCATTAGTTAACTTACACTATTTAATTTGACATTCAACCACCAGATGACAATTCAATCCTCCCTTAAAACATTTAGTAGTCACCTTAATACAATTCTCCCCATTTTTTCATCCCATAATTTATGTAAAATAAAAGGTTCATTTTCTATTCTTTATTTTTGATAGATTATCATTTGAACTCCATCTTCATTTGATTATCAAAACCATGATATTGGTATAAAAATCCAAAAAATATTTCAATGATTATAGAACTTATGGCCACTTCTTCATAACTTCTAAATTCACATATATCCAATACATTTCGAATATAATGATTCATTCCACAAAAGCACTGATAAAATTTTCTTTTGTGGTGAATGATTATAATAGAAGTGTACCTCACAATACATGTAATGTTTTGTTGATTTCAATTCATACATTCATCAACCTCTACCTAATCTCTATGAATAATTATTCCATCACTGTTTCAGGAATTCGATGAATCTACTTATTTAAAAATATTTTTCTCAACCCATACCAATCCATGGGGTCAATTTTTTTTATTATATTGTATTCTTGATTTGAGTCCCCCATTGATCTACTTCACCTTATAGGAAATAAACACTCAAAATTAATTTATAATGCTCCAAACATTGGAGAATATATTACATCTTGTTATTGGTATAGAACTACTATTAAGAAACAAGTGGATCATAATACCTATTGAATACATTTTAACAAAGCCTCATGAAGGAAACAATATATTATTTTCCTCTCATTTTCTCATTTGGGAGTTTAGCATGGTTCATAGCATGAGAAATTTGGGAGTATAAAAACATGATTTCTCATTCCTACTTCCATAGCATTTTGTTTTATAAGAGTACAATCACCCCATTGTCTGTTTAAATCACGATTAACATAGTTCCCTTGGCATAAAACCATTGACTAAACAAATTTAATAATGTAAGAAAAAAATAATATTGAAAACCCAGCTAATCATGAAATATTACTTATCGTATGTATAAATTATGATACCATCCTTAATATATAACTAATTAGGATTATAATATGTTATTCATAATCAACATACATTTAAATCCCTCATTGTGGTACTTATAGTTTCTTTGAATTCCAAGTGAGTATCTACTGGGAGTGTCAAACTAGGTGTATAGAATGGCCTCATATCATGTACTGAGATTTGATCAAGTATAGCCTAACACACATTTTTAGAGTTGCTAAATCATAGTACATATGTTCCAAATCCATATCCACTTGCAATATCCAGATATGGATATAATTATAGGAAACAAATCGCTCTATCCTATACCAAAATTCATGTACATTTTCTTATACTTTTCTTCAACCTTCATCTTTTACATAGAGAAATCCCTAGATAAATACATAGATACATACAAAAGGATGTAAGTAATGTTTTATAACATTAGTTTCCAAAGTATTACTAATATTTTTCTATAATAACTAATATAATGACTTGGTTTTAACATATTGTTACATTACATCATTTTTTCTTAACATTTAAAAAATTATAAAAAACACGCACACAATGATCGTATTTGTTTAGAGCCTTCTAAAACATGGAGTAATTAACAACAAGTTTATAACACATATTCATCTTATCTAAGATATTTATTCCTAAATATAATCCTTTTTGACATATCATAACTAGAACCATTATTTTTAACCTGGGAAATGAAATATTAGAATGGGAGAGCTCAAATTATCTGTAATGAAAAATAGGGTCGTAATGAAAGAATAAACTTATGAATAAGTATATAAGAATGTTATCATAAAATTAGAATATCATACCCTGTAAATAAAATATCATAACAATGAATCATATTATAATTATTGGATTTTATTCAGACATGAATCATAAGGGAATCAGGGGAATAATCCATGAAATCATAACATAATAGTAAGAAATGAAACTGTGGAATTCACATAGGAATATAAAAATACTATTTCAAGAATACTACCGAGACCATCATAACATATCAGGCATAAGAGAATAACAGATGTAACTACACTAGGATTGATATTTCCACTAATGTACCTTCTTGTTTTGTACATGGGATGATCTCCCATGTACCCATTTATTTCGAGAATTGGATGCCCTCCCACGTACCCTCTTGGTTTGGGATTTGGTTACCATATCATGTACCCCTTGATATCGTAAATGATTTTTCATTTCCCAATGCATTATAGGGAGAAATAGGTCACACCCTTCACATAATGAATACTATATATATGTGTGCCACAAAAACATAAATCATTCTTCATATCAGAACACATGTAATTAAATTGGGTTCATAAACCTCATTAAATAAAAGAAAAATCCATGGAAAAGAAATGGGTTTCAAAAATATTATTCCATTATAAAAATAAAATATTCCTAAAAAACAATACTATTTTTATCATTGGATCATATCTATAGTAAAACATATGTAACAACAATTAACTTTGTCTTAGATAGAAAATAATTTCAAGAGATCCCTTGAAAAAAAATCATGTGGAAAATATCAGTTCTGATTAAAAAAACAAATTTTAAATACTACAAAAATGTATCAAAATATTTTCATTGAAAATATCCTTGATAAAATATAAATGAATCTCTGAAAATCCTTTCTAAAAAATCATTGAAATTCTTGTTCTTGAAAATTAATAAAAGTCCTTTTAAAAACATTTTTATTTTTACGGAAAACATTATTTGGATGGAACATAGATTTCTGATTGGAGTGAGAATCATATTACATTAAACATATGATATCATTAAAAGATGTATATTCATTATACATCATTTTAAAGGGTGAACGATACACCTCCAAACATAATATAGGTTCATAGTATTACATTAGTCTCAAAGAAATAAAATTGTGACAAAACTACATTATCAATTTGGTAACTTTTAACCATTAACCACATGAAAGAGATATAAAATATTATATTTTTAAATAACAATAAATTTTCAGAAAAATATACAAATAAAATATTCATTGGAAGTATATACATTACACAATAGATACAAGTTGTGTATAAGGCATGTGTCCCACAAAATGAAAAGTGAGAAAAAAATCCCTTACTACTTGAGTAACATTAGAATTGTGATTCCCATAAAGGAAAAACCTTAAATAAATCATTTAAAATTATTAAATAAAATGAATTAATTATATAACCGGTCATAGCGAAGTATATACACAACACAACAAAAAAGTGATTATTATAGCATATATCTCACAGAAATAAAATGTGAGATGAAATTCCCACACTACTTGAGTAACATTATGAATCATGAAACCAATAAAAGATTAAAGTCCCTTGAAACTGTTAATATCAATAAATATATGAAATTAGTGATATAAAATATCATTGGTTAGTATATATAGACCACATAAAATAATCTAGTGGTGAATATAGCATGTATCTCTCATAAATAAAAAAGTGAGATGAAATTCACTAACTACTTGAGAATTTTTTGATTCATAATCCCCAGAAGAAGATAAAATCCTTTAATGATATTAAAATTATAAAATAAATTACATTAATGATATAAAATTTTATAGGTTAGTATATATACACCACAAAATATAAGTGAGTGGTTAATATGGCATGTATCTCACAAAAATAAAAAGTGAGATGAAATTCTCTTAACATATATCTTTACTTATGTTATATACATTCAAAATTCGTGTATAATAAATATATTTTTTTCATAAATCTACCAAAAAAACATATTAATAATATAATACCATATATGTTTCAGTTATGACTTCATATTACTATCTTATTAATAATTCCTTATTATAGTTATGTTTCGGGTAATAACCACTTTGTTATTCATTCATGTTTGGACTTGTTATCCTAATTTCTCGTACCAATATCATGATTTAATCATATCCAAAATGATAAAGATGATGTAAATATCATATATATATATATATATTTATATTTATTATATATATATTCATGGTTATTCAAAAAAATTAATGATAGAAAATTAAATACAACGTTTATTGAGACGACATGTAGTACGTATGAATGAATGATTGTCTCATTTTCATGTCATATTAAGAGGAAGAACGGTATATGATATATTATCATCCCATAATAAAATTTTAAATATATATATGTATCATATTTATTTATTAAATTCATCCTTATTTCCATTTATATGATAAATGAATCACATCACATCTTTGAGATGGTAGTCCGTATATACAGACATGCGACAGTACCACTTCCCAAACGATTAAGTGGAAAAAGGTTGATATGATATTATCAATAATGATGTTTTAATTGTGACATAAAAATTATATTTTTCATATAGAAACAAATTTAATATCAAAATTTCCAAGCATGAGGGATGGTAAATAAAAACAAACAAAAATCATTTTGTGAGGTTGTATTTCTCCAAACAAAAAAACTATAAGTTTGTTACCCATTAGATGGATATGTGTGTGTCTGTAGGTAGAAACATTAATATAAAACATCCTAGTATATTTAGGATACTATGGTTATTATATAAACATGGGAGAAATGAACTTTAGGGTTTAAGGATGAAATAAAATAGAAATTTTCATTGAAGAAAGTTACCTCTTATTTGGATATCTTCTATAGGATTTCACAAAAGAAATCAATTGGATTTATTTATGAAAAAATTAAGTATTATAAAATTATTCCATGGATGTTGGGAGTATAATTAGACACATTTTTTCTGAACCAAATAGTATCTGAAGTGTGAAGGGAATACAAAGAGAGGAGCCCTTTTATATGAGTGGGGAGGGGCACTTCTGGAACTTCTCATAATATTAAATAATATTAAAAAAATATCAATCCTATTTCCACGAAAATGATATTTATTATATGAAATGATATGAAAATAATGTAAAATTATCATCCAATACATTTTAGATATTTTTAATGTAATATAAAACATAATCTTTTTAATTAACCTACTTTAGTTTTAACCATGACAATGACATTTTTATTTATAAAATGTGGATATTTTTGCATAAAAAGTTTCAATTAAAACAGAAATGGTATATTTATGATATTTAAAACAAAAAAATTATCTTATTTTTTATTTTTTATGATTTTTATAATTTTTAAAATATCTTAAAAAAATATTATTTTCATAAAATACCATTAATGTCAATTTTGACACTATTTATTATTTGAATTTTAAAAATATCATAACAATAGGATATTTTTAAACCGAAATTTATATTATATAAATAACATGTCAAAAATGTATATATAATTCATTTATGACATTAAATGTTTCAAATTATATTAATATTAATATTTTTTAAATCCTTTATTTGATATTCCCCTTATTTTTATAATAAATACTACATCATTGTGTAATAAATTAAGGTAATTATTTATTTATTAAAATTTAAAAATAAATTATCACGATGAAAATAATCATTATAAATTTTAAATCAGTATTTATAGATGAATTTATCTTCTTTATATCCCAATATAAAAAGTTATATATTTATTTAAAATATGAGATTGACATGTTTAACTTTTTATTAAATAAAATATAAAAATTGTCATACTCTAATCCAAGTGACATAAAAATAATTTAATTCGGGAAAAGGTATGATTTGGTTCAAAACAAATATTCCAATTAAATTAGGACAAGTATTTGGATAATTTTATAATATTATGTTTACTATAAAATACCCTATTTACCTTTAACAACTATAATTAATTATAATTACTTTTTGTAGTCTTTTTTATCAAAATGTAATTTTATCTTATTAGACTACAAATATAATACATATTACAGCCACGTATGTCTATTTTTCAAAATTCAATTCACATGAGTGGAGAAATTATGTTTATTGATAATCCGTTAGATGATACCACATGACTTGTTTTTAAAGTAAAAATGTTGAAATTTCTGATAAGTTTCAATATCTAAATATAATGTGAAATTGTTTCAAATTTCCAAAAATTAATTAAATTATAATAAATAATTATACTTATAATATAAAACCAAATAAAAAATAATTTAAATATATATATAAATTATATTAAAATGCACTCTTGATATCAGATTCACTATTAGTTATTATTCATCAAAAAATTAAACATCTTAGAAAAATATCAAATATGAAAGAAAGGAAAATATTGATATCTCACATCAAAATAATATTTTTATTCTATAATATATACTTTATAAAATTTTAAAAAATTGTATTTAAAATCGGTACACCGTTTAAAGGTGTTAAAATGACCCTTTTTGAAAGTATAGTTTTCTATGCATAATAATTGGGTGGATCTTATATTATGCCTATAAAACCTATTTGAAGAGTTTAATAATATTTTATTTAGTATATAACATAAATATTTAATTAATATATTTTACTAATTATAATTAATCTAATTTATTGTGAAAAAATTATATTAGGTGTATAAAAATAAAAACACAGAATTTATATCCAATTTGATTGTATTTTCATTTATAATTACTTTTTAACCAAGTAATACATATTATGAACCCTATAAATTAATTAATTAGTTAATAATAATTATAATATCCAATTTAATAGACATTTTATATCTTATTATATTAATTAATAATAATTTAATAATAAAATGTTGGTGGGTATAACTCAGTCTTGTGTGAAATGAAATCTATGAAAAGAAATCGACATTGTGTCTAAAAAAATCCAAACATAGTGTTTTGTGTACCAAAATCTAATAAAGGTTTGTGTGAAGCTCAAAATAAACTTGTTGTTCAGTATAACACAATTGAAATATAGTTTTTTCGCATAAAAAGTTTATATTAAGTATTGTGTGAAAGGAAAAATATACATAAACATAAAATAATTTGAAAAGAAATCCATAAAATCTTAGCGTGTTACATACATCTGACCTTAAAATGAAAATATGCCTCAATATTTGTCTGGGTTATCAAATGATTAATACTTGAATGATTATTTCAAAGAAACCCACATCCTAAAAACAAATAATAAATCTCCCTTATAAAAATTAATGTTAGAAACATAACAGTTAGACAAAGTAACTTGTAACTAGGTTCCCACATAGTAAAAATGTGTGGGATGTGAAAACATAGACATGGAAGAGGATTATAACCACTAAGTTATGATTTATAGTGATATAGAACTACATCAATAGAATATTAATAATAAAATTTCTATAAATCTATGATGATTTAAAGGGACATTTTATTTATTAGAAAAAAAGGTAATAGGGTATACTTTTTGGTTTTGATATCCTTTCCAATGGGATGAAGATTTTTTTGGTGAATATGTAATTACATGATTTAGTAAAATCTCACACTTTATAATTAATTGAACAAATTGATCTTGCATATTTCACTAAAATGGGAGGATTGTTTTTCATTCCTAAACAATTAACAGATCATAAGATCCATGATAAGTCATCGCATATGTTATCAGCTACTACCAAAAAATGTTGTTAGAACAAGTTATATGATATTCATAAATAATCTTGTTGTGATATAATACCTAATTATCACAAACATAATATAAATTTTAACCTAGTAAATTCATTAATGTCTAATCTTGCAACTCTTCCAAAATATTATTGACCCATTATTACTTAATTAATATATTATCCTAGTAAGAAAAATCATTGGAAACATTGATGCATCCTTATACAAATTTGATTTTATTTTTACATACTCCTTGAATGGGAAGATAGTCAAATGAAATATCACCCTAGTGTGCACAAAAAAACTTTAATATGGATTATTCAAACAAAATCAATGATAAATTTACCAAAATAAGGATAGTAGGATAAGTTTTTTTTAATTATCTAGGTTAACTTTATCCATTATTTTAGCATAATATTTCAATTTGTAACATTTATAAATGTTTCTTCTTTTATATCCTTCACATTAGTTCCTGGATATGGGAACATGTTTGCATAAATTTAAAACTCTATGAAATTGAAAAACACTAGCGTGAGTGGGGAATTTTGTGGAATTTCTCATTATTCACATGATTAGATTACTTCCTTCTATCACATCATCATTTACCAGCTCGATGACCTTAACTTTTACACTTATAATATTTTTTAATCCCATTAAGAAAATTCATGACACGTTTCATCCCAAAAAAGTTCGACATTATGGAAGGATATTTTTATTTTCACTATTTTTTAGATTTTCCCTTTAACTCTATATTCCTTTTCTTATCATAACCATTAGATTAGTACACAACTACAACCTACATTTCCACCACAATTTCACTTATAGAAACTTTTTATATCTTCTAAAGTCCCCTATATCCAATTCATATCTAAATAGATATTTAGCCTCAAAAATAATTGATCGCATTTTCATTCAGGATGATTGATAATTCCCAAAGTGTACCTTTAAAGCCTTATAAAATATTCTTCATAGGATCAAACATATTCATTATCATTCTTCTTAATATCATGGAATTATTTTTCCTTATTCATATGAAGAATGGGAGGAATTTAACAATTGAATACTTTTATCTAGATCTCCTCCCAACACTCCTTATAAAACTCCCAAACTATCTCATCCTTCGTTATTACCCTTTTTATGGAAACACATTTTCTTATGGAAACATCCCACTTTATGGAAACACCCCACTTTATGGAAACAACCCACATTATGGAAAAAAACACTTTATGGAAACTCCCCAATTTATAGAAATAACCAACATTATGAAAACAAACAACAAAATGGAAACTCTCTATATTATAGAAACTCCCTATTTTAGGGAAAATCACTATTTTATACACACAAAATTAAAAAAATGTTAGGAAATTGGTTATGTACCTGAAACCGAGGGTACTACATCTTCCCCACCATTGGTATTTCCTTCCTCGGAAACTATAAAACCCTTGATGACCAAAAAGAGTTTCGTCCACTACACTTTAATTTTTTACTCACATTCCCATGTCTCTTCCTGAATTTAACCATGTTTCCATAAAACTCACACTAGGCCGATGATTTTCCCATGCACGACTTTCTATTTTCTATCAATGATCCGCACTCAGATATGTATCAGTGATGAATCTGGTTCTAGATCAACGTGATCCCATCTGAACACATGGTCAGAATCAGGGTGATACATTTTCAACTAGGATACATGGAATACATTATGCACAAGAACTAAACTGTGGGGGTATTTCCAACCGATATTCCACATCTCTAACCTGTTATAGTATATCAAAAGGGCCAATGTATCTATGAGATAACCTTCCTTTCTTCTTGAAGCGACGATGTCCAAGCCTTGGAGATAACCTTAAGAAAACATGATCGCCCACAATAAATGACAAAAGACTTCGACGGTGATCTACATATGATTTCTGACACCCTTAATCCATCTCTATACACTTTCTAATCAGCTTGATATTCTCCATTGTTTCTTGGACAAGGCTTGGCCCGACTAGACATGTTTCTCCGGTTTACACCCAAAATAGTAGAGAATTACAAGGAAGCCCATACAGTGATTCCAACAGAGCCATGTGTATCAAGGCTTGATAACTTTTTTTGTATGAGAACTCCACTAAGGGTATATGCTTCTCCCATTAGCCACTAAAATCCATTACACATTCCCACAAGATGTCTTCCAATGTTTGTATTGTCTAATCATATTTCCCATCCGTTTGAGGATGATATGACGTGATCATAGTCAACTGAGTCTCTATGGCTTGCTGTAAGGATTTATAAAAATAATATGTGATCCTCAGATCTCTATTTGAGACTATTGACACTAGTAAACCATGTATCTTTACAACATCCTGGATATATATTTTTGAAGGTTCCTCTACCATTTTAATTTCACAAATAGGGATGAAATGGGCCGATATGGTTAGACGATCCACTATCACCCAAATGGAATTGTGTTTATGGACCGTTCATGGATGACCTGTAATAAAATCTCCTGCTATCTGATCCCATTTCAACACTAGGATGTGAAAATATGTAACATACTAGATGGTCTCTGATTCTCTACTTTATCTTCCAAACAAGTTATGCATTGTGAGATGAAAATGACCACATTACTTTTCTTGGCTCCCCACCAAAACTATGCCATCAACACCTTATATATCTTCTGTATACCTGGATGTACAACCCATTTTGAACAGTGGTAACAATGAATGAATTGTTGCTAAAAAACCATATGTACAACCATCCGTTCTCTAAAACACAAAAATGAACACCCATCATGTCTCCATCCCTCAATAGTCTCCCCACCATTGAGTTTTTAACTTATAACCAAACATTCTACATCAGATTTTTGTGAATCTTTGATCATTTTTTCTATATGAGGAACAGGAATAGATGAAAAGTGAACTACAACATCACCTCAGTCTTCACATTCCACATGCATGTCGACTAAGACCGACATCAACTTCTATTCATCTGGATCTTCTTTCACCAACTGAGCATATGAATTTCTACTCAATGCTTCCGCCACCAAATTTCCTTTCCCCAGTGTGTACATCATGTCAAAGTCAAACATTTAGAGATGCTCCATCCATCTCCTTTTCCACAGATTTTAAATATCACTATGAGAAAATGTGTTTTAGGATTTTGTGATCAATAAACACCACAAATTTCTCACCAAGGAGATAATTTCTCCATGTTTTCAAAGCATTGATGACTGCAGCTTACTTCAAATCATGTTTTGGGTAATTATTATCATGCACACTCAACTTACCTGAACCATAAGAAACCAAAAAAATCTCATTTCATGAGAACATTTCCCAACCCTGATCTAGAAAAATCACAATACACCGCATACCTCTGTCCTAATTATAGAAAGATCAAGATAGGTGCTGATGTATGCCGAACATTCAGTTCCTGAAAAGACTTCTAACATTTCTCTGTCAATTGGAATGGAGTTTTCTTCTTTTTCAGGTCTGTCATGGTGAATATAGTCTTGAGAAATCATACACAAAGCGTCAGTAGTAACCAGCTAGACCAAGAAAACTTCGTCTCTCAAAAATAGTCTTTTGTGGTTGACAAGAGATAACGAATTTTATCTTTTCAGGATCAATAGAAACAACATTCTCAGAAATTACATGGCCAAGAAAATGTACTTCTTGTATCCCAAAATCACTCTTTTGTAATTTTTCATACAATTGATGATCTCTCAGGATTTGTAACACTATTCCCTGGTGCACCTCATGATCAGCCCTTGTATTTGAATAGACCAAAATGTCATCAACAAACAACACAACAAAAGAATCTAAATATTGTTGAAATATCTGATTCATTAATTCCATGAAGACCACTAGTGCATTCATTAGACTGAAAGGAATTACTATATATTCATATTTTCATTATCTACTTCTAAAAGCTGTCTTTGGAATATACTCTTTCTGAACATTCAATTGGTGATATCCTGATCGAATGTCCATTTTGGAGTACCACTGAGATCCCCTTAATTTTTCATACAGATCATCATTTATTGGAGGTGTATATTAGTTCTTTATCGTAACTTCGTTAAGATTATGATAATCCACATACAGCTGAAAAGGTCTATATTCCTTCTTCATGAACCAAACTAGTGGTTCCCATGGAGACATACTTGGTGGAATGTCACCCTTTCTTTCCAGCTCCTCTCACTGCACATTCAATTACCATAATTCTATTGGTTCCATCCTATTATATGGAAGGAAAATAGGACAGGTCCTAGGAAGGGGATCAATCATAAACTCCACTTCCCTTAGAGGTGGTAACCCTGATATTTTCTTGGGAAAGACATCTAGAAATTGATCCACAATAGTTGGAAAACTATTTTCATCGATCTATTCCATTGATTCTAATGTCAACGCTGCCAATCGGTAAGAGACCGTTCCCACCATTGGATCCAACAAACTCTTTGCCCCCTTCTTTATAATCCTCCCTCCACTAAAGAGATGCTTGATTCTGTCCTCAGTTATGAAACTAATTATTCTCTTATAATAGTCGATTTTAGCCTTGAATGTTTTCAGCCAATCCATAACAATGATTACATCATTGAAATTCATATCCAACATCAAGAAGAACCATTTTATCTCAGCTCCATCAAAAGTTATAGCACACATTCTACACTCAAAGTCTTGACATTCTATTTCACCAAAAGTAGTTTTCAGTTTCAAAACAGAAGGCATCATTTCTACTTTTAAACATATTAAGTTAACAACATGAGAAGAAATGAAGGAATCTAACACACCTCTAGCAAAAAACACTTTCACAAAGGTATAATTTAGAAGAATCGTACCTCTAACTCTAAATGGTCTATCCTGATAATCAACATTAATCTCCTCAGCTCCATACAATTGTTTCTTCACTACATTGTTCTCCTAGTTTCCTTGCTGAGGTTGCCCTGGTTGAGGAGTCATGGTATTTCAAGAATCACCATGGCTAGCTCTACTCTGCTGACGAGACTGATTTTTCTATCCACGTCTAGTTGAATCATATGATGCTTGCGACAACTAATAAGTGTCTCGTGCAACTGACCTTGGAGCATTGCGACAATAGCGGTGAAGATTTCCCATCATATTGCAATCATGACATGCTCTAGGTTGTTCCATAAATTCCCACATTATGTGGTCAAGAGATCCACATTGAAAATAACCTACTTTGCTCTGGGGATGCAGATGAAGGTTTACTAATCCATGGGTCTAGTTATGATTTCCACTTACACCTTAGAAATAGGTGTCCCTTTTCCACTTGATCCCAGTGGTTGAGTTCCCACTATTTCTTATTGGTATCATCCTGCCTCCTCCCATAGATCTAGATATATCACATTTATCCACAGTCATTCTTTTCACCATCTCTGTATAATCTGTAATACAATGTACTGCAATATTTGATCGAATCTAATGTCGTAGTCCTTGGTTCGAAGATGCGTACCTTCAAATAGGCACTTGTCGCAACATCTGGTGAAATGTGTACTTAGTTAATGAACATAGCATCATACTCTGTGACAGAGAGACTCTCTAGTTTCAGGCTGAATAAGTACGTCATTTTTTCGATCATGAATGTGTGAGGATAGAATTTTTTGTTTAAAAATTCCTCAATATCCTCCCATGTAATTCCTTCATCCAATTTAGCCTTCACCGATAAATCCCACAACTGACGTGCAAGATCCTTGAATATATGCATCGCCAGTTTGACCATTAGCTATACCGGTGTTCCGATGAAGTCAAAGATACGATTCATCCTATATAGCCACACCATGGTCTTCTCAAGTTCAGAATCACCCCGGAAATTAGGCGGATTCTGCTTCATGAACTGGATTGTATGATCCACATGTTTTGGCTCATTCCTCTGATTCCCTATGCCCAGAGAATAAAATACTTGGACAATACTCTAAACCATATCTTGGTTTACACGTGGTTTAGGTGTAACCACATTCTCCACAACTTCTTTGGGTTGGTTTTGATGTTCCCTACCTGGTGCCATTTTCTAAGGATAACAAAAAATACATTAATCTCAATTTCTTGAAATTGTTGGCTTAGAATTTCAAATTATATCACATCAACTATCACAACATTGTTTTCCAAAACATCCTTTTCACCATCTTCAAACATTTTTGAAAAATCATCACATGATTTTAAAAATTAATCCATTTTCAAAATACAATAAGCATTATCCTTTTCAAAATCCTTAATTTGAAAACAAATTCCATTGTTTTTCAAAATTTAACAATTTTTTTCACAACATTAATCATTCCAAGAAAGGATGTATGCACTCCTAGTGGGAAGACATTCCTCTACAATGAATGTCATGATTTTCTCATTGGATAATCCCATGAAAGTGAGATTTCAAAATTCTATAAGTTTCTCCAAACACTTATTTACCAAACTCCCTAGTAACTTGAAGTTCAGCATTAAAGGGTTAGATACATCCCTTTATTCTATACATTACATGTTCCGGCAATCATAGTCCTTTATAAGATTCAAACCCAATGAATAGACAAGAAAGGATTCATTCTCCAAAACTAGGAACATCTAATACTAATTGTTTGGAAAGGACTGAACAAGCTGGTACCATTTGTAATGACCTGCCAATTCTCATTGGATTGAGAGTACAATGAGTCATTACATGGCCTTTATCGACATCCCTAAGACCCCCAAGGTTGGCAATAAATGCCAAATGGTTTCAAATAAAATTGGTGAAAGATTTACCCATTATGAAATAAACCAATAAACCTACCAACCATAACCAAACATTCACCATATGATTCATGAACAAACAAAAGATAACTCAATAACATCAGGTATCTCACAACCACATCAATGTAAGAAATAATGAAAGAATAACCACGAATCAAAGTACAAAACTGATTAACCACACATGACTCTCTAAAGACCTCAAGACTCCATGATCCACAAGCTCCAAGCTCCAAAATCTCCAAACAACCCATACATCACGAGGTAGTGCTATACACATGTGAAACATTACCTTTTCCCTTGTCCTAGAAGATATCATATGTAAAATAACCATATTTCCAAAGAAGGTGTGAGTGTAAAACTTAGTAGGTTTTACCTATTAACTTACCTACTCAATAAACTAGAATAGAAGAGTTAGAAATAATTAAATAAAATAGTTTATATAAAAAAACTTCTCCACAACTATTTAGAACTAAATATAAACAAGTTAACAAAACCATTCATTACCAAAATCATACAAGTGCAATAAAAACCAATTTTTTTAGCATGTTATTTTTCTATAAAAATAACCAAACAATATTTACAACCACTTCACAATATCCCTTTATCAGCAAACGCAACTATTCCTCAAACCCATACAACCTACCCTACATGCTACGTTATAACAGTTCCATACTCATGAGAGATTTCTCATTGATCTTCCAAGTCATCACAAGGTAATTGTTTCCCATGTTCTATTAATCCTGTGGCACCGAGCACAATGTCATATTTCAACTGATCCCCGTATATACAATTCCCATGTTCCATTAAATCATGGGCACCGAGCACAAGTTCATATTTCATCCAATACCCATATATGAAATATGAACACACAACACATATTCCCAATTATCATGCCAAAATAATCCTATCAATAAAAATACCTTTTTATTGAAAATAATTTCTATCAAAACCATTTATATTCCAAACCATTTCAACTTCCAAAAAATTAAATAAAACTACCTTTTTATTGAAAAAAAAATTCTATTGAAAAACTTGTTTTAATCAACCATTTAGAAATTCCAAATAATCCATAATTTAAAATCATCTATTTAAATTAAACCCCCTCTTGAAAAACTATTCACAAGATCATGCAATTTCACAAAAACCTTAAATCATCACAAATGAATATTTTTCCATTGAATTTCACAATCAATAAAACAATTTTAATCTATGAAAATAAATTCTAATAGGTGGAGTTGAGAGAGAAGCCTCCTAACTAAAAGGTTTTGACTAAACTTTGACAATAGATGAAGAACACACAAGAAAGATGGTCGATTCTCCAAGAGCGATGTTAGTTCTCTTATCCTAGTAAGATCACGACTCAAAATTGAATTATTTGCCATAAAAAATCATCGATATTTCCACTATAGGTTAATATCTAAAAATTAATGGATATAAGAGAATTAGATCTAAGAAGATCCAAGAAAACATGACAAATCCGGAATTAATGGCGACATACCTCAAGAATCAGACTCAAAATCATCGAGGGAAGGCTCTGGGATGGCTTCAAATCATGTTGGGAAGGTTATAAAACCTTTTAGGGAGAGTAATCTATAAATAGGTGCGTTTTGAATCCAAACCAAATTATATAGAGAAAAAACGGCTAAGATCCTAGAAAATAGGATCTAGATTTGACCTCTGCGCAAGGATTGACCACACAGTTTCAGCCAACCATGTATGAATAGTGTGACCTTCCTTCTTATCCCAACACTCCTTATAGAAACCCCAAACTCTACCATCCTTCATGTTTACCCTTTTATGGAAACACATTTTTTATGGAAACATCCCACTTTTTGGAAACATCCCACTTTATGGAAACATCCCACTTTTTGGAAACAACCCACTTTATAGAAACAACCCACTTTATGGAAACAACCCACGTTATGGAAACACCCCAATTTTTTGGAAACAACCTACATTATGGAATAACCAAACATAATGGAAACTCTCTATAGTATGGAAAAACTCTATTTTATGGAGACACTATATTTTATACACAGCAAATTAAAAAAATGTGAATAAAGGGGTTATGTAGCCGAAACTGGGGATACTACAATGATGATCCTTGTTGATATGATACTTTTCATTGAAACCCTACTATTATGATTCTTTTCATGGGGAACCTAGTACATTGAATATGTGAATTGCAATCCTTAATATTCATGTCACCCATGTTACATCGTAAGAACACATGAGTTACACCTTGGGTCTAGGCTAGTAGTAGTTTCCATATATATTGGTATAGACGTCATTTTGTACTCAAATCCTATATGTGTATATATGTGGTTACTTTTTTATACACTATCCGGATTTGGGTGAAGTATGTAGTGTCGACATGGTGTCCTTTAGGAACCAAAATTTACACTTTATAAATTTTTGAATGCTTCCATTATATCTGGACAGTGCTCCTTGAATAGATTACATAACATCCTTTTAATAGTAGACATATGTAAAAGTGATTTTCAATGTGTAAAAATATTTTTTTATCATGATTGAAATAGTGTAAAAAATATCCATTACATGTATTGATCAGGTGGGGTTGATTGTGCAATAATTGTATAATTTGTTTCACTATAAAATGATACAATTAGATGTTCCATATTTTATAAATACATTTTGATTCATCAAAAGAAGATCCCCCATGAGTGTCAACTAGGGGTCTATTTAGGACAATTTCTAGTGAACCATGTGATAACTGAGTTAATATCAAATATGTTCCACTCAATATTATTACCCCTTGTTTCATCGATTCTAAAGCCTATATCAACATGGAATATCCATATAGGGATTTCATTTCTTTGAAAACCAAACTATATTTACATTCCCAAATTTTGGAATATTTTCAAATATTTATACATATCCAAAATATTGTTATAGGTATTTAAAGATATTAATTGGCACGAGTTTTATAGATTAAAAAGAACGTGTGTAATCCTATTAAATCCACCGAGTGTGTCAAACCAAGTGTGTAGTAAGGAATAATTATCTTGCATTAAGTAATGATTAAGTTAAAAGAAAAAACAACCCTTTCAGGTTTATTACACCTATTTATATATGTTCCAAAGCCTACACAAACTTATAGTATTTATATTTTTCTTTCATTTCCTAGATAATGACAAAATATTTAATTTATCAATATTTTAGGATGTTCTCATATGTTTAGAATTATGTCTCATATTCCTATAAGTATCTATTAATATCAATTATTTTGATTATGGTGAAGTAAAGATAATTTAAATCATCCAATGAAATTACCAAGGGAGTGTCAATCATGTTGTGTTGTTTGTCCTCCTTCTCATGGACTAAGCAACAATTGGGTTAATAACCAATATGAACTTTTCATGATTATTACCCTTATATGAATTTGTTCTAGAGCCTGCATCCACTTGTAGCATTTGGATAAGGAAGTCATTGCATCGATTACCAATAGAGCATTACATTATTTATTGACTGATTGAAATTATTAAAAGTGAGGAATAATAATATATTGATAAATTTGGAAGATTTGTGATATTAATTAATGGTAATGGGGTAAATAAATAAGTCATCCAAATTTTTTATAACTAGTTTAGTAATTATGAACATTTTTTTATTAAGTATGTTAGTAATTTATAAATTAATATATAGTGAATAGTTAATGACCCGTTAAGTGTTAGTTAATGATTAGATACTGATTAGTTAACTATCAGTTAACAATTATTCAATTATTAGTTAATGATTAGTTAATCATTAGTTAATTTTTATGAGTTCATTAGTTACTCATTGTTTAATTGTATGTCAATAATTAGTTAATCATTAGTAAATGACTAGATAATTAGTACTTAAATATTTTTTAATCATTGGTTATTGATTATGTATTAATTAGTTAATCATTAAATAATGAATATTTAATGAAGATTAAATCATTGGTTAATTAATAGTTAGTTAACTAGTAATTCTAAGTTAATTATTATTTATGTGTCGGTAAATCCTACATTAATATTTAATTAATTTGTAGTTTTTCATTGGTTAATCAACTATAATTAATTAACTTTACATTAGTTAATCATTTGTTAATAATTAATTAATTAATGTTTTATTAATTGTTAATTAGTTTTTAATTAATATTTAATTATTAGATAATAATTAATTTGTCATAAATTAATTTTTAAATTATTATTTAATAATTATTTAATAATTTGAAAATTGTTTAGGTAATCATTAGTTAAACATTATTTAATACTAAGTTAATTTTTAGATAATAATTCGATATTAATTTATTAATCAATAGTTAGTAGATATTTATTAATTATTTAATCATCATCTAATTGTTATTTAATCAATTTTTTTGTCATTAGTTAATCATTTTTAATCTATCATTAATCTATCATTTTTTTTTAATTATTAGTAAATTATTATTTATTTATTTGTTAATTATTAGTTTACTAATTGTTATATAGTAATTTTATATTGTTTAGTACTTAATATAAATTAATATGTAAAATTAAATAGTAATCATTTCTTAATAATTATAATTATACTAAATGAGAGTAATTATTAATTAATTAGTATATAATAATTATTATGTAATATTAATATAGAGACTAATAATAATTATAATTAACAAATTAAATCTAATTAACTAATAAACAATGTAAATAAAATAAATAAAATAAAACAAAATAAATAAACAACTAAATAAAAAATTTAAATTAATTAGAAAATATTCTATTAAATGAAGCATCACACATTTTTTATTCTGTAATAGCTTCCAAAAGAGTCATGGTGATTGGAGAAAAAATTAAAAGAATTTTATAGAGAGAGGGAGCTAAAATGGGGATGGTATTAGAGAGATAAAGGGATTTGTTTGAGATTGTGGGCTAATATTTCTATGGGTGGGGTAGGAGTCATTTATTCCCTTAATATATTTCACCTTTTATTAGGTGAAATGTATTTGGGTCAGAAATAACACTCTCCAAATATATGGTGAAAGGCATTGAGGGAATCAATTCCTTTTCCATGTCATTGATATTTGTATAAGGTATTGAGTCGGCACACAGATATGCGATATAAAATTTATATTACTTTCAACCTACACTCATTTTTTTATTTTTTTAAACTATTCTAAAAAACACTTTAAGACACAAATTTGAAATGTGGGATGAAATGTGAATCAATTTAAACTAAATAGTTGATCTCAAATTTATATGGAAATAAGAGTTTCAATTAATTGATTGGATATATGTAAGTATTCTTTGAAGGAAGTCATTTAAACTAATATTAAATAAAAAGAAGAAGAAACAACATCACAAAACATTCTGAAGAATGAAAATAATAAATATTAAACTATCTCAAGGAAATAGTTATTAATACATTTTTTATCAAGAAAAATGAATTTTAATAATGAAACTATTTCAAATATATTTTCTTGTAGAGGTTTAATATATATATCAAATTGAATTCATTTTTCCTTCCTTTTACATTTATTATATACATAAAAATTTATTTGAAGTTTCTATATGATCAATATATTGAAGTGATTTATTTTTTAGAATGGTGCAGAAATTTTGGGCATGTTCCTTTGGGATCTACCCTATTTAGCTTGGTCCAATATCTTTTTCTTATGACACCTTAGCAGTTCAATGAGTTGGTCATTCCTCTCTATTGACTAGGGGAACCTCACATTTAATCCAGGCCTTCTACCTATGCTTCATGAATTTCTAGTTTAGTTCAAAAATTCCATGTGGCCTTTCATGTTTAACCTAGTCCATTTCACTAACTAAGCCTATGAATGTAATTGATAGCCCATGTCATGTGTCTCTTGAGTTTGTGTTCTCACATTAGCTCCATGGTTATTTTATCTCATCTGGTAGAGGGAAAACCCTAGATTCCTATGTGTACGGTAACATCCCAAGTAAATGAAGAATAAGATATTTTTATACTTATTAATATTTTTAAATTAAATATTAATTTAACTTTAAAAGGGTTGCTATGTTCGATAGCGTACCTGATACGCAACAACGGGTTTCTTTGGAATCTTTTGTTGCACACTTATAATATATTATTATTATTTTAAATGGTAGTTAACTCCCAGATGTTGTATTGGCGGGAATGAACGAAACTAACTACAATATGATTAAATGTATTTACATTTATCCAATAAAAGTTAGAGGATTAAAATGTGAATGAAACTAATTTTAAGCATAATTTGATAGTTATTGTTTCTTAAAAACACGCTTTTTGTTTTGATAACGGGAATTATTTCTAAAATTAATTAATTCCACTTATATGTTTCGATTTTTCCAAAATAGACATAATTTTTGAATTCGGAATATAAAATATAGCTTATGATGAATTTTTGGTATTTTCTGAAAAACATCAATTTTGATGAATAGTGAAACCACTTAGTGGTAGTTAAGAAAACTAAATTGTAAGAACCCGGATCTTCATTTCAGGTACGCTTTTCCTTTTTCTGGATTTTTTAAGAAAAATGGAGTTTCTGGAAAATTTCGAAGTACACACTGTGTACTTTCTGAGTACACGCCGTGTACTCTTCTCTGGCTCGAAGCCGTGTGGTGGCTGTGCCTGGGCCACACACACGGTGTGTAGGGGTGACGTGGAGGCCGATTTTGGCAGAGTACGGAAAAAACCACTACATGTCGTGTAATTTAAAAATACACATCGTGTACTTTTCTTTTTTTTCACTAAACGGACAGGGGTCGTGCCTAATCGTTATAATCATCTTCATCTAGGTCTGTTTCATCCGAGAGAGACCCATATGGCCGGATCTTCCCTGAGCTCCCGCCTCTCCATCCGTTCTCCGATCCGAGCATGGTCGATTGCGTTGGAAGCGAAGTGGTGAGTTATTCCTTCTTCTTGAGCCTTGTTTTCCAATTCTTCCTCTTTCTCATGTTATCTATGGTTGATTGTTATGTGAATTTTCTCAGATCTACGTTGTTCTAGGGGGAATTAGCCGTCGTGGTTCAAGTATATCGATCTCTTAGGATCGAGGTAGGTGGTTTGTGGCTTACCGTTCAATGTCTATGAGTTTTATGTGCGAATTTTCACCAATAACCATGAATGGGGTATTGCGTGATTACCTTTTTGACCTTGTTGATTTCCAGCCTTTCCTGTATTCATGTGTAGAGGTAATTTGACCATTTTAGAGGATAAATTGTTTAGCTCAGATGTTTTTTCCTTACTTCATTCTGTTTATGACCTTTGGGTCTTGTTTGCCTTTGGCTGTTACACCTGTTTCATGCCTTGCGGTTATAGGTTGAAGTGAAACTCATGACATGCTTTTTTCCTTGTAGACTGTTTAGATAAGTATATCTATGGGCGTACTTTGGTTAGCCAATTAGCTCTATAGGTTTTATTTAGCCTTATAGGATTATTATGCACTGACTGGCACGGGGCCTAGAGAACCTGGTGCTATAGACTATAAGGGATTGACCGAGTGAGCTTCCCAGAGAGTCTTAGATATTATAGACTGCAGAGGGGATGGTCCGAGTGATCTCCCAGAGAGTCTTGGATATTATAGACTATAGGAGGGTAGACCGAGTGAGCTTCCTCAGAGAGTCTTACCTTGTTTTTTTCTCTTTAAGAACCTTCCCAGGCTAGAGGAGGAATTGACCGAGTGAGCTTCCTTAGAGAGTCTTTGGTATACCTGAGGCTATAGGAGGAATTGACTGGGATAGCTTCCTCAGAGAGTCTCTAGACCTTAGGGATAAGAGGGTTAGACCACGTGATCTTCCTCAAGAGAGTCCCTGAAAACCCTAGACTATAAGGGGAAATGATTGAGTGAGCTTCCCTAGAGAGTCTCATAAATTCATATGACCAAGCCAGAGGGTTTAGGCAGAGTGCACTTCCCAGAGGGTTGTGGTACTTCTTGGGTAGGACTAGAGAGGATGGATGCGAGTACTTCCTAGAGGGTTTCCGGATTTTTATCTGTTTATTTCACTTTTGTTGATTGGTTGTGGATTTTTTCCTCCTATGTATCATCCTATTTTACTGCTTACTGTTACTGCCTATTGCTTGCTATTGCATTTTTCTGCTTATTGTACTTTTACCTGCCATATACTCACTGACTGTTAGGTACAGGTCTTTGGGTGAATGGATACTGAGATTTTATCTCACACCCTGTTTGGGCCATGCTTTCTGGACCAAGAAGACTCTGTTGTTGCAGGTATAGACAAGGGCAAGCGCCCTTCGCCTTCTAGAACATGATTGCTTGGAGGATGGGAGCATTGGACCAAGCTTTGGCTTGCGATACTGAGGAGATGTTTACTTTTATTTTGTACTTGTTTTCTTACTGTAGTGTTTTCAATCATTGTGACTTGTTTGGTAGCTTTCCTAGTTATGTATCATGTATCATTTCATATATACATATGTGTTCCAGTTGTTGATTTTTTCTTCCGCTGTTATTTTTTTGGTTATTACTACTTCTGCTATTTCATGTTTATTTTTCTTTAGTTGTTTACTCTACCAAGGAGGGAATTGTTTCCCCACTATAACACCCAAGGCCCTCGCTGCTTGTCGACAGCCTCTGTCATTTTGGGAAATGAGCTTGAGGCCAAGTGACCAACCGGGTACAGGGTGCCTCTTGGTGGCTTCCCAAACTGGGACGTTTCAAAGTGGTATCATAGGAATTCTTTTCTCTTGCATTACTATTTGGAGACTTTTACCAGGTATAGGACCGATTTGGTACTTGGTAATATGCTATTCCTGGGAGTAGCTAACCCGTGTACAGGGAAAAGCCATACTACCTCGTTTATTGCAGTTTTATGGCTTTGAGATTTTACGGTTGGTACGATTTCACCTAGAGTGATTCACATGATTTTTATTGTTATTGTTTTGATATTATGGTTCTATTTCTATCGCAACCCGATGAGATGAGGGTATTCCATCTCATGCATCATATAGACACTTATAGAAATCACATGCCATGCATTCTGTCCATGCCATTTAGGGTGAATTAGAGATTGCATGCTGTTGTGATAGATGTTGTGTAGATTACGCATGCTATTGTGATAGATGATTGATAGAATCTCTACTGCTTGATAGAGAATTTTTTGTATTGTAATTTGTTAAAATGAACACCAAATTTTTATTCTTGAGGTGTTATGGGCCCTCTTGAATCGGAAATTTGTGGATCATGATCCGGTTTTCTTTTGTATGTGACTATAGGGGATTCCAAGTATTGATTCACGGGGAGTATGGGCCCTCACAGATCGAAATTTGGCACCGCTTGGCCTTGTTTTCCCTGTTTCTGGGCTTCTGTGCAGTTTCTGAGCTACTACCCAGAAAAACCCAGAATACACGGCATGTACTTTCTGGTTACACGTCGTGTAGTTTTTAGGTCGTGTTACTGACTGTGTGTGCAGGAACACAGTGTTGTGAAAATAACGTCAGGAGAACACCGTGTACGGTAGGTACACACCTTATAGTGAAGAGCCTTGTACCCGGTCGTGTCCCTAACAACACGGGTCGGGGAAGATCAAGTAGAACACACTGTGTTGTAAAGGAACACGCCGTGTAGTCATGTCCAGGTACCCGACCGTGTCACGAACAACACGGGTCGGTGTGACCTTCTCGAAAACACGTCGTGTAGTCTTTCCCAGGTACCTGACCGTTTCAAGAACAACACGGGACGTTGTCACCTTATCCCATACACACCGTGTCTGTTCGGAACACGTCGTGTAAGGGCCAGTCGTGTAGACGGCCGTGTGACCAACAACACGGGTTGTCGAGTCAGTGTCTGGTACACGCCGTGTCCCTAGGTAACACTCCGTGTAGTCTGTGGTTAGTTTAAACCATGTGAGTTAGCCGTGTACAGATACATGGGAAGGGTAATAGTCTTCATGTACACTTCGTGTGTTGGGTCAACACGTCGTGTAATTTGAGGTGTTACACGACCTGTAGGGAAGGGGTACACGCATATGTCAGTGGCTTAAGAGGACACACCGTGTAGTTTTTATACACGCCGTGTAGTTGTGTTTTGTAAACTTGTGTGTTTTTCTTCCACTGTTCCTATTTTTTACTCTTGTGTTCTCTGTCCTTGTTTTCAGATCTAAGGTATACTTTTGATATTTTATAGCTATGCCTCCGAGACATCCTCCGGTTTTATGTCTGTCGTCAGGTGGTGATCAGACGCCAGATATGGCTGATCGGGGACTTTTTTCCGATCCTCCGGTTGAGCCATCTGTGGCACCGGCTGTCATACCCATTGTAGGCGCCGAGGCACAGTTCAAGGAGGACTTCCTGAGGATGATGCAGACCTTCCAGGTAGCACCTCCTCCTGCCCCGTCGATGGATGAGTTGACGTGGGTTTTCCAGCAGCAGCATCCTCCTACTTTTTTAGGGAATGGAGGAACTCAGGCTGCAGAGTCGTTGATATAGGCCACACTGACCATCTTTGTGCACCTATAGATCCCTCCAAAGAAAAGGGTAATGCTGGCTACTTATATGCTCCGGGACACCACCAGGAGGTGGTGGGAGGTGATATCACGGTCAGGGCATCAGTAGGATATGTCTTGGGACAAGTTTCGATGAACCTTCTATGACTACTTCTATCCAGAGACCCTGATGGCTGATTGAGCCTGAGAGTTTATGAGTCTGAAGTAGGGTACTCTCTCTATTATGGAGTACTCGTCTCACTTCACTGTGTTTTAGCATTTCATACCGATCCCAGCAGGTGATGAGTTGTTCCTTGCTAGGAAGATCGAGGATGGTCTCATACATGAGATCCTTTCCTAGGTGAAAATGTTCATGTTGACTTTGATATCCTCTATCGTCAACCAGGAACTGATCACTGAGCTCAATCTAAGAGATTATGGAGTAGTGAGCCAGGGTGGTTCGATATCCAGAGCTGGTGTTCCTCCTATAGACAGTAGGAAGTGTCACAGAGAGTCTTCTCATGGAGATCGAGGTTCGCGGGAAGCGTCTTCTGGCAGCCAGGTTATATGCTACCAGTGTGGTAGGAGTGGGAAAACTAGGCCTCAGTGCCAGAGGGATCTGATAGAGTGTCATTCTTGCGGCAATATGGGCCCACTTTAGCGTTTATGTCCCATCTTCTCACCTTCAGCTGGTGGTAGGGGTTCCTCTATGAACCCGCGTTCTGGAGATGCTTCACCAGTTTCCCACCAGTCAAGGAACTGGTGTTCTTCCTTCCATTCAGGCCGAGGTGGAGGTCGCGGCCATTGTGGTCAGTGACCAAGTCATCAGTGACAACAGATTGGATCAGCTCAGAGCGGTCTGCCAAGGGGACAGGGCCGCGGCTCAGGCCATTCTTTTGTCGTGGAGCAGACCTATGAGAAGCAGGATCCTGACCCTTCTACAGTTCGAGGTACGATCTTAGTAGCCTCGGTTTTATCTTCAGTTCTTTTTTATACTATTTCTTCCTATTGCTTTTTCTCTATTGCGGTTTTGGAGAGCATTGGGCTCTGTATCTTTTTGTTTGCCTACTTGTTGACTCTTGAAACACCGTTGGGAACGAGGGAATCTAGAGTACGTCAGTGCAGGGAGTTCCCACTCGAGGTCGCGGGGTGTCATTTCTTATGGGACCTCTATGTCCAAGAGTTGACGGTCTATGATTTCATTCTCGGTATGGACTGGTTGGTTCCCTTCCAGGCAGTCATTGATTGGTATCACCGCATGGTGAGTTTCATATCACCAGAGGGCAGATCCTTCCTTCATATAGGCATGTGGGATGTCCAGGTGGATAGAGCTGGACCAGAGCATCATGGGATTGGGGAAGTTATAGCCCTGATTTCCAGTCTTTATTTGGATGACCAGGGGACTTCACAGTTAGACTTTCTTCCAGTGGCAGATCATTTCTGGGATGTCTTTACAGAATACTTTTCAGGTTTACCACAGAGCATGAGGTAGACTTCGTGATTGAGCTTGTTACAGGAGTGGCACCGGTGTAGATTCCTCCTTATAGAAAGGCTACTCCTGTGTTTCAAGATCTCAAGAAGAAGTTGGAGGAGTTGCAGTCCAAGGGTTTCATCTGACCCAGTAGTTCTCCTTGGGGTTCGCCTGTCCTGTTCACGAAGAAGGCAGATGGTACCCTTCGGCTTTGTGTGGATTAGCGGAAGCTGAACCAGTTGATGGTAAAGAACCAATATCCCTTGCCGAGGATCGATGAACTCTTTGATCAGCTTCGAGGAGCCCAGGTGTTCTCGAAGATCAGATTGAGGTCCGGTTATCATCAGTTGCGCATTAGACCATCAGATATACCTCTGACAGCTTTCAGGAGAAGGTATGGTCTTTATGAGTATATATTCATGCCGTTCGGTCTTACGAATGCACCTGCAGTCTTCATGGAACTGATGAACCGAGTGTTCCATCCGTACTTGGACTCCTTTGTTGTGGTCTTCGTGGACGATATCTTGGGGTACTCTCACACTCGACACGACCATTCCAAACCTCTTGAGATCGTTCTGAGTACACTGAGAGAGCATCGGCTTTATGCTAAACTCTCGAAGTGCCAATTTTTGATGGATCAGATTCACTTCCTGGGTCATGTTATCTCGGATACAGGAGAGTCAGTGGACCTAGAGAAAGTGAGAGCTGTAGTTTCCTATGAGTAGTCGAAGAACGTATTTGAGGTTTAGAGTTTCCTAGGGCTGACAGGATACTACAAACACTTCATTTAGGACATCCCATTCCTAGTAGCACCGTTTAAAGGTCTAACCAAGAACGGGGCGAAGTTCTTGAGGTCATATTCCTGTGAGTCCGCCTTTTAGAAGCTGAAAAGGAGGTTGAAGTCAGTACCGATACTAGTCTTTCCAGAGCTGGGCAAGGGCTACACTGTTTACTATGATGCTTCAGGTATCGGGCTAGGTGTCGTGCTTATGCAGGGAGATGCAGTCATTGCGTACGAGTCTCGGTAGTTGAGGCCACATGAGAGGAACTACCCTACGCACAATCTGGAGTTTATAACTATTGTTCATGCCTTGCGCTGTTGGAGACATGATCTTCTGGGAGAGCACTTTGTGGTTTTCACTAATCACAAGAGTCTGAAGTATATCTTCACTCAGAGTGATCTGAATCTGAGACAGCGTAGGTGGGTCGAGTATCTTCAGTACTTTGACTTTGAGCTCGCCTATGTTCCCGGAAAGGGCAATGCAGTGGCATATACGTTGAGCAGACGAACATAGATTCAGGCAGTTCAAGAGGCTAGAAGTGAGTGGTAGCTTATGGATTTGTTCTCTGAGATGCATCAGGAGGTGCACGACAAGCAGAGACAGACTGTTCTATATTCTGTAGTTGTTACCTCTTCACTTCTTGATTGGGTATGAATGAGGCAGCTATCAGACTGAGAGGCCTTGGTACTACATGAGAGTATGTTAGGAGGGGACCCTTTTCCTGGATAGACAGTGGGCGAGGATGAGATCTTGCATTTCCAGGGATGTGTATGGGTGCCAGCAGACATGCAGGAGGAGATAATGCGGGGTTTTCATTCTTCAGTTTGGGTGGTTCATCTTGGCGTCACCAAAATGTATCGGGATCTTCATCTCCAGTACTGGTGGTCAGGTATGAAGAGATATGTTGATGGTTTTTTCATGAGATGTTCTACTTTTCAGCAGGTGAAAGCAGAGCATGAACTACCAGTAGGGCTTTTACAGCAGTTACCCATTCCAGAGTGGAAGTGGAACGATGTCCCAATGGAATTCGTGACCGGATTACCGAGTTCACCTCGGGGAAGTGATGTTGTTTGGGTTTTCATCGACAGTATTATGAAGGTTGCACACTTCTTGCCGATCAAGGAAACCTTCAGTGTTGATGATATGGGATGACTACACATCCGAGAGATAGTACGTCTACATGGAGTTCCACACTCCATTGTTTCAAACAGGGATGCACACTTTACCTCTTGGTTCTGGCAGGGAATTCAGAAGGCCTTGGGTACACATGTACTTTTGAGTATAGCATACCATCCCCAGACTGATGGCCAGTCCGAGCGCACGAACCAGGTGCTTGAGGATATGCTTCGAGCTTGCATCCTAGTCTTCGGTGGTTCTTGGGAGAAGCATATACCTGTTGTGGAGTTCTCCTACGACAATAGTTTCTAGGAGACCATTCAGATGGCACCATATGAGGCTCTATACGGTAGGCCATGCTGATCTCCCTTATACTAGCTGGAGGCAGGAGAGGTAGCTTTGTTGGGACCTCGTATTGTCCAGGAGACCTCTGAGCAGATAGAGATAATTTGGAAGAGGATTTCTACAGCACAGTCTTGACAGAAGTCTTATGTTGATCAGCAGAGGCGACCTCCATAGTTTGAGGTTAGAGATCAGGTTTTCCTGCGTGTCGCACCGAGGTTGGGACACAAGAGGATTCAGAGACACGGTAATCTTTCACCGCAGTACGTCGGGCCATTAGTGGTGTTGGAGAGATTTGGACTGATTGCCTATCGGTTGCAGCTCCCTCAAATGTACCAGGCCATGCACGACATCTTCCATGTCTCTCAGCTCTGACGTTACATTTCAGACCCATATCATGTCTTTCAGCACGAGGAGGTTGAGCTTAAAGATGATGCATCGTTTGAAGAGCATCCTATCTGGATTGTCGATCACAGTACAATTCTTCTCTGAGGCCGGTTTGTTCCTCTGGTACAAGTGCTATGGTAGCATGGGCGAGTACAGGACGAGACATAGGAGAGGGAGGCCGAGGTTCGATCATAGTGATCAGCACTGTTCGAGGATCCTTCTTCTATTCCCATCTAAGGAAATTCAGGGACAAATTAATTTAAGTGGAAAAGTTTGTAAGAACTTGGATCTTCATTTCAGGTACGCTTTTCCTTTTTCTGGAGTTTTTAATAAAAATGGAGTTTTTGGAAAAAATTTAAGTACACGCCGTGTACTTTTGGAGTACACACCGCGTACTCTTCTCCGCCTCGAAGCTTTGTGTTGTCCATGCCCAAGCCACCCACACGGTGTGTAGGGGTGACGTGGAGGATAATTTTGGCGGTTTAAGGAAAAACCCACTACACGTCATGAACTTAAAAAATACACGCCGTGAACTTCTGTTTTTTTCACTAAATGGGCCAGGGTCGCTTCTAATACCCATAATCATATTCTTCTAGGTCTGGTTCATCCGAGAGTGACCCGTACGACTAGATCTTCCCCGATCTCCCGCCTCTCCGTCCGTTCTCCGATTCGAGCATGGTCGATTGCTTTGGAAGTACAACGGTGAGTTGTTCCTTCTTCTTGAGCCTTTTTTTCCATTTCTTCCTCTTTCTCAAGTTATCTAAGGTTGAAATTTTTGTGCGTTTTCTCAGATCTACGACGTTCTAGGGGAAATTAGCCATCTTGGTTCAAGTATATCCATCTCCTAGGATCGAGGGAGGTGTTTCGTGCCTTACCGTTCAAAGTCTTTGAGTTTTATGTTCGAATTTCCACCAATACCCATGAACGGGGTATTGCGTGATTAACTTTTTTCCCTTGTTGATTTCATGCCTTTCCTGTATGATTTTGTAGAGTTAATTTGTCCATGTTAGAGGATAAATGTTTTTTCTCAGATGTTTTTTCCTTGCTTCGTTCTATTTATGACCTTTGGGACTTGTTTGACTTTGGTTGTTACACCTGTTTCATGCCTTGCAGTTATAGGTTGAAGTGAAACTCATGACATGCTTGTTGCCTTGTAGACTATTTAGCTAAGTAATTCTACAGGTGTACTTTGGTTATCCAAGTAGCTCTATAGGTGTACTTTATCCTTATAGCATTACTATGCACTGACTGGGACGAGGTCGAGAGAACCTAGTGCTATAGACTATAAGGGGTAGACCGAGTGAGCTTCCCAGAGAGTCTTAGATATTATAGACTACAGAGGGGATGGACTGAGTGAGCTCCCAGAGAGTCTTGGATATTATAGACAATAAGAGGGTAGCCAGAGTGAGCTTCCTCAGAGAGTCTTACCTTGTTTTTTAATCTTTTTGAACCTTCCCAGGCTAGAGGAGGAATTGATCGAGTGAGCTTCCTCAGAGAGTATGTGGTATACCTGAGGCTATAGGAGGAATTGACTGAGATAGCTTCCTACGAGAGTCTCTAGACTGTATGGATATGTGGGTTAGACCGCGTGATCTTCCTCAAGAGAGTCCCTGACTAACCTATACTATAAGTGGAATTGACCGAGTGATCTTTTCCAGAGAGTCTCATAAATTCGTATGACCATGCCAGAGGGGTTAGGATGAGTGCACTGCCCAAATGGTTGTGGTACTTCTTGGATAGGACCAGAGGGGATGGCTGTGAGTACTTCCCAGAGGGATTCTGGCTTTTTAGCTTTTTTCTTCACTGTTGTTGATTTGTTGTGGATTGTTTTCTGCTACGTATCATCCTGTTTTACTACTTACTGATACTGCATATTCCTTGTTGTTGTTGTTTACTGCTTATTGTACTTTTACCTGCCATATACTCACTGACTGTTAGGCACAGATCTTCGGGTGAATTCCTACTGGGATTTTATCTCACACCCTGTTTGGGCCATGCTTTTGGGCCCAAGAAGACTATGTTGTTGCATGTATAGACAAGGTCAAGTGCCCTTAGACTTCTGGAACTTTATTGTTTAGAGCAGGGGAGCATGGGACAAAGCTTTGGCTTGCGATGCTGAGGAGATGTTTACTTTTCTTTTGTACTTGTTTTGGTATTGTAGTGTTTTCTAGCATTGTGCCTTGTTTGGATTCTTTCCTAGTTATGTATCATGTATCATTTCATATATACATATGTGCTCTAGTTGTTGATTTAGTCTTCTGTTGTTATATTGTTGGTTATTACTGCTTCCTCTATTGCATGATTATTGTTCGTCTGTTGTGTACTCTGCCAATGAGGGCATAGTTTCCCCACTATAACACCCAAGGCCCTCGCTACTAGTCATCAGCCTCTGGATTTTGGGGAAATGCGTTTGAGGCCATGTGACCATCCGGGTACCGGACGCCTCTGGGTGGCTCCCGAAACCAGGGCGTTACATAAATTTTTCATTTAAATAAAATTTTACCACTTCTGTGAATTGAATTTAAAAAATCCTACATACATGGTTGTTATCAAGAAGTAAAATGTGGTTCATTAAGAAGAAAATAATTTTTAGTGAATAGTAACTTTTGACTTATATTTACCGCGGTTAATGGTAAATGGGTTAATTAAAGGTAAAAAGAATATTATAATAATGAAAAATTACCATAAAACTTGTCCAAACCTTATTGGTTGGCTCATTAACAACCCTGGTCATATTTAGTTCGATTTTGGGACACCATTGAGCCACTTGGGTGTGATAATGACAATTTAGATTAATTAATTTAGTGTAAAGACAAAATTGACATTAACAAAAATCTTTTAGTAATTAATTTTTATGTAGAGTTATATAACTTCTATTTTAGATTATAAATATTCATTTGAAATCTAAGAAAATTTCCTACATTATAGTGTTTTTTTTATAATTTTTAGACATCGAATAAATTAAATTATTTATGACACAATAATGATGCATTATTTCTCTCATTAATAAATGATTTAAATAAATAAGAATATAATGATTAAAATATTATACAAAACCTGTCCAATTACTATTGGATGATTTTATTTCGACCAAAAGTCATCTTATATTCATATTTAATGATTTTTGGACCATTAGAAACCGAATATCATTATATAATAAAATAATATTTTCACACTTTCCTAAAGAGCCCCTCCTCCCCCTTATAAAAGGAGACCACTTATAACATATTCCTCACACCTCTGAAGCCATTTGGCTTGTCCAAACTCTACCAAATTAATCTACATACATCCCTATCCTCACCCTAGAAGCCTTACCTTAGGAAGAAGGCACTTCAAGAAGTCCTTTTTGTTCAAACCAAAGGAAGTTACCTAAATTTAAGGTAACGATTTCTCTTAAATTGTTTTTTTATTTTACTTCTCCAACCCCTAAACTCTTTTTATTCCTTTCTTTTGTAACAAAACCAGTTTTCTAAATATACTAGGATGTTTTTATGAGAAGTATTCGAAATACTCTTACACACACCTCCATCTAATGGATGATGAACATAATGTTTCTGTGGATGGAAAACTAAGGCCTCACGAAACAATGATTGTTCAATTACATCTTATCGCCTCTCATGGTGGCCATTATGGTGGAAATGTATTTATATAGGATTTATATTATGTTTATTATTTCCTTATGCTTCTGTAAATCCAAATTATATCAAGCCATTATGGTTTCCATAGTGGGTAAATGCGATAATCTTATTTGAGGAAGTGCGGATTATTTCCCCATCAAAGTGATTTGATTCGTTAATGCCATATGTGGGATGTATAAAGGATGGAGTTAAAAATATTATATATGATATTATACTGGAATTATAATATACCTATGTATCATTATGTTTTATTTCCATTAAAATAAGAAATATAAATGAAATTAGCATTCATGCGCACGTACGGCTTACCGTCTCAATGAACGGTGCATTTCATTTATTACCTCTAAATGTTATGTACTGTTATGAAAAAATGTTTATACTGGATATATATGATATATATGATATCCAAATCATGAATATCATCCTGGATAAAATGAACCATTAACCACAAGGACAACTTATAAATATAAGGTGTTCATTTTTTACTCAAGTACCAAATATCGAAAAAAGGAACGTTATTAACATAAATGATTGTGTAATGTTTATAACATGGTAATAAGTGATATAATAGGAATAATAAAATTGAAAAAGGTTCTTAATAAAGTATAAATTAACTTTAGTCTATTATTCGGGATATTAAATAACGATCAAGTCAAGTCGGACATGAGGTAAGGGACTTCGTCTCAATCTCCTTTCATTGAGGCATTTTTCGTTTTATACATGACTTTATTTTATACGGTTTATAATCCCCTTTGACTTTTCATTTTATTAAAAGGGAAACTTTTTTATATGAATCGTTATACTAAATGACAAAAAAGGAATATTTTTTTACGTAGGTGGTGACAACGACCTTTCCTCCGCCATGAGTATTATTTGATCTTTTGCTTCCTTAACAAGCCGGAATGTTTTTAAAAGGAAAAATAAATACCATATACTATTTTTACGTATTTTGGTATTGAAAATTATTTTGATAATGGATTTATTATTTCAATATCTTGAATTGATATTTTATTATTGTAATGTGGAAATGTTATCTTTACTTTATGCTTATGTTATGTGTTATGATCATATTATGGTTCTTGGGAATTATTTATGTATACGGGTGGTTCCATGATAAACATAGGGTGGGTGAGCCTGAGATATCTTTCCAATGCATTGGGTAAAATGATGGAGGTAAACGTGAATGTTTATCCTATGATATTTAGGGAATATACTATGATGGGTATTCCAACGTGACTCCCTATGTAGCTGTGATAGATATAATGTAGGTATGATATGGATACCACAAGTTAACTTTATGATTAATGATTTTTTATGTGTCTTTAATAATGCTAAGGATTTCATGTGGTAAGTAAATGATTCATGTTTTTTTGTATTTTTGAAAAAATGTTTTAATTCTTTGTTTTATAACCCAAACTAATCTTTTTATGCTCATCCCAAGTTTTGAAATGTTTTCACAGAACATAAAGATAAATAGGGTCAAGGATGGGATCAGGAAAAATTCATGCTATCTAAAACATGGAACTAGACATGAATTTTTTTATGAGTTTATATTTTATGAAAAAAATGTAAATTGTGTACAAGTGTCTACTTTGTATTTGAGATGAAATGTAATAGTTATGTCCTAATTCTATAAAAATATAAACCTAAAAACATCCTCAATGTGAATTATTCGTTTAATTCAATATTATGTAAGGTTTAAGACCAGATCCTTATAGTTGGTATCAGAGGTAAGATTAGATAACTTTAGGAGTTAGGGTATTGTTAAATTATTATCCATAAAGTAATTTATGTTAATATTGAAATAATATACCATTTACATATTACTATATTTCTTCGCCTATGATATTTCTGACTTCAAAATGGTTTTACGTAGAGGAAGCAGGGCTGATATGTTGGGACGACATCTGTAGGAAGATAACCTTCCAAATCAGCAACCTGAGATTGTCAGAATCGGAACTAAACAGTTTGTTGTAGTGATGGCACAGTTGAATCAGGCTATAAATGGTGGTGGTATCCATTTACGAGATCATCCAGATCAACCACAGAGGAACATGTCAGTAGAGGAGCATTTCATGAGGCAACATCCCCCATCAGTCAGAGGATCATCTGACCCTGTGCAAGCTGAAGGGTGGATTAAAGCACTGGAGAAGATTTTTAATGACATGTCTTGTTCATAACATCAAAAAAGGTTAGTCTTTCTGTTTACCATTTTGAAGGTGAAGCTGATCAGTGGTGGTCGATGGTGAAAAATATCGGGGATAATGAGGAGATTGATGCTCGTGATTGGGATGAATTCAAAGGTATGTTACTTGAGAAATATTTTCCTAAGGTGGTTCGTCTTAGGATGGAAAATCAATTACTAGAATTGAGGTATGAGGATGACTCAGTGGCTGCTTATGAAGAAAAATTCACTCGACTGACAAGGTATTCTCCAAATTTCTTATGAGATATTGATAGTAAAATTAACAGTTTTTACTCAAGATTAAAGCCAACGTATCGAAGGGCTTTAGCTTCTCATGAGTTCAAAAGTTCTGAAAAAACTTGTTCGTTGTGCGGAGAAGGTGGAAATGGAATTTGATGATGATCATGTATTCTTTGAAAAACAACAAAATAAGAGGTCAAGGTTGTAGAATAAATGGAAGAACTCTTCAAAAAATTCTAACGGTAATAAATCAAGTTTATAGTTTTTGAAAATTGTTGTAGAAAGCATGTTGGGGAATGTATTTTGAATTCTGGTAAGTGATACCGATGTGGTAAAATGGGACATAAGGCTCATAATTGAACTGAATGTGATCAGGGTAATGGTAAGACAAAATCCGATTTACAGTTAGTAAAATGTTTTATGTAGAATGAAATGGGTCATTATGCAAATGAGTGTCCAACAAAGAACTCAACCGAAGGAAAGCTGAAAGACTACAAGCAGAAACGGGTGGTGAAATCTTTTGCAACTACTTCCGCAGATGTTGGGCCATCAAATGAAGTTGTGTCAGGTACACTGTTTGTTTGTTCAGATTATGCCAATGTGTTGTTTGATTCAGGGTCTACACACTCTTTCATTTCTGAGAAGTTTTCTAGTAAATTGGGAATTCCATCTCATGATATGAATACTGAACATACGGTAAAAAACCTGGAGGAAATGTTGAGACAAAAAGAAAACATAAGAACATTCATGACCTTGTGTGAAGAAAGAATCTACATGAAAACCTTGTTGTTTTGCCTCTAGTAGAGTTTGATGTTATATTGGGTACGGATTGGCTTTCTATTTATCATGCTAAGAATGAATGCAGAGCTAAAGAGGTTTCTTTTCATAATGATTTTCAGTTTGTGTATGAAAATGAACCCTTTCATTTGATAACATATCAGGATGTTGAAAAACTGGTAAAAGATGGAAATGAATGTTACCTTGCACATATTGTTGAAAACAAAGGAACTATTCAGATTAATGATGTGCCAGTGATAAATGAGTACCTTGATGTTTTTCCTGATGAGTTTCCTGGTATAATACATGTTAAAGAAGTTGAATTTACTATTGACTTAGTTCCGGATGCTAACCTAATTTCAAAACCCCCTTATCAAATGGCTCAAATTGAACTTTTATAGTTAAAGAAGCAATTGCAGGAGTTATTAGATAATGGTTTCATTTGACCTAGCACATCACCATAGGGTGGTCCTTTCTTGTTTGTTAAAAAGAAAGATGGTTCAATGAGACTTTGCAATGATTATAGAGGATTTAATAACATCAATATTAAGAATAAGTGTCATTTGCCTCATATCGATGATTTTTTTATCAGCTCCAGGGAGCTCAGTATTTTTCATAGACTGATTTGAGGTATGAGTAACATCAGATGAAATTAAAGGAATCAGACATTCAGAAGACCGTGTTTTGTACTAGATATGGCCATTATGAATTTTTAGTTATGCCTTTTGGGTTAACCAATTTACCTGATGTATTCATTGATCTGATGAATAGAATTTTTTGTGAGTTCTTGGATATGTTTGTGGTTGTGTTCATTGATGATATTTTGGTTTATTCCAAAAGTAAAGAGGAACATGAAAGTAATTTAAGGGTTGTCTTCCAAACCTTAAAATAAAAGTAACTATTTGGGAAATTCAGCAAGTGTGAGTTTTGGTTACAAAAAATTTCTTTCATTGGTCACATTATTTCAAAAAATGGCATAATTATTGATCCTGATAAAATGAATGTTGTTGAAGAATGGACAAGACCCACAAATATAACAGAGATTCATAGTTTTCTTGGTTTGGAAGGTTATTACTGGAGGTCTGTTTCAAATTTTGCACTGTTATCTAGTCCAATGTCTAAGTTAACTGGAAAATGTGTTAAGTTCATTTGGAAAAAAGAATGTGATGATTGTTTTCCGGAATTGAAAAAAAGATTGTTGAATGCTCTAGTTTTGGAACTACCTTCTAGAAATGGTGAGTTTGTTATCTACAGTGATTCTTTGTTGAAAGGATGGGGTTGTTTCCTAATGCAGAATGATCAAGTAATTGCTTATGCTTCACGTCAGTTGAAACCTCACGAGTTAAATTATCCTACACATGATTTGTAATTAGATGATGTTGTTTTTGCTTTAAAAATTTGGAGGCATCATTTGTATAGAGTAAAATGTGAAATATATAGTTACCAAAAAGGTTTAGAGTATATATTCACTAAAAAAGAATTGAACATGAGATAGATGAGATGGATAGAATGAATCAAGGATTATGATTGCACGATCCATTACCATCCAGGAAAAGCAAATAAAGTGGCTGATGATTTGAGTCGAAAAAGTAATGCTTCATTAACCATGTTATGTTTGGAACGATATCCTTTGGTTTTTTGATTTAATGAACTTTGACATAGAAGTTTTTGGTGTAGGAAATTATACTATTTTGTATCAGGTGTCAGTGAGATCATCTCTATCAGACAGAATAAAGCAAGCGCAGATAGAAGATAGTGAGTTGCAGAAAAAGGTTGTGTTTGTTCAGAAGGGTAAGTTGACTGATTTTAACGTTGATAATGATTTTGTTTTGATATTTGGAAAGATATTATGTGTGCCTTGTGATTCATATTTGAATAATGATTCTTTATGTGAAGATCACAGTCCTTCGTTTTCAGTTCATCCTGGTAGTACTATGATGTACAGAGATCTTTGGGAGTATTACTGGTGGGATGGAATTAAAAGAGATATTTCTGATTTTATTGTGAAGTGTTTGAAATGTCAGAGGGTTAAAGCATAGTAGCAGTTACCGAAAGGGATGCATTAGCCTTTACCAGTGCCAGAGTGGAAATGGGAAAATATATCCATGGACTTTGTTGTGGGATTACTGATGAAATCTTGTGGTAATAATGCAATCTGTGTTATTATTGATCGATTGACTAAATCTTCTTATTTCCTTCCTATTTAAGATACATTGCCTCTAGATCAACTTTCTTTATTGTATGTTAAAGAGATAGTCATGTTTCATGGATTTCCCCTCTCCATTGTATCTGATCGTGATCGCAAGTTTACTTCTAACTTTTGGAAAGGCCTTCAGAAGTCATTAGGTACTGAATTAAATTTTAGAACAGCTTTTCATCCTCAATCAGATGTGTAGTCATAATGAAAAATTCAGACCTTGGAGGATATGTTACGTTCTTACTCAATGGATTACCAGGGAATTTGGGACCAACATCTTTCTTTGGTTGAATTTTCATGTAATAACAGTTTTCCTTCAAGTATACAGATGGCTCCATTTGAGGCGTTATATGGAAAGCATTGTCAAACTCCCGCTTTTTGTGATGAAGTATGTGAAAGGAAGCTAATGGGACCATAATTGGTAGAAGAGATGATAGAGAAAGTTCAGTTGATTTAGAAGCACATCAGAACAGCTCAGAGCAGACAGAAAAGTTATGCAGATAACCGGAGGAAGGATCTTTCTTTTGAGGTAGGTGATCATGTATTTCTCGAAGTTCCTCCATGGAAAAGTGTGATATGTTTTGGTAAGAAGGGAAAGTTAAGTCCGAGGTTCATTGGAACTTATGAAATTCTAGAGAAATTTGGATCAGTTGCATATAGAGTGGCTCCATGTTTATCCCAGGTACATAATGTTTCTCATGTTTCGATGTTGAGAAAGTATATGCCAGATCAATCTCATGTTTTGAGCCCAGAGATAGTTTAATTAGATGAGAATCTCTCTTATGAAGAATAACCAATTCAGATTCTTGACTGTTGAGAACAAGTGTTGTAGAATAAGGTAATTCACCAGGTAAAGTTTTTGTGGAAGAACCATATGGTTGAAGAGGAAACGTGGGAATCTGAAAATGCTATGAGGGATAAATACCCCGACTTATTTTGAAAAGTGAGTAAAAATTACGAGGACACAATTTCCAAAAGGGGGGAAGGATGTAACATCCCAAGTAAATAAAGAATAATATATTTTTATACTTATTAATATTTTTGAATTAAATATTAATTTTACTTTAAAAGGTTTTCTATGTTCGATAGCGTACCCGATACACAACAACGAGTTTCTATGGAATCTTACGTTGCACACTTATAATATAATATTATTATTTTAAATGGTAGTTAACTCCTAGCCATTGTATTGGCGGGAATGAACAAAACTAACTACAATATGATTATACATTTTTTTAAATGTATTTACATTTATCCAATAAATGTTAGAGGATTAAAATGTGAATGAAACTAATTTTAAGCCTAATTTATATTAAAAGGCCGATTTATCGCCTGTTAGTGGAGAACCCTCTTTAAATATAGTTTTGGTTGCATTAATACATTCTATATGACCAAATAAAATCCTTATTTAGAATGGGGACATCAATATTTACTTTGGGTAAATTTTTGGAATTTTTCCGATAAAGTTCATTTTTTAATGAATAGTGAATAATATTGAATTTTAATTCAAAAGTGCCTTTTAATATAATTTATTTATATGGTTAGATTGTCTTTTTAATTGGTTTTAAAGTGAAATTAAAATATATTTTTTCCATTTAATCCAAATTTGGTCATTGTAATTAATTTCACTTTGAAATTGGACATAACCATGTATCAATCTTTTGAAAGTTATTGTTTCTTTAAAACATGCTATTTGTTTTGATAACGGGAATTAATTTTAAAATTAATTAAAACCACTTATATGTTGTGAATATGGAAAAATAGACATAATTTTTGAATTCTAAATATCAAATATATCTTAGGCTGAATTTTTGGTATTTTCTGAAAAACATCATTTTTTGATGAATAGTGAAACCACTTAGTGGTAGTTCAAAAAAATGACTTATTCATTTAAATGAAATTTTACCAATTATATGAATTGAATATCAAAAATCCGACATATATGGTTGTTATAAAGAATTAAAATGTGGTTTATTAAGATGAAAATAATTTTTGGTGAATAGTAACTTTTGACTTTTATTTAACGCGGTTAAAGGTAAATAAGTTAATTAAAGGTAAAAAGAAAATTATAATAATTAAAAATTACCTTAACTCTTCTCCAAACCTTATTGGTTGGTTCATTGACTACCATGGGAATCATTGGGTCAATTTTGGGACCACAATGAGCCACTTGGGTGTGATAATGACAATTTGGATTAATTAATTTAGTGTAAAGACAAAATTGATATTAACAAAAATATTTTAGTAATTAATTTTTATATGGTGTTATATAATTCCTATTTTAGACTATAAATATTAATTGGAAATTTAATGATATTTCCTACATGATTGTATTTTTTTATAATTTTTAGACATTGAATAAATTAACGTATTTAGGACACAATAATGATGTAATATTTCTCTCATTAATAAATGATTTAAGTAAATAAGAATATAATGAATAAATTATTATCCAAAACCTGTCCAATTTCTATTGGATGATTTTATTTCGACATTGAGTCATCTTATTTTTGTCTCTAATGATTTTTGGACCATTAGAAACTGAATATCATTATATAATAAAATAATATTTTCAAACTTTCATAATGAGCCCCTCCTCCCCCATATAAAAGGAGACCACTTCTAACCAATTCCTAACACCTATCATGCCATTTGGCTCATCCAAACTCTGCCTAATTAATCTCCCTACATACCTCTACTCACCCTAGAAGCCTTACCTTAGGCATAAGGCACTTCAAGAAGTCCTTTTGGTTCAAACCGAAGGAAGTTGCCTAAATTAAAGGTAACGATATCTCTTAAATTGTTTTCTTTTTATTTTAATTATCGAACACCTAAACTCTTTTTATTCATTTCTTTTCTAACAAAACAAGTTTAATAAATATACTAGGATGTTTTTATGAGATGTATTTGTACTAAACTTAGAAACACCTCCATCTAATAGATGAAGAACATAATGTTTCCATGGATGGAAAACTAAGGCCTCGCGAAATGATGATTGTTCAATTACATATTACCGCCTCTCATGGTGGCCATTATGATGGCACTGTATTTATATAGGATATATATTATTTTTATGATTTCATTATACTTCTGTATGCCCCAATTATAGCAATCCTTTATGGTTTTCATAGTGGGTAAATACAATAATCTCATTTGAGGAAGTGTGGACTACCGCCCCCTCAAACTGATTTGATTCGTTAATGCCTTATGTGGGATGTATAAAGGATGGAGTAAAAAATATTATATGTGATATTATACTGGAATTATAATATACCTGTATATAATTATGTTTTATTTCCAATAAAATAATAAATAGAAATGAATGTAGCGTTCATGCGTACGTACGACTTACCATCTCCATGAACGGTACATTTCATTTTTAACTCTAAAAGTTATGTACTATTATAAAAAAAATTATATAATTGATATATATGATATATATGATATCCAAATCATGAATATCATTATGGATATAATGAAATATTTACCACATGGAAAACTTGTAAATATAAGTTGTTCATTTTTTACTCAAGTACCAAATATAGACAAAATGAACGTTATTAACTTAAATGATTGCATAATGTTTATAACATGGTAATAAGTGATATAAAAGGAATAATAAACTTGAAAAAGGTTCTTAATCAAGTATAAATTAACTTTATTTTATTATTCAGGAGACTAAAAATGATCATGTCAAGTCGAACACGGGGTTAGGGACTTCGTCTCAATCTCCTTTCATTGAGGCATTTTTCGTTTTATACACAACTTTATTTTACATGGTTTATAAACCCCATTGACTTTTCATTTTATTCAAATGGAATATTTTTTATACGAATCGTTTTACTAAACGAGAAAAAAAGGAATTTTTTTTAGGTAGGTGGTGACTACGACCTTTCCACCGCCGCGAGTATTATTTGATCTTTGGCTTCTTTAACAAGACGGAATGTTTTTAAAAGGAAAAATAAAAACAATATATTTTTTTATGTATTTTGGTATTGAAAATGATTTTGATAATGGATTTATTATTTCAATATCTTGAAATGATATTTTATTATTTCAATGTGGAAATGTTATCTTTCCTTTATGCTTATGTTACGTGTTATGATCATGTTAAGTTTCTTGGGAATTATTTACGTATACAGGTGGTTCCGTGATAAACCTAGGGTAGATGAGCCCGAGATATCTCTCCAATGAATTGGGTAACGTGACGGAGGTAAACGTGAATGTTTCTCTTAAGAGATTTAGGGAATATACTGTGATGGGTATTCCAAAGTAACTCCCTATGTAGTTGTGATAGTTGTAATGTATGTATGATATGGATGCCACAAGTTACCTTTATGATTAATGATTTCGTTTTGTCTTTCATAAATCTTATGATTTTATGAGGTAAGTAAATGATTTCATTTTTTTATGTATTTATGAACAAATGTTTTCATTTTTTGTTTTATAACCCTTACTAAGATTTTTATGCTCATCCCATGTTTTGAAATGTTTTCACAAGACTTAAAGATGAATAGGGTAAAGGATGGGATCAAGGAAAAGTCATGCTATCTAAAACATGGAACAAGACATGAATTTTTTTAAGAGTTTATATTTTATGAAAAAAAATGTAAATTGTGTTGAAGTGTCTACATTGTATTTAAAATGAAATGTAATAGTTATGTCCGAATTCTCTAAAACTCTAAACCTGAAAAGATCCTCAATGTGAATTATTAGTTTAATTCATTATTATGTAAGGTTTAAGGTTGGGTCCCTACATGAACATTGATGGATAATACCAAATATTTAGAATATAATAATTTCCTATGGAATCTATTGAAGAGAAGAGGTGTGATAAACCACCAAAGACTCCCAGATAGAGACTCTAACTAGGAACACCTCTAGTGCATGATTTATGATATAAACAAAGGATCTCTAATTTTAACCTAATATAGAATAAGATTTACTTAATAGTGGTGAGAATGTTTCATCTTTGTGGATCTCAGATTATTTTTATTATTCATATTTGGTTATTAGTTTTTTAAATTTTGTTACATTAAATTTTTTCTCTCTAATTTTATTATTCATTTTAATGTATCTGGTGTTTTTTAGCATAATAACTAGTGTGTGTAGTGTGGTGTTCTTATAGTTAATGTTTAATTCCAAGGGATATAAATAATGTTAAAACATATGTCACTCTTTTTTTTCTTCTTTTTTCTTAAAATTATATTTTTTTGTAATCTTAATGAATTTCCAAAGTCACTTTTTACAATTGTCTCTATCTTCTTCATTTTGTAACCAACATCTCAAAAAATATTAGGATAAAATTAGAAAAATATTTTGGGTTCTTCCTCTTTTGTTAGTGGAATGTACTTAAGATTCTCTCAATAACTTGGTATCATATCCATTTAATAATAAGAATGTAATCCTCTAAATACTAGATAGAAAATTTTTATATTGACTATTACTTCAGCTTATGTAGAATAAATATGTGGTAACTATTTGTATAACATGGACTCATTGATTCATTACGTAGACCTATAAAACATATATTTTCCCTTTCTAATGATGGGAAAACTATTACTACTTATCATGATGTCACCATTGAGACCCTACAAAAGGCCCATAGCTTGATTCTCCAATCCTTAGTTGATAATGTTTTAGGAGAATAAGCTCTTGAAACATTTTATTCAAATATATGGATGAAACATGAACAACAATATATGATCTAAAAACATTTTATTCACCTATATAAATTACATTGGGTTTTTACCATTATAATATTCATTTATACTCCAATTTTGGTGAAACTCAAAAAATATAATATGAATTACTAAGATATATTCATTATAATTGTCAAAATTAAGATATAAGATAAAGATATTATCATATTAATTTCATATTATGATTCCAATAATATATTGGTAGAGACAATTAGGTATAGTTGAGACTCATAAGAGTTATAAGTTGGTAAATCAACCACCCATCCAATGATTTTCAGGACAAACCTAATGTGAATTATGATTTAAAGATCCTTTTTTACATGGGGTTGAACTAAATATAAGAATTAGAAAAAGGAAACAATAATGGAAATTAAAATAACAAGAATAATCCTATACATAGATCAAATGTTTATGGGAATGAAGGTAACATGCTAAAATTGTGTAATGGATGGACACTTTTTTCATGAGTTTTTGAAGCCTAAAAAATATCTTTAGAAATTATTAATCTAATGATAAATTTTTGAAAATTTATGTTTTCTATGATAATGATGAGGTTACAAATGTTAATAATAATAATATTTCTACTGACTGGGTTCTATATTAATTATTTTCCTTTCACATGTTCCCTATTGAAGAGGATTTCAATGATTTTTCTAAGAGTTGACATGGATCTTGTCCTATGAAACAATAAGTGTTTTATAGTCTAGGGATGATTCCCAATATTGTTAATGACTCACGATAAATCATTAGTGGCCAAACAAGATCAAATGTGGATCCTTGAACTGTATAGAAACATTGTTTCCATAGGTGTAGTAGAATAGAAACGGTACACATTTTTTGTCTAATTTTGGAAGTCTAAGGACATATAAGGGATATAGTAATATAATAAAAGAGTTTATTATAAATTTGTGGTATAATATATTTTCAAGGACACCCATTAGAAATTTAGGTATTACATATGTTACCAACTCAGACAATTTGAGGATTTTACATAGTAGATTGGGGCATATAAGATCCAAAGATCTAGTTTCTTTGAGTACCACTGTGGTTTTGATGGGTATTAAACCAAGGAACCATACATTATATGATGATTTTGTTCTAGTAAAGGCTAATATTTTAATATTTTATAGGTATTCCTTTAAAGTTTTCTACCCTTTAGAATATGTCTATTCTGAAAAATGAGCTCTATCTGGGATACACACCCATGGTGGGGGTTTTATTTTATAACCATTATTAATGATTTATCTAGAATTGTTTGGATAAATGTTCTTAAAAACATGTTTGATTTATTTGAAAATTTTTAATCTAAGAAATCCATTATTAGGAACCAAATATATAGAAAGATTTTGGATTTAATAACACAAAATGGATTAGACTATCTCTCAGTTGGAAATATATAATTTTGATAGTCATAAGTTATTATTAAAAGTTGTATTTTAAGGGAAAAAACTCAATAAAATAGTTTGGTGAAACATTTGAATTGATCTATAAATAAAAGAGTTCCTAGATTGTTAGAATACTCAGGCCTTCACAAATCAATCTTGGTAGAAGCTGCAACTACATATGTTTTCCTTACCAAAAGATTCACTTATTCTATATATGGATTTTAAACTACCAATTATTTGTAGTTTAACTAACCACCTTACTATATTCATTTAATTGATTTTGGATTAAAAACCTATATATATTTTAATGGAGAAAAATTAGAATCATGTGACCTTTAATGTATACTTATATGATATCATGAAGTGGTATAAGTGTATAAGTAGTGCATTGAAAAGAAGGTTAAAATAAACTCATAATACTTTTACATTTAGTCTTCTATGAATCTATAATTTGTAAATCTAAATATGTTATTATGGATATTGATCACATACCCCAAAATGGGGCTTCTCAAACAAATAGTCAAGTTCAGTTTTAGGCTCTAATCAAGACTATTCAACTCGAACGTTATCTTCATGACCATAGTAAACCCAATTCATTTATTTCATTAAATGAATATCCAATTGAGGCTTATGTTTATTACTAGCTTACCCATGAAATATATAAGAGGGATTCTAGACCTCTAGCTTTATTTGTCTAGTATTTAATGGATTCCTCTACATTCCATGTTTTCCAAGACCTTGATTCTATGGATGTTGAGGCTTATATGAAATCTTTAACTAATATAAATTATAATAATTTTGTTTCTTCCATGAATGAAGAAATTAAATCTTTCAAATAAAAAACACATTGTTTTTTATTATACTACATAATACCAATTTTATTTTATTTCAAGTGGATTTTTAAAATAATAAACGTTAATACCAATGGGAATAAATTAAAATTTATGGATTTTCTTGTAGCCAACATTTTACTCCAAATAGAGGGGATACACTACTCTAAAATATTATCTACCTTGGATAAAAACTCATCTATACATTTATTACATACCATTTTGGATTATTATGATTTCACATTGAGAAACTCGATGTAAAAATAACATTCATGAATGCATACATAAATTAGGGAATTTATATGCTATCACCTAATGATTATTTGAATAATTTTATGGACAATACATAATGACATCTAAATAAATAATTTTATTGTCTAACGTTAAAATTTAGGACCTGATATTTAAATTTTGATACCTAATGCTTGGAAATTTTTTTAATAAAATTAATCGTGATGAATTTGTATATTTAAGGACTATTAAAACTATTTGGATTTTTTGATACTACATATGGATTACATGGTTATAATTTGTATGGATATAACAAAAAAAATTCTACTAATCCTCAATTAAGAGAGGTTTTTGAAATGGAATACCTAGTCATTGGTAGGAAAAATTTGGTGATGGAAATAATAATGAATAGAGATAAGACATTTCATTACCTATCAAAATAAAATTATATTGTGATAATTATTAAGGGGAATATGTTTAAAAGCATAAAACATGTTAACATAAAAATAAAAAAACATTATAAATTATAACTATAAAAATATCCATATAAAGAATATAATACATAATTTGTATCTAAGATACAATATGCCAGTGTTGTAGGAAACATCTTGTATTTTGTGATTTTAAAATGACATGATGTTTCAAATGATATTTATCATCTTATAAGATTTATGAGGAGTCCAGGAAATCCATATTTTTATTCTTTGAAATAATTTTTTTGATATTTTTTCTTGCTATGACATTGTCTTTAAGATTTAAAAAAGGTGATATTATGGATACTGTTGATATTTATATAGATTTAGATTATTTAGGAAATATAGATACCCATTAGTCCCCAACATGAAATATATTTACTTTATGAATTGAACTAGTGTTTTATAAATGTAACATGTAATATTTGGTGGACCAATGTAGGAATGATACAGAATATATATCCCTCTTAAAGGATGTCATGTAGGTCTTTTAGATCAATAGTTTTTTTCTAGCATTAGTCTATGTAATTCAATAATTACAGTATACTTACATAGTCAATATTTCATAAACATATCTAAAAATTCATTATTCCATGATAGGTCTAATAAAATTTAAATTAGTATACATTTAATTAGAGACATCATTTAATCAGGAATTGTGTGTGTTAATAAGATACATATTAATGACCATATGTCAGATAGTCTAACTGAAGACATAGCATTTTCAAAATTTAAGCACCATTTAGACTTAGTGAATTTTGTTCCAATTCAATGAAAATAGTTCCAAAAAAAACACTAATATAATTTTAAAATGGTATATATGTGTTTTTGAATTTCCATATCATTAATATATTCATTTATTTATACCATTATTATTTGACACATGCATTTAATATTATTTTTATTTATATTATGATCGATTCATTACTGGGTTTAATTTTTGTGTATGGGCCTATTCACATCGGATCCTCCGTCTTTATCATGGTCCACTAAATTTTTATCATTCCACCTTAGCGATATATGTAGTGTATTTCCTCACTATTGATAATTAGAACCTCTCGTTTCCTCATTTCCTTCATCCTATGACTCCTTCTGCACTCACTCAATTCAAGCATGCCACACAATATTTCCTGTTTTTCATCATCAATTTCATTAACTATGACTCTATAGGTAATTGATTCCTTTACCATATGTATCTTCATTAAATCACTTTATCTTTCCTATACTTTTCTATCCTCTAATATCTGGAAAACACAAGATCCCTTTGTGATCATAATTTGTGAAGATCAATGATTCTGGAAGTCAGCCTATTTAAGAGGATCCTTCAATGAGAAGTGGTGCGATCGAACCACCCTAGACTATCCTTAATAGAGACTTAGATCAGGTGAACCTCTGGTGAATGATTTCAGATCCTAAATAAGGATCTCAACATTTTACCACAATCAGATGAATTATTATGGGATTATGGAAATACATTGCAATCTCATAAAAACAAATACAATTCATTATATTTCATTCTTTTTAGAATATAATGTTACATCAAATTTATACTTTCTTATTTGATTCAGGTATTGTTTGATTCTCTCTTTTTAGATTAAAAAAATGCATGATAAGTGTGGTGTTCTTGTAGTGAATGTAAGATCCTAAAGGATTTGAAGAATCTTAAATAATTTTTCCCATTCATGATATATTTTTTCTTCATTTTTTATCTGTTTCATCTGTAATATTCGTGACACAAAAAGTATATCTTCTTTTTTTTTCTTATCCCCATCCTTTCAAACTCATGCTATCAAAAAATTAATTTGAATTAAAGATGGTATTTGATGATACCTAACTATTATAATGTATATATATTATCCCTAACAATTTCCTTGTAGATTAATAATATAATATTTAATAGATAAAATATTAGGAGGAAAAATGAGACCACATTGTGTTTGCAGGAATACGGTAAATAGTAACCACTACTACGTAAAAAACATTTTTCAGCACTAGGAAATGGCTTCATCATTGATAAAATGTGATGAAATTCCAAGAAAATTTAAAAGAGCATGGCCATTCTTAATACTATTGTTATCACTAATAATATCCATTGACGATTCTACAAAGCTTCATCCACTACATAAACCCTATAATATCAAACCAAATTAGAAAACCTAAACATATTAGAATAAAAATATATATATAACCAGATTGGAATTAAAATATTACATTAAACCATAATTTAAATGATGAATTTATATAAAAAAATAAATATATTGATGTCATATATACAATTAATTACGAAAATTAAAACCCAATATACAAAATCAAGAAAACATATACGGGCCTTTTTACATTGATCAACCTCTACACGAAAGATTGTCCCTAAAATAAAGAATATGTTAATTTTAGAAATAGTACATAGAAAAAATGTGAACTATAATTTTACTATTTTATAATCCACATATGATAAATTTTATAGTTAATTACTACATATTTTAATGGTATTATTGGTTATACTATTAATTATTTTATAAATGATTATATAGTAAATTTTATATTAAGGATTATCTATTCTGTTAATTAATAATCCCATGGGGTGTAGCTTAGTGGTAGGTTCCCTTGTGAGTCATAAGGGGGTCTTGAATTTGATCCTCACTAATTACTTACCTATGTCTTTGTGTCTCATGATTTTCTTTATAATGTATCCCATTTCACCCACATCGTTGTCATATGATTTTAATTAATAATTATGTTATGAATTACTAATCACACTATTAATTAATAACATATATAATATATATTGTAAATTATATAATATATTAATGAAATTATCATATATTACTTATCGTAATTAATTAAATAGGTGTTAAATAATTATATCATTAAACCAAAATAACACTTTTTTTTTCTGAAAACACACACTTCGAATAAAACTAACAATATTGCACGCCAGATAGATGATCTATTGATTCCAAAATGTCACAAATAATTTATGGACCACTTTTATAGTGTTAAGAAATAATGAAATATTGTTTTTTTGGTTTTGGATATTTAATTGTTGGATTACACGAAAATTGAACTTTTATATAGAAAACTTACACTTCGATTCAAACTAACTAGATTGTGTGTCTTATTGATGTTTGATTGATTACTTCATTTCAAAAATTTATCATAGACCATCTTATTAATGTTTTAAAATAATTAGATCCTTTTTATATCAATTTTTCATGTGTAAAATGTATATTAAAATAAAATGACACATTTATATTAAAAACAGATACATGGATTCATGCTGACCACATCTTGTCTTGGACTAACATGCACTCTATTTTTAAACATCACTAATGAATTTTGGATCATTTTAAAAATTAATGAAAACATAATTATGCCATTTTCTTGTTTTTTTCTATGTGACGTGTGTTATAAAGTTAAAGGAAACTTTTTAATGAATCCAATCACTTAGAGTCATATTTTCTAGATCATATGTCTTATTTATGATTTTTCTTTTCCTATAGATTAAAAATGTATTATGGATCATTTTTTTTCTGTTTAAAAACAATATGATCATGTTTTCTCATATTTGGATATGTGTCTTCATTTTAAACTAAAATATAACATATATCGAACACATACTTCATCTCATGCCGACTATGTCATGTTTCTTATTGATACAAAATTGATTCCTATATATGAAAAATGAATTATAAATTATATTAATACTATTTGAAAATAATCCAATATCACTTTGTAATATTATTCTATATGAGGTTGATTTTAAACTAAAATTATTCTTTTATATAGAAAACACAAACTTATATTTATACTAGCCACATCATGCGCCAAATTGATGAGTGTTAAATTCATAAAAAAAAATTAATTATGAATCATTTTCCAAAATTTATAAAACCATTAGAGATGGTCTAATTGGTATCAATTATCTGAAAATCATTTAAATATAAACTTATATACTGAAAACACACACTTTCAGTAATACCAATGCAATCACATGTATGTATAAGGTTTGGTTGATTCCCACGTAAAAAATGAATTATAGATTATTTTATTAATATTTGAAAATAAGCCAATATAACTTGCTCACTACAGTCTATATGACATGAATTTTAAAATAAAAATGACACTTTTAAATTAAAAACACAAACATTGAGGATTATCGACAACATCATGAGGAAGATTGATTTGTGTTTGATTCCTATATAAAAATGAATTTTGGATTGTCTCAATAATGATTAAAAATAATCTGAGCTAAATTTCCTTATTTCCTCTATATAATGCACATTTTAAACTAAAATGACACCTTTATATTATAAACAGAAATTCGAATTCATACCAACAACATTGTTTATCAGATTTACATGTGGTCAATTTAAAAACCTAAAAAAATAAATTAGGATAATTTTTATAAATTTGGATAACTATTTGAGCGTGTATTATAGGGTTTAGTTGTGTGATGCACACTTTAAACTTATATGACCTGTATATTAAAGACACACACTACAAGTCATACCAACCATATCATGTATTTGAGTGGCATGATTTTTAGTATCACACATTAAAAATGAGGTGTAGAACATTTTACTAATTTTTGGAAATAACAAGAGATTGTTTACTATGTTTTGGATATGTGATGAGTGTTTTAATCTAAAATGACACATTGATATTAAAATCACACACTTTGAGTTGTACCGGCCACATAATGTGTACGACTGACTTTTGATCAATTCGACATTATTAAAAACGAATTATGGATCATTTTAATTATGTTTTAAAATAATATGAGATCATTTTCTTAGTTTAGATATTGTGACACAAATTTTTATCTAAAATGACACTAGTACATTGAAAACCTGAATTTAAGACATAATGTTCTCATTATATTCCATATAGATATGTGGTAGATTCCTATATTTCCCAAATGAATTATGAATCATTTTACCAAATTTTTAAAGTATAATAAGATTTTTTTATTTTTTTGGATATGTGACATGCCATTGAATGTAAAGAAAGACATATTTATATTCAAAATGATCACTTCAAATCTTTCCTACCACTTTCTGTGTTATATTGGAATTTGGTTGATTCCAAAATGTCCAAAATAAATTATAAATTTCAATACAATTTTTTAGTATAATTTGATATGATTTTTTCAGTTTTTTCTATGTGACATGAATTTTAAAATAAAATGAAAATTTAATATTGAAAACATGAACTTGGAGTCATATCACTCACCATATCTATCTGATTGAAATTCAGTCGATAATTAAACAAGAAATTTGAATTATAGATCTTTTGACTATGGTTTTAAAACTATATGTGATTGTTTTCTAGGTTTTAGCTATATAATAGACATTTTAAAATAAATTTACAGCTATATTGAAAACATTCACTTGATTTTACACCGACAAAAATGAGTGTAAGACTGGTGTGAGGTCAATTTTTACACTTCTAAAACTAATTTAGGTTTTTTTTCACTTTAGTAATATATTAATAGTAGTTGAATTAATCTGTTTAGTATACTGGAAAATGTTTTAAAATAAAAGGAATATTATATTGAAAGCCTACACTTCATATGATATCATCCTTATCATGTGTCATATTTATGTGGGGTCAATTCTTATATGTTACAAATGAATTACAGATCATTGTCCAAATTTATTAAAATATTATGATCTTTTTTATCTCATCTGGATATGTGAAATTTGTTTTTAACTGAAATGACACTTTTATAATGAAAACACGTACTTCAGATCATTCCAACCACATCATGGGTGGTGCTGACATACAGACAATTTATAAATTTAAAAAATGAATTATGGATCATTTTCCAAATGTTTGAAAATAATTTGATCTTGTTTTCATTGTTTTTTTTTATGATGTGGGTTTTAAACTAAAATGAAAATTTTACGTGGAAAACATTCACTTCATGTCATACCAACCACATCATGTTTCATATTTATATTTTGTTGATTCAAATAAATCAAAAATGAATTATGGATAATTTGACTAGTTTTTTTATATAATATGTTTTTTTTTGTTTTGGCCTTGTGAACCATGATTGAAACATAAATGATTCTATTATAATGAATTTTTTTTGGAGTCATATTAGTTACAACACATGTTGGATTAATTTGATGTAATTTCTCCATGACACAAAAAAATTATGGATCATTTTAAAAATGTTATAAAATAGTGTGAGATCATTTTATAATGTTTTTACTATGGGACATATATTTTAAACTAAAATAATATATTTATATTGAAAACACATACTTAGTGTCATACCATGTATATCATGTGTCATATTAATATGTGTATTATTCCTACATGTCACAAATAAATTATGTATAAATATCCTTTTGTTTTAAAATAATAGGATATTGTTTTAATATTTTTGGATGTGGGATTTTAATTTTAAAATAAAATAAAATTTATATCAAAAACACAAACTTTGATTCATACTAACAACATCATATGTCATATTGATATTAATTTAAAAACAACTTTCTAGAAATGAATTTTCGATCATTATCCTAAGGTTTTAAATAATAAGTGGTCAGTTTTTTTATTTTGAAAATGTGATGGATGTTTTAATCTAAATTACCATGAATTGATCAACTGAACTCTCAACATTCTAAACTTCTAACCCCGATTCATCTTCCATTATAGTTAATTCCTTATTTATACTTTGATCATTAGATATGGATATGGGTGAGTAATATATATAGGTATTTATCATATTGTTAATTGTCATATATTTGGTTGAATCAATATTTAAAGTATAGGAATTGATCTCTCTCTCCATCATAGAGGTGGAATTGATTTTCTATAGAACATACTATTTTTAAAACCACATTAAAATAAAGGAAGACACAAAATGAAAAAGATGTGGATGGGATCATGGAAATACAATTACTTTTAGTTTGTTATGTGTCTTCAAATTTATGGGTAGAGGGATCCTTGACCCATTTCTATCTATCCATTTTCACATTTACACCCTTTATGTCCAATCATTCATGAGAATGAGATGAATTGATCATTTTACTATCTATGATAGAATCTATAGTGAATAACCCTCCATGATTATTCTCCTTGGGAAACAAATAAAATATTTATTTCATTTTATATTTATTTCCGAAGAAATTATAAATTTCTAGAAACTCATCCATAACCAATATAAGAAGTAATTTTTATTATAGTTGAAAAGAAATGACTGTTCAATTATGGAATGAGAATATACACTTTAAAAACATTAAACAATTATAGTGAAAATGGAATGATTTAAGTAATCACATTATATATTGATTTAGCTAATGTATCTAAATTTTATAATTGAATCTAGATATTTTTCATAGATGCAAGTGGATTTGAATGTATCTAAATTGAATTTCCATCATGTTGTGGCTTCTTATCATGATTCTTTTTCTACTTCTCCAAGATGCAACACCATCAGTTTAAAATTCAAACTTTTTTAATAGGTAAAGGGAAAATTGGTGGGGGAGTATCATCTACTCTATTGAATAACATAATAAGGGAAAAATAATCTATGGTGTGGTTCAAATTCATTTCAAATTATTGGAGGATTAATTATATAAATTTTTTTTCGATGGGACATGAAAATTTTAGATAGAAATAAAAATATATAAAAATTATTTAAAAAACAATACTAGTTTTATTTTAGGAAAAATAATATCTATAAATTATGATATTAATTAATCATATCCTAAATATTTATAAGGTAAAAACAAATACTAGAGCATAAACATAATTAGAAATCATGTCAACATGAAGTCGATAAGAATTCAAAAACAATGTACTCATCCCTCTAATCTCTAAAAAAATTACTTAGTCTTTTGAGTATATAGATTTTTGGAAATCTTGGTATTGCTGAGACTATATATATAAAAAAATTATTGACAATTTTTTTTGAAATTGTAATTATGTTATAAAATTACCTTTTCTGGTATTTTATCCATTTGATGGTCTATAATTTCATCAATAAAATTTCAAACATAGTATCTTCAATCATTGAAATTAATTTTATTTTGATGCAGAAAAATCAATGAACAATATAATAAAATTATTTTTAAATTTATTATTTAGTTAAAGAATAATATATCTACCTTAATTTATTTCCAATTGAATAAATAATTAGTAATCTTATGTTAATTCACCAACCTCATACCATGATGTAGTTGATATTTTTATATCACTATATAACTAAAAATTTCATCAAAACATAAATTAAAATATAGAAATAAATTTTTTGTCTAAAATAGTGATTATAAGGAATTAAAAATTCACATTAGATATCATGTATGGTCAGTTTTTAAAAAATTCATGGTATGAATAAAAAATAAACCTTTGGGGTATTCAGATAGATTTTGATCGGAATCTTGTGATTTCTAAAAAAAATAAACAGAAGAGTAATGAAAATATATATTTGATATAAATATATTTTATAATTTTCCCTATTCAGTATAGGAAATAAGAGAATATTTTGGTTCTTATTCTCTTTTACAATTCCCCACTTCTTCAATCTGTTTTCATTAGAATTTGTCCCACTTTGAGAATAATTTTTTTGTAGATATTATATAGGGATTAATGAGTCCAAATCAAATTTCATAAGGTTTTCCCTTTATATAAATGCATTAATTATTCCTATTGAAAATATAAATTGTTATTAACTATAATGAAAACTACATTAATTGTTTTTTAAAAATGGATTATGAAAATATACCTCATGTATGAAGTTATAACTAAGTGTGAGAGCAACTCAAACAATATAATTTAATTTATTCTCTCAATAGTAACGACATCTATAATGGCCCATCCAAATAGTAATTCTTCATAATCAATGTAGGATATAATGGAATCATTTAATTTTATATAGATATGAACATATAATTATATTATTCTTTGTAGTGTAACTTGTAGAGTGAAGGTAATATCGTAAATTCCTTTTGATTTATTGATTAATGCATTATATTTTCTTGATAGAACCTTCTATTACCCCATTTTTGTCTATATATAATACCATACCTCATTTTAGAATTTTTTTTTATCAATTTTTAACTATTTTTCATTTGAAACAAAATTTTAAGGATATAAGTCATGTATCTCAATAATATTTGATAACCTTACTTTGAGAGTTCCAACAGAATTATTGACAATCATAGCATCTAGATTATCAAGATACATATGGAAATCATCTCTTGGATAATGATATACATCAATCACCACTCTCACAGGATCTTTTGGGAGTCTTTTATTTAGTAGAATGTATCCTATCGTATTTTACATAGAAGAGATGATGCATGGGTGTTACTAGATAAAAATCAAATACAATTTCCCGCTGAATAATTATAGAAAAATAATGTTATCTGATTTTTTTGATTCATAATCCAGAGAAAGATTTATGGAAAAATTGATTACATTTGGGGAGGTAATAAATTGAGGTCAATGGAAACACTCAAATCTAGTGGGGTCTTATGTTTTTTATGTACTGATAATTCTTAAAATAATGGTTATATTAGATACATTCACATATATTGGTGCACTAAAACACATTGAAGAGTAAAATATTTTAGGTAATATATTTGTGCATGACTGTCTTTCATTGTGTCATATTTATCTCTGAAAGGATTTCTCTTATTGAAATATATATGAGGTGACACTCTATAACTTACACCTATAACATGACCATATTTTTATTGCCTCATAAAACTATAGAAATTAGTTTTTTAGATGAATAAAATACTAATTATTATTCCAAAACCATATAAAAAACATAGGAACATAAATACATATATAAATATATAACACTATTATAAAGAATAAAAGATTACTATTAGGTCAAACATACTCAATATTTTCAGATTTCTTGTTTGTTTTTATCTATTAGTTTTCCATAATTATTTACATTGTCCTCCTTCCATAGAAAATAAATTTGGATAAAACTGAATTTTGATTTTGATTCATCATTATCTATATAAATAATGGAACATATGTTTTTTCATATCACATAAATAATTTACTGAATCTTTAAAATGTATTACATTTTTTTCACATGAAGCATACCCAATACCTGTTTTATGGTAGGGGTACATTTGTTTTTATATACATTGCTTACTTTTCAAAATACATTTCTGTTTCAAAAAATTAAGAATTTTGATCCAAAGTGGATAGAATAAATATTTTCAAATTAAATATAATCAATTAAAATGAACTTTAATTGATTCTCCAACATGAAAAAAAATGAAAATTTTCATTGTTTTTTTTTGTTTTTAATGTATTTATATGTAGCTGGAGGGTGGGGATTCACTTTCCCCTCATCATCCTAGAGACTATGCTTCACCCAAAGGTTATATAATCCCTTGATAGATTTTACCATTAATATTATGACAAATTTATTATATCATTCATGTGTTGTAAATTAATTAATCAGGGGATAATTAAATGTAAATCGATATTTCATTATATATTTATCTGTTAAAAAGAATAATGTACATCATAAAACTAACCTAATATCACCACAAAAGGTTTTTTAATATAGGAAAACATTATTACACATATCAACACTAATTTTCATGTAAATTAATGTTTTGATCTAAATATAACTAATGGTTATTGTCTTGTTGGGGTTTATAGGTTGACCACATCAATTCCAGCCAATATTAAATTTTATACCATTGCTCCATGCCTTAATAACATTAGTTGAAAAAGTGAAGCTACACATGTCTTGTTATATTATATACATGATGTTGATCAATTAATAATTAAATAGTTTCTACATCAATTGTCTATTCTTAAATGATATTGGTAAAATTAGTTTATGATGAAGTCACAGAAACATCTCTGTTTTTTGTAGCACTCAAAGGGAAAATGGGTGCCATGATGGAAGAATGTGGTGGATTCATAGAGCATCACAAGGAATAATTATTTTTTAATTTTGAGGGATAGAGCTAATATATTTAAAAATAGTAATTCTCTTAGTAAGAATATCATGGGTGGCCATAGAAACACACTTTGAAATTCCCTTCTCTTAATGTGTATTTGACAATGCCATGATCCAGTATCATTTTTCAATCTATGAAAAGATAATAAAGGTTATAAGGAGTAGAATTATTGTTGAAAAGAAAAAAATAGAAGATTACACCTGAACCATTGAAATGTTATGATTATAAATCTCAAAAAGCGGGATACCGCTGTTCATCGACCTTGCTTTTTCCTCGATGGTGTTCCCTAGACCGTAAAAACAACTAATACTAAGAAACATAAAGTCTTTTTCACCCTAAACTAGAATAACCTTCCATTAACCCCTTTCTTGCTTGATAAATCAATATTAAACAAAAGACCCAAACTAGGATGAGCCCATATGACATATATTCCCCGAGTAAAACAACCTATACCTGCTGAGCTGACTCTGACATAGAGAAATCATGGCTATCTGTCTGCATAGAGGCATCTTGAAATAGATCATGATGAATCAAAATTAATATATAATTCCTTCTGAGCTGACTCTAATTTAGACATATCTTAAGAAAACATTAAAATATGCATGCAACCACTGTATTCATCTACCGAGTCAAAAAAAATGAATTTGGGGCCTTGATGTATGTATAGGGGTGAAATTTCGGCCTGGCCCGGCCCGGGCCTGCCATGCAAAGAGTCGGGCCACTGACCACTATTCGGGTCAGGTCGGGCTGACCCAAACAACCCCATGAGGTGGCCCAAGCCCGGCCTCAGGCCGGCCCAAACCATCGGGTCAGGCCGGGCTTTTTCGGGCCGAGTCGGGCTTTTTCGTGTTAGGCCATGGTGGGCTTTTAATATTTTCAAACTAATTGCCTCTTAATTTTTCTGTATTTAAACATTTTTTTAACATTTATTTAAAACGATTCTTTACATTTATTTTTAAATGCATGTTTTTTGTAAAAACATTTATTTTATTTTTTATTAACATTTTACAGTGGGTGGATGTGTTTTTTTTTTAAAATAGATTTATATATTCTGAATATATATATATATATATATATATTATTTGCAAATTGAAAAAAAATAATGAGGGGTGCGCAGCTGCCATGGGTGAGTATAAAGACTAATTATTTAAATGTTTTTCTAACATTTATTTAAAACATTTTTACATTTATTTTTTTTAACTTATTTATAATTTTTTAACCGTTTGTTAATATTTTTTATTTAAACATTGTTATTTATACCATTTTTTAACATCTTTTTAAAAAGTTATTTACATTTATTTTTAAATGATTAATTTAAAACATTTTTGAATTTTTTTAAATGCTTGATTTTTAAAATTATTTATTTAAAAAATTTAACTTTAATTCATATTTTAATGAAAAAAGTATTTTTTAACTGTTTGTTTTAAAAAAATTAATTTAAATGTTTATTTTAAAAAAAATTAAACTTTTTTAAACATTTTTATCATATCATTGATATATATATATATATTATTAGTATATTTTTTTTATATATACATATATATAATATTCAAGATTCATCATATTTAAAAATATTAGTGAGATTGGGAGTGTGCGCGAATATCATTGGGTGAATGTGTTATTTTTTTGTTAATATATAATAAGTTCTTATATATATATAATTGTAAATGATTAATATATATATATATATAATTAGAAAATTAGAAAAATAATAATCAGGGGTTGGGGGGGTGCGTTGTAGTGTGTGAGTTAATTCTTTTTCTAAATAGATTTATATATGTATAGTATATATAGTATATGCATGTTGCAACATACTAAAAAAATTAATAAAGTTAAGGGACTGGAACGAACATCATTAGGTGAGTGTGTAATTTTTTTATTAATATACAATAAGTTATTATATATATAATATTAAATCATTGATATATATATATATATATATAATATTAATGGTTTTTTAAAAGCCACACTTAATTGATATATATTATTAATAGCTTTATATATAATATTAATGGCTTTGTTTATATATATATTATCATATAATTGATATATATATATATTATTATTAGTTTTGTTTTTATATATACATATATATAATATGCATGTTTCATCATATTTAAAAAAAACTAGTGAGGTTGGGGGTGTGCACGAACATCATTGGGTGAGTGTGTTATTTTTTTTATTAATATATAAGAAGTTATTATATATATATAATGTTAAATGATTGATATATATATATATATAATATGAGAAAATTATAAAAATAATAATCAGGGGTTGGGGGGTGCGTCGTAGTGGGTGATTTAATTTTTTTTTTCTAAAAAGATTTATATATGTAGAGTATATATAATATATGCATGTTGGAACATTCTTAAAAAGATTAATGAAGTTGAGGGACTTGCACGAACATCATTAGGTGAGTGTGTTATTTTTTTATTAATATACAACAAGTTATTTTATATATAATATTAAATCATTGATATATATATTAATAGCTTTGTTTATATATATTTTATATTATATCATATACATATACATATATATATATTATTAATGGATTTTTGAAAACCACACTTAATTGATATATATTATTAATGGATTTTTTTATATATATACACTATTATGTATATAATTACATATCATTGTATATATATATATATATACACACACACATTATAATTATAAATAATAATAATTATATGTATATATATAATATTATTTTTTGTTATTATATAATGATATATGCACATATATATTGAAATACACACACACACACACACACACACGCACTTATATAGATACATATATATATAAAGATACATGTATATAGATACATGTATTCATAGATATATATGTAAATATATATATATATATATATATATATATGTATATATGTATATATACAGATATATATATATAAACACACACAGATATATATATATACAGATATATATATATATAGATATATATATATACAGATATATATATAGATAGATATTTATATATACATATATAAATATAGATATATCTATATATATATATAGAGGGTGGTGATTATTTTACAGGCGCAACGCCTGGACTAGTTGGTCTAGGAAAAGCCTTGGGAGCTCGTGGTAGGGGGATCAAATCCCCCTACCCGCAGATTCCCCGTTATATTTTTTACAGCACACGGGCTTCGCACGGGCTGGGCTTCGTGGGGGCCAGCATGCCAGGCTTTTTCGGGCCGGCCCGGCCCGGCCCGCGGGCCTTCTTGGAAAGGCCCAGGCCTGACCCGTGAAGCCTACATCTTGGCCCAGCCTGGCCCGATGCGGGCTTTTCCAGTCCGGGCCGCTCGGGCTTTCGAGCCGGGCCTGTCGGGCTTTCAGGCCGTCGTGCCAAAATTACACCCTTATGTATGTATATGTTAGCTGCCGCACCAACACTGGACTCTCTAGATTAAATGTTGAACATAAAACACATTAAATGGTTTCCACATATAAATATACATTCTATTATTTATTCTTGTCAAACTGAGCACCTCTGATGCTACCTTGTCACGACCCATCCCCAAGGGCCCGTGTTGTGACTACCCCAAGCCTGTCTTTCATAGGCCATGGGTTGGCGACCAACACTGAGAAGGCATATCCCATAATGGGTAGGAATAATCCTTCAAACCTATACCATATACACAACATAAATTGAAAGTAAAATGTGGGAAAAATACAATCCCAAAACCACAACAGAAAGTACAAGGGGCCATAATATAAACCCAAAACCACAAAATAAAAGTACAGAATCCCTGGTTCGTCCACTCGAGACCCTACCTGATGGATAGGTGAAGGGTATATTCTTATAGCCATCGTAGTAGGCCTATTCATCCCATACCACAGAGCACCATCTAGACTCAAACCACCAAGGTCTCCGTCGAAGAATCCGTCATCCTATCACACTTAGCACCAACTAGTCCCAGACCACCATGGTCTCTGTCAAAGCGTCAATCACCTGGATGGGACACGACATGTGTGGGTGAAGCCTGAGAAAGGAAGAGTAACAAAATACATAGTAGGGAGCCCATACCACTATGGAAAGACAACAAAGAAGTGTATTCACAATGTACTATTAGTACACTAATGAGGAGAGTACACCAATTACACTAAGTACACCATTAAGGGAGAATAAAAAATAATCTTAGTACACCACTGAGGAGAATACGCTACGTGCACTATGTAAACCACAGAGGAGAGTACACCAAGTACTCTATGTACACCACTATGGAGAGTATGCCATATACACTATGTACACCGTTTGGGAGAGTACACTAAGTACTCTAAGTACACCACTAAGGCTAGTACACCACGTACACTAATTACATCACATAGGATAGTACACAATGTGTCACCTCACACAAGTATAATCTATTGTATAGAAAGAAAGACCATCTATCACATCACTGAACAAATTGGACTACTGGGGTACTCATCCCTGATCAGTATTCTGGGCCTTCTGGGTCACACAGAACGTCTTCCCACCTTGTCCATCATAATGAGTTACTCATCCCAAATGAGTAATATTGGTGTTCCGGGTTACACGAAGTTTAACCCCACTGTGGGCATGTCGGGTCCCATAGAGTCGCATCCAACTGGGCCATCATAGATATCCCACACATGGTCTCTTGTAGATAATCCACACAGGGTCGCTTGTTAGTAGTCTTTGGGTCTCAGTCAGTGGTGAGATTCTTGCACATAGAGCACATGATTATGGGATAATGCACTCCTCAATCCATTCTTCACATTTGAACTTCTACGAAAAAATACTTATAGTATTACAAAATAACCGCCTCATCATAAAGGTTCCAACTCCAGAAACAAAATGTCAATCAGATGCATGGTGTGAATGATATAGGAATTATAGTAATCGAGGGTCAGTTGTGTCTGGTCCCGTACAGACCCGGACAGACCGACCCGACCAACCCCACCTGAGGGACCCGCATGAATAGACCCGGCTTAGCCGTCCCATCCTGGACTGGTTGGGCCTTGGTATTCCCAATCAGGACTGGCAATATGGACATGCCTATTGGGGGTTGCTGGACCCAACCGAGTTTCGTCGTGGGTTGTGCATGCCAGGTCGCCCAACGAACCAGTTCCATCTAGCCTAGCATGTAGTGTTGTCCCGACATTGATTGCAGCCGGGGCCAACCAGTGGCCCTGTTCGTACCTCTTAGCCCAGACCACATGGTGGGCCAATTTCATCTATCCCGGATCCACGCGGGGAGCCCAGTCCAATTGCTTGAGGCCGATAGAAGCTGACCGCCTCCTTCAAATATGATCAAGGACCGTGTGCTAGCATCCTGGCGAGGATCCCAAGAAGCGAGCCTATTGTTCCATGTGACACTTGCGCCGAATTTCTCTCTTTCACTTTTCATCCAAACGAACAAGTTTCCCCTACCTGGAGTGCAAATTTATCATTGGAACTTCTCACCGATTTGGTCTTAGAATGTTCAGTGCATTCAACATGGCTGGGTGGCTGTGTCCGTTGTTTTGAACTGCTTCTATCAACATGACTTATCGTCGCGACCACCTGTCGTCGATGTCGCAGCCCACCAGGTCATGACACATCCGCCCATCTTTTCTTCAGCTATTGTGGAACTATTGTTGAGACCTAAGGAACAATTCAGTGAATGATAGTGAGGTAGAGTGAGAGAGATAAAGAAATCCCCAAGAATTACCAAATGAAAAATCATTTTTTTTCTGGTTGGTCCGAGATTTTTTGTGCTAGTGGAAACACACAACATATGCAATAATTAATAAGATAATATATTCCCATTATTCCACATACATAAACTATCCCATATGAATGTTTGATCCACTGGTTTACTTGTTCATTAGTTAAGTCATGTTTATCATATAAAAAGGAATAATGGGGGATGTAAGAATTTAAAAAAAATTAAGACCCATACCTGGATAAGGTTTATCTATGGTGTCGATCCGTTCAAAGGTATTGGAATTTGTAGATCTCTAATCTGGAATCCTTCCTCCAAGGTGTTGTCACCACTTTTTGATCTGTCGGCATTCTTAGTTGGAATGAATATCATTTTCCAATTTTCAGAGAAATTTCAACTCTGAATCTCCAACCCGTTATCTCATTAAATTAGAAATACATCATAGTGTTTCTTCTGTGATGTGTCATCATGTTGATATGCTATTTCAATAGTGAAACATCATATCTATTATGATTCGATTAATGAGTTGTTACACTACTCATTTAATATCCTCATTATCGGGGTTCATCGCCACCTCATCACCGCATTGCTATATAGGTGTGAAATAGATCAACGTTGAGGAAAACAAAATAAAATAACATTTTAATTTATTTTATTTCTCTTCTAAAATATCTGAAAATTTTCTTTTACCATAAACCAATTCAAGTTGAGGTTAGGTCTATTCATAGGTAATGTCAAGTTTTGGACACAATGGTGACCTCGAATTTTAAATCTGAGCCCCCATTTAGATGTTTTCAAAACTGCGAACACACACCATCTGCGGTCTCAAATTTTCAATCTCAGTAACTATTATTAAGGTATTAACATTTGAAAGAAAATAATTTTATTCAATTATTATATTTATGATTATTACATTATCAGGTTTTCTCCCTAGAGGACTACACCGACAAAACATAAGATGCTCTTAGGGTAAGCCCGCCATCCTAAATGCAATGGTTCCCTCTGATTTCGGATTTGGGCACCAATTTACGTGTTATTCCAATTTTTTTAGGAAGACCGCTCTCTTGTTCAATTGAAAACACAATATTTTTTTATGAATCAATCTGGGAACTCTGAGACTATGAATCACATTTCCTCTTAGTGCCTAGTCATATAATAATTCCATATAATAAAAATAATTCATGGAATTTTTGGGACATTACCGGAAAAATAAAAGGTATCATTATACAAAAAAATGTAGATGAATACTTATTGAGGAAGGTGACATAGATGTCATTGGAAATGATCATGTTATTGATATATTAGGCCCACCTTAATCAATTCATGAGAAATATCCTCTCCCATATGGAGAAACATACTCCATTGTGATATTTTTAAATGCTCAATTTCATTATGTTATAGAGTCCCCCATAATTTAGTGGGAATACTTATCCAATGGTAGCTGAGAAATGGAATAAATCATTAGAGAAGATTTTTTTGGCATGAGGATGTGGCTAGAAGGAAAATGTTACACTTACAGTGTATTCTCCCAATGTAGATGTTGACCAACAGTGGTTGTTGATCCAGATCCCAGGGAGGAAGTGGTAGTAGAACTCATGGAATGAATATGTTTAAAGGATACATTATTTAAAAATATTTCCCTTGTGAGAAACAAACAATGATAAATAAAAAGTTATTTACTCTTACGAAAAATGAGGAAAAAAGTGTTGTGGAGTACGAAGCTACATTTATAGTGTTATCTATGTATGCTACAGATTACATATGAAACATGGATTGACATATTGACTATTTTTTAATGGGATTAAGTCGAGTCTATGAAATTCATATGTTTGTAAAAAAAATTCATCATAAAATGAAATAATTTTATGTGTTATCGAGATCAAGAATGAATTATCTAGGTCTAATTCCTTCAAAGGGAATTAAGAGAGAAACAAGAAAAATAAGAAAATAACAGAATAAGTGAATTGGTGAAAGAAGGATTTCCCCACATCTAATAAATGGGGAATAAGTAACCATGTGAAATTGTTGAAGGGATTGTGAGTTTATTATGACTGAATAGAAAAGGGTAACTAGGAAAAATAATTCAAAGAGAATAATGTAAAGTATAATATTATGTGTTTCAACTGAAAGGCAACTGAGTACTATGCAAATAAATTCCCTTAGTTCCATGGGGATATACCTCAAAAGAAGATAAGAGATCAAGGACTACTTATGTTGATGATATTACTGATGTGGAATTATTAATGTTCCAATGTATTTGGATACTATGAATATATTTTAAGAATATTTAATTGATGAAAATATCATCAAAAGAATTATGAAATATATAAGGATTATATTGAAGAACTATTTCATTAATAATTTGAAGTCATATTTTGAATTTTTTGATGAATTATAAAAATGAATTATTAGAAATTTGAAATTTTGGGACAACATATTATTGAGGGAAAGATAAACCTAATGATGATTTTGATGTTGAGATAATGCTTTTGGGATAAGAAATCATTGATATGAATAAAGTAAATTGGACAGTACTCTCTACCTTGGGACTGAATGTAACACCGTAAGGATTTATAAATAAATATATAGTTTAATGCACACAACACTGAGTCTGTACAAAACAACAATTTCTAATTATGATCATTTATATACGAATGATATAAACTAGATTTTAAACATAGTAATATTAATAGTAATAACTAATAATAAAGGTTATTTATAAGAGTTTCACAAAAATAAAACATACTAATAATGAAATTTATAATTTTTGGTATCTTAAAAATTATTTTTTAAAAAATTTACATCAGGTGAATTTTTTCATTTTCCAAAGAAGGTTCATATTTTTTATAAATAGTGAAAAATAATATATTTTTGTAAAAATATTCTTTTCATTAAAATAATTATTATACATTAAATACTTTTAAATACATAATAGATCTATTATACGCATATAATTCAAATTCAGATAATTTGAATCATTTTTATATTGATTTTTCTTATAAAGTCTTATTGAAAATTTGAACGTTCTTTTTACCCCCATCACCACACCTTTGAGATTAGAATTATTGGAACATTTTCACATATGTGAATTGAAATTAGAAAACTACACATATAGTGCTGTGATTAGATATATATTTAGTACATGATATGATCAACTTAATTTTTGGTTGATTAGTAACTTGACCCTTTGGAATAGTAATGTTACATTTATGAATACTAATATGACACTTTATGAATAGTAAATCATCCAAATGAATAGAAACCTCATGAATGAATGCATAAAAAATTATCCATCTTATAAATTATGTTATGATATTATTTATCAATATAAAATTTATTGAATATTTTATAAAATAATAATTATGGGTTGGTATTTTGGAAAGTCGTAAATGTTTAATTTCATGTTTATAATTAATAATATGATTTAAAATAAAATTTACTCTGATAAAATTTAATAATAAATTATTGGTTTATTTTATTATGATATTTGGACGGTTTAATGATTTGATTGTTAATTTTTTTTTGATTTTATAAAATCATTTATAATTTTATTATTGGTATTTTTTATGAAAATGATGATTTTAATTTCAAAATAAAATTATCATACTTAATTTATTTTTTCATAAAATGGAGTTCATTTTATAATTTTTTATATAAAAAATGGTTATGTTGGGATTTTGGGATATTTCTAAATTAGTTGAATTTTTTATGAATAGTAAAAGATGATAATTTTATGTATAAATATATTAAAAGTTAATTACAATTTCCCCAGAGGAATGGATTATTGAAGAACCATAATAAATAACCCCCCTTAATTATTTTAATATATTTTATTATAATTCTATGTCTATTAATAGTGATGATAAAAAATAATAAAATGATGAATATAATTTTCAAAAATCAACCCTGACCATGACTATAGATACTACCCCTCACCACCACATATCCTCCCACCTCTAACCCTTGAAACATGTCCAAATTCATCCCAAATCCTATCCCCAATTATCTCCCAACATCCAGAAGGTTATGTTTATAGAAAAATTCCAATATAAGGTGTCTTAATAAGGTTCCCAACGAGGATAATTCAGAAGGTAACCCCTATTTCTTTTATTTAATTTATTTTCAATATCCTTTATCATTTTTTATAAAACAAGTTTGTTGTGATAAAAACCCACTAAAATGAGTCGAAGGGATTATTATTAACATGTTATCTAATGATTAATCCACATATCTGGGAGAAAACTATATATAAAAAACTAATTAAATATTAATTGTATTTAAATAACATATAATTACAATTATGGAGAATTAAACCCATTATATATAAACATTTCTAAATGTGTAAAAATAATCTGACCATAAAAACCAAGGAAATGAACTCTCATGAGCGGTAAAATGGTATTGTATAAATAATCAAAAGACCATAAATTAATATAATAATAATATAATAAATATTACACATGTATAAAGTGCTCATAATTAATTTAATAATGGATTTAATATTATTATATTTGACATTATAGTCAAGTGAAAAACACATTCTGCAATAAAGTAAGGGGTTTTATTATTAGAATTTTATTTCCAAGTGATTTCCATTAATCTATAATTATTTCATTTATTTTTTGTATGTATACATGCTTTATATATATAATATTAGTAATCTATTTATATTCATAGTATTAAATTATTCATTTTGTGAATATTAATTTCTCGACATACAATTCGATTAATTATAATGTGGTAAGGTATTTTCCACGAACATCCATTTTCTCCTTCACATTACTCTTCCTCTATATTTACCCAAATGTATTATTCATTATAATTATATAATTATTATACATTCGTTTTATTTGATTAAAAATAATTTATTTATATTTTTTCATCTTTATTTTATCAGAATAATATATTTTATTATGTTTCTTTCCCAATTCTATACGATATGCAAGCCCTAATCGAGGTAATTTCATAATTTCATATTCATTTTCAGGTGCCCTCAATTATATGTTTTAAGAAAAAAATATTTTTATGACAAATATAATTTTATAATGAAATTTTTTTGGGTCCATTTATTATCTTATACAAACATTAATTCCTTTTATGTTTTATAGAATCATTAAAAAATTCCCTTAAACCGCATTGAAGTGACACATTTATAAAGTTTATTAAAAACACTTATTACAAGATTCCACTTTATTTCGACATAATTTGTTCCTAAAACATAATATAATTGTCCATTTCTTTTTTATCATGTGTATACATGTTTTCAATCATATTTTTATGATAAATATAAATGGTTTTCTTAATGTAATCTTCCTTCTAGTATATAAGAATTTATCATTGATATTATTAGTGTATTTTCATCTATGATTATAAATAAAATAATTAAAATTTATATGAGACAATTATATTTTAAAAAATAATGATTTATGAATTCATTGGACTTAAAATGATGGGAGGGACTAATTTTAGCCTACTGATGCATCAACAAGTCTCATGAGACAAGCTAGTTGACGAATAATCTTCATGTTTGTTTCCAAACAGAATCAGATTGTGTTCTACCCAATGAATTAATTAATCTTGATGGTATAATGGTTCATGTTATAGATACATTACATCAAATAATTCTTAATTTTATTCCTTACACATTCATTTATCATTATATAAAGGATTTTTAATAGGAAAAAATATATGAGTGCATTTTCATTCTTACTTTATTGATGGATTTTTTGTTTTTATTATCCCCATGCCATATTTTTATATCAAATTGATTATTATTGACATTTCATTGATTAATTATTCCAATATTTGTAACCATTACAACGAATTTGAACCCAACATTTCATTTTTTCATTCCCCGGGTTATAAAGAAGAGATCATTTATTGATTTTTCAGGGAGTGATTTTATAGATTTTGTTATGTATTATATTTTTTCCTTTTTTTAAATAAAAATAACATCCATATATGTGTGTATTTTCATGAAGACTAATCAAAAATAAATCCATTGTGATGTGATCTCTTGTTTCTATGTTGCTGTAAAAAATGACCACCGACTCTTGGCTATTGAGGTTAAGGTTGGTTTATAGATTAATGGTCTGTTGAATGTATGGTTTATACTATCTTTGATGAAGCATAATTTTTTTGGATTTATGAAATATATAAAAAAAATTTGGTTATTTATGGAATAAAGAAGAATTTAGGTTTTCATTAACATTTTATGTCAATTCCATTTCCTACCATGTTTGAAGAATATACAAGATGATGGTATTCACATGTTTTGTATGTAAAAATTTAGAGATAATTTATTTTTATTAAAGAATAATAATATTTTTTTTAAATTCAGTGAAATAATTTTAAAAATTTTGGATCTTCATGTTATATAAGGGACATAAGGTTAACCAATTATGAAATGGTTTGTGTTGATATTTGGATATGGTTTTATATATTATTGTATGACATCGCTATATGATGAAACATGTTGAAAGAGATGATGTAGAAATAGTTCAAGGCACAAAAAAGGACAAAAATATGAGTATCAAATAGAATCATATCAAGTAATGAAATTTTTTATATACATAAAGACATAAAGAATTCTTTAACATTAGGAAAAAGGTTCTTGAAATAAAAATGTGGTCCAAATATCATCATTTTTTACGATACCAATGACCTCTTCTTGGACATTGGTTAATGGAATTAGGGTCATTTAAAATATGATGAACATGTTCTTCATCAATTTTACTTTTATTGGGGCGTTATTTTTCCCTTACATGTCATTATTTTCATTTATCACCTATGTTCTTATCTCTTGAAACCTAATTTTTTGATTATTCATAGTGAATATTTTTCTCCCTGTTCTATCATATTAAGAATATTATTCATACCACTATAAAAGGTGTAGTTTTTTCAATAACATTATTTTCAATTATTAAACACTTTTTATTGGGATCAATTTTAATTTCTATGCATTCAATTAATTTAAGGTGGGTAGAATATAAAACCCCAAAATTTAAAAAAACATTTTACTCCAAAACATATTTGACATGAAACACCATGCATGGATAAGAATATATATCCAAAGAACACAAAATATATTTAATATTTTAAGTAAATTCAATCTATATACTTCAATGCATGTAACACTAAGTTATCATACATTAAATGCAATAATTACTAAATTTAATATCATCTGTTACACAAAATCATAGTTTTTTATTACAAAAATATACCATAAATGTTATTATTAAATATGTGAGTTATCTAATGGATGATAAATTTGAGTTTTTGAATAATATTAAATATCTTATGAAAAAAATGGTTTACACAAATATAAAATGAATTATTTTGTGTCTAATTAAATAAAATTGAAAAAAAACCAATTCAATTAGAATAATTTTTTTATAAAAAATCTATTTTTTCACTCAAAGGTGTTTTATCTTAATGAATTAAATTAATTAAAATTACTGAATGATATTAATTAAATTTATATTTTATAAATTTTATAATATGTTTCTACTTTAATCTAATAAATTTTATTGTCATAATATTAAAACAAATACAATTTTTCGAATAAAATGCTATATTTTTCTAATGGATGTATTTTAGAGTTTTTAATAGATTTTTATTCAATCTAAATATTGACAATTTTATAATTTTTTTTTGAAAAAATAATCATCTTTTATTTATGAAAAATTTCAAAATTATATTGGTGTTTTTTGGTATTTTTCTGGAACAAAGCTTTGATTTTTAATGAATAAAGACAAATATTTAATGTAATTTGAAAACGAAATTTTCATCAAAATAATATGTCATGTAAAATTATATTTAATTTAGAATAAATGTCACAGGATTTAATTAGTATGTCTAATTATTCAATTTATATACTTATAATTATATTTAAATTTTATTTTGATATAAAAACTTAATAAAATTTTGAACCTTTTCACTTTTAATCCTCGCGTTCTCGTTCAGTCGACATGATTTTTATTAAATTAATTTTTACTAATTCAATGATTTTAAGTTATCAAAATGGATTAAACATTTTGTATATGAATATTTTATAGATTCTTAATATTCCCACTTAATTTTATACCAATTTGAATATTGAATTATGTTAAAATTAATTACAACAATTAAGAGGATATGTTATTTACCATGGGAATAAACATTAATCATAATGGGATAATGAAAACAGGTCAAAAAAAATTAATGAAAATAATTTGACCCTATAAATTCTATTATTGAGTTTTTTTGGAATTACTATATCTAATTTACATCTCATAAATATGTGACGAATTCCTTCTCACCCAACATATAAAGGGCCTCACCATACCCCCTACTTCACACATATAAAACAACTTTGGATCATCCAATACCTGAACTATTCAATCCACAATGTCTCTCGCCACATCCTATAGTCCATATATTGGTCATTATTATAACTTTTAAAGTCATTTTTGAAATCCTAAGGAGGATACCTCTAACAACCCAGAAAAATAAAGAATATAAAAATTTCATATTTATTAATATATTTGAATTAAATATTAATTTTAAATTAAATTGGATGTTATGTTGCACACTAATAATATAATATTATTAATTTAAATGGTAGTTAATACCTAGACATTTTATTGGGGGGAATTAATAAAACGAACTAAAATATGATTATATATGTTTTTTAAATGTTTTTACAATTATCCAATAAAATTCAGAGGCCTAAAATATGAATGAATCTAATTTTAAGCATGAATACTCTAATATTCAGTAAAAGGTTAATTTACCGCCTTTTGATGGAGAACACTATTTAAAACTAGTTATGGTCATTTTTATATGTTCTATTTGAAAAAATAAAATTCTTATTTAGATTCTGGATATCAAAATTTACTTTCAGTAAATTATTGGTATTTTTCTAATAAAGTTCATTTTTAATGAATAATGAAAATATTGTATTTTAATTCAAAAATGCTTTTTAATATCATTTATTTATATGTTTATATTCTATTTTTAATTAGTATTAATGTATAATTAGAATATAATTTTACAATTTAATCCAATTTTGGTCATTGGACTTAATTTCATCTTGAAATTGGACATAAACAAGTGTCTATCTTTTGATGGTTATTATTTATTAAAGATACGGTATTTTTTAACAACAGGAATTAATTTTAAATTAATTAATGCCACTTTTTTGTTTTTAATTTGAAAAAATATACATCTTTTTTGAATTTTTAATATCAAATATAGCTTAGGCTGAATTTTTGCTTATTTTTTGAAAAACATCAATTTTTGATGAATAGTGAAACCACTTAGTAGTAGTTAAAAAATGAATTTTTCATTTAATTTATATTTTACCACTTCTGTGAATTGAATTTTAAAAATCTGACATTTATTATTTGTATTAGTTAGTAAAATGTGGTTCAATAAGATGAAAATAATTTTTTGTCAATTTCAACTTTTGACTTTTATTTACAGCGGTTAAAGGTATATAAGGAAATTCAAGGTAAAAAGAATATTATAATAATTAAATATTACCTTAACACTTGTCCAAAAATTATTGGTTGAGTCATTTATGACAATGGGCATATTTGTGTTGATATTGGAACCCCATGGAGCCACTTATTAATTATAATGACAGTTTAGGTTAATTAATTAAAAGTAAAGGAAAAAATGAAAAAAACAAAAATCTTTTAGTAAATTATTTTCTATATGATTTTATATAAGTAATATATTTTTCTATAAATATTCATTGGAAATATAAAAATGCTTTCTAAAATATAGTATTTTTTTATAATTTTTCGACATCGAAGAAATTATATTATTCATGACACAATAACGATGTTGTATTTACCTCATTAATAAATGATTTAAATAAATAAGTTTATAATGATTAAAATTTTATCCAAAACCTATCCAATTTCAATTTGATGATTTTATCTCGACCATGAGTCATTGTATCTTCTACTATAATGTTTTTGGGCCTTTAGAAACCGAATAGCATTATATAATAAAATAATATTTTCACACTTTCCTAAAGAGCCCCTCCTCAACCTTATAAAAAGAGACCACTTATATCCAATTACTCACACCTCTCAAACACTTTGTCTCATCCAAAATTTTCCCAATTAAGCTCTATACATCTCTATACTACTCATAGAATACTTACCTTAGGTAGAAGACACTTCAAGAGGTCCTTTTGGTTTAAACCAAAAGAAGTTACCCAAATTAAAGGTAATGGTTTCTCTTAACTTATTTTATTTTATTTTACTACTCCAATCCCTAAACTATTTTTATTCATTTATTTTATAAAAAAGTAGTATCCTCAATATACTCAGATGTTTTTTTAATAAATATTCTAACTACACTTACACACACCCCCATCTAATGGGTGAAGAACATATTGTTTCTGTGGATGGCTAACTAACGCCTCACGAGACGATGATTGTTCGATTAGCTCCTACAGCCTCTCATGGTGGCCATTATGATGGAAATATATTTATAAATGATATATATTATGTTTATTTTTTGTTATTCTTCTGTATTTTTTATTTATATCATACCTTTATGGTTCCCTTTATTGATAAACGCGATAATTTCATTTGAGGAAGTGCAGACTACCACCCCCTCAAAGTGATATGACTCGTTAATGCCATATGTGTGACATATAAAGGATAGAGTTACTGATATTATATTTTATATTATACTAGAATTATAATAAAACTCGGTATCATTGTGTTTTAATTCCATTAAAATATGTAATAGGAATGAAAGTAGCGTTCATTCGTACGTACATCTTACCATCTCCATGAACGGTGCATTTCATTTCTTATCTCCAAAATGTTATGTACTGTATTAAATACATATATATATATACAGGAAATATTATTTATATGATATATAAATCATGAATATAATTTTGGAGATAATGGACTATTGACCACATTGACAACATGTAATTATAAGGTGTTCATTTTTGACTCAAGTACCAAATATCAACCAAACGACCATTAATAACATAAATGATTTAATAATGTTTATAAAATGGTAATAAGTGATATAAAAAGGATAATAAACTTTAAAATTTTACTTAAGAAAGTATAAATTAACTTTAGTTTATTATTCCGGAAGAACAAGGAAAAAATGAGTCATGTCGGACACGATGTAAGGGATTTTCTTAACTCACATTTAGTTTCGTGAGATTTCCATTGTTCACCACTTATTCATTGCATGTGGTGTATTGTGTACTACCATTCGATATATTTTATCATGATTCTCATTATATTCATGGTATTCAGTTATTCTTTTTGTGGTTATTAACTTTTGGTCTTATGACTCAGTTGATTACAACGTGGTAAAGGGTTACATCTCACTTTTTATTTCCGTGAGATTCATGTTATATTTACCACTATTTCCTTTTGTGTGGTGAATATAATGCCCATGATTGTACTCTGTTTGTAATATACTTTAATTAATGAGTATTTACATCTTCATTGCATGATTCTTCATTCATGTGATGTATGTTTTGTATGTTACCAAATCGGTAAGTGAACCTTTCACCCTCCACTTTTTAAAAGACTTATTTTTGTTATGTAATTCAATTTATATAATATTAAGTTGGGATATGTTATTCAATATACTTATTGATGTTAACTTTATTTCCATCTGATGAGATTCCCTTTTTATCTCATTATATCATTTTCTGAATTTTAAAGTGACGCTGTTAGGCTATCAAATTTTTAAAAGGGAACCTCTTAACACAATTTCAATTAATTGGGTTTAACCTGTACTTCTTGAATATGTGATCCTTTGAATATGTGTGAATAACCTATGATTGTCTTAAACATAATATCCACTTATATTAGGTGTATTTATTTTTTTACAGAAAACTATTTGATTGATTTATCCTTAATTTAAGGATACTGTCTTCATAAGGGATTTTGTCTCAATTTACATTCCATTGAGATTTCATTGTTTTTATGATTCAATTAACTCTTATGAGGTGTATATGCTGCCAATAGGAATATTATATATTGAATTACTTTATTTTTAGGATATTATAAAGTTCTAATTAAATTTAATTCCTCAATTATTTGTATTCAGGCATCTCTCTTTTTGTTAAAAGAATTCTTTAACTAAAATATCATTTTAAATGTTTTAAGGATTTATTATTCTAAATATTTATCATTAATGTCCATGATTTCAAAATGGGTTTTAGGATTTATTTATATAGACATTAATGTTTTCAAATGGTAATTAATTTAATATCTTCAAAGTGTTATAGGACACTTTGTTTCAAAAATATCTTTTTAATTGGTTTTGAAAATCATTTTATAAAGAATTATTTATTTCAATATCTTGATTTGATATATTGGAATGTGGAAATGTTATCTTTCCTTTATGCATGTGTTATGTGTCATTATTATGTTATGGTTATTGGGAATTTTTTATGTATATGGGTGGTTCTGTGATAAACCTAGGGTGGGTGAGCCTGAGATAGCTCTCCAATGCATTGGGTAACGTGATGGAGGTAAACGTGATGTTTCTCCTATGAGATTTAGAGAATATACTGTGATGGGTATTCCAAGTGTAACTCCTTATGTAGTTATGAATGATATAATGTATGTTTGATATAGATTCTGTAAGTAACCTTTATGATTTATGATTTGTGTGTGTTATTGATAAATCTTTTGCTTTCATAAGGTAGTTATGATTGAAAATTATGGTTTCATGGATTTGTATTTATTAATGGGGTAATGTTTTCTTTCCTTATTTTATAACCCCTACTGACCATTTTTTTCTCATCCCATGTTTTTGAAATGCTTTCCATAGGAATTAATGAGGAATAGGGTCAATGATGGGATCAAGGAAAACTCATGCTGTCTAAAACATGGAACTAGACATGTTTCTTTTTAGGAGTTTTTATTTTATGAAAAAATGGATACTGAGTAGTAGTGTCTACTTGTAATATTCAAGTTGTTATGTAATAGTTATGGCTTAATTCAATAAAAATATAAACCTGAAAAGATCCTCAATGTGAATTATTCATTTAATTCAATATTATGTAATGTTTTAAGGCTAGGTCCTTATAGTTTGTATCAGAGGTCGGTTTAGAAAACATTAGGGATTATGAGTTTTCATTAAACATATGGTTAGTCCCTATCTATTATTTCAGTTAAATATTTGTTTTATAACATTTTAAGATCAAGTAAATTCAGTTACAAATGGACGGAGGAGGATCTCAAATGACATTCCTATCTCTTCCAGATGGCATGCTTGCAATAATTATTTCAAAGTCATGTTTGGATGATTGTGAAACTTTTTCTAGCATACAAATCACTTGCAAGCAGTTGTTTGAGATATCAAACACCTCCACTATACATTTTTATCCTCGTGGATCATTCGTTGTATTTAGAATAATCCTATTTTTACAATATTCTCATACTTTCAAGAAAGTTAAATATTATCAAGACATATTCAAATATTTTACCTTATGACAAGATTTTGAAGCATATTATGATTTTTAGAAAAGTGATGAAGAAGGAGACCCTTGTGAAACCTATTTATATGTGATTTTACAATATAGTCTCTCAGTACATACTTATGGAATTTTTAATGGACCGTTAATTGAATGTTTCAACTCAAATTTGGTCCGACTGTTTTATAGAAATCATGTTTTATCAGATGTTTTAAAATTATATGTCATACATGATTATTTTCCAAATCTATTTTTCTCTGAACACCCATATGACCCATGTTATACAAGGTGTATTTGGATGGAGGAAGAAATTGATTTTGAAGTATCTCAAAATCATTGTTGCAATGCATGCACATTATACCTACATGAACAAGATGACGATGAAAACACATGGACACCATGCTCAAGGAATGATGTTCTTCTTTTTGGGGATCGTTTTATTTTATCATATGGTGGTGAAATAAGATTTTAGGAATTAAGATATTGAGATCATAATGATTTTGGATGAAACCGAGATGTATAATGAAACCATTGATGTTAAAACATGTTAGGGTTATTTTTTAGTTTTATAAAAAGAAAAACTTGTATGATGGTTGACAACCCATCGCATCCGGAAAGGCTATAGGAATCAAACCCACAACCGAAGGGAGACAAGGGCGCATCACCTACCACTAGCCTACTTGAATTCCCTAGTTAGTATGACTTATTATTTTAGTAAAATGATTTTACGGAACAAGAATAAGGTTATTTTTTGATCTTATGTTTTATCAAATGGATATACATAGTATAGAAAAATGATTTAATTATTAAGTGATAAAGGTTGTTCTGGAATATGTTCTCTCTTTTGAGGAAACACTATATGCTTAAGGAGAATAGAATACCAATGCAATTAAATTGTAGAGTAGTAGTTGAGATATTATTTTGGAAGATATATGTTGATTTAGGTTATTTATGGAAATGATTAACCTATCATAGAGAATATGTGATTAGGTTAATTACAAATCAGTATGAGACTTTAGTAGTAGTCGACGTTTTTGGGGATAAATATTAAGATTTACATTGAAAGACTGTTTGATTTAAATCCTTATGAGTTTTTGGTTTCAATATTAGTTTTGATTATTTGGATGAATTTTAAGGACAATTTTGTATTGAATGGTATTTCTTTAACTTTGGGTACTTTTTTGTTAAATTTTGGAGATTAATAGTAGTATTTCTTTTTATAAAGGAATATCCTTTTGGGGAATTATATGATCTCATACTAACCATTTTAGTTTTAGTTAATATCAAAAGACAAGGGAAATATATAGTTCATCTTTTGTGGATTAAGGGATTCTATCAAAGTTGGTTATAAAACTTTTAATGTGAACAAGTCATCCTGAATACGTAACGTTTAGAGGAAATATGAGTTTGTGGTAAGAATTTAGTAAAGATTGAAATTCTATATGACAAGTAAGCATGATTCCTTATGTTTTTAGTTAAGCGCATAAATAAATTCCTCAACTTTATGAAAAGTATCTTAAAACAACAACTTTGTCTATTAAATTTTCCTACCAGGGAATCAAGAACCATTGAACCCATCACATGTTTGTGATTTTATGGTGGTTAACATTCTCCTAATCATGTTTTCTATCACTCCTCATCAAAACTTGACCGTTTTCTCTCTCTTCCATATCCATGTTTTCCTACATGGATTCCTAGTATGGGTTATCTCAGGTGACCTTTGTACTTCTATTTATTTTAAAGTGATACTTTTATTGACTCTTTTCTGATGTGGGACTTTAAATGATGTTTCCGAGCCCAATTTTAAAATTGCGAGGAAACAATTCCAAAAATGGGGGAAGGATGTAACAACCTAGGAAAATAAAAAATATGAAATTTTCATATTTATTAATATTTTTGAATTAAATATTAATTTCAAATTAAAGGGGACACTATGTTCGATGGCGTAACTGATATGCCACAACAGGTTTCTTTGAAATATTCTTTTGCACACTAATAATATAATATTATTATTTTAAATGGTAGTTAATGCCTAACTGTTGTATTGGAGGTAATGAATAGAACTAACTAAAATATGATTATATATGTTTGTTAAATGTTTTTACAATTATCCAATAAAAGTGAGAGGCTTAAAATATGAAGGAATCTAATTTTAAGCATGAATACTCTAATATTCAGTAAAAGGTCGATTTACCGCCTTTTGATGGTGAAAAATCATTAAATCTAGTTTTGGTCATTTTTATATGTTCTATTTGAAAAAATTATATTCTTATTTAGATTCGGCACACCAAAATTTACTTTGGGTAAATATTTGTTATTTTTATGATAAAGTTCATTTTTTAATGAATAGTGAAAATATTCTATTTAAATTCAAACCTGCATTTTAATCTCATTTATTTATATGGTTAGATTATATTTTTAATAAGTTTTAAATTATAAATAGAATAATTTTTTACCATTTAATCCAATGTTTTCCATTGGAATTAATTTCATTTTGAAATTGGACATAAACAAGTGTCAAACTTTTGATAGTTATTGTTTCTTAAAAACATGCTCTTTGTTTTAAGAAAAGGAATTAATTTTAAATTAATTAATTCCACATTTATTTTTTGAATTTGGAAAAATAGACATCATTTTTGAATTTGAAATATCAAATATATATTAGGCTGAATTTTTGGTATTTATCTGAAAAACTTCAATTTTTGATGAATTGTGAAACCACTTAGTAGTAGTTAAAAAACTGAATTTTTCATTTAAATGAAATTGTACAACTTCTATGAATTGAATTTTAAAAATTCGACATACATTTTTGTTAGTAGTTAGTAATATGTGGTTCAATAAGATGAAAATAATTTGTGGTGAATAGTAAATTTTGACTTTTATTTACAGCGGTTAATGGTAAATAAGGTAAATCAAGGTAAAAAGAATATTATAATAACTCAAAATTACCTTAAAACTTGTCCATACCTTATTGGTTGAGTCATTTATGACCATGGGCATCTTTGGGTCAATTTTGGGACCCCATAGAGCCACTTATGAATGATAATGACACTTTAGATTTATTAATTGAAAGTAAAGGCAAAAATGACATAAACACAAATCATTTAGTAAATTATTTTTTATATAGTGTTATATAAGTAATATTATTGACTATAAATATTAATTGGAAATATAAAAATATTTCCTACATTATAGTTCTTTTTTTATAATTTTTAGACATCGAATAAATTAAATTATTCAAGACATAATAATGATGCAGTATTTACCTCATTGATAAATGATTTAAATAAATAAGATTATAATGATTAAAATATTATCCAAAACCTTTACAATTCTTATTGGATGATTTTGTTTCGACCATGAGTCATTATATATTCGACTATAATGATTTTTGGGCCTTTAGAAACCGAATATCATTATATAATAAAATAACATTTTCACACTTTCCTAAAGAGCCCCTCCTATCCCTTATAAAATAATACCACTTATAACCAATTCCTCACACCTCTCAAGACATTTTTCTGGTCCAAACTCTGAAAACGTATGCTCCCTACATCCCTCTCCTCCTCCTATAATCCCTACCTTGGGCAGAAGGCACATCAAAAAGTCCTTTTGGTTCTAACCAAAGGAGGTTACCCAAATTATTGGTAATGGTTTATCTTATCTTCTTTTATTTTATTTTACTTCTCCAACCCCTAAAATATATTTATTCCTTTATTTTATAACAATACAAGTATCCTCAATATACTAGAATGATTTTATAATAATTATTCTAACAACACTTACACACACCATTATCTAATTGGTGAAGAACATATTGTTTCTGTAGATGGAAAACTAACGCCTCAAGAGATGATGATTGTTCGATTACCTCCTACCGCCTCTCATGGTGGCCATTATGATGGCACGGTATTTATATATTATATATATATTATGTTTATGTTTTCCTTATTCTTCTGTATTTTCTATTTATATCATTCCTTTATGGTTCCCATTATTGGTAAATGCGATAATTTCATTTGAGGAAGTGCGGACTACCACCCCCTCAAAGTAATATGACTTGCTAATTCCCTATGTGGGACCTATAAAGGATGAAGTTAATGATATTATATGTGATATTATACTGGAATTATAATATAACTCTGTATCATTATGTTTTAATTCCATTAAAATATGAAATAGAAATGAAAGTAGCGTTCATGCGTACGTACAACTTACTATCTCCAAGAACGGTGCATTTCATTTTTTATCTCCAAAATGTTATGTACTATTATAAATAAATATATTTTCTGGATATATTATTTATATGATATCTAAATAATCAATATAAATCTTTAGATAATGGACTATTGACCACATGGACAACTTGTAATTATAAGGTGTTCATTTTTGACTGAAGTACCAAATATCAACCAAACGACCATTATTAACTTAAATGATTTAATAATGATTATAACATGGAAATAAGTGATATAAAAAGGATAATAAACTTGAAAATTATTCTTAAGCAAGTTGAAATTAACTTTATTTTATTATTCAGAAAGAACAAGGAATAAATGAGTCAAGTCGGACAGAAGGTAAGAGATTTTCTTATCTCACTTTTAATTTCATGATATTTCCATTATTTTCCAATTATTAATTGCATGTGGTGTATTGTGTACTTCCATTTGATATATATTATCATTATTCTCATTATATTAATGGTATTCTATGATTCATTTGGTGTTTATTAACTTTTGGTCATACGACCTAGTTGATTACAACATGGTAAAGGGTTTCATCACACTTTTTATTCTTGAGAGATTAATGCAATATTTTCCACTATTTCCTTTTGTGTTGGTTATGTACTTCCCATGATTGTACTCTATGTGTAATATAATTTCATTTATGATTATTTACATCTTCATTTTATGATCCTTCTTTCATGTGCTGTATGTTTTGTAAGTTACCAAATTGGTAAGGGAAACTTTCACCTTCCTCTTTAAAAAACTTCTTTTTGTTATGTCTTTTAATTTATATCTTATTATGTGGGGACATGTTCTTATATATCCTAATTGATTTAAAAATTATTTCCTAGTGATTATATGCCCTTTTTATCTCATCAACTCATTTTCTGAATTTTAATGTGACTCTGTTAGGCTGTCGAATTTTTACAAGGGATCCTCTTAACACAATTTCAATTCATTGGGTTCAACTTGTTCTTCTTGAATATGTCATCCTATGAATATGTTTTAATGAAATTTGATTTTTTTACACTTAATATCCACTTATATTGGGTGTATTTATATTTTTTCACACATAATTATGTGATTTATTTATCCTTAATTTAAGGATACAGTCTTTATATGGGATTTCATCTCAATTTACATTCCATTGAGATTTCATTGTTGTTATGAACCAATTCACTATTATGTGGTGTATATGTTGTCCTTTGGAATATTATATCATGAGTCCCTTTATTTTCATGATATTATAAAGTTCTGATTAAATGTAATTCCTTAATTATTTTTATTCAGGCGTCTCACTTTTTGTTAAAAAAAAACTCTTTAACTAAAGTGTCGTTTTAAATGTTTTGATGATTTATTCTTCTAAATATTTATCATTAATGTCCATGTTTTCAAAATGGGTTTTAGGATTTATTTATATGGACATTTATGTTTTCAAATGGTAATTCATTTAAAATCTTCCATGTTGTATGGGAAACTTTGATGCCAAAATATCTTTTTAAATGGTTTTGAAAATGATTTGATAAATCATTGTTTATTTCAATATCTTGATTTGATATATTGGAATTTGGAAATGTTATCTTTACTTTATACCTGTGTTATTTGTAATGATTATGTTATGGTTATTGGGAATTGTTTATGTATATGGGTTGTTCCGTGATAAACCTAGGGCAGGTGAGCCCGAGATAGCTCTCTAATGCATTGGGTAACATGATTGAGGTAAAGGTGACATTTCTCCTAATAGATTTAGGGAATATACTGTGATGGGTATTCCAAGTGTAACTCCCTACATAGTTGTGAAATATAAAATGTATGTTTAATATGGATTCCATAAGTAACCTTTATGATTTATGATTTGTGTGTGTTATTGATAAATCTTATGATTTCATAAGGTATGTTATGATTGAAAATTATGGTTTCATGGATTTGTATTTATTGATGGTCTAATGTCTTCCTTCCTTATTTTATAACCCTTACTAAGATTTTTATGCACATCCCAAGTTTTTGAATTGTTTTCCACATGACTTAAAAATGAATAGCATGAAGGATGGGATCATGGAAAAGTCATGCTGTCTAAAACATGGAACTAGAAATGTTTCTTTTTAAGAGTTTTTATTTTATGAAAAAAATGGATACTGAGTAGTAGTGTCTACTTGTAATATTCAAGTAATTATGTAATAGTTATGGCCTAATTATCTATAACTCTAAACCTAAAAATATCCCCAATATGAATTATTCCATTAATTCAGTATTATGAAATGTTTTAAGGCTGGGTCCTTATAATACCAATAGAAGTGGTAATGTTCTTCTAAAAGAATTTTCATATTATTTCCTCCTCCCACTCAAAAATTTATATCATATAATTATTATATATTAATCTATGTATATTTAATATACCAAGATGTTTATATTTTTATGTTATAATCGAAAAATCCAGACACTCCCATCAAATGGGATACACAATCATTGTTCATGTGTGTGATGGACCACGGCATCACGAACCAATGTCAGTTTTTCTTCCATTAACACATTTCAAAGGATAAGGGTAATGATTGAAATAAAATTTATATGTGATATATATAATATTCATTATTATATTTTTATTCTTTTGTAATTATTATATAACATAAACCATTATTCATTCCATCATGCGGGAATACAGTAACATTATTTGTGTGTATAACGTACTAACCCCTTGTGAAGCGAGGTGATTCGTTCATACTTTACATAAAATGATCTAAGGATAGTATTAATTAAAATTAGGGATATATTTGAAATAATAATTATTCATGAATTAATATATATATATATATATATCATTTTTTTATTTCAATATGACTGGAATATTTTTAAAAAAAAATCATGTGTGCCTATGGCCTACCTGCACTATGAAAAGTGTATTTCATTTCAAATCACCCAATATTATGGATTATTATATATAAATATATACTAAATATATATGATATTAAAATCATGGATTAAATTGTGGAGTTGATCAATTCAATATCTAATTAAGGGAAACAAATATTAACAAGTCAAAACATACTCGAAAAATGAGTGGATTAACTAAAAAACAAGGGAAGAAATGGAAAATTATTAATTAATGGGTGACAAGATGTTATAAAAGGATCATAAATGATATTATAAATATTAATATATTTCTGGTATAAGATAACATCATTTTAGAACCATTTTATATGAGGATAAAAAAATTTCAACCTGATGGAAGCGTATGGTAAGGGATTTAGTCTCAATTTATATTATATTATGATTTATTTGTTATTAGGAACTAAATCATATTTATTTGGTATATTTTTTTTTTAAAAAGGGAAGATATCATTAATGACGAAGGTCAGCAGACTTACAAGTGAAAATCCATGAAGGAAAATTATCCAGCCAGAGCTGGTTGGCATCGAATGGGCCTGAGGCCGCATGTTGATGGGCCTCATTGTTTCCTTACCTTTTGGTGAAGGAGAAGGTGCAAAATGAAAAGCATTGGATAATTGTGAGAATTCTTCTGATGATGAGTCCAAAGGGCTAGAGTCCTCCATCATTATGGTTAATAGCATCGATTGTGGTGAGGCAGTTAGACTCAATGTTGATATCAACCCATCCATGGTCCATAGAGAACATCATACCAGCAAGGATGGTGGTGGCCTCAGCCACTGCAGGTTCCTAGAATGCATGGTGTGGTTCTTATTTTGCTTCATTGATTTTCCCCATATGGTTTTAGGCCAGGAGGCCAAGGGCAACGAGCCCATCCGTGGGGAGAGATGCGTCCATGTTGATCTTAAGAATCCATTCCGTTGGAGGATTCCAATGAGACGGGTAGGTGTGGGTAACCCCTGGCATGAAATGTCCATTGTGGTCCTTCCATCCCTCAATCCATGAGGTGGCCCATTCAATCCAGAATTCGGGAGGTTTATGAACTTGATGAAAAAAAGCATCATTACGCCAGACCCAAATGATCTAGGACAGGGTGCAAAGTGAGCCTACGTTAGCTGGTGAGAGGGAGGAGCACCAACACATCAGAAGATCGATTAGGTCAGAGACCGTGGCCAGTGGTGTGCCTGGAGCTGGACCCCATTTCTTTTAAATTTCCCTACCTCCTGGGAAGTGAATGATGGAGTGCAAAGGGGTTTCTGGAATATGTTGGTAGAGAGGGAGGAAATCGGCACTGGACATATGTCGGTAAACGAGAAGACTCATAGTTGGGAGGGTACTTGTGCACACCTTCCACCAGAATTGGCGTACTTTTGGGGGGACTTTGTGCATCCAAATCGATTTCCATGGTCCCTACACCTGGCCAACTCAGTGGTTTCCAAGAGTGAATCTATACTCGGATCTCACCGTATACTCTCCTAATTTGTCATTGATCTAGAAGAGAAGGTATGAGCCTTCATCCGGAACCCAGGGAATGCTCAGGATAATTCTTTGGTCTCTTTCATTAAACCAAATATGAAACTTTTCCAGACACCACCCTGGTCCCTAGTCAGAAAAGATGTAGCTGACTAGGGCGTCTTCAAGACCCGGTTGGACGGGGGATGTGGCCCTCATTACTTCCTTATCGATCATCCATGGATCAGTCCAGATATTGACAGAAGAGATAGCCCTAATCCTCCAACCTAACCCTTTTTCCAGGAGATTTCGATCCCCCCAAATGCTTCTCTAGAGGAAGATAGGGTGAGGTCCAAGAGATGAAGCAAGGAAGTCTGTGTAGGGAAAGTACATGGCATGAGGAACCCATGAACAGAGCGATGATGGGTGGTTAATAAGGCACCATCCTTGCTTGGACAATAGTGATTCATTAAAGAGAAGAAGGTTCTGGAATCCCATCCCTCCCTCTGTTTTATGTTTGCAGAGTTTCTCTCAGGCCATCCAGTGGGGTCTATTCCTTCAATTGTTCTTCTCCCAATAGAAGTTGGTAGTACGTGAATGGATCTGGTCGACGATGGCCTTCAGGAGCTTAAACAGGGACATGAAATAGCTGGTGATAGATTGTATGCCAGCTTTAATGAGGGTCTCTTTTCCAGCTTTGGAAATTATTTTCGGGGTCCATCCTTGAATTATTTTATCAATCCTATCCACCAGAGATGCGAAGATTTCTTTTTTGGACCATTCAATCACTATGGTTATCCTGAGATACTTCTGGTGTTTTTCAACCGGATGGATGCCTGCAGATACGCATAGTTCATCTCTCTTGGGAAGGGGCACCCCTGCACTGAAGAAGATTTCAGATTTTCCATGATTGATTGACTGGCCAGAAGCCCTTTCGTATTGTTGGATCACCTAGCTGACCACCTGACATTCATTAATTGTTTCTCTGGAAAAAAGGAGGCAGTCGTCGACGAAAAAGAGGTGTGACACTAGTGGGCTAACACGACAGACCTTATCCCCAGGAATAGAATTAGAGGATGCATCCCTGAAAATGAGATGAGAGAAAACATCAGCCACCAAAATAAAAAGAAAATGGGAGAGGCGATCTCCCTGTCGTAGGCCCCAGGATGGGGTGAATCCTCTTGTAAGCTCCCCATTGACCTTGATTTTGAAGGAGATGGTCGAGATGCAGTTCATGACCATATCAGTCCATTTGGCGCAAAAGCCCATTTTCAGCATCAAAACTCTGAGGAAGTGTCATTACACTTTGTCGTATGCCTTAGTCATATCCAGTTTCCAGGCCATGGTTCCTATTTTCACGGTGGAGCGTGATTTCAATGAATGGAACACTTCGTGGGCTACAATAGCATTATCAGTGATCAGTCTCTTGGTCACGAAAGAGCTCTGGTTTTCAAAGATAATATCAAGAATCCAAGGGCGTAGCCGATTGACAAGGATCTTTGAGAAGATATTGTAAGATACATTGTAGAGACTGATAGGTCTAAAATCAGGGATCATCAGAGGTTTCATGATTTTGGGAATGAGGACGATGACCATTTAATAGATGGAAGCAATGCTAGTATTCCCAGGCTAGATATTTTTTTATCATTTTGCAAATGTCGGGACAGATAATGTGCCTGTATTGTTTAAAAAATAGGGCGTGGGACCCGTCCGGTCCCAGAGCCTTAGTGGGATGAACGTGTTTCAGAGCCAGGCGTATCTCATCATCCGTCACATCTTTGATAAATTGCATATTGTTCTCTTCAGTGATCATAGGTATGATGCACTCTTCCACCTCAGTAGATATGATAGAGGTTCCTCCAGAGAAGAGATTCTGGAAATAGCCTGTCAAGGCCTTGTGGATTCCAATAATGTCAGAAACTTTGCTTCCATCGGGTTGTGAGATGCAAGTGATAGTGTTTTTCTAATGCATGGTTGATGCTTTCTGGTGAAAATACCTGGTATTGGCGTCCCCTTATTTAATGTGAGTGTCTCGCACCCGCATAGCCTAGAAACATTCCTTAACACGCAGGCCCATGTCCATTTCTCTTTGTGTATCTCCAAGCTTATAAAGATTTCAATTGGATGTGGGTTGCTTGAGATGTTTTTGGATTTTCGTTTCAAGGACACCACAGGGACAATTGGGGTGGTAGAATTTTTTGTTGCTCCAAGACCACAGATCGGATGCAACATGTTGGTGATTGCTACAAACATCTTCGTGAGTACCTTTCCAGCTTGATCTGATAACCTATTCGCATTCCTGGTATTTAGACTAGAAACTCTCAAATCTGAAGGGTCTGTTGAATTTTCTATTGCGTTCACCTTGTGTGAAATCAATAAAAATAGGACAGTGGTCCGAATAGTTGAGCGTCATGTGGATGATATGTAACATGGCAAAGAGATCAATCCAATCGGTTGAGCCTAGAAATCTATCCAGACACTCAACGATGTGGGTGCCTTCTGAATTACTTTGGAAACATGTGAAAGGATTACCTGCGTACCTCAGATCGACGAGGTGCACCCTAGCGACCAGATCCTTGAAATTTTACATCGAAGATGAGGTTTGGATGGTTCTTCCCCTTTTTTCAATGTGGAACATAATCTCATTGAAGTCCCCTCGGAACAGAATAGGGCTCAGGAGGTCATGCTGCAGCTTTTCGAGAAGGTCCCATGACTTCACCTTGTCGTTATTGGATGACCATCCATAGAATACCACAAAGGTCCAGGGTGGGATATGGTCCGTCTGAATAGTTTTTTCCACGTGATGAGAGGATAAGGACACAATTTTGATGTTGATGTTGTCCTTCCAAATGAGACAGAGGCCACCAGAGTGGCCTTGTCTTGAAACCGGGAAGCAGCCTTGGAAGCCGCATTTCAGAGCAATTCCATTGGTGTCCTTGTTTTCCAGTATGGTTTCGGACAAGAAAACCATATCGGGGCTACTTTGTAAGCAATTGGTGAAGCATGTGAACCGTTCGTGGGTTTCCAAGCCCACGACAGTTCCAGCATAAAAAAATCATTTGTCTAGGCGGGGCTGGGTCTCACACGTCGCTGCCTTTAATTCCACTAGACGTGTTTCTCCACTCGTCATTTTCCATCTTTTGGTGGGATTCCCCACTGATTGCCCTGTTTTGTTTTTTCTTTTTCCAGCCCCAGGTTTGGGGTCTTCCGTAAGACCATCACTTTCTCCGCGATGCACCCGTTTCCACGTGCGATGGGTAATTGGGCCCAGTAATGGTGATTCTATGTTTTCGTGGGCCCCCATTGTTAGGGTGCCTGATTCGGTCATTTTTGGATCAGGGTCCGGATCTGGTGGTTCGATGTGCATTTGCTTTGGGTTAGAGAAAAGTGCTGGTGGTGCTTTTTGTTTCGTCTCAAATGTTTTAGATCTTAGGGAATTGTCCTTCAGATGGTTTGGATGATCTCTTGCTTCTCTCTGAGTGGGAGCGCCAGTACTAGGAAAATCTGGTGGTCCAAACATAATGGATTTTTCAGGTATATTTTCCATCTGACTGGTAAGTGCCAACGTGAGATGGTCGCGGTCCTTTTGTTTTTCCGTCTCTGGCATAAAGGCATATTTATATGTTTTCGCAGGGAGCCAAGGGCCATATTGTAGGATGATGTTACCTGAGTCACTATTTTGTTTTGTGGTACACGTTCTTTCTAGGTGGCCAAGCCAGCCACAAAAAAGCATAAGATTGGGATTTTTTCGAACTCGAATGAAATCCAGGTGCTGGCGTCTTCGATTTTCAGGAACATACCCCTCATCAGGGGCTCTGACACATCAATTTCCGCCTTGATCCGAACCTTGGGGCCCCATTGTATCGGATCTGAGCAATCCCAGTCAATAAAATGGCCTAAATTGTCCCATATTTCTCACATAACGCGTTTCGTTCTTACGTGGAAAGGGATTCCTCTAATTTTTATCCAGAAGGGGGAGCGGGTGAGGTTGATGCGCTGGATATCGTCCCCCCCACTAAATCCTTCCATAAAGAGGATTTGATTATAAAAGAACCACTGTCGTCCTAGTAGGATTTTATCTCTATCTCTCTTGTTGAAGAACTCAAAAATGAAGCGATTGATCCCTGCTTCACGAATAACCACTCCAGCTTCAAGTTTCCAGATGTTCTGTAAAGTGTTTTTGAGAGCCCCTTGATTAACTAAGATATTTACCAAGAACTTTCTCACAACCAGTACAGACATACGTTTATCCAAAAGTGTGTCTTCATGTCTCCGAGACTCTATCGCCGGCTTCTCCTTGTCGGTCAGGGACAACCTTTTCCACTGATTCACTAATTCCGAATCCATAGTTAAAAACCTATAAAATTGGTTTCGCACTCGTAACAGACCAATGCCCCGGCAACCCCGCAGGTCCTGTACACCAAGCCCCGCCCAGTCCAACTGCACCTGAATCAAGGCCCGATCCACAGAGGGAGTCCCTGGACCGGAATCCCCCTTCACGGCCTCCTGCTGTTCTAATTTCACGAACTGACACCGCAGGGTATCTTCACGGTCGGCAATGTCCCTCGGATGGTCAGACCCGGACACTTCGCGAACTCCCAACATGGGTAAAACATCGTGGCAGGTGCTTCGCGGAAGAACAACAATGGAGAACACTTCACGGCAGGTGCTTTGTGGATCAACCCCTTCACGGCGGAAGCTACGCAAACCCTAGTTTCGATTTACTTCCCATAGGCTGCAACTGATCTTCATAGGATAGGTGAGATGTTTCAAATAGGGTTTGTGATTTCTCGACTCTGGTCTTGTCTGCAATGAAACACATATCTGTTTGCTGAATGGGGTTGAGGTTTTGAAATTCAGGAAACTCCCTTTCGAACCCAGATTAGGCGCCGACGAAAGGGGACAACGACGAGAGAGACTACTGGGAAAACAGGGAAGGACTAGATCTATGTCTGCAAACGATTTTGGGAGAATGAATCCCAAATCCCTCCATTTCATAGGTATCGGGGTTCAGATACATGCGATGAAGGTCAACGGACAAGGGAGCAAAAAGGAACCAAGTTCCTCACCACGGGAGGGTTTGTGAATGAAAACAAACGGGGAAACCGAGCCCCCGTCACCGAATTCGATGAAACGAGGAAGATCCGCACTAAGGCGGGATGCGTAGAGAAGGATGGAGCCGCCGTCCGCCGAATGGAAGGGGTACTCAAACCCTAGGAAACCCTAAGAGTAATCGCTCTCAATTGGGAGAGACTCTTTTTTCTTATATTTATGTGGTATATATACTACCCATTTTACATGTAATATCATTAATAATTCATTATTCATGGTATTTTATGGTTCAATTTTATATATTTCATATTTGTGGACTTAAATAAAAAATTCCATACAATAAAAGTTGTTGGGAAATCTTACATTCATTGGTAATTATTATCATTATCTTAATAAAATAACTCTACGGTAATAATTATTCATTTTAAATTACATTTATCCAAAATATCTATATTATTTTGTAATGGATATTTTTTTTTACAAAAATTATACAATTATATCATATGGTATTTACATTTAATGTTATTTTCATAATTGGGAAATTTTGATAAATCTGTATTCATTACTTAATACAGATATTTGAAAATAATGAAATTTATTAAATTGAATATTTTATATTTTTGGAATTATATGGACCATATTACATGGGTATTTTATGGTTTATGATAATACCTTGATGCATCAGTATTATTATGAGATGAATCATTTGGAAGAATCATATGTTTTTTTACCGTGTTGTTTTAAAATATGTTGAGAAAATATCATGATGGTGAACATTTCTTGTTACCAAGAAACATGGAATCCAATAATAAATTATTAAATGTATTCAAATATTATTGATTAATATCCATGATATTTTCACAATGATGTTTTTTAATTTTATAATTATATTATATTCTTATTGGTTGAATGGAATTCATGCACAATTATTTACCTTTTGTTATTGATTATCCATTATTGAATCATGACAGCCTTTGTTGTACATAACAATTACTATGAATTTGAGATCATCATTATTTTGATTCCATCCCACATGTTATGAATAGTAAACCATTGAATAAGTTCTCAAATATGTTGTGCACTTTTTTTATGGTATTATGTTTCACTTTCTATTACCAATGTAAAATGGGAAACATGTATATAATATGGTTTAAAAAACTATTAAAATGATCTGTCAATTGGGATTTAAAATATTGTATATTATGCCAATTTAATGGCAGTAGGCACAGGCTCAGTGCAACTAGGGTCTTGGTCACTACAAACATAGTCATGGTCTTCATGGGAATCTCAAGTATATGTACTCCTGTAAAACATCAGGAATTCAAGCCTTCGATAATCATAATGTCACAACAACATATACAATTTCCTTTCACGAGTTGTGATAACTCTTATTTGCATGTTAATAAATTTATTTTAGTATGTGACACATTAATGTAGAATGGGATGACTAATGACAAGGTTATTTTGTGACAAATCCCATTCCAATTACAATGAAAATTGAAATACTAGTTAGATTGAATATATACATAATGCGTATTTACCATGGTAGTGCTAAAACTCAAATTCATTAAACATTATTACATGAAAACATAATAATTCAGGAATAATGGAGTCCTATATTACATATATTTTAATGATTATGACTCACCTAGATAATAAATTTAATGATTCTTGGTTTTTAAGGAATTTCCTCAATCATGTATTGTATTTGAAAAACCAGTTCCACGAATTATAATATGGAAGTAAAACCGAATGTAAATTGACCATCAAAATACATAAATACAGTGATGTTATGGATATGGACTTTTATGATCTATACATAATGATTTACAACATGACATAACATAGTTTCCAATGGTATAATTAATAAACATTATGTTAAGAATGATTACGTTTATTTAACTATATAACATTCACAATTGTGTTATTTGATGCTCTTAATAATAGGATAGAGAAGATATCATTGTGTTTGTTTCAACAAATTCATACAGTTCCAATTCAAAATTTTCTGCACTAATGTGGTCTTAATAATTATTCCATGTGTCTATGAGACACACCAGTGAAAACAATTCCTAAAGAAATTTTCTTAGATTATGATAATAAAAATTATGAGAAAAAATTATAAAACTAACCTATGAAATAATCAACATTATTGATATATATAACTAATAAGTCATCAGTTACATACTTAAGATATAGAAACACCTTTATTATGATAGGACCCATCCTAGTGGGGCCCATTCATGACTCCCCAAGCCCACCTCCAATAGGACAGGGTCTAGAAACTAGCATCGAGAAGGCATATCACTAACATGGGTGGTCTTATCCAAATTACCAGCACACACACACAAATCTACAATCCTATGAAATAATAAAATATATATGAAATTGATAACCCATGATTACATACATATAAATACCATATCCAAATTATGAAATGAAGTGGAGGAAAATAAATAGGGTGAAATAAAACACACCACAAAGAGTTTAAAACACTAGTATGAATTAAAAGTAAAGGGACTACTCTCTTGATATTGTAGGAGAACAACTTAGTCTTTCTAGTCTCATTATGAATTATCTGGTCCTTGGTCAACAAGTACAATATTGAATGGTTAATCATCTACACAGTACCCAACATGTGCAAGTACATCCAGGTCAAGGTTGAGTATAACTATACTCTGTAGGACGCCCCAAACCACGAAGCAAAAAATAATGGAAAAATATTTTCATCAATACATAGGTATTTGTCTACAACACATATAACAAAAATTTCAAGATATAATCAATAAATACAAATACAATAAAGGTAAATCACAACCATAGTATTACAATCCTAGGATTCTTGACTGATGATTCCACAAAGAACTAATCTAAGAGAAAAAAATCATGATTCTAAAAACACTGATGAAATCCTTCCAATAATTCATTCACATTAGTTCTAATCATAGCTAGTACATGTTAAATATATGAAAAGTTATGGCACAAAAATGATTTTCACTCTTAATTCAATAATGTGATACTAACCACTCAATCTGGATTAACCTGTTAAATAGAGGATCAATACCCATTTACTGTGGGTCACTTTGATTCCATGAACTCTACTCAGGGAACAAAGATGAATATAGGATCTCACTCTAGGACTAATGAAGGGATTAAAATTACTGTATGCAATAAGACCTACAAACGGAATAATTTCCCTCGAGGTTGGAGACTATTATATACTAAACCTATGTGAAAGGATGAGGGGGACACACCCTAACAAGAAATTTGCAAGATACATTGGAAAATAGATCTAATCCAACTTCAATGGAGTACCCGATGTGTACTACGTGTCACATTTTGTGTCACAAAACCCGTGCTACTGGAGATGTAAATGGATTTTTTCCTTCAGTTAGGTCTATGTAGAAATACATTCCATTTAGGATATCAGTGTACAACACTTATTAAATGAATTATCCCTCACACATGGTCCATCCCATGTCCGTGTAGGGGAGTACATGGTACATAGGAAGTGCATGTACTCCACCCTAGGATTGTGTTCCATCATAAGTACATAAAGAGTCTTCAGGGAGAGGTCACACACTGTGTATGATAAGCCATACTCCATATGAAGCATATCTCCTAAAAAAAATAATTACCCAGTATTAATGTAGAATTTCATTATGTAATTTTTTTAGAACATTTCACAGATTATAAAAACACACACTCAAATACCATATTCGTTTAGTGCCTTTAGAAATATGGAAACATAAACAACTAGTTCATAACACATATACTTCTTCGTTCATCTATTTCTTCATAACTAGAACCTTTTTTTAAATATCAGACATAATAAATTTCATATTATACTGGGAAAAGAGACATAAAAATAATGATCTCAGATGCTCAGTAAGGGAAAAAAGATAGACATGTCAGTATAAAAATGAGAATAAGGGTATTAAAAAGCTATAAAAACATTATAATATCATTCCCTACATATCAAAGATCATAAAAATAAATCATTTCATAAATATTGGTAGTACATACAACATTAATCAGAAGGGAGTTAAGATCCTAATCCATAAATGAAGAACATAAGAGTATGCTATGGAATTGTGTCATAAAACATATTAATATAAAGAAATTAAGTCATAGAATACCATTAAGACCTTATTAACATGTTATTGTTGGGAGAATAACCTATTTACCTAACTTGGTAGGGTTATGACCTCCCGTGTACCCACTTATTTTGGTCATCGGATTCTCTATCATGTTCCCACTTGTTTTGGGCTTGTGATAACCTCCAATGTACCCTTTTGTTTCAGGATTAGGATTCCCTTCCATATACCCTTTGTATCATAAATAATTTACCATTACTCAATGATTTGGAGGGAAATATTTTCCACACCCATAATGAAATTAAAAAAATAAATATGTATTCCACAAAAACCAAAAAACATTCAGCATATCAGAACCAATGGAATCAAATGGGAATCATAAAATCATTCAATAAAAAATAACCCATGAAAAAAATGGGTTTCATAAAAAAATTTCCATGATAAACATAAACTATTCATAAATTGAATTAGAATAGTATTATTGGATTATATCCCTAGAAAAAAAATAATTAACAACAATTATCATTGTCTTGGATGGAAAATTATTTTTAGGGATTCTTTGAAAAAAATTCTTGAGGAAAATATATTCTCTAAGAAAATTTATTTTCAAATAATAAAATAGTTATCAAACAATTATAATTGAAAATAACATTGAATATATATAAAATAGTCATTAAAATAAACTTTTTATAAGTGTTTGAAATCCATTTCCTTTAAAATTCATTAAAGATCATATAAAAACGTTTCTTTATTATTTTCTGAAAACAATGATTTCATTGAAAAACAATTTCATACTGAAGTGAGAAAAAATAACATGAAATATATAAATTCTAGAATATAATTATATTCATGGTGAAAAATTTCAATGGGTAGTATATACACCTCATAAACGATTATACGAACATAATATAAGATGTGTCTAGAAGCAGGCTATTTAATATTACATTACCTTACTATTTTGGTTGCATTTAAACTATGAACCCCATGAAGGTGATATCATCAAATTGTTATGTAAATTCATAAAAATGTTATGAAAAATACTCATTAAATACATCCATGTAATTTATATACACCACACAAATAAACTATTATTGTATATGGTAAGTGTGGTATATAAATAAATGTGAGAAAAAATACCATACTATGTGAGTAATAATATATTCACGATACCCGTGTGAAAATAACCTCAAATAAAACATTTAATATTATAAAATTCAATAAATTCAAGATATAACCTATAATGGATAATTATATACTCCACATAATAAGAATAAGTGGTGATTATTTCATATATATCATAGAAAAAAATTGAGATGAAATCCACTAACTACTTGAGTAACTTTTGAAATCATGAATCCCATAAAAGAATAATATCCATTAAAACATTAAAAATAATTAAAGAATGAAAATTAATTATATAAAATTTCATATTTAATATATATACACCAAAAAAATCAGTATGTTTTGTATATTGTTTGTATATCATAGAAATACAATTATTGATGAAATTCCCTTACAACATGAGTAACTTAGGGAATCATGAAACCCATAAATTAATAACATCAATTAAAACATTTATTATAATTAAATAAATTTAATTAGTTATATTACATTTTACTGGTTAGTATATATAAACCACACCAAATAAGTTAGTTGTTAATAAGCCATGTATATCACAGAAATAAACAGCGAGATGATATTCCTTTATCTTAATTATTAACATCCTTCATATACATTAAAACCTCATATATAATAAATATAATTTTTATATAAATCTACCATAGATACTTATACATATAAATAATACAATATTTGATTTACTTATGACATTATATTACTTATTTTTAATAATTCATTATTAAATTTATGTTTCGGGTAATAACCGATTTGTTTTTCTTCCATATATGGACTTTTTATCCTTGGTCCTCTTACATAGATCATTATTCAATAAAATACATATTAAAAAACATAATGTAAATATAATATATATATATATCCTATAAATATTAATTCATAGTTATTTATAAATGTTCGATATGGGAAATTAAATACATAGTTTATGGAGACAGTAATCTATATGTACACATAAACGATGTCTTCATTTTCTTGTTATATTTAGTGAAAATAAAGTATATGACATATTGTAATCCAATAATTATTTTTATTATTATATATATATATATATCATATATATTCATTAAATCCATCATTTTTAAAATATACGTAAAATATAGATATGAAATAAATCACATCGCATTATAGAGATGGTAAACCATAAAAACACACAACCTACATTATCATTTACCAAACGATTAGGTGGTAAAAAATTTGATATGATATTATCATTAATGAAGTTTAATTATTTCATAAAAATCATATATATCATAAAAAAATATTTTCCTTAATAATTTCAATCTATGAGAGGTGGTAAATGAAAAACAAAGAAAATTATTTTGTGATGTAGTAGTTCATTGTACAAAAGAACTAATTGTTCGTTACCCATTAGATGTAAGTTTTTTTTCATATATAAAGAAACCATAAGATAAAATCATAATATTATATTGATTATAATATTTTTATAATATAAAAAAAGAATAAAAATTAATAGATGAGGCTTATTGACTAAATAAAATAGATACTTTCATTGATGGACGTTTTGTCTTATTTGTGTATCTCCATTTTATTTGAACAAATATACTTATTTGGATTACTTTCTGCCCAAATTAATTATTAGATGATGAATTTAAGAAATTTTGGTGGATAATTCGACATTGGTTGGCCATACCAAATAGGTTCTGAAGTGTGAAGAGAAGTAAAATAGATGTTCCCATTTATAAGATAAGGGATTTTATCTTTTGGAATTTTTCAATAGATTAATTTATAATAATATCAATATCTATAAAAATACATAAATTTTTCCACTTTTTGTAATAAAAGGTATGATAAGGTTTTAATATCATCGAATAATAAATATTATATATTTGTATGTTAAATTATACCATATATATTTAATCAACCCATTATTTAATCTATATTAATTTTAACAATGGTAACAAAATCTTCCAAAAAAAGCTGGATATTTTTACATAAAAAATTAAAATTAAACCTAAAATAGAATATTTATTATATTTTAGACCATAATTTAAATATTTTTAATTTTTTAGTATTTTCATTATTTTTATATAATTTAAGGAAATATTTTTTTCAAAAAATATCATTATTCTAAATTTTAAAACTATTAATTATTGACTTTTAACAATATCATAACAATATAAAATCATATAAAAACTTCTATTATATGAATAACATGAAAATTGTATCTATAAAATTTTGGGATGACATTAATTATGACAAATTATATTAATTGTAATACCTTTTTAATCCTCTATTTGATATCCTCATTAATAAAATACGTAATCCATCATCATTAATTAAGGCATTAAGGTAATTATATATTTCATAAAAATAAAAAATAACTTTACTTGATTAATATAATAATTTTAGCTTTAAATTATTACTTATAGTCTAATCTTTCATATGTCTAACCTTATATGAAAAATGATATATTTATTAAAAAATTAGTATTACATATTTATCATTTATTTCAATAAAATATAATAAATTTCAAAAACTCAAACATGTGGCATGAAAAGAATATTATTTCTTCAAAATGATGATTTTATCGACATATTTTCTTCCAATTAAATTAGTATAAGTGTATTTATAATATTATTTTTACCCTAAATTACATAATTTCTCTTTACCCAATGTAATAAATGATAATTACATTTAGTAATATTTTTGGTCAATTACTAAAATGATATTATAATTTAAAAAATATGATAAGGATTAATAGCATGTATTACCATTTTTCAAAATAACATTCACATAAGTGGATAATTATGTTTAATGATAACCCTGTAGACAGGATGAAAAATCAGGTTTTTAATATGAAAAATATCCAAATGTTTTCATTGATTTTATATCTAAATTTAATTTGAATTCGTTTTAAATAACATAACATGACTTAAAGGATAATTAATTTGTAAAATTATACTTTTAAACCATATCAAAACAAAATTTCACTGTATAAATAAATATGATGAAAATGTAGTCTTTAACTAAAAATTAGTATTTGTTTAATATTCATCAAAAAATGAAACTCCTCTAAAAAAACCAAAACATAAACCAATTAAAATTTTTTATATCCTTATTCCAAATAAAAAGTTTTAATTTTTAAAATATATTATATAAATTAGTCTTAAATATGATTTAAAATGGGTTCTCTATTAAAAGGCGATAAAATGTCCTTTTAAGAAATATCGGTGTTTATAAATAAAATTTTGTTGGTTTTTATCTTATGCCCATAAAACCTATTTTATGAATATAAAAAATATTTTATTTCACACACACACACACACACACACACATATATATATATCTTGATATAATTCATAATTTTTAATTTAATTTTTTATTAAATAAATGAATTTAAGTGCATAAAAACAGAAATATTGTGTTTATATTCAATTGTTTTATAATTTTTTTATAATTGATTGGTAACTAGTGAATTAATATTATAAACCATATGTTTTCATTAATTATCAAATAAAATTCATAATCTATATTTTAACAGATGGTTTTTATCTTATTATATTAATTAATAATATTTTAATAATTTAATGTTTTTCGGTACAACTAAGCCTATCATGTGACGAAAGATATTAAATGAAATCACTGTTATATGTAACTAAATAAAAAAATAGTGCTTTGTGTACTTCAAGATATTCTAAGAGCTGCATGTAGCTCAATATCAATTTTTTTTCATATAATTCAAGCCAAACATAGTTTTTTTGTGTAAAAAAATATATTCAATTTTTTTTTCGAATAAAAATATCAAAAATATTAAATAAATTGGAAAAAATATTTCCAAAAATATATGGGTGTCACATTAAACACCCCTTAAAACGAATTTCATCCTCAAAATAATTCTTGGTTATCAATGGTTCAATACTTTAAATTTTCATTAATAGAAATCCAACATTGTAAAAATATTTACACAACTCACATTAAAAAATTAATGTCAGAAACATATCAAATACCCAAAGTAACACATAACTAGGTTTCCACACTGGAGAACATATGTGGGAAGTGAAAACATGTAGATGGAAGAGAAATATAACCAACATGCTCTGATAGAGATTGATAGGAAATACGGTCAGGAGAAAGTTACCAATCATAAATCAATAAATATATGATGATGTGGAATTTGATTCATTATAAAATAAGATTCTAGGAAAAAAACTTCTCTTTCGAGATCCTTTACCAAGGTTTGAATAAAATAAATCAGGTATTGATCAAATTCACCATACCTCTTTCTCCAAAAAGGAAGGTGAATTTTAAAGTATTGACTATTTTACAGATCATGAGATCCCTAATAATACATCAAATGTGTCATTATTTACAACTGATAACATGATATTGGAATATGTTATAAAAAAGGCATAAGTACTCATGTAGTGAGATAAAACATTAATTCTCACAATCGTAATATGAATTTTAATATAAAAATTCAATACATTGATAATCATGTAACAATTCCAAGATATAATTCACCACTTATTACTTAAACAAGGTATTATATTATACAAAAAGCATTTCCAGGAAAAAATAATGTATATCATTATATAAAAGTTATTTTATTATTCAGTAATACATGTAGATGCAGATAATAAATTGAAATATCAAAAAATTATAACAATAATTATTTCATTGGGAATATTTATAAAAAAATAAAAAATAAAACACCAAGTTAAAGAAGTGAGGATATGTATTTATTAATTATAAAGGTTTACTTCATTCATTATGTTAGTAAAATATTTCCATTGTCCTTTGTCTTCATAGGGTTTGGTGGATTATCCTTCACCGGATACCTTGGGTTGGTAAATTGTTAAAATAATGGACAAACTATATGAAATTGGAACAATGAATTGTGGGAGCTTCATTATATGGTATTTTATCATTATTGACATCATTAGTTAACTTACACTATTTAATTTGACATTCAACCACCAGATGACCATTCCATCCTCCCTTAAAACATTTAGTAGCCACCTTAATAAAATTCTCCCCATTTTCACCCCATAATTTATGTACAATAAAAGGATCATTTTCTATTCTTTATTTTTTATAGGCTATCATTTTAACACTATATTCATTTTATTATCAAAACCATGAGATTGGTATACAACTTTGAAAAAAATTTCAATGATTATAGAACATATGACCACTTCTTCATAGCTTCTAAATTCACATATATCCAATACATTTAGAATACAATGATTCATTCCACAAAAGCACTGATAAAATTTTCCTTTGTGGTTAATGATTATAATAGAAGTGTACCTCACAATACATGTAATTTTTTATTCATTGGAATTCATACATTCATCAACCTCTACCTAATATCTATAAATTATTAATCCACCACTGTTTCATGAATTCGAGGAATCTACTTATTTAAAAATATGTTGCTCAACCCATAAAAATCCATGGGGTCAATTTTATTATTATATTGTATTCTTGATTTGAGTCCCCCATTGATATACTTCACCTTGTACCAGATAAACACTAACAATAAATTTATAATGCTCCAAACATTGGAGAATAGATTATATCTTGTTAGTGGTATAGAACTGATATTCAGAAACATGTGGATCATTATACCTATTGAATAAAGTTCAACATTTCCTCATGAAGGACACAATATATTATTTTCCTCTCCATTTCTCATTTGGGAGTTTAGCATGGTTCATAGCTTGAGAAATTTGGGTGAGTATAAAAACATGATTTTTCATTCCTACTGCCATAGCATTTAGTTTTATAGGAGTAAAATCACTCCATTGTCTGTTTCAATCATGATTAACATAGTTCCCTTGGAATAAAAAAATTTACTAAACAAATTGAATAATGTAAGAAAAAAATAATAGTGAAAACCCAACTAATCATGACATATTACTTATATTATGTATAAATTATGATACCATCCTTAATATATGTCATATTAGGCTTATAATAGCTTATTCATAGTCAACATACATTTAAATCCCTCATTGTGGTACTTATAGTGTCTTTGAATTCCATGTGAGTTTTTACTAGGAGTGTCAAATCAGGTGTATAGAATGACATGCTATCATGTACTGAGATTTGATCAAGTAAGGCCCAACACACCTTTTTAGAGTTATTACATCATAGTACATATGTTATAAATCCCTATCCATTTGAAATATCCAGATATGTATATAATTATAGGAAAAAAATCATTCAATCCCCTACCAAAATTCATGTACATTTTTCTATACTTTTCTTCAACCTTCATCTTTCCCATAGAGACATCCCTATATAAATCCATAAATACATCCAAAAGGATGTAACTAATGTTTTATATCAATAGTTTTTAAAGGATTACTAATATTTTTCTATAATAACTGCTATAATGACTTGGTTTTAACATATGGTTACATTACATCATTTTTTATTAACATTTAAAAAATTATAAAAAATATGCACACAATGATCATATTTTTTTAGAGCCTTCTAAAACATGGAGTAATTAACAACAAGTTCATAACACATATACATCTTATCTATGATATTTATTCCAAAATATAACCCTTTTTGACATATCTTAATTAGAACCTTTCTTTGTATCATGGGAAGTGAAATATAAGAATGGGAGAGCTCAAATTATCTTTAATGAAAAATATGGTAGTCATGTAAGAATAAACATGTGAATAATTATATAAGAATGTTATCATAAAATTAGAATATCATACCCTGTAAATAAAATATCATAACATAGAATCATATCATAAATATTGGATTTTATTCATACATGAATCATTAGGGAATCATGGGAATGATCCATGTAATCATAACATAATTGTAAGAAATGAAACTGTGGAATTCACATAGGAATATAAAAATAATATATCAAGAATACTAATGAGACCATCATAACATATCAAGAATAAGATAATCACCCATTTATCTACACTGGGATTGATATTTCCACTAATGTACCTTCTTTTTTTGTCATGGGATGATCGCCCATGTACCCTTTTAATTTGTGCATTGGATTCCCTCCCACGTACCCTCTTGGTTCTGGATTTGGTTACCATATCATGTACCCCTTGAGATCATAAATCATTTTTCATTTCCCAAAGCATTATATGGAGAAATAGGTCACACCATTCACAAAATAAAAACTATATATATGCGTGCCACAAAAACATAAATCATTCTTCATATCAGAACACATGTAATGAAATGGGGTTCATAAACCTCATTAAATCAAAGCATAACCCATTGAAAATAAATGGGATTCACAAATATTATTCCATAATAAACATATAATATTCCTAAACAAGAATAATATTTGAATCATTGGATCATCTCCATAGTAAAACATATGTAACAACAATTAGCTTTGTCTTAGATAGCAAATAATTTTGAGGGATCCCTTGAAAAAAATTCATGTGGAAAATATCAATTCTGATTAAAAAAAAAATTTAAATACTAAAAAATGTATCAAACAATTTAAATTTAAAATATCCTTGATAACATATAAATGAATCTCTGAAAATCCTTTCTAAAAAAACACAGAAATTCTTGTTATTGAGAATTAATTAAAGACCTTTTAAAAACATTTTTATTTTTTTTTGGAAAACATTATTTGGATGGAACATAGATTTTAGATTGGAGTGAGAATCATATTAAATTAAACATATGATATCATTAAAAGAATTATATTCATTATAAATCATTTTAAAGGGTTGAAGATACACCTCTAAACATAATATAGGTTCATAATATTACATTAGTCTCAAAGAATGAAAATTGTGAAAAAACTACAATATGAATTTGGTAACTTTTAACCATAAACCACATGAAAGAGATATAAAAAATTATACTTTTAAATAATAATAAATTTTCAGAAAAATATTCATATAAAATATTCATTGGAATTATATACAGTACACAATAGATACAAGTTTTGTAGAAGTCATGTGTCCCGCAAAAAGAAAAGTGAGACACAAATACCTTAGTACTTGAGTAACATTAGAATTGTGATTACCATAAAGGAAAAACCTTCAATAAATCATTTACAATTATTAAATAAAATAAATTAATTATATAACCTGTCATAGAGAATTAGATACACAACATAACAAAAAAAGAGATGATTATTGTATATATCTCACAGAAACAAATTGTGAGATTAAATTCCCACATGACTTAAGTAACATTATGAATCATGAAACCGATAAAAGATTAAAATCCCTTAAAACTGTTAATATAAATATATATTTGAAATTAGTGATATAAAATATCATTGGTCAGTATATATACACCACAGAAAATAATCAAGTGTTGAATATAGCATGTATCTCTCAGAAATAAAAAAGTGAGATGAAATTCACTAATTACTTGAGAATTTTTTTATTCATGATCCCAAGAAAAATATAAAATCTTTTAAAGATTTTAAAATTATAAAATAAATTACATTAATGATACAAAATTCTATAGGTTAGTATATATACGCCACAAAATATAACTGAGCGGTGAATATGGCATGTTTCTCAAAAAAATAAAAAGTGAGATGAAATTCACTTAACATATATCTTCAGTTATGTTATATACAATAAAAATTCTTGTATAATAAATATAATTTTATCATAAATCTACCAAATAAACATATTAATAATATAATACCATATATGTTTCAGTTATGACTTCATATTACACTCTTATTAATAATTCCTTATTATAGTTATGTTTCGGATAATAACTACTTTGTTATTCATTCATGTTTGGACTTGTTATCCCTAGTACTCTTACCTATATCATTATTTAATCATATCCAAAATGATAAATATGATGTAAATATAATATATATATTAATTATATATATATATTCATGGTTAATCAGAAAATTAAGTTATAGAAAATTAAATACAACGTTTATGGAGACGACATGTTGTATATATACATGAATGCTTGTCTCATTTTCTTGTCATATTAAGAGGAATAACAGTATATGATATATTATCATCGCATAATAAAATTTTAAATATATGTATATATCATATTTATTCATTAAATTCATTGTTATTACCATTCATATGATAAATGAATCACATCACATCTTTGAGATGGTAGTTTGTATATACAGACATGCGACATTACTATTTCCCAAACGATTAAGTGGAAAAAGGTTGATATGATAATATAAATAATGAAGTTTTCATTATGACATAAAAATTATATTTTTCATATAGAAACAAATTTTCTATCATAATTCCCATGCATGAGGGATGGTAAATAAAAACAAACAAAAATCATTTCTTGAGGTTGTATTTCTCCAATCAAAAGAACTATAAGTTTGTTACCCATTAGATGGATATATGTGTTAGTGTAGGTAGAAACATTAACATAAAAACATCCTAGTATATTTAAGATACGAAGGGTATTATATAAACATGGGAAAAATGATCTTTAGGGTTTAAGGATGAAATAAAATAGAAATTTTCATTGAAGAATGTCACCTCTTATTTGGATATCTACTAAAGGTTTTCACAAAATAAATAAATTGGATTTATTTATGAAAAAATTATGTATTATAAAATTATGCTATGGATGTTGGGAGTATAATTAGAAACATTTTTTCTGAACCGAATAGTATCTGAAGTGTGAAGGGAAGATAAAGAGGGGTTCTCTTTTATATGAGTGGGGAGGGGAACTTCTAGAATTTCTCAAAATATTAAATAATATTAAAAAAATATCGATCATATTTCCACCAAAATGATATTTATTCTATGAAATGATATGAAAATAATGTAAAATTATCGTCCAATACATTTTAGATATTTTTGATGTAATATAAAACATAATCTTTTTAATTAATATATTTTAGTTTTAACCATGACAACTACATTTTCATTAATAAATGGTGGATATTTTTGCATAAAAAGTTTTCAATTAATACATGAATGGTATATTTATGATATTTAAGACAAAAAATTATCTTATTTGTTATTTTTTATGATTTTTATAATTTTATACTAGCTTAAAAAAATATTATTTTCATAAAATACCAATAATGTCAATTTTGACACTATTTATTATTTGAATTTTAAAAATATCATAACAATAAGATATTTTTAAACCGAACATGTCATGACCCGTCCTCGGGGCCCGTGCCGTGACTACCCCAAGCCCGCCTTCCATAGGCCAGGGGCTGGCGACTAGCACCAAGGCGTAAATCCCAACAAAAAGGGAAGGCATTGCCTTTGAAAAGTAAACAAGCACCACAGAGTAAGCAAGCGGAAAAGTAAACACTAAGTAAAAACTGTACAAGCTGTGCTGGAAGTAAAAGGGGCCGGAAATACAAGCCCAACTGTAAAGTACAACTGAAAGGAAAAACAGCAACTGAAAGGAAAAACTGCAGCGTCGAGCCGTCCTCTGGAAGTCCCACCTGAAGGGTGGGTACAGATAGCCTCCAGTGCTCCTCGGGTCCACCTGACCGCTCTGAGTACGTCCCGCCCAGTGGTCCACCTCCAGGTACTGTCCTGCTCCGCACGCCTCCTCCACGATCAGCGTTGTCCGTCGTCTGCAACCAACACCACGAAGTGCGGGCATAGCCCATGCAGGGGTGAGTATAAGCTACTCAGTAGGGACCCCGAGACCCCCGAAGGTCTCCCGAAATCCACAAAGGATAAGCCACGAAGGAGAGATACAATCACAAAGTAACATCTGACACGACTTCGGTATATGCCCATACATATACCTAAGTCATCAATTCCCCGATCGGCTCCAACGTTCGAGCCCTAGCACAACCCAGTCCACACAGGAAAGTAAAACGCATACCCACGCAGGATAGAACAACACAATCCACAAAGGAGAGTAACAGTAAATCCACACAGGATAGCTCAACACAATCCACAAAGGAGAGAAACACAAGATTCAGCTCACACAGGTATACTTCTTCGGATGACGAAAAGATGATCTCTGATCCATATAAGTCGTCGGACCCACGAAGGATCGATAGGTAACTAATCTCTGCAGTGACCCACACAGGATCGGACCCACACAGGATCGGGCCCACGCAGGACCTGTAGGAGTTGGCTCACACAGAACCGCTGAGTGTTGACCCACACAGGATCGGATCCGCACAGGATCGGGCCCACACAGGACCGGGCCCACGCAGGACCTGTAGCACTGATCCACGTAGGATCGCTGAGTGCAGTAGTCGTCGCAGTCCGCTAAGGATCTCTGCACAGTCATCGCCGCAGTCCACTGAGGATCTCTGCACGGTCGTCGTCGGAGTCCACAGAGGATCTCTGCACAGTCGTCGTCGTCGAGGAAGCAGTCGCAGCCAACACTAGGGTTCCCGCACACAGCAAGCTCGTTCGGGAGGGTCCGCTCCACGAGCCGAGAGGCTGATACATCAACTGTCACGAAGTCCAGAGTTGATGTATCCAAAAGTTCCGTATCGTCAACAGGAACTCAACGCAACAGACGGCGCGTCGATCGGACGCCCGGTCTGAGAGTTATTGGCCTTTTCGTCCCAGGGGCCCGGTTGGTTTTTAAGGAAAAACCAACCCAAACGTACTCCACATGCGTCCAAACCTCGGGTGGAGGGTGCCAAAAGATCCGTCTCACAAAGAGGAACTCAACAAAGCTGACGGCACGTCAATCGGACGTCCGTGGCTCAAGATATGAGCGTTTCCGCTCCGAGGGCCCGGTTGGTTTCGTGTACGAACCAACCCGGCCGAACTAAAAGTATTCCGAAACCTTGAGTGCGATATACCGAAACGACCGTCTCAATCCAAGGATCGCGTTTCCGCTGACGGCGGGTCGTTTGGAGGCCCGTAGCTCAAGATACAGCCATTTGAACGAAGTCCGTCCGAAGACGAGGGGTCCGGGCCCGGCCCGACCCCCCCTGGTTGGCCCGAACCGGGTCGGGTCCGACCCGGTTGGCCCGGCCCGGCCCGGCCAGGGCCGGTCCGGCTCGGCTCGGCTGAGCGGCCGACGCGGGGGAAAGCCGCCGCCCCGCGTGACACCCCCGCGTCACCCGCGGGGTGCCGCGGGGTTGTCACGCGGCACTCCGCGGGTGTCTGGCCGAGACCCCGCGGGTGACGCAGGGGTGTCACGCGGGGTGGCGGCTTTCCCCCGCGTCGGCCGCTCGGCCGCTCAGCCCTGGCCGGGCCAGGCCGGTCCAACCGGGTCGGACCCGACCCGGTTCGGGCCAACCAGGGGGGGTCGGGCCGGGTCGGCCCGGGCCCGGACCCCCCGTCTTTGGACGGACTTCGTTCAAATGGCCGTATCTTGAGGTACGGGCCTCCAAACGACCCGCCGTCAGCGGCAACGCGGTCCTTGGATCGAGATGGTCGTTTCGGTATATCACACTCAAGGTTTCGGAATACTTTGAGTTCGGCCGGGTTGGTTCGTACACGAAACCAACCGGGCCCTCGGAGCGGAAACGCTCATATCTTGAGCCACGGACGTCCGATTGACGTGCCGTCAGCTTTGTTGAGTTCCTCTTTGTGAGACGGATCTTTTGGCACCCTCCGCCCGAGGTTTGGACGCAGGTGGAGTACGGTTGGGTTGGTTTTTCCTTAAAAACCAACCGGGCCCCTGGGACGAAAAAGCCAATAACTCTCAGACCGGACGTCCGATCGACGCGCCGTCTGTTGCGTTGAGTTCCTGTTGACGATACGGAACTTTTGGATACATCAACTCTGGACTTCGTGACAGTTGATGTATCAGCCTCTCGGCTCGTGGAGCGGACCCTCCCGGACGAGCTTGCTGTGTGCGGGAACCCTAGTGCTGGCTGCGACTGCTTCCTCGACGGCGACGACTGTGCAGAGATCCTCCGTGGACTCCGACGACGACCGTGCAGAGATCCTCAGTGGACTGCGGCGACGACTGTGCAGAGATCCTCAGCGGACTGCGATGACTACTGCACTCAGCGATCCTACGTGGATCAGTGCTACAGGTCCTGCGTGGGCCCGGTCCTGTGTGGGCCCGATCCTGTGCGGATCCGATCCTGTGTGGGTCAACACTCAGCGGTTCTGTGTGAGCCAACTCCTACAGGTCCTGCGTGGGCCCGATCCTGTGTGGATCCGATCCTATGTGGGTCACTGCAGAGATTAGTTACCTATCGATCCTTCGTGGGTCCGACGACTTATATGGATCAGAGATCATCTTTTCGTCATCCGAAGAAGTATACCTGTGTGAGCTGAATCTTGTGTTTCTCTCCTTTGTGGATTGTGTTGAGCTATCCTGTGTGGATTTACTGTTTACTCTCCTTTGTGTATTGTGTTGTTCTATCCTGCGTGGGTATGCGTTTTCCTTTCCTGTGTGGACTGGGTTGTGCTAGGGCTCGAACGTTGGAGCCGATCGGGGAATTGATGACTTAGGTATATGTATGGGCATATACCGAAGCCGTGTCAGATGTTACTTTGTGATTGTATCTCTCTTTCGTGGCTTATCCTTTGTGGATTTCGGGAGACCTTCGGGGGTCTCGGGGTCCCTACTGAGTAGCTTATACTCACCCCTGCACGGGCTATGCCCGCACTTCGTGGTGTTGGTTGCAGACGACGGACAATGCTGATCGTGGAGGAGGCGTGCGGAGCAGGACAGTACCTGGAGGTGGACCACTGGGCGGGACGTACTCAGAGCGGTCAGGTGGACCCGAGGAGCATTGGAGGCTATCTGTACCCACCCTTCAGGTGGGACTTCCAGAGGACGGCTCGACGCTGCAGTTTTTCCTTTCAGTTGCTGTTTTTCCTTTCAGTTGTACTTTACAGTTGGGCTTGTATTTCCGGCCCCTTTTACTTCCAGCACAGCTTGTACAGTTTTTACTTAGTGTTTACTTTTCCGCTTGCTTACTCTGTGGTGCTTGTTTACTTTTCAAAGGCAATGCCTTCCCTTTTTTTGGGATTTACGCCTTGGTGATAGTCGCCAGCCCCTGGCCTATGGAAGACGGGCTTGGGGTAGTCACGGCACGGGCCCCGAGGACGGGTCGTGACAAATTGGTATCAAAGGGCTCGGTTCTACCGCAGACTCTGATCTTTCTTCTATGTGAAGCACTGGTGTTTAGCGTATTGAGTGTGGTTATCAGTCCAGGGAGTCCAGTGTTGGTGCGGCGGCCGATGTATTCATACACCAGGACCCTGACTTCTGATTTCCGACTTAATGCACGAAAACATTGATTGCATGTGTGTTTCAAGTTTTCTTTGTGATTACTTGTGTCATCTCACCAGTTATACTGTTCTGACCGTGGTGCACTTGTTTCTTTTTCAGGATGGCATGACGACAGCAGCCAGCTAGGGTTCCTAGAGTAGTGTGCGACGACAGCCCGCCGAGTGACGAGGCCTCGGTACAGGGACCGTTGACAGCAGAGGCACCGACAGTACCTTTACCCGCCGAGCCCCCGATGCTTCCAGCACTGGCAGCTGACGACGCACGACGCCTCGGAGCTCTGCACGTGTTCCAGCGCCAGCGACCACCCAGGTTCCATGGGGAGTCGGACCCCCAGGCAGCCGAGGACTGGCTGGAGGCGGTCGTCCGAGTTTTCAGGCTAGTGAGGACACCAGCAGACCTCATGGTGATCCTCGCGGCGAGCCTACTGCACGCAGCAACATGACGATGGTGGAGCCTGATGCTCCAGGTACACGATGAGGCCACACTCATCTGGACGGACTTCGAGAGCCTCTTCCGCTCATAGTTCGTCCCGGCCACCCTCCGTGCGGTGCGCATCCAGGAGCTTCTTCAGCTGCGACAGGGCATCTTGACGGTCGCTCAGTACGCGGCGAGGTTCACCGACCATTCTCGGTACTCGACAGACATGGTACGAGACCCCTTCTTCCGGGCCCGGACCTTCGAGCAGGGTTTGAGACACGAGATCAGGGCATCGCTGATCTACCTCAGCATCCCGACCCAGGCAGGAGTACTGGAGCGAGCCCTCCTGATTGAGAGTTTCCTAGCTGAGTCCACAGCGAGACCTACCACAGGGTGGCAGATAGCGGAGTCTTCGGCAGCTGGTAGCCAGCGGATGACTCAGGGTTCCAGGCGGACCAGACCTTCCGGCAGGCGACCTCGGGACACTGGATTAGCAGTGCTGGGCACCCAGCCCGAAGCCAGTCTTCCGAGAGGCAGGCAGTGCTACGAGTGCGGCGGGCGGGGCCACATGGCTCATGACTGCCCGACCCGTCGTACCGAGGGTCAGCAGACGGTGGAGGGACCACCCAGGCAGAGGCAGAGGGTCGACCGTGGAGGTCTGCAGGGAGGAGGCGGACGAGGCAGAGGAGCTGGCCGAGCAGCAGGTGGTGGGCGACGCTTTGAGGCTCTGCCACCACCACCACCAGGAGGCCCGCCCGGACCACAGGGAGCTGGCGGGCAGAGACAGGCTCAGCTCCAGGCAGCGGAGGCCTATGACCACGGTGCGCCAGAGATGATTCGAGGTACGATCTTTGTCTATTCCACCCTTGCTGCAGTTCTGATAGACACATGAGAGAGTCACTCTTTCATAGCCACTGCCCTTGTTCGGAGCTCGGAGATTCCGACAGAGCCGTTGGCTTGATCCTTACGGCTAGAGACTCTTACGGGAGCAGACTCGATGATTACGCACTGGTGCCGGCAGTGTGAGCTTACTCTAGGAGGCGAGAGTTTCGGCTGGGATCTTCTTGTAGCGGCGTCGAGGCCTTACGACGTCATCTTGGGCATGGATTGGTTATCTACGGTCCATGCTCATATGGACTGCATTAGGCGCAAGGTGCGATGTGTGCGCACCGACGGGAGCAGGTTCACCTTCACCGGCGAGAAGGGATCCTTAGCAGCACAGGATGGACTCACGCAGAGGAGAGGTCAGCCCATCACTCATCAGTTGGCTAGCCTCATCCCAGGAGCAGTTGACGTGCGGAGTCCCAATTTTCCTGCAGTGGTGGATCAGTACGCGGACGCCTTTCCCGACGACGTTCCAGGACTACCTCCTCACAGAGAGGTAGACTTTTATATTGACCTGTACCCCGGGACAGCCCCGATATCCACTCCAGCATATCGGATGGCCCCCGCTGAGCTTCGAGAGCTGCGGGTACAGTTGGAGGACTTGCAGGGCAAGGGGTTCATCCGACCCAGTGTTTCGCCCTGGGCTTCCCCGATTTTGTTCGCCAAGAAGGAGGACGGGAGCTTGCGACTGTGTGTCGATTATCGTCGCCTGAATCAGGTGACAGTGAGGAACAAGTATCCGCTACCCAGGATTGATGACCTCTTCGACCAGCTCAAGGGAGCACGGTGGTTCTCGAAGATAGACCTCAGGTCAGGCTATCATCAGCTTAGAGTTCGAGATGAGGATGTACAGAAGACGGCCTTCAGGTGTCGGTATGACCACTATGAGTTCTTAGTTATTCCTTTCAGCGTGACCAACGCTCCAGCAGTGTTCATGAGCCTCATGAACAGGATCTTCCAGCCATACCTCGATCGATTTGTCGTCGTCTTCATCGATGACATTTTGGTGTACTCGACGACGGAGGAGGAGCACGCCTACCACCTGCATGTTGTACTAGACACACTCCGAGAGCACCAGATTTATGGAAAGCTCTCGAAGTGTCAGTTCTGGTTACATGAGGTCCACTTCTTGGGGCACGTCATTTCTGAGGCGGGAGTTGCAGTGGATCCCGCGAAGATCGAGGCAATGCTAGCTTGGGAGCCACCCAAGAGCGTGACAGAGGTGCGAAGTTTCTTGGGCCTAGCCGGATACTATCGGAGATTTGTGCCGGACTTCTCCAGAGTTGCGTCCCCACTCTTAGCGTTGAAGAAGAAGGGGAAACCCTTCTAGTGGTCAGACAGATGTCAGCAGAGCATCCAGGAGCTGAGGCAGAGGTTGACCAGCGCACCTATCTTGAGGTTGCCTGAGGAGGGAGTTGGATACGTAGTCTACTGCGATGCATCAGGGACCAGACTCAGGTGTGTCCTGATGCAGGAGCGGGCCGTGATTGCCTATGGATCACGTCAGTTGAGGCCTCATGAGCAGAACTACGCTACCCATGATTTGGAGTTGGCAGCAGTGGTCTTTGCCCTGAAGACATGGCGACACTATCTGATGGGCGAGCGCTTCACGGTCTTTTCTGACCACCAGAGTCTCAGGTACATCTTCTCTCAGAAGGACCTGAACCTAAGACAGCGGCGATGGCTCGAGTTCCTCCAGGACTATGACTTTGAGATAGTCTATACTCCTGGAAAGGGAAACGTGGTGGCTGATGCCCTCAGCAGGAGGACGGGCATCCAGATACTTGAGGAGGCGACAGAGCAGCTAGCCGCTTTGCAGATATCCTTCATGGATAGAGACGGAGCAGCCTTCCTTCAGTCTCTCACAGTCTCTCCTCCACTTCTACAGCGGGTCAGAGAGGCACAGCGTGGGGACGCTGACTGTGAGACACGGCGTGCACATATATCCTCGGGACAGGCACCTAATGGTTTCTCCCTTGGAGCAGAGCACGATGTCCTTTTCAGAGGACGTACCTTGGTACAAGTCGCTTTACGAGAGGAGGTGCTGAGAGAGTTTCACACTTCTCCTTTGACGGTACATCCTGGAGTGGTGAAGATGTACCAGGATCTCAGGCGACAGCACTGGTGGCCGGGCATGAAGAAGGCTGTGGCAGAGTTCGTTTCACGGTGCCTCACCTGCCAGCAGGTGAAGGCAGAGCATCAGGTACCAGCAGGCTTGGTACATCCCTTGGAGGTCCAAGAGTGGAAGTGGGACGGGATATCTATGGACTTTGTGACTGGACTTCCACGTACTTCCAGAGGTCACGACTCCATTTGGGTGATTGTTGACCGACTCACCAAGTCGGCACACTTCTTACCCATCCGAGGAGCAGTGGAGGCTATCTGTACCCACCCTTCAGGTGGGACTTCCAGAGGACGGCTCGACACTGCAGTTTTTCCTTTCAGTTGCTGTTTTTCCTTTCAGTTGTACTTTACAGTTGGGCTTGTATTTCCGGCCCCTTTTACTTCCAGCACAGGTTGTACAGTTTTTACTTAGTGTTTACTTTTCCGCTTGCTTACTCTGTGGTGCTTGTTTACTTTTCAAAGGCGATGCCTTCCCTTTTTGTTGGGATTTACGCCTTGGTGCTAGTCGCCAGCCCTTGGCCTATGGAAGGCGGGCTTGGGGTAGTCACAGCACGGGCCCCGAGGACGGGTCGTGATAGAACATATATTATATAAATAACATGTCAAAAATATATATAAAATTCATTTATGATATTAAATGTTACAAATTATATTAATATTAATATATTTAAATCACTATTTGATATTCGCATTATTTTTACAATAAATACTACATCATTGTGTAATAAATTAATGTAATTATTTATTTTTTAAAAATTAAGAATAAATTATCACAATAAAAATAATAATTATAAATTTTAAATCACTATTTATAGTGGAATTTATCTTCTTTATATCCCAATATAAAAAGTTATATATATTTTTAAAATATGAGATTGACATGTTTAACTTTTTATTAAATAAAATATAAAAAATTTCATACTCTCATCCAAGTGACATAAAAATAATATAATTTGTGAAAATTGATTTTGGTCGAAACAAATATTCCAATTAAATTTGGACAAGTATTTGGATAATTTTATAATATTATGGTTACTATAAAATACCCTATTTACCTTTAACAACTATAATTAATTGTAATTACTTTTAGTAGTATTTTTTTTATCAAAATATAATTTGATCTTATTAGTATACAAATATAATACGTATTACAGGCCCATATGTCTGTTTTTCAAAATTCAATTCACATGAGTGGAGAAATTATGTTTATTGATAATCTGTTAGATGAGACAACAAGACTAGTTTTTAACATAAAAATGTTGAAATTTTTGATAAGTTTCAATATCTTAATATAATTTGAGATTGTTTCCAATGACCTAAAATTAATTAAATGATAATAAATTAATATAATTATAATATAAAACCAAATAAAAAATAATTTTAATATATAAATAAATTATATTAAAATGCACTCTTGATATCAGATGCACTATTTGTTATCATTCATCAAAAAATTAAACATCTAATAAAAATATAAAATATGAATGAAAAGAAAATATTGACATCTCACATGAAAATAATATTTTTATTCTGTAATATATACATTATAAAATTTTGAAAAATTGTTTTTAAAATGGGTACACCGTTAAAAGGCATTAAAATGACCCTTTTGGAAAGTATAGTTTTTTATGAATAATAATTGGGTGGTTCTTATCTTAAGCCTACAAAACCTATTGGAAGAATTTAATAATATTTTATTTATTATATAACATACATATTTAATTAATATATTTTACTAATTGTAATTAATTTAATTTATTGAGAAAAAATTATATTGGGAGCATAAAAATAAAAACACAGAATTTATTTCCAATTTGTTTGTATTTTCATTTATAATTAATTTTTAACCAAGTAATACATATTATGAACCATATATATTAATTAATTAGTTAATAATAATTAGAATCTATAATTTAATATCAATTTTATATCTTATTATATTAATTAATAATAATTTAATAATACAATTTTGGGGTGTATAACTCAGTCTTGTGTGAAATGAAATCTATGAAAAGAAATCAGTATTGTGTCTAAAAAAAACCAAACATAGTGTTCTGTGTACCAGAATCTAATCAAGGTTTGTGTGTAGCTTATAATAAACTTTTTAATGAGTATAACACAATTGAAATATAGTTTTTTCGTATAAAAAATTTATATTCAGTATTGCGTGAAAGGAAAAATATACAAAAGAATAAAATAATTTGAAATGAAATCCATAAAATCTCAGGGGGTTAAATTCATCTGACCATAAAATGAAAATTCCCCTCAATATTTTTCTGGGTTATCAAATGATTAATAATTGAAATATTATTTCAAAGAAACCCACATCCTAAAAACAAATAATAAATCTCCCTTATAAAAATTAATGTTAAAAATATAACAGTTCGACAAAGTAACTTGTAACTAGGTTCACACATAGTAAACAATGTGTGGGATGTGAAAACATAGACAAGGAAGAGGATTATAACCATAAATTTATGATGTAGAGTGATATAGAACAACATCAATAAAATGTTAATAATGAAAAGTCTTTAAATCTATGATGATTTAAAGGGACATTTTATTTATTATAAAAAAGGTAATAGGGTATCCTTTTTGGTTTTGAGATCCTTTCCAATGGGATGAAGATTTGTTTTGGTGAAGATGTACTTACACAATTTAGTAAAATCTCACACTTTATAATTAATTGAACAAATCGATCTCTCATATTTCTCTAAAATGGGAGATTTTTTCATTCCTAAACCATTAAGAAATTATAAGATCCATGATAAGTCATCACATATGTTATCAGCTACTACCAACACAATGTTTTTAGAACAAGTTATATGATATTTATAAATAATCATGTTGTGATATAATACCTAATTGTCACAAACTTAATATAAATTTTAACCTAGTAATTACATTAATTTCTAATCTTGTAACTCTTCCAAAATATTATTGACCCAATATTACTTAATTAATATCTTATCTTAGTAAAAAAAATCATTGGAAACATGGATGTATCCTTATAAAAATGTGATTTTGTTTTCACATACACCTTGAATGGGAAGAAAGACAAATAAAATATCACCCTAGTATGAACATAAAGACTTCAATATGGATAATTCAAACAAAATCAATGATAAAGTTACCAAATAAGGATAATGGGATTAGTTTTTATTAACTATCTAGGTTCACTTTATCCATTATTGTAGCATAATATTTCAATTTGTCATTTTTATTAATGTTTCTTGTTTCATATCATTCACATTAGTTCTTGGATATGGGAACATGTTCACATCATTTTCAAACTCCATGAAAATGAAAAACACTAGCGTGAGTGGGGAATTTTGTGGAATTTCTCATTATTCACACCATTAGATTACTTCCTTCCATCAATTCATCATTTACCGGCTCTATGAACATAACTATTAAACTTATAATATTTTTTAATCCCATTAATAAAATTCATGACATGTTTCATCCGAAAATATTTCAACATTATGGAAGGATATTTTTATTTTCTATATTTTTTAGATTTTCCCTTAAACTCTATATTCTGTTTATTATCATAACCATGAGATTAATACACAACCACAATCTCCATTTCCACCAAAATTGTGCTTATAGACACTTTTTATTATCTTCAAAAGTCTCCTATAACCAATTCATATCTAAATATATTTTTAGCCTTAGAATGAATTGATCATATTTTCATTTAGGATGACTGATAATGCCCAAAGTGCACCTTAAAATCCTTATAAAATAATCTTCATAGTATAAAACATATTCATTATCATTCTTCTTAATATCATGGAATTATTTTCCCTTATTCATATGACGAATTGGAGGAATTTACAAATTGAATACATTCATCTTGAACTCCTCCCAATATTTTGTGTAAATTTAATGTTGCAGCATCATATTCTGGATTAGAGTCCACAACTGATCTTTTTTAGCTTTTGAATGATAATCATTAATAATGACTTTCTGATTATCATAACGTTGAATAATGTAAAATATGTTTAGTGGTACTGCTCCATTTTTAGAAAAAAGTGGATCAGAAGACCCTTTGAAAGATTGTGGATGTTGCCTCTTGAATTTATCAACATAATATTGTTCCCCCTTGGTTCATTTTGGAGTGAAACATGGTTCATAAGTTTATAAATTTTGTTTAGTATAACAACATTATTTTTCAGTCGTACTTCCATAACATTCGGTTTTCTAGAAAAACAATATCTACATTAACTATTGTAATCACCTTTAACATTGTTCATTTGGGTTACTGAAATTGAGTAAAACCAAAATAATAATGTGAGAAAAATTATCATTGTGAAAAAAAACATAACTGTGAAAAATTACTTATAGGATGTCTAAATTCTTACACCTCCCTTAATAGATGACACCTTATATTTATCCTATGTTATTCATTGACAAATTATTTTTAAATCCTTAATAATGGTGATTATTATGTTTGTGTGTTCTCAATGAATATCCCCCAAGAGTGTCAGAAAAGGTGTGAAATGAGGCCCATTGTCATGTACCATGTTATGCTCGAGTCATGACCAATTCACCTTTTCGTAGGTGTAAACCCTTAGTACATCTATGATCGAATGAGATCAACTATTAGTGTTCAGAAAAAGATATAATGATATAAATCCAATCTCTCTATACTTTACCAAAATTCCAGGACATTTCCCTATACATTTTATCAGCCTTAAAAATTCTCTCCTATAGTAATCATTGTAATTTTCATAGTCTTAACGTAAATTAATGTGAAATAATTTTAGTGGGAAATATGATAATTTATAAAAATATATACCCAAAGACTGTATTAGTTTAATGACTTTGGAAACATGTGAAGATAATAAATCAATAGCTAACATATCAACTAATTCTGTTGAATTTTTTTTCATTACTAGAACCATTTTTGACATATCTTAAATAATATAATTCTTCATATATTATTAATTAAACCTAAGAAAGGGTGATATTAGATGATCATTAAGGGTAAACAAGGTAGGCATGTAAGCATAAAAACGATCATAGGTGTATGATAACATGATTATATCTTTAGAAGATCATACCCTTTATATAAAATATCATAAACCTAACTCATGGAATAAATGATGGCAGTTCATAAGACATAATTCAGACGATATGCAATATAATTATTCAAGAAATCATGAAATAAGAGTAATAAAAATAATTATGGCAAACATATATGAATATAGGAAACTATGTCAAGGATTCCTACCAAGACCTTCAGATCATGTTATACATGGTACAATTACCTATGTACCTATTTCAGTCATTAGATTACCTCTCATGTACCTTCTTGTTTTGATCATTGGATTACCTACCATGTAACCTCTTGTTTTGTGATTTAGATTCCCTCTTTGGTACCCTCCTCGCTCTGCCTCTAGATTCCCTCCCAGGTACCTTTGAACTCATAAAAAGTTTATCTTTACCTAATGAATTGGGTAGAGATATAGGTCCCAAACATAAAAAAATGGATAAAAAACATATGATTCCCAAAAAAACATAAATCATTCATCATATCAAAACCCTTGTGATTAATTTATTTTCATAAATGTCACATAATAATAATATAATCCATGGAAAATAAATGTGAGTCATAAATATAATTCAACGATAAACGTAAACTATTCATCTAATGTATAAGAATATAATCGTTGGATCAAATCCCTCTTAAAACATATGTAACATCAACTAACATTTTCATGGATGGGAAATAAATTTGAAAGATCCCTAAAAAAATAGTGAGTGAAATATAATGTATACTTAAAAAAATTATTTTTAAAAATTAAAAATTGTATGAAACACCTTTCATTTAAAATAATATTGAAAAACGATATATAATGCTTTTAAAACAATATAAAAACAATAAAAAATAATGATTAGAACAATGATTAGAGAACATTGTTTTATTAGAACAATGATTTCTAAATGATTAGAGAATAAAATTACATAATAATTATAATATCATAAAAATAAGGACACTCATGATACAATATTTTAATGTCCATTTTATAAAACACAAAAAGTAATATACGTTCATAATGTAATAAGTGTTTCATTGAATGGATATTTTGAAAAACATACATTACCAATTTTGTAGATTTTGAGACATAAACACCACAAAAGAGATATCATAAAATAGTTATGTAATTAACCCTAATTTTTTATAATTATACTCATAAAATAGATTCATGAGTATTATATACACCAAAACAATAAAGGAGTAGTGTGTAATGCATGTGTCTTATAGAAATAAAAGTGAGACAAACTCCCTTACTAAATTTGTAACATTAGAATCATGATACCCATGGATGAATAAAATTGAATAAAAAATTTATATTATTAAATAAATTAAATTCAGGATATAAATTTTCATAGAGAAGTATATGAACCACACAAAAAGATTAATTTTTTATTATTTGTTATATCTCTTAGAAATTTAAAAGGGAGATGAAATTCCCATACTACATGAATAAATTCTTGAATCCGAAACCCTATAAAAGAATAAAACCCATCAAAACTTTTAATATAATTAAATAATTTAAATTAATGATATTAAAATTTTTTGGTTACTATATATACACCAAAAAAATAAGAGAGTTTTGAATAAGGTATATATCTCATAGAAAAAAAGTGAGATGAAAATTCCTTATACTAGAGTATATTTTGGAGTCATGAAACCCATAAAACAATAAAATACATTAAAAACATATTATTAGTAAATAAAATAAATTAATTTCATAACATGTCATATTTTAGTGTATATACACCACACAAAATAACAGAACAATGAATTTGGAATATATCTCCTGAAAATAAAATGTCCGATGAAATTACCTTACTTTAAGTCTTGAAATCTTTAATATACATTCATAACTTATGTATAATAATTATAATTATGGTATTAATCTACCATAGAAACATATTATTATAAATATTACCTTATATTATTTAATTATGAGTTTATATTACTCGTCTATGAATAATCCCTTGATAATGTTTTATTACGAGTAATAACCGCTCTTTCCATAATGGTTTGACCTATTATCCTTGGTCCTCTTAAATAGATCATGATTTAATAATATAAAAAATTATAAATATTCTATAAATATTTTATATATATATATATTCAATATACATTTCTTAGTTGTTATTCATGAATTATAGAGATAGAAAATAAAATACACTATTCATGGAGACGGTTTGTCTTACGTAAGCATTAAGAACATTTTCATTTTCTTATCATATTAAGAGAAATAAAATATATGAAATATTATAACTACATTGTGATATTAATTATATATATATATAATATATTCAATAAATTAATCCTTATTACCATATATGAGAAATATCGATGACAAACAATCCTCATCTCATCATGGAGATGGCAATTCCTAAAGATGAATGAGGATTGTTAAAATTTCCCAAATGATTATGTGGTAGAAAAGTTGTTATAATATTATGATTAAATAAGTACAAATATTTCATAAATTTCATATATATTATATAAAAACATGGTTTCAATTTTAATTCCCAATGTTGAAAGGTGGAAAAATAAAACTGAACAAACATCATTTCAGGAGGCTATAGTTCACCAAACACTAGAATGATAATCTCATTACCCATTAGATGGAAGTGTGTCTAAGCTTATGTATAATCTTTAAGGTAACATCATCCTATTATATTGAGGATAATAATTTTATTATATAATGATTAAATAAATATGAATTGAAATTTTTTATAGAATAAATAATATAGAAACACTCATTTATGAATGTTACCTATTCTTTTGGTATCTTCAATTGAATTACAGAAAAAAAGTCAATTACTTTTATTTATTCCTAAATTAAGGATTATATGATTATAAGAGGTTATTTTGGTTGAAAATTGGAAATAGGTTTTCCGAAAAAAATTGATTCTAATGTGTGAAGAGACGAGAATGAGAGGTTCCCTTTTATAAAAGAGGGGAAGGAAACTTTTTGAATTTATTAGAGGAATAATTTACTTTAAAATCATAATCAATCCAAATGCCTCAAAAAGGACATTTTTTATAATAAAATATATCTCAAGGTTTTAAAACCATGAATCAATATAATCATGATAAATATTTATGAAAAACTAAACCCTTCGCTTGTAATTAACAATTAGTTAACCTAATTAAATTGTAACTATGGTAACATCTTCACTAATTAAAGGTGGATATTATTACCTAAAAAGTGTAAAAATAAAAATAAATGGAACAATTATGGTATTTTAGACAACAATATATCTTCATTGTCATTTTTTGTTTTTTGAACTAATATAATATATTTTTATTTGAAAAAAATCTTATTAGTTTCAATTTTGAAAAAATTCATTATTTTACATAAAATGATATCATAACAACATTATACCTTAAAAAAATTATATTATATCAATAACATGTACATGTTATATGGTATGACGTTAATTATATGAAATTATATTTAATTTCATATTATTATTATTATTTATTTGATATTCCCAATAATTTAATAAGTAATGCATCATCATTGCATAGGAAATTAAGTTAATTAATTATTTTTTATAAATTAAAAAGAAATTATATTGATGAAGATAATGATTTTAAATTTCATATGACTATTTATAGAAAAATATATATTTTATATACTCCTAAATTTAAAATGATATATCTATTAAAATAATGAGAATGACATCTTTTACTTTTCATTAAATAAATCATAATAATTTCCATACTCTTCTACAAGGGGATTAGAAAGGATATAATATCCGCAAAATGATGATTTTGATCGAAACACGCTCATCCATGGAAATTTAATTAATTGTGAGGGGAATTTTATAATATTATTTTTACATAAATTTTTTTGATTTACCCTTAACTGCTCTAATTATATTTAATTACTTTTTCTAATATTTTATATCAAAAAATAAGTTGTTCCTATTAAAAAAATACTATCATGCTGACTAAAACCTTGAATTTCTATTTTTCGAAATTCAATTCACATTAGGTTAAAATTATATTCTTTTTATAATCCCACACATCAAATGATAATGTATTTTTTAAAGTAAAAACTCAGAAAATATTGCTACATTTCAATATTTATATTTAATTTTAAATCATTTTAAATGATAAAAAATGGTTTAACTAATAAAAAATTATCCTAATAATACATTGAAAAAATAAAAATATAATATAACTATAAAAATATATTATATGAAAATATAGTCTAGAACTAAAATGATGTATTTTTTATTACTCATCAAACAATGATTCTTTTTTGATAAAGACTAGAAATTCCTCCAAATAAAAAATGTATAACCTTGTTCCAAATAATTTTTTTTATTTTCTCAAATAGAGTATGTAAATGTCTGAAAATTTTAATTTTAAATATGTTCTCCAATAATATGTGTTAAAATTTCCCAATTGAAAAATATATGTTTTTATGCAACAAATTTTATTGGTTCTTGTCTTATGCCTATAAAACATATTAGATGAAAATATAATATTTTACTAAATATTAAAAATATATAATTAATTAATATCATTCTGTAATTTTATTTAATTAAATTAATTTTGACAAGGCGGATTTGGGTTCATAAAATGAAAAATATTTTCTTTATATACAATTGGTATATATTTTCAGTTATAATTAATTTGTAACCAATGAATCCATATTATAAACAATATGGTTGGTTAGAGTAGATTACTTCAGAGGGGGGGGGGTGGTGAATTGATTATCTATTAAAATCTCTACTTTAAACGTATTCTTAAAAAGGTTTCCCCAATAAGGTTAAATATAACCCAGTTAATCAAAGTTATACTTGTAACACCCAGACATCTGGACTGATCCCTGGTTGATCGATAAGGATGGTATGTTGGCGACATCCCCTGCCCAACCGGGTCTTGAAGACTCCACAGTCAGCTGCCACCTTTCAGACCAGAGACCAGGGTGGTGTCTGGAAAAGATACATGAATGGTTTAATGAAATAGACCAAAGAATTATCCTAAGCATCTCTTAGATCCTAGATACAGGCCCCGACCATCTTTTCTGGACCAATGACACTTCGGGTGACTACACGGTGAGATCCGGCTACAGACTTGCTCTTTGAAACCACTCTGGCGACCGGGAAGAGGGAACTTGGAAATTGCTTTGGAAGCTCAAAGTCCCCAGAAAAATACACCAATTTTGGTGGCAGGTGTGCACGGGCACCCTCCCTACCATGAGCCTCCTCGTTTACCGACATTTGGCTAGTGCTGAGTTCTGCCCCTTCTACCCGAATATTCCAGAAACCCATTTGAAAGCTATCATTCACTGCCCGGGAGCTAATGACATTTGGAATAAATGGGGCCCGACTTCAGATGCTTCACTTGACATTGTCTCTAACCTCCCCAATCTTATGATGTGTTGGTGCTCCTCTCTCTCACCGAACAATGTAGGCTCACTCTACACCGTGGCATGGATCATTTGGGTCTGGCGTAACGATGCTGTCTTTCACCACATTCATAAACCTCCCGAATTATGGTTTGAAAAATCCAAGTCATGGATTGAGGGTTGGAAGGACCAAAATGGAAACTTGTTTCCAGGTGCAACCCCCTCCTATCCCCTCACTGGAATCCCCCACCGGAAAGGATTCTTAAGCTCAACGTGGACGCGTCTCTCCCCAAGGATGGGCTTGTTGCTCTCGGCCTCCTGGCCAGAAATCACCTAGGGAAAATCATTGCTGAAAAACATGAATCACACCATGTATTCTAGGAACCCACTGTTGCTGAGGCCTCTTCCATCCTGGAAGGTATGATTCTTTCTATGGAACGTGGATGGGTTGATATCATCATCGATTCTGACTTCCTCACTGTTATCAATGTTATTAACCACATCGACGGAGAACTCCATCCATTTGGCTCCATCATCAGGAGAATTTGTGTGCTTCGCCAAGGCTTTTCTCTATTCTCATTCCCCTTTTCCAAAAGGGAAGGAAACAATGTGGCCCCTCAGCTGGCGGCCTCAGGCCCCTTCGATGTCAACCAGCTCTGGGTAGACAATTTCCCTTCATGGATTTGCATCTGTACGTCGATTGATCTTCTTCATTAATGTTATTTGTCCTTCTTATAAAAAATGTTTTTTGTTGTACTCTACAACAATATTACCTTGCACTATACACAACACCGTATTAGATTGCAGTATACACAACACTATTCTTGGATCATGTTACACACAATTTCAAGTTCGTTTGATAGTAGTAATTCTATGAAACATTGAGTTTATATATATATATATATATATTCAAGGTATAAATGAAATATGGTTGGATTATGTTATATGAAACAACGAAGGAGTCTTGCACAACATGCAACCCTGACTTGACTTGCATTACATGCAATCACGACCTTCCTCGATAGCGTGTGTTGTACGCAATACCAAGTTTCACTAAACAATAATATATGGTTATAATATTATTATGAACTAGCCGTTATGAATAGAATCTACTAAATTTTGAATTTTATAACATTATTATTCGTCTTACACATTTTCTAGAACATGGTATGAGAACAAACTATATTTTTCAGGTAAAATAAGTATTTTTCAAAAAAATGCAGTTTTGCTGCCTTTTGATGGCGCACCCACATTAAATTTATATTTTTACATGTTTATAATTTCTATTTGACAAAATAAAATTCTTCCTTGGAATCAATATATAAAAATTTACTTTGGATTAATTTTTCATATTATTTTGATAACTTTCATATTTTAATGAATAGTAAAAACATGCAATATTTTAATTAAAATAAACTTTTTTCATCACAATAATTTATAGGATTATATTATCTTTTTAATTGGGTTTAAAGTGTAATTAGAATATATTTTTACCATTTAATCCAATTTTGGTCATTGGAATTAATTTCACTTTGAAATTGGACATAAACAAGTGTCGATCTTTTGATAGTTATTATTTATTAAAAACACGCTATTTTTTTGATAACTGGAATTAATTTTAAAATTAATTAATTCCACTTCTATGTTTTTAATTTGGAAAAATAGACATCATTTTTGGATTCGTAATATCATATATAGATTAGGCTATATTTTTTGTATTTTTTTGAAAAACTTCAATTTTTGATGAATAGTGAAGCCACTTAGTGGTAGTTAAAAAACTGAATTTTTTCATTTAAATGAAATTTTACCACTTATGTGAATTGAATTTCAAAAATCCCACATACATGGTTTTTATCAATAAGTAAAATGTGGTTCAATAAGATGAAAATATTTTTGTGGTGAATAGTAACTTTTGAATTTTATTTACTGCGGTTAAAGGTAAATAGGGTAATTCAAGTTTAAATGAATATTATAATAATTCAAAATTACCTAAACACTTGTTCTAACCTTATTTGATGAGTGGTTTTCGACCATGGGCATCCTTGGGTCGATTTTGGGACCCCATTGAGCCACTTGGTAGTGATAATGACAATTTGGATTAATTAATTTAATGTAAAGACAAAATTGACATTAAAAAACATCTTTTAATAATTAATTTTTATAAGGGGTTATATAACTTATATTTTAAACTATAAATATTCATTGGAAATTTAAATATATTTCATACATGATGGTATTTTTTTAATAATTTTTAGACATCATATAAATTAAATTATTTGTGAGACAATAATGATGCAGTATTTACATCATTAATAAATGATTTATATAAAAAAGATTATAATGGTTAAAATATTATCCAAAACATGTCCAATTATGATTGGATGATTTTATTTCAACCATGAGTCATCTTATCTTCATCTTTAATGATTTTTGGACCTTTTGAAACCGAAGATAACTTTATAATAAAATAATATTTTCACACTTTCCAAAAGAGCCCCTCCTCCCCCTTATAAAAATAGACCATTTCTATCCAATTCCTCACACCTTTGAAGCCATTTGTCTCATCCACACTCTTCCCAATTATTCTCCCTACATCCCTATACCCCCTAGAAGCCTTACCTTAGGCAGAAGGCACTTTAAGATGTTCTTTTGGTTCAAACCAAAGGAAGTTACCCAAATTAAAGGTAACGATTTCTCTTAAATTGTTTTCTTTTATTATACTTCTCCAACCCCTAACATCTTTTTAATCATTTATTTTGTAACAAAAATAGTATCCTCAATATACTAGGATGTTTTGATGATAAGTATTTTAACTACACTTACACATACGTCCATCTAATGGATGAAGAACTTAATGTTTCTGTGGATGCCAAACTAACGCCTCACGAAACGATGATGTTCGATTTTCTCTGTCCGCCTCTCATGGTGGAAATTATGATGGAAATGTATTTATATATGATATATATTATGTTTATGATTTACTTATTCTTATTTACTTCCCAATTATATGTAGACTTTATGGTTTCCATAGTGGGTAAATACGATAATCTCATTTGAGGAAGTACGAACTACTGCCCCCTCAAAGTGATGTGATTCGTTAATGCATTATGTGGGATGTATAAAGGATGGATCTAATGATAATATATATTATATTATACTGAAATTATAATATACCTATGTATAATTATGTTTTAATTTCATTAAAATAAGAAATAGAAATGAAAGTAACGTTCAAGCGTACGTACGACTTACCGTCTCCATGAACAATGCATTTCATTTCTTACCTCCATATGTTATGTACTATTATAAATACATGTATATGATGGATATATATGATATATATTATATATAAATAATTAATACAATTCTGGATATAATGAACCATTGAACACATGAACAAAATGTAATTATAAGAAGTCGATTTTTGACTCAAGTAGCAAATATCGACAAAACAAACTTTATTAACATAAATGGTTAAATAATGTTTATAACATGGTAATAAGTGATATATAAGGAATAATAAACTTTAAAACGTTTCTTAATAAAGTATAAATTTACTTTGTTTTATTATTCGGGATATTAAAGAATGATCGAGTCAAGTCGGACATGAGGTAAGGGAACTTCATAACCCAATTTCCCTTCTTTGGGTTGATCTTCTTTTTCTTGTTTATGTCGTTCTTTGATTATGTGATAAATAAATTTTTATATATTATCATGTATTTATAATTTCTTTATGTGACCTTATAGTGAATACACATAAGTGATCTATTTTATTTACAAAAAGATCTTTGTAAGGGATAATTTCCCAATCTCAATTTTTATCCGAGATTGATTATTCTTAAGGTATTTACTGGGGTTATGTTTATCATCCATGACCATATTTTCTAAAAATATTTTCTTAAAATGTTTAATATTATTCCATGTATGTTTAATGTAATTTTTATCCTTTTTTGACTTTGTATCACATTTTATGGAAGGAATATTTCCTTTGGGTACCATATAAATAACTTCATGACTTTTCTGAAAAAAGTACGAGAAGAATGTTTTTTTAACTTATAACGCATGAATGGATTTTTAAAGTTTCATAATGAATTATTTCAATGAATCTTATTCAACAAAAATTCATTACTATTTTCAACAAAATACTTTTCTTTTAAAATTTCAGGGAATTTTGTGAAAAGAAAATGATTTTGAATAAGAAATGACATTTTCCTCAAGAATTCATTTCAAGTGTTTTATCAAAACCATTTTCCTTATAAGATGCAATTATTTCATATGTGTATTTTACAAGTATAATGTATCTATGATTTAAATCATTTCACTTTTCCTATGATGAAGTGATATCCATTTTTTTATATGGATTATGTTATGATGGGATGATGTTTATGAAACTCATAATATTTTTTGGGTAATGATGAATGATTTATGTTCATGTTGTGGCACACGTAAGAATGATTTAATTATGAGATGGATGAGACCTATATCTCCATACAATTCATTGGGTAAATATTTATATCTCATGAGATATACATGGATGGAATGGTAAGTTAATCTGGTTCAGTGATACAGGACTGGAACGAGGAGTGAACTCGATTCAGAAACGGACTTTGTCCACTAAGGTGGTCTTGGCAGCAATGCCTTGGCTACTATGGAAATCATATCATGTGCTTAATGGTTTTTGTAACACCCCAAGATTCATAGTGTGTTATTTCTTAAAAATAATTCAATAAATTACACTACACGCAACACCTAGTTCAAGTGCACCATGACTTACCAAACAAGCCGTTCAAATGAGGTTATGAATAGTATTAACTAAATTTTAAACTTTATATAATCCTTATAATTTTAGAATCCATATTATGAGTTTCTAAGACATAATGTAAGAACAAATTAATTTTTAGTATTGCACTTTTACCAAATTTTAATAGTGAACCATTATTAAATACAATATTTTAAACTTTTTGACTAAATGGTGACATCAAAAATTTAAAATGAAACATCCCAAGCTTCCACGGTACGCTAGCGCGTGTTGTACGCAACTTCGAGTTCTAACACACACCACAACCAATGAAACTAGCCGTTATGAATAGTAATACATACTTTTTGAAATTATATATATTTTATATTTTAAAATGGACTTCATTTTTGGATTTGGAATATCGAATTTATCCTTGGGTGAAATTTTGGAACTTTTCGGATAACACTTATATTTTGATGAATAGTGAACATTACTAAATTTTAATTAAAAAAAACTTTTTTAATAGAAATAATTTATATTGATAAATTATGAATTTGAGTGGTTTAAAATTATATTTAGAATATATTTTTACCATTTAATATAATTTTGGTCATTGTACATAATTTTACAATTAAACCGGACATAAACAAGTGTCAATCTTTTGATAGTTATTATCTCTTAAAAACACGCTTTTTGTTTTAAGAATGAGAATTAATTTTAAATTAATTTCTTCCAATTTTGTGTTTTGAATTTGAAAAAATGGATTCCATATTTGGAATCAGGATGTTCATATTGTGTAAATAGGTAACTTTTATTTTTAGACATTTTGAATAATTACTGCGGTAAATATTTTATTTACCACGGATAAGGGTAAATCCGGTTAATAAGGGTTAAAAAATAATATTATAATAATAATAAATTACCCTAAAACGTGTCCTAACCTTATTTGTGGATACATGTCCGACCATGGGAATCTTTGGGTCGATTTTGGGACCCCATGGAGGCACTTGTAGGTGATAGGGACACTTTATTTTAATTAAGTTAAAATAAGTACAAAAATGACATAAGCATATATCTTTTAGAAAAACAATTTTTACATAGGATTATATATTCTGGATGTTCGACTATAAATATTCATTAGAAATATAAAAAGAGTTCCTACATAATTATATTTTATTTATAATTTTTAGACATTAAATAATTTAATTTATTTATGACACAATGATGATGAAGTAATTACCTAATTAATGAAAAATTAGAATAATTGATATTATAAATACCCAAATAAATATCATTTTAGACTTTTTATGAATTTCACTAATTTTCTAGGTTAATATAACATGTTTGGAATGCTTTGATTAACTTTTTTCGAAGTAATCATTCTGTTATGATTTTTACAAAAATCAATTATTGAATAGTGTCAAAATTGACATAAAAGAGTTTTAAAAACAAATATTATATTATTAATTGATATTAAATTTCTAAAAATATAAGGTTCATCCAGGAGACTTATATCATGATAGGTGTATCACTAATGGACCACTTGGAGTTCTCTTGGATATATATAGTAAGTTTATTAACCATATAATATAAAAATACAAAGAGACATTATAAAAGTGAAACTAATTAACTAAGAGTTAATACTTAAAGATAAGGTTAATATAATGACCCAAACCTGTATAAATTCTATTGGTTGAGTGTTTTTTGGACCCATAACCACCTTAACATTTAAATAATCAACTTTGGATTCATTATAAACTGAAATGAATTTATTATAAATTAATATTTCTAGCTTTTCCAAAGGTGCCTCTCACCCCTCTTATAAAATGGAACTCCCCCTTCTCATTACTTCACACCTTCAAAGCCTTTTGTTTCGGCCAAACCCTGCATGAATACTCTCTAAACTTCACTCACTACATTCTAGAGGCCTTATTTTGATCAGAAATCCAACCTATGGAGCCCTTTTGATCAAATCAAAAGGAAGAACCAAAAGAAGAGGTAATGATTTCACCACCCTTTTTCAAGTTCCTTTCTTCTTCCACTTCCTCTTCCTTTGTTGTTACCATTCTAAAATAATAACTCCATTATCATATATATACTGTGATGTTATTATAAATATGGTATGACCATATTCACTATTCTATCCATCTTTTGAATAACATGTCACCATACGTGTGTACGTATGGCTTACCGTCTCCATGTCGTGGTGTAATTGTTATTCAATAAATTATTATTTGGATGGGTATAATAATGATGTGTAACTCCTGTAAATAATAAATATAACATGAAAATTATTATGTATATATGATATACCATCCAATTATATATTATTTTAATATCAAAAGAATGATATAATCACTCGTGCATACGTACGGACTACCGTCTCCACGAACGTGATGAGATTCATTCTCCATCGTATCCATTCAAGTATAATTATCATTTGATGATTAATAATAGTATCTAAGGACTTGATACCATTCTGGATATGATTAAGATACACCCTATCCATTACAAACATGGCTTATGTAACAAAACATATAAAAGAAAATGAGTAAGTTAACACCCAAAACAACGATAATACTAAGTTATTATTAACAAATCAATGTTAAAAGATCATATATGATATCATATTAATGTATATGATTCTTTTATAATTTAATAACAATTATTTAACCATTATAATGGAGGTTAACCTACCCCCAACCAAGGAAAAGTACAAGGTAAGGGGTTTTCATCTCACTCCTTATTCCCGTGAGATTCATGCCATATTACCACTATTACCTTTTGTGTGGTGTATGTACTGCCCATAATTGTATTCTTTGTGTAATAAAATTTAATTTATGTGTATTTACATATTCATTGTATGATACCTCTTTCATGGGGCGTGTGTTTTGTAAGTTACCAAATTGGTAAGGGTTTATTTCGCAATCTCTTCATTATCCGAAGTTGTTTATAGGTAATTATCTACTGGGATCTCTTTATCATCCACATCCATGTTTCTTAAAAATGTATTTCAAAACATTTTTACTATTTAAAAGAATATAGGTTAAAGGCAATTATACCCTTGTTTGAATTTTTATAAGAGTTTTATAAAGTAATCTTTCCGTCGTTTTCAAAACAAGGTCCTTTTTAACCTTTTGACAAAATTAAGGTAAGAATGTCTTTTTTTAACTTATACAATGGGTGCGGTTATTCTCCGCCGTTATTACACCTTTTAAGCTTCCTTCACAAGCTTATAAAGATATTTTAAAAATAAAGGTTTTCTCTATAATTATACGACTTTTAAATGATTTCAAAAAAAGAGATATTTCTCTAAAATAGTATTGATTTCATCTATGTCAACATCCTTTGATAAATTTTAAACTTATTTCAAGTTGATTTATTATGATAAAAATCATGTCACGACCCCCTCCTCACAAAGTGTACCCCTCCTGGGCCGGCAATGTGAGAAGGGAGATAATGACCCCCAAGTCCCGCCTCCAGTAGGCCCCGGGTTGGCGACTAGCACCGAGGGTATAATACACACACAAATGGGAGGCATTACCCTCTAAGAGAACACATGCAGAAGAGAGAGATAGAATAGACTCCAACCAACTCCAACTCATAACTGAAATATAAAAGGAAACCAAGTACATATATGAAATGTCATGCAAAAGTGCTACAACTGAAAGGGGAAACTAAAAGTACCCAAAAGAAAGTAAGACGACAACGACCACAAGCCCGAACAGCTCCTCCAACCACTAGCTAGTAGTAACCAGATTGATCTCCAACCTGATCCAAGTGACCTGAAAAAAAAAACAGTTTATATATACATAGGGTGAGTATAATAGTATACTCAGTAGGATCCTCCCCAAGCCTCTCGTGCAAAAGTAAAGGAAGCATGCTAAAGCCCAGTGAACAATAAGTGAAACTAACTCGTTACCTAAATAGGTATACTAAGTTCCCAACCTCACCATGGATACTCTCACCAAGTAATGCATACAAGAATATAGCATATAGTAAAGAATATCAAGGTTACCCCACTACTACTTCCCCACTGGTTTGCCGCTTTGCCCCAACGACATACGTCCTGTGCATCTCTCTCCAAAGGCTTGCCCGCAGACACCTATGCTAAGCTCCACAACCTGCACCACGTGCACCACAAAGTCTTGCCCGCAGACACCTGGGCTAAGCACCACACCATCCTCACAACCAAAGTAACCAGGTAGTTTCCGGGAGCCACCATAGCTCGTATAACATGTATCATACATCGAGTATTATACCTCGAGCCATCACAGCCCATACACCGAGTAAGGATCCTCAAGCCATCACAGCCTATACGCGTTACACCTATAGTAGTCCATAGGATACTATATCCAGAATATATGTGTGTGAAATAACCACAAGCCATTACAGCCCTCTACACACATATAAGGGTAAAACTAACCACTATGCCTACCAGCACAAAGATCTACCAAGAGAAGAGAGCGGGGCCAAAGGGGGTAGTCAGCCATTCAACCTCCCATCAGAATGTTGAGGAAAACACCCCCCAGGGCTCAGAATCCCAGGGGTGTCAGTTTCCCTTACTGACAGGGTGGAGTAGCCTATAGAAACACAAAAAGTACAGAATATATATAACTCACAACCACACTATGGGCATTACCTAGTCATAGGCACAACTGCAGCTAACGTCTCTCAGACTCCAGGCTGCTACTTCTAAGACTAGGTATCCTATAAGCACACAACCATTTGAAGAGCTTTATTAGATTACTCCATTATCATTTTATCAGTCCCACTGTACGTTAATTAATTCTTTAAACATTAATTAACCATGAGAAATTTACCACATTAAACTAAATTGGCATCACATTCAAAAATTGCTCCTTTTTAGGATTCACATCACTATTAAATTCCAGTTTCACCATCCCCGTGGATTATCACCATTTAAACAAACTTTCATTATGGAATTACCTTCCCCATATTCTCAGGCATTCTAGAAAAGAATCCTATGCTATTAAACACAAAGGTCTCAACACAGTGAGTAGATATACTACCCGTCGAGTCTTTGCTGCCTATAGCAAGAGCATAGACCCATCCTCCATCAAGAGGCTAAACACGGAAAGCACGTGGCATACCCCGCGTGTCTTCGCCTCCTTCGGAAAGAGGGTAAGAAAAACCAGCTGCCTTGAGTAGCGGGGAAAGGTAAAGCAGATAAAAAACCAAACCAAACCACCAACATCAAACCATCACATTCATCTCATACCATCATCCTTGGTGTCCTCCCCGACACCCACATGCATAAACCGATGCATCTCGCCACACTAGGTGTCATCCGCTGCCACAACCTCAAGTCCACATGCCTCCACATATCACAACAGCCATCCAGGCTCACATCAAATCACAAGCAGCAGGAAATCAAAGATCACAAAATGGGCTCTCGGCCCTTTAACAAGGCATTCAGCCTTCATACAAGATGAGCACTCAGAGCTCCAAACCACAAGGCATTCATCCTTACAGGAGAGCGGGTAACTCAGAACCCTTTTGAATTTATCGAACTAATAGTTCTTTAATCCATCTTGAATTAACAGATTCATTAACATGCCTCTTTATCTTTATCCAATTATTTAACAAATAATTCCGGCTTTACGTTCTTTATCAATTTCTATCATGAACGAGCTACTAATTAATGAAAAAAAATCATAGATATCACTCTATCTAAGAAAAACATGAGGCAAACCGTTATCACGGTACAAAGCAACAACATGCGATCAACCAATTCTTTTAATCCAGTTCAAGTATTTAATTAGGTCAATTTCATTGTGATCCAAAGGGTTAAATCATGCTAATTCTATAGTTGCACATAAACAATTAGAGAATCCATGAATACCCTACCTCGAAGAGTTATTGACGTCCTTTATCCACACAACGGGTCATAGTCCTCTTCTCCTCACGACACCTGCATCCACCGGAGGATGCCATGGTATAACAGTACCAACCAACCCCAATAAAACCCATTAGAACCATGGAGATTACATGTTAATATGGAAGGAAGAACAAGAGAATGTGATCCCCAAAGGAATGATGATAAAACATACCTTATATTGAAGAACGATCAACACAACTTGGTTGCCTCAAACAGAGCGGAACTGATCCGAGTAACGTTTTATTGTGAAACTCCTACGGGAATGATTGCAAGGTTCTAGAATCTCGTAGATAAGAACCAGGAGGAAGAACAACGAAGAATAATATCTCGTTACCTTTAAAAAAAATTAAATTAGAGAGGCGACAGTTTAATATCCGATTTATTCTCCATTAAAAACGGATCGCATTAACCCACGCGGTTTGACCAAGTAAAAACATCCCGGCCTTAGGAATAATTAATATAGAATTTATGGCCTTTGAATCGGCCTTAAAGTCCTTAAAATAAGGTTTTAAAAGTATTTTACGTCAAAGAAAACGTCAAATTTGCGAAGCTGGAAACACTGTTCACATACTCAAAATTTGGCAAAGTATGGAATCGGTAGCTCTCATGAAGTCTGGAAACACTGTTCATTCATGAAATTTGGCAATGTATGGAATCGGTAGCTCTTAGGATTCTGGAAACACTGTTCAAGTCTACCGATAGAAGTCCACCGATAGAACCTCACCGATAGAAACACTATTCAAGTCTACCGATAGAAGTCCACCGATAGAACCTCACCGATAGAAACACTGTTCAAGTCTACCGATAGAAGTCCACCGATAGAACCTCTCCGATAGAAACACTATTCAAGTCTACCGATAGAAGTCCACCGATAGAACCTCACCGATAGAAAAACTGTTCACTGAACCTCACCGATAGAAACACTGTTCACCTACCGATACTGTTCATAAAACTGGAAACACTGTTCCCAGAACTAGAAATTTGGCAAAGTGTTAGCCGAGATACTGCTGGACTGTGGCTACCAGTATACCGAGCTATCAGTATGTCACGGCTACCGGTAAACCCAGCTACCGGTAGGATGCGGCTACCGGTAGACCGAGCTACTGGTAAGCGGCGGCTACCGGTAGGCAGCAGCTACCGGTAGATCGAGCTACCGGTAATCAGCAGCTACCGGTAGACCGAGCTACCCGTAATCAGCAGCTACCGGTAGACCGAGCTACCCGTAATCAGCAGCTACCGGTAGACCGACTACCGGTAGGCATCAACTACCGGTAATCAGCAGCTACCGGTAGATCGAGCTACCAGTAATCAGCAGCTACCGGTAGACCGAGCTACCGGTAATCAGCAGCTACCGGTAGACCGAGCTACCGGTAATCAGCAGCTACCGGTAGACCGGCTACCGGTAGGCAGAAGCTACCGGTAGACCCAAGCTACCGGTAGGCAGCAGCTACCGGTAGACCGAGCTACCGGTAGGCGGCGGTTGGGGGATAAGTCACCTTGACCTCCCGGAACACCTCCAACACCACATTTTCACAAAGTAATGGACCAGGGAGGTCTGGGCCATTACATTAGATACCTCTCAAAACATTCTCGTCCTCGAGAATTAAAAACCAACCCAGAAGAAAAGAGGGGTCTGAACAACCACCCCATAAGATACCTCTCAGGGGAAACCACCATGAGTTGTTCAAAAGCTGGAACAAAACTACGACATCCGAGAGTATGGAAACAAACAATCCATAACCAAACAATTCAAACATAACATCACATCAAAGGTACATAAATAAAACATGAAAGGTCTAACCATAAAGGAAACATCATTACATGAAAAGAGTTAAACATTAAACAACTCTGGGTACTGAGCACGTATCTGTGACTCACGCTCCCAGGTACTCTCCTCCATGCCACCGTGTCGCCACAAGACACGAACTAAGGGAATAGAACGCCCACGCCACACCTTCTCCTTGCGGTCTTGGACCTCCACAGGTCGCTCCTCAAAGGTTGCATCATCATCAATATCGATCTCTCCCCAGTCGATAATATGAGATTCATCATGAAGATAACGACGGAGCTGTGATACATGGAAAACATCATGTATCCGACTCATCTGAGGGGGAAGTGCTACTCGATACGCCACAGCTCCAACACGAGCTAACACCTCGAAAGGCCCAACAAACCGGGGAGAAAGCTTACTTCCCCGACCAAACCTTCGCTGCCCACGACGGGGAGTCACCTTTAGAAACACATGATCCCCAACATTAAACTCTAATGGTCTCCTTCTTTGATCAGCATATGATTTTTGACGATCCTCTGCTGCCTTCATCATCTCACGAATCACCTGAACCATCTCTGTTGTATTCTGCACTAGTTCTGGTCCGAGAATTGCTGACTCTCCGACCCCAGTCCAGCACAACGGAGAATGGCATGGCCGGCCATACAAGGCTTCAAACGGTGCCATACCGATCGTAGAGTGAAAAATATTATTGTAAGCGAACTCTACCAAGGGTAAGTGCTTCACCAATGAACCTCCAAAATCAAGAACACAAGAGCGCAACATGTCTTCAAGAGTCTAGATGGTTCGCTCTGTCTGACCATCCGTTTGAGGATGAAAATCAGTGCTAAGGCATAATTGAGAACCAAAAGCATTCTGGAGACCTCTCCACACCCTGGAGGTAAAACGAGGATCTCGATCAGAAATGATCATCTTAGGAACTCCGTGAAGCCTCACCACCTCCTCCAGATACTGACTCGACAAAACTTCCACTGAGCTCGACTCCTTGATCGCTATGAAGTGGGATGATTTTGTTAAACGATCCACTACCACCCATATAGCAGCATGTCCTCCCGGAGCTCGAGGTAAACCTGTAACAAAGTCCATTGAGATGTCCTCCCACTTCCACTGAGGAATATCTAAGTGCTGGAGAAGACCACCAGGAACACGGTGTTCGGCCTTCACCTTCTGGCAGACTAAACATCGAGACACACATTCTGCAACTGTACGCTTCAGCCCAGGCCACCAAAACTGACTCCTCAAGGATTGGTACATCCTCATCACACCAGGATGTACCGCCAAGGGTGAACTATGGAACTCTCGGAGAACCGTCTCGCGCATCACCAAGGGAACAAAAAGCCTGCCATGATACAACACTTGGTGTTGTTCATCCTACGACCAACCATCAGGGGCCTCACCACATACAACTCTGTCTCTCCAAACTTCCACCTCTAGGTCACCCAACTGAGACTCTTCCACCTTCTGCATCAGGGATGACTGCACCGTCATCTGGAAAAGACAACCTCTACCCCCCAACTTCTCCCATATCAAGATGCAAAGCTGATAGCTCTTCCATCACTCTCCCAGAATCACCAGATTCACGCACACCATCATTACATATCTTTTGGCTTAGTGCGTCGGCTACAACATTCCCTTTTCTAGGTGTATACGATATTTCAAATTCGTATTCCTGCAAGAACTCCATCCACCGACGCTGCCTCAAGTTCAAGTCACGTTGGGAGAAAACATACCTCAAACTCTTATGATCGGTGAAAACCACAAAGTGCTCACCAATGAGGTAATGTCTCCACAACTTCAGAGCAAACACTATGGCTGCCAACTCAAGATCATGGGTGGCATAGTTGCATTCATGGGGACGCAACTGTCGATACCCATAAGAAACAACTGACCTCTGCTGTATGAGAACACAACCTAGAACCAAATGTGAAGCATCATAGAAAACATCAAACTGGACTCCCTCCGCTGGAAGACAAAGGACTGGAGCACTTACCAACTTCTCCTTTAGATATTCGAAAGCTGCTTGACACTGATCAGTCCATATGAACGCTTGATACTTCTTGGTCAAAGCTGTCAGAGGAGTCTCAACTCGGGAGAAATTGGCTAAAAACCTCCTATAATAGCCTGTGAGACCAAGGAAACTTCGCACCTCTGACACGGTCTTAGGGGATGGCCAAGACACCACTGCTTCTATCTTCGAAGGATCCACAGCTACTCCCTGTTGGGACACAACATGTCCCAAGAAACGAACTTCTCGAGCCCAGAACTCACACTTGGACTACTTCCCAAACAACTGATGTTGACGAAGAACTCCCAAAACGGCTCATAGATGCTCTGCATGCTCCTCTTCAGATGTGGAGTACACAAGGATTTCGTCGATGAAAACCACAACAAACTTGTCCAGGAATTCACGGAACACATCATTCATCAACCCCATGAAAATAGCTGGAGCATTCGTCACGCCGAATGGCATTACAACAAACTCATAATGCCCATGACGACAGCGGAAAGTAGTCTTCGGGATATCCTCATCCTTTACACGCATCTGATGATATCTTGACCGCAAGTCTATCTTTGAGAACCAACTTGAACCCTTCCGTTGATCGAATAGGTCATCAATCCGCGGGAGAGGATAGCGGTTCTTTATTGTCACTTTGTTTAACCGACGATAATCGACGCACAACCGCAAACTGCCATCAGCCTTTTTCACAAACAAAACTGGTGCACCCCACGGTGACACACATGGCCGAACAAAACCACACTGCAACAGACCGTCGAGCTGAATACGTAGCTCTCGTAACTCAGAAGGGGCCATCCTATATGGAGACATAGAGATAGGAGATGCTCCTGGCTGTAGCTCGATCCCAAACTCGATCTCTCGTCGAGGGGGTAAGGATACAACCTCTTCTGGAAAGACGTCAGGGTACTCCTCTACGACCCTAGGTAACGCCAACTGTTGAACCTCTGAAGAACTCAGCGTCATCCCAGCCATCATGGATGATAAGGATGGAACTCGTCTATGACTCATCTGAGGATCTCTCTCACCAACAAACACCACTTTCTCTCCATTTTCATCAAAGAAAATGACCTTCTTCCTGTAGCAATCCACAATAGCCTGCACCGAATACAACCAATCCATGCCAAGTATGACATCATATGGTTTTATTCTCAAACATAGGAAATCTCCCCAAGAGCGGTGTTGCCCCAACACTAGCTCACAGTCTCTACATACTTCAAACAAGTCAGCTCGACCTCCAACTAGCGTAGTCAACGCCAAGGGCACTAGAAGCCTCTCTACCTCAAGTCCCAAAGCATGGACAAGGGTAGGTGATATGAAGGAGTGTGTTGCTCCCGAATCAAACAAGGCATACAACAAGGTAGAAAACAAGAAAAGGGTACCTCGAACGACATCTGGCTCGCCTGGGGCTGGTAACGCTAGAGCATGAAGCTGACCACGACCTCCTCCACAGCCTCTCTGACCCTGATGACGACCACCACCACGGCCGCGCTCTGCTCTCTGAGGACGGGGAGTGTCATGGGGCTGTCCTCTGCCTGCTCCATCTACCCTTTGGTGATCTAAAACTGGTGCAACCTGCTGCTACTGCCTCGGCTGGAACTGCCTCAACGGAGGAACCTAGAGTGGAGCGCCTGGTGCACGATGACTGCTATGAAAAGTCGGGCACTCCCGCTGCTGATGACCACGACCACCACAAGAAAAAAAGCTCCTGATCCCTTGGCATAGGCCTGAGAGTTGCTGCCTCCAGAGAAACGAGATGGGAAGGGTTGGGACCTACCCCCAGGTGAACGGAAACTCTTCTGTCCTGAAAACCGAGAACCCCGGACCACAACTCTGCTTCGTGAGGAATCATGACGATTCCCCTCTCGTGATGATCCAGTCCTAGCCAAAGTCCTCTCAACAACCTCTGCCCTCGCCAGCACCTCAAGATATGTCTTCAGGATAAATGGGGTGACCTGGCGCTGGATCTCTGGACGCAAAGCCTCCTCGAAATGCCTCGCCCTGGCCTCATCATCTGGTAACAGTTCTGAAGCATATCGTAGAAGGTTCCTGAAACAGATTCCAAACTCTCAAACACTGGAGCTCCCCTGCCGAAGGGTGAGAAGCTCCTGGTGACTGGACACCTTCGCAGTCGATGAAAGAAACTCGACTCTAAACCTGTCTCGAAACTCCTCCCATGAGATTGTTGACTCCTCACGATCCCCGAGGAACAAGAACCACCACTGCCTCGCTTCTCCACGCAGCATCGTCACAACCAAGGACACCCAGTGTTCCTTCCGAGCACGAATCGAACTGAAACCTATCTCGATCTACTTCAACCAGTCTTCTGTGACTGCATCTGAAATGGATCCCTCGTACTTCTGTAGACTCTGGCGCTGAAACTCTCGAAGTGTCTTCCTCCAAGTTTCATCGTCGTCAACCTCTACTCGGCGGCGATCTGCTGGAACAGCCTGATGGGCATCTTCTGCGCAAACCTGACGAGGACGTCGACCTGGAGCCATACCTGCAAAATAACAACTGTTAGAGCTCCTAAGCCTGGAATATGGAAGACTCAACATTAATTAATTAATTGTTTTGTTTTATTTATTTTAGGTTACCTATCCCAAGGTCTACTCATTCAAACACAAGCGCAAGGAATAATGATGCATGATCCTTTCCTAGGTCTCTACCCTGCAACCGGTATCACTTTGTTTAGTAGCCATCGTAAGCTTAAAGGTCCGTGCAACAGATCATAGGGGGCCCTAAACGCCTATGTCTCTGCCGGTCTCCAGTGTTTACCCCACTTTCTAAACATGAATGACACCGTTTCCCTACCATCCCATGCATCCTCACCTATGCCTAACTCCAAACTCCATCCTATCCCTCAACCAGACCTCTGATACCACTCTGTCACGACCCCCTCCCCACAAAGTGTACCCCTCCTGGGCCGGTAATATGAGAAGGGAGATAATGACCCCCGAGTCCCGCCTCCAGTAGGCCCCGGGTTGATGACTAGCACCGAGGGTATAATACACACACAAATAGGAGGCATTACCCTCTAAGAGAACACATGCAGAAGAGAGAGATAGAATAGACTCCAAACAACTCCAACTCATAACTAAAATATAAAAGGAAACCATGTACATATATGAAATGTCATGCAAAAGTGCTACAACTGAAAGGGGAAACTAAAAGTACCCAAAAGAAAGTAAAACAATAACGACCACAAGCCCGAACAGCTCCTCCTCCAACCACTAGCTAGTAGTAACCAACTTGATCTCCAACCTGCTCAAAGTGACCTGAAAAAAAAAACAGTTTATATATACATAGGGTGAGTATAACAGTATACTCAGTAGGATCCTCCCCAAGCCTCTCGTGCAAAAGTAAAGGAAGCATGCTAAATCCCAGTGAACAACAAGTGAAACTAACTCGTTACCTAAACAGGTATACTAAGTTCCCAACCTCACCATGGATACTCTCACCAAGTAACGCATACAAGAATATAGCATATAGTGAAGAATATCAAGGGTACCCCGCTACTACTTCCTCACTGGTTTTCCGCTTTTCCCCAACGACATACGTCCTGTGCATCTCTCTCCAAAGGCTGGCCCACAGACACCTGGGCTAAGCTCCACAACCTGCACCATGTGCACCACAAAGGCTTGCCCGCAGACACCTAGGCTAAGCACCACACCATCCTCACAACCAAAGTAACCAGGTAGTTTCCGGGAGCCACCATAGCTCATATAACGTGTATCATACGTCGAGTATTATACCTCGAGCCATCACAGCCCATACGCCGAGTAAGGATCCTCAAGCCATCACAGCCTATACATGTTACACCTATAGTAGTACATAGGATACTATATCCAGAATATATGTGTGTGAAATAACCACAAGCCATTACAGCCCTCTACACACATATATGGGTAAAACTAACCACTGTGCCTACCAGCACAAAGATCTACCAAGATAAGAGAGCGGGGCCAAAGGGTGTAGTCAGCCATTCAACCTCCCATCAGAATGTTGGGGAAAACACCCCCCAGGGCTCAGAATCCCAGGGGTGTCAGTTGCCCTTACCGACAGGGTGGAGTAGCATATAGAAACACAAAAAGTACAGAATATATATAACTCACAACCACACTATGGGCATTACCTAGTCATAGGCACAACTGCAGCTAACGTCTCTCAGACTCCAAGCTGCTACTTCTAAGACTAGGTATCCTATAAGCACACAACCATTTGAAGAGATTTATTAGATTACTCCATTCTCATTTTATCAGTCCCACTGTACGTTAATTAATTCTTTAAACATTAATTAACCATGAGCAATTTACCACATTAAACTAAATTGGCATCACATTCAAAAACTGCTCCTTTTTAGGATTCACATCACTATTAAATTCCAGTTTCTCCATCCCCGTGGATTATCACCATTTAAACAAACTTTCATTATGGAATTACCTTCCCCATATTCCTAGGCATTCTAGAAAAGCATCCTATGCTATTAAACACAAAGGGCTCAACACGGTGAGTAGATATACAACCCGTCGAGTCTTTGCCGCCTATAGCAAGAGCATAGACCCATCATCCATCAAGAGGCTAAACACGGAAAGCACGTGGCATACCCCGCGTGTCTTTGCCTCCTTCGGAAAGAGGGTAAGAAAAACCAGCTGCCTTGAGCAGTGGGGAAAGGTAAAGCAGATAAACAACCAAACCAAACCACCAACATCAAACCATCACATTCATCTCATACCATCATCCTTGGTGTCCTCCCCGACACCCACATGCATAAACCGATGCATCTCGCCACACTAGGCGTCATCCGCTGCCACAACCTCAAGTCCACATGCCTCCACATATCACAACAGCCATCCAGGATCACATCAAATCACAAGAAGCAGGAAATCAAAGATCACAAAATAGGCTCTCGGCCCTTTAACAAGGCATTCAGCCTTCATACAAGATGAGCACTCAGAGCTCCAAACCACAAGGCATTCAGCCTTACAGGCGAGCGGGTAACTCAGAACCCTTTTCAATTTATCGAACTAATAGTTCTTTAATCCATCTTGAATTAACAGATTCATTAACATGCCTCTTTATATTTAGCCAATTATTTAACAAATAATTCCGGCTTTACGTTATTTATCAATTTCCATCATGAACGAGCAACTAATTAAAGAAAAAAAATCATAGATATCACTCTATCTAGGAAAAACATGAGGCAAACCGTTATCACGGTACAAAGCAACAACATGCAATCAACCAATTCTTTTAATCCGGTTCAAGTATTTAATTAGGTCAATTTCATTGTGATCTAAAGGGTTAAATCATGCTAATTCTACAGTTGCACATAAACAATTAGAGAAGCCATGAATCCCCTACCTTGAAGAGTTCTTGACGTCCTTTATCCACACAACGGGTCACAGTCCTCTTCTCCTCACGACAGCTGCATCCACCGGAGGATGCCACGGTACGACAGTACCAACCAACCACAAGAAAACCCATTAGAACCATGGAGATTACATGCTAATATGGAAGGAAGAACAAGAGAAGGTTATCCCCAAAGAAATGATGATAAAACATACCTTATATGGAAGAACGATCGACACAACTTGGTTGCATCAAACAGAGCGGAACTGATCCGAGTAACGTTTGATTGTGAAACTCCTACGGGAATGATTGCAAGGTTCTAGCGTCTCGTAGATGAGAACCAGGAGGAGTAACAACGAAGAATAATATCTCGTTCCCTTTAAAAAAAATTAAATTAGAGAGGCGACAGTTTAAGATTCGATTTATTCTCCATTAAAAACGGATCGCATTAACCCACGCGGTTTGACCAAGTAAAAACATCCCGGCCTTAGGAATAATTAATATAGAATTTATGGACTTTTAATCGGCGTTAAAGTCCTTAAAATAAGGTTTTAAAAGTATTTTACGTCAAAGAAAACATCAAATTTGCGAAGGTGGAAACACTGTTCACATACTCAAAATTTGGCAAAGTATGGAATCGGTAGCTCTCATGAAGTCTGGAAACACTGTTCATTCGTGAAATTTGGCAAAGTATGGAATCGGTAGCTCTAAGGATTCTGGAAACACTGTTCAAGTCTACCGATAGAAGTCCACCGATAGAACCTCACCGATAGAAACACTGTTCAAGTCTACCGATAGAAGTCCACCGATAGAACCTCACCGATAGAAACACTGTTCAAGTCTACCGATAGAAGTCCACCGATAGAACCTCACCGATAGAAACACTGTTCACTGAACCTCACCGATAGAAACACTGTTCACCTACCGATACTGTTCATAAAACTGGAAACACTGTTCCCAGAACTAGAAATTTGGCAAAGTGTTAGCCGAGCTACTACTGGACTGCAGCTACCAGTATACCGAGCTATCAGTACGCCGCGGCTACTGGTAAACCCAGCTACCGGTAGGATGCGGCTACCGGTAGACCGAGCTACTGGTAAGCGGCGACTACCGGTAGGCAACAACTACCGGTAGGTAGCAGCTACCGGTAGACCGAGCTACTGGTAATCAGAGGCTACTGGTAGACTGAGCTACCGGTAATCAGCAGCTACCGGTAGACCAGCTATCGGTAGGCAGCAACTACCGGTAGACCAAGCTACCGGTAATCAGCAGCTACCGGTAGACCGAGCTACCGGTAATTAGCAGCTACCGGTAGACCGAGCTACCGGTAATCAGCAGCTACCGGTAGACCGAGCTACCGGTAATCAGCAGCTACCGGTAGACCGACTACCGGTAGGCAGCAGCTACCGGTAGACCGAGCTACCGGTAGGCAGCAGCTACCGGTAGACCGAGCTACCGGTAGGCGGTGGTTGGGGGATAAGTCACCTTGACCTCCCAGAACACCTCCAACACCACATTTTCACAAAGTAATGGACCAGGGAGGTCCGGGCCATTACAAATCATCCATATAGTATTTAAGGTTTTGTGATATTTTTGACTATTGGTAAGTTATTTTTATGCCATTAATGGTTTATGATTAAAGTTTTGACATTTTTTATGTTAGTTTTAATACAGATGTTTATGTTATATTTCATCCTCTTCTTAAGATGAATGTGTTGGACTAGTATGTTCCGGGTTGGGGACCAGTAAAAGTAAGCCCTCCGGGTTGGTGTCCGGTTATTAGAGGCACTCCGGGTTGGTGTCCTGTTATTAGAGGCACTCCGGGTTGGTGTCCGGTTATTAAAGGCACTCCGGGTTGGTGTCCGGTTATTAGAGGCACTCCGGGTTGTTGTCCGGTTATTAGAGGCACTCCGGTTTGGTGTCCGGTTATTAGAGGAGCTCCGGGTCGGTGTCCGGTTATTAGAGGCACTCCGGGATGGAGTCCGGTTACAGAGGCTCTCCGGGTTGGGTTTCGGTTACTGTTATCCCTTAGGTCTTGGCATGAGGCCTCGATACAGAAATTAAAGATCAGCATCATGCATTCCATCATTATGAAAGTGGTTAGTGATATTGCATGTGATTATTCGATTAGTAGAATATCCATGTGAGTAAGTGAATGGAATTAATTTATTTTATTTTTGCCATATTATGTTGAAGTTCACGTTTAAAAGGATTTTCTTTTAGTTATACATTGAATTAAATGTTTATGCTTATTTATGAAAGTTTCCACTGTATTTCTTACCCTTACAGAGCATTTGAGCTCAACCCCTTTCTATGTTTTATTTTTTCCCGGGATTCCAAGAAGTATATTGTGATTGATAATAAGGGTTAAGACAAGGGAATAATGTCATTCATAAAGGATTATTTATGTTGTTTTGTATGTTATGAAGTGTAATGTAACATTCATTATGTAATCTATTTTCCAAGACTGCTAAACTAATCGGTCCTTTGGGACTTGATTCCTTGTAATCATGCCAATGTATTAAAATAATGCACCGACTCTGGGTAACTGGGGTTGGGGCGTTATAATTGATATCAGAGGAAGTTTAGCAATAACCATGGAAACTTGATTTAGATAAATTCTGATTAGAGCACATAGCCCTCAAATAGACTTTGAGGATTAGTATAGAAGAACTTCCTAGAATTTTGGTATTGTAGAGATTGTGTGAGTTTTCCGAGAAATACATCCCTGTCTAGATACGAGCAGGTAGAGGCGGCTTTGGCACAAATGTACCTAGGGGTAAAACCCGAAAACACCGCTCTGAGCTAGACTCGAACGGGAACTGGTGCACGACAATGGGCCTTGCTGCACTCTTGGTTACGACACTCCCTAGGGATATGCTTAGGATAATTCTCATTTTCTTTACAAACCATTATGAAGGGTTTATGAGTATATACTTCCTCAAAGGAGACATTTTTATGATTATGGATTATATCCATAAACTATTTAATTTATGTTATGTGTTTTACAAGTTTGGGATTAGGCATTGTTATTCATAAACTAATCTAGTGTATACCATTGTTTAGAAATGGCACCGAGTAGAAGGAATGATAACTCCAACAATGCACATGATACAAAGAGAAAGAAGTATCATATATTACATGGTATTAAGCCAGAATTTATAAGAGAAATAGTCTCGCATGTATTATCATCATATGAAGAAATAATATCATGTGTTGATAAGATATGTAAAGAGTTTACTGAGTCCTATGGATTTGAAGGGAAGCAAGAGAAGAAAAGGATGGAAGAGAGAAAGATGGATAAAGGGAAGAGGGAAAAGAAGAATTTTCCCATATCTGATAACTGTGGAAAGAAACACCCTGGAACTTGCCTGAAAGGAATGGGAGTTTGTTATAAGTGTGGAGGGAAAGGGAAAAAAGTACGTGACTGCAAGGGTAAGAAAATGGTTTCAAATGTACAATGCTTCATTTGCAAAGAGTTTGGACACTACGCGAACCTATGTATCAGTCATCAGACTATGCTGCAAATGATGCTATTATATAATAATCAAGTTATGATACTACCACATATGAAGAGGAATGATTAGAGTTATTATGCTGATTATATCATTTGAGTGTTGTATCAACAATGTACTTGTTATAATAATTATGGAGTATATAAGGATTGTACTGCAGTACTATTTCATTATGGACTTGAGATTGTGTAGAACAAAGAAAAGTGACTCAATAGCAGGTTAAATTTTTGGAAAATATATGGTTGAGAGAAAGATAAACCATAATATGGTTCTGATACCGAGGTAGTGATTTTAGAATAATACATTATTATTTTGGATAAATTATTTTGGATATTCTTGACTACCTTGAATCTGATTAATGATTTGTATATTCCATCATTGTTGGGGTTTAAAACATTTTTGGATTGAAGGAGTATATCTATTATTATTTAAGGAATAAGGGATCATGAATGTAATCAATAAGGTTTTATGGTAATTCAGGATGTTGCAGTGTTTTAAAAGAATACATGATGAAGGTGTTCACATGTTATTACGCGAAAAAAAGGGATCTTCATTGTGTTTACCTTCCTTAAATTTTGGACTAAAGTATTTTGGATAGTTCTAGTTTGGATTATTTTGGATTGCCATAAAAGGACAACCCAGAGGTTGGGCGGCAACCTGTCGCGTCCGGCAAGGCCACGAGACTTGAACCCACAACCGAAGGGCGACATGAGTGTATCACCTACCACTGACCCACGTGATGTCTGGGATAAAATAATTTAGTTTGTTTTGAAATATCTGGTAGATGAATTATAAATTCATTTTTTTTGGAACCCTATACGAATAGGATAAATATAATATTTTCTTTACGTTCTATTATCTTTTAGAGTGAAAGATGAGTTTGTGGTAGAAATTATTTAAAGGATGGAACTCTACTCGTCAAGAATATATTTTTCTTCTTCTCTTATTCTATGAAGAAATTAATTCTTATACTTTATTTAAGGAATCCTAAAACCAAAAATGTGTTATCCTAATACCCTATGTTTTGTTGAATCGATGGTATTTCAAATCATCATAGATTGATGAATTTAAGGACCTCAATTTTACACTTGTCTGTGATTGATTACCTCAATCACTACCTATAAATATTTACAGTTTTCCTCCAATTATATGTCTCTAATTGCCACCAATGTTCTCCTAATCGAGATCATAATTTGGTGGTGACCCTTTCATTTCTATTTTCCTCATATTAAGACTAAATTTTAGTAACACAATTTCTGATGTGGGTTTTCCCACAAATATATTTTTTATTTTCAACCTTTTATTTTCGAAGAACAATTTCAAATTGCGAGGATGCAATTTATTGAAGGAGGGGATAATGTAACACCCCAAGATTTCATAGTGTGTTATTTCTTCAAAATAATTCAATAACTTGCGCTACACGCAACATCGAGTTCAAGCGCACCATGACTTACCAAACAAGCCGTTCAAAAGAGGTTATGAATAATATTAACTAAATTTTAAACTTTATATAATCCTTATAATTTTAGAATCCATATTATGAGTTTCGTAGACATAACGTAAGAACAAATTCATTTTCAATATTTCACTTTTACCAACTTTTAATAGTGAACCCTTTTTATATACCAGATTTTAAACTTGTTTACTAAATGGTGACATCAAAAATTTAAAATGAAACATCCCATGCTTCCACAATACGCTAGCGTGTGTTGTACGCAACTTCGAGTTCTAACACACACCACAACCAATCAAACTAGCCGTTATGAATAGTAATACCTAATTTTTAAAATTATATATATTTTATATTTCAAAATGGACTTCATTTTTGGATTATGAATATCGAATTTATCCTAGGGTGAAATTTTGGAACATTTCGGATAACACTTATATTTTGATGAATAGTGAAAATTACTAAATTTTAATTAAAAACAACTTTTTTAATCGAAATAATTTATGTTAATAAATTATTAATTTTGTGGTTTTAAAGTATATTTAGAATATATTTTTACCATTTAATATAATTTTGGTCATTGTACATAATTTTACAATTAAACCGGACATAAACAAGTGTCAATCTATTGATAGTTATTATCTCTTAAAAACACGCTTTTTGTTTTAACAACGGGAATTAATTTTAAATTAATTTCTGCCACTTTTGTGTTTTGAATTTGGAAAAATATATTCCATATTTGTAATCAAGATGTTCATATTGTGTAAATAGGTAACTTTTATTTTTAGACATTTTGAATAATTACTGCGGTAAATATTTTATTTACCATGGTTAAGGGTAAATCCGGTAAATAAGGGTTAAAAATAATATTATAATAATACTAAATTACCCTAAAACATGTCCTAACCTTATTGGTGGATACATGTCCGACCATGGGTATCTTTGGGTCGATTTTTGGGACCCCATGGAGCCACTTGTAGGTGATAGGGACACTTTATTTTAATTAAGTTAAAATAAGTACAAAAATGACATAAGAATATATCTTTTAGAAACACAATTTTTACATAAGGTTATATATGTTGGATGTTCGACTATAAATATTCATTAGAAATATAAAAAGATTTAATACATAATTATATTTTATTTATAATTTTTAGACATGAAATAATTTAATTTATTTATGAAAAAATGATGATGCAGTAATTACCTAATTAATGAAAAATTAGAATAATTGATATTATAAATACCAAAATAAATATAATTTGAGACTTTTTATGAATTTAACTAATTTTCAAGGTTTATATGACATGTTAGTATTACTTTAATTAACGTTTTTTGAAGTAATCATTCTGTTATGATTTTTACAAAAATCAATTATTGAATAGTGTCAAAATTGACATAAAAGAGTTTTTTAAAAAAATATTATATTATTAATTGATATTAAATTCATAAAAATCTAAAGTTCGTCCAAGAGACTTATATCATTATAGTTGTATCATTAATGGACCACTTTGAGGTCTCTTGGATGTATATAGTAAGTTTATTAACCATATAATATAAAAATACAAAGAGACATTGAAAAAGTGAAACTAATTAACTAAGAGTTTATACTTAAAGATAAGGTTAATATAATGACCCAAACCTGTCTAAATTATATTTTTTGAGTGGTTTTAGACCCATCCTCACCTTAACCTTTATATAATCAACTTCTGAGCCATTATAAACCGAATATGAATTTATTATAAATTATTATATCTAGCTTTTCCAAAGGTGCCCCTCACCCCTCTTATAAAAGGGCACTCCCCTTCTCATTACATCACACCTTCAAAGACTTTTGGTTCGGCAAAACCCTGCAAAAATACTCTCTCAACGTCCCTCACTACATCCTAGAGGCCTTATTTTGATCATAAAGCCAACCTAAGGAACCCTTCTGATCAAATCAAAAGGAAGAACCCGAAGAAGAGGTAATGATTTCACCACCTTTTTTCAAGTTCCTTTCTTCTTCCACATCCTCTTCCTTTGTTGTTACCATTATAAAATAATAACTATAGTATCATATATATACTGTGATGTTATTATAAATATGGTATAACCATATTCACTATTCTATCCATCTTTTGAATAACATATCACTATACGTGCGTACGTACGGCTTACCATCTCCACGTTGTGGTGTAATTGTTATTTAATAAATTATTATTTGGATAGGTATAATAATGAAGTGTAACTCATGTAAATAATAAATATAACATGATAATGATTCTGTATATATGATATACCATCCAATTATATATTATTTTAATATCAAAAGAATGATATTATCGCTCGTGCATACGTACAGACTACCGTCTCCACGAATGCGATGAGATTCATTCTCCATCGTATCCATTAAAGTATAATTCTTATTTGATGATTAATAATAGTATCTATAGACTTTATATCATTCTGGATATGATTAAGACACAACCTATCGATTACAAACATGGCTTACGTAACAAAACATATAAAATAAAACGAGTAAGTTAACACCCGAAACAACGATAATACTAAGATATTATTAACAAATCAATGTTAAAAGATCACATATGATATCATATTAATGTATATGATTATTTTATAATTTAATAACAATTATTTCACCATTATACATGAGTTTAACCTACCCCCTACCAAGGAAAAGTACAAGGTAAGGGGTTTTCATCTCACTTTTTATTCACGTGAGATTCATGCCATATTACCACTATTACCTTTTGTGTGGTGTATGTACTGCCCATAATTGTATTCAGGTGTAATACAATTTAATTAATGTGTATTTACATATTCATTGTATGATACCTCTTTCATGGGGTGTGTGTTTTTGTAAGTTACCAAATTGGTAAGGGTTTATTTCGCAATCTCTTCATTATCCGAGGTTGTTTATAGGTAATTATCTACCGGGATATCTTTATCATCCACATCCATGTTTCTTAAAAATGTATTTCAAAACTTTTTTACTATTTACAAGAATATAGGTTAAAGACAATTATACCCTTTTTTGACTTTTTATAAGAGGTTTACAAAGTAATCTTTCTATTGTTTTCAAAACAAGGTCCTTTTTAACCTTTTGACAAAATTAATGTAAGAATGTCTTTTTTTTAACTTATACGGCGGGTGAAATTATTCTCCTCTGTTATTACACCTTTGAAGCTTCCTTCACAAGCTTATAAAGATATATTCAAAATAAAGGTTTTCTCTATAATTATGCGACTTTTAAATGATTTCAAAAGAAGAGATATTTCTCTCAAATAGTATTGATTTCATTTATGTCAACATCCTTTGATAAATTTTAAACTTGTTTCATGTTGATTTATTATTATACAAATCATCCATATAGTATTTAAGGTTTTGTGATATTTTTGACTATGGATGAGTTATTTTTATGCCATTAATGGTTTATGATTAAAGTTTTGACATTTTGTATGTTAGTTTTAATACGAATGTTTATGTTATATTTCATCCTCTTCTTAAGATGAATGTGTTGGACTAGTATGTTCCGGGTTGGGTACCGGTAAAAGTAAGCCCTCCGGGTTGGTGTCTGGTTATTAGAGGCACTCCGGGTTGGTGTCCAGTTATTAGAGGCACTCCGGGTTGGTGTCCGATTATTAGAGGCACTTCGGGTTGGTGTCCGGTTATTAGGGGCACTCCGGGTTGGTGTCCGGTTATTAGAGGCACTCCGGGTTGGTGTCTGGTTATTAGAGGCACTCTGGGTTGGTGTCCGGTTAGGAGAGGCACTCCGGGATGGAGTCTGGTTACAGAGGCTCTCTGAGTTGGGTTCCAGTTACAGATATCCGTTAGGTCTTGGCACGAGGCCTCGACACAGAAATTAAAGATCGGCATCATGCATTCCATCATTATGAAAGTGGTTAGTGATATTGCATGTGATTATTCAATTAGTAGAATATCCATGTGAGTAAGTGAATGGAATTATTTTATTTTATTTCTTCCATATTATGCTGAATTTCAAGTTTAAAAGGCTTTTGTTTTAGTTATACATTGCCTTAAATGTTTATGCTTATTTATGAAAGTTTCCTCTGTATTTCTTACACTTACAGAGCATTTGAGCTCACCCCTTTATATGTTTTATTTTTCCCAGGATTCCAAGAAGTATATTGTGATTGATATAAAGGGTTAAGACAAGGGAATAATGGCATTCATAAAGGATTATTTATGTTGTTTTGTTGGTTATGAAGTGTAATGTAACATTCATTATGTAATCTATTTTCCAAGACTGCTAAACTAATCGGTACTTTGGGACTTTATTACTTGTAATCATGCCAATGTATTAAAATAATGCACCGACTCTGGGTAACTAGGGTCAGGGCATTACAGTTTTCCACAACTACATGATTTATTCCCATTCTATTTTATCATGATTAATGTTTCATTATGATCTATGCCTTACGTTTTTCCATGTTTTATGTCATTGCTCACGATTTTGATGTTTAGACATTATGTTAATGTTTTTTAGTTCATATGTGTACTATTTGTTTTATTTTCCCCATGGTTACCCTTACTGAGCATTTGATCTCACCCTTTATATGTTTTATTTTCCCCTAATTTAATGAAAGGTTTCAGGTAAGAAAAAAGGGGAAGATCTTTATGGGAGATGAAGAAGATCTTTTACCACGATTAGAAGATTATATTCTGAGTTTCCAAAGACACTAAAATATTATGGTCCTTGTGTGTCTGTTTTTGTTATGTATTAAGTATTCCGTAAAAGTAATGTAATTTCTATGTACGTCAGGTTTGGGGTCTCTACAGTTGGTATCAGAGTAAAGTTTTTGTTAACCTTTGGAAACTAGAATGCGAAGACATTAGTGAAATCCCTAGAGATATTTCTAAGGTATGTGTAGGGATGTCCCTAATGTTAAGTATACATATAGGTTAGAGTCCTAGAATTATGTTGAAGATCATGAAAAACCTATGTTGAACCTAAGGTATCATGTATTAAATAATTTTTGATAAGTTAGAAATCCCATAAGTTACTTTTTATGATTATGTGGTTCCTCGTTATTTTAATTGTTTCTTACACTATGGTTTCTGGTCTTAGTCAATGGAGGGAACGATAAGGAATTCAGTTAACATTGATTCCAATGAAAAAATTGGTGACTATGATCAATGAAATTATGTAACACCTGGACAGAAAGATATTGCGATTATGCTGAATCAGACATCTCGATATATGATTAACAAGGTGAGATTTAGTCGTATTACTAAGTCATAAAATAAGAGGAAGATGGAATTTTATGCATGTTCGCATGGTGAGGAGGACAGAGAAAGGAATATTTATATTTCTAAATAAGGGAAGAAGAACCTTGAGGAATACCTCAAATGGAGGGGAAGATGTTATCTATGTGGAGAAAAGGGTCATAGAGTGACATACTATTATAGAGTATAATGTCTTATCTGCGGAGAACATGGGAATTACCCAACTCAATGCCCTGACCTAACAAGTTACTTCTAAATCGAGGAAAGACCTATTCCATGCCAATCATTTAAGAGGATGGATTTAAGGGTTTATGTATTGGAATTCAATAATAATGTTGTTGAGGTACTTCTATAGTATATTAAAATATCTGTGTATTGGTCCATTGTGGTTTTCTATAAGAATATGGTACCGATAACCATGAAAAGTGATATAAATATTTTTGAATTCAGATGATATGCGCATAATGAATGGATAAGGAGAAAATAAATTTTTTGATAGTATTCATAAGCTCATGACTGATATAAAGAAAAATTGATATCATGGTTTGAGTATATAGAAATTTTGGGATTTTGGTATGTGGAAAGAGTTAACTTTTGACAGTATTCATGTTTTCACTAAGGTTCAATGGGTATTCATTTTCAAGAGAATACATGATTAAGGTATTCACATGTTTGGAATGTGACCAACAAGATATATCTTGTGATATATGAGGGATAAATGATGGTATTCACGAGTTTGTTATGTGGCCTTTCCAGTAATCGTTTTCTTTATAATATGAGATTGGATAGATGTATTTTGGATAATTTTAAAGATTGGAAAGTATTATGTCGAACATTAGATAGTATTGTATAAGGCTAGAACTGATATTTTGATATTATTGATGGGATGTTATAATAATATAGTTTTATAAAAAGGACATCCTACAGAACGGGCAACAACCTATCGCGTCAGACAAGGCTGTGGGAATCGAACCCCCAACCGATGTGCGACATGCCTTTATCACCATCCATTGGCCTACATGAAGTCCCTAGTTAGTATAAAGTAGTTTTATTTTATGCGGTATGATAGAATAAGTATAAATCCATTTTTGGAATCATATACGATTAACCTCACCATAGATGGAATTTTGTTTATTTGATAACTTTTGCTAACATTTTGTTTGAGACAGATGGAATGACCCATAATTTTATCACATGATCTACTAAAACTTCTCAAAAGACAAATTCAACTTCATTTATTTAAGAGATTATGTGGAAATTGTTAGAGGCATGAGAAACGTTGAGATTGTACCAAAATCAAGTATGTATTTATATTAATTGAAAAATTCTTCAACATTTGGGAAAAGATCTTGAAAACCAAAAATGATGTCCTAGTGCTCTCATATCTGATGAATCAGATGGTACCTTAGATCATCACAAATTTATGGCCTTGTGATTATTGTCTTTTTCATATCCATGTTCTCTACCACTCTCCATCAGAACTTGATGGTTAGATTTCTCTTCTATATCCATATTTTTCACCTATGATCTCATATTTGGGAACCCAAGTGATGATTTACTTTGGGTATCCATTTTGTTTCTAAAGTTCATTTTTAAAAGTAAGTTTTATTATTCATTTTTACGGTGTGGGTTTCTTTGAAAGAAACTTTTAAGTAGTAAACCATTTATAACCTCGACGAATTTTGAGGGCAAAATTCATTATAAAGGGGGTAGAATGTAACATCCTGAGATTTTATGAAAAATATTATTTTAAATTCATTGATTTTTTGTGTTGTACGCTAAACCAAGATTACCTTGCGCTATACGCAACACCGTATTAGCTTGTAGTATACGCAACACTATTCTTGGATCATGTTACACAAAATTTCAATTTCGTTTGATAGTAGTTATTCTACGCAACATTGAGTGTATATATATATATATATATTTTCAATGTATAAATGAAATATGGTTGGAATCTGTTATAAGAAACAACAAAGGAGTCTTGCACAACACGCAACCCTGACTTGGCTTGCATTACACGCAATCGCGACCTTCTTCGATAGCGTGTGTTGTACGCAATACCAAGTTTTACTGAACAATGATATACGATTATAATATTATTATGAACTAGCCGTTATGAATAGTATCAACAAAAGTTTGAATTTTATGACATTATTATTTATCTTACACATTTTCTAGAACATGGTATGTGAACAAACTAAATTTTTCAGGCAAAATAAGTATTTTTAAAAAAAGGCAGTTTTGCCGCCTTTTGATAGAGTACCCACTTTAAATCTAGATTTTGACATGTTTATAATTTAAATTTGTCAAAATAAAATTCTTCCTGGGAATAAAGACATCAAAATTTACTTTGGATAAAATTTTCATATTATTCTGATAACTTTCATATTTAAATGAATAGTAAAAACACGATATATTTTAATTAAAAACAACTTTTTTCATCGCAATAATTTATATGGTTATATTATACTTTTAATTGGTTTTAAAGTGTAATTAGAATATATTTTTAATATTTAATCCAATGTTGGTCATTTGAATTAATTTCACTTTGAAATTGGACTTAAACAAGTGTCGATCTTTTGATAGTTATTGTTTATTAAAAAACGCTATTTGTTTTGATAACGAGAATTAAATTTAAAATCAATTAATTCCACTTATATGTTTTGAATTTGAAAAAATAGTCATAATTATTTATTTCTGAATATCAAATATATCTTAGGCTAAATTTTGGGTATTTTTCTAAAAAACATCAATTTTTGATGAATAGTGAAACCACTTTGTGGTAGTTAAAAAACCGACTCTTTCATTTAAATGAAATTTTACCACTTCTATAAATTGAATTTAAAAAATCCTATATACATGGTTGTTATCAAGAAGTAAAATTTGGTTCAATAAGATGAAAATAATTTTTAGTGAATAGTAACTTTTGACTTTTATTTACCGTGGTTAAAGGTAAGTAGGGTAATTCAAGGATAAAATAATATTATAATAATTCAAAATTACCTTAACACTTTTCCTAAGCTTATTGGATGAGTAGTTTCCGACCATTGGCATCCTTGGGTCGATTATGGGTCCCCATTGACCCACTTGGTAGTGATAATGACAATTTGGATTAATTAAGTTAATGTAAACACAAAATTGACATTAACAAAAATCTTTTAGTAATTAATTTTTATAAGAGGTTATATAAATTATATTTTCGACTATAAATATTAATTGTAAATATAAAAATATATTATACATGATGGTAATTTTTTTATAATTTTTAATCATCAAATAAATTAAATTATTTATGACACAATAATGATGCAGTATTTACCTCATTAATAAATGATTCAAATAAATAAGATTATAATAATTAAAATATTATCCAAAACATTTCCAATTCTGATTGGATGATTTTATTTCTACCATGAGTCATCTTATATTCAACTATAATTATTTTTGGAACTTTTGAAACCGAAGATAAGTTTATAATAAAATAATATTTTCACACTTTCCAAAAGAGCCCCTCCTTCTCTTATAAAAGGAGAACATTTCTATCCAATTCCTGACACCGCTCAAGCCATTTTTCTCGTCCAAACTCTGCCCAACTAATCTCCCTCCATCCCTCTCCTCCCCCTAGAAGCCTTAACTTAGGCAGAAGGCACTTCAAGAATTCCTTTTGGTTCAAACCAAAGGAAGTTACCCAAATTAATGGTAACCATTTCTCTTAAATTGTTTTCTTTTATTCTACTTCTCCAACCCCTGAACTCTTTTCAATACATTCTTTTGTAACAACACCAGTATCCTCAATATAATAGGATGTTTTTATGAGAAGTATTCGAACTACACTTACACACACCTCCATCTAATTGATGAACATAATGTTTCTGTGGATGGTAAACTAACGCCTCACGAAATGATGATTGTTCGATTTTCTCCTACCGCCTATCATGGTGGCCATTATGATGGAAATATATTTATATATGATATATATTATGTTTATTATTTCCTTATTCTTCTTTACTTACCAATTATATCAAGCCTTTATGGTTTCCATAGTGGGTAAATACGATAATCTCATTTGAGGAAGTGCGGACTACCGCCCCCTCAATGTGATGTGATTCGTTAATGCCTTATGTGGGATTTATAAAGGATGGAATTAATGATATTACATATAATATTATACAGGAATTATAATATACCTATATATAATTAAGTTTTATTTCCATTAAAATAAGAAATAGAAATGAAAGTAGCGTTCATGCGTACGTACGACTTACCATCTCCATGAACGGTGCATTTCATTTCTTACCTCCATATGTTATGTACTATTACAAATACATGTATATGCTAGATATATATGATATATATGATATATAAATCATGAATATAATTCTGTATATAATTAACTTTTGATGACATGAACAACATGTAATTATAAGAAGTCCATTTTTAACTCAAGTACCAAATATCGACAAAACGAAAGTTATTAAGTTAAATGGTTACATAATGTTTATAACATGGTAATAAGTGATATAAAAGGAATAATAAACTTGAAAAAGGATCTTAATCAAGTATAAAATAACTTTGTTTTATTATTCATGAGATTAAAGAATGATCGAGTCAAGTCGGACACAAGGTAAGGGAACTTCTTAACCCAATTTCCGTTCATTGGGTTGATATTATCTTTCTTCTTTATGTCGTTATTTGATTATGTGAGAAATTAATTTTTATATATTATCATGTATTTATGCTTTCTTTATGTGACTTTATATTTAATACACATAAGTGATCTATTTTATTTACAAAAAGATCTTTGTAAGGGATAATTTCGCAATTTCAATTTTTATCTGAGATTGATTATTCGCAAGTATTTATTGGGGTTATGTTTATCGTCCCTGTCCATGTTTTCTAAAAATATTTTCATAAAATGTTTAATATTCTTCCATGTATGTTTAATTTCATTTTTACCCTTTGATGACTTTTTACCACATTGTATGGAAGGAATCTTTCCTTTGGTTACCATATATGGAACTTTTTCACTTTTCCCACAAAAGTTTGAGAAGAATGTTTTTTTAACTTATACAGCATGAATGGATTTTTACGGTTTCATAATGAATTATTTCAATGAAGCTTCATCTACAAAAATTCATGGCTACTTTCAATAAAATCCTTTTCTTTTAAAATTGAATGGAATTTTGTGAAAAGAAAATGTTTTTGAATAATATAGGATATTTTCCTCAATAATTCATTTCATGTGTTTTATCAAAACCATCTTCCATATAAGATGGACTTATTTCATATGTGTATGTTGCAAGTATAATGTCTCTAAGATTTACATGGTTTCACTTTTCCTATGATGAAATGATATCCATTTTTATATGGATTATGTTATGATGGGATGATGTTTATGAAACCCATTTTATTCTTTGGGTAATGATGAATGATTTATATTCATGTTGTTGCACACATAAGAATGATTTCATCATGAGATTGGTGGGACCTATATCTCCCTCAAATGCATTGGGTAATGATTTATATCTCATGAGATAGATATGGCTGGAATGGTAATTTAATCTGGTTCAGTGATACAGGATGTGAACGAGGAGTAAACTCGATTCAGAAAGGGACTTTGTCCACTAAGATGGTCTTGGAACCAATTCCTTGGCTATTATGGAAATCATATCATGTGCCTAATGGTTTTCCACAATTACATGTTTTACTCCCATGCCATTTTTATCATGACTAATGTTTCATTATGATCTATGCCATACGTACTGCAATGTTTTATGTCATTGCTCAAGATTTTGATGTTTAAACATTATGTTCATGTTTTTTCTTAGTTCAAATGTATATGATTTGTTTTATTTTCTCCAAGCATAACCTTACTGAGAATTTGAGATCACCCTTTATATATTTTCTTTACCCCAAGATTTAAAGAAAGGTTTTAGGTAAGAAAACAAAATGGGATGATCTTTATGGGAGATGTTAAAGATATTTCACCACGATTAGAAGATTATATTCTGAGTTTCCAAAGACACTAAACTATTACTGTCCTTGTGTGTCTATTTTTGTTATGTATTAAGTATTCTGCAAAAGTAATGTAATTTATATGTACATTAGGTTTGGGGTCTCTACAATACTCTTATGAATGTTTGAATGTATGAATATCTTCTTAGAAGATTGATTAATTATAAGTAATCTTAAGAAAAGTTGTTAAATTTACTTTTGAAGTTATTCTACTTAGGCAAAGCAATTATAATTTCATTCCAATATTAAATATCATGGTGAATTTAGTGATTTATGAATTTTATAGTATATATGTAAAAAAAAGATGACTAAATTAAGTATCATAATGGATATAAAATAGGTATATTAGTCCCAAGATGAAACCTAATCCACTCCACATGGCGATCACCTACCACCATGAAGTTTAAATAAATAAATTTGATCCACACACTGGATTGGTGTTAACAACATGACACGAGACTACCAAGGACACTTGACCTCTTCCACAGTTCTTCATGGGTACAAACTACCGGGCCACATAGTGATATCTTCTACACTTATCCATGGGTATAAAATTTTAAAAAGATGTTAGATAAAGGATATCTTGTATCCTTCAGTTTAATGATAGAGACAGAGAGTGTTGTTATACAGATACACAAACTGCTTGAAAGCTAATAAAATGATACACAACAGAGCAGAAATATTGAGATAAGATTAGAAGTGCTATGAGTGTTTTTATTTTGAGCACTTGAATTCTTAGATGAAGCAGATGTAGAAATCAAGTCCTTGAATGGAAAACAAAGTGTCATAAGTTAGAAAGATCCAGATTGTGTTCTTCATGATGATCAACAGTGAGAAAATGTTCTAGATTCTTGAATTCAAGTATGTTTTCGGTGTTATTCTGCAGCGTCGAGTTTTTTTTGACAATTATTTTTTAAATAATTCTCTGAGTGTGTTCTTCATTATCATCCTTCTTCCATTTGCCTCAATTTTTTTCTATATATTGTTTCTGGGATCACTACTCTTTTATCATGGGGTGCATGTCTTGGAGCTGTCATGTTGCATGCAATTTTCACCTTATACCTCATACATTCAGGTGACATGTCTATCAAGAGTCAATAATTATGTTAGTGCATTTAAAAGCATCAAATATGACCGTTAGAGAGTAAATTGAAAATCAAAAAAGTAGATTTAGAAACGGTGTCACAATATGTCATGGTAATGGTGTCTACTTCAAATAGTGTCTAGATTGTTCATAGTGTCTCGTTCACGATGTCTCGTTTATGGTGTCTCAAGGTTCATGGTGTCTCATTCAAGGTGTCTCATGGTTCATGGTTTCTTGTTCACAGTGTCTCATGGTTCACATTGTCTCATTGTTCACGGTGTCTCGTTCATGGTGTCTCACGGTTCACAGTGTCTCAGTCATTGTGTCTCATGGCTCATGGTGTCTCATTGTTCACGATGACTCATGATTCACGGTGTATCATTGTTCACATTGTCTCATGAATTTTCCAAAAAAAAACATAACCGGTGGAAGATTCACGATGTCTCAGATATATCCAAATATATGTATTCAGACATAAGCAGAGATATTCCTAGAATGGGTTAGGCTTAATCATTTTTCAAAGAAATTATAAAGTAAAACAAAAGATAGTGTACAGTAACAAAAATTAGTGTATAAAACTTTGTATATTTGGATAGATTTTACGAAAAAACTGTACATTTGATGTGAGATAGATTACATAGAGTTAAAAGGCTTTATAGACTGAATAGAATTTGTGATTATTATAATATGATTAATACATGAGGAGTCCCACAATCTAACCCTTTTTGGTGATCATAAATCATGTATATTTAGATTTTATATTTTTTCCAACAACATATTTTCAATGTGCATATAACATATATATAGTTTGATCCCATAGAGATTTTTCCATAGATATTTCTCCCCCTTTTGGGATTATCAAAAAGAGTGAATAATGAGTAGACAATAAAAAGGGAACAATGCATTAATTTTTTTATTAGAACCATTAAATTCAACAACGTTCCTATAAAAGGAGAGTAATAACTATTCTTCATCACGGGTTGGTCTTGTCATTTACGTTAGCAAAAATATCAGAAGAAGAAGCCACAAGAGCAGAGGTTGAGGTAGAAGAAGGGGTGAGCAGGATGACAGAGAAGGTAATGGACAAACTTCAGAGGCAAAGGGAGTAAGTGTAGGTGTAGTAGAAGACTGAGGAAATTGTTGATCAAGGATTACATGCCTGATCTGACATAGTTCCTTACTGAAAGACATAGAGGTGGAGGATAAGGAAAAGGTAGAGGTAGGAAAACTAGGTCTCAGAGGTGCAACCACAGGAGCAACTATGGTAGCACTCTATACATGACGATAAGGCCTTAGAAGCCTGATAAAATTAGTAATGATCTCTCCACCATAATTCATGGTTTTCCCAAAGTCATCCTTGCTTTCCATAAACTTTTACAATAGACGAGGGAACTCTTAGAACATTTGGACTTGAGTCTTGGAAGCTTGTGTAACAAGAGGAATCCACAAATTTCCTACAAGGTACATGAAATGATTTTTCATGTCAGTCTTTGAGAAGATTCAGTTGAAGTAGAAGTCCAATTTCATGGAAATTTCTTGATGAGAATCATTAGAAATTTTGGAATGTATTTGGACCAGATCAAGAACTCTATCACTATACATGATTACTTCCAATAGAGAATATTTATTGAAACCACTAATAAGAGTATGGAGTTCTTCTTTGACCACTTTTCTAATAATTTCACTGTCTAAGGAAGGTTGAGATGAATGTATAGAGGATTCATAAGTAGTTACTTTTGAGGTAATATATTTAAGCTTATTTTTTACTTTTTGAAGGCACCCTTTATACTCATCAGTGAGGTTGTTAAAACCAACAATAAGTTCACAAATCTCTTTCACTATCTGTTTGTTTCTTTCAGCTAAATTTTTAACAAAAGAAGATAAATGTGATTGAATCAGAGAAGCTATATATTGTGGGGTTTGAGGAACAAAAGGCTCAATAGGATGAGAACCGAGAAATGATCTCAAATTCAACACTTTCTGCATGTCTTCAATCATACCTCTTAGAGTCTTCAGTTTATCACTAAGAATTATGTTCTCAACTCTGACTTCTTGAATATCATGAAGCATTTTTGGTTGAATATGCCAAATGAATTTTTCCAACAATAGTGAGGCATCTATCTCACTTAGATTGTTTACAAGTTCTTGTTGGGTATTCAGGAGTCTTTCATCCCTAGCCAAAAGATAGTTACATATTTTTTCAGGTCATCTTTACATACCAAGGTTGGTTGTTTTGATGACGGATCAGAGATAGATATAAAGATAGGCTCAGGTTCTTTGGAAGAGATAACATTAGGAAAAAAATTCCATTTTCAACTAAAACATAGTGGAGAGGTTAAGACCATTGACTAAGCCTTTCTAAGAGTCATTCACATCAATGTAACTATGAAATTTATATCATGTTTCTACTGAGCTTCGATCAATCAGGTTTGACACTTCAAGAGATTCCATATTGGGGGGATGCTCCCCCTCAACAGTTGAATCCTTCTCAGGACTGAGACGCTTAGGATCTTGATCTATATCCATAGAATCATGACTTATTTGTTCACCCTTTTCTATCTAGATAACTAAAAATCTAGCTCTATCCTCTCTTCATCTGAAGGAATGACATTAGGAATAGATTGTTTCACTAGAAGTTCCTCAAGGTCAACTTCCTGCATAAAAGGAATTTATCCATCTGGATGTTCTTACATAGCATCCTTTTCGATTTCATTGGGAACAAATTATTTTTCAACTTTGGGGTTGATCTTCCAGATTAGCAACAACTTTTGGAGTAGGGATTTATTTTTCAATTAGTTCATGAGGAACATGAGTAGTGTCTTCCTTATCAAAAAAAGTTTCTTTGGTAAGCTCACCAGCCTCTTCTCCTTATTCTTTAGAATACTCAAAAACAACATCTAGTTCCAAACTAGGATCAGAAATACCTTTTTTTCTTTAGGGATGTTCCACTGGATTGAACTTTTCATAGACCCTCTCATCGTCTTCCACCCATGCCTTTTTTTCCAAGGATTTCAATTGATCTTCATCCTTTTGATAATGAATTTTGAATGATAGAACTCATAATACTTGATAACATGTTCATTTGTTCTAACCAATCCTTCAGAATGTAGCTTGGCTGAGACAAGTCGAGAATAGAATTGGGAGGTTTACTTGGATGTGTTATTGATCAGTTCACACATATGGTGTATGACATAAGTACAAAGATTGATATTATGTCCACTTTTCATAAGATTAATAAAAAATATATCCAAATATTTAAGTATATTAAAATCACTTTTTCTGGGGCTAATCATGTTCTAAATAAACTTAAACAAAATCCTCGATTATCCATCCAGTTCAACAGCGATAACTCTCCTCTTAGTGCCATTTATAGTAAAACTTTTGAAAGCATCTTCAGAAATAATGAATTCACTCGGAGATGGAGGTCATATCTGATAGTCCTCATGGATTCCTTCATGAGGTATCCTAAGGCATGTTGCCCATAAACTTGAAGAAAAAGAGAATATCTGGCCATTTATCCCACTCCTTATAAAATAGCCACTTTCTGAATCAAACAAAAATTGTACAAACTGAAAAAAATTGTCAAACTTTCTTTGAGTAGATAGGTCTATCTTCAATTGAAAACCATTATATCCATCCTTGATCTTTTAATACTTTCAAAAATAGATAATTAATCGATAGAATCCACTTAGGGCATATCTCTTTCTTAGGTAGTATAGTTTGGTTCACCATATTTGGATTCCGAGGACCCTTAGGTGCTATCTTAGGCGCAATATTCATCCTCTTTGAACTGTGTTTCTCAAGTGTTGACGACAAAGGGTATTTAATCCTGGGAATTCACTGAAGGTTAGAGATAGAGAAGGGTTTAATGGGTGATAAAGGGTAATAGTTTGAGAGAATAAAAGGGTGCTCGAGTGAAGAATGAGTGAAACTTCCTTTAATTTTATCATTTAAGAATACCAAACATTTAAAAAAAATGCATGGGGAATTTATAAGTAATTACCGCGATACAAGTTATAATTTATAAAAAAATAACAATACATTCATAAGGATAGACAATAATTTACTCTCACGTTGAGACAATAACCATTTTTTTACGGTGAGATACTAACAAGTGTTTTACGGTGAGACAATAACAAGTGTTTTACAATGAGACATTAAGAAAAGTGATTTCTAAATCATGTGACCATATTCTTAGAGACAATAAGTGTCTGATAGTAATCAATAAATAATAACTGTGAGACTTTAAACATGAAACAATATTATATAAAACTGTAATATATAAAATAGTAAGACATTAAACAATATGAAATTTACTTAAGGTTTATCACACCTAGTTCATGTACGATGTTATACATTATTTCAGAATATAATGGTTTGTTGAATATATCAGCTAGCTAAAATTCAGTTCCAATGAATTCTAGAGTGATATAACCTTTTGGATAATGATCTCTCAAAAAGTTATGTCTTATATAAATATGCCTTGTCCAAGAGTGTGAAAAATGATTTTTCGAGATATTAATAGAACTTATGTTGTCACATTTTATTGGTACATGCCTGAATTGATATCCATAATCGAGTAATATGTGCTTAATCGACAAAATTTGTGCACAACAGCTACTAGAAGCTATGTATTCCACTTCTGAAGTAGATAATGTAACATAATTTTGTTTCTTACTACACCATTATACTAGTGACTTGCTTAAAAGGTGACATGTTATAGAGGCTATTTTTTATCTAACATACAACCACCGAAGTCCACATCAGAATAACTAACAAATTCAAATAATTGTCTTCTAGGATAGAATAGTATGAGATTAGTTGTATGCTTGAGGTATTTGAAAAATCCGTTTACAACATTTAAATGAGATTCCTTAGGATTTTCTTGAAAATGATCACACATACACACACTAAACATAATGTCAGGTTGAATATCAATTAAGTATAGTAAACTTCCATTCATTCCTCTATAAGAGGTTTGATCAATTGATTTTCCATCTTCATCAAGATCCAACATAAAAGTGGTACTCAACGGAGTGTCACCACTTTTAGTGCTATCAAACCCAAAACGTTTTAGAAGAGCTCTGGTGTATTTATTTTGATTTAAAAAAATACCATAATTATTTTGAATGATTTGAAATAAGAAAAAGAAATTTTTTTACCCATTAAGCTAATTTTAAATTCGTTTTTTTTTGATTTTAGAAAAGTCAATAGATAAATAATTTCTTGATGATCCAATGATAACGTCATCTACATAGATTTGAACAACTAAAACATAATTATAAATTTATTTTATAAAACAGTTAGGATCAACAATTCTTTTTGTCAAAACTTTGAAAATATGAAATATACCCAACCTACCATACCAGGCTCTTGGTGCCTTTTTTAAACAATATAAACATTTTTATAATTAAAAAATATGATTTGGAAAAGGAGGATTTGTAAAACCAGGAGGTTTCTCAATAAATACATCCTCTGCAACATACCCATTTAGGAATGAACTCTTAACAACCATTTGATATATTATGAAATTAAGATGTGGAGCATAATCAATTAGAATTATGATGGCTTCAAGTCTAGATTATGGTGAAAAGGTTTCCTCATAGTCTTTTCCCTATTCTTGAATATAGCCTTGTGAAAACAATATAGCCTTGTTTCTAACTACGTTACCAGCTTCATCTACCTTATTTCTAAACACCCATTTAGTGCCTATGGTGAATGATTCCTTGGGTCTTTCTATATGTTTCCAAACATTGTTCCTTTCAAACTGATTAAGTTCATCTCTCATAGACATCACCCAAAATTCATCATTTATTACATCAATAATGTTTTTAGGTTAATGATGTGAATTAAAGAATTGATGTTCAACCTAATTTCTAAGAGAAGCAATATTTTGAGTTCCTTTACCTAGGTATCCTACAACAGCATCTAAGGGATGGTTTTTAAGAGTTCTAACAACTCTAGAGAAGGAAGGACTAGTGATTTTAGTTTCATGAATAGTTTTAGGTTCATTGTGACTTGACTCCATTAAATTTCTAGAACCAGATGTTTTCATTGATTCTTTCACAGAATGGTTGGAAAATTCTGTATTAATGATCAGATTTGATAAATCAACCTCCATGTTTTATAGAATGGTTTTAGGGTCATGTATATCTATTTCATCAAATTTGAAATGGATAAATTCTTCTACAAATTTAGTTCTTTTATTGAACACTCTATAGGCTTTACTGGAAATGGAATGTCTTAAAAATATTACTTCATCACTCTTGGATGAGAATTTTTCAATATTTTCATCAGTATTAAGGATATAGAATTTTCAACCAAATACATTGAAGTAGTTAACTTTGGGTTTTTGATTGTTCCATAGCTCATAAAAAGTTTTTTTGAGAATTGGTCTGATCAACACTCCATTGATTATATAGAATGTTGTATTTATAGCATAAGAGAAAAAATAATTAGGTATATCATATTCACTAAGCATTGTTCTAGAAATCTCATGTAGGGTTCTATTTCTTCATTCAACAACTCCATTTTGTTGAGGTGTTCTAGGGGAAGATAAATTGTGACTACAAAAATTTTGTGAGAAAAATAATTCAAAGAATTTATTTTCAAACTCACAACCATGATCACTTCTTAAGGATTTAATCTTAAGTCCAGTAATATTTTCTACAGACTTGGAATATTTAGTAAAATAAGAGTAGGCTTCACTTTCTTGATCCAGAAAAAAGGTCCAAGTATATCAAGAAAAGTAATCTATAAGAAAATATACATATAGCTTTCCATATAGACTAGATAATCTAGATGGTCCAAACAAATCCATGTGAAACAGTTTGAGGGGTTGAGATGTTGACACTTAATTCTTTGTCTTGAAGAAAATTTTGTGTTCTTTTCCATTTTGATAGGGATTACAAACATTATCATTAGGAAACTCAATTTTGGGTAGGTCTTTGACTAGTAATTTTCTAGTTAACTTTAAAAGGTAGTGAATATTATAGTGCCCTATTCTATTATGCCAAATCCATGACTCCTTATAAAATACTCTTAATCATGAAGCTTTTTGAGAAACTAAAGAACCTAAGTTAACTGAATAAACATTTTCATTTCATAATGTAGAAAACACTAATTCTTATTTAGAATTAAATACATTGAAAGAATCATTTTCAAATATAACATGACATAAATTATAAAATAATTGTGATATAAAATGAAGATTATATTTCAAACCATCTGCAAGCAGTACTTTAGAAATCTAAACTGAGTTAGAGGTACGGATTTGTCCAAGAAAAATAATCATTCCTTTGGAATTGTCACCAAATGTGACATGTCATCCATCTATTTTTATTAGATTCTTGATGAATGGTTAGTCCCCTATCATGTGTCTTGAATAACCACTTTCCAAGTACCAAAAACATTTACCAGAACCCTTTTAGTAGCGTTCCTACAAGATGATCAAGAAAAAACAGATTTTGGTACCCATACTTATTTGGGTCCAATAACATTAGTGATAATTTGATTAGGAACCCATATATTCCTCATAGGTTTCCTATAAAAATTGCCAAAGTATTTGAAAAATAAACATTATTCGGTCCAGAAAAACATAAAACAATAGAAAGTGTATCATAACATGAACTATTTGATTTGTGTCCAGAACTGGGAGTAAAACTACCTGTCCTAGATTTAGAAACAATGTTTTTTCTTCCAATATTTCTTCTGACAGATTGATAACCAATTCTAGTGTTGTATTTAGGGGTAATTTTTTTACCATGAATTTGAGTAAGAGTATTTTTAACATTGGTAATATTTTCTACGTCATTCGTCAATTGAACATTAGACATTTTTAATTCATTTTTCTCTTCGTGCAGTTGAGCATTTTTCACTTTTTTATTTGTGAGTTCAGATTTAACAGTCCCAATAATTGCATACTGTTTCTTCAAATATCTATATTTTTCTTTTAGTTTATTGTGTGTTTCTTCATGAATGTCACAGTATTCAATCATTTTATCATTAGTAATATTTTCAGTGTCACACTCATCTCCATAATAGTATGAATTATGCACAGAGTCCAGTGTTACCTCATATGAGTTTGACATAAAACACATATTGGATTTGTTTTCCTGTTCATCATGTGATATTTCTGAATTTCTTGAACTATCCTCAATAACACTCCAGGTTTCTTTCATTTCCTTTTAATAATTTTTTTCCTTGTCCTTATATCACTTTTTGTACTTCATCTTTGGACATTAATACTTCATATGTTCATTGCGCTTACATTCATAGAAGACAATCTCATTAGTCTTGTCCCTTCTTTTCCAATCCTTCTTCCAACATCATTTTTGGTCATATATTTCAATAAATATAGGATTTCTAAAAAGGTTCTTCTTCTTGTAGAATATTTGAAATCTTCTATAAAATTGTGCCATCTCGTCATCACTATCAAGTGATGACTGTTCACTAATGTAACTTTCAATAGAAGTTTCCAATTTTCCTTTGTCTTTGTGTTTAGAGTTGGTGGTCTTGAATGCAACATATTTACTTTTTGGTTCATCCTCTACGTCCTTGTTGACTTTCAAATAATCTTCAGACATAATCAGTTTCCCAATGAGTTCTTTTATAGGTAACTTACTGATGTCGCATGATTCTCTAATAGAGACAGTGGTTCCTCTCCATCTCTTAAGAAAACATCTAAGAATTCTCATGATCTGTTCCTTTGAAGTGACTTACCTTCCAAGATAAATCATTATGTTGACAATCTCATTGATCCTAAGATACAAGTGAGAGATAGGCTCATCAAGTTTCATTTTAAATTAATCATATTTAATAGTATAAGTATTAAGTCTCATTTAATTCACACTAAATATTCCCTCTTGTGAAACATACAAGGTATCCCAAATTTCATGGGCAGTTTTATAAGAAGAAATTCTATTAAATTCATCATCTCCCAAAGAGCAATATAAATAATTCATTGATTTTCAATTGTTATTATTGTTAGTTTTGGTAGGTTCATTCCAAGTTATTCTATTAGTAGAAGGAATATTATATTCATCAATAATGGAAGACCAAATTTCTAAACCCATACTCTCTAAATGCATTTTCATTTTAATTTCCATTTACCATAATTGCTTCCATTAATGAATGGTGGTCTGTTGGTTACAGAACCTTTCATTCTATTATCAAATATAATGAATTACTTTGAAAGATCTATAAATTTAGAATTAACAGAAATTTAATGATCTTTAAAGTAATACTATAATCAATATTGAATAAGGTTAAATAGAGTCTTTAATAAATATCCTCTTATACTAAATGTGGGTTGTAGTAGATTACTCTAGAGGGAGGTGGGGTGGGGTGAATTGAGTAACTATAAATTTTTTTGGTTTAAATGTATTCTTAAAAATGATTCCCCAATAAGTTTAAATACAGCCTTTTTAATCAAGTTTATACTATTAATAATATTTGACATTATGAATATCTTCATAGAAGATTGATTAATTCTCAGTAATTTTAAGATCAGTTGTTATGATTACTTTTGATGTTACTCTACCAAGGTAAAAAATTTATAAATTCATTCAATGATTAACTATAAAAGTGAATTTAGTGATTTCTGAATTATACAGTAGTGTAGTTAAATAGAGAAGACTAAATTAAGAAGCATAATGGATATAAATCAAGTGGTTCAGTCTCAAGCCGAGACATAATCTACTTCACTTGGTGGTCACTTTCCAACAAGTAGTTTATATAAAAATATTCATCCACACTCTGGATCAAGGATAACAATAGTACACAGGACATTCTTGGTCACTTATCCTCTTCCACAGTTCTTTGTGGGTACAAACTACTAGGCCACACATGGACCTCTTCCACACTTATTTGTGGGAATAAAAGTGTAAAAATATGTTCAAGAAAGGATATATTGTATCCTTCCATTTAATGCGGGGGAAAGAGTATGTTGTTATATAGATACACACACAGATCGAAAGCTAATAAAATGATACACAATAGAGAATAAATATTTAGATAAGTTTAGAAGTCCTCTGAGTGTTATTCTTTTCAGCTCTAGGATTTTGAGATGAAGTAGATTAAAAAATCAAGTCCTTGAATGGAAAACAGAGTGTCACATGTCAGATAGAACAAGCTTGTGTTCTTTGTGATGTTCGAAAGTGAGACGATGTTCTCGATTCTAGAATTCAAGTAGGATTCATGTGTTCTTCAGCAGCATTGAGTTGCATGTGACAATTATTTCTTCAAAAATTTTTTGTGTGAGTTCTTCGTTATCTTCCTTCTTCTGTTTTCTTTTCTATTTTCTATATATTGTTTCTGGGCCACACTACTCTTTTATATTACAGTTCATGTTTTGGAGCTGACAGGTTGCATGTATTCTGCACCTCGTACCTCATACTATCACATGACATGTCAACAAAGGAACATTAAATATGTCAGTTCATTTAAAAGCTTCAAATATGACCGTTAGAGAGTAAATTGAAAAACGATAAAGAAGGTTATGAGAGGATGTCATAGTATGTCATGGAAACAGTGTCTCCTTTAAATGGTGTCTGGATTATTCAAAGTTTCTTTCTCATGATGTCTCGTTCACGATGTCTCATGGTTAACAGTGTCTTGTTTACAGTGTCTCGTGGTTCACGGTGTCTCGTTCACGGTGTCTCAAGGTTCATGGTGTCTCATATTTTACGGTGTATTGTTCACGGTGTCTCATGGTTCATGATTTCTCATTCATGGTGTCTCATGTTTCATGGTGTCTCATTGTTCATGGTGTATCATGATTCATGGGGTCTCATTGTTCACAATGTCTCATAACTTTGCGAGAAAAGAAAAACCGGTGGTAGACTCATGGTGTCTCATACTTAGCCAAATTTCTACATTCAATCATAAGCCAAGATATTCATATAATGGGTTAGGCTTAATCATTTGTCAAATAAATTTTTAAGTAAAACAAAAATAGTGTATAATAACCAAACTGAGCGTATAACACTTAATATATTTGGATTTCTTTTACTAAACAACATTACATTTGATATATGATAGATTACATAGAGTTAACAGGGTATATAGACGGAATAGGATTTTTGATCATTAAAAAATTATTAAGACATGAGGAGACCAACACATATATTTTCATTAATTATTTAAAACTATTAATAATCAATAATTTAACTTCTAGGTCATATATTATATTAATTAATAATACTTTAATAATAAAACATTGTTGGGTAAAATGAGTACTGTTATGTAATGAAAGATATCAACAGAACCCGGGGTTGTGTGTAAGACAAGGAAAACATAGTTTTTCATGTATGCAAAAATAATATAAAGTTTTGATGTATGTCAATATCAACTTCATGTTGCGTAAAAAGAAATTCAAAAATAGTTATTTTATATAACAAAACATATATTCAGTACTGTTGGAAATGAAAAATATCAAAATTATAAAATTAATTATATATTTTCCCAGAAATTCATGGGGTGTTACACAAAACTGTACCCCTTGCACGAGGGGGGGGGGCACATGGTGGGTAGATCCATATTATAAATTGTGGGTCATGTAATTTCCTAGAAACCCTAATCTATGATCATTTCATATTCTCTAATACATAGGACTCCATTTACATCCTTTCCTTGCTGGAAAATTGTGACACAAGCCCTGAAAAACCTAGCAATAAATGATCAACATATTTTAGGCCTTTAATCCACTCTAAAAATGGGATGGCCATTATTTTTTACTTCAAACCAATGAACAAAAATATGTGTTTTATACAATGTTCCATTCATAGCATATTCCATCATCACAACAACATAGTGTCAAGATTATCCCATATATATGATTTTGGATCATTTTGACAAGAAATAGGTTCACATCAATTGATTGATTGGGATAAGTCGAGTCACTAGCCATATGAATAACTCTTATGACATATGAATAAGTTGGAGAAAATATAAAAGGAAAAAACGAGAGGAATGATCATCAATTGATGTTAGCATCAATCTCACTTCATTATTGTGAGAATTGAATTGAACGAAACAACATTAAAAAAATTATCACAATAAATCCCTACAATAATCACATCCTACAATATGAATTATCCTCTGTTAAACCCATTAGTATTTTGATCCATGTTCATTGTATGAACAGAAATGAGTATGAATAAAATCAAAATATACACCCTACCTATATCTGGATCATTCCAGGATGAATAATGATCATGCATAACTTTTTTGGGTGAAATCCAACAATTATGTTGTGTGTCGATCATAAATCCTTGATCCGGTAATAGTACAGATGAGAAAATTCTTCCAATGTTCTCTCCAATGGTTCTCCTATTGTTATAGGGTTATTCTGATAACCATATGCTTTCTCTATATTAAAGTATTTAAATAACCTGAATTAAGTCACTACATCAACATCAAATAAAATAATTTATTTAATTATTTTATTCTTTTTAAGCTCACGACAGATTTTACAAAAATGACCCCTGCCGACTATGTTTATATCATATCTAGAAGAAAACAAGAATTATAAACTCAATTATGTCCTCATATTTATTATCTAGGCACCAATTTAGAATATATTACACTTTTTTAGAAGAAATTCTTGCTTGTTCTTGATAACTTTTTAATGTATTTCTATAATAATTTCTAGTCTCATCGGGCGTCATAATGACACACTATCATTGCATATTATTATTAATAAAATATACCCAAAATCCATAAGTAAAATATAAAAATTATAAGCCATTAAATTATCTCCTAATTGGAGGTTTATTTATCAAAAATTGAAATAGTTTCTATTACAAGATATGGGGGTACTAGGCATGAATTTTAGCCTCACACTCCAATGTTCTCTACTAGATATTCTAGGGATTCTATTAGACAAACACTACTGAAATTGATTCCCCAATAAGGTTAATCTCTTAAATAATCTCAGTGTCTACTCTGAATTCTTAAAATTTAGCTCCATCCTCGATTTTTATCTCACCCCAGTCAATAATGTGGGATGGATTACGTGCGTACCTTCTCAAATGTGACATATGGAAGACATCATGTTCTTGGTATAACTACGGAGGTAGAAAAAAGTTGTACGACAACATTCCAACTCTACATAGTATCAATATGCTATAATGAATCACATAGAATGATTTTTACCCCAACCAAATATCTGGTATCAATGATATGGTGAAACCTATAGGAACACATAATATCCTTCCTCAATCTCCGAGGACTTGAATCGTCTATCAACATAAAACTTTTTGCGGCTCAGTGTATTCTTCATCCACTCCATGATTATCTAAACCATTATAGTAGTTTCTCACACCATATCTAGGACCATGAGTCATGACTCTCTTGGGTTAGTCCATCAATGTGTTGACCTACTATTTATCTCATAAAAATCCTCAATGTGTTCCATACTAATGGTGAAATGGTAACTATTGTTGCATGAAAAAACCAATAGTGGCAGACGATCCACCAATATATGGATAATGTTCAACATGAAATCTCATAGAGTTTTCTCTAGAATCTAAATGGTACACAATGTCTGGCCATCAGTTTGGGGATGAAAATACCTGCTCAAGTGAAACCGAGTCCTAAAATCCTCATCTAAAACCTTCCAAAATCAGGATGTGAAGAGAGAATCATGATCTGAAACAATAATTGATTGAACTACATGGATTATTAAAATCTCTTGCATATCATGTAATCCCATGCACTATAATGATCTTTACACATGAATAGCTAAAATTTTGGATGGCTTGGTTAGTTAGTATACAATCACCAAATTGGAATCATGTATCAATGTCTTACGTGGAATTCCTATAATGAGGTCCATTGTGATCCAATCCCTTTTCCATTATGGAACCTCATGGTTTTGATCTAAATATATTAGATTATGGTATTTATCCTTATCTTTCCGAAAAGTGAGGCAAAAAGAAGCAAACTCTACAACTCCATTCTTCCTCCCTAGAAAGAATAAATGATTTCAGATGACCTAGTACATCTTTTCCACACCTGGATGTAACAACAATGGTGATCTATGAAACTATACATGAATACCATCTTTCCACATCACTGATACCATCATCCATCCTGTGAAAAGAATGAAAATCACCCCACCTTCACAAAATCCTTCAAGATGATTTATAGAGGATATCTAAATACGTATGGTCTCATAGCCAATATCCCAAAGGTGTTCTACCCTAATTCAATTCAAATATGGATAGGTAACAACCATCGACTGTTGAGAGCATCCTTTACTATGTTCCCTTTCCTAGGAGTGTAGAAAATTTCGATGTAATAACACTAAAGGAACTATATCCATCACCATTACCTTATGTTAAGATCCTTCTAACATAATATATATTTGTGACTATTTTCATCATAATAAATGATAAACCACTTAAAATTTTGTAGTGTCACCAAATTTTAGTGCCATGACTACAACTACTAAAAGAAGATCCTGAATCCATAGTTATACTAATGCAATTTCAACATACGTGAACCATTGGAAATCATTATGTTCCTCTACATTAGGACATAACCAAACACTATTTTTTATGCATCACAGAACACTACATAATCAAAAACTCCGATAAAAAATTCAAATTGGATCACTAGTCAATCTATTTTTCAACTACTGAAAATCGTTATGGATCCTCTATGTCCACATGAGTGGCATCCCCATGCTGGTCAAAGCTGTCAAGGGTGTTACCATACTAGAGAAATCTGCTATGAATCTCTTATAATATCCAACCACCCAAAGGAACATTGTACATATATCATTCTATTGGGTGCATCCACAGATAACATTGAATCAACCATCCCTGGGACCACATCCACTCAATCTGCTTAGAAAATGTGTCGCAAAACGTCGACCACCTATATCATGAAATATCACATTGAGAGAATCCAATAAAGATGGTTCTATTAGAGCATGTCTAGAACTATTATTATATGTATTGTGTCCTACACCTCAGAAACTGAGTACAAAAGGATATCGTTGATGAATAATACTACAAAATAGTCTAAAAAAGTCTGAACGATCTGGTTCATGAGTCCCAGGATGACTTCTGGGGATTTCATCAAGCCAATGGGCATAGAAAATTATTCATAGTGATGTTAGAAACATATGAATGCTGTATTCAGTATATCCTAATCCTATACACACAACTGGTGATAATGATACCCATCTTCTACCTTCAGGGGCCACTATGACCATATAAACTGATCAATGATATTATAAATCCGTATTAGTTGTTTATTGTTCTTCACAATCATCTAGTTCAATCACCGATAGTCAACACACAACCTCATTCTCTAGTATGCCTTTTTTTTGTGAATAATATTGAAGGTGAATAGGGTAAATCAATGGTTCTAAAAAAATCCATACCTATGAAAATCCTCTAACTCCAACCTCATCTTGTGAAGATTTGTGGGAGGAATCTACTATTATTGCACAGATTTTGGTATTATCTTAAGGTTTAGAATAATGACTAATTATATCGATCAGTGGGGAGGTAAGCCTGAAAAATCCTCAAAAAAGGCATCCTTATACTCCCACACCACTACAAGAAATAGGAAACTCGTAGCATCCACTGCACCGAGGTTAGTCTAGCTAATTGGTTAGTAAATGGAATCATCCTCCTATAACTGAGTCCATCATGAACATCCATAATTTCCATTTCATCAAAATATTATTTCCTGGTTCCATTACTATGGACACACCGCAACCTTTAACTACAATAGCTAATCTGGACATGAACTGTAGATAAACAGTCCATAACACGAATTATGACATATAGCCTCGTCAATGCATCTAATAGATCTGACATGAATTTCTCACGTCCATGTATCAAATCATAATATTGGCCCAAATGTGTGATCACAATGTCTTATCTAGTGTGTGTCACCTAGAATAATGGTCAAGCCAAGGGATTCAATAGAATTTCTAAATTTTGTACAAGGTATCTGGAATTAAAGGAATGACTTGCACTCATTTCTATCATCACTCCATATAATTTAGAAAATAAATATCTTGTACGCTGAATCCTTCATTGAGCATCCAGGTCATAATCTTCAACCGCCATTACTTGTCTCCTCCCCTTTTCTCTAGCTCCCTGACCTAGCACGGACCATCTCTGGGTGGTGTTCAAAACAAGTCATTGTTTATATAATCTTTTACTACTCTACCACTCCTAATAAATGTCTCATTCCCTTTAGACATGTCTACTACTACCACTGCATCATCCTCAGTGGCCCACCCATGGTCTCTCAGTCAGGTGTAGGCTAGCTTAGACAACCTTAGGGAAGATGACCCTATCTATTATCAGAGTAACAACACAACTCTATAAGATGAATGGTCCCATAATTTTGTCCCTAAAAATTATAACTTATTTCAAGGGACCTCATCTTTAAACTTCTTACACACCCGTGTACCTAAGATAGACATAGACACCCTACTTCCAAGGACTCTACTCTGATATTCATGAATTTAGTAACCACTTGCTATATCTTCTCATCAATGAAATATAAATGGGAATCCTCACTATATGTAAAGATGCATATTCCAAAAAATTTAGCTCATATATGTCTATGAAGATCATGATAAATGGTCTAAGCCATAGAGAAGTAATCTTGATGCATATCCATGTAGTACCTAGAGAGGTTGGTAAACCAAGATAAATATCCAACTACTATTGTGCTACCCCTTTGTAGCTATTGATGCATCTGGTTATGGATAGATCTCAGTGTAACTGTAGAGAAATTCTCTATGAAAAGGTACTCAAAATATTTTCACACAAGAGTATCCTTTTCATAATATCGTGTAACCAGTCCCCATTATCAACATGTTGGTCGATGGAGAAGTCTACCATCCAAGAGTACCATCTGATATGTTGGTGTCCTAACCAGATAAAAAACTCACATCACCAATTGAAAGAAGTTTTCTACCACCTACAGTTGAGGTTCACCTCAGAACCTATGGTTTCATTTTCACTAATACTCTTGAAGCACCCTCAGCATGCACACCTCATTTTCTTATATTCCATGTTCCATCATCTTCTCTACTAGTGGTGGTAATGATGGTGAACCATAGAGAGGTACCACCTCAAGAACTAGTCCATATATTAGAACCTCATCCCTAAAAAAAATAATCTATGTGATCATGATTATATATCCATGATGGCATATGTCACAGATTCATCCTTAATTAAACATGATGTACCACATTCAATGTGTATATTTGGATAACAATCTCAATACGGACATGGAAAATCCAACCCATTCCTATAATATGCACATACCATTATTTTCCTTGTAACCAATGTTCTCATGGAATATGTTACAATGTAGGTAATCAGGGTCTTATTGTATGAATATGTTAGAATTTGTACAATCACTAGTGTCTATAGCATGAATGTAGAACTGGAAGCTCTTAGCATGGTTTCCCCAAACCAAACTCACCGACTCTAGTCTTATGGTAGAATCAATATATCTAATACCACTAAGTCACTACACATCCCAGTGAGGTCTGTGTAAAGACTCACTAATACCTCCTTCAATTTGATATTGGTTGGTGAATAACATCGAAAAGGTATATCACTAACATGGGATGCCTTATTCTATGTACACATACACAAACACACATATCCATTCATATATAATTTTTAAATGTAAAAACAAATGAACAACCATTCATGCATACATAAATACCTCACAATATGATTATGATATGAATTAATGGAATGAATAATGGAAAAATTATAAGACCACCAAAATGATCTGGAAAAAATGTCCAAACTAAAAATAATGGGACAAGTATCTAAATACCATATGACACACCTAGCTCTGTCTGGAATCTCTATGAATCGTTCATTTATGGTATATTAATGAATCATCTGAATTGTCATTTTTCTTTAAAAGAAAATACATTTGTGGTAAGAACCTGTGTAGGGGTGAGTATAACAATCATCAGAAGGTTACCTCAAAACCACAATGAATAATACAAAGGGAAATATTGAAAATTCTATGAAGGCATATGTCTACAACACATATAACATGATTTTCCAGATATAGTCCACAAAGAAACACAATCAAAAGGTAATTCAAAACCGTAGTATGCCAAACCTATGATTCCTCCTTAATGATTTTCCAATTAAATTATCCGGGATTAAAATCCTAAATATGATAACACTGATGATATCTGTCAAATAGGTGATTCTCATTGGATCTCATCATTGGAATTACATTGTGAATGTCTTTTGATATATGATACAAAAATGCATATTAACCCAATTCCCTTGGGAGATATCAAATACGTAATCTTGAATAACCCTACGAGTAAGGCAGCGACAGTCGTGTACTGTTTTTCATGCCAAAAATAACATCTCCACCTAGGTAATGAATATAAATTACTGATATCACTTCAGGAATCATGGAGAGAATATAATGACTATATCTATGATTTTAGGTGGAAGGTGTCATTTTACTAGGAGTAGGAGACAATTACTTGCTTACCATTAGGGAATGTAGACGGGGAATAGACCCTAATGAAACATTTTAATAATATATAGGACAAGATATCCAGACCAACATTTAATTAGTACATAGCATGTAGTATTGGTTATATGGAGTGTTCCTGGAGCTGGGGTCGTGCCTTTGTAAATGGTCATGTCATGTTTCCATGTCTGTGGAGAAGTAAATGCCATGTAGTAAGTCTGTGTACTCTACCCATGTGCCTGTCATGGATTATCCTATGTACTTGATCCAACCCATTTTTTTGTGTGGTTTACAAGACCTACATGCAGTCCATGTACTCCACCCTAAGTGTGTGTACCATCTGATGTACACATCGAGTCTCTTGGGAGAGCTCAAATGCTTTATAGGATGAACAACATGTTGTGCAATACATATATCCTACCACGAACTCATGATGCTATATCGGGGGGCCTAGATGGTGTGTAGAACTATATTACTCTTAGTTTGTCTTTGAATTTACCATAATTTGCTATTTTTGATCCATAATTATTCTCTACCTCCAAAGCCTCCATTTCTATCCATGCCTTACTGGAAAATCATGACTCATTCCACGAAAAATCTAATCATCACTAATAAACATATTTTGGATTTCTATCTACTCATAAAATACGATTTCTATTCATTATTCACTACATGCTGAAGAAGACAAAAATTATGTGTCTACGTTTTCTAATTCGTCACTGGTTCTGTGGTCGAACCACCATAATTTTGTGCCATTCCCAAATCTATAATTTCAAATCATTGTGCCAACCAATGGGAGTATAATGATTGATTTTTTAGAATATATTGGGTTGTATGACAAAAAAATAATTCACATGAAATCAAATAACTGCAGGAAAAAAGGAAATGAAAAATTGAGTTCTATGAACCTTGATTGATGTTCGTTCCAACCTAAATTCATTTCCATGAGAATTAAATGGAAGGAATTATAAATATCCAAAAATTAATCCAATTAAATCTTGAAAATATACCCGTCCCTCAATATGCATGATCAACTGGTCAATCCATTAGTTGATAAATATGCATTCATCATAGGATTCAATAACGTGGAAGAATCAAATAAAAAAATCTCCCTACCTAATTTTGGATCCATCACTAATGAATAAAGTTCCATTTAAATTTTCATTAGTGAGATCCTTCGATTCGTTTGTTCATTGATTATCGATCCACAATCTGGTCACCATTCTTCTGAGAGAATTACTCCAACATTAACTCTAGAAACTCACCAATGGACCTAGGTTTATACAACTAACACTCAGATTTCTCCATAATAAGGTTCTTAATGAATGGGAATTAGGTATCTATGTCATGAAAACTAATATAAATTTATTTAATTATTTTATTCATTTCACTACCGTGATGGATTTCCCAAAAATTGCTCTTGTTGACTAAGGTTATGTCATGACTATGGTAAAACCCACATTATGAACTCAACATTTCCCTAATATATTCATTCTATGCACCCATTTAGAGGTTTTTACATTTTTTCATAAAAAATACACAAAAAATACATTTAATAGGCTTGATATATTTAATATATTTCAATATTTTTTTTCAGGGCCCACCAGGCCTTGGAATGACATGCCATCTAATTATTTAGTCAAAAAAAATCTATATAACATCCAAATATAATACATTTATTATTCAATAAATTATATTTTACATATTCAGTCTTCATTATATTTATAAGAACATAAAATGCGGATATAACACAATAGTTTTATGAAATTAACTCTTATCAATAGAAATTATTGACATGAATTAAATAAGCAAAAAAACTATAGTACTATATTAACAAAAAAAATCCAAAATTTAAAATCAATTCTATGACAGTTTATATTTCCCAACAAGTAAAAATTCTCCTCTTAGGATAAAATAACACAAAGAATACATGATTTCATTCATAATAAGGAAAATCAATTGGATTAGATATCTATAGACATGTAAGAATACAAACTAGGAACACTACTTTGTAACATAAGGATTTACCTCATAGAGGTTGAAATATATTACAAATTACACTTTAGTAAACAATTACATGCTTGAAATACTATAATTGATAAATTAATATAATTGATTCCTCTACATACTATAGTGGATGGACATTCAAGATATGAAATATTAATGAAAAATAAAATTCATGGGAATATGAAAATGAAAATGATGACTAATAAAAATAAATAAAATAAAAAGGTTGGAAATTAATTGAAAGAGTGATGTCTCAATAACCACAAACTCTATTTCTAAAATAATAATTGAAAATATAATTTGATACATTTCATAATAAAATTTATTGAGATATTGAGGAAGCATCTTATTATAAATAATATTATATAATATATTACATAATGCTCATAATGATAAATTAATCAATGAGAATCTATTTAATTGGAAAAATGTCATTGATATCTGTACTATTTTAATGTTTTAAGAATGATTTTCAATCATAACAAGATCCACACCTCCCAAACAATGTGACCCTAATAGTTTCAAGATAACTTTAAAAATTACTGGTTTTTTTGTCAAAACTCGTCCCCTTGGGCCCATGTCGTGACTACCCCAAACCCGCCTTCCATAGTCTAGGGGTTGGAGACTAGAACCATAAATAAGTATCCCTTAATCGTGAAGCCATTTCCTTTTTTCCTATATAAAAACATAGACTAGAATGCAACAAGATCCCACCACGAAGTAATACTACTGTAGTAAAAGTGTGTAGTTAAAGTTAGGGGGAGGAATACAAGCCCAATTGAAAACATACAACTAAAAATGAAAACAAAAGCTCCTAAGATCATCCACTACGAATCATACCTAAAGGTTATGTAAGACATGTCTCTATAGATCTCTAATTCAACCATCACCATCGTCCAACATCAGTTCCTCACTCCCCAAGTCCCATTAAAGGCTACCTATCGTCTACACAATACATAACAAGGTGCCGACGAATCCCATGAAAGGGTGAGTAAAAAAATACCAAGTAGGGACACCGAGACCCCTAAAGGTATCTCAGAATTCCAAAAAGGAAAACCGAAAGCGTGATCTAAATCAAAAATCACAACAAAAAATACACATATCAAACCTGATTTACTCATCTCATCCCTAAGGAAACATACCATCCTGATCACAATCCATTTCTAGGATTTCTAAATAAGGCTCAAAGCATAACTCTAGGATTAAGATTACACACTCCATAAAATTTACATCCCTGAATGCACCCATCTGTGGGATGTACTCTATCAGGTACAACTCAACCATTCCTAACGGAATGTTTGAAAGGACATGCTCCATCAAGAGATTTCGGCTATAACTTCCTACGGTTCGTGGCACTGGAGGTCTCACTGTCATAGTCTTGAACCTGAGGCAAGAATATGTGAAATCAAGTGAAGAGGCCCCCTCCTCGATATTGTGTCCTATAATTGAGGGAGTTCCAAATACCTTGAAGGACTCTCTCTCCATTGTTACTTATAGATGGGGGATTACTACTCCATATGTGAGGACCCGCTCCCTACCCGATAGGGGACTATGAATATAGTAGATTGTTTGCTATGGGGGACCTGCGCCCTAGTACATCATGGGCATACCGACCCCAGGATAGAGGACCTGCACCCTTTCAAAGTAGTGGAGTACCGAATCCATATGTGAGGACCCACACCAAACCCAGCAAGGAATTATAACTTTGATAGTTTATTCCCTATGGGGGACCCACACCCTAGTACGTCAGGGGAGTACCAACCCAAGGATAGAAGACCAGCACCTTGGCATGGAAGGTAAGTACTGACTCTGCTGTAGCACTACATTAGGAGGACTTGCACCCTGGGTTGATAGGGGAGTACATACTGCTAACATAGAGGACCCTCACCCTACCCGGTAGGGGAGTAACGTACTGTATGCTAGTTATGTATAGATGACCTACACCCTAGTCCAATCAGGGAGTACCGACTCCAAATGTATAATACCCAAATAGAGGAAAATGAACCCACACTCATGACAAGGGGAGTCCCATCATTAACTGAGTAGGGGAGTAAGGAATACTGGCTCCATGAGACATCAAGGGAGTTACCATCCAAACTCTCAGTACAAGAAACACACTGTTTCTGCTCCTCCAGATATCGGCCATACCACAACAACCACGAAGTTCCTATATTATGCAACCCACTGATATGTAATGTCTTAAGGGTTCCAAGGTAATAGATGTAGCGTCAATCGGACACCCTGTCTATAAGCTATAGGCAATTTAATGCCGATGTCCCGATTATATTGGAGTATGATCTAACCTAGAAAACTTCAACCATCTTCCAACATCATGTGGAGTATCTCAAAATGACCGTATCTATCCAAGGATCCTATTTCCACAAATTGTTCCTCAAATAGATGTTTGGTTCGCATGATACATCCATTTAAGCATATCTGGTCCTGAGAGGGGTCCGGGTCCAGTCTGACCCGGATGAGGCCGACCCGACCCTGTTCAAGATGACCCCCCTGATTAGGGTCAAACCAACCCATTTGGAGTCAGCCCAACTAGGTCCGGGTCTAACATGGCCTAGTCCAAATAGGCCTGGGCCAGCCCAGTCCGACTGGGCCACGGCGGGCTTAGCCTATTGGGCCACGGACCGACCTAGCTAGCTGGATGGGAGCGACCCGCGGGGCGACACGACCTGGTGCGCTAGAGCAGCTCACTAGCCTAGTGGCCTCTAGTTCCCTGAATGACTCAAGAAGAGCTATTATTCTCTTCAATTAGTATTGCCACATGTTCCGCAGGACTCACGGGGCCCAGGTCCACCTCATACCGTGACTTCGATGACAGGGCTCATTCTATGTAGTGTGTGATGGTGCGCCGCCATACCAACACGGCCTGCCGATTTTTGGACACCACTTCTAGTCTGCCGTGGTGCCTAACAGCACCCCCCCACTTCCATGGCCGACAGGCGTTGGCTGCCGCCTTCCCCGCTTGCACCACTCGTCAGTGCCACTGCACCAGTGCTATGGCGGAGAATCTTTTGTGGTTAACCGGGTGTGTTCTAGTGGTTCGTTCATTCATCCGGACATGCCTACTGTCCTCCTGGTATTCCGCCATTATTGTGAGCCTCTCTGTTTCATGGTTCCGTTATGTTGGAACAACCAGTCTCTGATGAACTCAATAAAAATCAATCAGTGGAGGGTATTGGCCTGTTGGTTTATCTCATGCCCTCCGCAATAGATTTATAACAAGTGGGAATTATTTATAAATCATATTAAAATAATGATAAACCCCGTTCAAATCCCCCGCAATGACCACTCACAAATTCACGAATGAGGATAAATTTTTTTGTGGATTTCCTTAATTAATAGAGAATCCCTACCTCAGGAATCGGCAGACTCGTCGCGATGGTGAAAGAAGAATCCACATTTTGACGAAGCCACGAGCATTCATCACTCTCATTTCGTTGCAACATGATCTTCTATCTCCATCGGTGGAAGGTGACATGTCACTTCTCTAGAAGTTATTTTCTTGAAGAATCCATATATTTTTTTTACCTTTATCCCCATTTAAATTGAAGGGGAAAAGGTGAGTAACACAATAAGGAATTAATGAGATTCATTAATTGACGTAATTAATTTGGCACATTAATTACACAAGGGTTGGTTATGAAATCAAATTGTAACCATGAAATAAATAACCTATATTTAAAAATTATGACCATCTCTATGGTCCCCCCCACCATCGCTCTATAGGTGGTAGAAAAAAAAAGAAATAAAATAAAAATTCTTATATTATTTTATTATTACACGAAGAATTCGTAAAAACTATCCTTTTCACCTGACCAACTATGGTCGATGTTAAACCTCCCTTAAGAAAATCCTGACATTATGGATTCAATTGTGCCCTCATATTTTTAATCCATACACTGGTTCATAAGATAAGAAATGTCGCCCGAGAATTTACTTAAGATACATTTAGAAAAGGATAAAAAATTATTAACAATCACCCTCATCCCGCGCAGGTCAATGTTAGGCTCCTCCTAAGGGTAACACACCCTCAAATGATCAATGTTACTCTCAGATATTCAATCCGAGTTACTATTTAAATGTTAATGATTTTACCATAAAATAAATGTCACATAATATTTTTATTTATGACCAAAAAATAACATCCACCGGTGGCCCGCGCCGGCTAAAGATATTAACGGAATAGTGAAATAATACCCTTAAAAGATCAGCGGTGGTCTCATATTTTTAATCTGAGTCACCATTCGTGAGTTATAAGAATTTTAAAAATAAAATAAAATAATTTTATTTAAATATTTTATTTACAGTTATGCCATTTTCGGGTTTTCTCACTAGAGGTATGAACCAACAAAACTAACTTTATGCCTTGGGAAACCCAAACTCTTGAACAAAACAATGCCCTCATATTTCTGATATGATCAACTCTTTAAGAGTTATTCTACATTACACATAAAAATACTCACTTAGAATATTTTAAGATTAACTCATAGTGAAGAATACTAACCTATATGTCTGGATCCTTGCTGATAAGCTCTTAAAGGTGAGTAGTCATTCTATACATTGTCTGTATGAATTCCTCAGAGTTGATTTTATAGTGGTTGAAACCTCGAGCTAGGATTCAGTCTGGTTTGTCTAGCCATGACTCTTGCTCCTCCTTGGAATCAACTTGTAACCTTCTTTCATATATTCTGTCGATCTCCTCTTTTGAAGCGTTGACCCGAACATCTTTTTCAATCATTTCTTCCTTGGAATGGAGGAGGCGTTTCAAAAACTCCCCTTATTCTGCTTCAACTACTCTTGCTTTTCCACTTCGTTCTCCACTTTACCTTTTCTGTAAGGCTTTTCTTTATTTGTTTCCAACATTCTTGGCCGACCTAGTTTCCATCGGCTTAGGCATGTGGGAATAGACTTTCCGTCCCTTTGATTTTTTCTCTAGTATGCCAATCGATTACCGACCCTAGGCTAGATGACCCGCACCCTAGTACGGTAGGGGAGTACTGATTCTATATGTGAGGACCCTCACCCTACATGGTAGGGGAGTACAACTCTGGTAGTTTATTTGCGATGGGGGACCTGCACCCTAGTACGTCAGGGGAGTAATGGCCCTGGGTTAGGGGACCCGCACCTTGGCACGATAGTGGAGTAACGACTCTGCTATTGCACTGCATAAGGAGGAAATATACCCTAGGTTGATAGGGGAGTACCTACTCCTAAAATTGATGAACCGCACCCTACCGGGTAGGGGAGTACCTTAATCTATGTGAGTTATGTATGGAGGACCCATGCCCTAGTCTAATAGGGGAGTATCAACTCCAAATATAGAAAAACAAATCATAGGGTAATGAACCCACACTCATGACGTGGGGAGCCCCGTCTCTACCAGAGCAGAGGAGTAAGGAATATCCGTGACATGAGTAATCAAGGGAGTGTCCATCCTAACTATCACCACAAGAAACACCCTGGTTCTACAACTGTTGTTATCGACCATACATCAACTACCATGAAGTTCCACAGGGGAAGTAACCCAACGATTCATCATGTCATAAATGTTCCAACACAATAGACGTCACATCCATTGGGCACCCAGTCTGTAAGATATATTCATTTTAATGCTGAGGACCCATTTGGATTGGAATACAATCCAACCCAGCCAAATTGAAATATTTTCCAAAAGTCACGTGGAGTATCTCCAATGGACCGTCTTTCTCCAAGGATCCTAGTGCCGTAGATGGTTCGTCAAACGAACGTCCGATACACAAGATAAAAATTTTATGCATATCTGGGCCCGAGAGGGGTCCACATCAGGTTTAACCAGGCCTATCTACGGGGTGAGACCCACCGAGAAACCTGACCTGATGCACTGGCACGACTCATCAGCCCGATAGCTGCCAACTCCTCAAACAGCTCAAGAAGAGCCACTCAACTCTTCAGTTAGCATCACCACGTCGTGCCACCACATGGTCCATGAGACCCATGGGGCACAGGTCCCCCTCCTATTACAGCTTGGATTCTAGGGCATAAAATGGCATGCCACCTCACCAACGTGGCCAGATGGTTGTTGGTCTCCCATTCAGGTCTGCCGGGGTGCCATGCGGCGCCACCGTCTTCCACGCCTGACGACAGCCAGCCCCCGCCATCGCCGCTGGCAACAGTATCTGGTGCCGAATCGATGAATGTTTTTCGGGCCACCGGGTGAGCTCTGGTGGTCTATTCATTCTTTTGAACTCACCTATAGTCTTCCAGGGATGTCGCTGTAGTTTGTTTCCACTTGGTTTCAAGGTCCTGTTAGGTTGGAACAACCTGCCTCTGAAGAACTAAATAAAAATCACGTGGTAGAGGGTCTGGGCCTTGTTCATTTAGCCCGCGCCCTCCTCGTTAGATTTATAACAAGTTGGAGTAATTTATACATAATATTATAATAATGATAAACCCTATTCAAATACCCCTAAATGACCACCAAAAATTCCAGAAGGAGGTGAAGAATTGTGGGAATTTTTTGAAATAAAAGACAACCCCTACCTCAAGAATTGTCAGATTTGTCGCAGTGGTAAATGGAGAATTAGTGCTTTGACGAGGCCACCTTTGTTTGCCTCCCCCTATTCTCTAACACAAACTATTCCTTCTCCGTCGGTGGAAGGTGCCCCATCACTTCTCCTGAGGTTACTCTCTTGAAGAAGTCCTATAAAAAAACTCTACCCCGAGCCTATTTAAATAGAGGGGGAAAAGAGTGAGTAACACACCGAGGAATTAAAGAGATTAATTAATAGATGTAATTAATGTGACACATTTATTACACGAGGGGTGGTTACACTACCAAAGTGTAATTGGGAAATTAATATCCCATATTTAAAAGTCTGACCACCTCTGTAGTCCCCCCCCACCGCTCAATAAGTTGTATGAAAAAAATAAAATAAAAATTCCTATGTTATTTTTTATTTCTTAAATAATTATTAAAAACTATTTTTTTCACTCGTCCAACTGTGGTCAAAGTTAAACCTCCCTTAATAGAATTCTAATTCCTCAGATTAAATGTTACCCTCATATTTTTAATCCGAGCACCAGTTCAAATGATAGATAACACTGCCAAGGAGTTTATTTAACTTACCTTTAAACAAAGTTAAAAAATTATTAATAGCCACCCTCTACCCCTACCGGTTGAGGTAAGGCTACACTTAAGGGGAAACGAACTCAAGAGATCAAAAATTCTCTCATCTTTACAATTCGAGTTACCATTAGAAGTTAATGATTTTACAATAAAATAATTGTCACTTATTTTATTTACATCTAAAAAATATCTTGCACCGGTAGCCCGTGCTGACCATATTTAGTATCTTTCTAAGGAAAGAATAACTTCACATGTTCTACAGTGGTTTCAGAGATTTAATAAGAGTCACTAGTCGTGATTTATATGTATTTTAAAAATAAAAGATTTTTATTTAATTAATATATTAATGGTTTTTTAGTTTTCGAATTTTCTCACAGGAAGCCTATACTGACTAAACATAAGTCATGCCTCGGGTAAACCTACCATCCTCAATGAAATGGTTCCCTCTGATTTCTGATCTGGGAAACCATTTTAGAGTTATTCCACTTTTTTCAGGATAAATACACACACAGACACACACACACACACTATTTTAAGCGTAACAATTTTTTGAAAGATCATTCCGGGCACTCCAGGCCTCATAATCACATGTCGTTAGATTTAACGATCTCGTAAAAATTCCATAAAATTAAAAACAAATTATACAAAATTTCATGGAAATTACATTTTTAGTTTCAAAGAGAACATTTTTACCTTGTATTTGCTATTAAGGTTAATCAATATATTGTTATATATGATATATAACATTAAAAAAAGATTACTCAAGGCTATAAATAAATCTATAAAACATATTTGTGGTTTTTTAATGAAAATGATCATAAAATTTAAAAGATTTAACTTCCCCATTAACATCATTATGCTTTATGTATATGAATATTAGGTCATCACTTTTTTCTATGGGAGACCGTTCTTAGTAAAATGTAAATGGTAAATTATTTTTCAGTGGTGTGGATGAAAAATTGAAAATTATTTAATGAAATATATAGGTAAACCTTATGTGGATTATTATTATCTCAGGGATAATATTTATGAATGGGTATATTTTTCCATAGAATCAAGGAATTTAGAAGAACTATAAAATATAATTGAAAAGTTCACTAAATAAATATTATTATATTTGGTCAAAAAATTGTTTTTGAAGTACATGATATTAAATTGATAATATTTATATCTCCCACACTTGAAAACCCTCCGAACCACGTGACTAAATATATTCCATAAATCAAAAAATCTAATTACATAGTATGTAAAATTAAATTTACTATAATAATCAATTTGAAATCTCTGGTGAAAAATACTATAAATTTATCAATGAATTGTTGGAAAGGAAACCATTTATTGGATAAATGGTAGCTTATTTTAAAGGTATTTTCCCTACCATCAAAACTCAAAGAATTTATATGGATGGTAATTACAATCATTATTATTTAATATATTGAATTTTATTACCTATTATAAATTATTCCATCAATAAATAAGTGATTAAAATATTTTATCATGTAATAATGTATTTTATGTCTTACATTCAGTTATTTATCATCAAGTCAGTGATACAAAAAAAGCATTAAACTATATTTGGAAAAAATAGTGAAGGGAAATTGACACCCACTTGAACAATAAATATATCGAGAGTGTGTGTGTCATATTTGATAAATATAATTATGTAACCATAAAATATATATTCCACTACCCATTATTGATCAAAACCTCAATTATTTGGTGGGAAGAAATTTGTATTTTCTTATGGATGAACACTTGGGTGTAATTAAAATGTAGTCACACCAGAATATCAATTGAAATCATTTTCAACTTATTAATATGGTATATTAAATTATGGATATCATCCTTTTAGAATGTCTGATTCAATGGTCACATTTCACCATGGCATTATTTTAATATTCAAAGAAATATATGAATATAAATTTCAACATATTCATGGACTAATTATATGTTTATAAAAATTCAATTGATATGTTGATCATATTTAGATAATTTTGTGGATTATTTTGGTGAAAATAAGATGGCCCTCAGTTGGTAAATTCCTCAATTTGTGATACAATTTTGGAAAGTGTTTGGAAATTACATATCAATGATAATAATTTATATTTAACAAAACTAAAATTAGTAATGATTTCGAGACAACCATTCATATATAATATCTTGATATCAGAGGATTTTAGTGGAATATGGTACTATAAAATTTCTTTATTAAGAATCATTCAATAATTTCCTATAATATAATCCCCCTACAGGGATATGACATATCATTTTGGGGCATGGATATCAACAATCATTTATATTATTGATGAAATTACTTGTAGATGTTTTTATTATGATATATGTTCAATATGAATAGCTATTGGAAAAAATGAGTGTTGTATGTGACTATTTAGTAAGTGTTCCCATTGGATAAAGGTATTTATAAATCAACAGATCATCCCATTATACTAGTTTAACATTGAATGATTGTAAAAAATTTAAAAATAATCAGCAAAGGGTTTATATATATTTTCATTATATATGATAAATTTTTTTCATACATTTTATTCTAAAAATTAATAGATTATGTATATCACTTTTCCAAAATTATTTGATGATAATAAAGGATTCCAATACTGCTCTTGTTTGAGAGTACATAATACATCACATATTTTATATTCAAATTAGGGAAAAAATTGGAACTAACATGTATTTATCACCTAAAATTAGAGATAAGTTTCCCAGATATTGAATGATATATAGAATCTCTTAATAGTGAAAATCTCTATACCACATATAATATCACACCATTGAATATATATATCATGAATTACATATCATTATGTGCAGTTCATTTGAATATTTCTTATGAGTTGATAGGAAGATTTTTAAATTTTCTTTTCAATTATTTTTGAGATAAACCAATTTTTTTCATAGATTATATTGAATAAATGATTAGATGGTCTATCCGATAAAAAAATTATAGACAATTTTTTATAAATTATTACATGTTCCAAATAACTAGAGGCATTACATGGAAACATGATATTCTTAAACAACCCATTATGGGTTTTCTAATTTCTAATATATGGGGGGATATAATTAATACATACTTATTATAAATCATTTAGGACATCAAACATCATATTCTTTATTAAGTATGGATCGATTTTAGTGTAAAAATATGTTTGTGTGAAAAATAATTCTACTGTTGGAATTAAATTTTTGAAATTAAATATATTTAAGTAGTTCAAAATATAAAATCCCATCATTAGAAACATCCATACTTATTTAATCTATATTATTTTTCTAAATTTATTTATTATATATGGATTCCTTTATTATATGATCACTCTATACCATCCACAAGATAATTAAATTTTTGAAATTTAACACTAGGATATCATAGACATCCTATAGATAATTTTAAACATCTCATTGAAATATTGTAACACAACACATTATGAATATGTGTGGGAGTAAAGGATAATATAAAAACATTAATTAGAATGTCCACATACAACAAAGTTATTAGAAACAAGATTGATTCTAATATGAAAGGAATATAAATTATATGGTGTTGTAAAAAAGATGAAAATGTATTTAAAAACTAACCAATAAAGAATATTTCTATGAGTGAATAAACTGGTTGAGATAAGAATAGATGTGAATGAAAATGTTCAGATTTAAAAATATAAAAACCATGTCTTATATGATAATATAATTACAAAATTATATTTTTCTCTAGGTGAAAAAATCCGTCATCTTTAAATCATGAATAAAATTAAGCATAAGAAAACTTATATAAATGTGGTCAAGGTAATACAAAGTTATGATATATTACCTTCATAGTGATGTCAAAATTTCATATTTAAAAATATCAATATTTAAGGGGAAATAAACATGCCTAAAATCATAACAACCAAAATATATTATATCCATAATTGAAGAAATTAATTTTAAATAAGATAAAATTAATTTACATGGAATGTTTTATCATAGTTATTAATGGTAGGAAACTGATCATTAATACATTTTATGTATTTAGTGTTTAGTTTTCGTTAATTAATAAATAATATTATGGTAATATTTTTCATTTATCACAATACTCAATAATGGATTCATTATTACCCAACATATTGGTTATCACTCACATAATTAATTAATTTTAGTTTTATATTTTTATATTTTTTGAATATATTTTGTGTCAATTATATCATAATTTTTACATTATTTTGGGAAATTTATGTGATCAAGATAACCTCTATAAATATATATACAATTGTTCATTGAAATTTGACATATAATCTTATATTTATTTGTAATATTTAAAACAACATGTAAAATGAATATTTGAAAACCTAAAAATATATTTTTTTAATTTTTTATCACATTTAAACTGTAATAAAAATTTATTATATATTTATAGTATTTGATTTCTACGATCATTCGATGCTCATAAATATTATTAATAAATCCTTTTCTCTTTCATAAAAATATTACACTCAAGCACATCACTGATACAAAAGATTATATTTCTTTATACATGATGAATCTAGACCCTTATACATAACATTACATTTCCCTATTTATTTAATAAATTATATCCATGTTTTATATGAATAATATTATCTTCTTTACATCGATATATTAAGAATTTTTTATCTGTATGGAAAAGAAGAAGTAATTTTTAGGTTTTATTTTTCTCTATTGAAACACTATCAAACCATTTCATTTTATATATAATTATTCCTTTTATACATGAATAATTAAATTTTGGGTGAGAGCATTGTTGATATTCTTATGTACCAATTTAATGAATATTATTATGATTGGTTTGAATCTGTATGTGGGTGGATTATTTCCTTCATGGAGGTGATTATTTGAGGGATAGATAATTATTTGATTCATAAGGACAACCATTTACTCAACACAAATAATGTGTTTATTCTCATAGTAGTTTCATTTATTTAACATGTATATTTTTATATGCAACGACAAATGAATTCTCTCTCTAAAATGTTTTGAACATGTGGTTATTAAACTATAACACTCACCTTAATGAATACCATTAAATATATTAACACATTACATCATTATTTTCAATGTTTTTATTTTAAATATGTTCTCTAATAATATATATAGTGTTTATAAAATATTTCAATATTTAATGGTCCATTTTCTTATAATTATTTCATGGGATTTAAGAGTAGTTGCTCATATATTTTTTCATCACATAATATTTTTTCTAATATTTTTCCCATTATCCTGTTATGTGTATTAATATAACCATTTTCTAGGATATAGATTATATTTTTTGGGTGGCGGGGTTATATTTTTCGGTATGTGATTATATTCACATTTATAATTACTTTATATTAAGAACCCTGATTTTTCCTAAATATTAATCTTATGTATCAGTTTTAATTAAAATTAAAGAATGACCTCATCATACTTCCTTGATATCATCTATATATAATAATTATTTTTGAAATAGGTTCATATCAAAACATGAAATTAATTGAATAAAAATAACACAAAAAAGTAAAACATAAGTACATCTTAAAAAACATAATCACAAATAACATATATCATAAATGAAAATATGTTAAGTATAAAAATATGAATTTAAAATATGGAAGATATGTGGGATATAAATATGATAAGTATATCTATGTGAGGATCACTGATTATATACAACCATAATGAAATAAAAATATTATAACAACTAAAATTCACCTCCATGTGAGGAGAGGACATCACCCACCTTATTTCTCCCCAAAACCATGACTAAAAGATACCATGAAAACATTAATTTATATAGTTAATTTCAATTTAATTATATTAGATGATGAATTATTTAGATACAAAAATGTGTTTTTATGCATTGATAAAACAATTTACTATAGGATTACATAACATACTCTATATTGAACGATAAAATAATTCAAATAAAGATAGTTTAAACTAAAATTATAAAATTTACAATGTTTTTTATCTCTAAAAAAATCAAATTACATTAGTTAAAATTTGAATTATTCTTTAAATATTTATAATTATACACATAATATATAACGAATATGAATGAATTAAAATACATTGATATATGGTTCTACAATATGGGAAAAACATTATAATGAAAACTATAAACATGATTTATGAGAAAAAAACCACTAGGGATATGGTAGGGAGTCTAAGATCATTATACAAATCAATCCATAACTATATCAATTGAATCATGATGCACTATTTAGTGTCAAATCATAAACTAACTCGTATATCCATTTTTAAAAGTGGATTCATTAACTAGTTTTAAGAATGCAATGAAACTTGATAATGTGGAATCATAACTATTCCTACCATGATAGAGTGGCATCACATCTTGGAGGATATATACTGGGTAGAGTTGCATCATTCTATAAAAAATCTCATTGTCCTAGACACTCCAAGACATCCAATGTATTCCCATGATGTTATAAAATATTCAATAGATCTCAACCACTCAATGATGATATATGGAATGACCCCTTTTTAATTTTCATTAAATAATATGTAATAGAAATTAATATAAGAAAATTTATATTAAAGTGTAGTATAAATTTCCAGGGATGAACCGTATAATATGTTCTTTTAAAATAGTATAAATTATATTTTAATCATGAAACCTATTATAAAAACACCAGTATTATTCATTGTAAATCAAATTGAATAATTCCATGAATCCTTTTATATTTAATTAATTTAGAATCCAAGTATCCCATTTCTTTAAATACTATGAAAAAATTAATCAAACCAACATATATAAATATTTTTTTACAACATTCCCAAAAAAATAAACTAAAAAGAATATTTAATATTATAATAAATAATTTACTATAATTATTTTGAATATATTTAATACCATAAAATAACATTTAAAAATTAGAATTTAGAAAGGGAAAAAGAATTTATAATTGACATTGATACTTCTCTCATAAATCATTGAATATATTACCAATGATATTTTTCACCTATTATAGTAATTGGGAAACCATACAGATGAGATATAAGAATAAAAATTAGTTAAAAAAGTAGATAATACTTTTCTTAGAGGAACCACAATCAACCGTTCCCATTCAAATCAGATAAAATATAAAATGACGTAAGAATCAATGATGGAAGCATGGATGAATAACATACATGATAAAATAAAATAAATTTTATGAAAAATATGTAAAATTATTGAAAAAATAATTTAATATATATGAGGGTTGATGGCCTATTACCAATTAAATATTTACTCTTATACATTGATCCAAATTATGAGAATTTAATTTCAAATGAACTATAAAATTTAATAAATTTATATTTAAGCATGTAATTTGGTTTGTGGGCCTAGTTATTCTAACCGTGGAACAAATGTGTATGTTTTATGGGATTTAAATACTTTGGAATACATAATTTGGTTTCATGGTGGATAAAATAATGAACCTGTCGCCCAAAAACTATTGAAATCTCATATTAAGGTCAATAAATTAACATGCAGAGTTAGAGAACAAGCACTCTAATTATTCACACTATGAAGTTATTTAAAAAATACATATATTAATATCAGAAGTCTAAAAAAATGATAAAAACTTAAATAATAATCATATATATATTAGATATCATTATTTTTTCAATAAATAAATATTTAGAGACTATGTCTATCAATTTTAAAATATATCTAAAAATGAACATGTATTAGACAAATGATTTAAATGAAAATAGTTATTACATGAAATATAAAATTCCAAGAGGGAAAAATGTTATATTAATTTCAATTTGGAAATTATTTATTTTTTATTCGATGATTAATAATTCCTAAACCAAAATAATGATTGGTATTAAACATATATAATTATTGGTATTATGTGTACTTTGTTTTATTCTTATAATATATTTCCATTTTAATTATGTTAGATAAATACTAAAATATTATATTTTTTATAATGGAATAAAATCATATTATTCCTCAACCAAAAAAAAAAACTATTTGATAAGATTGAATATATAAAATTAAGGAAATTAAAATTATAATATTGACTTACCACAAAAATTGATTGTGAATCAAACATTTTCATGTTTATTATTTTATTTATTTACAGGCTTGTAGATGCGGATGATAAAACAAAAAGTGGTATCACTTATCGTAATTAAGAATAGATCATAAATTATCTAAGAACTAATAAAATAGTTTTAAATAGTAATATTCATAATAAACATAAATGGTTTATTGTATTTCCCTCTATTGTTGATAGTGAATCCAATTTCTTGGGTTATTCAAAAAATTGATTTTCTATATGGATTTGTTTTAATTGTTTTTTTTCCAAATAGATCTTATGGTAAAAATTAAAATAAGGGTGAAATATAGTAATTTCTTCTATAATTAGGATCTTAGAATAAAAATAATGTAAGGCCATACTAATGTATTTTAAATTTATTCTTTAAAGGGTATCGATATTTTTATTAACAATTGTACATTTAATTGTCCAAAATAATTTATATTTATAGTGTCAGAAATAAGTTTATATCATATATTAAATTTGAAATATTATGTCAATAAATAATTTTCATTATAGATGTTTATAGTTTTGAATATCTGTTAACCTAGTCTATTAATTGTAAATGTTTAAATTTAATCCATTTTATTATGAAATTAATAGAAGAAAAAGTTAATATAAAAATTTAAAATTTATCATATTATATATCATAAAATAATTATTCTAGTTAATTTATAAAATTGTACTTTTCATTAAATCCATCATATCAGAGACCATTGATTTTTACATTTATTGATTATCTCATTAATTTTTAAATTTAATATTTTAATGTACATTTTATAAATTCGTAAAATACTATATATTTATATTGTCTTGACTTATGTTATACTACATAAGATTATATTCCTTTTTTGAAACCATACACTATGAAAACATGTTAATCAAATTATTCATAATTCCAAGAATAACCAATAATATTAATATTTTATGTCGCAATTCCAAAATATAGCCATCAAAGTTCTAAATTTATCAATTATTTTAAAATAATCCCAAATTTAACAAATAAACATTGATTTTTGAAATGAAATTCATATTTTATGAATCATGTATTTCGACTATAAAAGATATATAAGTTTTGAATATCACAAAAGATAATATTTGTTATTGGTTTTCTTCATGGGGTTGAAGTTTCTATTTATATTAACAGAATAATTTAAAACCGAATAATAATTTTTTACTAAATAATGGAATATTATAATTTTTTAATTGATTAATCATTAATTTTTTTAATAATAAATATCAAGAAATGTGAAAATATCCATACAAATGATTAAATATATTTTTATATATGTTGTTATAACAATATTATAACATTTTTTTGATAAATATTAATATTATTTTGCTACCTATTTTCATTAATAATTACATTCATTTAAATAATATCATAACTTACTACATTAAATGGAATGAAAATATTTTTTAATGAGATATATTTAATAAAGAATATGATAAAATATATTTAATTTATAATCTAAAAGTGTTGACATTTTAAATTTATTTTTCTCAATTCATGATTCATTAATATCATTCACTGATTTAATAAAACAATTTAATTTTCTATTTTTACAAAGAGATTAATTGTTTTTTTGTAATGAATCATATTATATATATATTTAAAAAAATAAATTATTTATTTTTCTAAATTATTTACGTTTCTCTATAATGATCTGTTATATTTGTTTATAAATACAATCCGTACTAGAATGAAATGAAATGGAATATGAAATTTAATTTCGTATAAAATGGTACCTATATCAACAAGGATAACAAAATGTATTATTATTTTGTTAGTGGATACACATTTATACACAATTACAAGAATGTAAAATATTTATCTAAATAAGTGGACAATAAGTATTGTAATATTTGAATTCTTTATCGAACAAAAATCAGTAAAACAATATTTGTGAATAGTAAAACTTAATTTAAAAACCCATATTGTATGATAATTTTAATTTAAAAACATATATTAATGGATCATGAATGGTAAATTTATTTATGGTGAGTTATGATGATTTTATTTTGATTTAGAATAAATTAATTATGGTGTATGGTTTTTTAGTTATTCATTATCAAGGAAATCAAAATTCTATTTCTAAAAATTCACTAAATTGAGGTAGGAATCATTTCGATGTTTTATACAATGTTCTTGGAGCATGAATGTATAATCCCTAGGTTAATGAGAATTATTTTTGGGGAATGTGACCTCATACATCTAATACAAAATATTTGAACATAGATCAAATTTCTTAGTTGGATTCACCACTAATGGCTACTCTCATTCTAAATTAATTGGGTTCTGTATTAGATGTGGTTTCATTAGATGGGTATATGGTTCCACTGGTTTCTAATGTTTCTAATCCCATTATTGTTTTAGGATTTCTATATTCAAATAGTCAATGATAATTTTCATCAAAAGGAAACTAATCACTACATGATATATATTATTCATTTTAATATTCAGTGTAAAACACTTAGACGTTAATACTAAAAGGGGTATGTGATTTTGGATTGGAAAAACCTGTTTTCTCAGTGGAAGTAGACTTTATTTCTCCTGGTCTAGATATCCATTCACTACATACTGATTTTTTGTTTTTAATATACAAATATTTAGTGAATCCGTTAAATTTACAAAATATTAATGAGTATAGTAAAGGTTATTGTGATGGAATTTTGGTGTACAGTGATGATTCTTATTTCATTATTTTCAACAATTAATTAAATATAATTTATTATTATGTCATAATATATGAAAATCAGTCAATTAATAGTAAACAATATAATAAGAATTCAATTTTGAATGAGATTTATTGAGTTATATATAAGTCATGGTTGAAACTAAATCTGTTTTACAAGAAGGATGCAGTTGATATACTTAGACATGTTCATACTCATCCCACAAGTAATCATTTTGAGACACTTCATGATGATTCATATTAATTATTTGAGTTTTATTTCAATAATTATGATTTCTTAAAAAAAACCATTTTCACTAATCTATAATTTATACATACCTTTTTTGTCTTCATTAATAAAAAATTATTTTTTAATGCATGTTTTCTCCACAACCCCATGCTTCTATCAAGATTTTTATTCAAATAGAGTGAAAAGTGGAAAACATTTGGGCCCACTATATTGCGGTCTTATGTATTTAAGGTTTGTGATTTAGTGTTCAAAAATGATATAGAAGATAATATACATGTTTTTGGATATTGAGAAAAAATTTACTATTTATATTATTACATCATGGTGTCTCCAGGATGGGATGGGTAATATATATGTTCCTAGTGGATTGAATGTTTTTTTTCAAGTATTTGAGTTGGGTTTAAAATATTTATTTTATATAATTAATATATAATAGTTTAAACCAATGATGTAGAGGTAATTATTAGATATTTCATTGTCTATTTGTGTTTTAGTGAAATCACTATTTGTTGTAAGGTGGGTGTAAAGTCATATTTTTTGATATAGTGGGGAAAATATTATATTTTTATTACATTTCACCATGATCTTTATATATTTTAAGGGGGATATTGAATAACCACATTGTGGATTATGTGGATATAACATGGTCTTGATTTCATCATTTCATGTTTTTTTCAACAAACTAAATCAATATGTGGTTTAGTACCACCACAACATGTTGAAATCTAATAAAATTTCATCATTAATTCAAGGAATATCTCTCCCTTAGTTCAATTATTTAACATTCTCTTGAACACCATGAATTATAGAGGCCTGGTTATAGTCCTCCTTGACAATCATGGATGTTATAAATCCCTTAACATCATTTGATTTATTCCATAGAATCAATAGTTACATTATATTCCATTTTATTTATTAATTATCTATTTCAATATTCCTTTTAATATCATGGCATTATGTAATTATTATTTTGATAAAGTTAATGGATTTAAATTCTAGATATTTATTTTAGGTGTTGTTATGGAATGATAAATAATTTATTTATCATGTAATATGATGACATTTTCCTTGTAATGATAATTAATCCGATTGAATAAAATATGAAATTCTTTTAAAATGTAGAAAATATGATTTCTCTTATTGTTTATTTTTTGTTACATGAAATAATTAATTAGAATATTACTATTATTTAATATTTTTTCAATATATTTTAATATTATTTATTATAGTCCTATAATTAAAATATGGAGATGAATTGAAATTGGGGATATGATATATTTGTTATCAAATTTTTTTTATTATGTATTAATTCATAAATAATTAAAAAATTATGATTGAATAAGATGTTTTTTACAATCCTGGTTAGATTATCGTGGTTTATAATTATAATAGGGGTTGTAGTTTATGTATGGATTGTTCTGACTAATTTTAGTAATATGATTATTATGAGGTAGAGGATGGGCATTGTTCAGATTATGATAATGTTTACAAGATGCTTTTGTCTTGGTTTAGTCTGAATTGATGGTGTATTAGTTGTATAAGTGATATTGTGGGTTCTTGTATTTTTATATGGTAATATTATTGGATTTATGTGTTTAATGTGTCATATATTCTGTGTAATATTGAATTATAATAAAAAATTAATAAAGAAAAAAATTGGAATTAGAGTGTATTGATAATAAATAAAATAATTTTTGGATGTACTGAATTTATGCATCTAAAATGTTATATATGGTAATAAAATTTATATAATTGGAAGGACAAAATACTATGTAATTGTAATTTATATAAATATTATGTTAATAATGAATTTTATGTGTTTCATGAATGATGATAGGGGAGACAATTTATGAAATATAAGCAAATCCGTAGTATTTTATGGTTGTAGGGTGTCCTTTTTTATGGACATAACGATGGAAGTGGTTATTGTTATTTATTTTGTTTTTTTGATGATATGTGTTTGAATATGTTTTTTAAATTATGTTTTACCCTTGATAATCTTGGGTGGCTATTTTATATTCATTGTATGGTTTTGTATTTCTTATGATCCACCACATGATTTAGATAATGTGAATTATTCCCATATGAAGTTTGGGATCTCAGGTGTAATCATAAAAAATTGGATGTGGGTGATAGAGATGAATTATAATTTACAATATCAAACTCTCTCATACATTTAGTTTGGTTATATGTCAATTTCATAACAGAGTAATGATGTGGAAATTTGGAAATGATATAGAAGTGATGTATTGGGGATCTGTTTATATAGTATATGTCATGATTTTTTGGTATATATTATATGTATTTGATAGGGAATGTGGTTGAAATAAGTGAAATAGTTATATATTCATGGTTTTGATGTGGTATGAGGTTATGGATATGTGGAAATAAAATTTATGGGAGGCTTAGGATATATGTCATAGGTATGTGACCATGACAATATCTGTGGGAAAATCGGTTTAGAGTAAATTTTATGAATATATTTTCATGATTATTGTAGAACTATACTTGTGTGTTGATTTAGTGACCAGTAGTGGTATGTCTAGTTTATTAGAAGATCATGGTATAGGTAATGATTTATTTTGCCTTCCTTTTTTAGTATAAAATTAGTATGCTTCACCCAATATTTCATTACATTTATTTTATAGAAAATTACTATATATACTAGTATTTTTATCCCTTAATTTAAATATAATTTTTACAGATTTTTAGGGTGTAAATAGTGTCTAGGATGAGAATTAATAGCTCATGAAATTTTAAAAAATTAATGTTCAGTTGTTATATTATAATTTTTCATAGAATTTATCTTGAATATTTTGACTTATATTCTAATATTTAAATAAATTAAAATAATCACAATTTTTTTATATATTATATTTTTCATTTTTGGGGGATTTATTATAATACCTATGATTGTTAGGGTAATGTCTTATAGGTTGTGAGATTATACCCTCAATTTATGTTTGAAAATAACATCTTATTTGAGTATTGATCTGGTGGTCAGTCAAGTATTCACTTAAGGTTTAGGGGATTTTTAAGTGGGGGAATGTCATGAAATATTTCTATTATATCTTTGGTTGATAGTTATGACGATTTTTAATATTTTGAAAATGTGTGTATTGAACTATTATAATAGGGAAATAATATAATTAAAATATATCTTGTGATGTAGGGATGTGAGTCTGACTATTATATATATAGGGACCTTATAATTCAATGTAAGTACCTCAATGTTACTAAATAAATTGAAGTGCTATTATTCTGATTATGAGGTAGAGACATATGTGTGGTATATTTATCTCAATTATTTCAACTTGTGATTGAATTAATATGAATTTATGAATTACGTTCAATTTTATTAATAAATTTTCCAGGATTTAAAAATTTTAATCTTAGGTTATTGTTCAATAATTTTAGTGATTCTTACTGAAATTGATAGTCATGCTCTTTAAGTTGTTGTGGTGTATTATGATGTTATTTATGATCAAATAAATAACGATTTTGGGGGTGATTATTCTTAAGGGAATGGTTTTTATGAATTTCTATAGATGATTTTTCTATTGTATGAGGTAATTTTCTATGATCATGAAATGAAGGTATAGTTGGATGATATTTAGATTTATTTATGTATGAACAACACGTGAATGGAGGATTAGATTCCATTGGTAGTTATGTTTTTGAGAGGAAAATATTAGGATTTGTTGGTTATTTTTTGGATGGTCATGAAGTGTATTATGTGATCTATGGGAATTTACTAGGACAAGATCAACATTTTTAAAGGGTTATCCTATATTAGATAAGAAAAATTATAGTTCATGAAACTTTAATATGATTTACTTGATTATTCATGTGGTGATGAGGTGATGAAATAAAATTTTTAAGAGTTTTTCTATCACAATATCCAATAATAGGTTATCCCTATCATGATTCCTTTATATCATGATGTTATACAAAAGCCAAAAAAGATTGATAATAGTTTTTCATGTACTGATTCATCCTAATAATGAAGTTATAATATATTTCTAACTATAATATTTATATATAGGATTTCCTATTTAGCTAGGAAGTAAAGGTTATGTATAGAATGTAATTAGTTTCAAAATTTATCTTCACAATATAGAGATATAGTAGTTAATAATTTCATTCTAGGATCTTTGGTATTGTTTTCTATAATTTTAAGGGATGAGTCAAATGATTTTTCAAGTACCCATAACATAATAACATCATATGATAGCTATCCCTTTTTAGACTTAACTATAATTGTTGTTCCCTATGAGGGCTTATTAATTATATAAGAAACCATTTTAATTTGGACAATTGAAATGTTTTAGAGAAAGAATATGATAACCATAATACATTTAATGTCCTCAGGTACATAACCCTAATCACAGATGAGGTGGTGGATGATATCAATGATTAATAGGTAGTGAAGAATAATGTATAGAGTTTCATGTGATGAAGTTTTTTTGTGGAATATTAATGTTATATCATTAAAGGAACCATATGTTTATATTTTTACATAATTTTTTCATTTTTTAAGTTAATAATCATCACAATCCATAATTATTTTTACAATAGATTGAGATTTGGTGAATATTATTGATTGATTTACAATTCACTTAGTGTTGAATATTCTAGATAAAGCATTATCTAGTTTTTATAAGTTGTGTCAATATTGATGGATGATGATGGGGAGATATATGTCAGTAGGATATTTCTACATGTTTCAGACATAAAAATGTGATATATTTTGGATATTCACTAAAAAAGGAACCACCACGCTAGGGTGGTTTTTGAGATCATCATCATATATAGTACAACAAGTATATAATGTATGTGGTTTCCTCGATCCTGATACACTTGATGTATGAAGATTCCATGAAAAATAACCCATGGTTAGTAAATAATTATGAACCAAATAGTCAATGCATTTAATATTTTATCATTCATTGATGTGTTTGATGAATGTAAGGCCCCATGGGATGTAACAAATGAGATTTCATGGGGTGTTGATATTTAAATTTATAATGATAATTGGTTCCCCTCATTTTTGTGTACTAGTGTAGGATATTATATTTTATACAACAGATTTATTATCATATATTCATTCAAATATTTCTATCTAAATTATATTCATACTGAATAACCAATCATCTCATAAAGAAAGCACATACGTGCATTTGGAGAATTTAGGATCATATCATTAAAAACAGTATCCACAAACAGGTTTACCATCCTTAGAGGAAAGAGGTATTCATATATTACTATAGTGAACATCATAAAGTTCACTATGTCAAGATGGATTTTACTATTATAGTGTTCTATGTTTGATAGTTATATTATCTATTATTATATTTGTTCAGATGTTTCATTCCTTGTAGATTGATCCACTAGTGTTTGAGATGAACATACAAAACTCATGGTCATTAGATGATCTAAAAAAACCTAAAACCAGTATCATAGATTTAGTTTGATTTAGAATACAATGTGTTTTATTCATTGGTTTTTGATGAAAAATGGTTATCTGAATATAAAAAAAGGATTAAACAATTTTTACACACTTTTATAGAGTAGAAATTTTATATGTGAAGATCATTCTGTTAACCCTTATTTATGTAGGCTGTGTAAACACATTACCCATACAAATATAATTATTCATAATTGTTAATATGGATTAACTTTATATGGGGAATGCTATGTAATGATCATATTAATTTTACAATGTCAAGATCCATCCCAACATGGACCATGTTATGACAACCCCAAGGTCATCTCCAATAGGCATGGGGAGGGATACAATATTTGAGTAGGTACATCACACATGGGAGGCATTATCCTAATTTACGTGTACACACACAATCATCTACAAGACCTTTAAATATAGAAATGGATAACAACTGATAACTATGATAACATACATCATAAATCATTCTATCGGAGCTTGACAATTAATATTGTTATGAAAAATGGCCAAATTCAAGTGCAACACAATGAAACTAAAAATATTTTTAACCAACAAAGTGGTTGCGGACTGATTTTAATGTAACCATAGGAATAAACCCCGATTTGTCTTTCTCACTAAGATATTCTTGGACCTGGTCCCTCATGGACTATAACAAAATGTTTTTCTTCTTTATAAGACATGAAACATGAGGGATAAGATCATGCAAGGGTGATTATTACAAGACCCGATAAGGAATCACAAAATAACCAATCATAATTCACGACGAAAAATTTTAGTTGGATCATTATAAGTATATAATAGAAATATCTATAAGATAAAAATAAAAATATAATCAAATTTGACACTCATTCTCAAGGTATGACCAAAACTGTACTTCTAACCAAGGATTATTAATTCGAGGTTCCATATAACACTCATTTGGGAGAACATACTCCACATTTTAGATATCAATTCTGTAATACATTTGATAGGTAATTCTCATTTGGTCTCATCATAATAATTAAAATCTATATGTTATAATATAATTATACACATATGGGTATCACAACTATGGTCCTGTGGTATACAATCATCCCAATCTAGGTTAACCCAGTATGTAGGGGATCAATGCCCACATAGTGTTGTTCACAATGATAACAATAACCCCTCCTTGGGAAATGATGATGATAGAAGTTGTAAATCTAGACCACATGGTGGTATTCCTACAACACTATCTATTAATGGATTTCCTTAAAGGGGATTTCCATCCTATGCATAGGATGTGAATCAATAATAAACCATCATGTAAAGGATCAACAGAAAAAACCCTAAATAATTATTTCTATGACGAGGAGAATAATGGATCAAATCCACCTTTTATGGAGTAAAATAATATTACTTGTAGTACATAGCTTGTTCCCTTTAGAATCGAGTATTACCAATTTACCACAGCATGTGCTCGTGTCCATTCCCAAGAGAATGGAATGTTCAACTTCATGTACTCCTAACCATGCTCATGTACCCAGCATAACCTGTATACACATATCCTAGCCATGTATGTGCATGAGAACATTTTGTATCCATGCCTATATAATCTAGGATATATCCATGTACACTTAAAGGTACATTCTGAGCCACTAGGCAAGGGTAAAATGACTTATGACATCTGTCACATTCCATGTGATATTTTTTGTCTAATTGTAATCCTATAGTCACATAAGGGGTCCCATTAGAAATTCAATTATGGATTGCATGACATCTTACATTTGATTTCGATAGCCCATCTGTTCTTATTTTGTGTCATCTCCTCTACCATCCTTTCAAGATATCATTGATATAGGATTAACTAAGATTCTTTCAACTAGAGATTAGGATTACAGTCATTGAATCTTCTTGAGAAATGTCCATACATGTCATCCATTTTCACATCATAAAATATGACAGAAATGTGAAGAAAAACCATTTTTATCATAAGGTGATCATCCTTTATCTTCTTCGCACCATGATTGTACACATGATCATTAACCACACACACATTATTGATTTATAGCACTAAAAATGGCCACACAATGATCATAGATGAGGTATTCATCAAACTATTCGCTAAAGAAAATATCAATGATGAACGTGAGAATTAATGGTGGGATACTCCATAAATATAATATTTTTGAGAGTAAACCTTGGACTTTTTATATTTAGAATTGAATTATTATCCAAGAAAAAGAGTAACTAATAAAAAAATAACAAATAATGAAAATAAATCCACCTAAATAAATCTACCGTAGATGTGTAAATCTATTATTTTTCCTATTATTGGTCCATTTCTGACCAATATAATAGAACATGTAGTAATTTCAAAAATAAAACCCCAAAAATCAATATGGATATGTTATTTATGAAGAATGAATATCATTATTTCTCATTGGAAATATCCTCTTATGTTTATGATGTAAAGATCCTTGATCAGGATCTGAATTGATGTTATCCTACAAAAACATTCTCCTCCATTTCACTCTCTAAATTTTTATGATTTTTTGTCTAACCTAAAATATTTTCCATAAAATAATATTTATAGAACATCCTAAGTCATGGAAAATAAATTAACTAGAATGAATTTGATATTTCTCATTTAATAATCTTCATGCAACGACTGTCAATCTGAATGTCTAACATGCTCAAAGGTTAAGTTTCTCCTTGGGTAAAATCCCGGATATGAACTCCATGAAGGCCTTATATTTATGATTTGAGCCCTAATTTATGAGTTATTCAAAATATCATTGGAAATTATTCTTGTGTGATATATAGTATATTTAATATATTTCATAAATTAAATTTTGGAACACAGGACCCTAGAATCTCTCACCGTATAAACACCTAGATCTAAAAATAAACTATATAGTATTACAAAGTAATATTTGGAAAAATTAGTGTCATTACATTATCCCAACATTGGGGATTTACATCTTATAAAGAAAAAATTAAAGGACCCAGAAAGTGATGTGGTTAATGATCAAACATTTGGGTCTCCCGATTCTAGGTACTCTCATAAAGAGTCTCATGCTACTATAACACATGAACTAATGGAATCACTCTCCCATAAAGGATTCACTCCTATAGATCCTCAATATATTTCAGCTCTGCAAAATAGGTAGTTTTTCCTCGATTTCCATCTCTCCCATGTAAATAACATGTGAAGGATCATGCACGTCCCTCCTCAGCTAGGACACATTGAAGAAATCATGCACCCAATGTATCTATATTGGTATTTCTAATATGTATTCCATATCTCCAACTCTAAATATTATATGGAATGAGATAATGACTTTCATAGACAGCTATTAAACACATCCAGATATCTGCAATCCGCATTGAGGTGATAAACTTAGGAACCCTTGGTCTCCCTTGTCGAACTCCAATGACCTCCATCATTATTATACATAGGACTTTTTATGGATATACGATGTCCTATTTCATTCTTTAATGATCTAAAATTTTTCTATAGTTCCTCAAACCAACAATGGGCCTCCATTGCTGACTCTACAGGGTCGGTCCATCATAGCGTTGACCCGCATAGTCATCCATAAAAGGAAAAAAATGAAGAAATATCAATGGTAGAATGGTAGATAATTTTTTATCCCAACGTTATCAATGATAGGAAATCCTCTAAACTATGACCAAAATTAATCATGCAAACCCGTGGGATGTCTTCAAGGACATAAAAGCTCTGCACAGATTTGTTGTTAGTACGGTTTTGAAACATTGTGCTCAAGGACAACTAAATCTCAAAGGCCTCATATAACCCATTTCATAACCAATATGTGAATTGAGAATAATGGTAAAAAATGATCACCACAGGAAATACATGGATTCAAACAATCAACTTATTGTAAATTTTTCCTAGGATCACAATTTAAATCTTTTGTTGAATTTCTTAGAAGAGGGTAGACATTGTGAGTCGGTCTACAATCACCCAAATGGAATTGTGTCCCCAATACTTATATAGTAACCCCATCAAAATATATATAGAAATACCATTACACATACAATCTGGAACCTAAAGGTGTTGATATAAACCTACTCGAACCCAATGACCATCCTTCATTTGCTGACAGGTACGACATCAAGAGACAAAACAATTCAGTTCCCATCTTCATCTTTGGCCACCACAATTGCTCTTGGAGGTCTGGGTACATCATTTTTACCCATGGATGTAATATTAAGGGTGACTTATGAAACTCCCATTGAACCTCTTCATAAAATGTCCTAGGTACCATCATACATCCCTTGATAAGAGTGACATGCTCATCACATTCCAAATATCCAACTGGGGCATGCCTTGAGAAAATCTATGTACATAGGCTCTCAATGACAAAATCACCAAGATGTGAATTCATCATTCAATATTAAAGTAGACAGGGTGAAAACCATCGAATGGAGGTAAATATATTCTTCCCCATCCACAATGGATAAATGAGATGAGGATAACTGCCCTTACACCTCACTCAAAAAGATTTTTCAAGATTTACTACTTCTAGAATATGCTACTAAGTTCCCCTTAATGTAGTAATGTAAATCATGAAGTTATAATTATATAGGAACTCTAGATATGTTCTATGTATCATGAGTATATCCTTATGATAGAACATATACTTGAGACTATTGTGGTCAGAATAGGTGATTCTCCACCTACCCATCTGGTAGAGTCACTACATCTTTAGTTAAAAAAATATCGCTAATTTCTAAAAATTAGTTGTTAGATATTTCATATAATGTGGTATCAATTGAAATTAACAATAGTCAATCACCACCTACCACTGTATCACAACAAAACCATGCATTTACACTGATGAATTAAATAACACTACATAATTGAAAACCTCTAATGGAAATATAATGATGGTAATGTTCTTAAATCTATGCCTAAACTCTATTAAATAATTATAGATCCTCTCTATACACATGAAAGGATTCCCTTTTCAGGTCAAAATTGTAAAATGTGTTAATATTAGGGAGATAACATGTATGAACCTTCGACCGCTAACTACCAACCAAAGGATACTTTTAATATCCATCATACTCTTTAGTGTCTCCCATGAAAACATATCATGAAAATTTTCATAGTTTATAACTACACCTTTTCATGAGAGAACAAGTTAAATAATGTAGACCCCCTAAATATAAAAATAGAACTTCAAGATCTTCTTATAAATATTATTCTCTTAAAGGACATCACTAATCATCATTTTGTGTTAATGTTATCTTCCTGAGATTACGATAAATCTAGGATATCATTAATTTTGAATACAATAACTAATTTTTGAAAGAATTAAGGATTTAGTTCATGAGTTCCATGAATAGAACAAGGGTGTTTTTCATTATATAGATACCCACAAATAACACATTATGATCATAAAAACATTATAAATTTGTCTTCAGTAAATTCTCTACCCATACTTAAAATTGGTCCTAGCCTATTTTATGGTAAATCTTTGAGAACCATCGGGCCTCTCTAAAATGATCAAATAAGACATTGAACATTTCTAGATGTTATATTTTCATTATGGTAACATAGTTATGAAGATAATAATATTGAAAAAAACTAGATGTCCTATCCCCCTTCATGGAGAACAACACAGGGGTTTCCCATGGTGGATGGATGGGTCTATAAAAGACCATCTTCTACATGTCCTCCTACTGATGGCTCAGATCATGAATTTTTATGGTAAATAACTAATATGATGGTATTTCAAGGACACATCGGGTAGTATATTAATGAAAACATCTATATCCAAGTGAAGTGGCAGTCTATAAACTTCCTCAATAAATAAATCCATGTACTCTTCCTCCAATATATGAAATTTGAAACTCACAGAATCCACAATTCTAGTTTTCAGTCATTCAAATTGATGAGTGTACGGATGTACCCTAATTCTATCTATTTCATTCTTCACATCATGGTTTTCCTTTCCACCATCATCAGAAAACCTAATCATATGGATTCAAAAACACCAATTAAACAACATGAAATAGAATATTTGGGAAGGAACTATAAATACATTTTCTAGGAATAAGATGAGTTCATAAGGCCTCTTCATTTCTATGAATTGATATCATACAAAGATGTCACCTAAAAACATAAAATTGAACTATTTAATGAAATTTATAAACACTGAGTCTCCACAAGTAAGAGTATCCAACCACATGGGTTGAGCCAATTCCTCCCTTACAATCTCAAAGTATCAAACTAGATAAGTGGAAGGAATGGAATGGATAGATCATGTATCTTTAAAAACTACATCAATTGTTTATAAGACACAAATTATACCTCATATAATCACAAGATCCTATGGGTCATAATCCTTGCAAAACTATAGATACCCTCTCTTCTATATCCTAGATCCCTAATTCTAGAACATGTCACCTGGGGATGGGAGTGGTAACAAATCAAAATATATACCAACTTTGACTCCTCTTGTAGATCCTCTTCCATGTTAGCCTTCGTGATGACATAGATTCCCCTAAAATTGAATCTGTCTAGTTGGTCGATCTGTTGTTTCTTTGTTAGCTGTGTATCAGGTCAATAATTCACATGCATGATGTCCTCAACCATTACGAGCATATATCTGACTCTACCTCGGCTGACTAGATCCATAACATGATTTTTTAACTAGAAAACATAAATCCTAACCTTGTGAATCATCTCACATTTCCAGGTCCCTGTGTTTTTTATATTCTAACTTCTACTAAAGTATCATCTCCCATGTGGCCAATTCCATCACAAAATTTCTGTATCTATCCAGGAAGGAAAAACACTACACCTAAATAAATATATAGAACACCATCATAGGTAGGAATTATATTGGCATAGCACTATCTCATATGTATCTTCATATTCCTTTATTGGTGGTCTTAACATGAAATAAATGGTTACCCACAATATGAATCAATTACCAAGAGAGGATGGTGAACCCCTATGAATATTTAGCAACAACATTACAACCCTGTAGAATCTATAGAATATTATGGATATAAACCACCTTGAACATAGATGGAGACAACTACTATCAAAAAGGGAAGTCGAACACTTACCATGAAATATTATTGTAATTATACATCAAGGACATTAATCCCCACTATCGACCTACAATGCCATAGAGAAGGCTCACTGTTATGTCCCCCATCTGGTATGCAGGTGTCCTTACAAGAAGGAAAACTCATGTTACCACTCCAATCATGTACTAATACCTTATTGGGTCATGATCTACAAGGAAATTGAGGGGTTTTTGATAGTGAGACTCATAAAATGCACTCTTATTAAAAACCCATGTTTTAAATTCTACCAGTACCATATCCCACTCAAATGGTGGTGGTAGAACTAGTGCAACACCTAGAGGAATCACCTCCTAAATAGGTGACCATATCGAAGCCTAATCATTAAGGCGATCATCCTAAGAACCTTGATTAATAATAATAACTCAAAAATTCCATGGATGAATCCTAAAATATACAATATCTTACATGATCAAGGAGTATATCCAGGTTTATGACTTAAGATGGAAATGTAACCCACATCCCATTACTACATGATACATTTACCATTGTATTCTTAGAAACTAGTGTATACATGTGACGATTCAAAAAGATTGTTTTCAGAGTCCTAGTGAATGGATATATAGGCCATCGAACATCACTAGTGTCCTTATCATGAGATCCATACATGAGACAATTAAAACTATTTCAATAAAAAAATCTCACAATCATTGGTCCAAAGGTAAAACATACTCCTTCGTTACCACTATGACATGAACCACCCCAACATGCCTTTTTTAATGACTACCCCAAGCTTGCCTCTAATGTGACAAGGGATAGAGACCAATTCCATATAGAGATATAACACACATGAGTTTCCTTATCGTAATATACATTTACACACACACATCTCCAAGAACATACAATACTGAAATGTACAATAACAGATATCCATGAATGAATATATCTAAAATCCCACCATTAGAGTATGAAAATAAGATATGGAATGAATGAAATCTCAATAAAATCACACCATAATGAAAATTAATTTTTTTTTAACTTGTAATGTAGTTGTGAACTGTTTTCATGTTAACAGTAGGAACATGCCATGGTATTTTTTTATCACTAAGATACCCTTGTCTTAATCACTCTAAGACTCATTCAAAAGTCCTATCATATTTTTAAGACTTTAAATGTGTAGAAAATTCCCTAGTTATGTGATTATAATAATACACAGTTAGACACCAAAAAATCTCTAAAAATATATAACTAGTATCAATAGTATCCCAATCATCATTGGTATATAAAAAACATATAATAATAGTTTCCATATATGCTAAATGTAGACAAATAGTCTCAAGATATGGTCACAAACTTAATGCGAGCTTTGTATTCCTTCTCAAAGGATCTAGATTACACTTATCTAAGAGATCAAAATCCATGAGTCATATTTCACTACTCGAGTCCATATATGATTTCAGGCTCTTCGAGTCTCACTATAGGATGTACACATTGGACATCTGAATATAATGATACACATTTGGGGATCAGACACATGTACATGGGGTTTACAAATAATTCAACCTCGATTAAACCTCTATGTAGAGAATCAATTATTATATAGTGTTGGTCATGAAAATAGAAATAACCCTAAATTGGGAAATAATTATTATATAACAACCCTGCTCTTCATTTCATACATAAACATGATTAATTAAATAAAACATTCACTTGATACAACAAAGAAGATCGAGATTTATAGTGTCTTTGGGGCATAGGAACCTTATATAACATCTTAAAACATAGAATGAAACATCTTATTGAAAACAACCTTTACCTGACCACTACATTCCCTTGTAGTTAGAATTTCATGAGATTACCTGAGAACATGAATATGAAATGGGTGAGATATAAAGCCCAGTAAGGGATTAAACAAGGAATACCATTAAGATCAAAATACAAGTTAAAAAATAGGCATATCAATGGTGGACAAGACATACATGAATATAAAGTCATGATATAACGTGATTATCATAACATGGATATGTGGAAACAACACATAACATGGAATTAGCATGAGCCAAGGATCATTGCACATGGAGGATGAGTAAACTCTCATTTCACACGAGCCATGAGTAAACCCTTGTTGCACTTGAATTAGAATGAGTCGACACCCATTACACATGACATATCATGATACTATACTTCACCCAATGCAGTGGAGCTCTATCAGGGTGAACCCTTCTTAAAAATTTAATTTCTTCAATAAGTGTGCCACATCTATCATACAACATGGAATCATTAAAGATCAGCGGTTATTCCATGAAAAAGGATTGTGTAATTCTTACATAAAAAATGATAATCAATAAGTAAGTGATCATAAAGGTGAATACTGTAACGCCCTGACCCCAGTTATCTAGAATCCGTGCATTATTACAGAAAACATTGGCATGATACAAGGAATCATGTCCCGAAAGACCGATCAGTTTAGTTGTCACGACCCGTCCTCAGGGCCCGTGCCGTGACTACCCCAAGCCCGCCTACCATAGGCCAGGGGCTGGCGACTAGCACCAAGGCGTAAATCCAGGTAAGGGGAAGGCATTGCCTTTGTAAGTAAACAATCACCACAGAGTAAGCAAGTGGAAAAAGTAAACACTAAGTAAAAACTGGTACAACAGTAAGTGCAGAAATGTAAGTGGGCCAGAATACAAACCCAAATTGAAAGTAAAGTACAACTCGAAAGGGGAAAACAACAACTGAAAGGTAAAGCCACAACGTCGAGCCGTCCAATGGAAGTCCCACCTGAAGGGTGGGTACAAAAATCCTCCACTGCTCCTCGGGTCCAGCCAACCTTTCCGAGTACGTCCCGCCCAGTGGTCCACCTCCAGGTACCGTCCTGCTCCGCAAGCCACCACCACGATCAGCGCTGTCTGTCGTCTGCAACCAACACAACGTAGTGCGGGCATAGCCCGTGCAGGGGTGAGTATAAGCTACTCAGTAGGGACCCCGAGACCCCCGAAGGTCTCCCAAAATCCACAAAGGATAAACCACAAAGGAAAGATACAATCACGAAGTAACATCTGACACTGCTTAGGTATATTCCCATACATATACCTAAGTCATCAATTCTCGCTTGGCTCCAACATCCGAGCTCAATTACAACCCAGTCCACACAGGAAAGAAAAACGTAAATCCACACAGGATAGCACAACACAATCCACAAAGGAAAGCAAAATGGTTTCATCTCACACATGATATACTTCTTCGTATGACGATGGAGATGATCAGATGTAGCCACTGATTCATCGTGCCATCGGACCCACAAAGGATCGGTAGGTACTTACCCCCGCAATGACTCACATAGGATCAATCATGAAGTTGAACCCAAAGCTATTGGGAAACTCCTTCTCCATAAAGTATAGTGGTTGCCGCTACAACCAAGCGCTTCCTTCTTACCTTGGACTGCTGTAGTACTCCACCTATCGAGTATTGTGGGCCTGCTGCTACAACCAAGCGCTTCCCACCATGGGTCTGCCGCTACAACCAAGCGCTCCCCCTCATAGCCTCTAGAGGTACTCCTTCTGTTGAGTACCATGGGTCAGCCGCTACAACCAAGCGCTCCTCCGTCGTGGGTCTGCCGCTACAACCAAGCGCTCCCCTATGCTACTACTACCAAGAGCTCCTCCGTCATGGGTCTGCCGCTACAACCAAGCTCTCCCCCATGCTGCTACAACCAAGCGCTCCTCCGTCGTGGGTCTGCCGCTACAACCAAGCGCTCCCCCTCATATCCTCCAGAGGTACTCCTTTTTTTGAGTACCGCGGGTCTGCCGCTACAACCAAGCGCTCCTCCGCCGTGGGTCTGCTGCTACAACCAAGCGCTTCCCACTGGGCTATCCGTAACACACCGAGTCGTTCGATCAGTAGTCGTCAAGTCTCAACCAGCTCTAGGGTTTCCACACACAGCATGCTCGTTCCGGGAGGGTCCACTCCACGAGCCAAGAGGTCGATGCATCAACTGACATGTAGTACGGAGTTGATGTATCCCAAGATGTACCGTAGTGGTCACTGCCGAAAACACGGAGGATTCCTGTACTGTTTTCATCATCGTCGCAGTCGAATCCACTGAGGATCTCTGTACAGTCATCGTCGTCACAGTAGCAGTCGCAGCCAGCTATAGGGTCCCCGCACACAACAAGCTCATTCGGGAGGGTCCGCTCCACGAGGCGAGAGGCTGATACATAAACTGTCACCAAGCCCAAAGTTGATGTATCCAAAAGTTCCATATCGTTAACAGGAACTCAACGTCGCAGACGGCGCATCAATCGGACGCCCGGTCTGAGAGTTATTGGCTTTTTCGTCCTAGGGGCCCGGTTGGTTTTTAAGGAAAAACCAACCCGTCCGTACTCCACCTACGTCCAAACCTCAGGCGGAGTAATCCAAAAGATCTATCTCACTTAGAGGAATTCAACAAAGTTGACGTCACGTCAATCGGACGCCCGGAGCACAAGATATGAGCGTTTCTGCCCCGAGGGTCCGGTTGGTTTCATGTACGAACCAACCCGGCCGAACTCAAAGTACTATGAAACCTTGAGTGTGATATACTGAAACGACAGTCTTGATCCAAGGATTGCATCGCCACTGACGGTGTGTCGTTCGGATGCCCGTAGCTCATGTTATGAGCAAAAGACCGAAAAGGTCCGGAAATGGGGGGTCTGGGCCCGGACCGACCCCCTTGGGTCCGCCCGAACCGGGTCGACCTGACCCGAGTCCGACCCGGTTGGGCACTACCCGGCCCAGCCCGGCGGCCTGGCCCAGCCTGGGCGCGACCCGGCCTGGCGGGTCAGTCCGGCTCGGCTCGGCCGAGCGGCCTAGCGGAGGAACCGCGGGGTGGGCGGTGCCCCCGCGGGATGAAACGCCGCGGCCCGCATGGGGCCGCGCTGGATCAGCGGACGCGGCTTTGCCGCCTCCCGTGTGTCACCGGACCTGCGCGGTCGCGATTATGTCCAGCCGCTGCCGCCGTGGCTTCATCCGCGGTGGCTCCACCCGGCGGCGCACCGGGGCGCCGCCGCCTCCGGCCTCCGGCGCCGCCGCGCTGCCGTTGGGTTCCGCGGGCCACTGGAGTTGCTCCGGTGGTCCGATTCCGCTTCCGTCTGCGCCGTGGCTCTTCCCGGGTCCCATTCTTCACTGCCAGGCCCTCAAATCGCTCTTTCGGCCCCGTTTTTCGTCATCCGCCGTTTCACGCACCAAGAACAAAAAGGTGCGGTGGGTTCAGACTTGTTCGTTAGTCCGCACCCACCGCGTTAGTGGTCTTTAAGATATTCACCCAACAATATTTAAACGACCAGGGATTCAATCACAAATATTTAAAGAATGAAACCCCTACCTCTCCATAGTCGTCGAGCGTGCGTTCTTCGCGGAATGTATCGTCGTGGAAGAAAAGAATCGTCGCGTCGCGGAAGAGCGCCGCTGTCGCGCAATACTTGGCGTCGCGTCGACGAACTCCGAGGATAAAAAACATACGGATTTAATTAATAATAATTACACCCATGTTGTTGTTATAATCCACAAAGAATTTAAAAGGAGTGCAACCCCCTACCTTGTCATTGTCGATCAAAGGTTGTCGCGGGGTTGGATCGCCACGGAAGAAGCGTCACAGAGGGAGATTCATCGGCGTTGCGGTACACGGCTTCGCATCGTCGATCTCCGTGGGTTCGGCATTCTTCGTCGCCTTTCGTCTAAGGCCGGCGTTCTTCATGTTCTTCATGTTCTTCGCATTCTTCGCGTTCTTCAGAGAGAAGGAGGAAGATCTTTAGAGATTCTCCAAAGGTTTAACACAACATTCAAAAAGAAGGTGTATTGGCCTTATTTTGTTAACATGCCAACAAAATGAAAACGTGTTAAGAAATGAACGAAATTAATTCATATAATTAATTCAATGAATAAACTGCCCAATTAAAAGGAGCGTTTAATTGTTTAAGAAAACGCCCCAGTTGACTTTCAATTAATAGGGGTTTTCACGGGTGCATTACTTAGCGGAAAAGAAATGGTGGGGCTCGTGCGGGCCCCACCTCACATATATCCTACCAAGAGGGTAGGATATTTTTAATTGAACCCTATCCGCTCCAACTCAGCTTAAGCAGCTTTAAGTGGCTTTTAAGTGAAATAAAAATAAAGTTCTCACACCACTTTATTTTATTTCTTAACTTAACCCCAAAAATTTAAAAACCATACCCAAGAAAACGCAAATCCGGAAGAGGCGTTTCTAAGAAAAAAAACCGGCATTGTGATTCCATCGGTGCCCTCGGAATTCGATTCCGAGCACTGGTTCAAAAGTTAGAAAAACCCACTCGTTCGTTCAATGAACGTACCCGAGCCAAACTTCGGAAATTGATTCCGGGCACACCGGGCCTCGGAATCCCGTGCCGTCAGAAATTGCATTCTTGTAAAATTCCAATGAAAATTAAGAAAACAATTTCCTTGAAATTTACAGGTCTTTACATTACTCCCACCACAGGGCTTTACGTCCCCGTAAAGATTCACCACAAACTTAGGGATACAAAGGCGGTACTGAGTACACATCTGAGCCTCCCGCTCCCAAGTGCTCTCTTGGAGGTTCCCGTTATGCCATCTGATGTGCACAAGAGGAATAGATCGTCTACGCAGGACCCGATCCTGTCAATCCTAGATCTCCACCGGGACCTCCGCAAAGGTCTCCCCATCATCAACGTCCAGCTCCCCATGGTCAAAGTTGTGTGAAGGATCGCACACGTATCTCCTCAGCTGAGATACGTGGAAGACGTCATGCACCCAGTGCAACTGAGGTGGTAGAGCCAAACGATATGCCACCTTTCCAACCTTGCTGAGGACATGGAAGGGTCTGATGAAGCGTGTAGACAACTTGCTGCCTCGACCAAATCTTCGTCACTCATGTCAGGGTGAGACCCGTAAGAAGACTTGGTCGCCATCCGTGAACTCCAGTGGACTCCGCCTCCTGTCAGAATAAGACTTCCGCCAGCTCCGAGATGTCCTCATCCGCTCCTGGATGACCTGGACCTTCTCTGTCGTGGCCTGGACCATCTCCGGTCCCACAAGAGCTGCTAAAATTTCTTCTTTGCCGATAAAAGAAATCCGGTCTCATCCCCTGGATGAACCAAGTTCTTCACCTAATACAGTCAATCCCAACATGGATGATACTAATCCATACCAAGGATGACGTTGTAAGGCCTCGACGCTACTACCAAGAGATCCAACCGTTACTCTTGCCTCCAAGGGTTGAGTCAAACTGTCAGCATCAGTGTGTGGTAACTGGGTCTCCTCCAGTAGATGACTCACAAGTGAGGGTCAAGTCAATAGTCTAAACTGGAACCTCTTAGTAACAAAACAAAAGAGGACAATAAAGAAAACATCACAAAGGTATGCGTGTTTTTTTATTGCAGGTCATAATACAAAGACACTACACAACAACAACAAGGAACTAGAAGTACAAAAGACGTATCTAGTAGTTCTGCTCCTGTCCATCTGCTCTCAGAGCTCCATGATTGAAGGACTCAACTGCTTGAAGTTGAGATCTCCCATGTCCACCAACTCCCTGAGGTCGGGGTGGACCTCCTGGTGGTGGTGGTGGAAACACCTCGAAGCGTCGTCCACCTCCCACTGCATGGCCAGCTCCCCTACCACGGTCTCCTAATCCATGTGATCCGCCTCGATCGAACCTCTTCCTCTGCTTGGGAGGTCCTTCGTTCATCTGTTGGTCATCCGTATGGCGGGTCGGACAGTCACGAGCCATGTGACCAACCCCGCCATAGGAGTAACACTGTCCGCTCATGGTAAGTCATTGTCTACCCCGGGTGCCCCGCACAATCGATCTTGTGTCACGCGGTCGACCACCAGTAGGTCTAGTCCTCTTGGACCCCTACGTCATCTGTCTACTGCCTACTGTAGAAGACTCTTCCGCATGCCGACTAGTGGTGGGTCCTACTGCTGGAGACTGCACAGCAAGGAAACTCTCCCCTAAGAGGGATCTCTCCAACACTCATGTCTGTGTCGGAATACTGTGAGAAACAACTGAAGATCTGATCTCTCTCCTGAGCCCCTGGTCGAAGGTTCGGGACCTGAATAATGGGTCCCGTACCATGTCGGTGGAATAGTGCGAGAGATCGGTAAACCTCGCCGCGTACTGGGCTACTGTCATGCTGCCCTGCCGCAGCTGTAGTAGCCCCTGGATGTGCACTGTACGAAGGGTGGATGGGATGAACTCCGAGCAGAAGAGGATCTCAAAGTCCATCCAGAGAAGGGATGCCTCGTCGTGCACCTGGAGCATCAAGCTCCACCATCTGCCTGCTGCCGCATGCAGGAGGCTCGCTGCAAGGTCCACCATAAGGTCTGCTGGTGTCCTCACTAACCGGAAAACTCGTACAACCGCCTCCAGCCAGTCCTCGGCTACCTGGGGGTCCATCTCCCCGCGGAACCTGGGCGGTCACTGGCACTGGAACTCATGCAGTGCACTAAGGTGACGTGCATCATCAGCGGCTGGGGCTGGAAGCATCGGTGGCTCGGCGGGTAGAGGTACCGCAGGTGCCTCTGCTGTCAAAGGGCCCTGCACTGAGGCCTCGTCGCTCGGCGGGATGTCGTCACGCACCACTCTCGGAACCCTAGCTGGCTGCCGTCGTGGAGCCATCCTGAAAGGGAATAGGTGCACCACGGTCGGAACAGTATACCTGGTGAGCTGATACAAAGTAATCACAAAGAAAACTTGAAACACACATGCAATCAATGTTTTTGTGCATGAAGTCAGAAATCAGAAGTCAGGGTCCTAGTGTACGGATACGTCGGCCGCCGCACCAACACTGGGCTCCCTGGACTGATAAGCACACTCAATAAGTTTAACACTATTGCTTCACATAGAAGAAATATCAGATTCTGCAGTAGAATCGAACTCCTCAGATACGAATTTGTCACGACCTGTCCTTGGGGCCCGTGCCGTGATTACCCCAAGCCCGCCTTCCATAGGCCAGGGGCTGGAGACTAGCACCAAGGCATAAATCCCGGTAAGGGGAAGGCATTTCCTTTGTAAGTAAACAAGCACCACAGAGTAAGCAAGCGGAAAAAGTAAACACTAAGTAAAAACTGGTACAACAGTAAGTGCAGAAATGTAAGTGGGCCAGAATACAAACCCAAACTGAAAGTAAAGTAAAACTCGAAAGGGGAAAACAACAACTGAGAGGTAAAGCCGCAACGTCAAGCCATATACTGGAAGTCTCACCTGAAGGGTGGGTACAGAAAGCCTCCACTTCTCCTCGTGTCCAGCCGACCGCTCCGAGTACGTCCCGCCCAGTGGTCCACCTCCAGGTACCGTTCTGCTCTGCAAGCCACCACCACGATCAGTGCTGTCCCTCGTCTGCAACCAACACAACGTAGTGCGGGCATAGCCCGTGCATGGGTGAGTATAAGCTACTCAGTAGGGACCCCGAGACCCCCGAAGGTCTCCCAAAATACACAAAGGATAAACCATAAAGGAAAGATACAATCACAAAGTAACATCCGACACTGCTTAGGTATATTCCCATACGTATACCTAAGTCATCAATTCTCGCTCGACTCCAACATCTGAGCTCAAGTACAACCTAGTACTCACAGGAAAGCAAAACGTAAATCCACATAGGATAGCACAACAAAATCCACAAAGGAAAGCAAAACGGTTTCAGCTCACACAGGATATACTTCTTTGTAAGACGATGGAGATGATCAGATGTAGCCACTGATTCATCTAGCCGTCAGACCCACAAAGGATCGGTAGGTACTAACCCCCGCAATGACCCACATAGGATCGATCATGAAGTTGAACCCAAAGCTATTGGGAAACTCCTTCTCCATCAAGTATAGTGGTTATGCCGCTACAACCAAGCGCTTCCTTCTTACCTTGGACTGCTGTAGTACTCCACCTATCGAGTACTGTGGGCCTGCTGCTACAACCAAGCGCTTCCCACCATGGGTCTGCCGCTACAACCAAGAGCTCCCCCTCATAGCCTCTAGAGGTACTCCTTCTGTTGAGTACCACGGGTCAGCCGCTACAACCAAGCGCTCCTCCGTCGTGGGTCTGCAGCTACAACCAAGTGCTCCCCCATGCTGCTAGAACCAAGCGGTCCTCCGTCGTGAGTCTGCCGCTACAACCAAGCGCTCCCCCTCATAGCCTCCAGAGGTACTCCTTCTGTTGAGTACTATGGGTCTACCGCTACAACCAAGCGCTCCTCCGCCGTGGGTCTGCTGCTACAACCAAGCGCTTCCCACTGAGATATCCATAACACACCGAGTTGTTCGATCAGTAGTCGTCAAGTCTCAACCAGCTCTAGGGTTTCCGCACATAGCATGATCGTTCCGGGAGGGTCCACTTCACGAGCCAAGAGGTCGATGCATCAACTGACATTTAGTCCGGAGTTGATGTATCCCAAGATGTACCGTAGTGGTCACTGCCGAAAACACAGAGGATTCCCGTACTGTTTTCATCATCATCGCAGTCGAATCCACTGAGGATCTTTGTACAGTCGTCATCGTCACAGTAGCAGTCGCAGCCAGCTCCAGGGTCCCCGCACACAACAAGCTCGTTCGGGAGGGTCCGCTCCACGAGCCGAGAGGCTGATACATCAACTATCACCTAGCCTAGAGTTGATGTATCCAAAAGTTCCATATCGTCAACAGGAACTCAACATCACAGACGGCGCGTCAATCAGATGCCCGGTCTGAGAGTTATTGGCTTTTTCGTCCCAAGGGCCCGGTTGGTTTTTAAGGAAAAACCAACCCGACCATACTCCACCTACGTCCAAACCTTAAGCGGAGTAATCCAAAAGATCCGTCTCACTTAGAGGAATTCAACAAAGTCGACGGCACGTCAATCAGACGTCCGGAGCTCAAGATATGAGCGTTTCCGCCCCGAGGGCCCGGTTGGTTTCGTGTACAAACCAACCCGGCCGAACTCAAAGTATTCCAAAACCTTATGTGTGATATACTGAAACAACCGTCTCGATCCAAGGATCGCATCTCCGCTGACGGCGCGTCATTCGGAGGCCTGTAGCTCAAGTTATGAGCAAAAGACTGAAAAGGTCCGGAAACGGGGGGTCTGGGCCCGGACCGACCCGGTTGGGCACCAACCGGCCCGGCCTGGGCGCGACCCGGCCCGACGGGTCGGTCCGGCTCGGCTCAGCTGAGCGGCCGAGCGGAGGAACCGCGGGGTGGGCGCTGCCCCCGCGGGATGAAACGCCGCAACCCGCGTGGGGCCGCGCTGGATCAGCGGATGCGGCTTTACCGCGTCCCATGTGTCGCTGGACCCGCGCGGTCACGGGTCTGGGAACGAAAAGGTGCGGTGGGTTCGGATTTGTTTGTTAGTCCGCACCCACCGCATTATCGGTCTTTAAGATATTCACCCAATAATATTTAAATGACCAGGGATTTAATCACAAAGATTTAAAGAATCAAACACCTACCTCGTCGTAGTCGTCGAGCGTGTGTTCTTCACAGAATTGATCGTCACGGAAGAAAAGAATCGTCGCGTCACGGAAGAGCGTCGCTGTCACACGGTACTTGGCGTCACGTCAAAAAACTCCAAGGATCAAAAACATACAGATTTAATTAATAATAATTAAACCCATTTTGTTATTATAATCCAAAAAGAATTTAAAAGGAGCGCAACCCCCTACCTTGTCGTTGTCGATCGAAGGTTGTCGCGAGGTTGGATCGTCGCGGAAGAAGCGTCACGAAGGGAGATTTTTCAGCGTCGCGGTACAAGGATTTACATCGTCGATCTCCGCAGTTTCGGCGTTCTTCATTTCCTTTCGTCGAAGTCTGGCGTTCTTCGCATTCTTCGCGTTCTTCGCGTTCTTCGCGAAGAAGGAGGAAGATCTTTAGAGATTTTCCAAAGGTTTAACACAACATTCAAAAAGAAGGTGTGTTGGGCTTATTTTATTAACATGCCAACAAAACGAAAACATGTTAAGAAACAAACGAAATTAATTCAACGAATAAACCGACCAATTAAAAGGAGCGTTTAATTGTTTAAGAAAACACCCCAGTTGACTTTCAACTAATAGGGGTTTTCACGGGTGCGTTACTTAGCGGAAAAGAAACGGTGGGGCTCGTGAGGGACCCAACTCACAAATATCCTACCAAGAGGGTAGGATATTTTGAATTGCACCCTATCCGCTTCAACTCAGCTTAAGCAGCTTTAAGTGGCTTTTAAGTAAAATAAAAATAAAGTTGTCACACCACTTTATTTTAGTTCTTAACTTAACCCCAAAAATTTAAAAACCACACCCGAGAAAACAAAACTCCGGAAGAGGCGTTTCTAAGAAAAAACCGGCGCTGCGATTCCATCGGTGCCCTCAGAATTCGATTCCGAGCACCGGTTCAGAAGTTAGAAAAACCCGCTCGTTCGTTCACTGAACGTACCCAAGCCAAACTTCGGAAATTGATTCCGGGCACACCGGGCCTTGGAATCACGTGCCGTTAGAAACTGCGTTCTTGTAAAATTCCAAAGAAAATTAAGAAAAAAATTTCCTTGAAATTTATGGGTCTTTACATTAGTATCCTTGGAATTAATAGATACATAAATAAGATTTACATTACATCCTGAAATAAAAAAACAACATTGTGTCCCCTTTGAACAATCTTAAACCCCATAGCCTATTTCTACAGGATAATAATAATATAATTCTATGAAACCTTGGAAGAATAAAATAAAAGAAAGGGGTGAGATCAGATGTGCAGTAAGGATAACAATAAATTAGAAACTGTCATAAATAAGAATAAACATTTAAGGCAATGTATAAGATTAGAACACAAAAATTTTAAACATAAAATTCAGCATATTGTGGAAAAGAGAAATCAAATAATTCCATTTACATATTCACATGGATATTCTACTAGTCGAATAATCATATATAATATCAATATCCAATTTCATAAAGATGGAATGATTAATGCTGAACATCATAACCACATATTCGAGGTCTCATGCCAAGACTAGAAATTTGATTTTGTCAAGGCCTTGTTCCAAGACACTAGTTTGTCTCATGAGACATACCACTGCATCGAGAAGATATTGAGGGCTCCACCCAGAAATTACTAAGTTCAATTCATTCCTCATATGAAAGAGTGAAACATAATCTAAACATTTGTATAAAAACTTCTACACGAAATGTCAATATTTTAACCATAAACTATGAATGGTATAAAAAGTGCACATCCACTGTCAAACATAACTCATTAAATAAAATATGGATGATTGTATTATAATAAATCAACCTCAATGAAGAATAAAATACAAATAAGTATATTGACATAGTTGAAAATAGTCATTAAAACTATTTGAGAGAAATATCCCCTTTTTCTTGAAAACATTTAAATGTCGCACTATTTATCAAAGAAGTCATTTAAAAGAGATTTTTGAATCAAAGTGTCCCATACAACATTGAAACTTTTAAAAGGAATTTTAATTTCAAAACATTCATGTCTATATAATTAAATTCATAAAACCATTTTTAAAAAATAGACATTAATGAGAAAGATTTAAAGAATTAATATTTAAAACATTTACACAATATTTTAGTTAATGAGTTTATAACCAAATATGTGACGTTTGAATACAAGTAATTGGGGAATAACATTAATAATAAAATTATAATATCATGAGAATAAATTGATTCAGGATATAATATGTAAAAGTTCAATATATAAAACATTTAAAAGTGAATTGGTGCATAACAATAAAGCGGTCTTAAAGGAATGTAAATTGTGACTAAATACCTTATAAAGACTGTTTCCATAGATTAAGGATAAATCAATGAAATAATTATTTGTGATAAATATAAATAAACTCAATATAATTTAATATTCAATGTAAATTAGTCATATTACATTCACACGTATTCTTGTAAAAACAAAACCAATGACTTGGATTTTTATGTCAATGAATGGAAATTAAGTTAAGATCACATTTAACAAGTCCATATCATTGGAATGTGAATTTATAAATAGAGTGATTATGTGTATCAAAGGTATATCCACAGAAAGGGGAGTGGAAAATACTATATAAATAATAAATAGTGATTCCACACATAATTTTGGAGTAAAATAATCAATGAAGTATGCGTAAAGCCTAGTTAGTGGAAATTGATAATTGAAATTCTGTTACAGATTTGGTAACATATAAAACATACAACCCATGAAATAAGTATCATACAATGAAGATTTAAATACCCATAAATCAAATTATATTACACAAATAATACAATCATGGGAATTAAATACACCACACAAAAGGAAATAGTGGTGATATAGCATGAATATCACGAGAATACGAAGTGATATGAAAACCCCTTACCACATTGTAATCAATCGACTCGTTTGAAAAAAAGTTAATAACCCCAAAATGAATCACATAATACAATGAATATAAATATTATCTTGGTAATATATATCAAATTTCAGTACTTAATACACCACATGCAAGAAATAAGTGGCAGCAATGGAAATCTCCTGAAATTAAAAGTGAGATAAGAAACCCCTTACCTTGTACTTTTCCTTAGTCGAGGGTACGTTAACCACTTGTATAATAGTTAAATTGTTGGTGTTAAATTATAAAAGAACAAAATACATAAATATTATATCATATATTATCTTCTAATATTGTTTGTTAATAATATTTTTGTAGTATCATTGTTTCCGGTGTTAAAAGATTCGTTTTCCTTTATATGTTTTGTTATGTAAGTCATGTTTGTTATAGATAGCATGTATTTGAATAATTTACAGAGTTATATCAAGTCTTTAAACATTATTTTTAATCATGAAATTAAAATTATTCCTGGATTGTTACGATGGGGAATGACATCACATCGCGTCATGGAGACGGTAAGTCATACGCACACATTAGTGACAATATCATTCTTTTGATGGTAAAATCATATATAATTGGATATTATATCATATATAAATAATAAATAAAATGTTATTTTTATTATTTAAATCAGTTATACTCATTATTATACACATCCAAATAATGAAGATTTTGAATAACAAACTACACCACGACGTGGAGACGGTAAGCCGTACGTACGCATGTTTGGAAACTATGTCATTTTTAGGATGGATTGAATAATGAATATGTTGTACCATATTTATAATCAAATAACAATATGTAGGAGGAAATGGATTTATTATTTTGGTATGGAATCAACAATTTAAGATGAAGTGGAAGAAGAAAAGAACATGAAAGAGGCTGGTGAAATTATTACCTCTTCATCAGGTTCTTACATTTGATTTGATCAAAAGGGCTCCATAAGAAGGGTTTATGATCAAAATAAGGACACTTGGATGTATTTAAATTAGTTGTGAGTATATTTGGGTAGGTTTTGGCTGCACCAAATGGCTTTGGAGGTGTGAAATAAATAGAAGAGGAAGTTCCCTTTTATAAGAGGGGTGACATTCACTTTAGGAAAAACTAGAAATATTATTTTATTATAAATATTTTTTGGTTTCTAATGGATCCAATTTTTTTTTATGAAATGGTGGGTATGGGTTGAAATACTCTCAACCAATAAGTTTTAGAAAAGTTTATTTCACCATATTAACCTTATATTTTAGATTTAACTATTAGTTAAATTGTTTAACTTTTACAGTGTCTTCTTGTATTCTTCAACTGTATGGTTAATAAACTTACTCTAAACATCCAAGAGAAGATAAAGTGGTTAATTAATGACATATATAATATTATTTATTCCCTTTGGCCGAGACATAGTTTTTTTAGAATATTATATCAACAAATAATATAGTATTTGTTTTAAAACTACTTTATGTCAATTTTGACACTATTTGGTATTTTGTTTTCGTGAATGTCATAACAACCTTATCAAATAGAAACAATGAATCCAATCAACCATAACATGTAATATTAACATATAAAAATATTGGAATTAATCAAAAGCCTCAAATTATATTTCTTTGGATATTTATAATCTCAATTTTTTTAATATTTCATTAAGAATGTAATTAGTGCATCATTATTGTGTCATAAATAAATTTAATTATATAATCTCTAAAAATAATAAAAAAATATCATTATGCAGTAAATATTTTTATCTTTCTAATGAATATTTATTGTAAAATTTATAATATGTATACCCCTAAATTAAAAATGGGTTAGTTAATAAACATTGAATTTATCACTTTTAACTCTTCATTAAATAAAATAATAATAAATGTCCTAATAAAAACCGAGTGGACCTAAAAGATCATATTTTATTCATAATGTTTTTTGGTCGAATTACACTTATCCAATTGAATTAGGACATTTTTTATGTTAATTATAATATCATTTTTGACTTTAATTACTATATTTACTTTTAACGGTGGTAAATATAAGTCAAAAGATACCATTCCCCAAAAATTATTTTATTATTATTGAATCAAATTTTACTTACTAATGTCAACCATGTCTCTCATATTTCTTAAATTCAACTCACAAAAGCGATAAAATGATGTTTTTTGCAAATTTGTAAACCTGCCTAGAAGATGGGTAAAAGACGTTAAAGAATTCAATAAAATTTTAAAAATTTAGTATTATTATAAAATGACTACAATTAATTACATTGAACTAATATTGGTATTATTTATATATTTTTAATTTAAATAAATTTAAATAAAATAAATAATTATTTCAATAAAAATCTGATTTTAAACAAAAAATAGTGTTTTTTACTATTCCTAAAAAATTGAATGTTTTCAGAAAAAAAACAAAAATTAAACCAATGATAATTTTGATATTAAAAATTAAAAAATGAATTCTATTTTATAAAATTCAATACATAGTAGTAAAATTAATTAATATTAACTTAGTTCCCTTTTTCAAAACCAAAAATCGTGTTTTTAAGAAGTAAACACTATGAAAAGATTGAAATGTGTTTATGTCAAATTTATATGTGAAATTACTTATAATGAACTACATTGTATTAAATGATAAACATATGATCTGGTTATGCGTCCAAACAATTAAAATGAATAACTTAACACTATAAATTATTTCGACTAAAAAAGTTGTTTTCAGTTAAAATTTAGTATTTTTCATTATTTATCAAAATATGAATGTTATTAGAAAAGTACCAAAAATATATCCAAAATAATTTTTTTTGTCCCAATTCTAGTTAATAATTTAATTTCATTAAATTGAATATATAAAATTTTCCAATATTGGTTTAAAAAAGGGGTTTCCATTAAATGTTCGTAAAATTTCATTTTTTTAAAAAATACTTCTTTTATCTGAAAAAATGAATTAGTTCTTATATTATTTCCAAGAAACAGATAATATGGATTGTAAAATTATATGGAGTATATAAAATGAAAAATTCATTTAATATTACTCATAACTGCTTCTTGGATGGCTAGTTTGGTAAGTCGTGGTGTTCTCAAACTTGGTGTTTCATGTAGCGCAAACTATTGTATTACTTTAAAGAAAATAACTTACTATAAAATTGTGGGTTGTTAGATTATTATCCCCTTTTAGAAATGGTATCCTTGTAGTTTTAAAATTGGGCATGTGATCATCATTGATAGTCCCACATTGGAAAAATTGTCAATAAAATAATTACTTTAAATGAACGAAAGAGAAGTACAAAGGTCACACGAGTAAACCCATACTAGGATTCTATGTTGGAAAACATGGATATGGAAGATAAAATAAATGTCATGTTCTGATGGAGGGTGATAGAAAACATGATCCGGAGAAAGTTAAAAACAAGAAAACTAAAAACTTGTGAATGGATAAACGGTCATTAGTTTCCTAGTAGAAAATGTTAACATACAATGTTTTTTTGTTCCATTTCATAAAGTTGATGAATTTATTTAACATATTTACTATGAAAATATAGAAATATATTTTATTTTTATGTTGTGTTTCATCCTTTAATAATTTTATACCACTAACTCATCTTTTTTCCCAAATTATGAGTATTCAAGATGACTTGGTCACACCTGAAGTTCTAGAATCAACATCTATAGAATCACATGATCCACAAATGATAAACTATAAACTTCCCTTGTAATTAGAGTTTAACCAAAACCAAAATGGTTAGTACAAGATCAGATGATCCCCGAAAAGGATAATCCTTATAGAAATAAATACTATTCTTAATTTATAAATGTAAACCAAGAATACCCAATGTTCAATAATACCATTCAATAAAAAATTGTCCTTAATATCCTTTAATTTAATCCAAACTAATATTGAAAACCAAAACTTAGAAGAATTTGATTATGTAGTCTTCTATGTTAAATTGTATCTCCAAATAACATCAGCCACTCTTAATGTCACATACTTAAAATCAATTATCCTAATCATATATTCTATATGATAGGTTAGTAATTTCAATAAATAACAAAAAATATCTATAAATCAACAATAAAAACATATATAAACAATCCACCATTACTCCTCAAATTAAATCCTATAGTATTATATTTTCCTTAGGCAAATATTGTTCCCCACAGAGTGAACGTCTTCCAAAATAACATTTTTCAATTAATCACCAAATCATTTTCCTAAACAAAGGACATCAATTTGATAAGAAATAATTTCCCAAATAATCTTATTATTGATAAATAAAATCATTTAACCAAATATAATTAGTCCCACTAACCCTTTACTTCATGTAGTCCAGTGGTAGGCGATAAATCCCAATCGCACTATGGTTGTGGGTTCGATTCCCACAACTTTGTCCAGTGATATGGGTTGTCACATGGTCTGCGTGTTTTCATTTTTAAAAAACTATATTTTATAACATTTCCAAAATGAGATAAATTATTTAAAATAACCATAAAATAATTTAACCACAAATGTTATCTCGTACCTCGCATTTGCAACCAAAAAATTAATGACCTGTCATTTCTTAAAATTCAAGGATCACATAATAACAAATGGATATTTATAACTATATCAACAAAAGAAAAGATGATTCTTCTGGAAATAGCATTTTCACATAAAAAACTGCATGGTTACACAAACAATAGAATGGTCTTACAAACTGATACCATACTTTTAATCATTTCACTATCCATTTATTTCCACATAGGTTCTTCTTTCACATAGAGGTTATCCTATATAATAGGGCATTGAATTAGGTAATGCCAAGGTCCCTTATATTTACAACAAATTTCTGTAATTGGATTCATAGGATCATTTTTATTTTCATACATAGTACTTTTTATTTTTCCTCAGCAATTATTTACTTTAGGTCCTTATTTATCACAAATAAAGCATTTCATTGTTCTATTGAGACACAGTCCTAGGTGTCTCCTTCCAAATTTCTTGTATAATGAAAATGGAGAATTGTTTCTCCATAGTCTCCACTACGGGAGCTCTTATCATTCACAGTATTTTTCTTCTTTTTTGAGTCTGGGAGTTGGTTAATATATATGTTTTTGATCATATTATTGAAAACCTGATTAAGCATGAACACAATTTCTTTTACACCTATCAAAAATCCATTTCATTTTTCATTTCCACCATCGTTCCCACCTTTTACATCATCTTCAATGTTACTATGAGTTCCTTGGAATCCAGCCAATGAGTAATACAATAAAACATAGTGTGAGTCATAAAATCATTTAGAGAATATCATAAAACCTTGTTTTTAATCTAAAGCACCTTAGGATTAACCAATGTTACTTATTCTCATAATATATTAAAATACTTCAAATTGGTTTGTAAATTAAATTTGAATTATATTAAGCATATCACCCTACAGTGTCGTAACCAAGAGTATAGAATAACCCCTTGTCATGTACCAAGATACCCCGGGTCAAGCCCGAAACTCCATGTCGGAGTTTTCAATCTTAGGTACATCTGTTCTAGAGCCCCCTCTACCTAATCATATCCATTCAGGGATGCATGGCTTGGAAAACACACATAATATTTACATTATAAAAATATTTGGATGTTCTTATATACTATCCCTCAATGTATATCTAATGGTAGTGTTTTCTCATAATTGTTTTTTCAAATCGGGTATCCAAGGTTTGTACTAAACTTTTTATTTGATACCAACTGTAACGCCCCAACCCCAGTTACCCAGAATCGGTGCATTATTACATTACACATTGGCATGATATAAGGAATCCTGTCTCGAATGACTGATAAGTTTAGTATCCTTTTATGCACAAGATACATACATATGTTTTACATTACATCATGAAATAAAATCAACAACATTGCGTCCCCTTTGAAAACTCTTATATCCCATAGCCAATTCTAGCTAGTAAATCATAATATACATTTTTTCATCATGGAAAAAATAAAACATATGAAAGGAGTGATCTCATATTCTTAGTAAGGATTACAATATAGCAGAAACTTTCATAAATAAGAATAAACATTTAAGGCAATGCATAAGACTAGAACATAAGACTTTTGAACTTAAACTTCCGCATAATATGGAAATGATAATTCAAATAATGCCATTAACTTATTCACAGGGATATTTTACTAGTCTAATAATCTAATGTAATATCAATATCTAATTTCATAATGATGGAATGCATAATGCCAAATTTCATAACCACATTGTCAAGGCCTCGTTCCAAGACTACAAATAAGATTTGGTCATGGCCTTGTGCCAAGAAACTAGTTTATCTCATGAGAGTTACCGATGCATCGAGGAGATATAGTAGGCTCCACCTGTCACAAACTAAGTTAAATTCATTCCTCATATGCAAGGGTAAAACATAATCTAAACATTCGTATTAAAAATATCATACGAAATGTTTATATTTTAACCATAAATCAAGAAAGGCATAAAAATACCACATCCATAGTCAAACATAACTCATTAAATACAACATGGATAATTTCATTATAAAAAATCAAACTCAATCATTAATAAAATTCACTATCAAAAATTGAAATAGATGAAAATAGTCATTAAAATTATTTGAGGGAAATATCCCCTTTTTCTTGAAAACATTTAAATGTCGCACTATTTATCAAAGATGTTGTTTAAAATAGATTTTTGGAATCAAAGAGTCCCATACGACATTGAAATATTTAAAAGGAATTTTAATTTCAAAACATTGATATCCATTTAAATTATTACATAAACCATTTTTAAATCATGGACATTAATGAGAATGATTTTGAAGAATAAATATTTTAAACATTTATAACAATATTTTAGTTAAAGAGTTCCTAACCAAATAAAAAACACTCGAATGAAAGTAATTGAGGAATAACATTAATAAAAAATTATAATACTCATAGAATAAAGGGATTCATGATATAATACGTCAAAGGAAAGTATATACACCATATAAAAGTGAATTAGAGCATATCAACAAAGTGGTCACAAAGGAATGTAAATTGAGATGAAATACCATATAAAGAATGTATCCTTAGATTAAGGATAAATCAATTAAATAATTTGGTTTAAAAAATATAAATACACTCAATATAATTAGATATTTTGTATAAATCAATCATATTACATTCAGAAACATTATTTTAAAAACAAAACCAATGACTTGGATGTTTAACTAAATTAATGGAAATTGAGTTAAGATTACCTTTAACAAGTTCATATGAATAGAATATGAATTTATAAATTGAGTGGTTATGTGGATCAAAGGTATATACACCAGAAGGGGAGTGGAAATTTATACATAAATAATAAATAGTGATTCCACACATAATCTTGGAGTAAAATAATAAATGAAGTATGTGTAAAGACCAATGAGTGGAAATTGAAAATTTTGTTCCCTCAACGATTTGGTAACTTAAGAAACATACACCCTATGAAATATGTATCATAAAATGAAGATTTAAATACCCATAAATTAAATTATATTACTCAAATAATACAATCATGGGTAGTACATACCCCACACAAAAGGAAATAGTGGAAATATAACATGAATCTCACAGGAATAAGAAGCGAGATGAAAACCCCTTACCACATAGTAATCCATCGAATCATATGAAAAAAAGTTAATTACCACCAAATGAATCACATAATAAAATGAATATAAAGATAATCATTATAATATATATGAAAGGGTACTACATTGTACACAATATGAAAGAAATAAGTGGTGAACAGTGGAAATCTCACGAAATTAAAAGTGAGATAAGAAACCCTCCACCTAGTAATTTTCCTTAGTCGAGGGTACGTTATCATCATGTATAATTGTTAAATAATTGTTGTTAAATTATACAAGAACCACATACATAAATATGATATCATATCTGATCTTTTAATATTGATTTGTTAATAATATTTTAGTAGTATCATTGTTTCAGGTGTTAACTGATCCATTTTTCTTTTATATGTTTCATTACGTAAGTCACTACAAGAAAACCGCCATTTAGCGCCGGTTTTTTCATGGCGGTTTTAAAAACCGCCGCGAAACGCATTTTTGGGCCGTCATTTCGTGGCGGTTTTAAGAACCGCCCCGAAAAAACCGCCGCTAAACCGCAAAAAAAAATTTATTTTTTTTAAATTTATTTTTATTTTTTTTAATTTAATTCGAGTATTAGCGGCTGTTTTTTAAAAAACCGCCGCGAAATAGCAGTGGTTTCGGTAAAACCGCCGCTAAATGAAATGAAAAAAATAAAAAAACGTGAGAAACCCCGAAATCACTAAAACGACCATAACTTTTGATCCGTGTGTCCGTTGAAGCGCCACGACCAGTCAAATCGAAGCTCATGAAGAGATCTAGAAGCAAATATAATCAAAACCATGAGACGGTCTAAGTTATGGAAGATATTAGAGTTATAAAAAATTTTAAAAAAGTTCTCCAACTTCAAACGACCATAACTTTTACTCCGGGTGTCCGTCACCGGTGTCCCGTCGAACTTGTCTTCAAACAGACCTAACTTTCGATCCGTGTGTCAGTTTGGCCTCCTCCACCTGCCAGATCATAGATCGTTCCATGAGATTCAGTTTGACTGGTCGCGGCGCCCACAAGCACTCATAGATCATATGTTATGGACTTTTTAGTGGGTATCAGGTTTGTTATGTTTTTCAATGTCTCGTTTCTAGCACCCATTCTCCGTCAGCTTTTTTTTTAAATGGTCATAACTTCCGATCCGTCTGTCCATTTAGACTATTTCACCTTTCAGGTTGAAGAGCATTTCAGGATCTTTGATTTGACAGGTCGCGGATCTAAAACGGACACTCGGATCATAAGTTATATCCATTAATGTGAGTCCAATGTTTTTGTCTCTTTATGACCGTTTTGACGGGTTTTAACGGTAACTCCATTTATTACTGTTTATTTGGGTTTCCATGACTTTTTATCTTTATCAATGGTTTGTTTATGGGTTATTATGATGATTATGTTGAATTATTAAGGAGTTTTCTAGAGTTGTCATGAGTTTTCATGCGTTCTCATTTTTTCTAATGCCTCATTCTTCATATGCTTCTCCATCCTTTTTCACGCGTTTTCATGATTTTTCATCCCTTATCACGTCTTTTCATACTTTTTCATGTGTTTCCTTTATTATTTATTATTTATTATTTATAATATACATTAATTTATTTATTATCTATTATTTGTAACTGGTTATTTATTATTTATTATTTATTATTTATTATTCGTATTTATTTATTAGTTATTATTTATTATTTATATTTATTATTATTTATTATTTATTTATTATTTATATTTATTTATTATCTATTATTTATTATTTATATTTATTTATATTTATTATTATTTATTATTTATATTTATTATTATTTATTATTTATTATTTATTATTTATATTTATTTATTATTTATTATTTATTATTTATTTATTATTTATATTTATTTATTATTTATTATTTATTATTTATTATTTATTTATTATTTATTATTTATTATTTATATGTATTTATTATTTATTATTTTCTATTTATTATTTATTATTTATTATTTATTTATTATTTATTATTTATTATTTATTATTTATATTTATTTATTAGTTATTATTTATTAGTTATTATTTATTATTTATTAGTTATTATTTATTATTTATTATTTATTATTTATTATTTATATTTATATTTATTTATTATTTATTATTTATTATTTATTATTTATTATTTATATTTATATTTATTTATTATTTATTATTTATATTATTTATTATATATTTTTATTTATTATTTATTTATTATTTATTATTTATATTTATTTATTATTAATTATTAATTATTTATTATTTATATTTATTTATTATTTATATTTATTTATTATTTATATTTATTTATATTTATTTATTATTTATTATTTATATTTAATTATTATTTATAATTATTTATTATTTATTATTTATATTTATTTATTATTTATTATTTATTATTTATATTTATTTATTATTTATATTTATTTATTATTTATTATTTATTATTTATATTTATTTATTATTTATTATTTATATTTATTTATTATTTATATTGATTAATTATTATTTATATTTATTTTTTATTTATTTTTTATTTATTATATTTATTTATTATTTATTATTTATATTTATTATTTATATTTATTTATTATTTATTATTTATATTTATTTATTATTTATTATTTTCTATTTATTATTTATTATTTATATTTATTTATTATTTATTATTTATTATTTAATATTTAATATTTAATATTTATTATTTGTTATTTATTATTTATAATTATTTATTATTTATATTTATTATTTATATTTATTTATTATTTATATTTATTATTTATTATTTATATTTATTTATTATTTATTATTTATTATTTATTATTTATATTTATTTATTATTTATATTTATATTGATTTATTATTTATTATTTATTATTTATATTTATATTTATTTATATTTATTTATTATTTATTATTTATTATTTATATTGATTTATTATTTATATTTATTTATTATTTATATTTATTTATTATTTATATTTATTTATATTTATTTATTTATTATTATTTATTTATATTTATTTATTATTTATTATTTATTATTTATATTTATTTAGTATTTATATTTACTTATTATTTATTATTTATATTTATTTATAATGTATTATTTAAATTTATTTATTATTTAAATTTATTTATATTTATTTATTATTTATTATTTATTATTTATATTTATTTATTATTTATTATTTATATTTATTTATTATTTATATTTATTATTTATTATTTATATTTATTTATTATTTATTAGTTATTATTTATTATTTATTATTTATTATTTATTATTTATTATTTATTTATTATTTATTATTTATTATTTATTATTTATATTTATTTATTATTGATATTTATTTATTATTTATTGTTTATATTTATTTATTATTTATATTTATATTTATTTATTATTTATATTTATTATTTATTATTTATATTTATTTATTATTTATTATTTATATTTATTTATTATTTATATTTATTTATTATTTATATTTATTTATTATTTATTATTTATATTTATTTATTATTTATTTATTATTTATTATTTATATTTATTTATTATTTATTATTTATTATTTATATTTATTTATTATTTATTATTTATATTTATTTATTATTTATTATTTATATATATTTTTTATTTATATTTATTATTTATTATTTATATTTATTTATTATTTATTAATTATATTTATTTATTATTTATTATTTATTATTTATATTTATTTATTATTTATTATTTTGTATTTATTATTTATTATTTATATTTATTTATTATTTATTATTTATTATTTATTATTTATTATTTATTATTTATATTTATTTATTAGTTATTATTTATTATTTATTAATTATTATTTATTATTTTTATTTATTTATTATTTATTATTTATTATTTATTATTTATTATTTATTATTTAGTATTTATATTTATTTATTATTTATTATTTATATTTATTTATTATTTATTATTTATATTTATTATTCCTTATTTATTATTTATTATTTATTATTTATTATTTATTATTTATTATTATTGAGTTTATATTTATTATTTATGTATTATTTATTTTTTCAATTAATATATATAAGTATATTAAATTCTGTTTATTAAACACATGGCGAGCTTGCTGGAGTGGTAAAGTCTTTGGAAAATATGCAAGAGGTTAGGGGTTCAAATCTCACCAAATGCAGAATTTATTTATATTGCATGGGTATGCATGTGCGTGTGCATGAGATGTGCATGCATGGATAAATAAAGTAAATAAAATAAATACGAAATAAATAAATAAATAAAATAAATATGAAATAAAATAAATAAATAAATAAAATAAATACGAAATAAAAAAAAATTAATAAAATAAATACGAAAAAAATAAATAAATACAGAATTAAATAAATAAATATAATAAATAAAATAAATAAATAAAATAAATAAATAAAATAAATATATAAATAAATATATAAATAAATATATAAATAAATATATAAATAAATATATAAATAAATATATAAATAAATATATAAATAAATATATAAATAAATATATAAATAAATATATAAATAAATATATAAATAAATATATAAATAAATATATATATAAATATATATATATATAATTAAAAAAAATTAAAAAAAATTAAAAAATTAAAATAAATAAAATAAATAAAATAAATAAAATAAATAAAATAAATAAATAAAAAATAAAAAAAATAAAAAATAAATAAAAAAATAAAAAAAACCGCCGCGAAATAGTTTCCCGACACACGATTTAGCGGCGGTTTTTCAAAACCGCCGCCAATCGATTTAGCGGTGCTTTAAACCGCCGCTAAACGAAAAAAAACCGCCGCTAAATGCATTTTTTGCCGTAGTGAGTCATGTATGATACGTATAGGATGTAATTGATTAATATCCAGAATGATATCATGTATTTAAAAGATATTTTTAATCATGAAAATAAAATTGGTCTTTAATGCTTATGATGGGGAATGACATCTCATCGCGTTGTGGAGACTAAAAGTCATACGTACGCACGAGCGAGAATATCATTCTTTTGATGGTTCAATCGTATATAATAAGATGGAATATTATATATACCAAATCATTAACATGTTATATTTATTATTAAATCAGTTATATATATTATTATACCCATAATAATAATTATTTTTTTGAATAACAATCTACAAAACGACGTGGAGACGATATGTTGTACGTACGCACGTTTGGACACATGGTCATTTATTGGATGGACAAAATAACAAACATGGTTGTACCATATTTATACTAATGTCATAGCATTTATGAGGTAATGGATTTATTATTTTGGTATTGAATCAATAAATAAAGAGGAAGTGTAAGAAGAAAAGAACTTGAAAGAGGGTGGTGAAATTATGACCTCTTCTTCTGATGCTTCTTTTCTATTTGATCCGAGGGGCTCCAGAGATTGGCTCTCTAATCAAAGGAAGGAATATAAGATGTAGTGACTGTAGTTAGGAGGATATTTGGGTAGGAGTTGTTCGAGCCAAATGGATTTGGAGGTGTGAAATGAAGAGAAGGGGAAGTACCCTTATATAAAAGAGGTGAGGGTCACCTTAGGAAAACATTAAAATATTATTTTATTATAAAGAATTTTCAGATTCTAATGGATCAAAATTGATTTATTTTGAAGATAATGTGGGTATGGGTCGAAATAATCTCAAAATATAAGTTTTATTCATGTTTAGGTCACCATATTAACCTTACCAGTTAGATTTAACTATTAGTTAAACAATTTTACTTTTTCTGTGTCTTCTTATATTCTTACACTATATTGTTAATATACATACTCTAAAATTCCAAGATATCCTCAGGTGGTTCATTAATGACATATATAATATTATTTAAGACCTATGGATGATCTTTATATTTTTAGGAACATTATATCAACCAATAATATAGTATTTTTTTAAAAACTACTTTATTTTAGTTATGACACTATTTGGTATTTTTTTTGTGAAGGTCATTACAAACTTATCAATTTGAAATAAATTTATATAATAAACCATAAAAGTCATATTAACCTATAAAATTTGTCGAATTCATTATAATTCTCAAATTATATTTACGTGGATATTTATAATATCAATTATTTTCATAATTCATTAAGAAGGTAATTAGTGTATCACCAATGTGTCAAAAATAAATTTAATTATTTAATCTCTAAAAATTATAAATATAATAAAATTCTTTAGGAAATATTCTTATCTTTCTAATTAATATTTATAGTCTAATTTATCTTATTTAAAACCTTATATTAAAAATGGATTAGTAAATAAACTATTAATTTAACACTTTTAGCTCTTCTTTAAATAAAATAAAAATAACTGTCCAAATATAATCCCAGTGGACCTAAATGATCATATTTTATTCCTATAGTTTTTTTGGTCAAATAAAACTTATAAAATAGAATTAGGACATGTGATTGTGTAATTATATTATCATTTTTATCGTTAATTACCCTATTTACTTTTAACCGTGGTAAATAAAAGCAAAAAAATACTATTCACCAAAATTACCCGGAAGGTCAGCCAGAGACAAAATCTCCTATCATTTATTAAAATAAAGGAAAAGTACAACCAGAATAACAAAAAAAGAACATCACAAACTATAAATGCAACTACAAGTCATAATAGTCATACCCGTCTCCATAATCATGATTCATTGCATCATCCGTAGTAGCCGACTCCCACTCCGAGTTGTCAAATTGCATTAGAATCATGGAATATTTCTTTCTGAGATTTAACATTTTTAAATATAGAAGCTCCTCAAAAGACTGCATGCCAGAGGACCTTGTAGTCATCAGCTTAGGCATAAAAGAGTAATCTTTCCTCCTTCTTCTTGGCAGATCAGTCACATCATTCTCATTCCCAGACACATTCCTCTATCCACCATGAACAATATCACTATAAGAGATTCGATTCCTACTACCATTATTATCCTTTTCACTATCGGAGAGGTCTCCCCATTATCCAGAGGTGCGCACCTTCTAATAACCATAATCCCCCCATTCTTTCTCAAATTGACTGTTAGAGTCGATCATGGCTAAACATTGTGCATGTTCCCCATGTTGACGATTACATGGACCAACAGAAAACTCCCTATCCTTTTCCTCCTCCACAACCCCCCCATTTATAGTGACTACATCCTGGAAATCAGCACCTTAAATTCCCTGGATACCTTCCATCAGCAATGGTAGCTCCTCATTTTCCAAACACTCAAATCAGTTGCAGGTCACCACTCCATCAGAGCCATGGGTACTCATCTTCTTAGCTTCAAAGATCCCATCCAAAATCTCCAAAGGCACCTCAGCGAGAAGAACCAACTACTGATGGAATATCCCTTCCTCCTTACTCCGAGACCCTACTCCAAGATTATCCCTCAACCAGTCAAAAATATGCAACACTATAGGATTCATCGGCACCTGCACTGTCTTCATATTGCAAGCAAGGTCTTGCTTAGCAACAAGAATGTCCTGCCTCACCTCCCCCTCCAAAATTCCATTGGGTTTTTATTCCACTAATGAAACAAAAATGCAAGAGGCTTCCAACCGAGATCCCTGCCCAGAAGACCCTCCTGAAGTTGTACACACTACAGGTTCCAGAAAAGAGCATAGACCCCAATTTATCTTTCCAGAAACTGACAGAGCCGCTCCAAGGCCATCTTCCATCACCACCTGAGCTGTACTTAGGGTATTACTACAATCAAAACCACCACTGTAGTGCCACTATACCACTCGCGAGGAAATACCCGCCTTCCACTAAGGCAGACAGCCTCCAGATGCCCGAACCTTCTGCACCCCACACAGAACTGCATCCATGATTCGAAAACTACTTCATGCATCCCTCGAAACTCCTTCCCATCAGTGATCTATACACAACACACTAGAGGATTTTCAACTTCAACCTTAACACAGATCCATGGGAAAACATCTCCAAGAATCCCTGGACCAAGCAGCAATCATGTCTTCCTCGGATCCAAATCCAACCATTATGTGTCTCTGGTCGAGCATCCCAATGACCGCGCTCTCACGAAGATTCCAGGAGTCAGAGACGGACTGATTAAAGACTTCCATCGAAGGTCCACGAGGACGAAATAGAGCCACCAAGATATATTTTCATAGATCCACAACACTGTTAAGCTCCGCTGGAAGTAAAGATAACTGGGGTGCCTCCCGGAAAAGATCAGAAACTTTAAATGAAATAGAAATATGACGAAATGATGGAGGAAAGACGGAGAATGAAGAAGGGTCATCTCCCATAGACGAACGCGAGACTCCCCCTCCAATTGGGAGGGGGGAGCGGGCTCTGTTGCCATAGACCTAGGGCATCGCTGCTAGAGAGCACGATGAGAGAACACCAATCCCCTTCACCAAAATTATTTTCATCTAATTGAGTCAAATTTTACATACTGTTATCAATAATGTCTCTTAAATTTTTAAAATTCACCTCGCTGAAGTGGTTAAATTATGTTGTATGCAAATTTACAAACGTACCAAGAAGGTGGGTAAATGACTTGAAAAAAAACAATAAAATTTTATACATCTAATTTTTTTTATTAAATGACTCTAATTAATTACATTGAAAATATATTGATATTATTTATCTTTTTTGACTTTAAATAAATTTAAATAAAATAAAAAATTATTTTAATAAAAAGCTGATTTTAAACATAAACGCAATGTTTTTCACTATTAATCAAAAATTGAATGTTTTCAAAAAAATACCAAAAAATCCCCTTAATATAATTTCAATATTCAAAATTAAAAAATGAATTATAATGATTAAAAAAGTTTTTTTCAAATAAAATTTAGTATTTTTAACTATTTATAAAAACATGAATGTTATAAAAAAAGAAGCGATAATTTATCCAAAAAAATTATATATCCTGATTATAAAGAATAATTTAATTTCATTAAATTGAATATAGAAAAGTGTAAAATATTGGTTTTAAAAATGGGTTTCCATTAAATAGTGGTAAAATTGTATTTTTTTGAAAAATAATTCTTTTATTTGAAAAATTGGATTTGTTATTATATTATATCTATGAAACTAATAATATTGATTCTAAAATTTTATGGAGTATACAATATTCAAAATTTTGTTAAAACCATTTATAACTGCATTTTGAAGGACTAGTTTGGTATGTCGTGGTGTGCTCAAACTCGATGTTGCGTGTATCACAATCAATTGAATTGTATTAATGAAAATAACATACTATAAAATATTGGGGTGTTAAAAATAACCTTGACAGAGAAATATACATGGTATTAATTACACAATGACTTTGGCTTGGAAAATGTGGTGCAATTTTGGCAGTGTAACAACATGACATAAGAATTCATGAAAATGGTGGAATAAAGATAAAGGGGTGACTAAACATTTTTTCAGGAAATAGGAAGTAAGGGGGTCAATTAACTACATTTAACAAGATATTTAATGGGATTTAGACTCATAATACAAAAATTTATTTAATTTAATTGATGATAGAGAAATTCCTTTCATAATTTCGACATGGTAACTGGATTAAATGGGAGGCATTAATGAGAGCGAAAGGGGAATATCATTCTTCAGACATAAACATAGCAGCGTCGGGGAAGAGTGAAATAATATCCCAACATTTATAATTGAAATTAAAAGGGCATAAAAATATTAAGAAACTTTGATAATAAGAGGAAGGAATAAATCCCTTACTAATGAGTGTGATCCCAAAGGATTTAGAGAGGCTTGAGTGATGCTTCTAGGGATCTCGAGGTGACATGGGAAGATTCTAGAGAGAGAATGACAGGGGTTTAATGAACTCCAAAGGCTTTGAGTGAAGAGGAAGTTGGATATTGGGTGGGTTTATATAAGAATGGAGAGGGAATTCTTCATAATTTAGGTTTGAGACACCACATATTAAACTATTCAAAACAACAAACCAGCCCTTGGATTTTATCCATGGATTTTTCCAAAGGGGAGTGGAAAACAATATTTTTTATTTCCAATTGTATAACTTCATAAAATAATAGTTTTTCTTATGTGTAGGTGAATCACACTCTAATGGAAAACAATTTAAAAAGACAACATGTTTTATAATCCTTGAAGGGTATACTAAAGCTTTATAAAATAAATCAAAAAACCCCAAAATCAAATTATTTTAATGTTAAAACATATATTGTCCAAACATAGCATTTATAATATTTTATTTCATCACTATTTGGTCATTATGATTTCATAAAAAAATTATATAATTAAACTGTATTTATTTTTACCCAAAAAATAAACTATATTAAAAAATAATGAAAAATTCACTGTTAGATAATTTCAACGTCATGATTAAAAAAATAATATTCATTTTATCTGAATAGTTTTATAAATATGTGAATTTTTACATTTAAATTAAAAACTGACATTTAGAAAAAATTCATGGGTTTTGACCAAAATAGGTTTCAAACATTAATAAAATTCACAATTATAATCATAATAATTATATGGTAATTTATATTATATAAAATGTAATTTAGTAATAATAATTATTTAAAATATTATTTAATTCAAAAATCAAATATTTTTTAAAAATAAAATCATTAATAAAAAAAATTCTATTTTTTCATTAAAAACTATTTACGAAGTAACAATAATAAAATGAATGCATATTCATTATTATATACAAAAATAATGTACATAATCATAGTACTATGGTCTTGTTACATAACCCCTTATAACACTCACATAAGACCAAAGGGTACGGTGTGTGATGGTGTCTGACTCTTGGGGTGGCCCAGATACATTGCTCGGGTGGTAATCTCTTTCAACTTCCACATCTCCCATAGGTGGTTCCGTTCAAGAATAACGTGTTGATTCTCGACATGGGCTTGGTCAAGAGAAAATCCCAATGACCCCACCTCCATTATGAGATCCAGCAAATGGGATTTGTATGAGGTAAGTCTATGGGATGAGGCCATCACATCCTTTTTCTGAGTAAATTGGATTTGTTAAAAACCTATATTTATACTAATCATGTGATCCCTGTTCGACAACTATATTAGAAATAGTAAAAATTCATAACAGTATTTTAAAAATAAAAAACATAAAACCAAATAATTTCATATTTTATATAACCATTTTAAATAACAATACATAGGATCAAGAAGAATTTTCATTAATGAAAGTTTGGGTCGCTATAATCTTCCACCATTAAGAAATTGCACCCTAGAAATTTTATTTTCCCACACTAAAATAGATGTGGGTAACTTTGATTTATCACTTCCTCTGATTCCCATGTTTCTACTTCAAACATGCTATTTTTCCACAACACCTTGACGAGGGGCATTGTCTTATTTCATAGAACTTTTTCTCTATGATATAATAATTTCATTGGTTGATACTCCTAAGAAATATCATCCTCTAACTATACTACCTCTGTAGATAATACATGTGATGGGTCTGGTATGTACTCCCTTTGAATGGATACATGAAAGACACCATATACCTAGGCCATGGAAGGTGGAAGTCCTCGTCGATAGGCCACAACTGCGACACAATCAAAAATATCGAAGGGGCTGATGTACCTAGGACTTGACCTCCCATTCATTTCAAACCTCATGACCTTCTTCTAAATAGATATGCAAAGAAATACCAAGTATCCGACATTGAAATCAAGGTATCATCGATGATTATCTGCAAAACTCTTTTGTCGACTATGGGCTGCCTTGATATTTTGATGAATGGTTTTCACCTTATCCACCATTTGTTTGACCAGTTCAGGTCCTAGCAGCATACACTCATTGAATTCATCCCAACACGTCGGTTTTCTACACATTTTCCAATAAAGGGATTAACATTGAACCATTTTCATGTTGGATTCGGAACTGTTATTGTAAAATAATTCAACCTGTGGAGGATATTGGTCCCATACTCTTTTAAAGTCTGTAGAACATGATCTTAACATAAATTCTAGTGTCTGAATAGTTCACATAGATTGAACATTAGGTTGACAATGATAGGCCGTAATGAAGTTCATTTTAGTGCTTAGATCATCTTAGATACTTTTATATAACTTCTAGGAGAATATCAGATCCTGGTTAGATACAATATATAGTGTTACTCCATGCATCCTTACCACTTCTTTGATGTAAATATATTCAGGTTGATTAAGTGAGAAATCATCCTAAATCGCAATGATGTGTGCAACATTTTTAAGATGATCCAAAATTACCTAGACAACATTGTTTCCATTTTATGTCATTGGAAATCAGGTGATAAATTCCATGGTGATGTTCTCCTATTTCCATGCTGCTATGGGTATTGGTTGCATCATCCCCTTAGACTTCTGTCTCTCAGCCTTCACTTGATGACATGCCATGAACTTTGATGTATATTCAGTGATATCATTCTTCATGTTATCCCACCAATAATTCGTTCGAGGATCACAATACATCATTGTGTTTACTGGGTGGATGGAGAAATTCGAACTATGTGAACCATTCAAAAGAACCTTCTTCATGTCCAAATTTGATGGGTCACATAATCTTTTCCAAAATCACAAAATTCCTTCTTCATTAACATTAAAATAGGATGATTTTACTTTTCTGATAGTTTCTACCTCTTCTGAATTACTGCATCATCTATCTGAGAATCCTTTAACCACTTAAAATGAAATAGTTGAGAAATAATTGGTGAAAGGATTGATGATGTTCCCTTCTTTATGATTTCCATGGCCATATTCATCAAATCTAAGAAAACTGGATCCCTCTAAATTATCATCAATGACAGAATCAAGGGATCCTTTCTACTTAGAGCATCCGCCACCTTTTTCACTTTCCCAATGTGGTAATGGATTGAGAACTCATAGTCTTTGATCAAATCTAACCATCTTCATTGGAGAATATTCAACTCTTTCGGTGTGAATATATACTTGAGGCTTTTTTTGTCTGTATATATCTCAATAGTCTCCCCAAATAGATAATACTGCTAAATTGTTAAAGCGATGACCACTACAGCCAACTCTAGATCATGTTTTGGATAGTTTTTATCATGAACTGTCAATTTTCATGAAGCATAGGCGATGCCTTTGTTATTTTTCAGCAGCACACAACCCAAGCCCTTCTTTAGAACATCACTGAATACCAAAAATTGTTTTCCACTTATGGGTAAAGTGAGCATGAGCATGGTGATATGTCTCCTTTACAACTCCATGAATCATTCTTCACATTTATAACTCTAAGAAAACATTACTCCGTTCCGAGTTAGCTTGGTAAGAGGGTTGGAAAATCATGATAAAGTTCTCAAAAATCACTGATAATATCCAACTAACCCAAAGAATCTGGAGATATCTATTACGGATGTTGGCTTCATCCATCCCTCTATTGTAGTTGTCTCGGAGGAATCCATAGATATACCATTTCTTGTGATGATATGGCCTAAGAATGAGACACCCATCAACAAAAACACACACTTTTTGTACTTTGATTAGAGTTTCTCCTTTCACAAGGTATCTAGTGAAGTTCTTAGATGCCCCTCATGCTCCTACTTGGTTTTGGAGTATATTCGAATATCATCTATAATGACTACAACATATTTGTCAAGGTAATCTCTAAAGACTCTATTCATCATGTCCATAAAGACTGATGGAACATTAGTGAGTCCGAAGTCATTACAATGAATTCATTGTGCCCGTATATTGTATGAAAAGCAGTCTTGGGGATATCCTCCTTCATCACACGTATAAGATAATATCCCAACCACAAATCCACCTTGGAGTTGTATTGTGCTCCACGAAGATTATCGAACAAGTCATCAATTCATGGGAGAAGATACTTGTTATTTATTATGATTTTTTAAACTCATGATAATCAATGAAATGGCGCATTGAACCATCTATCTTCTTGATGAAGTGGACTGGAGAACCCCAAGGTGAAGTACTTGGGCATATAAACCCTCTATCCAGATTCTCTTGTAGTTGTTTCTTCAACTCCACAAGCACCACAACATCCATTAAAAATGGATTCTTGGACATTGGAAATGCCCCAGGTATAAGATCAATTGAGAATTCAACATCTCTTCTAGGAGGAAGACCAAGAAATTCTTCGGGAAACACATTAGTGAATTCTTTCACAATAGGCATGTCATCACAGATGGTTTCCTCCTTAAACTCAATAATATGAGCTATATACACATGTTCATAGGGAAATAATATCCACGCTTGAGATGATGGTGCTAAAGAATATTCATCCTCCTCCTTTCACTTGTATAGAATCAGGGGTCGATTAGTGACATGGAGGGTGATTTCCCTCTCACGACAATTTATATTGGCTCCATATAAGTAAATCAAATCCATTCGAGGAATGGAAACAAATTCCACTAGAGGGAGTATGAAGTTGTTCATCAGAATGTTTAATCGACATATTGTGACTGGGGAGGAGTTAGATTTTTGGGATGCAATGATTGACCCCTTTTGCCATAATAACTAACATATTTACATCCATGATTTGTGGTGGAGTTGGTATTTTTATACTAAACATTTGGGATATAAAAGAATGTATAGAAACAAAATCAAAAAGTATGGTAGTTATTCTTGAATTAATAACAAGAGTACCCATCACCACTTCATTATCGTGATTCACTTCGGTTGAAGTAGTGGAAAAATCTCACCTTTGTTGCCTTGGATATTATTGGTTGCCTCTGAAAATCCTTGGTTTAGGGAACTGATTTGTAAGGTTCCTTGGTTATTTGTAGTTGAAGTAATGAACATCAAATTGAGAGTCGAACGGAGTAATACTCTCCTCTGTAATAGCCACAATATTCTCTTGTTGGAAGTTAACTTCTAGGCGCCCTTCTCTTCCACACCTAAATCATTTCACCATCCCCTTCAGGCAAATTTTTCGGTGATTCTTTCCACACATTTGGAAATTGGGGTGTTGGATTTTCTTAGAACCATGGGATTTATCCTTCAGACTGCTAGAATTGAAGTCCAATTTATGATTTTTATCCCCAGGAGACCCCTAAGATTCTCCGATAACCATTTCATCCTTGAGTGAACATTATAAAATTTCCTCATAGCTTTCGATGTCATGGATCGCCAGGGCTTTCCACAGGCTAGGTTTTAGCCCACCAAAGAATCATTGAAACTAGCATTCAGGGGTAACGAAAAATCTGGAGGCATATCATGAAATCCTTTTGAAGTTTTCCTTGTACAATCTAATAGATTCATCATCTTTTTTATTTAGGGAATGTTAGTCCCTTTACACCATAAGTCAGAGGGTGAAAGGAAAATATTTATCAAAAAATATCTTCCAGAAATCCATCCATTCCAATGGATCTATATCTTCCTTAGGCTTTGAAATTTTGATCAATTCCCACCATTGATCTACTTCACCCTCCATATGATAAGCATCCAAGAGAACCCTCTGTTATTTAGAACATTGAAGGATGAAGGTTATATCATCAAGGGAGTTGATCCATTATTTGATGATTGAGGGATCATATGATCCATTAAAAGTAGGTGGCCTTTCTCTCATGAAGCTCTTGATAATGACTTGTTCTTTCTTAGGGGGTTGAATGTTACTCTTGACCCATGATTCAATTCAATGATTGAGTTAACCGAGATATAATCATGAAAAAGTTCACAATTCCCACTCCCATCGGATTGGGCATCTTATTAGCACAATCATCACATTGATATTCACATTGGTGGTTAGCTAGATTCATCCTATTACTGGTCATTGGCTGAAAAATTGGATAGTTGGGGTAACACATAAATGGTAATCCAAGGAAAAAAATGGATGGACGATAAATTAGTTTTATTCCTTAACTTATGAATCTATAGGCTTCAATCAATTCTATCTGTGATCTACTTCACAAAATATATTATTAGGGAAATTGTTTCCTATTCTCTTAATAATGATTCATAATAAGATTGTGAATTTACCAAATAATACCCCCTGGGAGTTTCATAACCAAGAGTACAGAAAGCCCCATTGTTGGGTACCAGGATACCCCACATCTTGCCAGAAACACCTTGTCAGAGTTTTCACTGCTAGGTACATCTGTGCCAGTGCTGCCTCTACCTTCTTATATCCAGACAAGGATGAATTATCTTTGTAACACACTTACTCAATACTCACCAGAATTTTTGGATGTTTTTATTATACTTAATCTTATTTTGAAGGCTTAAATAGGGTTTTCTAATCCTAATCTAAAAAAATAACTAAACCTATCCTCTCATACCATCTATAACAACCCTGGTCTTTATTACATACATAAACATGATTTATTACATAAAACCTTCACATGATTAAACATAGAAGATCAATTAGACTAGTGTATTTATGGATTTGGATAATTACATAACATCTTACAACAAATAATGCTACATCTTATTAAAAACATCATTTATATGACCACTACATTCCCTCACACTTAGCATTGCATTGGATAACCTGAGTACATGCATAAGAAAAGGTTGAGCTATAAAGCCCAGTAAGGGATTAAACAAGGTATAACATGAAGATTATAATACATGTTAGGAAATAGGCATATCAATGGATTACAAGAGAAACATGAACATAAAGTCATGACATAGAATGAATATCATAACATGGAAATACAACAAAAACACTTAACAAGGAATTAACCTGATCCAAGGATCATTGCACATGGAGCATGAGTAAACCCTCATTGCACATGAAGTACGAGTAAATCCTCATTGAAATTGAATTATCATGTGTTAGCATAAATTTCACATGACTTATCAGGATACTATACTTTACCCAATGTATTAGAGAGATATCAAGGCGCACCATACTTAAACATTTCATTTCATGCATAATTGTGCCACATGGATCATAAAAAATAGAATATTTAAAGATCATAATTTATTTCACAATAATGAAATGTGAAATTAATACATGAAACTATATAGTAAATAAGAAAATGTGCAAATAGGTGAATACCCTTGATAGAGAAATGAGGATGGTATTCAGTACACAATGAATTTGGGATGGAAAAAAGTGGTGCAATTTCTGCAGCATAACGACGTAATATACAAATTCATAAAAATGGTTTATGAGAGATAAAGGGATGTCTCATCATATTTACATGAAATGGAGAGTAAGGGGGTTAATTTAGATACATTTGCCAAGATAGTTATTGGAATTTTTATTGATAACACCAAAGAATTTCTTGAATATAAACGAAGATAGATAAATTCATTACAGAATTTTGAAATGGTAATAGGTGTAAATAGAAGGCATTGGTTAGAGAGAAAGGGGTATCTCATCATTACAAAATAAATAGGGAAGTGTGGGAGATGTGTTAAATCATAAAACTACATTTATAATTGAATATTAAAGGGAATATCAATTTTAAAAAATATGGATAAAAAGAGGAAGGAAGGAATCCCTTACTTTAAAGTGTGAACCCAATGGCTTGGTAGAGGCTTGAGAGAGGATTCATGGGAGATTGGGGCACCTTTGGAGGATTCTATAGAGAGGAGGGAAGGGTTTGGATGAACTCCAAAGGATTTGAGTGAAGCGGAAGTGGAAGCCTGGGTGGGTTTATATAGGAATGACAGGGAATTCATTGTTATTTAGGTTTGAGAAACCACACATTAAACTAATCAAAACCAGAAACCAGCCCATGGTTTTTGCAAAAGTGGAGAGTAAAACAATATTTTATAATTCAAATGGCCGAAATTCTTAAAATAATAGGGTTTCATATGTGGAGGTGAATCACACTCTCAAGGAAAAAAACTTAAAAATAAAAAAATGTCTTATAAACCTTGAAGGGTCAACTAAATATTTATAAAATAAATCAAACAATCCCAAAATCACATTATGTTAATGGAAAAACAAATATTGGCAAAAAAAAAACATTTATAGTATTTTTTTACATCACTATAGTGTCAATATGATGTCATAAAATACATTATAAAATTGTACGATATTTAATTTTAACCCAAAAATAAATCTGTCTAAGAAATTTGTGAAACATTAACTGTTGGATAATTTCAACATCCTGATTCCAAAAATCGTATTCATTTTATCAAAATAATTTTTTAAAGATGTGAATTTTTACTTTTAAAATAAAAACCAACATTTATAAAAAATTCAAGTGTTTTGAAAAAAATAGCTTTCAAACCTTAATAAAATTCACAATTATATTTATAATAATTATATGGACATTTATATTAAATAAAAATTAATTTAGTAATAATATTTAATTATAATATTATTTAACTAAAATTTCCATTAAATAATTAAAAATATATTTTTTAATTATCTAAAAAATCAATTTATTCTTTATGAACTATTTACAATGTAAAAATAATAAAATGAATGTATATTCTTTATTATATACAAAGATAATGTACATAATCATAGTACTGAGGTCTTGTTAAATAACCCCTTATAACACCCGCATAATACTGAAGGGTAAGGTGTGTGATGGTGACTGACTCTTGGGGTGGCTCGGATAACATCGCTCATGTGGTAATCTATTTCCACATCCACTTCTCCCATAGGGGGTTTCGTTCAAGAATTATGTGTTGATTCTCGAATTGGGCTTGGTCAAGAGAGAATCCCCATGATGCCACCTCCATTACAAGATTAGACAAATGAGATTTGTATGGGGAAAGTCTACTAGATAAGGCCCTCACATCCATTGTATGAGTAAATTAGATTTGTTAAAGGCCAATATTTATACTAATTATATTATCACTATTCAATGGATATATTAGCAACAACCATAATTCATAACAGTATTTTAAAAACCCAAAACATAAAACAAAATTAACGCACATTTTATATAACCATTTTACATAATAAAACATTATCTCAATAGGAATTTTCATTAATGCTAGTTTGGGTAGCTACATGTTACATATATTATCACTCCGAACCTCATGGGGGGATTTCCCAAACCCTACCCATGATTAAATTTCATTAGAGGGGTTTTACATCCCATGAATAGGGCATTCCATAGTACTAAATCCACAATGAAATGATATATGTATCATACCCTAATGAAACTTGTCCAGGATGAGGAGGTAAAGGCCTCAAAACAATTATTGAAGCAGTAAAAAATATTTACTATTAGTAAACTGTGTATTCTATTGGAATTGAGTCATACCCATGTATGATGAACCATTCCCATGAATCTGTTCATGTAAAGAATGTTTCTGACCCTATCTACTCTTGAACATTTCTATGTACAAGTTTCAATTTTTGTACCCATATCCTGGTGGTGTTCATGATTTAGTATACGACGCATAAGAGCATGCATACTATTGAAATTGTATGTGTACAATCCAAGAGAAACACAAAAGATCTTGTAAATTGTAACATGTTGTGTTGCAGTTTTTAAATTCCTTGTAATATTTTAATTCTTGTGTAATCCCTATTTCCACTGAGGACAGACAATTTCAGACTACATACAGTGTAACCTGGGATTTATCATGACAACATGTTCCTCTTCCACATCATCCCTTCCTTTTCCACAACCACCTTCCTCAGTGAAAATCATGGATTTTTGTCTGGATGATCTTCCAATAATCGATGATCAGGATATCTGTTTTTGAAACTACCCAGGATACATCCACAAATTCCATTTTTTGAAGTGCTGTCAAACCCAAGATCAAATAGAAACACCATTCCATTCAGATATTCCTATTATTTTCCACTATCGTCATTTCACCGTGAACACACCCTTGATAAAAAAACCACATGCTCTATATTTGTTTTTGCATCGATGAATGATCACACAATGTTCCAATACATGGTATCTGTTGGAACATTTAAAATATAAAATACCAATGATGAACGTGCAAGTAAACTAGGGGAATCAAGAAACATTAAAATTTGAGTAACAAACCTATTAATTTCTCTATTCTTATATTATCAATTTTACAAGAAAAAGATTTAAAAAAGTGGGAAATAACCAATTTAAAAAAGTAGATCAATCACAAATAGATATACCATCGATGCATGAATCAAGTCTTATTTGTGGAATTGATTCTTGTTCAACCATGATAGAATAAAAAGATTGAGTTAACAAAATCAAAAAACTACCATGAGATAGACCATATATTGATTATGAATGAATCCACATTGTACTCATTGGTGATATCCTTTAATTTTGACGGAACAATGATCATCAAGGCTGAACTGATTGGATGTCGCTCGCAAAAAACAATCTCCTCTAATATTCTCTCTCATTTTCTCAAGTTATCCGACTAACCCTAGAAATTGATAATGACAACATATTTATATAACATGATATTCCATGGTGTATAAATGAAATAAAATAAATTATCTATTTTATTTATTTAATAATCCTCCTACAATAATTCATAACCAAAATGTTTGATGTGCATTGTTAGGTCCTTCCAAGGGTAAAAACTATGCTCTGAACTTAACATTTTCCACATATTTAAGATTTATGACAATTTTTATTAGTAATTAAACATTATTATGTAATATGTAGTTTTTTGATAATTAATATCATTAATATAATACCAATATTAATTCTAGGCATGTCGGTCCCCGGAATACAATGTTGTGTCAGTGCCTAGCTCTAGAAATAATGTATACAATATTCTTGTGTAATATACATAAAAATACAAGTAATTACATTCCAATTAGAAATTAGTTCATATGTAAAGATAAACATATACCTACCCATACATCATGAATTCCTGATAATATTGATAAACATATACCCATTCCTACCAATCTTATCTAAAACTAAACTAACACAAAACCCAACGAAAAACAATTGCTTGATGGTAAATCATTTCATACCCTTACATATTATTTTAAGATAACATTATTTTTTTTCATACCATTATAGAGATGTTTCTAATTAATTAAATTTACATCATATCTTTATATAGTGTACAATTCATAAAGGTAATGCAATTTTTCGATTAAGCATGATTGGATAAACGAATTTTACTAACATGTTGGTATGACTACCCTCATATGGGTTGGAATAAAATTAAAAAATTATTTATAAAATATAATTTTGTTGGTATGGTTTTTAAATTGTCTATAATTCATATTAAAATGATTTTTTATAATTTAAAAATATAATGATATTATAAGCCAATTAAATAAATATAAAATATATACAATTATTTAAATAATTAGCTTTGAAACTTTTTTCCTAAATGTTAACTATTATAATTATAAAACATTTTAAATGATTATATTATTAGAATTATGATATTTAATATAAGGACTTTATTTAAAAATAATTATAATGTTTCATAATTTTCTTATAAATAAAAAAAATTAGAACATTAATATTTTTATATATGTTTATATAATATAAATTGAATCCGTATTTCTTATAATTCACTTATTATCATATAAATTCTATATAACACAAATTATGAAAGAGTTTATATTTTAAATTAATATTAAATTTTTATATTTATACTAATTAATAAACAAATTACACATAGTATTAATTTATATATTGTCAATAAATATTCATGTCGAGTAAAAATATTTTATTTTATCATCAATTTATCGCTTATTTAATTATTCGTTAATATCTATAATATTTTTATTATTTTTGAATATTGTGTATAATTCTGATTAACCATTAAGAATTTTATAGGTGTCAGATTATGGAATTACATGTTATCTATGACTCTAAGAAATTTATTATAAATCTACATTTACATCAGTTATTTTTTTAATTGCGAGATAGAGAATAGTTTTTGGGAATGATTTTTTTATATTAGGTGATTGTTATTTTGAATAAATGAATTAATTTTTGTATAACATATTCCCTTGGATTGGGACATGGGGTCATTCCAACAACATTATTGGACTTTTATTTCCCACATAGAAAATTGAATTAGGTCTCCTATGTATTTCCATGGGTGTACTCATTTGTGTATTGTTAATCTCATATACCATTATAGATTTACAAAAAGTGTCTATGTACCTGATGCATACGATGAATTTCGGTATGAGTAAAAATATTTGTATATTATATTAAGACAAGTATCAAGGACTTATGGAATTTTTATGTAGTAAAAAATTAATGTGGTTTGAACACATTAATTTGGTAGATAGAACATGAATTTAATAACAAGATCATTTGAAGAATTAATACAAAATAAAATGAATAAAACATGGTTTAATAATGAATTCATTTGATAAAAATTATTTATATTTAGTTTTCACATGAGATAAATAGAATTTATGACACATTTAGTACCCATAAAATAATAAACATGAGATTCGTTCTGATGCTACACTTGTAAATAAATCGATCATTCAACTGAGTGAGCTTTACCAAAGTAGTGTTCTGTTGAATTATCATGTGTATGTAAATTAATTAAACACCCTAGATCATCATTGGGTAGGTTTTTCCAAATGGTGGTTCTCTGAGATTGTACTTTTTTTTTAATATTATTGGATTTTTATTTGGCTTACTCTTTGATGGGAAACCATTAGAAATGATACCAATACAATATAGTTGAGGTATTTTATTCGATGGATTTAGTTAAAGTGTTATCCACTAAGAAACCAATGAGTTCCATGTATGATTTTTGGAACTATTCCCTAGATATAATAAAAACATAATGATAAGAAATCCTGTATGGGGTCATTTCATTGTCAAATATTGATATTTGATCACAAAATTGATATAATATATTGGTTATAAATTTTAGGGAAGAAGTTTTATTTAATCTCTTTAATGAAATGATATAATAAATTATACCCTCTCACTGACTTATACTTTTATTGGATTTTAGAATTATTAATCACAATTAATTATTTATTAACTATATGTTTGAACTATAAAATAGAAATAAATCCTTATCATGAATTTATAATTTTTATCAAAGAGAGACATTTAGATTTCAAAAATGAGGGTGTTATATTAATAATTTTTTCGAAATCCATCTCTTAGATATTAGATATTAGGCGTGCATCACATAGTTTTACTGAAAAACACACATTAGATATAGGATAGAAATTAAGAATAGTTATGTAAATATTTCAATAAGGAAAATTGTAAGTTATTATACATTATATATTAAAAAATATCATAAAATTTTACCAATTTTATTGATCATATAATTTGATACCAGTTATTATGTTCCCAAAAAAACCATAATTTGGTTTATGTATATTTTTTTTATAAAATATAGGATTTTAATTCATTACTATAAACCCATGTTGTTTAATAGATAATTAGGAATTTATTATAGTTTTTGGAATAAAATAAATGGACTAAAAATTATAAATTTGGATTTTGGTATATATAACATTTAGATTAATATGTTTAGGGTTGATTATAATCATACCAACCTTTAGATTTTTCTCCTTGAACATATAAATATGAAAAACATTAAAATATTACATATGGGTAGACTACTGGAATTAATCAACTATGAATTTAATTAATAGATAGGAATCATTATTATTAGAAAACATTACTATAAAACCTTTTTGTTGGATAATGTGAAAGGGATAGGGGAATATTAGATATCCTACCAAGTAATGTATGTGAACCAATGAGCACACAATAGATTGGTTATATTAAGTACACCATTACTTTTATAGAAGGAATTAGTTAGTATGGTTATATATTTATGTGATAAAAAGTATAAAATATTTTTAAAGATCAATGAAATTAAATATGATGTAAAAAATCAATTTGGAAAATGTAATGTGCTTCTTTAATCATATACGAGGATTGAATACTTGAGTGATGATATAATAGCACTCACATGTTATTTTGGAAAAGTTTAGGAACATAATATTCATAGAGAAATAAAATTGACAATTTTCTATAATAGGAGGAATCTGATTGTGTTGTAAATTTTCTATTTACGAGTGAGCCTTCATGAACTTCAAATCTGATTTATTGGTTATTCCCCAAATACTAATGTATTACTATTTAAATAAATTTCATTTATTGGATTCATAAATATTCCATATGATATATTGATATAGAAGGTACACAAAATGTGTTTTAAAAGGATATGGGGCTTTGAACCAAACAGAAATTGTTTAGATTATAATAAACATGGATTTATGTCTGATAAATGCTTATTTTTTCATTACCCATAAGAAAATTATGGTTATTATTTCTAACACCCAACTGATAAAAAAGTGTATTAGATGGTTTTAATATCATTCATTAGAAGAAATGTATCATTATTGAAATATTTAGGAGGAAAATTTAATTTATATACATTCATGTAAAAAGGATACTAAATTTTCATGATATTGAAATTATAGAATTTACATAAATATTCTTGAAGATGAACCACCTGATGTTTCAGATGATCCTCTATATCCTAGTAGGATTTTTCTGAAACCCTAAGAGATTTGGGTTTCATATGTATAATTATGATTATTTAACATTTATTGGAGTTTAAAAAATTTATTCTTAAGTGGTTATTGAGAGTTTTTATTTCATGAAAATTTTCTAATCCATGAATCAAAGATAGACTCTATGAACAGTAAACAATTTTGTATCATGTTAGATGAAACTAAATGTATTCACCCCATTTATTGAAATAGGGTTTTCCTTATAAAAATTTACACGTAGATAATATTTTCTAAAATAAATAATTCATTGCTATAAAAGGTTATAATTAAATCCACTGTATTGACTACAAGGAAGAATTTTCACCTATTGTGATTATAATATCCATTTGGATTTATTATCATGAACAGATGAATTTTATTAATAGATATATTTAATGGATTTGAAAACCATAATAATAATCAGAATTTATTTGAGTACATTTATATGATACAAGCTAAGGGTTTTAATTTTTTGTATGATTTTCTTGAGGCTAGATTATTGTAATGTTACGTTTATGGGTTGATCTAAGAATATCATAGTTATAATATCTATCTTTATTATTTATCCAATGAGTTTTGTTTCATCATGAATTGGGATTATTATTTTTTATATAAAAATTTTTGTTTGATTATAGTAGTGTTTCTGATACTATATGTGGAAAACCATTTTTTATTATAAGTTAAATCATGATAGTTCATTTTATGTGATTATGTGGCATTGAAAATTTTAATCATTGAATGACATGGGAGAATTATCGAGCATACTGTGTAATAATAACTGCAGATATAGATCATAATGATATATTATACTGAGTGACAACACATATATCATTAATGTGCTAATGTATTTTATCATGGAGAACTCAAAAAATATTTCCTTACTTGACTTCCAATGAACCTATCATATGAAGATTCAATGTACATATAACGTGTTATAAAGGATGGATTGGATTTTATATGTGTATCCCATAAGGTATATCATGTACTATATTCAACTTACTAAACTCGATTTCTCTTCTTGTTTGAGAATAACATGTATATAACAATCCAATCTATGTGAGAGTAACTGGATTTTTGTTTAGAATATTCTTAATTAATTAACATAGACTAAAGGCATAATGATGGTCTCAATAAGAAATGAATAAATCTATGTAAATGGTTTCAAATATGAATGTTTCCAATCTAATAGTGTTGATATGAAGTATGAATATAAATTATTTTTTTACCTAAATAGTGAAGTCATTAGATGGAAGAGTTCAATGAATGTTACCATAGGGGACTGCACATAGTGGTATAATAGATCACTACATCAGATATTGCAAAGGAAACTATTTTTATCAAGAATCATATTATTGAAAATGGTGTGGTTTCATTATTTGAGAGATTAATTGACACATATTATGAAACAAATGGTGTTATTGTTCATGAAAATTAACCCCTATATCATCATAGTACAAAACATCATATTTTAAAACAACATATTATTTTAGTTATTATTGAGATTGATGATGTACTGATCAGTTGGGTTGTTGCATAATAGAATATAAGGGACCTATTAATGTAACTATTACAATAATAAATATATTATGGTCAAATATAATCATTGGTATTATAAAAATGATATAATGGTCATATTTTTTGTAAAAGGTATCATGTATTATAACAAATTCAATATCTATTTATTATTCATCCTTGTGTTTTGTTACTTATTATGTTTGAATATTCAAATACCATTATCCACTCAAAGAATGATTTTGATTATTCTTTAAATGATGGTATTCAATGATTATTATGGACTGTGATGATATTATTAGGGTATTGATAATAGTATCAAGTAAATAATACAAGTGTTTTTATATGAGATATAAATAAGGGATTCATGTGGTATTATATAGAATCATATTAATTAGAAACACCTGCCAATATTTATCCCATGAAATTTCATATATTCATTGACATAAAAGGGGTGTATAATAATTATTAATTACCTCTACCTTTGATTATAAATAAACCTATCATGAGAACATTCGTAATTTGATACCCAGTAAACACAAATCAAGATGATGTTTCACCCTAGTGAGTCTATAATATATTTGTCTCCTAATATGATGTTTTATTTTTAGCTATGGGATTGGTAGATTTTGATAAATCATATTTTACAGATAGTTTACTTATAACCCAATGTTATCCTTTTGTTTAATGTAGTATTGTTTTAGATTAGGATGAATGGTAATTTTCTAATATAACTATTTAATTAGTGATTGAATATTGCTAAAATAGTGGATCACACCCATCCCATCTATTAATGATAATTTAAATCTATGAAATGGATACGAGAGTTGAGGAGTGTGATATTAAAATATTTTCAATAAAGTGACAATATAGAGACATTCTTTTTCTGGTGACAAAACTTGGTTTCAAAAGTGTACTAAATATATTAATGGGATTTATGTAAATTATTTTTTCAGGACTTCCAAGACAAAATAAATGTGGTTTGCATCAAGGATATATTATTTTATTTTATATTACATATATAGAGATTAAAGAATTTATTCTTCTTGATGTCCCATTAATAACATAAATTTATGGGTTGGAGTCCAAGTATATATTAAGGATTGTAACGTGAATTCAAATGTACTTCTAATGACTTATTTGGGTGTGTAAATAAATTCTATAATTATATATGTTGTTGTTACTTAGTTATCTCCAAAAATCTTACAAAGGTGTGATGTTTCAGTAGTCGTGAAACATTAATAAGATGTTATTATCCCATTTCACTCAAATAATGGACCCCATTACATAATTGAATAGGAATTACATTACATCTATAAAGACTAATTGGAATAATAAAATCATAACATACCAGATATATAATTTAATTAGATCTCATATATATCGTTTTTTGAAGATGTTGTTATATTCGAGGTATTTTTATGATTATATTCATTCTCTAGTTAATGTTATATAGTATCAATGATATATGATATAATAATCTTCATGGAATTTATATCCAAATGAACATAAAGTTAAACCCATATCCTAAAAATTACAATAGTCGGTTTTCATTAATTTTTTTGGTTTCATCCAATTGGGGAGTACTTTTTAGTTTCCATGGATCAAAAGATCCTATAATATATTCTATCTTAGTGAGATTTTAATTTTAATTAATAAATGTGGATTTCATTCCTATAATATTACACTTTTAATATATATTAACCTCTAGGGATAGTAAGGGTTGTTCCCAACCTATTGATTTTGATGTCAAGTAGTGATATTTTATAAGAGGATGCTCATGAATGTAGAATAAATGAGATGTTTAAATATTTTTATACAGATAGGGAGGATGTTATTAGGGTAGTACTACTATATGTAATATGATAATAATTTATTTTTAAATTAATTAGGTATTGGAGTTTCATTTTGGAGATAAATAGGTGGAGATGTGGAGAGGTCATGCTTTATATAGAGATTCTCTTGAATTATGGTAATAGAATAATTAATAACGAGCTTTATTTAAAGGTAAAATAATTTTTTCATCTGATATGTGAGATGTGTACATTTATTATATTCAAAAATCCACTCTATTTTTACTTAATATTACATAAAACATGCATCATTAATTTTGGGATTGATTTGGTGGCCTAATTAGTAGTGTCTAGTGTTTAAGTTGTAGTCTGGATGTTTGGTCAATCTTTTGGTGAATTTAATGTATCAAGTTACATAATTTCTATAGCTATTAAATATTCCTTGATGAATATGATATGAAATAACAATATAATTCCTGATATATTTTCATTTTCCCTTTTGGATAGTTTACACTGTTTTTAATATTTTCGACAAATTGAAAATGTTGGCTCATTTTTTGGTGATTTGAAAGTCAACAATTGTTGATTATTTTGAATTTCCTTAGAGAATTTGTCTATATATAATGGATTTATGAGGATTATAATATCTAAAAATTATCTATGTTATATTAATTGAGTGTGAAATATTTATATCATTCTTCTATCTCTTACTTGTCCTTTAGCATATCATTTTATCATCAAACAAATGGTTAAAATTAGTTAATTATGTTGACTCTTGGGGAATCATATCATTCTTGCAATCTAATTTATGTTGGTTTATATGAGAATAATTTTCATATAGTTCATTTTACATATAATAATTATTATTATTCATCCATTGTTATGTATATTTTTGAAGAAATTTATGAGAGTAATTTTAGATCTCCATTTTATTTGACAGAGGATTTAGAGTCAGTGATTATTAGATAATATTTAGTGTAAGATATGATAGAGAACATGGAAATGAATTATTATTAAATGATAGAAATTTATGACCATAAAAAGTCTTATATGGATGGTAATATGATTCCCAAATAGTCTAAATTTAGTGACCATGTGTTCGTGAAGATTTCAAATTTTCATGTGTTGTGGAGGTTCAGTAGTGTCTTTAAGATATCTCTTTAGTTTTCATAACCTTATAATATATTTAAGAGTATCATCAAGGTTCTATATTAGATATTTATTCTTTTACATATAAATATGATTCATGAAATCATACAATCTATATAGATTCAATGATATATTCAAAATGACTCACATGTCCTAGTTTTGTGAATGTTGAATAGTAAATAGGATAATATATTCATAGAGATATCTATTGAAATTAAATATCATCATGATAAGGGGTAATAAGGATTTTCTATTCAATTGGTTCATATCATTCATAGACATGGTGGTTTAGATTAATTAATGTAAAAGATAGAGTAACATATACACTCTCATTTTCCTAATATTTTTTTACAGTATTTTTTTATTTTGATATTTTTATATGGTTTTATACTAATTTGAATTGAGTTTTAATTCCTTTAAACTATGTTTTTATTTTTTAATTGTTATTATTTTTTGATAGGTATCTCAGAATGTGTAATTTTTTTGATGTGGTTTTTTTATTTTTATGTTTGGACTTGATCCTCATGGATAGAATCCATTTGTAAGGATTTGTATTTTGGAGGAATATATTTTAATAGTAAAAACTTTTTTTTCATGTATTATAGTTTATGAAATAATGTGCGTGTTTGTTTTAGAATAAAGGATTTGTGTAACAAGTTTAAATGAAAATAAAAACATGGAATTGAATAATTATATCATATTATTTCATTTTTATTTGTGTCAATTTGAAAAAATACCCACTAATTACAAATTTCACATTATGAATACCTAACTATTAGTGATTACATATATTTTCTATGAAAGTAAATGTTACTAATTTTCACATAAATTTCCACCACAAGTATATAAATAAAATTTAACCATTTAAGTTCATCCACTAATTAGTACATATCCTTACAGTGGATTCTCCTTTCTTACTCATCCTCTATGATATCCAATTACCTTTATCATACAATCCATCAATAATACAATACCTTCTCATTTATGATATCCCACTCCCATTATCATTCAATTTCCTAATATCCCCTTCTCTTTCATTTCATTAGATTCTCGTTCCCCTTCCTGATCTCAATCTTTATCTATTCATTGTGAAAACCTCTTCACCTTCTTCATGAATTACTTATGGGTGAAAATTAGTTTCATTAAATCATAACCCTTTTTTTATCTTTAATATTTTTCAATATGAATGGAATATATGTGTTAAAAATATGGATATAATATTGGTAGATTTGTGATTTTTTTATTTCGATATAAATGATGGGTTTTATAATGTTAATAGATAATGTTGTAAAACTAACATATATGGAATGTTTCTGGACCTAAACACTAATCTATACCCTCAATTTACCTCTTATCATATATACAGTTATACTATAGTTATCTAGTAATTATTTTCAGCATTTAATATATGATTAATAGTTTTGAATATATTACATGTACTTAATATGCGATTGATTATAGGTAATTTTATTGGTCTAGTTTTCCAATTGTGAATTGTTTTTTATTTACGCATTAAAAGCTGATGTTTTTGATTTTTCATTTTCATCTATTCTTCTAGAATAAAATATTTAGTAATAATTATTTTATTATTTCATATGTAATTTAACATATTAGAAAATATATACTTATATAAAAATATATGAAATCATTATGTCAATTTATTATACTTATATTGTATTAGATGATTTACTCTCAGTAAAATTTTATAGATACATATATGTTATTAGTATTTATGTTTTATTTTAACATGATTTTAAAATTTACATTAATATATATATAATAAATCATGTTTATATTGATACATGGAGAAGTAGTTGAATTTTTATTTAAATATGATTTTTAAATAAATTCTAAGAGTGTCGTAGATAAGTAATGGGGTAAGAATATTTCAATTGAATTAAATTATGTTTCCTCCCATATAATTTTGAAAATGATGATTAATTATTTAGGTTAATATTTTAAAATACCTAGATATATATATTCTTAGTAGTGAAATTATAAATATATTGATTTTTGGGATGGTGTTTAATGATATTGGGGAAATGATATCAATCAGAAAAAGTACTATATTATATAGTTATTATCGATGTTATATTAGTTATATACACAATATATTGTAAATTTTGATTTTGATAAGGGATCATATATCGATCAATATTTGTAAAATCTAACTAAAGTTCCTTAAAAACCCGAAATGGAATACTAAAAATGATAAATTATTAAAATATTCATGAATATATTTTGGGTGCATGTTTAAGAAGGATGTGGTAAATATATAATTGAGAAGGTAGTGATGTTAGTTTAAATAGTCTATATTTGGTACTTAATATTTTGATATAATATTAATATTTTTCTTTAGTGGTTTAGTATTTTCCCATTTCTAATTATACGACTTCTTTTTTTATGTTAATTAATAATGGTTGATCCCTAATCATGTTAAAACAAATTCCTAGAATGAAGTTATGAAATATAAATGTTATTTATGAAATCTAAAGATGTCTCTATTTTATAATTATGATTTATTTCATACATATGATAAAATTGTTATTTATGGTTTTTTTAAACGAAGATGATGATATGTATGATGTTGTTTTGTGAAGTACAACATAATGAAAAATGGATTTGATTCCTATGATGAAATCTTGAATTCTGGTAAAAATATAGAAACATTAGTGGATATGTATGATGCATAACCAATATGTATGATACATCTAGCGATTTTGGTATAAAAATGATACCATCACTAATATGTACAATTAATTAGTGAATACATATAATGAACCTCTAAGAAGATTGGAAAATTAACGCAGAAATGAATGCATTTACATGTTAACCATTGATGTGATTCGTGATATGTATAATGAGCTATGTAATATGGAAAACATATATATACAACATTCCAATGTGCTAAAGTTAAAAATTAAAACAATGCTTAAGGAATCTATTATATGTTGATGATACATATGACACACATAATATCCTAAGAATTGTTTTTTTATTTTCATTCACATGAAATTTGAAATAAATTATATGAGTCTCGCAAAAAAATAATAAAATCAAATATATCTTACATAAGATAAAATATAAATAAAACAAGAATGACTTCAATTATATAATTTTATACGAATGAGATATTCTATGGGATGTTTTATTCTAATGGTGAGAATAACTACAAATCATTGAATTAAACAGAATAAAATAAATTTTTATTTTTGATTATTGATTGAAATAATGATCTAATATGTTGAGAAAAATATAATCAAACTGGGATGGAGTCTTATATTTAAATATAAAATCTACAGTTTATTCTGAAATTTCAAATCTGGTCATTCCCGGAATGAAATCTCTATACCTCTACAAACAATTTATTTTATGATTTTAATAAATATTGGGACTACTTTTATCTAAATATCTATTGAAATATATTGATATGAAGAGACATATTCCTATTGGGAAATTTAAAATGAAGATTTGGTTGGCTAAAGGGATTTTTTAAGGATAATTTTATAGTTTATACTTATAATTATAAAATATCCAAGGGGTTATGGAAAAAGGTATATCATTTGATTGTGGGAACACACCCATGTGATTAAATTAAAGGAAAATTATATGGAAGACCTCAAAATTATTTATTGATTTTATATATCAAAAATTTGAAGTTACATTTAAATTATATATAATATTAAAGGTATTAAAAAGAGACAAAAAAGTTTTTTAAGGGATAAAAAAATAAAAAATATAAATTAGAGTACCTATGAACCTCTCAGAGATATGATAAGAGATCCTAGTAATGACATTTGTAGTAGATCAATCTCATTTGTGAATATGAAAAATAATAAGAATAAAAATTTATTTACATGTTATTATTGATTAGATCTAGTTATTCAATTTAAATGGAGAAAAATAAAATGATGTTCAATTCTTTATATTACAGTATTATTGAAAGAACGAGTGAGAATTAATAAGATGACATGTTAGTGAAGGTCATTGTGGATGAAATGTTTCAGATCTATCAATGGTGGTCATGATCTATAAATATTGAGTTAATGGAAGCTTGTAAATAAATCATATTAATGATCTTGGAGTACGGTTCCCTTATAGGGATAGGGTTTCATGTTACTACTCTTGAATATCCAAAGGTATTAAATGACTGTGTGAGGAAGGAGATCAGACATTGTCAATATTTTGTAATCTTAAGAATATAGTAGATCTTCTTATGTACATTTAAGAGTGTTGTGACCTGCAAGGACCCAATTTAAGAGACACAAAAGTGGACACATCTTTTCACCTTAGAACTATGTTGAATATTCACATTTTTAATATGGTAAACATGGAGTCCATGTGAGTCATACATAATAAGAATTTAATTGATCACAATATTTTTATAGAGAATCTATAACTGGGACACACTACCATAGTTAGGAAAAGGTATTTAGGGAAGAGGATGAACCTCTAAAAAATCATTATTTGTTACTATGTACTTTCTTTTCTCCATTATATAAGGTTATTTTTGGGTGGTAGTAGATGAATAAATTCATTTGTTTCTTAAATATAAATAAAGAATAAAATACCAATTAAGATCAATTATTTATAGATATAAATGGAATTCGGTAAAATAATCACCAAAATTGATTGACCTCTTCATAGATGTGTACATAAATTTAACGAGGATAATAATTGGTATTAAGGAACAGGGTTCCATTTGGTTGGATATTAATTTTAAAGACCTAGATTTTCATGTATAAACATTTTTAATATTTTATATTTCTCCAAGATATTATTTCAGCAACGACAAGAATTTTCATGTATCCTATGACTCATAAATCACAATATTATAAATATTAAGTAAATTTATATCACATAAGCACGTTATTTTGGAATGAAATTATTTCCTTATAAATATTGTCTTATACTGGAATGTCACGATTGATATTGGATTCATGATTTTGGTTGAACCCCATGAATGACATAATTTTCATTTCCACTGGGTTGTGTGAAAGAGATGAATCACAAAAAGAAGATATAGATAAACTAAATAATTTTTTTATTTATTATACATGACCTATCTCATCAACTATATAAAGGTCATTATTTGGAATTTTCAATGTTATCTACATAACCTAGGGAATCTAAATAAGAGGATGATATATTTTTATAGGGAGAATCATCACCAAAATAAACATGGGTAATGTGAAATAATGAATATACATTGTGGAAAAAAATAATGATATCAATTCAAAATTATTCTTCTCTACTGAAATATCCATTGATGAAGTGGGTATCATAATTTGTAATTTATCACACCATGATTTGGGATTCTAACTTTACCATGAAATTTATTCTATGAATCTCCACATCTATTCATGATTATGATAGTTTTTTTTGATTTATAGATTAGTTTTAAATTTAGATATATTTTATTATGATGAATCGCTTATCCATAAATTTATTTTTTAATAAAAATCAATGAATAATTCCATACATTCCATCAATGACATTCCCATGGACCATTTCTTGTTTTCACCAAAAATTCATTGGCTTTTTCACACCCATCAACATTTTTGTTGGTAGTAATGTTATCCCCATTATGATATGAATTGAAATTAAACCCTTAAAATTAAATTTTTTTGACTACATAATACAATAATGACTATGTTGATTTGATAATAAAAAATTAATAGAAACATGAGATCTATGGATAGAACGATATGGCCTTTCCTAGATTTTTTTTCTAGAATGGGTGTGTACCTTCAATGATGATTCTAATTCCAATGAAGTGAAGGTTGGAAAATGACTTCTTATTATGGAAGATCTATGGATTCAACCTCTATTGTTTTCCTAGGTGAAACTGGAAGAGATGACATGATTCAAGGTTGATTACGGAAAACCTTTCATAAATCCAAATTAGAAAACATTTTTTCCTGAATAACAAACACATTATGTATTATACGTCACAATGACTATGTTATTTTCAAGTTTTATGAATCACATGATCATGAAACAAGACCCAAAAATCATGTATACACATACTATCAAAATTGGCGTGCTTAAAGTGAATACAAACATGAAAACATGTTTCATTTGATGACATATGAAATGAATTGAAAATAAAGAGTCACAGTTCAAAAATATTGGCATATCTAGTGTGAACATTTATGTAATCCTTTATAGGAAATCATTTTGTGTGAATGACATTAGAATAGTGTGGATTTATCTTCAAATTACTTTTATAGAGTTATAACATGTTGAAGTAGTACCATAGGGATACACACTATGGTACCTATAAGAGAACATCATATATTATTACGCGAGTTTCCATCCTTTATATCTACTTACTTAGGATTGGATTGGGAAACATGAGTAGATTTTTATGATAATAATTTAATGTACAACATGATTTTGTCCTTGTTTTTGATTTAATATATATGGTTCTAGGTAAATAATTTAGATAAATTCTTTTAACGATGATTAGATGATGTCTGGGTTAGATTGCGATCATTAGAGTCAAATCAATGTGGGCATTACCTCAGACTGTATGAATACATCTAGGTGTGGTCACCCCAAACATAATCCCCCTGGGGGATGCAAATATTTGAATTGTAACCCCATGTTTTTGAGCTCATATGTGTTGTGGGACATCCACCATCTTCTGTCTACCACCACATGGTTTTGATGTTCCATAATTGACGCATGGGCCCCCATACCTGTAATGGAGAGGTTACATTGCGAAATGTGCATTTGGAAAATTTCATACTGGAGCTCCGAGATGATTCTACTTATATATTCTTTTTTAAGGATGGAGTTTCAAAATATATCTTTTATTTTGATTCAATTATAAGTATATGTATTTTTATGAGATTCATTCTTTTAATTGTGACATGGTTTGATATGTATAGTCTTATCTTTTAACTTGAATTTAGGGACATTGAACATATCATTAATATATTTAACCATTTGTGATATTGAGCCACATTTGTTTCATATATTATTAATATGATAATGATTTATGTGAAATCCATGGAGGGAAAAACAATTGTGGATGAAAATAGTAATTAGAGATAGAAGGGGTTTAAGAAAGGACCCCATTTATATCCATAAGTTATTTTGGACCATTATTTATTTTTGAGAGTGTAATTTTACCAATTAAATATTTTGGATATGTATTAATGTTTCACTCTGATCAGTTCTTATTAGTTGTTCATTCATTGTTTCCACCTTTTTTGTTATAGATTTTATAATACTACATTGATGTATTAGGCATGGTGTTTTCTATAGTGTATAGGTATATTAGGATAAGGCCAAAAAAATTTGTGGTATTATAACTCGACATGAGTCTCTTTACTCTAGCCTATTTCATGTGGTATTGGGAATGAAAAATCACTATATTACCAATCCATGCGGATCTTCGAGTGTGTCGGGTTATGTTAGAGTTATATAAAATATATATTACACTATTATAGAAGTTCGTAGAAAGGTTCACATGAATATTAGTTTCGGACATTATGGAAATCGTGTTACTATTTCAAGAGTTTTACATACATAACATGGGACCTAATGATGGTGCATCAGGTTATTTATCCTTCCACTTGGACCTTGATAACCAATTTTTCTAATCAACATACTGAGACACAAATTGGGTGAAAATCAAATTACATGAATCATATAAGAATGGTTCAATGACTTCTGAGTCCTTTTGAATAAAAACCACATATATTTTCATCTAACTATGGTATATCCAGTTATATTTAGGGTCCCAATGTGATTATAAACAATTCTGATCTAGAGGAAAGGTTACGATGACAACAGAATGAGTGATGAGTTCTCAGTACATGGGAGAGTTCATGAGGTATTCCCTATATGTTAGTTAAGTGTAGTAAACTCATTGATCTAGTGATTATTTAAACAACTTATTATTGTTCAAAAAAATTAATCCCATTAGGTAGATAATATTATTATCCAACAACCCAAGATTATGATGCATGTAGGGTGATCTATTGTATGTGTTCCAATAAGAGTTACATCTTAGGTTTTAAAGAGAAAAATATACTTTTGGGGATGAGGATTCATAAAAGTCAAGTGTTTGAGTGTTCCATGTCAGAACCCCCCCATGATTTTATGCTCTTACACATTAGTATTATTCCTCATATTTTTATGGGAAATTAGTAGAGTTCGATTACTCAGACACATTATGATTGTTTTCTTTCATGGGTGGATTTTGACCACTTGTTCCATGAGGACTATTATCCACAAACATTTCATTTGGTGTAAGTTTATGAGATTATAGAATTTAAAATGGGAGAGATGATATTTATTTAGTATATTTCATGGTTCTCTACCATCACATGTTACTTAGCATCACATGAGAATAGTGTATCATCCCCATAATGATGTCTAGACAGAGGGTAAATCTAGGTTCTAAAAGACATTCTATGTGCTTTCATCCTAGAATTTTTCAACTGTTGGGAGAAACTCCTACCACTATTATAGTTTTCCAAAAAAATAGCTATCACTGCACCATTGGTAAGGAACCATTCAATGCATTATATGTGAGACCATGCAGGTCACAACTATGCTAGACAGACCAAGGGTAGTCAGAACTCATTGGTCTAGAGTTGGTACAAGATACCATCAATAATATTCAAATCATCAAGGAGTGGATGAGGACTGTATAGAGATAGAAGAAATCATATATTGACAGGATATAGAGGACTGTCATGTTTGAATAGGGTGACAATGTGTTCTTTTAGGTATCACCTCGATAAGGATTGTGGAGATTAATTGGGTGACATGATGACTGTGAGTTATATCATCCATTTTATGATTTAGAGTAGAGTTGGTGAGGTGGAGTATTACCTATATCTACCCCCAAAGATGCATCAGGAGCATGATGTCTTCTATATGTCTCAACTGAGGAGGTTTGTTCATGATCTATCACATGTCATCAAAAGGGGTGAGTAGGACCCTGATGATGGGTATACTTTTTTAGAATAACCAGTAGAGATTGAGGATCAATAGGAGAAGATTCAATGGAAATATAAGATTCTATTGTACAATACATGGGAGTCGGAGGCTAATATTTGTGCTCAATAACCTCATAATTTCATTGAGTAGTCCTTTTTAGTATTTTAGGGAAGTAAAGCCTTAATGATGAGATCATTTAATGAATCATATTTTCTCCTATTTTATTTTTATAAATTAATTGGGAAAGATTTGAAACCAAGATATAAGACATCATGTGATTTTGATGCCCGTGTTCATGTAGTAGTACATTGAAAAATATTATGCTTTGAATAAAATATTCATGTTGTTTTTCTTCAAATTGGTAATAATTTATAAAAGGTTTCTCAGAATTGAAATTAGAGGGTACCATACAATTCATTAGAGTATTTATTTTTTATGAATCCTATGTAATGAATTAAATTTTATCACCATAACCCTTGAATTACTCTAAGTCATGGAAGGAATCTCTCTCAATGACACATGCTGGTGGATCGAGGATCGATAATGACACAGAACTCTGTTCCTCATCAACCATTGGTTCGACCACAAGGTAGGATGTTGATTTTTATTATTTTTATTTCATATCCCTCTTAGATTCAAAATATGAATGCCAATCAACCCACAAACATGTTGATTCACAGTTCGTCTATTCTTGTGGGATAGATAACTGATTGAAGGATTTTGAAAGGGGATTTAGAAATTTGTGTCAATTAGTTATTTGATAAAACTTATATGTGAATGGATCAAGGGTTATTCTAGAAAGACCAAGATCCACTTATATATTGTTCATCTGCATTATCTCTCCCCCACAATTAGTTTAACTCTTTGTACTTTCGTAATTATTAAAACCTTTATGCAAAAAGTAGACCATTTCAGAATCAATCCATGAAGCAGTGTTATTATATCAATGGGGTTTCCCAAATATGGCATATATGAGGTGAAATGGGTGAATGTTACTGTTCATTCAAGGGGGAAGCTTATGATGATGCATGGTCGACCGCTGGCGGGGAGACCAATGGTGAGGATAAGACGTGGTTGGTGAGGCCGGTCTCGGGGGAGCATGATGTCGCAACATGCCACCGGTAAGGAATCCAGTGGTTGTGGTAGAAGCATCCTAATGGGGGATATTATAGGTGGATAAAAATAAGATGGTTATCTAGAAATACGGTTGTTGGTGACACGAGGACGCAGTCCAGCTGAGAATACATTGGAAGGAGCTCGTAATGATCAGGGCCACAGTTGGGGATCAAGGGTCCGTAGAAGGAGGCCGAAACTGTGGTAGCATAATGTGGCTCATAGCAGTGTCGATGGTATCCCACAATGATAGTGAGGTCTTGGTACTAGGAATTGGAGGTGGGATGACCACAATAAATATGGAATGACTCCAAGTTGAGTGGAGGGACACATCTAAGGTAGGTTGCATCTAGATCGCACAAACTAGACCACATACATTAGACTGGACTAGATAAACTGGGACTCCCAAGTGGCCTCGTGGCCTAGTGGGATGGGTTTAGCCATCCCAGTGGGTCACTACCATTGTGACGTGCCCAGCGGAACAATATAGTTAAATCCGGGTCGAAGTTGGTTACATCGGTTCAGTAGATCATACCTAGTCAGGTATGGCCTTTTGTCCAAGATTGGGAAATAAATGGGCCGAGTTGGGTCTAGAAGGTCAACTTAGACTGGGAGAAGTCCGATGTCATATATTCTTAAGAAAATAAACATAACATTCAAACCACGTTTCCATTTTTTAGATGTTTTTGGTGTTGGGACCCATGTGATGAGGAGTTTTGTTTTAGATACTATAAGTGAGTATTTGTGAAATATTTAAGATGACCAATTTTTCTTGAGGAGTATGTTCTACCAGTAAAATTATAATATGAGAGGAATCCTATGACTGGCTGTGACATTGTGACTACATGACATAGGGGGTGCATCACCCATTGACCTCCATGTAGCATCAATGCTCCAGGAACCATTGTACCACCATGCACCATCCGAACTCCGTGTACCATCGATGCTCCGGGTTCTGTCAACAATTTGTGGGCCAATGATGCTCCTGGATCCATAGATGATCCAGACACCATCGACGCTCTTTTCTCCATCGATCCTCCATGCTCCATTTATGATGTATGCTCAATCAATGATATGGGTTCCATTTATGCAATACTATCAATAGATAAACCGTGCACCATCGATGCTCTGTGCAGCATCGCTGCTTCTTGTGTCAACAACACATCGTGTATCATGGAAACTGAGAGATCTAAGGACTACAATGAAAATTACTTCTCTTCATGTAATATAATTATACCTGTGTGAGTTAACTATGTATCTTCACAAATATTTTACATAATGTGTTTACTTTTTTGTACACTATGTGCTTCCTTTGCGGTAGAATTCATTTTTTTCCTTCTTAGTATACATCGTGTGTTTTTGTTGTGGGGTACGTCGTGTATTTCTTAGTTTTTTTTTTAAATTTTTGGTTTCATGGTGTCCTCTTAATTATTGTTTTAATAAACCCTACATGATATTTCCCTAAACATGTCCAATCTTGTGCACACGATCAACACAATTACAAAGTCCTAGGTGGACTAGGAAAAGGTGGTTCTTAAGTGATCAAACAGATTTGTGGTGCTCCAATGACGTCAAATAACCATCATACACCTACCCTTTAGGTAGGGATTTTTTCAGATGATTTTTAGGAACTTGTTCATTCACTTGGGCATACTTATCTATTGGTGTGATTATATTTTAGTACTGTTTACATTCTAGTTTTCTACTATCATACTCTATTGTTCTTATCTTAGTGTATGCATGAATTGTTTACATAATGTTATTACATTTGAACATTTAGGCTTGGGGACATGTGAGTGTCGACATGTACTAAGTAAAATGCATCCAATTTATGGGATATTCTTACTCGGTTCTAGTCTCCATCCCCTAGCCTATCAGTGGTGGGTATAGGGTAGTTACCACTTGGGGCCCTCTAGGATGGGTAATGGGATCCATCGTCATTTTATGTATTCAATACCCTATCAACCACATGCTCAACATCTATGAATTTATGTTATATTTGAAACCATTTCATCTTGACCACAATAATATGCCTTAAAGGCTATTTTGGTCTTGGTAAATCCTTTTACAACATGGTGAATGATCTTATGGCATAGATTTTACAATTTGGAATAAATTTTCATATTGGGAATCTTTCTCCTTAAATTGTATTCATTGTGAATATTTTGAGTTTGTAGTAATTTTACATATAGTATAATAATGGTTTCAATTATTTGATAACTCCATATAAAGTATGAAAGTAGTAGATATAGTAATCTCATTCCATAAGCAGTGTTAGTAAGATGATCTAATAGTGGCAGAGGTGGTAGGTTGAATTTCTGAGAGGAGTTTCATGTATCATTAATTATGTGGAAACATGTCGAACAATGTAAAAATTTACTTATCAGTTAATCATTTCAAATTGAAAATTTTATAGTCAAGATAAATAATTAATAAATGATCCTGTAACCAAAACAACACATGGTGTGCCAGATATGAGCAAGAAGGATCCTATAATCATTTTGGGATTTCATCACCATGGAAGACAACCTTCAAAAATGCATAGATATTCCTTCCATGTGTCTTATTCATGATTCCTTTATCATATGATATAAATTTCAATTTTCGGACTATCTCTATAGATAATTGGATAGTAGGATTCATCTTTCTACCCTAAATTAATAAAATGATATAGTTTAAATTCCCCATATATAAAAATTAATTTTTCAAAAATAAAAAATAATTAGTTCTTCAAAAAAAAATACCAAATCGATTCAAAAAATTTATTACTCATTAAATAAATTATCAAAAAATAATTCAGGAATAAGTTATTAAAAATATTTATAATTAATTTTTAAAAATTTATATTTCCCGTGTATATAAAATAATCTATTACAAATGAGATCTTTTGAGGTATCATATGTGTTTATTATACTATAGAATCAGTACCTTTAGATTCAATAATTATTATGTCTTCAAATTCATTATCATTTATTCGAGAGATCCTGAATCTATGTGAGAAATTAGGTCGGCGTATTTTTTAGGAGATACCCACTTGGTGTGATTCCATTATTTTTCTTATATTTCGATAGTGTCATCTTCTACACAATAGAGAGATATTTAAATGAGATATTTTGTGGGTCTGAAGAATCAATATGAAATCATTATCGAAATATTTTGTTTATATATAGTTCATTATGAGATAAAATATAAACATAAGTGGATGAGGTTTTTATGTTATTTGTGACTGGGAGGGGTCAGCGGTTTATTTTCCTGTTTTGAATCTCGTGCTCACAAGGAATAAAAAACTACATGTCCCTAAAGGTACTACAACCCACCCTTACATCCTAAAAAAATCTAGTAACTTTTTGTCAGCACTTACAGAATGTTGTGTATTTCACTTATCCCTTGTGATAATTTTGTTAGATAAAATACGCGGTGTTTTTAAAAAATCATCAAATATTAGGGAAGACAATAAGTCAGGTACTTGTAAAAATGTATCATCCAGACTCAAACATGAACACTTAAACAATATCGATACCCAAACTTGATCATTACCTATTTAATGTTGAAAATCATCTCCCAGACCGAAACCCAAATATCAAACATAATATATGTTTAAAACATGAACTCTTTTATGACCACTTTGTTTTAACAATTTTAAATATTTATAATGTTTTTTTACGATGAAACCCATTTGAAACATGAACTGAAACTTGAATTACATGTTTTTTTAAAATTTTAATGAATATAAATGAGTTTGTGTAATGGAGATCACACCATACCCCTTAACATATTGTGTAGACCTGATAATTTTTTTAGGACTATCTTTTCATAAAAATGAGATGTAACGATTTCAATTTTTTTCAATAATTAAAAGTACTATAACGTCACATAGTTTAGAAAATAGATATTGGTTAAATTTAGATAATGTTTTTGTTTGAAAATTAATATTGTATTATGAAAATATATCTAAATGTGCATGGATGGTTTCATAATTTTTTTAATGTTTTTCTCATAGCCCTAGAGGGAAATTTTATATGTGGTATATTGTTAAATTACATATTAAATATAAATAAACATGAAATGGTTGTCCATTAGGAATATATGGGTTATTTTACAATTATAATATGATATATTATGCTTCTTCAATTCTCAATCATATGATTCTTATTGTTTCAACACCTACATACTCCCATTTATTAATCATATATTTGCAAAAGAGATGGTATATTTAATCTATGATCATTTATTGAATTGGTAAATGAATGAAAAAAACAATGAGTGATAACAAATGTGATGCATTCGAATATCGATATTCTACACATAATGACAATGGATTCCCCTCATTCATGTGTGCAAGTGTGTGTGATTTGATTTATTATGTGGATTGAGAGATCATATGTACAATCCACTGATTTTGGTTGAAACACTCTTCCTCTAAAAACTAAATTCCTATATCAGATATGTTTATATCACACATTTTATAAATTTAGGTACTTATCTATATGAATGTGGATCCATAGGTTAATTTACTACCCTCATAAGAAAGAATATTTTTTCTCAAGCAATCATCATCAAGCATACACAATAGAGATGGATTATATAACTAAGTTGTTAATGTATGAATTTTATATATTATATTCACTGTTTAATTAATATAATTTTTTCCAATGAAATATATGATCCCATATTTTGGATGAAAAAATATATATTAGGGTGATATGAAATCCAATGGATCCCATAAACATCATCCTTGGCAATGATTAATTATTATAATACATGTTTTATTAGAGGGGTTTTTTTTCCATTATCTGAGAGGGGAGAATATAGTTTTCATTGTAAGTTATGATACAAATATAGATTAAAAATTTTTACTACCAAGTTCCTAAAAATTGTTAGATTTTAAAATAAGTTCAATAAAGGTGACGATATTGGAGTTTTAAACATATATGAAGGAGTCTTTAGGTGTTTTCCTAAAGAGGTCATACAAATTCCTACTTCATCTGACATTGACTGTGGGATAGTGTTTCAACCAAGTGTCTCAATAATTTATATTCCTCTTAATATGATGTTTCATTCTTAGCTTTGGGAATAACAGATTTTGGTCATTCATATTTTTTAGATGGTTTCCATCTAGCCCAATTTGTCCCTTTTTAATAATCTCATACTATTTTAGATTAGGATAAATAATAGTTTTACAATATGAATAAATTATAAATTATTGAAATGTGTGAATACAATGTTTCAAATCCACTCCCATGTGTTTAATATTTTTTATATCTAGGAAATGGATATGTGATTTGAGGATTAAGATATTAAAATGATTTCATTCAAGTGACATTCTAGACACATTATTTTTTTGGGGATGTTATTGGGTTTCACAATTGTTCTATATATAATAATGTGATTAAGTAAATAATTTTTTCATGACTTCCTAGATAATATAATAGTGTTTTTCATCAATGATTTTTTATTCTATTTTAGACTATATATTGATAGATTTATGAATTTAAGTATTTTGAGGTCCCATTAATAACATAAATTTTTTGTGATGGTGTCCAATAATATATTATAGGTTGTATGGTGATTTCACATAGACATATAATGTCTTAATAAGGTGTGTAAATATATTCTATAATTTTATACGTTTTTATACTCATTTATCTCCACATATATTACAAATGTGTGATGTTTCATTAGTCATGAAACAATTATAAGAGGTATATATCCCATTTAACTTAAATAATGTAAATACTAGGAAATTCCATGTAATTTATTTTAATTATATAGAAATATTCGAGTCTGCAGTTTCTTGCGGTACTTGATTCTGAGGCCTGGAGAGACCGTAATGTTTTTTTGATGTTTCTTATGTACTTTTAGTAAGCGTGTGAACAGTTTTTTTGTATATTTTGAACCGATGATTGGAATTGAAATTAGAGGGCACCGTTGATCTCAGAACGCCGGTTGTTTCTTAAGGAGACCATCACCTCGGCTGTAGTTGGTCGTGAGTGGAAGATAGTTTTTTGTTACCCATCGTGGAAAAATAAAAAAATGGAAATAAAAATAAACTAACTTTATTATTATTTAACTTTTGAATTATTTTGAATTATCAGGGAGGACCACATGATCTCTTCAAACTCATTTTTTTAATTATTCCAAACCCAAACATTTAATGAATTAATTAAATAAAGTCATTAGATCTATCAATTAAGGTGGAGGAATTTCATCACCATGATTGAGGCTCCTGGTTTTTGCTAGAGAAGAAGCTTCACGAAGGATCTTTCTAAAGGAAACCCCCTTAGAGGAAGAACTCTTCTCCTATGACCGACATTTCTCAAATGAAGAACTCCATCAAAGGATCTCCAATGAGGGACATAGTCCAAAATGATGAACAGACATCCGTCATTTCCCCTCCTCACCGACGTCAAAGAATCATTGATGTAGGGATTTCTGATTTTGTATACCCCTTACCCTGTTCTGGCCATTCTTCTTGATTTATGAAAAACTATTCCACTTGCTACCATTCTAATATAGAGGGTATAGGAAAAATGAACACGGCCCGACCCCTACACAACCATTGTGGATTTTGGTATTCTTCGTGGCTTGTTTTCAGGTTGAGATAATCCTCAGAGTGGTGGTCTTGAATCGATGGCAACGTCCTGAGACAAGTGAAAGAGTCTTCAGAATGAAGATCGGGTCACCGGGGTGCACCTTGTGACTTGAGGAACGTCTTCGGTGACCAGTGCCGGTGAATAGCGCATGTAGGGATCAAGAGCTGTGATTGTCACTCCGGCCAACTACGGTAGAGAAAGGGTGACGACTGACGCACAACCGACCATGTGAAGGGGGTTGCGGCATGATTCCTCCCCACCATGCTTATAGGGGCCAGAATGATAGGGGGGTCGGCTCGCTGTCGGCCGCTAGAGGGGTCAAGGCGTGCGACCACGCCGCAGAGGTGGGATGGCCATCCGTCTAGACGAGGAGCTGAGTGGGACCCCTCTGGTCCCGCGTGCCAGCCGCAAGTGCCATGTGGTGCCAGTGGGGCGGCCACCCAACCCAAACGGATTGGCTGTTTGGGGTACTCAAAGGGAGCCTCCTCCTTGGGAGGTGGCTAGGGTGGACCCCACCGCGAGGCCACCCAGCCGCGGGCCTCTAGTGGGCTACCCAGTGTGGGCCCCCTGGTTCTGGTCGGGCCGTGCTGAACCCAGCAGGCTGGTTCAGATCTCATGGGCTAGGTCGGACCCAGGGCAGGACCTGGTTCAGGCCAGGTTGGGCCGGGTGGGTCTGACTGGGTCGGACCGGACCCAGACCAGCATCGACCCCTATCTGCTCTTTCGACCATAACATGAGCTACCTACTTCTGTTTGACGAACCGTCTATGGAGGCAAAAACATTGGATTGAGACATTCCTTTTGGTATAGCTCACTTGAGTTTTGGATAAAGTTGGGGTTTGGCCAGGCTGAATCGGACACGAATCCAACCGGGCCTTCAGGACTAAAAATGTCGATAACTTACAGACCGGGCATCCATTTGACGCACCGTCTATTGCGTTGAGACACCTATAACATGGAGGTATATGGGGGATACTTGTTCATGGGACATCATGGAATTTTGCGTATCGACCTATGTCTTTTAGAGCGGACCCTCCCGGAATGAAGCGTGATTAGTGCTAGAACCATGTGGCTGGATGTAACATGAACAAGGGATCCTCTGTCAGTCTGTTCCTTGGGATCCTACGTTGGTCAGTGATTTGGGATTCCACGTGGATCTGTGTTCCCAGATCCCACATGGATCTACTCTATGAATCCACGTGGGACTACTCTAGGATCCTACCTAGGTCTGATGATTTAGGAACAAATGTGGGTCTGCCACTCAATGGAGTAAGATGATTTAGTAGTTACATCTAATCATCATTACAATCTTACCTAAGTTATACCTATAGTGATATTAGTTCTAATCATTGTGGTGAAACTATTGTGGTTCTTCTCTGTGTGGTGGTACATAATAGGTACTCACCTGTGTGGTGTTACCTTCGTGGTATATCTTCCTTCGTAGACAACTGTTCATTTTGCATAGGTGATGGATCTCTGTGTAATATTGATAACTTAGGTATATTTATGGGAATACACCTATATTAGGATGGTTGTTACTTCTTACCTTGTGATTTTACTCTTACATTGGCGGTTTATCATTTGTGGATTCTGGGAGACATTCGGGGGTCTCAGGGTCTCTACTGAGTATCATTATTCTCACCCCTATATGGGCTATGCCCGCACCTTGTTGTTCCCTATGCATACGACAGACACCATTGATCGCGGCTAGGGGTGACATAAAGGGGGACTCTTGGAGGTGGACATAGATGAGACATACCACTAGGATGACATGATCGAGAGTTGTACCTACCGTTTAGGTAGGATTCATAGTGGATGATCCTAGTGATTTTCCCTTTCAGTTGGGCTGGTAAACCGGCCCTTACATTCCACATGATTTTTTACTATAGTAGTTACTTATCGTTACTCCTTGTTGTGTTTTCAGACTGTGTGTGTGGTAGGATTTAAAGGCAATGCCTTCTTGATTACAAGGATTTTCCTTTCAGTGCTAGTCTCCATCCCTTGGCCTGTGGAAGGCGGGTTTGGGGTGGTCATGGCATGGGCCCTGAGGATGGGTTGTGACAAATTGGTATCAGAGGAGTTAGTTATCACTGTAGAACAATGGACTCTAATATTCTAACAAAAATTGTGTTAAGTGTTATGAGCATGGTTATCAGTTTGGGGAATATAGTGTTGTTGTGGCGACGGACATATCCCTACACTAGGAGCCTGACTTCTGATTTCTAACTCAGTGCCAGAAATCACTGATTGTGTGTGTGTATTGAAAAGTTTTCATTGTGATATCATTAATTCATCTCACTAGTTATAACTTATTGACCATGGAAAACTTTTTTTTTCAGGATTCCTCAACATAGACAGAAAGCACAAGTTCTGAGTACAACATGACTTAACAGCCAACCGAGCAATGAGGCCTTGGTGTATGTCCCTTTTTCAGTAGAGGCATAAGCGAAGGAACTAGTGGCACCATTACTCATTCGGCCACCGATGCCACCTTCCCCAACAATAGAGAGTGCAGGCCGCTTGAGCACATTTCAAAAGTTCGAGCTCTAGAGGCCACCAAGGTTCATGGGTGAGATGGAACCATAGGCGTCTAAGGATTCGTTGGAGGCTGTGGTGAGAGTCTTACGACTGGTAGGGACACCAGCTGATCTAAAGGTGATCCTTACCACTAGTATTCTACAGGTAGAATCAGGCTTATGGTGGAGCATGACCCTTCAGGATCACGATGAGGAGACCCTTCTCTGGGAAGACTTTGAGAGTCTGTTTCGGGCAGAGTTTTTCCCAGTGACACTTCATGCAGTGAGAATACATGAGATTCTTCATATGTAGTAGGGAGACGTGACTATGGATTAGTACTCAGAAACTATCACTAACCTCTCATGCTAATCCACTGATATGGTGTGGGACCCATTATTTAGGTTCCAGACCTTCAAGCATGGAATATGCAGGTGATTAGGGATTTGATGATTTCTCACAGCTTTCTGACGTACGTTGGGGTGTAAGAGCGAGCCCTCTTAGTGGATAATTTTCTTGCCTCGTAGTCACTTGCAGCAAGACCCACCACCGGGCATCACCTACCATATACTTCTATAGTTGGAAGCGGACAGATGTCAAAGATGTCCAAGTTGACCAAAACTACAAGTGGTCAACTGCAGGATTCGGGGTCAGTTGTGCGGGGAACCCGAGATAGATCCATTCATGCGAGGAGCAGGTAGTGTTACGCATGCGGTGGGCAGGGTCCCATGGCTTGTGACTACCCAACCCATTGTACGGATGATCAAAAGATGGTCAAAGGACCGCCCATGAAGAGATAGTGGTTCGACCATGGAGGTCTCCATGGAGAATCAGGATGTGGAAGAGGAGCTGGCCGTGCAGATGGCGGTGGGCGATGATTCGAGGAGTTAGCGCCACCACCACCAGGTGGTCCACCCTGACCACAGGGAGTAGGTGAACAGGGGAGAGCTCAGCTCCAGGCAGCTGAGGCCTATGACCACAGTGCTCTGGATATGATACAAGGTATGATATGTGTTTACTCCCCCTTAGCTCCAGTACTTATTGACACAAGTTCCAGTCATTCTTTTATTTCCACTACCCTCGTTCGGAGCTTGGAGATTCTGGTGGATCTGTTGGCTCTATCCTTGTTGCTAGACTCATACGGGAGATGATTTGACAATTACACAATGGTGTAAGCAGTAGGAGATGAGTGGTTCAGCTGGGATCCTCTAGTAACTATGTAAAGGACTTACGACATCATCTTGGGTATGGATTGGTTATCTACAGTCCATGACTAGATTAGCAACATTTGGAGAAACATGTACTATATCCTTGAGGATTGGACTAAGATTACCTTCACTGGTGAGAAGGGAACCTTCACAGCATAGGATGGACATACCTGGAGGAGATTACAACATCACTCATTAGTTGTCTAGTCTAACCCATGGATCGGTTTATGTGTAGAGTCTCATATATCCTATAGTGGTGGACAAGTACACCGATGACTTCCCTGATGATGTTCTGTGTCTACCTCCTCGTAGGGAGTTGGACTTTTACATTGACTTGTACACTAGGATGGCATAGATATCTACAATAGTGTGTCAGATGGATCTTATGGAGCTTCATGGGATGCAGGTATAACTGGAGGACTTATAGGGGAAGGGTTTAATCTAGACCAGTGTTTCTCCTTGGGGAACCCAAATTTTGTTCGCCAAGAAGGCATATGGGAGATTGAGACATTGTGTTGACTATCGGCACCTGATCTAGGTAACCGTGAAGAATAAGTACACACTCCCGAGTATTTAAGACCTCTTTGACTAGTATAATGGAGCACGGTGGTTCTCAAAGATAAACCTTAGAATAGGTTATCGCTAACTCAGAGTATGAGACGATGATATGAAGATGTTGTATTTTAGATATCGGTACAACCATTAATAGTTTTTGGTCATGCTGTTCGGCATGACCAACGCTCCATTAGTTTTCATGGGACTCATGAACATGATCTTTATACCATACCATGATTGCTTTTTAGAAGAATTTATCGATGACATTCTGATCTACTCGGCTACTGAGGAGGAACAGGACTATCATTTGTATGTAGTTATGGTCACACTTCGGGAGCACCAGCTCTATTGTACTCTCTCTAAGTGAAAGTTCTAGATATGAGAGGTTCAATTTCTGAGACATTTATTCTCAAAGGATGGATTTGCAGTGAATCTAGTGAATACTAAGGTGGTACTGGCTTGGGATCCACCCATGAGTGTGGCAGAAGTACAGAGTTTTGTGGGTTTTACAGGATACTACCAAAGATTTGTGCCATATTTCTTTAGTGATGCAACACTTTCATCATGATCGACGAAGAAGGTGAAACCCTTCATGTGGTTGGAGAGATTCTAGTGGAGTTTTCAGGAGCTGAGGCTGAGGCTGACTAGTGCTTCCATCTTGAGGATTCTGGAGGAGGTTGTTGGGTACATTGTTTACTGCGATGCTTCAGGGACTAGGCTTAGATGTGTCTTGATTCAGGAGCGAGTAGTTATCGTATATGGTTCTCGATAGATAAGAATGAATGAGAAGAACTTCACTAATCATGACCATGAGTTATCAGTAGTGGTCTTTGCTTTGGAGATGTGGCGACACTATCTGATGGGAGAGCGTTTGACAGTCTACTCTGATCACCAGAGTCTCAGGTATATCTTCTCCCAGAAGGACCTGAACCTGATACAAATATGTTGAAATGAGTTCCTCCAGGACTATAACTTTGATAAAGTCTATACTTTTGAGAAAGGGAACATTGTATCAGATGCTCTCAATAGGAGATCTGGTATACAACATCTAGGTGAGGAGACAGAGTAGATGGCATCTTTTTAGATTTCATTTGAGGATTGAGAGGGAGAAAATTTTAATTAGTCTCTTAGAGTCACTCCCCCACACCTTCAGTGTGTCCGGGAGGCGCATCATGGGGACACAGACTACGAGGCTCGACGTGCTTAGATATTCAAAGAACATGCCCATGATGGATTTTATAAAGGTGGGGATCATGTAATCCATTTCAGAGGATGTACCATGGTACCGTTGTCGCTTCGGGAGTATGTTTTGAGGGAGTTCCTCACATCCTCTCTAGAGGTACATAATAGAGTAGAGAAGATGTACTGGGACCTTTGAAGACTACACTGGTGGCCGAGAATGAAGAAATAAGTTGCATATCTTGACTCTTGGTTCCTCCCTTTTCAACAAGTGAGGGCGAAGCATCATGTACCAGAAATATTAGTTCATCCTTTAGATCTCCCTGAGTGGATGTGGAAATAAATTTCCATAGAATTTGTGACATAACATTCACGTACATCCATGGGTCATGATTCTATCTATGTGATCATCAACCAACTCCCCAAGTCAGCCCACATCCTACCAATCGGATAGCAGTGTTCAGTAGACAGCTTGGGACGCCTCTATGTGCAAGAGATTCTGCAGCTACATGGAGTAACCATGATGATTGTATCTGATCATGATGCATGTTTCACTTCCCGATTATGGAATGGGTTGTAGGAGGCTTTTGGGATGCATCTTCGTTTGAGCACTGCATTCCATCCTCATATGGATGGATAGACTGAGCAGACCATTCAAACCATCGAGGACATGCTGCGTGCTTACGTCCTCATCTTCACTCATAGCTGGGAGGATTACTTTGCCATGGTGGATTATTCATACAACAATAGATTTCACTCCACAATTTGGATTGCACCATAAGAGGCTCTGCATGGCCATCCTTACAGATCGCCTTTGTGCTGGACTGACCTAGGGGAGTCAGCACTCATGGGACCAAAGATGGTACGAGCTACCACAGAAAAGGTGTAGATCTTGTAGGATCAGCTGAAGAATTTATAGAGAAGACAGAAGACTTATGCCGACCGGAGATGGAGACCTCTAGAGTTTGAGGATTGTGACCATGTTTTTCTGCGGGTATCACCCAGGCGAGGTTTGAAAATATTTGGCTAAGGCGACAAGGTATCTCCGAGATTCATGAGACTGTTTTAGGTCCTCATAAATGTTGTTGAGGTAGCTTACTGCCTAGAACTTCCCACTCAGTTGCACTGGGTGCACAAAATTTTTCATGTATCCCAACCGAGGAGATACGTGCATGATCCTACTCACATCTTGGATTGGGGCGAGCTTGACATCAACGATTGGGAAACATTTTCAGAGGTGTCAGTTGATATTGAGGATCAACATGAGAGTGTCCTTCATGGGAGATCGATACCATTGGTGCGTGTATGTTGGCAGCACCAGTACCTCCAAGAGAGAACATGGGATCAGGTGGCTCAGATTCATGTTCAGTACCCCCACTTGTTTTCCTAATTTTTGTGATTTGGATTTTGGGGATGCAAAGCCCTGGGGTGGGGAGAATGTAAAGACATAGAAATTCTATATTAGAATTTTTTAATTTTATGGAAATATTTGAGTCTGCTATTTCTAACAGTACTTGATTCTGAGGCCTTGAGAGACTGAAAAGATTTTTCTGAAGTTTCATAAGTACTTTTAGTTAGTGTGTGAGTGGGTTTTTATGTAACTTTTGAAAATGTCCTTAGAATTGAACTCTGAGAGAAACATTGAACTCACAGAGCCGATATTTTCCTAAGGAGACCGTCACCTCACTAGAGTTGGTGGTGGGTGGACGATAGTTTTTTCTACCCATCATGAGAAAATAAACAAAAGTGGAAATAAAAATAAACTAAATATATTTTTATATAAATTTTGAATTCTTTTGAATTATCAATGGGAACCACTCGATCTCTTCAAACCCCTTTTTTTAATTTTGCCAAACCCCAACATTTAATGACTTCATTAAATGAATTCATTAAACCTATCAATTAAGGGAGAGTCTCTTCATCGCCTTGATTAGGGCTCTTAGTTTTTGCTGTAGAAGAAGCTTGGTGGAGGATCTTGCTGGAGGAAACCCCCCTTAGAAAAATAAATATTCTCCTTTGACGGACATTTATCCAACTAAGAACTATGTTGAAGGATCCCCAATGAGGAATGTCTTTAACAATGATAAACCCGATTTCATTGTTTCCTCTCCTCACCAACCTCAACGAATCTTCGAGGTAGGTATTGTTGATTTTGTATACCCCTAACACGTTCTTATCTTTCTTCTTGATTTATGAACAACTATATCACTATCTATAGTTCTAACGCGGAGGGTACGTGCCAAACGAATATGGCCCAACACCTCCGCAACCTTCATGGATTTTGGTGTTCATTGCAACTAGTTTTCAGGTTAAGAAAATCATGACCATAGTGGGCATGAATCGATGGCAACGTCCTGAGATGAGTGTGGGAGTCTTCAGAATGAAGATCTGGCCACCGGGGCCCACCCGGTGACCCAAGGAACATCGCTGGTGACCGATGCCGGTGTCCAACACCAGTAGGGCTCGTGAGTGGTGGTCATCACCCAAACTGTCCATGATGATAGTGGCGGCGTGACCGTGCCATCGTAGGAGGGTAGCGGTGGAGCAAGGGTGGCGACCGGGGCACATCCGACAGCGTAAAGGGGGCGGCGGTGCACATTCACACCGCCTGGAATGCCAGGGCTGCGGAATGAGGTTGTGAACACAATGGGAGTGGGGTTTGTCTTGAATCCGGCCGCTAGAGGCGTCACGGCGCGTGACACCATCACAGAGGTGTGCTTGTCGTCCGGCCAACTGAAAAGCCGAGCAGGACCCTCGGGTCCCATGTGCTAGCCGTCGGTGCCACGTCGCTCCAACCGGTTGGCCACCCAATCCTAATGGATAGGCTGTTAGGGTCACCCAGGGGGTGCCTCCCCCTTTGGAGGTGTCTAGTGCAGATCCCACCGTGGGGCCGCCCAGCCGCAGGTCCCCTGTCGGCCGCCCAGCATGGGTCGCACCGCGGGCCAGGCCAGACCCAGCTGGCTGGGTCGGATCCCGTGGGCCGGGTCGGACCCAAGGCCAGACCCAGGTTTTCTCAGTTTGACCCGAACCTCATTGTATAGGCCCAGGATGGGTCGGTCTGACCAGGTTGGACTAGACCTGGACCAGCTTCTACCCCTTTCTTGTCTTTCACCCATAACTTGAGCTACACGTGTCCGTTTGACGATCTTTCTATGGAACCAAAAATCTTGGATCGATATGGTCCTCTTGGTATAACCAACTTGAGTTTTCGATAATGTTGGAGTACAACTAGGCTGGATTGAACATGAATCGAACCAGGACCTTGAGACTAAAAAGGCCAATAACTTATAGATGAGGAGTCTGTTTGATACACCATTGGTTGCATTGAGACCCCTATTATGTGGAGGACCGTTGGGGATATTTCTACATGGGACTTCATGGAAGTTAGAGTATATACCTATGGATTGAGTAGGGAACCCTCCCGGAATTATGCGAGCTTAGTGCGGGAACCCTATGGCTGGCTGTAACATGAGAAAGGGATCCTATGTGGGTCTGTACCTTAGGATCCTATGTGGGTCTATGCTTTGGGATCTTACATGGGTCTGTGTTCCCGGATCCCACAAGGAGACGCTCTAGGAATCAACATGGGACTACTCTAGGATCCAACGTGGGTCTCCTCTACAAGGATCATACGTGGGTCTGATGATTTAGGATCTTACATGGGTGTGACTCTCAACGGATTAAAATGATTTAATAGTTACATATAATCATAATTACTACCGTACCTTTTTTATATGTGGTGTGAGATGAGTTGTAATCATTGTGGTGAAACTATTTTGGTTTTCTCTCTATTGTGTTACCTAAGAAGTACTCACCCGTGTGGTGTTACCTTTGTGGAACTTCTTCCTTCGTGGTAAGTTGTGCTTTTGGCTCAGCTGATGGACCTCTGGGTAATCTTGACAACTTTGGTAGATGTATGGGCATATACCTAAGTAAATATGGTTGTTACATTGTACATTGTGATTGTAATCTTAATTTTTAGTTTTATCATTTGTGGATTCTGGGAAACCATCAGGGGTCTTGGGGTCTCCACTGAGTATCGTTATACTCACCCCTGCACGGGATATGCCCGCACCTTGTTGAGTCAGGTGCAGACAACAAACCTAATTTGATCAAGGCTAGGGGTGACAGACAAGAGGCTTCTCAGAGGTGGACATATATGAGACAAACCACATGGGCTACTTGATCGAGAGTTGTACCTACCCTTCAGGTAGGATTCCAGATGGACGATCCAGGAGAGTTTTCCCTTTCAGTTTTACTTATACTTTCAGTTGGGCTTGTATACTGGCCCTTAAATTCCGCATGCTTTTTTACTATAGTAATTACTTGTGGCTACTCTTTTTTGTGTTTTCTGACTATTTTTTTGATGGTTTTATAGGAAATTCCTTCCCAATTACTTGGATATGCCTTTCTGTGCTAGTCGTCAGCCCCTGGACTATGGAAGGCGGGCTTGGGGTGGTCAAGACACGGGCCCTGAGGATGGGTCGTGACAAATAATGGATCCCATTACATCATTTAATAGGAATTTCAATGCATATATAAAGTCTAATGCAAATAATAAAATGATAACATACCAGATATACAATCTGATGAGTTATAATATGTATCATTTTATTGAATATGGTGTTATATTCTAGTTATTTTTATGATTATATTATTTTTCAGGGATGTGTAATATTTTATCCATTATATATGGTATGATATGATTCACGGAATTTACATCCAAATGAACATAATGTTAAACCCATATCCAAAAAATTAAAATAGTTGGTTTTCATGATTTTTTTGTTTCATCCAATTGGGGAGTACTTTCAAGTTACCATGGATCAAATGAGATTATAGTATATTCTATCTTAGTGATATTAGAGTTTTAATTAATGAAAACTGATTTAGTTCATGTAATATTACACTTTTAATATATCTTAACCTCTAGGGATAGTAATTTTGCTTCCTAACCTATTGATTTGGATGTCATGTAGTGATATTTCTTAATAGGATGGTCATGAATTGAGAATAAATGAGATGTTTAGGGATTTTAATATAGATAGAGAGAAAATTAGTAGGGGAGTTTGAGTATATATCAGATGAAAATAAAGTATTTTTCAATTAATTTTCAATTGGAGTTTCATTTTGAAGATAAAAAGGTGGAGGTGTGGAGATATAATGTTTTATATAGAGATTCTCTTGAATTATTGTCAGAGGATAATAGAATTCGATATTTTTTTCAAGGTTATATCATTGTTTTATCTATGATGTTATATGTGTACATATATAATATTCAAAAAATCACACTTGTTTAAAATAATAGTACGTAAAATATGTATCATTAATTTTGGGTTTGAATGTTGTGGGTTAATTAGCAGTGTATAGTGGTTAGGCTATAGTCTAGCTGATTGGTCTATCTTTGGGTGAATTTCATGTATCATGTTACATAATTTCAGTACTAGATTAAATATTCATTGATGAGTATGATATTAAATATCAATATAAATCATTATATAATTTCATTTATCATTGGGGATATTTTACATTGTTTTAGATATATTGGACCAATATGAAATGATGGTTATTTTTTTTTTCTGAATTTTGAAGTCGACTATTGTGGATGATTTGAAATTTACATATATTATGTGGCCATAATTCATGGAGTTTTGACTATAATAATATCCAATAAAAATATATTTTTTATTATGTGTGTGTGAAATATTTTTATCATTCTACTATATCTTAGTTCTGCTTCATCGTTTCATTTTATCATCAATCAAATGGTTAAAATAAATTAATTATCATGACTATGGAACAAACATTTCATTCATGCATTCTACATTTTGTTGGTTTCTATGAGAATAATTTTTCAATAGTTGAGTTCACATATAATAATAATAATTATTCATCTATTGGAATGAATATTTTTTAATAAATATATATTGGAGTCATTATATATCTCAATTTTATTTGACTATGGATTTAGAGTCAGTGATTCATAGCCCATATTCAATTAATGATATGATTGAGAGCATGGATGTAACACCCGAGACTTTTATGAGAAATATTTTGTTTTTATGTTATATAAATCATCAAAGGAGTATTTCAATACACACAACACTAGCTTGGCATTCTTTACACGCAACTGCGGCCTTCCTCAATAGCTTGCATCGTACGCAATACCGAGTTTCACTAAACAACGATATGCTATTAAAATATTATTAAAACTAGCCATTATGAATAGTAATAACCACATTTTGAAATTTTGTAAATTTTTCAAAATGGACTTCAGTTTTGGATTCGGAATATCGAAATTGGATTAGGGTTAAATTTTTGTACTTTTCAGATAACTTTCATATTCTGATGAATAGTGAAAATTAATAAATTTTAATTAAAAACAACCTTTTTAATCGAAATAATTAATAGTGATAAAATATTAATTTGAATGGTTTTAAAGTATATTTAGAATATATTTTTACCATTTAATACAATTTTGGTCATTGGATGTAATTTCACATTTAAACCAAACATAAACAAGTGTCAATCTTTAAATAGTTATTATCTCTTAAAAACACGCTATTTGATTTGACGACGAGAATTAATTTTTAAATTAATTAATGCAACTGATGTGTTTTGAGTTTGGTAAAATAGACATCATTTTTGAATTCATAATATCAAATATATCTTAGGCCTAATTTTTGGTATTTTTCCGGAAACTTTCATTTTTTGATGAATAGTGAAACCACTAAGTGGTAGTTAAAAAAACTGAATTTTTCATAAAACATAATTTTACCGCTTCTGTGAGTGGAATTTCGAAAATCCAAGTGACATGGTTAATATCAAGGAATAAAATGTGGTTCAATGAGATGAAAATAATTTTTGGTGAATAGTAACGTTTTACTTTTTTTTACCATGGTAAAAGTAAATAGTGTAATTAAGGGTAAAAATGAAATTATTATTACCCTAACACATGTCCTAATTCTATTGGATAAGTGTAATTAGAACAAAAACAACCTTAGTAATAAAATATGACCATTTAGTCCCACATGTATTAGATTAGGACATTTATTATTAATTTATTTAATGATGGGTCAAAAAAGTTAAAATAAAAGTTTAATAACTAAATAATTTTTAATATTAGGTTATACATAAGATAAATTTGACTATAAATATAAATTAGTAAGATAAACAGATTTCCTACATAATGGTATTTTATTTATAATTTTTAGACATTAAATAATTTAATTTATTTATGACACAATGATGATGCACTAATTATCTTATAAATGAAATATTAACATAATTGATGTTATAAATACCCAAATAAATGTAATTTGAGACTTTTTATGAATTTAAATAATTTAATATATTAATATGACATGTTATTATTGATTTAATTAACTTTTTTAGAACTAATCATTCTTTTATGATTTTCATAAAAATCAATTACCAAATAGTGTCAAAATTGACATAAAATTGTTTTTAAAACAAATATTATATTATTAACTGTTATTTTATTCTGAACGATCTACAGTTCATCCAAATGACTTAGATAAGGTTATATATATTAATAATAAACAACTTGGGGTTTTTTTGGCTTGATATAGTATGTTTATTAACCTTATAGTGTAAGAAACCAAGAAGACGCTGTAAAAGTTAAATTATCTAACTTAAAGTTAAATCTAAATGATAATGTTAAAATTGATACCTAACCTTGTATAAATTCTATTTGATGAGAGGATTTAGACCCATCCTAACCTTATCTTTGAAATAAATCAATTTGGAGCTATTAAAAACCGAATATGACTTTATAATAAAATAATATTTTTAGTTTTTCCAAAGGTGCCCCTCTACTCCCTTATAAAAGGGCACATCCTCCCTCTCTTCCTAACACCACATTTAGCCTTCAAGCTCGGCCAACCCCTGAAATATTCTCTTCTCCACTTCCTTAGAAACATCCTAGAGGTCCTGGTCTTCTTCAAAGACCAATTTTAGTTCCCTAAGAGGAGGTCTCAAAGAGGCGCTTCAAATAAGAGGTAATGTCCGTTGCCGATTCTTTCAACTTTATTTCTTCTTCCACTTATTCTTCTTTAGTTGTTTCATTATTAAGTAATAACATCAGTATCACTCATATACTGATATGTTATTATAAGTATGAAACAACCCTATTTCACCTTCTATCCATCCTATGGAAAATGAAATCACTGCGCGTGCGTACGTATGGAATACCGTCTCCACGCCGTGGTGTAATCTATTTTCCACCACCACCTTACTTGGATGGGTATAGTGGTGAAAATAAATAACTATATATGATTATTTTAAAGTGTTATTGATTCTTAAATAGTATACATACACTCAAATAACATTCCACGATCAAGGGAACAATATCATCCCTCGTGCGTACGTACGGAATACCGTCTCCACGATGTGATGCGACTCGTTCTACATGATCTTCATTGAATAATGATTATATAAATTAATTGAATGAATAAATATGATATATAGTACACTTATACCATTCTGGAAATGAGTTATCTATAACCTAAAGTTAAGAATAATAATTTATTTGACAAAACACGCACAAGATCAAAAAGTAATAAACACCCGAATAACAAGTAGCAATGAAATATTACTAATAAAAGCTAATAATATGACCATATATGATATCATAAAAATTAGTATGATTATGGAATAAGTCAATGACATTATTTAAATCATTATATAGGAGGTTCAGACACTTACGAATCAAATCGGACCTAAGGTAAGGGAAAATATCACAATCTCTTTTTTATCCAAGATTGTGTATACTTATATATTTACTGGGCTGTATTTTATCATACACATCCATGTTTTCTCAATATGTAATATTATTTCCATCCACCTACAATTGTTTAAATCCAATTTTACCCTTAGGTGAGTTTTTAGTAAGAGATATGAAAGGAATCTTTTGTCGTTTTTCGAACGAGGTACTTTTTGACTTTTCTGAAAAAAGTACGAGAAGAATGTTTTTTTTAACTTATACAGCTTGAATGAATTTTTAAAACATTATTTCCAAGAAGCTTCCTTTACAAGTTTTCAAGTTTATTTTTAATCAACTTATTTAGGTTTAAAATTGTATAACATGTTAATAAAGGAAAATGTTTTTGAACTAGAAAGGATATTTTCCTCAAGAATGGAGTTCAAGTGTTTTATCACAATTATTTTCCATCTAAGATAATATAGGGTTTTGTTTCTATCCCTATTATTACATTGATTTGATTATGTTGTGATGGAATTATTTTTATGAATTCATTTATCTTATATGAATTGTTCTATGATGTCATGATGCTTAAGAATCCCATTTTTATTACATGGGTTATGCAATGATGTATGATTTATGGTTTTGTGGCACACATAAGAATGGTATCATTATCAGATGGGTGGGACCAATATCTCCCTACAATGCATTGGGTAAAGATTTTATATCTCATGAGATAGACATGGATGGAACGGCAGGTTAAACCGGTTCAGTGAAACAGGACTGAAACGAGGAATGAACTCAGTTTAGAAATGGAATTTGTCCACTAAGACAGTCTTGGAAATGAGTCGTGACTAATAAGAAATTATTCTCTATGATTATGTGTGTATTCCACAAAGCTTCATGTTTTAAGTTTTGATTATTGTGATTACATTTCACTACCATGATTTATCCCATGTTATGAAATTTTGATCTCTTTTGCAGGGTAAGATTTCCAAAATGTTATGTTCTTATGAATATGATGTGATTGATATTTCTTTTGTTTACCCTTACTGAGCATTTGATCTCACCCTTTGTATGTTTTCTTTCCCCAGGTCAGGAAGAAGGTTATTAAGTAGGATATTCCAAGAGGGACTATAGATATGATGAAATAAATGGGAGACAATGTAGATTCTTTATGGACCAGTTGTTTATGATTCCCAGATTCTAAAGACTCTATACCTATACGGTCCTTCCATGGTTTTTTTAAATGTTTTAATAAGTGTACTTCAATTTTGAAGTATTATCAATGTATGAAAATTATGGGTCGTTATAGTTGGTATTAGAGGAATGGTATAGTCAATCATTGGAAACTAGGATGTGAAAGCCTTAGTAAGAACCCTAAGGATAAGTCTAAGCACAGAACACAATCTTATTGTTTTATAAATGGCCATGGAAAACCTATTATAAGACCTTAATTGAAAAAATTTATTCTTGATTATGTGTTTTTCCTATTATAATTAGTGTTCCTCAAACTATTCTTCTAGGTTTTAGTCAATGGCTGGAACTCGAAGGAACCATGTTAATGCGGAGTGCGATGGGCAATGCAATGATTGTCCCCCCTGAGCAACCAAATGTTATGGGAGCTAGTATGAAAAATATTGTAGCCATGCTCACACAACTTTCTCAAGCTATGAATCATGCAGGACTTCCAAATGAGCAAAGGAAGGAGCAACATTCTGTTGAATCCTTCATGAGGTAGCGTCCCCCTTCATTCAGCAGGTCTTCTAATCCATTAGTGGCTGAACAATGGATCAATACCACTGAAAAGATATTTTCAGTTTTTCAATGTTCTGAACATGATAAAGTCATCTTAGTAGTTTATCGTTTGGAAGGTGATGTTGACCAATGGTGGAATCTTGTTAAGAATACGAGGCAAAGGGATGAAATTGATTCCATGGAATGGGATGAGTTCAAGAACTTATTTTTCAATAAGTACTTCCCTCGTATTCTTCGAACAAAGATGGAGAAGAAGTTTCTTGAACTAAAGTAAAAGGATGATGAATCTGTTGGTACCTATGAAGAAAATTTTACAATACTTTCAAGGTATGCTTATGGTATTATTATCCAACCTGAGAGTAAGATCGATCGATTCTTTAGTGGCTTAAAACCAAGTCTTCAAATGGAATTAGCCATAAGGGACTTCAATAGGTACGAGGAAATTGTTCGATGTGCTCTCAAGGTTGAGATGGAGATTGGTGTAACCCATCAGTCACATGGGTTTGATAAGAAGAGGAAAATGGAATTCAAAGGAAAATCTAAAAAGCGCACTGAAAAGAATATGATTTTTACCTTATGATCAAAGTGTGGAAAGAAACATGGAGGAAATTTTCTTAAGGGGACAATCAAATGTTATAAGTGTGGAAAAGAAGGTCATCAGGAAATTGAATGTCGAAATAATGGGAAGAAGATGTCTAATGATTCAAAAAAAGGAAGGGATACACAGAATGAACAAACTACACTTCAATGTTTCAAGTGCAAGGAGATAGGGCATTATGCCAATCAATGCACAAATCCAAGGGTTGATGATGATGATTGACGTCAAAAAACTCTTAAGGATAAAGACAAAGGAAAGTCACATGCAATTACTATCGGCGATGTGGAGTACGAGAACGAAGTGGTGAGAGGTACACTTACCATTCACTCTAAAGTAGAAAATGTTTTATCTGATTCTGGATCCACCCACTCTTTTATTTCTGATGATTTTTCTAAGGGTATCACCGTATTACCTCAACAATTAGATGTTGAGTTAGATGTGACAAATCCTAATGGCACAACTGTCGCATCAAAAGTTTATAATTCTTCTCCGATTGAAGTTTTGTGGGAAAGTGCTTCCTGCAAATCTTGTGATCCTTCCTATATTGTAATTTGATGTGATTCTTGGCATGGATTGGATTTCTTTATATGGATCTCATATCAATTGCCAAAGAAGGGAAGTCACATTTCATATTGCAGATCAATCTATGATCATCTATCGATGCATGGATGAACATAACATTCCAGTGGAAATTTCTTCAATCTTATGGGTCTTGATTCCACTAAATGAAGGTTATTTATCTCAAATGGTTGGTGAGAAGCTCACGATTAAGAATATTCCCATTGTACGGGATTTTGACGATGTCTTTCCGGAGGAATTGCCGGGTCTTCCACAAAATCATGAAGTTGAGTTTTCAACAGAACTCATACTGGGTGCTTTGCCTATTTCAAATACACCTTATAGAATGGCCCCAATTGAGTTGCAGGAATTGAAGAAGCAATTCTAAGAGAATCTTGATAAGGGGTTCATATGCCCTAGTGCGTCACCTTGGGGAGCACTTGTTCTGTTTGTTAAGAAGAAAGATGGATCAATGAGACTCTGCATTGATTATCGAGAACTTACAAGATCACTATCAAGAACAAATATCCTCTCCCGCACATTGATGACTTATTTGAAAAACTACGCGGAGATCAATACTTTTCCAAGATTGATCTTCATTCAGTGTATCATCAATTAAGGGTCAAAAGGGAGGATATACCATAGATGACTTTCCGTACAAGGTATGGACACTATGAATTTATAGTGATGCCATTTGGTCTTACTAATGCCCCTGCTATCTTCATGGATCTGATGAATAGAGTCTTTAGAGACTATCTTGATCAGTTTGTGGTAGTCTTTATAGACAATATTCTTGTGTATTCAAAGAGCAAGGAAGAACATGAAGATCACTTGATAATTGTATTGAAGACCCTGAGAAAGGAGAATATTTATGCCAAATTTATCAAGTGTGAATTTTGGCTTCAAATAGTTTCATTTTTGGTTCACATAATCTCAAAAGAGGGGATATCTGTGGATCCAAAAAAACAGTGGTTATCGAAAGATGGTCGAGACCAACAACAGTAACTGAGATCCGAAGTTTTCTTGGTTTGGCAGGATATTATCGACGTTTTGTGAAAGATTTTTCACGATTATCTAATCCACTCACCATGTTGACTCGGAAAGAGGCTAAGTTTGTTTGGATGGAGGAATGTGAAGAGAATTTCAAGGAGTTGAAAAGAAGGTTATCCAGTGCATCTATACTCACACTTCCTTGTAGTGGAGAATTGTTTGTGATATACAGTGATGCATCCATGAAGGGATTGGGGTGTGTTCTTATGCAATATGATATGGTGATAGCTTATTCCTCACGACAGTTGAAAATCCATGAGAAAAATTACCCAACTCATGATTTGGAGTTAGCTGTGGCAATCTTTGCATTAAAGATTTGGAGGCATTATCTTTATGGAGAAAAGTGTGATATTTATACTGATCATAAAAGTTTAAAGTATATTTTCACACAAAAGGAGCTGAATATGTGCCAAAGAAGATATTTGGAGATGATTAAGGATTACGAGTGCTCAATTCATTACCACCATGGGAAAGCAAACTAGGTGGCAGATGCATTAAGTCTACAAGACCATGCTAGATTATCCATGATAAGGATCATAAAATATCCAATATTTATGGATTTACAAAGGATAGATCTTGGAATTATAATGGAAGGGGAAAAATCGTATCTTTCTCAATTGAATGTTCAACCATATATACATGTGAAGATTAAAGAGGCACATAAAGAAGATGTACAGTTACAAAAGAAGGTTAGAATTATTCCTGAATTCAGCCTTGATTGTGATGGGATAATAAAGTTCAGGAATCAGGTTTGTGTTCCTCCTATCCCAGAATTAAAGAAGGATCTGCCGGATGAGGCTCATAGTTCTTTATTCTCTATTCATCCTGGATGTACGAAGATGTGTAGGGACCTGAAAGAGTACTACTGGTGGGATGGCATGAAAAGAGATGTTGCTGAATATGTCTCTCGATGCTTGGTTTGTCAGCAAGTTAAAGCTGAGAGACAGAAGTCTAAGGGGATGTTACAACCATTACCCATACCAGAATGGAAATGGGAAAACATCACTATGGACTTTGACACTGGACTTCCTAAAACATCCAAAGGCAATAATTCTATCTTGGTCATAGTTGATCATATTACAAAGTCGGCACACTTCATCGCTATTAGAGAGGATTTCTCTCCAGATCAGCTTGCATGATATATGTGAAGGAAGTGGTAAGATTTCATAGAGTACCACTTTCTATTATATCTGATCGGGATCCGAGATTTACCTCGAAGTTCAGGCGAAGTCTTCAGCATACTCTGGATACAGAGTTGAGTTTCAGCACTGCTTATCATCCTCAAACAGACGGTCAGTCTGAGAGGAAAATTCAAACTCTAGAAGATATGTTGAGAGCTTGCTCTATGGATTTCAAAGGTGGTTGGGATCAACACCTACCTTTGGTGGAATTTTCTTATAATAATATATTTCACTCCAGTATTCAGATGGCTCCTTATGAAGCTCTCTATGGAAAGAAATGCAGGACTCCAACTTGCTGGGATGAAGTTGGGGAAAGATAGCTATTAAGACCTAATCTTGTTGATGAGATGGCAGAAAAGGTCAGATCTATTCAACAACACATTAGAGCAGCTCAAAGTCGACAAAAAAGTTATGCCGACAACCAAAGAAAAGACCTAGAGTTTGAAGTGGGTGATTAACTTCTCTTACGAATATCTCCTTGGAAGAGAGTAATGAGATTTGGAAAGAAGGGAAAGCTGAGCCCTAGATATATCAATCATTTCAAAATATTGGATCGTGTTGGGAAGGTGGCTTACCGATTGGCGCTTCCACCGAATCTCTCCCAAGTTTACGATGTGTTCCATGTATCTCTCCTAAGAAAGTACATACCTGATCCTTCACATGTACTCAGCTCAGAAGTTGTACCTCTGGAACAAGATCTTTCTTATGAAGAACAACCGATAGAGATTCTGGATCGTAGTGAAAAAGTCCTACGGAACAAGACCACTCGCTTTGTGAATGTTTTATGGAGGAACCACTAGTTAGAATAAGCTACATGGGAGCTTGAGGATATGATGATGGAAAGGTATCGTCATCTGTTTGTTACAAAGTGACGAATTTCGAGGGCGAAATTAATTTTAAGGGGGGTAGAATGTAACACCTGAGACTTTTATGAGAAATATTTTGTCTTTATGTTATATAAATCATCAAAGGAATCTTTCACTACACACAACACTATCTTGGCTTGCTTTACACGCAACTGCATCCTTCCTCAATTGCTTGCGTCGTATGCAATACCGAGTTTCACTAAACAACGATATGCTATTAAAATATTATTAAAACTAGCCGTTACGAATAGTAATAACCACTTTTTGAAATTTTGAAATTTTTTCAAAGTGGACTTCATTTTTGGATTCGGAATATCAAAATTAGATTAGGGTGAAATTTTGGTACTTTTCGGATAACTTTCATATTCTAATGAATAGTTAAAATTACTAAATTTTAATTAAAAACAACTTTTCTAATCGAAAAAAATAATAGTGATAAATTATTAATTTGAGAGGTTTTAAAGTATATTTAGAATATATTTTTACCATTTAATATAATTTTGGTCGTTGGATGTAATTTCACATTTAAACCAAACATAAACAAGTGTCAATATTTTGATAGTTATTATCTCTTAAAAACACACTATTTGTTTTGACATCGAGAATTAATTTTTAAATTAATTAATGAAACTGATGTGTTTTGAATTTGGTAAAATAGGCATCATGTTTGAATTCATAATATCAAATATAGCTTAGGCTTAATTTTTGGTATTTTTCTGGAAACTTTCATTTTTTAATGAATAGTGAAACCACTAAGTGGTAGTTAAAAAAACTGAATTTTTCATAAAACTTAATTTTACCGCTTTTGTGAGTGGAATTTCGAAAATCCGAGAGACATGGTTAATAACAAGGACTAAAATGAGGTTCAATGAGATGAAAATAATTTTTGATGAATAGTAACTATTTACTTTTTTTTCCCACGGTTAAAAGTAAATAGGGTAATTAAGGGTAAAGATGATATTATTATTACCCTATCACATGTCATAATTCTATTGGATAAGTTTAATTCGACCAAAACAACCTTAGTAATAAAATATGACCATTTAGTCCCACATGGATTAGATTAGGACATTTATTATTAATTTATTTAAAGAAGGGTTAAAATAGTTAAAATCAAAGTTTAATAACTAAAGCATTTTTAATATAGGGTTATACATAAGATACATTCTACTATAAATATTCATTAGAAAGATAAACAGATTTCTTAGATAATGGTATTTTATTTATAATTTTTAGACATTAAATAATTTAATTTATTTATGGCACAATGATGATGCAGTAATTATCTTATTAATAAAATATTAACATAATTGATGTTATAAATACCCAAATAAATGCAATTTGAGACTTTTTATGAATTAAAATAATTTTATATGTTAATATGACATGTTATTATTGATTTAATTAACTTTTTTAGAACTAATATTTCTGTTATGAGTTTCACAAAAATCAATTACCAAATAGTGTCAAAATTGACATAAAATTGTTTTTAAAAAAAATATTATATTATTAACTGTTATTTTATTCCTAAAAATCTAAGGTTCGGCCACATGACTTAGATAAGGTTATATATATTAATAATAAACAACTTGGGGTTCGTTTGTCTTGTTATAGTAAGTTTATTAACCTTATAGTGTAAGAAAACAAGAAGACACGGTAAAAGTTAATTATCTAACTTAAAGTTAAATCTAAATGATAAGGTTAAAATTGATACCTAAACTTGTCTAAATTCTATTGGATGAGAGTATTTCGACCCAGATTCACCTTAGGTTCAAAATAAATCAATTTGGAGCTACTAAAAACCGAATATTACTTTATAATAAAATAATATTTTTTGTTTTTCCAAAGGTGCCCCTCTCCCCCCTTATAAGTGGGAACCTCCTCCCTCTCTTCGTCACACCACTTTGAGCCTTCAAGCTCGGCCAAACCCTACCAAAATCTCCTCTACACTTCCTTAGAAACATCATAGAGGTACTGGTCTTCTTCAAAGACCAATTTTAGTGCCCTAAGAGGAGGTCTCAAAGAGGTGCTTCAAAGAAGAGGTAATGTCTGTTACCGATTCTTTCAACATTATTTCTTCTTCCTATTCTTCTTCTTTAGTTGTTTCATTATGAAGTAATAACATCAGTATCACTAATATAATGATTTTTATTATAAGTATGAAACAACCCGATTTCACCATCTATCCATCCTACGGAAAATGAAATCACCGCGCGTGCGTACGTACGGAATACCCTCTCCACGCCGTGGTGTAATATATTTTCCACCACCACCTTACTTCGATGGGTATAATGGTGAAAATAAATAACTATATATGATTATTGTAAAGTGTTTTTTATTCTGAAATATTATACATACACTCCAATACAATTCCACGATCATGGGAACGATATCATCGCTCGTGCGTACGTACGGAATACCGTCTCTATGATGTGATGCAACTCGTTCTACATGATCTTCATTGAATAATGATTATATAAATGAATTGAATGAATAAATATGATATATAGTACACTTATACCATTTTGTAAATTTGGTATCTATAACCTAATGAGAAGAATAAGAATTTATTCGAAAAAACACGCATAAGAACAAAAAGTAATAAACACCCGAATAACAAGTAGCAATGAAATATTACTAATAAGAAGCTAAGAACATGACCATATATGATATCATAACAATGATTATTATTTTGGAATAAGTAAATTACATTATTTAAATCATTATACAGGAGGTTCGGACACTTACGAAGCAAATCAGACCTAAGGTAAGGGAAAATATCCCAATCTCATTTTTATCTGAGATTGTTTATACTTTGATACTTACTAGGGTGTATTTTATCATCCACATCCATGTTTCCTCAATATGTATTATTATTTCCATACACCTAAAATTGTTTAAATCCAATTTTACCCTTAGGGGAGTTTTTAGTAAAAGATATGAAAGGAATCTTTTGTCATTTTTCGTACGAGGTACTTTTTGACTTTTCCGACAAAAGTACGAGAAGAATGTTTTTTTAACTTATACAACATGGATGGATTTTTAAAAAATTATTTCCATGAATATTACTTTACAAGTATTAATGATTATTTTTAATCAACTTATTTTAGTTTAAAATTGTATGACATGTTAATAAAGGAAAATGTTTTTGAAGTAGAAAGGATATTTTCCTCAAGAATGGAGTTCAAGTGTTTTATCAAAATTATTTTCCGTCCATGATAATATAGGGTTCTGTTTCTATCCCTATTATTACATTGATTTTATTATGTTGTGATGAAATTATTTTTATGAATTCCTTTATCTTATATGAATTATTTTATGATTTCATGATGTTTAAGAATCCCATTTTTATTACATGGGTAATGCAATGATGTATGATTTATGATTTAGTGGCACACATATGAATGATATCATTATGAGATGGGTGGGACCTATATCTCCCTACAATGCATTGGGTAAAGATTTTATATCTCATGAGATAGACATGGCTGGAACGGCAGGTTCAAACTGTTCAGGGAAACAGGACTGAAACGAGGAATGAACTTGGTTTAGAAATGGACTTTGTCCACTAAGATAGTCTTGGCAATGAGTCTTGACTAATAAGAAATTATTCTCTATGATTATGTGTGTATGACACAAAGCTTCATGTTTTATGTTATGATTATTGTGATTATATTTCACTACCATGATTTATCCCATGTTATGAAATTTTGATCTCTTTTGCAGGGTAATATTTCAAAAATGTTATGTTCTTATGAATATGATGTGATTGATATTTCTTGTTTACCCTTACTGAGCATTTGAGCTCAACCCTTTGTATGTTTTCATTCCCCAGGTCAGGAAGAAGGCTATTAAGTAGGATATGCCAAAAGGGACTCTAGATATGATGAAATAAATGGGAGAAAGTGTAGATTCTTTATGAACCAGTTGTTTATGTTTCCCAGTTTCTAAAGACTCTATACCTATACGGTCCTTCCATGGTTTAGTTTTATGTTGTAAAAAGTGTACTTAAATTTTGAAGTATTAACAATGTATGAAAAGTATAGGTCATTATAATGGAAGCGATTTATTAGTAGGTGTAGGAAATTTATGACCATTAAAAGACATATATAGATGATAAAATTATTCCTCAAGAGTCTAAATTTATTGATCATGTGTTCGTGAATATTTCAACTTTTAATGGGCTGTGGAGGTTCAGTAGCTTTTGTAAACTAAATTCTTAGTTTTGATGAACTTTTAATCTATTTTTGAGATTATACAAGATTCTATATTAGATATTTATTGATTCACATATGGATATAATTCATGATATCATAAAATTTCTATAGATTCAAGTATATATTCAAAATGAATCACATGTAATTATTTTGTGAATGTTTAATATTATTGAGGATACTATGTTCATAGAGATTTCTATTGAAATACAATATTATCAAGATAAGGTGTCATAAGGATGTTTCATTCCATTACTTAATATGATTCATATACATGGTGGTTTATACGAATGAATATAAATGATATAGTAACATATATGCTCTTAGTTTCCTAATATTTTTACACTCTTTTTCTTATTGTGTTATTTATATATGGTTTTAAACTAATACTAATTGTGTTTTTATTTCTTTACACTATGTTTTTATTTTATGATTTTGAAGATATTTTTTGATAGGTATTCTATAAAGTGTATTTTTTTGTTGTTTCTTTTTTTATCTCAATGTTTTAATTTGATCATTGAGTATAGAAACAATTTGAATGGTTCAGTAATTTAGAGGAAGAAATTTTAATAGTATACTCCTTTATAGTTTTGATGTCATATAGTTTATGAAATTATGTGTGTATGTGGTTTAAAATATAGGATTTGTGTTTTAAATTATGATGAAAATAAAGACAGAGTATTGACCAATTATATAATATTATTTATTTTTTATTAGTATCTATATCAAAAAACCACCATTAATTACAAATTCCATATTATTAAATCCTTGCTATTATTGATTACATATATTTTCCTTGTAAGTAAATGTTACTAATGTTCAATTAAATATCAACTACTGTATATATATAAAATTTGATCATTTAAATTCGTCCACAAATTAGTATCATCTTGGAAGTGGATTCTCCTTTCTGACTCATTCTTTATGATTTCCCATTACCATTCTTACACAATCAGTCAATAATACAAAATTTTTTCTCATTTATGATATCTGGCTCCCATTATCCTTCAATTTCCAAATATAACCATCTCTATCATTTCATGGGATTCCCATTCCCATTCATGATCTCCTTATTTATTTATCCATTGCACAAACCTCTTCACCTTCTTCATGAATTGCATATGGTTGGAAATTTATTTCATTGAATATTCACTATTTTATTCTATTTAATATTTTTCAATTTGAACGAACTCAATGCGATAAAAATATGTATATAAGATAGGGACATTAGAGATTTTTTTAATGATATAAATGTTGGGTTTTATATTGTTAATATATAATATCGTAAAACTAACATATTAATGAATATTCATGATCAAAAGACTAAAGTACACCCTCAAGTTACCTCTTATCCCATATATAGTTTAACAATAGTTATATATTAATGTTTTTAAGATTTTAATCTTTGATTAATTGTTTATATTATATTACAAGTACATAAAATTTAGTTGATTATAGGGAAAATGTTTTGGTCTATTTTTTCAATTTTGAATTGTTTTTTATTGACGCATTAATATATGATGTTTTTCATTTTCATTTTCATATATTAATTTGCAATAATATATAGAGTAGTCATCATTTTATAATTTAATATGTAATTTTACATTTTATATAATATATACATATATAATAATATACGAAATCATAATGTCAACATATTAAAATTATATTGAATTAGATGATTTGTTCTCAGAAAAATTAAATAGATACATATATGTCATTAGTAGTTATGTTTTATTTTAACATGATATTAGAATTTAAATTATTATATACACATATATATATATTTAATATCAATAATGAAAATATTGATACATGGAGATGTAGTTGAATTTGTTATCAATAATATTTTTTGAAATAAAGTCAATCTGTGTCGATGATAGGTTATGGGGTAGTAATGTTTTTGGAATAAAATTATATTTCTTTCCACATAATTTTGGTAAAGATGAATAATTAGTTAATTTACTATTTTATAATACCTAGCTAGATATATTCTTTGTCATGAAATAATAAATCTTTTGATATTTGGGATGGTGTTCATTGAAATTGAGGAAATGTTATCAATAATATAAAGAGTACTATATTAAATAGTTATTAATGAAGTTTGATTAGTTATATACAAAATATCTTGTAAATTATGATTTAGATAAGGTATCATATTTGGATCAATATTTCTGAAATCTTACAAAAATAGTGCCTAACCATATAAGTAATAGTAAACATGAAAAATTCTTAAAGAACATACTTTGTATGAATGTTTAAGAAGGATGAGGTAAATATTTACTTGAGAAGGTTGTGAAGTTAGTTTAAAATGTAAATATTTAGTATTTAGTATTCTAATATAATATGAATATCTTTCTTAAGTGGTTTCGTCTATTCCTATTTCAAAAAAGATTACTTAATTATTATGTTCACTAATGAGGGTTTATCCTTCTTCATATAGAAAAAATAAATTTTCAATGATTTTATGAAAAATTGAATTTCTTCCTGGAATATTCATATGTATTTATTTTTAATTTTGTATTATTTGATTCATATGGTATAAAATTTATTTCTTTTTTAAAGGAAATGATGATATGTAAGTTTTTTTTGGGAAGTACAACATAATGAAAAATAGATATTATTCATATGAGGAAATCGTCAATCATTGTAGAATATTAGAAGAGTTAGTGGATGTGTGTGATGCAGAACAAATATGTTTGATACACCTAGGGAATCTGGTATAAAACTCATACAATCATTGAAATGTACAATTAATTAGTGAATACATATGATGAACCTCTGAGAAAAGTTAAAAATTAAAATCGAAATGAATGAATTTACTTGTAATTCATTCAAGTGATTAATCATATGTTTAAAGGAATATTTAATATGGAAAAAGATATATACGAAATTCTAATGTGATCAAGTAAAAAAATGAAAAATTTATTAGGAATATCTTACGTACTGATGATAAATTTGATATACATGATATCCTATGAATTGTTTTTAAAAATTTCATTCATTTGACATTTGAAATCGAAGATATGATTTTAAAAATATAATCATATGATGATATATATCTTATATAAGATAAAATTTTTATAAATACCGTATGAATTAAAATATATAATTTTTTATGAAAGAGAAATTATATGGGATGTTTTATTCCGATGATGAGAAGAGCTACACATCCTGGAATTAAACAGAATAAAATAAATATTCATTTTTGATAATTCATTTTGAGAATGATCTTATATGTTGAGAAATATATAATCAAACTGATATGGAGTCTGAGATTTAATTATAAAATCAATAGTTTAATCTGAAATATCAAATGTGGTCATGCCTATAATGAAATCTCTATACCTATACATAAAATTTACTTTATGATGTTAATACACATTTAGAATGAGTATATCTGAATATATCTTTAAATATATTGATTAGAAGAGACTTGTTCCTATTAGGGAAATTAAATTGAAGATGTATTTGGATCAGGGAATATTTTTAGGAAAATTTGATATCGTATACTTGAAATTATACAATTTTCTAGAAGTTATGGAAAAAGGTATATTTTTTGATTGTTAGAACACAACCATGTGATTAAATTAAGTGAAATTATATGGAATTACTCAAAATTATTTATTTATTTTATATATAAAAACATTGAATGTACATTTAAATTATAGGTAATTTTAAATGTATGAAAAAGAAACAAATAAGTTATTTAAGGAATAAAAAAGTGAAAATATAAATGAGTGTACCTCTAAAGCTGTTAGAGAGATGATAAGAGATCATAGTTCTTCCCATTGTAGATGGTAATTATTATTGTCGATGATGAAATATAAAAATAAAAATAATTTACATACATGTTATTATTGATTATATATATTTATTCAATGTAAATTGTGAAAAATAAAATGATGTTCAATGCTCTATACTATAATAGCATGAAAAAACGATTGAGAAAGAATAAGATGATATTTTAAGGAAGGTCTCTTTGTATGTAATGTTTCAAATATATCATTTGTGTTCATGATACATGAATATAGAGTTAAGGGAATCTTGGAAATAAATCATATTAATAATCTTGGAGTAAGTCTCTCTTATAGGGACAAGGTTTCCTGTTACAACTCTTGAGGATCCAAAGACATTTAATGACTATGTAAGTAAGGAGAGAATACCTTGTCGATACGGTAGAATCTTAAGAATATTGTAGATCTTCTAACATACATTTTAGATTGTTGTGTCCAGCTAGGACCCACTTTAAGAAACACAAAAGTGAATGCATATCATCACCATATGAATAGGGTGAAAATTCACCTTTGTAATATGGTAAACATAGACACCAGGTCAATCCTACCCAACACAAATTTAATTGATCATGATACTATTATATAAAATCTATAATTGGGATAGACTACCATAGAGAAGAAAATATTTTCAAGTAATATGACTGACCTTTAACAAATCATTAGGTGCTACTCTGTTCTTTTTTTTCTACACTATAGAAGTTTTTTATTTGTGTGTTAGGAGATAAAAATACCATTTGTATCTTAAATACTAATATAGAATCAAATACCAATAAAGGCCAAATATTTATAGATATAATAGTAATTGGTAAAATACTCAACACATTTTATTTACCACTTCTTAGGTGTCTATATCTATTTACCTAGGATAGTAATTGGTTTGAGGAAAAAATGTTCCATTTGGTTAGATATTAATTTTAATGGCCCTGATTTTCATGTATAAACATTTTTAATATTTCTATATTTTTTCCATGATATTATTTCAGCGTTGAAAAGGATTTTCATGTATTCTATGACTCTAAAATTTCAATATTATAAATATTAAATATATTTATATCACATAAGATTGTAATTTTGAAATAAAATGATTCCCATATAAAGGGTATTGTGGATGGGAAATTCACGATCCATATTGGATTCATGATTTGGGTAAAATCCATGAATGATATATTTTTCATTTCTATTGGGATATGAGATAGAGAGAAGAGATAAATAAACTAAATAATTTATTTAATTTTTTACTTGTCCTATTTCACCAACTACACAATGTTCATTATTTAGAATCTATAAAGTAATCTACATAACATTTTGAAGTTAAATAAGAGGAAGATAGATTCTTATGGGAATCATCATCACCCAAAAACCCATGGGTAAAGTGAAAAAATGAATTTAAATCAAGAAAAAACACTGATATCAATTCCATTGGATTTTTCTCTAGTTAATGTTCAATTTATGAAGTGGGTATCATAATTATTTATTTTCACCCCATTATTTATGATACTTTAATTAAAATGATATTTATTCTATGAATCCATGTTTCTATTCATGATTCACCATTTTTTTAATTTATAGATTATTTTCAAATTAATATATATTTTTATGAGGTATCCCTTATCCATTAATTTAATTTTTTAACAAAAATAATTGGAAATAACCATAAATTCCATTTATTCTATTCACATTGATCAATTATTTGTCTTTACCCACAATTCATTGGGTTCTTCACTACAATCAACATTTTTTTGGTAGTAATGTTATTCCCATTCTGACTGGAGTAGAAATAAAACCCATAGAATTATATTACTGTGACTACATAAAACCATAATAACTATATTGATTTTATAATAAAAATTAAATTGAAAAATGAGATCTATGGATGTAATTATATGTAATTTCCTAGATTTTGGTCTATCATGGGTGGAAACCGTTGATTATGATTCTCATTCCAATGATGCGAAAGTTGGAAATTGACTTATTATGATGGAATATCCTTGGATTCAAACTATATTGTTTTCCTAGGTGATATGGAAAGAGATAATGTGATTATAGGATGATGAAGGAAAAAACATTCATAAATCCTAATTATAAACCATGTGTTATTGAAGAAAAAAATCTTTATGTATCATACATCACAACGAATCATGTATTTTCATGTGTTATGTATCAAAAAATCATGGAAAAATCCACACATTTCATGTATACACATACTATCCCGATTGTTGTTTTGAAATAGAATACAAACCTGAAAACATGTGTCATTTCATGACATATAGAATGAATTGAAAATAAATGGTCATAGCTAAACAATATCTTCATATCTAATTTGAAATTTCATAGAATCCTTTATAGGAATACACGTTGTGCGAATGACATGAGAACAGTGTGAATTTCTCTCCACATTCCTTGTATAGATTTAGGACATTTCTAAGTAGAACCCAAGGGATACACACTATGTTACCTATAAGATAATATCATATATTATTCCCCATGTTACAATCTGTCTTTTTTCAACTTATTTAGCCTTGGATTAGGGATCGTGAGCAGGAATTTCTGAAAATAATTTAATGAATGACATGATTTTGGTCTTTTTTTGATATAAAATATATGGTTCTAGGTTAATAATATAGATATAATTCTTTAATGATGATTATCTGATGTAAGGGATTGAGTGAGATCATTAGAGCAAAATTAGGGTTGGTAATCCCCCAGACTGTATGAATATATCTTGGTGTGGTCACCCCTAACATAACCACCATGGGGAATGAATTTAATTTATTTGAAGTGTAAACCCATTTCTTCGAGTTCATATCTGTTGAGGGACTTCCACCATCTTTAGTATAACAACATATGGTTTTGATGTTCCATTATTGACGCATGGTCTCCCCATAACTAATATGTAGAGGTTACATAGGGAAATGTGCATTTGGAAAATTTCATTCACAGAGCTACGAGACAGATCTACATATATATTGTTTTTTAGGGATATAGATACACAATATATCTTTATTGGGGTTCTATTATGAGTATACTTATTTTTTTGGGATTCATTATTTGAATGTTGATGTGGTTTTCTATGTATTATTTTATCATTTTACCTGAATTTAGGGACATCAATCATATCATTTATATATTCAACTATTTTTGATATAGAGACACATTGTTTCATATATTATGAATATGATAAGCAGTTGTGTGGAGTCCTTGAAGGGACACAAAATTATGGATGTTAATAGTTATTAGAGATAGAGAATGCAGGTGTTGGTATGATCTTGGATTTATGAATGTATCCCCTTTCTATCCATAAGTGATTTAGACCTTTATTTATTCTTGGGAATGTAATTTTCCCATTTCTATATTTGGGACACGTATTAATGTTTCACTTTGATAAGTTCTTATATGTTTTTCATTCAGGGTTTCCACCTTTGTTTTTCTAGTTTTTATTATACTACATTATTGTATAAATCATGGTGTTGTCTATTTTGTATAGTTTGATTAGGTTAAGAAAAATGATACTCGTGATATTATAACCCAATGCGAGTCTCCATCCTCTATCCTATTTCATGTGGTTTTGGGAATGAAGACTCTATATACAGCTAGTCCATGCCCCTCTGCGACTGTGTTGGGTTATTTCAGAGTTATATAAAAATATATATTTTCAAAGTATAGGTGATCATTGAAATGTTCTGGTGAATATTAATTTTGGACATTATGAAAATCATGTTAATGTTTCTAGATATTTACATCTATAACTTGGGACCCAATGATGGATAATTAGGTTATTTATCCATCAACTAGGACCTTGATAACCAATTTGTCTACTCGACATGCTGAGACACCAATTCGGTGGATCTGAAATTACATGCATCAAATAGGAATTTATTAGTGACATCATTGTCCTTTTATATTAAATCCCTATATAATTTCATCATACTTTAGTTTATCCTATTAAATTTAGGGTCTCAACTTAATTAAAAACAATTATGATCAAGAGGAAAGGTCACGATGATGACAACATATGTGATGAGTCCTTAGTACATGGGCATGTTCATGAGGTATTCTTTCTATGTGAGTTAAGAGTAGTACCCTCACTGATCTAATGATGATTATAAAAATTTCCTATAGTTCAATAAAATGAAACCAATCTGGTTGATAATATTATTATGCCTGCAACCCAAGATGATGATGAATATACGCTGATCTAATGTATGTGTTCCAACAAGAGTGACCTATTGGGTTGTAAGGTGATGAAGATACTTTATGGGGAAAGGATTTTAAAAGGTCAATGGTTTGAGTGTTCCATTTAATAATATAACCCACTAGATTTTATATTCTTACACATGACTACAATATCTCACATCATGGTGAAATGTTTGCTGATTCCGATTACTCAGACACCTTATAATATTTTTCTTTCATGGATGGAGTTTGAGTGCTTGTTCATGAGGACTATTATCCATCGACATTGCATCCATTATACATATATGTGATTGTTTAATTTACAAAGGTATATATGATAGCTATTTAGTATGTTTCGTGGTTCCCTCTCATCACATGTTACCCACCTTCATAAGTGAATAGCATTTCATCCCCAGACAGATGGATAGATGGAGAGGAAATATATGTTATTGAGGACATTCTATGTTCTCGAATCAAAGAGTTTTTAGGTAATTGGATGGAATTCATATCATAGGTGTAGTTTTCAAACAAAATAACCTATCACTTTACCATTATTATAGAACCATTCGAGGATTTGTATGGGATATCATTCGGTCACCAGAATGTTGGACAGACAAAGGGAAATCAGAACTCATTGGTCTAGAGTTGGTACAGGCTGCCATCAAGATTCTAAAAAACATATATGAGTGGATGAGAAATCCTTATGTCCATAATATGTCATATAATCACAAGATACAGAGGCCCATCTCGTTCGAAGAGGGAGACCATGTGTTCTTTCTGGTCTCACATTGACAAAGATTGCAGTGATTTAGCCGGGGCGACATGTTATCTTTGAGGTGTATCTTCTTTTTATGATATTGAGTAATGTTGGAAATGTGGCTTAGTACTTATATCTACCCCCATAGTTGTATTGGGTGCATGATGTCTTCCAGATGTCTCAACTGTGGAGGTACATTAATGATCCATCAAAATTTATTAAATGGGGAGAGTGGGACATTGACGATGGTGAAACGTTTTCAGAATACCCGGTACAAATTGAAAATCGACAGGAGAAGATCCATCTTGGGTAGTCAATTTATCTTGTGCATGTTCAATGGAATGAAAATAATATCCTAGAATATACATGGGAGTGTGAGGCTCATATTTGTGCTCAATAACCTCATCATTTTGTTTAGTACCCCTTTTTGAGTATTTCGGGTACTTAAAGCCCTAATGCATGGAGAATGTAATGATTCATATTTTCTCATGTTTTATATTAATAAATTAATTGGGAAAATTTTGAGACTAGTAGATAAGATGTCATGAGATTTAGAGGCCATGTGTTCCATAATAGTAAAATGAAAAATATTATGTTTTTACTAAAACATTTATGTGGTTTTTCTTCCAAATGGTAATAATATCTAAAAGGGTGTTCAGATCAGAAATTAGAGGGCACTATTTCATTCATAGTAGTGACTTTACCAATGGAGGGGCCTACTATCGACTGCTGTGGGTCTACTGTAAAAGAGAGAATTTGGACGAAACTGTTATTTCAATATTATAACAAAAATATTTATGTTACTTAGTAGATTTTTTCAATTTTATGTAACCTTGGTGATAAATTAAAGTTTATCACTATAACTTTGGTATTCTTCTAAGGCATGGAAGGAATCTATCACAATGACGAATACTAGTGGATCGAGGATCGACAATGACAAAGAAATATGTTTCTCATCAATCACTGATCCAACCTCGAGGTATGATGTTGATTATTTTTTTATTTCCTTTCTTTCTTAGATTCAAAATATGAATGAAGACCAACCGAAAAACTGGTTGATATGTGGTTCATCTATTCTTGTGGGATGGATATCTACTTGTAGGCTTTTGAATGGGGATTTTGAAACTTTTGTCAATTAGTTCCTCATTAAACCATAAACATTAATTCATCAAGTGGAATATTAAAAAGTCCAATATCCATTTATAGGTCCTTCATAAGCTTTATCTCTCCCCCTCAATCTATTGTGTACTTCATAGGTTCTTCACAATTAATACCATTTCAAAAAAAGTCTACCGTTTCACCCTCAATTCATGGGGAAATGGTTCGATATCAATTGTTTTTCTAGAAAATAGAATATTAGAGGTGAGACAGAAGAATGGTATGATTCAAGTGAGGTAGCGGAGTACGATGATTCATGGAAGACTGTTGGCGGGGATTCCAATGGTGTGTGTAAGAAGTGGCCAGTGAGGCTAGTCCTGGGGAGTAAGATGTGGCGACATACCACTGGAAGGGTTTCGAGAGGAGGAGGTAGCAGCAGCCTAGTGGGGGATTGGATAGGTGTAGAACAACCTGACTGTCAGCTAGCAGCGCGGTCGACAGTGGCACCCAGACTCAGTCCACCCAGGACCACGTTGGAGGGATCCCGTGACAGTGAGGGAGAAGGAAGTGAGACGAGGGACACAAATGTCACATTAGGATGTGGTTTAGGTGGTACTGCAATGGAAGGAACCCACAACATTTGGGGTTGTATGCAGTGATCAAGTGGCCATGTAAGGAGGCTGTGACAAAGGCATCATGATGCGCCTCATAGTAGTGTTGAAGGGATCCCACTACGATTGTGAGGTCCTAGGACTAGAAAGTGGAGGTGGGATGGCCTCGTGATAGGAGGCATGAATCCACGTTTAGTGGAGGGACACAGCTATGGTAGGTTGCATTTAGAACCCAAAAACCAGACAACATATTGCCGAACAAAATAGATAAGCTGATCCACTAATGTGGCCTCGTGGCCCAATGGGATGGGTCTTGCAGGCCTTGTGGGCCATGCCCATCGTGTCTTTCCAAGTGCCCCAAGATGGTTCGAGCTAAGTCATAGTGGGTAATCTTGGGTTAGTCGGTTATACCTGGTTGGTTCTGGTCATCCGTCCCAGATTGGGACATCCAACAGTTCAAGATAGGTCTGGCACGTTAGCTGAGAGCCAGGGAAGACCTAGGTCGGATCATCTTAGTAAAACATGTGAAATATTTGAACCATGTTTCAATTTGATGAGATGTTTTTGGTATTGGGATTCCTGTGATGAGGTAGTCTATTTTATATAGTCTAAGTGAGTCATTGTGAAATATTTATGATGACCAATTTTTCTTGAGGAGTAGGTTCTATCAGTAAAAGTTCAATATGAGCGGAATAATACATCTAGTTGTGGCTTGGTGACTACGTGACATGGGGGGTTCATGAGCCATCGACCTCTATGTGCCCTGAATGATTCATGCACCATTAGAACTCCCTCCAACATTAGAATTTCGTGCACCGTCAATGCTCCATGTTCCATCGATGATATGTTGGCCAACGTCACTCCTAGATCCATTGACTCTATGGGTACCATGGATGCTCTGTGCGCCATCAACTCTCAAATAACCATCTATGCTCCAAGTTCCATCAACGATCCAAGTTCCATAGATACACTGGTATCAAGAGACAGTTCATGCACCATTGACGCTCTGTGCGCCATCGACGCTCTGTGTGTGCAAGACACATTGTGTGTCATGGAAACTAAAAGATATGTGTACTAAGACTTAATGTCCTTCTCTTCTTGTTATAGGGATATACCTATGTGAGCATAGTATGTATCTTCAAAGTGATTGTACTTCATGGGTTGCCTTTTTTGTAAGTTATGTGCTTCTATTGGGGTATGCTTCATGTTATTCCATTTTGGTATACTTCTTATGTTTACATTATGGTGTACATCATGTATTTATTAGTGGTATTCATTTTTTGTTTCATGACGTCCTTTTAATTATTGTATTACTCACCCCTAAATGATATTTTCCAACACAAGTCATGTATTTTGCGGATGATAAATGATTTTATGGATTCAAAGGTGGACCAGTACCATGTGGTTCATAGAGTGATCAGAAAAATGTGTGTTCCTCCTACTGCTTCATATAGCATTCCTAGACAAACCCTTATTGTAGAGATTTATTTGGATGAGTTTTAGGAAGTTTTTCATTCACATTGGCATACTTATATTATGGTGTGATTGTATAATAACACTGTTTACATTCGAGTTTTCTTACTATCAAACATTGTGGTTGGTATCATAGTGTATGCATGAATTGTTTACATAGTGTTATTACTTTTTTACATTTCAGGATTGGAGACGTGTGAGTATCGACATGTATTGAGTTAAATGAATCCCATTTTTTGTGATATTCCTACTCAGGGCTAGTGGCCATCCCCTTAACTATCAGTGGTAGGCATAAGGTCATCATCACATGGGTCCCATTGAGAGGGGTCCTAGAATCCATCACCAATCCATGTAATTAATACCCTATAGAACAAATGCTCAATATCTAGGATGTTGTGTTATATTTGAACCCCTTTCATCTTGAACATAATATTCAATAAGATCTCTATGCTATTTTGGAATTGTTAAATTTGTTAGCAACATGGTGACAGATTATATGGCATGGAAGAAAACATTTTTATGAAATTCTTTTATATTGATACATTTACATTAAATTATATTCATTGTAAATCTTTTGAGATTCCAAAACATTTCCATAGAGTATTTGACCAATTTTAATTATTTGAAACCTCCACATAAAGCTTGAAAATTGTAGAATTAGTGATCTCATTCCATAAACAATGTATGTTTGAAGAGCTACTATTGGAAGAGGTGGTTGTGTGTATTTCTGAGAGGATTTCCATGAATCATGCGTGAAGTGGAAACATCCCTACTAATGTGAACATTTTTTTATCTGTTAATCATTTAAAATTAAACATATTATAGAGCTGGAAAATAATTAAAAAATGTTCCTCCAACCGAAATAAGTAATGGTGAGTTGGAAATGAGCTAGAAGGACTCCTATAATCATTCTGGGATTATATTACCATGGAAGACAACCCTTCAAAACGTGTAGAAATTCCTCCACTATTTCTTGTGCTTGATTCTTTTACCATATGATCTAAAATTCCATTTTTAGACAGCTACAATAGATCATTGGGTAGAAGGATTCCCCCTTCAATATAAAAATATAAAAATTATATATTTAAAATTACTCATATATAAAAATTAATTTTTCAAATATAACTAATAAATAATTCTACAAAAATTATTTTTTTCCAATCGATTAAATTTATTTTATTAACCATGAAATAAATAATCTACAAATAATTTGGGTAATATGTATTACAAATCTTCAAAATTTATATTTCGAAATTTATATTTTATATATATAGAAACTAAGCTATGGCACATGAGACGTTTTGAGGTATCATTTTTGTTTATAAAAAAATAGGATCAATACTTTTAGATTCAAGCGAATGTCATTATTAAACATCATAGTCCTCCATTCGAGATATCATGAATATATGTGAGAAATTTTCCTGGCCTATGTTTTCGAAGATACTCGCTATGAGGGATTCCTATTTTAGCACATATTTCAATATTGTGACCTACTGCACAATAGAGAGAGATTTACATGAGATCTTTTTGGGGGTGTGACGAATTTATTTGAAATAATTACGGGAATATAATGGTTATATATAGTTCATTATGATATAAACTATAACCATATGAGGATGTTGTTTTTATGGATGATGGTATAGATCATCTCTCATTATCATGATGTATTTTAAAACTGATTGAATAGGTATCACATTTTAGAAGTTAAAATAAATCTTTAGTCAGTTGGAATACTCATTTCCTTTGGTGTTTCATTCCTTTTTTATATCTAAATTCTAATGGAAGTGGAGGAATACATGAATGTTATCCACAATAAATTTGCAAGATTACCTCTACATCAGTAGAATGAATTTAATATTAATATTTAATTCATTACTTATATAATATCATTTATTCAATAAATTATAGATCCCAATATACAACATGAGTTTATGGTGTTATTGGAGGACCATTAAGAGGAATGATTAATCAGGCATGATGTGTCCCCTTGGGAGGCAATGGTGTGACTCACCAGAAAAGAGGGTGAAACATTTTTTTTCAAGGATTAAAATAATATAAACAAGGTTACAATCAATAACATGTAACCATTATTATGATTCAATTACCATATTAAAAATATGGAAGGAGAATAATGATTTTTAATGATTTAACGCAGGTCCATCTATCACTAGTTTCGAGTCCATGAGGATGATATTATAAAGATTACATTTAGGTCACACTATGTACAATTAGAGTTTTTGGTTGGGTATTTTGTGTGATTAATAACTCTAAATGATTCATGGGACTTTAGAACTAAATCCTCTTACCTTTTTAGATTTATTTTTTATCCTTCATCATTGAAATTCTTATTTACACAACATTGGTAGATGAATTTTAGAGAATCTAGAGTATATTGTAATTCATTCTCTCTGATAACAAATAATATGTTAATATAATAAAGTATTATCTCAATATGAAGGTGAGTTTCTATATAGGTAATTCTATCTCAATAGCTGTAGTATGTTAGGACCTGTCAAAAATAAAATAATTTCATGCTTTGGACCATCCAAATTGTATGAAAGCTATGAATAATATCCATGGATTAGATTTTTACTATTAGAGTTTGATGTCATAAATTTCAAGTGTTTTAAACCCATTTAAATCCTTGAACATGAATGAGATTTCATTTTTACATATTGTGTAATACTAGAGGGCCTTTGAGGTGTTTTCTAAAGGATTAACAAGTGTCAGCATTTTGAGATGACCAGAGGTTGGTGTTAGGTTTGTGGTGTTATCAGATGCCACTATGGACAGGATGGGTTTTTTGTTTATTTAGATGTAGGAAGTAATGGGTTATGTATCAAGGAAGCTATAAACACATGATATCAACAAAAAAACCCATGACATAGTTTTAGTGGTAGCATAATTCTCTTTGAAGATATATTGACATAAACTTCTAGAAGATCCATTCATATTAACAACATGAAACTGTAATTTTTAGGTATTATTTAAGAATTAGTGATTTCATCCTAGGATATAGTCATTAGATAAATTTAAAAATACATTATTAATTTTTGATAGTGAATACTATAGTTAAAGTTAACATTGTGTTTGAAACCCTTAAATGTAAATCTAGATCTCATTTAATAGAGGATGATTTTGAGAATTTGAACTTATTATTGCTGAACTCAATGGATGAGAGGGGATTAACTTCTCATTAATATATGGAGATCACTCCACCTTTTATTTAATACGTTGAAAGAAAAAATTGATCAATATCTATTTTGTGGTTCTATGTGACATGATATATTCAATATATGTACCATATAATTTTTATTAATGTAATGAGAACTCCATCATCATATTACGATGGATTTTGGTAATGGTCTTGTTGTGTTATAATGTACTGAAGAAGATTATTGAATCCCTATTATCATCACATCCTATTGAAGGAAATATATAACAATACATGAATTGGATGTTTTACTTTGATTAAAAATTAAAATAATTGATTTTTTTATCATTACCTCACATATCATTAACCGATGGAGGAGAATCAGGTTCAATCATCTTTTGAAAAAACTATTAAGGTTAAAGAATTTGAGAATGATTTAATATCCATTGATTTGGTGGTAGAGAATCCACACATAATGGGAGCCCAAAAAGCTATCATGGTGACTTTTTATCTGATTTCTAATATAGATCATTTCCGTTCAACGTTAGAGAATTGTTAGGGGATAACATGGGGACCCTATATGTGTGTGAGATCATTCGATTAAATAGAGTTACTTTAATGACATTCATTGATAGAAAATATTAATTCATGTCTTACTTGAGGATATTCTTGAAGTAGGACATTGGGACTCAAGATTGGAATTTTATATCTTTACAAACTCATACAAATGGCTATTTGTAGTGAACTAATGATATTTTGGAGGATATGATGAGCGAATTCTTGTTGTACTTTTGTAAAAGTTATGAGGATACCATTAAATCAGTGGAGATTACTTATAATAATTGTTATCCCACTATTTTCATATGACTCTTATCAAGGCCTTGTGTGAGAGATAATGATGGAAACCTTTGTTCTGTTTAGTGATTGTTGATCCTTCAGTAAAAGGGGTTGGTAAAAGTGAATTCAATATAAGATAATTTTTAGGTGATTCAATAGACGATGAAGACCTTCTGTAGACATACACAATCTTATATATACTATATTCATAGGCTATTGGAGTATGAGTAGAGAAATAATATATTAGAGAACTTCTCTCTATGGTAATGTTTAAGGAGGTTTGGTCATGGTATCAAGTTATCAATGAGATTAATAAGTTCATTTCCTATACTACAATGGGTTGGGGTGGTTGAGTTATATATTAAATTTCATGTAATATTTATTGTAAATATAAAATCCAATAACCCTTATTTAAATTCTTTTATAGAAATCTATTTTTAGAACTATTCCAACCATCGATTATATCAAAATGGATTTTTTCATTATTTTATCCTATAATTAATCACATTCTCTATTTCCTAGCATACTTCAGGCTGTGTTATAATTATTTTCCAACCATATTGAAGCATTATCAAAACATTTTATTTATATTAGACTTACTATAGATATATTTATTAATCATGGTTTTTAGAGAATTGAGATGATATGGTATAATTATGTAATATGTATAGAGTGGGAAAATATTTCAATTTTTATAAGTGGGTTTGAAATCCTTTGATAATGAATGTTGTGTGTATCATATTAGATCGAGACTAGTTTTCTACCATAGAAAAGTAACACAATGTCATGATACATGAACCATATACCATGTGTACATTACTAGATAGGTTTTCATGTTCATTGGTAACATTCCACAATCCCCATGTTCCATTGTATAGTGTGTGAACTGAATTACATGTCATGTGTCATGACCTAATAGGTTTAACAAGTCCAATGATGCCACAAATAGTTACCTTGAAAAATTAACATTCCATTTTCACGTTCTTCAATAATTTTGGATTTATTTATACATGAAAATTTCACATTAAACACATGGTTATGAAGTATCTTAGAGTTACATGACATGTCCAATTTTGGACAATCTTGTGTAATCATCCCAATGTGTCCAAACATCATTATATATTTTTTTGATCTTGGATTGGCACGCATGAATATCCCTTATTTTGTTGAACTATAAATCGATCATGATGGAGGATATTTTTTAATGATAGTGATTTGATGCTTTTTTAGTGGATTTTATTACTTGCATTTGAAAATTTTATCTATCATTTGGGGTTTTGCGTGAGATTTTTATTGGAATCAAGGATAGAAAAAAGTGTATCAAACTAATATGATAGGGTTTGACTCCCCCAAATCTGTTTAAATTAATTATTGACAACATTGATGGAAAATGGGTATATATATATATATATCTATTGGAACCTAATCATGTTTCATCATAGTCAGGGTGTTGTTACTCCACCCTCTTGTGGATACCTTCAAATTGGTCATGATATTCCATCAGTAAGGCATAAGCACCCATTAATTATTGATAAAGATTATGATGGTCTAAAAGTATTAGATATTTTAGATACATGGAGTTGAGGAAAAATTCAACAAATACAACTAACTATAAAGATGGAGATCCCATTTCTCTATATGAATGAATTTTATTTATAATCATTTATATTATTTTGGGATCCCTATTCCATTTTATTTTAAGTTGAGTTAACAATTTCTTTTACCACTTTTACCTTTTTTATAATGGCATCTTATTCCATATATAAATAGTCACAAATGAATTTGTGTCAAACACACATGTGTTTTATATTATATAAATGAAAAATATGTAGGTAGTAACAATATTTCTATAGTTATGGGTGTATGTTACCAATTATTGATGACAGAGACCAAAGGTGGTTTTCATTTCAGTAGTTTTAACAAGGCTCTGATTTCCCACTCAGTAGTTTGGTTTACCCTTTATATTTTATTAGCCTTTTATTTTCCACTCCATATAATTTGGATATTAATTTTTTTCATAACATGATGGGTTTTAATAGTATTTACATGCATGGTTTCTTCTACATTGGTTCTCACTTTTACTATCCTTTATTGACTCATAGATCTCAGTTTTGTGTGTTCATATAGCTACATTTGGAAAAGGACTTGCATTTATGTGAGATATATACATAGATATACTCTATATCCACTAGATTATTATAGATAGTAGTAGGGTGTCACAGTCACTATACCATCGGTCTATGTGGTTCCCATTGTCATCATTTTCGTGTCATTAATTTTCATTCATATGTATTATTATCTGAGTTATATTTAGTGTATATTTTAATTTTTCAGAATATCCTTATATATAAATTATTGTGTAAATACCTATAAAAAATAATATGTTGGATTATTAAAATAAATATAAAATTTATGAAAATGGGAGGAAAATATATTTCTAATACATAAAAAAATAAATCGAAAAAACCAATTCATGATGATAATATGAATGTGTAGTGTTTTGATAAATCTATTTTTTATAACTCATCAAACGAATAAAGTTCAATCTATTGAGAATATGGAGAGAATGTGAATGATAAATAACCTATATATATCTATTATTTTGTAAAATATTATCTTAGAATATACTCAATTTATGATTATATATATATGAGTATATTTTTACACTAGAATATGAAAAATCACTTCGATAATAAGAAACCAATGCAATGGGTTATCCATTTTCAAAGATTTTAGAAGATGTAATACTATAATAAAACATGGTTATGTTAATGAATAATTTTTATCTCTATATAATTAAATAGATTCATGGATTGATGATGGTGTTTTAAGGGATATTTATCATAATGTTGAATTTGATAATCTTGCAAAAGACATGGCCATTATTTTGAAAAACTACATAATGTATCTTTGAATATCAAGGGATCTTCATTTTATGTCAAATCTAAAACAATAATGGATCTATGTAATTCAATAATATAGGCATTCCATATGAATCAAAATCAAGATGATGATGTTGAAAAGTTATTTTTAAGAATGTTTGAAATCCCCTATGGACTAGAATTACATGCTTAATATGAATATTTTGAGTCATAGGTAAAAAATAAATATATGGAAATAACACATAAATATTCATCATAATCCATTGAAATTATGAGTTATAAAATATAAAATATAATTTTTTTATTCTACTATTAAATAAATTTGAGGAAAACATGTCTTCATATATTTTATTTCAAAATTAATTTTATGATAATGTAAAATGGTATCCTATAATTCAGATTAATCAATCTATACTAATTTTTCTTATCACCATTGTACTATAAAAAATATATTTAAAAATATGGGGGACCCAAATTTATAAACACCTCTCCATTTTTCAAATGTAGATGTAAAAATGTGTACGGAGTGATGATTGTCCAATGAAGGAAAAAATGCTGTTTCTATGAAAACAATATCTCTTTTTATTGTGTTTATAGACTATTTATACATGTAAAAGTGGGATATTTAGTGGGAAATAAAGGTTCTAGCTAGGGTTTGGGAATAAGGACATTGAATTTTTTTAAAACATGTCCATAGGTGAAGTGTATGAAAGACTATAATTCAGGGGATATAATTTGATGTAAGGAATAAATAGTAACGATTGAAGTGAACTTCTCAAATCAAAATAAATATATCCATGAATCTTTTTAATGTTTTGATATCAATTGGGATCACTGAATCCATAGTGGTCACATTTTTATAACTTCATGTATATACCATCATTTCATATATAAAATGATCATTATAAGTTATGTCAATGGTAGTTGAAGATGTGGATGAAAATTAGTTGTGAAAATAATTTTTTAATATTATAAATAATTATATTGACCCAAATACTACCAAAAAGTCATTGCATATAGAAAATAAATTTGACAAAACTTTGAAATAAGGATTTTATTTTGGAAGAAAAGGCCACATAAAGTACCATTGAATTATTTCCTTAGAAACCAGTGATAGAAAAGCATACCAGAATGAAAAAGGAATCTCATTCTCCAAAAAATGTTATGAATATCTTATTGGCCTTCATTGCTAATTAAAAATAAAAAAAAACTGTTCAAATAAAGGTAACCCAATGATTTTTGAAAACCTAAAGTGAATTTTGAATTTTATTAGAGACATAGATATTATGTAAATCACTTAGTATTATAGATGAAAATGTCAATGAATAATAATTTAAAAACATTGTTTATTTGTGGAAGTAAATGTTATGACATAAATATGAGTCAACACACCATTAATGTTTGACCACACTCTGAAAGAATAATTAATAATATTTCATGTATAATTAATATTCAGTATGAATATCAATGAATATTTAATGAAATAATGTTCACTATCATCAAAATTAATAATTTGTATTTCAGGTAATACGACATATCACAATGTTGTGAAATATTTGCATCCAAATGAAGAAAGAAAATGGAAAATTAAGGGTAAGTAAAGAATAAAGTGTTTTTTAGATTCTAGAGAAATATATTTTCTAGTGGGTTAGTTAATTTTTTGTTTTAATTTATATATTTAATGATTTTATGTAAAATACCTATATTCCTATGCATATCACTTTGTACTGAATTTTTATATTAACTGAAAGTAGAGCATAAAAATTTTAATTAATGAATGATTTGATCTATATGCAACGGGTGGATTCATACATCATATAATAGTTCAAATTTTACATATTGTGTCTATATAAAATATAATTTTTTTTCTCTCAATTGGTACAATACTTCAATATTTATAAGACACTATCCTATAATATTTCATAATGAAAATCTAACCATGATGATGACCATACAAGAGTTTCACTTGAGGTAAGGCTTATAAGATATTGCTTCCATAGATTAATTACTTCAAGTTAAATATGTGATTCCTAATAACCTCTAAAAAGATGATTGTCTATGAATTATTTTCACTTTCCCATATCTCTTTTGGACTATTCTCAATTTTCATACCATGAGGATTTTTTTATTTGTGGAAATGGGGAGAAATGCAGAATTACAGTTGAATGTTTTATGTGTTTTTTTTGGGAATAGGGTGAAAAATATTCTTGAAAATATGGTTTTCTAACCCTTAGGAATCGATGTGAGTATATCTATAGAATTTTGGTTCCTATGTATATATATATTATCTGGATTAAAAAATAATTTTTTCTACTACATCATTTCCCTCATGAAGTAGGTTTGATTATATCATGTCATATTTCTATAAAAAATGGTTCATACAATCTCCCAAATCAAATATATATATATTTTTTTAATAATGGGGAGATGAAAAACAAAGAATATAATAAAACAGGAGAAATTATTTTTTCAAAACATGAACGTTAAAAAAATGAGTGTAATTTTCCCTCATATATACATTTATATTTTTTCAATAATGTGTAGATGAATAATCTTGAATTATGATGTTAATTGATTATTATCAAAAAATATGATGGAGGGATTGAGGAGACTTAATATATATATATATATTAATATGGATCTGATGTTGTATTTGTTTTCATTTGGATTATATGAAAGAATGAAAATGTGTATTGAATTTATGTGACGGTGAATGTTTCCATCGAATGTATATGATGAAGAATTTCCCTATATATTTGAATAATAATGGGTGGAGAGTGATGTAGTAACCTTTTAATACATGGATGGAATTATTTTCTATAGTATCTATATAATGTAGATCGTTGTTGTTCTATTCATCAATTAAATAAATGAAAATGTTATAAATATTGAAAGGAGTTTTATTTATATTTATTAATAATGATGTTTTAGATTTTTTATAATAAGAATTAAATTGAAGAACTTGGAAAACTATAATTATATAATGGAACAAAAGTGATTCAATTATGTAGATATCATATCAGAATAGTGGGGAAACTATTAGTTAAATACTCACAAAAAAATAATTTATATAGAGATGAATATCCTTTGGGTAAATATTGATAAGTATGGAGTTAATACTTAATTGAGATGGTAGTGAATTTACTATAAATATAATAAATATAGTATTTAATATAATATAAGTTGTAAAAGTGAGTCTAAAGTGGTTTTAAAATGTTTTAATAATTTACAAATTTATTTTCATTGTTTGATGATTCACGAATATGATTTTTTTGGTTATGGAATGATTTGATGAATTATGGTAGTTTTGAGTGGAGTTTTTTTAATTACGTAATAATATGTATGGTGTTGTTTTATAAGTATGATATAAACGTTTTCTATAGGTCTTAATTACAATGTTAATATTAATACATGAACTTTTGTTTAGATATGTGTAGAAAAATTAACTAAGGAGATTAAATATATGATGAAACATTGAATCCAGACCTAAAATTATCAACGGTAGTGTGTACATGTTATAAATAGTCACACATATGATTGAATTATATTATATGGATTGAAAATGAAAATTCCCCAAATACATATAATGCATTGGTGAATACATATATTGAACCTCTCATAAATTACTAAAATCATAAAATGATGGAATTAATTTCCCAAAATACCTAAGAATTGATTTATCTTATATACGAAGAAATATGAGATGTGGAAAAGGGGTTATATTATACACCTATGAGGAAAACTAGAAAACTAATAGAGTTATGAGTAATGTGTAAAGTGATAATGATATGTATGATCTACTTTAGTAAATAGTAGGAATTTGTAAAATTATAAAAAAATTTAGATAAAAATGTAATATATGATTCTGACACTAATACATGGGATGTTATACATATCACATAAGATCATATTGTTGGAAAGGCAATCAAATTGTTGAAATAATGAATATTCCAAAATTTTTGGTTTTTGGAAAATTGAATTTAGATGATTCAATGAAGTTATATTCAATTATTTAATCATCACAAATTAATTTTGATTCATGTTTTGTGATTTATAGAATGATATTTGTAATAATAAGACCTTATAAATCATCTCAAAACATATCAAAATTCAAATTTCTACTATCACCAAGTGTAATACTAACTCCCATAGATGGTTGATAATAAAAAACAATAATAAGAAAAAAATAGAAGAATATCATAAGGAATTAATAAAAATAAATAGATAAAATTAAAATGAAAACTTGAAAATATCCTTCATTATTTTATTCACTAATAAAAGAATCACTAAAGAAATAATAGACCAGAAAAAATGGTCAATGCCTAGTAAAAATGAAAAAATGGAAAAAATTAAAAACATCAACACATCCATATGTTACTGAGAGTAAACCACAAAACCTCTGCCAAATATCCTATACTATGATATAACCACATATATTGTCTATGAAAACCATCTAACCTAGTAATTTATAAGTTTGAGATAAAATAATAATAGGTTACTTCCAATTGAACCAATAAACAACACATTCAAATAGGATCCATAACCAGCATGTTTGAAAATAAGGACCGTAGTCAGGTCTTTCAATATTTTAATTCTATAAATTTTTTCAACTAGTCTCATTAACAACACTAATTTTCACAACAGTCATTCATATACAGGTTATAGTACAACTCAATTTCTTATATCAAAACATGTTTTTAAAAAAAATCATTTATATTTCTATAAGATGTAGAAAAGTGATTTTCTAACAATGTTTGATTTTATAAGAATCATTATTATAATATTAATGTGTAATATTTTTTTATCAAAATAGTCATTTCTAGAAAATTTTGATCAATCATTTAATTTAAATATCAATTTTCAATCATCAAACTATGGATAAATCATCAATGATTAATTAGTAAATTCAACATATGAGTTTTATATTGTGTTGGTGATGTTTGATTACAGGTTTACAGAAGCATCCCTTGGATCCATCCAGGGTGAATAAGAATCTATCACCAATGAGTAATTTCCCACCCTCAAATAGTTTAATATTTTTATCATAATTAAAATCTTCTTGTTTGTATTACCTATAACTGACTAACTGGGATTTTATGTTCATCAGTGTAATCAAATATTAATGGGGATATCTTTCATTTCAATAATTCATATATCATTTTAATAATTCCCTTTAATCCTGATCGAAGATAATTTTCCGAAACATTCCATTCATTATAAAAACCATGTTCAAGATATTATTTTATAAATAACAAATTCCATTCAATTAAAAATCCAATGAAAATTTATTTTTATGAAAACCACATTTATTTAATTTCAATAAAAAAGAATATATGGGTTTTTATCAAAAACTCATAACATTTAGTTAAAATCACCACATTTCAAGACATAAATCATTATATTCATTCTTATATAATCATTATTTTAATTTAAATCTTATATTTTAAATCATAATAATTTCCCTATAAATCAATAGTATGTTTTCAAGTCTATTTCTCATGGTTTTTCAAAACACATCATTCCATCTCAAATCATAATATGATCCAAAAACACATTTTATATATGACTCGTATTTCTTTATCATTTAAAACATTTCATTACAATATATATATCATTTATTAATTAACTTATTTTAATAATTAAATGTTTTGAAATATTCATTTTAATGATTAATTTTAAATGTGTCAACCACACCCATGATCTGGAAAATCACGCATTTTTTTCTTTTGTAAAACACAATCATAATTATTCGAATATGGAATAAAATGACCCAAAAGAACATATAAATTTCAAAACCAAGATCTTGTATGATTCAAAATTGCTTCTATGTAATTTATTTTGAAAATAACCACATTACTCTTATTTTAAAAATTCATGATGTAATATATTGAAGATATATGTTCTATATATAGGTGAGGTCCTTTGAATATATCAAAACTCTAATAGTAAAACAAGAGAAATCATTTATTGAATTCTAATGTGAGATGACTGGAAAACATATATTCAATTACACAGAATCATGATCATCAGATTTAATCCATAAGATTGTGAGAATAAGGTCACAACAGAATAGTTTTGAGAATCCTAGAATCACAATTACGAATTAGAAAACAAATATTTCAATATATCTAATTATTTTAACCACTATGGGACAAGATAAACCGTAAAATACAAGAGGATTTAAGACCAAGATAAAGAGTGACTAAATGATTGAGGAACAACACAAAAAATGCATTGATCCACCAAGAATGAGTGTTGGGGAATCCAAAATCACATAAGTTTAACCACCAATGTTTATAGAGATGATACAATGTCATGAGTAGAAAATAATAAAATAAATACAAGGATATTTGGAAAAAAGATAAATATTCCTGAACATTTCCCTTCATCCAGCAACACCATCATCTATGTATATTAACATGTTTCCACTACCATACCACTACCTGAGCTGTGGCCCAAACATGATAATTAGTGGGTGAAATAATGCTCATTCACCTCTACTCACACCAATAGTTGGATAATGTACCTAGGATCATTTTTTATCAGCCTTCTGTAGTATTTTGAGTTATAGCTCATTTCCCATAGTCACTCCACTTGTCTAGCCACACCATTGACTCAATCTGATAGATGAAGAAACAAAAAACACAACATAGTAGGGATAAAAAAACTATTTGTGTGATTCAATAAACATGATGTTATATCTCTCCCCACAATATGAATTTATAACCCTAAAAACCATTATCTACATTGGTCCACATGTAATAGAGGGGAATTAGAATCAGAGAAACACACTCGATCATGAAATATCAAGTGGATTTGAATACAAACCATCCATAGATGGTAATAAAAATATGATATTTTAAAAGAAAAATAAACCAAGATCAATGGTCCAAAACTAAAATATACCATTACATAAAATGAGTAATTAAAAAACTAGATTTCTAGATTTAGTGAGAGAAACTATCTCACTATTTAGATACACCATGAAATTATCATCCGAAAACTAGACAACAACCCTTAACTACTCAAAATAAAATAAAATAATCAAACCCTAATGAAACATTAAAATAAATATAAATGAAACCCATAGAAATAATGTTGAAACAATAAATGATGAAAAATATATAACCTCGAGTAAGGTGAACAAATATTTCAGGAAAGATGAAATAAAAGAACAATTTGAAATGTATAATTTAAAAACATTCCTCATTTCACTTTACAATGAGTGTACTATGTTAAAGAGAAGTTAAACAATGGAAACATTCTTTGAGAAAAATATACCGATAATTATAATTAAAAAACGATCTTCATAAAACATGATTCTCAGTCCCCCAACACATACCCAAGCATTCTTAATTAAATCAATAAAAATACCATCGATTCAATTCAGGGCCCCTATAATAATTAACAAATTGGATAAAAACAACCACTAAAGATGAGTAATTATCATTATGACCACCAATAGAAAATTGAGATTTCAATGGTTAAAACATGAACTAAATAAAAATTTTATCATATCTAGAGAACACATGTCTATTCATAGGAGAAATCACACTTGTGCACATAAATATAATCGATAAACATTAAATATATGAAATCTAATAAGGGTGACCTCACCACTTTTTTTAATTTATACATTGATTCGATCATCGTCTGTAAAACTCATAAAAAATGGACATTCCAAACAAGAAGATGAAATCATGGATGTTCATAGAACCATATATTTACATCATGAAAATATAATCTAGAAAAAATATCAAAAAACACCAAACTAACATCATCATGAATGTAGGGTTCCATAAAATAATATGACAACCAATTTCATATAGTCTATAAGAGTATATGAACTACATCAATGAAAAACATACTATTTAAACTATGACATTAAGATCAACAAATTGGTCTAGTATCTAACCCATTGGAAACTCTTCTAGTGTAAGATTATAAATCAATACGAGGCCAATGTCTGGATATAAATTGTTTGGATACTTTTGATACCATGTTGTGTCCTTAGGGGATGATAACCCTTGAACTTTTTGAGATGTATAGAAACCCAATAGAAACCTCTTTGAAATAAACTAGATAGCCATAGATTACACAAAATTTAGTATTATTATTATAAAAATCAATATATGGAATGCTATTCTACATTGGATGCAAACTGAGTTTTTCATTCCAAATGAATCTAACAAGAAATAAATTTAAAATATTTTTACTTTTACATGTCTCGGTTTTTGAATAAAAATAATTACTTTTTTCTTTTTCAAAACTTTCCTCTAAAACATTTAAGAAATTGAGAAATTACCAATGCCTCTAGTTCTCCCGTAATGTTTTCTTCAGTCTTGAAGTGACACATCTACACTATTCTAATGGTGTAAATTCCATGTGGGGAGATCATATAAGATAAATCTAGATTAATCAACTCCTAAAACACAATGAAAATAAAGATTCATTAGTGTCTAGATATACCGGATAGGACACTAACTCAATAATATGGTAATCATAATCTAAAACTATTTTATTTCCATATTTGATACCATAAATCACCATATCCTTTGACAAACTCACTGAATCCTAGAAGAAATAACAAACGAAATAGTCTATAAAAATAAAAAAATTGTTCATTCTATTGACTAACATATGTAACATATAATCCCCAAATCCATACCAGATTCCTTAACTTGATGGATGAAAAAATTCCCTTGATATATTATAGAATTTCATGTTATGAGATCATTTCCTAAATCTAATTAATCCATAAAACCAATTCATGAAATCTATTTCTCATAAATAAATGAGGGAGATTTAGGCATTAGATCACTAAAAAATAGTCCTCGAACTAGGGAATTATATGAATGTAATAGGGACAATCATTCACAAATGACATAATAACCATTCTAAGAGAATCTTGATCTGAAAAATATTCAATTGAATCGGAATAGAGTGAACTATAAAAAATGGATGAAAAAAACCATCAAATCAAATTTCATATGTCATATATAAAATTATAGAATAAAAAACCTAAAATGGATAAGACACATAATTTCCAAAAAATCATAATCCAAAACCTAATTCCCAACATCATTACAAATGATATTCACCCCTATTACCAAACTGGGTTTTACAAAAAATAATTTAAAAAAAATCTTCATTATTTGTACAGAAATTTTCAATCACATGAATTAAATTAAAAGAAATGACCATATCATCTAAATAATTTAATTTATATTTTTAAAAATATTAAAATATATTTATTTAATAGGTTCCAACATTATCTTTTCTAACATCACATGAAAACATTAAGTACTTAACCCTCTTTTCTAAACACTTAAAATTGAATTTTAAAAACCATTCATCATTTATAATTAAAATTTATCTGAAAGAACCATAAATCAAAGAAACGTTTTAATTATAAGAATTATTATGACTAAATATAAAATTTAAAAAGTCTAAAAATATTTCCCAAATAAGGGTGACTAAAAAAATGATGTTAAAACTCAATTAAACTAATCACATATTCTGAAATATCCCATGGTTTTGATGTTAGAAAAAAAAATATTGAAAACTGCTACTCAAAAAATTTAGAAGATTAAATGAATTATTATATTATCTCAAATTAAATAGTAAAATAAAACTTCCAAATACTAGAGATAACTAAGAAAATATTAAATGAAATATGATAAATACATAGTTTGGTTTCACATTTTTGAAGACCATGAACCAATCATTAAATCTCAATAAGAAGTTAACCAGAACTAACAGCGTGACTGACATAAGGATTATCAAACTATTCATAGTTAAGTCACTCCCTAAAAATTCCCCCAAAAAATACTCTAAAACATAGATATTATTAATATAGATATTCCATAAATCCATAAAAGTCTAAAAACATTTAAGGAATAAGGTTCAATTCGAGTTATAAAAACCCAATAAAAACCATGTATTACAAGAAACATCCTTTATGGATGGTGATAAATCATCCTCCCATGACTGAGTACATTATTTTTGATAGTTCAATCCCAAATATACTGGACACCCCAATACATTAAGTAAAACCCTACTCCAACATCATTTTTGAAAAATAGATCCGAATGACCTTCTAAGAAAATATCAAAACATGATTTTCCACTATATAAAAAGTCTATCCCAATCTTCACAAGGTGGCAATGAGAAGATGGGCAACAACAAGAATGAAAATGGTGTGTTTTCCCAATAACAGTAAACATAAAAAGTAAAACAGTGGAAATAAAACCCAAAAAATGATAACACTAAGATATAAAATGTTAAAATAATCTATAGAGAAACAATATAAAAGATTAAAAATTCAACTGTTAGTACAACTGAAAAAAGGAAATAAATACTAAAAATTTTCATTTATACATGTAATGAAAAAATGGAATAATAAATATTTTATTATTATTTTATTTTAAATTTAAAACATAGTTAGCTTATGTCACCACCCCCCATGACAAGAAATTAAATTATCCTCTATTAATGTGTTGTAAATAAATAAAAATATAAATAAAGGTATGGAGAAAGGGAAACATGATATTTTGTGTCATATAAACCATCCAATATATGGACATCCCTCCACTGGATGCTTTGTAAAATCTTCATATATGTGTTTAATCCACTTCCGATTGATGGAAATCCTCTATAAATTTTTTTCAAGAAACATCTGTACAACAAAAAAATGATAAAAATTTGTAACTGTATAAGGACGAAGCCATAGATAATGAACCATAACATGGTGGAGATTTATACTAGAATCTTATATGAGGAAATTAACAACAATACCAAAATTCCACGATATCATAATCTCATCATGGATAGCCTTTGTGTTTTAGATAAATGATTTTTCATATGCATCACATTGATTTTTTTTTCAATTCAGGAATTTGTATAATTCTATTCTCACATTCATATTAAAGACTCATATTATATTGTATAAATGACCTACATTCATTGTTTCCTTCCCCAACTAGGGTTTGAAAAACCATTCCAAACATAATACTATATGGTGATATTCGGATCATAGTTTTGAATGACGTATAATATGAAAAACGTCATTCATCCAAGCGTTAACTCCAATCATTAATATTGGTTTGTATCATTTTTTCAATGATTCACTTAACATACCTATTTTATATTTCATATTTTCTGTTAGTTTGGGGGGTTATATGAAGTGAAATACTTAAATAAAAAACCATTACATATGAATAATGTTTTTCATGTTGCAATTGAAAAAATGCGGTCCCTGATATATGATAATGTGGCTTTGCAAACCAAACCTACAGTAATCATGGGACCTCACAAAATAGAAATAATTCTCATGTAATTGGTATTTCTATCATTTGGATCCACCCATTTAGAGGCATAATCATAATCCCGTAATATATACACATAGCCAAATGAATTTGGAAAAACCCCCCATGATGTAAATTCCCCATGCATTAAATATCTCGAAAAATAACACGCGGTCTTAGGTTATTTCATTGCTATTTTTAATATTCCTTATCAATTAATATCGAATATATCTCATTAAAACCGAAAGGAATATCTATATAATATTGTTCAATTATGTTCAGAGTAAATGATGTTTTGTCGAGTAAATTGATAGAAAAATTTGCCTATACAATAAAGGAGTTGTATAAACTTGAAACTGAGGTAAAGTCGTGGTTAGGGACACACCTATGTAAAACATGGTTATTATAAATTATCTACTAGTATGGGTCATCCCAAATGTAATATAGTCAATCATGCTTATGTATTTGGAATTTTGAAGTGATGAAATCTTTGTGTCCCCGAGATGATGCTAACGAATTTACAATGTATGCATACCAATAGTTATGGTCCATAAAATTAAAACGGTCGTGAAAAAAGAATTTTACAATGGGAATAGATTATTCAAAATTTTTTTATAATGGCGGAGGATTATTTCTAATGTTATCCATGACCACATCTTCAACAAATAAATTATCATGAAAGTCATGGTTGAACTCTAGGAGGACGATCATCAACTAATGAGGTGGGGATTAACATCAGATTTCAAGAGGGGGAATCAATGAAAAACATGGTCCAAAACACTAAAAATATTTACCAAGAAGATAAGAATGGAATTTATCCAAGGATAACACAATAGAAAGATGTTCTTTTTATGTGGTTGTGTAGTATTCATGGTTACAATCACGTTTTCGTGAGGAATATGCAATGACATAAGGAGAATTCTCAAAATATTGTGATAAAAATTACCCAAATACAAATTTAGAGGCATCAAAAATAATTTCAAAAGGGATACCCCCCTTGGTGGTTTGATTAATAGAGGTGATGTGAGACTCATATTTATTGAATTTAATTCATACTAACAATTTTCATCTAACAAAAACTACGAATCATGAAATAATAACTAGGATAAGTGATGTGATATTTTACAATATTATTTAATGAATTTTTAGTAAACTCTGGTTTGAACCATGAAAGATTACCCCTCATGAACACATTCATTATATGTAAGGGATGAAAATAATTCAATTTTTTATTTATGCACTGCAATTCCCTCATTTGAATTAACATGCACAATAACTTCCCCTTTCTAAAAAACAAAAGATATTTTCTAATAATTTTTCATGAATTTTTTTTCAATGTAATCATTGAGGATAGAACCATTATTTACCAATCACTCATATGTGGAAGATCATCAAGCCTTGTTATCAACCTTAAGGACTTCAATACAATTCTCAGTGTACATAAAAAAAATACTCAACACATAGCACTGAAAAGTACATCGAGAATTACATACACCCAATGAAATCCAAATGATTGAAAAAACTGTAAATAATCACGAAAGTGATGAATTTTCTTTATCCTCATGTGATATATGGAATAAAAAACAACTGAAATATTCATAAAGGAAATAATAGAGACACTTACAATCTAGAATTTCTTACTTTGGTCAATGATTTGTTGTAGAGGGAGTCCCTTTGATGTATCTTCATTCAGATTATGGTAGTCAATACAATGTTAAAAATTGTATTTCACATGTGTTGGGACCAATTCATTCCATTAACATCACATAATTGTTACTCCTTATTTTTGGAACAATTTGTATTGGTAAAAAGCATTTATTTTAATATATATGAAATATGATCGCTGGAGAAAATAATTTAATTACTTCCATTTTTACCAATTCAAGGAGAGTGGGATTTAACTATAATTTTTCTTTATTCATGGGTTTATACTCATCAAATATATCTATATGAAGCATATAAATATGTGGGACAATCATGGGTATATCATCAAATGTCTATACTATAACCCTTTAATATTTTTTTCATGTGGTATAAAAATTTTCATTCTTAATTTGGAGTGACATTTTGGAAATACTGATGATAAATTTGTTAACACCCTCAGTATAGGAATATTTTTCAAAAGATGGAATTGGTATTAATTCCAAAATTTATGGTTTTTGGTTTGAGGGAGGGGATTTAGTGGGAGTGAGGTTGATTAAAATATATATCTTCCAATAGTAATTCTATAAGGAAAGGGAATCAATGGAAATTATTTTTGAATAATCATTGACGATCATGAGTACCTCAAAATAAAATCACTCCTCAATTTGTTACTGACACAAAATCTTTATGGGTTTTAAAACACAATCGTATCATGATTGATTCTTTCTATAATTATTATCAGTTGGAGACCCTATCTTGTTGATTCCAATCCAATTACATCTTTGTGACATTTGTTTATGATTTCTATTTATACACTAGACGAAGAGACATTTGGAGAAATATGGTCTCCACTGTAGAGAACATGTCAACCAGCTAGATTCTGATTGGTGACATTAATGATATCCTCTCGCCATAGGAAACAATGGGACTAATTTCTATAGAGCCTCATCCAAAGAGTTATATTATTTAATTGACCAATGTGGATTGGTTAATGTTCCCATATCTGGTGCTAACATCACTTAGAGAAGGTACACCTTAAATGGGAGGCATGCTAGTAAGCTGGACAGGTGCTTGGTGCATGTGGATGAGAGAGGTGATGCGGTGGATGTTTTTGGTTTGATTATTCCCCGATTTAACTCATCTCATAACAGATTGCAATTAGATATATTTTTTAACATAATGAGGTCATCCCCCTCCTGTTCAAATTCAATAATGGGTGGTTGTTTGTACCATGCATAAGGGAATTCAATATAGATTCCTGGAAAACTACTGGTTTAGTAATTCCTTTCCAAATTTTAACATGTAATATGATGATTGTGAAGGAATGATTAAAGAACTAGAGAAAAGATTCATTTTACACTCTTGATAGTGATATTAAATATTATGAATCCCATATTCTCACTTGTTAGTGAGGTAATATGTCTCAAGATAAACTCTCTCAAGAAGAGATACAAGCTGTTGAAAATCTAGATAATCTATTGACACTCAATGAGAACCTTTTCAATAATCAGTTCAACATTGGGTGGTTGAAAGAGGGGATAAGAATTCATGTTTCATTCATTATATGAATAGGGAGAATAAGGATAAGAGGAGTTGCACTGCTCTAAAAATAAATGGGAGCATGTTTATTTCTGAAAATGACATTGAAAATTCTATGACATGATACTTTTAAAAGATATATTTAGATTATAAGGAGGAGAATTCAGACGAAATGATGAAGTGCATTGAGCCAGGAATTGATGATGTTCAAAATAAAAGGTTATCTAATGTACATATTTTAATGGAAATTTATGAAGCCATTTTCTCCTTAAACATGGATATCATTTATTGTCTTGATGGCTTCACCAACAATTTTTTTATTCTCTACTTGGACATTGTCCAGATTGAGGTTATAAAAACAATGTGGAATTCTTTCATCATTCATCAATACCATTAGGGTTGAACTCCAATTTCATTGCACTAATAACCAGGAAATAGAATTCACTACATATTAAGGATTTCTTTCATGTTTCTATTAGTAATTCAATTCCAATGGTTATTAGTAAAATCTGGCTCTCTGGCTGGGTGAGGTTTTCGAGGACCTTATCTTAGTCAATCAGTTTGGATTTGTTTATGGAAGAAACATACCGAATTTCATTTTCACTTCTTCTAAATGTCTTAATATTATTATGAGGAAGGTTAATGATGGTAATATGTCCTATAAGGTTTCCATTTTGGATTCTTTGGACACAATAAGGTGGGATATCATCTTTTTGACCCTTAAAATGCATGTGTTCTCACCAAGGATTATTGGTATGATCTACTCCATCTTGAAAAGTGTCGACGTTTATATTATTGTTAATGGGTGTCTGAGGGGTTTCTTCTTTCAATCAATGGGGCCAGGAAGGGTGATCCATTAATTTTTATTGTTATTTTCTATTACGAAGGATTATCTGAGTCGGTGCCTTCATAACATTGTAAATACTGGCTTATACCAGAGAATGAGAGCTTGAAGGAATTACTTTGCACCTTCGCACATGTCTTATGTAAATTATATCATGATTTTTTTCAAGGTTCACAGAAAAAACATATCAGGAATTAAGAACATATTATCACACAATGAAGAGGATTCAGTTTAGGTTTCTAGTTGGAACAATCCATTTTCAGTTTTTGGAGAAGGAATTCTCATTTTGAAGCAGAACTAGGTCACTCGGTTACTTGGTGTGAAGAAAGGTTCCATTCCCTTCACATATAATGGACATCCTATATTATTGGGTAGGGTGAAACATTATCACAAAGAGAGCATAGATTTGAAAATCACTAATCAATAGAAATGTTGGAAATGTAAGACTATGTCTAAGGAAGGTAGAGTTATTCAGGTCAATTTTGTTATTAGCACGATGTTTGTGTACATGTTCTTATTGTGTAAGAGGCCTAGGTTCCTTGTTAAAGTGTTGAGTGATAGGATACAAAATATTATATGGACATGTTATATTTTTTAAAGGATGATTACAATGGTTTCAGAGAAGGAATGTATCAAATCGATGGGTTTGGGTGGAATGGGAATTAAAGACATGAAGATTTTTAATGTTTCTTAGCTTCAAAACATAACATGGAGGATTATTTCCCTGCCTGATTTCTCATTAGAGTTTATAGTTACATGATTTGTTGACATGATGCATAATGTGAATGATATGTATTTTCAATCCTCTGTTCAGCCATCGATCAAGAAGACATACTATAAAATCATGGAATAATCCAAATGGATGGTCTGTACAGATTCTCCATTGAACTATTGGATGACTCATTGGCTGAATTGTCCCATTAAAGATAATATCATTATACCTTAGTACATGAGGAATATTTCTATCATATAATTTCATGGTCATCTGAATTCTCATGATATTCATCCTAGTCGTTTTCTCATGGAGATTTCAAAATATGGGTATTCTGACTATGATATATTAGTCTGGATGCTTGATCTTGATAAGAAGTTTTCCATCCATGAATGTTATATGTTTCAATGTGGTACCTCAGCTAAGATCCCTTCAAGGGTGGCTGGATTTTGTAATCTATTTATTTACCCTAATGACGCACTACTTGTCTAGAAAATATGGAAAGTGGCTGCTTTCAATTCAATTCCTCTTTTAGCAGACTGGGCTGTAAAATTCCTCGATATGATGCTTTTGTTTTTGTGTTTAGGAGTTCTTTATACATTTATTTTCTTATTGCTGGATTACTAGAAGGTTTTGGAGTTATGTGTAGGCCCTATTTTCGGTGATTCTTCGGCTTCGTGCCCATTGAGTCACTTCTCACTTCAGTTTGCAAGGCAGACTGTAGTGACCAAGTGCAATACCATATGCATACAGCTGCTAAAACTATTTTATCTTATAAATTTAAGTCATGAAATAATCTAATATTTAACAAATTCTAACCCTCCTTCCATGATGGCATCTTGGTTATTCATCATAGCATCGGACTGGATTTTAAGGATCAGATCAGATCAATGTAAAATGATGTTTCTGACCATATTATATGGAGTTTACAAGGTGTTACTGGAATGAAATATAAACCATGTCTATTGAAATACATCCGATGGATTCCACTAATCAACAATTGTATTAAGGTAATTTTATATGGGGCGTCCTATGGTGCACTAGGATTTGTTGGTTATAGTGGAGTTGTTCTCACCCATTAGGTATTCATTAAGGGTTGTTTTTTCCACTATATTTGCAATGAGTTTTCAATAAAAGAATTTTTATAGGATGTGATAAAGGTGATAAGTTTTTCAGTCCATTATGGTAGGCGTAAATTATGGCTTAAGTCAGAATCTTCTATTGTAGAAAAAATTCTCAAATATTTTTCAAGGAATGTACCACAGAGGATTTTGTCTCCCTGGATTTCTTTTATTTTTCTTTCATAGTTGGTCTCTATTAATTTTTCTCATTTTTAAAAAGATGAAAACAGGGTCGTGAATGATCTTTCTAAAGGAGAGACTATGGAGGTTTGTTCTAGTTGGTCTTTGGTTTGGCCCAGTTATTGTTCTAGTCTGGAACAAATAGACTATTGTAGTGAGATGCACAAACGGCTTTGTAATGCTCCTCTATTTGGATTTTTTGTACTTTTTTATCATAATTTTTTAGAGTAGGATTTCCTACCTCTTGAACCTTCTGGAAATCATTGTATCGATCTGGGGGGAATTTTGTGTGTGTGCGTGTTTCTTTAGAGAGAGCATACAAATAATATTGAAGATGAGTGTAGTCATCTTCAACATGGTGTTTCATAGCATCAAGGATATTAAAGCATACATTTTATCCACTAATATAATAAGATAGTGTACAATATTGAATGTTTATAATCATAATTGATGTTTTATAGAATGGTCTTCTAATTTAGAGATTAAAATACCCTTCGCTTCAGGTCTCTTCTATCTCAACTATTTGGATGTCTATAGGGAAGATTATATTCATCACACTTATGAGGATGTAATAAATCACTTTAGAATGGCATGTTATTCTGTATTTGAAATGTTTTGAAACATTTTTCATTGGGTAAAGCTCACCAACCTGTAGATAAGTGTAAATGGATTGAGAAATGAAATTAATAGAATCACATTTCTCTAGCAGTTCATCAAAAAATGAGGACTCACCTGTGGTTCCATAGATTTTGACTGATTCAAATGTTGTATAAAATCTAAGTCAATTTTTCCATGGTTAAGTCACTTATTCCCCTTCATTAAGACACTATGGGTAAAAGTTTCCTTAATAAATTTGGCATACTATAGAATTTGTTTAATAGCATTCAATATAAGAATGTTAGCTTTTAACTTTTTATATGTATTCATTATTTCACTACCAATCTAATTATTGGAAAATAATTATTTATATATAGACATTGGAGTAAAGGAATTTTAGTGGATTTTTCTTTGGACTCCTCAATGATTTCGTTTTTACACCTTTTTCACCATTTATAAATTTTGGGGAGTGGAAGGTCAGTTTTCAATAGATGAACATAATATTTGGGATGAATAATTGATTTTGGAAGGTTCATTACCTCTAAAAAGTGTGATTGAACCAAAATTACCTATATCCTTATGATTATTAATAGGATATGATTTTAGTTTCCATAACCTTTCTTAATTTTCTCAGCTATGGTGTTTCTAAATGTCCAGCATGATTATTTAGGTATTGAATAAACAATTTCTTAGTTTTTTTAACTAAAGGTTTTATGTTTCCATTTTCTTCACCATTTCCTCAAGTATTGGTATATATTTCATAGAAGGAGGATTGTTTTGAGATGTATAAGGATAATATCAATTTATACCAAGGAATTATTTATAAAAATTCTATTTAAGGTAGATCGAGTAGAATCCTTATCAGTAATGTGTTTTTTCTTTACTCATTTGATTTTTATTTTTCATGAATGGTTCTTGTTTGATATGATGTGTTTATTGGAATTGAAGACTATATAATATTTGTTCCCAAGACATAGATGAATCCTTAAATTATGGGAACTCGTCCAAAAATTGGCTGATACCTCAAAGAATTACATAATGTAATGTGATGTGAGGATAGTGTGAATTACATTATACATGATATAATTCCATTATAATGGTATGAATCTCAGAATTTTTACCATCTACCTTTTTCTATGGATGAATGACATATCTCATGAACTTCTTGAGTTGGGTTCAATTTATCCTGTAGAAAATTTTCATAAATTTCTATCCATGATAGCTATTAAGTCACGATCAACGACATAAGATTTATCAAATAGGCCACCACCTGATAGAACATCTATCATACTTCAATTAATATGGGGACAAGCCTAGAATATAAGTATTGAATTTAAATTTTTCAATAATTTGGTGGTGGGGGAATCATTAACAATGATATTTGAATCGTTCAAAAAATTCAAGAAGGGTCTCTCTTTATGATTGTATAATTACACATACATCCACTATAATTATTGTAGATTAGTATAAAGGGAATACCATACTATATAAATTCATTTCATTTAATTCAATCACAATAATTATTATAAGAAGATAATATATACAGTCTTTGGCTTCAACACTATGGGAGAAAATATGGCCTTAAATTTTTAGTGTCCTAATTCATATTTTTTGTTTCGTGGTGGATCACACAATGAGAACATCCATGTTATTTTTTTGAGATTCCTCAACAAGAAGAAAATTGAATATTTAAACGAGGCATATGAGACCAAAAATCACCACAATGTTTTCCTCTTATTCTTCATCAGTGTGTTAGATATATATAGGTTGGTACTACAAATCAATAGGGATCCATTCATTGAACATTTGATAATTCACTGCGATGATTTATGGGGCCTGATTTGATAAATTTTTTATTATTTTGGAACCACATGACATTTCAAATTGGGTTACTCAATGTAACTTGTCTTTCCTAATATATATGTGCTAATTTTTGGGTGAATTTCCTTTTCAATTTCATGGTAAAATTCAAGAAGTATTTTATTTCGAGATTTTTCCCAAAATAATGATGTCCTGTTTTCATTTATTTACTTATTTATTCAATATTTGTAAAAGATATTATTTTTAATATGAAAACACATATGATATATTACGGGGAAAATAAAATAGAATTTCATATTATATATCTATAAAGAGAGAATAATAGAGAGAAGATTTAGAAGACACCCATACAAAAAAATAAAAATTGAATAGGAAAATATCAAAAAACAAATAAATAAATAAAAATAAATGAAATAAATAAAAGTAATAAATTATCATTAATTCTCAAAAACAACACAAAAATTTGATCACATTATCAAGAGTTCCAAGTTAGATATAGTTTTTATCAAAAATTTCAATAAAATATCTAGGAATCATTCACACTTATCTAATGAGATTTTAAAAAACTAATTTAAAAATAGTCATAGTATTAATAAAAATAAAAATGATATTGAATGAAATTTTGTATATTTTTGATTTAAAATGAAATAATATATAATCAATAAATACATGAACGAATAAATTGAAATAATTGATTATTCATGATCAACCTGGGGAAAATTCATGATTCATATCATTCATCACTTAAATGGGTAGGGTTTAAATATTTCAATTCCATGATTGGTTTATCCAGATGTAAATATTTTATTAGTTTTATAATAGGATAACTCCTAGGTTTTTTTATAAACACAAAATCATTCAATAGCTGCCACAGATGACTGAGTATTTGTGGCTAACTTAATAAAATAAACTCCCTAGGAAACACACTAATAACTAAGTGTGTTTTACATGTTTTTGAGTTATTGAAAAGTGTTACCATTAAATTAAATTAAATTTATGTGGAAGTGGTTATGATATTTCAATTGAAAAATATGAACTATAAAAACATCACAATTAAAAGGTCTTAGAGTATGTAGTGATTGGTGTGTGAAACATTACATTAATGGGTTCCCACAAAAATTATCATACAAGTTTAACAAGACATAAAATTAGATGGAAAAATTAAATTATAATTTCGTAAGAATATGAATACTCAAAACCCTATAATTAAAAAGATCAATCCAAATAATATAAACATAATGTTTTCGATTCACATCACATACCTCCTTGGGTGATCACAATTTGTTTTCAATTCTATGGTTGGGTAGGAATACCTAGATGAGAATAAGATTATACCATTAGCTAAAATCTAACCATATGGTCTAAAAAAATATAAATGAGTATATTTGAGAAATTTTAGGGGAAAATAAATCAAAATTTCCATAAAACAAGTCAATCACCTAATGGAAAATGTTATAATTCATGGAATACTTTTGAATCGTTCATTTGAGTGGTTGACTAGTATAAACATGAGAAAATGTCATAAAACGTTTTGGAGATGTGTCCCTTCATGTTAGAATTCCAATAGAGGAGTAAAAAACAAAATTGGAAACATGAGGCATGATTTATGGCCCATATACAAAATGTAGGACCAATATATCCCACCTAGAATTTCTTCACCTATGGACAATGTTTGGGGCCCTTATGTTCACATTTATGAATTTTTACTTCATTATGAATTGAAAATAAATGACCATATTTTCGTAAAAAAAATTAATTTTAACACTTTCATAATTTTTGATAATTATATTATATAAACATTGATTTACTATGGGATGTTCCTGTTTTGTAGTTAGATTTTTGAAGAATCTTTTCAACAAATGAATTCAAAGAAAAATGAGTGAAAAAGAACTAATTATGGGATAAAAAAACCCATAATAAAATTAATAAAAAAATTATATGTGTGTTAATTTATGATATATCCCTATGTGATCAACACCAATATTTGATAATGAAATTTTATATATCAGAATAAATAACAGATATCCATATTATTGAACTTATTAAGGGAATAATAAGAGAGAGAAAAGGCATAAAAGTAAGAAAAATAAATAAAAATCAAATGTGAAAATACTAATCTATCAGAGAGATTACAAGGGCACATGATTATTCCATTTTAATAAGGTAATTTTGAGTATTGAGGAAGAACAAGAATAAAAATCCATCCAAGCTATGCTGATCCAATCTTGTTAGCAGATGAATATTTATACGATTAAGAATATCTATGAATCTATGTATTGAAGAAGCTGGAAATAGGGTGTAAAAAATAAGATAATGTGTTTATGATGGATGAAATCAATATTTTGTTATTGATATATAATTATTAATTTATATTCATGTTTATAGAGTTGTGATAAAAATGTAAATAAATTATATGAATTATATTGGATAATGTCTATATTTTATTAACTAAGTTGTATAATTCTATTCATGAATATCCAAATTCCTTTGAAAAATATATGAAAGGTGGGATATGAGACAATGCTGATATCTTAAAATCATGATTAGATAGTATATTTTCATATCTAGTGGAAGTATAGTCATTAATTGGTTGGATCCAATATAAAGAACACAATAGAGATGATAACAAATAACCATTGTAATATGGTGATTGATCACCTCTATAATGAGGAGATATTTGACTCAAGATTAATCCTAGAAAACCCAATTGTAATTGATGATAATATTTTAGTGAATAATATATGATATATAGAAAACTATAAAAAATAAGGATTGTGTTTCATTAGATGGGGAAAATTAATTTAAAAATTGATTGTGTTTCTCTTTAGTATAATCTAAACATGCATGTGGTTGTTTATATTGGGTATGGGAAAAATAGATTCATTTTATCCGAATAGGTAACATAGTTTCAAATAAAAATGTCGGTAAATAATTTATAGGGTTATTTTTAATTAGGTATAATATGAGAAATTAATGATTCACCCTCCGTAAAGATATATTCATCGAATTACATATACTATCACATATATTAATCAATATGATTTAAATTGGTAAATCATTGTTTCCTAACCTAAAATACACATTATTTTTTTTGGTATTTGGATTATTGTTCAGGATTTTCAATTGAAAACTAATCTATCAATAGAATAATAAAATGAAAATGTCTGAATTATAATTTTACACGATTGTTGAAAATACATGATATTTATAGGAACATGAAATTGAAACAATTTCGTATTGTAAATTTGAGATGAATTTGTTTTGAGGATTTGGATGTTGTAAAATTTTTGATATGTGACCATCAATAAAATGAAAAACCTATGCACAAATATGGGAGAATATAATTCTGAACATTTTTAATAATTTTCATTTCTACAACACAACATGTGGAAGATTAAAAAATCACTAAGGGTTTCTAATGCAATAACGATCTATACATCGTATAATTTAACATGATAATGAAGTTATTTTTATGAATTTCCAATCAATGGAGACAAGTATTTTTATACATTATATAAAAAATATATATGATTTTTATTTCTAATGATGTTTAACCATATTATGTTATTATATGTAATTTCATATAAATTTTTTATTTATATTAGAGTTATAACATGATAAATCCATTTATGTTAATATAACTAAATCATTTTATGATATAAAGAGATTTTTGTACATGAATAGTAAAAATTATATAAATATACATGCATAATCTAATGAAATATTATTATATATGGGGGATCATTTAGATATTCAAAAGTTTAAAAGTTATTATACTTCTATTGAGAAATTGGTGAATCATGATGAGTGTTTGAATGAAGATACTATCTTGAAGGATTTAAATAAAATTATTTTTGATGTTTTTATGTAACCATTTAGTAAAATCATGTATCTAAATATTATTAATTCTGTCAAAATAGGATGAAAAAATTAAGTGGAAGGGTATAAAAAACAATCATGGGTCTATTTGAAATATAAGAAATTTTAATGTGTAGAAATACATTGATTTATTAAATATAAATTTGAATTCAAATAATTAGAATGTGTATTTGGGACAGTTTATTAATTTATTTAATCAAATTAGTAATATATGTAAAACTATGTTAATTTGATATTGTAGAAACATTTTCTAGGGTAGTATATGAAGATAACTTATTAAATTAATTCCATAAACATCTGACGAAAAAAAATTCTTAAAAATAACATAAATTTATATAATCAATAACCTATATGAAAAATAAAATTGTAATAAGAAAATGGATTAGATTCATTTGATACTTCCATAATTGAAATTTTCAATATGTATTCATCTCTAATATCAATAAATAATAATTTTCCTAAATTAGGGATAATTTCTGGATGAAAAAATTACATTTCCATGGAATATCGAGTTTGTAACATTGAAAACGAATTTAAAATACTACCATATAGTATAATGTTTTATTTCTTATGTAATATTAATTTCATAGATGGACCACATAGATATCTATTTTATTGAAAATTATTTTATGCATAATATTATTTTATCCCAACACAAAAAAAATGTTACTTGGTTAAAAAATATTTTAGCAATTATCATCTATTGAAGCAAAATCTTGGAAAGAGTATCAGTTGAACAATTTTGGGAAAAGAGTTAAAATATCATCTAACTCAATTGGAGCACATCAATGAAAGAAATTGAGTATTTATTTCCTACATCTATATGATGAATTTACAATTTTATATCACAATCATGATGTTATTTTCATTTAATGGAATGCATATGAGGATTTTCTTAGAATATTGAATAATAATAGAAATTAAAAATATTAACATCATTCATGCAATGAATTTCTCAATAAGAAAAATTAAAATTAGATGCATTTTTTAGCATTTATATGTGTTTTAAACAACTTATACATGAATTGTGAACTTTTAGAAAATATATAATAAATAACCATCCAATGAATCATTTTGTAGTTGTTTTTAATTTTGGGTGATTATTTTAAAGTGTTTCGTTGTTTTCCATTTTATTTAAATAAATTTTTTTATTTTCTAAATAAATATTTATCTTTTTTTATGTTTTATTTTCTATCCAAAAATGACCTGACCTTGTACACCACACATCAAAAACATGTGTTGCAGACCTTTTTCCATTTAAGGCCCATCATCCAGCACGACCCACCCACCCCAACCAAATAGCTTCTCGCATCCGACATTTACTCTCAACCCATCATGAATGCCCTACTAAGTCGCCTACCTAATGATACCCTAATAAGTGCCTTATATATATATGAGGATGAATTTGATCCTCTTACCACCATTTTAATCTTCAAATCCATTACCACTTATTGTTTTATTGTATCTATGAATTATATAGGCTTTAATATAAAACACCCAAATAATAATGTTGTTAAACACTTGTAAAAATATAAATTTTCTATCATATAATTAAAATTACATACAAATAATCAAATAAACATATATATATATATATACATATTTAGTTGTATATAAAAATATATTAATATAATTATAAATTGTTGTGCAAAAATACAAAATAAAATTTACATATATACATACATAATTATGTATAAATAAATATAATAATATTAATATAAACATAAATATATATAAATATTTATTTATGATTATATATATATGTATATATATATAATTATAGATAGTCTTATTTTTGTAAGTACATGTGTATTCATGTATATATATGTAAATATATATTTATATATTATTGCACTTACATAAATATAAATCAATGTATATAAATATATTTATATATATTCATGTGTGTCTGTGAGTGTGTGTAAATATATTAATATTTATAAATAAGTTAGAATATATATAAACACATATATTTATAGCCATATAAACATAAGTCTCAATACATAATAATATATATAAATAATAATTGGTGGCTTGTCGCAACTCTTAGCTTCTCATCTTAACCTTCAGATCATCTTCATTATCAGCATTTGGAAAACATAAATCTATGGGGTCATACAGTCTTGAAAATTATCCTTCTAAAATTAAATATGTAATAAATTTGATCTAGTGGGTGTGTTTTATTCATTCCATGGAGGGATGAGGATCGACCCACTAGGGTCCTTGGGTTTTTATATTTTTTACTGATTGTAATCCATCAACCTATAATATAAATATATTTACATATTTTTTAAACATATATAATTACATATAATTTTGGGGATTGCCTACATGGTAATGGCTCTTCATAACCCTACATAGTTCACAAGTTCAAATATTGATGGGAGAGAATTTCCATTGGTACTATAGCAGGTTTCGTAGAATTGTAGTATTGAGGGTACTATAGTGGGGTACTGTAGCAGAAGTAATATCCATCTAGAATGGTATTTTATTCCTCAATTATTTTCCTTTGATCTAAAAGGCCTTCTATCCATCAATAACCTTTTTGACATAGGGCTAACATGCCAAAATTTTGTACATACCACCATACTGGGGCATCCAAGAGTGGATAGATCATAGAAGAAGTGGTAACCATAGAATTGAAAGATAGACCCAAGGACTGATGGAGGGATATGATAGTCACTCCATTGAAATATGGAACTCTTCAATTGGGAACTAGAAGTTAGTATCAATGTTAAGGTGGTGGGAATTATGTAGACTTGATAATGGAATAGAGAAGAGTTGTTCCATGGTAGTCAGTTCTTCCAATAAATGACATGTATTCTACATATGGGCCTCTAGTACATGAAACTCAGGCTTTGCGCCTATGGATCTCTGGTTCATGTAATGGTCTCTTTCACCCCAGTTAAAAAGTGGATTATCCATAAAACATTTAAGGCCATCAGGGATTTCCATCCATATATAATTACATATAAATAACAAATATAATTATGTAATAATAAAATTATATATTTCTAGATCTACATAAACATATCTATAAGTTCACATATTTTTATATACACACTTATTTATGTAGTTATATAATCACATAAATTAATATATAATTATAAAATTTCTATTATTTTTATATTTATTTATATAATCATATCAGTGTATATATTTTCATATTTTTTGTATGTTTATATTAAATATTTATATTTCTATTATATATTAAATATTAATAAATATATATATAAAACAATTATGACTCTATTATTAATTATAGAATATTAATTATTGTTAATATTATTTAATTACATATTTACGTGATATATTTAATAATAAATAATGATTTTTTTAAAAAAAATAATTTTATTATTGTTGTAATTTATAAAATAATTTACTTAATATTAAATATTAATTTGATGTTATATTTTCTATTTATTAATTAATGATAAAATATATTATATGTAACGCCTCGACCCCAGTTATCTAGAGTCGGTGCATTATTACATAACATTGGCATGATCACAAGAAAGATCAAATCTCGAAATACCGATTGGTTTAGTAGCCTTGGAAACACTAGATATATTCATAAGTCTTACATTACATCATAAAGTGAAAAACTACTGCGACAACATATTGTCTCCATATTCCATACTCATATCCCCACATAATATCCCTGCAGGTCATTCATAATTTACTTCTTCACTTCCTAGTAAAAATAAAACATAGAAAAGGGGTGAGCTCAAATTCCCAGTAAGGATAACAATATGGCGGAAACATTCATAAATAAGAATAAACATTTAAGGCAATGTATAACTAAAACAAAATCCTTTTAAACAAGAACTTAAATATAGTATGGCAAAAGTAAAATGAAAAAATTCCATTTACTTATTCACATGGATATTCTACTAATCGAATAATCACATGCAATATCAATAACCACTTTAATAATGATGGAATGCATAATTCCAGACTATCATAACCACATATCCAAGGCCTCGGGCCAAGAATACAAATAATATTTTTCCAAGGCCTTGTGCCAAGACACTAGTTTGTCTCATGAGACCTACCGATGCATCGAGGAGCTATAGCGGGCTCCACCCGTCACATATTAAGTCCAATGCATTCCCATATGAAAAGGTTTAAACATAACATAAACATTCATATTAAAACTAGCATACAGAATGTCAATACTTTCACCATAAACTATTAATGGTATACAAATAGCACATACATAGTCAAACATATCACAAAACCTTCAATACAATATATAAGTTTTGTATCTTAATAAGTCAACTTCAAATAAGCGTAAAATCTATCAAAGGATGTTGACATAGATGAAATCAAAACTCTTTTTAGAGAAATATCTCTTTCTATTTTGAAATCATTTAAGAGTGATATATTTATAAAGTAAAACATTTTCTTTGAAAATATTCTTATAAGCTTGTAAGGGAATCTTCGACGATTTTATAATGGTGGAAAATAACCGCACCCGCCGTATAAGTTAAAAAAACATTCTTACCTTAATTCCGTCGAAAAGGTTAAAAAGCACCTTATTTGGAAAACGACGGAAATATTCCTTTATAAAACTATTATAAAATGTCAAACAAGGGTATAAATGACTTTAACCCATATTCTTTTAAATAGTAAAAATGTTTTGAAATACATTTTTAAGAAACATGGATGTGGATGATAAAGAGATCCCAGTAGATTATTACGTATAAACAACCTCGGATAATGAAGAGATTGTGAAATAACCCTTACCTTGTACTTTAACTTGGTTAGGGTAGGTTAAACTCCTGTATAATGGTGAAATAATTGTTATTAAATTATACAAGAATCATATATATTAATATGATATCATATATGTTCTTTTAACATTGCTTTGTTAATAATATCTTAGTATTATCATCGTTTTGGGTGTTAACTTACTCGTTTTCTTTTATATGTTTTGTTACATAATCCATGTTTGTCATGGATAGGTTGTATCTTATTACTGTCCAGAATGATATCAATTCCTTAAACATTATTTTTAAATAATCAAATGATAATTATACTTGAATGGATACGATGGAGAATGAATCTCATCGCGTTCGTGGAGACATAGTTCGTACATACGCACGAGCGACAATATCATTCTTTTGATATTAAAATAATATATAATTGGATAGTATATCATATATACAGAATCATTATCATGTTATATTTATTATTTACATGATTTACACATCATTATTATACCCATCCAAATAATAATATATTGAATAACAATTACACCACGATGTGGAGACGGTAAGCCGTACGTACGCATGTATGGTGACATGTTATTCAAAGGATGGATAGAATACTGAATATGGTGGTACCATATTTATAATAAAATCACAGTATATATATGATACTGGATTTATTATTTTATAATGGTAACAATAAAGGGAGAAGAAGTGGAAGAAGAAAGGAACTTGGAAAAGGGTGGTGAAATCATTACCTCTTCTTCGGGTTCTTCCTTTTGATTTGATCAAAAGGGCTCCTTATGTTGGCTTTCTGATCAAACTAAGGCCTCTAGGTTGTAGTGAGGGAAGTTTATAGAGTATTTGGGCAGTGTTTGGCCTAACCAAAAGGCTTTGAAGGTGTGAAGAAATGAGAAGGGGGAGTGCCCTTTTATAAGAGGGGTGAGTGGCACCTTTGGAAAAGTTAGAAATATTAGTTTATAGTAAATTCATATTCGGTTTCTAATGGCTCAAAAGTTGATTATTTAAAGGTTAAAGTGGGTATTGGTCGCAAACCACTCAAACAATAGAATTTAGACAGGTTTTGGTACTTATATTAACCTTATCTTTAAGTATTAACTCTAAGTTAATTAGTTTCACTTTTACAATGTCTCTTTGTATTTTTATATTATGTGGTTAATAAACTTACTATATATATCCAAGATACCCCCAAGTGGTATATTAATGATATAAATATCATTATATAAGTATCTTGGACGAATATTAGATTTTTGAGAATTTAATATCAATTAATAATATAATATTTGTTTAAAAACTCTTTTATGTCAATTTTGACACTATTCAATAGTTGATTTTTGGGAAACTAATAAAAGAATGATTACTTCGAAAAAAGATACTTAAATCAATCATAATATGTCATATTATCCTAGAAAATTATTTTAATTCATTATAAGTCTTAAATTATATTTATTTGGGTATTTATAATATCAATTATTTTAAATTTTCACTATTATGTTAATTACTGCATTATCATTGTGTCATAAATAAATTAAATTTTGTAATCTCTAAAAATTATAAATTAAATCGAATTATGTAGTAAATAGTTTTATCTTTCTAATTAATATTTATAGTCGAAAATCCAACATATATAACCCTATGTAAAAATTGGTTTTCTAAAATATATATGCTTATGTCATTTTTGTACTTATTTTAACTTAATTAAAATAAAGTGTCCCTATCACCTACAAGTGGCTCCATGGGGTCCCCAAATCGACCAAAAGATTCCCATGGTCGGATATGTATCCACCAATAAAGTTAGGACACGTTTTAGGGTAATTTAGTATTATTATAATATTATTTTTTAACCGTTATTTACCGAATTTACCCTTAACCATGGTAAATAAAATATTTACCGCAGTAATTATTCAAAATGTCTAAAAATAAAAGTTACCTATTTACATAATATGAACATCCTAATTCCAAATATGGAATCCATTTTTTCAAATTCAAAACACAGAAGTGGCAGAAATTAATTTAAAATTAATTCCCATTGTTAAAACAAAAAGCGTGTTTTTAAGAGATAATAACTATCAAAAGATTGACACTTGTTTATGTCCGGTTTAATTGTAAAATTATGTCCAATGACCAACATTATATTAAATGCTAAAACTATATTCTAAATATAATTTAAAACCACTCAAATTCATAATATATCAATATTAATTATTTTGATTAAAAAAGTTGTTTTTAATTAAAATTTAGTAATTTTCACTATTTATCAAAATATGAAAGTTATCCAAAAAGTACCAAAATTTCACCCTAGGATAATTTCGATATTCCAAATCCAAAAATGAAGTCCATTTTGAGAGATATAATTTATAAAATTTCAAAAATTAGGTATTACTATTCATAACGGCTAGTTTGATTGGTTGTGGTGTGTGTTAGAACTCGAAGTTGCGTTCAACACACGCTACTGTATTATTCAAAGAGAAGCGTACCGTGGAAGCTTGGGGTGTTACATTGTAGATTTGTTTATTTACCCATTCTAAATAAATTTATTTAGTCAAATAGAATATATAAAAGTTTAAAATATGGGATTTAAAAAGGGTTCACTATTAAAGTTGGTAAAAGTACAATACTGAAAATGAATTTGTTCTTTCATTATGTCTAAGAAACTCATAATATGGATTCTAAAATTATAGGGATTATATAAAGTTTAAAATTTAGTTAATACGATTCATAAACTTATTTGAACGGCTTGTTTGGTAAGTCACGGTGTGCTTGAACTCGGTGTTGCGTGTAGTGCAAGTTATTGAATTATTTTGAAGAAATAACACACTATGCAATCTTGGGGTGTTACATTCTACCCTCATTCAATAAATTGCATCCTCTCAATTTGAAATTGTTCTTCGAGAATAAAAGGTTGAAAATAGAAAATATCTTTGTGGGAAAACCCACATCAGAAATTGGGTTACTAAAATTTAGTCTTAATATGAGGAAAAGAGAAATGAAAGGGTCACCACCAAATTATGATCTCGATTAGGAGAACATTGGTGGCAATTAGAGACATATAATTGGAGGAAAAACTTAAATATTTATAGGTAGTGATTGAGTTCATCAATCACAAACAAGTGTAAAATTGAGGTCCATAAATTCATCAATCTATGATGATTTGAAATACCATTGGCTCAACAAAACATAGGGTATTAGGATAACACATTTTTGGTTTTATGATTCATTAAATAAAGAATAAGAATTAATTTCTTCATAGAATAAGAGAAGAAAAAAAATATTCTTGACAAGTAGAGTTCCATCCTTTAACTAATTTCTACTACAAACTCATCTTTCACTCTAAAAGATAATAGAACTTAAAAATAATATTCTATTTATCCTATTCGTATAGGGTTAAAAAAATGAATTTATAATTCAACTAGAAGAACCATTAAAAAATGACATTATTCAAACCCGGACATCACGTGGGTCAGTGGTAGGTGATACACCCTTGTCGCCCTTCGGTTGTGGGTTCAAGTCTCACGGCCTTGCCGGACGCGACAGGTTGCCGACCGACCTCCGGGTTGTCCTTTTTTGGCAATCCAAAATAATCCAAACTAGAACTATCAAAAATACTTCAGTCCAAAATTTATAAGTAAGGTAATCACAATAAAGATCCTTTTTTTTCCGCGTAATAACATGTGATCACCTTCATCGTGTATTATTTTAAAACACTGCAATATCCTGAATTATCATAAAACCTTATTGATTACAATTATGATCCCTTATTACTTAAAGAATAATATATATACTCCTTCAATCCAAAAATGTTCTAAAACCAAAAAATGATAGAATATACAAATCATTAATCTGTTTCAAGGTAGTCAAGAATATCCAATATAATTTATCCAAATCAATCATGTATTATTCCAAAATCACTACCTCGGTATCAGAACTATATCATGGTTTATCATTCTCTCAACCATAAATTTTCCAAAAATTTATCCTGCTATTGATTCACTTTTCTTTGTTCCACACAATCTCAAGTCCTTAATGAAATAGTACTGCAGTACAATCCTTATATACTCCATAATTATTATAACATGTACATTGTTGATACAACACTCAAATGACATAATCAACATATGAACTCTAATCATTCCTTTTCATCTGTGGTAGTATCATAACTTGATTATTATCCAATAGCATCATTTGCGGCATATTCTGATGACTGGGACATAGGTTCACGTAGTGTCCAAACTCCTTGCAAATGAAGAATTGTACATTTGAAACCATTTTCTTAACCTTGCAGTCACGTACTTTGTGCCCTTTTCCTCCATACTTATAACAAATTCCCATTCATTTCAGACAAGTTCCAGGGTGTTTCTTCCCACAGTTATCACATATGGGAAAATTATTCTTTTCCCTCTTCCCTTTACCCATCTTTCTCTCTTCCATCATTTTCTTCTCTTGATTCCCATCCAAGCCATAGGACTAAGTAAACTCTTTACTTATCTTATCAACACATGATATTATTTCTTCATATGATGATAATACATGGGAGACTATTTCTCTTATAACTTCTAGCTTAAGACCATGAAAGATATGATCCTTGTTTCTCTTTGGATCATGTGAAATGATGAAGTTCTCATTCCTTCTACTGGGAACCATTTCTAAACAATGGAATACACTAGATTAGTTTATGAATAACAATACCTAATAACAAACTTGTAAAACACATAACATAAATTAAATAGTTTATGGATATAATCCATAATCATAAAAATGCCTCCTTTGAGGAAGTATATACTCATAAACCCTTCATAATGGTTTGTATGGAAAATGAGAATTATCCTAAGCATATCCCCCAGGAGTGTCGTAACCAAGAGTGCAGCAAGGCCCGTTTTCGTGCACCAGTTCTCATTCAAGTCAAGCTTAAAGCGGTGTTTTCGGGTTTTACCCCTAGGTACATCTGTTTCAGAGCCGCCTCTACCTGCTCGTATCCAGACAAGGATGTATTGCTCGGAAAACTCACAAAATCTCTACAATACCAAAATTCTAGGAAGTTCTTCTATTCAAATCCTCAAAATCCATCTTAGGTCTATGTGCTCTAATCAGAGTTTATCTAAATCTAGCTTCCAAGGTTTGTACTAAACTTCCTTTGATACCAACTGTAACGCCCCGACCCCAGTTACCTAGAGTCGGTGCATTATTACATAACATTGGCATGATCACAAGAAAGATCAAATCTCGAAAGACCGATTGGTTTAGTAGCCTTGGAAACACTAGATATATTCATAAGTCTTACATTACATCATAAAGTGAAAAAATACTACAACAACATATTGTCTCAACATTCCACACTCATATCCCCACATAATATCCCTACAGGTCATTCATAATTTACTTCTTCACTTCCTGGTAAAAATAAAACATAGAAAAGGGGTGAGCTCAAATGCCTAGTAATGATAACAATATGGCAGAAACATTCATAAATAAGAATAAACATTTAAGGCAATGTATAACTAAAACAAAAGCCTTTTAAACAAGAACTTTAACATAGTATGGCAAAAGTAAAATGAAAAAAATGTCATTTACTTATTCACATGGATATTCTACTAATCGAATAATCACATGCAATATCAATAACCACTTTCATAATGATGGAATGCATAATGCCAGACTATCATAACCACATAGCTAAGGCCTCGTTCCAAGACTACAAATAAGATTTTTCCAAGGCCTTGTGCCAAGACACTAGTTTGTCTCATGAGACCTACCGATGCATCTAGGAGCTATAGCGGGCTCCACCCGTCACATATTAAGTCCAATGCATTCCCATATGAAAAGGTTTAAACATAACATAAACATTCATATTAAAACTAGCATACGGAATGTCAATACTTTCACCAAAAACTATGAATGGTATAAAAATAGAACACCCACAGTCAAACATATCACAAAACCTTCAATACAATATAGAAGTTTTTTATCATAATAAGTCAACTTCAAATAAGTGTAAAATCCATCAAAGGATGTTGACATAGATGAAATAAAAACTCTTTTTAGAGAAATATCTCTTTCTATTTTGAAATAATTTAAGAGTCATATATTTATAAAATAAACCATTTTCTTTGAAAATATTCTTATAAGATATCAAGGGAAGCTTCTATGATTTTATAATGGGGGAAAATAACTGCACCCATCGTATAAGTTAAAAAAACATTCTTACCTTAATTCTGTCGAAAAGGTTAAAAAGCACCTTGTTTGGAAAACGACGGAAAGATTACTTTATAAAACTCTTATAAAATTTCAAACAAAGGTATAAATGACTTTAACCCATATTCTTTTAAATAGTAAAAATGTTTTGAAATATATTTTTATGAAACATGGATGTGGATGATAAAGAGATCCCAGTAGATTATTACGTATAAACAACCTCGGATAATGAAGAGATTGCGAAATAACCCTTACCTTGTACGTTTCCTTGGTTGGGGTAAGTTACCTCCTGTATAATGGTGAAATAATTGTTATTAAATTATACAAGAATCATATATATTAATATGATATAATATATGATCTTTTAACATTGCTTTGTAAATAATATCTTAGTATTATCATCGTTTCAGGTGTTAACTTACTCGTTTTCTGTTATATGTCTTGTTACGTAAGCCATGTTTGTCATGGATAGATTGTATCTTATTCATATCCAGAATGATATCAATTCCTTAAAAATTATTTTTAAATCATCAAATGATAATTATACTTGAATGGATACGATGGAGAATGAATCTCATCGCGTTCGTGGAGACGGTGCTTCATACGTATGCACGAGTGACAATATCATTCTTTTGATATTAAAATAATATATAATTGGATAGTATATCATATATACAGAATCATTATCATGTTATATTTATTATTTACATGAGTTACACATCATTATTATACCCATCCAAATAATAATATATTGATTAACAATTACACCACGACGTGGAGAGGGTAAGCCGTACGTACGCACGTATGGTGACATGTTATTCAAAGGATGGATAGAATACTGAATATGGTGGTACCCTTTTTATAATAACATCACAGTATATATATGATACTGGATTTATTATTTTATAATGGTAACAATAAACGAAGAATAAGTGGAAGAAGAAAGGAACTTGGAAAAGGGTGGTGAAATCATTACATCTTCTTCGGGTTGTTCCTTTTGATTTGATCAAAAGGGCTCCTTTTGTTGGCTTTCTGATCAAACTAAGGCCTCTAGGTTGTAGTGAGGGAAGTTGGGAGAGTATTTGGGCAGATTTGGGCCGAACCAAAAGGATTTGAAGGTTTGAAGAAATGAGAAGGGGGAGTGCCCTTTTATAAGAGGGGTGAGGGGCACCTTTGGAAAAGCTAGAAATATTAGTTTATAATACATTAATATTCGGTTTATAATGGCTCCAAAGTTGATTATTTAAAGGTTAATGTGGGGATGGGTCTCAAACCACTCAACAAATAGAATTTAGACAAGTTTGGGTACTTAAATTAACCTTATCTTTAAGTATTAACTCTAAGTTAATTAGTTTCACTTTTACAATGTCTCTTTGTATTTTTATATTATATGGTTAATAAACTTACTATATAGATCCAATATACCCCCAAGTGGTCAATTAATGATATAAATATCATGATATAAGTCTCTTGGCCGATCCTTAGATTTTTAGGAATTTAATATCAATTAATAATATAATATTTGTTTTAAAAACACTTTTATTTCACTTTTGACACTATTCAATAGTTGATTTTTGTGAAACTCAAAACAGAATTATTACTTCGAAAAAAGTTACTTAAATCAATACTAATATGTCATATTATCCTAAAAAATTATTTTAATTCATTATAAGTCTCAAATTATATTTATTTGGGTATTTATAATATCAATTATTTTAAATTTTCACTATTATGTTAATTACTGCATCATCATTGTGTCATAAATAAATTAAATTATGTAATCTCTAAAAATTATAAATAAACTCTCATTATGTATGAAATCTTTTTATCTTTTTAATTAATATTTATATTCAAAAATACATCATATATAACCCTATGTAAAAATTGTTTTTCTAAAAGATATATGCTTATGTCATTTTTGTACTTATTTTAACTTAATTAAAATAAAGTGTCCCTATCACCTACAAGTGGCTCCATGGGGTCCCCAAATCAACCCGAAGATTCTCATGGTCGGATATGTATCCACCAATAAGTTTAGGAAACATTTTAGGGTAATTTAGTATTATTATAATATTATTTTTTAACCCTTATTTACCGAATTTACCCTTAACCATGGTAAATAAAATATTTACCGCAGTAATTATTCAAAATGTTTAAAAATAAAAGTTACCTATTTACACAATATGAATATCCTGATTCCAAATATTCAATCCATTTTTCCAAATTCAAAACACATAAGTGGCTGAAATTAATTTAAAATTAATTCCCACTGTTAAAACAAAAAGCGTGTTTTTAAGAGATAATAACTATCAAAAGATTGACACTTGTTTATGTCCGGTTTAATTGTAAAATTATGTACAATGACCAAAATTATATTAAATGGTAAAAATATATTCTAAATAAAATTTAAAACCAATAAAATTCATAATATATCAATATTAATTATTTTGATTAAAAAAGTTGTTTTAAATTAAAATTTAGTAATTTTCACTATTCATCAAAATATGAAAGTTATCCGAAAAGTACCAAAATTTCACCCTAGGCTAATTTCGATATTCCGAATCCAAAAATGAAGTAAATTTTGAGAGATATAATTTAAAAAATTTTAAAAATTAGATATTACTATTTATAACGGCTAGTTTGATTGGTTGTGGTGTGTGTTAGAACTCGAAGTTGCGTTCAACACATGCTATTGTATTATTCAAAGAGAAGCGTACCATGGAAGCTTGGGGTGTTACATTGTAGATTTTTTTATGTCCCCATTCAAAATAAATTTATTTAGTGAAATCGAATATATAAAAGTTTAAAATATGGGATTTAAAAAGGGTTCACTATTAAGGTTGGTAAAAGTACAATACTGAAAATGAATTTGTTCTTACATTATGTCTAAGAAACTCATAATATGGATTCTAAAATTATAGGGATTATATAAAGTTTAAAATATAGTTAATACTATTCATAACCTCTTTTGAACGGCTTGTTTGGTAAGTCACGGTGCGCTTGAACTCGGTGTTGCGTGTAGTGCAAGTTATTGAATTATTTTGAAGAAATAACACACTATGCAATCTTGGGGTGTTAAATTCTCCCTCCTTCAATAAATTTCATCCTTGCAATTTTAAATTGGTCTTCGAAAATAAAAGGTTGAAAATAAAAAATATCTTTGTGGGAAAACCCACATCGGAAATTGGGTTACTAAAATTTAGTCTTAATATGAGGAAAAGAGAAATGAAAGGGTCACTGCCAAATTATGATCTCGATTAGGAGAACATTGGTGGAAATTAGAGACATATAATTGGAAGAAAAACGTAAATATTTATAGGTAGTGATTGAGTTCATCAATCACAAACAAGTGTAAAATTGAGGTCCTTAAATTCATCAATCTATAATGATTTGAAATACCATCGGTTCAACAAAACAGAGGGTATTAGGATAAAACATTTTTGGTTTTAGGATTCCTTAAATAAAGTATAAGAATTAATTTATTCATAGAATAAGAGAAGAAAAAAAATATATTATTGACAAGTAGATTTCCATCCTTTAACTAATTTCTACCACAAACTCATCTTTCACTCTAAAAGATAATAGAACTTAAAAATAATATTCTATTTATCCTATTCGTATAGGGTTAAAAAAATGAATTTATAATTCATCTAGAAGAACCATTAAAAAATGACATTATTCAAACCCGGACATCACGTGGGTCAGTGGTAGGTGATACACCCTTGTCGCCCTTCGGTTGTGGGTTCAACTCTCGCGGCCTTGCCGGACGCGACGGGTTGCCGGCCGACCTCTAGTTTGTCCTTTTTTGGCAATCCAAAATAATCCAAACTAGAACTATCCAAAATACTTCAGTCCAAAATTTATACGGAAGGTAAACACAATAAAGATCATTTTTTTTCCGCATAATAACATGTGATCACCTTCATCGTGTATTCTTTTAAAACACTGCAACATCCTGAATTACCATAAAACCCTTATTGATTACATTCATGATCCCTTATTCCTTAAAGAATAATAGATATACTCCTTGAATCCAAAAATTTTTTAAACCCCAAAAATGATAGAATATACAAATCATTAATCTGTTTCAAGTTAGTCAAGAATATCCAATATAATTTATCCAAATCAATCATGTATTATTCCAAAATCACTACCTCAGTATTAGAACTATTTTATGGTTTATCATTCTCTCAACCATAAATTTTCCAAAAATTTATCATGCTATTGAGTCACTTTTGTTTGTTCCACACAATATCAAGTCCTTAATGAAATAGTACTGCAGTACAATCCTTATATACTCCATAATTATTATAACAAGTATATTGTTGATACAACACTCAAATGACATAATCAACATAAGAACTATAATCATTCCTTTTCATCTGTGGTAGTATCATAACTTGATTATTATCCAATAGCATCATTTGCGGCATATTCTGATTACTGGGACATAGGTTCGCGTAGTGTCCAAACTCCTTGAAAATGAAGCATTGTACATTTGAAACCATTTTCTTACCCTTGCAGTCACGTACTTTGTGCCCTTTTCCTCTACACTTATAACAAACTCCCATTCCTTTCAAGCAAGTTCCAGGGTGTTTCTTCCCACAGTTATCACATATGGAAAAATTCTTCTTTTCCCTATTCCCTTTACCCATCTTTCTCTCTTACATCATTTTCTTCTCTTAATTCCCATCAAAGCCATAGGACTAAGTAAACTATTTACTTATCTTATCAACACATGATATTATTTCTTCATATGATGATAATACATGGGATACTATTTCTCTTATAACTTCTGACTTAAGACCATGAAAGATATGACCCTTCTTTCTCTTTGGATCATGTGCAATGCTGAATTTCTCATTCCTTCTACTGGGTGCCATTTCTAAACAATGGCATACACTAGATTAGTTTATGAATAACAATACCTAATCCCAAACTTGTAAAACACATAACATAAATTAAATAGTTTATGGATATAATCCACAATCATAAAAATGTCTCCTTTGAGGAAGTATATACTCATAAACCCTTCATAATCCTTTGTAAAGAAAATGAGAATTATCCTAAGCATATCCCCCGGGAGTGTCGTAACCAAGAGTGCAGCAAGGCCCGTTTTCGTGCACCAGTTCTCGTTCGAGTCTAGATCAAAGCGGTGTTTTTGGGTTTTACACCTAGGTACATCTGTGCTAGATCCGCCTCTACCTGCTCGTATCCAGACAGGGATGTATTGCTTGGAAAACTCACAAAATCTCTACAATACCAAAATTCGAGGAAGTTCTTATAAACAAATCCTCAAAATCCATCTTAGGTCTATGTGCTCTAATAAAAGTTTATCTAAATCTAGCTTCCAAGGTTTGTACTAAACATACTTTGATACCAACTGTAATGCCCCAAACCCAGTTACCTAGAGTCGGTGCATTATTACATAACATTGGCATGATCAGAAGAAAGATCAAATCTCGAAGGACCAATTGGTTTAGTAGCCTCAGAAACACTAGATATATTCATAAGTCTTATATTACATCATAAAGTGAAAAACTACAACAACAACATATTGTCTCCATATTCCACCCTCATATCCCCACATAATATCCCTGCAGGTCATTCATAATTTACTTCTTCACTTCCTGGTAAAAATAAAACATAGAAAAGGTGTGAGCTCAAATGCCTAGTAAGGATAACAATATGGCGGAAACATTCATAAATAAGAATTAACATTTAAGGCAATGTATAACTAAAACAAAAGCCTTTTAAACGAGAACTTCAACATAGTATTAAAAATGTAAAATGAAAAAATTCCATTTACTTATTCACATTGATATTCTACTAATCGAATAATCACATTCAATATCAATAACCACTTTCATAATTATGGAATGCATAATGCCAGACTATCATAACCACATAGCCAAGGCCTCGTGCCAAGACTAAAAATAAGATTTTGCCAAGGCCTTGTGCCAAGACACTAGTTTGTATCATGAGACCTACCGATGCATCGAGGAGCTATAGCGGGATCCACCCGTCACATATTAAGTCCAATGCATTCCCATATGAAAAGGTTTAAACATAACATAAACATTCGTATTAAAACTAGCATACAGAATGTCAATACATTCACCATAAACTATTAATGGTATAAGAATAGAACATCCACAGTCAAACATATCACAAAACCTTCAATACAATATAGAAGTTTTGTATCATAATAAGTCAACTTCAAATAAGAGTAAAATCCATCAAAGGATGTTGACATAGATGAAATCAAAACTCTTTTTAGAGAAATATCTCTTTATATTTTGAAATCATTTAAGAGTCATATATTTATAAAATAAAACATTTTCTTTGAAAATATTCTTATAAGCTTGTAAGGGAAGCTTCGACGATTTTATAATGGTGGAAAATAACCGCACCCGCCGTATAAGTTAAAAAAACATTCTTACCTTAATTCTGTCGAGAAGGTTAAAAATCACCTTGTTTGGAAAACGATGGAAAGATTCCTTTATAAAATTCTTATAAAATGTCAAACAAGGGTATAAATGACTTTAACCCATATTCTTTTAAATATTAAAAATGTTTTGAAATAAATTTTTAAGAAACAAGGATGTGGATGATAAAGAGATCCAATTAGATTATTACGTATAAACAACCTCGGATAATGAAGAGATTGTGAAATAACCCTTACCTTGTACTTTTCCTTGGTTGGGGTAGGTTAACCTCCTGTATAATGGTGAAATAATTGTTAATATATTATACAAGAATCATATATATTTATATGATACAATATATGATCTTTTAACATTGCTTTGTTAATAATATCTTAGTATTATCATCGTTTCGGGTGTTAACTTACTCGTTTTCATTTATATGTTTTGTTAGGTAAGCCATGTTTTTCATGGATAGGTTGTATCCTATTAATATCCAGAATTATATAAATTCCTTAAACATTATTTTTAAATCATCAAATGATAATTATAATTGAATGGATACGATGGAGAATGAACCTCATCGCGTTCGTGGAGACGGTAGTTTGTACGTACGCACGAGCGACAATATCATTCTTTTGATATTAAAATACTATATAATTGGATAGTATATCATATATACAGAATCATTATCATGTTATATTTATTATTTACATGAGTTACACATCATTATTATACCCATCCAAATAATAATATATTGAATAACAATTACACCACGACGTGGAGACGGTAAGCCGTACGTACGCACGTATGGTGACATGTTATTCAACGGATGGATAGAATACTGAATATGGGGGTAAAATATTTATAATAACATCGAAGTATATATATTATACTAGAGTTATTATTTTATAATGGTAACAATAAAGTAAGAAGAAGTCGAAGAAGAAAGGAACTTGGAAAATGGTGGTGAAATCATTACCCCTTCTTCGGGTTCTTCCTTTTGATTTAATCAAAAGGGCTCCTTATGTGGGATTTATGATCAAACTAAGGCCTCTTGGTTGTAGTAAGGGAAGTTGGGAGTGTATTTGGGCAGAGTTTGGCCAAACCAAAAGGCTTTGAAGGTGTAAAGAAATGAGAAGGGGGAGTGCCCTTTTATAAGAGGGGTGAGGGGCACCTTTGGAAAATCTAGAAATATTAGTTTATAATAAATTCATATTTGGTTTATAATGGCTCCAAAGTCTATTATTTAAAAGTTAAGGTCGGTATGGGTCGCAAAAAACTCAAAAAATAGAATTTAGACAGGTTTGGGTACTTATATTAATCTTATATTTAAGTATTAACTCTAAGTTAATTAGTTTCACTTTTACAATGTCTCTTTGTATTTTTATATTATATGGTTAATAAACATAATATATACATCCAAGATACCCCCAAGTGGTCCATTAATGATATAAATATCATGATATAAGTCTCTTGGCCGAACCTTAGATTTTTAGGAATTTATTATCAATTAATAATATAATATTTGTTTTAAAAACTCTTTTATGTCAATTTTGACACTATTCTATTGTTGATTTTTGTGATTCTCATAACAGAATGATTACTTCGAAAACAGTTACTTAAATCAATCAGAATATGTCATATTATCCTATAAAATAATTTTAATTCATTATAAGTCTCAAATTATATTAATTTGGGTATTTATAATATCAATTATTTTAAATTTTTACTATTATGTTAATTACTGCATCATCATTGTGTCATAAATAAATTAAATTATGTAATCTCTAAAAATTATAAATAAAATATAATTATGTAGGAAATCGTTTTATAATTCTAATTAATATTTATAGTCGAAAATACAACATATATAACCCTATGAAAAAATTATTTTTTCTAAAAGATATATGCTTATGTCATTTTTGTACATATTTTAACTTAATTAAAATAAAGTGTCCCTATCACCTACAAGTGGCTCCATGGGGTCCCCAAATCAACCCAAAGATTCCCATGGTCGGATATGTATCCACCAATAAGGTTAGGACATGTTTCAGGGTAATTTAGTATTATTATAATATTATTTTTTAACTCTTATTTACCGAATTTACTCTTAACCATGGTAAATAAAATATTTACCGTAGTAATTATTCAAAATGTCTAAAAATAAAAGTTACCTATTTACAAAATATGAAAATCCTGATTCCAAATATGGAATCCATTTTTCCAAATTCAAAACACAGAAGTGGCAGAAATTAATTTAAAATTAATTCTCATTGTTAAAACAAAAAGCGTGTTTTTAAGAGATAATAACTATCAAAAGATTAACACTTGTTTTTGTCTGGTTTAATTGTAAAATTATGTAAAATGACCGACATTATATTAAATGGTAAAAATATATTCTAAATATAATTTAAAACCACTCAAATTCATAATATATCAATATTAATTATTTTGATTAAAAAAGTTGTTTTTAATTAAAATTTAGTAATTTTCACTATTCATCAAAATATGAAAGTTATCCGAAAAGTACCAAAATTTTACCCTAGGATAATTTCGATATTACGAATCCAAAAATGAAGTACATTTTGAGAGATATAATTTATAAAATTTCAAAAATTAGGTATTACTATTCATAACAGCTAGTTTGATTGGTTGTGGTGTGTGTTAGAACTCGAAGTTGCGTTCAACACACGCTACTGTATTATTCAAAGAGAAGCGTACCGTGGAAGATTGGGGTGTAACATTGTAGATTTTTTTATTTCCCCATTCTAAATAAATTTATTTAGTCAAATCGAATATATAAAATTTTAAAATATGGTATTTAAAAAGGGTTCACTATTAAAGTTGGTAAAAGTGCAATACTGAAAATGAATTTGTTCTTACATTATGTCTAAGAAACTCATAATATGGATTCTAAAATTATCATGATTATATAAAGTATAAAATATAGTTAATAATATTCATAAACTCTTTTGAACGGCTTGTTTGGTAAGTCACGGTGCACTTGAACTCGGTGTTGCGTGTAGTGCAAGTTATTGAACTATTTTGAAGAAATAACACACTATGCAATCTTGGGGTGTTACATTATATATATACTGTTAATTGTTTTATTATTATGTAGAATAAATTTATTGACATTTTATTAACAATCATCTAAATATAATTAAAGAAAATTAAATAAATATATATATCTAGTGACTATTTAAATCACGTCTAATTCATATATGTTTTGAAAAAACCATTATATTTTAAATGGAAAATTTTATAGTGGGATTTAAAAAAATTAATAAAAACCTAATTCTAAATGATCATTGGATTTTAGTATTAGTTGTATTTAATATAATGTATAATAAAATGGGTATTGATAAAGGAATTTATTATGTATTATCTTTTTCATAGAAAAAATAAAAAAAAAGAATTCTCCATAAAGGAATTAAAAATATGAAAGTTACTTATGGATAATCATGTAGAATTTCATGATGTTTTGACTTAAAACATCAATAGAAACAAGGTTATAAAATTCACGACATATATATTTTTATGTAAAAAATTATACATTTAGTGTTTTTTAATTTATTACTAGATAAAATAATAATCATCATAATTTAGGTTTTAAAAATATTCATAAATGTTCATGAGAATAATTTAAACATTATTTCTATTGATAGACATCATTAATGAATTTTAATGACATAATGTAATTTAGAGATAATCTCTACAACCATTTCCTCTATTATGGTTCATCTAATTATTGATAAAAATAGTAATTTTATGTTAAAGAGATCAAAATAATGAATGGATATATCCCATGGATTGGTATTTCTATGTCACATTTGAATCATTTCAAATTTATGATTTGTAAACTCATTACATATAATGGTTATTTTGACAAATCCTCTATTTTAATTATCCATCTAGATATTAAAAAATTATTTGTCATTAAACAATATAAAACAAAAATATTTATTACTTGATGGTTATGTGGTTGAATAGTTTATCAACGTTTTTGATGTATTTAGATAAATTTGATACATTATTCAATCGAGTTTGAAGTAAATATGATAATTAATATAAATTTCTTTATTATATTAAACCATAAAATGTTCATTGATGGTTAATCCTGTTGGGAGGGAATAGTTAATTTCTATGACATAAATATAATTTTCACAAGAACATAAATATGGAAAAATTAATAGTGATAACTATGGTTGGAGTAGTGATTATATACTACTAAATTGGATAAAATAAATGGGGAAGTTTCAAAAACACCATGGAATTAACCTATTATTCATACGAGTTAATGAAATTGATTATTCAATTTTGAAGGGAATATTTTTCAAAATTTATATATTAAAAGTGACGTTTGTATATAAGAGTTAAAAATAAAATGAAAAACATATATAGATTGTTATTACATTAAATTTGTTATGAAAAGAGTTACATTATGAATGTAACTGAATTTATAATATTTAAAATAAATTTGTGTAATGTAATTTTATATTCATATTATTTCAGTTATGAAGCAATGGGTTTCGTTTGATAACACATAGTTTTTACGAATGACAAATGACTATTTATATTATACACATGATTTTTGATTCATAGTATTCTATAATAGCCTTTAACAATAATACTTGTATAAATGGATTTATATCCTGGTGGATGTGTTTATCAATTTTGTTAAAATATTAGGGGATTTGATACCACGTTATAATATAGAAATAAATTGAGGAAAAAAATTATTTGCTAGAAAATGTTTTAAGAAATTATAATAATATATGTGACTTTGAAACAATAAATTATTTGTTAACTAATCCACCTAAAAGTAAATATGTGATATTCCATAATGAAAATAAAATACTATGGATTCATAGAATGATATTATGGAAATTGTATAATTAATATGAGTATGTTGGTAATGTTTTTAAAAATAAATAAGTTTATATTTAACAGATATATTATTTTACTAGTATAATGTGAAAGCGAACCTCCACATCTACCATATGATTATTTAGTTAAATGGTAATGTGAATATCATTTTACCAAAAAATAAATTTGGATATTTTAGTTATAAAAACATTAATGGTTCTATTGGATTCAAGAAACAATTTACCGAAAAATTATTCCATGGTTTATAATAATAAACAAATAAATATTTATATAATGTAGAGAAAAGTATATGTAATTTCATTTGATCTTTTGAAGTAAAGGATTATGAATAATTGATTGAGGAGTTAATCATTGAGTGTGTGTTTATTAAGCCTCAATATTATTATATTTATATTAAATTATATTTATAACTCACTATAAGAAATTAGTGAGAGCATTTTTTTAGGTTGTCAAATAATTATGTGACCTAATTTACATATAGATGTATTGTGGTAAGGAAACTAAATCTACAAAAACTAGTTGAAGATCATGAAATGGTTGTATATGTATCATTATTTTATATCAATATAAATCTCTATTTATTATTTATTAATGTATGCTGTAATCAAATTTACATTAATTTTTTAATAATAATATCATATCAAAGAAAAAAATTTATTTATCCCAAACAATTTATCATTAAATAGTAACAATGATCTTGGTGATATGTTTTCATGGTTACTAGTATATTTGTATACTCATTTAAAAATATTTTATAAGTGATCCAGATAATATATTTAGGAGGTGATTATTTTACACTTATTACATTGGTTGTTAATCAAATGTATATATAATGGAATATTTTATACATATCGATATACAATGGTGTGTATTCTTATTATCAATCCCAATTAATGATGGTTTTTGATATAAAATTCATGAGAAATGTTAAAATTTAGTACCTTACATATGCATATTTGAAAATTTCCTTGTTAATCTAGTGGTGGTTTTGTATATAACTATTCACGACATCAGTTTGAAAGAAAGACACGTGATATTTTTGTCACATTTATGAAAATATAATACACATTTTCCTTGATTTATTTGAATTGGATAAACACACATCCAAGATTAGTTAGAAAATATTTTGTGTCTTCATCTATTCAGATGAGGCGCATATGATGTACTCATCTTTGTGATGAATGAGATGTGATATATTCATCAGTTTGGTAGGTTTTTTATTGTTTTAGGAATATATGATTTCTCATGTACAACATTTATTTCATACATCACTATTGGTAAATCGATGTTATTTGAAAATGGATTATATTTGTGTGAATAAGATTTATATGATAAATCTTCTGGTGGACATGCTGATATAGATTTACTAGTATATTTTATGGATATAACACTATACCCTGTAGTATATTCAATAGAACCTATGATTTGATATAAGTATATCATTGATTACATCAATTATATCATGATTTAAACAATGTTATATTTATTTCTAAGGTCCATAGTGTGATAGTTTTAATAATCTTGATAAGGCTAATGTTTTATACAATGTAATTATTCCAAAATGAATAGAGTTAAATGAATCCATATATAAGTGTGTTTGGATGGATTCATAAAGAGATATAAAATTTCACATTGATACCTCTGGGATATAAGTGATATGTGATAATTTTTGGATGATCACATAAATTATGTGAATTAATTAAATCAATGTTCATGTATCTTACATTCATGTTTTGAGAATTATAATCCATTACGAATGGATAAAATGGAATATTTTATGAGTGGATTTTGTAGATTTCATTCACTAAGGGAATTAAATGAATAATTCTAATGGAATGAATTTATGGGGAAATATCAAAATTGGTTCAATCATTTTAATTAAATGAAATTCCTCGATGATGGATATATAAAGCATTGATATACCAGACATTGAATGTGACCCACTATATGAATGCCTTTATATTTCTCTCTTCATCTTAATATATTGTTTTTCTTGACACTATTGGTGATTAAATCCCTTCAATGTGTTGGGATCCTCTCAATATGAATATGGGTTCATATGCTAGTATACCACCTTCAAATCAATTTTCCACATCTCTGCTACTATAGTTATCATAATCAAGGTAACTATATGGATATAGATTCATCAATATTGAGTATAAAGGTTATAATCATCTTTATCTTATTAATATATATATAATTCTGATATCATCATAGACTCAAGTGAAATATATATTGGCAAATTCCACTACCATTGATACTATAATGATCATGAATACCCATATGTAGGTTTCACCTTATCAATAACAAAAATTTAAAAAAAACTCTACTAAACCATTACTATGTTGTCACATGGATATAGTTTTTATTCCACTAAATCGTAATTATCGAGTACCGAATCCCAATGATCCATAGGTGATCAGGGTATTCATGATACCAATTTATGACTATTTAAATTACTTGATTGGACATTAATTTTTAGTGCCTATGGACAATGATATGAACATCCAAAAACATCAAACAATTGTAATGATAAGAATTTCTTTCCAGTGGTAATCAATAGATAAACCTCAGATTATTATCAATTAAGTCTCCATTAAATAATATAGATGAAAAAATATTTACATAGAAGTGAAATTCAGTAAATTGTTAAATATATAATATATCAAAAAATTCATCAAATTTTCTAATTACTATTGATTAAATAATTGGAAATTAATCTTGAGCCAATTATATAGATTGGTTTATCATTATTTGGAAAAAAATAAAACCTATAAGGAATATTTTTAAACATCCATTATATATGATTTTAGAAAATAATAGTCTCATTTCAAACAAGATGTAAAAATAGAGCATAAAATGTCAACTCCCTCTAAGACACTTCAATATATAAAACAATTACTCACATACATGTGAGGGTTTATTTGGGTTCGGAATACATAATAGTTTTTGATAGACACATAGGTCCTCACACTCTGAGATAGAGTTATCACACATAAATCATTGACAAATAAATTATATGTTATTATTATAATTTATATAACAAAACTATAAGTGATTACATTATAAAAATCCAATAAAACATTGTAAATAAATATCAAAATATGTCATTAATCAATTCAATTGCCATGTTTTATGGATTGTTTATATTTTCTAGATACAATAAATATATTGTAATAATATTGTAAAAATTGATCATATATATTAGTGTACTTACAAGATTACGTAGAACTAAAATTTCCTAAAATGATATAAATACACACACACACACTGAGAGAGAGAGATATATACATTTATATTTATATTGCATCCCAAAATTATTATCATTTTTAATTTCATCTTATAGAATTACTATGCCTTGATATTGGGACATTTTATTTGTAATTAATTATGATTATTTGACAGAACTATCAAAACCAACCGGGAAACTCCATGAAAATACTATATCATGGATTTCCACATCCATAAACCTCCTTTCATTCATGGTGGAGAAAACCATCATCAATCATTAATTCCTCTTTTAGGACAACCTTATATTACAATATCACTGACCTGCATGTAAGGGGTTTTAAGGGTTTCAAATACATAAAGATTTTCCATTGAAACACATGTTCTTTCATTGATAGAGAGGAGATGACACATTGTTTGAAATAATCGCTGTAAATATAATTATGAAAAAAATATTACCGAATAAAAATATATTATAAACGTAAAATCTCAATCACAGTTTGTTTGTTCATCTCAGAATATGTTATCAATCAGTTGAATAAATATGATTTTATTTATAGTTTTCATTTATCAGTTAGGGGTTCAATTAGTGGTAAGCTATATGAAATAGTTCATGAAAACCCAATGATCAATTCCACAGAATTATTATTTTTTACTATAGTAAATGTATTATTCACCCAATTTTAAATACTAGCCCTTATACATAGGCCTTTGGTCAACCAGGACTTCAGTCCACCAATGATTGGAGTTAGTGAGGAATACCAGGACCAGGTTGGTGGAAAAACATAACAATGCCAGTAGCACATTATGAATGATTACTGACATTTCCATGTGGGAAGCTCGAAAGAATGATGACTCTATTGAGTATTATTTTCTACCCCTCCACCCTACTCATATATCTAATTTAAGGTGATGGTGTTCTCTATTGTGGTTCAATGTAGGGGAGAAAAATTCATCACAATACATGACTATAGATATTTTTTTGACTTGGGGAAAGATGATAATTCTATTAAAAATAGACTAAAAAAAAATTTCTGAGGAAATAATATTTCCATTGAAAATAATTTTTTCACTATGGTTATTTTAGGAAAAATTATTCTTCCAACAATGGTGTCTTCAGTGCACTTGTGCACACAATAATGTATAAATTTTCTTTAGGATGTGATATATATATATATATATTCTCTTAGAATTATTTGTTGTGATGGAAGTCTATTGAATATGACCAAAAATGATAATGTATATTTTTGATAGATTTTTTGAAAATATTGTTTGTCCTAACGGTTCCATCGCAAAGAGTTTTTTGGTATGATAATTTTTCAGGGATTTTTCTATCACAAATACTCTATACACACATGATGAATATTATTTTTCAGTATTTTTTTGGACTGATATGTTATCCATTGAAAAATGAGACAAATAATTATTGAAATAACAATATATGTCTCCATGCGATATTTTTATGATGAAATATTTAATCACAAAAAGTTTATCATATGAAAAATTACAACTATTCACCGCTATTAATTCCGAAGAGCTTTAGTTTCTCTAAAAAAATATCTTATTTCTTAGCTAAATTTTATCTTAGTATATATTATTGTTAATTTATATAATTTAGTATAATTTTATATAAATTTCTAAATTGTATAAGAAAATAGTTTTAAACTATTAATAACCAATATAAATCTGAAATAATTTAGTACAAATTCATTAAAACTAATATAAATTATTTAAAATGAGTAAAAAATAAAAAACATATTATATTTTAATAAACATAAATAAAACAAAATATATAATAATATAATTTGAAATAATATAGTATAAATTTTTATAATTGATAAAAATGTCATATTTTTGTTTAAATTAATAAAAAACTTTCATAATTATTTATAATTAACATATATTTGTATGGATTCATCTAAAATTAATAAAAATAGTATAAATTAATATTAAGTCAATAATAAGTATTAAACATTATTATAAATTATAATACATTCATAAAAATATTTAATTTATAAAATTTATGTAAATTAGTTATAAATTTATGAAAACACTAAAAATTATAATAAATATATAAAAATTTAATACATAATATAATATAGATAAAATTATTAAAATCTATCAATAATTTATATAAATTCATATAAATTACATATAAAATTAGAAATTGTATAATTTAAATAAAATTTACATCCATTATAATAAATTCATATAAATTATTTTAACATTAAATGAAATATTTTCAAATTAGTTATAATTATTAAATTAACCATAATTGATATATATTAGTATAAATCAGTATAAATTAAAATAAAGTGCCATATTTTATAATAATTTGATATAAATTGGTATAAATTAATATAATTTATTCTAAACTAATTTCATTTAATAATAATTAATTTATACTAATATAATTTTGTATAAATTTATGAAAATTAAAACAAACATATATAATCTCATATAATTAAGGAGAAATTGTTATAAATTAGTATAAATTCTGTAACACACAAGGATTTTATAATATATATTCTTTTTAATTTGTTTTATATCTTCTATTGTAGACTACACAAAGACTATCTTCCGCTATAAGAAACACCGTATTAGCTTGCAGTATACACAACACTAATCTTGGATCGTGTTACACACAAATTCAAGGTCATTTGATAGAAGTTATTTTACACAACATTGAGTGTATATATATATAAATTAAATGTATAAATGAAATATGGTTGGATTATATTATACGCAACAACAAATAAATCTTGCACTACACAAAACCCCGACTTGGCTTTCATTACACGCAATCGCGACCTTCCACAATAGCGTGTGTTGTACACAATACAGAGTTTCACTAAACAACGATATGTTATTAAAATATTATATAAACTAGCCATTATGAATAGTAATACCAACTTTTTGAAATTTTATAACTTTTATCATTCATAATGGAATTCATTTTTGAATTCGGAATTAGCCTAGGCTGAATTTTTGGTATTTTTCTGAAAACATTCAATTTTTGATGAATAGTGAAAACACTGGGTTACAATTTAAAAACTGACTTCTTATTTAAATAATTATTTATTTTATTTTTATTTTAGGTAAATATTGATACATAATAACTATATAATTTCAATGTAATTCATTGGAGTCATTTTATAATAATTTTAGATATATAAAATTTTTTATTGAACTTTTCACCGTCTTTTACCCACATCCTAGGAAAATTTCAAAAGTTAAATAAAACATAATTTTACCGATTCTGTGAGTGGAATTTTAAAAATTAGAGAGACACAGTTAATATCAAGGAGTAAAATTTGGTTCAATAAGATAAAAATGATTTTTGGTGAATAGTAACATTTTACTTTTATTTACCACAATTATAAGTAAATTGGGTAATTAAGGGTAAAAATAATAATATTATTACCCAAAACATGTAATAATTCTATTGGATATTTTTAATTCGACCAAAAACAATCTTAGGAATAAAATATTACCCTTTAGGTCCACTTGGATTAGATTTGGAAATTTATTATTATTTTATTTAAAAAAGAGTTAAAATAGTTAAAATCAAAGTTTAATACTATAAAATTTTTAATATAGGGTAATACATAAGATAATTTCGACTATAAATATTAATTATAAAGCTAAAAATATTTCCTACCTAATGGTATTTTATTTATTATTTTTAGACATTATATAATTTAATTTATTCATGACACAATGGTGATACAGTAATTACCTAAATAATGAAATATTAAAATAATTGATATTATAAATACACAAATAAATGTAATTTGAGACTTTTTAAGAATTAAACTAATTTTAAAGGTTAATATGAAATGTTAGTATTGATTTAATTAACCTTTCTCGAACTAATCACTCTTTTATGATTTTCAAAAAAATCAATTACCAAAAAGTGTCAAAATTGACATAAAATAGTTTATAAACAAATATTATATTATTAATAGTTATTATATTCCTAAAAATATAAGGTTCAGACACATGACATAGATAAGGTTATATATATTAATAATGAACCACTTGGGGTTTGTTTGGCTTGTTATAGTAAGTTTATTAACCATATAGTGTAAGAAAACAAGAAGACACGGTAAAGGTTAAATTATTTAACATTGAGTTAAATAAAAAAGATAAGGTTAAAATAATAACCTAAACATGTCTAAAACCTATTGGTTGAGAGGACTTCAACCCATACTCACTTTAGCTTTGAAATAAATCAATATTAAGCTATTATAACTGAATAAGACATTATTATAAAATAATAATTTATGTTTTTACTAAAGTGCCCCTCTCCTCCCTTATAAAAGGGCACCCCCCCTCTTCTCTTTACACAATTTTGAGCCATCAAGATCGGCCAACCCTTGCCCATTTCCCTTATTAAATTACCTAGAAAAATTATAGAGGTTCTGGTCTCCTCAAAAAACCAAATCTAGTGCCTTCAGAGGAAGCTTAAAAGAGGTACGTCAAAGAATAGGTAATCCCTTCTACCGATTCTTTCAAGTTTCATTCTTCTTAATCTTATTCTTCTTTATTTGTTTCATTATAAAGTAATAACATAAGTATCAATTATATACTGATATGTTATTATAAATATAAAACAACCCCATTTCACCTTATATCCATCATACGGAAAATGAAATCACCGCATGTGCGTACGTACAGAATATCGTCTTCACACCGTGGTGTAATCTATTTTTTCCACCACCACCTTACAAGGATGGGTATGATGGTGTAAAGAATAACTATATATAGTTATTATAAAATATTAATTATTCTGAGATATTTTATCATCCACTCCACTCTAATTCAATAATTATGGGAATGATATCATTGCTCGTGCGTACATACAGATTACCGTCTCCACGACGCGATGAGATTCATTCTCCATGTTAACCATTCAAGAATGATTATAAAGTACGTACTATAAATAAAACTATTTTACCAAAATTGTTGTTTTAACATGGAATTTACAAATGAACGGGTAATATAAAGACATAAGTGAACCATATATGATATCAAAACAATGAATATGATTCTGTAATAAGTCAATGACATTATTTAAATCATTATACAGGAGGTTCGAATACTTACGAAGCATATCAGACCTAAGGTAAGGGATAACTTTTCCAATCTCGTTTTTATCCAAGATTGTTTATTCATAAGTATTTACTGGGGTTATTGTTATTATCCATGACCATGGTTTCTAAAAATGTTTTCATGTATGTTTAATGTCCCTTTTTCCCATTTTTTAATTTTACCACATGATATGAAAGAGATCTTACTTTTGTTTACCACAAGAGGAACTTTTCGACTTTCCGTTAAATGTATGAGGAGAATGTTTTTTTATCTTATACGGCATGAACAGATTTTTATAGTTTCATAATGACTTATTTTCATGAAGATTACTCTACAATATTTCTTGATTATTTTCAAAAAAATCATTTTCTTTTAAAATTTAATGGCATTTTGTGAAAATAAAATAATTTTAAAGAAGGATATTTTCCTCAATAATTCATTTCAAGTGTTTTTTTTCAATACTATTTTCTATCTAAGATGACATTATTTAGTATGATTATGTTTCAAGTATAATGTCTCTATTATTTAAATAGTTTTATTCTTTTTATGATGAAATGATATCTATTTGTTTTTTATGTATTATGTTATGATGTGATGATGTTTATGAAACCCATTTTATTCTTTAGGTTATGATGAATGATTTATGTTTATTTTGTGGCACAAGTAGGAATTATGAGACTAGTGGGACCTATACATCTTTCCAATGCATTGGGTAACGATTTATATCTCATGATATAGACATGACTGGAATGGTAAGTTAATCTGGTTCAGTGATACAGGACTAGAACAAGAAGTGAACTCGATTCAGTAAGGGACTTTTTCCACTAAGATGGTCTTGGAAGAAAAGCCTTAGCTACTATGGAAATCATATCATGTGATTAATGTTTTTCCATAAAGAAATGTTTTATTCCCATAATATTTTATCATGATTGATGTTCTATTATGATCTATGCCTTACGTACTACCATATTTAATTTCATTGCTCAAGATTTTGATGTTTAAAAATTATGTTCATGTTTTTAAGCTCAAATGTATATGGTTTGTTTTATTTTCTCCATGCATACCCTTACTGAGAATTTGAGCTCACCCTTTATATGTTTTATTTTCCCCAGGATATAAATAAAGGTTTTAGGTAAGAAAACCCAAGTGGAAGATCTTTATGGGAGATGTTGAAGATATTTCACCATGATTAAATGATTATGTTCCGAGTTTCCAAAGACACTAAACTATTATGGTCCTTAAGTGTTGGTTTTTTTGTTATATATTAAGTATTCCTCAAAAGTAACTTAATGTCCATGTACGTCAAGCTTGGGTCTCGAAAGTTGGAATCAGAGAGAAGGTTTAGTTGAACTTTGGAAACTATGATGTGAAAACTTTAGTGAGATCCCAAGAGATATTTATAAGGTATATCTATGGATGTCCATAATTTTAAGTATAAGTATAGGTCATAGTCCTAGAATTATGATAATGATATTAGAATTAAACCTAAGATGTTAGATATTGAAGGTACTCACCCTTTATTATGTTGTTTTACTAGCATGATTTTTTCCTCTCACACTGTTCTTTTTGGGTTTTAGACAATGGCTGGAACCCAAAATAACCGTGTTGTTGAATGTAATAGACAGTGCAATGAATGTCCTCTTGAAAAAACCAATGTTATGGGAGATGGAGTAAAAACTCTTATTTCTATACTTACACAATCGATGAATCATTCTGGACTTCCAAATGAGGAGAGAAAGGAACAATATTCTTTTGATTCCTTCATGAGGCAATGCCCACCTTATTTAAGTGGGTCTTTTGATCCACTTTTTTCTGAACAATGGATTAGTACCATTGAAAAGATATTTGCGATACTTCGCAGTTCAGAACATGAAAAATTCATTTTAGTTTTTTACTGTTTAGATGGTGAAGTAGACTAGTGGTAGACTCTAATTATGAATACAAGGCCCCAAGATGAAATTGCATCCATAGAATGGGACGAGTTCAAGAACTTATATTTTAATAATTACTTCCCTTGTATTCTTCGAACAAATATGGAAAAGGATTTCCATGAGTTTAAGAAAAAGGATGATGAATCTGTTGGAATATACGAAGAAAATTTTACAAGGTTTGCAAGGTATGCATCTGGATTTATCATCCAACCTGAAAGTAATGTTGATCGATAATTCATTGGCTTAAAACCAAGTCTTCTAAGGGAATTAGCTATAAGATACTTCAGTAGCTATGAAGAAATTTTATGTTGTGCTATCAAGGTAGAAATGGAAGTTGGTGTTACATATCAATCTCATGGTTTTGACAAGAAATGAAAGATGGAGTTCAAGGATAAATCTAAGAATAATGGTGAAAAGAAGATGAATGTTTCATTATGCTCAAAGTGTGGAAAGAAGCATGGTAGAGATTGTCTTAAAGGGACTTGAAAATGTTTTAAGTGTGGAAAATAAGGTCATCGAGCATATGAGTGTCGAAGTAATGGAAAAATTATTGCTAATGATGCGAATAAAGAAAAGACTATAGATAATGCACCACCAAAACTTCAATGCTTCAAGTGCAAGTAAATGGGGCATTATGCTAACCAATGTTCTAATCCAAGGGTTAATGATGATTGACATCAACAACCACTTAATGAAAAATACAAAGGGAAGTCACATGCAATCACTATTGGCGATGTTGAGTATTAAAATGATGTAGTGGAATGATTATGTGTTTATGTAATGGGATTCCGAAATACTTTTGTGGAACCTCAAAGTATTGTGGTAAATTGGAATATCTATGTATTGGTTTATTGTGGTTTCCGATGATTATATGGCACCAGTAACCATGAAAAGTGACAAAATATTTATGGAAAGAAGATGATATGAACATAATGAAGGTATAAGAAGAAAATAATATCTTTGATAATATTAATGAGCTCAGGACTGATATAAGGACAAAGTTATATCATGGTTTGAGTATATAGAAATTTTGGGATTTTGGTATGTGGAAAGTGCTAAATTTCGACAGCATTCATGTTTTCACTAAGGATCAATGGGAATTCAATTTTCAAGAGAATATATGATTAAGGTATTCACATGTTTGTAATTTGACAAACATGATATATCGTATGATATATGGGGGATAAATGATTGTATTCAAATTCTCAGTAGTTGAAATTTCTAGTAATTGTTTTTTTATACTATGAGCATGGATAGAAGTATTTTGGATAAGCCTAAAGATTGGAATGGATTATTTTGGACATAAGATAGTATTGTTTAAGGCTAGAACTTTTTGAGATATTATTGGTGGAATGTTATAATAATGTTGTTTTAGAAATAGGATAACGCGCAGGACGGGCGACAAACCGTCGCGTCAGACAAGGCTGTGGAAATCGAACCCAAAACCAAAGTGCAACAGGACTTTATCGCCTACTACTGGCCTACAGGAAGTCCTTGGTTAGTAGAAACTAGGTTTATTATATTTAGTGGTATGATATATGAAGTATAAGTCTATTTTAGGAACCATATACGATTAATCTCACTATAGATGGACTTATGTATATTTAATAACTTTTGTTATCCTTTTGTTTGAGATAGATGGAATGACCTATCATTCTATAACATGATCTGCTAACACTTTGAAAAAGACAAATTCAAATTCATTTCATTAAGAGGTTAAGTGGAAATTGTTAAAGGAACAAGAAATGGTAAGAATGTACCGAATTTATGTAAGCATTTCTATTAATTCAAAAATTATTCAACATTTGGGAAATGATATTAAAAACCAAAAATGTTTTCCTAGTGCCCTCATATCTGATGAATCAGATGGTACCTTAGATCGTCACAAATTTATAGCTTTGTGATTGTTGGATTTTTCATAGCGATGTCCTCTACCACTCTCCATTAGAATATGATGGTTAGATTTCACTTCCATATCCATATTTTCACCTATGTTCTCCTATGTGGAAACCCATGGATAATTTAATTTGGATAAACATTACGTTTCATACATAATTTTTAAAATTAAGATTTATTATTCCTTTTTATGATGTGGGTTTCTATTAAAGAAACTTTCAAGTAGTAAACGATTTATAACCCCGATGAATTTCAAGGGAGAAATTAATTTTAAAGGGGTGGAATGTTACACCCTGATATTTTATAAGATATATTCATTTTAATTTCTCTCACATCTTTTGTTTTAAGCTACACTAAGATTATATTGCATTGTACACAACACCGTATTAGCTTGCAGTATACATTACACTAATCATGGATCGTCTTACCCATAATTCGAATTTCGTTTGATAGAAGATATTTTACGCAACATTGAGTTTATATATATATATATATATTCAATGTATAAATGAAATATGGTTGGATTCTATTATATGCAAAAAAAATGAATCTTTCACTACACACAACCCTGACTTGGCTTTCATTACACGCAATCGCGACCTTCGACGATAGCATTTGTTGTACACTATACCGAGTTTCACTAAACAAAGATATGTTATTAAAATATTATACAAAATAGTCAATATGAATAGTAATACCCACTTGTAGAAATTTTATAAAATTTTTCTTTCAAAATGGACTTCATTTTTGAATTCAGAATATCTAAATTAGCCTAGGGTGAATTTCTGGTATTTTTCTTATAACATTCAATTTTTGATGAATAGTAAAAACAATGGGTTACTATTTAAAAACCGACTTTTTATTTAAATAATTGTTTATTTTATTTATATTTTAGTTCAAAATTGATACATAATACCTATATAAGTTCAATTTAATTCATTAGAGTCATTTAATAATAATTTTAGATATATAAAACTTTTTATTGAACAATTCACCGTCTTTTACCCTCCTCCTAGGGGAATTTGAAAATATACATAAAACTTAATTTTTCCGCTTCTGTTAGTGAAATTTCGAAGATCCACGAGAAACGGTTAATACCAAGGAGTAAAATGTGGTTTAATAAGATAAAAATAATTTTTGGTGTATAGTAACTTTTTACTTTTATTTACCCGAGTTAAAAGTAAATAGGGTAATTAAGGGTAAAAATGATATTATTATTACCCTAACCCATGTCTTAATTATATTGGATAAGTTTAATTAGATCAAAAACAATATTAGGAATAAAATATTACCCTTTAGGTCTACTTGGATTAGATTTGGACATTTATTATTATTTTATTTAAAAAAGAGTTAAAATAGTTAAAATCTATGTTTAATAACTAAAATATTTGTAATATAGGGTTATACCTATGATAAATTCTACTATAAATATTCATTAGAAATATAAACATATTTTCTAACTAATGGTATTTTATTTATAATTTTTAGATGTTAAATAATTTAATTTATTTATGACACAATGGCGATGTAGTAATTTCCTAAAGAATGAAATATTAATATAATTGATATTATAAATACCTTAATAAATGTAATTTGAGACTTTTTATGAATTAAAATAATTTAATAGGTCAATATGACATGTTATTATAAATTTATATAACATTTTTCGAACAAATAATTCTGTTATGATTTTCACAAAAATCAATTACCAAATAGTGTAAAAATTGACATAAAATAGTTTTTAAAATAAATATTATATTATTAATTGTTATTATATTTATAAAAATCTAAGGTTTGGAAAAATGACTTAGATAAGGTTATATATATTAATAATTAACCAATTGGGGTTCTTTTGTCTTGTTATAGTAAGTTTATTAACCATATAGTGTATGAAAAAAAGAAGACACAGTAAAGATTAAATTATTTAACTTAGAGTTAAATCTAAATGAGAAGGTTAAAATAGTAACCTAAAATTGTATAAAAATTATTGGATGAAATTATTTCTACCCATACACACTTTAGATTAAAAATAAATCAATTTTGAGCTATTATAAACTGAATATGTCTTTATTATAAAATAATATTTTATGTTTTTCCTAAAGAGCCCCTCTCCTCCCTTATAAAAGGGCACCTCCTCCCTATTCTCATTGCACAATTATGAGCCTTCAATATCAGCCAAAAACTTTCTATTTCCCTTATAATATTCCATAGAAACATTATAGAGGTTCTGGTCTCCTCAAAAGAACAAATCTAGTGCATTAAGAGGAAGCTTAAAAGAGGTGCGTCGAAGAAGAGGTAATATCTTCTACCGATTCTTTCAAGTTTTTTCTTCTTCAACTTATTCTTCTTTAGTTTTTTAATTATAAAGTAATAAAATAATTATCACTTATATACTGATATTTTATTATAAATATTAAACAACCCCATATCACCTTCTATCCATCCTACTGAAATTGAAATCACCGCGCGTGCGTACGTACGGACCACCGTCTCCACGCTGTGGTGTAATATATTTTTCCACCACCACCTTAGTTGGTTGGGTATAATGGTGTAAATAATAACTATATATAGTTATTATAACATAATAATTATTCTGAGATATTATATCATCCACACCGATTCATTTCAATAATTATGGGAATGATATCGTCGCTCGTGCGTACAATCGGATTACCGTCTCCATGACGCGATGAGATTTATTCTCCATGTTAACCATTCAAGAATGACTATAAAGTATATCTAATGAATAATAGTGAAATATATAAAATGATAAATCTACATGATTTATGTATATATATATATATATCATCTACCTACTTCCATTCAAGTCAATAAGGAAAGGAAAGCAGCGTCCATGGATACGTACGGCCTACCGTCTCCATGAACAGTGTATTTACTTTCATTTATGAATATATTATATATATACTGAATATATATGATATATAAATCATGATTTACATTCTGGAAGTAATTAAAACATGACATAAGTAATAATAATATCAATAATAATAAATCCAAACACATACGATAAATAAAACGATTTTACCCAAAACACTACTTTAACATGGAATTTAAAAAAGAACGGGTAATATAAAGACATAAGTGAACCATATATGATATAATAACAATGAATATGATTCTATAATAATTCAATGACATTATTTAAATCATTATACAATAGGTTCAGATATGTACGAAGCATATCAGACATATGGTAAGGGAAAACATTTGAAATATCGTTTTTATCCGAGATTGTTTATTCATAAGTATTTATTGGGGTTATTGTGATCATTCATGACATTGTTTTATAATTTTTTTTTCATGTATGTTTAAAGTCCTTTTTTCCCATTTTTTAATTTTTCCACGTGTTATGAAAGGAATCTTACTTTTGTTTACCACATGAGTAACTTTTCGACTTTTCCGTTAAAAGTACGTAGAGAATGATGTTTTTAACTTATACAGCATGAACAACAGTTTCATAATGCCTTATTTTCATGAAGATTACTCTACAATATTTCATGATTATTTTCAGAGAAATCATTTTCTTTTAAAATTTAATGTCATTTGTGAAAATAAAATAATTTTAAAGAAGAAATGATATTTTCCTCAAGAATTCATTTCAAGTGTTTTTTTCAAAACTATTTTATATCTAAGATGACATTATTTAGTATGATTATGTTTCAGGTATAATGCATCTACTATTTAAATAGTTTGATTATTTTTATTATGAAATTTTATACATTTGTTTTATATATATTAGTTATGATGGGATGATGTTTATGAAAACCATTTTATTCTTTGGGTTATGATGAATGATTTATGTTTATTTTGTTGCAGAAGTAATAATGATTTAATTATGAGATGGGTGAAAATTATATCTCCCTCCAATTCATTGGGTAATGATTTATATCTCATGAGATAGCCATGTCTAGAATGGTAAGTTAATCTGGTTCAGTGATACAAGACTGGAACGAGGAGTGAAATCGATTCAGAAAGGGACTTTGTCCACTAAGATGGTCTTGGTAGTAATTACTTTGCTACCATGGAAATCATATATTGATCTTAATGGTTTTCCAAAATTAAATGTTTTATTCCCATTATATTTTATCTTGATTTATGTTCTATTATGATCTATGCCGGACGTACTTCCATGTTTTATTTCATTTTTCAAGATTTTGATGATTAAACATTATTTTAATATTTTTACGTTCAAATGTATATGGTTTGTTTTATTTTCTCCATGATTACACTTAATGAGAATTTGAGCTCTCCCTTTATATGTTTTCTTTTCCCAAGGATATAAATAAAGGTTTTAGGTAAGAAAACCAAAGGGGAAGATCTTTATGGGAGATATTGATGATCTTTCACCATGATTAGATGATTATGTTTCGAGTTTCCAAAGACACTAAACTATTACGGTCCTTGAGTGTTGGTTTTTCTGTTATGTATTAAGTATTCCTCACAAGTAATGTATTGTCCATGTACGTCAAGCTTGGGTCTCTAAAAATTCCTTATTGGGTAGTTTAAATTAATAAAAACTATTCCAAATTACTAAAAATTACAATATATTAATTAAAATTTAATAAATTAATGTACATTACAAAATATTAATTTTAATTATTATTAACTATAATAAATTCATCTTATATTAGTAAAAATTATTATAAATTAATATATTTTTATTAATTGTTATAATTTATAATTAATTCATATACATTAGTATAAGTTAATAAAAATTATTAAAAAGTATTTTATTTTATTATAATTCTTATATGCTAGTAAAATTTATTATTAATTTTTACAATTAATAATATAATTAAGTAAATTATTATAAATTTATTAAAATTTCTAAAATTTATATATATTATTATAAATTATTATAATTTTTTATAAATTTTACACATTTATTATAAATTGATTAATTTTATTTTCAATTATTATAAAATTCGAAATAATTATATCATATATTTTTAATAGTTTTTATTCTAAACTAATTATTGTATGTTATTTTATCAAAATAATGATCTAGGAAAAAAATTTGTTTTTAAAATGGGATAGTGACATGATAATTCAATGAAAAAATATAAATAGATCTAGAGTAAATAAAATTTTTATCAATGGTGTAGAAGCATTTCTATTGAATCCCCGAAAACTATTTTAACACCATAATAATTTGAAAAGAGTATCTTTTATTCGATATAGTGTATGACACACGACACTAAACATAGAATGTAATATAACCACTTGTTACTTATTGTATATTTAATATTTTAAATAAATTTAATATATTTTATATCATACAATCCATTAAATTTTGTGTTATCTTGAATCATACGAAACAAAGGCTTTCTTCATTATCATTTGTTTCATCTCAGACTGAGTTTTACTAAGCACTATTATATATTTAAAATTATATTATTTGAAAAATAATATACGTACTAGTGGTTTAGTTAGTCTTTATGATTATGAAAAAAGAACAGAAGAAAATTTATTTTTTAGATAAATATAAAATAATTCATTGGTTAATAATCATTATAAATGAATATAAAAAACAATTGAATATAAAGGAATTATTCTAATTTTTATTTTTTGAAAGGTGTTTATTCATAATTTTTTTTATTTTTATTGAATTTAATAATAAAATATATATGATATATATTCAATGAAATTATTTTTGATATTCATCCAATATATTTGATAGGCATAATATAAGAAGAAACCAAACTTTATGAAAAAACTATATTTTTCTAAACATAGTTTTACCTCCATTTAATGGAGAACCTATTTTAAATCAATTTCTTTAAAATATTTAAAATTTAATATGATAAAAAACTCTATTTTTTAAATTTTTACATAAAAATTTTCATGTAGATAAATATTGGTACTTTTTATCCGACACTCATTTTATGATGAATAGTTTAAAATACTGATTTATAATTAAAAAATCATTTTTCATTTATTTTATTAATAATGTTAAATTATATGTTCTGTTGGTTTTAATGATAATTTGTATCCAATACAAATATATTAATCAAAATTAGATAAATATAATCAATCCAAAATTTATATTCACTATAAAAGTTTTTTAATATATTGGACATTTTTTCTTTATAAAACTGCTTTAACGTCCTATCTACAACATTAATTTTACATAATTTTCCTCAACTTATGTGATTGAATTTTTGAAAAATTAATTCCATTTGGTGAATCATAATATATTATTATTTCATATATGGTTTACTTATTTTTTTCCAAAAATATTAGTGAATGTAATTGAAATTAATTACAGTGATTAATAGAAAACATAGATTAAAAATTGGAAAAGAAAAAATCTAAGGGAAAAAATTACATAGAAACATGTCAAATATAAATTTTTGTCCATAGTTAAACCACAATCCCAATTTTTTAAAAAGTATTCCTTTATAGTATCCACATGACTTGGTAAAATATAGGTGGAATTTTGTTTCCAAAATATTAAAGAATTCCACTCACCCTCTACCATAAAAAAGAACTCACCATCCCACTTATTCAACCCTCCCAAGCCCTTTATCTAGATCAAAATCTTCTCAAATAATATCCCCAAATACCTCCCCATCACATAGATTCCTCATCTTGGTTAGAAATACATCCAAGTGATTCATTTGGTATAAACCAAAATGTGATACCAGAAAATGATGTAACATTCTTCGACAATCACTTTCATTTTTTTTCTTTCTCCACCCTGTCAACTATTATCATTCCATTATTGTATAATAGAAAAATATAATTCTTATACTACAACTATTCTATTAAATGGGATATAACTACACATAAAAACACTTCATTGAAATGGTACCAATATTACCATTTGTTTGTACGGTAGACTACCGCCTCACGAAATAATGATTACTCATTATTCCTTCACAACATATCATCATGAAAATTATGATGGAAACAATAATTTTATATGTTATATATTATATTAGTAATTTAATTATACTTCATTAATTCTTAAATAACACATACCTTCCTATGTTACATTTTATGGGGAAATAATATCATCGTTTGTGGACATAAGGACTACCGCCTCCCCATTATGATGTGATGCATTCACGGTATATACAGAACATATTAGGGGATGGTTTTAATAAAATCAAGGTAAATATATGATATAAATATGATACATTAATTATTATATATGTATATTTATATCAATTAATTCTTAAATATGAAAAAAATGGAAGCAATGTTTATTTGTACGTATAGCCTACAGTCACCATGAACTGCGTATTTCATTTTTTATCACAAAAAATTATGGATTATTTTAAATAAATAGTTATTGAATATTAATACTAATTAGATAATTTTTTAATTTATTTAGTTGATTAAATCATGATCTAATAAATAGTAACAACATGTAATATGTCATAACATCCTTGATAAAATATGTAATTAACACAAAAAATAGTAGGAATAATGAATGATTGTTATAAAAGAATTAATAATATATTATATAATGATAATTAATTACATTATAAATGTGATTTTTGTTCTGGTATCATTTAGTGGAATCTTTAAAACAATTATACATTATTTTAATGGATGTTAACAAAAAATGAAACACAAGGTAGGCGACTCTTGTGTAACTTTTCTACCATGAGACATACAAAATTTTGACAATTTCTTTTGTATGTGATTAACATGATTCACCAGTTGTATTTATATCATTAATCCATTTATCTAAATTTTATTTATATTTCAATTTGATATTATTACCTTCAAGGTGATTATTATTCCAAATTTACAATTTAGTATGCGACTTCGTCTCAATTTCCATTCATTAATATATACATTATTGATGTGAACATGAATTTATGGTGTAAATAATAAACAATTTACTAATAATATCATAATTCATTTATATTTATGATATTTTGAGTTTCAATTTAAATTATTTCACCCAAAGGGATTTGAACACAAAATCACTAAGTTGTAAATAAATTTCATTACTCAATTCCCTTTTCATTGGGTTATATTACATCCCTATTGTCATTAGTATTCTATAATTATGTTTATATATACGTTGAATATATACTGATGTATTTAAATTCCAAATATGTTCATTTTTTTTGAAACCCAAAATCATTTTTTTGATTGATCTACCTTCAACGTAATATTATTTTTAAGTGTTTACTACATAATTAAATTTTTTTGTTATTTAAAATTGAATTTCCATTAAAGCAATTATATGATCATTATTTGGTAAAAAAATTAATTTAATATTACTATTATTATTCATTAACCTTTTCATTTAATAGTACCATTATTCTAATCTTTGGTACTCATAATTTTTTAGAATTTTATTTTGAAACTCTGACTTCATTTATTAGTTTTGTTAGAGAACTAGTTTTCTTATAGATAACATGTTTTCTATAAATATTTGAAAATATATTTTTAAACATTAAAAATGTTATTTTAAATATTTTTTTGAATTATTTTTCATTTATTAATTCATAAAAATTAATATTATTGTCCAATTCAAAATATAGTTCTTTTTCATGATATTTACCACGAAAATGGAATGTTCTTCTTATAATATACGACCTGTACGTATTTACCTGTAATAACCTCATTTATGCTTTTATTTTATGTTTAAAAACGTTATTTCTAGAGAAAATGTTTTAAAATTATATTTTAAAATAAATTTATTTTCAAAAAAAATTTCAAAATGAGGATGATATTTTCGAAAAAAAAATGTTTTTTAAAGGCCTTTTTAGAGTACTTCTATTCGTCAATGTCAAAACCCCATTATTTTTGTTCACATGGAATATTTTGTATTAATAATATTATAATTAATATTTTTGGTGGTTTATGATTCCATAGACCATGGATAGTATTTAAATTCACTACCCTGATTCCATTGTTAGTCCCCTTGAAATAATCAATTTACCATGATCACTAATCATTGAATTTCCCCTAATTATCTATATAATTTATTATGGATATAATAATTCCTTAATAGTATATCATTTTACATATGATGTTTATATTTATATTTATATTACTTACTTGGGAAATATTGATAAATATATATCCTTTAATCATTAAAGATATTTCATAAGATAGATTATTTTAGAACTAAATTGATTATTCAGTATATGAGGAATGAGTTGGAAGTGAAATACATGGGGTGTATATGAATTAACATAATCCCCTCGATGCATCTATAGCCTCATGAAATGAAACTAGTTGGTGGAAAACCCTTTTTATTTTGTTTCCAAGATTAATATATTGGTTTCTACACATAGATTAATATTATCTTATGAAAGGTCTTAATAGTAGTATTCTACTCCATGTTGTGAAATGTATTAATGATAATGATATCATGTTCATAGGAAGCATGAAATCCTATAATTAGGTATTCACTTAATTTTTATTCAGTATTTATTACTAATGATATTTTCACTATGAAAATGTCAATGGATTAACGTCATTATCAGTTTATTCATTAATGGTAATGTGTATTTAGGTTAATACCCACCTATATTTTTATGAAATATCCAGTATTTTAAATGGAATGGGTTTATAGTTATTTACTTTTACATACTATTTATGATATTTCATATTAGTTTATTGATTATATGGAATTAATGTTCAGATATTTACCCTTCCAAACTGATTTTTATCATTGATTCATTATTTCTTCCATATTAGTTTTTTCTTAATGAAAATTTTATCTCACCCTGATTATGTTTACTTTCTGCATGATTCTTATAAGTGAAAAAAGAATGATATTCAATGGTATGATTGATTTAATGAAATTGTATTTGAATAAAATTATTTTACATTATTCGAGCCATGTAGGTATATTGTTTACCAGAACTACCAAATTGTTTTGTCCCTTGGTAAATGATTTAATTTTGTCTAATTATAATGTAATGGTAGTAGACACCAAATCCAGGATAACTAGGGTCATGTTTATATATATGGTATCAAGATATGTTTAGTAGAAACCAAAGTTTCTATATTTAGGATAACATATATTAATGAACACAACTCTATTATATACATTTAGGAAAATTAAATAACAACACCCTAAATTTTCAGTTATACAAATATTATGTGGTTTTCTTTTAAATACATCCTTAATTGGATAATGATATTAGAAGTTGTATTGGAATAGATATACCGAGGGGTATCAACTCCAGGAAGGTGAATTCCGCCTAAATCGACCATAGCCTCATACATGAAAATTGGCTTTATGGTGCAGTTAGTTCAACACTCACTCGAGATATGCTTAGGATAATTAAATTTTTCACTAAAATTTATAATGAGGTATTTGAATATATAATTACAATTAATGGACTTGGAATACCATTTTCCAAGGAAATACATATGTGGAATTAAAACAGATGATGTATTTATGTTATGTGGTTATATTAAAACCTTTTTTAATTTTTTATTAAATAACTAGATTTAAAGGTTGTCCATCATGTAAATTTGGGAAATTATATAATATCGGTTTTAAAAAATGACATCCATTATGATGAGATAAATGTAATCAAATTAGGGAAGGCCATGCGAATTGATCCAATGACTAAATTAAGGTAAAGAATTCTCTCCTACAATAGGAATACTTGATATCCTAGTTAAATTTTAAATTTTAAATTAAATAATTTGAAAAAGAATATATAGTGATGAACCTATAGTATTAAATTTTATATTTAGGTATTTCTGTACTAATGATATTGAATTTGGAGAATAGATAGAGACAAAATAGTTAGACCTAACACACTTTAATGACCCTTAAGATCCATTAAAAATTTATTTTATTGATTTCAGAATCAATGTTATTTTTTGGATATATATTTCTTGATGTAATGTTGAATTGAAAATTTATCAAATAAAAACTGATGAATGAATTATTTTTATTGATATATATCATAATAATATAATTACTTATATTCATTTGCATTACATAAATTCCTCAAAAATAATAAATTGGTCTTAAAATAATATTTTTTCACAATACCACTATATTTTTTGAACCTATTCTACTTTAAATCATTGTAGATTTATGGATTTGAAGTCCTAAAAATTCCATTGATAATACAAAAGTTTGTGATTGATGAAATAAATCACTCTATATTAGTGTTTATTCATTTTATCCATTTGTGCATCTCATGATTCTACTAATGTTATCCTACTTAGAAACTGAGTTGTATGTTAGTCCATGTGACCTTGTACAACTTGTTCTATCTATACTAGATTTTTTAATCCCTTTTTATGATGTTAGAATCCAATAAATTAAATATTAAATAATTTATCACAAATATAGAGGTTTAATTTTGAAGTAACAATTAATTTATGGTTTGGATAATTTAACACCATAAAAATTCTAAAAGACAAAATTTTATTTGATATCATGTGTGACACACAACACTAAATGTAGAATGAATTACAACATATATAATTTTTATAATTAATTTAATATTTTAAATAAATTTAAGATATTAAATTGCTTTCAATGCATGAAGTATAGAGTTAGATTACATAGCATAAAATAAATACATTCTTCGATTTCTTGTGTTTCATGTTAGACCAAGTTTTACCAAGCATCAATAAATTACTAAAATATTATTATTTGTAAAAATCAGTTATAAAATTGTCTTTAAATTAGTGGTTATGAATATGATTTAAAAACATATAAATGTATATGGTTGAAAAAATATAAAATTAATTAATTGATCACCAATTAATTATAAATGTATATATTATATTAATGAATATAATGGAATTATCCCTATTTTATGATCACAAAGGTGTTTTTTTGTAATAAATTAAATAAATTACTATTATTGAATGAAAATAATGATATATAAATTAAATATATTCATAAAAAATTTTATATTCATCCAATAGATATGATAAGAATAAGATATCAACAATCCCAATATTTCGGTTAAAAAACTATAGTTTGATAAAGATAGTTTTACCGCCTTTTTATTGATAAACTATTTTAAATCAAAATTTTAGAAATTTTTTAATATTTTGTATGTAAAAATAAATTGCAATTTTTTAAATTGGAATATAAAAATCACCTTAGTATTTATTGATGGTATTTTTATGAAAATATTCATTTTTTATGAATAATTAATATTACTAAATTTTAATTTAAAACTTCTTTTTCATCTAATTTATTTATATATTTAAAACATATTTTTTGTTTTTTAATGTATATTTAGAAATATTATATATAAAATAATTCTTATTATCTAATTTTAATAAATTTCAAAATGAAATTTTATATAAAAACACTTCAATATTTTTTATCTTTTTACTTTAAAAACTTTTTTTTATCTTCACGTCTGAGGGATTAATATTTAATTATTTTTTTCACAATTATTATTTAAATTTTGAAAACAATATTTCATATTTTGAGAAAATATAATTTATGATTTTTGATATGGTTAACTTATTATATTATAAAATTTTTTAAGGATTTTAATTACAAATATTTAAATCAATTTAGAGAAATATTGGCTTAACTAGGGACTAAACATTAATTTTATTGGCTAAAATGACCTAGAAACATGTCTAAAATATATTTTATGGAAATATTTCAACTCTATACTGACGTTTATTGAATTACATATATTATCAGGGATAAATTAATTTTCAAAAATGTGGTTAGAATTCCCTTTTCAAAAAAAATTCTAGAATGCCACTACCCATAAACTATAAAAAGGAAATCACCCCTATCACTAAGCCAAACCTCTCAATACCATTGGCTCACCCAATATATACTCAAATAATATCCCAAAATAATTCTTTTTTTCCTATAAAAATAACCTTGGGAAAAAATTTAACAAAGGGAGTTTTTTTAACAAACAAAAATTAATGTTACCTGAAATCTATGTAACATTCTTCAACAATCACCCCCATTTTATTTTCTTCTATCACCCTCCACACATAATATTAAATGATTATATAATAATGAAATTATACTAAATATACTTTTAAATTTTTATTTTATGGGTTATAATTAAACTTAGTCACCCTTCCTTCTAATGGGTAATGAACTAATGGTTCATATGTGTGGCAGACTATCGCCTCACAAAAATGATGACAGTTTTTTCTTCCAATACCACCTATTATAGTTGGAAATATGAGTTACATAATGTTTTTATATGTTATATTGGATATTTATAATTTATGTTTACTTATGGTATTATTATATGATATTACTTCATGAGTTCTATGTTGTGGCGATACGAAATCAATGTTTGTTGATGTGTGGACTACCACCTCTTCAAATAATTGTAATTTTTACCCTATACAAAGAATGTATTAGGGGATAGTATTTTTAAAATCAGGTGAAATATAATATTTAAATGAGACACAGTAATTTTAATATATATATATATATAACATAAATTTTAAATATAATCGGGAAATTGATTTATCGTTCATGTATATGTACAATTTAGAATCTCCATGAATGGTGAATTTAATTTCATACATCATAATATATTTGATTGTTAAAAATACATATATAATGAATACATATTTTTAATTATATCATGATATTTGTTACTTTAAAAAATGTAACATTTCTAAACATACATGAAAAATTGGGTAATTAACACCCAAAATACAGAGAATAAAAAACAATTGTTAAAAAAATGTGTAATAAGATATTCTATACTGATAACATATGAATTAAATAAATGATTATGGTTATAGATTTATTTAGTGTCATTTTTAAAACCATTATAGAGGAGGATAAAGGATGTTCACTGATATGGAAGCACAAGGTAAGGGATTATTTTATAACTTTTTCTTCTTTGAGGCATACAACATTTTCACCACTCATTTATTTAATGTAATGTATATAATGACACTATTTTATTTTATATCATGAATAAATTTATCTTCATTTTATTTTTAGTTTTTTTGAAATTATTTTTTTGGGGATAATGAATAAAATTTACCAAGTAGTATGGGACTTCATCACAATTTTCATTCATTGAGTCATGATTTATTGATGCACACAAAATTTCATATATCGTTATTATATAATTCAAATTTGAAATTTAATGTTATGATTAATTCATTCTTCATGATTTTTTTCAATATGAATTATTACATATAAGAGCATTTGAACATAAAATTACCATGTCATAATGAAATTTCATAAATCAATTCCTTTTTTGGTTGGGTTATATTATCTTATTATTATCATTAATAATATAATATTATGTGTATAATGAATGTGAATATATATTGATGTAATTGAAATTAATATTTGTGGATTTATAGTTGACACAAATAATATATTCATTGATTGATTCTCACTTCAATGTTTATTTCATTTCAAAGGTTCACATTATAATATCAATTTTTGGGATTTTTCACAATTGAATTTACATTAGGTGAAATTAATGGATCAATTTTATTATAAAAACATTTAATTTCTTCGTAATTTTATATTTCATGACAATTTTTATGTAATATTACCATTTTCCACTATTTGGTACTCAAAATGTCTGGAAAATTATTTTTAAGAAATCTGAATTCATTTATCACTTTAGTCAGAGAACATGTTTTCTTTGTAAAATTCTATTTTATAAAAAGGATTTAAAATTTGTTTTTTACTTCTAAAAATTATTTATTAATGAATTATTTATTCTTTTTTTTTTCTATTAAAAACGTTTCCAAATGAATCATCTTATCTCTTAGAAATCACGATGGGTTTCTAACCTTTTCAACATGAAAAATAAATGTTTCTTTCACCACCTATGGTGTATAAGAAATTACATATTGTCATTTCATTGATGCATATATTTCATTATTAAAAAGTTCATTTCTTTATTTTTTTTAAAAATTATTTCCAATGAGAATGTTTTTCAAAATGATTTTGGGAATGATCATCATATTTTTTCATGATGTTTTTAAAAAAATTGTTTTATAGTACATCCATTCCTCATTGAGAAAGCGAATTGTTTTACCCTAATTGTGATACATTTTATTCATTCCATCCTTATACATCATATGGATGCTTTATGATTTTTTTGACCAAGGATAATATTGACATTCACTACATTGATTCCTTTTTTATTCCCAATGAAATATTCAATTTCTTATGATAATTAAATATTAAATATACCTTAATAATCCATATCATTATACATATATATGTTAATTTACTTAACCCTATTATATTTTAAAATAATGATTTTACTTTGAATGTTATATCATATATTGGGAAAATATTGATAAATAAGTATCCTCTACTAAAAAATTATATTTGATAACGCAAAATATTTTATCATTAAATCGATTAATCAATATATGAGGAATTTTTATCACATGAAAGACATGAGGTAGGGAAAATATAATGTTACCAATTGTTGAATCGATGGTCTCATGAGATGAAATTAGATGTCAAAAAACCCGTTGAGTTTATTTACACTAAGAATAGATGTGTTTCTAAACATAGATTTAAATTTTATTATAGGAGGACTTCATAGTAATATGATAATCAATCTTGTGAAATGTATTGGTTGTACAGGTATAAATTTACTTCGAATTATGAAATACAATAACTAATAGTTTCCATCATTCTGATTCAGAATTGATTATCAATGACATTTAACAATTAAAAATTCTAAGTATTTATTTTATTCTCAACATATTGATTAAATAGAATGTGTTTTTATGTTTTCTACCATGAAATATTTATTAAACCATATTATGTAATTTAAATGGATTTTTTAGTCATATAGGTTCTCCTATATTTTACACAATAACTTATGATTTTATTGGTTAAATGGATTTTTTGTACTGATATTTACATTGACATAACAATTATGCATATTGATTCATTATTTTCCATACAGTACATTTTGGATATTAAGAAATTGATCTCACTCATTTTATTATTCATTTCCACTGGACTACCTGAAGTATACTATAAATATATGGAATTATTCACTAGATGTTATTAATATATTCTGGAAAGAAAAAAATGATGTTTTATTTTTTTACTCATGTGTTAATCTAGTTTACCAAGAATTCAAAATTATTTAATCATTTGGGACATGATTTAAATTTATCATCTACCCAAGTAATGATAGTTGGCACTGACTATAATCATATTGAGGATGAGTCATAAGACTAATAAGATAGTGTCGATGAAAGATTTATTAAAATCTGTTTAAGATTTAATGGATTTTACCACAAAGGATAGATAAAAAATTAATTCTTTCGAGAAATGATACATACAATAATTATATATTAAAATTAAATAGATAAAAAATCACGAAAAAATTATTTTAATCATAGATTTTAATTTAATGATTCTTTCGTCCTATCCTAGAGAAAGGAAGAAAGTAAATGGTGAGATCAAATTCTAGGTAAGGGTTTTTGATAGTGGAAGATATCCTATGTAAATAAATAATATATTATAATAAAAATAGATAATCCAAACCGTTATAATTATATCAAAAACATGATTTAAATATTCATTCAGATAAAATATCAACATATATTCCATATTGGTAAATAAAACTGAATTCATAATAAAGGTAAATTCATATCCTATAAATTCATGATCTTATCATGAAGGCCTCATCCAATATATGATTAATATTACATCTGTGTCCTCATCCTAGCCATTTAATTGTATGGGTAGGTATACAACAATGACATTATAAAAGTGGATATCAATTTTGTACCTTGAATCCTTCTAAGGAAAATGGGGGCATTCTATAATATGATCCCACACTTATATTATCTATATGATTCATTGCTAAAATATTAAATGATCAACAAAATTATTTAAAAAATTACTTATTAATAAATATTTATCTATTTTAAATCATGAATAATTAATTACTCCCCAATAAATGTATTAAAATTATTAGTAAAAACACATTAACTGAAACCATATATAAAAATGGTATTAAGTGATGAAAACAACATATTGGATGAAATTAATGCATGTGAATCAATTATACATTAGAAATTTATGTAGATGAGAAAATAATTTCCAATAAAAAATAGTTTTTTATAGTGAATGTAATTAGGTTAATGTTAAAGAAAAAACACCTGCATATATTGGAGATAAAGAGAGACCATAAATTCATTAGATATCAAGGTTTTTATTTGGAGTAATTTATTTAATGATTATGGATTCAAATTTATGATGAAAATTTAATAAGAACATTCATTAAATAATTTTTATCATGGTTTACAAAAAATTATAAAAAATCCTAAATTACTTATAACTTCATTATTAAAATAATACCATTTTCTTTTGGAAACATTATAAAATAAATATTCCCAAAATATTAAGAACAAAATTCTCCCTGGAAATATATGTATAAAATTTTAATTTATATAAAATTTAGTGATTGATATGGATGTTGTGAAAATCCATACATTTCTTATAGGAAACAATATAAAATTCTTTTCAATATTCTTTGAAAAGTAATAAAAAAAGTTAGGTCAAAAAACATTAAAATGATTCCATTAAAATCATTGAAAATTCATTTAAAAGAAAGTGAATGTAACCTTATAAAACCATTTCATTTATATTAAAAACACCCATTTGAAAATTTCATTAGATGTTTTTGAGGTAGAAAAATATTCCTAATAGAAAAGAGGAAATAAGGTCGGTATCACATATACCTGACTTATTTATTGATTATCATACAAAAAAGAGGCTAAATGAAAAATAAACATGTAAATACACAAAATAATGAATTTAGAAAACAATATATGGTGTCTAAGTTATTTATATCAATTTTATTTCAAAATTATTGATGAACAAAAACAATCTCAAAATAATATAATATTTCTAAATAAATAAATTACCTTTCGTATCCACATAGTCATATGTTTTTAATCATCGTATATATTGAATATAAATATGTCTAATAATTTATTATCTATATTTTACATTTTTAACCATTTTTTATGTTTTATAGTTATTTGATATAAATTTATTGTATACTTCATTCTTACGTCAGCCACATATATTTTTTGATTCAATTAATTAAAAATTACATTGTTATATTGTATATAATTAAAGGAGTTTTGAAATAGTTTAATTAGCTAGATAATATATATAATGTCATGAATAGAATTTTTATTCTTAAAAAATTTATTTAATAGTTTTTTATTTTAATAAAAAAACATATCATATCCCTTTTTGGAGGTGGTAGCTAACACGTAATTCTGAGGGACATTATTATTTTCAAATGGTTAGAAGGATAAGAAGGATGATAATATACTATGCTTAAACAATAAATATATTGTTATAAATATTATATAAATTCATTAAATCCATCATTTTTAACATAAAAGAAATGCGGTGATGAGAAATTAATTACACAACCACATGGATGCAGTGGGTTATATGTACACAAGAGTGAAAGTAGAATTTTTATTTGTGAAATAGTAAATGAATAATTCTTATTACATTAAAATGATAAAATTTCAGTATATATACCAAGAAAGTTCGGATTAGGCATGCCTGATCCCCAAAATTTATTAAAAAAAATAAGAGGTGCATAACAAAAGTCAAAGAGAAACAGAAGAAATACTACATCACATCAAAACCATAATCCTCACCATTACCGTAGTCTAACATCGCATCAGCATCAGCAGATTCCCATTCAGACGATTCATACTATTTGAAGAGCTGGATATATTGTTCCCTCCGTTTCAACTGCACCTCAGATAGCTCCTCATTGTAGGGACGTTTACTCTTTGATCTCCTCCCAATATCAATCGCAGCCCCTCTATCTTTTTTCAATGCAGATCTCTTCGACACCGTTTTAGGTATATCAGAGTAATCTCTCATGGGTCTTCTTTTTATTGTATTCTTCACAAGCTCTTCCCTCTCAGAGACTCCCTTCTTCCCATTCATAAGGGCATCACTGTATGAGACATGATCTTCTTGCAGGGGGTAACCAGATGACTCCACATCACACCCAGGTTCAACTTTGTTGCTCTTACTGAAGTCATTCATAATTTTTCCAATAACCTGACCCACTTTCGTATTTTCCATCACCATTATTTCTTTTTGTATGACAATTTCATGTTCATTGCATTCTACCACCACAGAGCCATGCTGCTGTTCAGCTACACCATTGATGACCACCCCACCTTGAATAACCTGCCCATGAGAAGCTGCCAATACCCCATTAACCTCCTTCGGATTACCCTTGATTTTCTCATCAGAACCCCCCATTAGTTTCCCATTTCTTACCTGCTCCATCCCGGGTGAGACATGAGGCTGGCCACCAGAATCACCCACGGTCAAAACAGCTGATCCTTCCATCACCTAGACAGTGATGGAATCTTCATGAGATGGGAGACACCGAATTTCCTCCTCTTCCATTGGTTCATCCTCCTTCTGGTCATTATCCATTAAAATAGAAAAATGATTTGCCGAACAGTTTATCAATCCATCATCACTAACCTGTACCATGATAGGAGAGCTCTACCCTGGAAATTTACTCTCACTAGATGTCTGAGTTTTCTCTAGTCCCCTGCCCATATACTGTAAGTCAGACTCACCAGCCATCGTATCCTCTTTATCAGATTGTTCCATTACTTCTTTCCCCTTTCTGTTAGCCATATTCATGGAGCTCTCATTTTCTTGCATTGAATCTTCCATACCTCTTTTACTTCCATTCGACAGTTCACCTGATTGGATCTCCTGCCCCACACACATTTATGAAAAAACCTCAACATGGACATGATTATTTATCAAATCATCTACCACTAGGGCCAATCCAATTTCAGATACCCCTCGATTCAGACCTGTTTGATGCTGAACCATATCATCAACCGTCGGGACCAATCCAGTTTCTGATGCCCCTGGATTCAGATCTGCTTGAGTCTGAACCATATCATCATTGCCATTATTATTATGCACACCCAAATGGGAAGCTGTAATCTTTCTTCGGCACTTAATTTCTTCATGCCCTTGCTTGCAACAAATAGAAAAAAACGGAATCCAAGTTTCATAGATAATTTTTTGAGCGTACCTGTATTCTCCTTCCACGATGATCCATACAACCTCTGGAGAAACTCTCGAGAGATCCATTTCAACACAGAATCTCGCAGTGGCAGGATTTGACAAAGAAGTAGTTCTTTGATCACAGCAAATAAAAATTCCAATGGAATTACCTAACGAGCATAGAAGTCCTGGATTTTGAAAAGTGATGGGAAGACCCGGCAACTGCAACCAGATTGCAGAGTTTAGAGAATTGCAATTCAAATGATTTTCAAAGGTCCATTGAAGAAGATGGAAACTCGAATCCATCTTACTTCGGGACCAAGCCTTTCCCAAATCCTCATCATCCGTAAACAGGATGAGGATTTTTCCTGGTCCAAGAATTCCAACACGCGCAAAATTCTTGAGCCCCCATTTTTCATTTAAAAACTTACCAAAATCCTCCAACAGCGGATGCCTTCTCACAAACATTGCAATAAGGGCATTAGAAAGCAACGCCGAAGCCTCATAGAATTCCTGTAATGTAACTGGAACAATGGGTTGACCGGAGATGCATCTGAGGACCTTTGGGGAGACATTGATAGTCGGAAAGAGGGAGCCTGTGGCCAGCAGGGGTTGGAGAGCACCATCCCCACACTTCCCAGATTCAAGCGCAGGAAAAGACGATCCCCCTCCCCCCGCTGAGGAAGTAGGGGTTGCGGCGGCAGCCATCGCAAAACCCTAACTCAGGGTTCGCCATCGGTGGGAGACGAGAGCGAGCGCCATAATTTTAGTATATATATTATACACATATTTTTATATTGTCAAGTATAAGTGGGTATTTAATGATTATATGGTGAAATAAAATTATAGAACTAAGTTAAAAGATACACATCTACATTGGAATTCTCTATTAGATTACACATTACGTCTTCATATGATGGTTTTGTAGAAGGGAATGAAGATGTAGTATTTTTATATAAGAATATAAGAATGTATTTTATTTATATTGGAAAATCTAATAGAAACATGTTTGGGGAATAGGGCTAGATATGAACATCCCTTCTAAAAGTGAGTTAGGTGTAAAACTTGTAAGTTTACGAAATATTCATATATAATATCTATCTAACACATATAAAATTTACTAACCCATCATTTGATTTAATTATAAGGATTTTAAGCTATATATTTGATTATTAAATATATTTTTATAAATATTAGGAGTAATTTTAATTCTTACCATTTCATTTATCCTCCACTTTAACCATGTTTAACCATTAATGTTATAATAAATTTTCTAATCATCAAGAGTCATGATAGTAAATTTAATGATTAAAAGGGTAAGATAACTAATCCAAGAGGGATATTATAAATACATTGACATTAAATTGTGTTTATAATGTATTTTTATAATTTTATAATGATTTAAAATTATTTATTATACATTAAATAAAATTTATTGTCATTTGGGGGATATTGAAAAATATTGACATTAAAGAAAAAAATAAAACAATTTAATTTAGATTAAAAATATATCAATATCACTGATATATTATAATTATCAAATAAATTACTGTGTAACTATAATTGAAACAAAATAAATTATTTATAATATTAATAACATCCATTATTCAATGTTTTACTACATTTATAAGCAATGTGTCGACGTTTCTTAAGCGCTCATATAAATTATACAATCTCTAAAATTTTAAAATAAATTTTTATCATTAAAAATATTATTGATATTAAAAATAATAGTTTTTAAGTGTTTATATTTTTTCAACCCATTGAAATCATTTTAAATATATTAAATTAAAAAATGTGTCATTTTACAATTTTTATTAAGCCAAATTCATAATTACACCATAATCAATGGATAGTGGAAAAAATGAAATATTATCAAATTTTGGATTGATATGGTTAGAATAATATTATAAAATGATATAATTTAATGTGTTTTATTAAATAATAGACCTTATCACATAATTGTAACTTTAATTAACAATATATACCCATTACCATGGTTATAATATTTTATAATGGTTAATATTCATTAAGGAAAAAAATGAAATGTACCTATTTGAAAATTGTTAACATCAAAATTATAAATTTGAAATCCATATTTGAATATTCAATTCCAAAATTTGGAAGGTAATTATTTTATTATGAGTACCCAGAATTCATCGAATGTAGTTATTATTGAAATTTATTATGATGTTTAGAAATTACCATCTTAGAAAAAAATAAAATATTTAGTCCATTTTAATTAATTACAATATGATTTGTAAAATTGATTCTATTTTACATTATATAAAACCCTAAATAATATGATAATTTAATGTTTCATTATTAATTGACAATTTCAAATAAAATTTAGATTTTTTGCTATTCACCCAAAATTCAATCGTTTTAAATCTATTCCAAAAAATCGATATAAAGTAATTTAGATATAATAATTTAATATAAGATTTCCATTTAAGTAAAATTATAAATATGCTATAAATTAATTCTACGTACCCCTATATAAAATTCATAAAACCATTTTTAAAAGAAAAATATTTTCAAATCAAAAATTGAATTTATTATTAGTCATTATCTTTTTAAAAACTTATGTGAATGTTATACCTATTGATGGAAATACTTATTTTTATTAGGTTAAAATTCTCTTACAAATATTCAATAATTTTCTTATTCATATTAATTCCTTCCAACCCAATGACTATGTTATAACCATCATATTTAAGTATTATTTCACTGTTTTTTATTCATGGTGTTGTGTTTGGTTCACACTATAAAAACTAACATTCTTTCAAAAAAGTATACACTAAAATATCATGGTAATATAATTTATATCATTTTAATTTTTAAATTCTTATTTTGTTTCTAATTTAAAAACTATTTTCTTGTTTAAGGGGATTGGTTATTGGAAATATGAAAATCTAGATAATGGCGGGGCACAATAACTTCCCGACTCAGGTGCCACGTGACTATGCCCTGAGCTAGTTATCTATATGACATCAAAAACCCCTCCCTCTGTGATATAGGCTACGAAATAGTAGTGAGCAATTGTTGTAATTCATGGGGAGGCTATACCATAATTTTTTAGAGGAAAACACCATAAAAAGAAAATTAACAAAATAAAAAGCATATATTACCATATCAATACTAATTTCATAAGATAACATAACAGAAGTAATATACACAATCGTAAGGGAATAAATTTTATTTAAATTTAAGTGTCACTTGTATATATTGTATCTAAAATTATACACACAATGACCTCCAAAATAGGTCTCGAACCATTGAAGGTTCCCTCATCAAAGATCCATCCCCAATTATCAACCTATCAATGGGACATTTCCATTATATAGTCCTGCAAAAATATAACATATTTGTGTACCAATCACGAATCCCAAATACTGTCTGATTACAACACACTTTGCCACCCCCAATTATGTCTAAAACATGTATAGTAATTGTAACACCCTGAGATTTTATGAGATATATTATATTTAATTTCATTGATGTCTTCTATTATACACTACACTAATATTAGATTGTAATATACACAACACCATATTAGCTTGCAGTATACGCAACACTATTCTTGGCTCGTGTTACACATAATTTCAAGTTTGTTTGATAGTAGTTATTCTACGCAACATTGAGTGTATATATATATATATATATTCAATGAATTAATGAAATATGGTTGGATTCTATTATACGCAACAACGAAAGTGTCTTGCAATACATGCAACCCTAACTTGGCTTTCATTTCATGCAATCGCGACCTTCATGGATAGCGTGTGTTGTACGAAATACCGGGTTTCAATAAAAAAAAATATGGTTATAATATTATTATGAACATGATGTTATGAATAGTATTAACTACATTTTTAATTTATAACATTATTATTAATCATACACATTTTATAGAACATCGTGTGAGAACAAAATAAATTTTTCAAGTAAAATAAGTATTTTTAAAAAAATGAAGTTTTGCTGCCTTTTGATTGCGCACCCACTTTAAATCTAGTTTTTAACATTTTTATTAGTTCAATATGACAAAAAAATTCTTCCTTGGAATCAAGATATAAAAATTTACTGTGGATAAATTTTTCATATTATTCTGATAACTTTCATATTTTAATAAATAGTAAAAAGATGCTATATTTTAATTAAAATAAAACTTTTTTCATCGAAACAATTCATATAGTTATATTATATTATTAATTGGATTTAAAGTGTAATTATAATATATTTTTACAATTTAATCCGATGTTGTTCATTGGAATTAATTTCATTTTGAAATTGGACATAAACAAGTGTCGATCTTTTGATAGTTATTGTTTCTTAAAAACATGCTATTTGTTTTGATAATGGGAATTAATTTTAAAATTAATTGATGACACTTATATGTTTTGAATTTGGAAAAATAGACATCAGTTTCGAAATTGGAATATCAAATATATCTTAGACTGAATTTTTGGTATTTTTCTGATAAACTACAATTTTTGATGAATAGTGAAACCACTTAGTGGTAGTTAAAATACATACTCTTTCATTTAAATGAAATTTTACCATTTCTATGAATTAAATTTCAAAAATCCGACAGACATGGTTGTTGTCAAAAAGTAAAATGTAGTTCAATAAGATGAAAATAATTTTTGGTGAATAGTAACTTTTGACTTTTATTTACCGCGGTAAAAGGTAAATAGGGTAATTCAAGGTTAAAAGGATATTATAATAATTAAAAATTACATTAACTCTTGCCTTAACCTTTTTTAATGAGTAGTTGCAGACCATGGGCTTCCTAGGGTCGATTTTGGGACCCCATTTAGCCACTTGGTAGTGATAATGACAATTTTGATTAATTAATTTAATGTAAAGACAAAATTGACATTAACAAAAATATTTAAGTAAGGGGTTAAATAAATTATATTTTCTACTATAAATATTCATTGGAAAGATAAAAATATTTCCTACATGGTGGTATTTTTTTCTAATTTTTATACATCCAATAAATTAAATTATTCATGAAACAATAATGCTGTAGTATTTACATCATTAATAAATGATTTAAATAAATAAGATTATAATGATTAAAATATTATCCAAAACATGTCCAATTCTGATTGGATGATTTTATTTCTACAATGAGTCATATTATCTTCTTCTTTAATGATATTTCATCCTTTTGAAACTGAATATAATTCGATAATAAGATAATATTTTCACACATTCCAAAAGAGCCCCTCCTCCCCCTTATAGAAAGAGACCATTTCTATCCAATTCCTCACATATATCAAGCCATTTTTCTCATCAAACCTCTAAAAAATTAATCTCCCTACATCCCTATACTCCCCCTATAAGCCTTACCTTAGGCAGAAGGCACTTCAAGAAGTCCTTTTGGTTCATACAAAAGGAAGTTACCCAAATTAAAGGTAACGATTTCTCTTAAATTGTTTTCTTTTATTTTGCTTCTCCAACCCCTAAACTCTTTTTAATCCTTTATTTTGTAAAAACAACAGTATCCTAAATATACTTGTATGTTGTTATGATATGTATTCGAACTACACTTACACACACCTCCATCTAATGGATGAAAAACGTAATGTTTTTTTTGGATGGCAAACCAACACCTCACAAAATGATGATTGTTCGATTTTCTCCTACCGCCTATCATGGTGGACATTATGATGGAACTATATTTATATTATATATATATTATGTTTATTATTTCCTTATTCTTATTTACATCCCAATTATATCAAGACTTTATGGTTTCCATAGTGTGCAAATACGGTAATCTCATTTGTGGAAGTGCAGACTACCACCCCCTCAAAGTGATCTGATTCATTAATGCCTTATGTGGGATGTATAAAGGATTTATTTAATGATATTATATATGATATTATACTGGAATTATAATGTAAATATGCATCATTATGTTTTAATTCCATTAAAATAAGAAATATAAATGAAAGTAGCGTTCATGCGTACGTACAACTTACCGTCTCCAAGAACAATGCATTTCATTGCTCACCTCCATATGTTAGGTACTATTATAAATACATGTATATTGTGGATATATATGATATATGTGATATATAAATCATGAATATCATTCTGGATATAATGAACCTTTGACCACATGAACAACATGTAATTATAAGATGTCCATTTTTGACTCAACTACCAAATATCGACAAAATGAACATTATTAACTTAAATGGTTACATAATGATTATAAAATGGTAATAAGTGATATAAAAGGAATAATAAACTTGAAAAATGTTCTTAAGAAAGTATAAATTAACTTTGGTTTATTATTCAGGAGATTAAAGAATGATCGAGTCAAGTCGGACATGAGGTAAGGGAACTTCTTAACCCAATTTCTATTCCTTGGGTTGATCTTCTCTTTCTTGTTTATGTCGTTCTTTGATTATGTGAGAAATGAATTTTTATAACTTATCATGTATTTATTATTTATTTATGTGACCTTATAGTGAATACAAATAAGTGATCTATTTTATTTACAAAAATATCTTTGTAAGGGATAAGTTTTCCAATCTCATTTTTATCCGAGATTGTTTATTCGTAAGTATTTACTGGTGTTATATTTATCATCCATGTCCCTATTTTATAAAAAGGTTATCAAGTATGTATAATGTCATTTTTACCCAATTTTGACTTTTACTATATGGTATATAAGGAATCTTTCTTTTTTTCCATACGTGGTACTTTTTGACTTTTCCAGCAAATGTACAAGAAGAATGTTTTTTTAACATATACGACATGAGTGAATTTTTACAATTTCATAAAGCAGTATTTTCATGAAGCTTCTTCTACAATATTTCATTATTACTTTCAACGAAATATTTTTATTTTAAAATTGGATGGAATTTTGTGAAAAGAAAATGATTTTTAAGAATAAAGGATATTTTCCTCAAGAATTCATTTCAAGTGTTTTGTTAAAACTATTTTCTATCTAAGATGACATTATTTAGTGTGATTAGGTTTCAAGTATAATGTCTCTATTATTTACATGGTTTGATTCCTATAATGATGAAATGATATCCATTTGTTTTATATGGTTTTTTTTAGGATGGGATGATGTTTATAAATCCAATTTAATTCATTGGGTTGTGATGAATGATTTATATTTTGTGGCACAAGTAAGAAGTATTTAATTATGAGATGGGTGGGAACTATATCTCCCTCCAATACATTGGGTAATTATTTATATCTCATGATATAGACATGGCTGGAATGGTATGTTAATCTGGTTCAGTGATATAGGAACAGAATGAGGAGTGAACTCGATTCAGAAAGGGACTTTGTCCACTAAGATGGTCTTGGCAGAAATGCCATGGCTACTATGGAAATCATAACATGTGATTAATGGTTGCCACAATTACATGTTTTATTACCATTATATTTTATCATGATTAATGTTTCTTTATGATCTATGCCTTACGTACTACCATGTTTTATGTCATTGCTCAATATTTTTATGTTTAAACATTATGTTCATGTTTTTTGTTAAAATGTATATGATTTTTTTATTTTCTCCATGCTTACCCTTACAAATCTTTTGAGCTCACCCTTTATATGTGTTCTTTTCTCTAGGATTTAAAGAAAGGTTTTAGGTAAGAGAAAAAAAGGGATGATCTTTATGGGAGATTTTGAAGATCTTTCACCACGATTAGAAGATTATATCCCGAGTTTCCCAAGATAGTAAACTATTACGGCCCTTGTGTGTCTGTTTTTGTTATGTATTAAGTATTCTACAAAAGTAATTTAATGTCTATGTTCGTCAAGTATGTTTACAAGGACACTAAACTATTATGGTCCTTGTGTGTCTGTTTTTGTTATGTATTAAGTATTCTGCAAAAGTAATGTGATGTATATGTACGTCAAGTATGGGTCTCTATAGTTGGTATCATAGGGAGGTTTAGTTAACCATTGGAAACTAGGATGCAAAAACTTTAGTGAGATCCCTTGATATATTTCTAAGGTATTTATATGGATGTACCTATACTTATGTATACGTATAGGTTAGAGTCCTATAATTACGTTGACGATACTGAATAACCTAGGGTGAACCTAAGGTGTCATGGATTAAATAATTTTTTATAAGTTAGACATCCCATAACTGACTTTTTATGATTATGTGGTTCCTCGTTATTTTAATTGTTTCGTACACTATGGTTTCTAGTCTTAGTTAATAGACGGAATGAGAAGGATTTCTGATAACATTGATTCCAATGGAAAAATTGGTGACTATGATCAATGATATTATGTAACTCCTGGAGAGAAAGATATTGTGACTATGCGAAATCAGTCATCTCGATATATGATTAACAAGGTAAACTTTAGTTTGTATTCTTAAGTCATCAAATAATAGGAAGGTGTAATTTTATGCTTGTTCACATGGTGAGGAGCATAGAGAAATGAAGATTGATATTTCTAATGAAGGGAATAATAACATTGAGGAATAACTCAAATTGATGGGAAAAAGTTATCTATGTGGAGAAAAGGGTCATATAGTGAAAGACTGTTATGGAGTCCAATGTATTATTTATGTAAAACATGGACATTACCCAACTCAATGCCCTGACCTAAGAAGTTAATTCTAAATCGAGGAAGGTCCTATTCCATACCAATCATTGAATAGGATAGATTCAAGGGCGTATGTATTGGAATTCAATAATAATGTTGTTGATGAACTTTTATAGTATATTGAAATATCTGTGTATTGGTCCATTGTGGTTTTCTATAGAAATATGGTATCGGTAACCATGAAAAGTGATTAAAATATTTTGGAATGCTAATGATATGCGCATAATGAAGGGATAAGGAGAAAAGAAATTGTTTGATAGTATTCATGAGCTCATGATTGATATAAGGACTAAGTGATATCATGGTTTGAGTATATAGAATTTTTGGGATTTTGGTATGTGGAAAGAGTTAACTTTTGAAAACACTCGTGTTTTCCCTAAGGTTCTATGATAATTCATGTTTCAAAAGAATAAATGATTAAGGTATTCACATGTTTCGAATGTGACCAACAAGATATATCATGATAGATAATGGTATTCAGATGCTCAGTAGATGACCTTTATAGTAATCATTTACATTACACTATGATATTGGATAGAATTATTTTGGATAAGACAAAATATTGGAATGGATTATGTTAGACATAAGATAGTATTGTTTAAGGATAAAACCTTTTTTCGATATTATTTCTGTAATTTTATAATAGTGTAGTTTTAGAAAAAAGGACAAACTACAAGACGGGTGAAAACCCATCGCATCGGGCAAGGCTGTGGAAATCTAACCCCCAACTGAAGTGCGACAGGCCTTAATCAACAATCACTGGCCTACACGATGTCCGTGGTTAGTAGAAACTAGTTTTATTTTAAGCGGTATGATAGATGAAGTATACGTCCATTTTTGGAATCATATACGATTAACCTCAACATAGATGTACTTATGTATATTTGATAATTTTTTTTAACCTTTTGTTTTAGACAGATGGAATGACACATCATTCTATCACATGATCTGCTAACACTTCACAAAAGACGAATTCAACTTAATTTCATTAAGAGATAAAGTGGAGATTGTTCGAGGCATGAGCAATGTTGTGATTGTACCAAAATCATGTATGTATTCCATTAAATTCAAAAATTCTTCAACATTTGGGAAATGATCTTGAAAACTAAAAATGTTTTCCTAGTGCTCTCATCACTGATGAAACGGATGGTACCTTACATCATCAAAAATTAATGGCTTTGTGATTATTGGCTTTTTCATAGCCATGATCTCTAGCACTCTTTATCAGAACTTGATGGTTAGATTTCTCTTCCATATCCATATTTTTCAACTATGATCTCCTATGTGGGAACCCAAGTGATGAGTTAGATGGGGTATCCATTTTTTTCCTAACGTTCTTTTTTGAAAATAAGTTTTAGTATTTCTTTTTTGGATGTGGGTTTCTATGAAAGAAACCTTCATGTAGTAAACCATTTATAAATCCAATGAATTTCAGGGGCGGAAATTATTTTAAGAGGGGTAGAGTGTAACACCCTTGAGATTTTATGAGATATATTATTTTTAATTTCATTGATGTCTTCTATAGTACACTACATCAATATTATCTTGTACTATACGCAACACCGTATTATCTTGCAGTATACGAAACACTATTCTTGGCTCGTGTTACACACAATTTCAAGTTTGTTTGATAGTAGTTATTCTACGCAACATTGAGTGTATATATATATTCAATGTAGAAATGAAATATGGTTGGATTATATTATACTCAAAAATGAAAGTGTCTTTCACTACACGCAACCTTTAATTGTCTTGCATTACATGCAATCGTGACCTTCCTGGATAGCGTGTGTTGTACACAATATCAGGTTTCACTAAACTACAATATATGGTAATAATATTTTTATGAACTAGCCGTTATGAAAATTATTAACTAAATTTTTAATTTTATAACATTATTAGTAATCTTACACATTTTCTAGAACATCATTAGAGAACAAAATAAATTTTTCGTGTAAAATAAGTATTTTTCAAAAAATGCAGTTTTACCGCCTTTTGATGGTGCACCTTATTTAAATCTATTTTTTGACATGTTTATAAGTTCAATTTGACAAAACAAAATTCTTCCTTGTATTCAGGATATAAAAATTTACTTTGGAAAATTTTTTCATATTATTCTGATAACTTTCATATTTTAATGAATAGTAAAAAGATGCTATATTTTAATTAAAAACAACAATTTTCGTCGCAATAATTTATATGGTTAGATTATATTTTTAATTGGATTTAATGTTTAATTATAATATATTTTTACCATTTAATCCAATTTTGGTCGTTGTAATTAATTTCACTTTGAAATTGGACATAAACAAGTGTCAATCTTTATATAGTTATTGTTTATTAAAAACACGCTATTTATTTTGATAACAGGAATTAATTTTAAAATTAATTAATGAAACATAGAAATTTTGAATTTTAAATAATAGACAAAATTTTTGAATTTGGAATATCAAATATAGCCAAGGCTGATTTTTTTGTATTTCTCTGAAAAACTTCAATTTTCGATGAATAGTGAAACCACTTAGTAGTAGTTAAAAAACTGACTCGTTCATTTAAATGAAATTTTTGCACTTCTGTGAATTGAATTTTAAAAATCTAAAATACATGGTTTTTATCAAGAAGTAAAATGTGGTTCAATAATATGAAAATAATTTTTGGTGAATAGTAACTGTTGACTTTTATTTACCGCAGTTAAAGGTAAATAGGGTAATTCAGGGATAAAAAGATATTATAATAATTCAAAATTACTTTAACACTTGTTCTGGCCTTATTGGATGAGTAGTGAACGACCATGGGCATACTTGGGTCAATTTTGGGACCCCATTGAGACACTTGGTAGTGATAAGGACAATTTGGATTAATTAATTTAATGTAAAGGCAAAATTGTCCCTAACAAAAATGTTTTAGTAATTAATTTTTATAAAGGGTTATATAAATTATAATTTCAACTATAAATATTTATTGGAAAGCAAAAAATATTTACTACATGGTGGTAGTTTTTTTATAATATTTAGACATTAAATAAATTAAATTATTCATGACACAATAATGGTGCAGTATTTACCTCATTAATAAATGATTTAAATAAATAGGATTTTAATGATTAAAATATTACCCAAAACATGTATAATTCTGATTAGATGATTTTCTTTAGACCATTAGTCATCTTAAATTCAACTTTAATGATTTTTGGTCCTTTTAAATCCAAATATAATTTTATAATAAAATAATATTTTCACACTTTCCAAAAGAGCCCCTCCTCCCCCTTATAAAAGGAGACCATTTCTATCCAATTCCTCACATCTCTAAAGCCATTTGGATCATCCAAAATCTTCCAAGTTAAGCTCTTTACATCCGTATCCTCCCCCCAGAAGCCTTACCTTATGCATAAGGCACTTCAAGAAGCCGTTTTGGTTCAATCCAAAGGAATTTACCCAAATTAAAGGTAATAGTTTCTCTTAAATTGTTTTCTTTTATTATACTTATCCAACCCTAATCATTTTTTAATCATTTATTTTTAACAACACCAGTATCCTCAATATACTAGGATGTTTTTATGTGAATTATTATAACTACACTTACACACACTTACATCTAATGGATGAAGAACATAATGTTTCTGTGAATGGAAAACTAACGCCTCACGAAACGATGATTGTTCAATTTTCTCGTACTGCCTCTCATGGTAGCCATTATGATGTTACCATATTTATATATGATATATATTATGTTAATTATATCCTTATTCTTCTTTAATTCCAAATTATATCAAGCCTTTATGGTTTCCATAGTGGGTAAATACGATAATCTCATTTGAGGAAGTGCGGACAACCGCCCCCTCAAAGTGATGTGATTCGTTAATGCCTTATGTGGGATGTATAAAGGATAGAGTTAAAGATATTATATATAATATTATACTAGAATTATAATATACCTATGTATAATTATGTTTTAATTCCATTAAAATTAGAAATAGAAATGAAAGTAGCGTTCATGCGTACGTACGACTTACCGTCTCCATGAACGGTCCATTTCATTTCTTACCTCCATATGTTATGTACTATTATAAATACATGTCTATGCTGGATATATATGATATATATGATATATAATTCATGAATATAATTCTGGATATAATGAACCTTGGACCACATGAACAACATGTAATTATAAGAAGTCCATTTTTGATTCAAGTACCAAATATCGACAAAACGAACGTTATAAACTTAAATTGTTACATAATGTTTATAACATGGTAATAAGTGATATAAAAGGAAAAATAAACTTGAAAAAGGTTCTTAATAAAGTATAAATTAACTTTGGTTTATTATTCAGGAGATTAAAGAACGATCTAGTCAAGGCGGACACGCTGTAAGGGAACTTCTCAACCCAATTTCTGTTCTTTGGGTTGATCTTCTCATTCTTGTTTATGTCGTTCTTTGATTATGTGAGAAATTATTTTTTATATCTTATCATGTACTTATAAATTCTTTCTATGGCCTTATATTGAATACACATAAGTGATCTATTTTATTTACAAAAAGTTCTTTGTAAGGGATAACTTTTCTATTCTCATTTTTATCTGAGTTTGTTTATTCTTAAGTATTTACTGGGTTTATATTTATCATCCATGGCACTATTTTATAAAAATGTTTTCAAGTATGTTTAAAGTCCTTTTTAATTATTTTTGACATTTACAATATGGTATGTAAGGAATATTTCTGTTGTTTACCATGAGAGGTATTTTTTGACATTTCCAACCGAAGTACGAGAAGAATGTTTTTTTAACTTATACGACATGAACCGATTTTTACGGTTTCATAAAGACTTATTTTCATGAATCTTCCTCTAAAATATTTCGGGATTATTTTCAAAAAAAAACCTTTTCTTTTAAAATTGGATTGCATTTTTTGAAATTAAAATGATTTTAAAGAAGAAAGGATATTTTCCTAAAGAATTCATTTCAAGTGTTTTGTCAAAACTATTTTCCAAATAATATGACATTATTTAGTATGATTATGTTTCATGTATAATGACTCTATTATTTAAATGATTTTATTCTTATAATGAGATTTGTGGGACTAATATATCCCCCCAATGAACTTGGTAATGATTTATATCTCATGAGATTGACATGGCTTGAATGATAAGTTAATCTGGTTCAGTGATACAAGATTGGAATGAGGATTGAATGTGATTCAGAAAGGGACTTTTTTAACTAAGATGGCCAGGGCAGCAATGCCTCTACTACAATGGAAATCATAACATGTTCTTAAAGGTTACCACAATTACATGTTTTATTCCCATGCTATTTTATCATGATTAATGTTTTTTATGATATATTCCTTACGTACTTCCATGTTTTATGTCATTGCTCATGATTTTTATTTTTAAACATTATGTTCAGGTTTTTTGTTCAAATGTATATGATTTGTTCTATTTTATCCATGCTTACCCTTACTGAGCATTTGAGATCACCCTTTATATGTTTTATTTTCCCCATGATTTAGATAAAGTATTTAGGTAAGAGAAAAAAGGGAATATCTTTATGGGAGATGTTGAAGATCTTTCACAATGATTAGAAGATTATATCCTGAGTTTCCAAGGACACTAAAATATTATGGTCCTTGTGTGTCTGTTTTTGTTATGTATTATGTATTCCACAAAAGTAATGTAATTCCTATGTACGTCATGTATGGGTCTCTACAGTACTGTGACAGTGCATTCATCTCGATAGAGAAATATGTACAATGCAATAATAAATATTTAGCACATTCTCATTTATTCCTATTTAACTCCTTTATTCCATGATTCCCATGGATAACTCTACCTCAATAATAACTTCATCTCATACCAGTGTTCTATGTGTACCCTAGGTAATACCGTATAATAATAGTTGATTATAGATGGATATCAAAGTATTGAAGGTGCTAAAATATCTCAATACCTGATTTGACTCATGATAGAGTCGAATAATCTCGTGTGAGGCCATTACTGAGAGTTACATTATTTAAATTCTTTAATTTCACATTTATAAGATTCATTTCCAACGTTACCATATCACACACGTAAGTTAGATGACCATGTCACATATCTTACTCATCAATAGAATGACTAGGTTCTGATTCACATTACTAAAAAGTATATTGACCATCTAACCATGTACACATATCAATTTACAATGACCATGTTACCATTATATTTAATTATATGAATTATTAAAATGATCCCATTTTTACAACTCAATTTAGTAGGACTATGAACCCATTCTGCATCACATAATTAATTTATGAATTAAGTTTCCATCCTGATCCCTTTACTAATTCAATAATTAGTTAAACACATCCACTCAATTAGTTAACTCATTAATTAACTATGTCCTAAAAATAATTAATTAATTTATAAATTCATTAATAAATATCACAATTCATAATCCATAATTAATTTTCTATAATTCTTTATTGAATTATAATATCAATGTTTCCATAATATATACAAAAATTAATTATATAAATCACATTATAAAAGGATCATAATTAATCTACAATTAATCAACCTAACATAGACATTCAAAAATCTCCTAATTATTCCATTGATTAATTATCTAGATTACAACCCCTTAGGATTATATAATATGCCCAAAAATAATTATCTAATAGGGAATCCCCTTAGTCTCATGAATAATTCCCCAATTAATTACCTTATTCAAAAATGCATTGATAAAACAATAGGTCTATCTAATTAACCCAAAATAATAAATGAAATTGCTAAATGAAGATACAAATTCTAAAATCGTGCATATAAATATCAAATACAAGAATCTGGGAATTATGTTTAGTCCACAAATTTTGGTTTTTTATTCGATATCTTCCAAATTGAAATCCCCAAAATCCAAGCAGCACAATGACATTGATTTGAGTTCCGTATATAAATCTCTAAACCGAAATCAAGAGAAAAGACCTCCAAATCTCATAAATCTAGATCTATATCAACAATACTAAATCTAGATATCACCCAATAGGTTTATATACAAGAAGACATATTATTTCATCACTAAAATGATTTGGTACAGATATAAAAAAGAATGAGAGAAGCATCAAGATTAAAACCTCTTACCTGAAGAAGATATGATTTACTATTAGGGATTTGAATATCGAATAATGGGTTCATAAGGCCTCAAGCGCCACCATATTGACGGGGTTCCCTTCATTTATCCTTCAGAATGTAAAATCATGAGTTAGGGACCCTTAAAAGGTGAAACATGTCATTGAAATTTGAAAACAAGTGAGAACCACAATTTTAGGATCTCACAGTCGACCCTTACTTGGTTTAGTCTCATGGTAGAAAAACCATGAACTAACCCTACATTATCTACTACATCAAGGGGAACTTAATATAGCTACGTCTTATGCCATATGAAATATATCTTTAACCATCCTGATGCTGCTACCTCAAAACATTATAAATCACACAGTTTCTCCAAGGAAGCTACATGGTTTGTTCAAACCGTGGCCCAATCGTATTCAATCAATTTTTCTCTTAAATATTCTTAGTCATAACCCAAATTCCCTCCCAGTCACAACTCCAATAAAATGTAATTAATTAAAAAAATGTACCATAAATTGTTTTTGAGATAACTCCAGTAATGGTTGGGAACTTACAAACTCCCCAATGTATAATAGCTGATCCTCAAGAAGCAATCCCAATCATCTCTATGATTATGATCTAGAAAGACCAGGACATTAAGACCTCATATCATCCTCCCTTTCCCAGGATTCATCTCTCACATTTTAATGATTACATAAAATAATAACTATCACCATGGCCCTTCCTCAAAACACATTCCCACTATGATCCAACACATGAAACTGATGCACCTCAAAAAATGCATCCTACTCAAGGTCAACATCATCTATATAAATCATATGAGAGGGGTCTGTCTAATACTGCAAATGTTTTGATAATTGTAAAACATCATGAATATCAATATATCTCTATTTAATATCCAATTGATATTCCATCGGCCCGATTCTCTTCACTAACTCAAATTTTCCAAAAACCATAGGCATTAAGTTTCACCACCTAATTATCTCGCAGTGGCCCATCCTAGTTGATAACTGATAGAATAAACTATCATCCTCCAAATAATCTAGCGGTATTATCTATCTATGAACATGTAAATTATATCTAGTCTATGTGAAATCCATACATTTCTGAATTACCAAAACATGCTCTGTCATCTCCTACACGAGACTCAGTCCAAATAACTCTAACTCACCTACATTTATCCATAATATCAGTGATCTACATGGAATAAGACACATATCCTTGTATGGTTCCATATCTATAGATTCCTAATAACTTTTTTTTATTTTAAAACTACAATAAATCCATGTGTTTTTTACAACATCAACTGAATTCATGCACACTTGCTCATATCATATCCTCAAGAACCTCTATAGTACGTTTCGAATTCCCATCATTCTATGGTGGAAATAAATACTCAATAATACCAGTGTTCAATTCACTTTCTAAAAACCTTTTATGAAGAATGATGTGAAGTATACATCAGGATGTGAAACTATAGTCTATATCACTCCATGGAAATTGACTATCAACCAAATGTATAGTTCTCCCAACTAATCTACTATATTGTTTTCCGTTATTGGAATGAAATAATTAACATTTTTAATTTGATAATCAGTGACCCAAAATATTTTCATTCTTCCTATGAATATTTGGAAGACCCACCAAAAATTCCATTGTAATTTCCTCCCATATCAATTGAAGAATAGGCAATAGTTGTAGCAAACCACCTAGTCGTTGATGATCCACATTCACCGAAAAATAGGTGAAGAATCCTTTCACAAACCTTGGTATCTTATTTTTCATTAATGGACACCAAAAAATTTGTCATAGTCCACGGTAAATTTTGGTTACACCATGATACCCATCCCATTTAATGGAATGAAATTCCCGAATAATATCCTCTCATATTCTTGAATGTACCACAACTAGATTCTTCACATAGATAATCTCTTATTCATATATCAACTAGTCTCAAGATGTTTCTCTAACTTCAAATATGTACCTCTATGATAAGAACTCTGGATCATCATACACTCTATCTATAACCTGTCTCAAGAGTGTATACTCCACTGCAAATGAAACAAGAGTCATCTTATCCAAATTCTCTATATCCTCCCCATTCATTTCAGCTAGCACGATCATCATCTTATAAACTACACTTGACTACTGACCCCTATGATTTGGTTTTTTCATGATCACACAATCTTCCATAGTATTTCCCTTCTTAGGCATATATAATAGTTCAAAATAAAAATATTTCACAAAATCAACACATCTATTCTACAGAAGATTCAAACCACAATGTGATAATATATTCTTCAATGTATTGTGATATTTATAGACTATTAATGTATCTCCCAAAATATAGTGTTGCAAACACATAAAAGTAAAAACCACTACTTACAGCATGAGGTTGTGCAAAGGGTAATTCAGTTAAGGACACCTCATCTGTAGAGACCCATAAGCCACAAATCAATCTCCCTTCATCAGCATAACTCCAACTATTATCCCAAAAGAATCACGAAAAACTGTATTCCCCTCACCTGACTCAGCTATAATCAAAATTGGTTCTGATGTAAATAACTTCTTTAACACATGAAAAAATTTATCACAAGAATCATACCATTAAAATCTAAACCTAATATTGGTCAATCATGAGAGCAACACTGATAAATTGGAAATGTCTTGGATCAATATTATGTAATATCCATCTAATACAAGGAAGCTTCAGATATCCAAGACATTCTTGAGATGCTCCTATGAAATCATTGTCTAAACCATGTCTACGTCTTCAGACACACCTTCCTATGAAATGATGTTCCCCATGAAGTGTACATGGTCAATTAAAAACTAACACATATATATATTTACATTTAAATGATTATCTGTTATTATACCAAGGACAACGTTAACATGTGGGAATGATCGAGATGTGTCTTGAAGTACACCAAGATTTCTTCCACAGACACTACAATTATCAAATTAAGATATATATGAAATATACAATTCTATAATTACATAAACAATACCGGTGCATTTTTTCAACCCATATTCCATTATAAAAAACTCATAAAGTCTATACATGCTTCTAAAATTAGACCTTATTATATAATAAGAGTGTAATCTCAATTGATGATACACTTATCTTATGTTGATCTTTGAGAACACAAAAGATCCCTTTATTTGGTCAAATAAATCATCGATACAATGATGAAGACTTCAGATATTCACCAGCATTTTTTTAACTTCAGGTAATTAACACACAAATAAAAACATATATCACCCTCAAATGCAAAAAATGTGACATACATGGATGGATAAATTGATTATACTACAACTCCCCCAACCATTCCTTATTCTCTTGAATCTCAGCCAGTTCCATTATATATCGTGGAGTACATATAGGACCTGCCCTTGAAATGAGTTCAATATTGAAGTCGATAGCCGTATTATAAGGATTCCCTAAGATTACTTCAACAATGAACACCTGAAACAGATACACCACTGCAGGAAGGAGATTTTTTCTAACACCGCCATCATCAAACATAAAACTAGAAACTTGGTCTATGATATATCATAGTTGTTAAGAAATTGGACATTCATGGGATCCCTGGATATCCCACTATCCATGTTGAATATAGTGGTCAACCATAAGAGATGTAAAAATTACCCTCATTTGGTAACAGTCAACATGGGTTCATTATGCCACTATCCAGTCCATACCCAAAATTAGGTTGAAACCCATCAAATAATTAACATAGATATCCCCTAAGAAATGATATTCCCTGATCACTAGTGGAAATCATTTTCAAAGACAGATATATCTAGACCATATTCCCAGAGGTGTATCTATAGTAATTACCCCTCACACAAACTCGACATTTAGTCTCAATCCATCAACATGTTTTGTAGATATTATGGAATGAGAGGAACTGGTATCAAATAAGGAACTAGATAATGTAGAAGCTATTAGAATAGTACCTCTCTCTATTGATGTTCCAACATTTCAATCCACAAGTGTAGGATGTACTACATGTAACTGTGCTTAAATTCTTTCCTACGATGTCATCTGACTCCCCCGAGTAGCACAACTTTTCTGATTTGTACGCTCTATCCCATAATCAAAACATATAGTACCTCTACCACCTCAGGTTGTATAACTCCAACTTCGTGCCCTATTTGGTATAGAATGTGAAATTCCAAAACATTGACTCTGCCTAGATTATCCTTCAGTGTCAGTATGTCATTGTGACCTATTGAGCTTTTGTTGAAGTCCCATCTTGGTACATGATCAACACCCTACATTTGGATAATAATAGTTTCCTCGATAGAGTCCCAACTAATAACACATACGAAAGATAACATTTTGAGGTCCTTTCTAATCGACCATCTTCTATGTTTAATCTTCTTCCCATTACCTTGGCTATTTTTTTCATAACGATGATTCCTCCTCTTGGATGTCACACCTACATATCATCAAGTATCAATTATCTATCCTACAGTAGCTGTCTCCCATATGGTTTCTTCAATTATGAGACCATGATCCAAAACATCCTTAATCATCTTCATCTAGAAGATATGGACCTTGAACATAATCACACACTAAATTGCATCCTGATAACATTTTTCCATATCAACCTCATATCTTGGTAATAAGGTATCAAATAATTGTAGATATATGTAATGTATGGCATATTCCATCATTGACATTCTCCCATGGATTAGATACATAAACTCAACAACATTCCATTGTATCGACATTTCTAGATAATGGTGTTCCAAGAACCTCTCCATGACTTCATCTATAAGATACACTCAACATGACCAGTTCGAGACTGAATGTCCCACTGACACTTTTTTGATCCATGTAAGTGGTCAACATTACATTTATCTCATCTGATGTCTCCAAATGGTCATATATTATCAATATGTACTCAATTCAGAATTCAGATCCCTTAGGTTCACACTCACTAGAACAATTTGGAAGGTGCTGAAACTGAAACTCCCATAACAACATAGGCATACATTTGACAACCAAACATTGGTCACATTAAATTAATTTCATGATGTGAGGATGGTTTTCTAGAATCACCCCTTAATATTCAACAAGAATTATTGATGTGTCCTATTCTCGAACACGAAAGACATTCATAGGAATTCCCCTCATCTATACACACAATATATGTCATGGATAAATACTCTCTACAAATCCAAAAAAAAGTCTTATGTCTCATAACATAACCTTATAAAATTTACGTAAGTAGAAATTATCATAACAAATATTTCCCCCACCTTGCTACATGGTCAAATCTGAGGTGATATCACTACCATTAACCATCATTCTTATTGGATTTAGTTAACAATGGTAAACACACTATAATAATAATGTTTCTCATTTATAAACCCAATTATTATCATTTTTAATCATCTTAAAATCCTACTCAATTCTTAGATAAGCACCAATTTTTTTATTTTTTATACTAAAAAATAAGGAAAACTGTTATATATTAACAACTTACACATAACATGTATTCAAGATCATTCCTAAAATGATGTGTGTCACAATAACCCTGAGTTCCTAGAATGATGGATGAAGATTCATATATCATGCCATTATAAGACCTGAATCATTACTCAAAACTTATCAGAAAAAATAATCACATCACACATCAAGTGAATCACCCAAGGGTAAAATAACATTCAACTATAACATAATGTAGAAATAACCACAATCTCACCTTGAGTACATGGTTTTCCCCCCATACATGGGTTTGAAACTCACATACACGAGCTCATTTCCATGAATTGACAATTTCTATACTCATGTATACCTTTCCCAAAAAATTATGGCAAAACAATAATAAATAATACATCCTCTGATACCACTTTTTATTGAACATATCAATTTCCACATGACAGTGAACCAATCTAATTTTACATATGACCTCAATTGAACCTCCACCTATTTTAGAGGCTATAGACTTGCAGTGAGGGTCTGGTAAGTCATTCTGGGGGAGACTATACCCGCATTTATCAGAGTAAAATACCAGTAAAAATAAATGATGAAAATTAGAACAATATATAACCATAACAATATGAATGTCACAATATTACCAAACAATATATACAATACTCAAACGAAAGGGAATAAATTCTTTGAGAATGTAATTTTCATGTGTTTATAATGCAACATAAAATATAGACACTAAGACTCCCAAACATTTCTGAACGTTTTCTGGTTCCCTCCTCCTAGATTCATCCAAAACTAGCCACCGATCCTAAGAACATTTCCCTTATCTAGTCCAAAAACAATATAATCAATTTGGGTACCAATAAGGCTACCAGAATGGTGTTTTATTATATCTTAGTAGGCCCCCACCAATGGTGTCTAAAACTATTACACTCAAAAGATACTATAATGAAGTTATATATGCAAATAATTATAATGAAATGTTAAATAGTTCATCACAATTTCATTTATTCTTATCAAACTAAATTTACGCAAGGGTTCCTAAGGATATACTTACATCCATACTAACTTCATATCATACTAGATCCTGAATTGTTCCCTATTTAATAACATATCATTATAAAATCTTCCAACCTATGATCCAAGAATTCAAGGTGCTATGATATCTCAGTATCTGATTCAACCCATGATGGACTTTAATACTCAAGTACGATGACATTATTCAGAGTGAAATGATTTCCATTCAATGATTTAACAATTATAATCCACATTTCCAAAGGTACCAATATCCCATATATATGCATGATTACAATATTTCCATGCCAAGCCCCCGAAAAAATGAAACTGTTCCCATTCTCTTTAAGCATAAGTATAATGACCATGTTACCTTGTATAATTATAAATATAGATTGACCATGTTACCATTATATTTACTTATATGTATGACTACTATTATATTCATTTTTAATTATCAATTTATAAGGACCATGTTCCCATTATGAATCAAATAAATAAATAACCAATTAATTATCCATCAAATCCCATTAGTAATTCAACAATTAGTTAAACATATCCATTTCATTAGTCAACTCCAAAATTAACTATGATGAATCAAAACATTAATTAATTAATTAATTCATTAATCAATATTACAATTCATTTTCCATAATTAATTTTCTAGAATAAATTATCTAATTCTAATAATAATTTTAAAAAATTAATCCCACAATCAATTTTCTAAAAGGCATTTTCGAAGGAAAATAATAATCCACAATTAATTATCCTAATATTGACATTTTAAAATCTCATAATTATCCCCCTTATTATTTATCAAAATTAAAACACCTACCCCTTATAATCAATTCCCTAAATTAATTATCTAATAATTAATCCCCTTATTCTCATGATTTATTCCCCAATTAATCACATATTTTAACAATGCTTCAATAAATCAATTGGCCGATCTAGTTAAACAGATTCATGAAAATGAGTGTCTAAAAGAAGAATGAAATTGTACTATCATGTATATAAATATCAAATTCAAAACTATAGGAATTATATTTGGACAACCAACCTCGGATCATTGATGATTATTTTCAGAATGGAAATCCCCAATCTCTGAGTAGCATAACGATATTTATATGAGTTTCAGATCCAAATCCCTATAGTAAAATCAACATCAAAGACACAAAGATATCATAAACCCTGATATAGATCACCTGAAATAGCTTTATATCAACATAAACATAGGATATATTACATGATAAAATTAATTAAATATATAATAAAGAATAAAATTATTATCGAGATGAAATTCAATTATTAGGAGAAGTGTGTATCATCAATTTGGGCTTTCAATAATGACGAATTGTGTTTCTATGTTCATGAAATCCATCCAAGTTGATTATACACCCTTGAATTACCCTTGATAAAGTAATATCCAATGTTAGGGCCGCTAATAAGGTGAAATAGGGAAATAAATGTTAAAAATGAGAGACATTTTCAATATTAGGATTTCACTGTTGTTCCTCGCATGGTTTAGTCAAATGGTTTGAGAAACTGTGTGTTGAACCTATGTTAACAACTAATTCCAGGGGGAACATCACAAGAATACGTCACATAGCTTATCAATACATTATTTAACTGTGCTGAAGCTGTAGGCTCAATATACCCAAGATTACATGGTTTCTCCTAAGCAGCAGTTTGGTTTGTTAAAACCATGTGCAAACTGTGAAAGATCCATTTTTCTCCAAACTTTTCTTAGACATATCCCAAAGGAACCCCACATCATAACCCTCATCATTGGTACAAATGTAAAAACCAAATTTTGTGAAATCAAACTTGAGATAACTCATGAAATTATCATGTTCATACAAGGTCATATATTTAGTATTAGTTTTTATTGTGATTATGTCATTTGTATCAACACAGTGAACACTATTAAAAATGAAATTTAATTTTTAGAACCAAGAATATTTCAAAATTTAATACATGATGTTATTGAACAATCATATCAATTTAAATTAGATTATAATGAATATACTAATCACAAATTAAAATAGTTTATATTTTAGGATTCTATTAAGTCAACCATGGATCCCTTATATCCATGATATATAAGAAGAAAAATTGAAGCTGTTATTCTATTTTTATTTATGATATATTATTTTTTAATTTCAATTTGTATTTTGATCAAATAATTTATTTCTTTACATTATTTTCACCTAATGGGAACCCATGATAATTTTTTTAGGAATGTTAATAGTCAGTACATATATTGGGTCTTTGTAATGAAACGTTTTATAAAAGTTCACATGATTGTATGTTATATTATGGCGAATCTGAGTAATTAGTTAATTTTATAACATGTTTACAATAAATTTATAAATTGTTAAAACATGGGTTTTTAAGATTTATTCATGGATTACAATTAGTGTATTTGTTTTACTTCTATATTTCAATTTCTATGTATGTCATGCAACACAACTCCATTGATGATATTTCATAAGTAAAATGTTTCTCTCAGGATAGACCTAAACCATCCTTATGATCGAGATTAATGGAAATTTCCTGATCTTTTGAATCCATATTTTTCTTTAGAACCATAAAATTAATAGTTTTCTTTTTCTATCATTGATTTTATTCTTTTTGTAATAAAAAATATAGTATTATTATTTGGAAATTTTTAATTGTTTTTAAAAAATACTTCCTTGGATAGTTAAGACATTACCATATATATATATATAGTAATATTGGGAATTATTAATTCTAGGGCATCCGAATATGTATATTGATGTTTATATTCATCCACTTATCTATGAGTTATTTTTACTCTATAATGATAGTAAATGTATATATGATGTAGTTATAAATAATAATTTAAAATATAACGATTCATTTCTTTAAAAAAATATTGACTTCACAACATATGGTTTTTTATTGGGTAGGAATACACATGGTATAATATAATTTTTATACCTTATGGATGTAATCAAAGGACTTGAGTTTATTAATTGGAGAAATTTCTAATTTTCAACATTAAACAGATATTTCATTATTCACATAAAATATAACATTGGAATAAAAATAATTTTACAAAATGATAAACCAAAATAAATGAGCATCCTCAATGTTCACAGTTATTTCAATAAAATATATTGTATTACATTAACTAAAATTTCATTTTCACCAGAATAAATAATATGTAAATTTTTAAGTGATCATAATTGGATACTGTGGGGTGTTTTTCAGTTTCATTATAGATCCGATTTTTTTTCATCATTTTTGGGATTTAATTCCTATTCAAAGTTATTATTTTTATAATATATTTTATAACAATTTTGACAAACTGAGGATGACAATATATACGATAAAACAATAATCATACCATTATCATATTTACAAGCATCAAGAACATGAGTAATTTAAAAAAGAATTTAAAGAACACTTAATTAATTCAAAATAAATTTATTAACTTCCTACTTATGGTCATTTATTTTTCTATTCGTGGATTTATAATTTTTTATTACTATATGGATATAATTTTAAATTTTCACACTATTTTAGAAATGAAAATATTTCTAGGTTAATAATTCATTTCATTCATGTAATATTTTTAAAAAAATTTCATATCGTTATTATAGGATTTTTGAATTCTATGATTGGAGATGTGTTTACTAAAATTAAATATTATAATGAGTTATATTTATACCCAATACGACTAAATATATATATTGTTAAAATTTTATCTAATTTGGTAAATATAATTTCACCATTTTTATTTGACTCAATGGATATTTTAATATTTTCTTTATCATATGAATCTAAATGTGTAAGTATAGTATAATTTGTATTGATGCATCAATTCAATAAATTTATAAAAAAATTACTAAGATGGTTTTTAATAATGCCCCAATTGAGGGGAAAATTGATGGAGCTTGACTATATGAAAAAATTTCAAGTATTTACTACTGTTATATTCAATGTAGTATCCTACAAAACATAATTGAATGACCCATAATGTGGGAAATTATTATAATTCCACATAATATATGTTATGACTATTTAATTATCATAGACATGGTTTTAGTTGTAATCATTATTTATTTATTTCAGATTAATAAATATACATAAATCATATATATAGGTTCCACAAGATTGTGATAAAATTACACATTTTTTGTAGGAGAGATAAATTGTAATTTTATTTTAGTAAATATTTTATTAAATAAAAAATAAATATATGTTTTTTTATAGATTATATAAAGATCATTTCAAAAATTAATTTTCCTTAATTACCTAGGATTACTTTTTATAAATGTTGATGGCTTTATTTTCCCTTCTTGTTTAAATTATAGATAATGTAAATTTTTTATGATTGATCATATGAAATAATATTCATATTTTTTATATTATTAATTATTTCTTTATTGATACAGTTTTCACAAAAAGGAAATAAAATTTATTCTCTATTATGTGTGTTGAGTAATCAACCATCAAAATTGGTTAAATATTATAATGAATATATAGTTAATAATTTTTTATTTCATACAGAAAAAATCTAGAATATTAAAATAAGTAAAAATAGAGTTAATTTAAAATGATCTTATTATAATGATAGAAAATGTCAATTTTATGGAATAATGGATAAAATATTTGAGTTCTGTTATATTGTGTAGAATTACATGACAATGATTAAATTTTTTTAGTTTGATACTGATTGAGGTTTTCATATTCATCCTTGAAATGTAATAATTTATAGAAAATATAAGTTTATTCTAATATTAAATGAACCAATTTTTCAGTAATATCAAATAAATTAACATTAATATATAGACTATTATTTGACATGTAATGATTTAAATGATTAGTGGAGTTTTATAAAGTTGAAATCTATGACCAATTGTTCTGGGAAAATGAATGTTTTACTTTTGAGGTGCATGATATTGATATTTTTCTATTAATGGTTCTTTATATATATATTATTCTATGAGATATGGATATCAATTTTGATGACCCATAGTTATGGGTTGTTGGTGTTGATAATGGCAATGACGTAAAAAATGAAATTGGAATTTCGAGGTAATAAGAAATTGAATATCCTATAGAAACTAATGTGGCTATGAAGGAAAATTTGGACATTAACATCGATGGATATAAATATGAAGGAGAATATGAAGAATTATGTATTATTTTTTTCAGAAAATATTTATTATTTTAATATTTAGGATATGTATATAGGAAATTATTTGCATGTAACATTATATTCACATTGTTTTGTTTATTAATGGTTATAAAATTTTTAGAAAATTTATCATTTTAAATAATAATTTTTTTATTAAATTTTATATATAACACTAATAAATAAAGAGAATTATGTTGACTTGATATATTTCCTGAAAAATAATCCTCTATATAGTGATGAGCCTCCTGATTTTTTAGTTGAGGGTTAAGAAATGATACAATTAATGTGGGTCTCTTAGAGAATTTCATTATTGATGATTCATGAACCCATTCTATAGTGAATTATATCAATGGAATATGATATTTTTTATAGGAGGTGATTTTATATTTTAATATTATTTATTTTTCCTTAAATTTTATAATATCTTTTAATTAACTCTAAAACTGTTCTTATATTAAATATTTTCCAAATATGTTTATGATAGGATATTTCTAATTTGAGGAACTATATTTCCACTCCATGGAAGATAATTTATCATGTTTTTAGTGACTTAAATCATTTATTGTTTGAGAATTGAATGTTATGTATATATAGATAATTTTATTTATTTTGATGATATATAATTCCTAATTTGAAATATTAGTAAATATTTATAGGGTTTATGGTCTCCTATTCCTGAGAATAATATAACCCTATTTTGGATGCATGAGAGGGATTCATGTGTGATTGTTACTGTCAATTTCTATATAGTCATAGTTGGATAGATATGATAAGGTAATCTATGCCAAAATTTAATGAGCCTTGTGTTTCTATTTTATTAAATTATGTCCCCACCCAAGCTTAACTGATAATTTTCATATAATGGATCAAGGAATCATTCTTGGAGAGATCTGATTTGAGTTGATCGAATATAAGGATTCATATTATCAGATATAGAGTTGGGAGTCATAATTTCAATATCCATCATATGTATTTAATTAGTGAAAAAATTTAATTGATACAATATTTGTATTTTTTATATTAAATGTCAATGATAAATAAAAATATACTATAATTTATCTCTTAATTATAATGATTATTATGTAGAAAAGGATTTACACTGATAGTACTAGAATGATTATTGGTGAGAGGAAGTGGTAGATATTTATTAATATTTTTTGAGTTTTTAAAATAAATATGTTAATTTTTTATTCTTTATAATTTTTACTTATATGGTTGTAGGAAACCTATGAGGAAGATGTTTTTCATATATTTTATAGTATGTAAAATCTAGTATTTGATGATAATCAAGGCTCATTAGAGTTAGGATTCAATGAGGTGGCATAGATATTGGTGATGATGAGTTGTCTTTAGAATAATTGAGTGGTCAGAATAGTTATAATATTGACCACATATATTTACTATGGAAGTAAATTGATTCCCTTATAGAGATAAAAAATAGCTTGTGTGAGATCATTATAATCATAATTTGTTATATGAGAGTACGAGGATAGGTTGAAATATCAGAATGTGTTGATTTATATAATTAAAAGATATAAGGAAAAGCTATGGTACCAGATTGAATAGTAATGATGAGAATAAGAATAGTGAAATGTGGAGATGATAGACTGAATGCACAAACTTATAAATTGTTTGGGGATTATGTTTACCCTTATAGATGAACCTCATCCCCCACAAACTCTGTAATATTATTATTTAATTTATTTTTTTAGAATTTTCATAAATCAATATTTTAAAATTTATATTTCAGGATTTTTTTAAAAAAAATTATGGGTGTATTTTTATATAATTTTTTGCTTATTATAATGGATGGGAAAATCCATCATAAATAATTATTTACATTTTATTTCATGTTCCGTAAAAAAACAATTTCTAGTGAAGTATTTATGATGAAACTAGAAATCCACCAAAAATAACATGGCATCATAGTATTTACCTCATTTTCATATAAAATAATGGTATTTTCAATGAGTATTTCTCCAAATGAGTATTTTTGTTTGTTTATCATAATGAATAGCCTTTTGTGATATAGTTCGTAATAACAAAAATGGAATATTATAATGGGAATTTCAAGAAGGGGAAAATAATAATTATAACTTGTGAAACTATTTATGATATTGTTTTGGATGATAACAATGTGTGAGTCGAAGGTTGAAAAAAATGAAAAAAATAGAGTCTTTGTAGGTGGGAGACTAAAATAAAAAATTTGAATAATGATTCCTACCAACCGACAGTGGTCCCAATAGTATATATACAAATATTTAAATCTTCTACAAGATGAATAAATGATTTAGGTCTAATGGAATTATGGTAGAAGAGATGATGATATTCTTCACTATGTTATAATCTACATTGTATATCATTTTCCAAGAAAACATCTCACAAAAAGACATGGATGATGTTTAATTAGATGATTTGGAGGCTGTTTAAAATGCCCTGGTAGTATAAGACCAATAAGATTGGCATAGTGAATAATAAAATTCCACGAACAACATATTTTGTGACAAATTATATAAAAGGAATATTCGGGCATGAATTCCTCTGATAGTAGCTGCAGAAGTAGTGAAAATAATAGAATAATGGTTGTCGTATGAAACTCCTTTGATCACCTAGAAGAATGGATTATTTCACTGGATCTATAAATTCATCTTTGAATAATTGTTTCCAATGGAGATAATATTGGCCAATCTTGTACACAACCAAAATGGAAGGCATGTTAGAATACATTGTAGTATCAATGCCTTTCATGATGTCCTCGGTGCCCTCTATTTTCTAAATCAAATTTTTTATCATTTTATTCATAGGTGGGGAAAACAAATTGCACCCTATGTCTTCACCTTGAAGTTGAATTTTATTATGAAAACATTTTTGGGGTTTGGGTTGGGTAAACAAATCATGCTTTCATCATGTTAGTATCATAAATATAATTAAAAATTATTATAATAAATAATATAATATATGAAAACATTCATGTTAAACTATAAATATTATTATGTTAAAAAATAATTATATTTTAAAATATTATTATTTTATAAAAAAATTATAGATAATATTATATGTATATAATTGTAAAATATTTATAAATTATGAAAAGTAATAATCAATTATTGTAGTTAATGAAAATTATATACTAAAAATTTCAATTAAATTTAAAAATGTAAATTTATTTAAATATAACAAATAACATATTTTAAATTTTCATTTAATTTAAAAATATTAAATAATATTTTATATATTTAATGTTAAATAAAAACACATTAATTAATAAATTTAAATTTATATATATATATATATTATAAAATTTAATTTACTTAAATATAATTAGTTTTTTAATATAAATGTGCTCATAAAAATATTTTATATAATAACTATTTTAGAAATTATATTGTTAATTTTGAATTTTTTAATTTTCTGAATGAAAAAAGATTATATATTTATATAATTTAATTTAATTTAAATTAAGTAACATTTAAATAAGATGAACGATAAATATATAATTATATTCATATTTTTTTAGTAATTTTTTTCACAAAATTTTGTCATTATTATTAGTTGGAGGGTGATAGGCCACAAAATTAAATATGAAAATATTATTTTTATAGAATGGTTTAATTTATAAAGAGTTAAATGGTGTTTATGGTTTTAATGAAATGGATATCTATTTGGATTGTAATTTTATTCAAAACCATGTGTTTGTTTCTCACCTGAACTCTAATTAGGATACAAATGTTTTGGATTGGGTGGATTTCAAGCATCACTTGGTTAGTACTAATCTATTTAAGTCTTGGGATTTCATGGAGGCATAATATATGAAATCATCTAGTGATTTGAGTATTCAGATAGAAATAATATTTTTTTCAATCCTCAGGTGCGGAATTGGATCTAAATATGAGAGTCTCCTATGGGTGTTTTCATGATTCCTTGAGGCATCATTACCGTATTATAATAAATGGTTATTTGGAATTGATATAAAACACTCTATGATGATAGGAGAACAAATCATAGATGGTATATTAGGACCTGGACTTAGATCAATACATATTGTTGAATGAAATTAATAATTCACATTGCGAATCATTTCTGGTTTAGAGTTTTAGAGAATTAGGACATAACTATTACATCTCAAAGATTACAAGGTAGACATGTCTACTCAATTTCCATTTTTTTAACAAAATATAAACTCTTGAACAAAAGAGTCATGTTTAGTTCCATGTTTTAGACATCATTAGATTTCCTTGATCCCATCCTTGACCGTATTCCACTTTAAGTCATGTGGAAAACATTTCAAAAACATGGGATGAGCATAAAAAGCTCAATAAGGGTTATAACAATATAGAAAGAAAACATTTTTCCATGTATATATAAGAATCAGTGAAATCGTACTTTACTCATAAAACATAATCACTTTAACCTACCTCATTAAATCATAATATTTAGGAATAACTCATAGAAATCATAAGATGTAATGGAAACTTGAGGCATTCATAACATTCTTACGTAGGGAGTAACCCTCATGGTTACATTTGGAATACCCATCACATTATATTCACTAAATCTCTTCAGATAAACCTTAGTGTTTAACTCCTTCGTGTTACCCAATGCATTAGAGAGCTATATCGGGCTCACCCGCCCTTAGTTTATCATGGAACCACCCGATTTCATAAACATTGCCCAAGAACCATAACATAATCATAACACTTAAAACATGAATAAAAGAAACATAAACTTTCCACATTTAAATAACAAGACATCACATCATGATATTATCATAAATAAAAACTTCTAATAAAATCATTAAAACTCTATGAGAGAAAAATACCTTTATACATTGAAAATATTAAAAGAAGACATTTAAAAGAGATTTTAGAATCAAAGTGTCCCATACCACTTCAGAACATTTGAAAGGGTTTTAAAAAATTTATGTACATATAAATAAATTCTTAAAACCATTTTTAAAACAAGGATATGGATGATAAATGTTTAAAATAATAAATCTTTTAAACTAATGAAAATAATGTTTTAATAATATAATCCTTTTCTATTTTGAACATTTAAATTATAAGCCACATGAATGTAGAACATTTTCAAAAAAATTAAATGAATTTAGTATAGACAAAATATGGATATGGAAAGTAAAAGGGGATGTATATACACTTTATAAAAGAATAAAAGTGAATATCATTTAGAAATGTCTCAATGAGAAGAAATTGAGATGTAATCCCAATCAAGGATCATGCCATCAGAGCAAGAATAAATAAAAGACATAATTATGTGTGACAAATATAAATACACTAAATATAAGTGGATATTATGTGTAAAACAATCATATGTCATCCACACATATTCATATAAAGACATGATCAAGAAGTAGAGGTTTAACCCAATGAATTGGAATTGGGTTAAGAAGTTCCCTTGCAAAAAATTGATAGCCTAACGGCGTCACATAAAATTTTAGAAAAAGAGTTGATGAGAGGGATAAATGGTATCTCATCACATGGACATAAAATTTACATAAATAAGTATATATAAGAACATATACCAACATAAGAAGATGTAATTTAAAAGAAAAAATAAAAATAAGTCTTTTAAAAATAGGATGGTGAAAGGTTCCCTTACCGACTTGGGTAACTTTTGAAACATACACCCCATGAAAGAAGGACTATAAAACATTGATGTAAATACCCATAAAAGAAATTATATTAAACAATGTGTAGAATAATGGTAAGTACATACACCACTCAAAGGAAATGGTGGAAAATGTAGCATAAATCTCACGGGAATAAAATTGAGATGAAAAATCCCTTACGAAAACTCGGCAGCCTAACGGCGCCACTTAAAACATCCAAAAATGGATTTATGAGATAAAATATGGTATATAATAATATTAACATAAAAAAATAAAGTATTATCAATATATAATAACATCCCCCAAAATATTAAAGAGGAACTTAAAAAAGATTACATAAAAGAGAGTACTTAAAAAGAAAGAGAGAGGTTGGATCCCTTATCTCAAGTTCGACTTGTCTTGTTCATTTCTATATATTCCTGAATAATAAAATTTGGTAAATTTATAGTTTCTTAAGGAAATAATTTAAAGTTTATTATTCAATTAATATCATATATTATCATGTTATAATAATTAGTTAATGATGTGAGTTCATATCATACATTTTGTTGATGTTCGGTACATGAGTCAAAAATGATCTTGTTTGAAAAGAATTGTCAATGTAGTTGTAAGTACATAATATCCAGAATAGTTTTAATGATTTAAATATCATATATATAAAGTATATATTTTTTTATACTTATTCCATAATAATTGGAGATATAAAGAAATGAAATGCACTATTCATGGAGACGGTAGGTCGTACGTATGCATGAACGCTACTTTGATTTCATTGGAACATTAATGGAATTAATAATAGATGAGAGATATATATAATATAATTCCAGTATAATATATATGTTATATGGGTCATATAAGTTCATTAATTTCATTATTTATACATTCCATGTATTGCATGAATGAGTCACATCACTTGAGGGGCCGGTAGTCCATAGTTCCTCAAATGAAATTATCTCATTTTCACAACATGAAAATCATAAAGGAATGTTTTAAATATAAAATACATAAGAATATAGAGGGCATAAAAATTATATATATCATATATAAAATATAGTTCCATAATAATGGAAACCATGAGAGGTGGTAGGAGAAGATAAAAAATCATCGTTTCGTGAGGCAGTAATTTGCCATCCACGGAAATAGTATGTTCTTTAACCATTAGACAGAGGTGTGTGTAAGTGTAGATCTAATAATTCTCATAAAAACATCCTAAAATATTTAATATACTTGTGTTGTTACAAAATCCAGGAATAAAAAGAGTTTAGGGTGTTGGAGAAGAAAAATAAAACAAAAGAACATTAGGGAAGACTTTACCTTTAAATCGGGTAACTCCCCTTGGTTTGAACCAAAAGGGATTCTTGAAGATCTTTCTACCTAAGGGAATGCTTCTAGGATGAAGAGAAGGATGTGGAGGGATATAATGATCAGATATTGGCCGATCCAATGGCTTTAAAGGTGTGGGTAAGGAGGTAGATGTGGGGGCATTTTATAAGAGGGAGGAGGGGAACTCGTGGAAAGTAAAGAAATGTTACTTTATATTAAACTGAGTTTAGAATTTCTAATGTCCCACATTGATATATTTCAAGGATATGGTGGTAAGGGTTTGAAATATACTCATACAATAGGTTTTAGAAAAGTTTATGTCTTAGATGTTACATTCCCGTTTCATTTTATTTAAATCGTTCATTAATGAGATAATCGCAACATCATCATGGTGTCATAAATAAATTAATTTATTTAATGTCCAAAAATTATAAAAAAATACTATGATGTAGGAAATATTTTTAGATTTCCGATTACTATTTGAAGTCTAAGAGATCATTTACATAGACAAAACTAAAATTGTTTTACTTGGGTGATACAAACTTTGTTTATACTTTTCTTTTAAAAACATAAAATTAAAAAGTGTCACTATCACCCCAAAAGTGGTTCCATGGGGTCTCAAAGTTTCGCACAAGGAATACCATGGTCGTCAATGACACAACCAGTAGAACTAGGACACATTTTGGGGTCATTTTTTGTTATTATGATATTATTTTTTTACCCTTAACTACCCGATTACTAATTAATCACGATAATTAAAGATAATTACCGTCGTTACTATTCATAAAGTCCAAAAACAAAAGAGTCTTAATTACATAATTTGGACCTTCTGATTCAAAGTATGGATTCAATTTTATCAAATTCAAAACACATAAATTGTAGTAATTAATTTAAAAGTAAATCTCGTTGTCAAAACAAAAGACGGGTTTTTAAGAAGTAAAATTTATCAAAAGATTGACTTGTTTTTACATCCAATTGAAAAGTGAAATTACTTCCAATGAACAACATTCTATTAAGTGACAAAAATATAATTCAATTATACTTTAAAAATGATTAAAATTACAATCTAAATATATAAATAAATTGGATGAAAAGGCAGTTTTGAATTAAAAAGCTGTTTTTTTCACTAATCATTAAAAAAAGACATTATCAGGAAAATACCAAAAATTAACCCTAAGATATATTTGATATTCCAAATTCAGAAATTATGTCCATTAAACCAAATTCAAAACATATAAGTTTCATTAATAAATCATATATTTAATTCCTGCTGTCAAAACAAATAGAGTGTTTCTAAGAAACAATATATATCAAAAGATTGACACTTGTTTATGTCCATTTTCAAAGTGAAATTAATTCTAATGACCACCATTGAATTAAATTTTAATAATATATTCTAATTAAACTTTAAAACAATTAAAAAATATAATCTATACATATAATTAAATTAGATGAAAAATCAGTTTTGAAGTAAAATGTAGTATTTTTTACTATTCATTAAAAAAATTAACATTTGTTAGAAATATAACAAAAATTTATCCAATGTAAATTAAAATATCCCAATTCTAAAGAATAAGTTTATTTTGAAAAATAGAACTTATAAAATTTTCAAAAGTTGGATTTAAAAAAGGTTCTCCATCAAAAGGATGTAAAAACTCTTTTAAAAATATTAGAGTATTTATTCTTAAAATTAGATTCATTTGAATTTTAAGCCTTTAACATTTATTGGATAAATGTAAAAATATTTGACAAACATATGTAATAATTTATTAGTTAGTTCTGTTCATTCCCGGTATTACTACCGCAAGGCATTAACTATTTAAAATGATATTATTATATTATTATTGTGTAACGTAAGATTTCAACGAAACTCGTTGTTGTGTATTGGGTACACCACCAAGCATAGTATTCCCTTTAAATTAATATTAACATTTTTTTCGCAAATGTTGATAAAAATGAGAATATAATATTATTTATTTACCTGGGATGTTACATCCCTCCCCCCTTTTGGGAATTGCGTCCTCACAATTTTAAAATTGGGCATGAAAACTTCATTGAAAGCCCCACATCAGAAACAGAGTAAATTTAACTATAACTTTAAAAGAAAGGAAGAGAAGTATAAGGGTCACCCATGCTAACCCATACTAGGATTCCATGTATGAAAACATGGATATGGATGAAAAAAACAAACGGTCATGTTCTGAGGGAGAGTGATAGAAAACATTTTTAGGAGAAAGCTAACCACCATGAAATCACAAACTTGTGATGGGTTAAACGGTATTTGATTCCCTAGTTGGAAAAAATTACAGACAACATTTTCGTTTGAAATTAAATTTCATTGAGGAATTTATTTATGTGCTTAAATAAAATATAAGGAAACATACTTACTTGTCATGTTAACTTTCATCTTTTCCTAGATTTCTTACACAAACTCATATTTTCTCCAAAAGACGAGTATTTAGGATAACCTATTCACATTAAGAGCACTATAATCAACTTCTAGAGAATCACTTAATCTAAAAAAGAGTATTATATACTTCCCATTTCTTTGGACCAAAACCAAAACCAAAATTGTTTGTACGAGATCAGATAATATCCAAAAGGACAATCCTTTATAAAAATAAATACTACTGTTAATCTCCAAAATTTTTCAAACATTATCCAAAGTTCAACAAAGACCATTCAATAAACAACTGCCCATAAAATTCTTCAAAGATAAACCAATCTATGATTGAAACCCAAATAATAAAATGATTTAATCACATAGTCTTCCATGTTAAATCCTAAAATTTATCTCCAAATAAAATCAGTTACTCTTAAAGTCTCATACTAAAAAGTAATTAACTTAATCACATATACCCTATGACAGGTTAATAATTCCCATAGATAAACCAAAATTAACTTATTATAGATTCATAAGATCATCTAACTAAAAGGAATTAGTCAAACTAACCAGGGACTTCATGTAGTCCAGTGGTAGGCGATAAATACCAGTCGCACTTTGGTTGTGGGTTCGACTCCCGCAGCTTCATCCAAAGCGACAGGTTGTCACACGTTCTACGTGTTGTCCTTTTTCCAAAACTACATAATTCTTATAACATTTCCAAAAAGCGATAAAATCTTCAAAAATAACCATATAATAATTTAACCTCAAGTTTATCGCATGCCTTTCATATTCAATCATATCATGTAGTAACCCATAATTACCTCAAAAGTAAGGATCATATAAACCCTAATGGTTACCACTATAATTATTACCTGAACTTCCACATCGAGTTTGTTCTCTCATACATGATGCATTAGAGAAATCACCAAGGTTCAAGTGGTTGATCATGACTCCTGATAGTTGGTTTAGAATAACCATGAGATTTCTCATTGAATCCCCCATTTCATCATGTCTCTTAATTAGAGAACCACCACAGTTTCCTTCAAACCCATTGTCACTTTGGTGCCTGCTAGATCTATCCATTTATTAAAACCAAAATGGTCAGTGTGAGTATATCAAAAAAATCATCATGTACTAAATAGGAAGAAAAACACTAAGATATACAAATCCAAGTTATCTCCAACTCATTCCAACTTTCATAAATAACAATGACTCTGTCTAATATAATAACCAGTGTGGTTATACACAACTTGTCACTTATGCTTAAACAACACTCTAACCTCTAAAGTTATCTAAACTGAACTTTGGTACCAACTATAAGGACCTGGCCTTAGTACAATACATATTCTTTAATTAAATAAATAATTCACATTGAGGATCGTTTCAGGTTTAGAGTTTTAGAGAATTAGGACATAACTATTACATCTCAATGATTATAAGGTAGACACATCTACACAGTTTCCATTTTTCTTTCACAAAATATAAACTCTTGAACAAAAGAGTCATGTCTAGTTCCATGTTTTAGACATCATGAAATTTCCTTGATCCCATTCTTGACCATATTCCACTTTAAGTCCTGTGGAAAAAATTTCAAAAACTTGGGATGAGCATAAAAAGCTCAGTATGGGTTATAACAATACGAAAAGAAAACATTATTCCATGTATACATAAGAATCAATGAAATCATACTTTACTCATAAAAAATAAGCACTTTAACATACCTCATTAAATCATAATATTTATGAATAACTCATAGAAATAATAAGATGTAAAGGTAACTTGAGGCATTCATAACATTCTTACATATGGAGTAACCCTCATGGTTACGTTTGGAATAACCATCACATTATATTCCTTAAATCTCTTCAGAGAATCCATAACATTTAACTCCTTCGTGTTACCCAATGCATTGGAGAGCTATATCGGGCTCACCCACCCTTAGTTTATCACAGAACCACCAGATTTCATAAACATTTCCCAAGAACCATAACATAATCATAACACTTAAAACATGTATAAAAGAAACCTAAAATTTCCAAATTTCAATGAAAAGAGATCACATCAATGATATTATCATAAATAAAATCATCTAATAAAATCATTAAAAATCAATGAGAGAAAAATACCTTTATAATTTGAATATTTTAAAAGAATACATTTAAAAGAGATTTTAGAATCAAAGTGTCCCATACCACTTCGAATCTTTTGAAAGGGTTTTAAAACATCCATGTCAATATAAATAAATCTTTAAAACCATTTTAAAAACATGTACATGGATGATAAATTTTTAATAGAATAAATCTTTTAAACCAATTAAAATAATGTTTTAATAAAAGAGTGCTTTTCCATTTGGAACATTTAAATTACATGCCACATGAATGTAGACCATTTTCAAAACATTTAAATGACTTTATTATAGACATAATATGGATATGGAAAGTCAAAGAGGATTTATATACACTTTATAAAAAAAATAAAAGTTCATATCATTTAGAAATGTCACAATGAGAAGAAATGTAGATGTAATCCCAGTCAAGGATCATTCCATTAGAGCAAGAATAAAGAAATGACATAATTATGTGTGACAAATATAAATACACTAAATATAAGTGGATACATAGTGTAAAAGAATCAGATGTCATCCACACATATTCATAGCACGACATGATCAAGAAGTAGAGGTTTAACCCAAAGAATTTGAATTGGGTTAAGAAGTTCCCTTGAAAAGATTCGATAGGCTAATTGCATCACATTAAAATTTCAAAAAAGAGTTGATGAGAGAGATAAAGGGTATCTCATCACATGGACATAAAATTTACAGCAATAAGGAAATATAATAACAAATCCCAACATAATAATATGTAATTTAAAAAACAAAACAAAAAGAAGCCTTTTAAAAATAGGAGGGTGAATGGTTCCCTTACTGACTCGGGTAACATTAAAAACGTACACCCCATGAAAGAAGGAATATAAAACATTGAAGTAATTACCCATAAAAGAAAGTATATTAAACAAAGAGTAGAATAATGGGAATTACATTCACCACTAAAAGTAAATGGTGCCAAATATAGCCTAAATCTCACGAGAATAAAAGCGAGATGAAAAATCCCTTACGAAAACGCGTAAGTCTAATAGCGCCACTTAAAACATACATAAATGGATTTATGAGATAAAATAGGGTATCTCATAATTTTAACATAAAAAAATAAAGTATGAGCAATATAGAAGAACATCCCCCAACAAAATAAAGATGAACATAAAAAAGGTGACATAAAAGAGAGTGCTTAAAAATAAAGAGAGAGGTTGGATCCCTTACCTCAAGTCCAACTCTTCTTGTTCATTTATTTATATTCCTGAATAATAAACTTTGGTCAATTTATAGTTTCTTAAGGAAATACTTTAAAATTTATTATTTAATTAATATCATATATTATCATGTTATAATAATTAGTTAATTATGTGAGTTAATATCATACGTTTTTTCGATGTTCGGTACATGAGTAAAAAATGATCTTGTTTGTAAAGCATTGTCAATGTAGTTGTAAGTACATCATATCCAGAATAGTATTAATGTTGTAAATATCATATATATACATTATATATTCGTTTTATACTTATTCCATAATATTTTTAGATAAAAAGAAATAAAATGCACCGTTCATGGAGACGGTAGGTCGTACGTACGCATGAACAATACATTCATTGCTTTGGCACATTAATGGAATTAAAACTAGATGATAGATATATATATTATAATTCAAGTATAATATATATATTATATGGGTCAAATAATTTCATTAATTTTATTCTTTATAAATTCCATGTATTGCATGAACGAGTCACATCATTTGAGGGGGCGGTAGTCCACACTTCCTCAAATGTAATTTTCACATTTTCACAACATGCAAAGCATAAAGGTATGTTTTAAATATAAAATACAGAAGCATATTGAGGAAATAAATATAATATATATCATATATAAAATATAGTTCTATCATAATGGCCACCATGAGAGGTGGTAAGAGAAGATAGAACAATCATCGTTTCGTGAGGCAGTAATTCGCCATCCACGGAAACAGTATGTTCTTTAACCATTAGACGGAGGTATGTGTAAGTGTAGCTAAAATAATTCTCAAAAAAACATTATAGTATAATTAATATACTGGTTTTGTGACAAAATCAAGGAATAAAAATAGTTTAGGGGGTTGTAGAAGCAAAATAAAACAAAAGAACATTTGGGAAGACTTTACCTTTAAATCAGGTAACTCCCCTTGGTTTGAACCAAAAGGGTTTCTTGAAGAGCTTTCTGCCTAAGGGAAGGATTCTAGGATTAAGAGAATGATTTTGAGAGATAATATGATCATATTTTGGCTGATCCAATGGCTTGAGAGGTGTCGGTAAGGAGGTGGAGGTGGGGGCCTTTTATAAGAGGGAGGAGGGGAACTCTTGGAAAGTAAAGAAATGTTACTTTATATTAAAATGCATTTCGGATTTTAAATGTCCCACATTGATATATTTCGAGGATAGGGTGGTAAGGGTTCGGAATATACTCATAAAATAGGTTTTAGACAAGTGTAAGTCTTAGATTTTACATTATCTTTTCATTTTATTTAAATCGTTCATTAATGAGATAATCACTGCATCATCATGGTGTCATAAATAAATTCATTTATTTAATGTCTAAAAATTAGAAAAAAAATACTATGATGTAGTAAATAATTTTATATTTCCAATGACTTTTTATAGTCCAAGATATAATTTACACAGAAAAAACTAAAATTGTTTTACTTGGTTGATACATACTTTGGTTATACTTTCCTTTTAAAAACATAAAATTAAAAAGTGTTACTATCACCCCAAAAGTGATTCCATGGGGTCCCAAAGTTTGGAACAAGGAAATCCATGGTCAGAAATGACAAAACCAGTATCATTAGGACACAGTATGGGGTAATTTGTTATTATCATGGTTTTATTTTATTACCCTTAACTACCTGATTACTAATTAATCATGATAATTATAGATAATTACTGTCGTTACTATTCATAAAGTCCAAAAACAAAAGAGTATTAATTAAAAAATTTGTACCTTATGATTCGAAATATGGAATCCATTTTATCAAATTCAAAACACAGAAATTGTAGTAATTAATTTAAAATTAAATATCGTTGTCAAAATAAAAGATGGGTTTTTAAGATGTAAAATTTATCAAAAGATTGACTTATTTTTACATCCAATTGAAAAGTGAGATTACTTAAAATGAACAACATTGTATTAAGTGTTAAAAAATAATTAAATTATACATTAAAAACAATTAAAATGACAATCTAAATATATAAATAAATTGTATGAAAATGCAGTTTTGAATTAAAAAGCTGTATTTTTCACTAATCATTAAAAAAAGACATTATCAGAAAAACACCAAAAATTAACCCTAAGATATATTGGAAATTCCAAATTTAAAAATTATGTCCATTTTACCAAATTAAAAACATATGAGTTTCATTAATAAGTCATATAGTTAATTCCCGCTGTCAAAACAAATAGCTTGTTTTTAAGAAACAATATCTATCAAAAGATTGACACTTGTTTATGTCAATTTTCAAAGTGAAATTAATTCATATGACCACCATTTAATTAAATGGTAAAAATATATTCTAATTACACTTTGAAACAATTAAAAAAAATCTATCCATATAATTAAATTAGATGAAAAAGCAGTTTTGAAGTAAAATGCTGTATTTTTCACTATTCATTAAAAAAATTAACATTTGTCAGAAATATACCAAAAATTTATCCAATGTAAATTTCAATATCAAAATTATAAAGAATAAGATTATTCTGACAAATATTGATTATAAAAGTTTCAAAATATGGATTTAAAAAAAGTTTCGCCATCAAAAGGCGGTAAAACAATCTTTTAAAAATATTAGAGTATTTATTCTAAAAATTGGATTCATTTGAATTTTAAGCCTCTAAAATTTATTTGATAAATTTAAAAATATTTAACAAACATATGTAATAATTTTATATTTAGTTCTGTTCATTCCTGCCATTACAATGGCTAGGCATTAACTATTTAAAATAATATTATTATATTATTAGTGTGCAACGTAAGATTTCAAAGAAACTCATCGTCGTGTATTGGGTACGCCATCGAGCATAGAATTACCTTTAAATTGATATTAGCATTTTATTCACAAATATTGATAAACATGGGAGTATAATATTATTTATTTACATGGGATGTTACATCGTAGGTTATCAGTCATAGATAGATTGAGGATCATGTTGAAGTGAATGAAGATGATGGATCTTTTGGACTGACATATCTATATTGGGAGAATAATGGAGTGAAATAAACCTCATTATGTGTGTATTTCATAATATTATGTTTCTTTTAAGTGGAATTAAAATTAATGCTTAGGGAAATTGTTTTATACAACTTTTTCCATGTATCATGCACGCATAGATCTGGGATCAATTGTTTTGATTAAAATTCAAATATTTTTATCAACCAATTATGGATATGATATTAGTGTTTAAATTGGTTTTATTAGAACCCAAAAATAGTTTTGGAAACATCCTTTTTTGTGAGTTGACCCATAAAATTTGACAAACCTACGGATATTTCTAGGTATGCATGTTTATTATAGAAATTTAGTTGAGGTGGAACATATTGAAAACCTCATTGATACTACTATAATTTTTTAATGTATTAGGTATGACCATTATAATGATCTTGGAAAGATACCTGATTTTTCTATTAATTTCAATTGTTTTGGGAATAATATTAAATGAGTTGAAGGATTTTCAAATGATATTAATGTAAAAATTATGATCAATTCCATGAACAATCTATGATCAAGATTCTTTTGAACACACCATTTTGGATAACGAGGAATACCTCCATTTATATAGATGCTATAACCATAACCAATGAGTAAAAGAGATATATTGATGTGGATGGTAGACATAGTGTTGGGAATCCAAAATAAAAATAGGAGGATAAATTTTTTTAATCTATTTCATTTGAGATAAAGAGATGAAATGATCCTTCTTTTAATAAGTTATGGGTTCCACTCTAGGGAATTGTTTATGAATGTTCTTCTATAGAGTCGCATAATAAGATGCAATTCCCCTCTACACTAGGTGATGTATTTGGAATTAATAAATCAAGAAGGACGAATGGTAAATCATCTGTATTAAATAATACCACCTATAAGTAATATATGAACATAAAAATTAACGATCAGGTTCATGGGGAACCTGAAAAAGTGACACCTACACCTCTAGATGTAGGTGTATCCCAAATGTTAGTAGTTGGAATGGGATTTCCGTATTACAGTCAAAAGATATAAAACATGGAAGTAGATGGATATAGTGATTGTGATGTTTTATTTGTATATGACTCTGATATAGTGTTTTTTCAATTAATAGTCATTTTAGTACTGATTATGCTGATGTATAATAACACCATTATATCGACTCAATCTAACAAATAGGGAAATTTTCATCTTTTCTAAGATCATCCAAACTGTATAGAATGTATGGTTCACCAATTAGACATCCATGATCATCCGTAAAACCTGGATCAGTTCTAGGATAAAGATATCCCTTACATCACTATATAGTAGTCACATGACTTATCCTACTACAGAAAGTAGTGACTCAATTAATGTATATGTGTATTTTATTCTATCATTAGAAAATAAAAAACATTGGATGAATTTACTAATGCAGAACAGACCTGATCATGTGGTATCATAAATTTGTTTTAAGAATGTAATCATCAGTGAACAATAGAATGTAAATACTCATATGTATCCAATAGATTTTTATTACCCTTTTTAAATGATGATTTTATATATTATATATGGGAGTGGGGAAGACCACAAAGAACCTTTTAGAAGAATTTAAAATCCATATTGTCTAGATAATGGAATTGTTTCCAAAATAATATTGCTATAATAATAAATATCTAATGTACTAGAAGGTATTATTATTATATTTCCAATAGTGGTTATCATTCGAAGATGTTTTATGTTTCATACCAAAAATGATTCTCTATGATTGAATTAGAAAACATTCATGAGTATGATAGAAATTGTCTTCATAGTTTTGATAGGGTTGGTCTTAGAATAAGAAAGATATTATATCCTATAGTATTAGGATATAGACATACTGTTCCTAATTAATTGGGTGACCCTTAATCACCAATTAAATTACTTGTGGAACAAAAAAACCCCATAATAGAATGACCAATATGTTGGGAATATACAATATTTGTATCTCACCTTCTCAGGGTCGGATTGGTAGAAATCAATTAAATCAATCACATTTCAGCATTCCTTTCTTGGGGATGATGCAAATAAAACAAATTAATCTATTTTGGATTCATGTAAGGACGAAGAATAATTTTATGGGAATCCTACCTTATATAAGCTATATTCCCGTAGAAGAGGGTGACACATGTCACACTAATGAGAGTATTCAAACATGGGTATGAAAATAAAACATGATTAATGAAGTGTTCCGACACCTTTTATGGATTTATTTATGTATATTGTTTCTTGGTGGAAATGTCTCTTTAATTTTTTTTTCATTAATCTCCATGTACAGTTAATGGGTATGTTTTTATTGCTAATAAATTTCAAAGGGGAAGAAATACAAAAAGAAAACACATGAACACCTAATCAAAATATGAACCGAGGATCAAAATCATGAAATTTTTTGAATATATAGGGGAAATTAATATCATAAATCAATAATTGGACAACATTCATCAATTAGAATACCCTAATACATACTCTAGTTACCTTTCCTCGTCATTTAATCCCATTGTGTATATTTTGTACATTATTTCACAAACTCTGCATACTTTATAAGAACAACCTATGAACACCTTTCTCTAGTAAAAATATGTCCCAAAAATTATCAAATAGTTACCTCTCACATATCAAAATATTAAAGGTGCATAATTAAAGTGGTTAGATAGGCACCAATCGAATGGGATATATAGGCCTCTCCATCGGATGATACCACTCCCACACCAATTCCGATTAAATGAATGACACCCTTGCATCGTCATCACATCAAAGAGATATAATCCTCAAATATTATTATTAATGTGTAGATTATGAGAGATATATTCACCCAGATATAGGAATAGAATTGTAAAACAATAGAGGTCACTGTCACATATCCAAAAAAGGTCTCCATTGAATGAAAACTCTAGTAAAAACTACCACCACTTTGTTATGGGGGGGGGGGTATTTTCTTCACCTCCAACCATGGTGAGTATCTCTGACTATATCATATCATTATATAAATTATATTACAGTTAAGGATCAATTTTAGTTTTATTTTTATGACTTAGTCCATTTATTTGTTTCATCATAAATCATTTATTTGAATCAAAACAATTAAGTAGGATAATTATATAATGTATATAAATTAAAAATATGCATAATGTTTTCATAAAAAAATAATTTAATTATTCATATTTTTATTTAAATATGTTTTTCATACTTATTCAAATTTTATTTGATTACATAGTTTTTCATATTTAAATATGAATAATTAAATTAGGGTATATGAAATATTATAAATGTTCTCTTTAATGTCTACTATCATGATGAATGTTTAATGTATAAATTGAGTTTCATAAAATGTTAAAGTCAAGTTAAATTTATAAGAAGTCCCCATATTTTAATTTTTCATATTTTTTTTTTCAAAAAATACAATGTTATAGTGTGATTTGGACTATTATTTAGCCCTATGACCATGAAAAGTTCATTAAATTATTGAAAAATGTAAGGTTACTTTCCAAAGTTCCCTTACATTCACTTTTAAAAACAGAAAACATCCAACATTAAATAATAAAAATAACCATAAAATTATTATTTTTAGTATACCTATGACCCTTCCCAACAAAACTATTCCTATAGTCACTAAATGTCAAGCTATTCCATTCATTTTGAGGAGACATCCTTTGAAATATCATTTATCCAACAAAAGGTATTATCTCCATCTTATTTTTTACATCAAAATCATAATCATAAAAATATATTTTAACATTAATAAAGATATAAATAAAATATTATTATTATACTTTATTTTTTTTAAATAAATGGTGCAACCCTTATTTAGTCATTTACACGAACTTAGTATAATATTGGAATGCCAAACGTTCATATGCGTGGACTATCACCTCCACCATGAATCATTTTCATCCTGAATATAGTTATTCATTATATATATATTCCGAATAAAATATTGTTAAACATGACAAAAAAATTATACAATTAGTATTCTTATATAATGATATTATATCAAATGAAACATAAATACAACCAAACTCACACATCAAGATAAAGTGTTATCATTTTTTGAAACTTTAATCACTAATATGAATAATGATTTAAAATTATATCATCAATTAAATTGGGAAAATAAATACGAATATTATTATATCTTATTATGGGAATAATTATAATTTTACAATTTTTATAAATTTATATTAACTGAATAATTGATTATTAATATATCATTATCAACCACAAAAAATACCCAAATAGGTTTATATATGTTTTGTTTACTAAAAACATATCCAAGAACATATGGATTGAAAAAATAAAATATTAAATGAATATAAGTTATATATTATATAATATTAAAAAATTTATCAAGGATTATCTTTTAAAAAATGGATGGTATTGATATCAATGTTATTATTCATTCACAAAACAGTTACAGTTGTTGACATATTTTTGTTTGACTAAACTATAAATCATTAATGTACTCATGAAAGAATATTGATAATAATGATAAGAAAAGTTTATTATTAATGAGTATGGTTCAGTAATGATATATCATATTTCTTAGTCAATGGGTGAAATTTTGATCAAATAAGAATGGAAATATGGTCATGGTTTCTCCTATAAAATTTATATTTTTAAGACATGTTTTTTAATAGGAACCAAATTTATTTTATATGGGGTATATGCTTCCTAATTTACATATCATATCATGAATTTAATTTTTATAATTTTATTTGTTTCCACTTATAATAAATATATATCAAGGTTGTTGGATTAAAATGTTACACATTTCAAAAGGTGTTCACTATCTCATTTTTAATGCCATGGGACATATTTCCATATTGTGTGACATAATTTCTTTTATATGCCACAATAGTATCCCAAATTCATTAATATAATAAAAAATATTACATTTAAATATATTTTTATGTTCAATAATGATCTTACTCTCAACATCCATCTATTATTACATTTACCATTCATTAAGGGTTTTATTAAAATAATTTATTATCCATTGGTTAATAGTATTTATTAATGGAATATAATTTTGCAGAATTTTTTGGTAATACCATTTGAATATTTAATATGTTATTTATATTTACTATTAAAAAAATACATATCATTACCAATAACCACTTCGTTGATTAATAGTTTTCATATATATAGTTAATTTTTATTCAGAATAACTCTCATTGGTAACAATGAAACATTCCTCTAATATCAATAATTTTCTTCACAACAAGGTTTTACAGTATATTTGGTAATTTTAATATTTATGAATAAAAAAGGCTCTAATAATTACATTTACCAAATTTTTATATAACATTTCATAATATTTTTAAAATGTGAGTCTTCAAAATAAGGTTATCTTAAAATATTTTAATTGGTCTTCCATTATTTGAAAATACCATAATTTATCTTCCACAATTAAAATTACATTCATAAATTTTTTTACCTTTTAGGTATATGTTACTGAACATACCTTTTCATAAATAAATATTTTCATTAAATCTATTTCTCCCCTCTTCGGGAATTACATTTTAAAGTGATCTATAAAATTTTATTTTTATGATAATGCTAAACATGATTTCTTAATTTTTTTATGTTTTATATTAGTATTTTACAATAACTATCTACTTTATATGATTTATTAGATAAATTATTTTTTAATAGTTTTTTGAAAGAATATTTTTTAATGATATAAAATGACCAATAGTATTTCTTAACTCCAATGAGGGTTTCCTAAACAATTTATGTGTTTTACATAATATTAATTTTTTCATGGATACATATTATTCTAAATAAATATTATTTTTAAAATGAATCAATTTAAATTTTTTTCTATGTATGACTTATACAATAATTTTTCCTATCAATGAAATGATATATCATTTCCTTTATCATTGATAATCACCCATTATATATGACCATAAAATTACTCCCAATACCGTTCCATAATAAAAATATATTTTTTATTCATTTTAATAATGTGTGTTCACTAGGATTCCATATATAAATTGATTTGATGAAATTATTGACATAAAAATTCACACATTATCTATAATTTTTATATACCATATGATTCAATTTCATTACTAAATGGACAATTTATAAAATGATAAACGAGTCATTAGATAAAAATTTAGTATCTATGGGTTTATCATGATATTATTATTAACATAACTATTATTGATTGTATTATATGAATCTATATGAATTCAATTACCTTTACATGTGATAGTTTTGTTTTGTTGAGTGATGACCATTTTATTTCAATGGGTTATATGTAAAAATAAAATAAAATTATTGTCATTAATAATGTTTAATAAAAAACATTTTTCCATGTGTACTTTATGATGTGTCTAGTGGTTAAATACATGTCTCACTCATGACAATAGATAACTATGGGTGGTGTCCAATATGACACTTCAAAGAATTAGATTAACAATTAAATCATATCATATAATGTATTCAAAACGACATTTTTAGTTTCTCTATTATGTGGAACTTATGGTGTGTCTTATAAATTTTATCCTTCCCATACTGATGTTTTCTCCAGCATTTAATAGTGTTTTATAGTTTTATTCTTACTCTCATGACGATGCTAGTTTCTCATGTCAGTTTTTGATGATTTGAGTATCCAAAATCCATTAATTGATAACTTATTTTATTCGATTTCATATTTTGTGAAATTTGATCTATTCAATATTGTTTATAAATCTACTATATCTGTCTTCGTTATATCAATATGATTATAATATATTCACATAATATATTCGATACCTATTTTATATGTTTACCCAAATTGAGAATATAAGCTCGACCATTTCTTAATTTTAAATTTTATCATGTTAGGAAGTAAAAAAAGCATATAATATTCAGTTAAACTTATAATGTGGATAAAATTTAATGTCTGGTTATTAATAAATATGTTTCTCTCATAAAGGGAAAAAAATTACCATTAGATGAAATGTCATGAGTTTTATTGGTTAATTTTTTATCCAAGTTGTATACCAATACAAACAAAAACAGTCCTGGGAATAAATCAAAATGAAATATTTTCATTAAGTTATATTATTATTATAATACTTGGACATGGTTTTATAGTTATTATTATATCCTTGTTTATATAAAATTAGATATTTTGATATTTTCTGGGGATAATTTAATTTTTGTTATTTTTTGGGTGACCACAGTTACAAAGGTATAAAAAACCCATTATGGAGAATGTTAGTCATATAGTCTCTTCTAAATTTGTTCATATAACCAAATAGATAATTCTTGTGTGTAAAAAGGATAGGGGTATTCTTCTAGAGTGAGGTTAATTACTGAATATTTCACTGAAATGTAATTATGTATTTCCTTCTTCTGCATCACATTGGAAATTTTGAAATCCACTATTACATAAATAGAGGATTGTCCAACCTCCATAATATATCATTACTATTACACATCAAGGGGTGAATATTTTGAATACAATCATCATTTTATTTAGTGTCAAACAATAATTCCAACAATGAAGTGGGATGCTTCTAAGACCAATGATGAATTAGTGCTGAGTGATAAAGAATAGATGCTTCAATTCATGTATGATAATGATATATATAATATATCAAAACTTACCATTAGGCCATGGTTATGGAATTGAATGAAATGAATTTTGACTCTAGATATTACCCAGTCAACAAAGTGGAATGAACATGATATTTTATGGATTAATATGTATTACCAAAGAAAATGGTAAACATTTACTTTGGAAAACTGATGTAAACTAATGTCGAGGAATGTATGGATATTAATGATCTATATGAATCTGTGGTTTAGGTTGTACAGAGTCTATGTGGGAGGAATAATCTCCATGCAATAAGGAAGTGGTAGTGAATGCAGGTTTCATAATGATGCATTTTTTAATTGAGTGATTGTGGATAACCTGTGATGAAGATAAAGAGGTAGAAGAATGCATTATAGTCAAAACAGAATATGTTTCTAGGAAGGACATAACTAATGGAATCTGAGAGGATTTTAGAATCAATAAAGTAATGTTGAATATTTCTCGGTGCTTTAAATTAATTTCAATTATGTGATGTTAGAGGATTCCTTCAAAATAAATTCCCCAACTGAGGATACATTTATAGTATATAATATACATATCTGAGTTAATTTTAATGATTAAAAAATTATTTATTAATGAAAAAGATGAAAACATTACATGTTTAAATAAGGACGGGAAAATAAATCTGGTAGAGTATATTCAGACGATGGATAATATGGACTATCTCCTCAAGGGTCACCTAAATCCTCTTCCAAAACATGGATACTATCTCTTTAAATTCAATCTTACACATTGTAAATGTTTCAAAAAATTTTAAATTTCTTCTGAATTGATATGTAATATCTTTTATTGTTTGGATTTGGGGTAAAATTTTTTATTGTTTGAGTGGTCACTTATCCATAAAATGTAATTTTTGAAATATAATTTTAATTATTTAGTGTTATATGATTTATTATTAATGTAAATAACTAGATTTTGAATTTTTTATTAAAATAATATCATTATTTTTAAAGAGAAAAAGAAAAGGGTGAACTTTCATTTAAAAAACAATGTAAATAAAAAAATGATTCTATTAATGATAAGATTATGAATTTAAATAATATTATATAATTAAATTAAATCATAAATTAAGAGAAAAAAATATTTCTGAATGAAATGTAAAAATGAAAATGTATAAGGAAAATAGAAATGTAACAAAATGATAATAGAATTAAACAATACAAAAAATGTTCCCATATATATCTTTCACATATAAAGATCTGAATGGGTTTATAACAACATGGTTTTAATACGAACCATGTTGAAAATATGTCCCTTTATTTTTTATGGAAAAAATTAGGAATCTAAGAAACATTGGTTTTAGTGGGATCCAAGACCCAAACAAAGGATCCCTTTATATTGAACAGGAATACAGAAACCAATGATGATAATGTGGAGAAAAGATATGGTTTACCATTTTGGAAAACTCCTTAAAATAATATCTATATTATTTCTAAAAGATAATAAATAGAGGGAAATTGAGAAACAGAGAGCGAGAAACTAATAATGAGTGAGGAAAGATGTTATAAAAGATATATAAAGGCTTATTATATTGAATCATTATGGGGCCTAGAGATATAAAAATAGATAAAAATGACCAATTGATTGTGATTATATAATGATGATGTAGATAATTCATATGGATGGTGACCATCAATTCTCATAATTTCCATGGATAATATTCATCATTATTAAAATTGTATTTAGAATAGGATTATAGATCATTAATTCTCATATGAGATTATTAATCTATTTAAGATCGATTATCCTTTTTTCTGAATTGAACTTCAATATATTAATGTTATACTTTTTCCATGCCCTTCTTTTTTAGCCTATATAGGGTACTGGATCTAATGGATTGATCCCTAAAATTAAACCCCTAAATTGGACACTTGTAGTTCTTAATTAATGCATCCTATGACTTGAATACATAATTCCTTAGGATATAAGATATTCACTTTTTGGTACCTGGTGGGGACCTATAATTACATGAACATTGCATGTTTCAACCTCTTGTCTAGATGGCATTTACAATACATTAGAGGGGCCTTATAGTGTCCAGTGGTTTTTTCTGTATTTATTCACTGCATGGTGTCTGTAGGGTGTGGAAAAAATAAATACATGTAGGATACCATACTAATTTTTGTTCTAGTTTTTCAAAAATTGATATAATTTAATTAATTTTGAAATATATTTATAAAGGTTTATTTATATATATGTACATAAAAATATGTTACTGAATTCCATTCTATAATTTCGACCTTCTGACATCATCATTTAAAAAAATCATCATCCATTTTAAATGGAGAAATTTCAAAACCACTTTTAAAATAAACATTACTTAAAAATTTCAGATAAAAAATAATAAAAAATAATAAAAAAAATCTAACTCCAATGATCCTCATAAATAATATGATTAGACTAAACAAGAAGAGAAAATTTTCAATAAACAATAGATTCCAATCAAAATATGGAAGACATGATTAAATAGTTCATAATGGTGATAATATAATATCAAGTTAAAACACAAGTACATGTGGTAAAATGTTCAAAAACAATACTAAATACATCATAGTATCAATAAAAGATTATGTTTTCAAAAACTTACACAACTATAATAATTCTACTAACACCAGCTTCCTCGGGTGAACACCCCTTTCTTAGTGCTGGTCACACTAGGGGAAGTAGAACTAGTACATCCTAAACTAGTGAGACATTAATCTCAACCACTATCATAGTGCTAAGGGTTTCCATGAATATAGCCAGTTGATAGTGAAAAATAGTGAATAACTAGATTGTAAAAATGATCAGAAATAAAACAGAACATGTATTCTCTATTATAACCTCCAACACCCTTAAAAGAAGTATGACCTATCAAAAAAATCAATGCCACATACATCATTCAAAATGAATAACAACTTCCACATTTGTGGGTTAATCATTTTCCATGGAAACAATTTAATAAATTTTTAAAATCATAATTTTCAAAATCAAAATTGAGTTGTGAAGCCATTTTCTATCTTTTAATATCATCTATTATGTAATTAATTAAATCAAACCTCTAAAATACACTTTCAATATCATAAAAAATTGAACCCTACCTCCAAAAATAATTATTTTATAATTAAAACCATTTTTCCCTTTTAAATAACAAATCTAAATATTATTTTTATCCATTTCATGAAACAAATTGTGGTCGGATACCTTTGATCATAAGAATAAATTTTAAACAATATATTTGTAATTTTCAATAAAAACATGGAGTTTAATGAAATCAAATTATAATGTTAAAAAAATTAATATTTCTTTTTCAATGTGAAGAATCTATTAAATAATTTATATAATCCATTACATCTATAATAAATTTATATAATTTAATACATGCTATTTTCAGAAATAATAAGAATACAATTAAATTTTAAATAAAGTAATTTCATAAAAATATTTATATCAAATCATGTTTAAATCCCATGAAATGAGTGAAAATATGCTACCCTAACTAGAAAGGGATAAACCTATCATTGATTACATGTTGTCTTTTAAAATAGATTTGTTTAAAATCATTATTAAAATAATAAAAATGATAATTTTTTTGACTAACATGGTTCCTATTACATTGGATTAAAGAAAAATTTAATCATAAAATGAAGGAATAATAATAAATATATCAAATATTAAAGGCCAAGGGAAAGACAACCACAATGGAAAGATCCTAAAACTGAATAAAAATATGAACAATGGGCCTAAAATCCTATTATATTAAGGAATAAGTAGGAAAAATTCTCATTGTCTACTAGGAATTTGATAGCATGGAACCATTTGAATACAATAATACCTCCTCCAGTATCTATTTCCTAACTATTGAATCCCTATGTGCCCTTATTTAATGTCCTTTCAGAAACACTACACACGTCATGGGAAAACCCCAAATCTCATAGATCTAACTGGACAGTGTCCCACAAATTATTAGATAGTGACCTCATACATCTCAAAATTATAATAGTGAAGGAGTGGGGTCAGATATACACCAACACTATGAGTTATGAAGGAATCATTATCAAATATTACCACTCCAACACCACTCTCCCAATTGAACGAAATCCTAGCACTGTCATCACATCCAAGAGATATACTCAACCAATAACATTATTTATGTGTAGATCAATGGAGATCTAGTAACCAAGGTTCGTGAATTTTATGTCAAAACCAGGGAGGTCAATACCACATATTCGTCAACGGTCTCCCTGGGATGAAAACACTAGGAATGACTACCTTCACTATGTCAATCGGGGAAACTACTTCACCAAAAACGATGTTGAGTCGATCTACCCATATCTTCTCATAAAATAAATTATTTAAAAGTAAAAATTCATTTTTGATTACCTTATAATCCATATTCCATTAATTTATTTCATTATAAATCATATTTTTGATTCAAAATCATTATTATTGATAATTATATCAAATATATGAATTGATAATATAACCAATGTTTTCATTAAAAATATATTTTAATAATTTATATTATTATTTAAATTTAATTTTCATACATTTAGAAATATTATTTCAAAAATTAATTTTAAACTTGAATTTGGAATATTTAAATTCAGTAAAATGAAATATTTAAGTTTTTTTATTCAATGTTAATTATCATGGTTAATTTTTAATTTGTTAATTTAGATAAATAAAATATAAATGTGCCTAAAAATTATAAAACATCCTTTTAATTTAATGTCTTATTTTTTTAAAAAAAATTACATTTTACCCTATTTTTTGTCTATTATTAAGACTTATGGCCTTGAAAAAGGCAGTAATTATTGAAAATGTAAGGGTTATTTCAAAAGAACATTTAAATTTACTTTTAGAAAAAAAAATTAAAAATAAAAATAAACTTAATAATAAAATTAATACATTTATATTTTTTTAGTCTCTCTATTATTGTATATAAGAAAATAATTCCATAGTCACTCCATGTCAGCATGTGTCGTTCATTTTTGAGCAGACATCCTAGGAAATATCTAATTTCAAACCAAAAGTGTTCTCTCCATCTTATTTTTCTGAAATAATAAAAATCAAATAAATATATTATATCATTAATAATAATATGAATATGATATTAGTAATACACATATATGTTGTTATATTAACGGATAAAAACCTATTTACTCATTTCATCCCAGTTAGATAAATTGTTGAATGACAATTGTGTGTGTTCACAGACTACCACATTCATAATGAATAATTTCCCATCCATATTATAGATCATAATAACTTTTCAAAAAACGTTAAATATTGTTCAACATGATGAATACATAAAAATAATAATATTATTCCACTTTTATAATGATATTATAAGAAATAAAACTCCTAAATAATCATACTCATCCATAAAGATAATGTGTATTCATTTTTTGGATATTTTGACCAATATTATGAATAAAGAAATAAAATATGATCTTTTATGACTTTATAAAACAAAATAATGATATTAATATTGATTAATATGTTAATAATATTTATTTTATGATTTTGTAAAATTTATTTAAGGTTTATAAATTATTATGAATAAACCATCTTCAATAAAAAACATTACCAAAATTAGTTTCCATATGTTCTTTATAAAAAAACATAACCAAAATGAATATCAAATAAAATTTGAAAATTTTATTCAATAAAAGATATATATTATAAAATATTATATTAAATATAAAAATTATCATTGTATCAAATGGTTTGTAATGTTATAAAAATTAGTAATCATTTGAAAAAATGTTAAATTTATTGACATCTTTTCTTCATAATAAGATATAAATCATTAATGTACTCATGAAAAAATATTGATAATAAGGATGTTATTTATTGGCAAGGTTATGTAATTTGATATTATTTTAGTCATATTTTCTAGACATGTGTCTACATTGTGATCAATTGAGAATCCAAATATGGTTATTGTTTTTCATATCATGTTCATCTCCTTGAGACATTTTTCTAATAGAAACCAAATATATCATGTGGTGAAAATGACTCCTAATTTATATATCATGTCATTAATAAATTTTAATTATTTTTTCTAATTATAATCACTCAATATCAAGGGGTGGATAAAAATGTTACACATGCTCTAAGGGTTTCACTATGGTATTTTTTAATCTAAGGGACACGATTTGATATTGTGGGCCAGAATTTCATTTATATATCACAATAGTATACCAATTTCATTACAATATTAAATATATTCCATTTCATAATTTCTTTATATTCATTTCATGATATTCTTCTCGATAACCATCAATTCTTACACTTCCAATTCTATGAGAGTTCTATCAGAAAAATATATGATTCAATCATTAATATTATATATTAATTTAATATATATTTCTAGAATGTTATGATCCTAAAATTACCCTATTTCATCTAGTATTTACTTTTTTTTCTAATGGAAAATGACATCTCATCATCAATAACCACTCTTTTTAATAATATTTTTCTAAAATAAAAGTGAAACGTTTATCAGAATAACTCACATTCATAATAATGACACATACCATTAATATCAATAATTTTCTTCACACTATGGGTCCCCTCTATTTTGGGGAAATTTAATTTTTATGATTTTAAATGACTCTAAAAAATCCATTTCCCCATATTTAGATATAATAATTTAAAATAAATTTACAATTTGAGATAGAAAAACTGTGGTATCTTAAAATATTTTTATGGAGTTTCATTCCATTTAAAATAGAAAATTTATCTTCAACAAAAAAAATAATTTGATAAATTTTGTTATATTTTAGTGATACACTATTGATCATTACTTTTAAAAATGAATGTTTTTTTAATAAATATCTAATTCACCCCTCTTTGAAAACAACAATTTACGATGACCCCTAACATTTTACTTTTATGATAATGTTAAACATGATATCATAAATATTTTTTTCTATTGTATTTTTATTTTATATTAACTATCTAATATATTTTTTTCCTCAAGTTAATTATTTTTCTCATATTTTTGTGAAAAAAATATTTTAAAATGTGATCAAAATATCTAGAGTATTTCTTATCACTTATTATTTCGTAAACTATTAATATGTTTTATTAAAAATCTATTTTTCATGGATTAATTTTATTTTAAATCAGGTATATTTTTCAAATGAACCTATCCGTATTTTTTCTATGAATGTAATATGGAATAATTTTTTATATCATTGAAATTATACATCATTTACATTTATCTTTCATAATCATTCATTATATATAACCCTAATTTTTCTTCCAATGCAATTTCTATGTCAATACCCTATTTTTGTTTCATTTTATTAATGGGTGTTCACTGAGACTCCATATATCAATTTATACGAAGATACTATTAGAAAAACTATTCACCCATCCTCTATAATGCTTATAAACCATGTGATTCATTTTCACGATTTAATGTAATTTTCATAGAATGATACATTATTTATTAGATACCTATTTAGTTTCAATATGATTATTATGATATGATTATTGTATGAATTATAAATTATTTATGTATATGAATCCATAGGAATTAAATTATATTCCAAGGTTTCTTTTTGTTGAGATGAGTTTTACCCATTTTATTTCAATGGGTTATATATTAAAATGAATGCAAACGATTGTAATTTTTAATTTTTTATGAAACTCAATTTTTTCATGGGTTATATATGATGATACATGTGATTAATATCAATTTTAACTCTTAAGTATGTACGATGGTGTGATAGGGAATATATTTCCCTCTAATGAATAAGTTAAATCTTTTTATCTCATGATATAAAGTATTCAATACTATATTTTTAGTTTCTTCTTAGTGTGGTAAATTTTGGAGTTTCATTTAATTTTTATGATCACAATACTTGTTTTTTTCACTTTTTAAATTTGTTTCGTGGAGTTATTCTGATTCTCGGGATGATGATAATTTCGAATGTCTAGTTTTTGTTGATTTTTGTTTCCATGCACCATTGATTCCTAACATATGTTCTTCCTTGTCTTATTCTTCGATTTTTTACATATTCATTGTTTGTTATAAATCATTTATATCTATGTTTATTATACCAATATGCTGATCTCAAATTCAATTATGATATTAGATTATCATTGCTCGTGTTTAACCATATTGACTATCTAAGATCACTCATTTTTTAATATTACATTTCCCCATGTAATAATGTCAAAAAATTTATAATATCTAGGAAATTTTCTTATATGTAGAGATATTGTTGTCTAATTATGGATTACTAATTTTCCCTCATAGTTGAAAAATTACCCTTATTAGAAATTTCATTATTTTTATTAGTTAATGATTTATCCTAATCATCTAAAAATATAATCCTAAAGGTTATTTGGAATTTATTGAAATTAAATAGTTTCTTTATGTTATTTAATAATTATAATATTATGAATCGGGTGTCATAGATAGTACCAAATTAATTTTTTCATAACATTGGAGATTAGGATATTCTTTGAGGATAATCTAATGATTGTTATATTTAGTTTGATCATATTTTCAAATGTATAGATAAAAAATTATAGAGGAGAGTGATAATAAATTCTCTTATCCAAGTTTTTTCTTATTCCTATGTAGCGCATTCTAGTGTGTACGAAATATAGAGGCTTCTTCTGGAGTGCATTCAAGCACTGAATATTTCATTTACACTACTTATGTTTGGTCTCCTACAGAATCACCATGAAATTATCCCTATCCAGTTTCTCTTGAATAATGTTTTATATTAGCCTCATTGAAACATCATTACTATTCCACATGCATGGGTGAATCATTAGAATGTTATCACGATTTGGTTGAGTGTTAGCCGTAACTCCAAAAAATCAAATTGGAAAGTTCTATGAACCATGATGAATTGATGTTCAGTGATAATGATGAGGATACTTAATCCATGTATCATATAGAGATATAAAACATATCAATAATGCCCATTTTACCTATCTTGAATAATGTAATTATATTTATTTTCGAGTCTACATATTTCCCATCTTGTAATTTTGAATGAACTAGAAACTATAAGTATTCATCAAATTTCTAAATGATAATGGAAACCAAATTCATTTGTAAAAATATTTTTATACAGGGGGGTGTCTGGATATTAATGTTCTATAATAAAGGGAGGTTTTGGTTTATAAAGTGTATATGGGGAAGGGAACAAATCCAATTTATAAAGAAGTTGTTTTGAATACAAATTTCATATTGGTTTCTTTTTCAGGTGAATGATTCTCAACAACATTGTGATGAGGCAAAGGAGGATTATGGGCATAGAATATTCGAAAACGAGTATATTACTAGGAAATAGGTAATTGATGTCTCCCAATAGTAAGTAGGAAGTGAGGAAGATGATAATGAAAATGTCATGGTGATTTTAACTCATTCTTATTATGTGATTTTGGAGGATTCCTTAAAAATTAATTCCCCAAATTAGAATAATGTTATAATATATGAGAGATATTTTTGTGTTGATTTTAATGATAAAATATGAATTTGGATCAAGCATAATGATAAGAACATGACATGTAGAATTAACGAGGGAAAAATAAATCTGGTAGAGTATATTTTGACCTAGAAATAGATGACATATTACATTGAGGATCTCATGATGTATGGTCAAAAAATAGATATTACCTTCATAGATTCAATATTAAAAATGGTGAATGATTCAAAAAATTTAAAAAATCTATAGAAATGACAGGTAATCTATTATATAGTCTGTTTTTGGGCTTAACTTCTTTATTTTGGTGTTCTCGATTACCTTTAAAATTTATTTTTAAAATAATGTATTAAATTGTCAATGTCATATTATTAATTATTAAATAATAATAATTGCAGTGGTTATTAAGATAAGTGATCAATTGGGTTAGTTAAATTGAATGGGGGTGAAGATCATTTTAAAAATGATGAAAATAAAACAAACTAAACTATAAAATATACAATTATGTAATGAAATAAATTTATAAAATTAAATTAAATCATAGATGATGATAAAATAAAGAATACAAGTTAAATTATTTTAGAAATTAAAATATATAATGTAAATAAAAATCACTCACAATGAAATAGAGTTCAATAATATAATAAAAAGGTTTCTTTATATCTCCTCCACATACAAAGACATGATAGGTTGTATAACCACATTGTTTTTATTGGATCCAAGATGAATACAAGTTCCATTATATTACATGGAAATATAATGAAACCATGAAACACTACATTAAATGGCAATCATTATCCAAAAAATGTATCCCATAAATTTGAATTAGAATGATAGAAACCAATGACAAGAAGGGGGAGAAAAGATAATGTTTTCCTTTTTGTAAAAATAATTATAAATATATATATACAATTATGAAAATATATAAAATAGAGATAAAGTGAGAAATAGAGAGTGAGAAACTAAAAATGAGAGTGGAATGATGTTTTACAAGATATAAAATATCTCATGAATAAGAAACTAAAATGGCCCGTATGATATAACAGAAAAATACAAAGAAAGGTCGATGGTACTTATTTAATTTTGATGAAGATCATTCCAATTGATATATAATTTATATATTCAAAATTCCAACATAGAATAGTAATTATGATTTAAATTGGAATAAGATGAGTAATATGGAACATTGATTATCTTTAGAGATGGTGAATATATTGAAGAACGTGGATCCTCTGGTTTGAATCATACAAAAATTTAGTAATGTTTTATACTTCCCTTATACTTCTTTTGTATACTCTATAGGATATTGGGTCTCTGATTTCAATCCCTAAAATTATGTACTTGAATGAGTCAATTTTTATAATTAATTAATTCCACCTATGTCTTGAGTCCCTAATTACATATGATACAAGATATCCTCCATGAGGTAGTTGGTGGGATGGTAGAACTACATTTACATTCCCTTCTCAGATAAGACATCTAGTCGGCATCCACAGTACATTAGGTGGGCCTTATGGAGTCAGGTGGGTTTTTATGATTTTTACTACATAGAAATATTTTATCAAATAAAAAAACCATGTAATAATTCATTGTAACCCACAATTAATCACTCTACATGTATGATGTGCTCATTCCATTATAACATAATAAGTACAATATAATGGAAATTGGAAAAAATCGGGGTAATTTAGAAACAAATTATATATTTTTATCATCTAAATAAATAAATTATGTGGTATAATAATCTCACCATTTTATATTGTCGTAGAATTCAAATATTAAAATTAATAAAAGGAAGGGGAAATATAAAATGAACGAGTTTACCAAATTTTAATGATTCTCGATTTCCATATTTACGATATAATTAAAAAAATTATACACCATGAGAAAACATGTAGAAAATATGATAATATGGATAGAATTTAGGAAAATAAATTTACATGAAACACTGATGACCATAAGAACATATATAAAATGAAAAAATATGAGAGAATCTCACGATTTAATAGAAAATGAAAAAAGGGAAAATGATAAATTCAAAAAAGAATTTAAAATTTTAAGTATATCCTATATAATTTTGTAAATGAAACATATAATAAAGGTGATATTTTGAAAAAAAATTCATAGTGAAAACATAAAATAAAAAATTGGGAAAAATTCTTCCTTTAATATCAACATTACAGTCCTCAATTATGCCTGAAAGGAAAGAGATCTTTTCATCAATATATGATGTATTAAACATTAATCTCATGGTGTAATTCGTTTATGAATCACTTCAAAGGGAATAAAACATAGTTTTTTTAGAAATCAATTTGAATATCAATGATTTCTAGTGCTAATTTTTTACAAAAAACCATTTAACGGATCCTTTTGATGCCATTATGGGTCAAACACTATTGACAAATGAGGATTTAGTAAGAATAAAAAACTTAGTTCTGTAAAAATTATCAATTAATGAAATAGAGACACAAAACAATTACTTTTTAATGAATATTAAAGGAAATATTGATACACATATTCAAACCATATAATTCATTTTTATAATCACATTTAAATACCAGATTCTGAATTTTATGAAAATATTAGAAAAACATATTCTATGATAAACCTTTCACAAATTAAATGTTTTATGAAGTGAATTAATTGTAATTTGAAAAAATACTACCCTGATTATTTATTATAATGCATAAAGAATCATGTATCATATTAAAATACTGTTAACCTATGATTAATTTAAAAAGGGATATTTAAAGATCAATGATTACTGTTAGGAAAACATCAATATCTTATTGATTTTTTTACATATAAAACAAGTCATCCTATTCTTTTAAAGCATGATCCTTTTTATTTAAAACATTTTCAATAATGATCTCCTATTATATGTATTAAAACAAGTGTTAATCTTAGGAATATTTTAAGACATCATAATTTCAAAGGTTGGAAGAAGAAAAAAAGATTATTGAGATTGAAAAAGAGAATGAGAACCTGTATTAAAAGAATTATAACCATCTTTGATCATTTTGTTTGTCATTTTAAAATTTATTTGATTAAGGATTTCAATTAAATTGAATCATTACTTAACTCTTTGTAGTTACATTTAGGTAATTCGTAAATTTCATCTTTTTTCATCATTTCTTTTGTATGAAATGAAACCTGCTATTATTTGAGCATTTTGGTCAAAATTCACTACTAATTAGTAGGGGGATTTGATCATTTCTTTTGTAATGTTGATCAATTCTGAGATATCAATCACAATTTTAATTTTTTTCATTAACATACTTTAATTATATGGACCATTTTTTTCATCTCTTAATGAATAATTTATTCCCTAAAAATATATCTATTAAATAATTCTAATTTACGTTCAAAATTTAAATGAATAAAATGGTTAAAGTCAGTTAAATTTTTTTACCACATGATTCATAATATTTATTTCCCTTGGATGTCTATTTCTTATCAGTTTGTGTTGAAGGGGTATAACCATTAATAACAATTATATAAACACGATATCAAATAAAATTAAGAAAAATTGATAAGTGATTATTCAAATATGAAAAATTAAATCATTAATAGAATGTATAAGGAATATATATTATACATTCTATTTTAAAATTGATCATTTAAAATTTATTATGATTTCAAAATCCAAAACAATTTTTATAAACATGATTTAGATAAAAACATATTTTCATAAAAGAGATATTAATATAGAATCAGATAATAATTTTGATACCAATTTTTGGTATATGGTTAAAGTCTTTTGAATCTATATTTTTAAACTAAAACAATACCCCTCACTTGATTAAAATTATTATGACCGAGAAATGGGTAGAGGGTTACAGATTTATTATTTTTTAACTTTTTTATTAAAAATACTATTAAATATATTTAAATGTAATAAATGAAATCAGTATAATAAGTTACAGGATAGTGGAATAAAAAAAATTATGAGAATGATATGTGGAAATATATATTTAAAAAATTATTATTGTGTATGGTAATAGAAACAATAACTTCCCATATGACTCCTCTAATCAAGAAGGATTTAGAGGGTATACATACCCAGAGTTTTAGTGGGAACCAAGATATATAAAATCCCTATTTTTGAATGAAAAAATATATAATACACCAAACCATGGTTTTCATAGAAAGAAACCACAAAAAAATAATAACAAACATTTGAAAAGGAATATATGAAACCCTTCATGATATGAAAGTGGAAAGAACAAAATATTATAACTTGATATTGGTGGACATATTAAACATGATCAAAAAATATTTTTTGGACTATAATATGACAATATAGATTCTACATGGGTTAGGGGATACTGGTGAAGATGACCCCCTACAACCTGAGGCCACTCAGTGAAAGGTTTCTTTTATAGAGATGTTTCCTAGATATGAAATGGATCCTTATAAGAGGAAGTGGACAAAATGGGCCATTAATTTAGAAAACAAGAGTTTCCTGATGATCTGAGGAGTTGGTTGAATGATGGTTTAAAAACAAACTATAGAAATAAATTTTATTCAATTAACATTACTTATCAGTTTGATGGTTTGAGGTATAATACCTCGAACAAGATCCAAATCATTTAGGGTGCTACTTTGGGAAGGATTCATGTAATAATGTTACAGAAAAATGTTACAACATAGTGAAAAGGGGGTCTTTAAGTGTTCTAAAATGCCCAAGGAGGAAGAAGTGACATAAATAAAAAAGGGAACCTGGTGGTGGAATTGTAAACAAGAGTAGGAAATACAAGGTTTGTATTGATTACTCATACATTCCTAAACTAATTGATACATGACTGGATAAAATTTTTATCCCATGGTAATGGAGTTAAATCAATCTAATAATGATAATGTTATGGGTTTTATCATGAATATAGTGAGTGGAAGTAAAATGGTCGAATGTGATGAATCTCTGGATAATATCCTCCAAAAATGGGCGATATAGTGGAATAACTGCCTCATATACAATGATTCTTTGTGGTTTTTGATGACCCCCTATTTAATACATAGATGGTGTTAATAATGTTAGTGGAAATTGGTAATGTATCATTGGATGACATAATTTCTTGCGATAATAGGATGATGCATAGGCAATTGAAAAAACCATGGGATCTACATATGCACATTGAAGAAGAGAGGCTAGAGAAGGAAAACATTATTCAATATTATATTGAGGATACATGAAGGATTAATGGAAGAACAATTACTATTGAAAAAACAAGGAATAGATTGATTGGACTGATAAGAAATTCCTAATTTTGACTAGAGGCTTCAGCAGAAATTAGATATTAGTTGTAGAGTTTTGGCATGCTTATAACAAATTAGCCTATCATTCCAAACAAATTATCAAATATGAACTAGATAAAAAGTTAACTGATATTTTTTTTGAAATTATATATGTATATTTTATAAAATATATTGAATTTTGATTTTAATAACTCAATTATTTTGTATACTGTTTAATGTATATTGTTTTACTTAGAGGATTCACACATTTTCCCCAAAATTGTATTAAAATATAAAAATAATTTTGGGTATGAATTATGAGAAGAATGTATAAATTAGATCATTTCCCTTAATTGAAAAATAATTATTGATTGATATTAATTCTCAAATAAGGGTAATAAAATGGTAAAATTATGGAGATACACATAAATTAATTATTAGATATCCAAAGCGTTATATAATAAATAAAATGACAAAAGAATTAGAATAATTAAGGGAACAATATATATTGAAGAATATAATAAATAACTATAGATTGAGATTTTCTAATGTTGTCAATGATCATGAATTTGGATGTTTCACTTATATGCCAAAAACTCTAATAAATAATTTTCATGTTTACCTTTATTGTAATTAGAAGTTGAAAATAGAAAATGTAATCCCGTTTTTTATTATAATGCCATTAAAGATCACAATTCCTTTCATTTGAATCACACTACAATTGGATGAAGTTCTATTCCTCCGTTATCATAATTTTATAAACTAATTAAGACTGTTTTTATGATAAAATGTGTTGTCCCATGAAATTAATGACATGGAAATGATACTTTATGATAATGATTAAGGCATTATAAATTAAGAAGTCCTCACACCACAAGATACCCAATAGCCTCAACCAGGTTGTTGATGGGATACTGGAAATACATGCACACTACCTTCTCCCACAAATATGTTGTTCTTCTTCCAACCACACGCTAGTAGACATTCTAGATTCTTGGATGATATTATAATTACTTCCATCAAGTCATTTATTCACTGTTATAGTAACCCCTAAATTGGTCCTATTATTCATCATTGAACCCCAATTTTTTTCATAAGAATTCCTACCATTTTAAATTGATAGATAGAAAAATGAAATACATGAAAATCATTGAATCATGTTATAAAAAATAGAATACGTCTTGATTGGAAACTAAAATAAAATGTGTATTAAAAATTAACTTTAGTAAAAATGATATGGATAATTATAAAAAGTATTTTTCTGTAAAGGAATATATATTTATGTTTTGTTATACTAGATATTATTTTATTATCCTAGAAATAATATCCCTATTTGGATACTAAAAGGGGAAAACAAATCAAAATTGATGTAACTATATGTCATAAAACAAAAAATTTAGGATAAGGCGTTAATTCAATGATCACATGGTTCACAGTAAATAATCCTAACTCCAAATATATTTTAACTCTCACAGGTAATTATTATAGGTCTACCAGATTATATCTATGTTTAATTACAAAGGATTTATTATGTAAATGGATGAAGAAATAAAGACTAATAGTACCTAACATACTGAAAAATTGGATGATACTTTATTATTAGAGTATGAAATGATAGTTTTGTTAGAGAATAAATATTTGTGTTTAGTTATCATATTCACATAATCTATTAGTTTTATTTTATTAATAACCATTTTAGGTTTTATTATTTCGCTTAAAAAATATCATGAGGGTAAATATGAGAATGGTATATATAAAATATTTTTTTGAATTAGAACCCAATTAGAAATCATAATAAATGGATGATAGTGGTTGTATATTCCTATTATAAATGAAAATATATTTTTTCCTTGTCACAGCTATTATAGTGAGGTTTAATGATTAAAAAAAATATAAACCATGATGATATTAGTTAATATCATAGGTGAAGTATTTTAAATTTATTATATTTTTTAAAATATTCTAGCTATTATAGAGGTTAAAATTAATTTCATAAGGATTATTCTTCTGTAGAATTTTTAAAATGATTGGAAGTATGTATTTAACAATAAAAACAACCTTGAAAAGTGGTTTTATGAAAAGATAATTTTTTTGAGCTAACTATAATGAACACATGAATATGTTATACATATCATTGCAGATGAATCTATTAATATTGAATGATTATTATGGAATACAATATCGCTTACTTATTAAATTACACGGAGTCAAAATTATCAAGGGGCCTAAAAAATGTTCCCTAATGGAATATTGTCTTATAATATCGACACACCCATGAAGAAGATACCATGTTATAGAAGAAATGTAAAAAGGTATCCTTAAAGTTATAAGAGATGAGAACATCATTATCCATATTTGTATAATTTAATGTGTGGATAATATCTATATTATTTCCAAAATGAATCATTCATTTGTGGATGAGATATGTGATGAACCATGGAACAATTGGGTGTCCTTGTTCTGAGTAAAATATAGAGTAATAATCTGTTTAAATATTGGTTATTTGGATACATTATAGTGTAAAATCACATTCACATACAAGATAGCATTATCATAATCAGTAATGGAGTCTCCATGCATATTTAATTCACTTATTGAAAAAATAATTGATCCACCATGGTCACGAACAATCCCTACCCTCAAAAGAGGAAAGGGATGAAAGGTAAAACCATGATGATTATATGACCCGTGATGGGGGGATTCTACAATACCCACATGACAATGATGGATGGATTGTGAATAGAATATAAGGAACCCCATCCATATATTAAATTTTTTAAAGAGGGGGTGAGATATCATTTCATTAATAGAGAATCTAGGATTGTCACCAAGATTCTCCACCATACAAATGTTAGGATAATATGATATATATATATATATATAATTAATTTATATATCATGTCTAATAATTCCCCTAAATATATTCATTAATAATTAATTACTATATTTTAGAGTATGTAATCTATTTTATGGGGTTTAATATACTGTAATGATATTTTATATCTTGTAAAAAATAAAAAAATATTTGATAACATGTACTTCATGAATGACCTAACAAAAAAGAGTCAAAAAATATTTGAATAACAATATTTATTTAAAAAAATTCTAATTAATTAAAAATTATTAATTTTATATGATACAATGTTCCCACGAGTTAATGTTGAGAAAGTGATTTTTGAAATATATTTCTCAATATATGCATAAATTTTTATTAAAAGCATGTTTTTAAAAAATTTATTCTATGAATTAGATCACATAGACCACATATTTCTATTCACAAAAGAAAAATTACATAGTATTTATTTTTTTCATTTTATAAAAAATTTGGTTGTTAGTCGAAATATACATATTTTTAAGAAATTATTATTAAAATTATTGTATAACTATGTAATCATATCGTAGAAAATTATCAATTGTTAAAGTAATCAATTATTAATTTTTTTTTACCCTAGAATATTTTAAAATAATAATTTTTTGAAGAAAAATTATTTGAGTAATTTTTATGTATTACATAAAATATTACATCAATATAATAAAACTTGGTATTCTAATTAAATCAAAAAATATCAAGGGGATGATTTTTTAGATTTATATATAATCCTCATAACTTTAACTTAATTCATAAAAAATAAAATTATTACATTAAAACATTTTATCATAATGGGTTTATGATATATATAACTAAAAAATTTAATAATTTTATCTTTCAAACAATATTATTTACACATTTAAGTGTTTTTTAGAATTCAACTTTCATAAGGTAAATATTAATCAATATTAATTAAAGTTATATAATAATGTTAAATTTTAGTTTATGATGTAAGAGTTAATGGGGGTAAATTTACTTTATTATATTATATGAGTCCTAAATTTTTTAGGATACATCCCTTGCGTTGAATAGTTTATATTTTGATCAATGTAGAAATTTTTTCCGTACACTTTCATCCATTTGGATCATTTGAACAATTGAAGGGAATATAAATATTGAATGATGTAAAGGTGTTTCAAAAATATCTATTACATTAAGGTAAAATACAGAAATATTCGACCATTCAATGATAAAGATCACATTCAAATTAATATAGGATAGTCATCCATAGTAGTATCCCTAGATCCCCCTCCCGAAAACATAATACAATTACCACTCTTAGTTAGAATAAGCTGTTCAATTTCAAGGATACATCCAATGGGTTATAATGTCTCCATCATATGTATTTTCACTTTTGTAGGGTATAATTATTAATATTACTCTTAAATATATCATATAACATTAATAATATTACTAATTTAGTATCATTATTATATTGATATATTGTTATATTATTGGTATGACCAATACATACTCATTTTTTGACTACATACAAATAAATATTTCTGATTGTGCATGTACACAGACAACCACCACTATTATGAATATTGTTAAATTTTTTTCTAGGTTATTAATATTAAAACAATTATCTTAAAATATAATTCCCCAAGATAAATAAATCCAAATCATTCCTTTTTTCTTTTGTTATAATATTTTTGTTTCTAGAAAATCATCTACATGACAATACTCACCCATAGAGATAACGTGTGTTAATGTAAGGGATGATATGACCACATACATGAATGATGATTTGAAATATGATAATGGATGCATATGGGATAATAAAATCTAATAGTATAACTTTTTGTTAAGAAAATAATTATTATCATTTGATATTTTTAAATTTAAATGTTTTGTATGGATTCTTATTAAAAATGACTGTCAATCACAAAAATTAACAAAATTTGTTCCTTTAATTTTGATATACACATAAAATAACCAAAAAAATTATGGAAAGAAATAAAAAAATCATGTAAATATAATTTTTATATTATATAGTATTAAATAATATATCAATAATGTGAAATGTAGGAATTTGTTGGTATTGATATCCAAATTATTAATCAGGTGAAGAACTATTATTTTTTTTGTCACCTAATGATCAAAAAATTGTATAGATAACTTATATACTAATGATAAAGAATAATAAAATGGAATATAAATTTGAAATATTTATTACTAAGCCTTTAAAATAGGATACTAATTAAGTTATTAATGTTTTATTGGAGGTTATGGGTTATTAAAATATAAAAGGAAATAAGGTATGAATATTTAGTTTGAATGTCCTCTATGAGTGATTTGATTTTTATTGTGAACATAATTTAATATATATGGTTTATATTAGGATAATTCAAGATTTAGTATCGTTAATTATCATTTAAAAATGCTATTTTATGTTTAATGTAAATTCCACTCTTCGAAGTTGTTTTTATTCATATTTAACTAATTTCTTAAGGGTTTGGTTGTCTCATTTTTAACTCAATGATGTATTGTTAGATATTATGTCCTATAATTTATTATATATGAAAAAATAGCAAAAAAATTTCATTCCATAAGGAAAATATATTCCATTTTATGTTATATTCTTTTAATTTCATTATCATTCCATCAATATATATTTATTATCACATTATCAATTCATTGAAAGTATCATCAACTCGATTTTTTACTCATTAGGTCATTGTATTTATTAATGGAATATAATTTTCCATTATTTAATCAATCCTAAAATTCCCATATTTCATATAATATTTATTTTATTACTACGTTGAAATTATATATCAAACAAATAACTACATAATGATATAATGTTTTCTGGAATAAGAGTAAAACATTTGATAGGATAAATCGCATCCATTCTAATAAATCATTCTTTCCATGTCCATAAATTACTTATCTCCAATTATCTTCTATATTTATTGCGAATTTGATATGAATTGTTTCATATAATTATCATAAATCTCTATACCAATTTTTAGAATGAAACTTTAATACTTTTTTTATAATTTTTTTAGAATAATGGTATTTTAGAAACATTAAAATGGTAATCAATATATTAAAACAAAATGTTTTATCTTCCGAAAAAAATTGTTTTAATTAAAATTATTTCCATTAATTGAAAAAATATTGAAGGGTTCTATTCATATGTAAATGTTTTTAATTTTTTCAATTCACACATTATTGAAAATTACATTTGAATGTTACCGAGAGTGTCATCATTTTATAATAATGTAAAAAATGATTTCTAAATATTCACTTAATTTTAACAATTATATTTTCATTATCCATGAAACATACCAAATACATGATTCCTTAAATATTATTTCCTCCTAGTATAGAAAAAATATTTTACTATTCTTTAATGGTTTATGAATTTTTTTTATTCCCAACATGGTTTTCCTAAATGATTTAATATATTTTTCATCATATTAATTGTACTTTGATTCATATTATTCATGATCTAGGATCTTTTTAAAATTATACCAAAAACTATCAGTATCATAATGGCTTAGGGAATTTTGTTTTTTATCACGAAATCTATACACTAATAATTTTGTATTTTTAATCATCCTGTATATTGGATTCATGATTATCAACCAATTTACATCAATTTTTAATATCATATTTATTATTTATTTTATTGAAGGTTGTTCACCTTGATTCCACACTTAAATTGATTTGGTGAAACTATGGACATAACTATATACCAATTTTCTATATGCTTTAAATAATATATGCTAAATTTCTATGTCTAAACGTTACATATCAAAAAATATAAGTGATTACATTAATTAGCCATTTATTTTTAATGTTTTTTTTCAAATATTGAATATTGATAGAATTATTAATGACTTATTATATGAATCCATATGAAACCAGAATTCATTCAATGGGGGTTTTATCCTCTATAGATGAATGATTTTCCTTTAGAATTTTTTATAAACCCCATTTAGTTTTCAGGGGTTAATTGTGAGGTGAAAATTGATTGAATTCATTAAGAACTAATAAGTATTGATGAAGATTTGTTGGTTCTATATAAACCTCTAATGAATTGGTTAAATATTTTATCAAATGAGAAAATATAGTCACAAGTACCTTTTTGGATGCTCATAAGCATGGGCACTGATGCTATGGCCCATGAAATTTATTTTCCTAATACAGATGCTTATTATAATATTTGAATAAGGTTCATAATTTTATAGTTATTATCATGATATGTTAAGATTTCATGGATTATAATTACTGACTCATGTTTTCATTCACCATAGAATCATATCTTATGTTAGAAAATTTCATATAAATTGATTTTTAATATATGATTCATTGGTTATATATATATATATATAATACCCATATTATATGATTATGTTCACATATGATATTTGATCATTATTGGTTATTCTTACCCTTTATTAGTATTCTAGGTCACCTCATCAATAGGTTTCCATTACACAAGGTTATAAATTTAATTAAAACAGATAATATCTAGAAGTGTTTCTTATGTGGAGGTTTTTTTGGAGATGAAGGTGAATCGTTATAGATTAAGCAGTTTCTCTCATTGCGGAAAAAATAACTAGTAGTTGAAATATTATAATCTTTTTTTAATTTCCTTACTACAAAACATGACTTTAAGAGTGCTGGTATTTACCAGCGCTGTTACAAAACACCGAAAAAGGGTATATTTATCGGTGCTAAATAAATAGCTGAAAATTTTAACCTTTTATCAACATATCGTTTTTTGTGATGATAAAGGAAACATTTATTGGAGCTTTATTTTTTATGTGTTGATAAAGGTATTATTTGTCAAAAAATTAATAGTACCACTATTAAGGGGTATCATTTATCAGTGCATTATTTTTAACTCTGATATAGGGTACCGTTTAACAAAAATGTAATTTTAGTACTTATAAAGGGTACCCTTTATCATCACATTATTTTTGTGCTGATTAATATATATATATATATATTAAATTGAATAATTAAATAAATTTAAATTTTTTTAAAATATATTGAAAATTTTATTAATTAATTAATTTTTGAAAAAAATGAATAGATTGATTATACATTATTATTTATTAAACATTCTATTATATTGATAATTATGAAAATTAATGTTATTAAAATGTATATATTTAATTTTTTTTTATTAAAGTGTATAAATAAGATTTATATATTGACAAATATTTTTGTGCATTACATTAAATAGTCATATGTTTATCGAATAGAGATGTCTAATCACTACTGGAAATAAGGACATTTGCAACGGGCCATTTGCCTCGGGATCCCGTCGCTAATGTTCTTTTACGACGGGGGTCCGTCACAAATAGTCCGTTGTAGAAAACGGTGTCACAACAACAATTATTTGCGATAGTCCCGTCGCTAAAGGTAGTATTTGGGATGAAAATATTTCCCATCGCAAATATTAGTCGTTATATTTGAAAAAACTTTTTAAAACTTATTTACGACGCGTCCGTCACAAATATTTTTTAAAAAGAAATAAAAAAATATTACTAAATTATTTTAATTAATATAATAATAATTCTATTTGCGACGGGCATTGTACCCGTCGCAAATAATATAAAAAAATAATAAAAATAAAATATTAATATATTATTTTAATTAATATAATAATAATCCAATTATAATTCAAAAATAAAAAAATAAAAAAATATTAATAAATTATTTTAATTAATATAATAATATAATTATAATTCACAAATAAAAATAATAAATTATTAATAAATTATTTTAATTAAAATAATAATAATAGAATTATAATTCAAAAATTAAAAATAATAAAATATTAGTAAATTATTTTAATTAATATAATAATATTAGAATTAAAAATCATAAATAAACTAAATATTAATAAGTTATTTTAATTAATATAATAATAATAAAATTATATTACATTAAAATATTAAAATAATTCAAATATTACAAAAAAAATATAATTAAATTATAATATAATTAAATTTTAATATATATATAAAATTTAATATTATAAAATATTAATAACATTATTATTCATATTAATATTATTATTTCAAAATATAATATTATTTATATTTTATAATGAGACAGAAACTACGAATAGAAAAAAAATTCATATTTTGATATAACAAAAGTTATAACATAAAAACAAACTCTAATCTGAAGGAGGGGGGGGAGGGGGGAGGGGGGATCTGCAGATGCTGGTGGAAGAAACTCCATCCCTAAAGCACAAGTGAGTCGGCGCATGTACTCCATCTGCTCCTGCTGCTACTGCTGCCACCGACTCATCTGCTCCTCGTACAGCTGCTGCTGGCGTCGACGCTCCTCCTCATGCTGCTGCTACTGCTGATGCATCTCCTCCTGCTCCTGTTAGAGACTCTCTATCAGTGCAGTCTGAGATCGAAACTGATCCTCATACTGTGTAGCAGAAGAAGATGCACGAGCTTCTCTCGAGCTGGACGCCGACATCACAGCACTGCCATAGTAATCTCCGGGAGTCAGTCGAGAGTTGATACCAACTACCCGGCCCTTCTTGAGGGCATAATGGGTGGCCTTCATTCATACCGCCTTATCAATATGATGGCCACTGGTCTGATCTGATGACTCGGCCTGACTCTCAGGCTGGGTCTGTGACGCTGCGACCTCATATGACTCTTGTAGTTTCAATTTAAAATTAAAATTGTGAATATATTATATGCATTTAATTTTTAAACTTGAATACAAATAATACTGACCACGATGTGATGCTGACGATCACCTCTGAGCTCCCCAGTAGTAGGATCACTATACATCCTCCGATATATGTCGTACTCCGTAATATCGGGGTGCTCGACAGCCTATAAGAATAAAAAATAAACTATTAATATTTATAATTATATAAAATATTTATAAATAATGTACATACCAGATGCTGTCTATGAGTATTGAATGTTCGACTCTCAGCTCGATGAGTCACCTCCTGTCTCCCTTGATTCTGCCTCCCCACCGATGATCTCCTCTGAAAGGCATCACTCAACAGGTGCGCACATAATCCATCCCATATGTGCGATGAAATGTACTGTGGTCGTTGCGCTCTACAGGAGTCATAAAAAATGGATACTCCTTCTTTCTTCATGGCTGCTCTCCTCTAGTTGTGCAAAAACTGACCAAAGTGATCACGCATGACCACCTCCCATGCATCGTGGATGGCGCCACGCATGGTATCCTCGATCGGATACCATAAAACCTACAAATAAATCAAAATATCAAGTTAGAAATGAAATAATTTTCAAAATAAAAATTATTTACTTACGTACGTACCAACCAATGGCCGAACATGGCCTGCTGCACATCAATGGGAATCTGCTCCCATGTTGTCCAAGGCTGAGAGAAATAGTTGTGCAAAATAACGCTGCCCTGTTCGACTGCTATATGCAGAAAGCTGTAAAAATAATAAAAATTTATTATGTGAATAGATTAATAAATTCTTAGTCAAATCCACAGGTTATCACACAGGTTATCACACCTTCGTGTGTGTGGATCAAACCCAAGATGTGGACATCACTCGAGGACGGGGTCAGGAATCATCAATCATGCAAGACTGTGCCCCCTCCGCGTACTCCCTGAAGTGCCTGTAGGCTAAGGGTCATCTGCCATCAACTCATCTGCATCGAAAGACAGGTCAGCATCCGCCAACTCACGAAATGCGTCATCGTCCATCTGAAACAGAAAATGTTAATGTTGTTAGAAAATAATTGATAATAACTATTATATATACATATATATTAGTTATGATTATATATAACTACCATGGAATTCTATCAGTGTTCATCTTCATCATCATCTTCATATATGTCAATGTCATCTTCAGATTCCTCCTCAACATCATCGATATCCATTCGAGTTCTAGTTGCTTCATCTCTTACCATTTTAAATTCTTATATGACTTCATTAACATCATCTTCATCACCAACCCTTAAATGTGGGGTGTCGTCATCGATACTCATGTGTCTTTGTAAAAAAGATTGATTTTGAGTACTCTCTTGAAAAAATTCAATTCCATGCACATCAGTGAAAGCACATTCACTTTGACTAAACTAATTGTCTCGAATTTTGATTTTTATTATACTCCACCAATCAGTCAAGTATTTTGATGTAGCATAGTACTTTGCATAATAAACATGATGTTCTTGTTGAGCCAATAAGAATGATTCATTTACTGCGATAACACTTTTATATTTAATATCGATGATTCCATGAGTCGGATGAAAACGCACGCGTCTCTCTGTATCCAACCACCGACATTTGAACATGGTTATGTAATGTTGTCCAAGTTAACAGAGTTCAATGATTTCATCAAGCATGCCATAAAAGTCAACTTCATTTTCTCGATGATGAGATCCTCTCAAGCTAACTCCACTATTCATTGTTTTTTTAATTCCCCATATGCATGTGTATGAAATCGAAATCCATTCACCACATATGCATTATAAGTTTTAACATGTTTGGAAGGTGGGTTACTCTATATACACAGCCGTTTGTCAATTTTATCAGCATGTCGAGACACCTGAATTTTTTGAAATAATTATCAATATTGTAAACTATACATTGAATGAGTTGATAAAAGATAAAGAATTTATGTTACCAGTTTTTGAAACCAATGAGATAAATATTTCTGTCGGCGTTCTTCAAGAGAAGCTGCTGTAATTTTTGGAATTTGTTTTTTGATATGATTATCATACAACCTATAAAAAACAAAGTTATTTACTGTAACATAAATGATAGAATAAGTGATATAAACACTTACAGTACAACTGATGGAATCTCTTCACATTTGAGCAGAACATACGTATGAGCTCTGTGATGTTCATTATCTGAAAGCCAGCGTTCATGAACTCCACCAAAACCAAGCTCTGGCTCGTTGAAAACAGATAATTGATTGCCTATTTCATCAATATTTCTCTCGTTCCGTCCCATTCAGTTGTGTTTTGAAGGATAATCAGATTGAAAATAATGGGAGCAGAAAAAAGATATTTCCTCTTGCAAATAAGGTTCTGCAATAGATCCTTCAATAGATGATTTGTTACGTACTTTTCATTTCAATTTTTGCATGCATCTTTCGAATGGGTACATCCATCTAAACTGTACTGGACCTCCACATTTGGCTTCATATGGAAAATTTAATATCATATGTTCCATTGAGTCGAAGAAAGATAGTGGAAATATTTTTTCCATTTTACATATAATTACAACAACATCTTCATCACGTTTTCATAGAGCATCATAATCTTTTGTAGCCACACAAATGTCCTGAAAAAAATATGACATTTCAGTTATGGAATCCCAAATCACAAAATTCAACAGACCTTTTAATCCAATGGGTAGAATTCTTTCCATTATAACATGACAATCATGACTTTTTAATCCAGAAATATGACCATTCTTTACACATCTACCCAAATTGGAAGCAAATCCATCTGGAAGTCTCAAATCTGCAATCCACTGACAAAATAATAAGCGGTTTTCTTTAGATAGTGTATATGCTGCTTTTGGTTTTAGTAACTTTTCTATTCTGACATTCTCAAACAGTTCCAGTTCTGGATGACTGCAAATTTGGGCAAGATCTAAATGTGCATTTACATTGTCTTTTCTCTTTCATGGCATATCAAAAACTGTATGAAACAAATTATCAAAATAGTTCTTCTCAATATTCATGACATCCAACATGTGGCGGACCAAAAAATCAGACCAATATGGAAAATCCCAAAATATGCTAAGTTTAATCCAATTGTGTTCTTTCCCAAAACCAGAAATATTCTGTTGGTTTATTGTGGGACCAAAAGTGATGGGAGGTAATGAAAATACAACTGATTTTAACTCCAAACCTGATAGCATTTTTGGAGGTCCATCCCTTTCAACTGTTCCTTTTCTGAAATGAGATCTGTTTCTGCGAAAAGGAAGATCTGCTGGAAGAAATCTGCGATGACAGTCAAAATAACAAGGTTTCTTTCCATGAATGAGCATAAATGTTTTGTTCTCTCCCATACAGTAAGGACATGATTTCTGACCATGTGTACTCCAGCTAGATAACATCCCATAAGACGAAAAGTCATGAATTGTCCACATCAATGCTGCTCTCAATATGAAATTCTGTTTCGTAGCAACATCATATGTACTGACACCAGTACTCCACAATAAACTTAATTCAACAATAAATGGTTTCAAATAAACATCAATATTATTCTTCGGATGTCCTGGAATTAATAAATTCAAAAAGATATAGGGCTCCTTCGTCAACATCCATGGAGGTAAATTTTACGGAGTTAAAAAAACAGGACAACATTAATACTGAATACCATAAGATCCGAACGAACAGAAACCATCAGTGGAAAGGCCTAGTCGAACATTTCTAACTTCTAAAGAAAATGATGGATGCACTCTATCAAAATGTTTCCATGAATCACCATCTGATGGATGATTCAAGATTTTATCGGTTGAAATATTCGCATTATGCCATGACATCATTGTCGTTGTATTCTTAGACATGAATAAACGTTGCAGTCTGGATGTAAGAGGAAAATATCTCAACTGTTTTACAGGAATCAAACCAGACTTCCCATGTTTCCCTTATTTATATCTCGGTTGCCCACATGTGGGACAACTATCCAATGACTCATTTTCCCCAGAATATAAAATGCAGTCATTTGAACATGCATGAATCTTCTGACAAGTAAGTCCCAAATTTCGAACCAGCCTATTACTCTTATAGTAATTTTTAGGAAAAACATTTCCTTTGGGTAACAATGTTTTAAGAAAAGAAAATATCTAGTCAAAACATGTGTTTGAAATTCTGTTATCTGATTTGATAGCCATAAATTTTGCAACTGCTTCTAATTTTTTCATCTTGTAGCCAGGATATAATGCATCTTCAGCAGACCTCAACAACTAATAAAATTCAGACAGTGCCAACTCAGGATTTAAATTTATATCAGTTGGAGTTTCTGTATGTTGAACAGATGAACCTACAACATCATGTACTAAATCTTGAAACCAGGATGGATCTGGAATCAAGTTGGTATCACCTACTCTGGAACTGCGTTAACCGTTTTGATACCAAAAAACATAATCTGGTTGAAAACCAAAACACAAGAGATATTTCCCCACTTTTTCAAACGTGTCAAACGTTTTCAATGCACAATTTCTACAAGGGCATTTTATTGTGCCTTCTGAAACAAATTCTGGATTTTATGTCGCAAATGATAAAAAAGTCTCCACACCCTCTATATATACAAGATTTAAACCAGAACCGTTTGGATTTCTACGTAGATTTATCCATATAAGGTCATCTAATAATGACTTTTGACGACCTCATTGTTCCATATTTTTCTATAAAATATAAAATCATTACAAGTTTTGAATAATTTTTTAGAAAAAACACTCAAGAAAGGATAATTATAGAGTTTACATCAGACACAACTAACACAATCTTTTTATTGGGATAGAGCTAAAAATTGACCCTTTAAGAATTGGACATGTTAAGAATAAAGCAAAACGTGTTAAAAATATTGATAATTTTAATATTATATAAATTTCTTAATATTTTAAGAATAATAATATTATTTTTTCATAAATATTAATTATATAATTATTACATTATTACATTATTAGTATATTTTATTATTAATATTAAAATAATATAATTTTATATATTATATACAATTCTCCTTTCATCTGTGTGATTAACATTCTGTCTCCACATGTAATATTTGCATTCACTTTCACCTCTCCATTGGTGAGTAGGTTGATAATTTTGAAAAAGAATGCAAATATTACATGTGGAGACAGAAAACACACAGATGAAAGGAGAATTGTATATAATAGAGAAAATTATATTATTTTAATATTATTAATAATATATACTAATAATGTAATAATGTTATTATTCCTAATTATTGGTAATTATTCCCAATTATTGGTAATTATTCCTAATTATTGGTAATTATTCTTAATTATTGGTAAATATTGGTAATTATTGGTAAATATTGGTAAATATTGGTAAATATTGGTAAATATTGGTAAATATTGGTAATTATTACTAATTATTGGTAATTATTGGTAATTATTGATAATTATTCCAAATTATTGGTAATTATTCCTAATTATTGGTAATTATTCCTAATTATTGGTAATTATTCCTAATTATTGGTAATTATTCCTAATTAATTGTAATTATTATTAATTATTAGTAATTATTGTTAATTATTGGTAATTATTCCTTATTATTGGTAATTATTTTTAATTATTGGTAATTATTGCTAATTATTGGTAATTATTCCTAATTATTGGTAAATATTCTTAATTATTGGTAATTATTCCTAATTATTGGTAATTATTCATAATTATTGGTAATTATTCATAATTATTCCTAACTGTTGGTAATTATTCCCAATTATTGGTAAATATTCCTAATTATTGGTAAATATTCCTAATTATTGGTAAATATTCACCACTATTTGCAATTATTGGTAATTATTACTAATTATTGGCAATTATTGGTAATTATTCCTAATTATTGCTAATTATTCTTAATTATTGGTAATTATTCCTAATTATTGCTTATTATTTCTAATTATTGGTAATTATTCCTAATTATTGGTAATTATTCCTAATTATTAGTAATTATTCCTAATTATTGGTAATTATTCCTAATTATTTGTAATTATTCCTAATTATTGGTAAATATTGACAATTATTGGCAATTATTGGTAAATATTGTTAATTATTGGTAATTATTGAAAAATATTGACAATTATTGACAATTATTGTTAAATATTAGTAAATATTGATAATTATTACTAATTATTACAAATTATAGGTAATTATTGTTAATTATTGATAATTATTGGTAATTATTATTAATTATTACTAATTAATGTTAATTATTTCTAATTATTATTAATTATTTCAAATTAATTTTAATTTTTCATAATTACTGCTATTAATTGAAATTACAGCTAATTATTTTAAATTAATTAGTGTTTAATTGTCTCTAATTATTAATAGTTATTCATAATTATTTCTAAATAGGAATCAGAAAAAAAATTATAAAAATTTAAAATAAATAAATAAAATAAATATTAAATTAAAATTCAGATAAAAACCTTAAACATGATGTCAATGTCGAGCCGCTGTAGTTGTAGGACACCACCAACTGACTCCTCGAAATTGGAAAAAAAAAATTACAACTGATCGTCGTAAGAAGTTCAGAGTGAAAAAACTGTAACAGTTGGCAGTATTTGTAGGTTAGATTAATTGCGATGAGCTTATTTGTGATGGGATTCCCATCGCAAATAACCCCGGCCGCATTTAATTATGGGCGACATTAAAATGGTTATTTTCGATGGGACCCATCACAAATACTCTTTAACCACCGCCGGTTATTTGCGACGGGGCTCTAACCCCGTCACAGATAAACTTCGCACAGTTTCGCGCGCATTTCACGCCAAACCATTTGCGACGGTTAAAAGAAACCCGTCGCAAATAGTCTTTAACCACCGCCGGTTATTTGCGACGGGGTTAGAACCCCGTTGCAAATAAATTTCGCGCGGTTTGGCGCGCATTTGACGCCAAACCATTTGCGACGGGTAAAAGAAACCCGTCGCTATTATCCATTTTTCCCGTAGTGAATTAAAAATTTATATGAATTAAAAATTGAGATTAATTGCATAGTACTCGACATATAATTGATTTTTTTTTTGTTTTCAAATTTAACAAATACCAAATGAGTGTTATATTTTTGTTACAATTATGTAATTAATGTATTTTTATATAAAATGTACAAACATCAAACTTATCCACCTTGTCAACATTGTTAATGTTTACTGATTCTTAATTTATTCAATTTCACTCAATTTTATCATAGATACATGAACCTAAAGGGATATATTCATTAACAATGTTATAAATATATTTGTATAAAATAATTATAAATATATATTTTTATAAATGTATAAACACTCTATTTATACAATTATATATTTATAATTATAAATAAATTAATATCTTTTAATTTTAATTATATATTTATATTTAAAAATTATGAAGACATATATAATTATTAAATTTTTAATTAATATACTTAAATAATGAAATTATTTCTTATATATATATATATATATATAATTATATAAATATATATAGTGAAATAAATAATATTTTTAAAAAATATTTTTATAATTATAGTAAAATATTTATGAAAATAAAATAAATATATTTTAAAAGAATATATTTACTATATTGATACTTATATATATTTATTAAAAATATATTACTTTTTCCAATATTTTCATTTATATTTATAATTAACAATCCTTTTATTGTTGTACAGTAAAATGAATGGATAAAGTAATCATTTTCAGCAATTTTTCTGCCATGATAACGATTAGGATTTATCGGCACTAGATAAAGTAGTGTTAAAATGATCATTTATCAGCACTATAATTTTAGCATTACTAAATATTTTTTTATCTATGTTTTTTAGAATTAATACTAATAGGTCATTATGATAGCTAAAGAAGTGATAATAATGATTGGCCTTTATCAGTGCTACAGAAGCACTAACAAATATACCTTTTATAAGAAGTAATGTTATAAGCACTGATAAAAGAGAAATATATCAACTCTTTTTTTGAAGTGCTTTAAAATTGACCTGATTTACTTTATAAACACTAACCATTATCAAAATTTTCACAATATCAAGAGTTTTTCATGAAATCCACCTATAGTTGGCACTCCTCCTTGGTGAATTGAAGCTCGAATCACACCAGTCGAATGTTTTCAGCCCTCTAGTTCCACGAACATCTCATCTAAAATCTATTTTTCTATTACGGTTTTGATGCTGGTGGAATTTTATATCACATTCAGGTAATTTAATTGCTCGAGGTAGTTGGTTCCATGCTCTAACAATGATAGATAATTTTATTTGAACTCCTGTTTTAATTTTTAATGATCTATTGTTTATTTTGGTGGTTCAAAAATTATTTTAAATGATCATAGACAAGGATTTCAGTTGAAAAGAAATATTCTAAAGAAATTTTTTTGAGTTTATATATAGTATTTTTTGTAAAAAATCTGTGGTAAGTGTTCAATTAATAGCTTGAGTAGTGAGAAATGTGTTGCTGGGGGTTCTTAAGGTGTGCATGGGTTGAAAAAAAAATTATGGGTAACAGACCATTTTGGATGTGTTAGCCCTATTGAGAACTTTTGAGAATGATTTATGATGTGATTAAATTATGAATATTTTTTTATATAAATGAAATTTTGGATGTGTAAATATTCTATTAAAATGTTTGAGTGATGTGAAATGTGTTATCAATGGGTTTGGGGTTCTTTTTTGTTTGTATTGGATTTTGTAATAGAAAATGACTATGGTGTCTGTGTGGGTTTTTGTTTTGTGTGGTGTTCAATGGAAGTGTTTTATGGGTTCTTGGAAATGTGAAAATATTGTTTTATAGGCACAAAGATACAAATAGGTTTGAAAGTATGTTGCTAAATAAAATTGATAGACTTTTTCCATGTTGAACATGTTTTTCATTTATTTAATGTTAAATTTAAATTTTCTAAAAGTTTGGAAGAAATATTTATAAAATGATTCTAGGTTGTGAATAAATTTGTAAAAATGGACTTGGTGTAGAATCAGTTTCATGTTGGAGTAAACAGAGAGTTTTAAATTTGTATTTTTCTATAAATTAGTTAATATCATTGTTAAAATATACAAGTGTTTCAAATTATGTTCTATGCGATTATATGGTGTAATTGATTTTAAAAGAATCATATTCATGTGAATATAAGTATTTTTTAATGTAATGTCTTGATGTCCCTTCAGGGGTTATTTTGAAAATACTTTTAAATGAATTATTAATATAAATAATATTTGTGACTAATTTTTGTGAAATGATTGTTTTGAGTATATTTTCAAATGGGTTTTGTGTGTGCATGTTTTGGAACTCTATGTGTACATTGTAGGGAATGAAATTTGTGTGAAAATGTGCTATGTTAGTGACATGTGAATGTGATAATTGACTGATCACATATAAAATGGAATCATGGGTACCTAGGTAAATTTATTGGGAAATGATAGTGATTCTTGGTGTCTAGAAATTAAAATCATTACACATTCAATTGATTAAAAGTTTCATATTTATGTTCAATTCATTTCTTTTCAGTAATACTCATATAATAATTGTTTTCATATATAGGTGGATTCTTTTATTGGATTTGGGGTTCTCTATCCAATTTTCATTCTACATATCCCTTAAAAATATTCAACACATGATGTGGTACATTGGTCAATTTTTTTCCTGTAAAATCCACTTTTATTCCATGAAGAGAAATGATAATATATCCTCTCAATCATAGAGGTAATCTTAAAGATTTCACAGTAAAATAATTGTCATCAAATTAATGTATCATTTCATATTTATGATTAATTCATTCTATTTTAATATTACTCACATAATGGTTGTTTTCTTATATAGGTGGATTCATTTTTTGATTTTGTGTTATATGTCCATCATTTATGCTTCTTCTCCCTCAAAATCATTTCACCCATGTAGTGTTTCATCTATGAAATTCTTTCATGTTATCTCCACTACATTTTAATGAAGAGAAATTATTCATCCTCTTCTCAATCACCATGTTATTCTTGATTAGTACACAATAAGATCATTTTCTATTGAATTAATGTATTATTTCATATTTATGTTTTACTATTGTTTTATTATTACTCATATAATATTTGATTTTTTATTTATGTTGATTCCTTTTATCGATTTGGGGTTCTATATCCAACATTAATGTTTCATATAAATTAAATACTTTAGAAACTTATAGAGGTGTATTTATCACTTTCTTTCAAGATACCTCCAAAACCTTTATAGGAGAGCAATGATGCTATATTTTCTCAATCACAGAGGTAATCTTGATGTTTTCACAGTTTAATTATTCTCCATATAATTAATTTATTATTTCATATTTATGATTAATTTTTTTATTCCTATTATTACTCACATAATAATTTATTTCTTATACTGATGGATTCTTTTGATCAAGTTTATGTTTATGTGGTTTTTTCGAAGCTGGTCATGCAGTATTGGTAGTTCAACCAATAACATCAATAGAAATCTTAGAACCCTTGAGAGTTAGGATTGTATTTAAATGTATATATTAATTATTTTATATGTATTTATGTAATGAAATGTTTGAAATATCTATAATATATTCTTATTTCATGTATTTGTGTTGTAATATTCATTTCATTTAAATTATGTATTGGGATATGATTTTGTTGATATATTTGGTGGGGGTATGGTTTTATCTAGTTCTTTTGGGACAGCGATATGATGTTAAAGTGAAATACATTATGGATTTTTATTTGAAATTTTAAAATCCCTGATAAAAAAAATCTTCCTCAGTTCTTTTAGAATCTTTGATAAAAAACACATTTATCATCACCTCTAAATACAACAAGAAATGTCTATATTATCAATTCTTATCCAGAGAGGAAAAATAATTATTTTAACAGTGCTTTAATAAGCATAGATAAATATCCACATTATTTGAAAATTTTCATCATTTATAATTTTAAAGGTATTTTAACATCGTTCATGTTGTCACCACTTATCTAGCACTGATATAGACCATTTCCAGCGCTATTAAAGGCCTATTTTGTAGTAGTATTTGTTTTCCTGGTTCTATATAATAAAACACATAAAAGGACTTGGTAATGTGTTGAGATGAAATATTTTCATTATATGATATACTTATTATAGTATTTCTTCTAGGGATTCATAAATTATCCCACTATGATCCTTATTTATCAAAATAACCCCATTTAAATCATTCTTAACCCATATAATCTTCCTCCATAGTGTTAGGGGTTTTAGGAGAAAATGATATTTATTGGGAACATGAGATGAAGGAAGAAGAAAAGAGATTACATTAATATAAATGGTTTTACAATGATAAATTTCAAATAAATTTATATTAAAATGATCTAAATTCAATATGGATGCAGGGAGTGCTCCCCATGTTTTCAACCACCTCCTTGTTTGACCAAATGGGGGAGGAGGGAGTATAAATTGGGTTATAATAGATTGTTATAGTACTGTAATATCAATTTTTATTAAATATTTTATTAGTTCCATATTGTGACCATGGTGGTTTTGTCATGGATACTGTCCCGAACATCTAACCATGTAGTAACCTTCAGGGTGTGTAATGTGGGGATCCTATCCAATTGTTAAATACAGTAAAAAAACAAGTGACAATGAATCCATTCCCTTTGATTGAGAAGAGATGAAAAACATATGTCCATCAACTATGGAAGGAACTCCTCCCACATAGAGTAAGTTAAATTCCTAACAAAGAACCATTGTACTATCATTTGGGAATGATCCATTGAAAATTCAATGTATTGTGGAATAGTTCCTCCACTCTAAACATCCAAACAACATATCCATGATTGTTACATCACGTGATACCATATCAAGTAATAAATTAACAATGAAAAATTATTTCTCTGAGAAGAACTCCCATGGTCAAGGAAAAACCGATTTCAGTGAGTCCTACATCCCTAGAACTACCTAAAAGATTTAAAAAATTGACCAAAAACTATAGACATCAAAATTAAATAAAAAATGAATAACAAAACACAATACTAACATGATGATCTTATAATAAATTCAACACATTCCATTATATGGGATGAAATTTCATAATAATATATAAAAACAAGTTATTATATAAATAATTCCAACTACCAAAAATGTTATAATGTGTTTTCATTGATATTTTCATCCATATAGTTGATAGATGATGTATTTTGTTATATTAAATCCATAATTACATGTCAATAATATCAATGACTTATTCAACATTTATTAGTAATTCAGGTATGAATATATCATTATTAGAAAGATACCTTGTGGAGAAAATATATATAACTAAAATTTCAAATTTCAAATGATTAACTATATTTTATTTTATGAAAAACTATATTCAAATGTTGTTCTCATGGTGTTTTATGTTGGATTAAATTGTATATAAATATTTCAAGAAGGTTTCTAAAAAATTTTCATAACTTTCTATGTTTAGAATCATTTTGGAACTATTTTTATAACTACCATAAATAATTTAGTTATGGGATTTCACTGTAGTTCAATACACCACTAAATTATTATTAATGGGTATTATTTTAATATTATATATATATATATTTTAAATTTTCTGTTTGATTTAAAATTATGTTTTAATATTTTTATGAGTACTAATTATTTTGAATAAATAAATATATATATATATATAGGTTTTTTATTTCTACTTTTTTAATTTATCTGTACATCGACCTATATCTTTCAAAAACCCATCATTACATTACGCTCACTCATTATCTCTTATCAATACAATCACTAATCAATCCAACAAATATATGTTTTCAATTTATATAACTATTAACCATTTAATAATTAATTTTTTATTTAATAACCATCTATTAATTTTCCTTTTTGTTATAATATTTTTATACAAAACAAAAAAAAACATTATTGAATTAAATAAATCTTTACACAGCTCCCTCTAATTAAATCTTAATACTCCTAGTATTAACCACAAAAACCAATGTTGTTACCCATATTAATATGTTAGTGAGATTTCACCTACATGTTTTAAAAGGTTTTTACATTATATCACAACATCTGAGGGTGACATCCATAATTTCACTATTCCAAACCATTGTAACATAATAAGTATTAATTATTATTCATTAGTAATATATGATTATTTAAAATTAAATTTTAAATTATTAAAGAAAATATATTATTATATAAAAATCAATCTTAACGTTTAAAAATGAATAATTACAATGTAATTAGAATTTTAAATAGAAAATAATTTACACATAGAAAATAATAATTATTAAAAATAAATAGTAAATAATTAATTTTAATTGGAGGATTTCCCCAATAGAAAATACTCCATGTATTCGAGAATGAAACCATAATTGAAAACCAGGTGGGATTAATTTTCCAATGGAACTATTGGATGATTAAAATAATTTAGGCACTATAGTCGGTATTGTAGTGAGGTACAATTGCAGATGAACTATCTTCCCAAATTGCGATTTAGGTCCCTGGTTTGGAACTCCAGACAGCTATGCCTTTGTGTGTTCAATGTTTGAATGTCTTACTATAATGTACCAACATCAATAAATTTTATATGTAGTTGTATCAGTCCCCCTTGAGGTCTTATCAGACACAAATTGGAATAAAAAAGGTGCACACACCACATTGAATAGGGCCCAGGAACATTTTTACCATTATAAAGAAAGAAAACGACATCATCATGGAGTCAGTAAGTTGAAAATATTAGAGTGGTGCATATGAGATGTTGATTTTTTTGTCGTCAGACTAATTATAAATTAAGGATTATATTCCTTTTGGATTCCTGGCAATGTAATATAGGAATTGAGGCCATTTAAAGGATCCCTCTAAATTTAGATGTTAAATGGATTATTTAATAAATAAAAATTTGTGGCATACGAACCAGGGAGTATAATAGTTATTTATGAATAATTACAGATTACTAATTAGTAATTGTTAATTAACTCAAAATATATTATATTAATATTAATTTATAATTTTTAATATGAATATAATAATGAAAAATAAATTTATTTTTTGTATGAGAATAAAAAAGTTATAATAGATCATTAATATTAAATAATTAAAAATTAAAATTTAATTAAAATTTTATATATTAATTACTAAATTATCATAAAAATATTTATTTAAAAATTTTATAATTTTATATTAAAAATTAATTATAGTGAAAAAAATTATTTTTATTATTTATTAATTAATAATATTAACTACATTTTATAATGTTTTTAAAAACTGTCTTTAAGAGAAATACAATTTTAAAATATATAATTTCTAATTTAGTGATGTTTTACCTTTGTTTAATAATCTTGAGAAAATATCAATTGTTTTAATTAACCATTAAAAACAATTGACATTTCTCTAAAAATATTACTAAAAAATATATATATCATTTAAAAGTGATTTTGAAATCCATTACTAAATATTCATTTTCTGATAGTGTGTGATCTATTAATCAATCATTAATAAATTATGGAAAATTATTAACAATACTTGATTATTATCATTGAATTTTATCAATGTCTAACCAGCCACCACCATTGAAATTGAGTCCCTAATTCTATGTTTTTTTTACAATTCACAAGTATATTTATAATCATTTCAAAAATGATAGTATATTCAACCCTCTTCATGTATATATATTCAACTCACAAGATGGAGGGAATAGAAGCTAGACTTTAAAAAACATAAGGATTAATATAATGAATTTTCAATTGGTTGAAATTTCAAATTATTTTTGTGTGGTTAGTTCACTGAATGTTCAAATTTTTATTTCATTAGAAGAAGTTTTTTATATGATTAAATCAATATAAATATTTTTTACATTGGAATGGACTGAGACATATATGAGTTAATAATTTACTAATCGAAGATAGTAGGGTTGATGAATGATAAATTGGTTTCAAAGAATGTTATGATTCTTATGTTTAACACTAACACACAATTAATTAGATAAATAATTTCATATTCAATATCAATGGACTGTTCTTGAATCACTGAGAATGTGATATCCTGATGTTAAATCCTAATGTAAAAGGGGCACAAACCACCAATAAAATCAATCTAGAACCTTACTATACAAATTCAATTTTTTTCAAGACATCTATTATTTTTCTCATAACACATGAATAATAAAATTAAATTAAGTCAAAAAAATACATTAAAAAGTAATGGAAAAAACACATGTGATCATTATATCAGTATCACCTTTAGAAATATAGATTTAATTACCTTTTAAATCGAAATTATTTCACCATGTACTAATGGAAACATCACGAAATTACTAATCTAGGATATACATTTTTGTAGTGAGATAATGTTGAAGAAACTTAGATGAAATTGATGTGGTCATGAACTAAACATTGTCCCATGGTAACCTGATAACCGATCCAATGGTGTCATGTTCCAAATTCCATTCCTAATAAAAAAAGATGAAGACATTATCCTAACATTAAAAAAATCAATGTGAGAATGAATTTTCTGCAATTATTGCGGTTGCATGATAAAAGATTAGTGTGGATAAAATAAAAACACAACCTGGATTGGTTTAACAAAAGTAATAATTGGATAAACAACCCAATATATACCAAAAAATTACAAAAATGAGATAATCTACGAATACCATATTAGACAGTTATGGTGTGATCAAAAATCCTATAAGGGTGTCACCATGGATTTAATAATATTATTTAACCATTATTTAATATAAAAAATATTCCAATTTTCAAATTAAAATGTCTAGAAAATCAAGGGAATATTTAAAAAAATCATTATTTACATTTAACACTATATAAATACATTAAACAAGTTTCTCAATTAAACATTTTAAATAATAATATAAAAATATATTCATAATTCATGTAATTTTTTTTTTCAAAAAATTGATTGCATTAGTTTATCAAATATATATATAATTAAGGAACATTGTCATCTGATAAAAGGCATTATATTTCCATGCTACAGGATCCTCAGACACTTAAATTTGATCTCGGAAATATTTTTATAAACATGCCCCTCATACACTAGAAAAATAAATACTCATCACTATACCATCAGCGAGATTACCTATTACATTATGTTTTGTTTCGATTTTAATAAATCAAATGTGTTTTTTCCAAATAACTCACAAACTACACCAGATTTAATGTTCTCTAAAAAAATCATAGATGGAAAATATATTTTAAAAAGGTTTAAAATTTGATACATCACATTCCACTATTTAATATAATCCAATTTCTTCAAAAACCTTCACATGAGTTTTTAATATAACAATTACTTTTTCGAAGATAAAACCATTGGGATTCAATAAAAAACATTCATGTAACATTTATCTAATGAAATTAAAATCAATTTTCCTTCATTAAATGTCACACTTTATATTAATCTATTTATATTCGACTTGTTACATTTAATCGTTAAAAGCACAACCCATTTCACATGAATTGAGGGGTTTCTTCTCAATTTTGTGCCTAGAAAATCCAAATATACTGGTCGAATATAATTTTATTTTTCAAAATACTAATTTAATTAATTTTAATTAAAATAAATTATCTTTACTTATATAATAGAATTGAATATAATTCAATTAGTTTAGGGTTAATAAAATTTTGAAATTATAATGGTATAACCTACATTTATCATGGAATTTTTTTCCAACATAATCCACAAAAATGAATGATGGAACAAAATGTCAAGGAACAAACCTAGAAACCTCATTAAACAATGTAATGCTTAGATCCACAAGTCTCAATATGTTCAATAAAACACATAGGAGGAAAAAAGAATATTATGGATAGAAATGGAGACTACTTACCTAGAAAGCCACACCAAAAACACATCAATGAAAAACCACTCATCAAAACAATAACAAAGACATTAATTGATCCAAAATTACATGGTGATGTATCTAGGTTGAGGGAGACGAAATATATATAATAGGAAAAAAATTAAGTTGCGATTTTTTATTAAAAAAACCGTGGGACTTTACAATATTTGTAACCCAATTACATTTTATTCAATTTTCAAATCCCATAATCACTAAAATAATCATCACATATTTTAATAAAATGGAATTATTATAATAGTAATTTATAAAATGTGTAACCATATTACACGGTGTGAAATCCCCATTAGGATAAACAACCAATTGGTTTTTAAATAAAATTTACTAAAAATTCTAGACATCATATTTTCATGTATCCTTTTAATTTATCCTTGGAATTACCTATACAACATAAATGGAAATCCTTGAAAATGGATAAAATTTTACATGTCTTAAAGTTCATAGGATGTTATACCCTCCCCTCCATAAAAATGTTTTCCAGCCAAAAATCCTATCATGATGCTTCCAAATCAAAAAGGTTAGTCCACTACACTCTCATCAGTACCTAATATTACCATGTATCATAATAATCAAAATTGTGTTTCCATATCTCACTATCCAAATGTATCCACCTCCCACAAAAAACAATCGGATTTATAAATAAAATTACTGAGCAGAAGTTCAATAACAGATAAATCATGTTCAAATTCATAATCACCCAAGCATAGAAGATGACATAAATCAGATAAATAAATTTGTAGTTGAGATACAGGATACATGTTATGTATTTACATTACCTATAGTGGAAGTCATAAATTGTTATAAACTATTACCAAAATCTCAATGACCTCAAAAGGACCCAAGAAATGAATAGCAAGCATCACATTATTCTCAATCCATCGATGACCCAAACTGGGTGAAACATTCAAGAACACCTAGTAACTGACTGATAATTCTAATAGTCTATGACAACTATCAACATAAGACATGTATCGACTCTATTCCAAAAATAATATTTGACAAATCAAATGAATAATTTTCATATTTTCTTGAACCAAACTTGGTCCAACACTATAATGTTCACCAAAATCTGGCCAACAAAATAGAGATCTACAAGGCTTACCATATAATCACTCAAAGGAAACCATGATGATCATAAACAAAAAAATATTATTATAATCAAGATAAACCTTCAAAAAATGATCAAACCATGTCCCACCAAAGTCATTAACACAAGCATGAATCATATCGTAAGGAATATGTTATGTTCTTTTAGTGTGTCCTTCTATATATGGATGGTATTTTTTGTTCAATTAGACATAAGATCTTAGTGTCTCCTGAAGGCCTCTAAAAATATGAGAGGTTAACCGATGATCAAATTTAAAGGCTATAATAGATGGAACACCATGAAAAATAACAATATATTTCACAGAGAGATTTACAATGTACTCAACATTAGTTTCATCATGAAAATGTGTAATGTGATGTGATTTATTCTTAATATCAATTAGAACCCATATTTCATTATTCTATCTTTGTGTATGTGGTAACCCAAATAAAAATATCTATGAATATCTCATCCCATTTACATGTAAGGACATGATGTTGATGGAGAAAAACTAATGGATTTCAAGGTTTGTCTTAGTAAATATTGAATGTATTTCAATTAGAGAAAAACCTAAAAACACCATATCTCAAACTTGGCCAATAGTATTTTCACTGCATTTCATATAACATCATCATGATTCCAAGGGGCACTACCCTCTGGGAATTATATAAATCCCCCACAACAGCTTTTCATTCCCCTAAAATCAAAATAATGAAATTATAATAGTATATATTTCAATCATTAGAGAACTAAAAACCCTGAAATGGTCTTCTATATTATATAAATTATTTCACCAAACATAACTCATTATCAAACTGTTGTTCCCAAAAAATCATATCCAAATGATAGAATTTCAACTGAACACTTTCTAAGGAAATTTTTTTCCCTAATATATGTACTCCAATATGTAATTCTAAAAATAGATCCATCAATTTACACACATCTGATGATTCATTCACATCAAGGGTCAAATGTTTCCTACTCAAATAATATACAATGAAATTACCTTTCTCGGTGTATTGGTGATTAAAATGTAGAAGGTTTGAAAGAATTATAACCAAGTCTTATTGAGGAGATTAATTTTTTTTAAGAAAATATAACTAAAACACTTATTTTTTGAAAACACAATATAATTTTCTCTATAATGGTAATTACACAAACTTTTTAGTGTGTTCATCACAACTGTATGATCAAGGTCATGTGTAAGATAATTATTCTCATGTGACCATTGATTATGAGATCCATAAACCATGAATTTTTCAACCTTGTTAATTACATAGCCCAATATTGATGATGATTCATTAGTAAATACCACAAAAGACCTATTTTTCTTTTATATGAGTTAACAGTGTCATAATAGTCAAAATTAATTTCATCTCAACAAAAGTACTCTAATATTTCTCAACCAAATAAAACAATCTTTCTGTGTTAGAGCAGTCAGAGGATAAAGGAACATTGATATATCCTTAATGAATAGAAAATAATACCCAACTAATCCGAATAATGTTTTAATCTCAAAAAAAATCCATTTTTGTCTTCAAGTCATAATTGTATTCACATTTTTAGGATCTACTGATATACCACATTCCGACACTATGTGTCCCATGATCATAAATTTTGGAATCCACAACTCACATTTAAAATTCCAAGTAGAATGTAAGTAATTTTTCTACATGTTTAGAATTAGTTTTTGTTAATCAATATGATCCCCCTCAAACATAGAGTAAAACATAAAGTCATATACAGAAAAAATACCATGAATGTATGAAGATAATCATGAAAAATATTGTTCATTACATCAAGGAATAATGACAAAGCATTTTCTATACCAAAGGGCTTGAAAAGGAACTCATTATGACAAACTCCACTCTGAATAGTTGTTTTGATGGATATATTATTTTATCCTATCCAGATGGTAACTAGATGAAATGTTGATCTTTGAGAACCAATTATCTCTTTCCTTTGATCGAATAGATCAACAATCCATGTAAAAAAATGTTTTCTTTCACCACGACTCGACTGAGTTTCAGGTAATCAACACAAAGGTGAAGTGAACCATTATATTTATTATCATAGAGATTTGGTACTACCTAAGGTGACACACATAGGTATATGAATCATTTTTTCACATGATTATTCTACTATTCCTTCTGGTCATTCAATTCATAGGGTGCCATTTGGTAATAGGTTATATAAACTCGTTGTGTACCAGGAAATAAATAAATAGAAAACTCTGCCTTGGTTACTAGTGGAAGACTAGAGACCTTAAAATGATATATTTTAGTAATATCAATGAAACAAATAGAGAGATAAATGATAAAATATTCTTACAGTAGATTAATATAAAACACAAATCTATTTCTCCAACTCTGGATAAGAAGGTGTGGCTCTGCTCAACCATGGGTCCCATTCACCTGGAAATATTCTGCACACACCGTTTGGTGTAAAAGAGACCTGTTGAAGATAAAAATCAATTATTGAATTATTAACAATTATACATTCTATATCTAAAATAAAATCAAGATGTTTCATGTCGAGAACCATAAAACAAAAAAAATACCAACATTTGATTGAGTGAAAAGTCATGCAAGATAACAAATAGCTTACTCTCTCTTTATATAATGGAATATAGTAATATCCATCTCATAAGAAAAAATATCCATATTAAGATTTAGATGATTAATAAAATGGGTTGAAAAAATGAATGAGTCTAACCATTATCAAATAAAGAATCCACTAATAGAGAATTTATTGCAATTGTAACTCTGTTGGTCACTAGAATAACATATTCTTCCTATAGAGACTCTTACAATGTTTGAAGAAGATTTGTTGAAGATTTATGTGTCTGTTACACCTTTTTCATTAATGATCATATTTTGTAGTAGTTTTAGATTGTGCTGATGATCATGTTCAACTACATGAAATGAAGATCATTTAGAAAAATTTCATCAGGTAACCATAGCATCTGCATGAGCCACATAACATTATTATATCAGTGAAAACCATGTTTGAATGATCAATCATTCCATATTTACAAAAAATAAAAGGGCCTATTATATGAATTGTAGGGGGTCTAGGACAATCCTTCTTCAGAGAACCATCATGAGAAAAATCAAACTTCTTATTTACATAATTTTATTTCTCACTACCACTATGAGTGAAAGAATATCCTAACTACCTAGTGATTCCATAGAGGTTCATTTCAACTATAATCAATCTTTCTTGCACATCAACATCTTAATAAAGCTTCATTAAGAAATCCCAAGAACAAATATCTACTCTATGTCATAATTCAAACAATCCAGTCATCATCTTATCATTTGAAGAAATATTATGTGTAGATTTCACAATCCTAGTAAAAATGATGGCATAATATATGATGGTCTTATTGCCCTATCAAGAGTAATAAACTCTATTGACATGGACATAACCATAAATTATCGACATAATTGGTATGTGGAAATAACCTTGAAGGCATTCCACACTAACCCCTCATGGTTCATCTATGTCTCTTTTATATCCAACATCTTCAGCTCTATCCTTCCAACATAAATGTGGAACACATCACCTTTATTTTTTCAGGTGTATCCAATAAACTATAAAATGTTTCACCCTGAACAACCATTACAGAACCTCTAGAGGATCATGGGATCCTTCGAACACTAGTGGATTTTGGGAAAGTGAGTCTTGAAAATGATTCCATAATGCATCCTTTTGAGGTTCTACAACTAGATCCAGAACAAGAACTGCTGGTGGTGCATGTCCCAAATCATGGACAGTACACTCAATCACCTCATCAAACTTGGGTCCACATGAGTATTCACTTATTTTGGTTCATCAGCAGCTTACTGGTTCAATTCTTAGATTCTTCCAAAGGAAATATTCCATTCTAAATCATCTAAAAATAGTACATACAACATATTAACACCCAATAAAATAAACAAGTGAGATTAATTGTCATAGACTGACAAACATGATTTGGATTTTACCTACATCCAACTTTAATAAAAGTAAAATACTAGAACAAATACACCTGACATCTTTCCCAAACTACCCATAATGATTTACAGTTCATTATGATGATTGTTTCTAAGGAACTTAGTCATAAATATCACATATATACTTACAATATCACACAATTCATTCTGACTTAGAGATAATGAGCTCAAACTAGAGATCATATAATTTTTTTCTTGATCCAAACTAGGTACCCTGGTAACTTGATAAATGAGCCAACACTGACATATACCAAAACGAGTTCCCGATATATATGGTTTAGAAACGAGAACATCGAATAAAAAAAATGAATGTGAGAATTTATTTCACACAGACATTAGAGAAGAAATATAAAATATTACTATACATACAATAAAAATCCATAGAGATTAGTGTACTAGAATAAAAACACGTATAAATAAACCAAAGTTCAATATAAAAGTAACTAAAAAATAAAATTAAATACCAATCCAAAATATACTCAAATAACCAAGTCTGTGGATCAAAAGCTAAAACCACATTCATGTGGTGACATACACCTAAATTAACCTAGAAGAAGATAATACACTAATCCCAAATGTTATATATATGGTGTGAGGTAAAATCCCAATAGTGTTTCATCATGGATTTCCTAATAAGATGACAGAATTTAATTATCCAAAAAAATATTTCAATTTCAAAATATAGAGAATTGACTCTTTAGAATACCTGTTAAACCAAATAATTTTATACAGTTCATATTATACAAATAATTTAAATAGATAATTTAATAAAAAAATTATTTAAAATAGGTTATATAAATTCACAATCCATTTAATGCATTTTATACATTTTCATGCATGTATAAAAAACATAAACAAGTGATGGAATGATCAACTACTAAATGGTATGATAGTTCATGGTTACCAGATCCTCACAAACTAGAAGGTAATCATTGAAATATGTCTATATAGACATACCACTAAGATTGTCCAATGGAGACTCATTACTATCCCATTGGTAATATGACCTGTAGCGTTTAGATTTGTTTCTTTTGAAAAGATTCCAAATAATTTTATCACAATAACTCAATTAGTACTTAGGTTTGAATGTTATAGAAAACAATTAATGATAGGAATCAATTTTGGACACATTAATCAAAGAAATTTTAAATCAATTTAAATCAAATCAATTTCCAATTTTATATACAATAATTTAAATTCGACCATTGCCAATCAATTTTTAAAACACACCCAAATCCCCAAGAATTGGGTTTTTTCTTAATTTAATGAAAAAAATCCAAATTATATAATTTAAGAAAATATTGGTTTTCAATAAACATTTTTAATTACTTTTAATTGAAATAAATAAATAATATATAAATTATATAATTGAATATAAATCATGAAATTTACTGTTAAACATGTTTTCCCATAAAAATGGAACCTCCAACATTTTTCATTGGTACACAACACCACAAACAGAACCCTCATATGAGATGGAAGGAACATAGTATCTTATAACTAATCCTGGAAATATTATTTAAAAACAAATATAAAAAATCCATCAATTTTAAGATGATATAACAAACACCTAGGAGGGAAAAGAAAAAACATAGATACAAGGAGACCACCTACACATAATGATAACCTGCATCTACAATGCTTAAGAATAACCAGAAATAAGAACCATAATGCATTGAGGGGTTCCAAAATCAAAAGGGGATGGATATAGGTTAGGATAAATTCAATCTAGAGATGAAGACATAGAAATTCATCTTATATGCCCCAAAATAAAATTTTTAGGACATTATATGACATGTTACACAATTATACATGATGTAATAGATTAATACCACAATATATGAAAATCCTATAAACACATGAATTAAAAATATTAAATATTAATAGAAAAATGGATTATGTGTAACCATTTAAAAATCATGTAAATCCCATGTATGCAGAAGAACAAGTCAGTTTTAATCAGAAATTTGCAACAGATACTTGACTTCACCTTTACATGTATCCTTCCAATCGTTTATTGGATATACATAGGTAACTAAAATTGGAATCCATGAAATCATATAATAACATACCAATAATAATTTTATTGTGTTGTTATAGATTTTTAATATTAGTGTTTTCTCGATAAATCTCCAATAAGAAATTGAAATTGAATTCATTAGGAAATGTGGAAAATCATGGTTTGGAAGATGGAATGAAAAAGACAAAGATTTTGGTTGATTCCCATTTTCACATGATGTATGAAGACAATAAAAATCCTTTTTAAATGTTTTTTAATCACTTAATCAATATTTATGAAATTCTAGATAAACAATTCATTTTTTAAAATTGGATATTTCTGGAACATACTAAAATATATCATACAAATCTCACATTAAAATCCAATAGATATAGTAAATATTTCCTTATACATTAAACATTTAAAAATATATAAGGTTTTTGTATTGAAAAGTATCATATGTAAAATATTTATCTATTTCCTAAAACTATAAACATTGGAAAAATCAATGAATAATATATTTTTAATATGTAACGTCCTTTACCTAAAAGGAAATCTATATCATGTTTCACATAATAATAATATATTTAAACAATTATAACATTTTTTTGACTTCTCTAAAAACCCATTCATTACATATTTTTTCAAAATTTATGTTTTATTACTTTTTCCAAAAACCACACAAAATATATTTTTCTTTATAACCTTCAATATGTGTGATATTTATTCTATATTACCATGAAAAGTTTTCAAATTAAAAACGTAACATCCCTATATGATATATGTTAATCATAAATAAGTCATTTTGCATAAGTGAAAATAATATATTACACATTTTAATTGCTGTTGGATATACCCAATTGTGTGAATAATAAATATATTATCATATTATTTAAGAAAGTAAACATACATTAAAAAGATAATTTATATAAAAAACATAATTTTTTATCCTCCCTATGATTTATATTGTTTTATACTTATAGAAAAAATTTATAAAAAATAACAAAAATTAAACAAAAAGAATATCCCACAACATTCACCTATGAACACGAGGAACATCCAAAATAAACAAAAATGTAAAAAGTAATTTTATAATGATATTCCAACTGATAAATTTATGATCTAAATACTACATAAAAAAATATCCAACACTCTAAGAAAAAATGGTCAAAAATTAAAATCCCACATAATTTCACTAACCCATAATAAGAAGAGTCATTAAAACAATTGTCACATCGAATGAAATATAACACATTATACATATATGGATTTTTTGTCATAAATTTATATAATTTTATTCTATTAATGTGTTAATATTAAAGAGATTTTTTGGAATCATATTCCCTGCACAAAATCAATATGTTTATAACATTTTTATCCATTACTATTTATAAAATGAATTGCATGTGTTACTAAATAAAACCACAATTCAACTATATATATACAAATCTAGATTCATCCTATGAATATGGTACATGATACTCTATCATGTAATGTCTATCCCAAAATCCATCTTCAATGGAATAATTTACGCAATAACTAATTAAATTATATCTTAAATATTACACCTAATATATATAAATCTTAATCAATAACATAATTAAATATCAAAATTCAATACAAGATAATGTCTATGTAGAATAAAAATAAATCCTTTATCATATCTAGCATGTAACATATTCGATTCATGTATGATTAAATTTAGTTTAAATTTATCAATATAAACTAATGTATTGACACTTTCAAAAAAAAAACAATTTATCAAAATATGTTTTCTTCAGGAAACTATATTGGTTAATGAAAATCTATTTTAATTTACTTGAGAGTGAAAAAATTAGCTTTCCTATAAGCACATAGTCCCAAAATCATTAGAAACATGCATGAATGAGTAAAGGGAAGATATTATTTTGCATAATGTGGATAAATATAATATCCCAAGAATTATGTATATGAATATTGAAAATTTGAAATAAATATTCCTTACATTTTACTAATTCACGCACGAGGATCATAACAGTTTAGTGCCTTTGGAAACATGGAATACATTATTATAAATTTTTAATGATCTTGAACATCTTGCATAAAGATATTCACCTTTAGGTCTACTACATAAATGATTGAATTATAACCTAAGGAATGAAACATAATAAAGGATGATCATTAATGCTCAGTAAGGGTAAAAAACAATAGTTAAATTTATGAATTTGAAAAAAAATGAACAAAACATTTGAATATCAAAATATTGTGTCATAAAATGAATTTTAGCATTATATAAGGAATAAATCATAATAGATCATTAAATATGGTAATATATCATTGGAATAATACATAAAATTGTGGAAAATACATCGTAATAGAAAATCATTTCCATTAGGCCATGGCTTATATTCACAACCCTCATAGCGGACAAAGTCCACCACTAAACTTGGTTTACATGCCGTTCCAGCCCTGTATTACTGAACCAGATTTACATTCCCTTATTGTAATGTGTATATCATGATATATAAATATTTACCCATTGAATTTGAAGGAGACATAGGTCCCACGAAAATCATAATGAAATCATTCTAAAATGTTCCTCAAAAACATAAATAATTCATCGTAGCATAACCCATGAAATCATATGAGTTTATTAAACAACATTCCAACATAGCATAATCCATATAAAATACCATTTAATAATTAACACAACCATATTATAGTAATAATAGGGATAAAAAGATAACCCTATTTAATTAGCTCCATCATAGATTGAATCTAATTTGGATAAAACACTTGAACTAAATTCTTGAGGAATATAACTATCCTTCTTAAAAAAAATTTCTTTTCAAAAAATATCATGAAAATTTAAAAGAAATTAATTTATTAGAAAATAACCTTTGATTCAGGTAAATTAATCTTCAAATAAATATGGGATTATTAATTCATAAAAATTAGTTCATTCTGTATAAGATAAAAAACATTCTCCTCATACTTTTCCCAGAAATTTAAAAAAATTACCTCATATCAAAAGGCACTACAATATTCCAATGATAACATTTAAAAAAATTAAAAACTAGTAAAATTGACTAAAAATAATTTTATAATAATAAAAAATAATATTATATTTTTAGGAAACATTGATGATGTGATAAATATACCCTTGTAAATATATACTTTTAAACAATATCAAATACTAATGAGATTGAGAAATTATCCATTACCTTAGGTCTGATATCCATTATATGTATATGAACATCATGTATAATGAATTAAACAATGTTATTAAATTATTAAAAAATAATAATAATCTTTATAATATCATATATGATTACATTATCAACCGTTTTTTAGAAATATTTCATTGTCACTCGTTATTTACATATTTACTGATTTATGTTTTTATTGAAGATTCGTCGGATAATTTCATGTTCCAATTCATTTATTACTGTTATATCATTTTCAGAATGATATTAGTGTAATATATATCATATTTTTCCATTCCACTCATGTATAAAATATTATTTAAATGTTATTTGGAATGAATCACCTTGCATCATGGGGACGGTAGGCTGTACGTACGCACGAGCGATAATATCATCCACTTCATGGTTTAATAGTATATAATTGGAAGTTATATTTATTATAAAAAATAATTATCATGTTATTTTAATTATTTATATAAATTATTCTCCTTGTTATATCTATCCAAATTATGTATTGTTTAATAACAACTTAAACCATAGCTTAGATATGGTAAGTCCTACGTACACATGTGTTGTGATATTGTTATTCATAGGATGGATAAAATATGGTATAAGGTTGTTCTATAAATATAATTACATCATAGTTTGTATAATATTATTGATTTATTACTTTCGTATGGGAAAAAATAAAAATAGGATGTAAAAGTTGAAATGAATTTTGAAAGAGTTGATAAAACAATTACCTCTGTTTCAGGTATTTCCTTTTGATTCGAACAAAAAGCCTATATAGGAAGGAATTATTCCTAATGTGTGTTCTATAGAAGTAAGGGGGAGATTATTTATTCAAATGTTGGAAGTGCCATGGGGCTTGAGAGAAGTGTGTCAGTGGGATGATATAGTGTCCTTTTATACAAGGGAGGTGGGGCACATTAGGAATGTCATGAAATAAAATTTTATTATTTGTTTATTTTAGAAATTTAATAGCCCTGAAGCACTTGAGCCTCAACCCAGTTGGTGAGGTATCCTTATTTTGATCCATGAGACCCAGGTTCAAAACCCAGTAGAGGCATATGTCTAGGGTACTGTAGCAGTACTATAGTAGGCACTGTAGTAGAACTATAGCAGAACTATTCATTGTGTGGTAATATAGCAATACTCTACAGTGTGCAGATACTGTAGTAGAACTGTAAAATGTGTTGGTACTATAGTAGTAATTTTATTGGGTACTATTTGCTATTGTAGAATCTATAACTATTCACCATGGACCACTGGTTTGGGCTTAGAGTTCTTAAGGCTTTCGAGCCCCCTATACCTTCACGTCAGTACAACTCTTAGGACACCTTAAGGCCTTAGAGCCACATACAGTTGACCCACGTGTAATGTACAAAAAAGGGGTAGCCCTAAAAGAGAAATCAAAGGAGCTGCACACACCATAGTAGATCCAAATTGATTTGTCAGAATGAGAGGGTATGACTATGCCATCGGGACCAGCCTGTGCTTGCAAGGGAAGCCTAGCCAGACGACCATGCAATGGTGTGGAGCGACTATCACGATGCCGTTGCTGGGGAGTGGTTGTTACATGTAGATAGTCTGGTTTAATTCCCAAAAATATTCGGGTTATGTAATATCCTAAAGCCTATGGGAGATGTAATCTCTGAATGTACGGGCCATGAAAGGGTTCCCCATCTTCCCTTGAAAGGGGGGTTATCAGAAACCAATAAAAATGTAGGCCTTCAGGCCATTCGAGTAATATCCACAAAGATAAATATTTTTAATATTAGATAAGTATCAATCTAAATAATATCATTCATTAATTTTAATACTTTTATTTATTTTATTTTAAACCTTATCTTTTCAGTTTACCGTTAATTACACTCTTTTAATTTTAATTTAGGTAACAAAATTTTAATTATTATGTGGCCATTGAGTTTCATTTTAAAATGTAAATTTATCATAATCATAGAATTATAAATACTATAGACCTTTTAAAAGTCACATTGTAATTTAAAATTATTTTTTAATAATAAATAATTTAATAATATATTATTTTAACAAAATATAACTCTGTCAATTTGTACACTATTCATTTAATTAAATTTAAACAACATCAAAACATAGATATTAATTTTAAAAAAATAATTTAATAGTCATATAAAATTTAATAATCACTTTGAAAAAATGGGGATGTATGAAATTATTTCATATAAAATTTATTTTACTATTTTTAATATAATTTATTTGATATTTCTCATAATAAAATTATTACTGTATCACTGTTGTGTCAATATTTATTGTAATTATATATTATCTAAAAAATCATAATAAATTAACATAATATTGATAATTTTAATAGATTTATTGAGAATATTTATGTTTGATTTTTTAACATGATTATATCTACATTAAACTTATTGTACATATAATTGATAAGAGTGTGAGATGTTGTAACTTTATTTTGGTTAAATTTTAATTACATTCCATTCATGGAAAAAAGTCCATTAAATGAATCAATTCTGACTGATAGGTGATATTGGTCAACTTTCATTCATTCAGTAGGATTCTGAGTGGTTTTATGGAAATTATATTATAATTATCAAATTGTTTGTTACCCTAATTTTCGTGATTTACTTTTAACTATGGTAAATAAAATTATCAAAGATAATATCCATAATATCCAAAAAAAGAAACATATTAACATAATTTGTACCCAATGATTCCATATATGGAATCCAATTTCCAAAATTTAAAATAATTACGTTTAAGTAATTAATTTAATATAAATTCTTATTGTCAAAGCGAAAAATGTTTTTTTATAAATTAAAACCCCTCATACTATTGATGTGAATTTATATATATTTTCAATGTGAAATTACTTCTAACGACAAAAATTGTATTAAATGATAAAAAATAATAATATAATTATACATTAAAAAAATTAAAAGGATATATTTTCGGTAGAAATAAATCATATAAAAAAGTAATTTTATATTAAAATGATGTATTATTCAATATTAATTAAAAATCGAATATTATTTGGAAAATATAAAAAATTCGACTAATGATAATTTTGATGTATCACATAGAATTAATAAGTTTATTTTTTTAAAAAATAACCGATATTAGTGTAAAAAACAAGATTTAAAAAGTGTTTTAAATCAAAAGGCTTTAAAACTGCATTTTTAGAAAAACTATAATTTAATCCATAAAATATAATTGCTTATTTTATCATGTCTTGAAAATATATTAGTATAATTTTAAATAATAAATTGAAAATTTTAAATACATATTTCACTAATTAAATCCATAAAGAATGATTTTATTATTTTATCTACTTACTTATTTTCATTTATATTGTTTTTAAAAGGAAGTTAATACTATTCACACGCACCAATATAATGACTAGAATATAATATTTAGTTATAAAATATACTTGTTCTTGTGTAAAATTAATTCCATAAATATAACATGATGTTGTTTATAACACAAGAACATGAATAGTGTTTCATATACTAAAAGTTAATATGGTGTTGTGTAAAATGCAAGCTAATTTGGGTGTAGCATACAACACAAGACATCAAAAAAAATTTAAAAAAAATATATCACATTAAGTCATGGGGTGGGAAATTATAGCCTCACTTAAATGAATTTTGTTACTGATATTTTCTATGGATATAAATGGTTTACTACTTGAATGTGTCTTTCATGGAAACCTACATCGTAAAAATTATAATAAACATCATTTAAAAAAATAATTTTAGAAACAAAAAGGTTTCCCAATGAAGCCCGTCACTATGTTTCCACATAAGAGAACATATGTGGGAAGTGAAAAAGAGATATGAAAGAAAAATAAATCCATCATGTTCTCTTGGATAGTGATAGAGAATATGGTTTTCCGAATGTTAACAACAACAAATCTATAAATCTATGATGATTTGAGGGACAATATAATTTTTCAGATAAGAAGGTACTAAGATATTTTTTTCATGATACCATCACTAAATTCAAATAACCTTAAAATATATACTTAATTTATTTTAGTTAAATCTCGACATGGTTATGTCTTGAACAATTTTCTCTTCACCTTTTATTCAATGAAATGGAGTGGAAAATTTGCTTCATGAAGTGTTAGAAGGTCATGTGATCCATAAAAATAATTTTAGGTCATTTAAAATTTCATAACCAAAAGGTTAACATATATTTTTATATATGAATAAGACCATATATAGTGAGATAATACATTAATCTATCAATAATAAACTAGGGTATAACATATAGTATCCCTAATTGTTTAACCATACAATCCTCCCAAAAAACTAAAAATCTAGAACATTAGAAAGAGGTAAACTTATTTGGATTGAAATTTACCTCACAAATCTCAAAAGGTAGCTATTTTTTGTCACATTCCAAACAAATGAATACCATAACCATTTCTTCTCTTCAGTCATAGTAGAAACCTAAACTATCATATAACCTTATTGAATAGATGCATATCTCATATTCTTATGTCTATAAATATGTAATTTTCATCCAAGATAGAATAACCCATATGTCAATAAAATCTTAAATAGTTCCAAGGTAACTAATATCGTCTAATTTTCATATTAATATCAAACATTCATTTATCTGAATATAATTATCTCTACATCATGTTCATATTAAGGGTCATCCATCCCTAAATAATCTCTTTTCCAAAAACCTACCCTTTTATTATTCAATCAATATTCATGGTTACCAGTACCCCTCATATTATCATTTCATCAAATGAGGATGTCCAAAGATGACCACTATATATATATATATATATATATATATATTTCATTATTCCATAATACTATAAATGTGATTCTAAAACATTATTCAAGAATCCAATTACATTAACAGTCAATCATTCCACCGTTTCATTTTCATACTCAACATAATAAATTGTGATCACTTGTTGTTTAAATTTTTATTTGGGCACAATAGGTTGTTTACATTGAACATCATTGATGAAATTTGGAATAGGTAATTAGTTACAATAATTCCACATTTCCTTAACCTTGTATCATTGAAGTGTGGGTGGTGCATTCTATGTAGAATTTTCTATATTCACATGATTAGATACCTTATTCTCATTACATCGAAACTCAACTACCCAGTGACCAACTTTTACACAGATATACTTTATAGAGCATATTTTATACAACCTCCAACATGATGCTTTTGACAAATTTATCATAAGGAAATAGTCATCTTCATTTCACCATTGTTTTGAAATTTTCTTTGTATCTCCAACTTTTGTTTCTTGTCAAAACCATGATATTGATATGTAACACCAAATTAAATTTCATTCCCCATATTAATATGAAAATATCTTTATAAAAATAATTTATCTTATAGTTAAGACCCATAAAAGGATTTGTTTTATTCCATTGAAGAATCGATCTACATTTCTTTCCTGTTGGATGATAAATCCAAGAGCATAACTTTCATTTCTTGTAATATTTGCCTCATATGTACCAACTGATTCATCATCATTTTTCGTAAGATCCGGGATCTCATTTAACATTTTCATTCTAAAAATATTTGAAATGTAAATATTAAAAAATATTTTCTTAATCTAGTCCCATTCCAATTATTTAATTTGATATCGTTGCCTTGTATTCTTGATTAGTGTCCACAGTTGGTCTGCTAAGCCTTCTAAATGATAAATAGCCAAAATGACTTTTTATGATCAGAAAAGTAATGTATGGAAAATATATTTTCATTGCTACTAATCTATTATTTTGAAATAGGTAGATTAGAAAACCCCCTTAAATAAGGTTGAGGTTTCCACATGAAGGACTCAGCAGAATGTTGTTCACTTCTTTGCATATTTAGAATTATATAATGATTCATAACTTGTGTAAGTATAGTGATAATAATTTTAATACATTATACCATAACATTTTTTGGTTTAGGAGTAAAATAATTTCACTTCTAACTGTTTTGATAATTAATATAGCTCTTTGATGTTCCATCCATTGTCTAAAACCCAAAATGAATGGTAGGAGAGGAAAAATTCAAACTCAGAAAACGAAACTATCAAGGGGGTTTATTTTCAATATCAATAATATTAGGTTTAATCCTTTTTTATTTAATATCATGACAGGAATTAAAGGACTATAATCAATAATCATACATATCATTAGGAAATCCATTTGAAATATCTCTAGGGATCTCCCAAATAGATTCACAAAGCAGTTTCAAAAGGATGATTTAACCTTTCTATGATTCCAATTATAATGTCCCAAGCATGAAATATATAAATATTACATCATTTTAGTTTAATATTAATTAAATTTTACAAATTCACTCTTAAGGGACTTAATATTATAGTACCATATGAAACATTGAATACATTCTTATATCTTCTAAAAACCCTTAAACATATCCCATAAAGATCTTCCCCTTTAGTACTCCTACTTAAATGATTTCATTATAATATGTGGAAGGGAAACATATTAAAGGATGATATTAGATTCACTTTAAGTTTATGAAAAATACATAGGAAAATATGAATGTAAAAAAAACAGTACGAAAACTTTTAGACATCTAAATCACCTATAATGAAATAAATCATACTCATTCGTAATGACTAAATCATAAAGGAACATTATCCTTAATAACATAAAATTGGAATAAAACATGAACATGTGGAAAACACACAATCGTTTTAAATAATTAAAATATTTTCCAAGGATCATAGTCCAGACCATCATAGTGGAAAAAGTACATTACAAAACTGGGATTACTAACTATTACAAACACATATTACTGAACATGATTTACTTTTCATTTCAATCATGTCTATCTCATGAGATATAAATCATTACCCAATTCATTTTAGGTATATATATATCTCACCATTTTAATAATGAAATAATTCTTACATGTCCCACAAAATATAAATCATTGATAATACCATAACACAAGAAATAAAATGGGATTCCTAAAAAACATTCAATCATTACATAATCCCTATAAAATATCATTCCATAATTAAAAAAACAAAATCATAGAAATAATTAGTATAGAAACATACCACTATTTAAAGTGTATATCTTATATGGACAATAACTTTGAAGAAACAATTGAATGTAATTTTGTAAGAAAATATCGTTTCTTCTTGAAAATTAAATTATTTTCAAAAAAAGTTGTGTTATTTTAGAAGAAAAATATTTACATGAAAAGAAACATCATATCATGAAAATGAATATTCATTGTAATAAGGAATTATTATGTCACAAAACTATTCATGTTCTATATGTTAAAATTAATTATCCTCAATGACTTTTATGAAAATTCAAAACAAATTTCGTATTGAAAACCCCCAAAATATTCCTTTCGTACCATTTACTTATAAATTTACAAGGGGAAATTGAAATTGAAATTTTTTATAAGAATAATGAATAATAATAAATATTTTAGAAATTTGGATTTTTTTGATATTTATTCTCTATTGAATACTTATGTCTAAACAATCTCAAATAATAATGAGATTGTGAAATTACCCCATAACTTATGCCTGATATCCTTCGTATGTATTAGATATTCCTGTATAATTATTTAGATAATTTTATTGACTTATTCCACAACTATAATCATTTTTATTATATTTTATATGATTATATTTTCATCTAATTTTTAGTAACAATTTACTATCACTCGTTAATCAAATATTAACAGTTGTATGTTCATATGAATTTTTTTCAGATATGTTTGTAAAAATTCTTACTTTATAGTTATATCATTTAAAGAATTATATTAGTATTTTAAATAACATATTTATTTATTCCATTAATCTAAATAATAGTTGTGTGATGATAATATAAACTGAATCACATCTGATCGTGAAGACGGTAGGTCATACCTTCGCACGAGGGTTGATATCATTCACCTAATGGTAAATGGAATAGAGTTTTGTGGTATATTAACTATAAATAATAATTTAAACGTTATATTAATTATTTAAATCCATTACACTAATAATAATACACATCCATATTAATTATAGTTGAATAAAAATTACACCACGTCTTGGAGACAATATCATATACATATGAACACATAGTGATGTTGTTATTCATAGGATGGATAAAAGGAGGTATATGATTTTCCCATAATTTTGAAAAAATATAATAATGTAAAATATTTTGTATTTATTTATTTATTACATAAATAATATAATAAGACAAAGTAGAAGGACAAACTAATTTCGAAATATGTGACAATAAAATATACTATTTTTCAAGTATCACCTTTTTATTTGAAAAAAAAGACTCTTTATGATGTCTTTATTCAAAAATGGTGATCTCTAGGAGGAATTGGGATATTTTTGGAGCTTATTTCGGATGAATCTAGATGAGCCATGGGGCTTGAGAGGTGCGATTAAGTGGGATGATGTGGTGTTCTTTTATAATAGCGGGGAGAGGCACTTCAAGAAAGTATTGAAATATTATTTTATTATAAAATGATTATATAATTCTAATTGATCCAAAGTGATATAATTTGAGGATGAGGTTAAAGTTGTTATAAATAATAACATAGAATAATTTTTTGACTTGTATTTACTTTATTATAAAGCATATTTTTTCGGTTTACCCTTAATTACTCTTTTAAATGTAATTGTGGTAACAAAATCTTAATTATTAAGAAACTATTAAGTTTTCTTATATATAGAAAATTACCAATATTTTGACAACTAATTAATTTTTAGACCACATCAAATCCACTATGTAATTTTGAATTTTTTATAATTTTTAAATAATTTAATAAAATATTATTTTTAAAAAGTATCAATACTATAAATGATTACACTATTCATTTCATTGAATATAAATAAAATCCAAATATATATATAACATTGAACCAATGAATTTAATCGTATTATAAAATTACATATTGAACTAGAAAATTCGTGTATGGAAATTTTTTTTCATATAATATAAATTTTACTATTTATAATATCATTTATTTGAAATTTCTCTTTACAAAATAATTATTCTATCATTGTTCTGTCAATATTTTTAGAGATTATTTATTATCTAAAAATTATAAATAAATTATCATGATGTATTTAATTTCATTATATTTTTAAAGACTATTTATCATCGATGTCAAATAGAGAAAATATGTTTTTATGTAAAAATAATCAAATGATTAATGTGTGTTTATATCTATCATCAATGCAGAATTATATCCAATCACCAAAATTGGAGTAAATGAAAAAACATATAATATAATTATTTTTAAAACTAATTAATACAATTAACTTTATTTATAAAATAACTAAATTAAAAGTCATTTATTAAATAAAATGCATAATTTTTCATCATTCACTAAAAAATTAATATGATTAGAAAAATACACAAAAAAATAACCAAATTAAAATTAGATGAAATTATTCAAAAGAAAAAGATTATTTTGTAAAAATGAACTTTTGAATGTTTAATAAATGAGATTTAAAATGGTTTATCTATCAAAAGGGTTTAAATTTCATCTTTAGAGAAACACACAATTTATCTTTAAAATTTTATCTGTTCTTATATCAGGTCATGAAAACATTTAAGATGAATTTTAAGAGTTACATTGAATATATTACATGAATATTTTAGTAATATAATTTCTAAAGAGTAATTTAATTATTTTATATAGTCACAAATTTTCATTTAAATAGTTTTTTAAATGAGTTATTACTATTTAAAGCCATCGTTATAATGACTAGGATATATTATTATGTTATCACTTATACACAGTCACAAGTGATATAAATTCAATAAAATGAACTAGAAATTCTGTGTAACAAAAGACCTGAATAGTGTTTCATATACTACAAGCTGATACATTGTGGCCTATAGCATAGGCTAATCTTGGTGTAGCGTATATCACCAGACATTAATGAAATTAAAAAGAACATATATCTCATAAAAAATCAGGGTGTTAAAAATAAATGTTATATTACATTAACAATTCACATATTTAAAGAAGAGGTAAATAGTTACTATTTAATTGAAAATTATCATTGTATTTATCTCCCTCACTGATGTTATATAAATAATTTAGGAACAATTCTATTTATAAACACATTATAATTTTTGCAAGCCATATTAACATTTCTTAACTTATTAATATAAATATTTTATATTCATTTTTTCAAATAAAACCCTAAATATTTCTCATTATATAGAATTTCAATTTGATATATTATTTTGAATGTAATAAAAAAAATTATATTTTAATTTCATTTATGATATTTTTACATAATTTAAAAGTAATTTCTTTTATTAATGTTTAAACAATGACACATCAATCAAAATACACCATTTGATTTTGGGTTATATAATTTCTCAAAAAAGGATTTAATTTTAACTATTCAAATTTTTTATTATATATAATTCATTATTTAAATATAAATATCTTATTATTTGACTTTTATTAATAAAAAATTATAAATTGCACTTATAATTCCATATAAGTATTTTAAATCTAAATAATATGTCCTTCCCTATAATTTAAAAGGTATATTAATACTAAAACATAATATTCTATAATGTTTATTAATAAATTTTCTATAAACATTTAATTAACTCATTTTAAGGACATTATAATTAATTAATAAATAAAAAACAATATTTATTAATAAATATCCTAAAAAAGTTTTATTATACTACATAATTAATCAATAAATTATATAAATTATTTTATAAATGGAATGTATGAAAAAAAATCAAACTAAAGAGTATTTAATAATTGCGACAAAATTATAAAATAAGATTGAAATTATTTTTATGATTATAATTTTTTATACTATTTCTATATTAAAAATAATAGTCTTATCACCACTTATGTCATGTAGCATATATTAGAAACTTAACATCCATTATAAACAAAAATAATAATATATATTATGGAATGACTATTATATTTCAGGTAAAAACCTTATATATTAATCAAATTTTAATATTCTCGTTGAAATTTTATAAGCAAATATGATTATTAGTTTTGAACACATGAAAATTTGAAATAAATAACTATGATATACTAGTGTTATATTCTATGACTAAAACACAGTTGAGGGATCTATATTTAGTTCATCCCTATGATTTTTTATTTAGTAATATGAGTCTCAATTGAGTAGATAAAAATACACCTTTTTATTTAATGATCTAGAATATTTCATGTTTTATGACTAAAAGAATATTTTCTTGAAAATAAAATTAAAAATCGTAAATCATGGTAAGGCCCTTACACCATTGATAATTTTTTAATATTACAATGACTCTCATTAAGAATACTGAATAAAATAATGAAACCAAAATCCATGATTGACCATATATAAAAACTAAATCATAATATTATAAAAAAAATTATTTTAACATTCATTAATTATATCCACTTTATTTTTCATTATCCTATGTGATTAATTAAGGTCACATAATATGATTTTGAATTAAAATCCACCTCTATATATATTTATGGACTACATTGAATCATCCATCATATGTGTGAGAATATACAACACATCATTATATGCTAGTTTATTATGGTGTAAAGCCAACATGATAAGAGAGTTTTGAGAAATGGATTTTTAGAGAAGGCATGTTTATATTTACATTAGATCTATCATATGGAAATTTCACCTTTATAAATCGCCTGAGGATAAAAAAAAGTTAAACTATATTGACACATATGTTTTCATTAATGCATTCATCATTTTTATTCATTATATATGTCAACTCTCTCAAATATTGCATCCCACAAAATCAATAAATCTAATAATCGCCAATCATGGAAGATTCTGAAATGATAAATATTATTATTCAAATACAATAATAAATGTATTTTTTGGTATGTTGTTCCTTCTTATTATAATTATAATTATATGTATGATATAATAAAGTCATACAAAGTGATTGGATAAGGTCTTGATGCCACATATTCATTTCTTTCCTTAAGATATACCAAAATTTCTATTTTTATATATCAAAAATACATTTTATGTAAGTTTTTTTGTTTACATATATCCATATTTTATAGAATTGTTTATCATATCAATAAAATATATAATGATTGTAATTACCTACCAGTTACATTAATAATTTTTTTTATTTTTTTACTGTTAATTTATAAAAATAAATAAGAACATGAACACAAAACCACTTGTGTTATAAATATAATGTCTTATCTACACTGAAATACATGAAATTTAGAACCATTTTAATGATATGTAAATATTATCATATATAAAATAGTAACCTCAATCAGTCTATGTCTTTTTTTGGATAAAATTACTCAAAAATAATGTGATAACATATTTTCTTTTGATAATCATTTAATTTTACTATAACTACATAATTATACAGATATCCAAATGATAAAATTTTTTATTCAATGTTTAGTTTTAATTATATATATATTTATAACATCTATTAGTTTAATTAAATATTTTAAAGACATTTTCGAACAAACAGATATGATAGAAAACAAATATAAAAAAAAGAAAACCATTATTTTATAGAGAAACCCCAAATCAGGAAAACTAATGCTTATATGGAGATCCAAAAATTCACAATGAGGTGATTTTTATTTAGAACGTATTAATGTGATAAAAATTACATATATAAAAATTTGAACACTTCCACACATTAATCGATCTATTTTAACATTATTAATAAAAAACTTTATCAACATTAATAGTTATTATAATGGTGTGTTTACCACATTTTTTCTAACATGTGTGAACTATATGAAAATAATTTCAGTTACAACGTTAAAAATTTCCATATTAACAATAATATAATTCATAATGAAATTGACATCAAGTCTAAATAATCAAAAACTCCACCTCTTCTAGTGAATCCTATTTGTGAAAATTCAACATGAGAATCCAACAATGTTTAATAAATGCTCGAAATTGTGTATAGGAAGATCCTTGATCAACACATATATTGTATTATCATGAGTAATATCCTTTATCATAACAGTGTCACTATAAGAAATAATATCTCTCAAAAAGCAATATAGCACATCAATGTGCACTTCCTTTGGATGAATCATCAGATACGTTTTGAGAAATATTACAGTTAAACTATCACAACATATAGAAAAAATACATAGGTCTGCCCTGAGTTCACAAGTTATTACCCATAACCAAATTCATTATTTAATAGCCTCTATTATATCTATACACATGACCATTATGTAGTACAATGAGACCATATTTTTTATGTTTTTTTCTAACTAATCACACACCCGCTAATGGTAAATAGATAATCAATAAATGATAGTTTATTATGAAAATCACATAAAAAAATAAATCAATACATAACCAATCAAACCATCAACTAATCTCCCAAAATTAATGAAAACAATTGTGGCACCATGTAGATATATAATAATATACCAGAATAAATTTGAAACATTGTAAATTGGGTTATCAATATATATTATCTCTCCACTACAAAAATGGGATAAATCTGAATAAGTTCAATCCAATTAAACATCAAATAAATAACTAATATTTAATATAGAACTCTGTCATATAATCAACCTATTCATCTATTTTTAGGAAAGAATATGATGAAAGTATAGAATTACCTATTAATTGAGTTATTATAGGATTGGAATTCATCATAGTAAATAGATCATCAGTTTTATAAATATATAAATTTTGAATCCTATAAAATAGGCCAAAATATTTATCTCCTAATGACAGATGGAAAATAATTTTCCATATATCAACCAAGTATATAATTTCAAACTTCTAATTAAATTAATATCCAACATTTGTAATCTATTTTTTCCTTAGATATAATGAAAACATCATTAGATAAGTAAATAAATAATAAAAATATATCCTTTCAATTTAGAAGGTAAACTCTACCATAATTACCTCATTATTCAAAAATATTAAATTTCATAAAATATTCAATCCATATATAACAATTAATTGGTGATTGTTTTTTACATATAGGGATTTCGAAAATGAACTTAAATATCCATAATTACATGAAGCAATAAACACCATTGGATGGTTCTTATTTATATAATCCTCAATATCTCCATAAAGAAATGTTATCATCATATATAACTACTCCAATTATTGATTTTGGAAATCCATAAAACCTAATAGAAAAAAATTATCAATATGCTACTTAAAAATAGTGAAGTCATATTTTTTGTTAACTGCTAGAAGAAGAATAGTTTCATTAAAAACTAACCATGATTTATATCGTATTCATTCTACTCGTTGAATTACATCTTTTTCCTCAACACTCATTTTTATTTAAATTTTTTTAACATTAGTTAAATTAAAAACTCCAATGTAGAATTTCACTATACAGACATACTCACTTCTATGTTAACAAGGTATACTTAACCTAAATAATTATAACATATTGTATACAAATAATTCACTGGTGTATCACTCAAATCAATACCTTATACAAAAAGTTTTTCATACGAAACTGAATTATCCTCAACCTATTCATATGGATGTTTAATATTTCTTCTGAGCCTATTTTTTTAATTAAATACTATGATGGTGGAGGAGGAAAAATATCACCTAGAATTTCAAATTCAACATAAAATGATAATATTTTTGCAGAATGTGAATAAATCGTGACATCATCATGATTATAGTATTCATATTTTCATACATCATTAGAAGGTGATGGACATCACAATGATTATCAAACATACTGGTTATAATAACCATGTATCTGTGTTTACTGATTTAAATAGTAAAAGATAAATGGGATCTCACATCCTATTATTGAGTAGTTTAGCTTCCATGGAAAACCAGATATAAACATGAATTTCTTATTATACTGTAATTTAAAAATTTATCATCAAAAAATATTTAGCATCATTTATAATCATTCAATGATTAATTATTCATATCTCATGGAATGTGAATTAAAATAAACGGTGAGGTCAAATTCACTATAAGGGTTCAGTAAAATTGACAATATCATGTATAAATACGGCATAATCAATATGTAATACTGGAAAATTTAATCAAATTCCATTTATTTAATAATTTTTTAATGAAAATCAATGATTAATATCATCATATCTATAACATGGATAAAAAAAGAAATTCCCAATAATGAAAATATTAAAATATATACTTTCATATTAAATCTATCATTAACTCGTCCAAGTTACCATGAATGTTATAGTCATGGCAACCCAACCAATAAATAATTCATAATAAATATTTATTTGTAATCCAATTACCTCTCTACAATGGACTCCTATTTTTTGTAATGATATACATCTATGCATTGAGTGGATATATGTCATCAAGTTACACCTATAACATTAACATCATATAAATTTATATTATTGTGAATGATAAACATAAATCATTATTTATATGCATTATAAGTCATCAATATTCTTTTTCAATCAGTAATACATTACATCATCATTCCCCAAAAAATTAGATAATTTACACAATTATATTTTATTAAATTATATTGTAAAAATATATTTGATTTTTATGAAAACAATTAATGTAACGGAAATGTTTATAATTTTTCCATTATTTAAAAAAATTGTAAACAAATTAGTAACATAATGTCTAATGGTTAATCGAGAGTGACAGAGTATACGATCACATGAAAAGGAATTATCTTAATAAAATTATAATCTATTATTATTAAGGGTGGGTATAAGACCACAAATTCATAAAACATTTTCAGTATTATAGAAAGGAAAACCATTATAAAAGAAAAAATAAATAATGAATTAAAATATTAACCTTGTAACATCATGTAATGATGATGGGGTAAATCACTGTCCAAAATTATTTTCAATCCATTATGAAGATAAAATTATTTTAGTTTGAAATAAATATGAATAAAGAATCCCAAAATAATGAAAAAAATTTCTATATAAATTTAATCGGAAATTTTAATTGAATATTCAAAGAAACAAATATTCATGACAGGGTTAGGTTATGTACTAGTGAAAATAATTAAAATATTGATTCATTCCACACATTTGGTAAAATGTATAAAAGTACCTCATTTGGAAAAATAAAATAAGATAAATTTTAAAAAAAATTATAGAATGGAATATATGGTATTAAATTACTTCATATAGAAATTTGAGTATAACAAATAATGATCCTGAAATCAATTAAAATAATCTCAACATAGAAGAAAATACTATTAGAAAGACAATATTAAATATAAACTTTCATTAGGTGATATTCACTTACATGAAACTGACATCATGATTCTTTATTGGAAATGATAAGACATGAAATATAATCATTTAAACCTAAGACATAACCATATTATATTAAAAAATATGGGGACCAATATATTAGGATCATATAATTTGAAAAAAGTAAAACTGTACATAAACAATACCTATATAAAATTAGATTTTAAATGAAATCCTATACATGGGGATTCATAATTTTCATATTACATTAACACCTAGTTTAAATTTTTATTCTAAAAATAATTTCTTTATAGAAAATTTCTTTATTTTCTATTATTTGATGTTTTCCTATTATTATTCAAAATTTATTCATTGAATAGTTCTTTCATATGTTGACCACATAGGGTTATTATGCTAATTTATTAATTGATAATTTTCATACCATCTATGGATAATGGGGTTAATAAATATTAACGTCATAAAAATATTTTTATTTATTTCATGAATATAATATTTATTAATTGTATACAACTTTTAAATAATCAATGCATAGTGATAATATAAAAAAAATTCATTACATCATGGAGGTGGTAGAAAACATGTACACATGAGGGACATTATAAATTCCTAATGGAAGAATGGGTAATAATGTATAAAATATAATATATAATCATAATTATAATTATTTCATAAATATAATATATAAGAAATTTATTTCAAATTTATAATTACCAATATATAATAGCGATGAAAAACATTCACCTCTACGCAGAGATTTTAGGTCATACATATGTACGATGTATTATTTCATTTTCCATATAATTGAAAGGAGTGGAATAAGGATTTTTCAAACAAAATAATATAATTTTATTAAATTGAAGATACCAATGTTATTATTTAAGCATTTTTAAATAACATATTAATTATAAAGAAGTGTGAATAAAATTAAAACACTCATTTAGGATTTATACAACATATTTAGAAGAGCACCTTAGGCTTACATTGTAAAACATATTTTTTTATTTGATTTTACAATAATCTGAAATTATTATTGAGGAAACGTAGATATTTATTTCAAAAGGAATTTGTATATATAAGATTCTCAATAGGGTTGTATACGAGAGAATAGTTGGTAAATAATTATAAGTGAAGGAATATAAAAACTTATAATGGAAAATGAAATTTAAATATAATTATTATATTATTCATGTAATGTGTGACACAAATGAATTAATTTATAATGGAATTGATGATAATGTCTAAATCCATCCAACAAATAATATTTTTTCATGGTAACATTCCATTTTAATGATTATATATTGGTTTATCCCCCTCATTAACAAGTTTTAACCATAATAATGGAGACAAAATGTTTTGTCTCTTAAGGGCCATAAATTTATTTATAAACTAAATAGTGGATGAAAAAATGTTCCATTTATAAAATTTGAACCCATTTTTTATAAACCTATTAAATTCCATCAGGAAGAAAATATGTATCTCTCAAGGTGACTCATTGGTATGTGTATGAAGTGACTTTAGTTATGAGACTCTTCTGACATCATAATTATACAAATAGTTCAGGAAGGAAACATTATTGTAGATATTATTTCCAATAAGTCAATAGACATCATTGATCTTATAGAGGTACTCACCCTCCATGAATTTTTTCATGTTATTTAGAGTGATCATGATAAAATTCCTCTTACTAGATTCATGTAACAATTACCGTTTATAATTATGATGGAATAATCTATAGAAAGGGTTTCAATTTTTATAAAAAATAAAATAAAATTATATTAGACATAATATTTCATTATATTCATTTAAGATACAATTCATTTAATTTCACAATAACATCATCAAGATAAAAATTTATACATAGTAAAAAAACATTTGAAATAATTTATAAATTAAAATAACTTATAAAATAAATTGAATAAAACAATTAACTAAATACAAATTACTATTTTTTATTCATTTACCTTCATTTTTAATAGATTACACAATAATTGTATCGGTGCTGCATAAGAAATAATGTTAATTATTTCATCATTACAAATTAAAAATAAATATATTTCAAAAATAATAATGTATTCATCTTAAGAATAGATTTATTATAGAAATTATGTTATTTTCAACATAAAATTAATATATATGATATAATAAAATATAGAGAGTGAACTTTTTAATTAATTTTATAAAATTATATTTATGTTACAATCAAATGAAAATGGGACCAAATTTTTATAAATTCATATTTGGGACAAATATCATTCATTACCTCTCATATTATGAAATAAATTATTGTGTTGGGTTTATATGGGTACCTTATCTCATAGTTTTTACCTTAACTAACATGTTTTACCCATTACCATGGTGATAAACAATTTCCATAGTTACAATTCTTTTTGAATAAAAATTAAGGGGAAAATTTTAATATATTATTACCACATTATTCCAAATATGGAATCCCTTTTTCAATAATCAATTCTATAATAGGAAGAAATATTTTTTAATAGAAATATATATAACATAACATAAAACTATTTATAGTAAAATGTGTTTTCATGTGAAAAAATGAACATATAACAAAACCAAGATAATGATGAATAATATGTCGTTAATTAGATTATTTATAATTAAATATGTTTTATTATATTTTAATATTAAATAAAAAAATAATTTCACTTTTAAATTTATTGATTCAATGAAAAGAATTGATTGTTTTAAAAAATTCAGCATATTCTAACTATTCACTCAAAAATCAATCTATTATAAAAAAATATATAATATTAAACATCAAACTATAACCAAGTTTTTGTTTAAAAATAATATTTATTTTTTCAAAAAATTAATATAAACTTTTCCTAAATTAATAATAATATTCCCCAAAAAATGCAATAAAATCCAACTTTTTTTGAAAAGTTATTTCAAATAATGAAATGAATAAAGTGAAAATTGAAAACTCATTTATAAAACATTATTCAATAAATTTAAATTATAAAAACCCTTTATTTTTTTTATAATTTGTTTATTCTTATTCATCCCCTTCATCCTATTGGCTAGGTTAAAACATCCATTTATTGATAATATAATTTTGTGTGATTTTAATCTCATTTTCACATATGCTACATACAATCGAGAGTAGTTTTATTTTTAAAATAATATTTAAAAAATACTATGTTATTACATTCCCTCTTCCTTATAATAAATGTGTCCAAAAAATTTTGAATCTTACTTTATAATATATAAATAATGTATTACTGAAATAAATTTATATATAAGTTTGACATAGAAATTTTTTCTAGGTTATTATGTGGAAAAAAATTATACATGTACCAATATAAGAGTCATACTTATAAATGTGTATCTAAAAAAATATCTTGGTATATGGGTGTTACATTCCATATAAGAATTGATATATTTAACTTTAGTTTTCTAATATATGATAAAACTCTTTCCCATTATGATAGAATATATGATGAAATTTACTAACTTGATTTATTCTTATTTTGTAAATATAATATTATCCATATATGTGTGTCCAGATGATCGAGATGACGTTTTTTGTGCATAATGTACTAAATATCATTTTTACTAGAACATTATTTGAAAATTTATTTATCGTATCAAAATATAAAATGGACATCATAACCTAAAATAATAACAAATACAAATAAGTTTTAATTAAAACACATCTATTAAATCATATCCATAACAATAGATCAATATAAAAACCCTATAAATATTTCATAAAAAAATCGGGTTGATGGTGAACTGATCCCCAATGTTGTCTCGTGATGAGGCAAGATAGGTGCTCCTGATCTTCTAGGGCTATCAACTATTATCAAATATTATATGAAGATAATTAGGGAAATATTTATCTCATAAATGACATTTAAATATTTTAATATATGAAAAAATATTAATAAAGCAACATTAGAAGAGGAAAATAAAAAAGTTCCATCACACATACATCCTTATTACCTGATTGGTCACCTCCAACCGTAGATCAAAAAAATTTCAATGACTGAATCGGAGTTGGGTGGAAAATGAGGCAACTAATTATAAATAGTATATTAATGATTATTAAAAATTTAAGTAGGGATTCCAAATGATAAACAATTCGTTATGGATTAACTTTAACATATTTTCCATGTCCTGATAGTTTTAAAATACATCATATAAAAATATTTCTATCTATTATTTTAAAAAAACATGTTCTCTGTTTCTATTTTTATGAAAATACACTTCCTATTATAATTTAAAAAATAATTTACAAAAAATGAAAAGACATTTCGACAAAATAATTTAATGACAATCAGTTGAATAATATGAATTATAATATGGAATGTAAATAATGGGTGATGATTTTTCAAAATAACTGAAAAAAGGTGAATATAAAATAAATGTAAAATTATATAATTGGATATTAGGAACTATTAGAGACATCATAGGTAAAATATATAATATTATATCATAATCAATATGTACTTGAAATAAGTATCTACAAACACTTCTCTAACACTAAGAAACACCCTCACTAGCTCGACTGAGGGGTGCATCCCAAAATATGTCAAGATTTTTACAGAAGAATGATTTCTATTGTGTAATTTATACTATAAACCAATAATTACCTATGTCTATTTACTAACAATATATGGATTCACATGAAAATTAAAATTAAAATTAGTTTTATCAAAGTATCATATATATATAAATATCACCTTCTTTAGTCAAAACCTCATCCACCTTCTCACCTCCGAATTCGCACAATAATTGTTACCTTATAAGTCATATAAAAACTATGAAAAATAATCTCCAATATGAACATAAAAAAATCACACATTTTTCACACATACCACATTTCAAAATCAATGGGGATTCCATAATATGTGTCTTCCATTTCTTTAAAAAAGATGATGTGCCGACTAGGCCCCATCTCATAATTTGTTGGAATTACCATAAAAATTTTGGGATGATGATTTTCATGGTAATAATCAATTAATTAACCAGTTTTCTACTTCAAATACCATATATTGGAAAATAGGTTTGAACTAATAATTTAAAATGATGATCTCATGTTCGAAGCATAGTCCAATTATACAAAAAAAATGAAAAACCCATTCCATGATCCACAGCCAATAATCACAACATATACATGATATATAATAGTAACAAATATATTAAATAACCATGAAATCAATTAATTAAAATTTTATTATAGAATATAGTAATGCTACCTCCAAACATGTTTTCTTTTTCGATGATAATCACAATCCACTACACAAATACAAGAAAATACACCTTTATATATATATATATATCAATTGAAGTAATTTTCATATTCCCCTCACCATGTGGGAATATTTTAGTTGAATATATATTTATATACATTCATACATATTCATATATGTATAATTAATATTAAAAATAATTGTCTAACGTTATCCCAAATAGGTCCAAGGAATACTGAAACTGATTGATAACTCACATTATTCGAAGAGAGAGACCCACTCTATTATCAAATGAGCCCAAGGAAGAACACATTAAGTATTTAACCCAATCCACGTGAAAAAAACACAATAATTTGACCATTAGAATATCCTTGTATTTTACTAACCTCGTGATGTTTCTTGGGAAAGGGGAAAATGGAATCATGTTGATAGAGAAAGAGAAATGAGTTCCTGATGGGATCAAACAAAGAATCAATGAATGAATCATCCATTAGAGAGATTGGAGGAGGATTCCAAACACAAGGGAGGCCTTCCTAGGTGTGGTGTGTCACGCAATGCATATTGGAGGGTGGGTGGTTCAACTGATTTGGTGGGGGGGGGGGGTAAAATATAATAATTAAAAAATAAATATAAAAATAATGATGATATTATTATTATTAAAAAAATCATAATCGTAGTAATAATAATAAAATTTATTTTAAAATTATTATTATTTTATTATTATTATAAAAAACATGGAGGCCTCATGGTTTGGCTGAACTATCTCTCGGACCATGAACCAAATGTGTGGTTCCCTCTATCTATGAATAAAAAGGGTCCACATAGTTTATGAGGAGCCTCAACATATGTGCACCTCTCCATGCTCCATGTATAGTGAAATTATCTAGCTTGTATAATTTTCACTATGCTAGTGCACAATTTCTTCCAACAATGCGCTAACCATATTCCATATTTTTCCATCTAAAAAAATTCATTTTCCCAGAAATACTATTTCTCACTCCATAAAATAATGGTAAAAAAAAATTAAATAATATAATTGATATGTTTCACTTAGATTTTTTTAATTAACTCCTCCATTAACACATAATTTCCCCAAAATGTCTTAAAGACTCAAATAACCAGCACTTGAAGCAAAGGGATCCCATCAGTTAAGTTAAAACATCTACCACACAATATTCATATATCATTTACTCACCCTTATCACCAATATCTGATCCCAAAAAATAGGCTAAATAAGTTATTATCCACGAAATAGACCCACTCCATAAGTGATAACAATAAATAAACAAAAAATCTTGAATCATTCAAACAAAAAAAATCAATGAAAGAAGATCATGTCTCCAAAACTAATCTAAAAACATTAAACACTATGACAAATAAAATATAAATCCCCAAAGAAACTCATCATCATCTATTCAGGATCCCTATGACCATTCATTACATGACCAATTATATGTCCAATATAGAAATCTATGTTCAAGTTAAAGGGGGAAGATAATAAGAAAATTTTATTTCTAGGAAACATGGAATCCATGATCACTAAATAGTACTTCTATGTTGGCCCCCAAAATTTTTAGGACATCAGTTAAAATTTCCTGGGTTGACATCATTCACATAATATGGGGGTCTCTACACAAATTTATTATACTCATTGTATATTATTTCTTGGACTGATGCAACTGAAGAAACCTGAAAAGACAAAATTCATAATAGATAATTCATACAACAACTAATTACACCATCATAATGTAAATATTTTAATCCTATAAAAATATATTTCCATTAAAACTGAATTTTCCTAAAGTAATTGAGAAATAAATATTTCCCATCAATCAATGATCAGTTCCATCAAGAGTGAGCATTCACGTATAGAATATATGATAATTGCAAAGGAAATGAAACCTGAATAGAATGATGGATTCCTAAAAGAAACCGTTGGAAGCCAAAAAACAAATATTTCCATTAAAAACCCCCAAATCTAAAAAGAATACATTCATATTAAAAATATTAGACTAATCAATCAGATTAAGAAAACTAGACACGGTCGGTAATTCCCCAAAAAATGTACATTGAGAAGGATGATGATCATTAAAATTATTTACTACCTCTAAGGGGTTATTAGATGATTTGTAAAAAAACACTTATTAATAATATCCTACAATTTTACAACCACATAAAAAATCATGAGATCATGTTTCCCTATGGTATTCCCTAATATCTCTAAAATGAATGGAATTACAATGACTTAAATCCAGAAAAATTAAAAAATAAATAAATTTACATTTTTATGTCAGAATTAATAAGTATGGTCTATATACACCACACCAGATTGATTCACCACTACATGAAATGATTCACTTATAGGACTATAGATGGTGACTAGATGACATAAAGCATCTTGGTCCACACATTTAGGAGCTGAAAATCATCAATTTAACCCACTTCATTTAGAGATGCCACATAGAAAACTTTTTTAGGTGAAACAAATGTACATATAAAATGGAATAGGGATACCTTATATAGATTGACCAATGAATCAGTAGAGAGGAATTTATGGGGCATACTAAAATGACACAAAACACAAAACCAAATCAAAATATATTTCAATACAATAAACAATGAATAAATAAAAAATAAATATCACAAATTTAATACTTGATTAAAAATACATCTCTTTCAAATTAAATCCAAAATCCCATGAAGAAAGACACCAAAAACTTAATTAAAAAACCAATAGCTATTAACTCACCTTTCAAAACATTGAAACCCCCTTTTTGAAAATAATTTATGAAATCAGCATAGACACAAAATTTTGGTAAAAGCTAATATTATACCATGAAGAAACACATATATATTGCATTTTCAACCCTGAAATCACTCCACACAAACCAAAAACCATATTCATAACACATGAATGTATCCTTATATATATATATATATATGAGTTTTTATATAAATACCAGGTTTCCAAAAAAGTCATTTCAATTTCCAAAAAAAACCTCCAACCAGGATTTCAAATTCCCCGCCAATTTTAAATGCCCCATTTTTTTCAATAATCACCCATTTTATGATATCCTCATGAAACAAAAACTTCCCATTTTGCAAAATATTTTTCCCAAGACACCAATAGAGTTTTTAAAAAGAATTTCTGCATCTCTTTTTACAAATATATATGAAAAATAAATCTAATTAAATTTCTTTATTCAAAACCACCCGGTTATTTCATTTTAGATATCTATCATCATTAAATTAATTATAGAAAAAATGTTATCATCCTGAAAAAAAATCATATTCATATTCCCTGAATTGTGAAGAAAACACAATTCTCAGCGGATTAAAATATCAATAACATTGAAACACATCATCTATATAATATGTGTTTGAATAGTTTGGAAGACCATTCCCCAACTGTGTGAGAACACTGGATTACATCATAGGTTTCTTTATGGAAATCACTTGGTTTCCAATACATAATACAGAAACCATACAACACTTTTAATTAATCAAAAACAACAGTTGAATCCATGAAGTTTCTCTAAAAAAACAAAATTCTTAGTGATTAAGATAACACTCTATGAACAACAAAAATTTGGATAAACTTTTAAGATAGAATCTCATATATTTAGGCAAAACTCTCACAGAAACCCAAGATGCTATATTTTCGTTACAAATATGTGGTGACCAAGAACATACATTTGATAAACTACTTTAATTTTGATAATCCTGTATCTGATATATATTAAACATCCTTAGATAAAAAGGGTTACACTCTATGATTGAATATTTTCATGAACCAACCCAGGATGTCCCTAAATCGGTCACTAGAGAGAGCTCATGACATCTCCCATGAGGCATTCATGGCCCTCCCAGTGTATCAAACTGTGTCGGTCAATAGAAAACTCAATATTGGGAGGTATTTAGCCCCTAAATGATAGGTAAGTAAATAAATAGATGAAAAAATTAGATCATACATTTCACTAGTATTGGAAATTAAATAAATAATCATCACATGTGGAAATATGTAACATTATTTGTCACCTCCAACCATATAATAACACTTTCTCCATGAGTGAATTGGATCTAGGTGGCATCCAAACTGAAAATGATGAAGTGTATAGGCCTGAGCATTAAAATTACCATTATGTATTTCTAAATGTAAAAATACCCTATTCCGTACCTTGAAGTTGACATCCATGACCAGATAGTTTGAAAATACGACATATATAAATACGTATGTCCATTATATTGAAATCTAACTAACATGTTTCCAATTAAAAAACAAATTCCATTAAAATTTCCAAAATATTTTCGAAGAAGGAAAAATATTTTCTATAATTTAATTTATATTTATCTCCTACATTAAAATGAATATTAATATGTAATGAAAGTCTAGTGTATATCCTTATAAAAATAGTAAAATTCCTAGTAATGTAACATACATGTAAACAAGTTTCATGGGATCTTAGACATTGGTCTAGATAGACTATAAAAAAGGTATTATACTATCTCATAATCAATCTCTATCAGTGGGGGTTATCTAAAAACAATTCCATAATAAACTATTATCCCATAAGTTTCTAGAAAAAGTGTCACATCCCAAAATACTTTAGGATGTCTTCTCAGTGCCACAAGAAAATGCGTTTCTCAACTATTCTAGTGTGTGTACCTAAGGATCCCACCTAACTACCCAAACCTACCGATGAAATCTAAAATTGAGGTTATTTTTATAAATGTATCATATAAATATAAATAACCTTATTTATGAAAAAAAGCATCATGCTTCTAACCATTGAACTCCCACTTTACATGTGCCCCATTTTATGTCACACAAAATATGTATAAAAGACGCATCCCTCAAAACATATAATAAATCACACATTTATCACCAAGAAATTTTTTTTAAATAATTTCTGAATGATCTATGATGGGTTTTTGGTTTTTATAAAACAAGTCGACGAGATAACAAGCCCACATCACTTAATAGGGTTGAAAGGAAAAAAAATAATCATGAATCTCCTTTCTCCTTGGTATAAATTATTTATGAAACCAATTGAATATTTAATATTTTGTGAATGCCAATATAGGGTTTAAATCCTAAATTAAAATGAATATCCCATGTTGGAATCATAAAAAATTATTAAAAACAAATGAAAATACATTCCCAAATTCAACACCCATGATTTATAGTGTATACATATTAGATAATAATAAAAACACTTTTTGTAATATCAATGATGTGAATGTATTTAAATTAAATAATCAAACATAAGAATCTTACCCCATTACATTCTACCTTTTATGTTGAAAACCCAAAACCATTTCACACGTACATATATATAGTCATTACCTCCCAGACACAAACACTCTAATGAAATATATATATATATATATATATATTCAATTTAATCAAATGAAAATATTCTCATTGATATTAGGGAAGTTGAATAAAAATGTTTTATATGAACATATGTACCCATGAATAAATTTACATGTCATATTTAATAATGACATACGAAATCAATCCCAATGTGGTCTAAGAAATATAAAAAATGATGGAGAACTCACTACCTTCGATACGTGAAACTCAATATTTCCTAAACGAAGTCATTGGACGCCCAAAAGAAGGAATAAATTAATTCCACATGAAAATACTGGAAAAATCAGTCCACTCTAATACCCAATGTTCCATTCATCCTCACACTAAAGATAGGTTAAGTAGAAGAATGGAGAAAGAGGTGATTGTGAATGAGAAATTATTACCCAATGATCTTCCACCAAGAATAGAGGTATAACTTTTATACCTAAGGTGTGCTGGAGGATTTCGTGTGTAAGGGATCCCCTCCTAGGTGTGATGTTTATTATTACCTTTCATAGTGGTTTGATTAACGACCCCACTGAATTTTATGACCACATGATTTTCTACACCATTCACCAACAATGTTGTGCATCTATTTAATAGGAAAACGGTTTTTATGGTTTACCGAAGGGGATACACACCCATGATAATACTCTTTATACATAGTTAGTGAAACATTTATGGTTGACCAGTTTTCACTACGCTTGAGTATGGTTTGTCAAAGAAATTCTCCAAACCTTTCACGTACTATATCCTCCCATAAAATACCATTTTCCATGAAGAACACTTGAGAAATCTTGATAATAATGATATGATGATAAAACAAGTAATTTAATAGAGATGTTTTAGTTTGGGATGTGAAAAAAATATGATTAATATTATTTGAAGACAATTAAAATAATTTATTGACTAGGTATTATTCCAAAAATATCCAATTTATAGAAAATTTTATTTTCACGGTGACTTATTCATTTTATCATTAGTTTTCAAAATTCATATATTCTTAATTTTCCATATTACAACATATTACTAGATAATTCATTATATTTTATCTATTTATCATTAAACAAAATATTGGCATATATATACCTCTATATCATAGCAATATATTCTATAATTTAACAATAATTACACTGAAATAATATTATTAAAGAATAAATACATCCATTTTGGCTATTCAGTGATTGGATTTCTTCTTAAAAGTATCAATATATATTATACCCATGGCGGAAATATTTCCATAAATGAAACTTCCTAAAATCAACATTATCATTTAGTATATTTTTAATTTAATTAATTTTCCTATAAATGTCTAATTAATGATTCATAATTAGTTTTTATACACTTTATAACATTTACACTATATTAATTATATCATGTTTAATAAAAAAATCAGGATCATCCATTATTATTGTGGTATTGGATGGAATAATCGCACATTTACATTTAATTATAGAATGATACTTTAATAATATGTTTCATAACTTTGTGAATATGAGCATTGGGGAGTTTTTGATCACCCTTGAATGAATCTCCCTTTAAAATTTTGTATTTACCACTGTTCTTCCTTCCACATTATTGATATGTTGTATATTAACTCTTTTTAATTCCAAACCATTCATCACATTATCATTCATGAAACTACACTTTTCTATTAATGTTAAGTAGTTATTTTATGTTCATACTTTTCCCAATATGAATAAATATTTTTCGAGGAATAATCTGAAGATCCTTTACACTATATTCTCTCTAGTTTGGTTTCTCTATATGATAAATGATATAAAAAATAACCTTGGTAATTCTTCATAATATGATCATGATTCTCTCAACTCCAATACAATTATATTGACATGTTTATTAGGGTAATATATACTCTATCTTTGTCTGTTTATTCTCATCCTTCCAATAGTCTTAATCCTTAAATAATGGAACTCACTTACTTATCCTAACATCATCAAGAATATTGATCCAAAAAATAAAAATCATGAAAATATATTCTATAGACTAATGTATTAACATATTGTTCATTTTATATATGATTATATAAAATATTGTTTTCTAGGGTCCTAATATACCTATTATCAAACCAATTTCAACACTACGAATATTATAAATTAATGTTTTTTATTAATTATTATAGTATTTCATTTCCTAAAACCAATTGGTTTGAATATTAGATTACCAAATATAGTCATTGAAGTGAAAATTAAATATATATTTTAACAACCAAATTTTTATTCTTCATTAAATTATTCTTATAATGTAATAGGTTATTTATCACATAAAAATTGATTATATAATTTCCCCACAATAATTATATCATTGATATTCCATGATAATATCTATTAAATATTTGTTATGTTGTCATCATGATGATATATTAAGGGTTTCATACATTTTTAACTAACAGGTTTTACTACTTAAAAGGGGAGAATGATTAAATTTATGAAGTTTTAACATTGTGATATCCAATATATAGAATATCGAGGATAGACAAAACAAAATTAATTATTCATGTTTTCATGTCAATTAATATTCCAATCTCTAAGAAAGAGTAATTGACCTTAGAAATTTAGATTTTTATTACTAATTATTGTGACTCAAATTCATAGATATATTAACGAGTCTCATGATTTTATCTATTCATGATATAAAGGACATGTTGGGTATGCCCTAATTGATTGTTATTAATGAATAAGTCCGAGAAGGATTTTTCATTTCCCTTTGTAGAATTTAATACCTCAACAATTTGGTTGGAATGGAACCATCAAAATAAATCCAATATCTGTGGTAATATACACATGTTAACTATATATAACCTAGCGTTGGGTACTGTATTAGTGGTTGGAATAGTAGAGACATCATGTAACTGTAGCGGTAGAAGGGCACTTTAGTAGTGGTGGGTAATGTGCAACATTATAGGAGGTAGGTATTGTAGTAGTACAATTCACAGAATGGGCCGTGTGCCAAAAATTTGGGCCTATGGGCTATGTAATAGGTGAAATTCCCACTGAGTCTTCAGGGTATGTAATGGGTCTCCCTCTACCATGTTAAAAGAGGTCTTTTGTTTTCATTAATAATAAATGAGGCTTCGACCCCGACCTTTTAAAAAAATAATAAATTATAGTTCATTGGAAGATTTGGAATTTAATTAATCTCCATGAATATAAAATAAGAACATAATTTATTTAACCCTCACAATGAGCTCCTTACACCCTTTACTACTCCAATTCTCATAGCATAACCTGGGTATTACATGAACAATGAGAGGAGCTAAAATCCAAATAATTGAATATGCTTAGGAATAAATAATTGCACACGGTTTATAAGGATTAACATGGAGATAATAAAAATGGTCTGGAACAAGAATAAATGTATGGAACAATAACATATTGAACAAGGGAAAATTTAGTCACATAATCATTGTAATATTTTAGAAATATAAAACATACCATAGGTAGGAGTCGAGTCTCATTGAACTATGGGTATAATGGGTCAAGGATAACCACCTAGATCCTTTCCCCTAGAGGATAGGTTGCAGATAACTACCAAGACATTTTTACAGGACTTATCATTATACTAAGAATTACCCAATAAATTGATGCACTATATAGGTGAAACTATCATAAAATGTTCATGAATATGTGTTCCACATGAATAATCATACATAAGAATAATATTTTAAAATTAGGGTTTCCCATATAAATAATATGGTATCCAAATCATATCAAAAGGGAAAATATTACCTAATAACATAATTAGAACAACCATGTTTTTTATTACACACATAAACATGACTTATTACATAAACTCTTAACTTTATACAACATGGGAGATTGAGAGTTATACTGTATTTGGGGCTTAAGAACATTAAATAAAAACTTAAAACATAAAACTCAGCATCTTATTAAAAAGTATCTTTACCTGATCACTACATTCCATCAAACTTAGCATTGCGTAGGATAACATGAGAACATGAATTAGAAAAGGGTGAGCTATAAAGGCCTGTAAGTGAATAAACATCAAATAACATGAGGAATATAATACATGTTATAAAATAGGAATATCAATGGAGAACAAGAGAAATAAGAACATAAAGGCATGATAAAGCTTGATAATCAGAAAATTGAAATGTTGCAACAACACTTAACATGGTATTAGCATGAGATAAGGCTCATTACACCTGGAGCATGAGTAATCCCTCATTACACATGAAGCACGAGCAAACCTTTGTTTCACATAAATTATAAATAGTCAACACTCATTTCACATGATGTATAATGATACTGTACTTTATCCAATGCATTTAAGCGCTATTAGGGAGCACTATTATTAAACATTTAAATTCATAAATAAGTGGGCCACATGGATCATATCAAATGGAATCCATAAACATCATAAGTTATTACATAATTAAAAAATTTGGAATAAATACATGAAAATACCATACAATAGTTATATGTGAATAAAGGTGAATAACCTAGATTAAGACATCGTTATGGTATTCACTACACTATGATCATGGCTTGGAAAAATGTGGCACAATTTCAGCAGCATAACAGCGTGACATGAGAATTCATAAAAATAGAAGATGATAGAGAAATGGGTGTATCATTATATTTACATGAAATGGTCAGTTAGGGGGTTATATAGATACATGTCCTAACAAATGTAATGGAAAGTAGAGGCGTAATACAAAATAACTGCTTGAATGTATATGAGGAGAGAGTAGTTCCTTACGGAATGGTTACAAGTGTACATGGTAGGCATCAGTGAGAGAGAAAAAGGATTTCTCATTATTAAAACATGAAGAGGGATGTATTGGGGAGGTGATAAATCATACCCTAACATTTATAATTGAATATAAAAAGGCATACCAATATAAGGAATCATGGACATAAATAAAGAAAGTGAGAATCACTTACATGGAAGTGTGATCCCAAAAGATTGGGATAGGCATGAGAGAGACTTCTTGGGATCATGGGGCACCTTGGATGGATTATAAATATAGGAAAGAAGTGGTTGGATGAACTCCAAAGTCATTTAGTGAAGAGGAAGTGGGATCATGGGTGAGTTTATATTATAATGGAGGGGGAATTTTTTATTTTTTTGGTTTGGGACACCCCACATTAAACTAATAAAAACAAAAAACCAGACCATGGTTTTAGCCCATGTTTTTTGAAAAAGGGGATTTCAAAAAAATATTTTATATTTCCAATGGCCGAACTTCTTAAAGTAATAGGGTCACTTATGTGGAGATTAGTCACACCCTCAAGGAAAAAAATTTAAAAAGACAGAATGTTTTATAATCCTTGAAGGGTATACTTAATCTTTGTTAAATTAATCAAACAAATCCAAATTCAAATTATTTTAATGGTGAATCATACTTAGGCTGATCATAATGTTTATAATAATTTATTACATAACTATTGGGTCATTATAATGTTATAAAACACATTATATGTTTAAATAATATTTATTTTTCTCCCAAAAAATTGATTTTCTCAAAAAATTAGGAAAAGTTCACAATTGGATACTTTTTATTTATTGATTCTAAAAAAATTTCTTTTTATCTTAATAATTTTTAAATATGTTATTTTTTAATTTAAAAATATAAATTGACATTTATAAAAAAAATTCATGGGTTTTCTCAAAAAAAGCATTCAAACATTAAAAACATTACAATTGTATTCATAAAATTAAAAGATAATTTGTATTTAATAAAAAATAATTTAACAATAATAATAATAATTTATTATAATATTAATTAATTCAAAAAACCATTAATTCATCCAAATAGATTTCTTAGTTAAATATTAACTAAAAATACTATTTTTGCTTTAAAAAATATTTACAAAGTAAAAATAAGGAAAAGAATGTATATAATATATAAAATAATAATGTACACAATCATTGTACTAGGGTATTGTTACATAACCCCTTAAAACACCCACATATGTCAGAAGGGTATGGTCTGTGATGGTGACAGACTCTTGGGGTGGTTCAGATAACATTGATCGATTGGTAATCTCTATCAACTTCCACTTCTCTCATAGGCAGTTCCACTCGAGCTTAATGTATTCAAGCTCAGTATGGTCTTGGTCAAGAGTGAATCCCAATCATGCTACCTCCTTTCAGATAACAACAAATGGGCTTCATATGGGGTAAGTCTATTAGATCAGTCCATATCTTCTTTTGTCTGAGTAAATTTGATTTAATAAAGCCATATATTTATACTAATCATGTGATAACTGTTCAATGACTATATTATCAAAGGTAAAAAATAATAATGGTATTTTAAAATCCAAAACATAGAACCAAATAAGTGGATACATTATACATAACCAAAAGATGAAATTAAATTAATCCAAGAAGAATTTTCATTAATACATTTATGGGAATTTTAAATCATCCATCCTAAAGAAATTTCTCCCCCGAAAATTCCTTTTCCCATACTAAAATAGATGTGGTAAACTTTGCTTCATCACTTCTTATGATTCCCATGTCACTTCTTCAAACTTTTGGTTTCCCACAACACCTTAACAAGGGGTATTGTCTTATTTCGCAGAATTTTTTCTCAGCATCCTTTGATCTTCACGGGTTACTCCTCGTAAGAAAGATCATCCTCTAGCTATACAACCTCTGAAGAGAGTACATGTGAAGGGTTTGACATGCACTTCCATAAGGCGTATACATGAAAAAAATCATGTACTTTGTCTATAGTAGGTGGAAGTGCTAGTCGATTTGCCACAACCCCAACACGATAAAAAATCTCGAAGGGGTCAATGAACCTAGGAATTAATTGTTCTTTATTTACAAACCTCATGACCATATTCCATGGAGATATGCATAAAAATACCTTGTCTCCAACATTGAACTCAAGGTATCATCAATAATTATATACGTAAATCTTATGTCTAATGTAGGCTACCTTGATATGCTGTTGAATGTTTTTCACCTATACCACCATTTAATCAACCATTTATGGTCCTTGAAACTTACACTTACTGTCATCATCCCTATATATCGGTGTTCTGCACCTCTTGCCATACAGGGCTTCATAAGGTTCCATTCAGATGCTTGAGTTGAAACTGTAATTATAGGGGAATTAAACCAGAGGTTGATGTTGATCCCATCCTCCTTTAATGTCCATTGAACACCCTCTCAACATTTCCACAATTGTTTGGATAGTCCTCTTGGATTTTCCATCCGTTTGAGGATGATAATCCATACTAATTTTCACCTTAGTATCCAGAGCATGTTAACGACTCATACCAAACATAGAGGTGAATCTTGTATCTCGGTCAAATATAATCGATAGTGGTACCCCATGCAGCCTAACCACATCTCTGATGTATATCTATGCTAGTTTATCTGAGGAGAAATCCTCCCATATTGCAATGAAGTGTGCAGACATTGTAAAATGGTCCACAACAACCTAGATTTGTTCATTGCATTTGGATGACTTCAGAAGTCCAATGAAAAATTCAATGGTGATGTTCTCCCTTTTTTATGATGGTATGGGCAATGGTGGCACCATCCACTTAGACATCTACCTCTCTACCTTCACATACTAACACACAAGGAACGTTGATGTATACTCATTGGTCTCATTCTTCATATTATCCCACCAACAATTCTCTTGATGATCACGATGCATATTTGTGTTTCCTGGGAGATTAGTAAATTTGAACTATTTGCATAATCCAAAAGTTCATTCTTTAGCATCAGATATGATGGAACACATAGTCTTTTCCCAAATATCACAATTACTTAATCATTAACATTGAACTCCAAGGATTACCCTTTTCTAGTAGCTTCCACTTTCTTCTATATTCCCACATCATCCTTTTGAGCATCCTTTAGCATTTCCAAAAAAGATTGACGAGCAATAATTTTTTAGGTTATTGATGATGTTCAACTCATTATGAATTCCATGTCCATCTTTATCAAATCTAAGAATATTGGATCTTTTTCAATTCTCATCAATGATAGAATCGATGGGTCCTATCTATATAGACCATCTGTTAACTTGTTCTCTTAAATTGGGTGGTAATGGATTGAGTAGTCATAGTCTATGATTAGCTCAAACCATCTACATTGCCACATGTCAACTCAATTTGTGTGAATATATACTTGAGTATTCGCTGGTCCGTATATATTTCACACTTCTCCCCCAAGAGATAATGCCACCAAATTTTTAAAGTGAACATCACCACAGCCAACTCCAGATCATGTGTTGGATAATTCTGCTCATGAATATTCAATTTTCTTGAAGCATAGGTAATGACATTGAAATTTAGCATCAACACACATCCTAGGTCCTTCTTTGATGAATCACTAAGTACAAAAAAAGTTCTCCAGAAGTGGGTAATGTGATCACGAGCACAGTGATACGACTATTTTTCAACTACTTGATGATTTCTTCACATTCATCACTCCATGAAATCTTTACTCACTTCTGATTTATCTTGGTAAAAGGGTTCGACAATTGTGAGAAATTTCTCAAAAATAGTGGATAATATCTAGCTAACCCCAAAATTCTATGGATATCCATTATCGATGTTGGCCTTGTGGATCCCTACATTGAAATTGTCTTGGAGGAATCCACAGATATCCCATTTCTTGTATTGATATGGACCATGAATGAGACCTCCTTCAACGATAACTAACACTTTCTATATATTTCATTGAGCTTCTCCTTTCATATGGTCTATAGTAAAGTTCATAGATGCTCCTCATGATCCTCCTTAGTTTTGGAGTATATTAGAATATCATCTATAAAGACTAACAGAAATTTGTAGAGGTAATCTCTAAAGACTATATTCATCACTTTCATGGAATTTGTTGGAGCAATTGTGACTCTGAAAGGCTATACTATGAATTCACAGTGCCCATATCTTGTACAAAAAGCAGTATTGGGGTTATATTCCTCATTATCTATTACAAGATAATATCCCGACTACATATATACCATAGAGAAGTATTGTGCTCCATGAAACTGATCGAACAAGTCATCAATTCATTAGGGAGGATACTTTTTCTTTATCATGATTTTGTTAAGATCATGATAATCGATGCTAATGCGAATTGACCCATATATATTCTTGACAAAGAGGACTGGTGCACCCCATGGTGAGGCACTTGGGCTTATAAACCCTTTATCCTAATTCTCTTATAGTTGTTTCTTCTTATCGTTAAACTCGACAATAGCCATTCTATTTATTGTCCTGGATATTAGCAATGCCCCATGTATAAGGTCAATTGTGAATTCAACATCTCTTCAATGAGGATGACTAGGAAATTCCTTGGGAAACACTTCAACGAATTCCCTCTCAATAGGCATGTCTTGAAGGATGATTACATCCTTAAATTCAATCATTTGATCCAGAAACACATGATCATTGGGAAATACTATTCACACTTGAGATGTTGGAGCTAAAGAAGATTCAACTACCTCCATGAACTTGTATTGAATCGGGGGTCAATTATCCACATGTAGAGTGATTTCCCTCTCATGGAAATTTATGTTGGATCTATATAAGGAATGCCAATCCATGCCATGAATTTCATCAAATTCAATCAGAGGGAGTGTGATGATGTTCTCCATAATGTTCAATCCACCGATTATGTTATGTTAGGAGTTATATTCAGGGGACACAATGATTTCCCCATTTTCTGTACTCACCAACATCTTTACTTCCATTATTTTTTGTGATTTTGAGATTGTTCTGTTAGACATTCAGGATATAAAATAATGCATAGAACCTAAATCAAAATTTATGTTCTCTATTCTGGAATGAATAACTAGCATACCTATCACCAAATTGTTGTTAGGATTCACTTCTGTAGTAGTGATGGAAAATGCACACCTTTTCATCCTTGTAGGTTGTTATTACCCTCCAAAAACCATTGTAATAGGGCACTTTTCTGAAATATTATCAATTTCATTATAGTTGAAGTAATGAAAAACACGTTGCGAGTTGAACAGTGTGTTATTATCCTCTATTGCAGCCGTTGTTTTTTTATGCGGTAGTTAATATCTAGGTGCCCTCTTCCACACCTAAATCATTTCTCCGTTCCCATTAGGCTATTTCTAGGGTGCTTCTTTCCAATACTTTGAAAACTAGGGTGTTTGATCTTCTGTTCACCGTTGGATTTATCCATCAGACCTCCATAATTGATATCCACCTGACGCTTTTTATCCCCATGATACCCCTAAGGTTCTCCAATCCCCATTTCGACATTTAGGGCACATAAAACTATTTCTTTATTGCTTCTAAAGTCACATATTTCCAGGGATTTACATTGTCTAGGTTTCAGCCCACCAAAAAAGTGTCCAACCTTGAATTTGGGGGTAACAACGAAGCTAGAGGCATATCGTTCAAGCCTTGTGAAGTTTTCTTCTTACGCTATGATGGACTCATCGTCTTTTTTATTGAGATCAAGGAAATCCCTTTCAATCATAAGATGGAGGGTGCTGGGAAAATATTTATCGAAAAACATCTTCAAGAAGACCTTCCATTTTAAGGCATCGGTCTCCTCCTCATGATTTTTATTTAGGATAAATTTACACCATTGATCATCTTCACCCTAGATATGATAAGTATCCAGGAGAACCTTCTCTTGTTCTGAACATTGACGGTTGGAGAAGATATTTTAAATATATTTGATCCATTTTTCAGTAATTGAGGGATCAAATGATCCATTAAAAGAAGGAGGCCTTTGTCTCATGAATCTCTCGATAGTTACTTGTTCTTTCTTAGGGTGTTGAACGGTCCTGTTGACCCATATTTCTACTCCATTATTGAGTGAAGTGAGAGGAAATCATGATAATGTTCACAATTCCCGCCCCCATCGGATTGGTCATCTCATTAGCACCATCATCACATTGATCTTCACCTTAGTTGTTAGCCTGAGTCCTCATATTACCAGCCATTGGATAGAATAAAAGGAATGTTAAGGGTAACATATAAAGGTAAATCCAAATAAAAAAATAGATGACTTATAAATTACATTTATTTCCTTATCCAATGAATCTATAATCATCAATATATGTTAACAATGATTTACATTCTAACATGTATTCTCAGAGGAATTTTTATAAATTCCAATTATAATTGTTCATACTAATATTTTTAATTTACCAAAGCATTTCCCTAAGGAGCATCATAACCAAGAGTGCAGTAAAGACCATTTTCATGTATCCGGATACCTCAGGTCAAGCTTGAAAATCTTTATCAGGGTTTCCACTCATACGTAGATCTATTCATGTGCAGCCTCTACCTACTCGTATCCAGAGAGGGATGTATTATTTTAATATAAAACTTACTCAATACTCAAAAAAACATACGGTTTTTTTATTATGCTTAGTCTTATCTCTAAAGCGTCACTAGGGTTTTTTAATCCTAATTCCAAAAATAAATAAACATATCCTTTGATACCAACATTATAAACCATGTTCTTTATTGCATGCCTAAACCAGGTTTATTACATAAACTCTTCACTTGATAAAACATGGATGATCGATAGGCCTAGTGTCATTGGGGATTTAGAATATTACATAACAACTAAAACAAAAAACAAAACAACATATTGAAAACATCCTTTACATTACTACTATATTCCCTCGTACTTAGCATTGAATAGGATAACCTGAGGACATGCATAAGAAAATTGTGATTTATAAATTTCAATAAAGGAATAAAAATTCAATAACATGAGGAATATAATACAAGTCAGACAATTGGAATATCAATGGATAACAAGATAAACATGAACTTAAAGGCATGATAAACCATGATAATCATAACTTGGAAATGTGGCAACAACACTTAACATTGAATTATCATGTTCCAAGAATCATTGCACATGGAGCTTGTGCTATCAGGGCGCACCCTTTTAAAACATTTCATTACATTCATAAGTGTTCCACATGGATCCTATAACTTGGAATAAATTAACATCATAAGTTATTCAACGTTTAAGGAGTGTGGAATAAATACATGAATTTACCGTAAAATATTTATACATTCATAAAGGTTAATACACTTTATAGTGACATGGGTATGGTTTTCACTACACTATGATCTTGGCATGGAAAAACGTGGTGCAATTTCGGCATCATAACAGCATGACATTAGAATTCATAAAAAAGGTTGATGAGAGAGAAATGGGTGTATCATCATATGTGCATGAAATTTACAGTATGTGGTTCATATAGATACATTTCCTAACAAATTTAAGATAATTTAGATACATAATACAAAATAATTTCTTGAATGTAAATTATGAGGGAGGAATTCATTAGAGAATGGTAACAGGTGTATATGGGAGGCATTAATGAGAGAGAAAGGTGATCTCTCATTATTCTATAATTAAGAGGTCTATTTGTGGGAGGTTCAAAACCATACCCAGACATTTATAATTAGTAATAGAATTGCATAACAATATAAGGAATCTTGGACATTAAAAAAGAAAGTGAAAATATCATACTTGGAAGTTGGATCCAAACTGTTTGGGACAGGCTTGAGAGGGGACTATTGGGATATTGGGGTGCCTTGGTAAGATTATGGAGAGATTATAGGAAATGATGAATGAAATAAAAAGGCTTTGAGTGAAGAGAAAGTGGGAGCTTTGGTGGGTTTATATAGGAGAGAAGGGGGGATATTTATTATTTTGGTTTGGGACACAACACATTAAACAAATCAAAACCACAAACCAACCCAGAGATTTTTCCCATGGATTTTTCTAATGGGGAGTGGAAACCAATATTTTATAAGGAAAATGGAATTAAATATTAAAATAATAGGGTCTCTTATTTAGAGCTGAGTCACACCCTCAAGGAAAATAACTTAAAAAGACAAAAATGTTTTATAAGCCTTGATGGGTCCACTTATGCATTGTTAAATAAATCATACAAACCCTAAATCACATTATTTTAATGGTAAAACATATATTGGACGAACATAATGTTTATTGTGTTTTATTACATCATAATTGGTTCATTTGATGTCAAAAAACACATTATATGATTAAACGATATTTATTTTTTACCCAAAAACTCCACTTTCTCAAAAAAATTATGAAAAATTCACCATACGATATTTTCAAAGTCATGATTCAAAAAATAAAATTCACATTTTATAAATAATTTTATAAATCTATAAATTTTTACATTAAAAATAAAAACTGACATTCATCGAAAATTAATGGGTTTTGACAAAAATAGCTTTCAAACTATAATAAAAATTACAATTGCATTCGTAAAATTATACAATAAATTATATTTAATAAAAAGTTATTTAATAATAATACTAATATTTTATTATAATATTATTTATTTCAAAAATTCATTAATTACTCAAAATAGATTTCATAGTTGAATATTAACTAAAAATACTATTTGTGCTTTAAAAAGTATTTACAAAGTAAAAATAATAAAAAGAATATATATTATTTATAAAAAAATAATGTACATAATATTAGTAATGGGGACTTTTTCATAACCCATTAAAACACCCACAAAATATTGAAGGGTAAGGTGTGTGATGGTGACAGACTCTTGGGGTGGCTCATATAACATTTCTCGAGTGGTAATCACTATCCACTTTCACTTCTCTCATAGGCGGTTCTGCTCGAGATTAACGTATTCATGCTCAACATGGGCTTGGTTAAGAGAAAAGTCCAACGACACAAACTCCATTCCAATCATCGACAAATGGGATTTGTATGTTGAATTTCTACTGGATGAGGCCATCACTTCATTTTGTTTTGAGTTAATTGGATTTGATAAATAACTATATTTATACTAATCATGTGATCACTATCCAAAAGATACATTAGAAATGGTTCCAATTCATAATGGTATTTTAAAATCCAAAATATTGAACCCAAAGTTCATACTTTTAACATACCATTAGAAGACTTTTGAATCAACCCAGAGGAATTTTCATTAATAATTTTTTGGGTTGTTACAATAACAGTGTCATTAAAAGAATGTATTTTAATAAAATATGGAAATTAATAAGGTAAAATGGGCATAGTTCAAGATATTTTATATCATAACTAATGTGAAAACCTTTGAAAATAGTGTTTAAGAAACATTATAAATAAAACATATTTGTGCGATTTACAAAAAATATTAAAGAGAAGTTAAGGTGGAAAAACAATATTTTTTATACAATACCCGAAATGAACTAAATTATTTTTTAACCAAATAATTAGTTCTTTTATAATTATAATGATTTCAAAAATTATTTTATGGGTAGCACATGGAAATTTCTATGAAATTAATTTTTTTAAACTGAGCTTGCTTATTTGGAATAATTATGAGGGAACCTACTTAACACAAGTATTTACCATTAATAGAAGGATTATATGATATGGATATATGAGTTTGGAATATATAAACATATTTTATGTGGAATTTAAAAAAATTAGGAATTTTATTTGATTAATGTGATATAAAGTGTAAATTAAAAGATTAATGTGGGTTTGGGTAGAATCCATTAACTTACATCTGAAATGGTTAAATAAAAGATATTAATGCCTCAAATTAAGTAATTAAATCGATAAATTAATTAATTTATTATAATTTAATAAATTATATTATTTATTATATCTTTATTAAGTTTATTTATGGTTTTTTATGGATTATGAGATTCAATTTCATTGATTGAGAGTGTTTTTGTTTTTGGTTTTCATGATGAGTTCACTTGTATACATTTACAAATGATCATGTGTAGTGGGGTTAATTCTCAAGAAGTGAAATTATATGTTAATAATGAAATTATATAGTTTAAAATTATCTTATAAGTATCTTATTATATGATATGAGGATGAATATTTAGATAAATAATTAATGAAAATCATTTTGGTTAATTATAACGGTTTTCAATTATACCATACACGTTTTGTCTGATCATTTAGTAATATGTATATATTTTAGATCCAAAACATAAAAATGTTATAAAACAATTTTAATATATTTTTCATCTAGTATAAGGTTTTTAATTGCATCCTAGAATGTGGTAAAATAATATTAAATGTTTTCATCCTTGAAGGAGAGAAAATAACACCTCATGATTGACTTTTCCATTTTTAGAATAACTAAAAGATAATAATGGGTTTGATGAAGAAATATTCCATTATAATAATATAATTCAAGTAAATTTATGATACTGGATTTATAATTCCATTTGGATGAGAGGAGATGAGGAGAGAAAAATAAAATAAATAAACATGGAAAAAAATTAAATGAAAAGAAAGTGTATTTTTCATTTTGAATCTATCTTCATTAAATCAACATTATAGTGATTGGTTTTGGTATTTTGTTAATACAAAAGGATACTAATAATGGGGAAGGGGATTGTGATTATATTTGGGAAAAATGAAGACATTTCACAGAGATTGAGACTAGTGAGAATAATTGGTGGTTATGGGTGGAATTTATAGTGGATAAAAGGGGGTGCTTTCTAATTATTTTATTCATTATTTATTAATTTACATAAAAATATTAATAGTTTGTGAATTACAACCAAATATATTAAAATAATGATATATAGTTCAATATATTAGGCTTGTATCGTCCATAAATCAACTATGACACCATAATTCATGTATTTTAATTTTATTTTCAGTTTTTATATTTTATTATTCACCAAAAATTCACGTATTTCAAAAATTTACACTATTCACTTTTTGGTGTACAATTAAAAATAGAACTCCATTTTTTGAAAATAATTATCTAAATAATGGAAATTTTGTTTTTAAATAAAACTATCATTTACTCTAAAAATTAATATTCTTAAATTATAACTGATTTTATAACATGTAGAAAATAAACTATAGGCTCATACAATTAAATAATAAACATAAGATAAAAAAATATGAATAAATTTTTTTTAAATGAATTTTCTTTAATATTATTAAATTTTTCACAAATGTTTAATTAAATATTTATAACTTATAAAAATTCCAACAATAAATTTATAATTTTTAAAACATTTATTTACATTTACCTTGAAATAAATATATTGTAAATTAATTTATGACATGGATATATTTGATTTATAGTTCCATGGGTGATGTTACTATTATATTTCTCAGTTTATTATTCATAATGGTGACATTACTATACCAATGGTCATTCTTCTTTCTCATCAACATTGGTTACAAAACATAATGAAATACATATTATACAATTAATTATTTATTTGTATAATTTTTATTATGTTTTTAATGTTATTTTCTATGATTAAACTACATGAAATATTTCTACCAAATGAATTTACAAAGATATAATTTTGTGTTTTTACATTTTTCCCCCTTCATGATATTTTTCCCTCAAAATTTTGATTCAAATTAAAAAATGGATACTAGTGTGGGAACTTCTCCTTCATCTCTTCGGCAGTTTCCCATAATGCCTCTTCGTACATAGGTATATGGAGTAGTACATTGACCAACTGAGTAGTCCTGTTGAATAAATCCTTATCTCTATGATCTGACATCTTTACTAAAAACTCATCATATTAGATATTATTTTTCAACTACAAAACCTCTGAATTAAATACATGTGAAAGATCTAGTATGTACTTCTTCAAGAGGAATATGTTGAATACATCTTGTACTTGATTCTTGGTAGGTGGAAGTGCTTTTCAGTATTCCACATCTCTAACCCAATCATGTATCTCGAAGGGATGATGTAATTATGACAAAGAATTCCATTCATCCCCAATCACATGAGCCTCTTCTATAGAGATATATGGATAAATGCTTTATCTATAACCATAAATTCAATTACTCATCGACAATAGTCTATATATTTTTTTCTTCTAGGATACCTTAATGTGATGCTGAGTGGTTTCTTACATCTCGACCATTTTGTTTTCCATATTAGGTCTTGACATCTTACGTTCACTGATTTCATCCGATCATACTGGTATTCATAATCTTTTATCATAATGGTATTCATGTGGATCCATATAGTTACTCAAGTGGTAACTATTGTTATAGAAGGACTCGACAATAGGTACAAATTGGACCTATACTACAATGAATTCAATAGAGCATTCCCTCAAAAAGTCATCCAATTTCAAAATAGTCTTCTCATATTGGCCATCATTTGGGGGATGATTGTTCATACCGAAGTTCAACAATATGTTTATATCTTGTTGGAAACTTTTCCAGAACATATAGGTGAATTTCAAACATCGAATAGATATAATCTATAATGTTACTCCATGTAGTATTTCTACTTATTTGATATTAATCCACCAAAGTTGACCTAGTGAGAATTCATCTTGAATTTCAAAAAATTTAGATATCTTTATAAGAAGCTCCACCACAACCCATATAACATTATTCACAGTATATGTATTTGTATGTTCAATGGAATCATCAATTATAATGTATTCCAACATCCATGTTGGTATTAATAATGGTAGAATCAAACCTTTATAATTTTTTCATTCAACCTTCACTTTCAAACATACCATTCAATTTAATCTATATTTAGTGTTCTCATTTTTCAAATTTTCACACCAATTGTTCCATCAGAGATCTCAATTCATCATTGTGATTCCAATCTAAATAGGTAATCCTGAGCTATGTGTTCCATTTAGAAGATACATCTTTATATACATATTGGATGGGAAATGTAATCGTGACCCAAATCTCATGAAATCTTCCTTATCCATTTTGAACAATGTATACTTCCATTTTTCGGGGGATTCCACCTTCTTCTAAATGTCCACATCATTACATTGGGCGTCCTTTATTTTCTTTATAAATGATTGTTGATAAATCATTTGAGAATGTATTGATATTTTTCCTTACTTAATTCTTCCCATATAAATAATTTCCAATTCCAATAAGATTGGATCCTTCTTAATTGTCTTCATTGATATTGATATAGGGTCCATTATACATAGAGCAACAACCACCACATTTGATATAAGAGGATGGTGGTGTATTGATAATTCATAATACTTATTGAGATCTAACCATCATATTTGGCGCATATTAATCTTATTATATTTGAATATATATTTTAGGATCTTATAATCAATATATATTTCACAATTCATCCAATAGACAAAATTACGCATTATTTTCCACGGAATAATCACAACACAGAACTCCAGATCACATATGGGATAGATTTTATAATTAATTTTCATTATCTTTGAAGTGTTGGATATCCTTTTATCATTATTAATCAGTACAATGCCTATTCTGTTCTTTTAAACATCACCGTACAACACAACAATTTTATAAATGTTTTGTATTATGATCTATGGTGTAGTGATATGCTAATTTTTCAACTCTATAGAGCATTATTCACAGTCAATAATACAAAAAATATATTCCCTATACGTTATATTGGTTTTTGGGTTTTAATATCACGAGTAATTCCTCACAAATTGGAACTAGTGCCCAGAGTGTCTTAGTATTCAATGGATCTCTATTACAGTGGCCATCCAGGGCCACTCATATATTTTTTTTCGCATAAAAGGGTCTATAGATATACCATTGATGTTGATTACATTATCCATGAATGAAACATCCTTCATTTTGGACTCACATTTGTTGTACCTTTCTTATTTCTTCTCCCATCATAATATCAATGGCACATTATTCAAATTCTCTTCATGTTCCTCCATTCTCACGGGGTATATCATAATATCATCCATATATCATTCCAAAAATTTGTCAAGGTAATATCTAAATACATTATTCATTATTTACATGAAAATTCCTTTATCATTATAGAGTCTAAATTCCCTCACTATAAAATCCTATTGTTCATACCTTGTTTGAATGGTTTTCATGGGAATATCATCATTCCTTACCTTTAATTAGTGATATCCTGACAGAAGGCCCACATTACAGAAATAAATGGACCCACATAGATGATCGATCAATTCATATGTCTAAGGTATCAGACATTTGTTCATTATTGTGATTTTATTATGCTCACAATAATCAATGAATAGGTTCATTGACCCATACACATTCTTAACGAAGAAGACTTATTCACCCCTTGGTGAAGCAGTTGGGTTTATAAAACCATTTCACAGATTATATTATAACAAATTATTCTAGTCTTCTATCCTAATGGTGTCTATGAAATAATGAATCATAGATATTGGGAGAGATCTAGGAATAAAATCAATTGGTAACTCAACATCATAATCACATTGAAGACCATGAAATTATTTGAGGAATACATCATTGTAATGCATTAGGGTGGGAATTCCGTCGAGAGTTATCATCTCCATTGTATCTATCATTTGAGGTAGATATTCTTTCTTATTGTTGGCCAAAAATCCCTCAAGGTAACATTGAAGTATTTTTGGGTGGATTGTGTTTGTTGACAAAGCAGGTTTCCATGGATAATTGTCGAGTTCCCGTGAAGTTGTTGACATTACATGTTGACAAAGAACTATGACAAAGGAAAGGGCGATCTGGAGGCGGTACAAAAAGAGCAGTACAAAGTGGCGCCGTTTCCCAGTGTTTGCCATATTTTTGGGGTCCAAAATTTGGAGTTTGGTGAGCATCGCGAAAAGTGGATTTCCATGAAAAGCATAATTTAATATGGCAAAGGCATGAATTTCGCGAAGCTAGGATGCATGGTTTGGAAATCGCGAAGACCAAAAGAATGGAGGCGGTGATGCTTCGCGATTACGTCAAGCTTCGCGAACGGCAGAGGCTAAAGCACATTGCGGTGGAGAAGGGCTTTGCGAGAGAGCTTCGCAGCGAAGGCACGAAGTAATGTTGGGCTTCACGAGGGAGCTTCGCGGCGAAGGCGCGAGCCGTGAAGGTAAGTTTACGGTGATTCATCGCGACTACGTCAAGATCCGCGAACGGAAGATTGCCGTGGAGCTTCGCGATTTGGACAGAATTGTGACAGAAACTTTAGAGCTTCGCGATTTGAGATGACGTGGCGTTGACTTCGCGCGGAAAGTACGAGGGTCGGTGGAATCGCCTATAAATAGAGGCCGACCCCTTTGAGAAAAGTAGAGAGATAATTTTCAGAGAAAATCCATTGCTCTCGATTTGCGGAGGTGGTTCGCGGAGGCAGTGTGCTTCGCGAAAGAAGGAGCTTCGCGGCGGCTATTGTAGCTCCGCGAAAGGTGTGTGCTCCGCGTTGGCTCAGTGAGCTTCACGAGAGAAGTTGCTTTGAAACGAGTTGTTCTTCGCGAGAGAGCTTCGCGAGAGAGCTTCGCGAAAAGGCAGGAGCTTCGCGAAGGCTTGTTGAGCTTCGAGAAATTGGGAGCCTAGCGAAGTAGGGTGCTTTGCGAAGGTCTTTCCAAAGGTTGTTTTCCCAGTGGATAGTGGCAAAGGGGTATTCATCTATGGGTGAAAGTTGAACTTCAATAGAGCATCTACATACAGAGAAAGATGCATTTATTAATGGAAATGAAGAGACCTACAGGTCTATAAACTGTGAGTAAATCCCTTCCAAGAGCAGTGAGCTTAGGAAGAGGAAGAAGGTGATCCTCTCCACCGGCAGTGAGCCAGAGAGAGAGAAATAGGGAGTGACCCTTGGGAAAGCAGTGAGCTAACCCTAAACCTTGTAAAGGTAGTGAGCCTGTGCATAGAAGTGATCTAGCCCGAACATTGTAATCCACAGCTAGTGAAGTCTAGTGGAATTTGGTACGAACCGGCAATTTGTCGGTGTATGCTCCTTGGAAGTAGCCCTTAGCGGTGAACCAAGTAAAAATCTCTGTGTCTGCCTGCTTACTTTCCTGCATTGCATTCAAAGCGTCATCATCAGGTAAATGAGACAAGTGATCATAGTAACCACACAAGTGCAAACAAAGTGACCCTTGTAACAAAGAGGTCAAGATCCAGTGGGGCAGAAAGAACTTTGAAAAAGAATATCCATACCCTGATTCACCCCCCCTCTCAGGGTATATAGGCCCCTATTGTCCCTAACTCTTATAATACAACAATATATACACTTGAAATGATTATTGTGAATGAGATTCATATTCCTCCTTATACTTGTAACGGATTGGAGGATGCTTTGTTATGTGTAGTGTGAACTACCTCTTCTGATAGTAGATGATAATATTGTATAATGATTGTCAATGAATGACTATAATAGCATAAAAATATACCAATGTGAGTATGAAAAATATTTTCTTGGAGGTATAGTCAAAATAAATTTACTGGGAAGGAGTTATAGACCTTGAATTTAGTAATTTCCACATTTAATGTTCTAAATAAAAAATCAACCTCCAAATCATATGGTAGTTTGTGAACATTTATACTAAAAATATAGGATATGAAAGAATGCAGTGAACCAGAATCAATTTGTATGTTCAATATTTTGGACTTAATAGTCATTGAAAATGTCCCAACATCATTTTCTGGCTCCACATCAATAGTAGTGATAGAAAATTCCATTCATTTATTCCATGAAGGTTTCTATTGTTGATTTCATCCCACAACCCTTGTATTAGAGAAATGGTTCAAATAATTTCCATATTCCTTATATTTGAATCACTACACTATATGTTGAGTGTTGATATGAACCTTTCCTTAATCATTCTTATTAGATTAATTATTCATATCCCTTTGGTAATTAATATCCATATTCCCCATTCTTCCACATCTAATCCATTTTCTAGTTCCCTTTAGATAGTTCCCTGGTTACATCTTCTTATAATTTTTACAAGAATGATATTGTTTTTTAATTTCATCATGGGATTTATCTATTCATACATCCATATTAAAAGAAATTTTCATATTTTCATATTGGACCCATGATACCACTAGTTTTCTCTAATATCCATTTTTATGTTAAGGGAATAATATAAAATATTCTAAAACTTATAAAATTCTAGATATTCCAACACATTTCAGTGACAGGGATTTATTATTATTAAGAATAAATGAAAAGTTATTATCGAGTTCATGAAAAATCCATAGATGTATCTAAAATTCCTTGAAAATTTTGGTACATTCATTCTGATAGAATCATTTATCATTGTGTTTAAATTAGAGAAACTCTCTTTCTATCTTGAGACAACGGGTCTGTGAAATATATTTATTGTCAAAAATCATTCATTAATTAATACTAATAAATTGAATCAATTTACTCCTTGAAATTCATTTTCATTATCACTTTCCACCACTGATCATATTCACTATCAATACAATAGAACACATGAACAGAAATTTTCTCTTATGAAAAGAGGATGATAGGGAATATCCATTTAATGGAGTTAACCCACTATTCCACATGGAGGGGATATAATGATCCACAAAACACAAGAGACATTTTTCAAATAATGGATTATACTAGAATATTATATCTTATAGGATATGGAGGGTGTTCCATGTGAGTCATGTAATTATTTCTAACATGATCTAGTATAGAAAGTACTATCACGAATTTATGATTACTTGTTCCCATCATATTTGGAATATCATTAAGTAAATTTCCAAATTACCAATAGTATTAATTTTTTGAATTATTTATTTATTTAAAATTCATTTACTAAGAAAATAATGATCAATTATATATTTCAATACATATCTAATAAGAATTATATAAGGAATATTGAAACATAAATTGATAAAGTTATGATGGAAAAGTATATCCTAACTTTTTATTCCCTATGTTTCAATATTGGTTATCCATGATTTGTTTCCAAACATATATTATTATGTGAGTTTTTTTGTTCCTTTTCTATTGGTTCGAAATGAGGTTATGAATTTATTAAAGCATGTCCCCTAGATTGTCAAACAAGGATTCTAGTAAGGCATGTTGTTGTATACTCGGTTACCCCATGTTATGCCAGAAACACATTGTTGATGTTGTTACTTCTAGGTACATTTGTTCCAGATTCAAATACATGTATAGTATGCAGAAAGGGATGTATTTATTATAAACAATATAAATTAAACTAACCAATATTTATGTATGTTTTCATATACATAGTCTTATCCCAACGGATTTCTCTATAGATTTCTAATACAAATCCCATAAATAAGTAAACCTAAATCTGATAACAAATATAGTGAAAATTTCCTTTTAAACCTATCATTACCTAATTCTAGACATTATTAACTATCAAATACAACAAATCAATGTTAATTTTACTTTATTGGAATGATTAGGAAAATATAAAAACATTATGATAACAAAATAAAAATAAGTTATGTAATATTGTTATTGATATCCTAACAATCATTGAGACCTTATATATTCATAATATAATATTGTAAATACATGAAAAATTGTTTATTTAAAAAAATAATAAGTGAATAATCATAATAATGAAGCATATTGTATATGTTAGAGGTCAAAACACCATGAAATAAAAATTCATGAAACATGAATATATGTACGGATGAATAACATAAAGAACAAGAGATCATTTAGTCCTAGAATAATATTAATTTGCATGAAATATAAAACATTACATAATCATGAGTAATGTATCATTTCAAATGGAGTATTACAGGTCAAGGATAACCACCTATATCGTTGCACATGGAGCTCCAGTCAGAGGGAACTTCCATGGCCTTTGCAGATGAAGACTCATGAGACTAAACATTACCAATACATTGGAGAAAAATATTTGTGCACATGTCGTAACATTATCATTGTTTTTTTCCATATGAAGAGTCATATATATGGAATCAATCATAAACACTATGGTTAACCATCAATGGAATTGGGTTTTATAACCAGGTCAAAGGGATAATATAAGAAAATATCATAATGGTGCCCATTAAAAAAGGATTTTAATCATACTTGGACATTAATAAGGAAAAAATATAAATAGATCATGAAAATTAATGTAAAATTTGAATTGAAAAAAATTAAAAATAGGGTTTAAGAAATATTATAAATAAAAAAATTTAGTGTCATTTACGAATAATATTAAAGATCATGTAAATAAGAGAAGGAATATCATTTAATATAATTATTAAAATGAACCAATAATTTTTTTCATAATAAAACGTGTTATTTATAAAATAAATTAAAATAGATTATGGGTATAATTGGAAATGGGCCTAAAATCGAGAATCTCCCTTGAATAATTGTTCTCATAATGATGAATTGAGAGGGGGTCTTCATAAATCATGTACTTCCCCTTGAAATAATTATGTTATGTTATTGAAATATGATTTTATAACATATATAAAAAATTATTAATAAATAAAAAAAACAAATTAAGAATTACATTGGTGTGAAAATAGATAAATATTCATCGAAAAGAAAAAAATTGGTTCATGTAGAATCCCTTACATTATGTCAGAAACATTTTTGAAGTTGACCATACTATACTAGATAATCAAAATAAATACATTAATTAATTAATTAATAATATTCTATAAAATTACATGTTATTTTATCACATACTGAAGTTCATTAATGTCTTTTTTTATGAGTTATGATATTCAATTGCATTCTTCAAAAGTGTTCATTTTTTTATATTCAGGATAGGTTCACTTGTATATGTGTACAGAAGATTGTGTAAAGGGGGTTTGGTTATCCTAAATTTAAATAAAATTATATCAATTATATTATCTAGATTATAATTATCCTTTTAATTATTTATATATATGTTTCTATGTTGAGTAATTTTATAATAAATTATTCATAATCGTTTTGGTTAATTTTGGATGGTTTCCATTACAACAGATTCATTTTTCAGTTATCATTTAGTATTTTTTTATATGATAGTTATAGAAAATAAAAAAGTATATAAAACTTTTCAAAATATTTTTAAACCATTATATTATTTCAATACCATTATTGAATTTGTTATTGGAAAATGAAAACATGTCGTCCTTGATTACGATAAAACAACATCACATGAATGCCATTTCCATTTTTAAACTAAAAAGTGTAAGAGATGGGGTTTGATGATTTAATATTCCATGATAATAATACAATTACACAATATGTAGTTTAAGGAAGTTATCATACAATTTTTCTGAGAGAATGTGAGGAATGAATAACAATATAAAAGAACATGAAATGAAATTTAACGAAAATAGAGGATCTCAACTCTTGAATAATTCTTCTTAAGAAAATCCTTATTGGATTGGTATTCGTCTTTTATTAAGACCAAAGTCTCTTTGACATGGTGTAGGAGATTGATAATGTATTTGATCATAACTTCTATAATTATCATAAAATGAGTGGCGCGAGAGAAATAGGTGGCGAGGTTTGGTATTTTTTATGTTGGAGAAAAGAGTTTTCTCATTGTTTTTTCGTTAGATTGTTATTATTTCTCAAGAAAATGAATAGGTTGAGTATTATCACCAAAATTATTAAAATAAATATATATAGTTCTATATTATGGGATTTAATAATCCATACCTCATTTATGACCAAATATTTCATGGATTTAGATGTTATCGTATATTGTTGTAATTTATTATTCACCAAAAATACAATTATTTTTGAAAAATCCCAAAAAGTCACTGTAATAAACATTCAATGTGGATAATTACAAATAGAAATCCATTTTATGAAAATAATTTTATAAATATGAATATTTAAATTTTTAAATAAAATCATCAATTATTATAAAAATAAACAATTTAAAATTATATCAGGTTTTATAACACATTGAAAAATTAATTAAAGTCATAGAAAAATATATTAATATCAGAATAAAAATATGTATTTATTTATGAATACATATTTTAAAAATAAAGTTTCATTAATTTTATTAAATTAATTACAAAATTGTTATTAAATCGTAATTACTTATAAAAATTCCAACACTAAATTTAAAAAATATATTAAATTTATTTACTTTTAATATGATATAATTATATCATAAATTTATATATAACCTTGATAAATATTATTTATAGATTCACTTTTTTAGTTACTATTCAATTGTCCTGTTTACTATTCCTAAGGGTAATGTTTCAATTCCAAATTTCTCTTAACTGTTTCATCAGTATAGGTTCTTTAACATCATTAAATACATATAATTTAATTCATTCTTTATTTATAGAGATTTTATCATGTTCTTAATGTGATTTTATTTGAGTGTACTATAAGAAAAATTTATAAGGGAAATATCATTGATAATTTTTGGTTCATTAAATAAATTCCATATTATTGTATCAAGATATATAATGAATTATGGTTGATGAAAAATTCATGAATCCCATTGTTCAAGATAAACCATCAAAGGGATTATATTACACATAACAAGGTTTTATGTTGTTGATAATGTTGGAACATTAAATTATTTATCTTGGGTTCCTTAACCCATTACTAGTTAGTATCATGTACATTTGACAATACTAACAAATTACACATAAGATGAATCTGAGAGGATCACACACTATGTGTTACATATTTTCTCATATAATTTTATAATATTTTTTTGAGAATAATTAGTAATTTATGGTATATGGAATAATTTTACTCAACAATTATTAATCTAATAAATTAAATAAATATTTATTAATATTGTAATTATTTAAGCATGCGGTTATAGTATATTAATTAATGTATGTATTAAAATAATACGTAATTTTTTAAATATATATTGGTGTATTCATGAATTTGTGGGAGGAAAATTAGACATTGATGAGCTTGAATAATAAATATAACATCGAAAGACTATAATGTAATATTAATTATTATTCCAATTAGTGCACACCAAATGAAAATATTTTTATCGTTATTATTATGTGGCATGAGTCTATTTAATGGTTATATATATTTTATTGGAAAATTTGAAATTAAAAAATATTTTACCACGTCACACAACATGACAAATAGACAACAACGTAGGTTGTACTAGTGTAATTCAATTCATGGAAATTTGTTGGGAAAATCCAAATTTAAAACTCCATATGAAGAAAAAAGTTCCCATTATGTATTTCTTCCTTAATTATGAGATATTATCATCCCACCCCCATAATCTCAATAATGAGATTGAAAATATGATTAATCAAGCCTATTGGAGTAGTAATAGTGATCAGGGAAAACACTACATGTGGATAAATCCACAAAAATTGAAACAAAATCAGTAGTGAGATCAAAAGAGAATGTGTGGACCATATCTAGATGGAATGTAAACATAGATCTCATAAATTCAATGAATTTATATCGAACGGGTTTCAGAGGACCAACATTTTTATAAATGAATGACCTCATGATCAGGGTATTAATTCTCCATTTCCATTTAAGAAACAATAAATTAGATGTGTCATATCCTCTTGAATATGGTGTGTAATTCATGTTTCATAAGAAATGTTTCAATGGTCATGTCTCTGATGTCATTTAAGTTAATTATATTCATTGAATACAAAAAAATATTTATGTCTAGCCCTAATAAATTCTTATTTTTTTTCTCCAATACTACAACTGGTATTCAGTAAATGTTTCCTTCAAATTTATATTTATATATTTGATAGGATATAAATTTCCATTTAGTTTTTAGACATCATGTAATGTTTTAATTCATTAATAATCTATCTTTTTGATCTTATTTTCATCAGGTTCCTCATAAAATCACAAAACCAATAACAATTAATTTCTAAGAATAGACAAATATGATATACACATATATATGTTCCATGAATTCTGGTCAGATAACACAGTGTAACAAGAAACGTTTTCACTCAATACACACATTGTATCATTGTTCATTTTAATATGACACCCTTGGGGACTTGAGGACACCATGTAATGCATATATGAAATTTGTATTAAATGTACCATATGTAGACCATCAAGGGTGGAATGTTGTCTTTCTATAGTATATTTTCATATTGTTTACTGAAATATATTTTAGTTGTTGAGTTTTATAGAGTACAATAAATGGTTTACATAAATTTTATATTTAAGTAATTGTGTGTATCTAATATCCAATTCACAAAGGATGATATTATTTAAAATTTAAGTACAAATTTTGAATCTTTTCTAGACAATGATTAATTAAAAATATCCCTAAGTAGAACATTCACATTCCACAGGGATGTACTGTGGATGTTCGATGAAGAAAAATACATGGTGCATGGTCATATTCTACATGTCATGAAAATTACCTACTTACATTGAAATATTAGATTTAATTAATATCTCCATGAATCATCATTGACCTGAGTTTTATGGAAACTCTAGTTTATAGTACACATTATACTTTTGTTATTTTTCTATGCTAAATTGTCAATTAATTCCATATAATTTATGAAACTACAGGTCATGTATGATAATTGTGTAATATAATATAAAAATTAATTAAATTATTCAAGCAGTATAATTTTCTGGTGTCTCATGATTTATTATTTTGATAGTATACAAAATGAAATTATTTCACATTTTGAGCATGTAATATAATTAATTTAACTAATTTTTGTATGTTTTTCCGTATCAATAAATAAATTTTAATGAATAATATCTACTTGTTTTAAAGATGTTGTCATTCCATGTATATGTCCAATCATTATCATCGAAAAGTTACATGTATATGAAAATTTTATTTATATGAATTTTAATATTTGGGTTTCAATAATTTATTATATAATTTAATATTCTTGAACGTGTGTCATACATCACACATTTTTTTGTAGGACATGTGTGTCCATGGTTATTTTATGTAATTTATTTTAACTAATTCTTATTTTACCATCACATTGATGTGAGTTATAATTTTTTAAATAAAAATATTATCTTATGAAACATGGAGTTAGTTTATGTTGTTGGCATGGTGGAGGTGGTTCATGGAATAATCGATGTAAATCCAAGATAGATATAAGATAAGAAAAATGATATTTCTAATGGGAAATAGGATTATTTAATTTAACATAAATATATCTACCATATGATAAATCACATTACATGGTAATTTATTAACATATTTTATTTATATCTTGTGAATTTTGTATTTTATGGATGAAAGGAAACAATCACATAAAAAAATATTTTTATGCATTGATGGAAATAAAATAATTGGAATATATGTAAAAAAATTTAGAACATCGCGATTAACATAATTAATATAAAATAAATATTAACATCACCTGTAAAAAGATAAATGGTATTAATTTTTTCATAATAAAAATTTCTCTCTACTAAATATTTTGTTAGACAAATCCATCCATTAAATTATCGAGAATAAAACCATAGATCTATGTGTTGGTCCAACCCTCACTGGGAATCATAAATTTAGTAAGGAGTTATTATTAATATTTAGTGTAAACAAAACCTATTAAAAATAATGATTTGTAACCATCGATATGATTGATTTATTTTTTGTGTTACAGTTTTTGAATCCCCATAGTGTGATTTTATATTAGGGGGTCCACTCATAAGATCAAATTGATGCAAGCTTGAAGTAGGAAAAAGTATACATACCTATATAACATTGATTAGTCTATGATCCCTCGCACGGGCTTTGAGAAGGGTAATATGTATAATTACTACTAGAATGTAAATGAAACTACATATTCAGAGTAGAATTTTGATGATTATTGAGAATTGATAAAATAATGGGAGACATATACCTATTTTTTTGTCACACATTGGTCATCAGATAATTTTCTAATAATATTCACAAAATTATTGTGTAATAAAATGGAATGATTAATAAAAAAACATACCCTATGAAATATCCTGGATATAGGAAATATCCATCTCTACATGAACTGAAAATATTTGTACTGGAATTTTTTGAAATTATTATTCTAATAGAATAACATATATGTAATAGAGAAATTATTCCATGATCCACTTGTTATCGAGGATATTAAGGATGAGTTACTTTTTTATTATAGTCACTTATATGATATTTTAGAAATATATTGTTTTATTATATATTCCATCTGTAGTGAATAATAAAAATAAATGACAATATGGTTGTATATGAAATGCTCTTCTCTTTCTGTGATCATTATTTAGAGTGAGGAATACAGAAAAATTTGGATATCGCCAATTAAATATTCACATAAAATCATGGATAAGGAAAACAAACTAGATCCCACATAGTCAAAATGACTATATACATCGATTATTTGGAAATTATCATGTTCAAACTACCACATGTATTGTTTTTTTCTCATTCTCACCAAGAATCATTAGATCACCTCTATACATAAAGTGATTTTCAACTTGAAAAATATCAAAAAGTCACTCCCAATTATCATTAGAATAATTATCATGATTGATAATGAACTAAATCCAGATGAATACTATTTTCTTTTGGTTTATAATATAAAATTCACGGTAAAGAGAACAAATAATTTTTTCCATGTTTATGTATACTATATAACTCCATTAATAGAAGAGTAATACCAAATGTTAAGTTCTAATGTAATAAGATTTATATTTATAAGGTTTTAAGGTGGACTATTGTACGGGAAAAAATATTTTGATGGAAGAATGGGAATTATATCGTTATGTATCCTAATTAGTGTAAAATTTTAATTTTATAAAATCGAAATTTCATAAATAATGTTGTTATTACATTTCAATACAATTTCAGGAACCTAGTTGACTTTAGAATGTATAATATTCTGAGGTGGATTTGATTACTAAAAATTGGGATAAGATAAAATTACAATCAATTAATGACTACCACCTAACATTGCTGATGGAAATTAGTTAGTTCATTATAATCGAATCAATGTCATAGAAATTAACAAAAACAATATTTTTTTATCCAAATTACATATGGTATTACTTATTTTACTGTTGTGAAATTAATGTTTTTTGTTTTATATGAAATCATATATAATAATCAGGAATATTTACATACTAGTGTTTACAAATTATATTACGTGAACCCGCTTATGGATATAAAAAATTAATCTATTTTTCATGAATCAAACCTCACCCATCAATAGTATCACCCCATAGTTCATGTTAACATTAAATAATTGAATATGTTCAACATGATGGTTATCTATTTTTATTCGAAATATGACATAGGTATTTTTTTAATCATTTTTACGATCTAAAAAGTGCAAATTTTTATTTAAGGGAAAGAGTGAAGGGGCTAAATGTAATCATTAATTTGTTAAAACTAATCTATGTAGACCATTTCTATTCAATGAAAGGGGTGGGTGGTTATACATTATATCATTTATTAATGAATTTTTTATTTAAGGATATATCTATATAATAAAGTAGAAGTACTATTTTTTTTGATAAAATGAAAATATTATAGAATGTTGATGGGAACTAGCGTTGTAATAAGGTTAAGATACTCTTTTCACTCTATTGTTTACAATATATTAATAAAGACTTCCATTCATGTTTATTTTATTATCAGATTCTATTCAAATTAACCACTATCGATACAACCGATTTTACAAGTGTATGTGAAAGGGGTTAAAGACCAAGATGGATATGGTGAGTTCATTTATGAGTTCAGAAAACCCAACACTATAATATTGGTGAATTAAATTTTAAAAAATCAAACATGATAAACAATGTACAAACTGAAGAGGGAAAAAATATTCCATTATAATTTTTGAGTTAAAAGAAACTAATATTTTAATCACACATGTGTGGGGATGAAATATATTTGTTAAGGCTTTGTTTGTAATAAAAAATTCTACCTAAGAACCATATATTATCTTTATATGATACAATAAGGTATTAAGTCATTACTACATATACTCTACCATAGATAAAAAATTAATAGAAGGAACATATTTCATATTCATTAATATGGATTACATGTAACATCCCATGTAAATAAAGAATTATAAATATTTCATATTTATTAAACTTTGTGAACTAAATATTAATTTCACTTTAAAGGGGTTTCTATGTTTGGTAGCTTACCCGATACACAACAATAGGTTTCTTTGAAATCTTTTGATGCACACTAAAAATATAATATTATTATTTTAAATGGTAGTTAACTCCTAGTAATTATATTGGCAGGAATGAACAAAATAATCTTCAATATGATTATACATGTTTGTTAAATGTATTTACATTTATCCAAATATAATGTTTGAGGCCTAAAATCTGAATGAATCAAATTTTAAGGATATGTTACACTAAAAGGCCGATTTACCACCTTTTAATGGTGAAACCTATTTAAATATATTTATGGTAAATTTAATACATTCTATTTTACCATATAAAATCCTTCTTTAGAATGGGGACATCAAAATTTTCTTTGTGTAAATTTTTTAAATTTTTTCGATAAAGTTCGTTTTTTAATGAATACTGAAAAATATTGAATTTAAACTCAAAACAGTGCTTTAATAAAATTTATTTATATGGTTAGATTATATTTTTAATTTGTTTTAAATTGTAATTATAATATATTTTTACCATGTAATCTAATGTTTTTCATTGAATTTAATTTCACTATGAAATTAGACATAAAAAGTTTCAATCTTTTGATAGTTATTGTTTCTTAAAAACAAGCTATTTGTTTTAATAATGAGAATTGTTTTTAAATTAATTAATGCCACTTATACGTTTTGAAATTGAAAAAATAGATATCATTTTTGAATTCAGAATATCAAATATAGCTTTGGCCGAATTTTAGGGATTTTTCTGAAAAACATCAATTTTTGATGAATAGTGAAACCACTTAGTAGTAGTTAATAAATTGACATGTAAATTTAAATGAACATTTACCACTTTTTCTAATTCAATTTCAAAAAACTGACATACATGGTTGTTATTAGTAAGTAAAATTTGGTTCAATAAGATGAAAATAATTTTTTGTGAATTGTAACCTTTGACTTTTATTTATAGTGGTTAAAAAAAGTAGGGTAATTCAAGGTAAAAAGAATATTATAGTATTTTAAAATTACATTAACACTTGTCCAAACCTTATTGGTTGAGTCATTTACGACCATGGGCATCTTTGGGTCGATTTTGGCACCACATTAATCCACTTGAGAGTGATAATGACACTTTATATTAATTAACTTAAAGTAAAGGAAAAAATGACAAAAACAAATATCTTTTAGTAAATTAATTTTTAAAATGGGATATATAAATTATATTTTAGACTATAAATATTAATTGGAAAACTAAAACTATTTCCTATATCTTCATATTTTTTAATAATTTTTAGACATCAGATAAATTAAATTATTTATGACACAATAATGATGCAATATTTACCACATTAATAAAAGATATAAATAAATAAAATTATAAATATTAAAACAATATCCAAAAACTGTTCAGTTATTTTTCGATGAATTTATTTCTACCATGAGTCATCTTATCTTTGACTTTAATTAGTTTTGGACCTTTAGAAACCGAATATCATTATATAATAAAATAATATTATCACACTTTCCTAAAGAGCCCCTCCTCCCCCTTATAAAAAGCCCTCACTTATAACCAATTCCTCACACCTCTCAAGGATTTTGGATCTTCCAAAATCTTCCAATTTAAGCTACCTTCGTCCCTATACTCCTCCTAGAAGGATTAACTTAGGCATAAGGTACTTCAAGAAGTCCTTTTGGTTCAAACCAAAAGAAGTTACCCAAATTAATGCTAAAAGTTTCTCTTAACTTATTTTCTATTATTTTACTTCTCCAACACCTAAACTCTTTTTATTCCATTATTTTATAACAACACCAGTATCCCAATATACTAGGTTGTTGTTATGAGATGTATTCTAACTATACTTACACACACCTCCGTTTAATGGGTAAAGAACATACTGTTTTTGTGGATGGAAACCTAACACCTCACGAGATGATGATTGTTTGATTATCTCCTACCGCCTATCATGGTGTCCATTATGATAACACTATATTTATATATTATAAATATTATTTTTTATGTTTTATTTATGCTTTTTTATTTTTATTTGATAGGATACCTTTATGGTTTCCATTATGGGTAAACACGATCATTTCATTTGAGAAGTGCAGAGTACCACACCCTCAAAGGTATATGACTCGTTAATGACACATATGGGACGTATAAAAGATGAAGATAATTATATTATATATTCTTTTTTACTATTATTATTATATTCCTATGTATCATTAATTTTTAATTCCATTAAAATAATAAATAGAAATGAATGTAGCGTTCATGCGTACATACGGCTTACAGTCCCCATTAACAGTGCATTTCATTTCTATCCTCCAAATGATATGAAATATTATAAATATATATATAAATAATGGATACATATGATATCTATGATTTCTAAATAATTAATATCATTCTAGATATAATGGACTATTGACCACATGGAGAGCTTTTAAATATAAGGTGTTCATTTTTGACTCAAGTACAAAATATCGACAAAACAAACGTTATTAACATAAATTATTACATAATGTTTATAACATGGTAATAATTGATATAAAAGGAATAATAAACATGAAAAAAGGTTCTTAATAAATTAGAAATTAACTTTAGTTTATTTTTAAGGAGATTAAAGAGAAATCAAGTCAAGTCAGACAGGAGGTAGGGGACTTCATCTCAATCTCCTTTCTTTGAGGCATATTTTGTTTCAATTCAAGATGTTATTTTATACACTGTATAAACACCTTTGACTTTCCATTTCATTCAAAGGGAATATTTTTCTACGTAGTGTTTTACTAAATGACAAAAAAGAATGTTTCTTTTTAATGTAAGCAGTGAGAATGACCTTCCCACCACCGCAAGTATTATTTGATATTTGGCTTCCTTAACAAGCCGTAATGTTTTTAAAAGGAAAATAAATACCATATACTATTTTTTTTATTTTTTATTGAAAATGGTTTTTATAATGGTTTTTATACATTAATATATTGAAATTTTATATTGTTATTGCAATGTGGAAATGTTATATTTTATTTATGATTATATTACGTGTTATGATAATGTTATAGTTATTGGGAATTAATTACGTATTTGGGTGGTTCCGTGATAAACCTAGGGCAGGTGAGCCTGAGATAGCTCTCCAATGCATTGGGTAATGTGACAGAGGTAATATTGGATGTTTCCCCTAAGTAATTTCGGGAATATACTGTGATGGGTATTCCAAAGTAACAACATTTGAAGCAGTGATAGCTACAATGTATGTATGTTATTGATGCCACGAGTTACCTTTTAGATTTATGATTTCTATGTGTTTTCATAAATCTTATGATTTCATAAGGTAAGTAAAAGAGTTTATCTTCTATATGAATTTATGAACTAAGTTTTTCATTCTTTGTTTTATAAACCTTATTTAGATTTTTATGCTCATACAAATGTTTTGAAATGTTTTTCACCGGACATAATCTTGAATAGGTTCAATGATGGGATCAAAGAAAAGTCTTACTGTCTGAAACATGGAACTAGACATGACTCTTTTTCATGAGTTTTTATTTTATGAAAAAAATGGAGACTGAGTAGAAGTTTCTACACTATAATCTTTTTAGAAGAACCTCAATGTGAATTATTTGTTTAATTCAATATTATGCAATGTTATTTGGTCGGGTCCTTATAGTTTGTATCAGAGGTTGGTTTAGATAAATTTAGGAGTTATGGAATTGTTAAATTAATATCGATAATGTAATTTATGGTAATATTGAAATAATATAGCATTTATAGATTACCATGTTTGTTCACCAAAGATATGTTTTGTGTTTAGAATGGTTTTCCACCGAGAAAACATGGAAGCTATGTTCGGACGACATCAAGAGGAAGAAAACCTTACAAATCAGCAACCTGAGATGGTTGAAATTGGAACTGAACAATTTTTTCTAGTAATGGCACAGATGAATCAGCATATAAATCGGGTTGGTATCCATGTATGAGATCAACCATATCCACCACAGAGGAACATGTCAGTAGTGGAGTATTTCATGAGGCAACATCCCCCATCATTCAGAGGATCATCTGAACCATTTCTAGCAAAAGGGTGTATTAAAGCATTGGAATTGTTTTTTTATGTCATGGGTTTTTCAGAACATCAAAATGTTAGTCTCTTTGTTTACATTATTGAAGGTGAAACTAATCAGTGGTGGTCAATGCTAAAAAATATCATGGATAGTGAGTAGATTGATGCTCTTGATTGGGATGAGTTCAAAGGTATGTTTCTTGAGAAATATCTTCTTATGGTGGTTCTTCATGGAATGGAATAACAATTCATAGAATTGAGGTAGGAGGATGACTCAGTGGCTACTTATGAAGAAAAATTCACTCGTCTGGAAATGTATGCTTCAAATTTCATACAATATCTTGAGAGTAAAATAAACTTTTTTTACAAAAATTAAATCCAAAATATTGAAGGTCATTAGATTATTGTGAGTTTAAAAGTTTTTAAAAATGTGTTCGTTGTGTGGAGAAGGTGGAAATGTAGTTTTCTGATGATCTAGTGTTATTTGAAAGTCAACAGAATAAGAGGTAGAGGTGGAAGGTGAAAGGGATGACCACTAAAAAAAGTCTGATGGAAAGAAACTTAAGTTTACAATTTGTGAAAATTATTTTAATAATCATGCTGGAGAATGCCTTTTGAATTTTGGTAAGTGCTACCGATGTGATAAAATGGGACATAAGGCTCGAAATTTCATTGAAAAAGATCAAGGTAATGATAAAACAAAATCAGATTTACAGTATGTAAAATGTTTGAAGTGCAATAAAATGGGTCATTATGGAAATGAGTGTCCAACAATGAACTCAACTAAGGAAGAGCTTCCAGACTACAAGAAGAAAGTAGTGATGAAATACTTTGCAACTAATTCAGCAGATGTTGGTCCATCTAATGAAGTGATATCAGGTACAGTGTTTTTTTGTTTACATTCTGCCAATTTGTTGTTCGATTCAAGGTTTACACACTCCTCCATTTCTGGGAATTCTTCTTGTAAATTGGGAATTCAATCTCAAAATATGAATATAGAAGATATGGTAATAAACCTGGAGAAAATGTTGAGACAAAAAGAAAACATAATAACATTCATGTCCATGTGTGCGGAATGAATCTACCTACACACCTAATTGTTTTTCCGCTAGTAGAGTTTGATGTTATTTTGGGTATGGATTGGCTTTCTGTTTATTATGATAAGATTGACTGCAAAGCTAAATAGGTTTCTTTTCAGAATGATTTTAAGTTTGGGTACAAGAATGTACCCATGATTTTGATAACATATCAGGAAGCTAAGAAACTAGTACAAGATGGAAATGAATGTTACCTTGCTCATATTGTTGAAAATAAAGGTAGTGTTGAGATTAATGATGTTCCAGTGGTAAATGAGTACCTTGATGTTTTTCCTGACAAGTTGGTTGTTATTATACCTGATTGGGAAGTTAAATTTAAAGTTGACTTATTTCCTGATGCTAATCCAATTTCAAAACCTCTTATCCAATGGCTCAAATAGAACTTTTAATGTTAAATAAGAAATATCAGGAGTTATTAGGTAAACATTTCATTCGACCTAGCAAATCACCATAGTGTGATCTTGTCTTGTTTGTTAAAAAGAAATATGGTTCAATGAGACTTTCATTGATTATAGAGCACTGAATAATATCACTATTAAAAATATGTATAATTTTCTTCATATAGATGATTTGTTTGATCAATTCCAGGGAGCTCAATATTTTTCAAAAATTGATTTGAGGTCGGGGTACCAACAGTTGATAGCAATTGAAGATGACATTCCAAATACTATATTTCGTACTAGAAATTTCAATTATGAATTTGTAGTTATGCCTTTTGGTCTAACCAATGCACCTGTTGTATTCATGGATCTTATTAATAGAATTATCTCTCAGTTCTTGGATAGGTTTGTTGTTGTTTTCATTGATGATATTTTGGTTCATTCCAAAAGTAAAGGGGAATTTGAAAGTCAATTAAGGGTTGTCTTGCATACCATAGTAGAAAAGAAACTATTTGGAAAATTCAGCAAGTGTACGTTTTGGATTCATAAAATTTCTTTCCATGGTCACATTGTTTAAAAAAATGGCATAACAGTTGATCCTGATAAAACTAATGTTGTTAAAGAATGGACAAGTCCCACAAATATAACAGAGATCTATAGTTTTCTTGGATTGAAAGGTTATAACCAGAGGTTTGTTGAACATTTTTCACGGTTACCTAATCCAATTACTATGTTAACTCGAAAAGGTGTTATGTTCATCTAGACAAAAGAATGTGATGATTGTTTTCAAAAATTGAATAGAAGATTGGTAAATACTACAATTTTGGAACTTCCATCTTGAAATGGTGAGTTGGTTATCTATTGTGATGCTTCGTTGAAAGGACTTGGTTGTGTCCTAATGCAGAATGATCAGTTAAATGCTTATGCTTCACGTCAGTTGAAACCACATGAGTTTAATTACCTGACATACGATTTGGAATTAGTTTCTGTTGTTTTTGCTTTAAAAATATGGAGGCATAATTTGTATGGAGTAAATTGTGAAATATATACTTTTCACAAAAGTTTAAAGTATCTAATCACCCACAAATAACTGAACCTGAGACAGAGGAGATGGTTGGAAGTAATCAAGGATAATGATTGCACAATCCATTACCATCCAAGAAAAGAAAATAATGTGGCTGATTCTTTGAGTCAAAATTGAAAGGCTTCCTTAACCATGTTATGTTTGGAACAAGATCCTTTGGATTTTGATTTGATAAACTTTGTCATAGAAGTTGTTGGTTCAGAAAATATTTTGTTTTTTATTAGGTGTTAGTGATATCATCTCTATCAGACAAAATTATGCAATCATAGAAGGAAGACAGTGAGTTACAAAAAAAGGTAGAGTTGGTTTAGAAGGGTACATTGCTTGAATTTAAAATTGATAATGATTGTGTTTTGAGATTTGGAAATTGATTATGTGTGCCTTGGGATTCATAGTTGAAGAATGAGTTGTTATGTGAAGTTCATAGTTCCCCGTTTTCAGTTAATCTTTGATGTACTAAGATATATAGAGATCTTCAGGAGTATTACTGGTGGGATGGAATAAAAAGAGATATTGCTGATTTTACTGTGAAATGTTTGACTTGTCAGCAGGTTAAAGTAGAGAGATAGTTATTGAATGGTATACTTCATACTTTACTAGTGCCAGAGTGGAAATGGGAAAATATATCCATGGACTTAGTTGTGGGATTACCGAAGACATCTCGAGGTAATAATGCAATCTGGGTTATTGTTAATCGATTGATTAAATCTGCTCATTTCCTTCCTATTAGAGATAATTAGTCTCTAGATCAACCTTCCTGGTTGTATTTAAAAGAGATATTCAGGTTGAATTGTGTTCCCCTATCCATTTAATCGGATCATGATCCTAGGTTTACTTATAACTTTTGGAAAGGCCTTCAGAAGTGGTTGGGTACTGAATTAAATTTTAGTACATCTTTTCATCATCAATCAGATAGGAAATCAGAATGAACAATTAAGACATTGGAGGATACGTTACATGCTTGCACGATGGATTATCAGGGAAGTTGGGATGAAGATATTTATTTTGTTGAATTTTCATATAATAATAGTATTCATTCAAGTATAAAGATGTATCTAATTGAGGCATTATATGGAAAGCGTTGTCAAATGCCAACTTTTTGGGATAACGTATGTGAAAAGAAGATGATAGGACCAAAATTGGTAGATGAGATGGCAAAGAATGTTTAGTTGAATCAGAAGCACATGAGATTAACTCAGAGCAGATAGAAAAGTTATGCAGATAACTGAAGGAAGGATATTTCTTTTTGGGTAGGTGATCATGTCTTTTTCAATGTTTACCAATGGAAAATGGTGATGCATTTTAGTAGTATGGGAAAGTTGAGTCTGAGGATCATTGGACCTTATGAAATGCTGGAAAAAGTTGGATTAGTTGTGTACAAAGTGGATTTACCTCTAAGCTTATCCCAGGTACACAATGATTTTCATGTTTTGATGTTGAGAAAGTGTTTGCCAGCTCCATCTCATGTTTTGAGCACAGAGGAAGATCAGTTGGAAGAGAATCTCTCTTATGAGGAATAACCAGTGCATATTCTTGACTGAAGAGATCATGTGTTATGGAATAAGATAATTCACTAGGTAATGGTATTGTGGAAAACCCATATGTTTGAAGAGGCAACGTGGGAATCTAAAAATGTTATGAGGGATAAATACCCCCTCTTATTTTGATAAGTAAATTTTTGAGGATGAAAATCCAAAAAGGGGTGAAGGATGTACCACCCCCGGTAAAGAAAGAATAATAAATATTTCATATTTATTAGAATTTGTGAATTAAATATTAATTTTACTTTAATGGGGTTGCTATGTTCGAGAGCATACCCGATATGCAACAATAGGTTTCTTAGAAATCTTACGTTGCACAATAATAATATAATATTATTAATTTAAATGGTAGTTAAATCCATGCCATTGTATTGGAGGGAATGAACAAAACAAACTTCAATATGATTATACATTTTTGTTAAAAGTATTTTTATTTATACAAATAAAAATTTAGAGGGTTAAAATGTGAATAAATCTAATTTTAATCAAACATTACATTAAAAGGTGGATTTACCACCATTTAACAGAGAACCCTAATTAAATATAGTTTTGGTCACATTAATACATTCTATTTGACAGAATAAAATACTTCTTTATAATGGGGACATCAAAATTTACTTCGTGTAAATTTTTGGAATTTTTCTAATAAAGTTTATTTTTTAATGAATAGTGAAAACTATTGTATTTTATTTCAAAACCGTGTTTTAATATAATTTATTTATATGGTTATATTATCTTTATATTTTGTTTTAAAGTCTAATAAGAATTTATTTTAACAATTTAATCCAATTTTTGTTATTGGAATTAATTTCACTTTGAAATTGGACATAAACACGTGTCAATCTTTTTATAATTATTGTTTCTTAAAAACATGCTATTTGTTTTATCAACGATAATTAATTTTAAATTAATTAAATCTACTTATATGTTTTTAATTTGGAAAAATAGAAATCATTTGTGAATTTGGAATATCAAATATAGCTTAAGCTGAAAATTTGAGATTATTCTGAAAAATTTCAATTTTCGATGAATAGTGAAACCACTTAGTACTAGTTTAAAAACAGAATTTTTCATTTAAATGATAGTTTACCACTTCTATAAATTTAATTCAGAAAATATGACATTCATTGTTTTTATTAGTTTGTAAAATTCGGTTCAATAACATGAAAATAATTTTTGGTGAATAGTAACTTTTGACTTATTTACCGCGGTTAAAGGTAAATTGGGTAATCCAAGGTAAAATGAATATTATAATAATTCCAAATTACCTTAACACTTGTCCAAACATATTTTATGAGTAATTTACGACCATGGGAATCCTTTTGACTATTTTCGAACCCCATTGAGCCACATGGGAGTGATAATAAAACTTTAGATTAATTAACTTAAAGGAAAAAATGATAAAAACAAATATCTTTTAGTAAATTAATTTTTATAAGGGGTTATATAAATTATCATTTTGACTATAAATATTCATTTTAAATATAAAATGATTCACTACATCATGGTATCTGTTTTATAATTTTAAGACATAAAAAATTCCATTATTTATGACACAATAATGATCCATTATTTACCTCATTAATAAATGATTTAAATAAAGTAGATTATAAATATTAAAACAATATCCAAAACATGTCCAATTATTATTGGATGAATTTATTTCCACCATATTTCATCCTATTTTCGACTTTAATTAGTTTTTGACTTATTGAGACCGAATATCATTTTATAATATAATAATATTATCACACTTTCCTAAATAGCCCTTCCCCCAACCTTATAAAAAGCCCTCACTTCTAACCAATTCCACACACATATAAATCATTTTTATATCTCCAATATGTGCCCAATTATGCTCCCTATATCCCTATCCTACTCCTAGATACCTTACATTAAGAAGAAGGCACTTCAAGAAGTCCTTTTTGTTCAAACCAAAGGAACTTACCCAAATTAAAGGTAACATTTTCACTTAACTTGTTTTATTTTATTTTACATCTCCATCCCCTAAAATATTTTACTAATTTATTTTATAACAAAACCAGTATCCTCAATATACTAGGATTTTTGTTATTAGAATTATTCAAACTACACTTACACACACCTCCATCAAATTGGTGAAGAATACACTGTTTCTGTGGATGACAAAATAACATCTCACGAGATGAGGATTGTTCGATTATCTCCAACCGCCTATCATGGTTTCCATTAAGATGAAACTATTTTTATATATGATATATATTATGTTTATGTTTTATTTATTTTTATGTATTTTTATTTTATATCTTACCTTTATGGTTTCCATTATGGGTAAACACGATAATTTCATTTGAGAAAGTGCGGACTACTGCCCCCTCTATGTTATATAACCTGTAAATGCCATATTTGGGATGTATAAAGGATGAAGTTAATGAAATTTATATATGATATTATACTGGAATTATAATATAACTAGGTATCATTATGTTTTAATTCCATTAAAATAAAAAATAGAAATGAAAGTACCGTTCATGCGTATGTACGGCTTACCATCTCCATGAACGGTGCATTTCATTTCTTACCTCCAAAAGATATGAATTGTTATAAATATATATATACTTGATATATATGATATATATGATATATATGATATCTTAATAATGAATATCATTCTGTATATAATGGAATATTGACCATATGGAGAACTTGTAAATATAATGTGTTCATTTTTGACTCAACTAACAAATATTGACAAAATGAATGTTATTGACTTAAATGATTACATAATGTTTATAACATGGTAATAAGTAATATAAAAGGAATAACAAACTTGAAAACAGTTCATAAGGAAGTATAAATTAATTTTTGTTTTTTATTCAGGAGATTAATGAGTGATCGAGTCAAGTAGGACACGAGGTAAGGGACATCGTATCAATCTCCTTTCGTTGAGGCATATTTTGTTTAAATACATGAATTTCTTTTATACTTTGTATAAAAACCTTTGACTTTTCATTTCTTTCAAAGTGAATCTTTTTCTATGAAGCTTTTTACTAAATGAATAAAAGGAATGGTTCCTTTTAACATAAGCAGTGACAACGACCTTTCTGCCGTTGTGAGTATTATTTGATCTTTGGATTCCTTAACAAGCCATAATGTTTTTAAAAGGAAGATAAATATCATATAATATTTTTTCTATTTTTGGTGTTGAAAATTGTTTTGATAACGGTTTTGATATGTTAATATATTGAAATTTTATATTGTTATTTCAATGTGGAAATGTTATCTTTCATATTTTCTTATGTTATGTGTTATGATCATGTTATGGTTCTTTTGAATTATTTACGTATATGAGTTGTTCCGTGATAAACCTAGGGCGGGTGAGCTCGAGATTTCTCTCTAAGGCATTGGGTAACATGACAGAGGTAAACTTGGATGTTTATCCTAATAGATTTATGGAATATACTATCATGGGTGTTCCAAGGTAACTCTATTTGTAGATGTGATAGCTACAATGTAAGTAAGTTATGGATGCCACAAATTAACTTTATGATTTATGATTTCTATGTGGTATTCATAAATATTTTGATTTAATGAGTTATTTAAAAGAGTTTATGTTCTGTATGTATTTATGAACTAATGTTTTTTTTTCTTTTTTTTATAAAAATTACTGATCTTTTTATGCTCATCCCATGTTTTGAAATGTTTTTCAAAAGACATAAATATGAATATGGTCAAGGATTCGAGAAAATAAAAGTAATTCTCTCTAAAAAAATGAACTAGGCAAGACTCATCTTTTCAAGAGTTTTTATTTTATGAAAAAATGGAAACTGAGTAGAAGTGTCTACTTTGTAATCTTTTGAGATGTAATAGTTATGTCATATATATCTAAAACTCTAAACCTGAAAAGATCCTCAAAGTGAATTATTCGTTTAATTCAATACTATGTAATGTTATAAGGTCAGGTCCTTATATTACATCTCTAACAATGATTGTAGGAATGAGATGAAATTTTATGATGTCCTTGATTAGGATTCATAAGATACAGTATAATAAAATGTTTAAAAAATAATGACATATAACAAAAAAATTAGGAAGAAATAATTATTATGAATGATTATAAGTCGGGCTAGATAACCACAATGATGTTTTTTTTGCTACCGAGGATGGTGTCTTCTAATGAATTGATAATAATAATCCTTTAAAAAACAAAGACGTATTGTGTGGAACATATACTACTACATGGAAAGAAAATTGAATTATTAAATAGATTCATTGTAAAAAACCCAGCCTGGATTTTGTGGATCATCCATATATTGTAACAACCATTGATTTCAAATGGGAATTCTAGAATAAACTCTTCAAGAATGGACCAATATTAAAATATGAACAATAAAAATATTAAAAATGGTATAAACATCATCATGTCATATACTATGATGATTCATTTTAACAAATAACTATTCATAAATCTCTCAAAAGACCAATTGGTATATCAACATACCCTAACTAAGAGAATTGGTAGATGGATTTCATAACAACCTTCCTTAACAGGAACTTTATAGAAGATTTACACATGTATAAGGTTTTATTACTCGTGGTAATTCTAATAAATTATTAATTTTATAGAGATCTCTATTTAGTTTGATGTATCCATATGGATCATAGAACATTTTTTTTTGATGAATCTATAATAGAATTTGGCATTGTAATAAATAATGGTGAACCATGTGTTGATAAATGGTTTAGTGGAATTGCATTGAGTTTATTATTAGTATTATTAAATCCATTTTACTTATTAGAATTCTAATTCTTGTCTTACAATGAGTTACATTGTGGTTAAATATTGGATTATTAATGAATGACTTTGGTGAATCAGCATATATTCATAGGATTAAGATCCATAAGGACATATCCAAAGGAAATAATGTTCAACAGAATAATACATATATTATCAAGATTCATAAGATATATATTATGGAACAATCCATATAGGTATTTTTCTTATGTAATGTGGTATTTGTATTTTCAAAATATTTTTCCTTTGATAGATGAGGAGGTACTAATAATGGGAAGGATTCCATATTCATTTGTAATTGGATATATCATGTATTTCATGCTATGTGCTGGGATAGATGTTTTTTATTCATTATGTTAATTAGACCTATATTTGGTAGATTAGGAATACCACAATTATATGGTAGCCAATAATATCCATTTGTATATGAGGAGAAGTAAGAATGTTTCCTTGTATATGGAAGACAATGGAGAATTCCACTAGGTAATATGATGATTCCATATTATAAAGAGATAATTATGGTATGATTTCATAGTTAGCATACATGTTCTCTAAAAATATATGTACAAAGATATAGAAGATCACAAAAAGATATGTGTTTCTATTTCTACAATTGATTGGTGTACATAGTAGCTTTTGGTACATCTAATGAATTAGCCTAGAAAAAAAAATCCATAATGATATTGATTTATAATAATATTAAATTAAACAATAATATTTTAATATGATAATACTATATTTTTGGATGTAACCATAGAACCATGGTCACTCGAGTGGAAAAAACAAATTATGTGAATGTATAACCACTTTTGGTACTTTTCACAATGACATATTTTTTTATTGGGAAATATTTCTTAGGCTGTTACAATAGTGGACCACATAAAAAACCCATTTCATAGTAGAGACATGATATTTATGTGAGGGATATAAGACTAAGAGAATTTGGGAGTTTTCTAAATTCCATTTTGGATATTTTTGGAATTAGTGTCCTCGATCTAACTGGTTTCCAATTGGGATTAATAATTATATTACAATAAGCTAAAATTATCCATATATTATGATGTGTTTAGTATTATTCCATATTAATATATGAGGTAATGTCATAAGGTATTTTTCTCATCTAATTAGGTCATATAAGTTCTATTTAATGTTGTGATCAATTGGATGTTATGGAGATATCTCTTATATCTTTTTTCTATGGTCGGCATGATGAGCTATGACCGGGACCATATTTTTTCAACTGTCTGGGGAGAGTTACTTGAAGAATATTAGTCTTTTACTCAAGATGGCTTCACTTTATGATCTTCAATATGGGATATTATGTTGATAAACCTTCCAATAAGAATTATGTATATTTTTTTATCATCGAGTATTCGTATATTGTAGTGTGTGTAAATGTCCTTATACATTCTGATAATTATTAATACATATCATTATGAAAATATTTAGTTATATTGAAGAGTCATGTGATTATCTATGTTCACACTCTGTAGGATACATTTCTAAAATAATGATTAATATGTTATAAATGAATGAATTGAGGAACGATTTTCTACTTCCATTAAGGGAACACGATATTTCATCCGTTTGTATTGAATGGAACAATCGTAATAAATTATATGACCATGGTTTTGTATAAATGATAATTTCTTATAATCAAATAATTTTATATGAATCATTATGGTTGATGAAATATGTATGAAAATATATTGATGAGATTTCATGAAAAAATGATTATATTACACTAATCATGCTCGTATGTCGATATTGATATTGCGAAATTAACATCTTCTTCTTAGGTGTCATAACCCAACTATATAAATCAATCATTAACATTAGGCAGAACTATTTAGTCAATTCAGGAAGAATACTATAGGGTCACACAATTAATTTTTCTATTGATATCAATAAAATTCAATTTTTATTAAATTTTTTTATTAAATATTATCTCCATTTTGGGGGAATAATTCGGTAAAGGATATATTGATCCAATACACTAAATAAATTATTACTCCCATGGTAATTATTTATTTAAATAAATATATAATATCAGTTTATTAATATATTTATTTAATAAATATATATTTTATAATTCTAAATATAAATCATATATTATGTGGAACAATATTAGGTCTAGTTATAAATATTACTTTTCTAGATTGTAAAATAATATTTATCATTTCACTAGATAGAACACACCACGATAAAATTACAGTATTATTATAACATGGAATGGGTTCATTTAAATGATTATTATATAATAATCCATCGTCCTGAAATTAAATAATATTTATTAACAACCGATAACTATATAGAAATATATTCATATCTTTTTTACAAGGGTTAATTAATTATAAATGATTTTTTTTGAACAATAAAATCATAAGAACACTCTAAAGTCCATATATTTATTTTTTGTAATTATTATTTGAAACAAAATATATTCTCATCCCTTATGAATCCACTCTAGGACAAAAGTTAAATGTTTAATATTCTCTATGAAAAAGATCTCCACAATGATCTAGGAGAACATAACTATCTAATCAATCTATCATTATAAAAACCAAAAATACAAAAAAAAGGTTGGAAATCAATATAGAATATGTTGATCACTACTAGATTGATTATACACTTATATATTACAAGTGAAATGATTGTATATAGAAATGGAGTTAGAAAATCAACATCTTTATCATGAATAAAACTAAGACCATGGTATTCTTTTAAAACATATATTAATTATGTGTTAGGTTCTCGGTGGTATAATTATATTTCAACACAAAATGACTACACACATGGAGAAGAAAAGCACGCCATAGCCCCCTGAGGGGATATCCCACCCATCAAGAATTATTTATTCAATAAATGACCTACAAGACTACTGGGTATGAATCTTATATTGTGGCCCATATTCTCACTAGGTATGAATTCCCATTACATGAATCTGATGCCAATATATTTGTCTAATTAGCCCTACTGTGAATAGTGCCCCTATAGTACCAATATAGTTGTAGTGGTACAACCACTGATTTCTATGTATCTATTATATTTATTATAAATCATATAATAAATTTACTATTGGTATTGGTTTTTCTATCAATTTTCATATTAAAACATTTATTAACTTTGGATAGTCTGTAATTTACATTTTGAAATATTTGTTAAATATGTATGTTTTGAAGTAAGTTCTGGCCCAAATAAATAATTCTTTTGTTCTTGTATCCTAATAATATTATATTAGTACATGTCACATGGAATCATACCAATGAGAATTTAATAGTTTATTTGTATTTCAAGACCATATATTTACATGAATTCAACATTAAAATGGAAATTAAAAACAAAGAATAAAAAACATAATTTCATACATCAAAATAATTAAATGATTATTTCATTAAATCATTACCAATGGAAAAGAAATAAATCTTGAGCTTATATTATATGTAACAGTTGCACAATTTGAATGTTACCATAAATAAATAAGGAATAATAAATATTGAAAAGTGGATGATGAAAACACTTATTTTTATATTATGAAATTTAATTCAATAAAATCCCTATCAAATAAAAATATAACTATCCCATTGTGAGTGGAAATTTGATTATCCAAAAAAATAATTTTTAAAAATAGAAATTCATTAGCACTCTTGCTTGGAATCATCAACGTTCTCCTGAATAATATTTTCAAGGCATCAAAACAATGAAACCATCTTCAAAAAAACATAGGTTTGAACCAAATACTCATTTAATGTAGAAACATTTTTTTCCCATGATACATTACAATGCATCACGGGTATATATGTAACTAGCCCCACTCATAACATACAAATCTTATGAATTCATCATATTTTTATTTATCCTTATAATTTATTATTCAATGTGCATAAATTTAATCATTAATCTATATTTATCCAAAAATAGAGACCATAATTTTTTTTCTAGTAAATGAGAAAAATTTCTTAATAAGATTACTTCAACTAATACCACACATAGAAATAATAACATGATGAACGACAAAAAAATTACACAATAAATGTACATGAAAGAAAAAAAATATTATCTAATAAATTATAGAGTGTGACATAGTATATGATTACAATAATGTGAATGATATAAAAATCTAGTATAATAAATTATCAATTAAGGATAACATGATCCTACACCCAGTTTGTGAGGGCTCTTGAAAATTACCCAATAGACTGGAGATCAAATCTGACAGGAAAAATATTTCTAGGTTACATTAGCAGTAATGCTATAGATACTATAGTATGTATTATTTGGCACTATAGTAGTCAGAACTATTAATCTATTTCAGCCATCATGCATCCTATTTTTTCTTCGAGTTATTCATGGGCTTAATGCCACCCAATCCCATGAGGCGATTAAGGTTTTCAGGAAACCTCAAACCATTTAGGCCACTTCAAGGCCTTCAGGAACATCCAGGACTCCAATCCACTTGTTTTCCCCAAGTAGATAGATAGAATCCATGGAACATAATCCATATGAGGATTCAAAGTATGTACTTTTACTATATTAGAGATTATGGATTGGAATAATGATAAGGAATGGAAATTTTCATCGGTACCCAGGCCTATGCATCTCAACACATGATACCTAGATGAATAACCATGCGAAGTTACAGAGAAGATATCATAATGTTATATATGGGGAGGATGATTTAAAAGTTTTAATGGTTTGTGATTAATTTTCTATGACCATCAATTCATGTCATGTCACTAACACTTTGGGCCATGTAAGGGTTCCCCTTAAACCCTCCAAAAGGGGATTATAAAAACATAATAAAAATATACATCTATCAAGCCATTCATGCATTATCATCAATGTTTAATAGAATTCCATTGATTCATAAAAAAATTAGTGGTTTGAGTAAAACCATGCATTTAAAAAATAAAATAGAATAATTTTATTAAAAACAAATTCTATGTAGCATCATGCAAAAAGAATTTATAAATCACTATTCAAAAATTATAATAATTCCATAGAGTGAATAATAATATTTTCAATGTATATAATACTTAATAATGATTCATAGAATACATGGAATTTTTTTTAAAATAACCATAAAAAATGTAATGTATGATTAAAAATGAATGCTCGTTATTCTAAGAAATTTAGTTAATTCAGTGAATTTTAATATAAGAATTCTCTTAAAACATTATGAAAAGTTACTAATTTTATTTTTCAAAAAAATAAAATATACATTTTAATGATATATAAATAAGGTCAAATATGGTTTAAAATTAGTCCAAATAATAATTTCAATTAACATAATAATATTTGTGAAATTGTTGAAATAATTTATGGCATGAAGGAAGTAGTGTTTGGAATGAAAACATTAAATTATGAGTTTATTTAATGTAATGTACCATACTTGTAACTCACAGGGTGATTTTTGATCCAACAAGAGAAAAATGGAATATAAACATGTAAATCCATTGGATTATAAAATAAATTCTTCTTAAGAAAAAATGTTATTTTAATTCTCCCAGCAGAAATATGTATATAAAAATCTTGAAATAAAACCAGATAATAAAAGAAATATCTTAACATTTTTGTATTATTATTCATATGTGTTTTATCCTAGTGAAAAATGAATTTAAATTTATTTAAAAATATATAACTATTTTCTTTTATATATTCAATTTCATATAGTCCTTTTATCATCAATTTAAATTCATTTATAAATTTTTTTTCTTACTTCAACAACATAAGTTTGTTGTGTCAATTTCTCCAAAATTACATTTTTATATTATATGTGGATAAATTATTTATAAAATAGTTTAATAATATCCATAATTTTAATAAAAACATGAATAAATGTTTTATTCTTTATATACCATTATATATTTAACCAGTCATAGTTGTAAATTAAAAACCAATCACATCGCTTAGTGGAGGTGGTATTACAAACGTACCCATGAGGGACTTTAACATATTCCAATGGATCTAAGGATAATAATTTATATGATATATTAAATTTATATCATCATAATTAATTCATAAATATAATATGTATTTTATTAATTAAACCTTTATAACTATCCAAGAAAAGTTTGATAAAAAAATTAAAACATAATGGGAGAATGTTGGTCAAAATTATGCATGAGAAATTTTTTCTATATCCATTGTATTTAATGATGGTGAAAATGGGTTATGAACATATTATAATAAAATTTTAGAAAATTGAAGATATTTATGTTATTATATGATCATGATTATTGAACGTTTTAATGTGTTTGAAATTGAAATAATATGAAACTACTTGGTGAGTTATTATTACAATTATTTCAAAAACCACATATGGCTAAAACCTTAATCCTTCTATGTTTTGCATCAGAATTGGGTGAGATAAGTTCCTATAAATATGTGAATATTATAAGAGATGTGGTTCCCCATTCCATGTGATGGAAAATACACGCCTAGAACTATATAAAAGATATAAATATAATATTTATCATTATAATGTAAATTGGTAACCAATGCCTATAATTTTAATATTATTATTTAAAATACTTAAACTAAAAAATGGTAATGTTTGTGTCACATTTTATCAATATATTATGTTTTACCCCCTCATTAAATATTTTTAACCTTAATTGTGTTAACACATTTTTTATCTTTTAAGGGACATAAATGAACTCCCACTGTGAAAAGTAGCAAAAAAATTCCATGGCTGAATTTTTAGTCCATTAACAATCTAAAGTATTTACAATCAGGTTTTTTTAGTTTTTTAATAATAAAAATATATATTATTAAATACGATAAATTATTATAGTTTTTTGTGACTATCAATTTTAATTGAATATAATTTCATAAAGATAATAATTGACATCAAATATAATCTCTTTTACAAAAACTTTTAATTTATAATTTTTGTTGATTAATTGTTAAACCACAAAGCATCCAAAATATTTTAATATTTGTGTTAATAAAATCATTTACATAAATTTTTCTACTACTCAAAAAATTATTATATTAGTATTTTAATATATTTTTGGATAATTATATCCTCACTAGAAACAAAAAAATAACTAATTTTATCGAATATAATTTATTCACGTAAAAACTAAATATATATAACCAATCTTAGAAAATTTTTACTTTAATAGAAATATTTTTTATGTATTAAAAAGAATTGAATTACATTATTTATTTACCTATTACATAATATAATAAAAATGACATTATAATGTAAAATTTATAAAAAAAATCAATATTTTCAAATTTCTGGAATCTGTTATCTAAATCCACTTATCCATTGACGAAATGGAATGTGTAGGATGATCTAGAGAAATTATTGTATAATTTGAACCATAACTTACTTCTTTCACAATTTGTAATGGTGATAAACATTTATAATGGTAAATAATAATTATATACATAATTTAATGGTATGACATTAAAAACACATATCATATTCAGGTAACTAATGATCACTTATATATGAAGGAAATGGTTGTTGAAGAGGTGTCAACTCTGCCCTAGGATCACTGAAATAACCTAGATTTAATGAATTAATATCTAGCACCCCCCTTCAAACATCACTTTCCATAAGGCTTCTGTCCACTTCATCCCTTTATCCAGTCCTGAGTTCATTCCCACTTTTTGTAAGATTCCAATTTGTCTGAATGTTACAGATCTGTACAGTGTTTAACCCAAACATTATCTGGCACCTTCATAGTTCCAAAATGATTCTGTCATGATCATGTTGACCCTAGAGGATGACTTTCTTCATTGGTGTCATTCGATTGATGCATTTCACTGATTTGTCTTCAAATCCATGGAACATACATATTGTGTGATCATTGCCCTTCATGATAAAAAGAACATTATGAACAATATTTGGTTGATGGTTGATCTCATAAGTTTCTATCCCAATTCCCCAAGAAGATGTCATGGTTATTAATTATTTCTCCTTAAATGGAATTTTGATTTCCACATGCAACTGGATAATCCGAGCATAATGATCTAGGTATGTCTCTATAGTCATTCGCTTCTATTTAAAAATCCATAAATTTTGTGTATTGTTTGGAATATGGATGGCCACTATATGTGCTCTGGTAGTAGAACTGATGTGGTGTGTCACCCCATTTTCCCTCACATCTGTGTGGAGGTTGTCGTATAAAAACATATATTTTATTGGTATAGATTACAGACGATCAGGAGTTGTAATGGAAGAAATATTTCATGTTTTGAGTCATGGTTTGATTTTTGTTTCTATTTCATTAGGCTGGGTCAACTAGAGTTTGTATTTCATAGTGGAACTTTGATAAAGAATGTTAAATAGCAAGTGCATAATAATTCTGTTTCCCATGATGTTGCAGTAGAACGTAAGAATTTATATAAGAAGGAAATCACAAAGAATAGGTTGCAAGAGGATCATGACGTTTTCTATAGAGATCGTGTAGTGGATTTCCTAGATATTGGTGAACATGGAAATATAGGTGAGTTAAAAAATATTCTAGTGATTCTTCCTGAGCCTAGGATCAATGAGGTTTTTCACAGAATGAAGCAAGATCTGATGATTGGAACTTCTACGGAAGATAAGGGACAGAATGGTCGGGTTGGTGGAACTCAAAGGGTAATAAGGGATGATTCTTTTCTCGATGGTCTCTCAATGGTGGTTAGTCATCAATGCGACATGGATAGCTATGAGGTTGTTAATTTTTTATAAATCCCACCCTCAAAATATGAATATGTATTTGATGAAAATGTGGAGAAAGAGGATCATTTCGAGCCAGTGGAATAGGAATGTGGTAATGAGCTTCCATGTGTGGGTGGTTCTGATGGTCAATGGTCCTCAACTACGATTGAAAAGACTTCAAACATGGTTCAGACTATAGACTAATTTGCAGTGCTGGAAAATAAAGATACATCCTTGGATCAACGTGTCTCTCAATAGGTTGTGGAGACTAGATCACATGGAAATGAAACTGTCAATGTGGATCAGATGAGTGTGGAGGAGACATTTTCTAACCATCATGTTGATTGTATTAACTATAAAAAAGCATGTGATAAGCATTATGATGCCTAACATCATCTTGTGTTGAATTTGGTTGAACCTAATAGACATATTTAGTTGGTGGGAAATGGATATATAGAGTCAATCAAGATGGTCCTTCATTTGGAATCACCAAGTGGTGAATTGTTCGATGATGGTTTGTAGAATGTGAACACCGCAGAAGAGAGGTGGAATTTATAGAATGAAGATAAATAGAATTTTAGTTTTGATTCAAAGGTGGTGAGATGATAAAAGGTTTTCTATAGTTCGATTGTCATGAGAGGAGGAAAGAAGGTGAATGACAACATGGAACCCACCTCTACTCCACCAAAGAGAAGACCCCAGAAGAACTACTCGAGAATGACAAGAACTACGGTAACCATGTTTTAATATAAGGAAGAAAAGAATATTTTTTATGATTCCCAGTGTGGGTGTGCTATCAATCAATCCTCCAAAACTCAACTCACATTAGATTAGTTAAAACTCAAGGAAAAATATATCAGTCTCATCAAACAATACCACTCGCAATCTGATTGGGAATCACTTGATGCTGGTGCAACCTCTAATTATTCTTATGGTAGGGATTTTGATTAATATGGCATGTAAATTCACATTATCTATTCTCTTTTTTTTTACTTTCCCTTGTTTTCTATTCAGCAACATTTATTTTATTAATTGTTCTAGACGATCATGCTTTATACCTGGTCATGTGACTTTCTTGGTAAGTTGAAAAGTTTATAAAATTTGATCCCATTGAATCTATATATTGATAAATTCTATGAATATTAAATTTCACTCTTTTTAATAACTTAATTTTAATATAAATGATAAAAAAAATATTTTTTTAAATCATCTATTTTCATTTCCAAAATTAATTTTATACAATGATCAAGTGTAATGTTGATTTTTATTTAATTAGAATATTTATAATTATTAAAAGATATTTATGATAATTTAATATTAAATTCATAACACAATAGAACATTTAAAAAAATAATTTAATGAAAATAAATCAAAATTATATATTAATTGTTAATTTTTCACAATTAACACAAATTTTTTAATTTTCATAAAAATCTCTCAAATAATTACATATCAATAATAATTTTAAAAATTATATTATATTTTAAAATAATTTTTCAAAAACTATAATTAATTAACTATAATATATGAACACAAAATAAAAAAGTATATTTCTAAGGAAATTTTATTTTAAAGCATAAAATGATTTTATTGAAATTTGGGAACTTATTTATAATCATTTAATTAATAAATTTTATTAATATAAAATTTTGATACATAATTATAACAATTTGGTTAATACTATTCATACCCTTTAACCTAATAGTTATCTTATAACATCCTTATTGAAACAATATTATTTTAGTGGCTTTGAAGATCAGTGTTGCATGTGCTACATGCTATTGAACATAGTGAACTTTTTTAAAGGACATGTACAATTAATTAATATGGTATTATAGAATTATCATTCATTATATAATTATATATAATAATAGTATTTTTATTTTAGGACACTACAAATTTTATCATCTAACCACTAATTTACAATAATTAATCATATAATTTTTTTTGGGATCAAATATTCCATCATCAACATGAGCTTAAGTAGGATATCCAAATATTTTTAAAACAAAGGGAGATGATGTTTTAAAAGACGAAAAATACTATGTATTATTATTTCAAAAATTATATCATAGAGAATGATTAATTATTAGAAATATAGTGCTATTATCTTCAGCAACAAATGATATGGGTAAATTATAGTTTGAGAGTATATATCATCCATTTTCCATCAATGTCAGGTCCATGCACTCTGCCATGACATTTATCTATGGATTACCATGAGCTGTATAATTACTCATAATTCATTGTGATTTTATAAATAAACTAAATTTATACGAACTGAATTCATGAACTATATTGGGGAAAATAAGGATTACTTTTCTTCCAGATGTATTTTAAATCATTTTATTCGTCTTCTTAAATGTTTAAAATCCAACATTTTACATTTCAAGAAGAAAACCCATAAGGTACTCCAATTAACATGTAGCTTTTTGTACCATTATAACAGACTCTATTTGGAACCAAATGATCAGTGTTAATATATTATTGTGTCCCCTTCAAATTTTGAGCTCCCTTTCTAATTATATCTCATTTTGGATTCCAAAATATATAATTTTCATGTAAATAAAACATCATGTAACCCTATCCATAAAAAATTAATTTCCATTCCAATTTAATCATTCCATTTTCATTAACCTGCCTACGTTTTATACTCTAAATTTTGGAAGAAATAACTTTATATAAAAATAGAGCAAAATCAATTGCATCACAAATGAAAGTAAAGCCTTCAAGACCATTATACCTATACATATTTTGCCTTTTATCGCAATAAGATTTTGGTATATGATCATTATTACTCCACCTCCTCTAGTGGAATTATAGCTTCTTTTCTCAAGTTAATATATGAATTTAAATTAATTTTATCATCACAAATATGTTTCAAATCATTAAGAATTCTCAATACGTCATTAAGGGTCATAATTTTGAAAGTTACAATTCTGAAAACTATTCATTGCTGAAATATATCCCATCAACAGAGAATGTTTTTCGAAAATATTATATGATAAAAGATACTTCCAAATATAAATGACAAGAACAGTAATTAGTGAATCAAGAATATAATCATCACATGATTTTTATTCAGTTTAAAAATCATCCATGGGATATATAACAATCCTTTTAACCTCTTTCATACTAACATCAGTAGATTTTTTTATTACATTACTTTATGATTAACACGTCTCTAATTTGTGTAATCATGTTTCATCATGATACTTTAAAATCTTTTATACCCATTTTTATTATTATTAATTATTTTTTTATATATATTTTAAAATATTGGCACACCCTTTTTAGAATAATAAATTATATTAAGTATTCTTATTCTAATATCTAAACCCTTCTCATGTTATTTAGTACTCACTGTAATAGATTTAATTTCCTCATATAAAAAATGTCAATAAAATCATTAAAATTAAATATATCATTAATATAAGGTATATTACCTCAAAATTTAACATGTGAAGGAGGGAAATGAAATAATGAAATTAAACCCAAATCTCATTCATTGTATTTTAGTTACATCTTTTATATATCTATTATATTTTCATTGAAAACATCTAAATGATTTTTAATAGATGTTCCTTCTCACATGTGATGGGAGTAAAACCATTTCTTTAAATGTAACTTTCTAGTGAGAATATTTCCAATAAAATTATGATCATATTTTTTCATTAACCCCACCACAACAATATCATTGAGAATATCGAGAAAAATTAATTTTTTTTGAATAATATGGATTTTAGACAAATAATTATGATCCTTTTATTCCATTTCATAAAAATTAAATGATTTATGAATTATAATAAATAAAAAAATGGAATCATCATGATCCATATCTATGAGAACAGTTGACATTTTAATATTTAATAATGGAAGTATAGAGTTTCCATCTGATATCATAATATCATACTTCATAGATTCCATCACAAGATCGTGAAATGAGATCGTGAATGTAGATTAGATCATTAGATATATTAAGAAAATGTAAACATGGTAAAATTATGATATATCAAACTTGGATACACAAAACCAATTTGTTTCAAAAATTATATAATAACGAGAAATAAAAAACTAGGAAAATAGTACGTATGAAATATAAAAAATAATGTGAAAAACATATCTTGAAAAACCATTGGTGAAGGGAGAAAAAAAAATCACTATGAGATTTAATTTGAAAAGAATCACTTATAGGTCAAAAAATATTTATATATATATTGGAATATTTCCACACATTAATTAATTGATTTTAACATCATCTATAGGGAATTTATATTCATCATTAATGGAAATAACAACATCCTATTAACTACATTTATGGTATCTTATGTTAACCTTCATGAAATAATTAAGTTCACAACACAAAAAATATCAAATAAAAAATTATTCACCTATTTATTTAATATATTTATATTGGTGATATCATGTACTAAAATCCATATGAATACAATGTATGAAAGAATAATTAAATAATCACTAAAATATCATTTGATTAATGTAACACACTGAAATTCTAGAGTAAAATGTTTATTTGATAGAGTGTATGACACACATCACCAATCACATAAGAGAATATAATCTCCAATGACTCTACTGTAAATTTAATGTTTTAAATAAATTAAAAACATGATATAACATGTAATGACCACATAACTGAGTTATATTTCATCACAATCCATAAAGACACTCATTGATTTCAAGTATTACATTCATGAGTGTAACATCCCGGTTCTGGAAGCCACCCAGAGTAACCTCATACCCAGTTGGTCACATGGCCTCAAGGGCATTTCCTAGAATTCTGGATGCTTCTAACTATCAGCAAGGGCCTTGGGTGTGATAGTGTGAAAAAATTCCCTCATTGGCAGAGTACACAGTGGAATTAAACAACATACAACAACGGAAGCAATAATAATCCATAGAGAAATAAATAGCGGAAGACTGAAAGAATAAAACTGGAGCACACATATATAATAATGATGCATGATATATATATGTCTAGGAAAAGACAAACAAGTCAAAATTCTGAATACAATACTTAACCGAAGTACAAAATAAAAACAAATGAGCGACACCTCAGCATCGCAATCCTCAGCTTGGTCCCATGCTCTCCAACTCCACAGCAGTCAAGAACCTGAAGTAGAAGGGCGATTGAACTTATCTATACCTACAACAATATAATCTATTTGTGCCCAAAATCATGGATGAAACAGGGGGTGAGACCAGTCCCAGTAGGCAACCACCCAATGATCTATGCCTAACAGTCAGTGAATATATGGCAGGTAAAAGTACAAAAAATAGTAAACAAGGAAGTACTAAACGGCAAACAATCCACAGTTTCTAGCTCATAGTTACAAACAAGTAAACAGTCACTCATGCGAGAATAACAAATAGGTAACCTCTGGGTAGTTATCATATCTGAAACCCTATGGTTCAACCTAACCGCAATAGCAACCCTCTAGGAGGCACACATAGTCTCACCCCTCTAGTTAAGCTAAAGAAATAATAGACTCTCTGAGAAATCACTCACCGTAATTCCCCCGTATAGTCTTGTATCGTAATAAAGGATCTCTAGGGAAGCACCCAACATATCATTCCCCCTATTTACCATGTTGAGGAACTATAGACACTTCGAGAAAGCACTCAACGTCAATTCCCTGTGTGGTCTCGCATTGTAAATTAAAGAAAATCTGGAGAAGTCCGTATGTCCATTCTCTATATGGTCTACTATACTAGGTTCTCATAACCCTGCGTAAAGTCAGAAAGTATCACATCATGTAACGTCCAAATAATCCTCATGAACTACTTGGTTAGCAGTCTACGACATCTCAGCAAGGAAGAACAGTCAGACCATCCTATAAACTAGGCATGGAACTAGCAAAAGCCTAACAGGAAAAACTAGACCAAACTGTCATAAAAAGGAAACCATGCATGGGAAAAACATCCAAAGAATAATAAATTACCCTATTCACAAGTAATATAATCTACCCAGGCATATAATCAAAGAAGGAAAACAACAAGGGATAAATAGGAAACACGCAATACCTCGTTCAAGGGTATTTGTGGAATTTTCACAAATACTCAAAGACTTCCTATAGAAAGGCACAAACCACCTACCTTGATGCTAAGAGATCGATATACTCAAACCATGAGGCTTGAACCTCCTTATAACATCACAGATCTATGAAAAAGAAAAAAATGTTCAACCAAAGATAACATGCAAAAGAGAAAGAATTGAAAAACTAAGTTCAAGGTGAAGAAAGAGATTACCGCTGCGGGTCCCACACAATCGATGGCGGTCGAATCAGAGGATGGACAGAGGATTGGGAGCTCGGAGTAGATTCACGGCTGTACGAGACATTCTCGGTCGAAGAAGCTAGAGAAGAAGGCTTTTCTGGGGTTAAGACGCGACCCCGATCCATTTAATGAAAAAAAAGAAAGTACACGGCGTGTAATTTTGGATTACACAGCATATACCAGGATTTTTCGTACTCCGCTTTAGGCAGACTCCACATCACCCCTACATGGCTGTGTGCATGGTCATGACACGACCAGCACACACCCATCACACGGACTAAAGTGGCATCAAAGTACACGACATGTACTCTTAATGTACACGACTTGTACTCTAAAATATTTCAAAAACTCCTCTTTTCTCAAAAACTCCTGAAATAGGGAAAAAGTACCTGAAAAGAAGGTCTGGGTTCTTACAAACTCCCCCCCCCCCTTAAAGAAATTCGTCCCTGAATTTCCCTAAAGAGGCGTAGATGAAGAAATCCCGAACAGCTCCGGCCACTACAATCGCAAATCGGCCTCCCTCTCCCAAGTCTCGTCATGTACTCGCCTGTGCTGCCATGACACCCATACTAGAGGAACAGACCGTCCATAGAGAACCTTCGTACTACGATCGAAAATCCGGATTGGATGCTCCCAAAATGATGCATCCACTTCGATCTCAACCTCCGCAGGTTGATGGACTTGAGACGGGTCTGTAAAGTAACGTCAGAGCTGAGAAACGTGGAAGACGTCATGCATAGCCCAGTACCTCTAAGGTAACTACAATCGATGGGTGATTGGCCCAATCCCCTCCAACACCTCAAAATGGCCCTATGTACCATTGTGAATGCTAACCTTGTCTCCAAATCCTCTTGTGTCCCATCCTTGGTGCGACACGTAGGAAAACCTGATCCCCAACCTTAAGATTCAGAGGACGTCTCTTCTGATCAGCATAAGACTTCTGACGAGACTGTGTAGTAGCCATTCTTTTCCAAATCAACTCTATCTGCTCTGAGGTCTCATAAACGAGACGAGGTCCCAACTAAGCTACCTCTCCTACCTCTAGCCAACATAAGGGTGATCAACATGGCCTATCGTACAAAGCCTCATAAGGTGCCATCTAAATAGTTGCGTGAAAACTATTATTGTAGGAAAACTCCACAAGAGGTATATGCTTCTACCAAGAACCTCCATAGTCCAAAATGCAAGCTCGGAGCATATCCTCAAGCACATGAATCGTACGCTCGGACTGGTCATCAGTCTGGGGATGGTATGCTATAATCAAAAGTACTTGTGTACCTAATTCCTTATAAAGCCCCTACCAGAACCAATATGTAAAGAGTGAATCTCTATCTGATGAAATGGAGTGTGGGACTCGATGCAGATGTACAATCTCTCATATTTAGAACTACCCCAACTCATCAAAACTGAAGGTCTCATAGATTTTCAAGAAGTGATCAAACTTCAAGAGCATGTCTATGACAACCCAAACAACATCATTCTCTTGAGGCGACCTCGACAAACCAGTCAAGAAGTCCATCACGACATCATTCAACTTCCACTCAGGAACAGGTAACTGCAATAAAAGATCTACTGGTCACTTATGTTTCACCTTCACCTGCTGACAAGTGGAACACCTCATGAAAAAACTAGAAATATCCCTCTTCATACATGTCCTACAATACTAGTGGTGTAGATCACGATACATCTTGGTGACACCAAGATGAACTTCTCAAACTGAGGAATGAAAATCCTGCATCACCTCCATGAGTATGTCTACTGGCACCCATACGCATCCCTAGAAACGCATGATCTCATCCTCACCCACTTTCCATCCAGGAATAGAGTCCTCTCCTGGCACACTTTCTCGTATAACTAGGCCTTCAGAATATGACAGCTACCTCATTTGTACCTGATCAATAAGTGTATAGGTAACAGCTACAGAAGATAGGAATGTCTACCCCTATCTGTTGTGCACCTCCAAAAGCATCTTAAAGAATAAGACCATAGGATGCCACTCACTACTGGCCTCCTGAACTACCTATATCTATGTTCTCCTGCTCAACGTGTCAGCCAATACGTTTCCCTTCCCAGGTGTATAGGTAATCTCAAAGTCAAAGGACTGAAGATACTCGACCAACCAGCGCTATCTCAGATTTAGATCATGCTGGGTGAAGAAGTACTTGAAACTCTTGTGGTTAGTGAAAACCAAAAAGTGTTATCCCAGAAGATAATGTCTCCAACAGCGCAAGGCATGAACAACCGCTGCCAACTCCAGATCGTGCATCATGTAGTTCCTCTCATGTGTCCTTAACTGCTGAGAAACATAGGCAACGACTCTATCTCCCTGTATAAGCACAGCTCCCAGCTCGATACCTGATGCATCACAGTAAACAGTGTAGCTCTTGCCTGGCTCTGGAAAGACTAGTATCGGTGCTGATGTCAACCTCCCTTTCAACCTTTGAAAGGCTGACTCATAAGAATATGAACATATAAAATTCACACCCTTCTTAGTCAAACCTGTCAGTGGAACTGCTAAACATGAAATGTCCTGAATGAAGCATATGTAGTATCATGCCTACCCTTGAAAACTATGCACCTATAAGACGTTCTTCAGTTGCTCTCAGGAAACTATTTCTCTCACCTTCTCTAGGTATATTAATACTCCAGCCTCTGAGACAACATGAACCAAGATGTTAATCAGATCTATCCAAAAGTGGAATTTCGAGATCCTAGTAGATAACTAATTCACTCTTAGTATACTGAAATCGATCTCAAGATGGGTAGCATGGTCGTGTTGAGTGTGAGAGTACACCAAGATGTCGTCCATGTAAACCACCAGGATGGAATCCAAGTATGGATGGAACACTTGGTTCATCAGTGCAATGAAAACTGAAGGAACGTTCATGAGGCCAAACGACATAACCATATACTCGTATAGACCATACCTGCTCCTGAAGGCTGTAATAGGTATATCTGATGGTTTGATGTGCAACTGATGATAACGAGACCTCAAATTGATCTTCAAGAACACCTGGTCTCCTCAAATCTGATCAAAGAGGTCATCAATCCTTGACAAGGGATACCAGTTCTTGACCATCAACTGGTTCAACTTTTGATAGTCCACACACATCCTGAGGGTGCCATCTACCATCTTCTCCAAAAGTACAGGTGATCCCCAAGGAGAAGTATTGGGTCAGATGAAACCCTTTGCCTACAACTCCTCCAACTGCTTCATGACCTCTTGTTGCTTAGGTGTCTCCATCCTATAAGGGGGAATGGACATTAGTTCCACTCTTGGAACGAGCTCAATCAAGAAGTCTACCTCACACTCTGATGGCAAACCCGAAAAGTCCTCTAGAAATACATTCTTGAAATGATCCACCACTAGATGAAAGTCTAACTATAAAGTCCCCTGGCCATCCAGATATAGACAATCAATTTGAGCTATAACTCCACCTACCCCATGATCCTCGGGTCCTTCTCTACTCGACTGGACATCCCACTCGCCCTTATAGTGAAAGGATCCACCCCCTGGTGATACGAAACTCACTCTGCGATGATAACAGTCGACGACTTCCTGGAAGGGAACTAGCCATTCCATTCCGAGAATGACATAATAGCTTGTCATCTATTGGACATAGAGGCCTCATAAGAAGAGACACCGTGCAACATCAAGAATCCACTCTCTGCACTGACATACGTTAGATTTCCTCATTCCCAATGGTGAGTCTAGATTCAAAGTATCAGCATAGGAAAAGATGCAGAGCCCAATGCTCTACACAACAACAACAAAGATAAAGCTCTGTGTAGCACCAGTATCGATAAGAGAAGAAGATAATACTGGGGATAATAAGATCGTACCTAGAACTGTAGAAGGTCTTGGATCCTTCTCCGGCTGGATTAGCTCCACTACAAAAGCCTGACCTTTACCAAGGCCTGGTGGCCCTGCCTGACTGCTCTGAGAAGATCCGCCCTGCTGTCACTGATAGACCGGCGACTGACCCCCCTGGCCAGAACCTCCACCTCATCCTGAACAGCCGAGAGTACTTCAGTTTTTAGACTAGTGAGAAACTGGTGGCACTGCTCCGGAACGAGGAATCGTTGATGAACCTCTATCACCAGCTACTGGTGAGAAAACTTGACAGAGGCGATGAAGGTGACCCATCTTTTTGTAAGATCAGCACTCCATTGGGTCCCTCTGGCACTGTAGCCTCGTATTTCAATCCCTTTCACACTGGTAGCATACTACCAAGCCACCTAAAGATGTGTCTTTCCCCCTCATATCACCACGTGTAGACTCCCTACATCACCTCCTACTGTTAGCTGGTGGAGCACTAACTCTGGAAGCGGAACCGCCCTGACTCTCAGCTTCAGAATCTCTCAGATTGTGCTTCACAATCAATGCCTAGTTGACGATAGAAGTGATGGAAGTCAGACTAAACATATTTAATTGTGAGCTGATCTCCCTCCTGAGACCATCCTCAAACTTCCTTTCCAAGAACAACCCATCTACGCTCTGGAGGGGTGTGAAAAGATGATGCTCAGTGAAACTAGAGGAATACTCCATGACAGAAATAGTACCCTACTCTAGGCTCGTGAACTCTTGGGCTCGGTCGTCCCTCAGGGTCTCTGGATAAAATTAATCATAAAAGACGCACTGAAACTCCTCCCATGCCATAACCTGCTGATGAACTGCCTTTGAGATCATGTCCCACCACCTCTTTGCGGAGTCCCATAGCATCTAGGTAGCGGGCTTCACCAGCCTTTTTGGAGGTGTCTCGAGATGCTCAAAGATCGACATCATAGATTCTAGACATGACTCTGCAGCAGGAGGTCATCCTTCTACTGAGAAGGTGGGATGCTACTGCTACTAGAAAACGCACGTAAGGTCTTCCATAGTCGAGGCCAGAGGCATAGCTCTATGAAAGGTCTACATAATCCTCAGAAAACCTTCCCTAAACTGCGCATCGGCACCTACAACTGTTATAACTACTGGTGCCAAGACTGGCACAATAGAAGGACCTGCAGGAGGTCCGTGATTAGCCATATATGGTGTCTGATCACTTCCTTGCAACTGGTGAACAACCGATGGACGTCTCATTGCCATAGCCCTAAAAGGTCAAAATAACACCTTAGATTTGGGATTAACAAGGACTGAAAACTGAAGTCACAAGAAGTAATATGGAAAATAAGGAATTCAAGTTATGAAAAAAATGAATAAACGGTTTGTTCTTTCCCTACACGAAATGTTCCCTTAAGTCATTCACATGGGAATTCACTTCTTCTAAAACTGGTCGTGTAACACCCCAAACACACGGTGTGTTATCCCAACACACGGCGTGTACAAGAAACCTCTTACCATGCCTGAGTATTTCTACATGGTTAAGCCACACGACTCTCTCAAGACAAAACTACATGGTGTGTTCAACGTAGACATGGAGTGTATAGGAGAGACTCCACCGACCCATGTTGTTAGTTAAACGGCTGGCTACACGTCTCACTCTACATGGTGTGTTTCAAGGAAACACGGCGTGTACTTGCATGACATTCCCCGACCCGTGCTGTTAGTGACACGAACAGTACATAGATTATAAGGAACGTCGTGTAAAAGTAGGACCTGATGTGTTAGGTCAATGTTTATCCAACTGTGTCATCATTCACATGGGTAGACACATGGTTACTACAACACGGTATGTACTTAACGTACACGGCGTGTTTTTGAAGATTTTCCCCAACCCCGTGTTTCTTCCCACACAGTCAGTAACACGATACAAAAAACTACATGACATGTATTCATAATGTGCACGCCGTGTATTTTGGGTTTTTCCAGAAAGTAGCTCAGAAACTGCTTTGAAGCCCAGAGAACACAAGAAACAAGCATCAAGTTTCCAAAATCTGATCCGTGAGTGCCCATACTCCCTGCGAATCAAAGATTAGCATCTCCTGCATATCATATACAAGGGAAACAAGTCAATGATCCACCAAGTTCTAATTTATGAAGGGCCAATAACACCTCAAGAATCAAAATTTGGCATTCATTCCATTAAATCTCTAATACAACAATTTCCTATCAACCTCAGGTATTTCTATCAAGGAAACTATCACAACATCATGCATATTTTACACATCATATATCACAACAACATGAAGTCACAAATGCATCCTAGATGTCATGGTAAAAATTCATGACATGTGATCTCTAGCAAGTGCCTATATAACGAATGATATGGAATACCCTCATATCATCAGGTTTCAATAGAAATAGAACCTCAAAAATATCAATAGTAACAACACACCTCATGTGAGTCACTCAAAGTGAAATAAAATCAACAGTAAAATTGAAAACTATTAAAATTTCAATAAATGAGGTAGTATGTATTTTCCCTATACACAGATTATCTACCCCCAAGCACAAAATTTTACCAAGTATCTATTCCGTCCTATCCCCAGATAAAGGATCCAAACAGTATGTCAAGATAAAAGAAACCCCTATGATACCACTTTGTAACGTTCCGGTTCCAGAAGCCACCCAGAGGCACACCGTACCCGGTTGGTCACATGGCCCCAAGCAAATTTCCCGAATGCCAGAGGCTGCCAACTAGTAGTGAGGTCTATGGGTGTGATAGTGGGGAAACTATACCCTCATTGTCAGAGTACATAGCAGATGTAAACAATAGACAACATCGGAAGCTATAATAATCCATACAGAAATAAACAGTAGAAGACTGAAAGAATAAAACTGGAGCACACATATATAATAATGATGCATGATATATATATATATATATATATATATATATATATTTGTGTGTGTGTGTGTGTAGGAAAATATCCAAACAAGTCACAATGCTGAAAACAATACTAAACTGAAGTACACAAGAAAAACAAATGAGAGACTCCACAACATCGCAAACCTTGGCATGGTCCCATGCTCTCCAGCTCCACAGTAATCAAGATCCTGTAGTAGAAGGGTTATTTCCCTTATCTATTCCTGCAACAATATAATCTTTTTGGTCCCAAAATCATGGCCCAAATAGGGTGTGAGACAAGTCCCAGTAGGAAACCACCTAAAGTTCTATGCCTAACAGTCAGTGAATATATAGCAGGTAAAAGTACATAAAATAGTAAACAAGGAAGTACTAAATGGAAAACAATCCACAGTTTCTAGAACATAGTTACAAACATGAAAATAATCACTCAAGAAAGCAGAGAAAACAGGTAACCTATGAGAAGTTCTCACAGCCTAACCCTATGGTTCAACCTACACACACTAGCAACCCTCTGGGAGGCACACACAGTCTCACCCCTCTGCTTCAGCTAAATAAAGAACACTCTTTGGGGAATCACTCACCGTCAATCCCCCGTATAGTCTCGTATCGTACTAAAGGTGCTCTGGGGAAGTACTCAACATCTCATTCTCCATATGGCCCATTTCGAGGAACTACAGAAACTATGAGGAATCACCAACATCAATTCCCCATATGGTCTCACATCGTAAATTAATGACACTCTCGAGAATACCTTACATCCATTCTCCCTATGGTCTACTATAATAGGTTCTCATAGCCCTATGTAAATACACCACGTATCGTATCACGTAACAGCCAAAGTATCCTCAACAAATACTTGGATAATAGTCTTCAGCGTCTCAACAAGGAAGAATAGTCACACCATCCTATAAACTCGGAATGGAAAAGTAAAAATCTTACCAGAAAAAATGTGACCAAATAGTCATAAAAAGGAAACCATGCATGGTAAAAACATCCAAAGAATAGTAAATTACCCTATTCACAAGTAATATCCTCTACACAGGCATATAAGAAAAGCAGGAAATAAAAAAAGGAAAAACATGAAACACGCAATACCCCAATCACGTGTATTGGTGGAATTTGCTCAAATACTTAATGAATTCCTATACAAAGGCACAAACCACTTACCTTGATGCTAGGAGATCGATATACTCAAACCACAAGGCTTGAACCTCCTAATAAAGTCATATTTTATTGAATACAGACAATATTTTCAACCCATGATAACTTGCAAAAAATGAATTGGAAAACAAAGCTCTAGGAGATGGAAGAGATTACCACTGTGGTACCAATGCAATCAACGGCGGTTGATTCCGTGGAAGGACGGAGGCGCGAGATCTTGTATGAGATTCACGGCCGTACGGGACACCCTCAGTCGAAGAAGCTGGAGAAGAAGACATTTCTAGGGTTAAGACGTGACCCTAGTCCATTTTATGAAAACAAAAAGAAAGTACACGGTGTGTACTTTGGGAGTACACGACGTGTACCAATATTTTCCGTACTCCGCTTTAGGCAGCCTCCACATCACCCCTATATGTATGTGTACAGGGTCATGATACGGCCAAGACATGACCTCGAGTGGCATCAAAGTACATAGCGTGTACTCATAACATACATGGTGTGTACTTTAAAATTATCCAGAAACTCCTCTTTTCTCAAAAACTCCAGAAAAAGGAAAAATGTACCTGAAAAGAATGTCAGGGTTCTTACAATGATCCCCCTTCCACGATAGCTTGTATTAAAAACAAGAATGAGTACCACAAAAACCACAATGTACTGTAAAATTATTATTATTAAATATAATATGATATAACCTATCTGTTATGTTAGTGGTTATGAATATTATTATCAATTATAAGAAAATTTATGTTTTATATAAATATAAAATCAATTCATTGGTTACCAATTAAATAAATATAAAAATAAGAACCAATTGGATATGGAAAAGACATATTATTATTTTATGATTATAGAAGATTTTTTTGATAAAATTATGTATTAATATTAGTTAAATACTGTAATGAATAATACATTTTAAATAATCAATCAAATATTTATGTTATTCATACATTAGATTATATATGCATAAGATAAGAACAAACCCATTTTCAAACATAAAAGAACTATATTTTTATAGTAGTTTTACAACAATTTAATAATGATGTAATTTTAAATAAGAATGAGGAATCATAAATAGAATTAATATTTCAAAATATGAATAATAATTGAAATAAATAAATAAGAATTAGTTTTGGGTGAATTTTTCAGATTTTTCAAAAACATATCATATTAAATTAATATTTATAATACTTAATTATAACTCATAAAACTTTTGAATCAAAATTATTTATGAAGATAAATTTGACATTTAATTTGTTTTATTTTTTTTATGATCCTATTTTTATAAAATTATAAAATTTATGTCATTATATTAAAATTTAAATTTAAATTTAATATAAAAATAGATCAATATTTTTGAAATTTTTACATTACAAACCTCTATTGTTGACCCTCCTAGATGATTAAATTTAAATGAATTTCTATGAAATCTATGACTGATATTTTAAAGAATGGACTACATATTTTGAATCAAAATTTTTTATAATTTTCAATAATCCCAACATTTTTGTTACAAAAAACAATATTATGTGTGGATTAAATTGCTTACAAAGTTTATGATTAAGTTAAGATTAAAGTGCGACTGAATATTAACTGTGAGGCACAAAAATATATTTAAACATGATAAACAGATAATTCATTTCCATATTTAGACCCTATAATTTGTTTATCTAAATGGGTAAATTATGGTATCAACATTATACATGAACAAAATGGTACTAATACATTTTTTGAAATATTATAAGAGTACCACCCCCCCTACACTATAAAAGGACACCTCTTCTCCCACATTATCGCACCTATCAAAAAACATCTGTGTTATCAAGTTCTGCCAAAATAGCTTCCCAAAATACCATCACTCAACCAATAATCCTCCCTTTGTGATGAAATAATTCCAATTAATCCCTTCAGTGTAAATGAAATAGAGTTACTTGATTTTTAAGGTAACTCATTCCATCGATCACATTTTATTCATTTACGTTTCTACCACCTCAAATGTTAATTTTTCATGTTAATATAATAGAAAAATTATACAAAACATATTGTTATGTTTTTTTATTAAAGGTTATACCTATAATAACACACTTCCATCTTATGGGTTACAAAAATAATGTTTCTATGTATAGTGAACTACCACCTCACAAAATGACGATTGTTCAGTTTATCTTCAACAAAATTCATGGTTTTCCATTATGATTGAAACTCTATTTATGTATGTTATATATGATATTTATTATGTCTCGGTAATTATTCAATAATTTTAGAACAATTTAATTTAATACTTTTCTTTTTTGTTAATACAATAACATCGTTACAAGAAATGTGGTCTACGACCCCCACAAAAAAGTGTGATTCATTAACACAAATCATGAATCAAATTAAGGATAATATTAATGAAAATATATGAAATATATTAAATAAAATATTTAATGGAATTTTAATATACATTAGTATACATATAATTTACTACTCATTATATTAAAACCAGACAATGAAATAAAGGTAAAGTTCAAGAATACGTAGAGACTACTATCTCTATGAATTCTGAATTTTATTTCATCCATCCAAATATTATAGATTATTATAAATACATATATAATAAATATATATTAAATTTACATCTTTTTTACTTTACAAAGATGATGAAAACATGATTTATTTAATAAGAACAAAAAATTACTTTTATAAATATACAAGATAAACTAAGAAATTAAGAGAAAAAATAGTTAAAATAATGAATGGTTGTTAAAAACTCAGTAAAAAGATGTTATAAGAGGATAATATATTATATAATATATATATGAATATGGTTATTTTATTTTTTATTAGCATGTTTAAACATTTTATAATATATGATAACTGATGGTCACCTGAAATGAAAACACAATGTAATGGAATCTGGTCTCTTATTCATTCCGTGAAGAATAGAAAATTATTTTACCACTAATTATACATATATTGTTTATTTACTACCACATTGATAGGTAATTTCATCAATAAAAATTCATTTGTGTTATTTTGATTTTCAACATGAAGTATTTCTGTTTAGTTGATTTGAGTTTAAAGTTACCAATTGGAATAAAATACCATAACTTTATTTTCTTTCATTGAGGTTTATTACTTAATAATTATCATTTAATAATTAATATTATATGTTTTATCACATTATATAGTTTCATAGTGGAATAGAAGAGTGCATTGGGTTGTTTCCAATTTTTCGTTTTCCATAATAGATGATCAATATGAGATCTATTCCATGATGAACACTATGATCAATAGAGTTGAATCAATGAAATAGAAAAGGGATAGACCTATGGAGTACAATATTTTTTTGTAGAAACTATGTTTATATTTTATTTAGAAGTGATCCACAAAGGTTTCAGGAATCTCTAAACATCGCCAAAAGAGTCTACGGGTGCTACCACAGAAGATCCATCTGCATGTATCATCCTCCTTGATCACCTAGAGAATCAATTCTGATGCATTCTACTAGATTCATTGGAGTATTATTTCGCACATTTCTTGGTATAATTAATGGATAAATGATCTCTCTAGTATTGAGAGTATTCTCTAATGGTTTTTTCTATAACAGAATTTCTTAAGGATACAAATAACAAAATAAGATATTTATAAATCTAGGTGTAAAATAAAATAATTAATTAAGAGAAATTTATTATTTATTTAATCCTAATAGAACAACATGTAAAATAATAATAATAATATTATTATTATTTCTCAACATTCTCTTATATTGAAAATTAAAATTTAAAATTACATAACTAAATTAAATTAAATATTTTTTATTTCTTACTATTCCATTAATCTTGACCCCCTAATCCTCCTTAATACTTATCATTCCTTGAATAATTTCTATTTTTTATTCAATAAATATCATATAATAATTACCCCTGAAATAAATAAAAATTATATTAAATAAATAAAAAGTACATATTTAATAAATATTTCAATCACAATATATTCTCTTCAATAACTAGTGACATAATAAATGTGATCATGTATACATGAATAATTATTAAACCATAAGCATGTAATAAAATTTATTCAAAATGATAAATAATAAATTATAATATATTATTTAACTGCTATTCTGGATACACATAGTGTGTGACCCTCTAGGAATTTTTTATTTTATTTGGTGAACTAGCATGAAGTCCATTTTTGGTATCTAGAAATATTCCAAGGTACCCATAGGAAAATATGTTAATGTCACATTCCCATGTTACATCATTTGGATTCTTACCATGTAATATAATCAATTTATCACAATATCTCTAATTGAGAAGGTTGGAAGGTTTTTCCATAACCTTATATTCTTGATATCTCTTTCATTGACTTTTGGGAAACAATACTATCATATAGAACACCATTTCCTGGGATTGATTTAGGTTATATCATTTCCATCAATGGGAATAAGATATTAACTAAAGTTAATAAATATAAGGGACAAATCTTTTCTCACATTATTCATTACATAGATATTGTTCGTGATGCACCCAATGCATCCTACCTCACCGAGAATATATATCATCACGTTTTTCTTCATTACATCAAAGTACATGACTCATAATACTCACTAATAACAATAAAAAATTATAACAATAAATTAAATCATATGTGGATTGAAACAACCAATGAGGCTTATAAATATTGATTCCATATTGGTGGGTCTTATTCTCATAATGTCCTACATGATATTTAGAAGGGAGTACACCATGATAAGTTTCCTCAAATTACTATGATTCTACACCACTGATATCTAATATCATTTGTGTCCCTCAAATGATATCATCAATATATAAAACATATATTCATGAATAGTGTCATAGAACTTCTGGGATATCATCATAGCATGGAACTACTATGATTTTGTCATGTGATAACTACTCATAATACATTATTGCATACTATGTCATGTAGAAAAACAATCATGATGTGATTGTAGTTTATAAATATTATAAAAATGAATACGTGTTTGTCACAATGTATAAAGAAGATGGTTCTATAGAACCTAATCGAGTAGACTCCAACATTCAGTACAAAAAACTGCTAACAACCTTCAGTCGACTACCTCTCACATGATACTTATGATTCTGATGAGATATGACTTTATTTAGGGAGTCCACCTTTATTTGTTCCATGGGTACTCTAATAACTGCAAATTCACCCATTTGATAAAAATCACTCATAAGGTGATACTTATGAAGTATGTTCATTGTCTATTAGTCTGAACTAAGCTATTTTTGTAGAGCCACCACTGTTGTTGTAACATCCCTGGTAAATTAAGAATAAGATATTTTTATATTTATTAATATTTGTGAAATAAATATTAATTTTAGCTTAAAAGGGTTTCTATGTTCGATAGCGTACCCGATACGCATCAACGGGTTTCTTTGGAATCTTATGTTTCACACTAATAATATAATATTATTATTTTAAATGGTATTTAAATCCAAGCCGTTGTATTGGAGGGAATGAAAAAAACAACCTACAATATGATTATACATGTTTTTTAAATATATTTACATTTATCAAATAAAAGTTAGAGGCTTAAAAATTGAATGAATCTAATTTAAAGCATAATTTTCAATAAAATGCCGATTTTTCACCTTTTAATGGAGAACCCTATTTAAATATAGTTTTGGTTACTTTAATACATTCTAATTGACCAAATAAAATCCTTATTTAGAATGGGGACATCAAATTTTACTTTGGGTAAATTTTTGGTATTTTTCGGATAAAGTTCATTTTTAATGAATAGTGAAAAATATTGTATTTTAATTCAAAAGTGATTTTTAATCTAATTTATTTATATGTTTAGATTATATTTTTAATTGTTTTTAAAGTGGAATTAAAATATATTTTTACTATTCAATCCAATTTTGGTCATTGGATTTAATTTCACTTTGGAATTAGACATAAACAAGTATCAATCTTTTGATAGTTATTGTTTCTTAAAAACATGCTATTTGTTTTAACAGAGGGAATTAATTTTCAAATTAATTAATTCCACTTCTATTTTCTGAATTTGGAAAAATAGACATCATTTTTGAATTTGTAATATCAAATATTTCTTAGTCTGAATTTTCTGTATTTTTCTGAAAAACTTCAATTTTTGATGAATAGTGACACCACTTAGTGGTTATTAAAAAAAACTGACTTTTTCATTTAAAGAGAATTTTACCACTTCTGTGAATTGAATTTAAAAAATCCGACATACATGGTTGTTATCAAGAAGTAAAATTTAGTTCAATAAGACGAAAATAATTTTTGGTGAATAGTAACTTTTGACTTTTATTTACCACGGTTAAAGGTAAATAGGGTAATTCAAGGGTAAAAGAGTATTATAATAATTCAAAATTACCTTAACACTTGTCCAAATATAATTGGTTGAGTAATTTACAACCATTATCATCTTTGGGTTGATTTTGGGACCCCTTTAAGCCACTTGGGTGTGATAATGACAATTTAGAATAATTAACTTAAAGAAAAGACAAAAATGACAAAAGAAAATATCTTTTAGGAAATTAATTTTTAGAAGGGGTTATATAAATTATCTGTCTGACTATAAATATTCATTGTAAATATAAAAAGATTTCCTACATCATGGTGTTTTTTAATAATTTTTAGACATAAAATAAAATAAATTATTTATGACACAATAATGATGCAGTATTTACCTCATTAATAGATGATTTAATTAAATAAGATTATAATGATTAAAATATTATCCAAAACATGTACAATTCTTATTGGATGATTCTATTTCGGTTATTAGTCATCTTACCTTCTACCATAATGATTTTTGGACCATTACAAACTGAATATCATTATATTATAAAATTATATTTTGACTCTTTCCTAAAGAGCCCCTCCTCTCCCTTATAAAAAGAGACCACTTCTATGCAATTCCTCACTCCTCTCAAGCCATTTGGATCGTCCAAACTTGGCCCAATTAAGCTCCCTACATCCATATACTCCTTATAGAAGCCTTACTTTTGGCAGAAGGCACTTAACAAGTCCTTTTGGTTTAAACCAAAGGAAGTTGCCTAAATTAAAGGTAATTGTTTCTCTTAAATTGTTTTCTATTATTTTGCTTCCCCAACCCCTAAAATATTTTTATTTATTTTCTTTTGTAACAACACCAGTACCCTCAATATACTAGGATGTTGTTATTATAAGGATTAAAACTACACTTACACACACCTCCATCTAATGGATGAAGAATATAATGTTTCTGTGGATGGCAAACTAACGTCTCACGAAACGATGATTGTTCAATTACATCTTACCGCCTCTCATGGTGGTCATTATGATGGAAATGTATTTATATATGATAGATATTATGATTATGATTTCTTTATGCTTCTGTAAATCCCAATTAAATCAAATCGTTACGGTTTCCATGGTGGGTAAATACGATAATCTCATTTGAGGAAGTGCGGACTACCGCCCCCTCAAAGTGATGTGACTCGTTAATGCCCTATGTGGGATGTATAAAGGATAGAGTTAATGATATTTTATATGGTATTATACTGGAATTATAATATAATTATGTATCATTATGTTTTAATTCCATTAAAATAAGAAATAGAAATGAAAGTAGCGTTCATGCGTACGTACGGCTTACCGTCTCCATGAACAGTGCATTTCATTTCGTACCTAAAAATGTTATGTACTATTATAAATACATGTAAATGATGGATATATATGATATATATGATACCCAAATCATGAATATCATTCTGGATATAATTAACCTTTTACCACGTGAACAACATGTAATTATAAGAATTCCATTTTTGACTCGAGTACCAAATATCGACAAAATGAAAGTTATTAACATAAATCATTACATAATGATTATAACTTGGTAATAAGTGATATAAAAGAAATAATAAACGTAGAAAAGGTTCTTAATCAAGTAGAAATTAAATTTAGTTTATTATTCAGGAGATTAAAGAAGGAACGGGTCAAGTCGGACACGAGTAAGGGACTTTGTCTCAATCTCCTTTCATTGAGGCATATTTCATTTTATACACAACTTTCTTTTATATGGTGTATAAACCCCTTTGACTTTGACTTTTATAAAAAAGGAATCTTTTTCTACGAATCGTTTTACAAAACGACAAAAAGGAATGTTTCTTTTAATGTACGCGGTGACAACGACCTTTTCCGCCGCCATGAGTATTATTTGGTCTTTGGCTTCCTCAACAAGTCGTAATGTTTTTTTTTGAAATAAATACCATATACTGTTTTATGTATTTTGGTATTGAAAAGGGATTTTTATAATGTATTTTTTATGTCAATATATTTAAGTGATATATTGTGATCAAAGTGTGGAAATGTTTTCTTTCCATTATATTTATTTTATGTCTTATGATTTTATAATGGTACTTGGACATTTGACGGGTGGTTATGTGATAAACCATATGATGGGTGGTTCCGTGAATACCAAGACGGGTGGTTATGTTATAACCTCCAATGCATTGGGTATGGAAGTCGTCCGTATGGCTATTCCATTAAGTGATATGTGTGGAAGTCGACCGTATGGTTATTCCATTTAAGTATGTTTATGTCCCAAGATACCTTTATATGTTATGTGTTATTTATATGTGTTTTATGGTAATCTTTTGGTTACAAAAGGGTATCTATTGATCTTTTATTCAGTGAAGAGTTTGTACTACTTCATAAAGTTGAAAAGTGTAACTTTGATAAAGTATACATGGTTTACTTGTAGTTTTGAAAAACTAACAGTTTTCATTCTTTGTGTTTCCCTTAATAAGCTTTTTATGCTCACCCCAAGTTTTTTTGTAATTTTTTTCACATGACTTAATGTGGAATAGTGTCAAGGATTTGATCATGGGAAAGTCATGCTATATAAAACATGGAACTAGACATTTTTTTAAGAGTTTTTATTTTAAGGAAACTTAGTAGAAGTGTATACTTTGTATTATTTTGAGATGTAATAGTTAAGATCTAATTCTATAAAACTCTAAACCTGAAAAGATCCTCAAGGGTAATTATTCATTTAATTCAATGTTAAGTAATTTTTAAGGCTGGAGCCTTATAGTTGGGATCAAAGGTTGGTTTAGAAAACTTTAGGAGTTAGAAAATTGTTAAATTATAAGTTAATTTATGGTATGATTGAAATAATATAGCATTTAAAGATTACCATGTTGCTTCACCTAAGGTATTTCAGAGTTAATAATGGTTTTTCATAGAGGAAACAGAGAAGATTTTTTTGGGAAGGCATACTGATGGAAATGACCTTCTAAATCAGTATCCGGAGATGGTCAGAATCAGAACTAAACAGTATGTTGTAGTGATGTCTCAGTTGACTCAGGTGAAAAATCTTGGTTGTTTTTATTGATGATATTTTGTTGTTTTCTAAAAGTAAAAACTAGCATGAAAGTTATCTAAGGATTATATTGAAAACCTTAAAAGAAAAGAAATTGTTTGGAAAATTCAGCATGTGTGAGTTTTGGTTACAAAAAATTTCATTCCTTGGTCACATTGTTTCAAAAAATGGCAAAACTGTTGATCCTGCTAAAACAAAAGTTGATGAAGAATGGCCAAGACCCACAAATGTAACCAAGATCCATAGTTTTCTTGGTTTGGAAGGTTACTACCGAAGGTTTTTTTAAATTTTTTCACGATTATCTAGTCCAATGACTAAGCTAACTCGGAAGGTTGTTAAGTTTATCTGGACAAAATAATTTTATGATTGTTTTCAGGAGTCAAAAAAAAGATTAGTGAATGCTCCAGTTTTGGCACTTCCTTCTAGGAATGGTGAGTTTGTTATCTACAGTGATGCTTCATTGAATGGACTTGGTTTTTTCCATATGCAGAATGATCAGGTAATTGCATATGCTCCACGTCAGTTGAAAACTCATGAGGTAAATTACCCTACACATGATTTGGAATTAGCTGCTATTGTTTTTGCTCTAAAAATTTGGGAGCATCATTTTTATGCAGTAAAGTGTGAAATATATACTGATCAAAAAAGTTTAAAGTATATATTCACTCAAAAAGAATTGAACATGAGATAGAGGAGATGGCTGGAATTTATCAAGGATTATGATTGTACAATTCATTACCATCCGGGAAAAGCAAATAAAGTGGCCGATGCTTTGAGTCGAAAAAGTAATGATTCATTAACCATGCTACGTTTGGAACGAGATCCTTTGGTTTTTTATTTGATGAACATTGGAATAGAAGTTTTTGGTGCAGGATGTCCTTTTATTTTGTTTCAGGTATCAGTGAAATCTTCTCTATCAGACAAAATTAAGCATGCACAGAAGCAAGACAATGAGTTGCAGAAAAAGGTAGAGCTTGTTTAGAAGGGTTAAAGAAGAGACGCAGTTACTGAAAGGGATGCTTTAGCCTTTACCAGTGCCAGAGTGGAAATGAGAGAATATATCTATGGACTTCGTTGTGGGATTTCCAAAGACACCTCGAGGTAATAATGCAATCTGGGTTATTGTTGATCGCTTGACTATATCTGCTCAATTCCTTGCCATACGAGATACTTTTTCCCTAGATCAACTTTCCCATTTGTATCTTAAAGAGATAGTCAGGTTACATGGAGTTCCTCTATCCATTGTATATTATCGTGATCCCAGGTTTATTTATAACTTTTGGAAAGGCCTTTAGAAGACATTGGTTACTGAATTAAATTTTAGTACAGCTTTTCATCCGCAATCAGATGGGCAGTCAGAACGAACAATTCAGACCTTGGAAGATATGCTACGTGCTTTTTCGATGGATTATCAGGGAAGTTGGGACCAACATCTTTCTTTGGTTGAGTTTTCTTATAATAACAGTTTTCATTCCAGTTTACAGATGGCGCCATTTGAGGCATTATATGGGAAGTGGTGTCGAACTCCAGCTTTTTGGGATGAAGTGGGTGAAAGGATGTTGATGGGACCATAATTGGTAGAAGAGACAACAGAAAAAGTTCAGTTGATACAGAAACACATGAGTACATCTCAGTGCAGGCAGAAGAGTTATGCGGATAACCAGAGGAAGGATTTATCTTTCCAGGTAGGTGATCATTTTTTTCTCAATGTTTCGCCATGGAAATGTGTGATACGATTTGGTAAGAATGGAATACTGAGTCCAAGGTTCATTATACCATATGAAATTCTGGAGAAAGTTGGATTAGTTGCATACCGAGTGGATTTACCTCCAATTTTATCTCAGATACACAATGTTTTAAATGTTTCGATGTTGAGAAAGTATATGCCAGATCCATCTCATGTTTTGAGCCCAGAGGTAATTCAGTTGGAAGAGAATCTCTCTTATGAAGAACAGCCAGTCCAGATTCTTGACCTAAGAGAGAAAGTGTTGCGAAATAAGGTAATTCACCTGGTAAAGGTTTTGTGGAAAAAACCATATGGTTGAAGAGGCAACATGGGAATCTGAAAATGCTATGAGGAATAAATACCTTCACTTATTTTGATAAGTGAATAAATTTGCAAGGACGCAATTTCCAAAAGGGGGGAAGGATATATCATCCCTGGTAAATGAAGAATAAGATATTTTTATATTTATTAATATTTGTGAATTAAATATTAATTGTAGATTAAATGGGTTGCTATGTTCGATAGCGTACCCGATATGCATCAATGAGTTTCTTTGGAATCTTACGTTGCACACTAATAATATAATATTATTATTTTAAACGGTATTTAACTCTTAGCCATTGTATTGGCGGGAATGAACAAAACTAACTACAATGTAATTATACATGTTTGTTAAATATATTTACATTTATCAAATAAAAGTTAGAGGCTTAAAAAGTGAATGAATCTAATTTTAAGCATAATTTTCATTAAAATGCCGATTTATCGCCTTTTAATGGAGAACCCTCTTTAAATATAGTTTTTGTTACTTTAATACATTCTAATTGACCAAATAAAATCCTTCTTTATAATGGGGACATCAAATTTTACTTTGGGTTAATTTTTGGTATTTTTCGGATAAAGTTCATTTTTTAATGAATAGTGAAAAATATTGTATTTTAATTCAAAAGTGCTTTTTAATCTAATTTATTTATATGGTTAGATTATCTTTTTAATTGGTTTTAAAGTGAAATTAAAATATATATTTACTATTTAATCCAATGTTGGTCATTGGATTTAATTTCACTTTGAAATTAGAGATAAACAAGTATCAATCTTTTGATAGTTATTGTTTCTTAAAAACATGCTATTTGTTTTAACAGCAGGAATTAATTTTTCAATTAATTAGTGCCACTTCTATGTTTTGAATTTGGAAAAATAGACATCATTTTTGAAATTGTAATATCAAATATATCATAGGCTGAATATTTGGTATTTTTCTGAAAAACTTCAATTTTTGATGAATAGTGACACCACTTAATGGTAGTTAAAAAAACTGACTTTTTCATTTAAATGGAATTTTACCACTTCTGTGAATTGAATTTAAACAATCTGACAGACATATTTGTTATCAAGAAGTAAAATTTGGATCAATAAGATGAAAATAATTTTTGCTGAATAGTAACTTTTGACTTTTATTTATCGCAGTTAAAGGTAAATACGGTAATTCAAGATTAAAAGAATCTTATAATCATTAAAAATTACCATAAAACTTGTCAAATATTATTGGTTGAGTCATTTACTACCATTATCATCTTTCGGTCGATTTTGGGACCCCTTTAAGCCACTTGGTTGTGATAATGACAATTTAGCATAATTAAATTAAAGAAAAGACAAAAATGACAGAAGAAAATATCTTTTAGTAAATTAATTTTTATAAGGGATATAAAAATTATCTATTTGACTATAAATATTAATTGCAAATCTCAAAATATTTCCTACATCATGGTATTTTTTTTATAATTTTTATACATCAAATGAATTAAATTATTTATGACACAATAATGATGCAGTATTTACCTCATTAATAGATCATTTAATTAAATAAGATTATAATGATTAAAATATTATCCAAAACATGTCCAATTCTGATTGGATGATTTTATTTCGGTTAGGAGTCACCGTATCTTTGACCATAATGATTTTTGGACCATTAGAAACAAAATATCATTATATTATAAAATAATGTTTTCACTCTTTCCTAAAGAGCCCCTCCTCTCCCTTATAAAAAGAGACCACTTCTATGAAATTCCTCACACCTCTAATCCATTTGTCTCATCGAAACTCTGCCCAATTAATCTCCCTACATCCCTCTCCTCATCCTAGAATCCTTACTTTAGGCAGAAGACACTTAAGAAGTCCTTTTGGTTTAAACCAAAGGACGTTTCCTAAATTAAAGGTAATGGTTTCTCTTAAATTGTTTTCTTTCATTTTGCTTCTCCAACCCCTAAAATCTTTTTATTTATTTTCTTTTGTAACAACACCAGTATCCTCAATATACTAGGATGTTTTTATTATAAGTATTAGAACTACATTTACACACACCTCCATCTAATGGATGAAGAACACAATGTTTCGGTGGATGGAAAACTAACGCCTCACGAAACGACGATTGTTCAATTACATCTTACCGCATCTCATGGTGGCCATTATGATGGAAATGTATTTATATACGATATATATTATGATTATGATTTCTTTATGCTTCTGTACTTCCCAGTTATATCAAACCTTTATGGTTTCCAGGGTGGGAAAATATGATAATCTCATTTGAGGAAGTGCGGACTACCGCCCCCTCAAAGTGATGTGACTCGTTAATTCCCTATGTGGGACGTATAAAGGATAGAGTTAATGATATTGTATATGATATTATACTGGAATTATTATATAACTATGTATAATTATGTTTTAATTCCATTAAAATATGAAATATAAATTAAAGTAGCGTTCATGCGTACGTACGACTTACCGTCTCCATGAACGGTGCATTTCATTTCGTACCTCCAAATGTTATGTACTATTATAAATACATGTACATGATGGATATATATGATATATATGATACCCAAATCATGAATATCATTCTGGATATAATTAACCTTTTACCACGTGAACAACATGTAATTATAAGAAGTCCATTTTTTACTCAAGTACCAAATTTCGACATAATGAACGTTATTAACTTAAATGATTACATAATGATTATAACATCGTAATAAGTTATATAAAAGGAATAATAAACTGAAAAAAGGTTCTTAAGAAAGTTTAAATTAACTTTAGTTTATCATTTAGGAGATTAAAGAAGGAACGGGTCAAGTCGGACATGAGGTAAGGGACTTTGTCTCAATCTCCTTTCATTGAGGCATATTTCGTTTTATACACAACTTTATTTTATACGATGTATAAACCCCTTTGATTTTAACTTTTATACAAAAGGAATCTTTTTCTACGAAGCGTTTTACAAAACAAAAAAAAATGAATGTTTCTTTTAATGTACGCAGTGACAATGACCTTTTCCGCTGCCGCGAGTATTATTTGGTCTTTGGCTTCCTCAACAAGCCGTAATGTTTTTTTTGAAATAAATACCATATATTGTTTTACATATTTTGGTGTTGAAAAGGGTTTTTTATAATGGATTTGTTATGTCAATATATTTAAGTGATATATTGTGATCAAAGTGTGGAAATGTTTTCTTTCCATTATATTTGTTTTATGTCTTATGATTTTATAATGGTACTAGGACATTTGACGGGTGGTTACGTGATACACCATATGACGGGTGGTGTCGTGAATACCAGGACGGGTGGTTACGTTATAACCTCCAATGCATTGGGTATGGAAGTCTACCGTTTGGATATTCCATTATGTGATATGTGTGGAATTCGACCATATGGTTATTCCATTTATGTATGTTTATTTCCCAAGTTACCTTTATATGTTATGTGTTCTTTATATGGGTTTTATGGTAATATTTGGGTTAAAAACGGTATGTATTGATCTTTTATTCGGTGAAGTGTTTTTACTACTTCATAAAGGTTAAAAGTGTTAATTTGATAAAGTATACATGGTTTACTTGTTTTTTTGAAAAACTATCAGTTTTCATTCTTTCTGTTTCCTTTACTGAGCTTATTATGCTCACCCCATGTTTTTTTTGAAATGTTTTTCACAGGACATAATGTGGAATAGTTTCAAGGATCGGATCAATGAAAAGTCATCCTATATAAAACATGGAACTAGACATGTTTCTTTTTAAGAGTTTTTATTTTATGGAAACTTAGTGGAAGTTTCTACTTTGTATTCTTTTGAGATGTAATAGTTAAGATCTAATTCTCTAAAACTCTAAACCTGAAAAGATCCTCAATGGGAATTATTCATTTAATTCAATGTTAAGTAATGTTTAAGGCTAGGGCCTTATAGTTCTATTATAAAAATACAATGTGATATAATCATTTTTTGTAGGTACCATATCAAGCTACTGAAAAATGTTAAGATACTAAACATCATCTTTTTCTACATCATTATACTCTATATAAAGACCACATTATCACTAATAGAATATATGGCTGGTATGTATTTTCCAATATGTAATATTTCATTGACATATACTACAAGAATAATAACCACATTTCCACTAAAACTCTTGTTAACACACATCTCACATTCATTCTTAATTAAACAAAATTATTTTATGGATTCAACAAATCAAATGTTCTATGAACTAGATGCATGAAACAATAAATAATTGGATATATACATCTTGTAAATATTTTTGGAATCACCTTCATTAAAAAACTTGTTTGGTTGAGTCATATAAACATCTTTTATAAGGTTTACATTAAAGAATGTAGTTTTTACATCCCTCTACCATAGTTCATAGTCAGAGTTATTTGTAATGGAATGTATAATTCTATTTGATTTGAACATGGAAACAGAAAAAAAAATGTTTGATCATGTTATTTCCCTTATTTTTTTTAAAATATTAGAAACTATCCTTTGCTTTTAAGTACATTACATATCATGCCCAGTTTAATATAAATACTGAAATGTATCCAATATGCTATACATCAACTGGCACGTCGACTAGGACCCAAACATTGTTCTGGTATATCCAATCTATTTTAGAATTCATGAATTCTTTCAATAAGGCATATTATGAGAATTGTACTTCTGATTTTGAGTATATAAGTTCATCATTGTCATCCAATAATGATTCACCATCCTCAGTGACAAGAATCCATATCTCTCTTGTCCTCTTACCCCTCTTAAACTCATATTTTTTAGTTGTGTTTTTTTAGCTACTTTGTCCTCGAGTACCTATGAAATTTGTTCATGAACTAACTCTTATGTATCTTGAGCATCAACATCTTCAAATTTAGTCTTGTTTATACTATAATCTTTCATAATTTGATCCATGTCATGAAATAGGCCTTTTATAGCGATAATAACCCTTTTTGTGAGGGTGTGTATAGTTATCATCCCATTGTTTTGTTGGGATACCATATAAATGCACTACTCACACCCCGAGGTTCTAGTTCATTGTGTGATAAATCGTTATCAAATTCATCCCAAACCCATACGTGTGTATGAAATAAAAATAGATTATTTATACATAATAGATCAAATGGGATTCCATATTCAACATTAGTTAGAACATGGTTTAATTTGTATTTCGTAGTTGGAAATGAATATCCCCAAAAGGATAATCCATGAAATGGAAGTCTCATCATTGACCTTTCCATTTCAAACATGGTACAGTAAACCCTTTAACTGACACCCTTCCACTATAGTGTAAAATATGGTGTTAGTTGAGAGAGAATCCCATACTCTCATAGAAGTTTGATGAAATATAGGTTAAGATATTCACCACCTAGATCTGATCGATGCTTCATTATCTTCTGACCAATATGATTCTCAAATTCAATCTTGAATTCCATGAAGTTATCAAAGAACATAAACATAGACCATATTATGTATACATATACTTATCTACATATTTCATCATTAAATGTTTTGATGTGAAAATATCTACCTCAATCTTCTACTAGAAATCGTCCCCCTTTATTAGTGTGTATAAATACTGGAATCCCAATGGAAATTTCACCATCTTCACAAGATGGTGGTTTGGACATATTTATTTGTACAAAATCATGACATCATTGAAGTGGATTTAGCTCAAAATAGTATAAATAATCATCTTGACATAGCTTCTACAAACAAATATCATTTACATGTCCAAGGTATTGATGCCAAAATATGGTGTTATTTTATTTGTTTAAACATTATTCACTATTTATTTCCAACACATTGTGTTATTAATTTTATACGTAAATATGTTTATTTAAATTAGCCATAACATAACCTATGTATTCCATATTAATGAAAATACTTTTATTTCCAAATATTGAAATAAACCCATTTTTATATTATCATTATATAGATATTATTTTATTGGTAACCATAGGTCTATAATATATAATTACCTAGCCTTAAAAATTCCATAATCATTACTTATGTCAATAATTTGACATTAATTAACCTAGGGGGTCATTTCTGGTGTACATTTTTAGATAATTAGTACATATCTTTTATAAAATTCCAATATAAAAAATGAGGATAAAACTATAATAGTATCCACTTATTTAACAATATAAAATATTTAAAAGTAAACATGAATTAATATTATATAGAGATATCATATTGGGCTATTCATTTAACTTACCCATAATTATACATTGTAAAAACATTATAAAAATATAGGATGATCACAATTATCTCTAAAGGGGATACACAAAGAAGTAAAACTGGTATTCTTTCAAAAACATGAAAAACATGAAGACTTTATCATACATTAATACTCTTCACCTTTATTAATTAGTAAATTCACTTCACTAAATATATAATATTATTTATTACTATATTTGTAACTAAAATATCACATTAATCCAATATAAATAATACATAACATTTAAAATAATCATGTTATATAATCAAACATAAATGGAATAGCCACACAGTCAACTACCCCTCATATCACTCATACAGATGGATGAATCGTACATCTTACTTCCATACCAAATGCATTGGAGGTTATAATGTAACCACCCATCATTGGTTTATCATAGAACCGTCAATATTTGGATTATCAAATAACCGTCTGTATTTATATTATCAACGAAACACCCATATTTGGTTTATCACACAACAAAACATACCTTGCTTTTCACGTAACAACTCATCAATTTTATAAGAACAATTATACAATGAAAACACATATAAGATTGTGATTATCAATATTTTACTCAATTCCATTTTCAATCACAAGAGTTGCTTTTATGATATTGTAATATTCAATCCATTTTTAGATCCATTAGAAATACCAAAATACATAAAAATATAATATGGTATTTAATTTTACTTTAAAAACATAACATCTTGTTGAGGAATCCAAATACCAAATAATGGTCATGATAGTGGAATGGTTGTTGTAGATTATGTTAATAAACAATACTTTTTCATATAGTAAAATGATTTGTATAATAAATAATCCTTCAGAAAAATGTTGAATGAAATTAAAAATTAAAATAAAATTTCCATTATAATCCACTTATAACCCTATAAATAAATATGTAAATTAATAATAGGATGAAGAAGATTTTAAAATTAAATATTTAAACACTCTAAGTTTCACATACCACTTTGAAAATTTATATCATATTCTCCATGAATTAATACATTTACTGAAACAATAAATGAAATTATTATAGTTATAATATGGATTTAAAATAAAATAATGGCTCTATATACACATTAAAAAATAACAAATGTGTTTATTAACAAGAAATTCCACGATGAAAGGATATTGAGACAAAAAAATTTACCATGAGTTTGAATCATTAAGTATAATAATTATAATGTCAAATAATAAACATTGTATAAATTCCATTTTTCAATATATAGTTTTTAAATTTTTTCATTATTTCTATATCACTTATTAATATGTTATAAAATATACATAATTATTTAAGTTCATATATGATGTTTTTGTCGATATTCGATACATGAGTCATAAATGAACGTGGTTGATATCAATTGTCCTTGGGGTCCAAAATCCATCATCTCAAGAATAACAATATTCTAATTATATTCCCTCTTATACATCAAATATAATTTTTAAATGAAACCATTCATTTATTGTATGATAAATTCACAATTCTATATCATGGATAGGTTAGGTCGTATGTATGCATGAGTAATGGTACCGTTTTTCATCGATAATTATGGAAATAAGGAAAAAATTATTTTAACTTTACATAATGATCATAATATTATTCAAATTGTGACATTCGTATAAATATACTTATATATAAAATACAATGGATGTGGTGAATAATAATAATTCACATAGCATCATAGAGGTGATAATTTACGCCTTCGCATGAACAACGCAATCATGTTTATTTACATGGATAGTAAGAACATAATATATATATTATTATTTTAAAATGAATAATATTTCATGAATATCATAAATAAACAATGATTCCATCATTATATCACGTCATCATAGGAAGTAATGGAAAAAGAACTATATTGGTTCATGAGGAGGTAGTCTTTCATACACACGAAAGAACAGTTCATTTCAAATTTCATGAAATTTTAGATGGATTAAATAGATGATATTAAAATAATAACATATCAGTATTTTGAGGACACTAGATTTATTATTTCATCATGTTTTGAGATGATTTAATTGATGTATAAGAAGAAATAATGTAGAAATACATAAAAAATGAAACATCTTATCCGGTTGATCACTCTTGATGAAAACCTTAACACCATTAAATAGGGTCTTCTCAATAAAATAAGGTGTCAATAATGTTGTTAGGGATACTACTAAGGGGTTTGAAAAAATATTGGATGATCCAAAATTTTATATATGTGTGAGTATATGAGAAGATACAGTACCATTTATAGGAGAGGGGAGTGCACCCTTGGAAAGTCTTATAATATTAAATTAATATATATTCATATTCGGTTCCAAATTTTCCTAAATTCATTCATTTAAAAGATATGATTATTTTTGGTTGAGTAACATCCATACAATTAAAATTATTCTCGTTTTTAATATTTTTTAATCCTTATCATTTAGTTTAACTCTTATTTTACCCTTTATAATCATACTGTGATTTTATTTTATTTAGATTTGGTGGGTTTTTCTAATTTACATGGCATGTAAAATGATCCACAAATGTTCCATTTATAAAATATTTGGACTTATAATAACCATTTTCTATAATACTATTTTTAGTTAATTTTATAACATTTAATAATCTATTTTAAATTCTAAAATACCCATTGTCTCTATTATGACAGTATTTGTTGGTTTACATTTAAAAAATATCATAATAATAATATAAGTTTGATAAAAATACTTTATATAATTTCCAACATGTTTAATATATCCATTAAATTTGTGGATGGAAAACATTATGTCAAATAATATTTATTTTAATATTTGTAATATCACTAATCTGATTCATTCATTATTTACGAAATTAATACATTTCATTTGTTCCATAATAAAATTTATTTATTTATTTTATCTTTTTTTAAATAAATTACCCTGAATTAGAAAATAATTTTATCTTTCCAATGACTATTTATTGTCAGAGATATACCTTTTATATCTCTATAAAATAATACATTAATTTTTAAAAACAAGATTGCAACTTAATTGACTATATATTGAATATAATATTATTAAATCATTAAAGTCATCCTATTAGATAATGGTCGTCCAAAAATAGACCCAAGTATTCTCATGGTTGTGATAAACTAATCCAATTGAATGAGGACATGTGTTAGGGTTATTTTATATTATCATAATATTATTTTTACCTTTAATTTCCTGATGTTCCTTTAACCAAGGTAATCAATAAAATTATAAATAAACTATTCACAATGCCTAAAAATAAAAGTGACTAATTTAAATTAGGTGAAATTTTGATTAAAAATTTGAAATCCATTTTTTCAAATTCGAAAAAAATAGAATTGGTAGAAATTAATTAAAAATTTACCCCCATTATCAAAACGCGAAAAAATGGTTTTTATAAGTAATAACAATAAAAATATTGACATGTGTTATTATCAAATTTCCAATGTCAAATTACATAATATGACCAAAATTGTATTAAATTTTAAAAGAACTATTTAATTCTACTTTGGAAAAATAAATTTATAATCAAACCCTATATTTAAATTAGATGAAAAAATTTTTATATTAAAATGAATTATTTTTTCGTTATTCATTATAGTGAATTTTATGAAAAATCCAAAAAATTCAAAAAAAATTAATTTTCATGTCATTTTTTAAATAAAAAATATAATCTTTTCTTATAGAACATCTAAAATTGATAAAAAAAAATATTTATATAGGTTTCTCCTTCAAAAGGTATTAAAACATCATTTTTAGAGAGTATGGTTTTTATCCATAAAATTGAATGTGTTATTAAAAAATGGTTATAAAACAAATAAGATGGATTTAAAATATTTCAATAAATATATTAAATAATTATTTCATTTATAAAATATCAAAACTGTTATTTTTTTATAAAAAATTATTATTTCATTTAAATGGGTTTTAAAAAATGTACTTCATTTATATTAAATTGGTTGTTTATTTATTTTCAATTATTTTTGTAACTGATGTATCATTATATTATCATGTATAAACCATATTTTAATAATTTAGATTATCATTTTCATTCCCACCATTCTAATGGATATGTGATAACTATCATATTAAACAATAATATTAAGTTTTTTATTGAAGATAAATGTTTTGTATCATGTATGCAATTAAATATACTATTTCGATTTAAAGAAAAAGGATATAACATTCATACAAACTTTTGAAAATTTAATCCACTAAATTTAAATTTGAGGTTTTATAACTAGGTTATGAATTTATAATATTCATTTATTGGATTCCCATATCGAAAAAAGGATTAAAAAAGATCCACATTAATAGAAAAAAACATGGTATGAAGGGTTCCTCAAATCACACATACTAGGATTCTGTGTAAGAAAACAGGGCTATGGAAGAAAACAAACTATCATGTTCTGATGGAGACTTTTAGGAAAATAACCTAGAGAATTTTAATAATGACAATATAATATATTTTTATTTGTTAAACTGCAATTGATTTCATAGTAGGAAATGTAAATAGAAAACACATTTATTTTAAGATCATTTTCATAATATTGAGAAATTCATTTACTATATAGAATAATAACATAAGGATATATGCTTTCTTGAAAAATATATTTTCGTCCATTAATTTAATTCCACCACAAACTCATATGATCCACTAATCAATGATTAATTAAGATGACTTAGCCACACCTAATGCACTAGAACCAACTTCTAAAGAATAAAATAATTTAAAAAAGTCGATCTATATATTTCCCTTGTATATACACATTAACCAAAACCCATATGGTTAGTAAAAGATCAGAAAATTAACCCAAAAGTAATAATCCATTATAAAGAGAAGGACTACTTTTAATCATCAAAATTCAACAGCAATAACCACGTTCTACATAGACCATTAAAAAAATGCCTTTTTAAATTACTCAAAATTATCCAAATTTATATTGAATCCCATAATTTAGAAGAGCTTGGTCATATAGTATTACAAGATATGTTCTTACATTTATATCTATAATTCAATTTTAATGTCTCATACCAATAAGTAATTTCCTAATTATATATTCTTATTGATAGGTTAATCATTTTTATAAAAAACCCTAATAAATATAAGTCTACAATAAAATCATAGATTATAGAAGAATATAATTAATCCCTTACACCTCCATTAAAATAAAATGGTTTTCTATTTTACTTCATAGTATAGGGTTACAATGTAGTGACCATATACAAAAATAGCATTAATCACTTAATGACCAAATCATTTCCCAATCCCATGGTTATCTATTCCATAAATTATATGTCTCCCAAATAAAATTATTCTTAATTCTTAAAATCATTTAACTATGTAAGAAAATTCATGCTAACTGGGGTCTTCTTGTAGGCCAGTGGTAGGTGATGTTCCCGTGTTTCCATATGTTTTTGGGTTCCATTATCGTGGACTTTTTTGAAGAAACGACTTGACACCCATCCCATGGGTTTTCCTTTTTCTAATAATATATCATTATTATGACATTATGAAATGTTATATATTTTAATAAAAATAACCATGACATCGTTTAGCCCCAATTTTATATCATACGTTGCATCAAGCATCAAAAAAAATTAAAAACTCATAATAAACTAGAAAATATATCATATTAACCTTAATGGTTATCAAATATTTTTATTATTATTTCCACACAAGTAAAGGTAATTCTTCCTTGAATATAATTTTCACATAAAAGTATTTAGAGATACAAATAACAGAAAGAGTCATCCAATTTAATCACTTCATCTGAAAAGAATTAATAAATTTAAAATTTTCATTACAATAAAATCTACAATAACACTTGAATCCATTATACGTAGACTGGTTAATCATTATATCTTCTTCATGATACCCTAACCATGATTTTTCATCTTAATCCATAATATTATTTTACTAAAAAATGAATCATTTAATATGATAAAATAATTTAAAAACTTTTGATAAGAAATAACCAACACCTTTCATAGGTCAATATCAGTTTCCTCATCTTTGATTGGAAGAGATTTTGGTATTTCTAAATAGAATTTTATATAGTCCCTCTAACCCCAATTCTGAACATTATTAGTATAATACCTCGTCGAATAAATTATTGTATCCCAATATTTTAAAATTTTAATTGATAAATTGGAAATAACTTCATTCCCTTTCCTTGAGTTAATAGGATGTTTACTTTTTCATTGGTAGGGAATTGCATTATGAATATCATTTCCACATCTATAACATATTCTATTCCATTAAAAAAAATTACATGGAATTTCATTTCAAATACATGACACAAATGTCATTAAATATATATACTAATATGATCATTATTATATTAATTTCCATAAGGATTCATTAATCACATATATAACGAATCATAAAAATCACCAAGGTTCAAGTGGTAAATTAGGACACCAGATAGTTGGTTTAGAATATCCAAAATAATTCTCATTTTAGATCAAATTTTATTTGGTAGCTCATTCAGTGAACCACCAAATTTTCCTTCACATCCATGTTTACATTTGTGCATCCCACCCTTTTAGTAACACCAAAATGGTTTGTGTGATTATATCAATAAATACATCATACACTATTTGATGAGGAAGATAAACAGTAAGAAATAATTATTCATGTTGTTGAAAAAATATTAATTTTATCTAAAATAACACTGAATCCTTCTAATATTAAAACCATTGTTGTTATATACCACTTTTACCATAAGCATAAATAATGTCCAAATATCTAATGTTATCTAAAATTACTTCTGATACAAACTATAAGGTCTCATCCTTAAACATTGAATAATCAAGAGTTATGTCAATAATTTTACATTAATATTAATAGATGATCATTATTGTTTTAGAGTTTTATATAATTAGGACATTCATATTACAAAAGAACTAAAATTTATACATAGTGGATAAAAATAAAACAATATCCATTTAATCCATAATATAAAACTGTTAAAAGTAGACATGATTTCATAATCTAGAGAAAACCCTTCTTGACTTATTCCTTTCCCTTCCCCATTCTAATATAATATGAAAACATTTTAGAAACATAGGATGTGGAAAAAATATCATTAAGGGATAAAAAATTAACATGGAATAAAATCATACTATAATGGAATAACCATACAATCAATTTCCACAAAAAATAATTTTGAAAATTAAATATCCATACAGCCGACTTCCAAACCAAATGTATTGGAGGTTATAGTGTAACCACCCATCCTTTGTTTATCATGGAACCACTCATCATTGGTTGATCACATAACCACCCAGCTATGGTTTATCACAAATCCTTGTATACTATGTCATTTAGATAAAAACTTTTCATTGAGTTATAGTTTAAACACTTGTCAAATTTCCAAGTTCCATTATAAAATCATAACACAAAAAAGATTATAATTATGAATATTTTAATAATAAAATTTAATTTTCAATAAGAAGAAATATTTTCGTGATATTATAAAAGTATATCCATTTTCAAAATAATAAAAAATATAAAATTACCTAAAAATAGAATATTGTGTTCAATATGAATTTAAATACATTATATACAGTATAGGAATCCAAATACCAAACAATGGTCATGACGGTGGAAAGTTAATTGTCACCGCATATGTTAAAAAACATTCCCTTTTGTAATTAAGTACAACACTTTGTATAGAAAAGAATAATTTTTAATACTGTTGTATCAAATTCAAAATAGAAATAAAATTGTATTTATAATCCTTTTATATTAATATAAATAAAATTTTAAATTAATATAATGATGAAAGATATTTGATAATTAAATCATTTAACATTCCAGGTGTCCCACACCACATTGAACATTTTAATCGTAATCTCAATGAAATAATACAATTACTATTATAGTAAATTAAATTATTATAGATATATAATATATATATATATATATATATTCATATCGGTTATATATACATTTATAATATAGTTAATCTATATATTAATAAAAATGGATTAATGAATGGGGATTGAGATGAAATCACATACCCTAAGTCTGACTCATCACATAAATTAGTTATACTCAAGAATAATAAACGTATGTTAATTTAAAATTTCATTATATTATTTTTCATGTTTCTTCTTAATTTTATATAACTTATTACCATGTAATAAAAATTACATAATTATATATGTTCGTATCAGACATTTTGTTTATATTATGTACTTGAGAAAAAAATGAAAACTGAATTATGTTAATATTCCTTGTGGTAAAAATACAATCATCTCAAAAATAACATTAACCACATAATAATATCATTTATAAATCATTTATACTTTTTAAATCAAACCATTCATTTATGGTATAAAAAATGTAAAACCTAATAATCATGGAGAGAATAGGATTTACACACACATGAGTAATGTTCACATTCTTCATTGATCATTGTAGAAAAAATGTATTTATTATTTTAACTTTATGGAATTATTATAATATTATTATCAACATAATAATCATTTTAATATTATTATATAAATCATACAAGTTATGTGGTGAATAAAAATGATTCACTTTGCTTCGTGGTGGTGATAGTTGACACATATGCACGGACATCATTATCATCATTATTCACATGTTATGTACGAAAATAATTGAATTATTATTATTATTTTTATTATTATTATTACTATGTATAAGTTATAAATATAATTTATAAACATTTATTCTATCGTTATAAAGTGTCTTGACAATTTGATATGAAAAACAAACTATATCGATTCACGAGGCGGTAGTCTATCGTAAAAAAATGAATAGTTCATTTCCAATATGAGGAAATCGTAGATGTATATAAGTGACTAATTTGTCATAATAAAATATATTTATATTTAATATATTAGATTTATTATTTCATCGGGGTTTTAGGATATTTAAAGGATATGGAAGATGAAATAAAAAAAGAAATACATAAATAAAATGATACCTCTTTTTCGATTGATCAATCTTGAAGAATACATTTTCCTCTCTAAATAGGGTGTTATGCATAAAATAAGGCTTAAATAATGTGTGTAAGGATCCTAGGAAGGGTGTTGGGAAGATATTGGATGAAAAAAATGCATTATAGTGTCAGAATTATTAGAGAGTGGGTATCCTTTTATATAAGAGGGGAGGGGTACCCTTGGAATATCTAAAAATATAAAATAATTATAAATAAAAATTTGGTTTAAAATGGTCCCAGAACCTTTTATTTTGATGATAATATGATTTTGGGTCGAATCCTCAAATTAAAATTAATATTAGAAAATTTTTTAATAATTTTTATTCATTGTTTTTTTGGTTTATTCGTTATTTTATCCTTTTTAATCTTAATGTGATGATATGTTATTATACTTTGTGGGATAACTTAAATTCCATAACATGTCCAAATAACCCAAAAAATGTTCCATTTATGACATATTTGTTCTTATCCAAAACAGTTCTTCAAATTTTATATTTTGATGGAATTTTTATCCTATAATAATCTATTTAATTTTTTATGATAATAATAATGTCAATTATAACACTATTCCTTAGTTTACATATAAAACATCTCATAAAAACATGATAATTTCGATAAAAATATTTTAAATCAACATAAACATATAGTATACTTTTATAAAAATTTTATATGGAATAAATAATTTTAAATAATACTTATTTTAAAATTTATAATATCATTTATTTGGTTCATTGATTATTTATGAAATTATTACATCATCATTGTGTCATGACTAAATCTTATTATTTAACTTCTTAAAATGTTATAAAAATTACCATTATATATGTAATCTCATTATATTTATAATGACTATTTATAGTCAAATAGATCACTTGTATAACTCCATAGTAAAATACTTACATTAAAAAACAATTGTTACAACAATTACTATATATTAAATATAATATTATAAAAATAATTAATGTCATTAAATTGTTTCCCAATGAACCTAGTATGTATCCAATGATGATCATAGTCGGAATAAATTCATCCAATTAAATGAGGAAATGTTTCAGTGTTGTTTTATATTATTAAAATATTATTTTTAACTTTAATTAATTAATTTACATTTAATCATTATAGTAAAAATAATTACAAATGTTAAAATTAATCATGTATAAAAAATGTCCTATTTAAATAATAATGGCCTTCTGATTATAAATATGTATTTAAGTTTTCATAATTGAAAACACAATATTAGGTGAAATTAAATAACTTTTAATCCTTGTTTTCTAAAGTAGAATTTTCATTTTTTAAAAGTAAAAACACCAAAATGATTGAAATATTTTTATATCAAATTTCATTCTAAAAGTACTTGTAATGAATAAAATTGTATTATATTATAAAAAATTATTTAATTGGACATTAAAAAAATTAATGTGTAATCGAACAACACAATTTAAATATACAAAAAGGATGTTTTGAATTAAAATGCAGGATTTTTTCACTATTTGTTAAATATGATTTTTTTCTGATAAATAAAAAAATAAAATATAATTGTATGTACCTATACTAAATTATATGTTCATCATGTCATATATAACATATAAAATAGAAATAAAGTATATTTAAAAATGGTTCTCCATCAAAAGGTGGTAAAATTACATTTTTTGAAAAATACACCTATTATCTATAAAATTTAATTTCTTCTTATAAAATTTCTATAAAACAAAGAAGATGAATCTAAATAAATAGATTTAATATATTAAATCTATATATTATTAATGAAATCTAACAGGAGTGATTTTATTATATTATATACTCACTTATTTTTCATTTAATTAGTTTTTTTAGAAAAAACACATCCTTTATATCAAATTGGTTTTTTATTTAATATCCTATTTAATTTGGTATCAAATGAATCATTATATAGACATTTTTAAACCATATTTTCATATTTCAGTTATTCATTTTTATTCTCACAATACTAATCTCTATGTGATTACAATCGTAATAAATAATAATATAAATTTTTTCATTTATGATATATGTGGTGTATCATGTATTCTATCAAAAATACTGTTTGCATTTAATAAAATGGGATTTTACAAAATAAAGATCATTTAAAACAAAAATCATCCACGTTATATATTAAATATGGTAGTCACTAATTTTTGGGGCAGTAAGACTCACTCTATTGTATGCACTAAAATCCACATATCCATTGGTAATCATTAAAAATCTACTTGGTTCCTACTATTGGAAATATATGATAGCACTAAAAGCTATATATAAGACCCTATGTGTAGATATTTAATTATACCCCCTTGATAATGAAGACACATTTACCTTCCCCTTTCTTATGGGTTAATTTACTCTTCTAATTATTGTACATTCTACATGTAAAACTTACTGCATCCTTTTAATTTTCATGCCTCATGATATTATTCTTCTTGAAAAGACGGTGCTTGTGAGGTTTTAAATATTTATTTTTCACGATCTCGTTTTAATTTTTATTCCATTTATTATTCACTATATGGAATGTGTTTTTATAATTCCATGTGTCCTTTTCCACATTGAATTTAATTTAAGGTGTTTCAAAACAATCTTTTCATTATTTCACATATTGTGGTTAACCAAAATGTTGGAGGTGGTTATTTTGTAGTGATGAATGATTCAGATCTGTTTGTAAATCATCTAGAAATTTAATTTATATGATGTCTTGGAGTTCAATGTAGCCCACTATCTCGACTACATAAGGCCCTTCTAGTGGAGTATCTAGAAACATAGTGGTGAACGATGTATCTTAGAACTGATACATCAATTATATCTCATTCTCATAAATGATGTCCTAAATGTAGGACATCATGCTTTATGTATCCATATCCTCATGTTGCATCGAAAACTTATTGAAAATGGATGGTTGCTTGAAGCAATGAACATCTTCAGCATCTTTTAGATGTTTCTTATATAGATATAGCTCTTTATCACTTGAATCATTTCAATGCACGAATTTTAATAGTTCTTACAACACATATAGTTTCAATTACTGAAAAAGGATGTCATATATACACTATCACCACTCATATAAATGTGCACCGAGCATACTATTTTATTTATTATGTATAGATCACAATGATAAGTTTTATGTCATTTAATTTATATTTCCACACAATAATATGTGCACAATATTATTACATTTTTTGAATAATTTAGAAAAATTAATAAATATTATATTTATTAGTCTTTGGTAATTTATATAAACCCAATATCTCTCACAATTGTATTTTAAATATCACGTTTCTTGGATATTTTAGTGGAATGGATCCATATTACCCTTCAAGATAATCCAACATTGGTAGGTCAAGATTTGTGAATGTCATTAGGTAGTCATTACAAATTCTAACTTCATTAACTCACATTTCCTTGATCTTCATATTGGAATCTCAAAACCTAAAATCGTTAATTTAAATTTCCTCATCCTTTGCCTCTCAGTTACAATACACCCGAATTTGGAAGTTTTCTCTTGATGTCAACTATGATAATTCAACCCAAAACCTCTAGTTTTATTTTTATGATAATTAAATGAACCCCATCTTTCGCTGGTAAATAACAATGAACTATTTCTTAATACTAATCGAATTAATGGAAAGTTATACTTATAAAATATTTTAAAATGGGATTTTATCATTATATTCATAAATTAAATATTATTATCATTGTAAAATTCTTGTTAATATTAAGTGAGATTACCTATATCATTAAACATTTATTATAATTTATTTACTCATAATCCAGTTTATTATATTTATATCATGCGTGGTTGTTGAATCCTTAATTATGATATTATGATAAGACATATGTATTGAAATAACAATGAACCTGATAGAAATAAAAAACCAATGTGGTTTCGTCATGATATATTACTAGTGGATAGTTCATATAGTGGTTGATAAACTAACCATAAACCTATGGGGATAAAAAATTAAAACAATATTGATTCATGTTACCACTTTCCCCAAGCCCACCAATTGATATCTTTGGATTGGTTTTACCACAACTCTAAAATTAAACCGCCTCCACTAGCTATTGAGATCCATCCATTATATGTGCATTTTATTCTCATGGAGGTGAGTGAAAATTTTGGTTTCTAAATATGTAAACCATGGGGGTGCATTCCCTAAATAATGAAATAAGATAAATAACACAAGGCAACAATTTCATTTAATAACAAATTAAAATAAACCAGTAACATAGAAAAGGTCTGTTCTACCTCATGACCACCCACATTCCTGTAATAAATTACATATTTTGAAAAACTAGAATTAAATTATTAATCATTCAAATTTTTGATATATTACAATCTAATAGAGAAATTATTATCATTAAATAATCAATCGTTTTTTATTATGTATTTCTTGATTTTACTTGATATTCTCATCTATTACAATTTTAAACAAATTATTTTTTTAAATTGACCTTTTATATAAGTTTACCTTAGACAAAATATGGTGAATACCTATCCAAATATACCCAACATGTATTATAATCATATAGAAATTTACTATTTTGAGATATATCATACATGACATGTCACATATATTGACAACATGTAGTTCATGGATGAATTCCTGACTTACATAACTTATTTTCACATTTTCTGCATCAATGAACATAGTGTAACATCTTGAAAATGACTCATAAATAACAGGAATATCAGAACATTACCCATAAATTAGTTAATCATTTAAATATTTAATTATATTAAATTCTACCACATGGTGTACACTATATTTACAAACAAAATAATGTACATGTCTCGATGTTTTCAATGTAAATTAAATAAATTTTAAATCTATGTTATTTGGTAAATGTACAAGATGCGTAGATATGATATAAATGATTTGTAAAACAATCACCAACTATCTGATACACATACATATAGAACCAATTTGTAGTCTATGCCTCAGATAATTTGGACTACATAATATGTCTAATGGGACATGTTTCATGTTGACTCTATATTACATGGTTAACATTAAGGTAGGATGTGTAATGAATATCTAACTCATCATTGACTCAAAGGGACTACATGACATGTACATGGGCTACATGACTTGAACATTAGTTGAAAAAACCTTTTTTATGTATCGGTGAACACAAAATTTAAGAATTAAAGACCCCTAATTTCATTAATTAACATTTATTGAGTAATTTTAATATTAGTTCTAAGTGAATTGAACCCAACTAAATGGAGTGAATATAAAGTTACACTGGGTGTACTTCTGAGTCCTCTTAGAAGGATTATTGACAGCTCTAGATGAGTTCCTTGAATTTATTTTAATCATAAAATAAATATTCTTAATTAGATTGATGTGAAAAGAATAAGGAAGAAAAAGATATATTAATTTATATTAAATGAATGAATAGAAATGAATTTTGAAACTAAAGAAAATGAATAAATCAGTAATGATTTTTAAATAATTATAAACAATTTTGTTCCTGCTCTAATATAACTTGTTGGTTTCGGATAGAGTAGATGTGTGTTATGGGTGGTGCACAACTTTTATTACTTCCATAATCAGTTATCAGTCTAAGATCTATTAATTGATGAATCTCATGACCAACATAATTTAATCAAATAAATAGACAAGGTATAGAATTCCAAAATGAAAGAGATGATTAATTACATATTTTTTATAATTAATCTATTTATATAATGAATTACATAGAAGAATTATTTCGTTGTTGATGAATGTAGTGACATTTTGTGTTCCACCGTCATCATGTTGTAGAAATCAAGTGTATATTTCATATAGTATTGATATACATGTGATTTAAGAATCTCTAGATGTCTGTGAAGGATAATTTAAGTTCTATCAAAGAAGATACTCTATCATGTTTCATCCATTTTGACCACCAATAGAATCGTGTACAAATCATTATCCTTGAGCCGGTGGAAGATTTCACACCATTATTGGGAGGGTTTTTAGAGAAGGGATCTCTCCAGGATAGAGAGTAATATAAATTTTTTTTTGAACATGTAAATGGGATAATGAGAAAAATAACATCACTGTGTATTCATATTTCTAGGGCAGAAATATAATAGTTGCAAAGGTTCCATTATTTTTTATTTATCCCTAAAAATAACCATGTAAAATATTTATAATCGTAATTTTATTTTTCACATGCAATTAACTTATTAATATAAATTAAATAATATTTAATTAGATAATATTCAATATTTATTATTTATCACTGGGCCATTAAAAAAGGACCTCTATTCCTCTATAATATTTATTAGGAAACGAATAAAGACTGTTTATTTATAATAAAATATCAATTTATTATTCACTAATAAATAAATAAATATTATATTCACGAAATATAATAAAATTATTAATCAATATTCTGATCACAAAATATTCTCTGGAATAACTAGTTACATAATAACTGGGATTAAGCATAAAAGAAAAATTATTAAACTATATATGAGAGTAACAAGTATTCAACATATTAAATAATAAATAATTATAAATTATATAACCATAATTATGGGTACACTTTCTATGTGACCATCCATGCCTCTTTCTCAGTTCCATTAGGAGAACGATCCTAGTGTCCACGGTTAGCATCTCTAAACTACCTAAGGCACCCATAGGAAAATTATTTAATGTAATAATGACATATTAAATCATATAGAATCTTACCATGTAATAAAATACCTTTATCAAAATGTCTCCAATCGAACAGGTTGCATGCCACTAATATCATCATATATGGTCGATATTTATTTTATTGACATTCATAAAAAATAGATATCCAATAGAGCATCATAGCCATATATTTATTTAGACAATATCATTTATATGAATGGGCATGTGATATTATATGCAGCTAACAATCATAAAAAATAAATCCTTTCACAAATTCTTCATCAATATAATATTTTATGTTATGCACCAAATCTATTTCTCTTAGATGACGTTTGTCGTCTGGGTAAATCTTTATTTTCTAGAGGCATCATTACTCATGGGATTAATTATGAATTCTTAGTCCACATCCCTAAAATTGAGAATGTCGATGAAATTCAACTCTTCAGACCCATTGGTCTTTCAAATTCTCTGTTTAAGATAATTATCAAATTAATTGCAAATTGAATGGATTTTATTAGCAATAGAATTATCTCATGGAACCATTTTGGCTTCATAAAAGGGAGATCTATTGAGGAATTTATCTCTCTTTCCTCTAAAACCACTAATCTCATAAATAGAAAAAATAGATGTGGGAATGTGGCTATCAAACATGACATTACTAAGGCCTTTGATACTATTTATTGGAGCGTTATTTTTAAAGTCCTAATTCAGTTTTGCTTCAATGTCACTTTTATAAAACTGATAAAATCATTATTCATTTCAGCTCAAATTTATATCATCATTAATGGTTCACCTAGAGGTTACAATAGTTGCTTTAAGGGAGTGAGACAAGGTGACCCTCTCTTGATGATTCTCTTCTCAATTTCTGAATATTATCTTAGTAGGATGCTTACTCAGGATATTGAACAAGGTACTGTCAATACCATCTCTACTTTAATAAATTTTAATGCCCCCTCACATCTCCTTTATGCAGATGATATAATTCTATTTACCCAGGGATAGAAAAGAAACATTCAAAAACTAAAATCTATACTTCTCCATTATCAAGAAGTGTCTAGTCTACATATTAACTGGAGTAAATCATAAATTTAATTTGGTAAAAACTTTCCTTTATAGAGGTAAATTAAAATAACCAATACATTATGTGTAAAGGGGGGAACCTTACTCTTTACATTCCTTGGTTTTCCCATTTTCTAGGGTAGACCAAAATCTAATTACTTCTCCTCCATCATTGACCAAAAAATTCATTATCTTTCCTCTTGGAAGGGTACGAACCATTCGATGGATAGGAGAATTTTCCTTGTTAAATCCACCATTGTCTCTAAACTAGTTTACTCTATGATGATTTATAAATGGCCGAAGTGTCTTATAAAGTGAACTAATGATGATATTAAGAACTATCTTTGGATGGGGAGTACATTGGAATTAAAATTGGATATAGTCGCTTGGGATAATTGTTTCAATCTTATTGACAAAGCAAGCACTCGTATTAATGATATTTCATATTTTAATGAATCTCTTCAAGATAAAATTACGTGGAATCTCATTCATAATAACTCTCCCTCTATAGTTTTTCTCAGGGATTGATTTCTCCATATGCATAAAATTAACCAAAATCCTTTTCTTACATCCTCTATATGGACTTCCATTAAAAATACATTCATGTCCATTATGACTAACTCTATATGGATGATCAATAAGGATTCAGATTATATTTTTTATTGATAACTAGACTAGTTCGCCCTAGATATCATTGATTGAAAATAACCAGCCTCCACCACACAATAATGATACTATTAAAAATGTATTATAATTTCAAAACCCCTACCTTCTTGATAATGTTAGCCAGATTGTTGACAATTATCCCTTCACTAACATGAGTGGTTTTATTATATGGGAACCGGTGCATAATGGGATCAAAAATTTTAAAAGTTATTATAATCACCTGTTAAAAAATGTAGTTAACAATTTTTACTAGTTAAAAAAATTCAATAAAGTCTTGTTAAAGCCCTCGATATTCATGGTAGTTTGGCGGATTGCTCAGTATAGAATCCCCACGGATACCTGCCTTCAATCATTTGGAATTAATCTTTGTTCCAAATTCTACATGTGTAATAAGTATAGAGTGGACTTAAATCACATTTTTCTTTCTTATGACATGGAAACCGCACCTTGGAATTATATCTTTGGCAAATTTGAGTGCATATGGTTGCTTTGTAATTCCATTATCTTGCCGATACAACGGTGTTTAGAAGGTGCTGATTCTCAATAAATCAGAAATCTCTTTATCACTATTGTTGCAGAACTCTTACATGTAATCTGGAATGGTATAAATGCTTTTATTTTATGTAGCATCTCATTCAAGATTAATGCAAGGAAAACCATAATTCTAATGGCCATATAGAGGAAGATTAAATTCAAAAATATCATTGCAACAACTCCATTCGTTACTTTGGGACTCTCAGACCCATTGGGGTGGATCAGAAATACCCTCATCCGAAGAATACCATTGAAGTGTTTTGGAAAACCCCCACCTCCAAGATAGATTAATGTTAATGTGGATGGAGCCTCCAAAGGAAACAACAGCCCAGTGGGTTGTCGGGCAATTTTCAAAAATCACCTCGAACGGATGCTTGGAAGCTTGTATGGCTCTTGTGGTGATTCTTCCTCCTTGGAAGATGAGATGATGAGTGTTATTCATGTGACTTCATTTTCCAGGCTTCATAATTGGAGAAGTATCTGAATAGATAGTGACTCCACTACTATTATTCAGGCCATTTGGAATGGTTCCATTCACTTGGATTGGATGCTCACTTCGCGTTTGATTGATTGACTGAACATTCTTTCACAGATCAATGTCATCTCCACTAATACCTATTCTGAAGCTAATAAGATTTCTGATGGTCTTGCCCACATGGGTGTTACTCGTGAGATGCATTGGAGTGAAGTTATTCCTCCTGAGTTAATCCAGCTCTATATCAGGGATGTTAGTAAAATTCTTTATTTCAGACATGTGTAATCCTTTTATTCAATTAAATTTAGAGTTTTGGTCATTGACCAAAACACGACTATTATCTGTCATCATGGTTTTGGTCAATACATCAAGGTACATGACTGTTAATAATAATTAATAATAATAGTAATTTCTAATTACCAATACATAGAGACAATTATATGAAAACCCAATGAAACATTTAAATGTGTATTTCTTACTAGAGGGTCTCATTTTCTGAATACCCTATTTGATATTTCCAATAATGTACACCATAAAAAGATGACTCAAAGTCCGATGAGTCTCCAACCTTGATAGAATGTACCATTTGTGTCCATTAAATGATATCATATATCTATATGACATATATTCAAGAATAGTTTCATAGAACATCCTGGTTCACATCATAGAAGTGAAGTACTAGGACTTTCTAGTGAGATAACTATTCTTAATACATCATAAAAAAATATTTCATACATGATAAAAATCATGATGTGATAAGTAGTTTTTTATTAGTCAAAACAATGTATACGTGTTGATCATAATATAAAGAAATTTTGGTTTTATGGAACCAAATAAAACATTTTTTACTATCTATTATTACATTTCGACATAATTTTTGGGGATTTATTATTTATAGACATAATATAGTCAATGATTGATTCTCAATCTAACAATATCTTCATTTTAATATATTATTTAACAATATTAATTTAATTCAAGATTTTTGTACATAAATATGACTTCAAAAAAATTATTTGATATTTATTTAATAAACCCTTACATTTTTATTTCAGATGTTTATTTATAACCACTGTCACGTAATATTACATTTTCACCCACTAGTTGGACCACTAATGTTATAGAATTTTTTTATTAAAACCTGACTAACTTTACCTATTTAGTTGGAGAACATATTTTCTTCTAAAAATCATTTCATATAAAAAGGATTTCAAAAAATTATTTTAACCTCTAAAAAATTATTTTTAAAAGATGTTTTACCCCATTTTAAAATTTGAATGTCTTCAAATGAATTTCCCTTTCACATTACGAATATAAAAATATTCTATCCTTTTCCATTTTTGATGTTTTAATATTTCTTTTTATCATTGTACAACATGTGTATATTTATCCGCCATCATTTTTTATGTTTTCATTGAATTTTTAATAATATTATTTTTAATAAAAAAAATTAAATGATATTTTCTAAGAAAAATATTTTAAATAGTATTTTCAAAGAAAAATATATTTTTTTCAAGAACATTTTTAATGTTAGTCCTTTATATCATCAATGATAACAAAAATCTATTTTTACTCTACATGGGTTATTTTTTATAGAAAACATCAACATACAATCTTTTAATAGTGTTTAATTAATTTTTCCAATGAAAGTATTTATATTCACATCCTTGATTTCCTTGTTAGTCCCCTTGTAATATTCTAATTCATATGATTATTGATCATTAAACTTCAACTGTTTATCCATATCATTTATCATGGATATTACTATTTCCAAAAACATATAGCATATTACATAATCTATATACATTAAATGTTATTTTATTAAATGGGGAATTGTTGATAAAATAATTTTTCTCATTCAATACATTTATTTGATTAATTATATTATTTATTTTTATTATTAAATATAATGAATTATTTGGACTGACAATGACCGGTGGGGCCCAGAATTTATATAGACACTCAATGAATGAATATGTTCTCAAAAGGCATATACATTGTGAAAATTTGATGGGTTCCTACAATAAATTTAATCCACCCTATGAAAGGTCCTCATGTTATAGGTTTTCATGTTCCTGAGAGATAACATCTAATAAATAATAACTTCCCTCAATTAGGTTTTGTTATTATTATCCTATAGATTTTTCATTAACATATCTATAGATACATTTCATTATTAGTTTATTGATTAAGTGGCATGTTTTTTAAATTTTTATTCATCACTTTAATATTTATACCTTTTCTAGTTATTTGAATATATTCTGTTATCATATATTACCCTTCCATTATATTTCTCATTTTAGTTTATTTATTACATGGCATGTCTTTTCTTTAATTTAACATTCCATTTGTATTGACTGGAATCTATTTTCTTTCTTTTTTCAAATGAAATATTTAATGGAAAAGCATGGACCCTAGAAAAATAACACTAAATAAAATTCCAGCTGTCAGTAAAAAGTCATGCAATTTTTTTTAAAAAAATTTAAGATTTACAATGAGAAGAACCACACAAGTAGAGAACAAGAAAAAGAAGCCACAATAAGACACCTGTGGTTACTCAACCTCACATCCCAAATCGCCCAATATGATCATCCCTCGGCAACACCTTGGATAGAGTTGTTGAATCACAGTGTAAGAGCAAGTGAATGTGTGGCCAAAGATCTCAACAGAGATCATCTCCATAGCCCCCCCACCCCCCTCCAATGTTGATGGGAACCACTCAAGAGTAGGAAACATCTCTTTTTTACAAACACCAATCAAACCAACTCAAAAAACAAATGTATTAAAAAAATGGAAATAATTAAAACAAATAGAGGCCCATAGACGAATCACTTATCCTGGAAAACATTGGTCACTAAAACAATCGATCCTAAAACCTAAATAGAGATCACCACACTAAACCGAACAGAGAGGTAGTGGTGAACAAGGATGTGATAACAGTGTTAAGAAGTAAAATTTTTAGAAAAGGTTCATGTCTTCCAATAGAAACCCGAAAAATCATAGCAACTTAAGGAAAAACACTATTCCTCTATTAATGGATCACTTTGATGCAAAAAGGACACAAACCCATAACTATTCTAGTTCGAAACAGGCTTTGCAATCCTCATAAACTATGTGAAATATTAAATAGATTGAAATAATAGAAATCACCAAAAGACCATCAAACATCATATCTCCATTCATCTCGGATCCCGATCAACTATCACATATCCCACATCCTTAGATTGTAATGACTAAAATCAAGGGTACCATTCATATTATCATATAAGAGAATATCATGTTTGATCATAGAGGCCTTTATGACATTACCCCCGACCCCCCCTCTAACGCCGATGTAATGACTGAAACATTGAGTTCAGAAGAGCTGAGGAGACGCCACCACACATGATGGGAGTCACACTAAAAGACCTTATATGCCACCGAAGCCTCTCCTAACCACACTAAACTACCCATCATAGTGACTCTCATAAGAGAACATGTCATCTACCACTAGCTAAAGCCACCCCCCACCCCTGGACCCTCCATCACCACCTTCCACTAAACCCTTATTTTGTTCCCTCTACCTTAGAATCCATGATGTGTACAGAGCATGACATGGAATGATACTCTTGATGAATAATAATGTTATTCTATAAAGAACAATGAAAAGGATGATTTAATTAGTGTTTTCTTCTATAATAAAATATTCATGTTTGTATCTGGTTTACTAATTCTCTGAACTCTCCGGTCATTCAAGGATGGATTCAATGTAATCTAGACATTGTCAGTAGTTTCAAATACTGGCTCTAGGATTTCTTGTATTGGGTCACTATAGTTGGTATGAATGGAAGATTAGTAAAAACCATTAGAACTATATGTAGGAAAACATAGGTAAGTGAAAATAACAATATATTATAATTTGAGGTAACTATACATAAAAATGATATTATTTTTATATGGTATGTATTATGTGGGTCTTCTTTTAAATATATCCATGTTTGGAAACTACTATTAGGCATTGTTCGAGCACAATATTATGTAAGATTAATATATCAGACTATGGGTTTCTGGGAATGCCCTGAGATAGCTTTCTAAATGAAAATGGGCCTTAATTAACACATGGGTTGACACTCCTAGGATATATTCTTTGAATTATCTATGATTTCATTACAATGAATTTTGCATCATTTGAATATATAATGACACTCAAAGACCTAGTTTATACATTTTTCATTTTGATTAATGATAATGAGTCATGATTCATAAAAAATATGCCTTCTATTGGCGATAAAACGAAGATTATGGAAGGTCCAATTTGATAAATTTTTATTTATTTCCATTAAATAAATATTAGAGTTATTTAATTTGTTGTATTTATCCATAACAATCCAAAAACATCTAAGGAATATACTGGATTTTTTTAAAGTATGTTTTATAGGAAAATGTTTTTTTAGAAATAATTAATTTACATTTTAAAGACATATGATAAAAGTTAATGATATAATTTAGGGATTATATGATCAGAAATGAAACTATACTAATAGTAATATAAGATTATGAGACTTTATAAAATTTATTTTATTGAAATCCTTAGTTACAAGTTTATTTAATGATTAAATATCAAGGTTTTCCATTACTTTTGCATTTAAAATGTGTTAATATAGTTTATGAAAAGAAAAAATGATATAATGAGTGAAAACCTATCATTTTATGCAAGGTGGAAAGTTTTGAACAAATTACCGATGGGAGATATGGTTTTCATGCTAACCACTGACCCACATAATGGCCTAGTTATTTTTTAATTATTTTTAGTTAAAATCACCATTGAATAAATTATAATGATGAACCAGTAGTATCAATTTTAATGATTAGTGATATATATATTTACCTATGGGTTTTTGAATATTGTAAATTATAAATAGTTAGACTTTTCACTCTTTGATAGGCCTTACAATAATTTAAAATTTTCTTGTTTATTCAATAAAAAATGATAATTATTAATTAATTTCTTAATGTAAAGGGATTAAATATATTTTGATGAAGCACTACAAAAATGAAGGATTTTTCATCTAAAATTAAAACCTATAATATAAGAATATTTATTTATATTATTGGTAAATAAATGAATTTACATACCATTATAAAATTATATATAAACAAAATGTTGTCTTATTACCACAATTTATGTTTAATTAATGGAATTATGGCCTATAAATTTCTATTGATAAGTCCCTTGCATATGATTGATGACCTCATTAACTACCAATAAATATGTACCCTTTTCCTCAATGTCCATAATCTCAATTTCCAATAATGTTCTCCAATATAGAGACATAGTTACATAGTAGTCCATGTGACTATTGTACATCCCATTCTGTTTTTTCTAGTGGATGTTTTAAGAACCCTTCTTACAATGTGGGATTTCGACATAAGAACTATCAATCCACATAATACCAAGATGGATTTTAAATTGAAAGGACATAATTTAATAATAGTTAGGAGGTTCTATGACATAAACCCTAGAGTATAATTTTATATTCGATATAGTGTATGGCATGCCTCACAAAGTGCATAAGAGAACAAAATATATATAGAATCTAATATATATTACTATTTTAAATAAATTCAAAAAATTATATATCTTATAATTCATGAAACTATGAGTTGTCTGACATGGTAGACAAGATATACATTCCTCGATAGCTTGTATTATATGTAAGGGTGGCCTTCCATGGTAGCTTGTGATACATGCAAGACCGATTATCACCAAATAACAATGTATTAATAAATTTTTTTATTTAATATAATATGATATAACCAAGATATTATGATACAAGTGATTAATTTTATTAACTAACATATGAAAATTTAGAGTTAATTTAAATATAAAAAAAATTTGTTTAAAAATTATTTATAAACTAAAATAATAACCAATTTTATGAAAAAAAGGAAAAAAATTCTTCAATAGGATTTTTTTTCTAATAAGCATAATTAATTACGTTTTTTAATGATTTTAATGAAATATATATGTTATATGATAAATAAAATATTTTTTATATTAATCCATTAGTTATGTTATGCATAAGAAAACAAAAAACTCAATTTCCCACTTAAAATCATATATTCTTATAATAGCAATTTTACAATTTTAATGGAAACCCCATTTAAATTATTAATTTTGGAACATTTATTGATTTAACATGTCAAAATGAACATTATATTTGAAATAGAATCATAAAAATTAGGTTAGTATAAATTTTTAAAATTTTATGGAAATATAACATTTTTGAAGAAATAGTTTACAATATAAAATTTTAATTCAATAATTTTTTTCATCGAATTTAGTTAAAAGGATAAAATTTAATTATAATTGGTTTAAAATTTTAATTAGATATTATTTTTATCAAATAATAAAATTTATCTCATTAATATCATTATAAATACAAAAAAAGATTATAAATACTTATCAATAATTTGGTGTTTTTTAATTTAAAACCCCTCAATGTCGTCCCACCTAACAGATTAAATATAATAAATTTCATCCCCTTATATAATTTTGATTTTGAATATTAATTTCATATTTTGAATTATAATAATTTATAATTTCTAATAAGATCAAATTTGTTTTCTTAAAAAATTACTAGGGAGAGTGACTATAAATAATTATAACGTTTAAGGTTAAATTAATATTAATTGGGGACTGAACCTTATCTTTAATGCCCAAAAAAACCTATAAATATATACAAAAGATATTAGATGGACATATTAATAAAAAATACTATCTTGTATCAATTTTTTCTATTATTGGAACAACCTGAAACATAAATAAATTTGGAAAAAATCATCTTTAAAAATATTACTAGAGTGTCACTCCTCCACTATAAAAGGACACCACTTCTCCCACTTCATCAAACATCTCAAAAACCCTAAAATAGGAAAATATATACCAAAATATATTTCAAAAATCCCTCACCTAGACCATTATTCCGAAAATTTTTGAATAAATACTTTCATGTAATAACGTTTGTATAAACAGAAAGTAGTTAATCAATTTTTAATGTAATGTATTCTAAAGATTAATTTTCATTCATTCATTTTACCACCATATCAATTACTATTATTCCATGTTCATATAAAACATCATGTATCCTCAATATATTTTCATTTTGTTGAATTAATATTTATAACTACGCTAAGTCACACATCCAACTAAAGGGTAATGATCCCACAATTTATGTGTATGACATACTACAACCTCACAAAACAATGATTGTTCATTTTTCATTTACCAACATTCATGGTTGGCCATTATTATTGAAACTATATTTATCTATGATATATATGACATATATTATGTATTAATAATTATTTATTTCTTTCATTACACATATATTCTATAAATTGCTTTTGGTGTTAATATGATAACATCGTTTATGGAAGTGTGGACTACCGCCTCCACAAAATGTTGTGATTCATTTACAATAAACATGGGAAAAAATATGGATAAATTTTATGAAACTATATGAAAATAGTACATAAATAGGTTAATTTATTAACATTATTCATGTATATATATATACTTTTCTTTTAATTCATTTAAAATATGATAATGAAATGAAGGCAACGTTCATGAGTACATACAGACTATTGTCTTCATAAACGGTGCATTTGATTTCATATATCCAACAATTATATATTATTATAAATACATCTAAATTATATTTATATGATTTAAAAATCAAGTTTTAGATTCGGGATATGATGAAACCATGATATATTTAATAACAACAACTGATAACAAGTTAAATCATTCTTGACCAACTAGGAAATTAACAACCGAAATAATTCAAAAAATGAAAAATTATTATCAAATGGGAAATAATATATTATATGATGATAATATAAGATGTTATAAATATTAATATGGTTTCTTATAATTTAGTAACACTCTTAAACACCTTATATATTTACAATCATTTATTGTCTTTCCAATTCCCTTATATTTATTTATAATTGATAAAAATAATCTACCGATTGATTAATTCCCTTATCGATATTAAAAACATTTCAATGGTTTTTTTTACAATCTCAATTTTATTTGAGATTGGTCGCACCTAAATTAATGTTTGGGGAAAAAATTTTAAATTATTCAGAAAAAAATTCATTTTAACATCATATGATTATTCATTAACGATATATAGTAATAGTACCATTTTAACCACTTTTTAGTACACAAATGTTTTTGAATTTTTTTATGAAAATAAGACATCATAAATCTATTTATTCAGATAAACTATTAGCATAAAAAAATCATGTATTCAAAAATTGATTTCACAAAAAATGTTTTAAACATTAAAAATTATTTTAAACACAAAAAATTACCCCTTTTGTCATTTATAAATGTTTTCAATGAAATGTGTTTCTCACATTCTGACTAAGGTAATTATCAAAAGACTTTTTTAAATTTTAAAAAGTATGTCTCTTTTTTCCTCGTATGACATGTTTTGATTTATAATACATAGTTATATTTTTTATTCCATTTCATTGTTAAAATAATTATTTTTAAATTAATTGTTTATAAGGTATATTAAAAAATCACATATTTTTCAATGAAATTGATATTTTCCCTAATAATATTTTTCAATGTAATTATTTTACATAATCAATGACAAAAAAGATATATTTTACTCCAATTGGAATATTTTTTATTGACACCAATCATATCCTTCATTAAGATAATATTCAATTGATTTTTCTAAGGAAATTATTTACATTCACTTCATTGCTTTCCTTGTTATTCCCCTAGAAATATTCAATTTGATATAACCATTGAGCATTGAATTTCACCAATGTATCACTATATTTTATCATGGATATTACTATATCGCATGCCATATATCATTTAACATAGTGTTCTTACTAAGACAATAATTAGATTTACTGAGTAATTATTGATAAATCCATATTTCTCAGTTAATATGTTTATTTGATAAGGTATATTATTTTTTGATTATTAAATATCAATAAGGATTTGGACTAGAAATGATAGGTGTGTCCAAGATTTTATAAATCCCATTAATGAATCAATAGGTTCTCATTAAAAAATATGTTTCTCAAATTGAATGAGTTTACACCCATAATTTAAACAGTCATGTTAAAGGTCTCTACGGTCTATGTGTTATCATTTATCACCTAGACATATTATTTGAAATTTTTATTTATTGATTTCATGTAATGTTTCATCATATTTAACCCTTGAAATATGGATTATTTTTATTGATACATTATTATTATTGTTAGTATTTACATATCCTTACAAATCGTTTGAGATCAACATTATTTTATTTCCCCTCCCCACAAATCCAATATATTTCTATGTAATACATGTATAGATACACTTGTTGAATAATGTTTTTATCCTATAAAGAATGTGGAAAAATTATTTGGTAAATAGTGTATTTTTTGTAACAAAAGACAGATGTATGTATCTGGTTTACAAAAAATACCAAACCCTTGAGTCCTTCATGGCCTAATTCCTTATTATGATTCCACTATAATTTCTATTAGAAACATTCATAGAGATTTAATGGGTCACGTCTCTAAAATGAAATCATATTTATAATTTTTTATACATTGGAAACATTTTTTTCATCAATGTTTTGAACATATTATACAATTTAATTAATTATTTTCATAACATATCCATTTTTTATGTTTAGTGATAATATTTTCATTAAAATGAATTTGCTAAAAAAAATCATTATATTTATATCATCACCTTAATATCACTATGTAAAAAAATTATATCAATTCATTATACATCTTCGTTGATGATAGTTTCTTAGAAAAAAATAACTCAAATAAAATTATTTTTTAGAGTAGGTAAATATTTTATCTATTTATGTATCTATATTGTTTTAATAACATTAGAAAATAATAAATGTTTTTTTAGTAGTTGTCATATATCATCTTCACCATTGTTTTTTGTATGCCCATTTTTAGAATACATTCCTCCCACATGGTTACTCTAATAAAGGGAATATGTGGTTCATACATATGTATTTATAATCATTATGCATTTATTTTATTTACTCAATAATATGTTTTCATATGATATCATGTTTATAATTATTGTATTACGCCATGAAAGTGATAATCGCATACACACGTGGTGAGTATTAATGACAATGGTATAATTTTATTTTTGATAAATTTAATTGTTCTCCTATTTAGATATAAAATTGAATATCTATATATTGGTATATATTATTTTTTGGAAAAATATTACATAATTTTTACATTTCATGATTATAAAAAATCATTAACATATTTAATCAAATTATTGGCATTGAGACCCCTTCAATGTTATATGGAAACCTTTTCATAAAATGGCGTGGTAGCACGTACATGAAATTATAACCCATATTAAATCATGAATTAAAGTAATAACATAACATTATTATCAATTTCATCATCATTTATAATTGATGCACAACTTATTCATGGAATATCATGTAAGTCACTTATTTAGACCATGAACTACTAACACTCATTGATAATGTGTTTATGATTAACATAATAGTTACACATATTGTCATATATTAGCATAGATTTAGATTATTTAACCCATTTTTATCTTATCCATGATTATATTTTCATTTTATTATATCCTTATATTTTTATTCACATTTCCATTATGTGATATGGTTTATTATTCGATAGACTATCCCGCATACAACATTGGAAATTTTCATCAATTTTTTTATCTCGACAAATTCTAATTTTTCATTTTATTATCAGTGGAATTTTTTACTGGAATCATTGATGTGTATTATATCTTGGGTGAGGAAATTGTAATGAACTATCTAAGAGGGTATTGGGATGTGAAAAACTATGTCCTCCTTCAATATTATATGGTTTGGTGACTAGAAACAAGTAGACATATCCCGTAATTGGGAGGCACTAGCCTATAAACCTATTCACATGAACATTTTCCTTTGCAAGAAATTATGAATTTTAAAAAACCACTTTGAAATCAATGCATGAATACCCCTATTAGATCATGATATAGTAAAATAATGAATGTACATGAATGTAAATAAGTACCAAACAATATGAAAAAGGGTATGTAACTACAACTCTAACCAATTATAAAATAGGTACTAGGACTATCGTATGTTGATAATAGGAACACACCTCAGTATTTCCGGTCTCAAAAAGAACTACCTTGTCTCGGTTTACCTATAACTCTAACTAGCGATCAATCATCTAAACAAGACCTGAATCATGCATTAAAATCCCATTTATCGGATAGAAAATCAATACATATTAGGAAACCCTAAAACCAAAAAGGAATACCAAAAAGGAATGCCACTAAATAATGCATCAGTGGAATACTAAAAAATAATACCATAAAGTGAAGTCACAGGGTAATGAAACATAGTAATGTTAAAAACTAATACCACAAAATAGTACCACACGTGAGTACCACACCTGAATACCACACAAGAATATCACACAGGAGTACCACACAAGAATAAATCAATGGAATACCACCCAGGAGTACCACATCAGAATACCACATATGAGTTCCACAAGAAAATACCACATAGAATTTAATTGTCATCTATACACATTTATATTTATATAATGAATTTAACAAGAATTTCGTGATTCAATTAGGAAAAAACATAACCATCAAGGGGGTCTTAACCAGATACTCGACAAGAGATTCTTATGGATGCATGTTTTCTCTAGGAGAACTCAATCCTCAAGCCATGATGTCTTCTACGACACCAATGAAGTGGTCTATCTTAGTTGGACCTCTCTAAAATTAGAATATATTGGTCTAGGATGATTAAGAATACATATATAGGGGATACCTTTTAGAGAATACTTGTATCCCAATCTAGATCAAACCGCAATAAAGGGTATTATACCTAGAGAATACATCTAACCCTACTGAAGTTACTCTTAACGTATGGATATATTACATGAGACAATAGGGAATTCCTAAAACCATATTGACATGTCCATCAAGATAGATGCCCAACACCTAAATATCATAGGTAATGTCGATCCCAAAAAACACAATTAGGGGTAATAGAGGATCCTGTCCAATCCCAAGGATAAATACCATAACTGTATCTTCGAATCATCCTCTATGGGGGACTAAAATCCAGTAATGTGTATGTAATTTCATAGTGAACCCTTGAGTGAGGAACCATGGTAATGATCTCAACCTATAATTTTTTAGGATAAAAACTCTCCACGGTCCCAAAAATATATACCTCATCACTAGGGTCCCAACACCACAGGTGTCTCATCAAACCGTCCAATAAATTGAATTTTATGGTTGTTTTAGGTTTTAAAGGGGGTTCACTGGGACTATGGAATGACAGTCTGGTCAATCTAATGATAGTGCGGACCAATCATGGTCGTTAATCTACCACACAATCAATTGTCTACATTTCACAGTGTCATCACACAATGGTCAAAATTCCATTGGCATCTCACGCTACCGTATCAGTCGACCGTGTGACCTCCCTTGGTCGACCTTAGGTCTGAACTGGGTTTAAACCATATCTGCCCCAATCTGTTATGTTGAATCGATCCCCTAGGGCTAACCCGGTCCACTGGGTCTGACTTGGCCTGTTGGTTCCAACCTAACCCACTAGCCTCGTCCTAGCCTCATCCTAGCCTGCTAGGCCATACCTGCTCGTCCCATCTTGTCTACTCGGCTCGGTCCAATCTGTCCTTACCCAAACCATAAACCCAAGACATTACCTCTCTCATGTGATATGTCTAGCCTTGCCATATTGATACGATCACCAATAGCATCTTATGCAGCTTCTGCAGGCACTGTATACCATGAGGTGTAACCACTGTGGTCTCACAAGGCTTCTACCACCACTACTCTACGTGCCACCATACACTGATCATTGCACCAATCATTGGAACCTCTTCTTCTACGAGTCGTAGATCCTCCTATGATTTCCAAAAAAACTAAATGGTAACTGATCCAACTCGGTGTTTAATTTTTATTATAGATAAACATGTTTCTTCTTTCAATATTCTCATAAAATATATCAAATCATTTTTCTTCTTTGTGTGATGAAGAACATTGAAGAACTTGAATTAAGGAATTAACTGTCACCTGAATCACTCAATCTCAACAGTTTTACCTCCTCCATGTCGTGTGGATCTTGTATCTATGATTTGAGATCTTCGAAAAATGAATTAGAATCTTCATATTCAATTGATTATGGTATGTCAAGTCACATGAATAATGAAGAACACCCACAATGTCCGATGAATTGGTTGAGAAAATCAGAAGAATCAAAGAGAAGAATGAACCTCAATCAATGATTTTGTTGATCACCATGTGTTTTCATTAGAATGGAATTTGAAGAAACCAATTATGATAATAATAATGTCCCCTTAAATACGTGTAATGTTAATTCCATTCCAAAAATACACATGATCTATGAATCAATCCATATGTCAATTTATTAATGTTTATTGTAGAAATTAGGAACTAGGAAATAAATGATTAAATAACCTGTCCAACCATGATTCAGATCACTTGCTGATAAATATTGCTCACTACATTTTTGTCATAGTCAGGATCCTTCAAATTCGAGGTGCATTGTTTGTCATTCCATGATCCTCATTGTCGCTTGAGTGAGAGACCACAATGTTCTCTCTCCAACTATTCTCTAAGGATTCCAGGGTTATGTGACTATACCTAGAAATTATTATTTATAGTCATTTAAATATTTTTAATCATTATGTCAGCATAATAATTTATTATTAAATTATATTATTTTTTTTTACATCCTATGATATATTTTACTCAAACAACCTGCACCAACATATCGTAATTCGCACAATAGGAAAAAACCACATTAAGAACTCATTATTAGTGTCTGATTTACAATTTGAATCACCATTGAATAGTTTTTATAATTTAAATATAAAATAATTTTATTTCATAATTTTATTTATTGTTCTATCATTGGTTAATTTTTCTAAATGATACCCAAACCTAAAAAATCAATGTCGTTCCTTGGTTAAAGACTCTGATCTAAGCACAACGGTACCCTCATATTTCTGATATGGCTACCTTTATATAATTTATTCCACTTTTTTGGAAACGTTTTCCATGGAATAATAAAATATATTAGAACATATTCACTAATATATATTATTTATTTTAAAAAAAAATACAAGGAAATTCATGAATGGTAAATTCCATCAACATTGGGGATTTACATCCTAGAAAAGTAGAAACAACAGCTACTCAATTAGATGAGTGCATTGAGCATGAATCTAAGAATTTAATTCCCATGAACTCTATTGAGTTTCTCAATCTTCCCCATGACATGCACTAATTGAATCAACCACCTAGGAAAGATCCTCTCTTACCAATCCTCAATCTCAACAACTAGGATGTAAAATGGTCATCACAATCATGAACTATTATTGATGAAACTCTATGGAGTTGAAATTTCTAGTACACGTAGAGTCATCCTAAGATATATACTTATCTTTACATTGGGATAGCTAGGAAATGGGCCATCAGGGTGACTTGGTCAATGTTAACCCATATGGTATCATATCATATGGATGTACATAGTAATCCCACCACGAATCAATCAATATCCAAACCGATTTTCATTCTATTACGTCAAGGGGATGAGAAAACCCATTAGAATATTATTCTTAGCCATCACTTTCTGACAACTAATAAATATTAAAAGATACTATGCGACTCCTTTATTAACTTTTGGGCATCAAAATTAACATCATAGGTATGGATACATCTTTTCTACACCTAGATTTACCGCTAATGGTGATTTTTGGAACTTCCTGAGACCACCTTCTACAACACCGTTGTACTACTGTAAATCCTTTAAAAAGAACACCATTCACCCCTCCTTTAAAATATAAATCAGGGGAATTTGATATGGACATAGGACCACATATATTCTCATAGTCGGTATCCCAAATATATTCCTCTCTAAATCCCTATAATATTGGAGGGGTCTCATCCATCAATTGTATATATGCCTCTACATATAAATCCATAAAGTCTATATGTAATGAGTCCAAATTCTCTATTTCCCCATTCAATAGATGTGAACTATACATCTTTCTAAGATCATTATCCACTGTGTTTCCCATTACCATGTGGATAGAAAATATTAATTTCATTTTCATGGAGGAACTGCAGGAGTCGCCTCTCCCTAAAACTCGGCCGAATCTATAAAAACGTTACCACCATTCTAGGAAATTGAGGACTTATAACATCCATTACACAGAGGGTTAGGCAAGCCAATTGATTAGTAATTTGTTTCACCCTAATATGTGTGATCCAATTTTATTCTTCCTGGTTTTCTATTACACCAACATGGAAAACCTCATTCAACCTCTTAGATACAACAAAAAATTCTCCTACAAGAATTAACACGAGAATTAACTATGCCTATCCTATCCATACCAAGAATGATGTTGTAAGGGATCGACACCACTACCAACAGATCCCAACTAAATCTATCTCCTCAAAGAGTCAGGTCACACTGTTAACACCATTTTTTGATCAGTAGGTCACCTCCTATGGGATTATCCATTTATAATAGTTTATTCAGAAGTTCAATCATAATCTTTGAGTCTTGAAAAATATTAATGGTAAGAAATGAATGATAATGACCAGTGTCTATCAACACATAATCAATGGTATAACAGACATAGATCATTCCTTGAGTCATTCTTAGTGCCCATAGCTATTGATACCTTGTCCTAGGACCACCCCATTAAATGCATCAAATATTCTAGTCTCTTAGAGTGACGTCAGATTCCATCTACTGAGGTCCCCACTCCTGATTTCCCACTACTGACTGCCACTGGTTGTATGTACCCTTTTATAAAACTCTCAACCACAATGGTTCACTCTAGAACCTGGTATAGACATGAATAAACCGATGGATAATGATCTAGCAGGTTCCCATACACATACTATTTTCAAAACTATGAGTCCTGAAGAATTGGTCGAGTGTCATACCAATCGAGCACGTGGAAATGTTTCTGTACCCCAAATAATGATTATATAGTGACATGTCATCCTGTTGGATCTATATAATCTTTTGGACATGCATATCTTTTATCATATTAGAGTAGAAATACATTCTGAAAAGGTATTCAAAATATATTCACAGAAGATCCATCTCATCACAATATTGTTTACTCAAACCCCACCATTACCCTCCTAATTTATATACAAGGATCTCCACCATGAACACCATATGATCTATTCATGTCCTAACTAGGTGAAATGAATGAATCACCACCTTAATAAAGTCATCATCCCCCTATGTGTCGGGCACACCATGGATCCTTATGGGTCAATGTCACTGATTTCTCTCTGCCTGGACCACCATATAGCTGGTGCACCACCATGAGGTGCTATCATCAGTAAAATTCCATGTAACAATGTTTCATCAGCAGACAAATAATTCTCATGATCATGTGGTCTAATACTGAGTGGATGTCTATGTGAAGGCATCATTAAGTCAGAAAATATGTACCACAATCTATAGATTATATCATGAGAGCTGACTCAAGAATTACATGGAATGCACGACCATTACTATATGATGAATCAACCATTATTATCCATTAAACCATTGTAATCATGTATATAGAAGTTTATTAGATCCATGGTTTATGGATATGTTTTCAGTTCAAGCCAACACTAGATTCCTTGGCATTAAATACAAACCAAAATAGTTAACATAGTTTCCTGAAACCAATATCACAAACTATGGGTCCTAATGTAGTACCAATCACTTTAATACTACTATATCATGTCCCTCCCAGAGGGGCCCTTGTTATTAACACCCCATGTATGCCTCCAATTGTTCAATGGTTGGTGACTAGAAATGAAATAGAGTATCCCAAAAATTGGAGTACATAGCCTAAGAACCTATACACACACACAAACTTCAAATCCCCGAAATATGAATTTTAAAAAGGCACTAATTAATAAATGCATGAGTTCCACTATGATCTCACCATAGAGAACATAAGGGAATGTACTAATAAGTAAACATGGGGAAAAATACCCATATAAGACTCTGTAAGATCTAGTCTATCCTATAAAAAACATGGTATTATGACAGCCATTAGAAATCCTCATGAACACACATCGGTTTGTCTAGTCTCATAATTCCCCTCCGGGTCTGGGTCTACCTATAACTTCATAAAAATATCAATCATCTTCATAATACAAGAAAAGTGTGGAAGAAACCCGTGTAAGAGTGAGTAAAACAATACTTAGTAGGACACCCTTAATCCACCAATGAATACCATAATGGGATGTAAAAATTGGATGCCACAATTGAATACACACATGAGTACCAAAGAGGAGAACCGTATAGGAATACCACACACGAATACTACAATATAGAAAAAAAATGAATACCCAAAAGGAATATCATAAAGTAATGTCGAATATGAGTAACACATATGAATACACCAATTGAATACCACATTAGAGTACCAAAATGAAATACCACAATATAGTGCATAGTCATCTCTACACAGGTATATGTCTACAATTCTTATGTTATGAATATCTAGATGTACTTATGGGAAACACCATGCCATTGGGTGGTCTTATCCAACTTCTATATACATGATTCACCTCAATACAAGCTAGTTCTAGGAGAACTCACTCTTCGAGCCATAATATCATCTATGAAACTCACAAAGTGGACAAGATCATTTTGTTGAATCCCAAATTAGAACGTGTTATTCATCAAATATTAGGATACATAGTGAGGGGAACCAACCTAGAGAATACCACTAACCCAATCAGGATCAACCCACAAACATATGGGATATTTCCTAGAGAATACCAATAACCCTATGGATGCATCTCGTATTGTAGGTCGTTTTTTTCAAGTGAATTTGTTGAATTCCACTAACACTATGGATTATTAACTCAAGATATAGGATCAATTCCATTACCATAGAGGCTACATATATTCAACCAAACTCCACTAGGGGTGATAGAGGATTAATCTCTTATCTCATTGTAGAATAATATAACTCTAACTATGAATCGGCCTCTAGGGTAGACTATAATTTAGAAATATGATGTAATGTCATAATAAACCCTCGAGGAGAAGAGAACATGAACTATTTCAACCTATACATGTATGATCTATAAACTCACAACTTTCCCCAAAACATCTTTCCCACATTCGGGTCCTAACACCATCATCTACTCACTAAGAATATGTACCCTTTTTTATATCTAATAAATGTTTCAAAGTAGTGAAATTTGGACTAAGGACTAATTACAAGGTCAATCCACTGACTGTGGTGGTCGATCCACCCCACGATTGACCGTGAAACCACCCCTCAGTTGACTACGCCGTGGCCACTCGAGAATCTGTAGTGGTCGACCACCATGAGAGACCATCCCATGGTTGGTTGTGAGACCACCCTAGGTTGACATAAGTTTCATCCTCGGTTCAAAAAAGAACAATATTGGTCTGCAGGGTTGACCCACCCCATTGTGTCAGACCCGAACAACTGGGACCTACCTGGCCCATAGGACTCGCCTGTCCCCCCAGACTATCCCCCTCCACATGGGAATGTCCCCCCTCTTGAAGAAAATCCTAATCATGAACATTATCCCTATCATATCTCGGTCCATAGTGTCATTATCCACATCCCACACAGCCACCGTTGCTACACCTATGTCTGTGGTTGTGCACCGCCGTTGGCATAGGTCACCGTCCATCCTCTTATGTGATCCCCAAATCATCCTATGATCCACAAATAGCAGAACGGTCACAGTTCCATGCTTTTAGAGTTATTACATTTATATATCAACATGTATCAATGTTTTATCTTCTGTAACAATGGGTCAAATAGTCGTACATTATGATATTCTAATTAAAACTAATGGACTTGATTTAAGGATTCATCCGTCATCTGAATCACTCTATCTCTATCATCACACAAGAACCATGAATTGTCTATCCTAGATTGATGATATTATATATTTCCCCGATAATTTTTTTAGAAATGATTTAATTGTTAGGATATGTCTAGTCATGGTCCAAACGAAGAACACCCATAATGAATAATGAATTGAGGTTGAAAAGCATAAACAACCAATGAGTGGAAGGAACATTGATCTGTGTTCTTGACAATATCAATCTTCTTGCATTATAATGATATTGAAATAAAAAATATAATCAAAAATATTAATCGCCCATTAGAACTCTACAATGAAAATTCCCATCCCAAAATACACAAAATCTATGAAGTAATTGGTTTGTTGATTGATTCGAATTTTGTGTAGAAATTATGAATGGGGTAATAAACTACTGAAACACAAGACCTACATAGATTCAAATCACTTTATGATGAATAAAGGTCTCTACATCATTTTTTAGGAAATATCGTTTGAATCTAAGGTGTGCCGTTCGTCGAACAATGATATTTTCCATCTTCTGAGAGAGAATCCTCAATGTTCTCTCTCTAATAATTATAAATTTTTCCCAGTGATGTGGTTATATTAATAAAAATTATCCTCAATAATATTTTTTAATAATTTCATCCCTAGTGATAAAAAAATTATTTACTAGAAAACTATTTTATACTCGTTATGTACAACAATTGATTTTTCATAAATTTCCCGTGATGACTAATATTTCGTCTTACATAAGGAAAACACCACATTATCAACTAAAATATGGTATCAAATTTACAATTTTAGTCACCATTTATGTGTTATTACAATTTAAAAATAAGTGAATTTTTATTTGATTAATTTATTTACAATGACATCCTTGGTGACTTTTTCTCCAAACGACCCATACTAAAAAATGTTATATCGCACCTAGCGTAAATATACCACTCAATGCCCAAATATTCCCTAAGATTTATGATACATGATCCCAATTAATCAGTGTTCATCCTTTTTAGGAAAACTGTGTTCCTGAGTTATTAAATGTTTCATATTTTGCAAATATTTTTTCTAGCCACACTGAGCCTCAGAATTGCATTCCAAGTCAAGGCCTATTCTAGAAATTATCCAATGTAATTTATAAAAACATAAAAATGAAATTAGAGGATTATATATATATAGAATCAATAGATAATTCAAGTCATCATCATCCATAAATTTCATAAAAATAAAGTACATAAAATATTCATTGAATCCTACTCATGTGTTCGATTACATTTCTCTCATCATTGAACTGTATATTGGAATTTCGTCACATCATATTTTTATTGGTCCATGTTGACTTCATTTTATTTATCTAATCTAATTTTTATGATGGAACATAATAGTAATGTATGTTTGAAAATAAAATGAATATTAATTTGTTTTTATACAATATTATTTGTGTATAAATCATTATAGTGAGCATGAATCTCTCTATAAAAAATATTGAGGTGTTGGTAGATCGTGTACTATAATCAAATTTAAAATCCAAAATAATTTTCTCATATGGTATTACGGTGAACTTTTTTTAAAAAAATGTTTTATATTAGTGAATAACTATATTTAACTTATTAGAGAACTGTAATTTTTACAGTTTTTCTAACAAAATTAAATTAACAGAATTATATTATCAAAATTTAATCTTCTATCCACAGTTTCATCCATTGAAATAGTTTAAATCCTGAATTATTTCCCATGAGTAAGTGTCTAGAACAATCAATATTATGTAAAACATCCTTTGGATTACTGAAATTTGAATCAAAATAATAATGTTGAATATCAAAGTTGATCAATTGGAATTTTTTTTGTGAGATAATGTGTTATGTTAGAGATGATTATTGGAAAACTAACAATAATTTTATTGATGGACTGAGCATCACAACCTTCTCTAGTGATTCGGAACAATAAAATAGTAAACCATATGTTCTGAATAGATGTCTGAGCATCGTTTGACCTCAGTTTTGTTTCATTATTTTTTTCAACTTTTAATTTCTAATGAATTTTCAAATTAAAATATAAACACATTATTACCATGTTTTTTTCTAATAAATTATTCAGTATAACATAATTGCACTTATAGGGTGATAAAATTCACAAGTTATAATAGATTGATGATAAAGGGGGTGATTTTATCAATTCTATTGATGTTTTATAACCTTGATATTCAATTCATTTATGAATTTTTATGTTGGTTTGTTTTTTAGAATGAAGGAAATTTTAGGAAATTTTATTATAATCTGTGTACTCTTGTGTACATGTTGTGTACCCATTTTCCATTTGTATCCATTTATTTGTTGTTTAATTGCCGAATTCAAGGCTGAATAGGTGACCTAGAAGACTGCCTAAAGCGTGGGCCATTTGAGTCTAGTACACGGCATGTACATTAAATTAACATGCCATGTAATTTTCTTTTTATTTGATAAATCAATATAGGGTCACATGTCATGTCCACAACACCCTTATTCTCTCCATGTTTCATAGAGGAATGCGATGAATGACTGATGAACACTGATCTCCTCTCGGTTCTTCGTTCGAGCTTTGATTGGGACACACCCAGTTGCGTTGGATTCCCACCGTTGAGTTCTCTATTTCCCGAGAGTCTGTCTTCATGATTTATCCACTATAATGATTTATTGAGGGTTTATTTATTTTACACTTTTTTAGATCTACATCCTTATAGGATGATTCAAGGGATGACATTCTGGAGTGTTCATCATACAACATCATGGTAGGTTATTTGTGCATTTCATTGATTGTATTTGGAATATATATGCTTAATGTTCTGAATTCCCATGTTTGAGGTATTTCATATTTTGGATTTTGACATTACTTAATACTTGATATGAGTTTTTTATTAAGGGGTTTTTACAATGAAAAGATTTTATATCCATGTTATGTTACACCCCATGGGTGTGTTCCCTAGATTAGCAGTTTATGGTCCTTTTTCCAATGTCGCCTATGAGGCTTATCTTGTTTCCATGCCTGGAATTTTTTAGGATGGAGTTGAATTATTATAATAATTTCATGTGTTTTTATCAAGAATCATAGGGATATTTTATTTTTATATTACATGTGATTTCTATATATGATATCTGTGTTGATCATCCAATGGACCATTAGATCCTTAGATCAATAAAACTATGGGCATTTCCATGTTTATTTACACCAGACCCTGAGAGCCTTTTTGTAGAATATAATCCATGTGTATTGACTGTGAGAGTAACAAAAAAGGTAATTTATGATTATTTACACTTCATTGAACCAAGGGGTATTGACTGTGAGTCCTACTCGGAGGTCCTGCATAATTTAATGAATCCATGTTGACCTACAAGTATTGAACATGAGAGCTGTACATGTGTTCCTTTTCAAGTGATTTGTGATATGTTAATCCAAAGTGGTTAGACCATGTGGGATTTCTCAAAGGGTTGTAATGAATGATTGATTGTTGTTTGTGATGATTCTTCCAAGTCTAAGCACAAGCAGAGACTCAGTTTTACTTATTTATTGAGATGGCCTTTTGAGTCATCCGTTTTGTTACTACTACATTGAGGGATACAGAGAATATGCTAGATACAGGTATTTATTATTAAATGGTTGAAATAATTATTAAATTTAAATTGATTGTAATTGAAAAATATAGAATGATTTACTTTTGATTACTTCTTATTTATTGCTTAATTTCTGTATCTTTTTTACTATATATAGTCATTGACTATTGGGAACAAATATTTTGGTAGTTTCCAACTAGGATTAATCTAAAATCAATTATTGGTTAATGGTTTTGAGACCATAAAAATTATATGGTTGTAAGTAGAGATAAGGAATGGTCCCTTCTTTATCAAGTAGTTGATTTCTATTGGATCTAGATAGTATGCGACCAAGATGAGGATTGCGATGTTGTAGGAGTTTCCTATTCTTTATACATTGGTTTTAGTATTGTATTTCCAATATTATGACACGTTTGGCAATATTAGTAGACAACTATGGCCTGAATAATTTTTTAATATATGTAGTAGTTGTTTATATTATTAGTCTTCCACTGTTTACTTCGATTTTATAGTATTACATCTTCCAATACTGTTTATTATTTTTTTCCGATGTGTTACTATTCCAATGAGGGCATAATTTCCCCACTATCATTCCCAAGTACCTCACTGCTAGTCTGCATCCACTATCAATCAAGGAAATGTTCTTGAGGCATTGTGACCAACCGGTTATGGGGATCATTTGGACAATACATAGATAATATATAATACAAAGTGATATCAGAGGGGGTTCCATTTTTTTCTGAAATGTATTCATATTTCACCCTACCTACAAGGATAAGGTGTAGTAGGTTGTTGGAAATAGGTTGTTCCTAGAAGTAGAAAAACAATGTTTAGTGAAAATTCAATTTACCTCAATTATTTGAATTTTTATAGTTTTTCAATTGATATAGTGGATTTAATTTCACTATTTTCTGATTCACTTGTGTAGTGCTACTATCATTGATATTATTGTGGTTATATTTCTGTTGCAACTCAATGAGAAAAGGGTACTCCATCTCATGAATAATATGGTCACTATCAATATTTTACATGTCATGGATCATTATTATTATTTTTATGATGCATTACTGATTGCAAACTATTGAGATAGATGTTATGATAAATATGCACGTTGTTGTGATAGATGAAATGATGGAATATAGAATATTTTGGTAGGGTATAAGAAATGTTAATGTTTCATTAGGATTGATTCAAAAATTTATTCCCTGAGGTGTTATGGGTCCAATTGGATTGGAATTTAGTGGATCATGTTTGAACATTAATAGAATATTTTTTATTTAATGATATGAATAATGTTGTCAAACATTGAATCATTGGCTGTATAGGATCTCAAAGATCAGAACATGGTATTCCATGGTCAAATTTAATGTTTTTAATGGTTTCAGAGATTATATAGAGGCCTACTGTCTGGAAAACTAGAAAAAATGGTTTGTGATGTTAAGAACACACGCCATGTGACATTATGTTCTGTATGAACTGCCTTTTCATAATTACACGTCGTGTACTGAATGAACATGTTGATTAATTGGTGTCTATATGAGAGACTCTGTGAGCTGAGATATGATGTTGATCAATTAAATGTAGAACACTTCATGCACTGGTATTACACACTATATTGTAATGACCGTGTTTCCAGCCATGTGACTAAGGACACGGGTGGATAAAACTTATGTTTTACATTACAATTCACATATATACACACCATGTAGAGTCGACCGTGTATCTAGATATGTGACTAATGACACAGGTAGATAAGGGATATGTAGTACATAACTTTTTAGCGGTGAACATGCCATGTAGTTTTACCCAGGAGATAACCATGTTGCTTAAGCAATGAAGGATAACATGAGATGGAGATAAAATTCAAGTACACATCGTGTCTCAAGAGGAACACACCATGTGTAAGGGATGTTATATGACATGGATTAGAATATGTTCATAAAATTTTAAAATCTAAAGGGAAAAAACCATGTGAGAGTTATACATGCCATGAAACCCTGTTTTGTTTAACATGAATTATTTCAATCACCTGTTCCAATCGTGATGTTCTAGTTTTCAGTAATTTATAATCTTGATCTGAGGTGTTCTATTGGACATGAAGGGTCATTCCACCAAGACTTCATCCAATTGTACACTAGGTGAAGGGTGATAATCAGATTCTTGAAATGGTAGATTTTGGACTACCACCAGATAATCCAATCATTCCCATCTTTGCACTAGCAGTTATATGAGATGTAGGAGCTGATTCGCAGTTCTGTGATGGTATTTTGAGGTTGTTACAGATTTTTCAAGGAGCATCGCGCCAAACCCCATTTATTTAAGAGCTGACATTGGTGATCCAACAGCCTCATCCTACCAATATTTCTAGGTATGGAAGACCATAGGCAACAGAGTCATGGTTGGAGTCCATTGTCTTAATCTTTGAGCATTTAGAGACTCCTCCAGAGGGGAGGGTGATGCTCACAACATATATGCTATGTGATTCCACTATGAAATGGTGGGATTTTGTTAGATATGAGGTACATCATCTGGATATTTCTAGATAAGAGTTTCAGAGGACCCTCTATCACTACTTATACCCCATGATGTTGAGGGATGACTGATCCCAAGATTTCATGCATTAGAGAACGACACTCATTCAGTGATGGAGTACAATTATCATTTTACAGAGCTTCAATGTTTCACAGCTATTCTTGGATGTGGTGTGTTGTCATTAGATATTCTATTTGAAGAAGGTCTCAGCTACAACATCGGATCGCATCTGAATGACTTTAGGATGACTTCAGTGAAAACTACAGCGATCCAGGTGCTGATTACCAAGCGAAATATGATGAAGTTGGGTGTTGTGAGCCAGAGCAGTTCAACCACCAGGATTTGTACTCCTTTGAATTATTGAAGGATGAACCATTTGGAGGCTTCAAAAAATTATTATTCAGGTATCAATGTGCCATGATAATAGTGTGTGAAGAGTGGGACCATAAGACCTCAGTGCCTGAGAGACATAGTTTAGTGTCATTCTAGAGGCAAGATGGGTCATAATTTGCATTTTTTCACAATTTTCTCAATAGCTTCTACTGAGAGGGGTTCAGAAATAATTCCACATTAACGAGAAGGACATAAATTTCTCCTAATTTAGGTAACTGGTGTTCTTAGGATGTTAGGCCGAGGAGGTGGTCATGGATGTGGTAGTTATGATTTAGGTTTTTAGCGACAACATGGAAGATCAACTTAGGGTAGTCAGGCAGGGTAGTAGGGCCATGATACTGGTTTGACATTTGAAGTGTAGGAGGACCTACAAGATAAAGATATCGGACCTCCATGGTTTGAGGTATGATTCTTGTTTCCATAGTTTTAGATTATTTTATTTTTGATCTAGGGTATTCCTATGGTTTTATATTTGTTGTTGTTGTGGAGATACTTCGGTTGTATATCATTACATTTGTGGATATTATAATGCTAGAAACTCTATTAATGATTAGGATGACAAGTGTACATCAGTGTGAGGAGATACCTTGTGATGTTTGTTTGTGTCACTTCTTATGGGACCTCTATGTATTAGTGATGATGGGTTATGATTTCATTATTATAAGGGATTGGTTTATCCCCTTATTTCCTTTTTTGACGGAAATCACTATAGGGTGAGTTTTAGGTCACTAGAGGGAAGTTATATTCTTCACAATGGTGAATGGGATATCCAATAAAGCAGAGATTGACCCATGCATCAGGGGTTGGGAGGAATTACAGCCTAGATTGCTAGTTCACATATAGATTACTAGGGGACATCACAGATGGACATTCAACCAGTGGTGGATCATTTCAGATATTTCATTCAAGAAGACTTTTTTGGTTTAACTTCAGAGATAGGGGTATATTTATATTTTGAAATTGTTCTAGGATGGGTATCGATGTCCATTACTCCTTATAGAATGTCGACAACAGAGTTACCAGATCTAAAAAAGCTATTAGAGGAGTTGCAAGTGATGGGTTTCATCTGACCCAGGACTTCTCATTAGGGTTCTCCTGTCTTATTTTCCATGATGATATAGTACACACTAAGACATCGTATGGATTATCAAAAGCTGATCTATTTTACATTAAGAACTGATATCACATGTGGAGGATTGATGATCTCATTGATCATCTTTGAGGAGCATGTATGTTTTTGAAGATTTAATTGAGATCTGGTTGTCATCATTTTCACATTAGATCATCAGATATACCTCTTACAGCCTTTCAGAGTTGGAATGGTCAATAATTGAATTTTTTTAATGTCGTTTTATATCATGAATGCACCAATAGTTTTTAAGGTACATATGAACTGATTGTTCCATCATATTATTATTTTGTATTAGTATTTGTGGATTATATCTTGGTTTTACTCTCACACAAGAAACAACCATGACAACCATATTGAGATCGTATTGAGTACATTGAAAGAGAATCGGTTTTATGTCAAGCGATAATAGTGGCACTTTTGTATAGACAAGATTCACATCATGGGTCATGTTATCTCATTGATATGAATATCAATAGACTTAGAGAATGTGGGAACAATAGTTTACTAGGAGTATCAAAAGAACAACTTCGAGGTATGGAGTTTTCTGGGGATTTAAGGTTACTAAAAACGGGTTATACCAGACTTTTTATGCTTATCAAGGCCACTGCTTGGCCTAATTAAGAATAGTGTGATGTAATTTTGGTAAAATTCTTGTGATTCATCCTTTCCAAAGATGAATGGGATATTTCCTTTAGTGCCGATATAAATTTTTTGGAACCATGAAAGAGTCTTATCATTTACTTTGATGCATCAGATATTGTTCTAGGAGTAGTGTTTATGGATAAGGAAGGAGCCGTTGAACATAAGTATTGGAAGATGAGACCACATGAGAGGAATTACATGACACACGATCATGAGTTACCTTTAGTTGGGCATGCTTTGCACTGTTGGAGAAATTATATTTTGGGAGAACATTTATAGGTATACACTGCCCAAAAAAGTCTCCAGTATATCATTACTCAACATGACCTGAATTTGAGACAGTAAAGTTGGGTTGAATACCTTCAGTCTATTGACATTGAGCTTGCCTAAACGCATGGGAATGGAAATTAATTGGATAGTGAATTGAGTTGGAGGAATCAGATACATGCATTCAGGAGATCTGTAGTTAGTAGAAGATTATGGCTCTGTTCTCTAAGATGTATTTTAAGGTTCATGAATGGTAGCGTAAGGCAATTATTTATTCTTTTCATTTTTAACACTACTATAATAGATCATTTGAGAATTAAAAAATTATCATATTTTAAAGGACTAGTCCTACAAGAGAGAGTGTTATGGGAGTACATTACTCATGGGTGGACCATTGGTGGGGATAAGTTTTTATAATTTTAGATACGCGTATGGGTGTCATCAGAAATATTTAAGTTGATACAAGATTTTCATTCCATAGTTTTGGAAGTAAATTCTAGTTTCACAATGTTGTATCGAGATAAAAAATATCACTACTTGTGGCTAGGTATGAGAAGGTATGTAACTGGTTTTTCCATGAGATTTTCTACCTGTCAGCAAGTGAAGGAAGTGCATCAGCAAACCGTTTGGCTTTTACAGTAGTTTCCCATTCCTGAGTGGTTGTGGAAAGATGTCATGATGTTTTTCGTGATGGGTTTGTCAAGGTCACCTCAATGGAATGATCCAGTTTGGTTTGTTTTTTTCATATTGAAAAAGGATTCACACTTTTTAATGATTAAGGAAACCATTTGGGTTGATGATCATCGAGGGTTGTACATACTCGATATTGTATGATTTCATGGGGTTACACACTCTACAGTTTTAGACAGGGACTCTCGGGTTAATTCTGGTGTCTGGAAGGGACTACAGAGGGATTGGGGTACATAGGTACTTTTGATTACATCATACGACCCCCAGATAGATGGCCAGTCTCAGTAGAGGATTCATGTTTTGGAGGACATGCTTCATGTATTTGACCTGGATTTCAGGGGGGTCTTGGGAGAAAATCTTACCCCTAGTGGAGTTTGCCTACAATAAATGTTTCCTAATGACATTTAAGATGGAAACATATGAGGACTTGTATGGTAAGAATTTATGATCACCCCTATGATGGATAGAGTTATGTGAGGAAACTATGCAAGGACCTCATCATTCCAAGAGACCCTAGATCAGGTGGAGTTGATTCGGAAGAGGGTGGACACTGCACAGTCTCTCCAGAAATCTTATGTTGATCAACGAAGATGGCCACTGGAGTCTTAGGTTGGAGATCGGGTTTTATACGCATCTCATCATGGTTGAGACACAAGAGGAATATTTGACATGGGAAGCTTTCACCATGATATTGTGGGAAGTTTGAGGTTTTGGAGAGAGTTTATCTGGTTTCATATTGGTTGTAGTTACATAAGAGGTATCAGGTAGTGAACGATTTCTTTCATGTTTCTCAGTAATGAATTTACATTTCCGAACAGTATCAAGTATTTTAACATGATGAGGTTGAGTTAGAGGTGGATGCATCCTTCGAGGAGTACCCCATTCAGATTGAGGATTACTGTAATAGGGTTCACTTCGGTTGGTCTCTTCCTTTGGTATGATTGTTATGGTATCAAATACTAGTACAAGACAAGATAGGGGGAGAGGAAGGCCTACATATGATCATAGTGGCCAGAGTTTTTTATGTTTCTTCTTCAACACACATGGAAGGGAAATTCTATGGTGAATTTTGTTAATGGGGGATGTTTTTATAATCTTGGATATTCAATTCACTTATGAATCTTTATTTTAGGTCATTTTTTAGAAAAAAAGGAAGAATTCAAGAAACAAATACACACTATATTCTGATGAGTACACCCCATGCACTTGGTTTCCACGTGTCTCCATGTATTGGCCATGTTCGGCTTAGTAAATGGCCTTATAGGTGACCTGGAAGACCACCTAAAGTATGGGCCAGTTGAGGCCAGTACACGACATGTACATAAAATGAACATGCACTGTACTTTTCTTTGTATTTGATAAATCAGTGTGGGGTCACGTCTCACGTCTAGAACATCATTGTTCTCCCTGTGTTTTGATCATGGGAGCGACGAATGGCCGAAGATCATTGAGATCCTCAATGTTCATCATCCTAGCACTAATTGAGATGCCACCAGGTGCATTGGATTCCCACAAGTGAGTTCTCTTCTTCTCTAGAGTCTCTCTACTAGATTTCTCCTCTCTCATTAGTTATTTAGGGTTGATTGTTTTTATCCTTTTTCTATATATAATTCATTTTAGGATGATTCAAGGAATAATGTTCAACAGAGTTTATCATCCAACCTCAAGGTAGGTGGTTTGGTCATTTTATTAATTGTCTTTGGATTATATATTTTTAAAGTGTTGAATACCCATGTTTAGGGTATTTCATATTTTGGATTTTGATCATGTTTAATATCTATTATGGTTTATTTGTTTTATTAATTGTTTTTATATATGGATAATATTGTATAGCATTATTATAGAACATCCCATGGGTGATTTACCTAAATTTGTTGTTTATGGTTTCCTGGATGTGGATGCCTATGAAGCTTACCTCATTTCCATGCCTTGAATTATTTATGATGGAGTAGATTGACTATAATAATTGAATGTGTTGTGCTTGTGAATTTTATCCATGTATTAGTTTTAGATTACATTTTATTCTTCAATATCATATGCATGCTGAGCACCCAATGGTCCATGAGAGCGTTGGACTAGGAAAACTGTGGGAGTTTCCATTTTAATTTATATAGGACCATGAGAGATTTGCTATCGACAATTACCTAGGTGTATTAACTGTGAGAGCAACCCAAGAAGTCATTTATAATTATTTAAAAAACCTAGAATCAAGTTTTATTAACCATCAGAGCAACCTAGAGGACGTGTATAATTTATTGTTTCCATGTGAACCCACGTATATTTATCATGAGAGTTTCCCAATTGGTCATTTTCAATTTATTAGTTCCCAGTTGAAACAAAGGTGTTAGATCAAGAATTAGTTCCCAATGTGTTGTTATAAATGATTTATTTATTTCTCAGAGATTTTATCCAAACCAAAGAACAAACCTGTACTCAGTTTTACTTGTCTGTTTAGATGGACTTCTGATACATATGTTTGGTTACTACGAAACAAAGGGATTCAGGGCATAAGAGAGATCCTAGGATATATTATTAATTGGTAGAATACTTAATAAATGAAAATAAATGAAATTGAAAATTTTATGATTGTTTAATTTTGATTCCTTCTATGTTTACTACTTCATGTCTGTATCTTGTCTCCGACATATATTTAATGACAATTAGTGTCACACCAAGTTTTATTTTTGTTTCCATGCCTTGGTTTTGATCTGGATCATTGGAAATATGGATCCCTTTCATGGGTTTATTATGTGATAATTTTTTTGTTTCGAACATTTATATTTGCCTAATAAACCAACCATGGGTTCCCCATATCATGAATGATAGTTTTGGAGAAAATGGTGGTTACTACTTGATTTAGGCCAACCGTGAGCCCATTTCCTGATTTAAAAACAATTTTTTTATTTTATAACTAATTTATATTTCAATATTTTTCACTCATTAAACATCCCACATAGTGTAAAATTATATATTAAATCTAACATACCCTTTTTGACCCCTTATAAATTAATAAGAATGCGGAATTTGGGTTATTTATTTAGGTATTGGGCCACACCATGGGCCCATTTCTGGTTATAAAAAAATAATTTGATGATTTTATATCATATTAATTTTTATAATTATTAGTGATTCTACATACCACTAGAGTGAAATAACCCTAAGAACAACCCCATGTTCCATTTCCCCCCTTTGGAGCTCATCTCGGTCACAGAGTAGGGAAAAACATTCAATGTTTCTCTAATTGTCCAGGTTTTCCAAAGTTCATTTTTTACCTTCCTAAATAATTATATTCATACTGATTTTAAAAAAAATATTATTCTAGGGCTATTATAGACCATTTAAGACTCTCAAAATAGTTTCAATACATTCCATTTCCTCTAAGGGTGTATATCTATTGGAAGACGAAGAATTTTCTAGTTTCTAAGGTGAGATTCCATCCCATTTCTCCTATATCTTTCACGTACAATCATTATTTATTTGTTTTATATGCAACTATAGTCTTTATGTCCCTATGGTTCTATTATCCCATGATATTTTATGGGGTTTTGGTTTATTTGGGGGTTTTCTTCATTGGTTTAGGGTTTATAAACCCTTAGATGGTGATATCGACTTTGTGATTCTATTACGCCAAGGATTTGAGGTAGGATATCCCTTACACATGCCTTTATAATCTATTTTTTAATCATTTTTATGTTTTTTTTACCTGATATAAATGTTTATAATTTTTTAAGCCTGTTTTTGGGTAAAAAAATGTTGTTTATGCCTTATTTTGTGAAAGGTAGTGTTGTTTTTTGATAAAAGTGCCCACCAAGTTTTTATTTTAATGATTCATTATCTTATGACTATGTTTTGTGAGGTTAAAAAAGGATTATTTTATTTTGATCATTTTTCAAAATCTTTAATAAAATATGGATTGCAATTGTTTTTTATACATTTTCATGGGTTAAAATAAATTGTTTTGTTTAAAAGAGCATGTCTTGTGTTCGGTTAATTACCTGGGGGATTTTATTTGTTAAGTGTGATTTAAAATTTATTTTTTCTGGTTTTTTAAATGCATTATAAGCATGAAAAGTTTTATTTTTGGGTCTTTATATGGCATTACAATGAGTATTTGGTTTTACAAACAAATGGGTTTTGGTTTAAAACATGTTTTGGCCAGTTGTCGTAAAATGGCCCATTTCACCTATATGCAAAAATGGTTCTGTTATGAATATGTAACCTAATTTTATTAACAGATTGATGAAATTGGTTTTATAATATAAATTGTGTGTATACACCTCTTTAATATAATTTAAATGCATACCATTGTAAAATGTTAGTTTTGACAAAGTCTTAAAGGCCCGTTTGGAAATATTTTTCTTGTAAAAATGGTATCCATGTGTATTTCATTTCTATCTTTTGGGGAAATTTAATTTTCCATGAACTTGATTTGTTAGTTTTTTTTTGGGATTCCAAATATCTTTTCATATGGTATTTATGGTTTTATCCGTTGAAATATCATATATGAATTGATTTTATGTGCACGGCTTCGTTATAATTCTTGAAATTGTTTTATGAATATTTTTGTAGTTTCTTGATCCGTGAAAGAAATTTATGACATGTTTGGGCGATTTTTGGTGAGTGTGTGATGTGGAAGTGGTATTTTCATGTCAAAATTTTATTTCATGGCTTGTTCAACATGTTCTAGAACAATAGGGAAACCCGAGTATCTAGTTTGGTGGATGTGTTCTAGTATGCTAGTGATCCAGTGGGGTTTGGACCTAGTTTCACATAGCATGTTTGACTATGGAAAAACTAACTAAACTATGATTATTATTATGATAATGAAGCTCGGGAACCACTAGATTATGTATATTATCCTTATTAGTGGATTATGTGCATTAGAACAGATATTGTGATTGGTACTTTCACCGAGATATGAGTTATCTGGGACCTACAAAAAACTAGTGCCTAGGGGTGTTCATAGGACTTGTGCCCATTCATTATTTTCTACTCAGATCAGCATACAATGCTCTAAGATGGTAAATTCAGAATCCTGTGTGTTTTATTTAATTTTTTTTACATTCTTTAAATCATCCCTCTTTAAAAAAAATATTTTGATGTTGCACCTCTTTGAAAAATTATTACTAGCATTATTGTTTATAAATCATGCATGTTTTTGTCAGAAAATTATTATATCATGGAAACTCATTTGAAAAACATATGTTTATATCGTTTATTTAATACTATAAATTTATGTTTCTTTTATTTTAATGGAATTTCCTTTGGAATAGAATAGTGGGATAACCTGCTCAGTTTTAATACTTACACCTATATTCTTCATCTATTTTAATCCCTTGATCAGGTTTCAGCTTGGGTTCGATCACCTTGGGAGTCGTGTGATAATTTTGTTGGAGAGTGACCATTGGGGTCACATGGAGTTTGTTGGTTACTATTTTTTATTAGTTGAGTTTTTGTTTAAGTTTTCTTTCAGTTTCTTGTACAAATAATGTTTGGATCAATTTTATTAAATGTATTTTGGGCTTTACATTTCATTCCGATATTTGTTTTATTGTTTATATTTGGGATAAATCATTCCCTTGTGTACTCTATTGATTCCCTTGGTTCCTCTCTCCATTATGAGAGGACATGGAACTCCCCTTTAGACTTATCCGGGGCTGGCCTAGGTGACCGGTTTTGGGTCGACTCGGCATGGTTCTAGAACTGTTGGATTTTTCACGAATTATTAATTCTTGATTTGAAAACCATTGTGTGATAATTTTGGAAATGGGATTCAAAAGAGGTATTTTATTTTTTAAGGTGGAAAAAAGTTTATTCAAAAATTAAATATATGAATTGTATTGGATGGTTTTTTCCTGAAATTTTTTTTGGTTAGGAAGTAGAAATGATTTAACGAGTTTGGATTTTCCATAATATAAACATGTGGTTTGTTTAAATAAAATGTTTTGAAAGACTCAACAATTCTAAGGTGATTAGGAATCATTATTTTAAATGGGGTGTTTCGGGATGACAGAAAGTGTTTAAATCTGATAAATTGTTTTTGAAATTTTTATTGCGTGGTTGGTGTTTTTGTAGAAATGGAATAGGAATAAATGGCCATTATATTATGAAAATATACATTGAAGAATTTTAGAAAATGTTATTGGGTTTTTTGGAGTAGCATTGTTGTTTTAAAAGACGTTAAAAAATAAATATGGGTAGGTTATTATGAATATGGATCTTGATGAAGTGTGGTTTGTTTTTTTAAATATGAATAGATTTTTTGACTTGGTGGTTATTGTTCCATTGGAAGGTACATGATATTTGGATTAATGATGTTTTGTTTTAAACATTGGGATTTTCGTGCTTTCTCACATAGATTTTTTTATGGATATATGGAAGGACGACCTATATGTAATGGATGATGGTTTCCTAGAGTATGATAGAAATTTTTATTTGAGTGAGACTTGATGAAACACAATTGGTTAATGTGGAAATCCAATAAGTTAGTTTATTTTTCAATGGTGTTTTTAGATGAATAATTGTTTCATTGGATTCTAAACTGATGTTTATGTGGCTTTTTTATTTCTATGTTAGAGAAGTGTTTTTTATTCAGTATGATTCTTTGTGAAATAGAAGTCATACTCATGTAGTGTCTTGAGATGTTATATAGTTGTTCTCCTTGTTTTTTTAGTAATGTTGAGTGGTTTTTTAAAGATTTGTTGGATGTTATGATGTGTCCACGTATAGTTCTATGTTTGAATGATTTCCAGTTGATCAACCAAAGGATTATGTCTCATGTTTCACAAAATATATCCTCCTCTTCAAATAAATCATCATCCCGTTTTTTGAAATAAAGAGCTGTTTGTGATTGATTTAATGTGCTTCAAGGTCATGGTAATTCTTTTGGACAAATCAGCTGTGTTTAGTAATGTTGATGTGTTTCTCTGTATTTATTTTACATTATGCTCCTCTTTCAAAGTGAAAGAATTTTTTTATGTATCTATGCGTTAATATTTATATTAAGGTGTGTTGTTGAGTAAGTGATATTTTTTAGTGTTGTGATCCTTATCACCTGACTGTGGTGTAGATATGCTTCCAGAATCAGGGCTCTAGGGATAAGCCTTAGAGTGATTCTTTTCACGCAGTCAGGAAATTTCCAGAGGTGTGGAATGCTCGACAAGGATCTTGAATCCACTATTTTGGAAAATTAGTTTCTACTATATTATGCTTCCTCATCACTATGAATTTCCTCTTGTCGCAATGATCATGGTGGACTTACCCCTCACACACTATCTATGGTTATGCCTTCATGGATGTGGGTTTCTGATCATTGTCCATGTGTGGACTGACTATGTAAATTATGTGAGGTCATGGTTATCACTTTCTATAGGTGTGTAGTGTTGTGTAGTTCATTTTTTATTTTATTTTTTTGATTTCTGTGACCTAATGATTGGGACCCCTCCTTCCCCTCCCTGAGTGGTGGAGGTTTGGATTTGTGCAGAAAGTGTTGTCCTAGTTCTTTCCCCCTCTGATTGTGAGTGTGTTGTTTATATGTTAAGGTTGTGACCCTATTAACATGGGATTATTTGTTGTTGTGGGAGTGTTTTTGTGGTCCTGCGTGGGTGATCGCCAATTATAGTTCATTTCAAATTATTTTTTGGTTCCATTCTAGTAGGTCGTTAATGGTGGGGAGACCCACTGTGGTTCTAGAAGATGTTTCCTTTAAAAAAAATTCAGATGGACGTTACGATATAATTGTAGGGATCCAATTCCAACTGACCCCCCAAGTCATTGGATTTCATGAGTGAACATTGGTTTTGGTGATCGGTGGGTTCGTTGGGAGAAGGCCTAACAATCTGTCTCTTGGATTGGTTTTGGGGGTGGTGTTATTATCATTCCATTGATTCACAGGAAGTGGTTGTGAATTGGTGATTGTTTTTGGGAAGAGGATTATGTTACTAGGAAGGAAAGTGATATTTTATTTTCTTGATAGTTTGGATCATGTGGATAAAGAATCCATAAGTTTTGTTCTATCATCTATAAGGTTTTATGGCATTCTGGCGGTGGAATGCATTAATGGTTGGGAGAATTGTCCCACCCGGTAATTTTTTTTGTTCTCATGTCTTGGTTTTAATCTTCTTAATGATAAATTCCGATCTTTTTCAAGGGATTTGGGTGTAATTGATTTTTAATTTTGAACTATCTGATATTTCTAATACTCATACCGTGGGTGCCCCATAGCTTGTTTGGGTGTTTTTAAGAAAAGGGTGGTCACTTCATGATTTGGGCGAACCATGAGCCCATTCCAAGATTAAAAACCCAAATTTTTTTCTTTTGTTACACATATATTTCTCAACATTTTTCACTCATTTAACATTCCACTTTTCCTCCACATATATATTCATACAACCATATCCTTTTGGACTCCTTATAAATTTGTAAGAATGGTTAATTTAGGTTATTTATTCATATCTTGGTCCAACCCATGGGCTCATTTCCTATTTCAAAAAAAAATATTTTATAAAGTATTCATTTTTTTAATTTTTGGTTACTAAACCGTTAACTCAGGGAAAAGAGCCGTAGGTTTACCCCCATGTTCCATTTTCCCTCTGTGTAGCTCATATCAGTTGAATATTAGGGAAAAACATTCAATCTTTCTCAAATCATCCTGATTTTTCAAATGTAATTTGTTACATTCATAAATAATAATTTTTGTACACTTTTTTCCAAAAATATTCTTCCCTGATTCTACCAATCCATTGGAGACTCTACATGTAGTTTCAATCAATTCCCATTCCTCTGTGGGAGCAGATCTAGGGGAAGATGAAGTGATTTCTAGTTTCGGAGGTGACACTCTTTCTCATTCCTACTCCCGCTTCCACCACCATTCATTATTTATTTGTTTTATATTCTTCTCTATCAATATCTAAATAGTTTTTTGTTATCCCAAGATCTTGTATGGGGGTTTTTTCATCTGGGGTTGTTCGACATAGGTTTAGGGTTTATAAACCCTCAGATGGGGATATATGGTGTGTGTTTCCATTACGCCGAGGATTCGAGGTAGAAAATACCTTGAACATGCCATTATCATTTATGTTTCCTAATTTTAGTATTTTTATAACCTAATATATATATATGTTTATTATCATTCATAATCCTTTGGATAAATTTTTTTGTGTGAAAAACAATTGTTTTATCCTTGTTTGGTGAATGGTAGTGTTGTTTTTTCAAAAAAGTGCACACCATGAGTTTGTTTAAATGTTCTGTTACATTTTTCATCTAGATTGAAAGGTTTAGAACATGATTTAGGGTATTTTGAACATTTTTTAGTATCTTGAATAAAATATGGCATGAAATTTGTTTTTTATTCCTTCTCATGATCTTAAAATAAACTGTTTTGCTTAAAATAGCATGTCATGTGTTTAGTAAATTTCCCGGTTGGCATTTATTTGTTAAGTGATATTTAAAATATAAATGGTTTGGATTTTTAAATTCATTTTAGGAATGAATATGGTGTTTTTTGTTTATTATATGTCTTTCCATTGTTGATTAAGAATAAAAAACAAAGGGTTTTTGGTTTATAACATGATTTGGCCTATGTTACCAGAAAATGGCCCGTTTCACATCCTTATGAAAATGGTTGTGTTTTTAATATGTATCCTAAGTGTTTTATGGGATTTATGGAAGATATTTTATACTATAAATTGTTTTTATAAACCTACTTAATAATTGTGAAATTCATAACATTTTCAAATGTTAGTTTTGAGAAATCCTTAAAGGTCTCTTTGACATTTTTTCTTGTAAAACTTTTTTGCAAGTGTATTTATTCTTCTATCTTTTGGGGGCCATTTATGGTCCATGAAATTGATTTAATAATTGTATTTGGTGGTTCCAAATCTTGTTTTATAGAGTATTTATCTGTTTTTGACCATAAAAGATAATTAATGAATGGATTTTATGTGAAATTCCTTGTTATACTTCATGAAATTGTTTTATGAAAGTTTAGGTGGTTTACAGATCCTGGAAAGAAATGTGAGACATTTGTATTGGTTGTTTTGCTGGTATGGGATGTAGAAGTGGTGTTTTCATGTGAAAATTATATTTCATGAATTTTTGGACTTGAAGAGAACAAGAGGGAAACCCGGTTATCTAGGTTGGTTGGCGTGTACTAGTATACTAGTGATCTCATGGGGTTTGGCCCCAATTTCACGTAGCATGTTTAACAATAACAACACAAACTAAACTATGATGATGGTTATGATGATGAAGTTAGGGAAACACTAGGTTATGGGTATGATTCCTACTAGTGTCTTGTGTACTCGATAACTGATATTTTGATGGTTACTTTAACCGATATACGAAGTACCAGGGACCCACAATGAACTAGTGCCTAGGGTTGTTCCCGAGACTTGAGCTCAATGGATATTTTCTAATCACAGTCAGAATATGTTGTTCTTAGTTGGTAAAATAATCATCTTGTGGGTTTTATTTAAAGTTTTACAGACATTAAATCATACCTCTTGAAAACTATTTTCATTTTCATGTTGCACCTCTTTGAAAAATTGTTACTAGAATTTTTGTTTATAAAACATGTAGGTTTTGGTCTGATAATTATTATTGCATTGAAACTAATTTTAAAAAAATAATTTTATATCATGTATTTAAAACATGAAATTGATGTTTATTTTACTTTAATAGATATTCATTGGGAATATAATATCACATAAACCTACTGAGTTTTAATACTAATGCCTTTAGTCATCTTCTATTTTTTGCCCTTGTGGAGGTTTCATGTTGAGTTTGTTCGCCCTGGGAGATGTGGGATCATTGTGTTGGAGAGGGATAAAAAATTTCCCATGGGGTTAGTTAGTAATTAGTTTGGGTCAGTTGAGTTTTTGGTTTTGTTGTGCCTTATATTTCCTGTACAAATAATATTCGGTTTAATTTTTATGTAAATGAATTTTGGGTTGTCCATTTCTTTCCTATATTTGTTTGATTGTATATATATGGTAAAAATCATTCCGTTGTGCACTCTATTGATTACCTCAGTTCTGGTTTCCTTTACAAGATGACCGAGAATGCCTCTCGGCACTTATCGTGGGCGAGCCTATGTGACTGATTCATGTTCGACTCGGGCTGGTTCGTGACACATAGAACAAGATCTATTTGTGGTTACCTACTGGGATTCATCTCACACCATGATTGGGTCATGATTTTGGGCTCAAATAGATTATATGGTTTCATGTATTGATAAGGTAATTCACCCTTCTTCATCATGTACTTGATTTTTGTGGGAGCTGGAGAGCATGGCACCAAACTAAGGCTTGCGATGCTGTTGGAGTGTACTGTTTTTTGTACTTTGGTTTCAGTATTATATTTCCAGCAATATGACTTGTTTACATGATTTCTCAGATACAAGTGGTATGAATAAGTTATTTAAATATTCTATAGTTATTTATTATATATGTCTTCTGCTATATACTTATGTTGTATAGTATTACTGCTTCTGCTACTCTTTACTATATGTTCTCGTTGTGTTACTATGCCAATAAGTGCAAAGTTTCCCCACTATCACACCCAATGACCTCACTACTAGTACCCATCCTCTTGAATCATGGGAAATCTGCATGAGTCCATGTGTCCAACTGGGTACGTGGCACTATTGGATGTCACCCGATTTAGGGATGTTACACGAAATGTGTTGATAAGTTGTACCTTTGACAATGATAAAAAATTGATTAATGTCCAACATTATAGGAAAATTATAGCATAGATAGAATCCTATATTTATCAGTGTTCATTGTAGTAATCATAATTTCCACCTTTAAATATACTTCATTATCACTGCTAAAAGGTTCCCAATATTTGAAAATTATTATAAATTACTATATCTTAATATAGAGATAAATTCATAATTCTATTATAAAAATTTATTTTATTAAATTTACGTAATATAACACTAAATATTTATTTAAAATTAATGTATAAAATATTTATTGACAAATTTTCTATAAAATATGTTAAATATATTATTAATTGATAATTTTATAAAAAATATTGATTTGTAGAAATTTAACAATAATTTCACAATAATAATAAATAAATTAATTTATTTGGATAAGTTTGAATCATGACATGATCGTGAAATAGTCCAAAAAAAATTGATTTGGGTATCTATTTGGGCTCCAAATGATGTAAAATCATTGTTTATGAAATAGATAAAATGTTTTGACTATTGGGATCTATGTCCAAATTTTTTCAATGGCATAGAGGCTCCAAAAGCCATCAAAAATAGAGTTTTTAGATTAGATGCCATAATTTTTTAATATTTGACGAAATTTAATCTTATTTTATCTGGGGTATCATGTCATATTGTAGTGGGCATTGATTTTATTTTCAAGAGATTTATTTTTTATGATAGTTAAGGTATTAATATTTTTTAATTTTTATATTGAAGTGAAATTTTTATTTTAATTTATACACATATATACATTTTTCAGTTTATTAACATATTAAAATTAAATTATATAAATTAATATTTAATCATATTAATATGTAAAATATATTTAATATTTTATTACAATAAGGATATAATTCTGATAAATTGTATTTTAAATAAAAATGAAACAAAATTTTTATCCCTACACAATTGTAGAGATAATGGTTATATATAAACATCTTTGAATTCATATGTTTTTAATAAAAATTAAATATATAATTTTGTATGTATTCTAAGAATATGCATATATATATATATATATATATATATATATATTATTTAAAAATAAATAAAAGTTATATTTATATATGTCGGTACATACAAACATGTATATATACATAAATTCACAAAGATAAAAATAGTTTTTAAATCTAAAAAAAGTATTATCTGTAATATTGAATTCGATATATTAAGTGAAAACATTTATAATCTCCATGGATATGTTTTATAAAAATTTCTAAAAGCACTAATTAATAGATATATAATTATTTTCATGAAAAGTATTGATAAAGGATAGATTTTAAGATTTCATTTTTTAATATTGATTAAAGCTTCAAATTTTTCACTTTTCCTAGTGTCTAGGGTGCTGTTTTCCTTCTATTATTATGTCCCCAAAATAACAATGGTTTTATTAGTCGATATCATAAAAACGTTTTGTTTATAAGGAATCCTATTTATTCGTTTTTTTTTCATAGAATAAATAAAATTTTCCCTTCATAAATAATTATACATTTTTGAAAATAACATTTATAATTATAAGTATATTTATATTAATATATAAAATATAATTTCCTATATAGGAATTATATAATAAAAATATGTTTTGAAACCTAATATATAATATATTTAGGGAAAATAGTTTAAAAATAACTAAAACATAACACTGAATATAAAATATCAAATTTTTATTATGTAATATATATTTGAAATAATAAAAATGGGTATAACAAATTAATAAATCAAATATTATATTAATATATGTTGAAAAAATTTCATGGACATCAAACAACCATTAATTATGATTTGGAAGTCTATTTGCGACCAAGAAGATATTACATCAAAACCAAAAAAGAGATATATAATGTGTTGCCTTGAGAGACACAAACCATTAATTTAAAATGATCAAAAATGTACCAAAAGGCCTCTGAAATTGAGTTCATAGAATGGATGAGATAATTTATTCATATTAAATATAATTTCAACATCATTTAAGAGGGTCTTCTGATCACTTTTCGGGTCGATGCTAGATGTATCCCCAGTATTTATTCATAATAAAACATTTAAACAACATGTCATTATAACAATTATTTATTAAATTAAAATTTAAAAGTAATAAATATTATTTATTTAATAAAATTTTTGGAATATGTACATAATGATAGAAATGATTGATTGTCTGTGGGTATTAAAAAATATATATTCAAGTATATATTATAATAAATGTAATTAAATATAAATATATAATATATGTAAAAAAGTTAAAATTCAAATTCAAATATTTTATTTTTTATTTTTATTTTTATTTATTTGGAAACACAAATAGACAATTATGAGTAAATATTAACATCTAAACACAAACAGACAAGCATATTTTATAAATCTCTTAACAAATATTTAAATAAATATATATAATATATATATATATATACGAATTGAAATATATATATATATATATAACATAGAAAAATTGAGACACCCAAACATATTTTATAAATATATTTAATGGATATTTTATGAATATAGATTTTGATAGGGAAAATGTCCCATGAGATGGGTGGTCAGTGTATTTACCCAAGTATTTATATAATGTAACCTTTTAAAATCTATTAATATTTATGACTAATTTATTGATTTTAAATTAAATAGGATGATTTTTTTGATAGATTAATCCACACCCACCAAATGGGTTCTCCAAAAACTGACGTTGAACACAACTTTGAGTTATACAGAAAAATAATATAATATTATTATTTAAAAAAAGTTAATGCATAACCATTATAATGGTTTAAATGAACATAATATAATACAACATGATTATACATGTTTTTAAAACGTTCTTATATTTATCAAATAAATTTCGAGTCATAAATTGAGAATGAAGCCATATTTTAGCATAAAATACTCTAATAATTTTAAAATATTAGTTTTCTTCCTTTTGATAGAGAAAATTTTTTAAATATATTTATATCACATTTCTTTTATATAATGGACAAAATAATGTTCTTTTATAAAATTATTCCTTCAAAATTTACTTTGGTTCTTTTTTTTTGTAATTTTCTACTGAAATTTATATTTAATTGAATAGTGAATAATATTGCATTTAAAACCCAAACTGATTTTTCCTGTAATTTATTATTATAGCTAGATAAAATTTTTAATTGTTTTTAATGTTCAATTGGAATATTTTTTATCATTTAACTCAATTAAGGTAATTATATTTAATATAACCTTGAAATTTGGCAAAAAAATGTCAATAATTTTGTAGTTTTAAATATTTATAACACTTTTTTTGGTTTTGACAATGGGAATTAATTTTAAATTAATTAATGAAAATTATGTGTTTATAATTTGTTAAATTTTATTCCATATTAGGAATCAAAATGTACTAATTGTGATAATAGATAAATTTTATATATGGACATTTTCAATATTAACTTCAATAATTATTATGATTTACCATTTTTAATGGTAAATGAGGTAAAAAAGGTTAACAAAATAATATTATAATAATATAAACCTACCATAACATATGTAAAAATCCTATTTGATGAAATATTTCATAAAATGGGAATCATAGGGTCTATTTTAATAACCCATGGAGCCCCTTGGGTGTGATAATGACATGTTATAAGAATTAATTTAAAGTAAAGAAAAATATAATATAATCATGTATCTTATAGTAGAGAAATTTCAATATATAGTTATATAATTGATCACTTGGACTATAAATATTCATTATAATGTAAAATATATTTAAAACAATATGTTAGTTTGTTTATAATTTTTATAAGTTAAACAAATAATTTTTTTATGACATAATGATGATGGATGATTACCAAATTAATGAATGATTCAAATAAATTATATTATAAATTTTTATATAAATGTAATTTGGGAATCATTATGAAATCCATGAATTTTATGGATTATATTTACCTGTTAGATATGAGATAATTCTTTTTTTTTCTAAATAATAATGTTGTTATGAATTTGTAAATAGGTCAATGGTTTCTAATATTGATATAGTTAATAAGTTAAAATATAAAATAGTTTATTAAATGATATTAAATTCTTTAAAGTATTTGATTTTATAAAATAGATTAGAATAGTCCATATATGTAATCAATTACTTCTTTTGAGTTTTATGACACGGTCTGGTAATTACAATAACCCACAATTGTAAATAACATGATATCACTCTATGAATGAAAAGGGTAAAATTACGGTCAAACCAAAATGATAAGGATAAAAAAATATTTAAATAATGTTTAAAAATAACTTAATAGTAGTAATTTGAATCAAAATAAACATATCATAAAATTTAATGTATTTTTAACTATTTTTAATCGATATTTAATTTACAGTAAATTAATATTTCATTACTTTCATTGCGTACCCCACCTCTCTCTTATAAAAGGTCTCCTCCTCTACCCACTTACTCTAACCTCTCAAGAAAGATGGATTGACCAAATTATACTAATATAATATCACAAAATCCATAACTTTCACCTAGAATAATTATATTTTGAAAAAGGAATTAAATAATTCCTTTTTGCTCAAATCAAAATAAGTTACCCGATTAGAGGTAACGTCTTCACTCAAGTTCATTTCCTTTATTTTTATTATTCAATTTAAATTATATTATTATTATATGATTACATAACAACACCATTATCCTCAATATACTAGGATGTTTTGATGATATTTATTCTAAATAAACAAACACACACCTCCTTCTAATGGATACGAACATACTGTTTCTGTTTATGAAAAACTACTGTCTCACGAAACTATGATTGTACAATTTTCTCCTACTATCTCTCATGGTTGAAATTATTATGGCACTATATTTATATATGATATATATTATTGTTTTATATTCTTTATTTTTCTTTAATTTTTATTTAAATCATACCTTTATGATTTTCAGAATGTGAAAATATGATAACTTCATTTGAAGAAATGCTAACTATCTCCCCCTCAGAGTGATATGACTTGTTCATTCAAAACATAGAACAAATAAAGAATGACGTAACGAAAATATGTAACATATATAACAGATATATTATACTAGAATCATAATTTTCCTATGTATCATTTAGTTTTCATTTCTTTAATATGGCAACGAAATTAATGTAGTGTTCATGCATACATATGGCTTACTGTCTGCTTTAACAACACATTTCATTTTTATATTCAAATGTTATAAACTATTATAGATAAATATATACTGGATATATATGAAATTTAAATAATTAATATAATTCAAAATATGATGTACTTATGACCAATAGACTATTTTAATCAAAACAAGTTCATTATTTACTCAAGTACCAAACATCGATAAAATTTTTGATATGAACATAAATAATTAACAATTTGTTATATAATATTAATAAGTAATATAAAATTAATTATAAATATTCAAAATATTCTTATGTGAGTATAAATTAACCTAATATTATTATTCTGGATATTAAAGAATTAAAGAGACAAATCAGATTCAAGGTAATAGACTTCTTCTCAATCTCCTTTTATTGATGCATATTTTGAGGTAATACACCACCTTATATTACATGGTTTAAATTGAAATCATGTGACATTTAATATAATCTAACATTTTTAAAAAGGATTCTTTTCATTATTATTATTTCTGCTAAATGAAAAAAGGAATGTTTCATTTTAACGTACATGGTGACAATGAACTTTCCCCCATTTTGAGCATTATTTCATATTTGGATTCTTGTACAAGACATAATGTATTGAAAAAAAATTAAATTTCATATTTCCATTTTTATGTATTTTGTTATTGAAAATGGTTTTTGATAATTGATTTATTATATCAATATCTTGAATTCATGTCATATGATTACAAATTGGAAATGTTACTTTTCCAGTACGATTGTTCATGTTTTATGATAATGATATGGTTCTTGGGAATTACTTTTGTATATTGGTGGTTTCGTGATAAACTGATGAAGGGTTAGACCGTGATTACTCTTCAATGCATTGGGTAACATGACTAGTTAACCATTAAATATTCTCTAAAGATATTTAGATAATATATTTTGATGGGTATTCCAAATATAACCCTGAATGTTACTCCGTATATAACTGTGAAAGGTAAAATGTATGTATTATATGAATTGAAAAAGATACAATTATAATTGATTATTTCAATGAGTTATTCATAAATCATTTTATTTCATTAGTTTTGTTAAATATCACATGTTTTATGAGTAAAAAGAATGATTTTATTGATTAGTATGTACTAATAGTATAATGTCATATTTTCTTATTTTATATACCTTAATATGAATTTTATTATCATCCCATGTTTTGGAAAAAAAATTCACAAATTATAAAGAAGGTTAAGTGTAAGGGAGAATTTGAGAAGATTTTTACCAAGAAAATAATTCTTATTTAATTTAAGGAGTTTTATGGTTGGGAAAAATTTGATAGAGCATAATTGAATACATTTTAATTTTTGAGATGTAATGTAATAATTATGGCCTAATTACTTAATATTATAAATCTGAAAACATCCTAAATGTTAGTTAAAGATAAAAAAATGACTAATCTAGAGATTATTTACTGTTTTAATGATGACGACTTATAGTTGGTATTAATGGAAAGGTTTAGACAACTTTAGGGATTATGGGTTTTTGTTAAACATGTGGTTAGTACTTTTGTCCAATTATTTTAGTTAAATCCATATTTTTTAACTTTTTTAGATCAGATAATGTCAGTTACAATTTTATGGAGGAGGATAAAAAACATAATTTCTATCTCTTCGTGGTGAATTTATTATAATAATTAATTTAAATTAATGTTTGGATGATTGTGAATCTTTTTCTAACAAACGACTCACATGAATGCAGTTGTTTGAGATATAGAAAACCTATTTTGTACATTGATACAATCTTAGATCATGGGATCAATTTAATCAAATCTTATTTTCTCAATATTTTCATATTTTCAAAAAAGGTAATAATGTCAAATAATTTTCAAATATTTTAATTTTTTCACAATATTTTGAATCATATTATGATTTTGAAAAAGGTTCTAAATAAAGATTAATTACAAAACCTATTTATATTTGATATTAAAATATATTCTTTCAACAAATACATATGGTATTTTTAAAAGTCCATTTATTTAATGTTTCAAAACAAACTCGGTCTAACTATTTTATAAATATCGTGGTTTATTAGATATTCTGAATTTATATTAAATACATGATCATTTTCTAAAACTATTTTCCTTTGAACACCTATATGACGCATGTTTCACAAGGTGTTTATGGATAAAGGAAGCAAATGTTTTTGAAGTACATCTAAATAATTGTTTCATTGCATGGAACATCTATCTATGTGAACATGATGGCGTTGAAACTAGGTAGACACCATGATCAATGTATGATGTTCATTGGGAAGAGTTTAATTTTATTACATGGATGTGATATAAAAAAATTATAAATAAGGCTTCATGATTTAATTTTTTGAGGTCATAATGAGTATGTATGAAAATGATAGGTACAATAAAATCATTAAGGATAAAAATGTTAGTGTTATTTTGAGTTTTATAAAATTGACATCCAACGAGATGGGTGAAATCCTGTTGCCTCTCGCAAGGGCATAATAATCCACCACACAATAGATAGGTGACAACAAACCATCTACAACCTCAAGCCTACGTACAGTCTGTAGTTAGTATGATCTATATTTATTAGTTAAATGATTTTATGGATTAAGAATAAGTTGATTTTTGGAAATTATTGTTAGACTAATGTATATATTTAGTATAAAAATTGATTCAGTGATTAAGTGATAAAGGTTATTTTAAAATACTTTTGATCTTTTGGGAATACAATATGGCTATGAAAGATAAAAATACTATGGGATTTCATTTTAAGAGTAATGGTTGAATATTATTATTGATGAACATTTTTTTTCACTGATATATACAGATTTGGGTTATTTGTGGAAATAATTAACCTATCTTGGTGAATATGTGATTAGGTTATTTACTTTTAAGTATGATACTTTAATAATATTGGGTGATATTTATAGAATTTTTTTTATTTATCATTGAATACTTTGTTATCAAATTTTTATGAGTTATGGTATTAAATCATAGATTGGATTATTTTGGATAATTTTATAGACAATTGTGTATTTAATGGTATTTTTTGATCTTTGGGTTTTGTTTGTTGAATTTTAGAGATTAAAAGTACCCTTTTTCTTTTAAATTATTATTAATTTTAGGGAACTATCTTATCTTATCCAAACCATTTTGTTTTTAGTTCATGTTTCATGGTAGTATTAATAGATAATTAATATTTTTTGGATTATCTAATTACATATAACAATATTTATCTTTAATGGTCATAATTTGGAGAAAATGATGACTTGTGGGGGGGAATTTGATTTATGGGTGAAACACTACTTTTCTAGTATGTATATTTCCTAATGATCTTATTATATCTATTAATACAATTCTTCAGCACTAAAATAATGATCAGGAACCGAAAATGTTATACACATGCTTTTATTAATCGACTTTTACCCAACCACAAATTTATAATTTTTTTGTGGTAATATTTTGGTTATAAAGTTATCTATCACTCAATTTTTTTTTATGAGAGTTATTTTTTCATCAATATCCATATATACCAACATAGAATCCTAGTATGTGTTATCTATTGTGACCATTATACATTTATTTTTTAAATGTATTATTTTATTGAAACTTTTTTCGTTGTGGGATTTTTAATGATGTTTCAGAGACAATATTTAAAATTATGTGGATGGAATTAGCAAAAATTGGAATGAGGTAATGACCTAATTATTCATAGAATAAATCCTTTTAATATCAGTTAATATTTATGAATAAGTAATTAACTTATCATTAAAGATAATTATTTGTTCGATAAAATACTCGACACACAACAATGGGTTTCTCTGGAAATATACGTTGCACACAACTTTGAGTTATACCAAAAAATATTATAATATTATTATTTAAAATTATAGTTAATGACATTTCTTTTTATTTTATGAAATGAATAAAAATAACTACCATATCATTATACAATTTTTTTAAATGTTTTTAAATTTATATAATAAATTTTAGAGGCTTATATTGATAATTAATAAAATTGTTTGCATAAAATACTATAATATTTTTAAAAGGTCGGTTTCTCACCTTTTTATGAATAACCATTTTTAAATATATTTTTTGATACTTTTATATGTTCTATTTGACAAAATCAATTTATATTATATCATTGGGATAAAAAAATTTACTTAAATTATATTTTTGGTAATTTCCTATGAAATTCATATTTTAATTAATTGTTAAAATAATGCATTGAAATTAAAAAATTCTTTTTCATATAATTTATTTATATAGTTAAATTATCTATTTAATTTGTTTAAATTGGAAATGTATTATTTTTTAACATTTAATAAAATTTTGGTCATTGGAAGTAATTTATCATTAAACCCAGACATAAACACATGCCAATTTTTTGTAGTTTTTACTCATTAAAAAAAACTTTTATGAGAGAATGGATATGTTGGTTTCTTCTGGAAAATATTTATATAAATCATAGAGAAGGTTATAATGATTTCAAAAATTCAATAAATAAAATTATCGAATGGTTTTTCAATACATGGATGGTTCTAGCTATTTTTTCCTTCCCCATGCAACTTATCCTCTCATATAGTCATCCATTTTATTTCCTTATGAAACCCATTTAATGTCTCTATTTTTTTAATTATGCCTATATGAATAGTGATCTATCAAAAAATATTATTTTGTAGAAGTAAATAAATACTATTCTTGTGTAGTAATGTTATTAGATGTGAGATATATAAATGCTAGGTAGCAATTTCTTTGTTATTGTCTTCTTTTATTTCCCATGTTTCATGACTTGTATAGTAATAAAATGGTATCATAGCTATCATCCTAATCATCCTAAAATTTCCAAATGTGGCAACCATAATCCAGTAGTATGTTACCAAATTGTCTACTGAAAAATATAAAAGGTGGTTTATCCAAATAAAGGTGTTGTTAATATCACAAGAAAAATGGTATATTATCAATGATGGGTATATGGTTCCCACTGTGGAGGAATAAACAACCATAACAAATGAGAAAAATATTTCACTGAAAAATAAATGGAATAACGACAAGAACTATAGTTTATCAACACTGATGGGTATATTTCCATGTCCACATTAAAAAATAAAGCATGGAATTCCCTTGGAACTATCGTTATGTATGATGATCAAGTGAAGAAGATTCATCATGAAACAATAAGAGCAGAGTTTGAATAAATGTGGGGAAAGGATTGTGAGAGTATCTCTAACTAATTCAGATGTTCAATTGTTATAAATAACAATTTGAAATTTTATTCTGAAAAATAATTAAAAAACATTTCATTTAAAATGCAATTTGTTCACTCACAAATGATGTTTTGGAATCTGGTAGTTGATATCTGTGAATCAATGGAATTTTGAAAACTGTCCATCAAAAAAGTGATGGGATCATTTCATGTGAATGGGAAATGAATGTCGAATAATGTGGTTTAAATTCTTGATCATTCCTTAGACTCTATGATGACTCTCCAAGAAAAAATTAATGGATAATGAAAAGGAGGAATTCTTTTCACCTATAATCATTCTAGAGGAAGAGGGTGTGAATATCATTAAAGCCATAAAAAGTCAACAAAACAATTTATGTTTGGGTGGAAGAGGAAATGGTGGAGGCTGATTCACATGTGTTCAGAGAAGCACAATGAACACTCAATGCCAAATTTTGATGAAATATGGCCATTATACATATGTTTGTTGTAGAAATGTAGACCATGATTATTGATACAACTATAATGAGTCATTTCATCAGAAAAATGAAGTATGTCACCACATTCCTCATCAAAAATGAAAAGGTATGTGAATAACAATATTTGTGGTATGTCGACATGGGTGCATGATATCGAATGAGTGGATATAATGAATTGTTCAAACACGTAAAAAATGACCTTTGTGGAAACATGAATTTGGAGACTAATCAAATGAACCCATGATTGGAAAGGGTTAAATTAAAATCTATCATACGAATGGTGAGTTGAATTACATCTCTAATGTGTATTACATACCAAATATGAAAATAATTTCATCATTATCATCCAACCTATTAAGAAGGGGTATTTCATAAAAATGGAGAACTCTTATATATCATTAATAGATGCCCACATGAGAGTTATTTCTCATCTGGAAATGGTGAAAAATAATAAATTTATGTTTCATATTAAAACAATGGGTGAGAATAGTATCATTGGATGACTGAAAAATGACTCATAAAGATGGCACCTTCACTTTGGGCATCTCTATTCTTGCATCCCAAAAATATTATCCTCATTATGCATGGTGTATTCCATGTTTCAAATTGATATTTCCAATTCATGTGTGTTAGGTTAGTACACTAGGTTAAAAATAAAGTAATTCAATCCCTAGTGGAGTGTATAGAATATAAAAAGAACCACATTATTGGTTTTACACTGATATTATTTAAACACTTAAATCCCAATCACTTGGGCATAATATTAACATTCTTACCATCATGGATGATTTTAGTAGAAAATAGTTTGTGTATGGAATAAATTAAATATATTATACATTTATGATTCATAAAATTATTAATGCTTGTGATGAACAAAATAAATTTCCAAAAAATTAAGTTATTCATATCTAACATAAATGGATAATAAACCTCAAAATAATTTCATGATTTCTACCGGAATAAAGGAATAATGATGAAAACACATTAACCTACATATCAAATTAAAATTTCATTGAAAAACCAAATAACAACACAATCCACGACATGGCGTAGACCATGATAGAGGATAATGTTATGACAATGATCTTCTATGCTGAGGTAGTTGCATGTATTGGCTACATTCTCAGTTGGTGTCCCACCAAAATAATCATAAATTTGACACCAAAAAAGGAATGAAGTAGCAAAAAAATGAGTGTGGTTCACCTATAACTATTTGGGTGTGTCTCCTACACTCATGTTCAAGAAGAATTAAGTAGGATGATTTGTGATGATGGATAAAATTCCATCATCATAAAATATAGAGAAGCCATTGAAGCATAATAGATCTAAAATCCACTTACCAATAAATTACTGGTGAGTAGATATTTTATATTTAGTGATGTAGAATAATGTAAATGGAATGAGTAAGAATCAAAAAAAATAATATTTTATTAAAAAATGAAGATCTCAAAGAAAGGAATGACCATTTAGAGAAAATGTCTGAAACTACTTCATCATGTTAATCATCATTTGACATAAGTCTAGATGTAAATTAAATCACTCCTAAATTAAGTCAATCATGTCATTGTTCAACAATCACATACACACCAATGGAATCTATAAACAATCATAGAATAAATGATGCCTATGTGAAAAACAATGTGGTAAATCTTGTCTACCTATATGCAGATCATGATCCTATAATGTTTTGAGAAGCCATAGAAGTATAATGATACAAAATAAATATGGATAAAAAAATTCCTGATATATAGAAAAATTATATATGGTACATGACTACATATACTAAAAACACGAGAAGAATTAGCATCATATTGGTGCAAATATCATGTAAAATGCTCATGTATATATCAATTTCGACTAGGAATGGATTTTAGAAAAGAGTTGTAAACAGAAATAAAGGGTGGACAATAATGATTTCTTCACTCCTATTTTGCACTGTGACACTATGAAGATGATTATATCACATTCTATCTTCCCCCGCTTTATTATATACAAATTGGATAAAAAATAAACATTCATAAATGGAATTATATAAAAATAGGACTATATTGACTATTTGGGTGGCTCAATTATGCATGGTGAGGAACATAAGGTGTATCGACTATAGAAATATCTCAATGGGTTAAATCAGGATCCTTGTTCATGTAATGAACACATTTACAACTATCATAAAGGGTATATGTTCATCTTATAACCATATGAGTATGTAGATTACATAAAGAATAATTATTGTGGTGATATTCATATAGCATGCTAGTATGTTGATTATTTTTTATATAGAGGGTATAACCAAGCTACGTACAATGAATTCTTGTAGTTCATGTTTAAGAAGTTGGAGATGACTTTCGGTGGACTCATGTACTTTTTTCAGGGAATAGAATTAAAGAAACAACATTATGTTATCTATATATCATAGATGATGTATTTCAAAGAACCGGTTGAAATGTTAAAGAAGGCCAATTGATATACTGTTAAAACTATTATAAAAATCAGATTAAACGTGACAAAATATAACAAACGTAAAATAATTGGCTAAATTATATTCAAGACTACAATGTGAATCTTATAAAAAATACAGATCACAAGGAAAAATATTTTATATATTTTAGGGATTCTATATTGTTTCATGGAAGCACCAAAAAAATAAAACTCAGTAGATACCAAAAGAATCATCAACTAAGATAAAAAACAATGGATTTCAGCCTTTTCCATCTAGAAAGTGATGAAGAAAAGATATATGGATACTAAATAACTGGATGTAGTTGTGAACAAGATGAAATAAAATGAACCATTGAATTTTTATTGTTTCCAAGAATGATTAAATTCACATGGAATTCAAGGAAAAAGATATTAGTCTCCCTATACACATGTGAATAAAATATTGTATCAACATCATCCACTATATGTAATGTAATTTGGTTGAGATACCTGATATAGGAGCTAAAAAATCTTCTAGATAGCACCACCTTCATATATTTTGATAATAAGTCCATAAGCAAACAAACCAAATATCAATTTCAATATCGAAGAAGATAACACATTAAAATATGATATAATTTTCATAATGAACATGTGAAGTCTAAAATCATAATATTGGAATATTTACATACTATATAATAGGTTGATTATAATTTGACAATGCAAAACCAACATATGAAATTAGACATCTATGAAAAATGCTCTGAATAAACTTTATTTTAGTTTGAAGGGAGTGTGGGAAATACAAACCAAAAATGCGTCATGTGAGTTTTCAACACATGAGGAAGGATCAAGAGGCAGTTTCTTTCCCCTTGAATATATTCAACTCCACAATTTGACCATTTTATTTCCACAAAAATTAATTTTATGTTTCCCTTTGTTTTTACTATTCATTTTAAATTAATGTTACGTATTTTTCATAAATTCTAGAAAAGTTCTATAGATAACGTGAATGTGTAGTTCGTTAATGGATGTGAGATATATGATGTCTTCAAATAATATTTGTGTTGTATTCCATTTATATGTATCGCATTTTCTAGATTATATAGCCAAAAGAGTTATGATGTTGTTGTGATGTTTTTTTCGATGGGTTATAGACCTATTGTGGGACCGTCTATAGAGAGGGATGAGCATCCCTTCTTCTATTATGATTAATGATCCATGTTTCATTTGACACACTTCTACTGTGAGGTGCAACTAGTGAGATATGGTACGTAGTCCATCATGTGTTGGGTTTATCCATTTCTTAACCAGCATGTGGATTTGGACAGTGATGCTGACATGGGGGACATCATAGGATAATTGATTTGGGTGTGATTTTTAGATGGACAAGTGGCTAATTGTATGTCCTTATAATGAAGATTGATTCAAGATGATCTGTCATTCATAGAAAAATGAGAGATCCATAATTTCATGAGGATTCTAGTTATGACATGTGATGATGTAACACCCCGAGATTTTATGAAAAATATTCTTTTTAATTTCATTGATGTCTTGTGTTTAATGCTACACCAAAAGGAGATTGCACTACATGCATCCCTGACTTGGCTTTCTTTACACGCAATTGTGACCTTCCATGATAGCGTGTGTTGTACGCAATATCGAGTTTCACTAAACAATGATATGTTATTAAAATATTATATAAACTAGCTGTTATCAATAGTAATAGCCACTTTTTAAAATTTTATAAATTTGATCCTTCAAAATGGACTTCATTTTTGGATTCGGAATATCGAAATTAGCTTAGGGTGAATTTTTGGTATTTTTATGAAAACATTCAATTTTTGATGAATAGTTAAAACACTAGGTTACTATTTAAAAACAAAGATTTTATTTAAATAATTATTTATTTTATTTAAATTTATTTTAGGTCAAAATTGATACATAATACATATATAAGTTCAATGTAATTAATTAGAGTCATTTTTTAATAATTTTAGATATATAAAAATTTTATTGAACTTTTCACCGTCTTTTACCCACCTCCTAGGAGAATTTGGAAATTCATATAAAACATAATTTTACCACTTTTGAGAGTGGAATTTCAAAACTCCGTGAGACACGCTTAATATCAAGGACTAAAATGTGTTTCAATGAGATGAAAATAAATTTTGGTGAATAGTAACTTTTTACTTTTATTTACCGTGGTTAAAAGTAAATAGGGTAAAAATGATATTATTATTACCCTAACACATGTCCTAATTCTATTGGATAAGTTTAATTCAACCAAAAAAACCCTTAGGAATAAAATATGACCATTTAGGTCCACTTGGATTAGATTAGGACATTTAATATTATTTTATTTAAAGAATGGTTAAAATATTTTAAAAAAATGTTTAATTACTAAATAATTTTTAATATAGGGTAATATATAATATAAATTCGACTATAAATATTCATTATAAAGATAAAAATATTTCATACCTAATGGTATTTTATTTATAATTTTTAGACATTATATAATGTAAGTTATTTATGCCACAATGGTGATGAAGTAATTACCTAAATAATGAAATATTAAAATAATTGATGTTATAAATACCCAAATAAATGTAATTTTAGACTTTTTATGAATTTCACTAATTTTATAAGTTAATATGGAATGTTAGTATTGAATTAAGTTACTTTTTTCTAACTAATAATTCTGTTATGATTTTCACAAAAATCCATTACCAAATAGTGTCAAAATTGACATAAAATAGTTTTTTTAAACAATATTATATTATTAATTGTTATTATATTCCTAAAAATCTAAGGTTCGTCCAAGAGACTTATATAATGATAGGTGTATCATTAATGTACCACCTTTGGTTCGATTTTATGTATATGGAAAGTTTATTAACTATATAATATAAAAATACAAAGTGACATGGTAAATGTCAATCTAACTAACTAAGAGTTAAAACTAAAAGATAAGGTTAATATAATGGCCCAAACATGTCTAAAATATATTGTATGAGATTATTTCTACCCATCCCCACCATATCTTCTAAATAAATCAATTTTGAGATATTGAAAACCGAATATGACTTTATTTTAAAATAATATTTTAAGTTTTTCCAAAGGTACCCCTCTCCTCCCTTATAAAAAGGGCACCCCTTCTCTCTTATATTCACACCTTTTTGAGCCTTGAAGTTCGTCCAACCCCTACTCATTTCTCTTATACAATTACCTAGAAACATTTTGGAGGTTTTGGTCTTCTAAAAATACCAACTCTACTTCATTAAGAGGAAGCTTAAAGGAGGTGCGTCGAAGAAGAGGTAATATCTTCTTCCGATTTTCTCAAGTTTCTTTCTTATTCTACTTCTTCTTCTTTAGTTGTCTCATTATAACTTAAAGACATCAGTATTAAATATATACTGATATGTTCTTATAAATATGAAACAACCCTATTTCACCTTCTATCCATCCTACAGAAAACGAAATCACCAGGCATGCGTACGTACTGAATACCGTCTCCACGGCGTGGTGTAATCTATTTTTGACCACCACTTTACTTGGATGGGTATAATGGTGTAAATAAATAACTATATATGATTATTAAAAAGTATTATAAATAAACTCCAATAAAATTCCATGATCATGGGAATGATATCATCACTCATGCCTACGTACGTACTACCGTCTCCACGACGCGATGAGACTCATTCTCCATGTTAACCATTCATGAATGATTATAAGGTATATATAATGAATTATAATGAAATATATGACATAATAATGATACTGGATTTATGTATATATATATTTATGTCATTTACTTAATTCCATTCAATTCAATAAGGAAACAAAAATAGTGTTCATACGTACGTACGGCCTACTGTCTCCATGAATGGTGTATTTCATTCCATTTATTGATCTATCATATATATTTTACCCAAAACGGTGCATTAACATGGAATTTCTAAAATAACGGGTAATATAAAGTCATAAGTGAACCATATATGATATCATAACAATGAATATGATTCTGTAATAAGTCAATGACATTGTTTAAATCATTATAAATGAGGTTCGGAAACATACGAAGCATATCATACAAAAGGTAAGGGATACCTTTTCCAATCTCGCTCTTATCCGAGATTGTTTATTCGTAAGTATTTATGGGGGTTTTTGTTATCATCCATGTCCCTATTTTCTAAAAATGTTTTCATGTATGTTTAATGGTCTTTTTACCCATTTATTTTTAATTTTACCGCATGTTATGAAAGGAATATTACATTTGTTTACCACATGAGGAACATTTTTAATTTTTCGACAAAACTATGAGGAGAATGTTATTTTTAACTTATACGGCATGAATGGATTTTTACGGTTTCATAAAGCCTCATTTTCATGATGATTCCTCTACAAGATTGAATGATTATTTCCAAAAAAATCCTTTTCTTTTAAAATTTCATGGAATTTTGTGAAATGAAAATGATTTTGAAGAAGAAAGGATATTTTCCTCAAGAATTCATTTCAAGTGTTTTATCAAACCTATTTTCCATCTAAAATGACATTATTGAATATGTTTTTGTTTCATGTTTAATGTCTCCATTATTTACATCGTTTGATTTTTCTTATGATTAAATGATATCCATTTTTTATATGGATTATGTTATGATGGAATGATGTTTAAGAATCACATTCTATTACATGGGTTATGCTTTGATGTTTGATTTATGATTTTGTGGTACACTTAAGAATTATTTCATTATGAGATGGGTGGGACCTATATCTCCCTCCAATGCATTGGGTAAATATTTATATCTCATGAGATAGACATGGCTGGAATGGTAAGTTAATCTGGATCAGTAATACAGGACTGGAACGAGAAGTGAACTCGATTCAGAAAGGGACTTTGTCCACTAAGATTGTCTTGGCAGCAATGCCTTTTCTACTATGTAAATCATATCATGTGACTAATTGTTTCCACAACCACATGTTTTATTCCCATGATATTTTATCATGATTAATGTTTATTTATGATCTATGCCTTATGCACTACCATGTTTTATGTCATAGCCCAAGATTTTGATGTTTAAACATTATATTCATGTTTTTTAGTTCAAATGTATTTGATTTGTTTTATTTTATACATAATTACCCTTACTGAGCATTTTATCTCACCCTTTATATGGTTTCTTTTCCCCAAGATTTATAGAAAGGTTTTAGGTAAGAAAACCAAAAGGGGATGATCTTTATGGGAGATGGTGAAGATATTTCAACACGATTAGAAGATTACGTTCCCAATTTCCAAAGACACTAAACTATTATGGTCTTTATGTGTCTGTTTTTGTTACATATTAAGTATTCCGTAAAAGTAATGTAATGTCCATGTACGTCAAGATTTGGGTCTCTATAGTTGGTATTAGAGGAAAGGTTTAGTAAACCTTTGGAAACTAGGATGCAAAAACATTAGTGATATCCCTAGAGATATTTACAATGTATGTCTAGGGATTTCCCTAAGGTTAAGTATAACTATAGGTTATAGTCCTAGAATTATGGTAATGACATTAGAATTAAACATAAGATGTTAGATATCGAAGGTACTCCCCATTTATTATGTTGTTTTCCCTATCATGATTTTTTCCTCTCACACTATTCTTTTTGGGTTTTAGACGATGGTTGGAACCTGAAAGAACCGTGTTGATCAATGTAATGGACAATGCAATGATTATACTCCAGAACAAACCAGTGTTATGGGATATGGAGTGCAAAATCTTATTGTTATACTTATGAAATATATGGATCATTCTGGACTTCTGAATGAGCAGAGAAGGGAACAATTTTCTATTGAGTCCTTCATGAGTCAATGTCCACCTTCTTTCAATGGGTCTTCTGATCCCCTTGTGGCTGAACAATGGATCAGTACCATTGAAAATATATTTTCCATACATTGTTGTTCGGAACATGATAAATTCATTCTAGTTATTTACCATTTAGAAGGTGAACCAGACCAGTGGTGGAATCTAATTAAGAATAAAAGGCCCCAAGATGAAATTGAATCCATGGAATGGGACGAGTTTAAGAACATGTTTTTCAGTAAGTACTGCCCTCATATTCTTCAAACAAAAATTGGAAGGAGTTCCTTGACCATAAGCATAACGATGATGAATATGTTGGTATATAAGAAGAAAATTTTACAAGGCTTGCAAGGTATGCACCTCGCTTTATCATCCAACCTGAAAGTAAAGTTGATCGATTCTTCAATGGCTTAAAACCAAGTCATAGAAGGGCATTAGCTATAATAGACTTAAGTAGATATGATGAAATTGTGCGTTGTGCTATCAAGGTAGATATGGAAGTGGGTTTTATATATCCATCTCATGGTTTGGACATGAAACGAAAGATGGAGTTCAAGGAGAAATCTTAGAACAATGGTGAAAAGAATATCAATGTTTCTTTATGCTCAAAGTGTGGAAAGAAGCATGGTGTAGATTGTCTTAAAGGGACTAGAAATTTTTTAAGTGTGGAAAAGAAGGTCATTGAGTAGTTGAGTGTCGAAGTAAGGGAAAAAGGGTTTCTAATGATGCGAATAAAGAAAATACTGCAGAGAACGCACCACCAACACTTCAATGCTTCAAGTGCAATGAAATGGGGCATTATTATAATCAATGCCCTAATCCAAGGGTTAACGATGATCAACATGAGAAACCACTTAAGGAAAAGGACGAAGGGAAGTCACATGCGATCACTATTGGCGATGTTGAATATGACACCGATGTGGTGGAATAATTATGTGTTAATGTAATCTGATTCCAAAATAATTTTGAATATAGTATCGTGGAATATTGGAATATTTATGTATTTGTCTATTGTGGTTTTCAATAATTTTATGGTACTTGTAACTATGGAAAGTGATTGAGATATTTTTGGAAAGAAGATGATATTTTCATAATGAAGGGATAAGGAGAAAATGAAATGTTTGACAGTATTCATGAGCTCATGACTGATATAAGGACAAAGTTATATCATGGTTTGAGTATATATAATTTTTTGGATTTGGTATGTGGAAATAGTTAACTTTTGACAGCATTCATGTTTTCACTAAGGTTCAATGGGTATTCATTTTTTCAAGAGAATACATGATTAAGGTATTCACATGATTGGAATGTGACCAACTAGACATATGAGGGATAAATGATGGTATTCACATGCTTGTTATATGACCTTTTTAGTAATCGTTCTCTTTATACTATGAGTTTGGAAAGAAGTATTTTGGATAAGCCTAAAGATTCGAATGGATTATGTTGAACATAAGTTAGTATTGTTTAAGGCTAGAAATGTTTTTTCGATATTATTGATAGACTGTTATAATATTATAGTTTTAGAAAAAGGACAATCCATAGGATGGGCGACAACTCGTCACGTCGGACAAGGATGTGGGAATCGAACTCATAACCAAAGGCCGATAGGCCTTTATCGCCGACCACTAGCCTACAAGAAGTCCCTAGTTAGTAGAAACTAGTTTTATTTTATTAAGCGCTATGATATCTGAAGTATAAGTCCATTTTAGAAACCATATACGATTAATCTCAGCATTGATGGACTTCTGTATATTTAATAAATTGAATTAAATTTTTTTTGATAGAAATAGATGTAATGACCTATCATTCTATAGAATAATTTGCTAACACTTCACAGAAGACAAATTCAACTTTATTTCTTTATGATATGAAGTGGAGATTGTTCGAGGCACGAACAACGGTGATATGATACCGAAATAAAGTAGGTATTTCGTCTAATTCAAATTTTTCAACTTTAGGGAAATGATCTTGGAAACAAAAAAAATGTTGTCTGAGTGCTCTCATATCTGAAGAATCAGATGGTACCTTAGATCATCACAAATTTATGGATTTGTGATTGTTGGATTTTTCATAGCCATGTCCTCTACCACTCTTCATCAGAAGTTTATGGTTATATTTCTCTTCCAAATCCTTATTTTCACCTATGTTCTCCTATGTGGAAACCCAGTGATTAGTTAATTTGGGTAACCATTACGTTTCATACATTAGTTTTTAAAGTCATGTTTTGGCATTCCTTTTTACGATGTGGGTCCTATGAAAGAAACTTTCAAGTAGTAAACCATTTATAACCCCGATGAATTTCGAGGGAGAAATTCATTTTAATGGGGTAGAATGTAACACCTCGAGATTTAATGAAAAATATTCTTTTTAATTTCATTTATGTCTTGTGTTGTGCGCTACACCAAAAGGAGCTTTCACTATATGCATCCCAAACTTGGCTTTCTTTACACCCATTCACGACCATCCATGATAGCGTGTGTTGTACAAAATATCGAGTTTCACTAAACAACGGTATGTTATTAGCCGTTATGAATTGTAATACCAACTTTTTGAAATTTTATAAATTTTATCTTTCAAAATGGTCTTCATTTTTGGATTCGGAATATCAAAATTAGCCTATGGTGAATTTTTGGTATTTTTCTGAAACCATTCAATTTTTGATGAATACTAAAAACACTTGGTTACTTTTTAAAAAACGATTTTTTATTTCAATAATTATTATTTTTATTTAAATTTATTTTAGGTCAAAATTTATACATAATACCTATATAACTTCAATTTAATTAGTTGGATTCATTTTATAATAATTTTAGATATATAAAAAATTTATTGAACTTTTCACCGTCATTTACCCACCTCCTAGGAGAATTTGGAAATTCACATAAAACATAATTTTACCACTTTTGTGAGTGGAATTTCGAAAATCCGAGAGATATCGTTAATATCAAGGACTAAAATTTGGTTCAATGAGATGAAAATAATTTTGGTGAATAGTAACTTTTTACTTTTATTTACCACGGTTAAAAATAAATAGGATAAAAATGATATTATTATTACCCTAAAACATGTTATAATTCTATTGGATAAGTGTAATTCGACCAAAAAAACCTTAGGAATAAAATATGACAATTTAGGTCCACCTGGATTATATTATAAATTTAATTTTATTTTATTTAAAGAATGGTTAAAATAATTAAAAACAATGTTTAATAACTAAATCATTTTTAATATAGGGTTATAAATACGATAAATTCAACTATAAATATTCATTAGAAAGATAAAAATATTTCATACATAATGCTAGTTTATTTATAATTGTTAGACATTAAATAATGTAAGTTATGTATGACACAATGGTGATGCAGTATTTACCTAAATAATGAAATATTAAAATAATTGTTGTTATAAATACCCAAATAAATGTAATTTTAGCCTTTTTATGAATTCCACTACTTTTATAGGTTACTATGACAAGTTAGTATTAAATTAGTAACCTTATTTTGAACTAATCATGGTGTTATGATTTTCAAAAAAATCTATTACCAAATAGTGTCAAAATTGACAAAAAATAGTTTTTTAAAACAAATATTATATTATTAATTTTTATTATATTCCTAAAACTCTAAGGATCATCCCAGATACTTATATCATGATAGTTGTATCATTAATGGACCACTTTGGGTTTTCTTGGATGTATATGGTAAGTTTATTAACTGTATAATATAAAAATACAAAGTGACATGGTAAATGTCAATCTAACTAACTACGAGTTAAAACTAAACGATAAGGTTAATATAATGACCCAAACCTGTCTAAAATCTATTGGTTGAGATGATTTCTACCCATACCCACCTTATATTCGAAATAAATCAATTTATTGATATTAAAAACCGAATATTACTTTATTATAAAATAATATTTTAAGTTTTTCCAAAGTTTCCCCTCTCCTCCCTTATAAAAAGGGAACCTCTTCCCTGTTCTCTTCACACCCTTTTGAGCCTTGAATCTCGGCCAAACCCTTCTCATTTCTCTTATCCAATTCCCTAGAAACATTTTGGAGGTTCTGGTCTTCTAAAAATTCCAACTCTACTTCCTTAAGAGGAATCTTAAAGGAGGTGCGTCGAAGAAGACGTAATATCTTCTTTCGATTTTCTCAAGTTTATCTCTTCTTCTACTTATTATTATTTAGTTGTCTCATTATAAAGTAATAACATCAGTATTAAATATATACTTAAATGTTATTATAAATATGAAACAACCCTATTTCACCATCTATCCATCCTAGGGAAAACGAAATCAATGCGCGTGCGTACGTACGGAATACCATCTCCACGCCGTGGTGTAATATGTTTTCGACCACCACCTTAATTGGATGGGTATAATGGTGTAAATAAATAACTATATATGATTATTTTAAATTATTATACATACTCGTCAATACAATTCCACGATTATGGGAATGATATCATCGCTCGTGTATACGTACGGACTACCATCTCCGTAACGCGATTAGATTCATTCTCCATGTTAACCATTCATGAATGATTATAAAGTATATATAATGAATCATAATGAAATATAGAACATATTAATGATACTATATTTATGTATATATATATATATATGTATGTCATCTACTTAATTCCATTCAATTCAATAAGGAAAAAACAGCATTCATACGTATGTACGGCCTACCGTCTCTATTAACGGTGTATTTCATTCCATTTATCGATCTATCATATATATTTATATTATGAATAAATATTATATATAAATCATATTTTAAATTCTGGAATTATTTAAATTAGGATATAAGTAATAATATCAAGAACAACAATTCGAAACTTGTATGATAAATGAAACGATTTTACCCAAAACGGTGCATTAACATGTAATTTACAAAAGAACGGGTAATATAAAGTCATAAGTGAACCATATATTATATCATAACAATGAATATGATTATGTAATAAGTCAATGACATTATTTGAATCATTATACAGGAGGTTCGGAAACATACAAATCATATTAGACATAAGGTAAGGGATAACTTTTCCAATCTCGCTCTTATCCGAGATTGTTTATTCGTAAGTATTTACAAGGGTTTTTGTTATAATACATGTCCCTATTTTCTAAGAGTGTTTTCATGTATGTTTAATGGCCTTTTACCCCTTTTTTTTAATTTTACCACATGTAATGAAAGGAATCTTACTTTTGTTAACCATACGAGGAACTTTTTGACTTTGCCGACAAAAGTACGAGGAGAATGTTATTTTTAACTTAGACGGCATGAACGGATTTTTACAGTTTTATAACGCCTCATTTTCATGAAGCTTCTTCTACAAGATTGAATGATTATTTTCAAAAAAACCCTTTTCTATTAAAATTTCATGTAATTTTGTGAAAATAAAATGATTTTGAAGAAGAAAGGATATTTTCCTCAAGAATTCATTTCAAGTGTTTTATCAAAACTATTTTCCATTTAAAATGACATTATTTAATATGTTTATGTTTCAAGTATAATGTATCCATTATTTACATGGTTTTATTTTTTTATGATGAAATGATAACCATTTTTTATATGTATTATGTTATGATGGAATGATGTTTAGGAATCCCATTCTATTACATGTGTCATGCTATGATGTATTATTTATGATTTTCTGGCACACGTAAGAATGATTTCATTATAAGATGGGTGGGACCTATATCTCCCTCAAATGCATTGGGTAAATATTTATATCTCTTGAGATAGACATGGATGGAATGGTAAGTTAATCAGGTTCTGTAATACAGGACTAGAACGAGGAGTGAACTCGATTCAGAAAGGGACTTTGTCCTCTAAGATGGTCTTGGCAGCAATGCCTTGGCTACTATGGAAATCATATCATGTGCTTAATGGTTTCCACAACCACATGTTTTATTCACATGATATTTTATCATTATTAATGTTTCTTTATGATCTATGCCTTATGCACTAAAATGTTTTAGGTCATAGCCCAAGATTTTGATGTTTAAACATTATGTTCATGTTTTTTAGTTCAAATGTATTTGATTTATTTTATTTTATCCATGCTTGCCCTTACTGAGCATTTGAGCTCACCCTTTATATGTTTTCTTTTCCCCAAGATTTAAAGAATGGTTTTAGGTAAGAAAACCAAAAGGGGAAGATCTTTATGAGAGAAGTTGAATATCTTTCACCATGATTAGAAGATTACGTTCGCAGTTTCCAAAGACACTAAACTATTATGGTTCTTGTGTGTCTGTTTTTGTTATGTATTAAGTATTCTGAAAATGTAATGTATTGTCCATGTATGTCAAGATTCGGGTCTCTACAGTTGGTATAAGAGGAAAGGTTTATTTATCCTTTGGAAACTAGGATGCGAAAACTTTAGTGAGATCCATAGAGATATTTCTAAGCTATGTCTAGGGATGTCCCTAAGGTTAAGTATAAGTATAGGTTATAGTTCTATAATTACGGTAAAGATATTAGAATTAAACCTAAGATGTTAGATATCGAAAGTAATCCGCCTTTATTATGTTTTTTTCCCTAGCATGATTTTTCCCTCTCACACTATTGTTTTTGGGTTTTAGACGATGGCTGGAACCCGAAGGAACCATGATGATCAATGTAATGGAAGATGAAATTATTTTCATCTTGAACAAACCAATGTTATGGGAGATGGTGTGAAAAATATTATTGCTAAACTTACGCAAGCTATGAATCATTCCAGACTTCTGAATGAGCAGAGAAGGGAACAATATTCTATTGAGTCCTTCATGAGGCAACGTCCACCTTATTTCAATGGGTCTTCTGATCCACTTGTTGCTGAAAAATGGATCAGTTCCATTGAAAAGATATTTTCCATACTTCGTTGTTCGGAACATGATAAATTCATTCTAGCTATTTACTGTTTATAAGGAGAAGTAGACCAGTGGTGGACTCTAATTAAGAATACAAGGCCCCAAGATGAAATTGAATTCATGGAATGGGACGAGTTCAAGAACTTGTTTTTAAGTAAGTACGACCCTCGTATTCTGCGAACAAAAATGGAAAATGAGTTCCTTGAGCTTTAGAAAAATGATGATGAATCTTTTGGTATATATGAAGCAAATTTTACAAGGCTTGCAAGGTATGCATCTGGCTTTATCATCCAGCCTGAAAGTAAAGTTGATCGATTCTTCAGTGGCTTAAAACCAAGTCTTCGAAGGGCATTAGCTACAAGAGACTTCAGTAGCTATGATGAAATTTTGTGTTGTGGTATCAAGGTATAAATGGAAGTTGGTGTTACATATCCATCTCATGGTTTGGACAAGAAATGAAAGATTGAGTTCAAGGAGAAATCTCAGAACAATGGTGAAAATATGATGAATGTTTTTTATGCTCAAAGTGTGGAATAAAGCATGGTGGAGATTGCGTTAAAGGGACTATAAAATGTTTTAAGTGTGGAAAAGAAGGTCATCGAGTAGTTGAGTGTCGATGTAATGGTAAAAGGGATGTTAATGATGTGAATAAAGAAAAGAATGCAGAGAACGCACCACCAACACTTCAATGCTTCAAGTGCAATGAAATGGGGCATTATGCTATTCAATGCCCTAATCCAAGGGTTAATGATGATCGACATGAGCAACCACTTAAGGAAAAGGACAAAGGGAAGTCCCATGTGATCACTATTTGTGATGTTGAATATGACACCGATGTGGTGGAATGATTAAGTGTTTATGTAATGGGATTCCAAAATAATGTTGTATATTGTATCGTGGAATATTTGAATATTTATGTTTTGGTCTATTGTGGTTTTCAATAATTTTATGGTACCGGTAACCATGGAAAGTGATTGAGATATTTTTGGAATGAAGATGATATGCGCATAATGAAGGGATAAGGAGAAAATGAAATGTTTGACAGTATTCATGAGCTAATGACTGATATAAGGACAAAGTTATATCGTGGTTTGAGTATATAGAATTTTTGGATTTTGGTATGTGGAAAGAGTTAACTTTTGACAGCATTCATGTTTTCACTAAAGTTCAATGGGTATTCATTTTTTCAAGATAATACATGATTAAGGTGTTCACATGATTGGAATGTGACCAACAAGATATATGAGGGATAAATTATGGTATTCACGTGCTTGTTATATGAACTTTTTAGTAATAGTTCTCTTTATACTATGAGTTTGGAGAGAACAATTTTGGATAAGCCTAAAGATTCGAATGGATTATGTTGAACATAAGTTAGTATTGTTTAAGGCTAGAAATGTTTTTTTCGATATTATTGATAGAATGTTATAATATTATAGTTTTAGAAAAAGGACAACCTGTAGGACGGGCAACAACTCGTCGCGTCGGACAAGGATGTGGGAATCGAACCCACAACCAAAGTGTGACAGGCCTTTATTGCCTACCACTAGCCTACAGGAAGTCCCTAGTTACTAAAAACTAGTTTTATTTTATTAAGCGCTATGATAGCTGATGTATAATTCCATTTTAGCTACCATATATGATTAATCTCATCCTAGATGGACATCTGTATATTTAATAAATTGTGCTAAACTTTTTGCAATAGAAATAGATGGAATGACCTATAATTATATTGAATAATATGATAACACTTCACAGAAGACAAATTCAGCTTCATTTCTTTAAGAGATGAAGAGGAAATTGTTCGAGGCATGAGTAACGGTGAGATAATACCGAAATAAAGTAAGTATTTCTTCTAATTCAAATTCTTCAACTTTAGGAAAATGATCTTGAACACACAAAAAAATGTTGTCCTAGTGCTCTCATATCTGATAAATCGGATGGTACCTTATATAATCACAAATTTATGGCTTTGTGATTGTTGGCTTTTTCATAGACATGTCCTCTAACACTCTTCATCATAAGTTGATGCTTATATTTCTCTTCCATATCCATATTTTCACCTATGTTATCCTATGTGGAAACCCATTGATTAGTTAATTTGGGTAACCATTACGTTTCATACTTTAGTTTTTAAAGCCATGTTTTGGAATTCTTTTTTACGATGTGGGTTTCTATGAAAGAAAATTTCAAGTAGTAAACAATTTATAACCCCGACGAATTTCGAGGGAGAAATTTCTTTTAAGGGGGTGCAGAATGTAACACCCCGAGATTTTATGAAAAATATTCTTTTTAATTTCATTGATGTCTTGTGTTGTACACTACACCAAAAAGAGCTTTCAATACACGCATTCCTGACTTGGCTTTCTTTACACGCAATCGTGACCTTCCATGATAGCATGTGATGTACGCAATATCGAGTTTCACTAAACAACGATATGTTATTAAAATATTATATAAACTAGCCGTAATGAATAGTAATACACAATTTTTGAAAGTTTATAAGTTTTATCATTCAAAATAGACTTTCATTTTTGGATTCGGAATATCAAAATTATCCTAGGGTGATTTTTTGGTATTTTTCTGAAAACATTCAATTTTGATGAATAGTGAAAACACTGGGTTACTATTTAAATACCGAATTTTTATTTAAATAATTATTTATTTTATTTAAATTTATTTTAGGTCACAATTGATACATAATACTTATATAAGTTCAATGTAATTAATTGGAGTCATTTTATAATAATTTTAGATATGTAAAAATTTTATTGAACTTTTCACCGTATTTTACCCACCTCCTAGGAGAATTTGGAAATTAACATAAAACATAATTTTACCACTTTTGTGAGTGGAATTTTGAAAATCCGAGAGACACAATTAATATCAAAGACTAAAATTTGGTTTGATGAGATGAAAATAATTTTTGGTGAATAGTAACTTTTTACTTTTATTTACCACAATTAAAAATAAATAGGGTAAAAATGATATTATTAATACCCTAACACATGTCCTCATTCTATTGGATAAGTTTAATTCCACCAAAAACAACCTTAGAAATAAAATATGACCATTTAGGTCCACTTGGATTAGATTAGGACATTTAATATTATATTATTTAAAGAATGGTTAAAATAGTTAAAAACAATGTTTAATAACTTAACCATTTTTAATATAAGGTCATAGATATGATAAATTCGACTATAAATATTCATTAGAAATATAATAATATTTCAAACATAATTTTATTTTATTTATAATTTTTAGACATTAAATAATGTAAGTTATTTATGACACAATCGTGATGCAGTAATTACCTAAATAATGAAATATTAAAATAATTGATGTTATAAATACCCAAATAAATGTAATTTGAGACATTTTAAGAATTTTACTAATTTTATAGGTTAATATGGCATGATATTATTGATGTAATTAACTTTTTTCTAACTAATCATACTGTTATGATTTTCACAAAAATCCATTACCAAATAGTGTCAAAATTGACATAAAATAGTTTTTAAAAAACATATTATATTATTAATTGTTATTATATTCTTAAAAATCTAAGTATAGAACAAGATACTTATATAATTAAAGGAGTATCATTAATGGACCACTTGGGGTTCTCTTGGATGTATATGGTATGTTTATTAACTATATAATATAAAAATACAAAGTGAGATGGTAAATGTCAATCTAAATAACTAAGAGTTAAAATTAAAAGATAAGGTTAATATAATGACCCAAACCTGTCTAAAATATATTTTTTGAGAGTATTTCTTCCCATCCCTGCCTTATCTTCTAAATAAATCAATTTAGTTATATTAAAAACCGAATATGACTTTATTATAAAATAATATTTTATGGTTTTCCAAAGGCGCCCCTCTCCTCCCTTATAAAAAGGGAAACCCTTCCCTCTTCTCTTCACACCCTTTTGAGCCTTGAATCTCGTCCAACCCCTGATCATTTCTTTTCTCCACTTCCCCAGAAACATTTTAGAAGTTCTGGTATTCTAAAAATATCAACTCTACTTCCTTAACAGGAAGCTTAAAGGAGGTGCGTCGAAGAAGAGGTAATCTCTTCTTACGATTTTCTCAGGTTTCTCTCTTCTTCTACTTATTCTTATTTAGTTGTCTCATTATAAAGTAATAACATCAGTATTAATTATATACTGATATGTTTTTAGAAATATGAAACAACCCTATTTCACCTTCTATCCATCCTACGGAAAACGAAATCAATGCGCGTGTGTACGTACGGAATACCGTCTCCACGCCATGGTGTAATCTGTTTTTGACCACCACTTTACATGGATGGGTATAATGGTGTAAATAAATAACTATATATGATTATTGTAAAGTATTATACATAAACTTCAATTCAATTCCACGATCATGGGAATGATATCATCGCTCGTGCGTACGTACGGACTACCGTCTCCATGACACGATGAGATTCATTCTCCATGTTAACCATTCATGAATGATTATAAAGTATATATAATGAATAATAATGAAATATAAGACATAATAAGGATACTAGATTTATGTATATATATATATATGTATGTCATATACTTAATTCCATTCAATTCAATAAGGAAACAAAAATAGCGTCCATACGTACGTACTGCCTACCGTCTCCATGAACGGTGTATTTCATTCCATTTATCGATCAATAATATATATTTATATGTAGAATATATATTATATATAAATCATGTTATACATTTTGGAATTATGTAAATCAGGATATAAGTAATAATATCAAGAACAACAAGTCGAAACTCGTACGATAAATGAAACGATTTTACCCAAAACGGTGCTTTAACATGGAATTTACAAAAGAGTGGGTAATATAAAGTCATAAGTGAACCATATATGATATCATAACAATGAATATGATTCTGTAATAAGTCAATGACATTATTAAAATCATTATACAGGAGGTTTGGAAACATATAAAGCATATCAGACATAAGGTAAGGGATAACTTTTCTAATCTCGCTCTTATCTATGATTGTTTATTCGTAAGTATTTACTGGGGTTTTTGTTATCATCCATTTCCCTGTTTTCTAAAAATGTTTTCATGTATGTTTAATGGAATTTTTACCCATTTTTTTAATTTTACCAAATTTTATGAAAGTAATCTTACACTTGTTCACCACATGAGTAACTTTTTGACTTTTCCAACAAAAGTATGAGGAGAATGTTATTTTTAACTTATATGGCGTGAACGGATTTTTACGGTTTAATAATGCCTCATTTTCATGAATATTACTCTACAAGATTGAATGATTATTTTCAATAAAACCTTTTTCATTTAAAATTTCATGTAATTTTGTGAAAATAAAATGATTTTGAAGAAGAAAGGATATTTTTCTCAAGAATTCATTTCAAGTGTTTTATCAAAACCATTTTCCATCTAAAATGACATTATTTAATATGTTTATGTTTCAAGTATAATGTCTCCATTATTTACATGGTTTGATTTTTGTTATGATTAAATGATATCCATTTTTTTATATGGATTATGTTATGATGGAATGATGTTTAAGAATCCCATTCTATTACATGGGTTATTCTATGATGTATGATTTATGATTTTGTGGCACACATAAGAATGATTTCATTATGAGATGGGTGGGACCTATATCTCCCTCCAATGCATTGGGTAAAGATTTATATCTCATGAGATAGACATGGATGGAATGGTAAGTTAATCCGGTTTAGTAATATAGGACTGGAATGAGGAGTGAACTCTATTCCGAAAGGGACTTTGTCCACTAAGATGGTCTTGGCAGCAATGCCTTGGATACTATGGAAATCATATCATGTGCTTAATGGTTGCCACAACCACATGTTTTATTCCCATGATATTTTATCATTATTAATATTTCTTTATGATCTATGCCTTATGCACTGCCATGTTTTATGTCATAGCCCAAGATTTTTTTGTTTAAACATTATGTTCATGTTTTTTAGTTCAAATGTATTTGATTTGTTTTATTTTATCCATGCTTACCCTTACTGAGCATTTGAGCTCACCCTTTATATGTTTTCTTTTCCCCAGGATTTAAAGAAAGGTTTTAAGTAAGAAAACCAAAAGGGTAAGATCTTTATGGGAGATTTTGAAGATCTTTCACCACGATTAGAAGATTATGTTCCCAGTTTCCATAGACACTAAACTATTAGGGTCCTTGTGTTTGTATTTGTTATGTTTTAAGTATTCTAAAAAAGTAATGTAAGTTCCATGTACGTCAAGATTCGGGTCTCTATATATGAGGTCATTGGAGATTTGGACTACCTGTGGAAGAATTTTCCATCAGCATAGGTCCCATTCAATTCATGAATCTGAGCAAAAATCGTCTCAGGCAGAGTTTTCTTAAGCAACGAGTGTCAGTTTCTATCATGTAAGTGGATACTATGGGATATTGTTCGCATGAGATGAAGCTTATTTAACATTAATACTATTATTATAATATTCTTTTGGACATGAATATATGGAAGCGATTATTTGAAATTGTATACCTATAAACCATTCTATAAATCGGGTTCTATTTTCTTTTTAAATAAAGGGGAACATCACAGATTTTTTGTGGAAATATTTTATATAATTATATATATAATTATATTAATATATAAAATTATATGTCATTGTATATGAAAATGACAGAGGTAATTATACCCAAATATATAAATATATATAAGTACTATAATAATTCATTTTTTTCGCTAGTAATGGAAATTCATTTTTATACAGTTTGTATCCAGTTTGAATCATATGGGTTTTAGGAGAGGACATGAAAAGATGTGTTTTCGATAAAAAATAAATGATGGTATGGCTATGGGGACTTAAATCCATGCAAGGGTGGTTTTTAGGTTTCCTAACAATGATAAAAGTGGTATCTTTCTTGTGAAAAAAAATTCATAAAAAATAAATTTTATCATTGCTACAAAAAATTATAATGGGTGATTTATATTATTTCTTATGTTAACACCTAAAATGTATTCATTTATCATCATTTTTTAGTAATGATACAACCAACCAGACTTTAATGGTTATTATGAAATCATTAGTTTTTTGCTCGGATATATGTTATTTTCATCACTGAAAAAGTGGGATATGTAGTAGTGTATAAAAGTATTTGATAATATATATCGACCTAAATATGTATCTAAAAATATATAAAAAAATAGTTATATAATAAAATTTATAAAAATCAACATGGATGTGTGAAATGATAAAATAAGAACCTCGGGGTGGGATGAGTGGGTGGAAGTGAATGGGTGGGTGAGTGATAATAATGGAATGGGTGGTGGGAACCAATAAATCCGTGTAGGGTGTCTCCAGTGCGAAAGGGGTGGGGGTGCGAGTGTCGATAAAGGTGGGGCTAGATAAGAACATTAAAAATATATTTATTTCTCTATAATTAGAACTAGTTTTGAACATCATTTTGGGATATGATAAATGGTATATTTATAAACCATTAGAATTGTTGATAGTGCTAGATCCCATAGAGGAAAATATTCATGTTAATGTATACATAGATAAAGACCCCCTTATCTATGTCTTTTAGCGCTAATAAAAGGTTCCTTTGTTATAAAATTTTCTAGAGATGATAACTGATACCAACATTATATGATGATTTTATAATCAGCTTTTTTACCACTAATCAAGGACTTTTTTATTGTTGAGAAATGTGGCATTTAGTAGTTATTTTCACACTAATATGTGATAATATAATTATTTTTACCAAAACAAACAAATGAAAATCATAAATTAATGTTAGGATAAAATTTATCATTTTTTTTGTAATTTTCTTCCATTAGGGATATTCATATATCCTATGTTTTTTAAAAGGGTACACCATGCTTGATATTAATATGAAAATTTTTTCTTGGCTTAATGAGGATGAAATAATGATATAGAAAAATTGCTTCGATAGATGAAAGGATTTTCATTCTGATTTTAATATAGTGTGAAAATATATTAAAATTTTTCTATATTATATTGATGTATTTATAAATTTTTAAATAAGAAAATTAAAATTATAACTATTTCATTAATAATACTATAATTGAAATTATATTTTATGTAGGTGGTATACTGTGTTATCACATATATTGATAGAACCATATAAACAAAAACATAATAGTGGAGCTCATGGAATCATATATAGTGTGATAGAAAAGATACCAACATTTAAAGGATGATGAAATATATGAAATTAAATGGAGAAATGGTGGCGGAAATTTTTTTTGAATTGCAAAAGTTGAAATAAAATATATATGGTTATTGGATATCATGGTATTGTTCTTTTCAAAGAATTCATTTCAACTAATAATGATGAAAAAGGATGAAGGTAAACAAATCAAATGATCTGGTAAATATGATAAGATAAAACCAAACTATATTTTCTAGTACACAAACTAAAATTTTTCATAGAGCCCCTTCTTGGACCATTTTGACTAACTCTCACATTGAACCCTTGGATACCAACTAGGTGATATAGAATAAACTACGTCATATTATTGGGTTTCACCTTTCCTGACATTCATAATAAACCACCCTTCTCCATGATCCCTCATTACAGTGTGTTTACCCTGCCCTTGTAGCCACATCCCACTATCAATCACCCACCAAAATCATGAGTGTACTTCATCTACACCTTTCTGTACTTATTAACATTCATGGGATGGTATGGAATACATGTACCAGGTACATACTAGATGTTGTGGTGGATAATCCATGCTACCACGAACATCCCTATAGTGGAGGAAGGGGGGATAGGGTAGATGGTTATAAAATAATTTATAATGTTTCCGAATAAGATGAACATAGTGAACACCCTACAAAGGGGGAATAAGTATGTACCATACCATGAATGTAACATTCCATTATCATTACTAAATTTGATTCCTACAATATCACATGTTACACTCATAATTCAATAAACATATGTTTTAGCCCTTACATTGACAAATAGTGTATTTTTTTGGAGTTTCCTATTTTTCATCTCATTATTACCCTCATACATAATATTGTTCTATGTAACACTCACTATCCACTAAATCCAAATCATCCTTGATTTCAATCTATATATTTCCCCTAATGTATTCTTCATTCTTCCAATATACTTCTTCTCTATAATATCCACTTACATATTTCCCCACTTTTCAATTTTATGCCTAAAATCAAATGAAAATCCATTCTTACAGGTTCATTCAACTCTTAGGTTTCATATTAGACTTTGAGATCATCCAACATATTTATCTTCATCAATATTCAAAATCATTCTTCACCTAAAAATAATTTTATCCTTTCTATCAGAAACATAAAACCACTTCCCAATTTATCAAAACTACCTTCATAATCTTTGAACTTCTCCCAATGAAGATTATATTTTACAATGAAATCGTAGTTGTTACTTCCAATATGGGTATTTTAATACTAAATATCTTCTTCATCTAGAACTCATAGAACACATCTAACCCAACACTACATAATGTAGCAGTGTATCATTCTAATGATTTTTATAGTAAAATATTCTCTGAACATATACAATATTATTTCTGACAAATATCCTAAAATGATCATATATTTTGAAAAGATGAAATCTCTTTAGAATATGAGGTGAAGAAAATGAAAATTTTTGATTCAAAACAAAAAATATATTGTGCCAAATTTAGAATATCATTGTATAAAACATATAAATGGTGTTCAAAATGGTACGGTTTAGAGCATATATTTTAGGATAGAATATATTGTTTACTCCATTTAAGAACAGGGGTTCATATGGTGCGACTTTATAATCCATAAGCTTGTGTTAAAACTTCATTATGATTGGTTAATCATTGATCATGCATACTTGGATCAACATACCATTTATCAAGTAAGGTAAAATGTCATCGACATAAAATTTATAACCTCGACCTCATATTTGGGATCCTCCATGTATGACTTTGGATCAGCATTTTCATTTTTAATTCTACATTATTAAGTAATTTTAATAATTATTTTTATTTAACTGATTTTTACGAAACATGTTCTTATGAAAATAAAATATCACTATTATTTGTGTTATAATTTATTTAGACTAACATTAATAAATATAATTTATTTTAAAAATATCTCATACCTATGATCTTATAAAGGGAAGAATAAAAAGAAGGTATATTATTTCATTAGAATTTTGATGTTCTATTCCTACAAAACATCACTTAATTTTAATTTTTAAAATTTTATTCATTTATACAATGATATTTTAAGGGAATAAATTGATTTAATTTTTTAATGTGTGATGGTGTTTTATTATAGAATAGTAATAGATTATATATTATTGTATATAAAAACTCTACAATTTCCATTTTGTTTGTTATTATTATTACATCATCCTATATTATTTTAGTGGGTATGAATTTATTTATATAAAACATATATCATTTACACATTCAAAAATCATATATATATTCCACATATAACAAGTCACTTTTAATTTCATATTTTAATTTTCAAGGATTCATAACATTTCAATCCCAAAATTAATTAGATAGCTATACTTATATGATATTTACAGTCCAAAAGATTGAAAATAGTTATTTTAAAAATGAGGAAAAATCTAAAAGTGCCATCATGATCTCAACAAAAGATCCACATTTAGCCTTCACGCCCAGTATAATTTTAATTTATATATTTAGTTTGAGTCTAAAATTTACATAATTAATTCAATGTATTATGTCATTGTTGATTTATTAAATATTAGTTTTTAATTTTTTAATTAATTACATTCATTATACATGCACAACTACAAGGATCATTATATGAAATCATAGAAAAATTTTATAATTTTAATGCTTCAAAAATTCCCCACCACATAAAAATGTTGGAAAAATATTTTTTAATTTTTTTGTATATATTTCAATTTTTTTATAATTTCATTTCTCATTTACCAAAAGATATTAACTATACATTATTTTCGTTTTAACTCATTGAACGTTAAGAAAATAAGATATTTCTTAATGAAATTTTTAATATGAGAATATAATATGAACCTTAAAATTCTTAGGATATTATCAGATTGGTAATATCACATATTCTATATTTGTATTTCTTTTAATGAATTTATTTTGATATAATTTATTTTCTTACCTGTAATAATGATTTATATTTCCATGTTATCAATCCATGTGTATCCTATTGTATTAGTCATTTGACTTTTTATCATAGTATTTTACTTCATGTATGTTTTTTATGTCTCTTAAATAAATTCAAACCTTTTGAACTATTTAGATAGACATTACAATGATATAATGTGGTTTTATATATTTATTTTCCAATAAAAATATATTTCATTAACATCTTACTATTTTGAAGATTATAATGGTATATAAAAATTTAAATTCTATAAAAATAATTTCCTTCGGTAGTATATTTATATACAACATTTCAGCCTCCAATAATTATCCTAAAAAATATGGATAGTGAATTAGAAAAGAAGTGTTTGGATACATTCTTATTAAACATTCAATGGCACAATATATTAATATCATCTGTTTTTTTACATCCATTCATATATTTCATCAAGTTAACATCAATTAATTATCCAATGTTACATTGTTTTTATCAGTAACATGATCACCCCTTCTGATAGATCATATTTAAGTCACCAAATTTTTTTATATAATTTATTTTTATTTATTATGCATCACATCCAGGAACTCCATGTAGTTATGAGTGTTATTTGAATAAGAGTTATCTTTTGAATTTATTTACTCTATAAATTCTTCTTGTAATAGAAATATTTTCTTTAACTATCTTCTGGTATATTTAAATGAGTTTCATTATAATATTACCACCATTTTTTGAGAAATACCATTCTCTATGGGGAATGATGCCCCAAAATTTTTATAGATATTTATCTTCATTCCCTGTAATGATATCAAATCCGTATGATGTTTAATATTGTCTATAGACAACTTTTTTAGAGTGATAGAAACTGGGATATTTCACATGATTTTATATATAAATGTTAATTTTTTCAAAATAAATGTAATTGTGAATTTTTAACATTTAATTTAATTAATTATATCTTATTGGAACTACGTGAAAGTTACATGTTTCAGATACATTTATTAATAGTTTTTAATTATTATTAAATTTGATGATGAGTTATTATGTATCTTTTTTGCAAAAAAAAGCATCATGACCTCATGCTTTGTTGACAGCAATACAATATTAACCATGAAATAGAAAATACATTTGAAATCCCATACCACTTACATTATCATCATCATTTTATAATATTTTCATGATTTGGTTTATAAATATAGTCTCATACATGGAGTGGATGGGATATATCATGATCATTGGTGGGACTGAAAACACTATAATGATCATTTAAAATTACTGTTACTTTTCTACCCACCCTATAAGTGCACTCATGGAATCAATTATTGTTATCCCTAACAAATATATCATCATCCTCTACTTCAATATCAAAATAATCAATCTAATTTATGTATAAAATTTCAACAAATATGATTCTAGGATTGATCAATTGTTTTTTTAATTTCTTTATTTTATTTCCAATTGGATCAATTAAGTGGATATATATGAGTTTCCATTAATGAAATTAAAATCCTCATGTTATTTGTCTACCACATGTTTGATCATTTCAATTTTTCTTTGGGTTTTCTAAAAATAATCCACATCAATTATCTATACTACAGACCATGACTTCCAAGAAATGTAACTCATCATGGTAATTCCTCCCATACATGTTTTCATATCCTATGATTCTTGAAAGATTCTTTAACCAACTAAATATTCTATATCAAACACGCTCTCCATGATTTCCTCCTACTTAATTCAACTCTCGCCTCACCTTTGAACCTTATTGAAAATTTCTTCTATTCATGTGGTTTCATCAAGTTATATATTATATTGTTTTCATATTATCTTTCATTATTTTAATTTCTATTTAAAATTTATATTGATATATTTTATTGGCATTGATTTTTTTTGAATCATCAAATTTATTTAGTTGAAATGTCTCTCAATATTCTAATCAATCATGAAATATTTTAATTATTAGTCATTGGATAGCATGATTATTTACTCTTTCAAAATTATGACTTATCATAAAGAATGATAATGCACATTTGTTTCTAGTAAAATGTAAAATTATTTGGTTTAATGATGGAAAATAATGTATTAATCCACACTGAAATACTAAACATTTGAAATTGTATTTTCTTGGGGGATGAGAGAAAAATAATTTTATAATGTGTGAAATATTTATGGGATAATTTTATAGAATTCGATATATAAACACACACTTTTCATGGTTCTGTTGTATCAAATTACTATTGTTTAAACATATTTTAGATTATTCAATTATTAGTTCCTAAGAGGAAAATAGATATCATTCCACAGTACATTAAATTTTTTTAATCTTTTTATCTTATACCATATACTTTTTGATTTTCATATTGATTTCTTTATCATTTCATTATAATTGTTTGGAAGTAAATATGATATTTTAAAATATATTATTATTTTGAGGTAATTTTTTAATCTATATTTCGTTCATTTGTAGTCTCCATTACAATATAATTTTATTTTTATTTTGGATATTCGAGAGTATCAAATATTTTATGTAAATATGATATTTCAAATATTAAATCGTCAGTGATGTTTTGACATTTTTATGCCTGATTATAGTTATAAACAACTATTTTATCTATCATGTGAGGGCTTCATATACTCATAGTCCTATAACAGTTCACTCTTACGTTCTCAATTGGTGTTTAGTTTAATAACACATATACATTACATCCTGGTTTTTATGTCATTTCAATCAGTTCGTCACTGTTTTCAAAATTGAAAATTAAATTTCAGTTGCATAATTTTTTTTGAAATACAATAATTTTAAATATGATATATTTAATTGAAATTATGTTTCCATATATTTAAGTTAATTTATAAATTTTTATTTAATTTTCAAAATATATTTCATAAATTTTAACTTATAAATTTTTTCATCTAAAAATATATATTATAATAATTTTTTATCATTAAATGCGTGGTTATGTGGCCAGAGCTACAATAATTCATATAATATTTATGAAATTTTCATTTCAAATTGTTTATGTTCATTCATGACCACAATTACGTCACTTATGTATTCATGAATTGTTATGATTATGGTTTTCATGTTTATTTAATTACAAATATCAGAACCAATTCAATTTTGGTTCATCCAATTATCAAGAGTATTTCATTGGAAGTGATTCTAAGTATTTCTTCCGCACGTCTGTTAGATTTATGGGTAAATGAATTATTCTGGATATGGATTTATTTTTTTTATTTTTATTTTGAACGCAATATAGGATATTTTTCTTCTTCCACTCAACTAAGTTCTTCACTTCATCTACTCAAATATGCCATGGGTTCAATATCCAATGATCTTGTATGAGTTGTCCTGCTACCTTGGTTCTGATGGATCATTTGGAGGCGTTTTTTGAGTTGTTGACAACATTTCATGAGGTTCCCTAGTATGGGGTTTTCATTATTTCTTACCATATATTTTTTGTTTTGGCGTTGGTGGTGATGCGGTTCAATGTCGAAAATTATGGATTCCCGTGATTGATGGTGGTTGTCGAAGCTTGAAAATGATCTGTTTCTTTTGATGATGAGGACAATGTTCAATGATGAAGATGATGTGTACCAATGGCTTCCATGATAGAGATATGGTTCGATAACTGGTTGTTTTATGTCAGGTTTTCGTCTTGAGGTGGTACATGGCCTGAGGAGTGAAGATGAAGTGTTTGAATTTTGAATTTCAAAAGATGATATTAGAATTTTGAATTTGGAATTGTTTGGGTGGATATGAAAGTTTGTTTATAGTTCTCACGTCACCAGAATGTGACCTCTCAAAATCATCACAAAATTTTATTTGGGGTGTTAAAAACATAGTAATTTATTATTTCAGTACATTTATTTTATGTCATTTATTTTGATTTATAATATACTATTATTTAATTTTATATATAATTGGGATTAAAATTTCATCAGGATTTATGTATTCCTATTTCTAGAAATTACTTTTTTATATTAATAATTATAAATGTTTTTCATTGGTCATTATCTATTTTTATTAACCACAATAATATTGAAATATGTATCATCGTAAAAGGATATCTTTCATCAAGATATTTCTTATTTCTAGAACTCTTATATGTGATCGTTTTTAAATGGTTTATTTATTCTTTGGTTAAATATTTAATATTTTATCACTTAATAACAAAATGTACTTGTGAAATGTTCTGATAATTAGGTAACCACTATGAAAGGGCTTATAAGTCACTGTATTTCATGGAATTGAATGATACAACTATTCAAATATACATTTATATAGATATTTTAATTAATGATAAGATCTTATATGATGTTATTTTTTAATTAAAATTGTAATTATTGTCATTGATTATCGTTTTGTGCGATATTAAATTAAAAATGAATCTCCACTGTAAGTTGTTTTGATAAAACCAAGAATTAATGGTTTCCAAAGTGGGCTTTTAAATGTTTTTATAAAATAATATAAAATATTTATCATTTTAATTTATTTGGAATTTTTTTTTGCTTTCATGGGTAAATTTTTACTATCTTATGTGTGGTATCATCTAGTCTACTTATTTCATCATTATATTTGACTACAAATTTCCACCTTATATTTTCTGAATTCATATATTTATATATATCAAATATATTAATCATTATTATTTTTAATATATAAAAATATATCTATTCAGAATATATGATACCGTAAATATATATTTAAAATAAAATAATTCTAATATATATTTTTGATATATTATATATATATAAATTTAATTACATAGATATAGATGATTTGAATTATTAAAATCGTATTAAGGAAAACATTATACATTATTTACACACATATATTGTTCTTTTTTTCAAATATAATGTTAGTTACATTGATATAAGAGTTATTTCATCACATGAAAATGCATGGGTGGGGATACAAGTTATATAACATAAATATAATTTAAATATAACATTACTATAAAATTGAACAATTTATATATAACATTATGTGATGTATTATAACAAAAAAAATTATATACCTTGTTATATTATTTAATTTTATAATTAAGATAGTATTTATGAATCTTAAATATATCATTGTATTGCATGAATATAACATAAAAATATAATGTAAACAAATCATTATATAATATAAATATAACACAATGTAATGTAAATTTCATATAAATATAAAATTATTTTAAAATTGTACGATGTAAATATAACATATTAAAATAACTTATAACACCAATATAATGAATATATAACTAAAATATAAGGTAAATATGATATTATATTTCTATTACATACTATTTTATTTATGTTATGAAATAATTATATAACATTATTTTAAAGTTATATTGATGTTTTATTTATGTCAAATATCCCATATTAACCTTACATTTACACTATATTTACCTTATTTTGTGGTCATATAATATATATATATATAATGTATATATAACATAAATATATTGTAAAAACACCATCCATTATCTATATAATAATATCCTCCCCCCAGTTTATGGAATTCTACTATAGAAAAATAGTTACATAGGTGCCCCCTGCTTCATTGTTCAGGCTTTCCCTTTTCAGCTCCTTTTTTAATTTCATTCTCTCTCTCTCTATCCATGCACCAATAACAATACATTTGATATACCATACTGCAAAATTGATCAATCCATCTTCATATACTATTTCCATTTAATTCTACCACATTAAATTTCTATCAACAAATGTCCACCTCAAAAAATCGTAGAATAAAATAATCTTCTTTGGCACTACACGACTACTCATTTATCATTCCCATGTGTTCACTCTCTTTGACTACATGTTGAGTCTCTCTTAATTTCTGACCAAACTTTGTAATTAATGTATTACCTTTTCACTAATCTTATTTTCATAATAAATATCCAATAAATCAATGAAAGTACATTTATTGTCCTTTATCATTCCATGAATCCACACTCCACATCCATGTATGAATCTCACTACTGACTTATATATTGATATATATTATTAAAATAATCATTATTTTTATTTATAACCTCCCCCCCATCTCTGAGATTGATAGCGGGGTGGATATTTTTGATATAGAAAATGATTATTTTGTTCCATATAGGTATTTTTTATATTTACAAGAACTTGGTAATTTTATGTCTTCAACAATCATAGACACTATCATGAAGGATCCAACATAAAAAATCCATTATTTCTAATCATCTTCATTGTGATCATGTTTTGTTTTTTCAAAATTTAATGCCTTATGATTTATATTTAGATCATGTTTTTATGAATTGAATTTGTAATCAGGTTCAGTATCTATAATTTATCTACAATATATGATTGTGTATAATTACATACATGAATCCTATATTAATTTTTATCAAACTCTTACTGTATTTTATGATTGTCATGATTTTCTAGTATTAATTATGTATGTGAAACTTAAATTTTTCATCCAGAATTTTAGATAAAGTGTCTTTGTAACATTCATATTATAAATCAATGTCAAAAAATATATGTTGAATTATTTTCATAATGACTGGGGTGAGAATGTAACAAAATTTAATAATATGGTTCAAGTCAAAATCATTTTTTTATATTCCATAATATTCTTTTATGTTTTCCTTGACTAATTGATTCTTCAATTGCATTACTAGAATTATTAATATCCATCAATATTTTACTTCAAATTTAAAAAAATAATATGTATTTCTCATCTCTCTGTAGGCCATTTCCTTTTTTGTTTGATATCTAAATTATAAGTCCCATATTGTTTTTTACTAGAACTTATATATTTCTATATGTTTTGATTCCATTTTGCAAACAAAACCCTATTATGTAACAAGATTGATGAAGTATGTTTTCTTATTATCACCATCTATAGGAATTATTTATCATAGAAATTATGTTATTTTTTCTTTCATTTCATTTTATGATTTTGTATATTATATTTTGTAATTTGTTAATCATTTAATAATTGCAGTGTTCCAACATGTCGTTCAATTTGGGAATTATATTTAGTACATTATAATGTTTTTATAATTAAATATTTTTCCCTATCATGGGAAATGAAATTCAATAGATGATAATAATAATTTTTTTAAACATTATGAAAAACAATTATGTGATTATTACTATTCAAAAAATTGATTAACAATTTTATTTTTCTCATTTTATTTTATATACAATATTTTCTCTAATGTATTATAATTAGTTTAGAGGATAAAAATATAGAATTATTTATACTATTGGAAGGGATATAATCATAAAAATTGCATATCATATACCCAATATAATAAATTATAAATTCAAATATATATTTTAAAAATATAATCAAATGGTTTGAAATAACATCACATAACATTTAGAATTATTTATAATGTTTTATATTTTTTGAAATCCATTTATTTTTGTAACGTATGAATGATTTTATATCTCTCTATCCATTATTATTTTAATGTTTAGATGGAATGATATATCCAATCATCACATGACATTTCATTCATTTCCAAATAATTTAACCCCTAATATCATAGACATTTGACTACATTATATTCCCCATAGTATTTTCAATAGAATGTTTTATATATTCTACTGTGAAAAAATCCTAAAGAATTATTTTTTCTTCTATTAACAATCCATATGAATACTATAATATTGAAATTATAAAAACCACTCTTTAAAAATAAATTGGATTTAATTAATTATATTAATTATTTTTTTATCATTACATAATTTCATAGTTCCTACGCGCCCTCTATTTTTTGTATTGTACTCAAAAACACCATTTATTTCCATATTTTAATGATAAAAATGATAATTAAACTATCATGATATACACAATTCAGATTAATGATATCGTACATGTTGATATATTTTAATATAATTGGACACATCATTTACACCATTTAAATAACTGGTTAATGATAATATAGTTTTCAGTTCATATTATATTCAATATTGGTTTAAATATTTATTTTCAAGAGTATATATGTTCATATATTATAATTATTTATTTCAAATTAAATGATTTAATTGAAATTCAATTATTTCCATTCACAACCCCCATATCATCAATTATAAATTCTACTCTACTATCATAATCCCTGAAATACTAAAATATATTCATTATTATTAATGATTTGTATTATAATATATTTATAAATTCAATGTTATATTGGAGTGGTTTAATCTAAATCAACAGTAAAATTATTAAATTTTTTTAATATATATATATATCTATGAAAATTTTCGACCCGAGATCTACACATTTGTCCCCCAAGACAGTTTGATATGTGACCTCAGATGTCCCTCCCTGTATGCCAGAGGCTGCAGACTAGTATTATGGGTCTATTGTCAATCATTGGGAGAAAATACAATCAATAAATAAATAAAATAAAAATGGAAATAATGTAACAAATAGAAAAAAATATAACATACCTAGAATATTACTATGTCACATTATGACAAATAATGAAATAAAAAGTAAAAATCGATCACTAGATATGAAATGCTAAAGTATATTCCATGTAAAAAATGAAGGCTAAAAAATAAATACACTAACAACTCTCCATCATGTTATGATCCAGATTTGGTCTACACATCAGGACTTCATCCAAAATAATCTATCTAAAATAGTGTCTTTTCTCAAAAGCTATCTTGTATTCGTATAATCTATTATAATACAAATTATGAAGCCTGATTTGGGTATGACTTCAACCCAATATGCCACAAACAATTCTATTTAAAACAATATCCTTTGAATAGTATTGTATGTAGTTTTATAATGAAATTTTAGAAATTCATATGTGAAAAATAATCAAATTAAAAATTATTCTTTATTTGACCACATATACCCCAATATTCCCACGAACACCAAAAGCACAATTACATATTGTGTCCATTCAAGATTCTAAATGATCCAAAAGGGATATCAAATATCTAAATTTCTAAGTTCACATTCATTATCATCATTCATGTTTGAATTTCCAAGTTACCATTCATAATCATAATTCTTTTTTGAATGTACATGTTTCAATTCATCATCACAATTCACTTGCAAATGTTCATGTTACAATTCAACATTTCATAATTGAATTTCAATTTTGTTATTCATAATTTCATTAAAAAGTTACCACGTCACTATTCATAATACATAACATAATGACTATGATATCATTCAACATTTAATGGAACACTTCTCAAAATTTTTAAAAAATCACATGCAGTAAAATAACAAATTAATTAATTCATCAATTAAATTATCAAAGTAAATAATTTGATACTATCATCATTAAACAATATATTTCAAAAATTAATTATCCACTTGAAATAACATACTATTTCAATAATTATTTTATCACATCATTCCCTTTAATCAATTAACAAATCAATTAATCAGATCAATACAATTAATTAAATAACAAACTTTTTTAATCATATCACTCACATTCATTAATCCGAAATTTTATTCATAAAATGCATCCCATTAATTATTTCCCAATTAATTAATCACGTAACCTCTATTAACTAATCAACCAATTAATTAATAAATCTACTATAAAAAATATCTATAATTAATTCATAAATTAATTATGAAATTATCCATATCAAACCTCTCAATTAATTATTAATTTAATTATTCAATTCAAAATCTCAATCCTCGGAACTAACCATACGATTAACAATTAAAGATCTAAAATCTTAATATCACAAATTCACTATTCCATAATTAATTATTTTACACAATTTTGATTATATATATTAGGGATTTGTTGGACAATGAGTATAAATTATACAATTACAAAAACAGAATTAAAAACAGAAAATTTTTATTTAAATTATAGACCACCAACCTCAATTTTCTAACTAGCGATCAGCTAGTGGATATTGTAACATTTGGAAGGAACAATGATGTAGAACAAGATCTAGTTCTCAAACCCTAAAACATTATCAATCATTTTAAATATATTACAAACCTATATCTAGATCCGCATTACTATATCAATATCTAACATAATCAGAGGATATCATCCCTCTAAATGATGATGGGGAGACAAGAGGAATGAATGAAACCACACAATATTAGATCTACATAGTAGGAGGGGAGTAGACCTTTCAGACACTTATGGAATAACCAAGAACGGATGACGAGAGGGATTCAAATCAATCAGGGTGCCTCCAAAATTGTGAAAGAGAAACTAGAATTGAATGGTGGACTATTTTTTGTTAATATTGGGGTTAAGGTAATTTAAAATCTAATTTTTAGATTAAATGGATCCCACATAGGGTTTTCTATGGAGGTGCACATGGTTCTCCCATACCATGAAACATAAAAATTCTCTTGTTCTATGGGAGTCACCTTTACTCATTTTAGGGAACACATTTTGAAAAATCATATTCCCACCTTTCAAAACCACTCTACCCAAGGTCGTATGGTTTTCTGCACTGGGGCACAAAGTTAGAAAAAACTGTGAGCCACCAATTTAATTCACACATTTTTTGATAAGTTTCTAATTTCACTCAAATTCACCCCAATGTATGATCCAAATTAAAATTACTCAAAGATGGTTAAAAGAGTACATGAAAATGAGTCTGATACATCTCCAAAAAAATGTTTCCTTTTACAATCTACCGATATTATATTAACTCATCCTTGAGATATACTCCAATTTTTCTCTATGATGATGAGTTAAAAATATTGGACCATCGAGCCCTTATATTTTATTCCCTTTAACATATTATCACCAAAACATGGTAGTGTTTCATAAATATATGAACTATCGACATTGTCTTTATTTACAACACATTCTCATATCGATACAACAAATGTATCATATTATCCTCTTTGGATGTGTCTATATAAAGATAAACATATTCCACACCGATAACATGACGAGGGACAGGGTGACACTTCTGATCATGTGAAACCTTAAAAATATCATCCATAACACTGTATATTAGTGTAGGAGTAAATTTTCTTTCCCCCCAACTGATTCTCCCCACATCCCCAAATAGTCATATAAACCTAATGTCCATAATTTCTTGTCTATATGTCCTATATTAACCCATCATAGGTGACCCCATAAGGTAAAAATAATCAGCCTCTATAGACTTTATATGTCATTAACATATATCAACACATTAATTCCATCTACTCTGAGTGTAATCGTTGAATCATGTATTAACTATACCTAGTACGATGTATCCAACCTAAGAATTTGTCCCATATGGATAGTTTCCTTCCTCCATCATGATTAATGGTGATCTAAAATTCCTACCATCAAAACCCACATATGGTTCCAAATAAATATGTTCATGATATCTTCTGTTATAGGATAACACCACCAAATCTAGTTGATTTTTAAAATACCCACCATTTTCATGAAAATATTCTTGTAATATATCCTTAAGAACATTTATAGTACACATTGGTTTCCCATATTTCTATGGGTGTAATTCTGTACTCATCAAATCCATTGTACCCACCCCCCTCTGTAATACCTTACAGATGTATGAAGTAAAACATGAATCATAGTATAAAACCATAGTATGTGGAACCCAATGTAGATGGACTATCTCTCAGACATACATGTCACCTAACTACTCCATTGAGAATGTCTCCCTTATGGGCATGAAATTATCTATGTTCAGCAGTCAGTCCAAAATCACCCATATATTGTCATTATACTTAGGAATAATTCGTAGACGCACCATAATATCAAAAGATGAATCATCTCACATCCAATCCAGAATAAGAAACTACGGTAGCAAACCAATATGTCATTTATTCATAGCCTTAAATTTTTTATATGTGTATCATCGGTTCATGAAACCTACACTCTCATTTTCCTAGCCCAACTGCAAAAAATATCATCATAGGTCTTGGTAAATTGTTGGAACTCCATGATTAACCACCAACCTCATGGCATGAAATTACTATATCCACTCCTCCCACATTATCAATGCACAACAACCCAATTCATGACATAGATTATCTCATCCTCATCTATGTCCCAATATGAAGGTGTAACCACACCATTAATGATTATAATCATGGTCAAACATGCCAGATCTTCATTATATTTATCCACGGTCCATCTCATAATTGTTTACTCCGCAAAAACTAACATGAGAGCCATATTCTCAGGATTCTCATTAACCACATCATGAATCTCAGGAAAAAATGTCATCATCTTTTGCACAACACTAGAACCATGAACAAGCTAGGTCTGATTTTTCTTTCATAGAGTGTCTTACTAATTTCATCTCATTCCATGTGTATGTGATATCTTGAAATAATATGACAGTACATACCTAACCCGCCTCGACGGTTGGAAATACATGTCATGATAGAATCATCAAATGACAAAATATACTCCCACATGACTCAGATAAGAATATTTTGTTTCTGATGCCATGAGATTCTTGATCACCTGGAGAGATCATTCACATTATCTAAATTAGTCAAACATTATCCCCTTTTTCTCCAATATCGATAGTCATGAATTCAATGAGGAAAAGTCTTGAATAAGACAATGATAATTTCATGATAACCCTAGAATGAAAAAAAATCTAAAAAAATACATGAAATTCTCCCAAGATTCAACTGCATAAACCATTTTATGTCCACTAAAACACCTTACTCTTAGATGATGTGACCCATGTAGTGTACTAGATCAATAAAAAATTGACACTCATATAGTGTGGAGTATAAACTATGCTCATTCAATTTATTCCGGATTTTTTCAAGTTGATGGGAATGATCACCACGAGTCTTAGAGTACAGCAATATGACATCCACAAAAAATGACTAATAAATGATCAAGATACAAATGGAAGGTTCTATTCATCATGGAAACAGAAAATTATAGTGCATTATTCAGCACAAAAGGAATTATGCCGAACTCATAATGGGCATACATTCTTTTGAATATAGTATATGGTATATCAAAAGATCAAACACTCAAATGATGATACCTTGATCCCATGTTAATGGCTGAGAAAACACATGATCCTCTAAATTGGTCAAGTATATCATGGATATGAAGAATATGGTATTAGATAATTACAATCATATGGTAAAAGATATGTTAATCAGCACACATGTGTAAACTCCCCATCCCTTCTTTGTGAAAAACATTAATGAACCCCATGGAGACGTACACTGTAAGATAAATATATGATCATTAAACTCCTCCAACATAGTCTTAATCACCTGATGCTATTTCGGTTCCATTATGTATGGTGGAATTGAATCCCACAAAACCCTTGGCAAGGGATCAATAGTGAATTTATAATAACTCACATGTGGGAGTCCAAATTATTCATCAAGTAACACATTATATGACAGGTCCGCTATGGGTGGAATGAAATAATTCCTTACATCTCCATCATCCAATAATATACTTTTAATATAAACTATTAGTTCTCCAAATTACTGATTAATTGTTACTTCTCAGAACACATGCATATCCCACTCTCCACGATTAATATAACTTTAATTTTTAGGATACGTAAAAATAACTATACTATAATAACAATAAATGTGGTATCGGTATTATAATAACAAATCTACATCCAATATTCGGTCAAATCCCAATATTTGAATGATGTATGGATCCCATATAAAATGATGCACCACAAATAAGAGATAATACACCTTGTTGACACAGATATCTCTAGACCATGGTTCGACTAGTGTATCTATTTTCATTACATTTCTAAGAAACTCAGTTTCTATTCTTAAACCATTAATTTTTTTTGATAAAATAAAGTAATAAAGGGTATCAGTATCAGATAAGGAACTATATAATTTAGATTATATAAGAATAATATATCTCACTATTGATATTCTAAAATCCTTATCCACCAGTCTAGGCTACACCCCATGTATCTATATTACCTCTCTCCCATATGATGCAGTCTATGCACCCTAATCTTAACCACTCAACTGAAACAGGTGTTGTTTCTCTGATGCTCCATTCAAACATCCTTTACCTCCTAGAAAATTATAAATCAATCTTTCAATCTGATTTTGGGTGGAAGATCCCCTAAATAATAAGAAAATTTGTTTTCAATAAAATAAATTAATGTCTATCATAAAAATAATGTTGTTCATTCTTAATACCATATATATCTTTTAATCATTTAATATAATGATTTATAAATTTAATATATTAATAATGTTATAGATAAATATAAATCTTTTCATAAATATAACCATTTAGAATAATATTTTCCATAACCTTTTGAAATAATTTAATAGCTCAAAAAGTGGAAAGCACTAAAAATATAATGGATTAAATTCTAGGAATATATAAAAAATATATATCTTAATTTATTACTCCATATTCATAATATCTATGAGAAAAAGTTTAGATTTATTTGTAATAATATATTTAGATTCATCCATATTATTTGTTAAAATCCAAATAGTATAAATAAAATTTTTATATTTATTGGGTTCAAATAAAGACAAATACTTAAATCAAGAAACTGATTAATTTCATCATGAAGATAAAGAATCCAATTAAATTCGTATTATCTGCTGTATTATTATGGATTGTCATGACCCTTACCCTATGGCCTATTCCGTGACTACCCCAATACCACCCCCAATGGCCAGTGGCTGGGAACTAGCATCGAAGGTGTCCTCCTACAAGTGGGAGGCATTAGTCTTGTTACCTATACGGACACACAATAACAACCAAGTCTGAAATCACAAAATGGAAGCACCATACCACTAAATAAAATTAGATCAGGTATAGGTGAAAGAATGTGTGCTAGAATTCAAACCCAAGAAAAATTATTAAATAATGTATAGTACAAAAGTGATATGATGGACATCTAATGTAAACCCCACCTAATAACAAGAGTTGTGAAGATAATATAAAATCATGTTATATGTCATCTACGCCTGGTCCTACTGGGCCACACATAGTCCGAGGACACCAAGTCCACCGTCCTAGCATCCATTCATGTTGTATCCTTTAACACCCATGTCAAAAAATCAGTCCTCTATAACATGCACAACACGTTCGGGTGGAGGACAAACATGGGTGAGTAATATAATACTGAGTTGGGACCCCACACCAAAAATTAATGAACACAAAGAAATTTATAAAAGTAAAGCACGAATCACAAGGAAAATCAAACCAGGTTTATTCTAGGGTAGTAACAATGGAATTATCAATCAAAATCATCAAACTCCTCATCCGCTGGAGTACTCATCCTCTATCGAGTACAGTGGGCTTCTTAGTCCCACAAATCCTCTTCTAACTAATATTTAATTACATTGGTATTCATCCCTGATTAGTATTGTGGGTATGTTGAGTCACACATAGATGCTCCGCACTATGGGCATGCCGGGTCACACAGAGTCGCTTCCTAGCATGACTGAACTGAGGTACTCCTCCTATCCAATACCAGGAATCTGTCAGGTCACACAGAGCCACTCTACACCATGGTCTTTATGTGTCAAATAGAGCCGCATCTCACTAGGAAATCCTCAAGTAGTATTCATCTCTCATCCAAAAGTAGTGTTTTTAAACATTGTGCTTGAGAAAACATCTCCTCAAGTTATTCATCACTTCTCATATTTCGGGAAAATCCCCACACATCATGCCAAAAGTTTATCCTCCATGAGAGGGTGTTAATGCTAAAAATAGTCTGTCAATCAAAGGAATAGTATGCCTGAAATGAGTATTTTAGTAACTGGGGGGCAGTTGCGACGTGCCCTGTCTAACCTGGTCAGACCATCCTGACAAACCCGGCCTGAGGGTTCCACACACCATGGTTTCATTTAGACAGGCTTTTCCTAAATAGGTACAAGTCGAGGTCGGTCTTGTTCAGCCTGGCTAGTGGGTTGGGCTTAATAGGCATTGTTGAACCTACCATGATTTGGCGAAGGGTCTAGCCAGCCAGTTCACCTGGGGACCCGGTCTAATCAGGCTCGACCCGATGTGGTAAGGATTAAGTATGCCGGTGAGGTTTCGGCATGCTGGTGTAGGTTTGGACCGACTACATGGGTTCAACCCACCTGCACAGGTTTGGCCGGCTGGGCAGTGAGACTGGCATGACCCACTAGGGGATCGACCTGCCATTAAGGGGACTAGTTGCATGGTGCGACCAGTGTGAGCCCCAAGGATGAGACAACCAGTTGTTTTCCCTCTAGTCCGAATACAGCTTGCAAGGGCAGGTGGCACCACATACGCAGCACCCTCCTAGAATTGTGTTAGACTCCTACCACGGTCGATGGGATGAGGTGACATCAGCCTGTCGGGTTTCCCAGACACGGACTCCCCTCTACATGGTTCCCACCTGGCGCCATGTCCACCCTCGCACCATCACGGCTGACGAGCCACAACCTCATGGTCAATGTGGCCAGCCAGTGTGGGCCACTACCTCTATATATCCAACGATCCCGACGGCCGCTGCTACTATTTCCATTGTCGACGCACTGGAATAATCTTCAGCGGGCCTGCGGAGGTGCCCTGGTGGTCCGTCACTTGTGCCTCTTGTGCAAATGATCTCCAAGAGATGATGTCTGAACCATGAAGCATTCAAAGCATCATTTCCATTTTGTTGACAATATATCCACCATGAAAACATGAGCAGAGCTTCTCGGGCCTTTTTTGTGTTGGCTCGTACCCTCCGCGTAAGAGATATTGACTAGGGGAGGCTCATGAAGGTTTTCTTTCAATCACTAATGCCATGATTTAATCCCAAATAATCACCCCAAAGAAAATTCACCCTATCATTATAATGCACAATCAATGAATTAACCTGTATGTGGGATAATCCGCATTCATCATTCAGAAATGGAAAAGGAAGAATAATGAATCAAACACAACTATATTTTCAATGTTCGTGTCTGCACTTTCATTCTCAAGGGGTTATGAAGTTGATGTCCCTTCCCAGATATGGTCTTTCAAAGGCATTGAAGATGATGAAGATCTTCCAGTGTTCATTGTTCATTGCTGGGGAGGAAGTCCATCAGAGTTTCTTCATATAATCCTACAAATTATTAATCCATAATTCCCTAGTATGTTGAACTATAAATATGAGAACATCTCAAGATTCCTATTATGATGTGATGTCGCATCGTTACAATGTTTTATTTAAGAAACAATGTCTCTATTACACATCATTAATGTGTCAATACGTAGTGACTTTAATGATCCATTTATGAGCCTCATTGTTGCGCATCATCAATTCACTAGCGCTTCTCAACTACATCGTCATTTTCAACTCCAAAGTGTGAAAGAAAATAAAATACTTCATTTAAATTATTTTATCATTATTCATGAAATGTTTGAAAAATAAATTTTCTGCATGGGAAATTCCGGCTATTGTTATGACTTTTCTGGGAGAATCTAGGCATTAGGAATTCAACCGCACCATCATATTTTTGATCTGACTGATGTTTCAAAAGAAAACAATTTCTACTCGTATGTTTGCTAAACATAACTAAAAAATTTTCAAATTAATTTTGGGCTATCTATATATCAGAATTACATGCCATAGAATTTTGCGGTCTTGAAATAATTTCTTATATATATAATAAAATAATCATGGAAATTCAAATCAAATACATTCTACCGTCCTTAGAGATTTAGGTCCCCAAAATCCAAAATATCAACATAGAAAAAATATGGGGGGTACTGTGCACGAATTTGAGCATCGTGCTCCCATGTGCTCACCTAATGACTCTCATGATGCCATCAGACACACATTAGTGGAATCAACCATATGCATAGGATCTACTCTTGTTGATCCTCTATCTCCAATTGAATTTCCCCAAACTGCACCACATCATCAATTTCCATCTCGCTATAGTTGATGACGTGTCATGGATCACTCATATACATCCTTAGCTACAACAAATGAAAAATGTCTTGCAACCAGTGAATCTTCGGCGGAAGAGAGAGGCGGTACACTACCTCTCCAACTCTTATCATTATATGGAAATTGCTGATAAACATCAGAGATAGCTTGATGGCACATCCAAATATCTTCAATCGTCATTGAGGTGAGACCTGAAGGCACACTAGATCTCCATCGTTGAACTCCAAGTGTATCTGTCTCCAATCAAAATAAGACTTTTCCATACTCCGTGGAGCCCTCATCTACCCATGGATGATCTGTGCCTTCTCTATGGTAGACCATACCATGTTTGGACCCATGAGTAATGACTCCCCTTGATCTAACTAGTGTAATGGTGATCATCAAGGCCACCCATACATGTCCTCAAACGGTTCTAGGAAAATGGTGGTGTGATAGCTGTTGTTGTATAAAACTCAACTACTGTCAGATGGTCCTCCCAACAACAACCAATGTCTAGGACACAAGGAAGAAGCATGTACCCCATGGATTGTATGGTCTGAACTATCATACCATATTACTGTGGATGAAAAGTCATTCTCAAACATAGCTACATCTTGAATTCCACCTGTAATCACTTCCACAACTGGGATATAAAACTGACATCACGATCTTAGACAATCATCAAAAGGAACCCAGTGATGTCGCACTATCTCATGGATGTAGAGGCATGCCAAGACCTCTACTGGTCCCTGCTCCAGAATGGGTAGGATGTGACCTGACTTGGTGAGTCTGTCAATCATCAACCAAATAGAGTCGTGACATCTAGACTGATGTGGTAATGTCACCACAATCTCCATTGAGATATCGGCCCATTACCACACCAGTACCTCAATTGGAAGAGTCAAGCCAGCTAGATCCTGGTGCTCAGACTTAACTTACTGACAGGGGAGGCATTGTGAAATGAACATGGCCAATGCTTTTATCATCTTAGGACACTAGTACTGATACAAAGGTCCTAGAACATCATCTCCACTCCAGGAAGTACCGCCAGTGGGGAAATATGTAACTACCTCAACACCTCCTCCTATAACGTCATTGGCACTAAAGTGAATCCTTTGAAAAGGTTGGCGTGATCCCCACCTATCAAAAACCCATCAAGAGCTCGTCATGAGGATAACTGAGCATGTCAGGCGTCGTAGTCAACATTCACTAGTCGTGACTCCCTAACTCTCTATTAGAGTAGGGGAGTAATAGTCATTGACTGAAGGTATGATCCTCCATCATCATTCAAAAAGGATATCTGCATCGTGGAAAAGTACTTTGTTGCCTCACTCAATAACTGCAACCCAGTCCTCTTACTGAGCGTGTCTCCTATCACGTTCCCCTTTCTATAAGTACAGAATATCTCAAAATCATATTCTTGGAGGAACTCAAACCATCACCATTGTCTCAGGCTCAGGTCCTTCAATGAGAAGATATTCCAAAGACTCTTTTGGTCAATGTAAACATTAAACCACTTTCCCATCAAGTAGTACTGCAACATTTTCAATGATAAGACCACTACTGTCAAATCCATATCATGGTCTGTGTACTTCGGCTAATGCTTCCTCAACTGTCATAAGCTGTAGGTGACCAACTCTTTCCCATAAATCAATACAAAAACCATTCCTATCCTGGATGGGTCACAATAAACTACATACCCTACACCATCCTCAGGTAGTCTCAATATTGGTGAACTTGTCCGTCTCTGCCTCAGATCCAGGAAACCGTTATGGAATTTATACATCCACACGAAGGGCTATCCCTTCCATGTCAATGCTGAAAAATGTGCTTTTATTTTGGAGAAGTTGAGGACAATCCTCCGATAGTAACCAGCCATCCACAAGAAACTCTGCACATTCGTCACGCTTCTCGGTGGCTCCCAAGAAAGAAACTCTTCTATCTTCTCCGGATCTTTGGAAACTCCATCCTTCAAAATGATTTATCCCAAAAATTGGAACTCTATTATATATAAGTTACACTTTGGGAGCTTACAATAATGATGGTTCTCTCGGAGTGTATCATGGAATATCTGCATGTGTGTAGCATGTTGATCCTCCGACGTTGAATACACCTAGATATCATCGAAGGATACCATGAAGAACCGGTTGAGGTAGGGTTGGAAGATCCTGTTCATAAGGCCCATGAACACTAATGAGGAATTTTTAACACCAAATGGCATCACAATTAACTCATAGTGTCCATACCATCACCTAAAGGTTGTCTTTAGTACGTCCTCATCTGGTACCCGAAGCTGGTGATAGAATAATCTATAGTCTATCTTTGAGAGTCACTTTGCACCCTTCAACTGGTCAAAAAGGTCATAAATCCTTGCCAGTGGGAATAGATTATTTTGGGACCAAGTTGGATGGATATGGAAGTATGAATAGTTTGCTGTTACAGAGTGTTGTATTTTGTTGTCAAAGAATTTAAATAAATTTACTTTGTAAAAGGATAATAAATTAGACGATGTTTGATGATTTGTATTTTAGAATCATATCAAGTTTGAAGAACTTGTGGTGAAATCCGTATGAAAGATAAAGAGAGTAAATAAGTGTTTTTGGCAAAACAAATTTCAACATCATAAATATCCAAAAAATTATAAAGGAAAGAATAAGGTGCGCAAGTGGAGGTGTGCAAGTGCTGTTGAGGCATGCAATTCATATTTCAAAAATAGCATTATTTCAGAAATATGTTAAAGAAAAGAAAGTGGCATGCAAGTACTGGCCTGCAGGTTGTGGCGCGCAGGTGGTGGCACGCAGGTATTGGCACACATGTCTAGGTTGTGCAAGTCCTCCAATTGCCAAAAAATAGATGACTAGACTCCTCGTTTTTTTATGGATCAATACTTCAGAATTATCATTGAGATCTGGGTGAGAAGGTATAGAATTGGGTGTGCAAGTGGAAGAATTTCAGAAGGCGCGCAAGTTGGGGCGCACAAGTTGGAGGCACGAAAGTGTTATTTGGGACGCAGGCTGCAAGAAGGCAGTGTGTCTGAAGGGAATCACATAAGAAGAGGTGTGCAAGTTTTAGTCCCATAGGTCTTAGTCGCGCAGTTCAAAGTGGGAATGCAGGCTGTTTTTCTCCACCGGTTCCTTCCAGCTTCTCGGTAGGAATGTGAATAATTACTTTGAATGGTTTGATTTGTGTAAGCTCATTAAGAAGCACTAATCCATTGTATTAACCTATTTCTTCTAAGAGTTAACACATGCACTATTAAATTATTTTCAAAGTGCTACACGAGTGTAAGGGTATATCCTACTTGTTGTATTCCACATCAATGGATTGTTTTCTAGTGGATTGTGTGGTACTGGATTGTTTCTATACCATACCAAGGACGTAGCTACTCTTGTTGAGTAGTGAACCTTGTAAATCTTGTGTTCCTGTGGTTGTATGTGTTCAGCAGGGAAGAAATTCTTTAATAGGAGGTGAAGTTTGATTAAAAAAGGGGGGAACTTAAAAAGAAAAAGATATCATTGATTCACCCCCTCCCCCTCTCAGTGATACTTGGATCCTAACATCTAACTTCAATTGGTATCAGAGGAATAGGTTCCCTTCATTTATTCTTTGTTTAAGTGTTTGAAGAGAAGTTTTGATGGAGAATCTAAATTTCATGAATATTGAGGGGATTATGATTTTTTGTGGAAAGAACTATCACATTTAGAATGACAGAATGATGCCTTATCTTATGTCGCTTGGATATGAAGTTCTTGAAACTACAATGGATGGATTTCCTGCTATTGATGAAATGGATCCTCTTACTCCCGTCGATAAGAAGAATCTTGTGAATGATGGAAGAGCTAAAAATGAATTAATTTCATCTCTTTCTGAGGGTGAATTTTTAAGAGTGAAAGGTGTTGCTACAACCAATGAAATCTGGGACAAACTGCAGAATATCTATGAAGGAAATACAAAAGTGAAGAAGGGTAAACTAAAAATATGGAGACTGAAGAATGAAGACATGAAAATGGGAGAATTCGAATTTGTTGGGGATTTCATTACCAGGATAAATGATATTGTCAATACAATCATATGTCTTGGTGAAATGTTGGAGGATTCTACAGTTTTTGAAATGATATTGAGAATTTTTCTAGAAAAATTTGATGCTAAAGTGTCTTCATTGGAATATATAGACCCTGAGACATTATCTCTGGATGACTTGCATAGCTTTCTCATTACTTATTAAATGAGAAGGGAGAATATTATGAAGACCAAAACAAAAGGAGATAAAGAAATGACATTCAAGGATTCAAAGAGAGAGAATTCAAAGAAGACTATTTCTGAAGATTATGCTGGTGAATTTGATTCTGGAGATGATGTATGTAAAAAATTTTATGAAATTTTTTCCTTGTTAACTAAAGATGTGAAATGATGTATAGGGAAATACAAAGGGAAACATCCCTTGAAATGTTTTTAATGTGGAGTTGTTGGTCACTTTGTGGATACATGTCCTCCAAAGAATAAGGAATAAGAGAGTGATGATGATGAGAGACATCCAAGAAGGTCATGGAAGAAACAAACTGACAAAGATAAATATTTTTCAAAGGTTAAGGATAAAAAATTATTCAAATCAAAAATATGAAACTTTTAATCTAGAGTTGAAGAAGAAGATAGCGAAGATAAATCTGATAAATCATCTACTCAGAAATCTAGAGAGAAAACCTTTATTGCAGTAGTGAATAATGAAGATTACGGGAGAAACAGTTCTGAAGAAGAAGAAACTCAATTTGAATATCATCTGAAAGAAGAGTTGAAAGAATTCTTGAGGAAGATCAAAAGGCTTGAGAAGGAAAACAAAAAGTTTAGAAATGAAATTTCCACATTAAACAATTAACAACATTTTCCTGAGTTGAAAATCAAGATTGAAAAAGAGATGGATGACTTGAAGAATTCTCTTGAGAATTCAAAGAATCATAATGATCATCTTGAAGTAAAGATGAAAGAAAAAGAATAAGAGTTTGAATTTTACCAATAGAAACTGTACAAATCTAAAGAAATGAATGTCAGTTTAAAACATTCTATCTCAGAAGTTGGTGAATGTTCTAGTAAGAATGAACAAATGAAGGGTCCACAGAATTTACCATCAAAAGTTGAGAGGATAGATGGAACCGGTTCTAATAGGAATAATGTATGAAAGGTTATTTATGTGGCCAAAGTCAGTAATGATGAAAAATCAGAAGTACATAAAAATCATTTGCCCAAAAATATTTCTACTACTTTTGGTATTGATAAGTTTGAAAAGAAATATGAGCTGAAAAAGAAAGTTACTACTGAAAAAAAAAGTTGATGGTCAGCAGATTTCAATTAAAAATGCTGTTGAGAAGTATGTTCATAACTCCGGTCAGTATTGATGTTTCAAAGGTAAATATTCATTCTATGGTTATTGCTGGTATTGTGGTTGATTCAGACACACTACAAACATGTGTTGGTTTAATCAAAAACATTACAACTATTCCAAAAGTTTTGAAAGACAAGGATGGAGGAGGAGTAAATCCGTTCTATATAGAAAGTATTCAAATAAATTTCAGAAGATATCTAAGAAGACTATTCTGAAAGTTGAGAATAGGTTCTAATCACTGGAAACTGTTTATGGAAGATGTGATCGACCTGGAAATCTTTCCAAGGGTTGTCTTAGTGTGTTACCAGAGCAACAAAATATTATTACTAATTCTAAAAATCTAGAGTTTTTAAATGAAAAATGGTATAGGTATGAGAAGTCTTAAAAGAAATAGTGCATGGTTTTCTGGCCAGAACACATTTATCGGGCTAGGAAATTGGAGGAAGCACAACAGAAAGTGAAGGAAAAGGAAGAACAAAAACATCATGTTGTCGAAACTTCTTTGAAAGCTAAAAAAGGAGAACGTACATGGATTCATGATAGTGGGTGTTCTTCTCTATCACGACCCGTCTCGGTGGTGCTCGAGCCACAACTCCCCTAGCCCGCCTCCAATAGGCCAGGGGCTAGTGACTAGCACCGAGTAGGCATGCTACTAACATGGGAGGCATTGCCTATAAACCTGTACACATGCACACACATATCCAAGCCCACAAATCTGAAAAGTAAAAACTAATAAAGATGGGAAAACATGCATACAATAAAAACCCAACCTACAGAGTATGACAGGGAAATAAAGTACAGTAAAGTAAAACCCTGGGCCAAAAGTACAACACCACCAAAAGAAAGTCTGCAACAAAGTCCAACCTGTAGATAATGGTATTGGGACTGTAACCCATCGCCGAAGGAAAACACCTCGGCGTATCTGATCTTAGTGAGCACCGTACGATCCTGGTCCGCCTAGAATCCCGTTAAAGGCTCTCTAATCTGCACAAGACATGACACGTGCGGGCAAAGCCCGTGTAGGGGTGAGTATAACAATACCCAGTAGAAAACCCTGAAAATCACAAAGGAAATAAAAACAAGAAAAATACCACAAAGAAAGGTACAGTCATCTCCACACAGTATATGTCTATGGAACATATATCCAGAATATCCAGATATACTCATACACAGATGACCATCGTGAAACCACCCTTAAGATCCAGCTTGATGATTCCAATAAGAATACAACCTGGATAACACACTCCAAGTTCTGAAGATAGAGATACGAAGTACTCATTCCGGGAGAACACACTCCATGAGTACCTTGAGAACATGATGCTCAGGTGAGGATCACAACCAAGTCATGGGGTGATTTCGACAACTCAGTCTGAGCTAATCCACTAGGCTGAGGATCGGCTCCCGGGTAAGGTAGGTCACGTCGATACCAAGAACTCTACCTAGGGTATTATGAATGAATAGAGGATCCGGATCTACGTCTCACAGAGGGGATTCCAACAACTCTATTCTAGAAGTCCTGCTGAAGGGATCATTCTCTTGTATATTAGGAAATGATACCGGAAACCGTTAGGAGAAAGGCCAAGGGTACGGACACTAAAGAAGCCTAGTCCAAGTCATGGAAGACAAGTGTCTCAATCCATGAAGAAAAAGGTTACACGGCATGTATTATGGTTACACGCCATGTTCCTTGACCCCGGGTACTGCCCGTGTAGATGGCCTGTGTTGTTCGTTCAAGTGGTGCAAAACCAAACTACACGGCATGTAGAAAAGTACACATCGTGTTCCTTGACCCCGGGTATTGCCTCTGTAACTGGCCCGTGTCATTCGTCTTGTCAGATAGAAAGAAACTACACGGCATGTAGAAGAATCACACGCTGTGTCCGAGAACCTGGGCTCGCTCTGTGTACGCTGGCCATGTGCCCGTACATGGTCTCTGCCTCTGTCCGTGTCGCCTACCCATGTACCAGTACACGGGGTATCCCATGTATTTGGTCGGGTCTGGCCGGGGAGGGGTATACATGGTGTGTCTTTGGCCGTGTACCCTTCCTGTGTCTGTGTACTCTCAGAGTACATGCCAGGTCATTCACCGACGAACACACGTCATGTAGCCCATACTACACAGCGTGTAGTCTGGATTTTCAGAAACGTCGTCTTCCTCTGCACGCCTCGGCTGATCCTCTGGACTTCGATTCAGCTATCTGTTTGCCGCGAAACTCAAGATGCTGGATTGCCTCGTCATCGTGATGCCAAATCCATGGGTTTCAGGCCTTCAATCGGCACCAAAATCCGATTCCGGTCACCCGTGTGCAAATCTTTTGAAGAACTATTTCTTCAAATCTGGTTCGATCCATCCATCACCACCGTAGCCGAAAATCCGTAGGGTCATACCAATTCCAGATCTTCAATTTGGGACTGTTGAATCGCACAAAAGGTGTGCAACGATCCATTGATCCTCATCCCATTAAGAACACTCATGAAGAACGCGATAAATTTGGGGAATAGACGCACACAAATCAAGAGGGAAGAACCTTGATTTATGTTCGTGTCGATCTTGGTCCTTCACCGTAAGAAGGTTGAAAGAAACAAAACAATAACAAGAATAAAATCCCCAAAATCCCCAAAAAATCCCATCCTACAAGAACAATTGATCCGCGGGCTAATATGTTCATGGATTAGTCTGCGTTCATCGTAGAAATCAAAAAGGGGGAAGAATAAAATCATAACAACATCCTACCTGGATCCTGGCATTCGTTAGTGAAGATCTCGTCGCCGCGTCGTCGTTGCCCATGAAATCTGTCAAGAATGTCGCCTCCACATTGGGGGTTTCCTCTAGAGCTTTCCCAGAGCCCCCAAGGAAAAATCAGGGTTATGGGGATTGTAACCCTAATCCCCTACGTAATCTCTATTTAAAATATAATAGATATTGGACATAAAAAGATTTAAATAAAATATTTTAACTAAATATTTTATTACTATTGCGTACAAAAACCAGATTTCACCACCGACCTATGTCGGCCGATGTTAGGCCTCGCCTTAGGTAAAATCGTTGTTTTGAATGCAACGGTGCCCTCGGATTTCTGATCCGAGCGCCCATTTGGGAGTTATTCCACTTTTTCATGAAAACCACATGTGTGCATAATTTAATTATTAAATTAAATTCAAACATTTGTTCCGGGCTCACTGGGCCTCCGAACTTCATGCTTTCTCAGAGCCTAGTCTCGAATTAATTACCATATAATATTAAAAAAATACATGGAAAAATCCAGGACATTACATCACACCCACCTTAGGGATTTTACGTCCTCGAAAAGCCAAAACAAGTGCAACTCAAAAAGATGTGGGTACTGCCTGAGAATCTAAGCCTCCTGCTCCCACGTGCTCTCCTGGAGATTCCCATGCTGCCACTTGACACGCACTAAGGAAATAGCTCGTCCATGAAGGATCTTCTTCTGCTGGTCCTCGATCTCCACTTGGTACTCAGCAAAGGTCGCTCCATCATCGATGTCCAGCTCGCCCTAGTCGATGACGTGCGATGGATCATGCACGTACCTCCATAGCTGCGACACATGGAAGACGTTGTGTACCCGGTCCATCTGAGGAGGTAGAGCCAAGCGATACGCCACCTCGCCAACTCTACTCAAAATATGAAAAGGGCCAACGAACCTCGGAGATAGCTTTCCGCCTATGCCAAATCTCTATAATCCCCGTCGAGGTGAGACCCGAAGGAACACATGGTCTCCTTCTTCGAACTGCAAGGGCCTCCGTCTCTGGTTGGCATAAGACTTTTTCCAACTCTGCGCAGTCTTCATCCACTCCTGGATGACCTGCACCTTCTCTGTAGTAGCTCTCACCATTTCTGGGCCCATGAGTGCTGACTCTCCCGGGTAAGTCCAGAAAAGTGGTGACCTACAAGGTCGCCCGTATAGAGCCTCGAATAGTGCCATACCAACAGTGGAATGATAATTGTTGTTATAAGAAAATTTCACCAATGGTAAGTGATCCTCCCAGCTATGACCGAAGTCAAGTATGCAAGCTCGTAGCATATCCTCTAGGACCTAGATAGTCCGCTCTGACTGACCATCAGTATGGGTATGAAACATTGTGCTCAAGCGTAACTGAGTCCCAAAAGCTTCTTGCAATCCCTTCCACAACCGGGATGTGAAACGAGCATCAAGATCTAAGACGATTATGGATTGTACTCTATGAAGTCAAAATATCTCATGCACGTAAAGGCGTCCCAAGCTCTCTACTGAACTCTGCTCCCGTTTGGCTAGGATGTGGGCTGACATGGTGAGTCGATCAATGATCACCCAGATGTCATCGTGCCCCCTGGATGTACGTGGTAAACCTGTCACCAATTCCATAGATATCCTGTCCCACATCCACTCTGGAACCTTAAGGGGCTGAGTCAAACCTGTTGGAACATGGTGCTCAGCCTTTACTTGCTGACAAGTAAGGCACCAAGAAATAAACTCTGCCACACTCTTCTTCATTCCTGACCACTAGAACTGACGTCTAAGGTCCTGGTACATCTTTTCCATGCCTGGATGCACTGCCAAAGGGGATGCATGGAACTCCCTCAGAACCTCATCCTACAAAGTCATTGGTAATACCATACTCCCTCTGAAAAGGATAAGGTGCTCTCCACCTTCTGAATATCCATCAGCAGCATCACCTGTGGATATCTGATCACGTAGAGTCTCAGAGCTATCATCCTCGCATTGTGCTTCCCTGACTCGCTGTAAGAGTGGAGGGATAACAACCATCGACTGAAGGTAAGCTCCCTCATCTCCATCAACGAAGGACAACTACAAAGAGGCAAACTACCTTGTTGCCTCATCCAGCGACTGTGAACTAGATTTCCTACTGAGAGCATCGTCCACCATGTTCCCCTTCCCAGGAGTATAAACGATATCAAATTCGTAATCTTGGAGGAACTTAAGCCATCACATCTGTCTCAAATTCAGATCCTTCTGAGAGAAGATGTATCTAAGACTCTTGTGATCATATTAGACGGTAAATCGCTCTCCCATCGGGTAGTGTTGCCACATCTTCAATGCGAAGACTACCACTTCCTACTCGAGATCATGGGTCGCATAGTTCTTCTCATGTGGACTCAATTGACATGAGCCATAGGCAATCACCTCTTGCCTCTGCATCAGTACACAACCATGCCCGGTTCCTGATGCGTTGCAGAACACTACGTACTCGACACCCTCCTCTGGTAATCTCAAGATCGGGGCGCTCGTCAGACTCTGTCTCAACCATTGGAAATCCTGTTGGCTCCTCTCGTTCCACACGAAAGGTTGTCCCTTTCGGGTCAAAGATGTCATGGGTGCTGCAATCCTGGAGAAATCATGGATGAATCTCTGATAGTAGCCTGCCAACCAAAGGAAACATTGCACCTCCATCACACTCTGTGGTGGCTCCCATTCTAGTAATTCTCCCACCTTTTCTGGGTCCACTGCTACACCATCTGCTAAGATAACGTGCCCCAGAAAGTGGACCTCATATAACCAGAACTAACACTTCGAGATTTTACCATATAACTGGTGCTCTCAGAGTGTGTCCAGAACCATCCTGAGGTGTCTTGCGTGCTCCTCCTCGGACGTAGAGTATACAAGGATATCACTGATGAAGACCACTACAAACCAGTCTAGATGGGGCTGAAAGATCCGTTTCATGAGTCCCATGAACACTTCCAGAGTGTTCGTCATGCCGAAGGGCATCACCATGTACTCATAGTGACCATAGCGACATATGAAAGTTGTCTTCGGTATATCCTCCTCCCGTACTCGCAACTGGTGATAGCCTAATCGTAGATCAACCTTCAAGAACCATCGTGACCCTCTCAACTGGTCGAAGAGGTCATATATCCTCGGTAGTGGATATTGGTTCTTCACGGTCACCTGATTTAAGAACCGGTAATCCACACACAGCCTCAAGCTCCCGTCCGCCTTCTTGGAAAACAGCACTGGGGCCACCCAGGGTGAAACGCTGGGTCTCACAAAGCCCTTCTTCTGCAATTCGTACAACTGCATCCTCAGCACACGAAGCTCTGCAGGAGCCATCCGATAATCTGATGCTGATATCGGGGTCGTCCCGGGTTGCAACTCAATGCAGAAATCTATCTCCCGATGGGGAGGTAGCCTAGGGACATCCTTCGGAAAGAAATCCTCATACTTAGCCACCACTGTTGGATACTGGAATCTCATAACATCTGCCCCCACCAAAAGCTAGGATAGCCTACTGATGTGAAATCGGTTGTGACCTCCTATGAACGAGTCCATCCTGCACTGCCTGGGTCTCTCTTTCACCGAAAAAAGAGAACCTCGTCCCATCACTGCGGACACACCACACCCTTTCCCTAAAACAATCAATCTGGGCATGAACTGTGGATAGCCAATCCATACCAAGAATGACATCATAAGGCCTCGACGCTACCACCAAGAGGTTCCAACCGAAACTCTCGCCTCCAAGGGTCAGGTCACACTTCCTGCAAAGGTGTGTGATCTCTGAATCTTCTCTTGTCGGTGTTTCTAAGCGTAAGGGTCGAGTCAACAGCTCAACTAGAATCTCAAGGTCTCGAACAAGATAAGCAGCCAGAAAGGAATGACTAGCACCTGTGTCTATCAATACGGCAGCCAAAGTAGAAAAGACGTAAATTGTACCTCTAATCATTCCGGGAGTACCTGGGTCATAAGCCTCTGCCACCTGTAGTTGTCCCTGCCTCTGTCCACCAGCTCCCTAAGCCTGGGGTGGACCTCCTGGGGTGGTGGTGGTAAAGGGTCGAAACTCCACCCACCTCCAGCTTCTCTCCTAGCACTTCTGCCACGTCCTCTGTCTCACAGATCACACGTTTCATCTGCCTCGGTGGTCCATCCACTGCTCCTATGTCAGTAGTTCGGCGGGTCGGACAATCTCGAGCGAGATGTCCCCTGCCGTAACATGAATAACATCACCTCTCTAGAGGATGGATGGATGTGCCCTGCGAACCCTGTACGGATAATACCCTGTCCTGGGATCTCCTTTAGAAATGTCTCCCATGCCTGGGTCCCTGACGTCAGCTCCCCACCACCGAGGTCTCTGCTCCAGCTCGCCCACTACTGACAATTGTCAGTTCTCCATGCTCCACCAGGAAGCTCTCGACCACCAAAGCCCACTCTAGCACCCCAACATAAGTTGAAATGATCATATGGATGATGCTAGCTCGGATATCTCTATGCAAGCCCCACTCAAAAGTCCAAGCTCTGAAGTTCTGATCTCTGACCATATCCATCGAGTACCGTGAGAGGTCGGTAAACCCTGATGAATAATCAGCCATCATCATGGTTCCCTACTGGAGTTGAAGAAGCCCACGTATGCATACTGCTCTCAGGGTAACCGGTGAAAACTCCTCTCTGAAGAGACGCTCAAAATCCGACCATGCAAGTGTCACCTCGTCGTGAGTCTGGACAACTAAACTCCCCCATAGTCCTGCTGAACCATGCAGAAGGCTCGCTGCCAGGATCACCATCTGGTCTACTGGTGTCCGGACCAAACGGAAGACTTTGGTCCCTGCCTCAAGCAAGTCTGCTTCGACCTGAGGGTCAGGCTCACCTCGAAACCTAAGGGGTCTCTGTCTCTGAAACTCGTGGAGTGCGCTCAGCCTATGATCCTCCTCCACTGGTACAGCAGGAACTGAACACTGCCCCACAGGGGGTGGAATAACTGGCACGCCACATGGTGGTAGAACTGGGGGATATGGTCCCTGTATCAAAGATTCATCAATGAGGGGGTCATCCTCGCGATCGATATTCTAGATCCTAGAGGGTGTGCGTCGCGGAGGCATCCTGTTTAAGAAACAAGATGTATCACTGTCAGTGAGTATATCTTGAGAGCTGACTCAATAAGGACATGGAAACCACAACCCATTTCTATATGATGCATGTACCATTATTTTCCCCCATGCAACTATTGTTTTCATGTTCCGAGTCGAAAAGTGAGTTATCAGAGTCCAATTGTATGGATACGTCGGCTGTCGCACTAACACTGGGGTCCCTAGCATAAGATCCGAACTCGAAACACTTAACACTATTGACCCAATCCAACTCACAGACTCTCAGTCCTAAGGTAGAACCGACTCCTCTGATACCACTCTGTCACGACCCGTCCCAGTGGGGCCTGAACCGCAACTCCCCAGGCCTGCCTCCAATAGGCCAGGGGCTGGTGACTAGCACCGAGTAGGCATGCTACTAACATGGGAGGCATTGCCTATAAAAATGTACACACACACACACATCTCCAGGCACAAAAAGCTGAAAAGTAAAAACTACTAATGATAGAAAAATATGCATACACTAAAAACATAACCAATAGAGTATGATAGGGAAATAAAGTACGGTAAACTAAAACCCTGGGACAAAAGTACAAGCGCACCAAAATAAAGTCTGCAACAAAGTCCAACCTGTAGATAATGGTACTGGGACTGCAACTCGTCGTCGAAGGAACACACCTCGGCCTGTCTGATCTCACTGAGCACTGTCTGGTCTTGGTCCACCTAGAATCATGTCAAAGCCTCGCTCATCTTCACAAGACACGACACGTGTGGGCAAAGCCCGTGCAGGGGTGAGTATAACAATACCCAGTAGGACACCCCGAAACCCACAAAGGAAATACAAACAAGGAAAATACCACAAAGAAATTTACAGTCAGCTCCACACAGTATATGTCTAGATAACATATATCAAGAATATACCGATATACTCATACACAGAAGACCATCGCAAAACCACCACTAAGATCCAGCTTGATGATTCAACTAAGCATACAACCGGGTGAACACACTCCTAGGTCTGAAGAGAGAGATATGAAGTACTCATTCTGGGAGAACACACTCCACGAGTACCTTGAGAACATGATGCTTAGGTTATGATCACAACCAGGTCATGGGGTGATTCTGACAACTCAGTCTGAGCTAATCTGCCAAGAAGAGGATCGGCGCTCGGGTAAGGTAGGTCATGTCGATAACAAGAACTATACCTAGGGTATCAGGAATGAACATAGGATCCGGATCTAAGTCTCACAGAGGGGATTCTAATAACTCTATTTAGGAAGTCCTGCTGAGGGGATCATACTCCTTTATATTATGAAATGATACCAGAAACCTTCAGGAGAAAGGTCAAGGGTACGGACCCTAAGAAGGCTAGTCAAAGTCACAGAATACAAGTGGCTCATGCCATGAAGAAAAAGGTTACACTACGTGTTGTATGGTTACACGCCGTGTTCCCTGACCCTGGCTACTGCCCGTGTAGATGGCCCGTTTCATTCGTTCAATCCATGAAAAACCAAACTACACTCCGTGTTCCTTGACCCTGGGTACGGTCCATGTAACTGACCCATGTCATTCGGCTTTTCAGATAGAAAGCAACTACACGATGTGTAGAAGAATCACACGTGGTGTCTAAGCACTTAGGCTCGCTCCGTGTATGCTGGCCATGTGCCCGTACACGGTCTCTACCCATGTCCGTGTCTCCTGTCTGTGTACCAGTACACGGGGTATCCCGTGTATCTAGCTGGGTCTGGCCGGGGAGGGGTATACATGGCGTGTCCTTGGCCATGTACCCTTCCTGTGTCCGTGTACTCCTGGAGTACATGCCAGGTCATTCACCGATGAACACACGTCGTGTAGCCCATACTACACGGCGTGTAGTCGATATTTTTCCAGAAACATTGTCTTCCTCCGCGCGGTGCGGCTGATCCTCTGGACTTCGATTCAGCTGTCTTTTTGCCACAAAACTCAAGATGCTGGATCGCCTTGTCATCGTGATGCCGAATCCATGGGCTTCAGGCCTTCAATCGGCTCCAAAATCCAATTTCGGTCACCCGTTCGGAAATCGTTCGAAGAACGATTTCTTCCAATCCACTTTGATTCATCCGTCGCCACCGCCGTTGCACCTACATATGGTCGTACCGATGCCAGATCTTTTATTTGGGATAGGTGCATCGCACAACGAGTGCACAACGATCCGTTGTTCTTCATCCCGCGAAGAATGCAAAGAACACTCATGAAGAACGCGATAAATTTGGGGAAGTGACACACACAAATTTAGAGGGACGAACCTCGATCGATGTTCGTGTCGATCTTGGTCCATCACCGTTAGAAGGTTGAACGAAACCAAATAATAACAAGAATCAAATCCTCAAAATCCCCGCAAAAGCCCATCCCGCAAGAACGATCGATCCGCGGGCTAATCTGTTCGTGGATTAGTCCTCGTTCGTCATAGAAATCAAAACAGGGAAGAATAAAATCAAAATGACATCCTACCTGGATCCCGGCATTCGTTGGAGAAGATCTGGTAGTCGCGTCGTCGTCACTGACGAAATCCGTCAAGAATGTCGTCGCCGCGTTGGGGGTTTCCTCCAGAGCTTTCTAAGAGCCTCCAGGGGAAAATCAGGGTTACGGGGATTGTAACCCTAATCCCCTGTGTAATCTCTATTTTAAAGATAAGAGATATTTGATGTAACGAGGTTTAAATAAAATATTTTTACTAAATATTTTATTATAGTTGTGTCCAAAAACCCTATTTCACCACCGACCTGCGCCGGCAAATGTTAGGCCTCACCATAGGTAAAATCGATGTTCTAAACGCAACGGTGCCCTCGGATTTCTGATCCGAGCACCTGTTCGGGAGTTATTCCACTTTTTCAGGAATACCGCACGCGTGTGTAATTTAATTATTAAATTAAATTCAAACATTTGTTCTGGGCTCACTGGGCCTCGGAAAAGCACGCCGTCTCAGAGCTTGGTCTCAAATTAATTCCCATATAACATTAAAATAATACATGGAAAAATACAAGATATTACATTCTCATATGAGAGGAGACTTAAAGCTGCTGAAGAATGTGAAAGACTTCAAAGAAGAAACAATGACATTTGTAAATGATGAATCTATAAGGATCAAAGGTGTTGTATCAGCCATTATTTGAAAAGAAAAGATGAAATCTATGAAAACAATATATGTTGATGGGCGGAAACATAACCTTTTAGGTGCGTCACAACACTGTGATGAGGGAAACAATGTAATATTCAGAAAATATGGATTTGTTGTGAAAAGTGAAAATGATGGAAATATAGTTACAAGAGGCCAATGTACAGGAGGCAGTCTATTCTAAGTTGGTGATGTGCAGAACTCTTGTTACATGAGTGTGGTGGATGAAAATAAATTATGGCATAAAAGGCTAGGGGACATGTGTCAGAGAAATAAGTGCAAGTTATCAAAGAGAGATAGTGTTCAGGATATGCCTTATTTATCAAGAGAAAGAGATTGGTGTTTCACTATTTGTGAGAAAGGGAAGATTATTAATTCTATTCACAAGAGATTTGAAATTCACTCAAAAAGACCCTTGGAACTCATACACTCAGATATATGTGGACCAATGAGCAAGAAATCTTCAAATGGAGATAAGTACTTCATTAATTTCATTGATGAATTTACTCGCATTTCTTGTGTTAGGTACATGAGACATGAGTCAGATTCTCTAATAGTGTTTAAGAGTTTCATAAGGAAAGAAGATAAGGAATGTGAGTACTCAGTAAAGTAGTTGAGAACTGATAATGGTGTTGAGTATAAGAATTAAGAGTTTGAAAGATATCTTGAGAAACATGGAATTCAACATGAGTTCAGTTCACCATACACACCTTAACAAAATGGGGTGGCTGAAATAAAGATTCAAAGTCTGGTGGAAATGAGGAGAACTATGTTACTTGAACATAGTCTTTCTCATTATTATTGGAGGCAAGCCATTAGCAATGCTGTGTATATTCAGAACCGGTGTTTATATTGGCCAAACGTAGATATGACTCCATATGAAATGTTTTATGGAAAAACTCCAAGTCAGAAACACTTGAGAGTCTTTGGGAGTCTATGTATTATAAAGAAGAAAACTGGAAACCTGTGAACATTTGACCAAAGAGGAGATGATGGAATTTTTCTTGACTATGCTCCAGAAGAAAGAGGATATAATTCTTAAATAAAGAATCAAGAAGAATTAATTATTATTAAGATGTAAAAGATGTTGAAAATTCTAAGAAATAAAAGTAGTCATATGTTTATGTCGAAGTCGGGTAGGATAGAGTATATTTTGTTAACAATTATAATAATGCATTAGACTGTGTTAATCCTACTCAAGAAGAGTTATCCAACTCAAAGATCTGAAGTGATGAAGATGGAGTTCAAATAACTCATCCTATGTTGAAGAAGCAAGTGGAGGCTCAAAACATTATTAGAGATAAAAATCAGAGGGTCCAAACTAGAAGAACAAAAAATGCTATATCACATACTTCTATTTATTCAAAAGTTGAACCAAATGATTTGAATAAAGTATTTGAGAATACGGAATGGGTTCATGCTATGAATTAAAAGCTTGATCAGATAGAGAATAATCATACTTGGGAACTTGTACCCAATCCAAACAAGAAGATCATTATTTGTACAAAGGGGGTTTTTCGGAACAAGCTGAATGAAGAAGGTAATGTTATAAGAAACAAAGCAAGATTGGTTTGTAAAGTGTATTCACAAATTGAAGGAATTGATTTTGATGAAACCTTTCCTCCAGTGGAAAGATTACAAACAATCAAAATCTTTCTTTATATTGCTGCACAACGTGGTTACAAAATCATTCAAATGGATGTCAAATCTGCATTCATGAATGGTGACCTTGATGAGGATGTTTACATTGATCAACCTTGTGGATTTGTTATTGGAAAGGATGAAAGTTATTTGTGCAGGTTAAAGAAGGATTTATATGGGCTAAAATAGGCTTTGAGAGCATGTTATTATAAATTAGATACATTCTTAATGATGATGAACTTTATGAAAGGGAGAGTTGATAACAATCTCTACATCAAAGAATGTCCGAAGTTTTCACTGACCGTTATTGTTTATATCGATGATATTATATTTGTTGGAAATGATGAAAGGTCATGTGAAAAAATTTCTGAGGAGATGAATAAGTGATTTGAGATGTCCATACCGGGAGAGACGAAGTACTTTATTGGGCTAAAAATTTCACAGAAGAAGAATCACCTTTTTCTGTCTCAACATAAGTATGCTAAGGAAATTCTGAAGATGTTTGGCATAGAAAATTCGAAACCAGTTTCCACACAGATTTCAGTGGGATCCAAGTTTAATTAAGATGGATAAGGCAAGGAAGTTTATTATAAAGAGTTTCGAAAGCTGATTGGAAGTCTATTGTATTTGACTGCCTCAAGACCCGACATCGTCTATGCTATCAAATTATGTGAAATATTTCAGAGTTATCCTAAAGAATCACATTTGATTGCTGGAAAAATAATTCTCAGTTATATCAAAGGCACAAAAAAAATTCGGAATAAGGTATGATGGCTCTGTAAATATTGATCTATTCAGGTATTCTGATGCTGATTGGGCAGGAATTGTTGATGATCGGAGATCCACATCTGGTGGAGTTTTGTTTCTAGGGAAAAGTTGTGTTAGTTGGCATACTAAGTTACAGAATTCAGTAAATCTTAGTATAGCTGAAGTTGAGTATGTTGCTGCTACTCAAGATGCAACTCAACTAATGTGGATGAAGACTCAGTTATAAGATCTACTTGTTGAAGTAAAGCTGCCATTGCTCTTGGGTTGTGATAATCAGACTGCAATCAATCTTACAAGAAATCCAGTACAACATTTTCATTCAAAGTACATTTATATAAAGTACCACTTCATCAAAGAGCATGTGGAGAAGAATGAATTGAGGCTGGAGTATGTTCCTACATCTGAACAAGTTTCTGATATATTCACAAAACCATTACCGAAGGAAAAATTTGAAAAATTGAGGTTGAACTTGGGTGTCTAACCTCCTTCTCATCAAGATTAAGGTACTTGTTTCTTTCCCCAGTCTCACCTTTCCTTTGGATAGTGTTGTCAAGGGGGAGAATTGTTTCATAAATCTATCCTTATAGATGCATGCATAAAGGGGGATTTGTGTGGAAGCTGTTAATCCAGCATGTATGTGTGTGAACTATTCTAACTGTTTGTTGGAGTGGTTGTAGGAAACAATGTTGTTTGCTTTCCAAGAAAGTTGAATAAGTGAATAATGCTGAAGTAGTATCTTGAATGATGTTAAACAATTATGAGGTAGAAGCTTGAAAGATGTTCTGAATAAGGCTGAGCCGGTACGCTCATGAGATATTATAGTCACTGTTTTTGGATAGCATGGTTCTGGCTGTCAATAAATATTGTTTCCTACAATGAGTTAACTCATGTAGGCTTATAATGGTTGATAAGTAATACATCGGTTAAAGGTTACAATGTTCAGTGATTTATGAATGATGGTTGACAACAAAATCCAAAGGGGGAGATTTTTGGGTCCAAGTTGGATGGATAAGGAACTAAGAATAGTTTGTTATTACAGAGTTTTGTCTTTTGTTGTCAAAGAAGATAAATCAATTCACTTTGTAAAAGGATTAGAAATCAGACGATGTTTTACTGATTTGTATTTTACAATCATCTCATGTTTGGAGAACTTGTGGTGCAAGTCATATGAAGGATAAAGAGAGTAAAGAATTGTTTTTGGCAAAACTCATTTCAACATCATAAATATCCAAAAAATGACAAAGGTAAGAAGAAGGCGCGCAAGTGGCGGTGCACAAGTGCTGTAGAGGTGCACAAGTCATATTTCAAAAATAGAATTATTTCATAAATATGGAAAAGGAATGAAAGTGGTGTGCAGGTTTTGGCGTGCAGGTTGTGGTGCACAGGTGGTGGCGTGCAAGTATAGGCGTGCAGGTATTGGCATGTAAGTATAGGTCGCACTAGTCCTCAAAATGCCTATAAATAGACAACTAGCCTCCTCATTTTTTTATGGCTCAATACATGAGAATTATCTTTGAGATTTGGGAACGCAAGTATAGAATTGGGGGTACAAGTGGAAGAATGTTAGAAGGTGTGCTGGTTGGGGCGTGCAAGTGTTAGTTGGCGCGTAGGATGCATGAAGGCAGCATGTCTGAAGGGTAGCGCGCAAGAAGAGGCGTGCAAGTTTTAGGCACACAGGTCTCAGTCACACAAGTCAAAGTGGGTGCACATGTTGTTTTTCTCCAAGGGTTCCATCCAGATTTTGGGTAGGAATGTGAATAATTGCTTTGAAAGATTTGATTGGTGTAAGCTCAATAAGAAGCACTAATCCATTATATTACCCTATTTGTTCTAAGAGGGAGTACACACACAATTGTATTTCTTTCAAAGTGCTACATGAGTGTAAGGGTATATCCTACTCGTTGTATTCCACGTCAAAGGATTGTTTTCTAGTGGATTGTGTGGTACTGGACTGTTTCTGTACCATACCAAGGACATAGCTACTATTTTTGAATAGTGAACTGTGTAAATCTTACATTCATGTGGTTGTGTGTGTGTAGTAGGGAAGATACTCTTTAACTGGAGGTGAAGGTTGTCTCAAAAAGGGGGAAACATAAAAAGAAAAAGATATCACTGATTCACCCCCTCCCCCTCTCAGTGATACTTGGATCCTCACTAGGAACTTCACATTCTTCATGGTCACCTCTTTCAGGCACCATATTTCCATGCACAACCTCAAATTCCCATCCTCCTTTTTTGGGGAAAAGCCCTCGAGCTACCCATGGTGAAACTGTGTTCCTTAAAACCCCTTCTTCTGTAAGTCCTCTAGTTTTACCCTCAAAATGAAATTTTTTTTGGGAGACATATTATATGTCAGTGTTGATATTTATGTCATCCAGGGGTACCAGTTAATATAGAAATATACCTCTCTATGAGGAGGTAGCCCTGTAACCTCATTATAAAAAACAACCTTTTACTTTTCCACCACAAAAGGGAAGAATTGACTCCTCCCCTTCACATCACCAAGGTTTATGGTAGCCAACTTGTGAGTGATCGGATAAACCCTTCTCCGAAAGAGTTTGTTCTAGGTTTCAAGGGTTTTATTCTCACCGATGAAGGAAAACCTGGCCCCATCATCACAAAAACCACACATTGTATTCCTAAAATAGCTAATCTTAGCATGGACTGTGGATTACGATTCTGTACAAATAATGATGTCCTAAGGCCTCGACCCTTCTACTAGGAGATCCCAGCTGAAGCTCTTGCCTCCTAGAGTAGGATCAAACAACCGATACCATTTTGTAATAGTCAAATCCCCTCCCATAAGAGTATCTACCCATATAGATCAAGCAAAAGAATCCAACAGAATCTATGAGCTCCGAACGAGTGTCATAGAAAGGAAGGAGTGACTAGCACCTATGTCTATAAGTACTACTGCTAGGGTGGAGATGTAATAGATCATAACTCAGATCATCTCTAGAGAGTCGTGATTGTAATCCTCTTCATCATGGTGCTACGCTCACCCATTTTTTCCTACTCCCTTAGGCCATGGTGGACCCCTTGGGTGGTGGGGGTAACATTTCAAACTGTCTCCCACTCAATGGCGCTCATCCATCGCCCCTACAACATATGCCACTATATGACCCTCCTTGCTCGAACTAGTGCCATTTCCTCAGCGCCCCATCGACTATTTGCTGGTCATTTGTATGGTGGGTCATGCAGTCACATTCCATGTGTCCCTACCCACATCACGATTGGAAATACCTTTCCCCAGTCTTACTCCCTCTGGTATGGGAGTCTCACGCAGCTGACCATGAGTTCTGGGGTTGGCCTCCAAAAGACCTGGCCTACAGGGGCCCATGCTTCTGTTGTCTGTATCCTGCCGAAGAATCTACCACATGTGGTCTGCTGGTAGCTCTAGATGTGGGTCCCTAGGCTATAAAGAATCTATTCATTAGAAGGGTTGTATCCAACACCTAGACTAGGGTTGGGATGCTGAGAGACACCACTGAATCCTTGATCTCCCGCCTGACTCCCTACTCAAAACCTCAATCACCGAAGAAAAATTCTTCCACTATATTTGTGGACTATCGGTAAATCTTTGTGAACCTCTCCATGTAATCGACCACCATCATGTTGTCTTTCTATCAGTGACGCTTCTCTTGAATGCACATAGAGAAAAAAGTCAGGAGGAAAAAAACCTATCAAAAAAGCCTCTTGAAGTCATCCCAACTGAGGGTCACCTCATCATGAGTCTGGATGGTCAAAATCCACCAACTCCCTAAGATCACTATAGAATCCTTGCTTCCAAGATTTCCATCTAGTAGGGCAGAGTGCTCACTACGTGGAAGACCCACATCACAGCTTCCATCAAGTCCTTAGCAACTTGAGTATCTGTATATCCCACGAACCTGGGAGGTCTTTATATCTGAAACCTATTTAGTTAACTGAGCCTATGAACATCCTCTACCGTAACCGCCAATATTAGATGTTGACCATTGGGTGGTTGTACGACTGTTTCACCATAGGTGGTGCCATCCCTATAACTAGACCTTGAATGGACACCTCATTGCTAGGTAGGCTATCCTCCCAAGCTCTTATGTTGATCCTATCTGGTCATCCATGTAAAGGAATCCTGAGGCATATCAAGATATACCATAGTAAGAAGATTATACCTAGGGATCTGAATATTGTTCAGAAATAAGGAGACACTTATTCAACCCATGCTTTCAATTATTTATCCGGAAATAGAATTAAATGTCTTGGTGTATGGATACGTTAGCTACCACCCCAACACCAGACTCCCTAAATCTGAAAGTGAAACTAGAAATACATAACATTGTTTCCCCAAAACAAAACACCTTACTCCTAGTATATGAATGGGAATCGACCACACATTGATACCACTTTTTCACGACCCGTCCCTCAGGTCCCATGCTGTGACAACCCCAATCCCACCTCTATATGGCGAGGTCTATCGACTAGCGATGAAGGTGCCCACCTGGAAGCCAGAGGAATTAACATGGATACACATACACAAACACAGAAACATGCCCAACCAAGATCCATCAAACAAATGAAAATAAAAATAAAACTGAAATAACTGATCGTATGTACATTAGAAACAATTTTGGCTAGAATACAAACCCAATAAAAAGTACTAAAAACTATAAGGTATGAAAAGTGCTCGGTTGGCCATCTACAGTAAACCCCACCTGGTAGTGAGAGTAGTGAATCTAATGGAATATGAATTAGTATGTCCAGTATACTCGAACCTACTAATCCCCTCCTTGTCCTTGGACACCAAGTCCACCATCTTATAGTCTATATGTACTGCCTCCTTAAGCACCCCTGTCAAAACATAATTCTTCTGCACCAGACACAACACATGTTGAAAGATCCTATGCATGGGTGAGTAACATAGTACTAAGTAGGGACCCCCCAAAAAAATAAAAAACACACAACAATTCATTTAATGTAATTCCTGAAACACAATGTATTTCACACCGTGTATATTCTAGGGTAGTAACAATAGCATCATCAATCACAAACATCGAATTCCTCAGCTACTGGAGAACACCTTATATATCGAGTATAGTGGGCCTTCCAGGTCAAATATAGATTTTCCCACTAAAATTGAAGTATTATAGTACATATACCTAATAAGTAACATGGGTATAATGCATCACAAAGAGATTATTCCCAATGTGGGTCTATTGGGTCACACAGAGTTTCTTCCCACTTTGGTCAAACTGAGGTGTTTTTCCTACTGATAATTGTTGGTCAGCGAGGACACACATAGTCGCTCCCCGTTATTTTCCTTCTTGGTCACATTAAGCTACTTCCCACAGGGTCATCCTTGAGCAGTCTTCAGAATGTAGCAAACCGAAGGGATCAATGCGTAGTGTGCTTGGGAGAATCTCTCTTAAATCCATTCATCAATACACTCCATCCATGAAAGTCACCAAAAATCATGCCGAATGAACTACCTCCTCGAGATGTTACCAACACTGAAAATTTCACATCAATCGTACACATGGATTGCATGATAGGTGCATTTTATTAATTAGGGGAGAGGTTGCGACAGAGCCTAGTCTAACCTAGTCAAACTGTCCCGACCATCCATACTCGGGGGTTCCACATACCCTGGTTCATTTAGACGGACTTGATCTGACCTGGTACAGGTCGATGTGGGTATGGTTTGGCCAGGACATTGGTCCAGGCCCAATAGGCCTCACTATACCCGAACAGATTCTACAAAGGGTCATTCCCACCGGGTCACCAAGTGACCTGATCAAATCTGGCCTGGCCTAAAGGGGCATAGGTCTTGCGTGCCTGTACAGATGAGGAATCCCAGCATGGGTTCGGCCAGCCTATGTTGGTCTAGCCCATAAGGCATCGAGACCCGACCGGTGGGGTCGGGGGCCGACCCACCATCAAGGGGAACGATCGCATGGTGAAACCGGTGTGAGCCCCTTGGACATGACTGCCAGCTGTGTCCCATCTGGTCTGAACGCAGCTTGCCTTGGCAGCCTGGACCTCCTTCATGGTTCCCTCTAGGCTCCATGTGTGACTTTTTCCACAATCGACAGGCTACGATGCCTCTTGACTGTCGGTTGGCCCGGAGGCAGGCCACCCCACCACACGACACCCACTTAGTGCCACGTCCTCCCACGTTCCACCACAGATAACGAGCCACGGCCTCCCGTCATCATGACAGGCTGGTGTGGGATTCCGTCTCCATGCAGTTGGCAAGGCTGTCCACCACTACTATTGCTACTGGTGGTGGAGTGCCATCCTAATCATTGGCAGGACATTGGATGTGCCCTGGGATCCGTCCCTTGCGCCAATTTCACCTTCAGTCTTCAAACAAGGATTTCATTTCCGAAAATCATTCAAATCGGGTTTTTTCATCTATTTTAGAATTCATAAAAAAATAACACACGAGTAGTGGTACACAGGACTTGTTCATGTCATCCTAAGAACATTGCATTAGATTTCTTAACAAGGGGGTGCTCGTAGAGGTTTTTATTCAATAATTCATGACATGATTTTATCTCGAATAATCATCCCAAATGAAATGTCATCCCCCCGTTATAACGCACGATCCCCAACTTAACCTATTCGTTGGTTAATCTGCATTTGTGATTTAGAAATGGATGGGAATGAACAAAAAAACAAATCCCCTACCACTTTGAATTTTCTTTCCACGCGTTCTTCCTTGAGTGGTTAAGATTTCGATGTCACATCCCGAATCTTATCATCTAAAGGCATCGAAGGTGTGTAAGATCTACTGGCGTTCATCATTCATCGCTGGGGTGGATGCCTGTCAGAGGATCCTCAAATCATCTTCCATATTTCTAACCCATATTTTCCTAGTGCATCAAACTATAAATAGAATCTTTTCATAGAATTCCTATTATGAGTCGACTTCTCATTGTTACACTATTTTTTTTAAGAAACATTGTCTCTCTTATGCATCACTAAAGCATCATTACACTGCGAGTTTAAGAAGCCATTAATGAGTCTCATTGAAGCACATCATTGCCTCAATGTTGCTGCCCCACAGTGTCTCTTTACACCACTCCAATGTAATTATGAATATAAAATAATTCATTTTAATAATTTTATTATTTTTCTTGAAAAAACCAAAAAATAGATTTTCTGCTCGGGATTTGATGGATGATGTTATCACATTCCTAGGAGAATTCTATCATTTTGAATTCAACGGTCCAGTACAATTTTTTATCCAACTAACTATTCAAATTATTTAAAATCCTTCTCAAGTGTTTGTCTAAAATTCATTTATAAATGTTCAATGTTCTATTCTAGGATATCCGGACCGCTGAATTGTGTGGTGTGAAATTTCTCAACCTCGAAATAAATACATATATATAATAAAATTTATATGAAAATTTCGAGATGTTAGAGGGACAAAATAAAAGAAAAATAATTATCGGCCGAATATTAACCACATATTAACTAGTTTCATTTACAGAATATATTTTCATAATAACATTATGAGCATGGTGATTTTAATGAGTATTCTAGGATCTATTACCCAGCTGGTAAAAATTATGTTCCCCCAAAATTTATTAGTAATTATCCTAAAGAATATATTCCCCAAAAATAAAATCTCTAAATTTATAAAACGAACTTCAGAATCCAAATTCAATTTTATATTATTTTAATTAGCGATAACGTGAAAAAATTTGTCAATAACCATAGATGTTTTAATATAAACACTATAATCATTCCTATTATTTGAATAACAATTTAATATAAATTCATCACATTTATTAAAAAATTATATGTATGAACTCCTTAATTACAAATAAAAACATAACATCCAAAATATCTAAAATAACCATATCAAGGATTTTTACCATTTAATCAATTCAAATAGTTTTTTATAAAAAAATGTTATGTTAGGAATTAAATTATAAATAAAACCATTTCCATAAGTAACTTTATCCACAATATATATAGGAAAATTATATTTATTTAACAATTTTTGGTAAATTCAAGTGATAGTTTTAATTTTTCATTCTGCAACACCATTTTGTTTTGGTCTTTTAGGAGAAGAAAATTTATGAAAAAACCCATTATTTTAAAAATAAGTTTCAAATTATAAATTATAAAACTTGCCTCATTCATATATATGAGTTGATATAATCATAAAAACTTTATCATTTTTATAAAAATTACAGTAATAAATAAATTTTAATAAACTCTCAGTTTTATGTTATACTATAGAATCCCAATAAAATATACTATAATCATCAAAATTAAATAATGTTCATTTATTCCATTAATAGTGATAAATTGCATTAGAATAATGTAGCTCATGATGACCAAATTATAATTGTCTATTTGTAGTAATCATATTGATAGTTCTGAAAGATGCTTTATGTTTTACACATTCATACAACCATTAAAAACATGAAGTTGTTATTTCTTTATTATAGTTAATTTTTGGATATTTTAATAAATAGAGAGTGTATATAAAATAATAAATTAAAAATGGCGTAATATTTAATTTCAAACAAGGAAATCACATTTTACATCATTAAAACACATAATAAAATTAATCGTTAGTTCAACAAAATCAATTATAGTAATATGTTTTTTATTATTAGCATTAAATGATAATGAATAATTCTTAAAATATATATATATAATTTATATATTTTAAATCAATTACATAATAAAATAATTTAGATATACAAATTAAAATTTTATAATCCATCAATATTTAAGGATATATAATTAAATTTATAATTACAAAATTCAACATTACAAAAACCGGTTTCTATTCCATTAGAATTTACTCAAAATTTAATTATTCATGGATCATTTTTTTCGTAAGTGTTACACATAGATGGATCATCCTTATTTTACCTTAATAATAAATTATATTGGTGTAAAATGTTGTTATTGTAACATTCAAGGGATTTAATGATCAAAAATGATTTACCTGATAATTTTTTAACCTAATATATATTGGTTCCAATTGAATTAATAAAAAAAATTTATGTAGTCTCACAAAATTTAATCAATAATTTTATGGTACTCTAGATAGGAAATATTTATATAATGTGGGTACCCATATGTCCTAATTATAGTTTAAATCTAAATAAAATATTATTTTCATAGTGAACATTCAGGATACATTGATCACATTTAACTGATAAAGTATACCAATTTTTATATTTCTAAAAATTATTTTGATAAATTCATGGTAATATATGGTCATAGTGAATTGAATATTTATTTTGATTTATTTAATGAAAATAAATTATCATCTTATATTATTCCAGATCTTTAATAATGTAAAAATCTCTTAAATAATTTCAACTTCCTTTTTCTAATTTTCTATCAAGAAAGGAGTAGAATTCAAATAAACAAAAAATTAGATTTCAATAAAGTTGAAATGGTTCTCTATTTTTCATTCACTTAAACAAGAAATTTATATTCAGAAATATGATTCTTTATAATTTTTATATGTTTAATATAGAAATAAACAGCTATGAAAATATAAATTATCAATATTTATATTCCTAAATATATCATAGAAACATTCAGATTTTATAAATCATAGTTACAATCAGACCAACAAGAAAAAAAAATTGAATTACTAACCCCATTATGTGATTTTATATAACACAATCTAGAATGTTCATTATCATTTCTAGATTCATCACTATAATCATATTCTTGAGTACAACTCCAACTAGTATTCAATAACTTATTGTCCTTGTTTTTTGTATTTTAAATTTTTTTCCTTAGTTTTTTAATGCATGGAATGATATTCCCTTAATTTATACACTAAAAAATGTTGTATATGAATTAATATAAGTATTATTTCCTTCTAAATATTCCATGACTCTATCCTTTTGAGGGGTTGATCTAAATTTTTTCATGAATCATTTCATTTTCCATTATTTGAATACTCTAGTCATAATGCATTCCATATATGCTTATTCAATATCATATAGTTTAGAATAAAAATCATATGTATAGAAAATATATACATAAATGAAAGAGACAACATTCATTTTTTTCTCTTCCCGAATTATATAATTTCTATCCTAGTTCATAATATTTATGGATCCAATCAATCCATCATGTATGTAATCATTGATATTATTTCATTTTTCTATGGTGAAGTAATTCACAATTAATTTCATTGGTATACCTGTTATGGCTCTTTCAACAGTTACAAGGATCCAAAAATAATTTCTTGGAGAATTTATTCAAAAAACAATTCATTTGAATCAGTGGATATTTTTTCAACATTTTTTTAATAACTCATGATGATGTTTTGGTAAACTTTTCAATAAATTCAATTCATAGTTTAAATGAATTCTTATGAGAAGACATGAGTGACTAATATAATATTTCACATATTGAGTTCCATTTTTCAAATAAAATGTTGAATAAAGATATTTTATTTAATATAAGAAGATAAAAAATGAATAATGTTGTAATTTAAAATATATAGGGCATCATCATTTCCAGTAAGGCTATCTGGGTTACCAAAATGTAATGTTTATTATTTTACAATGATTATCCATTGTTCTATGAATAACTGTATCAGGTAAATGACTCATCTATATTGTTATAACCCATATTTATTTTCTTAAAATTGATGTAGATTTTGAGGAAATAATATATCACTGACATATACGTCTAAAATCCTATGAATTATACACATGGAATGTTGGGTGCAGGAAAGTTTTAATACATTCAAAAATGAAATAATGAACTCCTAATAAGGACATGTTCTAATAAAAATTGTTTTTATTTAAGAAAATAACAACAATTATGAGCATTTTCTTTAAAAGCATACAATTTGAATCAAACTATTATGTCATATGGTTAATAGAGTTATGAATATAGGGGGATAGAGTGAAAATTAAAACTTTGAAAAAATATAATAAATTGATTTACACTATAAAATAATCATCAAAAATAACTAAATGTGTTATTTTAAATTGAATAAATGAATGATTCTATGAAAGGATATTTAATATAGAATTTAGATACAAAATGGATCTAGTATACTATTTTACCACTCAACTAGATGAGAGATATGTTTTGAACTACATAATGAATAACAAATATTCATATATAGATTATAAAATAATTTTTATAGTTGAATAAGAGCCAAGACACCCTAATTTTGAATGGTAAGGAATAACATAAAACCCTGACTTTAGAAAATGGGTCTCCAAAACCTAATGGTCCAGTCATTTATATCCAGGAGTTACATTTTAATGAATTCATTTAAATATAAAATAATAATAAAAATCATTGTATGTTTGATAGATAAAAAATATTATTATAGATATATTAAAATAAATTATGCAGAAGACAAGAAAAGTAAGAGAAATACTTAGTTCTATAGAAACATAAATGGATGTCTCATTAAGGACACATTGGTTGTATAAGTTTTGGTTCAATTCAATTTATAATGTCAAGAAATATAAAACATGACTACATAGGCATATATTTTACACAACATCATAGTTCTGAGTAATGTCGTTCTAACTCTCAAAAGTGCTTGTTCATATAAGTATTTTACATTTATTGTTTTCCTAATCCATTATTTAGTTTCTATAAAAACTAACACACTAATTACAAAATAGGTAAACCAATTAAAATTCTTATAACATAACTATTTGGAGAGAAAAAATTATTCATCCATATTATCTGATATCATAATTTAAATACCGATTAAATCCAATTTGAATTACCCATTAAATAGTTCATATAATTTCCATAATATTACATCAATGAAATTCCGAAACTCTAATAAATAAATATGACTATTAAATTAAAATATTAAAATATGTTTAAAAAATATGATATTTGTTATAATTTGAAGAATAATTATTCTGCATTAAATGAAAGATAATATAAAACTTTCAATGTTAGTAAATCTTAATTTAGTGAAAAATAACACAAAAAATATTTGAAAATAAATAAAAACATTAATTTTCAAAATATATTCTATATTAAAAAGAACAAAAATTAAAAAATTAATGAAAATTAAAAAACTGATTAAAACATTTTATAAACTCATCACAAAACATTTATAAATATAAATGAGTTTTCTAAATCTATAAAAAAACATAAATTATAAATATAATAATTATGTTAATATATGTATAAATAATTAATTAGAATATAGCGTGGTTAATATTTTAAATTTTAGATAAAAATAATTAAACTGACCAAGAATTAAATGTGATGATGTGGTCAATTTACTGTCCATGTGAAAAATGATACAAAATAATTTCACATAAAAAGAACATATGATCCCAATACTGGCTGTGAATGAACATTAAATTAAAATATCATCGTGTGGAATTCATAGTAATAGTGATAAAAAGTAATAACAAGAGAACAGTACATTGGAGGCCTATTTTAGCATCTTGAAATGTGAAAAAAAGGAATAATGAGAATAGTTTATACATAACATATGTTTAATTCTTGGTAGGATCAATGAATATGATGAGGGATAAAATTTCATGAGTAAAACCGTAATGGTGAATGTTTTTTTATTCCATATTTTATAAAATTATTAGTCCATTATGTAATAATAAAAACACAATATGGTCAGATGAAAATCACATAGTTACTTTCAAAATAGAGTTCATGGTAGGTACTCATGTCATGAACTAAATACATGTTTTCCTGCTCTAACTTATTGTGTTCATGGGGTGGCATCATAACATAAAAACATTAATTTGAATTGTATTATTCTTCATGAAGTCCTTTCATGCTTCAAAACTGGTGACCGATGCATGTGGCAGCATGTTGAAAATTTATACATCCATTATGTTTAATGATATTTTTTGGTTCATTGTAGGTATGTTGGCAAAGGGATTCATTGTATGGTGGAATTCATGCTCATTTTAGGTTTTTAAAGGGTATCTGAAAACCTATAGAGCTTATTTTGAGTAAGTACATAGAATAATTAGTATTTCATTCGCCTGACATAGATAAAAATAATTTCAAGAGATTTACAACTAATCAAGGAACACATCCATAAATCTTATATATTAAAATAAATTATCAAGAAAATTCAAAATATTATTAAAAATATAATAAAAATAAAATTTAAATGTTTCACGACATCGACCATTTCATATGGTATCTAAATAAAATTATCAACATTTTATGTTGATTAATGAAAAATTCATAAATTTTAAAAAATTTAAAACAAAAATAATTGTCATATTCTTATATATAACTATAATGTATTAATTTAACAAAAAATAAAATATTTTCTATAAATTGTAATCATCGAAAACAATAACAAAGGCCTGTGGAAATTTTCAGAGAACTAAAGCAATTACACGAGACTTCCACATAGATTAATGAAATGATAACAAATCACTTCTCTATAAAAAGTATTATTTGATGATCTTATACATAGGAATCATGAAAAAATAGATTAACTAAATAAAACAATAAAAAAATATGAATTTAAAATTGTGGTTGAAGCCATAAGAATGCATCATGTACGAACCAAAAAATGAACATTTTATTGATTGTTTTAGACATTTTTATGATAGAATATGTGTTAGATAAACGTCCAAGAATTAAATTTAATAGGATTTATAAAAAAGAAATAATTATAAATAATGGTATAATAAAACTATATTATTCTAGTAAAAAATTAAACAAAAAATATAGTTCAGGTTGGAGTATTCAAAAAAATTAGTAACATAGAAAAAAACACCTAAAAGACTGCCCCAGAAAAAAAGATTATCAAATAGAATCCACACACACTTCTTGTAGATATATGCTATGAGGAACCCTATTTTCCATGATCTACTAAAAATATACTCTCCCATGCCCATCCCCAGGGTGAGAGATCAAATGTGAATCCCTAAAAATTTGTTTGGAATAGAATGAAAATGATTTTGAGGTTAAATTTGACTAAAACAATCGACATCAGCTCCAAGAGACCTCTAGCTATGTGAGAACATGATTGCGATGAGAGGAAGACATGATGGTAAAGATATTTTATAAAGAGGGTGCAGAGTTGAATGAATATTTACTAAAAATTTAAGATAGAAGTGTAATTTATCAGCACTAAAACATAAGCGATGACAAGCCTAGTATTTGTTAAAACTTTTATTTTCCTGAAGATAAATACTACATTTGTCTGTGCTTTAGTAGTACTGATAATTCATAACTTTTATCCGTAATAAAAAAGGTCTAAATTATAAACACAAATGAGAAAATTAATATATATTAATGGAGATTATAAAAAAAATACCAAAAATGAAATAAATTAACAATTAAAAAATTTAAAAAAAATATTAATTTAAAATAAATTATTATTTAAATTACACACATATTGAAAATATTAAAATGTAATAAAAAATTTGAATAAATAAATGAAAAAAATTAATGTATTAGAAATATATTAAAAATTCATAACTATAGAAAAATTTATAAATATTACTTAATAGGTGGATATTATAAATGATTAAATAAATTTGAATATCTAAAATAATAATAATACAAGTGAATACATAAAATAAATTACATGACATTTGAACACATATGAATAAGTAAAATTAAGAAATAAATTACTTTATTTATAATACTAAATTGTTTTGTTAAAATTGAAAATATTAACTAAGTTATTTATAAAAATAAAAAATGATTTTTTATTTATTAATTATACAAATATATAACATAATTAAAATGATTAAACATAATTCACAAAATTGAATAAATATTTTTCATATAAATTAAAATAATATTTACAAAATATAATAATAAAAATGTATAAATAAATTTTAAAAATCGTTTAAATTCTAGAAAAAAATTCTTAAATATTAAAAATGAACAAATGATATTAATTTAAATGATATTAAATTCGAAAAATTAATTTGTATTAAATAACATAACTAATTAAAAATAATTTATCATATGATTAAATATATTAATTTTAGACGCATATAAAATGCTGAAAATAATTAAAAATGGATTTATATAAATTAATTATATAAATAACAAATATTTTAATAATATTAAAACATAATAATTAAAATTAAGTATATATTAATCATATAAAATTAAAAAATATTATATATTTTAACATTTTTTAAATAATTATGTATAAGTAAATATAATAAAAGGAAAATAATTCCAAACTTGTTAAAAATTGTTCATATTAACAATTAAAAAATAACTATAAATTAAAGAATGACAAAATTTGATAAATAATTTTTTTTTAAGACAAATATCTAACATTAATTAGAAGAAGTAAAACAAAATAAACAGTCAATAAAAAGTAATAGTTATATAATATTAATTATATAATGAAAAAATTCATTAAAATGAATTATATTGTATGTAAAAAATATTTGAAATTAAATTCTTTATGAGGGATAAATTATATAAAATTAAAAAAAAATAAAAATATCATAACATAATAAATAAAAATAAAAAGTATTAATCATATGAATTAATGAAATATTTAATATATTAAAGAACTTTTAAATTATTATCTATAAATTTTAATAAGTATTAAATTCAATAAGTTATTGTTAATTAAAAAATACCGAATATAAAAAAATAAGAAAATGATATTACAAATGTGTAAATAATATAAAAGAAATTTAAAAAATATTTTTATAATTTCAATATATAATTATAATTAAATGAGTGAAAAAAAGAATAAAAAAAATAAAAAAAAATTAATGTGAAATATGGGTGTGTTCAATATATCGATTGTCATTAAAGACTCTAATTAATTATAGTTCATAAGAATATTAAATAATAATTTAAAATATTTTTATTAAATTTAATTTATAAATATTTTGAAATGATTGAATAACTATGAAAATAGAATATATTTCTAAAACATTAATTAAATATATATTGACAATGAATAATTCATACTAAATACTAAAAATGGAGAATTGTTGAACATGAATAAATAATATAAAAAATGAATATACATCTGCAAGAACACAAACATACGTATAAACATACTTGTACAAACACACACACTCAATCACTCAAATGCACACATAGATATACAAACACATTCAATTACATATATGAATGCAAACATACACATACATATGCCTATGCATAGACATACACAAACACATATATATTAAAATTCAAAAAAAAAATTAATATATGTTCATACACATACATACTCATACATATCCATATATACTCATACTAAATAATCATACATATACATTCACAGACTCATACACTGACATACAATTATACTCATAAATATACATGTACGCAAACATACACATAGGCATACAGAGACCCATACATATACAAATACACATACACATACACATACACATACACATACACATACACATACTCATACACATACAAATACACATACACATACACATACACATAAACATACACATACCCATACACATACACATACACATACACATACACATACACATACACAAACACATACACATACACATACACATACACATACACATACAAATACACATACACTTACACCTGCACAATCACATACAGATACACATACACATACACAAACACATCACATAAAAATACACATACACATTCCCAAATGCGTACACAAACACATACACATACACATACACAGACACATACACATACACACAAACCTATACATACACATACACATACAAATATATGTACACATTCACATAATCATACACAAACACAAACACAAACACAAACACACACACATACACATACACATACTCATACACATGCATAACCATAGGCATAATGATACTCATACCCATACACATACACATACACATAAACATACACACACACACATGCACATAAAAATACATATACACAGAGACACAGAAACACATACACATACAGAAATGCATTCATAGACACATACACATACACATTCAAATACACAAACACATACACACACACATACACATACACATACACTCGCCCATACACATACTCATACACATGCACATACAAGTACACATACAGATACACATACACATACACCTACACATACAAATACACATTCACATACACATACACATACACATGTACATAAACATACACACATTTATTCACATAGGTATACATCCGTATATATATATATATGTGTGTGTGTGTACATACATATACATACATATATATACATATATAAAGATACACATTCATTGGCACGACCCGCCCCCTAGGGACATATACATACACATACAAATACACATACACATACACATACACATACACATACACATACACATACACATACACATACACAAACACATACACATACACATAAACACAAACATTCACATACGCATACAAATGTACATAAATATACACACATATATTCACATAGGTATACTTATGTAAATATATATATATATATATATGTAAAAATTCATACACACACACACAGATATATTTATATAAATATACACATTCGCATGACCCACCCCCTAGGGACTTTTTTGTGAATCCCTTAAGCCCAACCCTTGAAGGCCAAGGGTTGGCGACTAGAGCTGAAGGAATCAACCATCAAATAAGAGGAATTTTCTTGATTATATGTACGCACTCAAACACAAAACCATGTCCCAAAAAATAGAAATGTGAAAAATGTATGCCACTAAACTACCACTAAGTAAATGTATAAAATGTAGGTCAAAAGGGGAATAATAAAACACCAACAAAATCCAAACTGAAAATTTTAAAAGTACAGAAGAACTCTGAAAATCCAACCACTGAAAACACCACCTGATGGGTAAGTGTAGGTTAGATTCCAGAAGCTGTTGAAGCATGTACTACTTTCCTAATCACATTTGGCACCATCAGGTCCTAGGCTTCTAAGTCCTCTATCAAGGAGGAAATCATCTTTATCAGACACCAAATATGAAGGCAAAGCCAGTGCAAGGTTCAGTAGCCTAATACTTAGTAGCAAACCCTCACCAAAAATGAAATACCACCATGGAATCCTAAAATCAAACCATGAATCATGATCACGAAGCTAGACAGATCACACTTATATTACCTAATTTATGAAAATAAATACATTCAGTAGAAACACTAAACACCTTGGACTATAGGGGTATTCATCCTTAATGAGATCCATGGGTCTTCTGCATTTCGCGGAGCTACATTCCACTTTGTACATCATCGTCAGTCCACACAAATCCACTTGCAGTAGATCGACGTATAGTATAAGGCCCCAGCCTTAAACCTTACTTAATCTTGAGTTACTACAAGATTACACATTGAGGATCTTTTCAAGTTTAGAGTTTTAGAGAATTAGATCATAAAACTTGCATTACATTCCACATTTAAACAAAGTGGTTACATAAAAGATAGTATTCATTTTTCCCATCAATGGAAACATATTTAAAATAAAACATGGATTCTTTCTTGACACATCCTTGACACTATCATCATATCATGTACCCTTCCCTTGACCTGTGAAAAACATTTCAAAAACTTGGGATGAGCATAAAAATCTTAGTAAGGGATATAAAAATATGGAAAGGAAACATGAGTACATGTATACATAAGAATGAAATCATACTTTACCCATAAAACATAATAACTTTAACATACCTTATAAAATCATGAATAAATCATAGAAATTATAATACATAAAGGAAACTTGAGGCATTCATAACATTGTTACGTAGGGAGTGACCCTCTTGGTTATGTTTGGAATACCCACCACAGTATATTCCCTAAATCTCTTCAGAGAAACCTTAACGTTTCACCCCTTCGCGTTACCCAATGAATTGGAGAGCTATATCGGGATCACCCACCCTGAGTTTATCACAGAACCACCCATCTTCATAACAATTCCCAAGAACCGTAACATAATCTTATCACATAAAACATGAATAAAGGAAACATAACATTTCCACCTTTCAATAACAAGATATCCATACAACACATTGATATAAATACATTATGAAACCCATTTTCAATACCAAAATGAAAGAAAAGTAAAACATGGTATTTATTTTTCTTTTAAAAAGATGGTATGGCTTGTAGAGGAAGTCGAAACTCAAATAATGGTCACGGCGGCAGAGAAGTCGTTGTTGCCGCATACGTACGACAAAAACATTCTCGTTTGTCATTTAGAAAAATGCTTCGTATAAAAAGATTCCTTTTGGATAAACGTAAAAGTCAAAGGGGTTTATACACCGTATAAAAGAAAGTTGTGCATAAAACATAATATGCCTCAATGAAAGGAGATTGTGACAAAGTCCCATACAAAGACGGTATCCTTGGATTAAGGATAAATCAGTTACATAACTATGTGTGACAAACGAATACATGAAATATAAGTGGGTAAAAAAATCAGAGGAAATTCACACATAATCATAGAACGACATATTCAAGGTGTACAAGTTTATCCCAATGAATCGAAATTGGGTTAAGAAGTTCCCTTGCAAAAATTCGACAGCCTAACGGCGTCACTTCAAAATTCAGAAAAAGAGTTGATGAGAGATAAAAAGGGTATCTCATCACTTGTACATAAAATTTACATCAATAAGGATATATAAGAACATATCCCAAAATAATATTATGTTAATTAAAAGACATAACAAAATAAGTCTTTTAAAAATAGGAGGGTGAAAGGTTTCTCTTACCGACATGGGTATCTTTCGAAACATACGCCCCGTGAAAGAAGGACAATACAACATTGATGTAAATACTAATAAATGAAATAATATTACACGATGAGTAAAATAATGGTCAGTACATACACCACGCAAAGGAAATTTTGGCAAATGTAGCATAAATCTCACGGGAATAAAAGTGAGATGAAAAATCCCTTACGAAAACTCGGCAGCCTAACGGCGCCACTTAAAACTTCCAAAAATGGATTGATGAGATCAAATAGGGTATCTCATCACATTAAAATAAAATGTATAGAAATAGTAATATAAAATAACATCCCCCATCATAACAAAGAGGAGCTTAAAACAAGTGACATAAAGGATAGTACATAAAGAGAAAGAGAGAGGTTAGATCTCTTACGAAAATTCAGCAGCCTAACGGTGCCACTCAAAACATCCAAAATGGATTGATGAGAGAGAATAGGGTCTCCCATCATATGAGCATAAAAATTACAGTAAGAGTAATATAAAAGAACATCACAATAACAATAAATATGAGCTTATAAGGAATGACATAAAAGAGTGTACTTAAAAATAAAGAGAGGAGTAGGATCCCTTACCTCGGGTCTGACTTTACTCGATCGTTCTTTAACGCCCTGAATAATAAACTTTAGTTAATTTACACTTTATTAAGAACCTTTTTATAGTTCATTATTCCTTTTATATCACTTATTTCCATGTTATAAACACTATGTAATCATTTAAGTTAATAATGTTTGTTTTGTCGATATTTGGTTCTTAAGTCGAAAGTGGACTTCTTACAATTACATGTTGTTCGTGTGGTCAAATGTTCATTATATCCAGAATTATATTCATGATTTTGATATCATATATATGTCATATATATCCAGAATATACATTTATTTATAATATTACATAATAATTTAGAGGTAAGAAATGAAATTCACCGTTCATGGAGACGGTAAGCCGTACGTACGCATGAATGCTACTTTCATTTCTATGTCATATTAATGGAATTTAAACCAAATGAGAGGTATGTATATTTTAATTCCATAATTATATTCATCATTTATATGTAACATACATCATATATAATAACTTTAAATCCATCCTTTATACATCCCACATATGGCATTAACGAATCAAATCACTTTGAGGGGGCGGTAGTCCGAACTTCCTAAAATGAAATTATCGGGTTGGAAACCATAAAGGTATGACACAAAAGAAAAATACAGAAACATAAACATATTATATATCATATATAAATATAGTTACATATTAATGGCGACCTTTTAAGGTGTTATATGAGTGTTGAACAATCATCGTTTTGTGAGGCAGAAATTCGCCATCCACAGAAACAGTATGTTCTTTAACCATTTGATGTAGGTGTGTGTAAGTTTAGCTCGAATTCTTATTATAACAACATACTATTATACTGAAGATACTGGAGTTGTTACAAAATAAATGAATAAAAAGAGTTTAGGGGGTTGGAGAAGCAAAATAAAACAAAAGAACACAAGTGAAGAGATTACCTTAAAATCGGGTAACTCTTTTTGATTTGAGCTCAAAGGCTTCTTTGGGAAGACTTCTGCCCAACTTGAGGCTTAAAGGAGTTATAGAGGGATGTGGAGAGAAAAAATGGGCAGGTTTTGGCCGAGAAAAAGGCTTTGGAAGTGTGGGTAAGGAAGTAGAGGTGGGGGCCTTTTATAAGAGGAGAGGAGGGGCACTCTTGGAAAGGTATAAAATGTAACTTTATTTTCAAATGAGTTTCGGATTTTAATGGTCCCACATTGATGTTTTTCTAGGATAAGGTGATAAGGGTTCGCAATCCACCCATAAAATAGGTTTTGGACATGTGTAGGTCTTAGATTTTACATTATCTTTCCATTTTATTTAAATCGTTAAATAATGAGGTCATCGCTGCATCATCATGATATCATAAATAATTTCATTTATTTAATGTATAAAAATTATAAAACAAATACTATGATGTATGAAATATTTTTATCTTTCCAATGAATATTTATAGTCCAAAAGATAATTTATGTAGACAAAATTAAAAATATTTTACTTCGGTGATACATTCTTTGTTACATTTAACATTCTTTAAAAATAAAAAGATAAAAAGTCACTTTCTCACAAAAGTGATTCCATGGGGCCCCCAAGTTTGTCACAAGTCATACCATGGTTGGCCATGAGACAACCAGTAGCCTTAGGACTAATTTTGTGGTCATTTTTATTATTATGATATTATCGTATTATCTTTAATTACCCGATTACTCATTAATCAAGATAATTAAAGATAATTACCGTCGTTACTATTCATAATGTTCAAAAACAAAAGAGTCTTAATTAAATAATTTAAAACTTATGATTCCAAATATGTAATTAATTTTACCAAATTACAAACACATAAATTTCAATAATTAATTTAAAAAAAACTTCCCGTTGTCAAAACAAATAACGGGTTTTTTAGAGACAATATTTATGAAAAGTTTGGCACTTGTTTATGCCTAATTCCAAAGTAAAATTAATCCCAATGACCATCATTGAGTTACATGGTAAAAATATATTCTAATTACGCTTTAAAACAAATTAAAAAGATAATATAACCATATAATTAAATTATATGAAAAAGCAGTTTTGATGTAAAATGCAGTATTTTGCACTATTCATTGAAAAATGAACATTGTCAGAAAAATACCAAAAATTAACCCAAGGTAAATTTCAATGTCCCAATCATAAATAGTATGTTTATTTTGAAAAATAGAGCTTATAAAATTGTCAAAAAGTGGATTTAAAAGGGGTTCGCCATCAAAATGCGGTTAATCGACCTTTTAAAGAATATTAGAATGTTTACGCTTAAAAACTGGATTCATTTGCATTTTTAATCCTCTAACATTTATTGTAAAGAGTAAAAATATATGACAAACATATATAATCATTTTTTAGTTAGTTTTGTTCATTCCCTCCATTACAACGGCTAGGCGTTAACTACCATTTAAAATAATATTATTTTATTATTAGAGTGCAACGTAATATTCCCAAGAAACTCGTTGGTGCTTACTGGGTACGCCATCGAGCATAGCATCTCCTTTAAAGTAATATTAATATTTTATTCACAAATATGTATAAATATAAAGATGTCATATTCTTTATTTACCTGGGGTGTTACATCCTTCCCCCCTTTTTGGGAATTGCGTCCTCGCAATTTTAAAACTGGGCTTGGAAACATCCTTGAAAGTCCCACATCGGAACAAGAGTCGGTAAAACAATCACTTTAAAATAAAGAATGATAAGTACAATGGTCACCAGAGTTAACCCATACTAGGATTCCAAGTATGAAAATATGGACATGGAGGAAAAAAAACAAAGGGTCATGTTCTGATGGAGAGTGATATAAAACATGTTTAGGAGAAAGTTAACCACAAGAAAATCACAAACTTGTGATGGGTTAAACGGTATTCGATTCCCCAGTAGGAAAAGTTAATAGAAAACATTTTTGTTTTAAGTTACTTTTTATTGAGGAATTTATTCATAAGGAAAAAAAATCACTTATCATGTTGACTTTCAACTTTTATTAGATTCCTTACACAAACTCATATTTTCTCCAAAAGATGAGTATTTAGGAAGACTTGTTCACATTAAGAGTACTATAATCAACTTCTAGAGAATCACCTAATCCAAAAAAGAGAACTATATATTTCCCATGTCTTTAGAGTTTAACCAAAACCAAAACCAAAAAGGTTAGTACAAGATCAGATAATCCAAAAAAGGATAACCCTTTATAAAAAGAAAATCTATTCTTAATCTCCAAAATTTGTCCAATAAAACCCAAAGTTCAACGAGGACTAGTCTATAATCAATTTGTCCATAAAATTATTCAAAGTAAACCAAACTAAGATTGAAACCCAAATTTTTGAAGGATTTAGTCACATAGTCTTCCAAGTTAAATCGTAACATTTATCTCCAAACAGCATCAGTTGCTCTTAATGTCTCTTATTGAAAAGTAATTAACCTAATCACATATCCTCCATGATAGGTTAATAAATATCCATAGATAACCCAAAATTAATTTACTATTAATTCATAAAATCATCTAACTAAAAAGAATCAGTCAAACTAACCAGGGACTTCACGTAGTCCAATGGTAGACGATAAATACCAGTTGCACTTTGGTTGTGGGTTCGATTCTCGCAGCTTTGTACAACGCGACGGGTTGTCACATGGTCTGCGTGTTGTCCTTTTTCCAAAACTATATAATTCTCAAATCATTCCCCAAAAAGAGATAAAATCATCAAAAATAACCATTACATAATTTAACCTCAATTTTATCTCAAACCTTTCACTTCCATCATAACATATAGTAACCCATAATTACCTCAAAATTAAGGATCATATAAACCCAAATGGTTATTTATAACTATGTCCACAAAAGAACAGATAACTATTCCTTGAATAAAATTTTCATATATTAAACATCATGGTTACACATTCTATAAAAATTATTCTAATGTAACCCCATCATCAAAAGAGACTTAATACTCTTAAGAATTTCACTATAACTTTTGAAGCCCATATATGTTGACATCTTACTCATTCAACATTCTTCATGACCCATTAACCATTTCTTTCCAACTTATTCTGAAATACTTCTTTCCTAAAAACAAAATCATGAATCATATCCTAAGATTCCAAAATAGGAAAACAATAGTTATGAAATAATCCATACCTTTGATTGGTGATTTTCAGTTTCTTCATCCTCAATCGGAATGGCATTAGGTATTGGTAAACGAACATTTGTACGATCTTGGTGATCCCATTCACAAAACTTCTTCATAAGACATGTGTTTGCATAATGACCATGCACACCGCATTTAAAACATTCAATTGATCCCTCAGAAAGAACTTCTTTCCCTTTCCTCGAGTCAACTGGATGCTTCCTTTTTATATGGCAGGTTCTTGCTTTATGACCTTCATTTCCACATCTATAGCATATTTCTGTCCCTTTGAAACATTTTCCTAGCTGTTTATTTCCACATTTTTGACACATAGGTTTTTGAACACACTTACCTTTATGATTATTACCTGTAGTTCCATAGGGATTTGTTTCACGCATATATGATGCCTTAGAGAAATCACTAAGGTTTAGGTGGTCAATCATGACTCCAGATAGTTGGTTGAGGATAATCACAAGAGTTCTCATTGCAGCTCCCATATCATTCGGTTTCTTGCTCAAAACACTATCACAGTTTCCTTTACATCCACTGTTACTTTGGTTCCTGCTAGATCCAGCCATTTACTAAAATCAAAAAGGTCAGTATGATTATATCAACAAAACCATCATGTACTAATGAGGAAGATAAACATTAAGATATACTTACTCATTCAATTTATCTAAAACTAGGACTCTTTTTGAAATCCTAACCATTATGGTAATGTCACTTATGCTTAAAGAATACCCTAACCTCTAAAGTTATCTAAACCGACCTTTGATACCAACTATAAGGCCCCAACCTTAAACCTTACTTAATCTTGAGTTACTACAAGATTACACATTGAGGATCTTTTCAGGTTTAGAGTTTTAGAGAATTAGATCATAAAACTTGCATTACATTCCACATTTAAACAAAGTGGTTACATAAAAGATAGTATTCATTTTTCCCATCAATTGAAACATATTTAAAATAAAACATGGATTCTTTCTTGACACTTCCTTGACACTATCATCATATCATGTACCCTTCCCTTGACCGTTGAAAAACATTTCAAAAACATGGTATGGGCATAAAAATCTCAGTAAGGGATATAAAAATATGGAAAGGAAACATGAGTACATGTATACATAAGAATGAAATCATACTTTACCCATAAAACATAATCACTTTAACATACCTCATAAAATCATGAATAAATAATAGAAATTATAAGACATAAAGGTAACTTGAGGCAGTCATAACATTTTTACGTAGGGAGTAACCCTCTTGGTTACGTTTGGAATACCCACCATAGTATATTCCCTAAATCTCTTTGGAGAAACCTTAACGTTTCACTCCTTCGTGTTACACAATGCATTGGAGAGCTATATCGGGCTCACCCTCCCTTAGTTTATCATGGAACCACCCGTCTTCATAATAATTCCCAAGAACCATAACATAATCTTATCACATAAAACATGCATAAATGAAACATAACATTTACACCTTTCAATAATAAAATATCAATAAAAACACATTGATATAAATACATTATGAAAACCATTTTCAATACCAAAATAAAAGAAAAGTAAAACATGTTATTTATTTTTCTTTTAAAAAGAAGGTATGGCTTGTAGAGGTAGCCAAAACTCAAATAATGGTCACGGCGGCGGAGAAGTCGTTGTCGCCGCATACGTGTGACAAAAACAATCCCTTTTGTCATTTACTAAAACGCTTCGTATAAAAAGATTCCTTTTGGATAAATGTAAAATTCAAAGAGGTTTATACACCGTATAAAAGAATGTTGTGTATAAAACAAAATATGTCTCAATGAAAGGAGATTGAGACAAAGTCCCATACAAAGACGGTATCCTTGGATTAGGGATAAATCAGTTACATAACTATGTGTGACAAAAGAATACACGAAATATAAGTTGGTAAAACAATCAGAGGAAATTCACCCATAATCATAGAACGACAGATTCGAGGTGTAAAATTTTATCCCAAAGAATCAAAATTGGGTTAAGAAGTTCCCTTGCAAAAATTCGACAGCCTAATGGCGTCACTTCAAAATTCAGAAAAAGAGTTGATGAGAGATAAAAAGGGTATCTCATCACTTGGACATAAAATTTACATTAATAATGATATATAAGAACATATCCCAAAATAATATTATGATAATTAAAATACATAACGAAATAAGTCTTTTAAAAAGAGGAGGGTGAAATGTTCCCTTACCGACAGGGGTATCTTTCGAAACATACGCCCCGTGAAAGAAGTACAATACAACATTGATGTAAATACTCATAAATTAAAGAATATTACACAATGAGTATAATAATGGTCAGTAAATACACCACTCAAAGGAAATTGTGGCAAATTTAGCATAAATCTCATGGGAATAAAAGTGAGATGAATAATCCCTTACGAAAACTCGGCAGCCTAACAGCGCCACTTAAAACTTCCAAAAATGGATTGATGAGATCAAATAGGGTATCTCATCACATTAAAATAAAATGTACAGCAATAGGAATATAAAATAACATCCCCCATCATAACAAAGAGGAGTTTAAAAGAAGTGACATAAAGGAGAGTACTTAAAGAGAAAGAGAGAGGTTAGATCTCTTACGAAAATTCGGCAGCCTAACGGCGCCACTCAAAACATCCAAAATGGATTGATGAGAGAGAATAGGGTCTCTCATCCTATGAACATAAAAATTACAGTAAGATTAATATAAAAGAACATCCCAATAACAAGAAATATGAGCTTAGAAGGAATGATATAAAAGAGTGTACTTAAAAAGAGAGGAGTAGGTTCCCTTACCACGAGTCCGACTTGACTCGATCGTTTTTTAACGTCCTGAATAATAAACTTGAGTTAATTTAAACTTTATTAAGAAACTTTTTCTAGTTCATTATTCCTTTTATATCACTTATTTCCATGTTATAAACATTATGTAATCATTTAAGTTAATAATGTTTGTTTTTTCGATATTTGGTTCTTAAGTCGAAAGTGGACTTCTTACAATTACATGTTGTTCGTGTGGTCAAATGTTCATTATATCCAGAATTATATTCATTATTTGGATATCATATATATGTCATATATATCCATAATATACATGTATTTATAATATTACATAATCATTTAGAGGTAAGAAATGGAATTCACCGTTCATGGAGACGGTAAGCCGTACGTACGCATGAACGCTACTTTCATTTCTATGTCATATTAATGGAATTAAAACCAAATGAGAGGTATTTATATTTTAATTCCATAATTATATTCATCATTTATATGTAACATACATCATATATAATAACTTTAAATCCATCCTTTATACATCCCACATATGGCATTAACGAATCAAATCACTTTGAGGGGGCGGTAGTCTGCACTTCCTAAAATGAAATTATCGTGTTTACCCACAATGGAAACCATAAAGGTATGCCACAAAAGAAAAATACAGAAACATAAACATATTATATATCATATATAAATATATGGACATCTTAATGGCCACCTTTTAAGGTGTTATATGAGTGTTGAACAATCATCGTTTCGTGAGGCAGAAATTCGCCATCCACAGAAACAGTATGTTCTTTAACCATTTGGTGTAGGTGTGTGTAAGTGTAGCTAGAATGCTTCTTATAACAACATCCTATTATATTTAAGGTACTGGAGTTGTTACAAAATAAATGAATAAAAAGATTTTAGGGGGTTGGAGAAGCTAAATAAAACAAAACAACACAAGTGAAGACATTACCTTAAAATCGGGTAACTCTTTTTGATTTGAGCTCAAAGGCTTCCTTGGGAAGACTTCTGCCCAAAGTGAGGCTTCAAGGAGTTATATAGGGATGTGTAGAGACAAAATGTGCAGGGTTTGGCCGAGCCAAAGGCTTTGGAATTGTGGGTAAGGAGGTAGAGGTGGGGGCCTTTTATAAGAGGGGAGGAAGGGCACTCTTGGAAAGGTATAAAATGTAACTTTATATTCAAATGAGTTTCGGATTTTAATGGTCCCACATTGATGTATTTCGAGTATAATGTGATAAGGGTTCGACTTTAACCCAATAGGTTTTTTACATGTTTAGGTCTTAGATTTTACATTATCGTTCCATTTTATTTAAATCGTTAAATAATGAGGTCATCGCTGCATCATCATGATATCATAAATAATTTAATTTATTTAATGTCTAAAAATTATAAAAAAAATACTATGATGTAGGAAATATATTTAGCTTTCCAATGAATATTTATAGTCCAAAAGATCATTTATGTAGACAAGATGAAAAATATTTTACTTCGGTGATACATTCTTTGTTACATTAAACATTCTTTAAAAATAAAAAGATAAAAAGTCACTTTCTCACAAAAGTGATTCCATGGGGCCCCCAAGTTTGGCACAAGGAATCCCATGGTCGGCCATGAGACAACCAGTAGCCTTAGGACACAATTTGTGGTCATTTTTTATTATTATGATATTATCGTATTATCTTTAACTACCCAATTACTCATTAATCAAGATAATTAAAGATAATTACCGTCGTTACTATTCATAATGTCCAAAAACAAAAGAGTATTAATTACATCATTTGGGCATTCTGATTCCAAATATGTAATTAATTTTACCAAATTCCAAACACATAAATTGCAATAATAAATTTAAAAAAACTTCCCATTGTCAAAATAAATTGCGGGTTTTTTAGAAACAATATTTATGAAAAGTTTGGCACTTGTTTATGCCTAATTCCAAATTGAAATTAATCCCAATGAAAATCATTGAATTACATGGTAAAAATATATTCTAATTACACTTTAAAACAAATTAAAAAGATAATATAACCATATAATTAAATTATATGAAAAAGCAGTTTTGATGTAAAATGCAGTACTTTTCACTATTCATTGAAAAATGAACATTGTCAGAAAAATACTAAAAATTATCCCAAGGTAAATTTCAATGTCCCAATAATAAATAATATGTTTATTTTGAAAAATATAGCTTATAAAATTGTCAAAAAGTGGATTTAAAAGGGGTTCTCCATCAAAAGGCGGTTAATCGACCTTTTAAAGAATATTAGAATGTTTACGCTTAAAAACTGGATTCATTTTCATTTTTAATCCTCTAACATTTATTATCAAGAGTAAAAATATTTGACAAACATATATAATCATTTTTTAGTTAGTTCTGTTCATTCCCGCCATTACAACGGCTAGGCATTAACTACCATTTAAAATAATATTATTTTATTATTAGAGTGCAACGTAAGATTCCCAAAAAACTCGTTGTTGCGTATTGGGTACGCCATCGAGCATAAAATCCCCTTTAAAGTAATATTAATATTTTATTCAAAAATATGGATAAATATTAAGATGTTATATTCTTTATTTACCAAGGGTGTTAAATATAGTATCTTGGATCTGATCAACATAGGTTCGCTCGTTTTTGATCTACACAGGTTCGCTGGTAGCTATTCCCCATAGGGTTTCTATTAGATAATTGACATAGGGGTTCTGGTATATGATCCACACAAGGGTGCATAGAGTAGATCCACATTGGGTGTATTGGACCCGCTTGTCAGAAGTCTTCAGGACTTAGTCATCTGCAGGAATCCTACATGTAACACACATTATTCGGAGGGAATCCAATCATCAAGCCATTCATCACACTTCACCATCCATGAATGTTGAATTCGAGCATTCCAAAATAACTGCATCATAGTGAGGGTTCTAACGTTGTAGTAGGATCATAAAAAATATACCATATCTAAATGATAATGATTTTTTAGTGAACAGGGTCCTGTTGTGACTAGGCCCAGTCTGACCGGGTCAGACCGATTGACCAACTCGGCGCTGGGGTCCTACTTGCCCCGGCCTCATTCATTCATCCCTACCTAAAACAGTTCAGTTCGAGAACTTTTAGGCCCATTGGGACTTACTGGAACTAACCTGGTTCGACCAACCCATCCTGGCCCAGTTTCATTCCTCTTGACCCGAAATAGGAATATCATTTTTTTTCTAGCCCTAACAACCTAGTGACCCATCATTATCCCAACAGGCCATCCTGCAAAAGAAGGCGAGCTTAATTCCATCTCGATCCACTCTTTGGATCTGTTCCCCCTGGCCTGGTAGGAATGACGAGTCAGTCTTCTCCAGCACAGATGCTGACCAGACATCCATTTCGGATCCACACAACTTAATAGAGCTGACTACCCTTCCTCCGACAGATGCTCCCTGCTAGATTGAGTACCTTCTCCTTAAGCTACCATATCGAGCTCCGACAACTCCTGCTACTCAATCAGAGTCCAAGATGGCCACGACTGTAGCATTGGCATGACGCCGTGCTGTCTACCACCGACCCGCGGCCACTTCCATGGGACACCACCAATTGTCGTAGGTGTCGACACATCATTGGTTATATTATAGGGCCACCAGGTCTTCGACAGTGGTTTTTTCTACGACCCGCTAGTTTCAGAAGACTTCTCAGGTCGATGTATTCCCTACTACGGAATTAGTACTGGGTTTCCATCAATTCTGAGTTATGACCATGAAGAACATTCCATAAGAAAAAATTTTGGAGTGGATTGGACCTCGTTTGTGTCATCTCGATCCTTTTGTATTATAGGTTCATAAACATGGAGAATATTTACAGCTTTATCAAGGTTCTATACCTATAGAAAACCCCCAGGTAAAATCACCCTCTCTTATTAACAAGTGAACTTTGGATCAACCTGTTCATGGGTTGATCTGCAAACGTTTTTTAGAATGATGAACAGGGAAATAAAAAATAAAAAGTAATTCCTACCTATAGAAGGATAGTGGTCTGTGTCGATCAGTTTGATTGTGTTGGTTATCATTGATCTTTATTCAGGTATCCTTCCTCCATTTCATTTTCACCGCATTCCAAGCCCCTATCATTCTTCGTTGGAGAGAAAATCCTTCTTCATTCTTCATAGAAATTTAAACTCTGATTCTACACCCTATTATCTCATTAAAAGAGAAATGGTGCGCATCATTTCAATTACCATGTGTTATCACATCATTACGATGATTCCATAGTGAAACAACATATTTTTTATGCATTGATTAATGAGTTGTTATGCTCCACATTTATGATTATAAATAATGTGGTTCATCGCCTCCTCTACACCACACAACAGGACTGGTGTTCCACCGCTCAATGCTGGGGAAAGGAAAATAAAATAAATTTTTAATTTATTTTATTTCTCTTCCGAATGAATTAATAATTATCATTTATTATCTACCCTCCCTCACTAAAGATAGTTCATTTTTAATAGAATCGTGCCATTTTCAGTTCAGTGGTGCCCCCAAATTTTTGATCTGAGAACCAGTTTAAATGTTAAAAATACCCACTCACACATGTAATTAAATGAATATAAAAACTTTTCAAAAATATATTTTGAGCTCAGCAGGCCACAGAATTTTCTTCTCTATGTATGTCTTGTGTCGAAATAATACCATATAATTTTAATAAAATTAAAATGAATTTACAAGATATTACATAACCCCCACCTTTAGGGATTCACATCCTTGTAATTCGAAATAATGATAATAAATAAAATGTGGGTATTGAGCATGATTATGTGTCTCCCACTCCTATGTACCTTTGGGAAAATTCTGTTTTTACCCCGAACGCACACCAGATGAATTAATCATCCAAGATGGACCAGCTCCTCCAAATCCACTATCTACACCGTGAACTCTGCAAACCTTAGCCCATCGTCAATTTCTATCTTACCCCAGTCAATGATTTGCGATATATCATGGAAAAACATCCTCTATTGTGAAATGTAGAAAATTTCATGCACCTGGTGCATTTTTGGGGGAGATCTAGGTGGTACTCCACCTCACTAACACGGCTCAGAATCCAGAAAGGTCGGATGAAACTCTGAGATAACTTGTCACCCCAGTAAAATCACTACAATCCACATTTATGTGAGAATCGAAAGAACACATGTTCTCCCTCTGGGAACTCCAAGGGCCTCAATATCCTATCGTTATGAGATTTTGGCCTTCTCGGTACAGTCCTCATATTCTCCTAGATGATATACACCATCTCAGATATTTCTCGTAAAAACTCTAGACCCATGATTTTTGACTCCCCTAGGTCTTTCCAACCTAGATTTGATGTTCATTAACTCCCTTACGATGCCTCTAAAGGTTGGATTTAAATGGTGGAGTGATATATGTTGTTGTATTCCAACTCCACCAGTAGAAGATGGTTCTCCCTAGAACTACCAAAATCAAGAACACATGAAAAACTCATATCCTACTAGATCAATATAGTCTGCTTCGTCTGAGTATCAGTCTATGGGAGAAAGGATATTCCCAAGAGTATCTGACTCCCAAATACCACTTTTAATGCCTCCAACAACTGAGATGTGATGTTTTTACCATGGTCTGAGATGATCATTGAAGGAACCTTGTGAATCCACACTATCTCCAGGACATAGAGGTATCCCAAGCTCTCTACCAATGCATGCTCCCATATGGGTTAGAAGTGAGATAACATGGAATGTTGGTCAATAATCACCCATAATAAATTGGGGCCCTTGGAGATGCATGGTAATTCTATCTTAATGTCCATCATGATACCATCCCACTTCCACTCTAGTACCTCATGTGGATGTTACAAGCCTTCTGGAACCCAATGCTCAGCCTTCACATGGGGAAAAGTGAGGCATCATGAAATGAACTCAGCAACTTCTTTCTTCTTCCATGGCCCATAGTACTGACATTTGATATATTTTTACATCTTTTTCACTCTAAGATTTACCACCTAGGGAGAGGTATGGAACTCTAACAAATTCTTCTCCCGCAATTCCATTGGTACAATTTTTCACACTCTAAAAAGAATGACATTGTCCCCACCTATTGAAAATCAACCATGAGGCTATCCTGAGGGTAAATAATCATGTCAGACCTATCAGTGAGCATCCATAAGTTATTCCTCCCTATCTCGATGAAATAGTTGTGGAGTGACAGTCATAGACTAGAGGTAAGCTGATCCATCCTAATCCATGAAGGATATCTACATTGATGCTATATTCTTTGTCACCTCACTCAGCATCTGCAAACTGGACCTCCTACTAAGCTCTTCTACCACCACATTCAACTTCCCAGTAGTAGAGACTACCTCGAAGCCATTGTCCTTTAGGAACTCCATCCATCACTGTTGCCTCATGTTTAGGTTCCTCTAGGAGAAGCTATACTTGAGAATATTGTCATTGGAGTAGACGGTAAAAATTTCACCCATCCTGTAGTGCAACACCATCTTAATATAAAATACCACTACTACTAACTCCATGTTATGGGTCATGTTGTTCGTCTCATGCTTCCTTAATGGCTGTGAATAGTAGGCGATCAATGATTTCTCCTCCATCGGGAAACAACCCAATCCAGTCCCTGGTGCATCACAAAAATCTACATAAAAAATGCCCTCCTATGGTTTTCTCAATATGGGGGCACCCATCAGTCTCCACCTCAGCTCCTATAAACTCTATTGACACAACTCCATCCACATAAAGTGTTTACCCTCCAATGTTAAAGTTGGTAATAGTTTTGTTACTCTTGAAAAGTATCTCACAAACATCCAATAGTATCATGTTAACCCAATGAAACTCCTCACACCATTCCCACACATGGGTGCCTCCCAGGTAATAATTGCATCAATCATCACTGGATCCCCTACAACTCATGCCTTTGAGATGACCTGTCTGAGAATGTGGACCTCCCAAATCTAGAACTGGAACATCAAGAGTTTCACATAAAATTGGTGCTCTCAGAGTGTATCCAGGACAATTATGACGTGTGTAGATTTCTCCTCTTCGGACTCCAAGTACAATATGATTTCATCAATAAAGGCCACCATGAAATGATAATGGTATGACTCTCTAATCATGTTCATGATTCCTGTGAACACTACTTGGGAATTGTTCATTACGAATGGAATCACCACGAACTCATAGATTACATACCATAATCTAAAAGATATTTTTGTTACACCCTATTCCCATACCTGATGATAGTTATAGCTTGATCTAAGGGCTACCATTGATAACCACCTTTCTCCCTTTAGCTTTTTGTAGAGGTCATCAATTCTCAGCTTTGGATATTTATTCTTCCCAGTCACCAGGTTCAGGAGTCGGTAGTCCATGAATAGCCTCATAAATCTATCTTCTTTCTAGGTAAAAACAATGGGTATTACCATGGTGAAACATTGTGCCTCACAAATCACATCTCATACAAGTCCTCTAATTATACTGTAAAATCAAGAAAACTACATAAGAGCAATCTGATATTAATGTGTGCATACCGATGCTATCCCTAGGTACAGATCGATGAAAAAGTTTACGTCCCTATGAGAAGATAGTCCCAAAACATATTCAAGAGTGACATCTTCATACTCAAAATCTATTACTGGAATTCTCAGAATCCACTCGTCCACTACACCAACTGTGAGGCCAGCCAACATGTGAGTTATTGGCTGCACCGTCCAATGAAAAAGTGCATCATTCATGGTAAGAGTTCTCTTCACATAGGTGAAAGAAACTATAGTCCCATATATGTGGAAAAATTATACTCTATGACTAATATAGTTGATATGATCATTAAATGTTGAAAACCAGTCAATACCCAATATGACTTCTTAAGTGTTGTACGCCACTATAAAAAGATCAGAGTCGAAGTTTTCACCTCCAAGAGTATTATCAGACTACCTCCACTTTTGTGTCATCATTGAATCCCATACTGTAGGTGTCACTATTATTAATGATCGAGCCTACTACTCCACTAATAATATCCAATCCTCAAACAAGGTATGTGGAAGGAAAGGGTGACTAACACCTATGTCTATAAGAAATGCAACTGGGATGGAGAAGACACAGATCATACCCCTAATCATCTCCAAAGCAATAGGGTGATAGGGATCCACAGTCTAAAGTTGTGATCACCCCTATCCACCTACTCCCGAAGGTCTTGGTGGACCACCTTGGGGTTGTAGTGGAACTACCATCATATATAACCCACTTCCTACTACTCAGGCTACTACTCTTCCATGTCTGCTACCCTGTATCCCTTCCCACTCAAACCTATGTCTCCTCATCGAAAATTTGTCAATTTACTACTAATTGTATGTGTGTCAGATCCATAAGTCATTATACATCTGTCTGTTTTGGCCGTGATAATAGCACATATTGATCCTTGCCTGACTGCCACTACCTCGGTGGCCTCGCACAATCAACCATGAGTCTTGGGGTCGTCCATCTGATGGCTTGGCCCGTATAGACCCTTGCATCATCTATTGGCTTCCATCCATAGATGAATCGACCTCCTGTCACCCAGTGTTAGCTCCCATCATTTTTTTCCCTTCTCTAAGAAGAATCTTTGTAATTGGTGAGCTTGATCTAGCACACTGGCCTGAGTAGGGATGCTGAGGGAAATCATCATGCCTTGATATCCCATTGGTGTCCATAGTCAATGTTATAGACCCGATAGAAAGGGTCTCATAACACATACAAAGAGTAGAGGGAGATGTCTTTGAACCTCAAAGAATACTAAGCCACTTCCATGATTCCCTACTATAGCAGAGGAAGCTTTTATATGTGCACTGAGCATGAAGTTGTAGTGGTGAAATTGTTCCCAAAAAGCCTTTCCAAGTCATCTCAAGAGAGGGTCATTGCATTATGTGTCTAAATATTCAAGCTTCACCATCTATCTATAGATCCCTAAATAAGCCTTACGGGTAATATCACCATCATCTCATGTGGTTTCCTCAATAAGCGAAAGACCCGCCTCACCACCTCCAGCTAGTCCTCAGCTGCCTGAGGATTTGTGCCTCCCTTTATCCTTAGAGGTCTCAGTCTCTAGAACACGTGGAAGGTGATGAGACTACGTTCATCCTCAACCTATAAAACTGGAATTAACCATTGATAAACTGGTGGAGGTAATTCTGCTGCACCAACCGATGGGGCTATCTCTATAACGGGTCCCAGAACCAATGCCTCATCACTGAGATGGTCTTCCTCACGGTCGTGCATCAAAATCATAACTATCTATCTGCGTTGAGGAATCATGAAATAGATCAAGTTGTACCATATTCAATAGATTTTACCTGTTTATCTTACTCTAATTCAATAATACCAAGTGGAAACACTCAATACCTATATAATTCATGCCACTATTGGTTTTTTTGTAAAGTGCCGAAAAGTAGAATTCAAGGTCTTCGTGTATGGATACATCGAATGTCACACCAACAATGTACTCCTAGAATATGAAAATTGAATTCGAAACATTTAACATGGTTTCCCATAAACTAAAAAACAAACAACCTTTCATTGAGGTAGAAATGACCACATATGATACCACTTTGTCCCGACATGTCCCCCAGGCCTCATGCCATGAATACTTCATTTCCGCCACCCAAACCCGAGGGGTTGGCGACTTGCACCGAAGGCGTCAACCTATAAATGGGAGGATTTTTCTTGAGTAACTGTGCGCACACACACACAACCACATCAAAAAATATAAAGGTAAAAAATACATGCCACTAAACAACTAATGAGTAAACTTAAATTCTATATGTAAAATGGACCAGATTACAAACACAAAAAAATACTTTAAAAGATATGATTGTAAAAAATATATCTCAAAATCATTTCATTGAAATCCCCTCTTGATTGATACATGTAGAGTTGCTTCCAAAAGTCGTACAAGAACTCCCCACATACCTGACCTTGTTATAAATCATCAAGTACTAAGCATCCAAGACCTTAATCAATGTTGTAGTCTTCTGCACTAGAAAAAACACGTGCTAGAGAAACTCATGTAGGGGTGACTAACAAACTACTCAGAAGGGACCCCAAACAACAAAGAAAAGACCACAAAGCAATCCAAAAAGAATTCCATGAAACCAGATCAAGAAGCAAGACAACTCACATTGGTAAAATCTATAGTATAAAATGAAATACTACCACTATTGACACTAATTACCTCGTACTGGTGAGGTCCTTATCCCTAATTATTGTTGTGTGACTTTTAGGTCACACGAAGCCACTTCCCACTAATTCTGTCATAGTTGGTCCACACATGGAAACTTGTAGTTGATCCACAAAGTGTTGCTTGGTGCTGATCTACATAGAGTCACTTATAGTGAATCCACATAGGGTTTTAGTAGCTGATCCACATAGGGTCCCTAGTAGCTTATCAACAATGGTTCACTGGTAGTTGATCCATATATGGTCTCTTGGATCTAATCCACACATGGTCACTTGGAACCACTCATCAGTAGTCTTCAGGTCTTTTCAATTTTCATGACTCCTACACGTAGCACACATGATTCTTGGAGAATACACTCTTCAAACCATTATCCACATTTCAACATCCATGAGATCCTCATTATATAATTTAAAAACAACTATCTCAATGTAATATTTCAAAGGCCACAAACAGCCTGACAAATGGATGATATATCTGAATGATATTGATGTTTTAATGAATAGGGGATGGTTGTGACAAGGAACATTCTGACCCAGTTGGACCAAATTGACCTACCCATTCTTGGGGTCCCAAAATCCACTAACTAGTTCGACTGACCCGAACTGACCTAGTTTGGGTTTGGGCTGGCCTGATCCAAACTCGCCACTTGGCCAAACCCATTGGGCCTTACTAGACCTGGCTTGGTTAGCCCGAGGGTCTATCCCACTGGGTCTCCCAGTGACCCGCTTCCATATCGCATGGCCCTTAACAGGAGTGCTAGTTGTTCCAAGACCAAGACACCCTGATGCAAAACATTATTCTGTCATCCTGACATGCAAAAATAGGACAAAATTATTCCATCTCGAGCAGCTATGCATCCTTGTTCATTCCCCTTACCCGAACCACATTGTAGTCCGGTCTTCACTTGCTCGGATTCCTGTAGGGCGTCCATTTCATCTACACGTGGCCTGTGGGATCTGACTACCCTTCCTATCATAGGAATTCCCTAATGGACTACATTCATGTGCACCATGGCCCGTACGGTGCATTTTGCCCAGCTGACGTGGCCGGATAACAGCGTCCTCCAACTGCCATCCATCGGCCCGAGTGCTGGTGGATCTCGTTGCTCCATCTCTATCTGAGACGACCAAAACTTACTCCTGGGTGCACCATCATGTTGTGCCCCCACCCACCTATGACATCCTCCTCGGGCCACCACATGTAGTGGTTCTAGCAGGCCAAAGTGTCTTGTCACATGGTAGGTTCCACGAATCGTCTGCGCTAGCGGTCTTCTCGAGTTGCCGTTTTCCTACTATGGCCTTAGAACTTCCTTATCATTAATTCGGAGTTGCGGCCATGAATAAAACACATGAAATCAAAAAGGCATAGGGGATCAGGCCATTTTCTTTCCGGAATTCACCCGCCACGGTAAAGGACTAAATACATGGGGAACATTTAAGGTATTATCATAGATCCATCCTAATGAAAAACACCCAATAAAAATCACCCTCCTCCAAGAACAAGCGACCTGTAGATCATCCTGTTCATGGTATGATCCATGTTAATTTTAATAAAAATATAAATAGGGATATAAAAAATAAAATTAAAACTGTACCTAGAAAATTTTTATCATTGGTGTCAATTAATTCAAAGATGTTGGCATTCATCTTTCTCTAGTCATTGACCCTTCCTCCATGGAATCATCATCAGTTTCCAATCTGCATGCATTCTTCATTGGATAGAAAATCATTTCATGTTCTTCATTGAAATTCTTAATCTAATTCTTTGACCCATTATCTTATTGTAAGTTAAAACCATTACAACATTTCTATTACACTACGTCATCTACTGGTTAAGTTGATTCATTAGTGAAATAGCATTTTTGTTATGCTTCAAGTAACGAGTCGTTATGATGCTCATTTAAGATCCTCATTAATGGGGATCATCACCTCCCTATTGCCACACCATAGTGTCGGTGTTCCACCACTCAATGATGAGGAAAAATATAACCTTTTAATTTATATTATTTCTCTTCCGTATAGTCTGAAAATTATCTTTTCTAGTCAAACCACACCGGTCGTTGTTAGGACATTTATATGTGTATCTCATCGTTATTAGTTCAATGGTTCTATCGTATTTTGGATTCAAGCGCTAGTTTAAATGTTAGGAAACCAACTCGAATATTTAATAATATGAACATAAAAAAGTTCATAAATCTATTTCGGGGTGAATGGGCCTCGGAATCAGGTGTTGTCTGAGAGTCTGGTCTCGTAATTATCCCATATAATTAAAAAAAAGTAAATGAAATTTTTGAGATATTACATTCACAAACATATAAATTCATACACATACACATACACATACCTGTACAGAAATGTACAATAATAAACAAACATACATGAACATACAATTACATATATATGTTCACACATATGTATACATTCTCATACTATATATACATATACATTTCACATAAAAATATATACACATATTTGCATGATTATACATGTCATATACATGATGTGAATATACAAACACTTACAATACACATACACATATACATACACAAACACATACATGAATGTATACCACACACACATTCAAATATACACACAAATATTCACATACCCACATACATACCTAAATTTAGACATAAAAATATATACATAAACCTATAGTCATACATCCTCATACATAAAAATGCATACATATACAAATAAATACAAGTATATATATTTTAAAATATTTCATATGTATCTAAATAAATAAATTAAAATATATATCATTTAATTATAGAAATAAATATATTTTTTATTTTTATATATTCAGCAAATAAAATATTATCATGTATTATTTATATATATATATTTTAAAATTAATATATATAAATATAATATTAAGGTTTTTCTTATTATTAAAATTTCATAATTATATATATATATAGGATTATTATTTTATCGAATTTTTATTAATATTCATATATGTAATATTTATATATTATATTTACATATATATAATTATTATAATATAAATTTTATTTAATAATATTTTAACATGTACATAGAAACTAAATTATTCAACAGTCACATTAATGAAATTTTGATCACACTATTAATTGAGGTTATTTTTTTAGTTCCCAGAAAAGTACGGATAAAGGTGAAAAATTATTAGTTATAAAATTAGCACGATCAAGGGAACCCTTTTTGGCTCCCTCTTCAGATTTAAATGTTGTTTTCTTTAATAGTGCTTTTAGTTGGCATTGATAAAATTCTCTACATCTTGAGGGAATTATTTTTTTCATTAATGAAACTTCGCAATGAATATTTTACAATCTATAATTTTGTATTGGACTATAATATTTCTTTTCTAATATTTTTAATTTTTTTAATCTATTTACTATATTTTGTTTTCTGTAATCCCAATTTGCATGCGGGAAATCAACATTTGGTGGGTTATAATGGGATTTAATGTGTGGTATCATTATTTATATCACATACAAAATAAATCATTATATTAATAATATATCAATATGTTTACATCAAAAAAAATTTGGTTGGAAATGGTAACATTTTCTGAAGAATGATTTTACAATTTTATGATTATAATAATTTTTTGGATTTTTTTAATGTGTAAAAAAGGTTTCTTATAAGTCTTTGTGATCTTGGTAGATTTGTTTAATTTAATTTATTTTTTGTGTCTCTATGTGATTTACATTACCTTTTACTTTTTCCTTAATAAAAACATACATATTCTTACACCATTGAATCTCATTTTCTATATGATTTTAAGATTGAGGTTGTCATTGAATGGTGTTTTATAGATGTAATGTATCATTAATAAATCCATTCATTAGGAAATATATTATATGTTAGTGATATATTTATATTTTTTTCATTATTAGTGAATTAATAATATTTGATGATTTTGTAAATTAATATTCATTACTGGACATTATAGATACTATATTTATTTATCCCCTTTATCAAAATGATAGTTTTATTGTTAATGTTTCTAAAAAATTATGAAGGATTGAGATTGATATAATCCTTGAAATAATTTTATTCCCACAATAATTGATTGTTCTAATGATATTCATGTAAAAATATTATTGAAAACATTTAGTCTTAAATCGAGTAAAAAGTCCTTTAGATTTTTTTCTACAAAATATGGACAACATAATTATGTAATTATACAACAATTTAGATGGACAATATATTTATTATCGTTTAATGCAATGGAGATATAAATCAAATGTAATGAACATTATGAGACATCCATTACTCATTATATTAAATATATTTGTTTCCATTATATTGTTAAATAACAAAATAAATTTCCAAAGAATACATATAAATATTTCATTTTAAAAAAAATAAATTTTACATGGTAATAATTTTTTGTTACTTTAATTCCACTATAATAGTCAGTGAACTTCATATGATATCCATCATGGAAGAATCTTGGTGCATTTCACATTAGATATTGAGACTGTTATCTTTTTTAATATCATTATTCATATATAGAAAACCATGGTAGGGAGTTTGATGACATATTTAATATTAATTATTACATAATGTCAATGATGGAAAAAGTTAACATACATGAACATGTCTCTCTTAGAATCAAGAAGAAGATGGAAATATGATGTGTATGTACCATGTACCTCTATTTTCAGTCCAATAGTTCTTATAATATGAACCAAACCTATCAATTAGTATTGTCGTAAATTATTTTTCAACACAAACTTTATGTCCTATGTTGATTTTTCTATGGTTATTTTTAGTTATTTTCCTTCAATATGTATTGTTTATATAATACAAGATTAAAAATATATTCATCTAAATATATATAAGAAAAAATTATCAAAAAAATGGAACATCAATCCATTTCATGGTGTCCTCATGGATGAAACCAAAATTAGGGTATGAGAGAGTTAACATCAATCATAATATAATAGAAAATACACTTAAAAATACCTTACAAATTGTTTTTAAATGAAAAATGATTATATAATCGAAATTGATAAAATATGGAGTTTTATGAAATTATTGGGATGTGTAAACTATAATATAGGTGTAATTATTATCTTTGACGGTGGTTATTACTGATGAAAAAGGTCACGCAGTTGTAGTAGGATTAAAGAATAAGGAAAATATTAACTTCTGTTAGGTTTTCCTCCATATTTTTATGAAAAGGTATCACTGGAGTGTTATTTTTAAAATACAATATTTCTATGTATAAAATGAATTCATCATTTTTAATGAATGAGATATGATTAAAAACTATGAATCATGAATCATTAGGAAATAATACTATTTCTGTAGTAACTGATGGATGAGACTATCAAGGAATTTTGATTGAATGATGAAATGGCATAAGAGATATGAGAGAGAGAATTAAATTCATAATGATAGGTGATTATAAATACTGGGAGGGTGGTAAAAAATCCATATCAAAAGGAACTGTCAAAAATTTTGTAAGATAAGGATGAAAGAAGATAAATATTTAAAAATTGATGATGAACCAGTTGAGGTAATTTTAGTGACAGAAGATGAAAGGTATGAATGTAATTAAATACATATAGTTTTGAAAGATGTAGATGATTAGGAATATATTTTAATTATTAATTATATAATAATATATTTTCTATACGATAATTAATTGATAGATATGTAGAGTGAAACTGTGAGATAGCAAAAATTGTTAACAAATTTGAAAGTGTATTTTTTTATTAGGATTGCAAGAGTTTATATGATTAATCGACATATACAAATATATAATAATTTGTGTTATATATATGGATTTTTAATGAGAGTGATTTCATTGGATATCTTAGATTCCAAAATTCTTACTATTTATAGTTCTGGTGGAGTTCTGATAGTGAAAATACGAGTTAAAACATTGATAAAAAATATAAAATTGAGAATTTATATATGTTGGTTTGAGAAGAATATGGTTAATGGAAGTCCCAATGTACCATTATATGTTATTATCATATGGAATTTTATATTAATATTTTTTTGAAAAATAACATGACTTTTTCTTTAGTTTTTTTGGAATAGTGGTGGAAAAACATTATCTTCATTAGATTTGAGCATTCGAGGCCAATGTGATTAGTGTTACCAGTCATGTAAATTATGGAAATCACATTTAATTTAAATATAAATTATGTTGTGGAAGTATTAATTGTTTTATCAATGTGGATTTCTTTAAATTTGTGTTTTAAAATTTTAAATATCTATTTTTCATATTTATTTTTCATCCCATATAGATAAAACATATTTCTATGTAAAAATGATTGTGTTATTTTTTTTACATTGTAATATTGTTTTATTTTCCTATAAAATGAATCATAGAAGGTATGTTAATTTATGACAATAAATTCAGGTCACCTAATTAATGTTTAAGATCTGGTAAAAAGGTGTTACTTTCTAATAATGGCACCACATATAGGAGACTATAAGAATGATTCATCAATTATTAAGTTGGATAAATGAAACTAGTAATTAGTGTTTTTCGAGTTCATGATGTGGCTACGAATGGGTTGGGGGAAGCCTGGGATTGTGGTGAAAATTAAAATAGGGCCTTTGGTGAATTTAAGATTGGTGTCCCAATTTATGTGTCAAATATTTTAGACATTTAATTTTACATGATAATAAATTTTTTCATAATTTGGGAGGATTAGGCTTTTTCTTTACTATGATAATTTATTATTTTTCCAATTTTTTGCTAAAACATAATTTTCTTGTAAAACATATCTATCATACAACTAAATGAATAAAATTCCTCTATTGACATCATTAGATTATAAGAAAAGTTATTATTTTCTCCCAAAACAATTTATGATAATATTTTATTAATATGAGATGTATTTCAATTCAGAGAAATATCAACTTAATTTTGCACAATTCAATATAGATTTTAAATTTTCACATAAATAATTATCCATGTACATGAACTGAACTTCATATTATAGCCTTTTTCTAATATACCTTGGATATAGAACTTGTGAGGTGTGAACTTGAGATTTAATACATATATCGAGATATTTTAAGCTAAATTATACTTCATTATATCCTTAACTATTGTTGATCATCTATATTTAAACATTAAACAATATATAATTCAAAATGACTATATTAAATAGTTTTCCTTATCTATTTTTGAAATATACCATTACTCATATACAAAATATAAACATTTACTATATAATATATTATAAAAATAGTTTGGTTAAATTATATTTTCATTTATAGTATTTATTATTAACTTATTTAATAATATAGATCATTGAATTTTACAGATTTTAATTTTTCCTTCAGCGAGTCACCAACATGGACATTTGGCCACCAAAACAGATTGATTTACTCAATTGAAGGAGAATAATTATATGATGTGACAAAATATTATATCAATTTTTATGTGTGTTGTTTATTTTATACTATTACTTAAATTATTTATATGTACAAATTTAAATTATACTTTTTATGTTTAGATTTATGTTTTAGTGATGTTCAAACACATTATCATGTATTTTGATTCACATAATTTCTTTTTTAATTTACAACACTCATTGTTTTCACTAAATTATATTTGGATTCTTTTTTTTATTAAACACAATAGTGAATTAACATAGTAGTGAAGTAAAAGTATACATTATATCAATTTCATATAACATCCTAAAATATTATATTTATGTAATAAGAAAATTTAATAATGTTTTATCTATAGAATATTTATTAAATATAAAAATATGTTAAAATTATATTTGTTTTTATATAAATAAATATATTTTATATTTATATAGTATATTTTTATGTGTATGTTATAGTCAAACTACTTTTTTGTTACATTAAAATCATGTACCCCACTATATTATTTATATAATGTTTAATGTACATTATATAAGACTATATTTACGTTATATAATTTTGTATTTATAATATAAAAACATCATATAACATTATATGAATGTTATAATTCAATTATAATATGTTAAATATTTATTATTTTTTTATTAGTACGTAATATTTTCATAATATTGGATTTGGGTCACGAACTAGGCTGGTATTCCATCTGAATCGACACCTGAAATGGTCTGAGGCATGGATAGAAAGGAATTCTCGATCCCAACGGGTGGAAAGTTTTTTCAGGCATCAACAAACATGATATGTGAATGATTTTTCCTAATAAAAAATAATAAAATAAATAAAATAGAACATGAAGAAAACCAAGTGCTACTGAATCTTGAAAAAATTGATAAAATTGATTCAGTTACAATAGATGAAAATTCATAAACTAAATATTGAGAAGATAACGAAAAACTAATATTGAACCATGCTACCATGATCCATATTTGACCTCTTGGTTGGCACAAACTGTAATATTGAACCATTCCAATAGTTATATCAACCAAAAACCTAAATACGAATATTTACCAAAAAAAAGTCTTTGTCTACCAACATCAAATGGAATATGTGTGGTGTGAGCTAAACATATTAGTTAATAACCACCAGAGAATCTAAAATTTTCATGTCCCAAAAATAGTCAATTATTACTACTTTTTAAATAAAAATATTAAAATAATGTTTTCTCATTTTAAGAATCATCATATTCATTCTTTTTAAAATTACAAACACCAAATCTATATTTTAATAATGAGATACCATTTAAGAACTAAATACCTATAAAAACCCATGAAAAATACTACCATGTACTATTCAAAAATAAACATGCAAAATGAACAAGAATGTAGATGCATTGGAAGTTACAAAAGGAAATATATATAGTAAGTTTGGTATTTTCGTATCATACCTATTCTTCGTGTGGATATACTCAGTTTTGATCCAACTGTCGGAGTATGGGGAAGCATCGTAGTCCATAACCTATTGGCCGCCCTCACATGACCAATATAGTGGCACAACCGACCTATCCTATCATAGTTCCAATGGGAACAAATATTTCTAATATAGGAAGATAGTAAATCTTCACATGATACTCTAAAAGATGACAAGGAGACCATGGTAAAAGTATACTATGTTTTCATGAGGCCCTCACATGTGTTACTCATCTTACCTGTGACCACCACACTTGTATACCTAAAAAATGGACACCATTAATATAATAACCCATATAAGGAAATCCCTAATTATTTTTCCCATGATATATATATATATACATTACATCATTAATGGTGAAATTTTGGCAATCACAACATTAAATATTCAAAACATTATTTAAAACATTCAAGTCTTCCACACAGGACATTAACATTACAAACCCAAAATGATTTAATTAAAACATTTCAAAATCAATTTTTGAATGATGTGAAATTCCAAATTCACCAGGAACATTCCAAATGTTTCATCACACCAAACATTTACCAAAATATATATCAATTGAAGAATGGGACTTTACACTTTTCAATCTCTCGGTAAAAAATACTTCAAATCCAAACAGGTCAATCATTAAGGAACCAATTTAAAGATACATTTTCAAATAACTATAAAAAATAGTACCCCAATTTGGAAATCGTGGAACCTATGTAATATGGTTAGGAAGGAGAAATGTGGAAATTTCAAAGGGTAAAGTGCTTTAATGTGACATCATCATTTTAGTGAACATCCATGACTGCACATTTTGCACCCATTGTTGAGTCGAAATACAATGGATCACTATAAATATGCATGGAAACACTAAAACCAGATTTCATTTCCAAAATCACTTCATGATTTCAAATAAGACCCAATAATTTATTTTATGATACAATGATTTAAACAATAATATTTGAAAATAAGATATCCTTCTAAAACTTGTTTCGAAACACACTATAAATGCCACCATGCTCCACATGTAAATCATGAAACCTACTTCATTATTTTTAATTAATATTATTCAAGGGAAAAATCAATAAATTAAAGAATGTTTACTTTAATATCCCAATTCACATTTTATCAAACATGCTATGTGCATAAACACATAGGAATAGTTGAAAATTCATTCCAATGACAAATTTTAACAATTCTAACCAATTATATATCACCATATAATGTAAAAAAGGAACCATATGGGATCAAATCAAGTTTATAAATTTATCTGAAATACGAAAAAAATCCATGGAATTAATAAAAATATTGATGAATTGAAAAACCCACCTCAATGGAATGGAATCATGGCTAATATCATTAATTTGAATGAATACACCCCGAATAAATAACCAAGATATATAAACATAATGAATATTGAGATACACATCAACCCTAACATATAGGGTTTGACAAAGAGATGTTTTACCAATGGAAAATGCCTAAGTAGATAGAGGAGAGAAAAAACAAGGGAGAAGATCCCAAAAACACCAAAAAAACTGACAATAAATCATTGAAGATGATTTTATAAAAGATAAGGATCCAAGGGAATAGGTTTTTAGGGACCCCTTTGAGTTCCAAATTCAATTGAGGAGGGAGGAAAAGGCTTTTGGGTTAATAATAGGAGAAGATAGAATATATTTTTTAGGATTTTAATGTCTTTGGATGATCTCATGGTTATGGCACACAGTTTACCAAAATCATTTCAAACTCAGATGTAGCCACTTCCCATGCTCGAATCGACCACACGACCAACCCACATAGTTTAAAAGTCCATTTTAAAAAATGTGTTAGAATTAATACACGTATTTATCCATTCTCATGGCTATCTTAGACGAAAATGATGGATTCCAATAACCATGATGTTCCCAGGCACAAGACAAAATTTTACCCAAACTTCCAATATTTGAAAACATTTAATTGGGATTCCACCTGAGACTCAACCAAAAAGATACAATGACATGAAATTCATAAAATAGATGATTATCCAGGTCTAGGTGTGATACTTATCCCCACCAATAACACATTCTTCCATGAGAATGTAACCATGATGAAACATATCCAAAGATCAAAACCATGCCCAATAAAAATTGAGAGAAACCAAGAACATATAGGTGACCATTCAATCTACAAATCACACATGATTGATCTAGATTATACAACAACATAAAAATGAGGGGAGATTTTGAGGGGTTTCATCTGAAAACAATATCTCAACTCAGATAGAAAACACAAAATCAGAACAACAACCACACCAAAATGTGCAACCTGGGAACTCCCAACATGAAGTAATCCCACAACCCTAACATGAGAAAAAAATGCCACCATAAAAACTAAAAATATCACACTTCAACCAAATTCAAAATTCATCAATATTCCCCATAATATCAAAACCCCATCATAATGGTTATCCATGAAAAGATCAAAAATTTAAGCGCTATGTGCACTAAAAGAATAACCATACAATAATTTCCAATGAACACAACCATTCCAAAATGAGAATTTCTAAAAACAATACCAATCCCAATAAGGTTTAGATAGACTATGATAAATATACAATTATATAGGATTTATCCAGATAAACCTAACCTCATAGGTTATAATATGAAATTTTAATCACTTCATTAAAATTAAATTTTGAACTCACACCAACAACAAAAAATGCTACAAGGAAAAATCAAATGTTTCCACCCAATCATGGGGATCAAAATAGGGAATTAGTTTTATACAAATTTTCTACTACTGACTGTTCTCGAGCATCACTCTAAGGCCCTTGGAGACCAAATAACTAATGAATCTCTGGTATCATAGTTATACACAAATTTCCTATAATCACAAGATTTTTTTTCAGGTGATGCTTCCTACATGACATCTCTATTTGACCTAGACAGTCACAATGGTGACAGTTAATTGGAGGATTGTGACAAGATTTATTCGAATTCTTGAACTGATCACACATTTGGTATTCAACTGATTGGTATGTGGAGATGGAAATTTGACCCAAATCTGGAATCTCATCAAAGACAAGTTCCTCTAGAATGAAATTCTCACCTAATGGGGAACATTCAGGATTAATAGGAGGCACCATATCAACAAATTGAGATACGTGGACCTACTCATCCAAAATTTATTCATCCAAAAACATCTCAAAATCAATAACCTTGGTGAATACTACTCTCTCCCTAATCATTGGATCAAGACCCCAATGAGAATTAATGCTGCATCATATCACACATCATCACCTCTAGAGAAAAATAAACAATTTCCTAAACGTTTTCAACATAATATTTCACTTTACATAGTCTTTGATGGAAATTCATGATTTCCACATTATTCTATATATTCATCTCATCAGTTTCAAAAACATTAGATAAATGTGGAATTTATCACATCCCACATCAACCTGACATCCTTTGTTGGTAGATCAGCTATCTCCAATTCATCCAAAGCTTGACTGGTAAAAAAATCAAAACAACACACACTCTCACATCTTTTGGAGTTCCCATCAGACTGAAGACATTGTCTATTTCTTTGGAAAACTTCACTCCCTCTATCAAAACTCAAATTTCTTGGATGAATTTAAGTAACTATGGAGAACTAGATGTAAATCCAGTCCGACTAAGAACATTGGGGACCATTCTGGGAAGTATATTCCAAACAACAAAAAGAACACATATTTAAAACCGATATCAACATTAAGTCAAAATAATATTGATAATAACAACTTATGTCATTAAATAAGACTCATAGTCCAAGAATATTCAAATACCACCTAAGTTAACCATTCCAAAAACTGAATGTACTTTTAAATTTTCAAACAACCTTCTTCAAACACCACTATCGAGGTATCAAAACTCATTTTTCATAAAATGAATGCCACATCCAAAATCAAAATACAATTTAAAGAATAATTTTCTGCTTTCAAAATCACATTGTAAAAACAAATCCATGCCTTTTTATTTAAACACACAATCATGGTGTCCAATTAACTATCACATATGTGCTCATCAATTTCTATCCACATGTTCGAACACAAATAATCCACACATACCCACCCACATGCAATCACTCATAAGGTGTACCAAGAGTTTCACTTACTATTTCACTACTAAATCCCGAGAGTTAACCAAATTTTCAATCAAAATCATTTTCCATCATAACCCATCTTAATAATTTCAAAACGATATAAAGGAAATAATTTTCATTCTCATAAACTTACTTCATTTTGAAATATTACTCACATCAACCAAGACTGAAACATAGCACAACACAAAAAAATTCACCAAAATGAGGAACTAGTGCCTATGATAATCATGGCGACATGCTAATGGGTCACTCGCTAAGTGATGAAAAACACTAAGAGAAGATTGAACAGTGAACTTGGATGTCACATGGTTTGCTACTCCAAGTGAGATCAGAACCTCACAAAGGATCAACTCTTTTGTTATCCCTTTATCCAAATAGTGACCAAAGACAAAAAAATCAGTCTACCCCTAGTAACATGAGGATAAGAACAAGAAAGGGGCCATGAAGTCATTCCTATATCTAACTACTATGTCCCAAAAATCCTAATATCCAACGACCAGAAAACCCAAATAAAAATGTGCCTAATCTACTACCATTTCTTCACGCACTAGGCTAGGATTTCATCTGACCCGACACATAGCCTAATCATTTGAAGGGCCTGATGGTCATTCATAATCCCCATGGGCTAGAAACTAGTTTCAGGAATCAAATAAAACACTATGGGAAATATTTTTTCTCAATAAATTTTGATAAAATAGGTGAAAATAAATATCCAGAGAACCAATGACCACTAGGTCTGAGATAAATTTATGAAACTGATTTGGTTACAATACCTAAGTAATACTATTGTAAATACAGAATCGAGTATAAAAAACATAAAGTGAACTATTCTACCATGAGCTTCATGTGACCTCTTGTTCAATGCCATCCATAAGAAGAACTGATCCAAGATCCATAGAAATCAGAAATATGAACAGGAAGATCATCCTTAAATATACGCCAGGACTACCAACACTGAATGGTATATATAATGTGTGAGCTAAATAACTTAGTAGGAAACCACCAGATAATTATTACTTTTCCTTTTCAAAAAACATTATATTAATACTAGTTCGTTAATATAGTTATAAAAATGGGGTTTTCTCATTTTCAAAAAAATCACTAACATTATATTTAATATGAAAAAAACCATTTCACTATTTTTTAAATTGTTTTCAATTTAGGAACCAAAAACCCATACAAATATCCAATGAAAAATTGAACCAAACTATTTATAAAAATAAGTAGAGACAATGAACAAGAATGTTAATGTAGTAGATGGTAAACTAGAAAATATAGATATTTTTGATGGGAAATTGAAAACAACCCTAGAGATACCACTGGACGTACTCAGTTCAGAATCGCCTACTGTCATATGGCTAAGTTCCCTAGTGTATGACCAATTGAAACCCCTCAACTAACCAATCTCTTAGAACCAACCACCTAGAATCTCATCTATCTAGGGGTACAATCCTTTCTAATGGAGGATTTTAAGGAACATTAACTTGACCTTGTAAATGAATCCCATGAACCCATGGTAAATTTATATTGTTTATGTTGGAGTCCCTCTCATTCTTGACTAATCTTACCTTCCATCACTACACATTCTTACCCTAAAATGATACTCCACCTATATGATAACCCACATATAAAAAAACCAAATTGGAGTTCCCAGTAAATTTAAATATATCACATCAAAAATAAATCCAAAAAGGACTATCACATCATGAAATCATTCAAAAAAGTATTTAAAAAAACTGTCATCCCAATGGGCCTTTACCATTACACACCCAAATTATATTTACAAATATATTTCGAAATAAATTTATGAAAAATGTGAAATGACACTTTCTCTAAACACATTCCAAATAATCCATTACACCAAACATTTATCCAAAAATGTCTCAATTTATGAACAAGAATTTACCCTTTGAAATCTCTCATGAAAACATGTTTCAAAGACAAAAGGGCCAATCCTCAAGGAATATATTTAATGTTACATTTTCTAATCACTTGACGCAACATTTCCCCCATTTGTATGTCATGAAAAAATTTAAGGAAAAAGGCAAGAAAGGATTGATCTAAAACATTTTTGGGAAAAATGTATTAACTTCCACCTTCAATTTAATTCACATCTACATGTTCACCTATTACACACATGGATGTGGCGCATGCATTTTCACACTATAAATATAAAATAAATCCCCCAAACCCATTTTCATTTTTGAAATCACCACATTAAATCAATCCAAACACAAGAACTTCATTTTAATTAAATATAAATATACTATCTTTATAAAAACCTCGAATTCATTCAAAAAACAATTTCAAACCACACTATAAAATTCACTATTTTCCGCATGTATATATTTAATCATAATTAAATCATTTTAATAAAAATTATCACAAGAAAAACATCATAAAATAATGAAATTTTACATATTGTATCAATTCACATTTTCTCAAACACACTATGTTCGTAAACACATAGGTATTGTTGAAGAATCACTCTACAGATCCATTTTAGAAATTTATACCAATCATAAAACTCCACAATGAGCTATAAAAGTCATCATAGTGGTCTGATTCATGTTTAAAAATTTATTGAAAATAACCAATCATCAAATAAATTCATCAGAATGTGGAAGTATGGAAATTCCCACCTCAATGGATTGTGAATATAAGGACCTGACCTTAAACATTATATAATCTTGAATTAGATCACGAATAAACATTTTGGATATTTTCTGGTTTAGATTTTTAGATAATTGGGCCATAACTATTACATAAAAACATGAATATTACATGGAGACACTACAAATCAGTATCCATTTTTTTCATAAAATAAAAACGCTTAAAAAGAAACATGTCTAGTTCAATGTTATAGACATGTTGAATTTTCCATGATCCCATCTATGACCCTATTCATCTTTAGGTCATGTGGAAAACATTTCATGTCACACCACAACTACAGACACCCATTTTTCTTATTATTTTCTTGGTCCCACGACTCTGGGTAGAGTCTGGTATGGGTCCAGTTTGAATTTTTGAAGCCTTGATGTTTTTGGTGGGTCTCGGGCTAGTGCACAGTCACCACACTACTAGATATCACCACGCATTCAGTCCAGGTGGGTGCGCGGTCACCGTGCATTCCGTTCGATCATGCGTTCGAAACTAGTGAGTGCGTGGTCGCACACCTTTTTAGATAAATAATAAAATTAAATTGAAAATAATTTTATAAAATGTTTAATAATAATGATAAAAATAATTTATAATATTGTTATTATTATTATTATTGTTATTATTATCCTTTATATTTTATTATTTATTTGCTTTTATTTTTATTTTATTTTATCTTTTTTTTCATTCTTTCTCTTTTTCCTTCTTCTTTCGACTCTTCTTTTTTTCTCCACGAGTGCTACTCCCTTGTCCCATGTTCTGCGCGTGACCCTCTAGGGTATTCCCTAGGTCACCCCTTGGCTCCCCTCCACCAGATCTGGCGCGACCCTACTATAGCTGCACTCCTTGCCTTCTCCTCCTTGCATGCCTCGCCCGCATCCCAACCTGTAGACAACCCTAGTTGACATCCGTGTTGCGCCGTCCTCATGCAGTGGTGCTGAGTTGATCCAGCCACACAACTCCCTAGTTTTCCCTATTGTAGTGCTCCACTTCAGCGCACTCGGCCTCCTTTGACGCCGCACCCAGTCAGCTAGGAAGCCCCATGCTCCCTCTTTCTCCCTTGCAGTGCGCCAATCGCAGCAGCCCGCATTTGCACCGCCTCCTCCTCCCCGTTGTCACCTCATGCTCGCTTCGCCCCCCTGCAGCCTATGGCCTGCACAAATCTGGCATGACTCCCCAGCCTCCTATTTCTTCTCCCCCGCAGCCTGCTCCTCTGGTCACGAACCTAGCCAGCCCGCCAGGTCTCCTCTTCCCAGCACCGCATCAACCTCGCTCCGCCTTCCTTCTAGCCGGCACACTTTCTGCAGCGCTCCCCTCCAACATCGCCTCCACTCAACATCCCAGACACTCTTTGCACACCGGTGCTACCTCTTCTATCTCCTCCTATCGCGATAGCTCAGCACACACCCATCCACCCCATTGCACGCCCTTCGCAGCCCCAGCCGTGATCCACCCCCCGTCAGCCTCAATTTTTCCAGCAGCACCTCCTGGCCAGAACCTGCTCTGGTCATCTATAGTGACTTACATCCCCCTACTGTGATCCATCCCCAACAAACTGGCCTCTCCTGAACCCGAGGAGCCCGCAGCCCCAGCCGGACATGCCCACCCCAACCTCCAGTTCTCCTTGCCGCATGACCCCTGCTCATCCCCGGTTCCCGCCACTACCCACCGATGCCCAGATCACATGCACCCTTCCCATCAGCTACCTCGCATCTCCACTGTCTGGAGGCCCTCGTATCACCCCCTTGACCAGACTACGTCCAACTTCGTGGATGCCTTCCGTTGTTCCAGCACGACGCCCTCTGGTGGTCTTTTTCCAGACGTGACCCCTCGTTGGAAACTATTTATTTTATGCACCATTTGATATTTTTATTTGATATATATATATATATATATATATACTATATTGATTAGAATTTTTATTAATTAAATGTTATTTGGGTTGGTTTTACTTTCTAGGACCCGCACGGGGCGTTTCTGATTGAGTGACATCGCCGTTATTTATTTCTGAGTTTGCGTTGTCACCGCGCTTCAGTTTCAAGGTGAGGGTTTCTTCACACCGGTTGGTTTTTCATAATTTAATTATGTTTTTTGTTTGTGTTTTGAGTTCGTAGTATATTGTTTACAGTATGTGGGACCTTACTGTGTGGTGTTGGACTTGCATCTTCCATTTCATATTGGTCTCGATGTAGGTCCCCCACTGCACTTACCATTAGATTTAGAATTTATTAATTCATTGACATTTTATTAATTTTAATAAATAGGAAATTATGTAAGATAATTAATTTTTATATGATTATTTGGTGTAAAAAGAGCAGTTTATTTTATACACGACACTTGGAATATTTTTTTGACGAACAGAAACCCAGTATTGAAAGAATGCCCATTTGGATTTTAAACATAATTCATGGAATTTAAAATCTAATTTTGGTTTAAATGATAAATGATTTCTTCTAAATATGTTTTTTGGGTTTTCTTGAGAAATGATGTTTTTCCTTAATGTTGGTGATGGCTCGTTTGTTACTTTAATAAAATAAATTATTTTGGAAAAACTCACTTTGGGGTTACTTAGGGGTGATCCTTAGTGTGCGTTGGTTGTGTGAGTTGTGTGTGGTATTTGTTAATCTTGATTGATTGATTTTCATTGTGGATACACCCCTTTTTATTATATGTGTTGACATGGTAACATGGCATATTGAGTGAATCTTCTGAGAACAATTGATGCACTAGTTTAGATTACGCACTAGATAGTGTCCCCATAGTAGGGGAATACTAAGTTATTGCTGCTATAGAGATTGGGCCCCTCTTTTAGGCCATTTATGGCTATGCCGAGCGTTAGGGCGTTATGACGTCATCAAGTTAGGGCATGCATTCAAGATGATTCAAATGTATAGTACGTTCTGGACTGTTCACGATCTCTTAGGTTCGACCCATGTTTCTTTTTGTGTTTATTTGTATGTGGTGGATGGTTGATAGGTCTAGTTCAGTTGCTGGCCCATGTGTGACACTTTTTGCATGGCCCTTGGTGTGTGTTATGTGTTATGTGTAGTTTTCCATTTTGGATAACAACTAATTCTTGGTTTCTTAATTGTTCGCAAAAATGTTTTAAAATGAAATGCACATGTTCCTTACAAACATTATAAATTGTTTTTAAATTAAAAATGGTAATGGAATATTACTTGTTTTAGAAATGAATGTGTGTGTGGAAACTAATATTTTATATAATTTAGTTCAAACCTCGAATTAGTAAATTTCGTTGTTTAAAGGTAGTGCATTGGGAATACATATCAAGCTAGCCTACTGAGTTTTAATAGTCACGCCTATTGTTCTTTTCTCTTTTTAGTGTTTGTGCAGGCTACAACGTGGGTGTCTTCGCCTTTGGCAACATTTGTTTGTGAGTTGGAGAGTGACCAGTGGGTTATTACTGCTTGTGTTTTGTTTTATTCTTAGTTGATTTGAGTGTGCGTTAAATGTGAAAAATATTTTTAAACGAAAAATCATTTCTTCAAAATTGTTTTTGAAATTACTAAAGTGGGTTTTTAAGGGAAATAATATCAGTTCAGAAAAACATGGTATGTGTTTGGATTTGGTAAGTAAAATAAGTGTTTGAACCTTGGAACTCCTTATGTAGGGTCACACGTGTGTGGGTATATATTGAAGTGAGTGGGGGCACTTATTCGCATGTGACGTGAGCGGGGTTGAATAAATGCACATGTGACAGTTCATAAAGTGTCATAGGAGAGTTTTTAAAATTTCAATGAAATAACAGTTTTGGAAAATTGATATCTCCATGTGTGGTATATGTTTGGCTTATGGGCCTATTATACTTGGCTTGTGTTGTGGATTTGATTGTGTTTTTTCTTGATGCTGGTTTTGATGGTGTTTTTTGAATTACCATGAGTATGCCGCCCATAAAGCCTCTAAATTTTTTAAATGAGTTATGCTCAGTTCTCAATTCCTTTTGTGTGGTTCTTGATTTTTGAGGTAATCGAAGTTTTTTAAAGTTATTTGTATCATTCTGAAAGATAGTTTGTCTTCATGTTTTTGGGAACCCCCAAGATAGTTAAGGTTTGTACTTCCCTATAGTTATTTGATCGTTCAGTTCTGGACTAGTAAAGATGAAATGTCTCATTGCCGTTAGAGTTTTGGGTCTGATTAATGTTGGTCGACTTCTGTGAAGGATCCCCATCTGGAAAGGAGTTTGGGCCGGTGGAACCTATCTCCAAGAAACTATCCTCGTCGGTACCGGCTCCTAGTTCGTTAGACTGCTCTCTTGTGCACCACCAGTATGGCATGTCCAAACATTCTACATTGTCTTGTGGCATCCCTTTGAATAGTTACAACCATCGTAGTTTTTTGAAACATCGAACATAAAGAGTTGGAGAATAGAAGATGAAAATGTATGACTTTGAGGTAGGACACGCTTCAGCTATCAAGGCCCCAGCCACAGGTTTCAGGGTGAAGTTCGTGCACAATCAGGAGTTGCCGAGGGTGTGTGGAACCTCAGTCCAAATAATGTCTTCGACTTTGGAATAGAAATATACAAAATTTCATGTGTTCTATTCTCATCGTTTTCGTCAGCTCATTCTTGTTTTGGTGGCATGATGAGCCTATTTCTCCACAATCCAAGCTGTCTTATCTACTCTCAGTATAGTTCTTAAGTTGTTTGGTATCTCTGAATGGTGTGGACCCATGGATAAACAGACATGTTCTATTCTTTAGTTTGTTCTAGCTGTGTTCAATAGGGGAATGTTCATTTCGTGAAGTTTATGGGTGGTGTTGAGTTAATTTCTTATCCTCTAGTTGTTTGATTGTACCGTATCATGCTTTCCATCAATGTCTCATGTGTGTTGTCTAGTCCTTATGGGGAAAATGAATGTGATTGGTTTGGGAGCTCCCTTTTTGGCCCCTCAGGGATGGTTTGATGAGGTTTCAATGGTTTTTGTATTAGTAAATTCTTCTGGTGGGGAGAACCCTCTCATTTTTTCCTCTCAATATCAGGTAGGGGTTTTTCTTGAATTGGTCGGGTGTGACGTTTGTTGGGAATGGTTACCCTGAAGCTCTTGGTTCTCTATGATTTTTTTCTGGGAATGAACTCATGTTATGTCAACTATTGTCTTGGGGAATTTCTGGGGGAAGAAAGTGTATTTAGTGGGGAGAATTTTCACACCCGAACCATGGATGCCCATGTTATTATTCCTTTCTCAGTCCCGCGACTCCGGGTAGAGTCGGGTATGGGTCCATGTTTGAATTTTTTGAATCTTTGATATTTTCAGTGGTGCTCGGGCCAGTGCACAGTAACCTCACTAGTAGTGGTCACTACACATTCAGTCTGGGTGGGAGCGTGGTCACTGCGCATTCGGTCTGATCATGCATTCAGACCTGGTGAGTGCGCGGTTCCTCACCTGTTTAGATAAATAATAAAATTAAATTGAATATAATTATATAAAATGTTTAATAATAATGATAACAATAATTTATAATAATAATATTATTATTGTTTTTATTATTGTTATTGTTGTTTTTATAATTATCATTTATATTTTATTATTTATTTACTTTTATTTTTATATTATTTTATCTTTTTTTTCTTTCTTTCTCTATTTCCTTCTTCTTTCTTCTCTTCTTTTTTTTCTCCACACGTGTTTCTCCCTTGTCCCCTATTCTACGTACGACCCTCTTGGGTCTTCCCCAGGTCACCCCCTGGCTCCCCTCTGCCAGATCTGGCGCCACCCTACTGTAGTCGCCCTCCTTTCCTTCTCCGCCTCGCCTGCCTCGCCCACATCCCGGCCTACAGATATCCCCTACTACCATCTGTGTTGCACCCTCCTCTTGTAGTGGTGCCCAGCCGATCTAGCCACACAACCCCATGATTTTCCTTATTATAGCGCCCCACTCCAGTGTGCTTGGCCTTCTTCAATGCTACACACAGTTATCCTAGAATCCACATGTTCCCTCTTTCTCCCTTTCAGCACGCCGATCACAGTAGCCCACAGCTGCTTCGCCTCCTCCTCCCCATAGTCGCATTCTACTCGTTGTTCCCTCCTGCCACCTTAAGCCTGCACACACCCATCACGATGCCCCAGCCTCCTGTTTCTTCTCTCCCGCACCCCGCTCCTCTGGTCATGAACCTAGACAGCTCGTCGTGGTTTCTCTTCCTAGTGCCACATCACCCTAGCTCTGTCTTCCTTCCAGCTGCTGCACCTGCTGCAGCACACCACTCCGGAAACTCCATCACCCAGTAGCCCCGACACTCTCTGCATGTCGCTGCTCCCCCTTCTTTCTCCTCTTATCGTGGCATCTCAACACGCACCAAGCTACCCCATCGCGTTCCCTTCACAGCCCCTGCTATGATCTGGCCCCGGTCGGCCTCACATTGTCTTGCAGTGCCTTCTGGACAGCCCCTTCTCTTCTAATCTATAGTGACCGATAGCCCCCTGTCGCGATCCAACCCCAGTGGCACTTCCACTTCTGCGCCCGAGCAGCCCGCAGGCTCAGCTGTACCTGCACACCCCAACCTCCTATTCTCCCTGCCGCAGGACCTCTTCTCAGCCTCATCTCCCGCCGCTGCCCACCGATGCCCGGATCACTCGCACCCTTCTCATCTGCTGCCTTTCTTCTCCATTATCTGGTGGCCCTCGCTACTCCCCCATAGTTGGACCGCATGTACGCCATCCGTTGTTCTGATGCAACACCCTCCAGTGGTCTTTTTTCAATTGAGACCCCCTCCCCCCGCCCATTGGTAACTATTTTTTTTATGCTTCATTTGATATTTTTAATTGATATATATAAATATATACCCTCATTTGATTATAATTTTTCTTTATTAAATTTTATTTGGGTTGGTTTGACTTTATAGGACCAGTGCGGGGCGTTTCCGAGGAAGTTCCATCACCGCGCTTTGTTTCTATGTTTGCGTCATCGTTGCGCTTTAGTTTTGAGGTGAGGGTTTCTTCCCGCCTCTAGGTTTTACATACTTTAATTGGGGTTTTTGTTTTTGTTTTGAGTTCTTAGTGTTTTTTTTTCAGTACATCGGACCTTACTGTGTGTTGTCGGACGTGCGTCTTCCATTTCATCTTGGTCTAGAGGTAGGTCCCCCACTGCACTTACCATTAGATTTAGAATTTATTAATTTCTTGATGTTTTATTAATTTTAATAAATATAAAATAAAATAAAATAATTTATTTTTATATGATTATTTGATGTAAAAAAGAGACTTTTATTTTATACATGACACTATGAATATTTTCTTAATGAGCAGACACCCAGTAGTGAAAGAACGCCCGTTTGTATATTAAATATAATTCGGGGAATTTAAAATGTATTATTGAATTAAATGTTAAATGATTTCTTCTGAATAAGTGTTTTGGGTTTTTTTTGAGAGATTATGTTTTTCATTGATGTTGGTGAAGTCCCGTTTGGCACTTTAATAAAATAAATTATTTTGGACAAACTCACTTTGGAGTTATTTATTAGTGATCCTTAGTGTGTGTTGATTGTGTGACTTATGTGTGATATTTGTGAATCGTGACTGATTGATTTTAATTGTGGATGCACCCCTTTTTAATGTGTGTGTTGACATGGGAACCTAGCATAGTGAGTGAATCTTCTGAGAATGATTGCTGCACTAGTTTAGATTACGCACTAGCTAGTGGCCCCATAGCAGGGGAATAATGAGTTATTGCTAATATGTGGATTGGGCCCCTAAGTTAGGCCATGTAGGTCTATGCCGAGCGTTAGGGAGATATGACATCATCGAGTTAGGGCATGCCTTCAGGATGAGCCACATGTATAGTACGTTCTGGATTGTTCACGATCTCCTAGGTTTGACCCATGTTTCTTTTTGTGTTTATTTGTATGTGGTGGATAGTTGAGAGGTGTAGTTCAGTTGCTGGGCCATGTGTGCCACTTTTTCCATGGCCCTCGGTGTGTGTTGTCTGTTATGTGTAGTTTTCCTTTTTGGCTAATAACTAGAGCTTTGTTTTATAATTGTATGCAAAAATGTTTTAAATTCCTATGAACCTGTTCTTTCTAAACATTTAAAATTGTTTTTAAATTAAAAACGGCAATGGATTGTTACTTGTTTTAGAAAATAAAGTGTGTGTGGAAACTAATATTATATATAATTTAGATCAAACTTGGATTTAGTGAATTTCATTATTTCAAGGTAGTGCATTGGGAATAGATATTGGGCTAGCCTACTAAGTTTTAATACTCATTCTTATAGTTATTTTCTATTTTTAGTGTTTGTGAAGGCTACAGAATGGGTTCATTTGCCTTGGGAAACATTTGGTCGTGATTTGGAGGGTGACCCGCGAGGTCACACGGAGAGATTGGTTGTCTCTTTCGGTTAGTTTTATTTTTCTTTTGTTCTTGTTTAGTTACTTTACTCTGTTTATTTATTTTGTGCTACGTTGTTTTATTTTAGCTGCTTTGTTTATTTATTTATACTGGGGTAAATCTTTCCCACAGCCTATGTTGATTCCCTAGCGCTTGTTGCCAGCACAGGAGGATCGGGAACGCCTCTTGGTCCATGTCGCGGACCGGCTCGGGTGACCGGTTCAGGGTCAACCCGGGTTGGATTGTAACATTTTAAAATTTTTATATGAGCATAAAAATCTCATTAAGGGTTATAAAATAAAGTAAAATTATCCTATCAATAACAAACCTTATGAAATCATAATATTTAGGAATAACACGCAAAAATCAAAAATCATAATAGTAACTTGTGGAATTCATCACATACTTACATTATAGTTATAACTGGTACATAGGGAGTCACATTGGAAATAACCATCCCAGTATATACCCTAAATATATTAGGAGAAACATTAACATTTTCCTCTATCACGTTGCCCAATGCATTAGAGAGCTATCTCAGGCTCCCCCGCCCAAAATTTATCACATAACCACCCATATACGTAAACTGTTCCAAATAACCAAAACATAATCATAACACATAACACATGCATAAATTAAACAATACATTTCCTAATTTCAATATATCAAATCAAGATATTTAAATAAATAATGATTTATCATAGCATTTTAAAAACCATTTAAATCATTTAATAAATAGATTTTTGAATCTATGTTTACCATACCACATTGATCATTTTAATGGATTTTAAATTTTAAAACATTAATGTCCATAAAAATAAATTATAAAACCCATTTTAAAATCATGGAAATTAATGAGAATTATTTTTAAGAATCAATATTTAAATGAATATTTTAGATAAAGTGTTCTTAACCAAATAATGTATGATTAAATACAAGTAATTGAGGAATAAAATTCAATAAAAACATAATAAAATCATGAGAATAAAGATATTCTTGATAAAATATTCCAAAGGACTATATATACACTGTATAAAAATTAATTGGTGTATAATGACAATGAAGTCTCAATGGAATGTAAATTGAGACGAAATCACTTAAAAACATGTATCCTTAGATTAAAAAAAAATCAATTACATAAAAATGTGTGAAAAATATAAATACACTCAATAGGATAGGATATTCCTTGTAAATAAATCATATTAAATTCCCAAATGTTACTTTTATGATAAAACCCATGACTTGTTCGTTTAACTAAATGAATGGAAATTGAGATAAAATTACTCTTATCTTGTTCACATCGATGACTTGAAAATTTATCAAAGGAGTGATTCTATGTATAAAAATAATATCCAAACAAAGGGGAGTTTAAATTACAACATAAATATATAAATAGTGATTCCACACATAATCATATCATTAAATTATAAATAATTAGAAGATTAACCCATGGAATGGAAATTGGGTTAAAAGGTTCCCTTACCGATTTGGTAACTTACAAAAGAAACAACCCATGACAAAAGGATCATAAAATGAAGATGTAAATACCCATATACTAAAGTATATTAAATAGTGAATACAATAATGTGTAGTACATACACCACCTAAAAGGAAATAGTGGAAAATATAGCATTAATCTCATGAGAATAAAAAGTGAGATGAAAATATCATAACATGTTGTAATCAATCGAGTCATACGACCAAAAGTTAATAAAAACCAAACTATTAGTAGAGTAACATGAATATAAAGTGTATCATCATAATATATATGAAATTTTTGAATGTAATACACCACATGAAATAAATTAGTAGCGACCAATGGAAATCTCACAGATTTAAAAGTGAGATAAGAAGCCCCTTACATCACGTCTGACTTGACATGTTTGTTCCTTGTTCTTATTGAATAACAATAATAAGTTAATTTATACTTGTATAATAAAAATATTTCATGTTTATTATTCCTTTTATATCACTTATTACCATGTGATAAACATTATTTAATCATTTATGTTAATAATGTTTGTTTTGTCGATATTTGGTACATGAGTAAAAAATGAACACCTTTTAATTAAAAGTTGTCCAAGTGGTAAGGAGTCCATTATCACATGAATTATAATCCTTATTTACAAATCATATATATCATATATAACATATATATCAATTATATATAAGTATTATTAATAGTACATAACATTTGGAGATAAGAAATGAAACGCGCCGTTAATGGAGACAGTTAGCCGTACGTACGAATGAACACAACATTCATTTTTATTTTCATATTTTAATTAAATTAAAACATAATAATAAATATTTATATTATAATTTTTGTCTAATAACCTATATAATTTCAATAACTCAATCCATTATACGTCCAATGTGTGGTATGAATGAGTCATATAACTTTGAGGGGGTGGTAGTCCGCACTTTCTCAAATGAAATTATCGTGTTTACAAATAAAGGAAACCATAATGGAATGATATATAAGAAAAATACAAAAGAATAAAAAAACATTAACATAATATATATCATATATAAATATTGAGACATAATAATGTCCACCATAAGAGGTGGTAGGAGATAATTGAACAATCATCGTTTCATGAGGCGTAAGTTTGCCATCCACAAAAACAATATGTTCTTTACCCATTAGGTGGAGGTGTGTTTAAGTGTAGTTAGAATACTAATCATTAAAACGGCCTAGTATATTGAGGATACAATTTTTGTTATAAAAAAATGAATAATTTTTTAAGGGGTTGGAGATGTAATATAAAACAATAGGACTTAAGAGAAGACGTTACCTTTAAATTGGGTATCTCCCGTTGGTTTGAACCAAATTGTTTACTTGAAGTGCCTTATGTCAAAGTTAAGGCTTCTATGTAAAATAGAGGGATTTTTAGAGCTTATTTTGGATGGTTTTGGACAATTCTATTGGCTTTAGAGGTGTGAGGAATGGGTTAGAAGTGGTGTCCTTTTACAAGGGGAGGAGGGGATCATTAGGAATGTGTGTAAATATTATATTATTATATAATGATTTTCGGTTTCAAAAGGTCTATAACTAATTACGTTTGAATTTTAAATAATTCATGGTCGAAATAAACTCATAAAATAAGAATTGGATAGTTTTTGGATATTATTTTCATCGTTATACTCTTATTTAGTTAAAATATTTATTAATGAGGTAAACACTGTATCATAATTGTGTCACAATTAATATTATTTATATGATGTCTAAAAATTATAAAAAAAATAAAAATATGTTTTATATCTTCTTATATTTCCAAATAATATTTATAGTCTAATATATAACATATATAACCCCATGTAAAAAATTATTTACTAAAAGATAATTTTTTATGACATTTTTGTCTTTACTTAAAATTAATTAATATAAAGTGTCATTAGCACTCATAAGTGGTTACATGGGGCCCACAAATCGACCCTAGGATTCCCATGGTCGTACATGTATCATACAATATGTTTAGAACAAATGATATGGTAATATTATATTATTATAATAATATTTAGTTACACTTGTTTACCTGATTTAACCTTTATCCATGTTAAATAAAATATTTATTGATGTAAATATTCCTAATGTCCAAAAATAAAGGATAAATATTTACACAATTTGGAAATCCTGATTCAAAATATGGAATCCATTTTTAAAAATTCCAATCAAATAAGTGGATGAAATTAATTAAAAAGTAATTCTCACTGTCAAAATAGAAATCGCATTTTTAGGAAGTAATAACTATCAAAAGATTGAGAGTAGTTTATGTCCAATTTCAAAGTGAAATTATATCCATCGACCAATATAGGATTAAATGATATAAATATAATATAATTACACTTTAAAACCATTTATAAATATAATATATTGATATAAGTAAATTATATTAAAAGTCAGTTTTGAATTGAAATACAGTAATTTTCACTATTCATAAAAAAAGAACTTCTTCATAAAAATACCAAAATTTTATCCAAAGTAAATTTTGATGTCCTTATTCTAAAGGATAATATTATTTTGTCAAATATATCTTATAAGAGTGAAAAAAACTATATTTATAGAGGTTTCACCATCAAAATTTATTGGATAAATTTAAAAACATTTAACAAATATGTATATTCATAATGTAGTTAATTCTTTCCATTCCATCAAATAAAATGGCTAGGTATTAAATACCATTTAAAATAATATTTTTTTATTTTTTTTAGTATGACTTAGCATTGTGTGCAACATAAGATTTCAAAGAAACTCGTTGTTATGTATCAGGTATGCCATCGAATATAGAACCCCCTATAAAGTAAAATTAATAATTAATTTACAAATATTAGTAAATATGAAAGTGTCATATTATTTATTTACCTGGGATGTTTCACCCTTCCCCCCTTTTGAAAATTCTGTCCTCGCAATTTTAAAATTGGGCTTAGAAACTTCATTAGAATTCTCACATCCGAAAAAGTGTCATTAAATATATCACATTAAAATAAAGTAAGATAATTAAAAAGGTCACCCAAGACAAAAGATACTAGTATTCCGTGAAAACATGGATATGGGGAAGAAAAAAACCATCAGGTTCTGATGGAGAGTGATAGAAAACATGATTAGGAGAAAATTAACCACCAGAAAACCACAAACATATGATTGGTTAAACGTTCTTTGATTCCCCGGTAGGAAATTTTAATAGACAACGTTTTTGTTTTATGTTACATGTCATAATTTTGAGGAATTTATTTATGAGAATAACTAAAAAATAAGGAAACATACTTACGTGTCTTGTAGACATTCCTCCTTTACCAAATTCCTACCACAAACTCATTTTTTATTCAAAATATGAGTATTCAAGATGAATTGTTCACATTGAAGGTGTTATAATCATCTTCTAGAGAATCACATAATCCATAAATGATGAACAATTGTTTCCCTTGTCAATTGAAATTATAAAAAACCAAAAAGTTTAGTAGAAGTTCCGATAATCCCCAATAAAAGATTATATTTTACAAAAAGAAAAAATACTCTTAATATCTAAAATATATCAAACAATACCCAAAGTTCAACAAAGACCATTCAATAAACAGTCTATAAAAATATTCAATGTAATAAAAACTAAGATTGAAAACCAAATCTCAGAAGGATTTAATCACATAGTCTTCCAAGATAAATGTTAACATTTATCTTCAAATAACATCAACTAATCTTAAAGTCTCACACTGAAGTTTAATTAACCCAAATAAAAATTCTCTATCATAGATTAATCATTTCCATAAATAACTAAAATAACTTTATGCACACTATAAAAACATAGGTTCATCTAAAATAGTATTTCAACTATTACTCCCCAAATTAAATCCCATAGTATTTTATTTCCATTCCGCATATAATGATTCAAAAAGAGCAAACATCTTTTAAAATATCCTTATTCGCATAATCCCCAAATAATTTTCCATCAATTAAGATATCCATTTAATAAGTCATAAGTTCCCAAATTCAACTTATTATTGATTCATAAAATAATTTAACGTAAATGAATAATTTATATTAACCAGGGCCTTAACGTAGGACAATTTTAGGCATTGCGCCCTTGTCTCCATTCGGTTGTGGGTTCAACTCCCATGGCCTTGCTGGACGTGACAGTTCCTCATCCATCATACATGGTTTCCTTTTTTATAAAACTCAAAAATAGCCCTAACATATTTTAACCTCAAAGGGGTTCATATATCTTTCATTTTCATCAAAATATAGTAATACCTCATCGTCTAATATATATATATATCACCTCAATATGATAAAATAAAACAATTCCCAATAGAAAGAAAAATATACCGTGATCATGGTTCCCACTGGGTTTCATCGTAATCGTATTCGCGTAGTTAGCTTGTTAATTCATTTCAACAATGATTTAGAGATCCTTCAAAATCATTTTCTTCATTCATCTAAATACATCTTTTACAACATGGGACATATGGGTGTTCCAAGAAAACAGTTTTGGAAAATAATCAGGTATGAAATATAATTTCAAAACATATGATGAAACATGATTTCTATGAAACATTCAGACGTAATTTGAGTTGAAACATTTAATTAATGGTCATTTTAAAAGACTATTGGTATGTTCTGAGATACTATATTGTAAAAGAAAATATAAATAGGTTGGTTACGGTTCTCCTTCTTCAGTACCTTTTTCAAATTCATAATATTATTCAAAATCATGTGATTAGGTAAAATATTTGAAAATTCCTTGATAATATATACCTTTCATGAAAAAAGGATTTGTTTACATACAACCCATGATCCTAGATGATAATGAGGTATATTGGATGTGTTTTATATCTCAAACAACTTCTTTCATGTGAGTTTTATGCTAGATAAAGTTTAATAATCATTTAAACATGACTTTTCAATAATTATTGCAATAATTTCCTAGGAAAGAGATATGATTTTCATTTGAGATCCTTATCCTTCTATTAGTAACCGACATTCATTGATCTAAAAAAGTCATAGAACAATGATTTATCAGAAATGATAGATGTAGGGATTTACTATTTGTTTAAGGAAAAATCATAATCCCTAATGTTGTCTAAACTGGCCTCTAATACCAACTATAAGGACCTAGCCTCAAACATTACATAATCATGAATTATGTCAAGAATTAACATTGAGGAAAACTTTTCAGGTATATATATTTTTAGAGAAATAGGCCATAACTATTACATAGAAACATGAATATTAAATGTAGATACTACTACTAAGTATCCATTTATTCATTAAATAATAACTCTTAGAAATAAACATGTCTAGTTCTATGGTTTAGACAACATGACTTTTCATTGATCCCATCATTGACCCTATTCATCTTTAAGTCCTGTTGAGAATAATTAAAAATAATGATATGAGCATAAAAAATCTCATTATGGTATATAAAATAATGATGGAAAACATTATCCCATCAATAAATACAAATCAATGAAACCATACTTTTGAATAATTACATAACTTATGATATCATAAAATTTATGAATAACACACAAAAATCATAAATCATAAAGGTAACTTATGGAATTCATAACATACTTACATTGTAGCTATCACAGCATCATAGGGGGTAACATTTTAAATACCCATCACAGTATATTACCTAAATCTCTTAGGAGAAACATTAACGCTTACCTCCATCACGTTACCCAAGGCACTGGAGAGCTATCTTGGGCTCACATGCCATAGGTTTATCATGGAACCATCCCATTTGCGTAATCAATTCCCTATAACCATAACACAATCATAACACATAAAACACATATAAAGTAATGTTAAAATTTCTACATTCCAATATATCAAATCAAGATATTTAAATAAAAAATGCTTCATCAACCCATTTTTAAAACAATTTAAAACATTTAATAAAGGGATTTTTTAATAAATGTGTCCCATACCACATTTAAAATTTTAAATGAATTAAATTTTAAAAAATTAATGTCCAAATAAATAAATACTAAAAGCCATTTTGAAAACATGGACATTAATGAGAAAGATTTAGTATAATAAATCTTTAAAGGATATTTTATTTAAAGAGTTCTTAAAAAAATGATATATGCTTGAATAAAGATAATTGAGGAATAAAATTCAATAAAAACATTAAAGAATTATGAGAATAATTGGATTCATGATATAATATGATAATGGACAGTGTATACACCATATAAACATGAATTGGTGTATAACGACAATGATGTCTCAATAGAATGTAAATTGAGAAGAAATCCCATATAAAAATTGTATACATAGATTAAGGATAAATCAATTACATAATAATGTGTGAAAATATTAATACACTTAATATGATTGGATATTCGATGTAAATCAATCATAGGGAATTCACACAACAAGACAAAACCAATGACATGGATGTTTAACTCAATGAATGGAAATTGAGTAAAAATTACTCTAATCATGTTCATATCGATGACTTGAGAATTTATCCATTGGGTGATTATGTGTATCCAAAGTATATATCCACAAAATGGGTAGTGGAAATTACAACATAAATAAATAAATATAGATTCCACACATAATCATAGTATGACATAATTAAGAATTAGAGGATTAATCCATCGAAGGGAAATTTGGATTAAAGGTTCCCTTACCGATTTGGTAACTTAGAAACATACAACCCATGAAATAAGGATCATAAAATGAAGATGTAAATACCCATAAATTGAATTATATTAAATAATTAATAAAACCATGGGTAGTACATACACCACACAAAAGGAAATAGGGAAAAATATTGCATGAATCTCACGAGAATAAAAAGTGAGATGAAAATCCCTTACCACATTGTAATCAATCGAGTCGTATGACCAAATGTTAATAACCAAAAATTTATTCTTATAATAACATGAATATAAAGATTATAATGATAATATTTATCAGATTTCAGCACACAATACACCACACGTAATTACTTTATGGCGAACTATGGAAATCACATGAAATTAAAAGTGAGATAAGAAACCCCTTACCTCGTGTCCGACTCGTCTTGTTTGGTCCTTGTTCTTCTTAAATAATAAACTTAATTCAGTTTATAATTTATTAATAACCCTTTTCCAAGTTTATAATTTCTTTTAAATCACTTATTACCATTTTATAAACATTATGTGTTCATTTATGTTAATAGTGGTCCTTTTGTTGATATTTGGAACATTAGTCTGAAATGAACACCTTATAATTACAAGTTGTTCATGTGGTCAATATTAAATTATCTAAAAAATGATATTCATGATTTAGATATCATATATATATAGTATATATATTTATTTATAACAGTGTATAACATTTTAATATATGAAATGAAAAGCACCATTCGAGGAGATGGTAACCTGTATGTACGCATGAACGCTAATTTCAATTATATTTTCATATTTTAATTGAATGAAAACATAATGATAAATAGTTATGTTATAATTAAATTATAATTTAATATATAATTTCAATAACTCCATCCTTTATAAATCCCACATATGGTATGAACGATTCATATCACTTTGAGGGGGCGGTAGTCCGCACTTCCATAAATGAAATTATCGCATTTATTCATAATGGAAACCATAAAGGTATTCTAAAAATGAAAAATACATAAGTAAAAAAGAAAACCTATAACATAATATATATTATATATGAATACATTTCTATCATAATTCCCACCATAAGAGGTGGTAGGAGATAATTGAACAATCATCGTTTCGTGAGGTGTTAGTTTTCCATCCAGAGAAACAGTTTGAACATTACCCATTAAATAGAGGTGTGTGTGAGTGTAGTTAGAATACTTATCATAAAAACAAACTAGGATATTTAGTATACTGTTGTTGTTATAAAATAAATGAATAAAAATATTTTAGGGGGTTGGAGATGTAAAATATAATAAAAGGACTTAACAGAAGATGTTACCTTTAAATTGGGTATCTCCCTTTGGTTTGAACCAAAATGTTTACATGAAGTTTCTTCTACCAAATGATAGTCTTATATATGTAAGAGAGCGATCATGAGAGAATACTTGGGATGGGGTTGGACGAGCTAAGGGGCTTGAAAGGTGTGAGGAAATGGGTAATGTGGGTTTCTTTTATAAGGGGAGGAGGGGCTCCTTAGAAAAGTGTGAAAATATTATTTTATTATATAATTGTTTTCTGTTTCAAAAGGTCCAAAACTAATAAACATAGAAGATAGGATGACTCATGGTCAAAATAAAATCATCTAATAAGAATTGAATAGGTTTAAGATATTATTTTAATCTTTATAATCTTATTTATTTAAATCATTTATTAATGAGGTAATCAATGCATCATTATTGTGTCATAAATAATTTTATTTATAAGATGTATAAAAATTATAAAACAAACACGATTATGTAGGAAATAGTTTTATCTTTCCAAAGAATATTAACAGTCAAAGAGATAACTTATATAACCCCATGAAAAAATTGATTTACTAAAAGATATTTGTTTATGTAATTTTTGTCTTTAAATTAAATTGATTAATATAAAGTGTCATTATCACTCTTATGTGGCTCCATTGGGTACCAAAATCGATCGAAGGATTTCCATGTTCAGACATGTATCAAAAGATTGACAATAGTTTACATCCAATTTCAAAGTGAAATTACATAGAATGACCAAAATTTGATTAAATGGTAAAAATATAATCTAATTTCAAATTAAAACCATTTATAATGATAATATAACCATATAAATAAATTATAGTAAAAATACGTTTTGAATTAAAATAGAGTATTTTTCACTAATCATAAAAAAATTAACATTATCAGAAAAATACCAAAATTTTATCCAATGTAAATTCTGATGTCCTGATTCTAAATAATTATATTATTTTCTCAAATAGAATATAAAAATGTCCCCAAAACTAGATTTAATGAGGGTTATCCCTTAAAAGGTGGTAAATCAACATTTTAATGAATATTAGAGTATTTATGCTTATAATAGGATGTGTTCTTATTTTAAGCCTCTAAAATTTATTGGATAAATTTAAAAACATTTAACATACCCATATATTCATATTGTAGTGTGTTCTGTCCATTCCCACCAATACAACGGCTAGGCGTTAAATATCATTAAATATAATATTGTATTATTATTTTTCAGAATGACTCAAAATTGTGTGCAACATAAGATTTCAGAGATGTTTGTTGTTGTATATCTCGTACGCCATCGAAAATAGCACCCCATTTAATGTATAATTACTAACAAATTTATAAATATTAACAAATATAATAATTTTTTATTTTACCAAGGAATTTATAGTGAACATGTCGAAACCCTTAAATGAGAAAGAATACAACCAAAACAACAAACCATTCATCCTAAGCATTAATAAAATTGAGCTAGACATCAAGAGAAAAAATATAGGGATTGACCAAGAGGGGGATTGCCAATGGAAAACCCCGGAATAAATCAAGGAGATGAGGATGAAGGAAAAAATTTGCTAAAATCCAAATAGAAAACCTTATATCTTTGAGGATGCAACCATTGAGGAGGAGGAAGAAACATAAGAGGTGTTTTAGGATAGATTTGCATTCCAAATTCAACCATAGATGGAGGGACATGATTTTTTTATTAAAAAGGGAGGTTGATATAATCATGTTTTTAACATTTTAGTTACCTGGTCCGATCACATTGTATGGCCGCACGGTTTACTAAACTGTGTGCCAACCATGTGGTATCCCCTGTCAATGCAGGAACCGACCACACTACCCACCTGTGTGGTTTGACTGACCGTGATCAAGCCATGAGGAATCCTCTCGCCACATCTTGAACACAATGAATGAGTACCTAGGGTGAACCACATAGTTTCCACTAACCAATCATTTATGATGCACATAATATCTTTACGTATACTTCCAAAATAATATAATTTTTAACTTGAACTCAATGTGAGGCTCAACCAAAAATATCAAAGATCAATAAATGAATAATATAAAAGATTATATGAGGTAGAGGTGTGACACTTTTTATAAAAAAATTATAATGTAAATATAACATACATAAATAGTATATATAATATATATATATAACTATTTTACACCATGTAAGCTAATAATCATGTAAATATAAAATTATTATATGAGATATATAATAAAATTATTATATTTACATTATTATAATTTTATATAATATAACTATAATGTAAATAGGAAAAAAATATAACACTATAAATAAAAATATGGTGTAAATAAAAAATAACTATTACATTGTATAATCTAAATATAATGTAAATATAAACTTATTATTGTTTTATAAAACATAAATAATGTTATATTTACATTATATAATATTTTAATAATTCTATATTTCCATTATATTTAAATTATATAATGGAATATTTTCATTATATATATATTATATTTATATAATTATGATTTTAAATAACATCATAATAAGGTAAATATATGATTTTAAAATTTTAAATATGATGTATATGAAATAAATATAACATAATTATGACATAAAAATGACATTTTATAATAATAATATGATAAAAATTAATCTCTATAAAATTTCATATAACCTAAATTTAAAGCCACATTTATATTTATATTTTATATATAAGTTATATTTTGGTAATATTTCATTACATAATTTTATATTAACATTGTATTTCATAGTCATTCTGCATATGGCCTCAATATAAAGAAAAAGGTGCACAATAATATTATTGGAATTTAGTCAGATTATAGAGGCTTTGTGATTACAAAAAGCAATAATATTTGATGATTTTTTATGGGGACAAAGTTAGAGAACAATATAGATGAATAATTTTCACTTCTAAGTAAATTATTAATTTCTAATAAAATGTTGCTGGAAGCTAGTGACATGATACCTAGAAGATATATCACTGAAAGAAATGAGATATGTATTTTCTTTCTAATATGAAGTATCCATAAAAATATAACAAAATATTCAAGCTATTTACATAAAAGGGATTCCAAATCAGGGTTCATCAAAGGGTCATAAAATAATAACAAATTATGTATAGTGTGTGATATAATTTTTAATGTTGAGGTATGATGAATGAATCAATTGGGTTCTTATGGTGCTTGTTTGGTTATTTTTATTCCCCTCTATTTAATATAAATATTTAATAAAACAACAAACATAATTAGTAATTTATTATGAAATTATTAAAAAAACATTCACAAAATTAATAAATAATTAGATAATTAATATATTACTATATACCAACTTATTAATACAATAATTATTATAGTTATAGGGGATTACAAAATGAAAACATACATGCACCTTGAAACACCAAGTGGGTCAAGCCTCATACATCCCTATAAGGATTGATGTGCTCCCACTAAAAAAACATTTATTTAGTTTTTATGGCATGAATGTTAATTTTGATTAATAGAAAGTAGGTGTAGCTTAATGTGGAAATTTTAACAGCCTCTAATGTAGATATCTCAATGGGCTGTAGGATAATCTATAAATATATTGTTACACCAATAAATAGTTATGAAATCCCCCTTATAGAGTCATTTCACATGTGGTATCTGTAATGAATGTTATGTTTATCCTTTTAAAAGTTAATGCCTCACGATAGCCCATAATTTATCATGATAGGGTGTCCCTATATTCCACAATGATAGGTTAGACGAAGGTCTTAATATATCTGAGCACACTAATCTCTCTTCAAATCCTCCCACACGACAATTCTCATGTGGTGTCCCGTTGAACTTCCAAACTACTACACCCTACCACTAGAATGACTCTACTTCATTGACATTCATGTGACATGACACTAATCCTTATTTCATGGGACGAAAAATAAATTTTTTTAAAGTTTTAAACACATTTACATCTCTTTAAATGTTACTCAGCCTTGATGTGTCATCATGATATAATGCATGTTTCTCCATAATTGATTCTCTAGATTTTGTTCCAGTCAAATCAGGATGTAAAATTTCATGTATCTAATACCTAAAATTGAGGCCATAGAGGCCCTATATGAAATTCATTGTGACACAAGTGGCCCAAATTATCACGAAATGGTCCAAAACGAGACCAATGAATAGAGTTTTCGACTACAACAATGCTACTATAGAATAATTAGTAAAGTACCATTACAATACAGATGTAATAACTGCGCCTATTGGATGTTCAACCCCAGAGGATGAGGATTCCAGCCATGATAATATTCCACTATAGAACATGAACATTTAAAATTAATAATATAATTAATATAATAAGTAATTAACATTATAATTAATATTCTGTAACTAATAATATAATTATATATTAATTTTCTAATATAATAAAAATATATCTGAGTATTTTAATTTATAAATATAAATAATTAGTATAATTAATAAAAAATATATTTAATTTTTATAATTAATAATATTTAATATAATAATTATAAAATTATATAACTAATAAAAAATAACATAATCAGAATCCTCATGTTTATATGAAATTTAATTAAAATTTTCTTGGGTTCAATACCGTTATTTTTTCATCTAATATTTTAAAAGACCTAAAACAATCCTCAAACAAAAACTATTTCTCATTAATTTACATTCATTATTATTTAAATGGAAAATATTTTGATTTTTATTATATACTTTTCAACAATGGACAACCTAGTGAAAAAGTAAGTATCATCATAGGTTTGAGAAAAAGGCATCACATAGATTCTCAAGACCCATATAATTATTTTGAATTTCCTATTACAAATTGGTCATTATTTTTTCATGATGATTCAATGATCAAATGTCTTAAACAATTAAAATTATTCTCTCTCTATATGAAAATGTGTGATATAATTCCATAAGTGTATCATATTAGACGTATCATAAAAAACCAACAAGATTTAGAAAGCATTCAGGGGATTAAGAAAACTTTCATTATTTTATATATAATTATTGAACTATAATTCCTATGATACAATTTTATATATTTTAAATAAATATAATAAAAGATATTAATTTTTCATTGATCATATTAAGGGGTGAAAAAGTTTTATTTTACATGTGATTAAAATAATTTTTATTTTTTATAAGGTTCCATAATTTTATAAAATTATTGTTTTTTGTTATTATATTTAAATATTATTGAAACCATATAAAAAATTATTATTTCAAACTAAAAAAGTATTTATAGAATTATAAAATAGATATTTATTGAAAAAATTTGTTTATTCAGGATTTAGTTTCACAAGAAAATGATATATTTATATGTTTTGATTATGTTTAATATTTTAGTTTTTTATGTATTCATACACATCATATTTATTAAAAATTGAATTAGCATTTTAATATGCCAATATAGGGATGATATTTTACAAACAGAACATATTGTTTTTTATTGAACCAATTATGAAGATAAGGAAAACATTATGAATATTTATTTGAAATTTTTACTATTATTATGAATTCTATTAATATAATAATAGTTGATATGTTTTTATAAATAATTTATATAATCAAAAATATTTATGAAAAATGTTGATTGTAAAAATGAATAATCATTTTATTGTATACATCTACATTATAAATAAATTCTTCTAGGATTCTCCTAAATTGTTTACATTTATTACATACTATATATAAATATACATCTTCATTATAGGTATTTATGAGTGAATTAGTGATCATGTAGGATGTTAATATCAAGTGGATAAAATATATGAAATGAAGGTTATTATAATTGTGGTCCCATGAGATTCTATGGGGTTAATTTTTTTATTTTTATTGTATAAAATATTATTTATTGGAATTTCTTATTTATTTTTAATATTATAGTTGAGAAAAGATTAAAATATTATTATATTTGGAATAATTATGGTAATACCAACCATAGGAATATTTAATACCCTATGTGTTAGTTTCCAACATGTGGCCTATTGGAGAAGGGTTTTTGGGATGTACATATCAGCATTACATTATTTGGTGGTGTTTCGGTGTGGGAAGTTCAAGATATAATTCCACAGAAGGATACATTAAAGGAAAATTTAGTTGGACTAAATACTCAATTATTGTAACAAAAGTAGAGATACCAGAGGTTGGTTCATGGTAGTTTATAGGAGGCTCAATGATTGAAATTAGGAACTTATAGAGTCTTAGAAATCAAGGTATACAACTACATTAACTAAATTAATTCATGAAGAAATATCATCTATCTTTAATGTTCAATGGGTGATTGTCACAATGTAATTGTATCCTATGAATCGCAATGATTTTTGAAATTTAAATATGAGGCCCATCGAATGTCAATCCCAAATTGCTAACAAACTACCCAATGGGTTCAAAATCATACATTATATTGGGAACTCACCCATTATTTATATACTAATTAACAAAATGGAAATTATCAAATTTAGGCCACACATTTTTGACATGAATAAAAGTGTATATAATCCCCATGGATTTGTAAATTGTAAAATTTATATTGAACACTCATATTTGATATTGTACATATGTATAATATAGAATGTAGTCCAGTGTATATATCAATGGGATATCTGTGATCCATAAATTATTATCACAATTGAATTTTAAAAAATATAAAATTAAAAATATATTTTTTTAATGAAATAAATTAAAACAAAATGAATAAATATGAAAAATAAAAATATGATTCAAATTATGACATTTAGGATTATCAATTTCATATATATATGTTATTTAAATGAATAAATTATTATCATATAAATTATGTAAAAAAATTATTGGTCTTATATTTGTTCTCCACATAATTATGTAGTCATTTTACATAACCTTCCAATTAATGAAATATAAAAATTGGGTAGCATAAAAACATATAAAAGAATAAATTTCTGAAATTAATTCCAATATCACAAATAAAACTATTATTTCATGATATTGTTTAACTGCAGACATTGAATATATTATTTCTCATTTTTTTAATGATTTTAGGATTGATAAATGTTTTTATCTTTCATCACCAATCACTATAAAACATAAAATTCATTAGTGAAAATAGTTGGTTATAACAAGCACATCACAATAAAAATTCAATATATATATATTAAAAATATATATGAAATTAATTATTCTTTTAATAAAATATAATTGAATATAAACTTACATAAAACTATGTTAATTAATTTAATATAAATTTATGTCTATACCTTATTCATTATTCTTAAAAAGGAACTCTTTTAACTTTTTCTTAGACAAATGCATTACCAAGTAATTTAGATATTTTATGGTTTTTGAGACTTGTTTTCTCATTTATCCTTTGTTGAACTAGGAATTTAGACTACAATATAATTGGGATTGATCACACATCTTATTTTCGAACACACCACGACTCATTTAATGAAAATAAGGCATTACATATAATAAAAAATAATTATTAATTTCATAATATTGTAGAGAAATAAATAAATAATAAATATTATAATATATATAAAATATATAAAAATAATAATAATAATATATTTGATCAAATATAGTATATAAATAAAAAATATAGAATAATACATAAATAATTCATATTATAAATAAATCCAGCACTCATAATGAATATGATTTATTTTGAGTTTGTGACCCATTTTAATTCACACCTATAATACATTATGTTTCATTTATGCAACGTTAATTTCTATATATACATATTTAATTATAAATATTTTTCCTAAATTATGAAAAATATATGAACACGTTTTCATAAAACTGAGCATGTGACATGTGTTTTTAACTGAAATGATATATTTTAATAATAAAAAACACTTTTAGATGTACCAGAAAAATCATGCGGTGAATTCATATTAAAATAATTTATTTATGTGATCATTTAAATTTTTTATATGGTATTTATAAAAACCAATTTAAATTTTATTTGTATTTGATTGTGTGATATGAGTTTGGAAAAAAAATTCACATTCAAAATAGAAAGATGCACATTTAATAAAAATATCTCTAACATTGGATATATGGACATGAGGTTAATTTCCATACATAAAATATTAATTATAGTTATTTTCTCAACATTATCAATAAAATTTGAGGGCTTTCCACAATATGGAGAATTTAATGTGTGTTTTGAACAAAAATGTAATATTAAAATGAATACATACACATACAATCATAATAATCACCCAATATATTATATTATTGTGATGGAAATTCGAAGACATAACAGACTAAATATTGATATTTATTACATTTCATCATGATAATATGAGTTTGTAATATTTTTAGTTTATGAAACACTTTTTGAACTAAAATATTTCTTTTTAACAAAAAACATACATGTTCCATCAAAACAGATACTTCATGTGTAAGATCGATACGAGATTAATTATTACACATTAAAATATAATTATCAATATTTTTATAAAAATTAAACAATTTATTTATGGTTTGTATTATGTTATGTGTGTTTTGAACTGAAAACCTCCTTAAATTAAAAACATACGGATTCAGTAATAACTTCTACACATCGTTTCAAATTAATGTCCATTCAATTTATAATCATGAAAAATAAATTCTAAATATTTATATAAAAGAATCAATAAAATAAGAGTTATTTATATCAATTTTGATAATGTTTCACTTTTATTGTATAATAATTTCAATTTAAAATTTATTACATTCCCTTTTAGTCTAACAAGCCACATACGATGGTAGATAGATATGAAAATAATTACAAAATGAAAAAAAAGTAATTATAATTATTTTGTAATGGTATTGATGTAATATAATCATGTTTATATTTTTTTTGTTTATGTGATATTTATTTTGTAGTAAAATTTATAGTTTTAATTAAAACATGAAGTTTTAATCTCAATAGTCACACAGTGCTTGAAATTTAAATGTAGTTAATTCTTACGATTCATGAATAAATTATAAATATTGGTCCTTAATCATTAAGAAAATTTGAATATATTTTCATGTTTTTATATTTATTAATCATGCCATGATAAAAAAATTCACTTTTGAACAGGAAACATGAACATTTGTTATAATGGTCGCCTCATGTATCATATTAAAAAGGGGTTAATATGAACTTCTAAATCATAATTTATTAATCATTTAGTAACATTTCATGACATTCATAACTATTTTTTGTTATTTTGCGAATTTTATGCTATTTTGGAAAAAAATGTATCATTTAAATAAACACAAACACTATCATCCATAAAAGGGACACTCTATATCAAATTGATAATTTTTTAATTGATACATAAATAATGAATTATCAATTTTCTTGTTTTCACATGTTATGATAGGTTTTTTTATATTTTATGCAAACAATTAAATCCACTCTAATTTTCATATAACATGTTCTAATGATCACAATCTAGCCTTAATCAACTACTATACAATTTAATGAATTCAACGCTTTTCAATTTTAATCATATTCATCAATTTATTCCAACATTTCTATTATAAATATTTCATTCATATTAAAATATTTTTTATTTCATGTATTCATTTAAATGGAAAATACAAAATACAATATAGAATCACTAAACTAATAATAGTCATTTTAGATTTACACATTAAATTCAATGGAATTTTTCTATAACAAAGCCCAATATAAATGATTTTTTTATTCATCCAGCTTGAATCCTTTGAGAGAAAAATGAATTTCAATCTCCAAAAAAATACACAAATGATCCTAAATTTTATTTAGTGAACTATTGAAAAAATGGGGCCCCATTATCACATTAATATTGTTAATGTAAAATAATTTTTCAAAATGACACATTATATATTTTGTCATCAGCTTAATAATATGAAATCCATTCAATTATAATACATTCTTCAATAACACAAAATATAAATATTAAAAATTAATAATTAGGATATAGACAACATCTTCATGATATCTGAAAAATAAAAACAAATTCTTACATGATGCATAACCACATCTTAATGATTTATAAAAGCATTGTAATGTAATGTAAATTCCCTCCTACTGTAGAAATAAAAAACATGTATGAATTAAAATAAAGGATACCAAATATTAATTCCATAGAGTTATTTTACTATCTTCAGGATAATAATGTCATTAATTAATAATATATACATTTTCTATTCATATACAATATAGTAAACAAATTTAACATGGAACATTTTATCATTATGATCTTATAATGTTAATAAACATGGTAGTGTAGTTGGTGGTGGTAATGGTACTCACAGAAGATTCTTCTAATCCATTAAATAATCATTTTGGTCTCCCTACAAAATCCATTAATTTCACTCTCTTGTTATCATTTTATTATAAAATACCACTACTTAGAGACCTTTAGATTATTTTTAAATATGTTTTCATATATAATAAACCAGAAAATGAATACCTTATTATCATTATGTACATTTATAAAATTAAATTACCATTATATAGATGTTATAATAGTTTTTATGATCACGTAAGAATTAAGATCATCTCGGGGAACCCAAAACAAGACACTTAGATCATTATTTATGTGAATCCCTAGCCTCACATTAAATTTTTTATATTTATTTGAAGAGAAAATATAATCTTTAATATTGTTCAAAAAACATATAACAAAAGGAAATTAGTGGGTTTTGAAATAAATAAATCATAATCAACTTCTCCTTAGTTAATTTTAGTATGAAACTTGTATGAGGGGTTATTTGATTCATATTTAACTGAATCCATTATTACAAAATATTATTACCTCTTTTAATATAAGTGTTTGAGGGGGATTTATAGACTCATTGTGGTCTTTGTGAATACAATCATTAAAACATTCATGAATTCATTAATAAATCGTACCTATTTCCCATAATATTCATATTAAATCAGAAGTTCAATAAATAATCTCATTATCTTTTGGTAACATATCATCCAAGAGATTAGGATGTTATTTAATACGGTTATCGTTCATTATACATCCCTATTTCAAATTAAATAACTTCAATATAACTAATAGTATTTTACATTATGACTAGAATATAATTAAATCATTTGAAAACACATTAACATCAACAAAGATTTGGAAAATTATGAATGTCAGCATAAATTTTAATTGTAGTTTCCTAAATATAACACACATTATCCTTTATATCTTTATTCATATGGGACAACCCATAAACTGTACTAATATGTTAGTAACTATTAACATGATAATATTATAGTCATTATTTGAACTTTTATAATTTTTGAAAATATCATTTTATATTATTTTTTATTCAAACTCATCTAACAAATCATATCTATTAATAATAATAGTATGAAAAACAATTATTCGAGAAGGGTAATTTCGACAAGTAGTTGCAAAATTGAAGATCTCGTCATCAACATTCCTATACTAAATAGTTATAAATATCGAGTCCATTAATTTTAATTTATATTAATCCTATTTTGTTTAATAATATTCATATTTAGTTAAAAAAAAGTTTGAAAGAATAGATATGAAAATAATTTTATATAATCAATTTTAAAATATATACATATAATAAAATTGGTATATATATTTCGAATTTAAATATTTTCTGTGATAATATATATATATGTATATATTGAAATTATTTATTTTCATGTGAATATATAATTATGCATTTATAATCATATAAATATTTATGTATAAACATTAACATAATGAGAGGGTGAATTGAAAAAAATTCAAAGTATAATACATTTTTTAATGAATTTTTATAAAATTTATACTTATAAATGTTCACACAAACAGAAATCAAGAACAAAAAATAAAATAATGTTTATTGAACCAAATTAATATTATGTATATGTGATACATTATATAATAAAACATCAAAATCTCTCCCCACAAAAATATTCACATAAAAAAACACACATTACATTTTTATACATGTATAAATAGATTAAACACACATAGTAATATATTTTATTATTAGTTAAAAAGTAATATTCCAAATAAATAAAATCCCTCCATAGGTTTTTAGACAAGTTCCACTAATAGATGTTATACATATAGCCTTGAATATATGAAATCCAATATCCTTAAGCAATGAGTATTGTAAACATAATACACAAAATTGAATAAATATTTTTCATATAAATTAAAATAATATTTACAAAATATAATAATAAAAATGTATAAATAAATTTTAAAAATCGTTTAAATTCTAGAAAAAAATTCTTAAATATTAAAAATGAACAAATGATATTAATTTAAATGATATTAAATTTGAAAAATTAATTTGTATTAAATAACATGACTAATTAAAAATAATTTATCATATGATTAAATATATTAATTTTAGACGCATATAAAATGCTGAAAATAATTAAAAATGGATTTATATAAATTAATTATATAAATAACAAATATTTTAATAATATTAAAACATAATAATTAAAATTAAGTATATATTAATCATATAAATTTAAAAAATATTATATATTTTAACATTTTTAAAATAATTATGTATAAGTAAATATAATAAAAGGAAAATAATTCCAAACTTGTTAAAAATTGCTCATATTAACAATTAAAAAATAACTATAAATTAAAGAATGACAAAATTTGATAAATAAATTTTTTTTAAGACAAATATCTAACATTAATTAGAGGAAGTAAAACAAAATAAACAGTCAATAAAAAGTAATAGTTATATAATATTAATTATATAATGAAAAAATTCATTAAAATGAATTATATTGTATGTAAAAAATATTTGAAATTAAATTCTTTATGAGGGATAAATTATATAAAATTAAAAAACAATAAAAATATCATAACATAATAAATAAAAATAAAAAGTATTAATCATATGAATTAATGAAATATTTAATATATTAAAGAACTTTTAAATTATTATCTATAAATTTTAATAAGTATTAAATTCAATAAGTTATTGTTAATTAAAAAATACCGAATATAAAAAAATAATAAAATGATATTACAAATGTGTAAATAATATAAAAGAAATTTAAAAAATATTTTTATAATTTCAATATATAATTATAATTAAATGAGTGAAAAAAAGAATAAAAAAAATAAAAAAAAATTAATGTGAAATATGGGTGTGTTCAATATATCGATTGTCATTAAAGACTCTAATTAATTATAGTTCATAAGAATATTAAATAATAATTTAAAATATTTTTATTAAATTTAATTTATAAATATTTTGAAATGATTGAATAACTATGAAAATAGAATATATTTCTAAAACATTAATTAAATATATATTGACAATGAATAATTCATACTAAATACTAAAAATGGAGAATTGTTGAACATGAATAAATAATATAAAAAATGAATATACATCTGCAAGAACACAAACATACGTATAAACATACTTGTACAAACACACACACTCAATCACTCAAATGCACACATAGATATACAAACACATTCAAGTACATATATGAACGCAAACATACACATACATATGCCTATGCATAGACATACACAAACACATATATATTAAAATTCAAAAAAAAAATTAATATATGTTCATACACATACATACTCATACATATCCATATATACTCATACTAAATAATCATACATATACATTCACAGACTCATACACTGACATACAATTATACTCATAAATATACATGTACGCAAACATACACATAGGCATACAGAGACCCATACATATACAAATAAACATACACATACACATACACATACACATACACATACACATACTCATATACATACAAATACACATACACATACACATACACATAAACATACACATACCCATACACATACACATACACATACACATACACATACACATACACATACACAAACACATACACATACACATACACATACACATACACATACAAATACACATACACTTACACCTGCACAAACACATACAGATACACATACACATACACAAACACATCACATAAAAATACACATACACATTCCCAAATGCGTACACAAACACATACACATACACATACACAGACACATACACATACACATAAACCTATACATACACATACACATACAAATATATGTACACATTCACATAATCATACACAAACACAAACACAAACACAAACACACACACATACACATACACATACTCATACACACGCATAACCATAGGCATAATGATACTCATACCCATACACATACACATACACATAAACATACACACACACACATGCACATAAAAATACATATACACAGAGACACAGAAACACATACACATACAGAAATGCATTCATAGACACATACACATACACATTCAAATACACAAACACATACACACACACATACACATACACATACACTCGCCCATACACATACTCATACACATGCACATACAAGTACACATACAGATACACATACACATACACCTACACATACAAATACACATTCACATACACATACACATACACATGTACATAAACATACACACATTTATTCACATAGGTATACATCCGTATATATATATATGTGTGTGTGTGTGTACATACATATACATACATATATATACATATATAAAGATACACATTCATTGGCACGACCCGCCCCCTAGGGACATATACATACACATACAAATACACATACACATACACATACACATACACATACACATACACATACACATACACATACACAAACACATACACATACACATAAACACAAACATTCACATACGCATACAAATGTACATAAATATACACACATATATTCACATAGGTATAGATATGTAAATATATATATATATATATGTAAAAATTCATACACACACACACAGATATATTTATATAAATATACACATTCGCATGACCCACCCCCTAGGGACTTTTTTGTGAATCCCTTAAGCCCAACCCTTGAAGGCCAAGGGTTGGCGACTAGAGCTGAAGGAATCAACCATCAAATAAGAGGAATTTTCTTGATTATATGTACGCACTCAAACACAAAACCATGTCCCAAAAAATAGAAATGTGAAAAATGTATGCCACTAAACTACCACTAAGTAAATGTATAAAATGTAGGTCAAAAGGGGCATAATAAAACACCAACAAAATCCAAACTGAAAATTTTAAATGTACAGAAGAACTCTGAAAATCCAACCACTAAAAACACCACCTGATGGGTAAGTGTAGGTTAGATTCCAGAAGCTATTGAAGCATGTACTACTTTCCTAATCACATTTGGCACCATCAGGTCCTAGGCTTCTAAGTCCTCTATCAAGGAGGAAATCATCTTTATCAGACACCAAATATGCAGGCAAAGCCAGTGCAAGGTTCAGTAGCATAATACTTAGTAGCAAACCCTCACCAAAAATGAAATACCACCATGGAATCCTAAAATCAAACCATGAATCATGATCACGAAGCTAGACAGATCACACTTATATTACCTAATTTATGAAAATAAATACATTCAGTAGAAACACTAAACACCTTGGACTATAGGGGTATTCATCCTTAATGAGATCCATGGGTCTTCTGCATTTCGCGGAGCTACATTCCACTTTGTACATCATCGTCAGTCCACACAAATCCACTTGCAGTAGATCGACGTATAGTATAAGGCCCCAGCCTTAAACCTTACTTAATCTTGAGTTACTACAAGATTACACATTGAGGATCTTTTCAAGTTTAGAGTTTTAGAGAATTAGATCATAAAACTTGCATTACATTCCACATTTAAACAAAGTGGTTACATAAAAGATAGTATTCATTTTTCCCATCAATGGAAACATATTTAAAATAAAACATGGATTCTGTCTTGACACATCCTTGACACTATCATCATATCATGTACCCTTCCCTTGACCTGTGAAAAACATTTCAAAAACTTGGGATGAGCATAAAAAGCTTAGTAAGGGATATAAAATTATGGAAAGGAAACATGAGTACATGTATACATAAGAATGAAATCATACTTTACCCATAAAACATAATAACTTTAACATACCTTATAAAATCATGAATAAATCATAGAAATTATAATACATAAAGGAAACTTGAGGCATTCATAACATTGTTACGTAGGGAGTGACCCTCTTGGTTATGTTTGGAATACCCACCACAGTATATTCCCTAAATCTCTTCAGAGAAACCTTAACGTTTCACTCCTTCGCGTTACCCAATGAATTGGAGAGCTATATCGGGATCACCCACCCTGAGTTTATCACAGAACCACCCATCTTCATAACAATTCCCAAGAACCGTAACATAATCTTATCACATAAAACATGCATAAAGGAAACATAACATTTCCACCTTTCAATAACAAGATATCCATACAACACATTGATATAAATACATTATGAAACCCATTTTCAATACCAAAATGAAAGAAAAGTAAAACATGGTATTTATTTTTCTTTTAAAAAGATGGTATGGCTTGTAGAGGAAGTCGAAACTCAAATAATGGTCACGGCGGCAGAGAAGTCGTTGTTGCCGCATACGTACGACAAAAACATTCTCGTTTGTCATTTAGAAAAATGATTCGTATAAAAATATTCCTTTTGGATAAACGTAAAAGTCAAAGGGGTTTATACACCGTATAAAAGAAAGTTGTTCATAAAACATAATATGCCTCAATGAAAGGAGATTGTGACAAAGTCCCATACAAAGACGGTATCCTTGGATTAAGGATAAATCAGTTACATAACTATGTGTGACAAACGAATACATGAAATATAAGTGGGTAAAACAATCAGAGGAAATTCACACATAATCATAGAACGACATATTCAAGGTTTACAAGTTTATCCCAATGAATCGAAATTGGGTTAAGAAGTTCCCTTGCAAAAATTCGACAGCCTAACGGCGTCACTTCAAAATTCAGAAAAAGAGTTGATGAGAGATGAAAAGGGTATCTCATCACTTGGACATAAAATTTACATCAATAAGGACATATAAGAACATATCCCAAAATAATATTATGTGAATTAAAAGACATAACAAAATAAGTCTTTTAAAAATAGGAGGGTGAAAGGTTTCTCTTACCGACATGGGTATCTTTCGAAACATACGCCCCGTGAAAGAAGGACAATACAACATTGATGTAAATACTAATAAATGAAATAATATTACACGATGAGTAAAATAATGGTCAGTACATACACCACGCAAAGGAAATTTTGGCAAATGTAGCATAAATCTCACGGGAATAAAAGTGAGATGAAAAATCCCTTACGAAAACTCAGCAGCCTAACGGCGCCACTTAAAACTTCCAAAAATGGATTGATGAGATCAAATAGGGTATCTCATCACATTAAAATAAAATGTACAGAAATAGTAATATAAAATAACATCCCCCATCATAACAAAGATGAGCTTAAAACAAGTGACATAAAGGATAGTACATAAAGAGAAAGAGAGAGGTTAGATCTCTTACGAAAATTCAGCAGCCTAACGGTGCCACTCAAAACATCCAAAATGGATTGATGAGAGAGAATAGGGTCTCCCATCATATGAGCATAAAAATTACAGTAAGAGTAATATAAAAGAACATCCCAATAACAATAAATATGAGCTTATAAGGAATGACATAAAAGAGTGTACTTAAAAATAAAGAGAGGAGTAGGATCCCTTAGCTCGGGTCTGACTTTACTCGATCGTTCTTTAACGCCCTGAATAATAAACTTTAGTTAATTTCCACTTTATTAAGAACCTTTTTATAGTTCATTATTCCTTTTATATCACTTATTTCCATGTTATAAACATTATGTAATCATTTAAGTTAATAATGTTTGTTTTGTCGATATTTGGTTCTTAAGTCGAAAGTGGACTTCTTACAATTACATGTTGTTCGTGTGGTCAAATGTTCATTATATCCAGAATTATATTCATGATTTTGATATCATATATATGTCATATATATCCAGAATATACATTTATTTATAATATTACATAATAATTTAGAGGTAAGAAATGAAATTCACCGTTCATGGAGACGGTAAGTCGTACGTACGCATGAATGCTACTTTCATTTCTATGTCATATTAATGGAATTTAAACCAAATGAGAGGTATGTATATTTTAATTCCATAATTATATTCATCATTTATATGTAACATACATCATATATAATAACTTTAAATCCATCCTTTATACATCCCACATATGGCATTAACGAATCAAATCACTTTGAGGGGGCGGTAGTCCGAACTTCCTAAAATGAAATTATCGGGTTTACCCACAATGGAAACCATAAAGGTATGACACAAAAGAAAAATACAGAAACATAAACATATTATATATCATATATAAATATAGTGACATATTAATGGCGACCTTTTAAGGTGTTATATGAGTGTTGAACAATCATCGTTTTGTGAGGCAGAAATTCGCCATCCACAGAAACAGTATCTTCTTTAACCATTTGATGTAGGTGTGTGTAAGTTTAGCTCGAATTCTTATTATAACAACATACTATTATACTGAAGATACTGGAGTTGTTACAAAATAAATGAATAAAAAGAGTTTAGGGGGTTGGAGAAGAAAAATAAAACAAAAGAACACAAGTGAAGACATTACCTTAAAATCGGGTAACTCTTTTTGATTTGAGCTCAAAGGCTTCTTTGGGAAGACTTCTGCCCAACTTGAGGCTTAAAGGAGTTATAGAGGGATGTGGAGAGACAAAATGGGCAGGTTTTGGCCGAGAAAAAGGCTTTGGAAGTGTGGGTAAGGAAGTAGAGGTGGGGGCCTTTTATAAGAGGAGAGGCGGGGCACTGTTGGAAAGGTATAAAATGTAACTTTATTTTCAAATGAGTTTCGGATTTTAATGGTCCCACATTGATGTTTTTCTAGGATAAGGTGATAAGGGTTCGCAATCCACCCATAAAATAAGTTTTGGACATGTGTAGGTCTTATATTTTACATTATCTTTCCATTTTATTTAAATCGTTAAATAATGAGGTCATCGCTGCATCATCATGATATCATAAATAATTTCATTTATTTAATGTATAAAAATTATAAAACAAATATTATGATGTATGAAATATTTTTATCTTTCCAATTAATATTAATAGTCCAAAAGATCATTTATGTAGACAAAATTAAAAATATTTTACTTCGGTGATACATTCTTTGTTACATTTAACATTCTTTAAAAATAAAAAGATAAAAAGTCACTTTCTCACAAAAGTGATTCCATGGGGCCCCCAAGTTTGTCACAAGTCATACCATGGTTGGCCATGAGACAACCAGTAGCCTTAGGACTAATTTTGTGGTCATTTTTATTATTATGATATTATCGTATTATCTTTAACTACCCGATTACTCATTAATCAAGATAATTAAAGATAATTACCGTCGTTACTATTCATAATGTTCAAAAACAAAAGAGTCTTAATTAAATAATATGAAACTTATGATTCCAAATATGTAATTAATTTTACCAAATTACAAACACATAAATTTCAATAATTAATTTAAAAAAAACTTCCCGTTGTCAAAACAAATAACGGGTTTTTTAGAGACAATATTTATGAAAAGTTTGGCACTTGTTTATGCCTAATTCCAAAGTGAAATTAATCCCAATGACCATCATTGAGTTACATGGTAAAAATATATTCTAATTACACTTTAAAACAAATTAAAAAGATAATATAACCATATAATTAAATTATATGAAAAAGCAGTTTTGATGTAAAATGCAGTATTTTGCACTATTCATTGAAAAATGAACATTGTCAGAAAAATACCAAAAATTAACCCAAGGTAAATTTAAATGTCCCAATCATAAATAATATGTTTATTTTGAAAAATAGAGCTTATAAAATTGTCAAAAAGTGGATTTAAAAGGGGTTCGCCATCAAAATGCGGTTAATCGACCTTTTAAAGAATATTAGAATGTTTACGCTTAAAAACTGGATTCATTTGCATTTTTAATCCTCTAACATTTATTGTAAAGAGTAAAAATATATGAAAAACATATATAATCATTTTTTAGTTAGTTTTGTTCATTCCCGCCATTACAACGGCTAGGCGTTAACTACCATTTAAAATAATATTATTTTATTATTAGAGTGCAACGTAAGATTCCCAAGAAACTCGTTGGTGCTTACTGGGTACGCCATCGAGCATAGCATCTCCTTTAAAGTAATATTAATATTTTATTCACAAATATGTATAAATATAAAGATGTCATATTCTTTATTTACCTGGGGTGTTACATCCTTCCCCCCTTTTTGGGAATTGCGTCCTCGCAATTTTAAAACTGGGCTTGGAAACATCCTTGAAAGTCCCACATCGGAACAAGAGTCGGTAAAACAATCACTTTAAAATAAAGAATGATAAGTACAATGGTCACCAGAGTTAACCCACACTAGGATTCCAAGTATGAAAATATGGACATGGAGGAAAAAAACAAAGGGTCATGTTCTGATGGAGAGTGATATAAAACATGTTTAGGAGAAAGTTAACCACAAGAAAATCACAAACTTGTGATGGGTTAAACGGTATTCGATTCCCCAGTAGGAAAAGTTAATAGAAAACATTTTTGTTTTAAGTTACTTTTTATTGAGGAATTTATTCATAAGGAAAAAAAATCACTTATCATGTTGACTTTCAACTTTTATTAGATTCCTTACACAAACTCATATTTTCTCCAAAAGATGAGTATTTAGGAAGACTTGTTCACATTAAGAGTACTATAATCAACTTCTAGAGAATCACCTAATCCAAAAAAGAGAACTATATATTTCCCATGTCTTTAGAGTTTAACCAAAACCAAAACCAAAAAGGTTAGTACAAGATCAGATAATCCAAAAAAGGATAACCCTTTATAAAAAGAAAATCTATTCTTAATCTCCAAAATTTGTCCAATAAAACCCAAATTTCATCGAGGACTAGTCTATAATCAATTTGTCCATAAAATTATTCAAAGTAAACCAAACTAAGATTGAAACCCAAATTTTTGAAGGATTTAGTCACATAGTCTTCCAAGTTAAATCGTAACATTTATCTCCAAACAACATCAGTTGCTCTTAATGTCTCTTATTGAAAAGTAATTAACCTAATCACATATCCTCCATGATAGGTTAATAAATATCCATAGATAACCCAAAATTAATTTACTATTAATTCATAAAATCATCTAACTAAAAAGAATCAGTCAAACTAACCAGGGACTTCACGTAGTCCAATGGTAGACGATAAATACCAGTTGCACTTTGGTTGTGGGTTCGATTCTCGCAGCTTTGTACAACGCGACGGGTTGTCACATGGTCTGCGTGTTGTCCTTTTTCCAAAACTATATAATTCTCAAATCATTCCCCAAAAAGAGATAAAATCATCAAAAATAACCATTACATAATTTGACCTCAATTTTATCTCAAACCTTTCACTTCCATCATAACATATAGTAACCCATAATTACCTCAAAATTAAGGATCATATAAACCCAAATGGTTCTTTATAACTATGTCCACAAAAGAACAGATAACTATTCCTTGAATAAAATTTTCATATATAAAACATCATGGTTACACATTCTATAAAAATTATTCTAATGTAACCCCATCATCAAAAGAGACTTAATACTCTTAAGAATTTCACTATAACTTTTGAAGCCCATATATGTTGACATCTCACTCATTCAACATTCTTCATGACCCATTAACCATTTCTTTCCAACTTATTCTGAAATACTTCTTTCCTAAAAAAAATCATGAATCATATCCTAAGATTCCAAAATAGGAAAACAATAGTTATGAAATAATCCATACCTTTGATTGGTGATTTTCAGTTTCTTCATCCTCAATCGGAATGGCATTAGGTATTGGTAAACGAACATTTGTACGATCCTGGTGATCCCATTCACAAAACTTCTTCATAGGACATGTGTTTGCATAATGACCATGCACACCGCATTTAAAACATTCAATTGATCCCTCAGAAAGAACTTCTTTCCCTTTCCTCGAGTCAACTGGATGCTTCCTTTTTATATGGCAGGTTCTTGCTTTATGACCTTCATTTCCACATCTATAGCATATTTCTGTCCCTTTGAAACATTTTCCTAGCTGTTTCTTTCCACATTTTTGACACATAGGTTTTTGAACACACTTACCTTTATGATTATTACCTGTAGTTCCATAGGGATTTGTTTCACGCATATATGATGCCTTAGAGAAATCACCAAGGTTTAGGTGGTCAATCATGACTCCAGATAGTTGGTTGAGGATAATCACAAGAGTTCTCATTGCAGCTCCCATATCATTCGGTTTCTTGCTCAAAAAACTGTCACAGTTTCCTTTACATCCACTGTTACTTTGGTTCCTGCTAGATCCAGCCATTTACTAAAATCAAAAAGGTCAGTATGATTATATCAACAAAACCATCATGTACTAATGAGGAAGATAAACATTAAGATATACTTACTCATTCAATTTATCTAAAACTAGGACTCTTTCTGAAATCCTAACCATTATGGTAATGTCACTTATGCTTAAAGAATACCCTAACCTCTAAAGTTATCTAAACCGACCTTTGATACCAACTATAAGGCCCCAACCTTAAACCTTACTTAATCTTGAGTTACTACAAGATTACACATTGAGGATCTTTTCAGGTTTAGAGTTTTAGAGAATTAGATCATAAAACTTGCATTACATTCCACATTTAAACAAAGTGGTTACATAAAAGATAGTATTCATTTTTCCCATCAATTGAAACATATTTAAAATAAAACATGGATTCTTTCTTGACACTTCCTTGACACTATCATCATATCATGTACCCTTCCCTTGACCTTTGAAAAACATTTCAAAAACATGGTATGGGCATAAAAATCTCAGTAAGGGATATAAAAATATGGAAAGGAAACATGAGTACATGTATACATAAGAATGAAATCATACTTTACCCATAAAACCTAATCACTTTAACATACCTCATAAAATCATGAATAAATAATAGAAATTATAAGACATAAAGGTAACTTGAGGCAGTCATAACATTTTTACATAGGGAGTAACCCTCTTGGTTACGTTTGGAATACCCACCATAGTATATTCCCTAAATCTCTTTGGAGAAACCTTAACGTTTCACTCCTTCGTGTTACACAATGCATTGGAGAGCTATATCGGGCTCACCCTCCCTTAGTTTATCATGGAACCACCCGTCTTCATAATAATTCCCAAGAACCATAACATAATCTTATCACATAAAACATGCATAAATGAAACATAACATTTACACCTTTCAATAATAAGATATCAATAAAAACACATTGATATAAATACATTATGAAAACCATTTTCAATACCAAAATAAAAGAAAAGTAAAACATGGTATTTATTTTTCTTTTAAAAAGAAGGTACGGCTTGTAGAGGTAGCCAAAACTCAAATAATGGTCACGGCGGCGGAGAAGTCGTTGTCGCCGCATACGTATGACAAAAACATTCCCTTTTGTCATTTACTAAAACGCTTCGTATAAAAAGATTCCTTTTGGATAAATGTAAAATTCAAAGAGGTTTATACACCGTATAAAAGAATGTTGTGTATAAAACAAAATATGTCTCAATGAAAGGAGATTGAGACAAAGTCCCATACAAAGACGGTATCCTTGGATTAGGGATAAATCAGTTACATAACTATGTGTGACAAAAGAATACACGAAATATAAGTTGGTAAAACAATCAGAGGAAATTCACCCATAATCATAGAACGACAGATTCAAGGTGTAAAAGTTTATCCCAAAGAATCAAAATTGGGTTAAGAAGTTCCCTTGCAAAAATTCGACAGCCTAATGGCGTCACTTCAAAATTCAGAAAAAGAGTTGATGAGAGATAAAAAGGGTATCTCATCACTTGGACATAAAATTTACATTAATAATGATATATAAGAACATATCCCAAAATAATATTATGAGAATTAAAATACATAACGAAATAAGTCTTTTAAAAAGAGGAGGGTGAAAGGTTCCCTTGCCGACATGGGTATCTTTCAAAACATACGCCCCGTGAAAGAAGTACAATACAACATTGATGTAAATACTCAAAAATTAAAGAATATTAAACAATGAGTATAATAATGGTCAGTAAATACACCACTCAAAGGAAATTGTGGCAAATTTAGCATAAATCTCATGGGAATAAAAGTGAGATGAAAAATCCCTTACGAAAACTCGGCAGCCTAACAGCGCCACTTAAAACTTCCAAAAATGGATTGATGAGATCAAATAGGGTATCTCATCACATTAAAATAAAATGTACAGCAATAGGAATATAAAATAACATCCCCCATCATAACAAAGAGGAGCTTAAAAGAAGTGACATAAAGGAGAGTACTTAAAGAGAAAGAGAGAGGTTAGATCTCTTACGAAAATTCGGAAGCCTAACGGCGCCACTCAAAACATCCAAAATGGATTAATGAGAGAGAATAGGGTCTCTCATCCTATGAACATAAAAATTACAGTAAGATTAATATAAAAGAACATCCCAATAACAAGAAATATGAGCTTATAAGGAATGATATAAAAGAGTGTACTTAGAAAGAGAGGAGTAGGTTCCCTTACCACGAGTCCGACTTGACTCGATCGTTTTTTAACGTCCTGAATAATAAACTTGAGTTAATTTAAACTTTATTAAGAAACTTTTTCTAGTTCATTATTCCTTTTATATCACTTATTTCCATGTTATAAACATTATGTAATCATTTAAGTTAATAATGTTTGTTTTTTCGATATTTGGTTCTTAAGTCGAAAGTGGACTTCTAACAATTACATGTTGTTCGTGTGGTCAAATGTTCATTATATCCAGAATTATATTCATTATTTGGATATCATATATATGTCATATATATCCATAATATACATGTATTTATAATATTACATAATCATTTAGAGGTAAGAAATGGAATGCACCGTTCATGGAGACGGTAAGCCGTACGTACGCATGAACGCTACTTTCATTTCTATGTCATATTAATGGAATTAAAACCAAATGAGAGGTATGTATATTTTAATTCCATAATTATATTCATCATTTATATTTAACATACATCATATATAATAACTTTAAATCCATCCTTTATATATCCCACATATGGCATTAACGAATCAAATCACTTTGAGGGGGCGGTAGTCCGCACTTCCTAAAATGAAATTATCGTGTTTACCCACAATGGAAACCATAAAGGTATGCCACAAAAGAAAAATACAGAAACATAAACATATTATATATCATATATAAATATATGGACATCTTAATGGCCACCTTTTAAGGTGTTATATGAGTGTTGAACAATCATCGTTTCGTGAGGCAGAAATTCGCCATCCACAGAAACAGTATGTTCTTTAACCATTTGGTGTCGGTGTGTGTAAGTGTAGCTAGAATGCTTCTTATAACAACATCCTATTATATTTAAGGTACTGGAGTTGTTACAAAATAAATGAATAAAAAGATTTTAGGGGGTTGGAGAAGCTAAATAAAACAAAACAACACAAGTGAAGACATTACCTTAAAATCGGGTAACTCTTTTTGATTTGAGCTCAAAGGCTTCCTTGGGAAGACTTCTGCCCAAAGTGAGGCTTCAAGGAGTTATAGAGGGATGTGTAGAGACAAAATGGGCAGGGTTTGGCCGAGCCAAAGGCTTTGGAATTGTGGGTAAGGAGGTAGAGGTGGGGGCCTTTTATAAGAGGAGAGGAGGGGCACTCTTGGAAAGGTATAAAATGTAACTTTATATTCAAATGAGTTTCGGATTTTAATGGTCCCACATTGATGTATTTCGAGTATAAGGTGATAAGGGTTCGACTTTAACCCATCAAATAGGTTTTGTACATGTTTAGGTCTTAGATTTTACATTATCGTTCCATTTTATTTAAATCGTTAAATAATGAGGTCATCGCTGCATCATCATGATATCATAAATAATTTAATTTATTTAATGTCTAAAAATTATAAAAAAAATACTATGATGTAGGAAATATATTTATCTTTCCAATGAATATTTATAGTCCAAAAGATCATTTATGTAGACAAGATGAAAAATATTTTACTTCGGTGATACATTCTTTGTTACATTAAACATTCTTTAAAAATAAAAAGATAAAAAGTCACTTTCTCACAAAAGTGATTCCATGGGGCCCCCAAGTTTGGCACAAGGAATCCCATGGTCGGCCATGAGACAACCAGTAGCCTTAGGACACAATTTGTGGTCATTTTTTATTATTATGATATTATCGTATTATCTTTAACTACCCAATTACTCATTAATCAAGATAATTAAAGATAATTACCGTCGTTACTATTCATAATGTCCAAAAACAAAAGAGTATTAATTACATCATTTGGGCATTCTGATTCCAAATATGTAATTAATTTTACCAAATTCCAAACACATAAATTGCAATAATAAATTTAAAAAAACTTCCCATTGTCAAAATAAATTGCGGGTTTTTTAGAAACAATATTTATGAAAAGTTTGGCACTTGTTTATGCCTAATTCCAAATTGAAATTAATCCCAATGAAAATCATTGAATTACATGGTGAAAATATATTCTAATTACACTTTAAAAAAAATTAAAAAGATAATATAACCATATAATTAAATTATATGAAAAAGCAGTTTTGATGTAAAATGCAGTATTTTTCACTATTCATTGAAAAATGAACATTGTCAGAAAAATACTAAAAATTATCCCAAGGTAAATTTCAATGTCCCAATAATAAATAATATGTTTATTTTAAAAAATATAGCTTATAAAATTGTCAAAAAGTGGATTTAAAAGGGGTTCTCCATCAAAAGGCGGTTAATCGACCTTTTAAAGAATATTAGAATGTTTACGCTTAAAAACTGGATTCATTTTCATTTTTAATCCTCTATCATTTATTATCAAGAGTAAAAATATTTGACAAACATATATAATCATTTTTTAGTTAGTTCTGTTCATTCCCACCATTACAACGGCTAGGCATTAACTACCATTTAAAATAATATTATTTTATTATTAGAGTGCAACGTAAGATTCCCAAAAAACTCGTTGTTGCGTATTGGGTACGCCATCGAGCATAAAATCCCCTTTAAAGTAATATTAATATTTTATTCAAAAATATGGATAAATATTAAGATGTTATATTCTTTATTTACCAAGGGTGTTAAATATAGTATCTTGGATCTGATCAACATAGGTTCGCTCGTTTTTGATCTACACAGGTTCGCTGGTAGCTATTCCCCATAGGGTTTCTATTAGATAATTGACATAGGGGTTCTGGTATATGATCCACACAAGGGTGCATAGAGTAGATCCACATTGGGTGTATTGGACCCGCTTGTCAGAAGTCTTCAGGACTTAGTCATCTGCAGGAATCCTACATGTAACACACATTATTCGGAGGGAATCCAATCATCAAGCCATTCATCACACTTCAACATCCATGAATGTTGAATTCGAGCATTCCAAAATAACTGCATCATAGTGAGGGTTCTAACGTTGTAGTAGGATCATAAAAAATATACCATATCTAAATGATAATGATTTTTTAGTGAACAGGGTCCTGTTGTGACTAGGCCCAGTCTGACCGGGTCAGACCGATTGACCAACTCGGCGCTGGGGTCCTACTTGCCCCGGCCTCATTCATTCATCCCTACCTAAAACAGTTCAGTTCGAGAACTTTTAGGCCCATTGGGACTTACTGGAACTAACCTGGTTCGACCAACCCATCCTGGCCCAGTTTCATTCCTCTTGACCCGAAATAGGAATATCATTTTTTTTCTAGCCCTAACAACCTAGTGACCCATCATTATCCCAACAGGCCATCCTGCAAAAGAAGGCGAGCTTAATTCCATCTCGATCCACTCTTTGGATCTGTTCCCCCTGGCCTGGTAGGAATGACGAGTCAGTCTTCTCCAGCACAGATGCTGACCAGACATCCATTTCGGATCCACACAACTTAATAGAGCCGACTACCCTTCCTCCGACAGATGCTCCCTGCTAGATTGAGTACCTTCTCCTTAAGCTACCATATCGAGCTCCGACAACTCCTGCTACTCAATCAGAGTCCAAGATGGCCACGACTGTAGCATTGGCATGACGCCGTGCTGTCTACCACCGACCCGCGGCCACTTCCATGGGACACCACCAATTGTCGTAGGTGTCGACACATCATTGGTTATATTATAGGGCCATCAGGTCTTCGACAGTGGTTTTTTCTACGACCCGCTAGTTTCAGAAGACTTCTCAGGTCGATGTATTCCCTACTACGGAATTAGTACTGGGTTTCCATCAATTCGGAGTTATGACCATGAAGAACATTCCATAAGAAAAAATTTTGGAGTGGATTGGACCTCGTTTGTGTCATCTCAATCCTTTTGTATTATAGGTTCATAAACATGGAGAATATTTACAGCTTTATCAAGGTTCTATACCTATAGAAAACCCCCAGGTAAAATCACCCTCCCTTATTAACAAGTGAACTTCGGATCAACCTGTTCATGGGTTGATCTGCAAACGTTTTTTAGAATGATGAACAGGGAAATAAAAAATAAAAAGTAATTCCTAACTATAGAAGGATAGTGGTCTGTGTCGATCAGTTTGATTGTGTTGGTTATCATTGATCTTTATTCAGGTATCCTTCCTCCATTGCATTTTCACCGCATTCCAAGCCCCTATCATTCTTCGTTGGAGAGAAAATCCTTCTTCATTCTTCATAGAAATTTAAACTCTGATTCTACACCCTATTATCTCATTAAAAGAGAAATGGTGCGCATCATTTCAATTACCATGTGTTATCACATCATTACGATGATTCCATAGTGAAACAACATATTTTTTATGCATTGATTAATGAGTTGTTATGCTCCACATTTATGATTATAAATAATGTGGTTCGTCGCCTCCTCTACACCACACAACAGGACTGGTGTTCCACCGCTCAATGCTGGGGAAAGGAAAATAAAATAAATTTTTAATTTATTTTATTTCTCTTCCGAATGAATTAATAATTATCATTTATTATCTACCCTCCCTCACTAAAGATAGTTCATTTTTAATAGAATCGTGTCATTTTGAGTTCAGTGGTGCCCCCAAATTTTTGATCTGAGAACCAGTTTAAATGTTAAAAATACCCACTCACACATGTAATTAAATGAATATAAAAACTTTTCAAAAATATATTTTGAGATCAGCAGGCCACAGAATTTTCTTCTCTATGTATGTCTTGTGTCGAAATAATACCATATAATTTTAATAAAATTAAAATGAATTTACAAGATATTACATAACCCCCACCTTTAGGGATTCACATCCTTGTAATTCGAAATAATGATAATAAATAAAATGTGGGTATTGAGCATGATTATGTGTCTCCCACTCCTATGTACCTTTGGGAAAATTCTGTTTTTACCCCGAACGCACACCAGATGAATTAATCATCCAAGATGGACCAGCTCCTCCAAATCCACTATCTACACCGTGAACTCTGCAAACCTTAGCCCATCGTCAATTTCTATCTTACCCCAGTCAATGATTTGTGATATATCATGGAAAAACATCCTCTATTGTGAAATGTAGAAAATTTCATGCACCTGGTGCATTTTTTGGGGGAGATCTAGGTGGTACTCCACCTCACTAACACGGCTCAGAATCCAGAAAGGTCGGATGAAACTCTGAGATAACTTGTCACCCCAGTAAAATCACTACAATCCACATTTATGTGAGAATCGAAAGAACACATGTTCTCCCTCTGGGAACTCCAAGGGCCTCAATATCCTATCGTTATGAGATTTTGGCCTTCTCGGTACAGTCCTCATCTTCTCCTAGATGATATACACCATCTCAGATATTTCTCGTAAAAACTCTAGACCCATGATTTTTGACTCCCCTAGGTCTTTCCAACCTAGATTTGATGTTCATTACCTCCCTTACGATGCCTCGAAAGGTTGGATTTAAATGGTGGAGTGATATATGTTGTTGTATTCCAACTCCACCAGTAGAAGATGGTTCTCCCTAGAACTACCAAAATCAAGAACACATGAAAAACTCATATCCTACTAGATCAATATAGTCTGCTTCGTCTGAGTATCAGTCTATGGGAGAAAGGATATTCCCAAGAGTATCTAACTCCCAAATACCACTTTTAATGCCTCCAACAACTGAGATGTGATGTTTTTACCATGGTCTGAGATGATCATTGAAGGAACCTTGTGAATCCACACTATCTCCAGGACATAGAGGTATCCCAAGCTGTCTACCAATGCATGCTCCCATATGGGTTAGAAGTGAGATAACATGGAATGTTGGTCAATAATCACCCATAATAAATTAGGGCCCTTGGAGATGCATGGTAATTCTATCTTAATGTCCATCATGATACCATCCCACTTCCACTCTAGTACCTCATGTGGATGTTACAAGCCTTCTGGAACCCAATGCTCAGCCTTCACATGGGGAAAAGTGAGGCATCATGAAATGAACTCAGCAACTTCTTTCTTCTTCCATGGCCCATAGTACTGACATTTGATATATTTTTACATCTTGTTCACTCTAAGATTTACCACCTAGGGAGAGGTATGGAACTCTAACAAATTCTTCTCCCGCAATTCCATTGGTACAATTTTTCACACTCTAAAAAGAATGACATTGTCCCCACCTATTGAAAATCAACCATTAGGCTATCCTGAGGGTAAATAATCATGTCAGACCTATCAGTGAGCATCCATAAGTTATTCCTCCCTATCTCGATGAAATAGTTGTGGAGTGACAGTCATAGACTAGAGGTAAGCTGATCCATCCTAATCCATGAAGGATATCTACATTGATGCTATATTCTTTGTCACCTCACTCAGCATCTGCAAACTGGACCTCCTACTAAGCTCTTCTACCACCACATTCAACTTCCCAGTAGTAGAGACTACCTCGAAGCCATTGTCCTTTAGGAACTCCATCCATCACCGTTGCCTCATGTTTAGGTTCCTCTAGGAGAAGCTATACTTGAGAATATTGTGGTTGGAGTAGACGGTAAAAATTTCACCCATCCTGTAGTGCAACACCATCTTAATATAAAATACCACTACTACTAACTCCATGTTATGGGTCATGTTGTTCGTCTCATGCTTCCTTAATGGCTGTGAATAGTAGGCGATCAATGATTTCTCCTCCATCGGGAAACAACCCAATCCAGTCCCTGGTGCATCACAAAAATCTACATAAAAAATGCCCTCCTATGGTTTTCTCAATATGGGGGCACCCATCAGTCTCCACCTCAGCTCCTATAAACTCTATTGACACATCTCCATCCACATAAAGTGTTTACCCTCCAATGTTAAAGTTGGTAATAGTTTTGTTACTCTTGAAAAGTATCTCACAAACATCCAATAGTATCATGTTAACCCAATGAAACTCCTCACACCATTCCCACACATGGGTGCCTCCCAGGTAATAATTGCATCAATCATCACTGGATCCCCTACAACTCCTGCCTTTGAGATGACCTGTCTGAGAATGTGGACCTCCCAAATCTAGAACTGGAACATCAAGAGTTTCACATAAAATTGGTGCTCTCAGAGTGTATCCAGGACAATTATGACGTGTGTAGATTTCTCCTCTTCGGACTCCAAGTACAATATGATTTCATCAATAAAGGCCACCATGAAATGATAATGGTATGACTCTCTAATCATGTTCATGATTCCTGTGAACACTACTTGGGAATTGTTCATTACGAATGGAATCACCACGAACTCATAGATTCCATACCATAATCTAAAAGATATTTTTGTTACACCCTATTCCCATACCTGATGATAGTTATAGCTTGATCTAAGGGCTACCATTGATAACCACCTTTCTCCCTTTAGCTTTTTGTAGAGGTCATCAATTCTCAGCATTGGATATTTATTCTTCCCAGTCACCAGGTTCAGGAGTCGGTAGTCCATGAATAGCCTCATAAATCTATCTTCTTTCTAGGTAAAAACAATGGGTATTACCATGGTGAAACATTGTGCCTCACAAATCACATCTCATACAAGTCCTCTAATTATACTGTAAAATCAAGAAAACTACATAAGAGCAATCTGATATTAATGTGTGCATACCGGTGCTATCCCTAGGTACAGATCGATGAAAAAGTTTACGTCCCTATGAGAAGATAGTCCCAAAACATATTCAAGAGTGACATCTTCATACTCAAAATCTATTACTGGAATTCTCAGAATCCACTCGTCCACTACACCAACTGTGAGGCCAGCCAACATGTGAGTTATTGGCTGCACCCTCCAATGAAAAAGTGCATCATTCATGGTAAGAGTTCTCTTCACATAGGTGAAAGAAACTATAGTCCCATATATGTGGAAAAATTATACTCTATGACTAATATAGTTGATATGATCATTAAATGTTGAAAACCAGTCAATACCCAATATGACTTCTTAAGTGTTGTACGCCACTATAAAAAGATCAGAGTCGAAGTTTTCACCTCCAAGAGTATTATCAGACTACCTCCACTTTTGTGTCATCATTGAATCCCATACTGTAGGTGTCACTATTATTAATGATCGAGCCTACTACTCCACTAATAATATCCAATCCTCAAACAAGGTATGTGGAAGGAAAGGGTGACTAACACCTATGTCTATAAGAAATGCAACTGGGATGGAGAAGACACAGATCATACCCCTAATCATCTCCAAAGCAATAGGGTGATAGGGATCCACAGTCTAAAGTAGTGATCACCCCTATCCACCTACTCCCGAAGGTCTTGGTGGACCACCTTGGGGTTGTAGTGGAACTACCATCATATATAACCCACTTCCTACTACTCAGGCTACTACTCTTCCATGTCTGCTACCCTGTATCCCTTCCCACTCAAACCTATGTCTCCTCATCGAAAATTTGTCAATTTACTACTAATTGTATGTGTGTCAGATCCATAAGTCATTATACATCTGTCTGTTTTGGCCGTGATAATAGCACATATTGATCCTTGCCTGACTGCCACTACCTCGGTGGCCTCGCACAATCAACCATGAGTCTTGGGGTCGTCCATCTGATGGCTTGGCCCGTATAGACCCTTGCATCATCTATTGGCTTCCATCCATAGATGAATCGACCTCCTGTCACCCAGTGTTAGCTCCCATCATTTTTTTCCCTTCTCTAAGAAGAATCTTTGTAATTGGTGAGCTTGATCTAGCACACTGGCCTGAGTAGGGATGCTGAGGGAAATCATCATGCCTTGATATCCCATTGGTGTCCATAGTCAATGTTATAGACCCGATAGAAAGGGTCTCATAACACATAAAAAGAGTAGAGGGAGATGTCTTTGAACCTCAAAGAATACTAAGCCACTTCCATGATTCCCTACTATAGCTGAGGAAGCTTTTATATGTGCACTGAGCATGAAGTTGTAGTGGTGAAATTGTTCCCAAAAAGCCTTTCCAAGTCATCTCAAGAGAGGGTCATTGCATTATGTGTCTAAATATTCAAGCTTCACCATCTATCTATAGATCCCTAAATAAGCCTTACGGGTAATATCACCATCATCTCATGTGGTTTCCTCAATAAGCGAAAGACCCGCCTCACCACCTCCAGCTAGTCCTCAGCTGCCTGAGGATTTGTGCCTCCCTTTATCCTTAGAGGTCTCAGTCTCTAGAACACGTGGAAGGTGATGAGACTACGTTCATCCTCAACCTATAAAACTGGAATTAACCATTGATAAACTGGTGGAGGTAATTCTGCTGCACCAACCGATGGGGCTATCTCTATAACGGGTCCCAGAACCAATGCCTCATCACTGAGATGGTCTTCCTCACGGTCGTGCATCAAAATCATAACTATCTATCTGCGTGGAGGAATCATAAAATAGATCAAGTTGTACCATATGCAATAGATTTTACCTGTTTATCTTACTCTAATTCAATAATACCAAGTGGAAACACTCAATACCTATATAATTCATGCCACTATTGGTTTTTTTGTAAAGTGCCGAAAAGTATAATTCAAGGTCTTCGTGTATGGATACATCGAATGTCACACCAACAATGTACTCCTAGAATATGAAAATTGAATTCGAAACATTTAACATGGTTTCCCATAAACTAAAAAACAAACAACCTTTCATTGAGGTAGAAATGACCACATATGATACCACTTTGTCCCGACATGTCCCCCATGCCTCATGCCATGAATACTTCATTTCCGCCACCCAAACCCGAGGGGTTGGCGACTTGCACCGAAGGCGTCAACCTATAAATGGGAGGATTTTTCTTGAGTAACTGTGCGCACACACACACAACCACATCAAAAAATATAAAGGTAAAAAATACATGCCACTAAACAACTAATGAGTAAACTTAAATTCTATATGTAAAATGGACCAGATTACAAACACAAAAAAATACTTTAAAAGATATGATTGTAAAAAATATATCTCAAAATCATTTCATTGAAATCCCCTCTTGATTGATACATGTAGAGTTGCTTCCAAAAGTCGTACAAGAACTCCCCACATACCTGACCTTGTTATAAATCATCAAGTACTAAGCATCCAAGACCTTAATCAAGGTTGTAGTCTTCTGCACTAGAAAAAACACGTGCTAGAGAAACTCATGTAGGGGTGACTAACAAACTACTCAGAAGGGACCCCAAACAACAAAGAAAAGACCACAAAGCAATCCAAAAAGAATTCCATGAAACCAGATCAAGAAGCAAGACAACTCACATAGGTAAAATCTATAGTATAAAATGAAATACTACCACTATTGACACTAATTACCTCGTACTGGTGAGGTCCTTATCCCTAATTATTATTGTGTGACTTTTAGGTCACACGAAGCCACTTCCCACTAATTCTGTCATAGTTGGTCCACACATGGAAACTTGTAGTTGATCCACAAAGTGTTGCTTGGTGCTGATCTACATAGAGTCACTTATAGTGAATCCACATAGGGTTTTAGTATCTGATCCACATAGGGTCCCTAGTATCTTATCAACAATGGTTCACTGGTAGTTGATCCATATATGGTCTCTTGGATCTAATCCACACATGGTCACTTGGAACCACTCATCAGTAGTCTTCAGGTCTTTTCAATTTTCATGACTCCTACACGTAGCACACATGATTCTTGGAGAATACACTCTTCAAACCATTATCCACATTTCAACATCCATGAGATCCTCATTATATAATTTAAAAACAACTATCTCAATGTAATATTTCAAAGGCCACAAACAGCCTGACAAATGGATGATATATCTGAATGATATTGATGTTTTAATGAATAGGGGATGGTTGTGACAAGGAACATTCTGACCCAGTTGGACCAAATTGACCTACCCATTATTGGGGTCCCAAAATCCACTAACTAGTTCGACTGACCCGAACTGACCTAGTTTGGGTTTGGGCTGGCCTGATCCAAACTCGCCACTTGGCCAAACCCATTGGGCCTTACTAGACCTGGCTTGGTTAGCCCGAGGGTCTATCCCACTGGGTCTCCCAGTGACCCGCTTCCATATCGCATGGCCCTTAACAGGAGTGCTAGTTGTTCCAAGACCAAGACACCCTGATGCAAAACATTATTCTGTCATCCTGACATGCAAAAATAGGACAAAATTATTCCATCTCGAGCAGTTATGCATCCTTGTTCATTCCCCTTACCCGAACCACATTGTAGTCCGGTCTTCACTTGCTCGGATTCCTGTAGGGCGTCCATTTCATCTACACGTGGCCTGTGGGATCTGACTACACTTCCTATCATAGGAATTCCCTAATGGACTACATTCATGTGCACCATGGCCCGTACGGTGCATTTTGCCCAGCTGACGTGGCCGGATAACAGCGTCCTCCAACTGCCATCCATCGGCCCGAGTGCTGGTGGATCTCGTTGCTCCATCTCTATCTGAGACGACCAAAACTTACTCCTGGGTGCACCATCATGTTGTGCCCCCACCCACCTATGACATCCTCCTCGGGCCACCACATGTAGTGGTTCTAGCAGGCCAAAGTGTCTTGTCACATGGTAGGTTCCACGAATCGTCTGCGCTAGCGGTCTTCTCGAGTTGTCGTTTTCCTACTATGGCCTTAGAACTTCCTTATCATTAATTCGGAGTTGCGGCCATGAATAAAACACATGAAAACAAAAAGGCATAGGGGCTCAGGCCATTTTCTTTCCGGAATTCACCCGCCACGGTAAAGGACTAAATACATGGGGAACATTTAAGGTATTATCATAGATCCATCCTAATGAAAAACACCCAATAAAAATCACCCTCCTCCAAGAACAAGCGACCTGTAGATCATCCTGTTCATGGGATGATCCATGTTAATTTTAATAAAAATATAAATAGGGATATAAAAAATAAAATTAAAACTGTACCTAGAAAATTTTTATCATTGGTGTCAATTAATTCAAAGATGTTGGCATTCATCTTTCTCTAGTCATTGACCCTTCCTCCATGGAATCATCATCAGTTTCCAATCTGCATGCATTCTTCATTGGATAGAAAATCATTTCATGTTCTTCATTGAAATTCTTAATCTAATTCTTTGACCCATTATCTTATTGTAAGTTAAAACCATTACAACATTTCTATTACACTACGTCATCTACTGGTTAAGTTGATTCATTAGTGAAATAGCATTTTTGTTATGCTTCAAGTAACGAGTCGTTATGATGCTCATTTAAGATCCTCATTAATGGGGATCATCACCTCCCTATTGCCACACCATAGTGTCGGTGTTCCACCACTCAATGATGAGGAAAAATATAACCTTTTAATTTATATTATTTCTCTTCCGTATAGTCTGAAAATTATCTTTTCTAGTCAAACCACACCGGTCGTTGTTAGGACATTTATATGTGTATCTCATCGTTATTAGTTCAATGGTTCTATCGTATTTTGGATTCAAGCGCTAGTTTAAATGTTAGGAAACCAACTCGAATATTTAATAATATGAACATAAAAAAGTTCATAAATCTATTTCGGGGTGAATGGGCTTCAGAATCAGGTGTAGTCTGAGAGTCTGGTCTCGTAATTATCCCATATAATTAAAAAAAAGTAAATGAAATTTTTGAGATATTACATTCACAAACATATACATTCATACACATACACATACACATACCTGTACAGAAATGTACAATAATAAACAAACATACATGAACATACAATTACATATATATGTTCACACATATGTATACATTCTCATACTATATATACATATACATTTCACATAAAAATATATACACATATTTGCATGCTTATACATGTCATATACATGATGTGAATATACAAACACTTACAATACACATACACATATACATACACAAACACATACATGAATGTATACCACACACACATTCAAATATACACACAAATATTCACATACCCACATACATACCTAAATTTACACATAAAAATATATACATAAACCTATAGTCATACATCCTCATACATAAAAATGCATACATATACAAATAAATACAAGTATATATATTTTAAAATATTTCATATGTATCTAAATAAATAAATTAAAATATATATCATTTAATTATAGAAATAAATATATTTTTTATTTTTATATATTCAGCAAATAAAATATTATCATGTATTATTTATATATATATATATTTTAAAATTAATATATATAAATATAATATTAAGGTTTTTCTTATTATTAAAATTTCATAATTATATATATATATAGGATTATTATTTTATCGAATTTTTATTAATATTCATATATGTAATATTTATATATTATATTTACATATATATAATTATTATAATATAAATTTTATTTAATAATATTTTAACATGTACATAGAAACTAAATTATTCAACAGTCACATTAATGAAATTTTGATCACACTATTAATTGAGGTTATTTTTTTAGTTCCCATAAAAGTACGGATAAAGGTGAAAAATTATTAGTTATAAAATTAGCACGATCAAGGGAACCCTTTTTGGCTCCCTCTTCAGATTTAAATGTTGTTTTCTTTAATAGTGATTTTAGTTGGCATTGATAAAATTCTCTACATCTTGAGGGAATTATTTTTTTCATTAATGAAACTTCGCAATGAATATTTTACAATCTATAATTTTGTATTGGACTATAATATTTCTTTTCTAATATTTTTAATTTTTTTAATCTATTTACTATATTTTGTTTTCTGTAATCCCAATTTGCATGCGGGAAATCAAAATTTGGTGGGTTATAATGGGATTTAATGTGTGGTATCATTATTTATATCACATACAAAATAAATATTTATATTAATAATATATCAATATGTTTACATCAAAAAAAATTTGGTTGGAAATGGTAACATTTTCTGAAGAATGATTTTACAATTTTAGGATTATAATAATTTTTTGGATTTTTTTAATGTGTAAAAAAGGTTTCTTATAAGTCTTTGTGATCTTGGTAGATTTGTTTAATTTAATTTATTTTTTGTGTCTCTATGTGATTTACATTACCTTTTACTTTTTCCTTAATAAAAACATACATATTCTTACACCATTGAATCTCATTTTCTATATGATTTTAAGATTGAGGTTGTCATTGAATGGTGTTTTATAGATGTAATGTATCATTAATAAATCCATTAATTAGGAAATATATTATATGTTAGTGATATATTTATATTTTTTTCATTATTAGTGAATTAATAATATTTGATGATTTTGTAAATTAATATTCATTAATGGACATGATAGATACTATATTTATTTATCCCCTTTATCAAAATGATAGTTTTATTGTTAATGTTTCTAAAAAATTATGAAGGATTGAGATTGATATAATCCTTGAAATAATTTTATTCCCACATTAATTGATTGTTCTAATGATATTCATGTAAACATATTATTGAAAACATTTAGTCTTAAATCGAGTAAAAAGTCCTTTAGATTTTTTTCTACAAAATATGGACAACATAATTATGTAATTATACAACAATTTAGATGGACAATATATTTATTATCGTTTAATGCAATGGAGATATAAATCAAATGTAATGAACATTATGAGACATCCATTACTCATTATATTAAATATATTTGTTTCCATTATATTGTTAAATAACAAAATAAATTTCCAAAGAATACATATAAATATTTCATTTTAAAAAAAATAAATTTTACATGGTAATAATTTTTTGTTACTTTAATTCCACTATAATAGTCAGTGAACTTCATATGATATCCATCATGGAAGAATCTTGGTGCATTTCACATTAGATATTGAGACTGTTATCTTTTTTAATATCATTATTCATATATAGAAAACCATGGTAGGGAGTTTGATGACATATTTAATATTTATTATTACGTAATGTCAATGATGGAAAAAGTTAACATACATGAACATGTCTCTCTTAGAATCAAGAAGAAGATGGAAATATGATGTGTATGTACCATGTACCTCTATATTCAGTCCAATAGTTCTTATAATATGAACCAAACCTATCAATTAGTATTGTCGTAAATTATTTTTCAACACAAACTTTATGTCCTATGTTGATTTTTCTATGGTTATTTTTAGTTATTTTCCTTCAATATGTATTGTTTATATAATACAAGATTAAAAAGATATTCATCTAAATATATATAAGAAAAAATTATCAAAAAAATGGAACATCAATCCATTTCATGGTGTCCTCATGGATGCAACCAAAATTAGGGTATGAGAGAGTTAACATCAATCATAATATAATAGAAAATACACTTAAAAATACCTTACAAATTGTTTTTAAATGAAAAATGATTATATAATCGAAATTGATAAAATATGGAGTTTTATGAAATTATTGGGATGTGTAAACTATAATATAGGTGTAATTATTATCTTTGACGGTGGTTATTACTGATGAAAAAGGTCACGCAGTTGTAGTAGGATTAAAGAATAAGGAAAATATTAACTTCTGTTAGGTTTTCCTCCATATTTTTATGAAAAGGTATCACTGGAGTGTTATTTTTAAAATACAATATTTCTATGTATAAAATGAATTCATCATTTTTAATGAATGAGATGTGATTAAAAACTATGAATCATGAATCATTAGGAAATAATACTATTTCTGTAGTAACTGATGGATGAGACTATCAAGGAATTTTGATTGAATGATGAAATGGCATAAGAGATATGAGAGAGAGAATTAAATTCATAATGATAGGTGATTATAAATACTGGGAGGGTGGTAAAAAATCCATATCAAAAGGAACTGTCAAAAATTTTGTAAGATAAGGATGAAAGAAGATAAATATTTAAAAATTGATGATGAACCAGTTGAGGTAATTTTAGTGACAGAAGATGAAAGGTATGAATGTAATTAAATACATATAGTTTTGAAAGATGTAGATGATTAGGAATATATTTTAATTATTAATTATATAATAATATATTTTATATACGATAATTAATTGATAGATATGTAGAGTGAAACTGTGAGATAGCAAAAATTGTTAACAAATTTGAAAGTGTATTTTTTTATTAGGATTGCAAGAGTTTATATTATTAATCGACATATAAAAATATATAATAATTTGTGTTATATATATGGATTTTTAATGAGAGTGATTTCATTGGATATCTTAGATTCCAAAATTCTTACTATTTATAGTTCTGGTGGAGTTCTGATAGTGAAAATACGAGTTAAAACATTGATAAAAAATATAAAATTGAGAATTTATATATGTTGGTTTGAGAAGAATATGGTTAATGGAAGTCCCAATGTACCATTATATGTTATTATCATATGGAATTTTATATTAATATTTTTTTGAAAAATAACATGACTTTTTCTTTAGTTTTTTTGGAATAGTGGTGGAAAAACATTATCTTCATTAGATTTGAGCATTCGAGGCCAATGTGATTAGTGTTACCAGTCATGTAAATTATGGAAATCACATTTAATTTAAATATAAATTATGTTGTGGAAGTATTAATTGTTTTATCAATGTGGATTTCTTTAAATTTGTGTTTTAAAATTTTAAATATCTATTTGTCATATTTATTTTTCATCCCATATAGATAAAACATATTTCTATGTAAAAATGATTGTGTTATTTTTTTTTACATTGGAATATTGTTTTATTTTCCTATAAAATAAATCATAGAAGGTATGTTAATTTATGACAATAAATTCAGGTCACCTAATTAATGTTTAAGATCTGGTAAAAAGGTGTTACTTTCTAATAATGGCACCACATATAGGAGACTATAAGAATGATTCATCAATTATTAAGTTGGATAAATGAAACTAGTAATTAGTGTTTTTCGAGTTCATGATGTGGCTACGAATGGGTTGGGGGAAGCCTGGGATTGTGGTGAAAATTAAAATAGGGCCTTTGGTGAATTTAAGATTGGTGTCCCAATTTATGTGTCAAATATTTTAGACATTTAATTTTACATGATAATAAAATTTTTGATAATTTGGGAGGATTAGGATTTTTCTTTACTATGATAATTTATTATTTTTCCAATTTTTTGCTAAAACATAATTTTCTTTTAAAACATATCTATCATACAACTAAATGAATAAAATTCCTCTATTGACATCATTAGATTATAAGAAAAGTTATTATTTTCTCCCAAAACAATTTATGATAATATTTTATTAATATGAGATGTATTTCAATTCAGAGAAATATCAACTTAATTTTGCACAATTCAATATAGATTTTAAATTTTCACATAAATAATTATCCATGTACATGAACTGAACTTCATATTATAGCCTTTTTCTAATATACCTTGGATATAGAACTTGTGAGGTTTGAACTTGAGATTTAATACATATATCGAGATATTTTAAGCTAAATTATACTTCATTATATCCTTAACTATTGTTGATCATCTATATTTAAACATTAAACAATATATAATTCAAAATGACTATATTAAATAGTTTTCCTTATCTATTTTTGAAATATACCATTACTCATATACAAAATATAAACATTTACTATATAATATATTATAAAAATAGTTTGGTTAAATTATATTTTCATATATAGTATTTATTATTAACTTATTTAATAATATAGATCATTGAATTTTACAGATTTTAATTTTTCCTTCAGCGAGTCACCAACATGGACATTTGTCCACCAAAACACATTGATTTACTCAATTGAAGGAGAATAATTATATGATGTGACAAAATATTATATCAATTTTTATGTGTGTTGTTTATTTTATACTATTACTTAAATTATTTATATGTACAAATTTAAATTATACTTTTTATGTTTAGATTTATGTTTTAGTGATGTTCAAACACATTATCATGTATTTTGATTCACATAATGTCTTTTTTAATTTACAACACTCATTGTTTTCACTAAATTATATTTGGATTCTTTTTTTTATTAAACACAATAGTGAATTAACATAGTAGTGAAGTAAAAGTATACATTATATCAATTTCATATAACATCCTAAAATATTATATTTATGTAATAAGAAAATTTAATAATGTTTTATCTATAGAATATTTATGTAATATAAAAATATGTTAAAATTAAATTTGTTTTTATATAAATAAATATATTTTATATTTATATAGTATATTTTTATGTGTATGTTATAGTCAAACTACTTTTTTGTTACATTAATATCATGTACCCCACTATATTTTTTATATAATGTTTAATGTACATTATATAAGACTATATTTAAGTTATATAATTTTGTATTTATAATATAAAAACATCATATAACATTATATGAATGTTATAATTCAATTATAATATGTTAAATATTTATTATTTTTTTATTAGTACGTAATATTTTCATAATATTGGATTTGGGTCACGAACTAGGCTGGTATTCCATCTGAATCGACACCTGAAATGGTCTGAGGCATGGATAGAAAGGAATTCTCGATCCCAATGGGTGGAAAGTTTTTTCAGGCATCAACAAACATGATATGTGAATGATTTTTCCTAATAAAAAATAATAAAATAAATAAAATAGAACATGAAGAAAACCAAGTGCTACTGAATCTTGAAAAAATTGATAAAATTGATTCAGTTACAATAGATGAAAAATCATAAACTAAATATTGAGAAGATAACGAAAAACTAATATTGAACCATGCTACCATGATCCATATTTGACCTCTTGGTTGGCACAAACTGTAATATTGAACCATTCCAATAGTTATATCAACCAAAAACCTAAATACGAATATTTACCAAAAAAAAGTCTTTGTCTACCAACATCAAATGGAATATGTGTGGTGTGAGCTAAACATATTAGTTAATAACCACCAGAGAATCTAAAATTTTCATGTCCCAAAAATAGTCAATTATTACTACTTTTTAAATAATAATATTAAAATAATGTTTTCTCATTTTAAGAATCATCATATTCATTCTTTTTAAAATTACAAACACCAAATCTATATTTTAATAATGAGATACCATTTAAGAACTAAAAACCTATAAAAACCCATGAAAAATACTACCATGTACTATTCAAAAATAAACATGCAAAATGAACAAGAATGTAGATGCATTGGAAGTTACAAAAGGAAATATATATAGTAAGTTTGGTATTTTCTAATCATACCTATTCTTCGTGTGGACATACTCAGTTTTGATCCAACTGTCGGAGTATGGGGAAGCATCGTAGTCCATAACCTATTGGCCGCCCTCACATGACCAATATAGTGGCACAACCGACCTATCCTATCATAGTTCCAATGGGAACAAATATTTCTAATATAGGAAGATAATAAATCTTCACATGATACTCTAAAAGATGACAAGGAGACCATGGTAAAAGTATACTATGTTTTCATGAGGCCCTCACATGTGTTACTCATCTTACCTGTGACCACCACACTTGTATACCTAAAAAATGGACACCATTAATATAATAACCCATATAAGGAAATCCCTAATTGTTTTTCCCATGATATATATATATATACATTACATCATTAATGGTGAAATTTTGGCAATCACAACATTAAATATTCAAAACATTATTTAAAACATTCAAGTCTTCCACACAGGACATTAAAATTACAAACCCAAAATGATTTAATTAAAACATTTAAAAATCAATTTTTGAATGATGTGAAATTACAAATTCACCAGGAACATTCCAAATGTTTCATCACACCAAACATTTACCAAAATATATATCAATTGAAGAATGGGACTTTACACTTTTCAATCTCTCGGTAAAAAATACTTCAAATCTAAACAGGTCAATCATTAAGGAACCAATTTAAAGATACATTTTCAAATAACTATAAAAAATAGTACCCCAATTTGGAAATCGTGGAACCTATGTAATATGGTTAGGAAGGAGAAATGTGGAAATTTCAAAGGGTAAAGTGATTTAATGTGACATCATCATTTTAGTGAACATCCATGACTGCACATTTTGCACCCATTGTTGAGTCGAAATACAATGGATCACTATAAATATGCATGGAAACACTAAAACCAGATTTCATTTCCAAAATCACTTCATGATTTCAAATAAGACCCAATAATTTATTTTATGATACAATGATTTAAACAATAATATTTGAAAATAAGATATCCTTCTAAAACTTGTTTCGAAACACACTATAAATGCCACCATGCTCCACATGTAAATCATGAAACCTACTTCATTATTTTTAATTAATATTATTCAAGGGAAAAATCACTAAATTAAAGAAAGTTTACTTTAATATCCCAATTCACATTTTATCAAACATGCTATGTGCATAAACACATAGGAATAGTTGAAAATTCATTCCAATGACAAATTTTAACAATTCTAACCAATTATATATCACCATATAATGTAAAAAAGGAACCATATGGGATCAAATCAAGTTTATAAATTTATCTGAAATACGAAAAAAATCCATGGAATTAATAAAAATATTGATGAATTGAAAAACCCACCTCAATGGAATGGAATCATGGCTAATATCATTAATTTGAATGAATACACCCCGAACAAATAACCAAGATATATAAACATAATGAATATTGAGATACACATCAACCCTAACATATAGGGTTTGACAAAGAGATGTTTTACCAATGGAAAATGCCTAAGTAGATAGAGGAGAGAAAAAACAAGGGAGAAGATCCCAAAAACACCAAAAAAACTGACAATAAATCATTGAAGATGATTTTATGAAAGATAAGGATCCAAGGGAATAGGTTTTTAGGGACCCCTTTGAGTTCAAAATTCAATTGAGGAGGGAGGAAAAGGCTTTTGGGTTAATAAGAGGAGAAGATAGAATATATTTTTTAGGATTTTAATGTCTTTGGATGATCTCATGGTTATGGCACACAGTTTACCAAATTCATTTCAAACTCAGATGTAGCCACTTCCCATGCTCGAATCGACCACACGACCAACCCACATAGTTTAAAAGTCCATTTTAAAAAATGTGTTAGAATTAATACACGTATTTATCCATTCTCATGGCTATCTTAGACGAAAATGATGGATTCCAATAACCATGATGTTCCCAGGCACATGACAAAATTTTACCCAAACTTCCAATATTTGAAAACATTTAATTGGGATTCCACCTGAGACTCAACCAAAAAGATACAATGACATGAAATTCATAAAATAGATGATTATCCAGGTCTAGGTGTGATACTTATCCCCACCAATAACACATTCTTCCATGAGAATGTAACCATGATGAAACATATCCAAAGATCAAAACCATGCCCAATAAAAATTGAGAGAAACCAAGAACATATAGGTGACCATTCAATCTACAAATCACACATGATTGATCTAGATTATACAACAACATAAAAATGAGGTGAGATTTTGAGGGGTTTCATCTGAAAACAATATCTCAACTCAGATAGAAAACCCAAAATCAGAACAACAACCACACCAAAATGTGCAACCTGGGAACTCCCAACATGAAGTAATCCCACAACCCTAACATGAGAAAAAAATGCCACCATAAAAACTAAAAATATCACACTTCAACCAAATTCAAAATTCATCAATATTCCCCATAATATCAAAACCCCATCATAATGGTTATCCATGAAAAGATCAAAAATTTAAGCGCTATGTGCACTAAAAGAATAACCATACAATAATTTCCAATGAACACAACCATTCCAAAATGAGAATTTCTAAAACCAATACCAATCCCAATAAGGGTTAGATAGACTATGATAAATATACAATTATATAGGATTTATCCAGATAAACCTAACCTCATAGGTTATAATATGAAATTTTAATCACTTCATTAAAATTAAATTTTGAACTCACACCAACAACAAAAAATGCTACAAGGAAAAATCAAATGTTTCCACCCAATCATGGGGATCAAAATAGGGCATTAGTTTTATACAAATTTTCTACTACTGACTGTTCTCGAGCATCACTCTAAGGCCCTTGGAGACCAAATAACTAATGAATCTCTGGTATCATAGTTATACACAAATTTCCTATAATCACAAGATTTTTTTTCAGGTGATGCTTCCTACATGACATCTCTATTTGACCTAGACAGTCACAATGGTGACAGTTAATTGGAGGATTGTGACAAGATTTATTCGAATTCTTGAACTGACCACACATTTGGTATTCAACTGATTGGTATGTGGAGATGGAAATTTGACCCAAATCTGGAATCTCATCAAAGACAAGTTCCTCTAGAATGAAATTCTCACCTAATGGGGAACATTCAGGATTAATAGGAGGCACCATATCAACAAATTGAGATACGTGGACCTACTCATCAAAAATTTATTCATCCAAAAACATCTCAAAATCAATAACCTTGGTGAATACTACTCTCTCCCTAATCATTGGATCAAGACCCCAATGAGAATTAATGCTGCATCATATCACACATCATCACCTCTAGAGAAAAATAAACAATTTCCTAAACGTTTTCAACATAATATTTCACTTTACATAGTCTTTGATGGAAATTCATGATTTCCACATTATTCTATATATTCATCTCATTAGTTTCAAAAACATTAGATAAATGTGGAATTTATCACATCCCACATCAACCTGACATCCTTTGTTGGTAGATCAGCTATCTCCAATTCATCCAAAGCTTGACTGGTAAAAAAATCAAAACAACACACACTCTCACATCTTTTGGAGTTCCCATCAGACTGAAGACATTGTCTATTTCTTTGGAAAACTTCACTCCCTCTATCAAAACTCAAATTTCTTGGATGAATTTAAGTAACTATGGAGAACTAGATGTAAATCCAGTCCGACTAAGAACATTGGGGACCATTCTGGGAAGTATATTCCAAACAACAAAAAGAACACATATTTAAAACCGATATCAACATTAAGTCAAAATAATATTGATAATAACAACTTATGTCATTAAATAAGACTCATAGTCCAAGAATATTCAAATACCACCTAAGTTAACCATTCCAAAAACTAAATGTACTTTTAAATTTTGAAACAACCTTCTTCAAACACCACTATCGAGGTATCAAAACTCATTTTTCATAAAATGAATGCCACATCCAAAATCAAAATACAATTTAAAGAATAATTTTCTGCTTTCAAAATCACATTGTAAAAACAAATCCATGCCTTTTTATTTTAACACACAATCATGGTGTCCAATTAACTATCACATATGTTCTCATCAATTTCTATCCACATGTTCGAACACAAATAATCCACACATACCCACCCACATGCAATCACTCATAAGGTGTACCAAGAGTTTCACTTACTATTTCACTACTAAATCCCAAGAGTTAACCAAATTTTCAATCAAAATCATTTTCCATCATAACCCATCTTAATAATTTCAAAACCATATAAAGGAAATAATTTTCATTCTCATAAACTTACTTCATTTTGAAATATTACTCACATCAACCAAGACTGAAACATAGAACAACACAAAAAAATCCACCAAAATGAGGAACTAGTGCCTATGATAATCATGGCGACATGCTAATGGGTCACTCGCTAAGTGATGAAAAACACTAAGAGAAGATTGAACAGTGAACTTGGATGTCACATGGTTTGCTACTCCAAGTGAGATCAGAACCTCACAAAGGATCAACTCTTTTGTTATCCCTTTATCCAAATAGTGACCAAAGACAAAAAAATCAGTCTACCCCTAGTAACATGAGGATAAGAACAAGAAAGGGGCCATGAAGTCATTCCTATATCTAACTACTATGTCCCAAAAATCCTAATATCCAACGACCAGAAAACCCAAATAAAAATGTGCCTAATCTGCTACCATTTCTTCATGCACTAGGCTAGGATTTCATCTGACCCGACACATAGCCTAATCATTTGAAGGGCCAGATGGTCATTCATAATCCCCATGGGCTAGAAACTAGTTTCAGGAATCAAATAAAACACTATGGGAAATATTTTTTCTCAATAAATTTTGATAAAATAGGTGAAAATAAATATCCAGAGAACCAATGACCACTAGGTCTGAGATAAATTTATGAAACTGATTTGGTTACAATACCTAAGTAATACTATTGTAAATACAGAATCGAGTATAAAAAACATAAAGTGAACTATTCTACCATGAGCTTCATGTGACCTCTTGTTCAATGCCATCCATAAGAAGAACTGATCCAAGATCCATAGAAATCAGAAATATGAACAGGAAGATCATCCTTAAATATACGCCAGGTCTACCAACACTGAATGGTATATGTAATGTGTGAGATAAATAACTTAGTAGGAAACCACCAGATAATTATTACTTTTCCTTTTCAAAAAACATTATATTAATACTAGTTCGTTAATATAGTTATAAAAATAGGGTTTTCTCATTTTCAAAAAAATCACTAACATTATATTTAATATGAAAAAAACCATTTCACTATTTTTTAAATTGTTTTCAATTTAGGAACCAAAAACCCATACAAATATCCAATGAAAAATTGAACCAAACTATTTATAAAAATAAGTAGAGACAATGAACAAGAATGTTAATGTAGTAGATGGTAAACTAGAAAATATAGATATTATTGATGGGAAATTGAAAACAACCCTAGAGATACCACTGGAAGTACTCAGTTCAGAATCGCCTACTGTCATATGGCTAAGTTCCCTAGTGTATGACCAATTGAAACCCCTCAACTAACCAATCTCTTAGAACCAACCACCTAGAATCTCATCTATCTAGGGGTAAAATCCTTTCTAATGGAGGATTTTAAGGAACATTAACTTGACCTTGTAAATGAATCCCATGAACCCATGGTAAATTTATATTGTTTATGTTGGAGTCCCTCTCATTCTTGACTAATCTTACCTTCCATCACTACACATTCTTACCCTAAACTGATACTCCACCTATATGATAACCCACATATAAAAAAACCAAATTGGAGTGCCCAGTAAATTTAAATATATCACATCAAAAATAAATCCAAAAAGGACTATCACATCATGAAATCATTCAAAAAAGTATTTAAAAAAACTGTCATCCCAATGGGCCTTTACCATTACACACCCAAATTATATTTACAAATATATTTCGAAATAAATTTATGAAAAATGTGAAATGATACTTTCTCTAAACACATTCCAAATAATCCATTACACCAAACATTTATCCAAACATGTCTCAATTTATGAACAAGAATTTACCCTTTGAAATCTCTCATGAAAACATGTTTCAAAGACAAAAGGGCCAATCCTCAAGGAATATATTTAATGTTACATTTTCTAATCACTTGACGCAACATTTCCCCCATTTGTATGTCATGAAAAAATTTAAGGAAAAAGGCAAGAAAGGATTGATCTAAAACATTTTTGGGAAAAATGTATTAACTTCCACCTTCAATTTAATTCACATCCACATGTTCACCTATTACACACATGGATGTGGCGCATGCATTTTCACACTATAAATATAAAATAAATCCCCCAAACCCATTTTAATTTTTGAAATCACCACATTAAATCAATCCAAACACAAGAACTTCATTTTAATTAAATATAAATATACTATCTTTATAAAAACCTCGAATTCATTCAAAAAACAATTTCAAACCACACTAAAAAATTCACTATTTTCCGCATGTATATATTTAATCATAATTAAATCATTTTAATAAAAATTATCACAAGAAAAACATCATAAAATAATGAAATTTTACATATTGTATCAATTCACATTTTCTCAAACACACTATGTTCGTAAACACATAGGTATTGTTGAAGAATCACTCTACAGATCCATTTTAGAAATTTATACCAATCATAAAACTCCACAATGAGCTATAAAAGTCATCATATTGGTCTGATTCATGTTTAAAAATTTATTGAAAATAACCAATCATCAAATAAATTCATCAGAATGTGGAAGTATGGAAATTCCCACCTCAATGGATTGTGAATATAAGGACCTGACCTTAAACATTATATAATCTTGAATTAGATCACGAATAAACATTTTGGATATTTTCTGGTTTAGATTTTTAGATAATTGGGCCATAACTATTACATAAAAACATGAATATTACATGGAGACACTACAAATCAGTATCCATTTTTTTCATAAAATAAAAACGCTTAAAAAGAAACATGTCTGGTTCAATGTTATAGACATGTTGAATTTTCCATGATCCCATCTATGACCCTATTCATCTTTAGGTCATGTGGAAAACATTTCATGTCACACCACAACTACAGACACCCATTTTTCTTATTATTTTCTTGGTCCCACGACTCTGGGTAGAGTCGGGTATGGGTCCAGTTTGAATTTTTGAAGCCTTGATGTTTTTGGTGGGTCTCGGGCTAGTGCACAGTCACCACACTACTAGATATCACTACGCATTCGGTCCAGGTGGGTGCGCGGTCACCGTGCATTCCGTTTGATCATGCGTTCGAAACTAGTGAGTGCGTGGTCGCACACCTTTTTAGATAAATAATAAAATTAAATTGAAAATAATTTTATAAAATGTTTAATAATAATGATAAAAATAATTTATAATATTATTATTATTATTATTGTTGTTATTATTATCCTTTATATTTTATTATTTATTTGCTTTTATTTTTATTTTATTTTATCTTTTTTTTCATTCTTTCTCTTTTTCCTTCTTCTTTCGACTCTTCTTTTTTTCTCCACGAGTGCTACTCCCTTGTCCCATGTTCTGCGCGTGACCCTCTAGGGTATTCCCTTGGTCACCCCTTGGCTCCCCTCCACCAGATCTGGCGCGACCCTACTACAGCTGCACTCCTTGCCTTCTCCTCCTTGCATGCCTCGCCCGCATCCGAACCTGTAGACAACCCTAGTTGACATCCGTGTTGCGCCGTCCTCATGCAGTGGTGCTGAGTTGATCCAGCAACACAACTCCCTAGTTTTCCCTATTGTAGTGCTCCACTTCAGCGCACTCGGCCTCCTTTGACGCCGCACCCAGTCAGCTAGGAAGCCCCATGCTCCCTCTTTCTCCCTTGCAGTGTGCCAATCGCAGCAGCCCGCAGTTGCACCGCCTCCTCCTCCCCGTTGTCACCTCATGCTCGCTTCGCCCCCCTGCAGCCTATGGCCTGCACAAATCTGGCATGACTCCCCAGCCTCCTATTTCTTCTCCCCCGCAGCCTGCTCCTCTGGTCACGAACCTAGCCAGCTCGCCAGGTCTCCTCTTCCCAGCACCGCATCAACCTCGCTCCGCCTTCCTTCTAGCCGGCACACTTTCTGCAGCGCTCCCCTCCAACATCGCCTCCACTCGACATCCCAGACACTCTTTGCACACCGGTGCTACCTCTTCTATCTCCTCCTATCGGGATAGCTCAGCACACACCCATCCACCCCATTGCATGCCCTTCGCAGCCCCAGCCGTGATCCACCCCCCGTCAGCCTCAATTTTTCCAGCAGCACCTCCTGGCCAGAACCTGCTCTGGTCATCTATAGTGACTTACATCCCCCTACCGTGATCCATCCCCAACAAACTGGCCTCGCCTGAACCCGAGGAGCCCGCAGCCCCAGCCGGACATGCCCACCCCAACCTCCAGTTCTCCTTGCCGCATGACCCCTGCTCATCCCCGGTTCCCGCCACTACCCACCGATGCCCAGATCACATGCACCCTTCCCATCAGCTACCTCGCATCGCCACTGTCTGGCGGCCCTCGTATCACCCCCTTGACCAGACTACGTCCAACTTCGTGGATGCCTTCCGTTGTTCCAGCACGACGCCCTCTGGTGGTCTTTTTCCAGACGTGACCCCTCGTTGGAAACTATTTATTTTATGCACCATTTGATATTTTTATTTGATATATATATATATATATATACTAGATTGATTAGAATTTTTATTAATTAAATGTTATTTGGGTTGGTTTTACTTTCTAGGACCCGCACGGGGCGTTTCTGATTGAGTGACATCGCCGTTATTTATTTCTGAGTTTGCGTTGTCACCGCGCTTCAGTTTCAAGGTGAGGGTTTCTTCACACCGGTTGGTTTTTCATAATTTAATTATGTTTTTTGTTTGTGTTTTGAGTTCGTAGTATATTGTTTACAGTATGTGGGACCTTACTGTGTGGTGTTGGACTTGCATCTTCCATTTCATATTGGTCTCGATGTAGGTCCCCCACTGCACTTACCATTAGATTTAGAATTTATTAATTCATTGACATTTTATTAATTTTAATAAATAGGAAATTATGTAAGATAATTAATTTTTATATGATTATTTGGTGTAAAAAGAGCAGTTTATTTTATACACGACACTTGGAATATTTTTTTGACGAACAAAAACCCAGTATTGAAAGAATGCCCATTTGGATTTTAAACATAATTCATGGAATTTAAAATCTAATTTTGGTTTAAATGATAAATGATTTCTTCTGAATATGTTTTTTGGGTTTTCTTGAGAAATGATGTTTTTCCTTAATGTTGGTGATGGCTCGTTTGTTACTTTAATAAAATAAATTATTTTGGAAAAACTCACTTTGGGGTTACTTAGGGGTGATCCTTAGTGTGCGTTGGTTGTGTGAGTTGTGTGTGGTATTTGTTAATCTTGATTGATTGATTTTCATTGTGGATACACCCCTTTTTATTATATGTGTTGACATGGTAACATGGCATATTGAGTGAATCTTCTGAGAACAATTGATGCACTAGTTTAGATTACGCACTAGATAGTGTCCCCATAGTAGGGGAATACTAAGTTATTGCTGCTATAGAGATTGGGCCCCTCTTTTAGGCCATTTATGGCTATGCCGAGCGTTAGGGCGTTATGACGTCATCAAGTTAGGGCATGCATTCAATATGATTCAAATGTATAGTACGTTCTGGACTGTTCACGATCTCTTAGGTTCGACCCATGTTTCTTTTTGTGTTTATTTGTATGTGGTGGATGGTTGATAGGTCTAGTTCAGTTGCTGGCCCATGTGTGACACTTTTTGCATGGCCCTTGGTGTGTGTTATGTGTTATGTGTAGTTTTCTATTTTGGATAACAACTAATTCTTGGTTTCTTAATTGTTCGCAAAAATGTTTTAAAATGAAATGCACCTGTTCCTTTCAAACATTATAAATTGTTTTTAAATTAAAAATGGTAATGGAATATTACTTGTTTTAGAAATGAATGTGTGTGTGGAAACTAATATTTTATATAATTTAGTTCAAACCTCGAATTAGTAAATTTCTTTGTTTAAAGGTAGTGCATTGGGAATACATATCAAGCTAGCCTACTGAGTTTTAATAGTCACGCCTATTGTTCTTTTCTCTTTTTAGTGTTTGTGCAGGCTACAACGTGGGTGTCTTCGCCTTTGGCAACATTTGTTTGTGAGTTGGAGAGTGACCAGTGGGTTATTACTACTTGTGTTTTCTTTTATTCTTAGTTTATTTGAGTGTGCGTTAAATGTGAAAAATATTTTTAAACGAAAAATCATTTCTTCAAAATTGTTTTTGAAATTACTAAAGTGGGTTTTTAAGGGAAATAATATCAGTTCAGAAAAACATGGTATGTGTTTGGATTTGGTAAGTAAAATAAGTGTTTGAACCTTGGAACTCCTTATGTAGGGTCACACGTGTGTGGGTATATATTGAAGTGAGTGGGGGCACTTGTTCGCATGTGACATGAGCGGGGTTGAATAAATGCACATGTGACAGTTCATAAAGTGTCATAGGAGAGTTTTTAAAATTTCAATGAAATAACAGTTTTGGAAAATTGATTTCTCCATGTGTGGTATATGTTTGGCTTATGGGCCTATTATACTTGGCTTGTGTTGTGGCTTTGATTGTGTTATTTCTTGATGCTGGTTTTGATGGTGTTTTTTGAATTACCATGAGTATGCCGTCCATAAAGCCTCTAAATTTTTTAAATGAGTTATGCTCAGTTCTCAATTCCTTTTGTGTGGTTCTTGATTTTTGAGGTAATCGAAGTTTTTTAAAGTTATTTGTATCATTCTGAAAGATAGTTTGTCTTCATGTTTTTGGGAACCCCCAAGATAGTTAAGGTTTGTACTTCCCTATAGTTATTTGAGCGTTCAGTTCTGGACTAGTAAAGATGAAATGTCTCATTGCCGTTAGAGTTTTGGGTCTGATTAATGTTGGTCGACTTCTGTGAAGGATCCCCATCTGGCAAGGAGTTTGGGCCGGTGGAACCTATCTCCAAGAAACTATCCTCGTCGGTACCGGCTCCTAGTTCGTTAGACTGCTCTCTTGTGCACCACCAGTATGGCATGTCCAAACATTCTACATTGTCTTGTGGCATCCCTTTGAATAGTTACAACCATCATAGTTTTTTGAAACATCGAACATAAAGAGTTGGAGAATAGAAGATGAAAATGTATGACTTTGAGGTAGGACACGCTTCAGCTATCAAGGCCCCAGCCACAGGTTTCAGGGTGAAGTTCGTGCACAATCAGGAGTTGCCGAGGGTGTGTGGAACCTCAGTCCAAATAATGTCTTCGACTTTGGAATAGAAATATACAAAATTTCATGTGTTCTATTCTCATCGTTTTCGTCAGCTCATTCTTGTTTTGGTGGCATGATGAGCCTATTTCTCCACAATCCAAGCTGTCCTATCTACTCTCAGTATAGTTCTTAAGTTGTTTGGTATCTCTGAATGGTGTGGACCCATGGATAAACAGACATGTTCTATTCTTTAGTTTGTTCTAGCTGTGTTCAATAGGGGAATGTTCATTTCGTGAAGTTTATGGGTGGTGTTGAGTTAATTTCTTATCCTCTAGTTGTTTTATTGTACCGTATCATGCTTTCCATCAATGTCTCATGTGTGTTGTCTAGTCCTTGTGGGGAAAATGAATGTGATTGGTTTGGGAGCTCCCTTTTTGGCCCCTCAGGGATGGTTTGATGAGGTTTCAATGGTTTTTGTATTAGTAAATTCTTCTGGTGGGGAGAACCCTCTCAATTTTTCCTCTCAATATCAGGTAGGGGTTTTTCTTGAATTGGTCGGGTGTGACGTTTGTTGGGAATGGTTACCCTGAAGCTCTTGGTTCTCTATGATTTTTTTCTGGGAATGAACTCATGTTATGTCAACTATTGTCTTGGGGAATTTCTGGGGGAAGAAAGTGTATTTAGTGGGGAGAATTTTCACACCCGAACCATGGATGCCCATGTTATTATTCTTTTCTCAGTCCCGCGACTCCGGGTAGAGTCGGGTATGGGTCCATGTTTGAATTTTTTGAATCTTTTATATTTTCAGTGGCGCTCGGGCCAGTGCACAGTAACCTAACTGGTAGTGGTCACTACACATTCAGTCTGGGTGGGAGCGTGGTCACTGCGCATTCGGTCTGATCATGCATTCAGACCTGGTGAGTGCGCGGTTCCTCACCTGTTTAGATAAATAATAAAATTAAATTGAATATAATTATATAAAATGTTTAATAATAATGATAACAATAATTTATAATAATAATATTATTATTGTTTTTATTATTGTTATTGTTGTTTTTATAATTATCATTTATATTTTATTATTTATTTACTTTTATTTTTATATTATTTTATCTTTTTTTTCTTTCTTTCTCTATTTCCTTCTTCTTTCTTCTCTTCTTTTTTTTCTCCACACGTGTTTCTCCCTTGTCCCCTATTCTACGTACGACCCTCTTGGGTCTTCCCCAGGTCACCCCCTGGCTCCCCTCTGCCAGATCTGGCGCCACCCTACTGTAGTCGCCCTCCTTTCCTTCTCCGCCTCGCCTGCCTCGCCCACATCCCGGCCTACAGATATCCCCTACTACCATCCGTGTTGCACCCTCCTCTTGTAGTGGTGCCCAGCCGATCTAGCCACACAACCCCATGATTTTCCTTGTTATAGCGCCCCACTCCAGCGTGCTTGGCCTTCTTCAATGCTACACACAGTTATCCTAGAATCCACATGTTCCCTCTTTCTCCCTTTCAGCACGCCGATCACAGTAGCCCACAGCTGCTTCGCCTCCTCCTCCCCATAGTCGCATTCTACTCGTTGTTCCCTCCTGCCACCTTAAGCCTGCACACACCCATCACGATGCCCCAGCCTCCTGTTTCTTCTCTCCCGCACCCCGCTCCTCTGGTCATGAACCTAGACAGCTCGTCGTGGTTTCTCTTCCTAGTGCCACATCACCCTATCTCTGCCTTCCTTCCAGCTGTTGCACCTGCTGCAGCACACCACTCCGGAAACTCCATCACCCAGTAGCCCCGACACTCTCTGCATGTCGCTGCTCCCCCTTCTTTCTCCTCCTATCGTGGCATCTCAACACGCACCAAGCTACCCCATCGCGTTCCCTTCACAGCCCCTGCTATGATCTGGCCCCGGTCGGCCTCTCATTGTCTTGCAGTGCCTTCTGGACAGCCCCTGCTCTTCTAATCTATAGTGACCGATAGCCCCGTGTCGCGATCCAACCCCAGTGGCACTGCCACTTCTGCGCCCGAGCAGCCCGCAGGCTCAGCTGTACCTGCACACCCCAACCTCCTATTCTCCCTGCCGCAGGACCTCTTCTCAGCCTCAGCTCCCGCCGCTGCCCACCGATGCCCGGATCACTCGCACCCTTCTCATCTGCTGCCTTTCTTCTCCATTATCTGGTGGCCCTCGCTACTCCCCCATAGTTGGACCGCATGTACGCCATCCGTTGTTCTGATGCAACACCCTCCAGTGGTCTTTTTTCAATTGAGACCCCCTCCCCCCGCCCATTGGTAACTATTTTTTTTATGCTTCATTTGATATTTTTAATTGATATATATAAATATATACCCTCATTTGATTATAATTTTTCTTTATTAAATTTTATTTGGGTTGGTTTGACTTTATAGGACCAGTGCGGGGCGTTTCCGAGGAAGTTCCATCACCGCGCTTTGTTTCTATGTTTGCGTCATCGTTGCGCTTTAGTTTTGAGGTGAGGGTTTCTTCCCGCCTCTAGGTTTTACATACTTTAATTGGGGTTTTTGTTTTTGTTTTGAGTTCTTAGTGTTTTTTTTTCAGTACATCGGACCTTACTATGTGCTGTCGGACGTGCGTCTTCCATTTCATCTTGGTCTAGAGGTAGGTCCCCCACTGCACTTACCATTAGATTTAGAATTTATTAATTTCTTGATGTTTTATTAATTTTAATAAATATAAAATAAAATAAAATAATTTATTTTTATATGATTATTTGATGTAAAAAATAGACTTTTATTTTATACATGACACTATGAATATTTTCTTAATGAGCAGACACCCAGTAGTGAAAGAACGCCCGTTTGTATATTAAATATAATTCGGGGAATTTAAAATGTATTATTGAATTAAATGTTAATTGATTTCTTCTGAATAAGTGTTTTGGGTTTTTTTTGAGAAATTATGTTTTTCATTGATGTTGGTGAAGTCCCGTTTGTCACTTTAATAAAATAAATTATTTTGGACAAACTCACTTTGGAGTTATTTATTAGTGATCCTTAGTGTGTGTTGATTGTGTGACTTATGTGTGATATTTGTGAATCGTGACTGATTGATTTTAATTGTGGATGCACCCCTTTTTAATGTGTGTGTTGACATGGGAACCTAGCATAGTGAGTGAATCTTCTGAGAATGATTGCTGCACTAGTTTAGATTACGCACTAGCTAGTGGCCCCATAGCAGGGGAATAATGAGTTATTGCTAATATGTGGATTGGGCCCCTAAGTTAGGCCATGTAGGTCTATGCCGACCGTTAGGGAGATATGGCATCATCGAGTTAGGGCATGCCTTCAGGATGAGCCACATGTATAGTACGTTCTGGATTGTTCACGATCTCCTAGGTTTGACCCATGTTTCTTTTTGTGTTTATTTGTATGTGGTGGATAGTTGAGAGGTGTAGTTCAGTTGCTGGCCCATGTGTGCCACTTTTTCCATGGCCCTCGGTGTGTGTTGTCTGTTATGTGTAGTTTTCCTTTTTGGCTAATAACTAGAGCTTTGTTTTATAATTGTATGCAAAAATGTTTTAAATTGCTATGAACCTGTTCTTTCTAAACATTTAAAATTGTTTTTAAATTAAAAACGGCAATGGATTGTTACTTGTTTTAGAAAATAAAGTGTGTGTGGAAACTAATATTATATATAATTTAGATCAAACTTGGATTTAGTGAATTTCATTATTTCAAGGTAGTGCATTGGGAATAGATATTGGGCTAGCCTACTAAGTTTTAATACTCATTCTTATAGTTATTTTCTATTTTTAGTGTTTGTGAAGGCTACAGAATGGGTTCATTTGCCTTGGGAAACATTTGGTCGTGATTTGGAGGGTGACCCGCGAGGTCACACGGAGAGATTGGTTGTCTCTTTTGGTTAGTTTTATTTTTCTTTTGTTCTTGTTTAGTTACTTTACTCTGTTTATTTATTTTGTGCTACGTTGTTTTATTTTAGCTGCTTTGTTTATTTATTTATACTGGGGTAAATCTTTCCCACAGCCTATGTTGATTCCCTAGCGCTTGTTGCCAGCACAGGAGGATCGGGAACGCCTCTTGGTCCATGTCGCGGACCGGCTCGGGTGACCGGTTCAGGGTCAACCCGGGTTGGATTGTAACATTTTAAAATTTTCATATGAGCATAAAAATCTCATTAAGGGTTATAAAATAAAGGAAAATTATCCTATCAATAACAAACCTTATGAAATCATAATATTTAGGAATAACACGCAAAAATCAAAAATCATAATAGTAACTTATGGAATTCATCACATACTTACATTATAGCTATAACTGGTACATAGGGAGTCACATTGGAAATAACCATCGCAGTATATACCCTAAATATATTAGGAGAAACATTAACATTTTCCTCTATCACGTTTCCCAATGCATTAGAGAGCTATCTCAGGCTCCCCCGCCCAAAATTTATCACATAACCACCCATATACGTAAACTGTTCCAAATAACCAAAACATAATCATAACACATAACACATGCATAAATTAAACAATACATTTCCTAATTTCAATATATCAAATCAAGATATTTAAATAAATAATGATTTATCATAGCATTTTAAAAACCATTTAAATCATTTAATAAATAGATTTTTGAATCTATGTTTACCATACCACATTGATCATTTTAATGGATTTTAAATTTTAAAACATTAATGTCCATAAAAATAAATTATAAAACCCATTTTAAAATTATGGAAATTAATGAGAATTATTTTTAAGAATCAATATTTAAATGAATATTTTAGATAAAGTCTTCTTAACCAAATAATGTATGATTAAATACAAGTAATTGAGGAATAAAATTCAATAAAAACATAATAAAATCATGAGAATAAAGATATTCTTGATAAAATATTCCAAAGGACTATATATACACTGTATAAAAATGAATTGGTGTATAATGACAATGAAGTCTCAATGGAATGTAAATTGAGACGAAATCACTTAAAAACATGTATCCTTAGATTAAAAAAAATCAATTACATAAAAATGTGTGAAAAATATAAATACACTCAATAGGATAGGATATTCCTTGTAAATAAATCATATTAAATTCCCAAATGTTACTTTTATGATAAAACCCATGACTTGTTCGTTTAACTAAATGAATGGAAATTGAGATAAAATTACTCTTATCTTGTTCATATCGATGACTTGAAAATTTATCAAAGGAGTGATTCTATGTATAAAAATAATATCCAAACAAAGGGGAGTTTAAATTACAACATAAATATATAAATAGTGATTCCACACATAATCATATCATTAAATTATAAATAATTAGAAGATTAACCCATGGAATGGAAATTGGGTTAAAAGGTTCCCTTACCGATTTGGTAACTTACAAAAGAAACAACCCATGACAAAAGGATCATAAAATGAAGATGTAAATACCCATATACTAAAGTATATTAAATAGTGAATACAATAATGTGTAGTACATACACCACCTAAAAGGAAATAGTGGAAAATATAGCATTAATCTCATGAGAATAAAAAGTGAGATGAAAATCTCATAACATGTTGTAATCAATCGAGTCATACGACCAAAAGTTAATAAAAACCAAACTATTAATAGAGTAACATGAATATAAAGTGTATCATCATAATATATATGAAATTTTTGTATGTAATACACCACATGAAATAAATTAGTAGCGACCAATGGAAATCTCACAGATTTAAAAGTGAGATAAGAAGCCCCTTACATCACGTCTGACTTGACATGTTTGTTCCTTGTTCTTATTGAATAACAATAATAAGTTAATTTATACTTGTATAATAACAATATTTCATGTTTATTATTCCTTTTATATCACTTATTACCATGTGATAAACATTATTTAATCATTTATGTTAATAATGTTTGTTTTGTCGATATTTGGTACATGAGTAAAAAATGAACACCTTTTAATTAAAAGTTGTCCAAGTGGTAAGGAGTCCATTATCACATGAATTATATTCCTTATTTACAAATCATATATATCATATATAACATATATATCAATTATATATAAGTATTATTAATAGTACATAACATTTGGAGATAAGAAATGAAACGCGCCGTTAATGGAGACAGTTAGCCGTACGTACGAATGAACACAACATTCATTTTTATTTTCATATTTTAATTAAATTAAAACATAATAATAAATATTTATATTATAATTTTTGTCTAATAACCTATATAATTTCAATAACTCAATCCATTATACGTCCAATGTGTGGTATGAATGAGTCATATAACTTTGAGGGGGTGGTAGTCCGCACTTTCTCAAATGAAATTATCGTGTTTACAAATAAAGGAAACCATAATGGAATGATATATAAGAAAAATACAGAAGAATAAAAAAACATTAACATAATATATATCATATATAAATATTGAGACATAATAATGTCCACCATAAGAGGTGGTAGGAGATAATTGAACAATCATCGTTTCATGAGGCGTAAGTTTGCCATCCACAAAAACAATATGTTCTTTACCCATTAGGTGGAGGTGTGTTTAAGTGTAGTTAGAATACTAATCATTAAAACGGCCTAGTATATTGAGGATACAATTTTTGTTATAAAAAATTGAATAATTTTTTAAGGGGTTGGAGATGTAATATAAAACAATAGGACTTAAGAGAAGACGTTACCTTTAAATTGGGTATCTCCCGTTGGTTTGAACCAAATTGTTTACTTGAAGTGCCTTATGTCAAAGTTAAGGCTTCTATGTAAAATAGAGGGATTTTTAGAGCTTATTTTGGATGGTTTTGGACAATTCTATTGGCTTTAGAGGTGTGAGGAATGGGTTAGAAGTGGTGTCCTTTTACAAGGGGAGGAGGGGATCATTAGGAATGTGTGTAAATATTATATTATTATATAATGATTTTCGGTTTCAAAAGGTCTATAACTAATTACGTTTGAATTTTAAATAATTCATGGTCGAAATAAACTCATAAAATAAGAATTGGATAGTTTTTGGATATTATTTTCATCGTTATACTCTTATTTAGTTAAAATATTTATTAATGAGGTAAACACTGTATCATAATTGTGTCACAATTAATATTATTTATATGATGTCTAAAAATTATAAAAAAAATAAAAATATGTTTTATATCTTCTTATATTTCCAAATAATATTTATAGTCTAAGATATAACATATATAACCCCATGTAAAAAATTATTTACTAAAAGATAATTGTTTATGACATTTTTGTCTTTACTTAAAATTAATTAATATAAAGTGTCATTAGCACTCATAAGTGGTTACATGGGGCCCACAAATCGACCCTAGGATTCCCATGGTCGTACATGTATCATACAATATGTTTAGAACAAATGATATGGTAATTTTATATTATTATAATAATATTTAGTTACACTTGTTTACCTGATTTAACCTTTATCCATGTTAAATAAAATATTTATTGATGTAAATATTCCTAATGTCCAAAAATAAAGGATAAATATTTACACAATTTGGAAATCCTGATTCAAAATATGGAATCCATTTTTAAAAATTCCAATCAAATAAGTGGATGAAATTAATTAAAAATTAATTCTCACTGTCAAAATAGAAATCACATTTTTAGGAAGTAATAACTATCAAAAGATTGAGAGTAGTTTATGTCCAATTTCAAAGTGAAATTATATCCATCGACCAATATAGGATTAAATGATATAAATATAATATAATTACACTTTAAAACCATTTATAAATATAATATATAGATATAAGTAAATTAGATTAAAAGGCAGTTTTGAATTGAAATACAGTAATTTTCACTATTCATAAAAAAAGAACTTCTTCATAAAAATACCAAAATTTTATCCAAAGTAAATTTTGATGTCCTTATTCTAAAGGATAATATTATTTTGTCAAATATATCTTATAAGAGTGAAAAAAACTATATTTATAGAGGTTTCACCATCAAAATTTATTGGATAAATTTAAAAACATTTAACAAATATGTATATTCATAATGTAGTTAATTCTTTCCATTCCATCAAATAAAATGGCTAGGTATTAAATACCATTTAAAATAATATTTTTTTATTTTTTTTAGTATGACTTAGCATTGTGTGCAACATAAGATTTCAAAGAAACTCGTTGTTGTGTATCAGGTATGCCATCGAATATAGAACCCCCTATAAAGTAAAATTAATAATTAATTTACAAATATTAGTAAATATGAAAGTGTCATATTATTTATTTACCTGGGATGTTTCACCCTTCCCCCCTTTTGAAAATTCTGTCCTTCTAATTTTAAAATTGGGCTTAGAAACTTCATTAGAATTCTCACATCCGAAAAAGTGTCATTAAATATATCACATTAAAATAAAGTAAGATAATTAAAAAGGTCACCCAAGACAAAAGATACTAGTATTCCGTGAAAACATGGATATGGGGAAGAAAAAAACCATCAGGTTCTGATGGAGAGTGATAGAAAACATGATTAGGAGAAAATTAACCACCAGAAAACCACAAACATATGATTGGTTAAACGTTCTTTGATTCCCCAGTAGGAAATTTTAATAGACAACGTTTTTGTTTTATGTTACATGTCATAATTTTGAGGAATTTATTTATGAGAATAACTAAAAAATAAGGAAACATACTTAAGTGTCTTGTAGACATTCCTCCTTTACCAAATTCCTACCACAAACTCATTTTTTATTCAAAATATGAGTATTCAAGATGAATTGTTCACATTGAAGGTGTTATAATCATCTTCTAGAGAATCACATAATCCATAAATGATGAACAATTGTTTCCCTTGTCAATTGAAATTATAAAAAACCAAAAAGGTTAGTAGAAGTTCTGATAATCCCCAATAAAAGATTATATTTTACAAAAAGAAAAACTACTCTTAATATCTAAAATATATCAAACAATACCCAAAGTTCAACAAAGACCATTCAATAAACAGTCTATAAAAATATTCAATGTAATAAAAACTAAGATTGAAAACCAAATCTCAGAAGGATTTAATCACATAGTCTTCCAAGATAAATGTTAACATTTATCTTCAAATAACATCGACTAATCTTAAAGTCTCACACTGAAGTTTAATTAACCCAAATAAAAATTCTCTATCATAGATTAATCATTTCCATAAATAACTAAAATCACTTTATGCACACAATAAAAACATAGGTTCATCTAAAATAGTATTTCAACTATTACTCCCCAAATTAAATCCCATAGTATTTTATTTCCATTCCGCATATAATGATTCAAAAAGAGCAAACATCTTTTAAAATATCCTTCATCGCATAATCCCCAAATAATTTTCCATCAATTAAGATATCCATTTAATAAGTCATAAGTTCCCAAATTCAACTTATTATTGATTCATAAAATAATTTAACGTAAATGAATAATTTATATTAACCAGGGCCTTAACGTAGGACAATTTTAGGCATTGCGCCCTTGTCTCCATTCGGTTGTGGGTTCAACTCCCATGGCCTTGCTGGACGTGACAGTTCCTCATCCATCATACATGGTTTCCTTTTTTATAAAACTCAAAAATAGCCCTAACATATTTTAACCTCAAAGGGGTTCATATATCTTTCATTTTCATCAAAATATAGTAATACCTCATCGTCTAATATATATATATATATATCACCTCAATATGATAAAATAAAACAATTCCCAATAGAAAGAAAAATATACCGTGATCATGGTTCCCACTGGGTTTCATCGTAATCGTATTCGCGTAGTTATCTTGTTAATTCATTTCAACAATGATTTAGAGATCCTTCAAAATCATTTTCTTCATTCATCTAAATACATCTTTTACAACATGGGACATATGGGTGTTCCTAGAAAACAGTTTTGGAAAATAATCAGGTATGAAATATAATTTCAAAACATATGATGAAACATGATTTCTATGAAACATTCAGACGTAATTTGAGTTGAAACATTTAATTAATGGTCATTTTAAAAGACTATTGGTATGTTATGAGATACTATATTGTAAAAGAAAATATAAATAGGTTGGTTACGGTTCTCCTTCTTCAGCACCTTTTTCAAATTCATAATATTATTCAAAATCATGTGATTAGGTAAAATATTTGAAAATTCCTTGATAATATATACCTTTCATGAAAAAAGGATTTATTTACATACAACCCATGATCCTAGATGATAATGAGGTATATTGGATGTTTTTTATATCTCAAACAACTTCTTTCATGTGAGTTTTATGCTAGATAAAGTTTAATAATCATTTAAACATGACTTTTCAATAATTATTGCAATAATTTCCTAGGAAAGAGATATGATTTTCATTTGAGATCCTTATCCTTCTATTAGTAACCGACATTCATTGATCTAAAAAAGTTATAGAACAATGATTTATCAGAAATGATAGATGTAGGGATTTACTATTTGTTTAAGGAAAAATCATAATCCCTAATGTTGTCTAAACTGGCCTCTAATACCAACTATAAGGACCTAGCCTCAAACATTACATAATCATGAATTATGTCAAGAATTAACATTGAGGAAAACTTTTCAGGTATATATATTTTTAGAGAAATAGGCCATAACTATTACATAGAAACATGAATATTAAATGTAGATACTACTACTAAGTATCCATTTATTCATTAAATAATAACTCTTAGAAATAAACATGTCTAGTTCTATGGTTTAGACAACATGACTTTTCATTGATCCCATCATTGACCCTATTCATCTTTAAGTCCTGTTGAGAATAATTAAAAATAATGATATGAGCATAAAAAATCTCATTATGGTATATAAAATAATGATGGAAAACATTATCCCATCAATAAATACAAATCAATGAAACCATACTTTTGAATAATTACATAACTTATGATATCATAAAATTTATGAATAACACACAAAAATCATAAATCATAAAGGTAACTTATGGAATTCATAACATACTTACATTGTAGCTATCACAGCATCATAGGGGGTAACATTTTAAATACCCATCACAGTATATTACCTAAATCTCTTAGGAGAAACATTAATGCTTACCTCCATCACGTTACCCAAGGCACTGGAGAGCTATCTTGGGCTCACATGCCATAGGTTTATCATGGAACCATCCCATTTGCGTAATCAATTCCCTATAACCATAACACAATCATAACACATAAAACACATATAAAGTAATGTTAAAATTTCTACATTCCAATATATCAAATCAAGATATTTAAATAAAAAATGCTTCATCAACCCATTTTTAAAACAATTTAAAACATTTAATAAAGGATTTTTTAATAAATGTGTCCCATACCACATTTAAAATTTTAAATGAATTAAATTTTAAAAAATTAATGTCCAAATAAATAAATACTAAAAGCCATTTTGAAAACATGGACATTAATGAGAAAGATTTAGTATAATAAATCTTTAAAGGATATTTTATTTAAAGAGTTCTTAAAAAATGATATATTCTTGAATAAAGATAATTGAGGAATAAAATTCAATAAAAACATTAAAGAATTATGAGAATAATTGGATTCATGATATAATATGATAATGGACAGTGTATACACCATATAAACATGAATTGGTGTATAACGACAATGATGTCTCAATAGAATGTAAATTGAGAAGAAATCCCATATAAAAATTGTATACATAGATTAAGGATAAATCAATTACATAATAATGTGTGAAAATATTAATACACTTAATATGATTGGATATTCAATGTAAATCAATCATAGGGAATTCACACAACAAGACAAAACCAATGACATGGATGTTTAACTCAATGAATGGAAATTGAGTAAAAATTACTCTAATCATGTTCATATCGATGACTTGAGAATTTATCCATGGGGTGATTATGTGTATCCAAAGTATATATCCACAAAATGGGTAGTGGAAATTACAACATAAATAAATAAATATAGATTCCACACATAATCATAGTATGACATAATTAAGAATTAGAGGATTAATCCATCGAAGGGAAATTTGGATTAAAGGTTCCCTTACCGATTTGGTAACTTAGAAACATACAACCCATGAAATAAGGATCATAAAATGAAGATGTAAATACCCATAAATTTAATTATATTAAATAATTAATAAAACCATGGGTAGTACATACACCACACAAAAGGAAATAGGGAAAAATATTGCATGAATCTCACGAGAATAAAAAGTGAGATGAAAATCCCTTACCACATTGTAATCAATCGAGTCGTATGACCAAATGTTAATAACCAAAAATTTATTCTTATAATAACATGAATATAAAGATTATAATGATAATATTTATCAGATTTCAGTACACAATACACCACAGGTAATTACTTTATGGCGAACTATGGAAATCACATGAAATTAAAAGTGAGATAAGAAACCCCTTACCTCGTGTCCGACTCGTCTTGTTTGGTCTTTGTTCTTCTTAAATAATAAACTTAATTCAGTTTATAATTTATTAATAACCCTTTTCCAAGTTTATAATTTCTTTTAAATCACTTATTACCATTTTATAAACATTATGTGTTCATTTATGTTAATAGTGGTCCTTTTGTTGATATTTGGAACATTAGTCTGAAATGAACACCTTATAATTACAAGTTGTTCATGTGGTCAATATTAAATTATCTAAAAAATGATATTCATGATTTAGATATCATATATATATAGTATATATATTTATTTATAACAGTGTATAACATTTTAATATATGAAATGAAAAGCACCATTCGAGGAGATGGTAACCTGTATGTACGCATGAACGCTAATTTCAATTATATTTTCATATTTTAATTGAATGAAAACATAATGATAAATAGTTATGTTATAATTAAATTATAATTTAATATATAATTTCAATAACTCCATCCTTTATAAATCCCACATATGGTATGAACGATTCATATCACTTTGAGGGGGCGGAAGTCCGCACTTCCATAAATGAAATTATCGCATTTATTCATAATGGAAACCATAAAGGTATTCTAAAAATGAAAAATACATAAGTAAAAAAGAAAACCTATAACATAATATATATTATATATGAATACATTTCTATCATAATTCCCACCATAAGAGGTGGTAGGAGATAATTGAACAATCATCGTTTCGTGAGGTGTTAGTTTTCCATCCAGAGAAACAGTTTGAACATTACCCATTAAATAGAGGTGTGTGTGAGTGTAGTTAGAATACTTATCATAAAAACAAACTAGGATATTTATTATACTGTTGTTGTTATAAAATAAATGAATAAAAATATTTTAGTGGGTTGGAGATGTAAAATATAATAAAAGGACTTAACAGAAGATGTTACCTTTAAATTGGGTATCTCCCTTTGGTTTGAACCAAAATGTTTACATGAAGTTTCTTCTACCAAATGATAGTCTTATATATGTAAGAGAGCGATCATGAGAGCATACTTGGGATGGGGTTGGACGAGCTAAGGGGCTTGAAAGGTGTGAGGAAATGGGTAATGTGGGTTTCTTTTATAAGGGGAGGAGGGGCTCCTTAGCAAAGTGTGAAAATATTATTTTATTATATAATTGTTTTCTGTTTCAAAAGGTCCAAAACTAATAAACATAGAAGATAGGATGACTCATGGTCAAAATAAAATCATCTAATAAGAATTGAATAGGTTTAAGATATTATTTTAATCTTTATAATCTTATTTATTTAAATCATTTATTAATGAGGTAATCAATGCATCATTATTGTGTAATAAATAATTTTATTTATAAGATGTATGAAAATTATAAAACAAACACGATTATGTAGGAAATAGTTTTATCTTTCCAAAGAATATTAACAGTCAAAGAGATAACTTATATAACCCCATGAAAAAATTGATTTACTAAAAGATATTTGTTTATGTAATTTTTGTCTTTAAATTAAATTGATTAATATAAAGTGTCATTATCACTCTTATGTGGCTCCATTGGGTACCAAAATCGATCGAAGGATTTCCATGGCCAGACATGTATCAAAAGATTGACAATAGTTTACATCCAATTTCAAAGTGAAATTACATAGAATGACCAAAATTTGATTAAATGGTAAAAATATAATCTAATTTCAAATTAAAACCATTTATAATGATAATATAACCATATAAATAAATTATAGTAAAAATACGTTTTGAATTAAAATAGAGTATTTTTCACTAATCATAAAAAAATTAACATTATCAGAAAAATACCAAAATTTTATCCAATGTAAATTCTGATGTCCTGATTCTAAATAATTATATTATTTTCTCAAATAGAATATAAAAATGTCCCCAAAACTAGATTTAATGAGGGTTATCCCTTAAAAGGTGGTAAATCAACATTTTAATGAATATTAGAGTATTTATGCTTATAATAGGATGTGTTCTTATTTTAAGCCTCTAAAATTTATTGGATAAATTTAAAAACATTTAACATACCCATATATTCATATTGTAGTGTGTTCTGTCCATTCCCACCAATACAACGGCTAGGCGTTAAATATCATTAAATATAATATTGTATTATTATTTTTCAGAATGACTCAAAATTGTGTGCAACATAAGATTTCAGAGATGTTTGTTGTTGTATATCTCGTACGCCATCGAAAATAGCACCCCCTTTAATGTATAATTTCTAACAAATTTATAAATATTAACAAATATAATAATTTTTTATTTTACCAAGGAATTTATAGTGAACATGTCGAAACCCTTAAATGAGAAAGAATACAACCAAAAGAACAAACCATTCATCCTAAGCATTAATAAAATTGAGCTAGACATCAAGAGAAAAAATATAGGGATTGACCAAGAGGGGGATTGCCAATGGAAAACCCCGGAATAAATCAAGGAGATGAGGATGAAGGAAAAAATTTGCTAAAATCCAAATAGAAAACCTTATATCTTTGAGGATGCAACCATTGAGGAGGAGGAAGAAACATAAGAGGTGTTTTAGGATAGATTTGCATTCCAAATTCAACCATAGATGGAGGGACATGATTTTTTTATTAAAAAGGGAGGTTGATATAATCATGTTTTTAACATTTTAGTTACCTGGTCCGATCACATTGTATGGCCGCACGGTTTACTAAACTGTGTGCCAACCATGTGGTATCCCCTGTCAATGCAGGAACCGACCACACTACCCACCTGTGTGGTTTGACTGACCGTGATCAAGCCATGAGGAATCCTTTCGCCACATCTTGAACACAATGAATGAGTACCTAGGGTGAACCACATAGTTTCCACTAACCAATCATTTATGATGCACATAATATCTTTACGTATACTTCCAAAATAATATAATTTTTAACTTGAACTCAATGTGAGGCTCAACCAAAAATATCAAAGATCAATAAATGAATAATATAAAAGATTATATGAGGTAGAGGTGTGACACTTTTTATAAAAAAATTATAATGTAAATATAACATACATAAATAGTATATATAATATATATATATAACTATTTTACACCATGTAAGCTAATAATCATGTAAATATAAAATTATTATATGAGATATATAATAAAATTAATATATTTACATTATTATAATTTTATATAATATAACTATAATGTAAATAGGAAAAAAATATAACACTATAAATAAAAATATGGTGTAAATAAAAAATAACTATTACATTGTATAATCTAAATATAATGTAAATATAAACTTATTATTGTTTTATAAAACATAAATAATGTTATATTTACATTATATAATATTTTAATAATTCTATATTTCCATTATATTTAAATTATATAATGGAATATTTTCATTATATATATATTATATTTATATAATTATGATTTTAAATAACATCATAATAAGGTAAATATATGATTTTAAAATTTTAAATATGATGTATATGAAATAAATATAACATAATTATGACATAAAAATGACATTATATAATAATAATATGATAAAAATTAATCTCTATAAAATTTCATATAACCTAAATTTAAAGCCACATTTATATTTATATTTTATATATAAGTTATATTTTGGTAATATTTCATTACATAATTTTATATTAACATTGTATTTCATAGTCATTCTGCATATGGCCTCAATATAAAGAAAAAGGTGCACAATAATATTATTGGAATTTAGTCAGATTATATAGGCTTTTTTATTACAAAAAGCAATAATATTTGATGTTTTTTTATGGGGACAAAGTTAGAGAACAATATAGATGAATAATTTTCACTTCTAAGTAAATTATTAATTTCTAATAAAATGTTTCTTGAAGCTAGTGACATGATACCTAGAAGATATATCACTGAAAGAAATGAGATATGTATTTTCTTTCTAATATGAAGTATCCATAAAAATATAACAAAATATTCAAGCTATTTACATAAAAGGGATTCCAAATCAGGGTTCATCAAAGGGTCATAAAATAATAACAAATTATGTATAGTGTGTGATATAATTTTTAATGTTGAGGTATGATGAATGAATCAATTGGGTTCTTATGGTGCTTGTTTGGTTATTTTTATTCCCCTCTATTTAATATAAATATTTAATAAAACAACAAACATAATTAGTAATTTATTATGAAATTATTAAAAAAACATTCACAAAATTAATAAATAATTAGATAATTAATATATTACTATATACCAACTTATTAATACAATAATTATTATAGTTATAGGGGATTACAAAATGAAAACATACATGCACCTTGAAACACCAAGTGGGTCAAGCCTCATACATCCCTATAAGGATTGATGTGCTCCCACTAAAAAAACATTTATTTAGTTTTTATGGCATGAATGTTAATTTTGATTAATAGAAAGTAGGTGTAGCTTAATGTGGAAATTTTAACAGCCTCTAATGTAGATATCTCAATGGGCTGTAGGATAATCTATAAATATATTGTTACACCAATAAATAGTTATGAAATCCCCCTTATAGAGTCATTTCACATGTGGTATCTGTAATGAATGTTATGTTTATCCTTTTAAAAGTTCATGCCTCACGATAGCCCATAATTTATCATGATAGGGTGTCCCTATATTCCACAATGATAGGTTAGACGAAGGTCTTAATATATCTGAGCACACTAATCTCTCTTCAAATCCTCCCACACGACAATTCTCATGTGGTGTCCCGTTGAACTTCCAAACTACTACACCCTACCACTAGAATGACTCTACTTCATTGACATTCATGTGACATGACACTAATCCTTATTTCATGGGACGAAAAATAAATTTTTTTAAAGTTTTAAACACATTTACATCTCTTTAAATGTTACTCAGCCTTGATGTGTCATCATGATATAATGCATGTTTCCCCATAATTGATTCTCTAGATTTTGTTCCAGTCAAATCAGGATGTAAAATTTCATGTATCTAATACCTAAAATTGAGGCCATAGAGGCCCTATATGAAATTCATTGTGACACAAGTGGCCCAAATTATCACGAAATGGTCCAAAACGAGACCAATGAATAGAGTTTTCGACTACAACAATGCTACTATAGAATAATTAGTAAAGTACCATTACAATACAGATGTAATAACTGCGCCTATTGGATGTTCAACCCCAGAGGATGAGGATTCCAGCCATGATAATATTCCACTATAGAACATGAACATTTAAAATTAATAATATAATTAATATAATAAGTAATTAACATTATAATTAATATTCTGTAACTAATAATATAATTATATATTAATTCTCTAATATAATAAAAATATATCTGAGTATTTTAATTTATAAATATAAATAATTAGTATAATTAATAAAAAATATATTTAATTTTTATAATTAATAATATTTAATATAATAATTATAAAATTATATAACTAATAAAAAATAACATAATCAGAATCCTCATGTTTATATGAAATTTAATTAAAATTTTCTTGGGTTCAATACCGTTATTTTTTCATCTAATATTTTAAAAGACCTAAAACAATCCTCAAACAAAAACTATTTCTCATTAATTTACATTCATTATTATTTAAATGGAAAATATTTTGATTTTTATTATATACTTTTCAACAATGGACAACCTAGTGAAAAAGTAAATATCATCATAGGTTTGAGAAAAAGGCATCACATAGATTCTCAAGACCCATATAATTATTTTGAATTTCCTATTACAAATTGGTCATTATTTTTTCATGATGATTCAATGATCAAATGTCTTAAACAATTAAAATTATTCTCTCTCTATATGAAAATGTGTGATATAATTCCATAAGTGTATCATATTAGACGTATCATAAAAAACCAACAAGATTTAGAAAGCATTCAGGGGATTAAGAAAACTTTCATTATTTTATATATAATTATTGAACTATAATTCCTATGATACAATTTTATATATTTTAAATAAATATAATAAAAGATATTAATTTTTCATTGATCCTATTAAGGGGTGAAAAGGTTTTATTTTACATGTGATTAAAATAATTTTTATTTTTTATAAGGTTCCATAATTTTATAAAATTATTGTTTTTTGTTATTATATTTAAATATTATTGAAACCATATAAAAAATTATTATTTCAAACTAAAAAAGTATTTATAGAATTATAAAATAGATATTTATTGAAAAATTTTGTTTATTCAGGATTTAGTTTCACAAGAAAATGATATATTTATATGTTTTGATTATGTGTAATATTTTAGTTTTTTATGTATTCATACACATCATATTTATTAAAAATTGAATTAGCATTTTAATATGCCAATATAGGGATGATATTTTACAAACAGAACATATTGTTTTTTATTGAACCAATTATGAAGATAAGGAAAACATTATGAATATTTATTTGAAATTTTTACTATTATTATGAATTCTATTAATATAATAATAGTTGATATGTTTTTATAAATAATTTATATAATCAAAAATATTTATGAAAAATGTTGATTGTAAAAATGAATAATCATTTTATTGTATACATCTACATTATAAATAAATTCTTCTAGGATTCTCCTAAATTGTTTACATTTATTACATACTATATATAAATATACATCTTCATTATAGGTATTTATGAGTGAATTAGTGATCATGTAGGATGTTAATATCAAGTGGATAAAATATATGAAATGAAGGTTATTATAATTGTGGTCCCATGAGATTCTATGGGGTTAATTTTTTTATTTTTATTGTATAAAATATTATTTATTGGAATTTCTTATTTATTTTTAATATTATAGTTGAGAAAAGATTAAAATATTATTATATTTGGAATAATTATGGTAATACCAACCATAGGAATATTTAATACCCTATGTGTTAGTTTCCAACATGTGGCCTATTGGAGAAGGGTTTTTGGGATGTACATATCAGCATTACATTATTTGGTGGTGTTTCGGTGTGGGAAGTTCAAGATATAATTCCACAGAAGGATACATTAAAGGAAAATTTAGTTGGCCTAAATACTCAATTATTGTAACAAAAGTAGAGATACCAGAGGTTGGTTCATGGTAGTTTATAGGAGGCTCAATGATTGAAATTAGGAACTTATAGAGTCTTAGAAATCAAGGTATACAACTACATTAACTAAATTAATTCATGAAGAAATATCATCTATCTTTAATGTTCAATGGGTGATTGTCACAATGTAATTGTATCCTATGAATCACAATGATTTTTGAAATTTAAATATGAGGCCCATCGAATGTCAATCCCAAATTGCTAACAAACTACCCAATGGGTTCAAAATCATACATTATATTGGGAACTCACCCATTATTTATATACTAATTAACAAAATGGAAATTATCAAATTTAGGCCACACATTTTTGACATGAATAAAAGTGTATATAATCCCCATGGATTTGTAAATTGTAAAATTTATATTGAACACTCATATTTGATAATGTACATATGTATATTATAGAATGTAGTCCAGTGTATATATCAATGGGATATCTGTGATCCATAAATTATTATCACAATTGAATTTTAAAAAATATAAAATTAAAAATATATTTTTTTAATGAAATAAATTAAAAAAAATGAATAAATATGAAAAATAAAAATATGATTCAAATTATGACATTTAGGATTATCAATTTCATATATATATGTTATTTAAATGAATAAATTATTATCATATAAATTATGTAAAAAAATTATTGGTCTTATATTTGTTCTCCACATAATTATGTAGTCATTTTACATAACCTTCCAATTAATGAAATATAATAATTGGGTAGCATAAAAACATATAAAAGAATAAATTTCTGAAATTAATTCCAATATCACAAATAAAACTATTATTTCATGATATTGTTTAACTACAGACATTGAATATATTATTTCTCATTTTTTTAATGATTTTAGGATTGATAAATGTTTTTATCTTTCATCGCCAATCACTATAAAACATAAAATTCATTAGTGAAAATAGTTGGTTATAACAAGCACATCACAATAAAAATTCAATATATATATATTAAAAATATATATGAAATTAATTATTCTTTTAATAAAATATAATTGAATATAAACTTACATAAAACTATGTTAATTAATTTAATATAAATTTATGTCTATACCTTATTCATTATTCTTAAAAAGGAACTCTTTTAACTTTTTCTTAGACAAATGCATTACCAAGTAATTTAGATATTTTATGGTTTTTGAGACTTGTTTTCTCATTTATCCTTTGTTGAACTAGGAATTTAGACTACAATATAATTGGGATTGATCACACATCTTATTTTCGAACACACCACGACTCATTTAATGAAAATAAGGCATTACATATAATAAAAAATAATTATTAATTTCATAATATTGTAGAGAAATAAATAAATAATAAATATTATAAAATATATAAAATATATAAAAATAATAATAATAATATATTTGATCAAATATAGTATATAAATAAAAAATATAGAATAATACATAAATAATTCATATTATAAATAAATCCAGCACTCACAATGAATATGATTTATTTTGAGTTTGTGACCCATTTTAATTCACACCTATAATACATTATGTTTCATTTATGCAACGTTAATTTCTATATATACATATTAAATTATAAATATTTTTCCTAAATTATGAAAAATATATGAACACGTTTTCATAAAACTGAGCATGTGACATGTGTTTTTAACTGAAATGATATATTTTAATAATAAAAAACACTTTTAGATGTACCAGAAAAATCATGCGGTGAATTCATATTAAAATAATTTATTTATGTGATCATTTAAATTTTTTATATGGTATTTATAAAAACCAATTTAAATTTAATTTGTATTTGATTATGTGATATGAGTTTGGAAAAAAAATTCACATTCTAAATAGAAAGATGCACATTTAATAAAAATATCTCTAACATTGGATATATGGACATGAGGTTAATTTCCATACATAAAATATTAATTATAGTTATTTTCTCAACATTATCAATAAAATTTGAGGGCTTTCCACAATATGGAGAATTTAATGTGTGTTTTGAACAAAAATGTAATATTAAAATGAATACATACACATACAATCATAATAATCTCCCAATATATTATATTATTGTGATGGAAATTCGAAGACATAACAGACTAAATATTGATATTTATTACATTTCATCATGATAATATGAGTTTGTAATATTTTTAGTTTATGAAACACTTTTTGAACTAAAATATTTCTTTTTAACAAAAAACATGCATGTTCCATCAAAACAGATACTTCATGTGTAAGATCGATACGAGATTAATTATTACACATTAAAATAGAATTATCAATATTTTTATAAAAATTAAACAATTTATTTATGGTTTGTATTATGTTATGTGTGTTTTGAACTGAAAACCTCCTTAAATTAAAAACATACGGATTCAGTAATAACTTCTACACATCGTGTCAAATTAATGTCCATTCAATTTATAATCATGAAAAATAAATTCTAAATATTTATATAAAAGAATCAATAAAATAAGAGTTATTTATATAAATTTTGATAATGTTTCACTTTTATTGTATAATAATTTCAATTTAAAATTTATTACATTCCCTTTTAGTCTAACAAGCCACATACGATGGTAGATAGATATGAAAATAATTACAAAATGAAAAAAAAATAATTATAATTATTTTGTAATGGTATTGATGTAATATAATCATGTTTATATTTTTTTTGTTTATGTGATATTTATTTTGTAGTAAAATTTATAGTTTTAATTAAAACATGAAGTTTTAATCCCAATAGTCACACAGTGGTTGAAATTTAAATGTAGTTAATTCTTACGATTCATGAATAAATTATAAATATTGGTCCTTAATCATTAAGAAAATTTGAATATATTTTCATGTTTTTATATTTATTAATCATGCCATGATAAAAAAATTCACTTTTGAACAGGAAACATGAACATTTGTTATAATGGTCGCCTCATGTATCATATTAAAAAGGGGTTAATATGAACTTCTAAATCATAATTTATTAATCATTTAGTAACATTTCATGACATTCATAACTATTTTTTGTTATTTTGCGAATTTTATGCTATTTTGGAAAAAAATGTATCATTTAAATAAACACAAACACTATCATCCATAAAAGGGACACTCTATATCAAATTGATAATTTTTTAATTGATACAAAAATAATGAATTATCAATTTTCTTGTTTTCACATGTTATGATAGGTTTTTTTATATTTTATGCAAACAATTAAATCCACTCTAATTTTCATATAACATGTTCTAATGATCACAATCTAGCCTTAATCAACTACTATACAATTTAATGAATTCAACGCTTTTCAATTTCAATCATATTCATAAATTTATTCCAACATTTCTATTATAAATATTTCATTCATATTAAAATATTTTTTATTTCATGTATTCATGTAAATGGAAAATACAAAATACAATATAGAATCACTAAACTAATAATAGTCATTTTAGATTTACACATTAAATTCAATGGAATTTTTATATAACAAAGCCCAATATAAATGATTTTTTTATTCATCCAGCTTGAATCCTTTGAGAGAAAAATGAATTTCAATCTCCAAAAAAATACACAAATGATCCTAAATTTTATTTAGTGAACTATTGAAAAAATGGGGCCCCATTATCACATTAATATTGTTAATGTAAAATAATTTTTCAAAATGACACATTATATATTTTGTCATCAGCTTAATAATATGAAATCCATTCAATTATAATACATTCTTCAATAACACAAAATATAAATATTAAAAACTAAATAATTAGGATATAGACAACATCTTCATGATATTTGAAAAATAAAAACAAATTCTTACATGATGCATAACCACATCTTAATGATTTATAAAAACATTGTAATGTAATGTAAATTCCCTCCTACTGTAGAAATAAAAAACATATATGAATTAAAATAAAGGATACCAAATATTAATTCCATAGAGTTATTTTACTATCTTCAGGATAATAATGTCATTAATTAATAATATATACATTTTCTATTCATATACAATATAGTAAACAAATTTAACATGGAACATTTTATCATTATGATCTTATAATGTTAATAAACATGGTAGTGTAGTTGGTGGTGGTAATGGTACTCACAGAAGATTCTTCTAATCCATTAAATAATCATTTTGGTCTGCCTACAAAATCCATTAATTTCACTCTCTTGTTATCATTTTATTATAAAATACCACTACTTAGAGACCTTTAGATTATTTTTAAATATGTTTTCATATATAATAAACCAGAAAATGAATACCTTATTATCATTATGTACATTTATAAAATTAAATTACCATTATATAGATGTTATAATAGTTTTTATGATCACGTAAGAATTAAGATCATCTCGGGGAACCCAAAACAAGACACTTAGATCATTATTTATGTGAATCCCTAGCCTCACATTAAATTTTTTATATTTATTTGAAGAGAAAATATAATCTTTAATATTCTTCAAAAAACATATAACAAAAGGAAATTAGTGGGTTTTGAAATAAATAAATCATAATCAACTTCTCCTTAGTTAATTTTAGTATGAAACTTGTATGAGGGGTTATTTGATTCATATTTAACTGAATCCATTATTACAAAATATTATTACCTCTTTTAATATAAGTGTTTGAGGGGGATTTATAGACTCATTGTGGTCTTTGTGAATACAATCATTAAAACATTCATGAATTCATTAATAAATCATACCTATTTCCCATAATATTCATATTAAATCAGAAGTTCAATAAATAATCTCATTATCTTTTGGTAACATATCATCCAAGAGATTAGGATGTTATTTAATACGGTTATCGTTCATTATACATCCCTATTTCAAATTAAATAACTTCAATATAACTAATAGTATTTTACATTATGACTAGAATATAATTAAATCATTTGAAAACACATTAACATCAACAAAGATTTGGAAAATTATGAATGTCAGCATAAATTTTAATTGTAGTTTCCTAAATATAACACACACTATCCTTTATATCTTTATTCATATGGGACAACCCATAAACTGTACTAATATGTTAGTAACTATTAACATGATAATATTATAGTCATTATTTGAACTTTTATAATTTTTGAAAATATCATTTTATATTATTTTTTATTCAAACTCATCTAACAAATCATATCTATTAATAATAATAGTATGAAAAACAATTATTCGAGAAGGGTAATTTCGACAAGTAGTTGCAAAATTGAAGATCTCGTCATCAACATTCCTATACTAAATAGTTATAAATATCGAGTCCATTAATTTTAATTTATATTAATCCTATTTTGTTTAATAATATTCATATTTAGTTAAAAAAGAGTTTGAAAGAATAGATATGAAAATAATTTTATATAATCAATTTTAAAATATATACATATAATAAAATTGGTATATATATTTTGAATTTAAATATTTTCTGTGATAATATATATATGTATATATTGAAATTATTTATTTTCATGTGAATATATAATTATGCATTTATAATCATATAAATATTTATGTATAAACATTAACATAATGAGAGGGTGAATTGAAAAAAATTCAAAGTATAATACATTTTTTAATGAATTTTTATAAAATTTATACTTATAAATGTTCACACAAACAGAAATCAAGAACAAAAAATAAAATAATGTTTATTGAACCAAATTAATATTATGTATATGTGATACATTATATAATAAAACATCAAAATCTCTCCCCACAAAAATATTCACATAAAAAAACACACATTACATTTTTATACATGTATAAATAGATTAAACACACATAGTAATATATTTTATTATTAGTAAAAAAGTAATATTCCAAATAAATAAAATCCCTCCATAGGTTTTTAGACAAGTTCCACTAATAGATGTTATACATATAGCCTTGAATATATGAAATCCAATATCCTTAAGCAATGAGTATTGTAAATATTTTCAAATATTAAAGCACTCCAAAATGAGTTCTCACACAAACTGGTATGAAATTTTAAACCATTTAAAGAGATATCCTTGTATGTAACACCCAAATATTAAAAATAAGAATATTTTATTTTATTTATTGTATTAAATAAATCATAAATCATTGAAACAAATATACAAACCCGTAACATTATTATATATTTTTATTTTAAAAATTCAATTAGTCCAATGGATTATATTACACAAAACACTACGTTTACCATGCACTACATAGAACTCTGAGTAATGATTAAATTACATGAAACATAAATATTATCTTTCTCTACACAGAACATCAATTTTATCTTACTTTATATGAAACAATGACATTCATTGAGTTCATGCGTTACAGATAAGGTCAAGTTTTTCTAAACAATAATATATTATTAAAATATCATTATTCAATATAATAAGACATAACCTAGATATTAAATTATAATTTTTGATAACTAAAAACAAGGTTATGAATATATATTACTGAAATATTTATTTACCAAATAATTATAAATTAATATTAAAACATGTTGAATATAATGAAAATGTTTTTATAAAAAAACTATTTTCATGGACTAAATGATTTTTAATCCTAAATAATTAATTATTTAATATATTAAAATTATATTAATGAAATATATATATTGTAAATTTTTTATATATTAAATGAAATAATATATGTAATATTATAATGAGTAATGTAAAAAATAACCAAGGTTTATTTTTTTATTTTTTTATGATGTTTCGTTTTTTATGAATAACTAAAATACTAAATTTAAATTTAAAACTAGATTTTAGAATAAATAATTTATAATGTTTAATTATAATTTTTAATTATGTTTAATGTAAATTTTTACCAATTATACAAATATTCATCCAATTTATGTTAATTTAAATACATTTATTTAAATTTATATATAAACACAATGTCATCTTGGGAACATTTTCATTTTAAAAATGTGATTCCCAAAACAGGTCTAGGATTAATTTTAAATTAATTTCAGACACATTATTGATATGAATTAATAAAATAGATTAAAATTATGTAATAATTAATATTTATAATTTATAATATGTTTAAATTAGTTTTTTTACAAAATTATCCCTAAAAGATATTAAAATTTATTACATTGATTATGGTTAAAACGAGTTTACTCAGTGGTAAAACATTAATTTTATAGGGCCAAATGACAAAAAAATTGATAATACTATTTTAAAGAATTATTTTGAACATATCGTACCTTTTAACTATTTTTTTTTTGTGATTGGAGGCAAAATATGTAATGGGGACAACCTAATAGTGTTTACATTTTTATATTTATAAGAATCCAACTCATTCTCATCTATAAATTCGAACTTACCCACCATTGCTTCCTCACATATCTCAAGCCATTTGGATAATCCAATCCCACAAAAAATAAAATCCCAACTTCCATTCCTTCATCCAAGATGCCTCACTTTGGTATTAAATCATATCATGTATTTTTTTGGTATAAACCTAAAGGAGTTTCTCGAAAAAGATCAAACATTATTCATCAATCACTTTAGTTTTATTTCACCCCACCCCCTCAATATTTTTTATATAAAGTTTATATAATAAACTATGTATTCTCAGTGTAATGAGAGAAAATTTTCTTAGGGGTGTGAACTAAAGCTACACAAAATTAAATCGATTGATATACACAATCATAATTCATGTGTACGATACACTACCGACTCATGAACCAATGTAGTTAATTCTTCCATTACAACCTCTCAAGGATTAGAATAATAAGGGACATGAACTTTTTATATTATATATATGATATTTTAAATTTTATTGTTCTTCATTCATATTTTTATAACACAAATCCTGATGATTTACATTTTCTGGGAATGTGATAACATTATTTCGGGATGAGTGGACAACCACTTCCTCAAAGTAATCTGATTCCTTCACAAATTTCATGGAATTTATTAAGGATGATTTTAATTTAAATATGTGAAATATATGACCTAAAAATTTTAAATTAATTATTATATTCATATATATATATATCATTTAATTTTTATTCATTCAATATGATAATAAAATGGAAACAACATTCACGCATACATATGACATACAATCTCGATGATGGTGTTTTTCATTTCCTATCACTAAATATTATATATTGAATTAAATAAATATATATTGAATATATATGAAATTTATATAATATTTAATATTTTGGATTTTATTTAATCATGGTCTATGTAAGAGAAATGATAAATAATAGTTCAAAATATACTTGATGAACAAGTAAATTTTTACCCGAAATATAGAAAATAATGAATGATTATTCTTAAATGGGTTATAATATGTCGTAAAAGAATAATATATGTTATTATAAACATCTGTAAGATTATATAATAATTAAATAACATTCCTAAAACATTATTTATGGGGTAATAACACAATCATCAATACATAAGTGAATGGTTAGCAGATTTATAATCTCAATTTTTTATGAGACTTATGCCATATTCAACACTTGTTTATTTTTTTGTGGTGTATATACTTCTCTATGTTATATTATATCATTTATTTAATTTAATTAATAAAATTAAATTTTTAAATATATCTTATTGATTCAATTAAATCATGTTCCAACTGGGCCCTGCAGATAAAAAATCACCTCTCCATTACATGGTTGTCAGGTCGGGGCCTACAAGGTAACACTAGTTGCCTAACATACTTTTAGAACCCTTCTTAACACCCACATATATTCATAAATGTGTCATTTGACTATTGAATATCCCAACAAGAGAACACGTGTTCTTTCTAGTGTAAATTTTCCACTCTCAAATAGTACTAGGGAAGCTTCCCTGATGGTCACCCATCCTAATCACTACTCGAGACCAAGCACACTTAACTATGTATTTTTAATTAGTTAGGATCCCAAAATGAATGGCGATCCTTGTTGACCTGAGTTATATCATATAGTTATTTTCCCATTAATCTTTAAGTTTGTTACCTTCACCCGCTTTAGTGAACCATGTCCTTGTTGTTCATCCAATATTTTAAACTATACAGTGCCACCACACTAAATAAAGTGTTCATATTCGGATAACAATTTAACAAATCCACCCTATAGATAAAACATACACCCCACTGTAACATTTTCGTTCATTTTTTGACCTCCCGGTACCCATAGATTCCTGAAAAACATGTCTTATCCTTCCTACGACCAAGAATTATGCCTATATGGGATATTTGACTATTGATTTTCCCCATATACTAACACAATTTCTTTCGAGTGTGCATTTTTCTCACTCTAACACACCCCTGAGAAACTTCACAGAAGGTCACGCAACCTGATCACTACTCATGTCCAAAAAAACATTATTATCGAGGTCTAATCTGGTAGAATTCTAATGAGAACTGTGGACCTTGTTTACATGAGTTATATAATATAGTTATTTGACTATTTATCATTCAGCTCTATTGCATATCATGATTCAAAATTTAATCAAATAATAAGGGAATTTGTCTCAATTAACACTTCATTGGGACTTATTTGTTATTATGATCCAATTCTATTTTATGTGGTATAGAAAATATACCATTTAAATTTAATATCAAGATTCACTAATACATCATGGTATTTTATTATTTACATTGAACTATATGATCCAAGGTGGTTATACTTGAAAACTACCATGTGGTAAAATTTATATATAAATCCTAATTTATTTTTGTTATTTTTACCATTCTATTGAAAAAATAACCACATAATGATCCTTATTAATTGTAAATAAATATTATCATAATAAAAAATATTAATTTTTAATAGATATCATTAATTCTAAAAACATATTCCATTTTTACATATGTTATTTACTATAAATGGTTATTTCATTAACCATGAAAATATTGATAAGTCCGTATCATTATCACTATATGGATATTTGTAAGGGAATGTTGTTCAGAAATGAAATTTTGTATTTGATAAATGATAAAAGATTAAAAATAGTTTGAATAGGGTTGGGGACTGGATAATGAAATCCCCTCAAAAAATTGGTATTCTTACTGGACAATATTGGTTGGGAAAACCCTTCACATTTTTTATTAGTACCTTTCAAACTATCTTGTAAAAGGAAGTTATAGTATATTTATGGTTGAAAAAACCCAAATATTTTGAACCCTATATGTTCTAAATAGTATTATGAGGGGTCGTTATAGAAAAGGCTTAATTTTCTGGAGAAACATGATGTCAGATAATTAATAATTCCATTCATTTAAGTTATTATTTTCAAAAGTATCAATACAAAAAACCATGAATCAAGCGGTGGTTTCTAGAATGTATCATAGAAATCGTTTTTCACAACAATTTTATTATTTTTCATGGTAGTTTTAGTTAATAAAATAAAAGCGATCTAGGGGAAGTTTCTAACTACTGTTAAAGTATGTACTTTTTATTGATAAAATGACCACTAATATGGATTAAATAGCCACTGAGTGTATTTTACTTCATATTTAAGGGTGGTTTTAAGAACATGCTTCAAAAATATCATAATATAGCTGCGGTTAAAAAAAATTTATCTCATGCATTTTAAAAAATAAGTTGAAGGTTCTACAGCCCCAAAAACTGAAGCCAAAACAATAGAACAACGACACGGAAAATTTTACCAGATCATCAAATATATCATCAGTGTACGAGGAACACCAAAAATGTTAAAAATAAGGAATCAAGGTATGTTGATTCACAAAAAAACATAAAGAATATACACATTGACATATAAAAAGTCATGTTGAAATAAATAATACATATCTCAATACATTAAATGAATCAAACCATACACAACACACTACAAGAATCAATTATAGGTAAAAACATGGGAAGAATCAACACATTTAATGATTCAATAAAATATTTCTCAACACATTTAAATAATTGATACATTTTTCAATACAATTCTCATTGTATGTACATTGATTCATTAAATAATTACAGAACACATTTCCAAGGAAAACATAAATTTAAAATACTTAAAACTTCATATAATGAATCAACATACTTCAACTAAAATGAGTCTTCTCATGTAATAACTAAATCCACTATAATAAGAAAAACATAAATTATTTTATCAATAATGAAATAATTATCAATTTGAAACAATCCATCCTGAAAATATTATAATAAAAATGGTCATTAATGACTCATAACCAATACATAATTCTTAAGAAAAATAGAAATCAAACTAAATTTCCATTAATGATCTAAAATTCCACATGTGAGGATAAACAATGACTTGGATTTACTCAACAGGTAAATACTTTATGAAATCCTAAGACTTACAACACTTAGTCCGCCCATTTATGAAATCATGAAAAACATCATAGATGACACTATATGCATAGAAAAAATAGAATTAAAATATATTAAGTTCGACATTTACATCCCCATGGCCTATGCAATACCAAAAAGTCACAACTCAAAAAACATGGTTCATAAACAAATAGTGCACAAAAATCTCCAAAAAGGGGGATATCCAAACACATCAAGTTTTAGCTCGAAGAAAGAAGGTGAAAACCATAGTATACTAATCGATCAAAATTATGATAGATAGGGGTTATCATATATGTTATAGTCCTGATATATCATTGTATGGATAAGAAATATAGGTTTTTAGTTTCGTAAGAGATAACATTAAACAATACTTGGTCAGTAGGATTGGGTCTTGATGTGTGATTTAGAAAAGGGTATAGACATTCCTATAATATATAGGGTTATATAGAGATTATGGTCATATAGAAAACATTGTGGTTTTATGTCATGAATTAACCTACAGTGACCGTACATTGGACACCAGTAATATGTAAGTGAAAACACATGTTCACCCCCAATAGTTGAAGGCAATAGAAAATCGCCGAGTAGGAAGACCACTAAAGTGGGAGGCGTTATCCTATTGTATGTTACCACACACACACACAAACTCAATTCCATTAAATTTTGTATAGGTGTCATAAAATAAAATCTATGAATGTAAATAATTATTTATTAACCTCTATTAATTACATCGGAATGAGATTGATAAATATCTCGGACAGGAAAATGGAAAAATACATGCCAATCCAAGATGAAGGAAAGTATGTCCCAATCTAGAAACAACATAAAAAGAAATAAATTTGGGTTCCCAAATCAATATACTAATATATTCAAACCTATCATTGTTACTGCCTCTACATAATTCTATGTCCCATAAATACTAGGTCCACTAGGGAAACCATCTACCATTTTCCTATATAAGAAAAAAAATCATGCATGTAAAGACCATAATGGAGTGAGTATAAACATACATAGTCAAACACCAGGAAAATATTGTGGGAAATAATAGATAATAATAGTCATATAAATCTATATATAAAAGTGAGACAGTAAGCTAAACATCATATATGATAATATTGTAATTTCAATCTGTATATCCATTCGAAACACTACATGTAGACACATGGTTATATGACACATAAATATGGAACCCGTTTTCCCGATCCAATCTATAATATGAAAATAAGATGAAAATAGCCACATTGGACTTACTAATACATGAAAAAAAACTCTCCAATAATCATTTACCAATGATGAACTCTGTTCGTCACCCTCTCCATTTCCATCTCTACTTCCTTCTACAAGCACATTTTAGACAATTATATTAAAAATTAAACAAAGTTTTATTTTTAAATTTAATCATAAAATCAATAAATCATTGAAAATTAAATGATTTAGAAGTTTTTTAATGAACTTATCTATAACACCCAAAGCTTCTACGGTACGCTTCTCTTTGAGTAATGCAATAGAGTGTGTTGTACACAACATCGAGTTCTAACACACCACAACCAATAAAACTAGCCATTATGAATAGTAATACCCACTTTTTGGAATTTATAAATTTTATCATTCGAAATGGACTTCATTTTTGGATTCGTAATATGAAAATTAGCTTAGGGTGAAATTTTGGTACTTTTCGGATAACTTTCATATATTTGATTAATAGTGAAAATTACTAAATTTTAATTAAAAACAACTTTTTTTGATCGAAATAATTAATAGTGAAAAATTATTAATTTGGGTGTTTTTAAAGTATATTTAAAATATATTTTTACCATTTAATACATTGTTGGTCATTGGATGTAATTTCACATTTAATCCAGACATAAACAAGTGTCAATCTTTTGATAGTTATTATCTCTTAAAAACACGCTATTTATTTTGACGACGGGAATTAATTTTTAAATTAATTAACGGAACTGATATGTTTTTAATTTGGTAAAATATACATCATTTTTGAATTCATAATATAAAATATAGCTTAGGCCTAATTTTTGGTATTTCTGGAAACTTTCATTTTTTGATTAATAGTGAAACCTCTAAGTGGTAGTTAAAAAACTGAATTTTTCATAAAACTTAATTTTACCGCTTCTGTGAGTGGAATTTTAAAAATTTGAGAGACACGGTTAATATCAAGGAGTAAAATCTGGTTCAATGAGATGAAAATAATTTTTGGTGAATAGTAACTTTTTTCTTTTATTTACCACGGTTAAAAGTAAATAGGGTAATTAAGGTTAAAAACGATATTAATATTACCCTAACACATGTCCTAATTCTATTGGACAAGTGTATCGCGACCAAAAACAACCTTAGGAATAAAATATTATCATTTAGGTCTACTTGGATTAGATTAGGACATTTATTATTATTTAATTCAAAGAAGAGTTAAAAGAGTTAAAATCAAAGTTTATTTACTAAAACATTTTTCATATAGGGTTATACATAAGTTAAATTCGATTGTAAATATTCATTAGAAATCTAAAAAGATTTCATATATAACTATATTTTATTTATAATTTTTAGACAATAAATAATTTAATTTATTTATGACACAATGATGATGTAGTAATTACCATAATAGTGAAAAATTAAAATAATTGATATTATAAATACCCAAATAAATGTAATTTTAGACTTTTTATAAATACCAATAATTTTTTTGGATAATATGACATGTTAGGATTTATTTAATTAACTTTTTTTCTAAGTAATAATTCTGTTATGATTTTTACAAAAATCAATTTTTGAATAGTGTCAAAATTGACATAAAAGAGTTTTTAAAACAAATATTATATTATTAATTGATATTTAATTCCTAAAAATCTAAGGATCGTCCAAGAGACTTATATCATTATATTTTTAAAATTAATGGACCACTTGGGGGTCTCTTGGAGGTATATAGTAATTTTGTTAACTATATAATATAAAAATACAAAGTGACATGGTAAGTGCCAAACTAAATAACTAAGAGTTAAAACTAAAAGATAAGGTTAATATAATGTCCCAAACCTGTCTAAATTCTATTGGTTGAGTGTTTTTAGACCCATCCCCACCTTTACCTTTAAATAATCCACTTTGGAGCCATTAGAAACTGAATATTAATTTATTATAAAATAATATTTCTAGCTTTTCCAAAGGTGCCCCTCCTACCCCTTATAAAAGGACACCAGTTCTAAAAAATTCTTCACACCTTAAAAGCCTTTTGGTTCGGCCAAACCCTGCCCAAATACTCTCTCAAATTCCATCACTTAATCCTAGAGGCCTTCATTTATTCAGAAAGCAAACCTAAGGAGCCCTTTTGATCAAATCAAAAGGAAGAACCCAAAGAAGAGGTAATGTTTTCACCACCCTCTTTCAAGTTCCTTTCTTCTTGAACTTCTTCTTTCTTTCCCATTCTAAAATAATAACTCCAGTATCTTATATATACTGTGATGTTATTATAAATATGGTACAACAATATTCAGTATTCTATCCATCCTTTGAATAACATGTCACCATACGTGCGTACGTACGGCTTACCGTCTCCACGTCGTGGTGTAATTGTTATTTAATAAATTATTATTTGGATGGGTATAATAATGATGTTTAATTCATGTAAATAATAAATATAACATGATAATGATTCTGTATCTATGATATACCATCCAATTATATATTATTTTAATATCAAAAGAATGATATTGTCGCTCGTGCGTAAGTACGGACTACCGTCTCCACGAACTCAATGAGATTCATTCTCCATCGTATCTATTCAAGTCTAATTCTCATTTGAAGATTAATAATAATGTTTAAGAACTTAATATCATTCTGGATATGAATAAGATACAACCTATCCATAACAAACATGTCTTACATAACAAAACATATAAAAGAAAATGATTAAGTTAACACCCGAAACGACAATAATATTAAGATATTATTAACAAAGCAATGTTAAAAGATCATATATGATATCATATTAATGAATATTATTATTTTATAACTTAATAACAATTATTTCACAATTCTACAGGAGTTTAATCTACCCCCAACCAAGGAAAAGTACAAGGTAAGGGTTTATTTCAGAATCTCTTCATTATCTGAGGTTGTTTATACGTAATAATCTACTGGGACTTCTTTATCATCCACATCCATATTTCTTAGAAATGTATTTCAAAACATTTTTACTATTTACTAGAATATGGGATAAATTCATTTATACCCTTGTTGTCTTTTATTACTGGTTTAGAAAGGAATCTTTCCGTCATTTTCCAAACAAGGTCCTTTTTAACCTTTTCGACAGAATTAAGGTAAGAATGTTTTTTTAACTTATACAGCGGGTGTAGCTATTTTCCGCCATTATAAAGTCGTTGAAGCTTCCCTTACAAGCTTATAAGAATATTTTCAAAGAAAATGTTTTATTTTATAAATATATGACCCTTAAATTATTCCAAAATATAAAGAGATATTTCTCTAAAAAGATTTTTGATTTCATCTATGTTAACATCCTTTGATGGATTTTACACTTATTTGAAGTTGATTTATTATGATACAAAACTTTTATATTGTATTAAAGGTTTTGTGATATGTTTTACTATGGATGTGTTCTTTTTATACCGTTCATGGTTTCTGGATGAAGTATTTAAATTTCGTATGCTAGTTTTAATATGAATGTTTATGTTATGTTTAAACCTTTTCATATGGGAATGCATTGGACATAATATGTGATGGGTGGAGCCCGCTATAGCTCGTCGATGCATCGGTAGGTCTCATGAGACAAACTAGTGTCTTGGAACGAGGCCTTGACAAAATATTATTTTTATTCTTGGCACGAGGCCTTGGCTATGTGGTTATGATAGTCTGGCATTATGCATTCCATCATTATGAAAGTGGTTATTCATATTTCATGTGATTATTAGATTAGTAGAATATCCATGAGAATAAGTTAATGGTATTATTTCATTTTATTTTTGTCATACTATGTTGAAGTTCAAGTTTAAAAGGCTTTTGTTTCAGTTATACATTGCTTTAAATGTTTATTCTTATTTATGAAAGTTTCCACTATATTGTTATCCTTACTGGGAATTTGAGCTCACCCCTTTTCAATGTTTTATTTTTCACAGGATGTGAAGAAGTAAATTATGAATGAACTATAGGGATAGTATGAGGGGATAAGAGTGTGGACTACAGAGACTATGTTGTTGTAGTTTTTATATTTATGATGTAATGTAAAACTTTATGAATATATCTAGTGTTTCCAAGGCTACTAAACTAATCGATATTTCGAGATTTGATATTTCTTGTGATCATGCCAATGTTATGTAATAATGCACCGACTCTGGGTAACTGGGGTCGGGGCGTTACAGTTGGTATCAGAGGAATTTTATTACAAACCTTGGAAGCTAGATTTAGATAAACTCTAATTAGAGCACGTAGACCTAAGATGAACTTTGAGGATTAGTATAGAAGAACTTCCTAGAATTTTCGTATTGTATAGATTTTTTTATTCTTCTGAGAAATACATCCCTGTCTGGATACGACCAGGTAGAGTTGGCTCTGGCACAGATGTACCTAGGGGTAAAACCCGAAAACACCGCATTGATCTATACTCGAACGGGAACTGGTGCACGAAAACGGGCCTTGCTGCACTCTTGGTTATGACACTCTCGGGGGATATTCTTAGGATAACTCTCATTTTCTTTACAAATCATTATGAAGGGTTTATGAGTATATACTTCCTCAAATAAAACATTTTTATGATTATGGATTATATCCATAAATAGTTCAATTTATGTTAAGTGTTTTATAAGTATGGAATTATGTATTTTGATTCATAAAATGATCTAGTTTATGCCATTGGTTAGAAATGGAGCCTAGTGGAAGAAATGGAAACTGTATCAATGCACGCACTCTAGGTAGGGATTTCCCTCTTGCTCAAGATAATTATAGTGGAGCTGGTGATGCAACTGGTGCTGATCAACTAATCACCATACTGGGACAACTCACTCATGTTATGAATAATAACCTTACCCGTATGGAGCACCCAGATCCGCAATGTGGATGATCAATTTTAGATCGCTTCATGAGGAAACAACCACCCATGTTCAATGGGAGTACAAATCCCTTAGTGTCTGAGCAATGGATAAATTCCCTAGAGAAAATATTTCAGTCTTTGGGGAGTAGTGAAAGGGAATAAGTTATCATGGCAGTTTACCGCCTCACTGGAGATGCTGATCAATGGTGGTCATTGATTCAAAACACGAAGGAAGATGATGAAGTATCAAATATGGAATGGGGGAGTTCAAATATATGTTTTTAGAAAAATAAATTCCTTGTGACCATCGATCATATATGGAAAGACAATTTCTGAGTCTGAGACAAAAGGAGGATGTGAATGTCACAAAGTATGAGGCTAACTTTACAAGGTTAGAAAGGTATGCTGGAGATTATATAAGTAACCCAAGAAGTAAGATTGATCGTTTCTTTGATGGGTTAAAACAATTTCTCCATCGAGCATTAGTCTCACAATCCTTCTCATCGTACAAAGACATTGTCTTGTGTGCTATCAAGACAGAGAAAGAATTCTCTAAGTCATATGACTTTAAAGAAAAGAAAGAGAAGAAGAGATATTCTGATCAATCTGGGAATGGAAATAAAGGGAATAAGGGAAAATTTGAATATCCATCCTATAGTAAATGTGGGAAGAAACACCTCGGTACTTGCTTAAGAGGAACGGGAGTCTGTTACAAGTGTGGTGAAAAATGCCACCAATCTCATGATTGCAAGGGGAAGAAAGAAGCTACCGATGTCCAACGCTACAATTGCAGGGAGATGGGACATTATGCAAATGAATGTCCTAAGAGTTAGTGGAACTTACCTTAGAAAAGGCCTAGGGATCAATTCAAAGCTTATGCTATCACTACTGCTGAGGTAGAAGCTCCGAAAGATGTGGTGGTAGGTAATTTAATGGTTTCCTCAAGTTTAGAAAATGCATTATATGATTCTAGATCATTGCATTGTTTCATATCTTCCCAGTTTTCTAAGAAAATTTTATATTTCCAATTTGATTTAACAAGGGAGTTGTCAATTAAAACTCCTAAGGGATGTATCATTGCAACAATTTTTTGAGAATCAGTCCCCATTAGAGCACATAAATGTTCTTTATCTTCTGATTTCATCATCATACCTATGATTGAGTTTGATATAATCCTCGGTATTGACTGGCTTTCGGACCATGATGTAGAGATTTATTGTAAGTAGAAGGAGGTTACGATTTTTTATGATGATGATAAGGAACACCTTATCTTTAGATCATAATCGTCACCACCTAATTCTTATCTAGATCCACCCCCTGTAGCTCAACTAAATTCAATTATTGGGGAGGAAGAGAATGAAATAACAGTGGGTGAGGAAAGGAATGTTCAAATAGGGGATTTACCTGTTGTGAAAGAATATGTAGATGTGTTTCCGGAAGATTTACCTGTACATCCTCCAGAACGAGAAGTTGAATTTTTCATTGATTTAATTCCTAGATCAAGCCCTATATCGAAGACCCCTTATAGAATGGCCACTATATAATTAGTTGAACTAAAGAAAAAACTAGAGGAATTGAGTAATAATTTATTTATTCTCCCTACTGTTTCTCCATGGGGAGACCCTATTCTTTTTGTTAAAAAGGAAGATGGATCTATGAGGTTATGTATCGACTACAAGGAGATCAATGATATAACAATAAAGAACAAGTATCCCCTACCTTGCATTGATGAATTATTTGACCAACTGCCTAGAGATAAATACTTTTCAAAGATTGACCTTCGATCTGGATACCATCAGTTGTGTGTGAATAAGGAATACATTCTGAAGAAATCATTTCGAACCAGGTACAGGCATTACGAGTTTACAGTAATGCCTTTTGGATTGACTAATTCACCCTCTGTATTCATGGATCTGATGAATAGAGTTTTCAAGGAATATATTGATGAATTTGTGGTGGTATTTATTAATGATATCTTGGTATACTCCAAAATCTACGAAGATCATGAAAATCACTTATGCATTATCCTAAAGACTCTAAGAAGACATGAATTAAATGGGAAGTTTAGCAAGTGTAAATTCTGGGTTCAGGAGATTTCTTTTCTTGGCCATATTGTCTCTAAAGATGGAATCTTTTTTTATCTTTATAAGACCATGGAAATCCAAGAATGGCATACACTGATGAGTATAACTGAGGAACATAGTTTTATTGGTTTACCAGGTTATTATCGATGTTTCGTCCTGAATTTTTCCCGGTTGGCTAACCCATTAACAAAGCTCACACGTAAAGGGGTTATATTTGTTTGGACAAAAGAGTGTGAAGAATGTTTCGAAGATCTGAAGAGAAGATTATTCAATGCTCCTATGTTGACTCTACCATCGGGGAATTATTGGTTCGATATTTATAGTCATGCATCGAAGAAAGGACTTGGTTGTGTCCTTATACAGAATGATAGGGTTATTGCCTATGCATCACGACATTTGAAAATTCATGAACAAAAATATCCTACTCATGATCTCGAGTTAGCAGCTGTGATCTTTGCTTTGAAGATATGTAGGCACTACCTCTATGGTGAAAAATGTGGGATTTATACTGATCACAACAGTTTGAAGTATATTTTCTCAAAAAAAGAACTCAACATGAGGCAAAGGAGATGGCTTGAATTACTCAAGGATTATGATTGTACGATACACTACCACCCGGGGAAAGCAAACAAGGTGGAAGATGCTTTGAGAATAAAAGATCATGTATTTTTGAACAATATGAGAATTTAAAGGGATCCAATTTTCATGGATCTAGTGAAGATGGACATGAGAATAACCAGGGAAGGTGAAACATCAATGATTTTTCAAATGGTTTCCAAACCATCTTTACTAGAAATGATTAAGAGTTCTCAGACCGCGGATGAGGAATTTCAAAAGAAGATTAAAGCTGTGAATGATGGGAGATTGAGAGAATTTGTGTATAAAAAAGGAATTTTGAAATTCGGGAAGAGACTTTGTGTTCCTGATAAACCTGATCTAAAAAAGAGAATTTCTGGAAGATGCTCATAGTTCCAATTTCTCTATACACCCTGGGAGCACCAAAATGTATAGATATTTGAAGGAACATTTTTTGTGGGACAACCTGAAGAGGGAGATTGTTGATTTTGTGTCAAGATGTTTGGTTTTTCAACAAGTGAAAGCTGGAAGGCAACAGCCGGTAAGAGTCATGCAACCTCTTCCTATACCAGAGTGGAAATGGGACAATATTATGATGGACTTTGTCATGGGGCTACCAAAGACTCCTAGAAGGAACGATGCAATATGGGTCATTGTTGATCGTCTTACCAAGTCAGCACATTTTCTTGCTATTAGAGAAGATCTGCAACTGGAATGTCTCGCAAGACTATATATTGATGAAGTGGTGAGACTTCATGGAGTACCCCTATCGATTGTTTCTGGTCGTGATCCCCATTTTACTTCAAGATTATGGAAAAGTATTCAGAAAGCCTTGGATAATGAACTTCATTTGAGCACTGCCTACCACCCTTAAACAGATGGACAATCGAAATGAACTATTCAAACCTTAGAAGACATGTTGAGATCCTGCTCACTTGACTTTCAGGGTATGTGGGATCAATATTTACCTCTGGTAGAATTTTCCTATAACAATAGCTTCCATTCGAGTATTCAGATGGCACCATATGAAGCGTTATACAGAAAGAGATGTCGCACACCAACCTGTTGGGATGACATTGGTGAAAGAAAAATTTTAGGCCTAGAACTGGTGGAGGAAACGATGTAAAATGTAAAGGTAATCCAAAACCATATTAAAGTAGCTCAAAGTAGGTAGAAGAGCTATGCTAATAATCGAAGGAAGGATTTGGAATTTCAAGTTGGTGATCATGTTTTCCTGATGGTATCTCCATGGAAGGGAGTCATACGTTTTGGTAAGAAAGGTAAATTGAGTCCCAGGTACATCAGAAAATTCGAAATTCTAGAACGAATTGGGGATGTAGCTTACCGTTTGGTAATGCCTCCAAATCTCTCTAAATTTCACGATGTGTTCAACGTATCACTATTGAGGAAATACATGCCTGACCCAACGCATGTAGTCACCTATGAGGAATTAGAACTGGAACCCGATCTATCTTATTGTAAAGATCCTGTAATTATTCCTTATATGAGAGAACAAGTACTGAGAAACCAGACGACTCGTCTGGTAAAAGTCTTGTGGGGAAACCATAAGATGCAAGAGGCAATGTGGGAACCTGAGGAACTTATGATGAAGAACCACATGATTCTTTTCATGCGGTAGTATTCTAGAAATTTTGAGGATGAAATTATTTGAAGGAGGGGAGAATGTAACACCCCAAGATTCTTCGGTACGCTTCTCTTTGAGTAATGCAATAGCGTGTGTTATACGCAACATCGAGTTCTAACACCCCACAAACAATCAACCTAGCCGTTATGAATAGTAATACCCACTTTTTGAAATTTATATATTTTATCTTTTGAAATGGACTTCATTATTGGATTTGTAATATTGAAATTAGCTTAGGGTGAAATTTTGGTACTTTTCGGATAACTTTCATATTTTGATGAATAGTGAAAATTACTAAATTTTAAATGAATAAACTATTTTTAATCAAAATAATTAATAGTGATAAATTATTAATTTGATTGTTTTTAAAGTATATTTAGAAGATATTTTTACTAGTTAATACAATTTTGGTCATTGGATGTAATTTCGCATTTAAACCAGACATAAACAAGTATCAATCTTTTGATAGTTATTGTCTCTTAAAAACACGCTATTTGTTTTGACGACGGGAATTAATTTTTAAATTAATTAACGCAACTGATATGTTTTGAATTTGGTAAAATAGGCATAATTTTTGAATTCATAATGTCAAATATAGCTTAGGCCTAATTTTTGGTATTTTTCTGGAAACTTTTATTTTTTGATGAATAGTGAAACCACTAAGTGGTAGTTAAAAAACTGAATTTTTCATAAAAATTAATTTTACCGCTTCTCTGAGTGGAATTTAAAAAATCCGAGAGACACAGTTAATATCAATAAGTAAAATTTGGTTCAATGAGATGAAAATAATTTTTGCTGAATAATAACTTTTTACTTTTATTTACAACGGTTTAAAGTAAATAGGGTAATTAATGGTAAAAATGATATTAATATTACCCTAACACATGTACTAATTCTATTGGACAAGTGTATCTCAACCAAAAACAACCTTAGGAATAAAATATTATCATTTAGGTCCACTTGGATTATATTAGGACATTTATTATTATTTAATTCAAAGAAGAGTTAAAAGAGTTAAAATCAAAGTTTATTTACTAAAACATTTTTAATATAGGGTTATAGATAATTAAAATTAGATTGTCAATATTAATTAGAAATCTAGAAAACTTTCCTACATAATGATATTTTATTTATAATTTTTAGACAATAAATTTATTTATTTATTTATGACACAATGATGATGCAGTAATTACCATAATAGTGAAAATTAAAATAATCGATAATATAAATACCCAAATAAATGTAATTTGAGACTTTTTATAAATACCAATAATTTTCTAGGATAATATGAAATGTTATGATTGATTTAATTAAACTTTTTCGGTGAAATCATTCTGTTATGATTTTTAAAAAAATAAATTATTAAATAGTGTCAAAATTGACATAAAAGAGTATATAAAACAAATATTATATTATTAATTGATATTAAATTCCTAAAAAACTAAGGTTCGGACAACGGACTTATATCATGATAAGTGTATCATTAATGGACCACTTGGGGGTCTCTTGGAGGTATACAGTAAGTTTATTAACTATATAATATAAAAATACAAAGTGACATGGTAAGTGTCAAACTAATTAACTAAGAGTTAAAACTAAAAGATAAGGTTAATATAATGTCCTAAACCTATCTAAATTATATTGGTTGAGTTTTTTTCGACCCATAACCACCTTAGTCTTTAAATAATCCACTTTGGATCCATTAGAAACCGAATATGAATTTATTATAATATAATATTTTTAGCTTTTCCAAAGGTGCCCCTCCTCCCCCTTATAAAAGGACACCACTTCTAACCAATTATTCACACCTTCAAAGCCTTTTGGGTCGGCCAAACCCTTCCCAAAAACTCTCTAAACTTTCCAAAATTCATCCTAGAGGCCTCTTGTTAGTTAGAAATCTAACCTAAGGGGCTTGTTTGATCAAATCAAAAGGAAGAACCCGAAGAAAAGGTAATGTTTTCACCACCCTCTTTGAAGTTCCTTTATTCTTCAACTTCTTATTTTTTTCCAATTCTAAAATACTAACTCCAGTATCTTATATATATTTTGACGTTATTATAAATATGGTACAACCATATTCAGTATTCTATCCATCCTTTAAATAACATGTCACCATACATGCGTGCGTACGGCTTACCGTCTCCACGTCGTGGTGTAATTGTTATTCAATAAATTATTATTTGGATGGGTATAATAATGATGTTTAATTCATGTAAATAATAAATATAAAATGATAATGATTCTGTATATATGTTATACCATCCAATTATATATTATTTTAATATCAAAAGAATGATATTGTCACTCGTGCGTACGTACGGACTACCATCTCCACGAACGTGATGATATTCATTCTCCATCGTATCCATTCAAGTATAATTTTCATTTGAAGATTAATAATACTGTTTAAGGACATAATATCATTCTGGATATTAATAAGATACAACCTATCCATAACAAACATGTCTTACATAACAAAACATATAAAATAAAATGAGTAAGTTAACACCCGAAACGACAATAATATTAAGATATTATTAACAAAGCAATGTTAAAAGATCATATATGATATCATATTAATGTATATGATTCTTGTATAATTTAATAACAATTATTACACCATTATACAGGAGTTTAACCTACCCCCAACCAAATAAAAGTACAAGGTAAGGGTTTATTTCGCAATCTCTTCATTATCCGAGGTTGTTTATACGTAATAATCTACTGGGACTTCTTTATCATCCACATCCATGTTTCTTAAAAATGTATTTCAAAACATTTTTACTATTTACTATAATATGGGTTAAAGTCATTTATACCCTTGTTGAATTTTATAAGTGGTTTAAAAAGGAATCTTTCCATCATTTTCCAAACAAGGTCCTTTTTAACCTTTTCGACAGAATTAAGGTAAGAATGTTTTTTTTAACTTTTACCGCAGGTGCAGCTATTTTCCACCGTTATAAAATCGTCGAAGATTCCCTTACAAGATTATAAGAATATTTTCAAAGAAAATGTTTTATTTTATATATATATGACTCTTAAATTATTTCAAAATAGAAATAGATATTTCTTTGAAAAGAGATTTAATTTCATCTATGTCAACATCCTTTGATGGATTTTACGCTTATTTGAAGTTGATTTATTATGATAAAAAACTTATATATTGAATTGAAGGTTTTGAGATATGTTTGACTATGGATGTGTTATTTTTATACCATTTATGGTTTATGGATGATTTATTTACATTTCTTATGCTAGTTTTAATATGAATGTTTATGTTATGTTTAAACCTTTTCATATTAGAATGCATTGGACTTAATATGTGAAGGGTGGATCCCGCTATAGCTCCTCGATGCATCGTTAGGTCTCATTAGTCAATCAAGTGTCTTGGAACGAGGACTTGACAAAATCTTATTTGTATTCTTGGCACGAGGCCTTGGCTACGAGGTTATGATAGTTTGGCATTATGAATTCCATCATTATGAAAGTGGTTATTGATATTGCATGTGATTATTTGATTAGTAGAATATCCATGAGAATAAGTAAATGGAATTATTTCATTTTATTTTTTCCATACTATGTTGAAGTTCACGTTTAAAAGGCTTTTGTTTCAGTTATACATTGCCTTAAATGTTTATTCTTATTTATGAAAGTTTCTGCTATAATGTTATCCTTACTGGGCATTTGAGCTCACCCGTTTTCTATGTTTTATTTTTCCTAGGATGTGAAGAAGTAAATTATGAATGACCTGCAGGGATAGTATGAGGGGATAATAGTGTGGACTATGGAGACTATGTTGTTGTATTTTTCATTTTTATGATGTAATGTAAAACTTTATGAATATATCTAGTGTTTCCAAGACTACTAAACTAATCGGTCTTTCGAGATTTGATATTTCTTGTGATCATGCCAATGTTATGTAATAATGAACTGACTCTGGGTAAATGGGGTCGGGGAGTTACATTATCACCACTAGTAAGCACATTAAATCCTCTTTTTCCAACCAAAGAACTCATATGGTAATAATCCCAAACCTATCCTCTCACTTGACCAGGATGCTCCTTCCCCTAGACTTTACCAACTAGCTCATCCTTGGAGACTAAGTGGGATAATGTGGGATTGAAATTGCTTAGTTAATTAATATTTACCTATAAATAAAATACCATCCATATTATATGTAATATATAATAATATAGTTACACCTCATAATATGTTATTATTATGAGAAAATAATTCATACCTTGACTTCTCTAGTAGGCTCATTAAAAAAACTCCCAACATATTTTTTATGTATACTCAAGCAAACTTTTTTTGGGATTATAGGTGGCATAAACATGATTATTTCATTAGAAAATGATAAATCAAAATTTTAATATATATAATAGTTAACATTTTCATATAAAAATTTAAACTAATGAAATGATTACAAAATTCAATTGGCTTGTAGAGAAAATCATTGACCCCATAGTGTGAGTATAATTATTCCTCTATGGAATTACTATCAATCAATAAAATAAAATTATTTTTAGAATATATATTTCAAAAAAAACATGTAAAAAATAGATATGATAATAGATGAAAAATACTGACAATCAAAATATACATACCAATTATAATTAATGGCTGCACAAATGACATAGGTGGTTGATAAATGAATGGATATTTCACATACATTCATTTTCTCCTTCAATCATGTTGGTTTACTTCTTCATAATTACATCATCTACTTCATCCACTCTTCCATGACTAATATTTGAAATTTCAAGATGGAAAAATAATTCTACTTCTTTTTGTTTATGGTATTCAATGTCAGAGGTCAAATCTTCGACTTCATCACCCATATCATACAAGTCTCAATTTTTTACGTGAGCAACTAAACACCACCCATCATCCATGTCATCTTTCACATAATATTCCATTTTCACATGTGATGATAATATATATAGATCATGGTGTTTGTGGTCACCAACATCCATTATGCGAGAGAATTGCATAGTAGTAAATTTCACAAAATATCTTTTAACACCCCTTATAATATCCATCCAATTAAATTTGAATAAGCCAAAATAAAAACATATGTTGTTGTTTAATTTGAAAATATGAGTCAATTTTCCATAGTATTCTTCTTTAGAATATGAATATATTCCACTATTATGTTTTTTAAAACCCTCTTATTGACAAGTTTTATAGAATCCAAATCCATTCATGTGGTAAGCATCGAATGTTCTAGATTTTTTTAGAGGACCTCGAGCAAGAAACATCAAATCTCCTGAAAACACTGCCCAAGTTACAATATTCCTGATCTATAAATATTAATATATATTATTAGATTTGTAAAATATATATTTCAACATAATATCAATACTCAATGAAATAATTCTATACTTATTTGTCATCAATACCATTCTACAATCTCTTTATTAACATATTTTTTATACCTTTCTCATTTCATGTTCGTCATGTCATTTTTCTCTTTGTTTGAATCTTGAACTCTTCAATAAATGGATTTTAAATTTCAATATTCAGTTTCAAAAATCTATGTGCTTGTAATTATTCCATTTTTATTCATTTATCATTTAATCTCTTCCCAATAGATCATCCAAAAATATGAATGATTTTTTATTTCCCATGTATTTCAGATTTAGTCGAAGTGTTTTCAACAGGTACAGCTCTATTAAAAAATGTGTCAATATCATCATAGTATCTATTATAAAAGGGACGATACACCTCTACAAAAAAATCCTTAAAAAATAGATCCATTAGTTTGAGGTTTATTTTTTACATATGATTTTAAATGCCCAAAATATTATGAAATAAAATAATATTGATTTAATGAACTGACAAGAATTTTTTACTGAAATTAAAAACATATAAATAAAAAAACTCTCTATTGGATAAATACATCTATACTTTATAGGGCGTCCTAATATATCTTCCTCATCTAAACTCATTGTTTAACATTTATTAAAAATAAAAAACAATGGAGGAATGATCATCTCTATTAAATAATGATTCAATTCAAATATCTCATGATGGTTATCAAGATAAATCCAATGTATATCATATAGTTGTCTAAAAATGTGTAGAAAATAGAAACAAACTTTTTATGTAATAATATACACAATTCTAATGGATGTAACTCTGTAATAAAATATGTGAATTGTGGATATTCAATCAATGTAACCTATGATTAATTAATACAACACACCTTGATATGTCACTTGAATACCCATCATATAGCATCACATGATTTAAAATTTGATGGAAGGTATGTTTATCCCTATTTGTCATTGAAATAAAATTTTAGGAGAATCAATTTCATTCTCATCGGGCCAAAGATCACACTTAATAGTCATTTCATGTGTGTAATTTTGACTATTGGGATTATCCTACAAATTTCCATGCTCATTATATAATATGATGATCATGTTTTCACAAACATTGTACTCAATATGTATTAAATCAATATTTTCCCCCAAAACTTAAATACCCAATACAAATGTTTGATGAATATACTATTTTCTTCCATTATTGTGTTCTGATTTAACTTTACAATGCACTTTGAACATGTTTCCCACTATCTTTCAAATGAAGCACCTTCTCTAATTCAATTCCAACATTTCCTTGTTGTCAAAAAATTTTAGAACTTGTGAATAACTTTAATGTGGTCTACAATCAATAAAACCTATGAATTTCTAATTGTTCATCCTAAATCATTAAGATCCATCAAGAAATATTCTATGACATAAAAAGAACCATTTTACACTATTATGCTTCAGTTGGGGATCAAAATAAAAGAAACTAATAGGATATCCCAAACCCGAATAAGTGTTCTATCCAAATAAATTCACATGTCTATGAAAGTCACTAATGGTCCATATTAGAGAAGATTGAATTTTGAACATTGTTCTCAATGATTCATCATATGTCTCTTCACCTTTATTCCATAACACCTGTAATTATTCTATTAAAGACTGCAAGTATACATCAATATTATTTTCAGAAAAAAAATCTAGGAATTCAAATTAAAATAATAAAATATGTTTGTTTCATACACATCCAATGAGGAAAATTTTAAGGGAAGATAACAACCATCCAAATTCAATAATTATAACTGAAAGTCCCAAATTTGTTGAATACATCGACATCCTATCCCAATCAAGAATTACTTGGATCATATTAGAAGTCAAGATGTAACTAATGAAATGTCTATCATGATGGTGAATTGCTTGGATGTCTCATTACCCCATAATTGTTATTATCTACACAATGCCACATCATTTGTTCCGCGGTTTTTGATGACATGAAAAATCATTACAATATAGGATTTAAATTAATATAATGAAAAACCACTATCATTGTGTTAATTTTATTATTTTTCATGGTAGTATGTTGATTAAAACATCCAACAACACCCATAAACTTCCATCTTGAAGAATAAAATTTCTTCCAATATTTTTTACTAGAATCATCTTTCCAATAATGTATACACACATTGGGACACACATGAATATTTTTATATTTTTGAAAAATAAATTTAAAAACTATTTTCCTATCATAAAAAGTCTCCAGGATTTTTTTCAGAAAATTTATCATAGATGAATTTCTATATCATGGAAATCTTCTTACATATAATTCCTCAAAGGCTTTTTATATAGTACAATAATATTATAAAATAATGTAATTAATATTTCAAATATAAACTCTTTGATATTTTATTTCCATTGACATATATACCATGAAACACATATATTTGGTTAGTGATGTTTAATCTTACATTAGTCTCCACACAATCACGATTATGATCCACTTATATGTTACAATATTGATCTTTTTGGCCTACAGTCTAAAAAAATAACTTGTCACATTGAAATATATATCCCCCTAAACTAGATGGTCTAATTTGTTTTGATGTTGATGTTGGTGTCTTTCATTTCTGAACATATTATTTTTAATGTTTGGAATATCATTTTCCATAGTCTATGAAGTTGGGATCTCATTCTATGGATGGACATTAGTGCTCAAAATATTTGTAATGTTCGATTCACCATGGAAAATCCAACACAAATATTGGGCAGGATCCTTTATAATTATTAAGTGTTCAAAAACATCATATATCTTCAACAATCTTCTAAATTTACATTTTGTACATAGAAATCATATTCTCCCATAAACATATTGATTGGAAATTTTAAAATAAAAAAATCTAACAAACTCTTATCATTCTAAGGTGTGTTCCACAATAATGTGTTCTACCTTTATTCCATGTGTATCAAAATGTCCCAACACATTATTAAAATAAAAATAAGTCACATAACTATTAATAATTAAGAATATATATTCTTATAAACTAGTTGAAAATATGATAATTTTAAATAGGGTTTTCCTAAATAAATACCAAATAAGGGATCAAGATTCCATTTTCATGACTCTGTGAGTTAAATCACCAAAATTATAAATATTTATATTTATGAAGGGATAAATTTTTTAATATAAATACCACGATGTTAAATAATATTAAACTCTATATTTTTTTTATTAGCACTTTAATCATATGAACTCCATTTTAAAAAATGAATTAAATTCATTCATGTATATGTCAGAATATTAATATATACCAAATACTGTGCATGCACATGGACTTTATTCATGTGATAGATGAGATGAAAATATAAAATTATGACATATTTCAGATCATTATATTCCATTAGAAACACAATCCTATAAGAAAAATTAAATAATAACAATCTGACATCCATGGTAACTAGGACTTACCACTAAAATGGTTTTCATGACTCACCTATATATGGTATATCATAGGATTCGATAAATACATCATATTCCCATTGTCCGTCTACCCAAATTATATAATGAATGAAATTCTATGATTCCACATTGTAATTCTCAATTCTAGAATAATCATATGAGATGAGGTTCGACATACCTTAAGAAATCCAACACATATTCATGTAGTAGAAAACTTTTTTCAAAAACCTAATACATATTCTATGGCAGAAAACACATCAAATAAGAGTATATTATAATGATAAAAAACCATTACATCTACCATATATCAATTTAAAAAATAAAATAATCAAAATTATATAATAAATTACACTAATAATTCATATTTTCATACAATCACTAAACACCCATTAGAGGATGAAAAATATAAAATAAACTTAAAATTATAACACTATAATTATAGAACTATATCCATCCTTAAGCCTCAACACACCCTATATAATAATATGAATCATTAATTTAAAAAAATATCCACTACAAGTTATGTTCTTTGCTAAAGTCTAAATATACGGTATGCATGCACATTGGCAGGGCAATTAATTATGGGAGAAATAACTCTCCATACGGCCTTACTAGGTGACCCTTGTTGAGTCAATAAGGTTTTCCTTATGACTTTTCCATTCCTTCATACTTGGGGTAGATTGTTAAGACAATAAGGTTTCCTTATGACTTGACCATTCCTTCTTGTTTCGAAAATCACAAACACCTTATCTTAAGGAAAATCGTGTTTTTACCTCTGTTTTACTTCTATAAGTAAAATCTCCTTCCCCAAGAAAATTTATCCTTACCATGTTCATTGTTCATATATTTTTTTTAAGTGTAAAAATTGTATTGTGTTCAAAGTCTCGAAATCCTATATTTACCTATATATGAATCATTCTGTTTTAGCATTTAAATTCTCAGAATTCTGGTTACGAAATCTTATGAGTTCTAACTCCAAATTCTGAATCAGAATTCTGGTTACTAACTCTTCTGAGTTCTGACTCTGAATTCTGAATAAGAATTCTGGATACGAACTTCTCTAAGTTCTAAATCCAAATTCTGAATACGAATTCTGGATAGGAACTTATCTAAGTTCTGACTCCGAGTTCTCTGAATTCAGACTCCGAACTCTTATGAGTTTTGACTCTTAATTCTCATGAAATACAACTCCAAACATTTTATGTTCAGGTTATGAATTCTTGTAAATCTAGATTCCAAATTTCCTTAAAATTCAGACTCCATAATTCTATAGAATTCATGTTCTGAATTCATACAAAATAGAATCCAATAATCCTTGTATTATAGACTCTGAATTCATTTTTGATTAGACTCCGAATTTTCATTTACCTGCATTTAAAATATCAGATATTGGTTATGCTTACACTTTTTTAGTTATAAAATGATGTCGTGATTTCAGTTACTAACTAACTATTGCTTGAGTGGCACAGGTATAGGTCCAACTGAAATTCAAGTAAAAATATGACAGTTGGAGGAGGGATCCAACCATTGAATCTTTTCCTATAAACGGGAGCTCATTTGAAAGAGCTCATGATGGTTCTATGACTCTAGAGACCACATGCTATTGAAGTTATTTCTAGATAGAGATGTTCATTTCTTTGTACGTACTTAACTACATATTCAGCTTTGATTTGTGTGACTCTGACGATTGTCGTGTACAATCGACGACTTCCGGGGATAGGAAGACAGAGGTGCCGACTAACTTGAAGTTGAGGGCTTCCTTGATGAGGAAGACAAAGGTGCTGACTTCTTGATAGTTGAGGGATTGCAGGGATAACAAGAAAGAATCTGATCTTCATATTGAGGGCTTACCTGGGTGTGGGTAAGGTAGAATTTCTTGAAAGTATAAATCAAGGGACCTTTATCCATGTTTGTTGAATACCCTTATCTTTGGGTTAAAAGACATACTACTTGTTACATACCTTGTAACACGTTTTCCACTTATTTTGTAATATTGAGGAAATTATAACTACCTTATAGTTCCTTATACATGTACTCTGATTTAGTGAGATTCTATATGCTTTAAGGTAGAATATTCATCTTTTTAAACTTTCATTAAGTTTCCTTTCCGGAATCACTTTTCCAGAATTGCTTTCTCAGAATCATATTTCATGAATCAAGCATGTGTTTAGAACTTTGAGGTTTTGAGAATTATCTTGTTTAACCTTGATAAACATAACCATCTTTAAAAGTTCCAAAGGAATTTTTAAAATTACAATTCACCCCCCCCCCCTCTTATATTTGAGCATCTCATGTTTATATATTCGATCCTATATTTGGTATTATAGAGTATATCATACTCAAATACCATCTCAAAAATTGGTATCAGAGGAATTGGTACAATCTGAATTATTCTAATGATTAGGTTCAGAAGAGAATTCTCGGAATTGAACTTTCAGATTCACACGTTTTCGAAATCAGTTTTTCAAACTCATATAGTTCAGATTCATTTTTACTTAGAGGTACTCGTGTTCTATATTTTTCATTCTTAGGAATATTTTCCTTGTTTACAAAATTTTTCTATTAACAAGTTTTCTTGGAAAGAATCTTTTTTAAGATGACAGGAATCAATGTTGGTTCCATAAACAATATCAATCCAACTAGACCACCTATATTTGATGGAAATGATTATTAATATTTTAGAGATCACATGAATACTTTCATTAACAATACTGGTGTTGATAATTTCGTTATGATTACTAGAGGATATAAAATCCTTGACAAAGAAGTTAGTACCTTTACCAATCAAGAAAAGCATGAATATCAACTAAATTATAAGGTACACAATACTTTACTATGTTCCTTGACTAGAAACCTATATAGCCAGATTTCATCTTGTGAAGCAGCAAATTCTCTATGGAAGAAACCTGAAGTTACTCACTTTCAAACATCCAAATTAATTGAACCTAGAAGATCCATGCATAGATCTAAATATCATGATTTCTTCTTTCCTTATGGGGAAACCATATGTAAGGTGAAAAAAATATTCATGACTAGTGTGAATAGTTTACAATCCATATGTGAGAAAGGATTAGATGATGAAGCGCTTTTTGATAAGATCGTAGACATAATGTCCAATGAGGGGGAATCCAAAATAACTGGTATTTATGAGAATAGAAAGGTTACTAAGATTTCCTTTGATGAGTTGTTTGGAACTATTCTTTAACATGAGACTATAATAAAGAGAGATGATGACAACATAAAGAAGAAGAACAGAAATTTCAGTGTTACTTTTACTACAACTTCTAATCATATGAATGACAAGACTCCTGAGAGAGTTACTAGATCCAAATATAAGAAAGTTGATATCCAATCTGAATCAAGTGGAAGTGAATCCTCAAAAAATGAATTAGAAATCTTACTCAAAGGATGAACAAGATAGCTGGATAGAGGAACTTTTAATCCATATATAAGAAAAAGGAAAGGAAAGATAAGAAAAATTCAGAAGTCACATGCTATGAATGAAAGAGAGATGGACACATAAGACCAGATTTTCTTATACTTAAGATAAAATAAAGAATGGGAAGGCCTTCTAAGAAAAATAGAAAGAAGTATTACAAGGCTAATACTAAGAAATTCTTTAAAGCTAATGACACATGGAGTTCCAGTGGTTGAGACTCTTTAGATGAATCTTCAGATTATGAATCTTCTGGACAAAATAATCTTGGTCTAATATCCATACTACATATTTTAAATCATTGTTCAATGGCTAAGAGACACAATGTTGAATCAATGACCAATGTTTCTTTAAATGAAAATTATAGTAATGATAAATATTATAACTCTTCAGATAAGGAATATTCTTCTGATGAAGATAATAGTTTACCTTCCTATGAAGAAGTTTCTAGGTTTTCCAAACATTATGAGATTGAGAATTCAAAACTCATGAAAAAACTTGACAGGGAAAATTCTAGGAATACTATTCTTACTAAGAAAATATTAGATCTTTCTAAAGATCTTGATAAGAAAAATTTTTATTTTGAAATTATTTCAAAAAAACAAGAGGAAGTAAATTTTGAGAAGAATAAACTTTCTAAAGATCTAGAAATCGTATTTTCTAAGAAAAATATTTTAGAGCCAATCTCTAGTTCAAAAAATTGTTTTTGAAGACAATAACTTAGCTATCAAACTCAAATCCAAAATATTTTCCTTGAGGTATTTTTTTTCAAACTTTACCTTAGGTAATGAAAATTTTGATAAAATGTATTCACAAATCCGACCTCTAAAGAATAGTTCTATTTTTGGATATACTGGTTCTAAACCAATTTTTAGTAACATTTATTTTATTCCTCAAAGAGCTCCGTCCTATACTAAGTGTCAGTGTGGTGGACACTGGGCAAAAAAATTTTCACTAAAAACCCAGTCTTTAGGATTTCATAAAGCCTATTTTTTTAAAAATATGTGGGTACCTAAAATTTTTCTTTCTGAAATTTTCAGATCCAAGAAATTTTGGATTAATAAAGTCTAGATTTTTCTTATTTTTAGGAAAATAAGGAAAGTACCAACAACAATATGTGGTACATGGATAGTGGATGTTCCAGGCAGCTGGCTGGTAACAAAAACTATTTTGAAAAGATTGTCAAGACGAAAGGAAGAAAAGTAACTTTGAGAGATAATGCTCAGGGAAAAATTATTGAAATAGGTAACATCATTCTTCTTGGAAAAACATTGATTTCAAATGTCTTACTTCTTAAGTTCCTTAAGCACAACCTCATCAGTATAAGTCAGTTATGTGTTGAAGGTTACCTTGTGAATTTTAGGAATGATAATTTTTTAGTAGACAATTCCAAGGAAGAGTTTATTCTTTCAGCCTATAGGCAAGAGAATGTTTACACAATAAACTTAGAAGACCTTAAGATCCAAGATCTACCTTTCCTTAGTGCAATGGAAGATAATTCATGGTTATGGCATAGAAGGTTAGGACACTGTAACCATAGGAACTTATGAAATCTCTCTAAGAGAATATTAGTTAAGGATCTACCAGAGCCTATATTTGATTCTTCAAAAGTTTGTGACACTTGTCAATATGGAAAGAAATGTAAATCAAGTTTTAAAAAAGTCAGTTAAGTTTCAACTATTGAGGCATTACAGCTAGTGCATATGGATCTTTTTGGTCCAACACAAACTAGAAACATTGGAGGAAAGTACTATGTATTTGTTTTGGTTGATGATTAGACTAGATTTACGTGGGTCTATCTTCTAGAAAAGAGTCTGAAGCCTTCTCTTATTTCAAAAGTTTTAGATCCCAAGTGAAAAATGAGAAAATCATTCCATTGAAAACAATTCATAGTGATCATGGAAGATAATTTCAAAATTATGATTTTGAAACTTTTTGTAGTAGAAAAGTTATTACTCACAACTTCTCATCACCCAGAACACCCCAAAAAAATGGTGTTGTTGAAAGAAGAAATAGAATTCATCAAGAGATTACTAGAACCATGTTGAGTGAGTATTCTATAGCCAAAAATATTTTGGCTGAAACTAAAAGTACTAATTGTTATATTATAAATCATGTTTTTATTAGACCTTTTCTTAATAAAACTCATTATGAGTTATGGTATGGTAGAAAACATATACTTTCCTACTTTAAGTTTTTTGGTTTCAAGGTATTAATTCTTAATACTAAAGATAACTTACACAAATTCACACCAAAATTTGATGAAGGAATTTTCATAGGCTACTCCACATCTTCTAAGGCATATAGTGTTTTCAATAAAAACACGTGTACTGTTGAAGAGACAGTACATGTCAAATTTGGTGAAACTGATCCTTTTGTTTTTAAAAAAACCCAATCTATATCTTCGGATGTGTTTTAAAATACTAATTATCAACCTTTTATAGAAGATCCTTCTGATATAGAAAATGTCCAAGAAGATACTTCTACAACATTTACCCTAGAAGATTTCCTACCCTATGTTGATGACCATGTTTTACAATACCCAAATCAGTTGTTTATAAAGAATCATCCTTGTGATAGTATCATTGGTGAAGTGAATCAACCTGTAAGGACTAGAAGTTACTTAAGAAATGAAGTAGAACATCAAGCATTAATTTTCCAATTATAAAAAAATCATTGATGAAGCTTCAGGTGATGATGATTGGATTAATGCTATGCAATATGAACTAAATGAATTCGAAAGGAATAAAGTCTGGACCTTGGTCAAAAGACCTAAGGAAACTTCTATTATTAGAGTAAAATGGGTTTTTAGAAATAAGTGTGGTGAAAATGGAATCATTGTTAGAAATAATGCTAGATTAGTTGTTAAAGGCTATAATCAACAAGAAGAAATAGCCTATGAAGAAACATGTGCTCCAGTATCTAGACTTGATTCTATTCATATTTTACTTACCTTTGCAGCATTCTTCAACTTTAAAATTTTTCAAATGGATGTAAATTTTGATTTCCTTAATGGTTATGTTCAAGAGGATGTTTTTGTTGAACAACCTCCTGGGTTTGAAGATACAAAACATCCAGATCAAGTTTTTATACTTACCAGAGCTTTGTATGGCCTTAAACAAGACCCTTGATCCTAGTATGATAGACTTAAAAGACTTTTTCTTCAAAACAACTATGTTAAGGGAAATTCAGATCCAACCATTTTTATAAAGAAAGATAAGAAAAATGTTTTTATTGTTCAAATTTATGTTGATGAATTATATTTGGTTCAACTCAGCATTCTTTAACCTATTCCTTTGTGGATCTAATGAAAATCTGAGTTTGAAATGAGTATGATGGGTTAGTTAAAAATTTTACTTGGTTTTCAAATTTCTCAAAAACCATAAGGAATCTACATATCCCAATATATGTATATTAATGAACTTCTTAAAAAGTATAGATATGACAACACTAAAAGTATAAGTACTCCCATTGGTACCTAAAACACACTTGATCTTGATGAAGCTGGGAAACCAGTATATCAAACAACTTTTAGAGGTATGATAGGAATTCTACTTTACTTGAAAGCTAGTCTTCTAGACCTAATGTTTTTAGTATACTTATGTGCATGATATCAATCCAATACTAAGTAATATAATTTAAAGGCAGTGAAGATAATTTTCCGCTACTTAAAGGGAACCATGGATTTAGGACTCTATTATACTTCTGTAAATGATTTTGTTTTAAAACAATTAGATATTGACTTTAGTGGATGTTGAAAGGATAGAAAGATTACATCCATAAATTTTCATTTCTTAGGAGATTCATTAGTTTCTCAGTCTTTCAAGAAGCAACACTTAGTAGCACTTTCCACTACTGAAGCTAAATATGTAGCAGCTGGAAGTTTTTGTGCTCAAGTGTTGTGGATGCAACACACACTCACAGATTATGCTATGAGTTTTACCAAAACACAAATTATGTGTGATAATACATGTTCAATTTCTCTTAGTAAAAACCTCGCACATCAATCTCATTGAAAACACATAGATATTAGGAATCACTTTCTTAGGGATCACACACAAAAAGGAGATATCATTATTCAATTTATCGGAATGCAAGATCAAATTGCTGATATTTTCACAAAATCTTTACCCTCCGATAGATTTGAATACATTAAACAGAATTTAGGAATGATAACTGTAAGGTAATCTTCTATGATCAACATCCCGTTGAACCAATCTCCTTACAGTAATAAACTCTATTTCACATGGGGAGTACATTTTGTAATGAATTTTTCAAAAAAAATTGTAATGGAGTTTTCAAAAATGAAATCGTAGTTAGTCTTTGAAATTTTCGTAATGAGAAATTTTCATACTCGAAATTTTTGTAATGAAAATTTTCGTACTCAAAATTTTTGTAGTGGATTTTTGGTACTCAAAATTTATTTAAATAAAATCTTCAACCTTAGATTTTTCGTAATATGTTTTTCATAGTAAAATTTGTTTTAACCTAGAAGCTATTTAATAAGAATATCACCTATTATGAATAATCATCCTAGAAATCTGAAATATATGATTTCCTTCATAATTTTTTGTAGTCATTATTTCATTGTTGTTATTTTCTTTTCAATTTTAAATTCTCGGATTCTAGTTTTTCTTAAAAACCTCAAAATATTAGATCCTAAACATTTTTTCATTGCGTCTATTATATCTACCGTCAGATCTGATCAGATATTTTCTCAACCATTAGATTGGATTTAGATGATGAAAGGTCACTTCCATCGCCTATATAAAGGACCCCCTAAGGGTTTTCCCACACCGGTTTTCAAGCTCTCGCGTGTTGAAGTTCTCCCCCCCCCCCTTTAAGCCCGTACCAAATTTCCCAGAGTTCCTCCAATCTGAATGTCTGCAGAATCCTCTTCTCAAGATATGTGTACTCTAAAGCCAATCTCAAGTTAAAAAGTGTACAGGGAATGGTTAGTCCATCTGAAAATTTTCAAATATGATTCTATTATTTCTAAGAATATCAAACTTAATGGATTTGAGAATGTGTGCATATCAAAGACAGGAAATCAAGACATGGTTTATCTAGATTTCCTTATAGAATTTTATGAGTCAGTTTCTTTCTTTACGGAAGATGGTAGGAAAAAAATTTCCTTTAAGAGCTATGGAAAAACTTATGAACTCTCATAACTAAGGAAACTAGCTTGGTGGGGCATTCATATGAAGGGGAATCTGAGTTTTTCTCTTACAAACTACAGGATGATCAAGGAATATTTATTAAGGTTAAAGTTTTTGAATGTCTTGGACTATTAGATGTCAAGACCACAAAGATTTCTCATTTATCTATCAACAATCGGATACTGCAGTTATGGGTTCGAGGATTTTTCATATAAAAAAAAGGTGATAAGGAAACCTTAAAGAATATTGACACATATATCTTGGATTTCATAGTAAATCAATGAAAAATAATTTTATTGTGGAACATTCTCATTACGAGAGAGAATATCAAAAACTGTATTTTGATATCTCATATTATTATGTATCCTTCCTTACTTTCCAAGATGATAATTTGGTGTCTTGAATCATTCAATATCCCTTGCAGTTCCATGCCAAGGAATTATAAATTTATTCTTGTAAGTGATGACACTTTGAAAAGAATTAATGTGGGAGTTTCTAAGGAGTCAGGAGAGTTTTATAATCTACCATAAGAAGAGGCAATGGACGTTCCGGGAAATGTTGAAAAAGTTGAACAATCAAATAAGGCTAGCATGAAAATAAAATTGAAGGAAGTGGAAGTAGAAGACAAAAACCATAATTCTAAGGAAGTAAAATACGCACCTCCTAAACCGAAGAATTATAAAGTCTACCTAGATGAGGTTGTAGAAAATTGGATGGAGGATAAAGAGAATAGAAAAGTAGGGGAGCCACAGTTCGGTTTGGATCTTGCTGAGGCTAAGGCCTTGAATGAATCAACTTCCGAAGAGCTTGAGAATCAATCCAAAGAGAGGAAACATAAGAAGAAAATGTCTGAGGCCTAGATTGGGCAATCTCTCTTGAAGGCTACTGAAGTAGAAACCGGGAATATTTTGGTGCCATAATCTGTCTTGACAGAGCCTTTACCTGAGACTCCAAGGAAGAATTTCTTCACTCCGAAAAAAGCTAAAAAAAACTTGTTGAAATATAGGAAGAAGTGGAAGAATTGGAAGAGGTGGAAGAATAATATGAATAAGGGTGTGGTAGCACAAATGATCTTTTAAATCAAGTCAAAATTTATCAAGACAAGGGAACCCCATCCGAAAAATTGTCACTCTGAACTTCTGAAGTAGAGTCCTCCAAGATTTTCACTCCAGAGAAGGATGAAGAGAAGGATGTAAAGAATGGTGAAGACAAAGGTAATGAAGAAGATGGTAAATTTTCTGAACAAGAAAGTCCAAATTGTGATTTCATTCATCTTAAGGATGCTGAGGTTAGAAATCAGAAAGAATAGTTAGATGAAGATAGAGTTGTGTAGCTGTCTAATAGCGAGCATGAATCCCCTGGTGAGGAAGATGTTCCGAGAATTGATAAGGGTAAACAAGTGTTTTTTTATACTCCTAGAAAATCTATAGTGAAAAAGAAGGAATTTGGTGGAACTTCAAAGAGAAATCTTGTTGAGCTAGAAAAACAAGAATCACCAAGTAAAGTCTCAGATTTTGAATCATCTTTGCTTGGTCATGATTTTGTTGAACTATCCTTGAAGAAGCTTGTCGACTCCATTCTGAATTTTTCAGGCATAGATTCTAGATGCCAGATGCTTCAACTTTCTCTTAATCAGAAATCAGATTCGGTGTCCATGGTGGTGGACAAGTGTGTCAAGATGGAATCAAATTTCAAAACCTTCCTCATAGGCTACGAATCTCACATAAAGTCATGTTAGAAGATAGCCATCTGGTCAAAGAGTTCAATTCAAGAAATGAGTGAGCTTGATCAGTTTCAAGAATATGTCAAGGAATATTTTGATACTGAAGACACCAAAATCAAATATCTTAGAAACTTATTTAAGGAAAAGATAATTTTAGAACAAAATACTTGGATTCAAGAGTTGAATGACTTGAATGAGAAATCTGTAGCACAAAGCTGGAAGAGGGAAAGAGATCTTCGGATTGAGTTTGAAGAGAAGTTTGTGAAGCAAGATGAGTTGTTGAAGGCTTAAGAAGAAGTTCTTAAGTTTCAGGAAGAGAGAATCAATGCTCTAGAGAAGAAATCTGAGGACGATCACAAGGAATTCAAAAAGCTGAAGACCATAGTCAAGAAGATGATACCCAAGGAAAAAGAAGAAAATAGATCAAATCTGATCTTTTGTTGTATCTGTTTTTTCTTTGTACAAATTATTCAAATTATAATGAAATTTTATTTTTCTCATTTTTTTTGTTGTTTGTACTAATATTTCAGGTACCATATTCTTTCCATTCCTTAAAACTCTTTTTGAAAATCACAAAGGGGGAGAAGGAAAAATAATTCTAAAGGGCAGAAGGAAAAAGATTTATAAGTATAAAAGAAATATCCCAAAGTAAGAAGGATTTTATCCAAGGGGGGGTTTTCATTACATTTATTTTCGTACTCAATATAAATCTCATTCCAAATATTTAGAATACGATCCTTAGTGTTCCAAAGCCTAAGGGGGAGTCAATCGTATTCACCATTGTCCATGAACAAAGGGAGATAACTTTTATTTTCAAAGTCTAGAAAAATATTTTCTAAGTCCGTTTATTCTTTTTTATAAGGTTTTTTGTGCTTTCCAAAAATTGGTATATTGTTGAGTCAATAAGTTTTTCTTTATGACTTTTCCATTCCTTCATACTTATGGGATATTGTTAGGACAATAAGGTTTCCTTATGACTTTACCATTCATTCTTATTTTAAAAATCACAAACACTGTATCTTAAGGAAAATCTCATTTTTCCATGTGTATTACTAATGTAATATAAATATCCTTCCCCAAGGAAATTTATCCTTACCATATACATTGTTCATATCATTTTTTTTAATTGTAAAATTTGGATTGTGATCAAAACCTCGAAATCCTATATTTACCTAGATATGAAGCATTCTGTTTTAGGATCTAATTTCTTAGAATTCTGGCTATGAAATCTTCTAAGTTATGACTCCGAATTTGGAATCAGAATTCTGGTTATGGACTCTTCTGAGTTCTGACTCAGAATTCTGAATACGAATTCTTGATACAAACATCTCTAAGTTCTAACTTCGAATTCTGAATACGAATTCTGGATACGAACTTCTCTATGTTCTGACTCGGAGATCTCTGAATTCAGACTCCGAACTCTTGGGAGTTCTGACTCCGAATTCTCATGAAATCTGACTCCAAACATTGTATTTTCAGGTTCCGAATTCTTGTAAATTAAAATTCGGAATTTCATTGAAATTCAAACTCCGGAATACTATAGAATTCAGGTTCTGAATTCCTACAAAATAGAATATGAATATCCTTTTATTATAGAATCTGAATTCAGTTTTTGTTATACTCTGAACATTCATTTACTTACATTCGAAATATCAGATTTTGGTTATTCTTACACTTGTTTAGTTATAAAATGATGTCGTGCTTTTAGTTACTCACTAACCATTGTTTGAGTGACACGGGTATAGGTCCCACTAAAATTAAAGGAAAAATATGATCGTTGGAGGAGGGATCCAACCATTGATTCCTTCCCTATAAATAGGATCTCATTTGACAGAGCTCATGATGGTTCTATGACTCTAGAGACCACATGCTGTTGAAGTGATTTATAGAGAGAGACTTTCATTGCATTGTGCATACTGAACTACTTGTCAAGCTTTGCTTCATGCGACTCATATTGTTGCTATGTACAATCGGGGGCTACTAGGGATAGGAAGACAGAGGTGCTGACTACCTTGAAGTTGAGGGATTCCTTGCTGAGGAAAACAGAGGTGCCAACTACCATATAGGTGAGTGCTTGAGGGGATTGCAAGACAGACTCTGATATTCGTATCAAGGGAATACCCTTGTGTGGGTAAGACAAAATTTCTTGAATGTATAAATCAAGGGACCTTTATCCAAGGTTGTTGGATACCATTCTCTTTGGGTTTAAAGACTTACTACTTGTTACTTACTTTGTTAAATGTTTTCCGATGCATTTTTATTTTTGAGGAAAGTATAACTACCTTATACTTTTTTATACTTGTACTCTGATTGAGGGAGATTATATACGCTTTAATGTAGAATCTTCATCTTTGTAAACATTCATTATGTTTCATTTCCAGAATCACATTTCTGGAATTTCTTTCTCGGAATCATATATCCTGAATCAAGAAAGTGTTTAGAACTTAGATGTTTTGTGAATTATCTTATTTAACCTTGTTAAACATAACCATCTTTAAAAGTCCTAATGGAATTTTTAAGAGTACAATCCCCCCCTCTTGTATTTGAACATCTCATGTTTATATATTCGATCCTATATTTGGTGTTATAGAGTATATCATACTCACATACCATCTCAAAAAACCTAGTTTATTATATCTATTTCATGTTTATATGAGTAATAAAATAAAAATTATACAGAATATCTTTGTACAAAATGTGAAAACATAGAAAAAATGAAATTTAATTAAATTTCATGAAAATTATATTGGAATAATTTTTAACATAAAATAATATATGGAACACCAATGTAATTTACATTGTTCTCAAAATGACTAAAATACATTTTTCTAAGATATAAAATTCATTAATGGTATTAAATCAAATAATAGAACCCACTATTTTCTTGAACTATTATATCAATGAATAAATATTAATTTTTGACATATAGGAAAAGATGAGACATAGATATGAGTGTTAGATTTTTCTAAATGATAAAAAATGTACTCTTATTATTTTAAATTTCATAAAACATGAATGTAATGATTAAAACATAAAAATGACCATGTGTTAAACTAGAATTGTTGACTTCTTATAATTGGGTAATTTTTCACATGTATAATTGAATGAAATATCAATCGATGTTTGGATTATTTAGAATAACCAAAATATGGTTTTTAATGATATAAAAGACATTAAAAACATTTTTAGAGCATCAAGTTATATAAAATAACTCTGGATTATGTTGAAATATTAGTAAAATTATTGGTTTTTAATTTGAGAAATATATGAATAAAAATCACATCCATCTGAGTTTTTGTAGTCTTTTAATGAATTAAATTGAAAAATTGTTATTTTATAACTCTAAAATATGATAACAATGGTTAAAACTAATAAAATGACACTTAATTGATGTGTAATTATAGAGAAACAATCAATTTGTTTTATTAAATGTATGAATATATATTACATCGGACTGACATATAGTTTCCTAAAAAAGAATAGAAGTTCATTTTTGAAAATATGTGTTTCTAAAAGATTATTCAAGGGGTCAAAACCATGAAAATTACATTGTATTATCATGAAATTTTATGAACGTAACTAGTAGTTAATTATTTAAAAATATGAATGGATTATCATCCTACTACATTATCTATAAAGGTAGGTAACATCAATTTCATCTCACAATGTACCAGGGCACTGCCCTCTAATTAGAGTTCCTCAAATAAATAATACTAAATAACTGTCAACATATCTCATTAGCTTGCTATTAGGGAGTTACATGATCAACTAAATGATTTTATATAGAAAAATTATTATTTCATAAAATATTACCCTCTACTTCAGGAAAAATATAATATTCTCAATTCCCTAAATAATGTCACATCCCATGCAACTTATGGGACATCACATCACGCACACTATCTGATCACCACAAACATTAGTGAGGTCACATCCAGAATAATAATAATAATCATGGACCATGCCAGTCACACAGTTCTCCAGCATATCCTAGGTAACTATGTAGTCGATAGATATCACCCCATCAAAACAAATTCTATATCACCCTTTAGGAAATCCTTTTCGACTTTTAGAACCATCATGATTTTTGATATTTGATACAAGATTACACAATTATATAAATCGTGATTATCAATCATAAAGTATTATCCTAAATAAGAAATCAATTTCAATTCCATTATAATGAATCAACACCACTCTCAAAGTCCTGCTACCCAAGGACCATCCCAATCATTGTCACTCTAAACACCATGGAATCTAAATGCCATTTTCTAATCAAAACCCAAAACCCACTCATTGGCCTCATTTATAATCATCTAATTTATATCCATTAATCAATTAATATTAGGAAACCCTCTCTATTAAACAATTTTCCATCTCGAATGAACTATCCAACATAGACTGCATAGATTATACTAAACCACCCTCATCATGGTGTTACTAACCTTGGTTGTGATGTCGGATCATCTAACCAGTCATCACTAGGCCTACAAATCTCTATCATATATTAATATACCATGAAAAAACTTATGAAACCCATTAAACATCTTATATATAACAAAAAAATAGAATCCCCCCAACTATGTTGACACTATCTCATTTTTTTGAAATAGTTATTAGCTGATCCCTATTCACCTTGGTGATCTATTGAACCTATCTCAAGTACAGAAGTCCCAAGACCTTCATATATTTTTCAATAAACTACAATATTCTCCCAAACAATTCATCAAAATAGTATAAAATATTTTTGTATTGGTAATTAATGAAAAAATAAGAATATATCATTGATTTATAGGGACCAACAACCTCCATATTTACATTAGATCCTAAACCATACTCCTATTGACCTTGCACAATATCATCCCTGTTGCATCTGAGTCAATATCAACTCTCAATAGTTTAACAAATTCGTGTATCATTAATAACAAACTATTAATAATTATAATTGTAGAATTACATTAAAAAATAGCGATAAATGATATTAAACACACTCAGTACTACTATTGAAATGAACAGATGTCCAAAACCCCTTATATGGTATATGGAGAACTCTCGATGTTATACTTGAAAAAACATCCTTAGATGTTACACCCATTTATCCATCAATATCAACCATTTTTGTAAGAAACCAATAATAAATTTGTTATTTGTTATCTACACGTACAACATATCCATTGAGGGGTGGTGAGGTGGGGGTCGGTATCGGCGGCGAGGGGATGTGAGGTTCGATGTGGTGTGGTGAGGTGAGGTGTGGTGTGGGATGAAAAATAGAGTTGAGGGTTAACATGGTGAGGCATAGTGAGGAAAACAACACTAAGGTGTAGTGCGACGATGGTCGATGATGAGTGGTGACGGGCTAGGGCATCGGGGAGTCAGTGGGGTGGGGTTTGGGGGTTTGGGGGGGTAGGAGGTGTCCAGGTAGGAGGAATTGTCATCGGTATTACATTTTTTAATAGCATAGCGATGATTTATAAAAACCATCTGTGAAATTATATAAAACAATTTACCATCTGATTATAAAAATGCTGCTAAAACCCATCGCTAAACACTCAATTGGAATTTGTTTATTTATACTAGGTAAAAAATGTATGGATGGATTTCACTTTCAGCATTATGATTTATTGTAATGAGTATTTAGTTATCTACTATTCCATACTATTTATATCATATTTAGTTATTTAAAAACCCAGTGTGTTTAGTTATTTAGAATTACCTTATGATTATTCATCATTGATTCATTATAGCATTGAAGGCAGTGAACTATAAATTAGAATTTTACCGAACCATTATTTGGTTTCCTTTTCACATGATATGAAGATGAAATATTGAAATGAGTCTCAAGGATTCAAATAATTATATTATTTATCTATTTTATTGAAATTTCTTTTACCAATGAATGTTTAGTATCATTTATGTCATCTGGTTTTCCAAAACTACTATTCATATTAGTCCATGGGGATTTGATTCCATTAATCATTCCAATGTGATAATCAAAAGAAAACATTTAATATTCTAGGGTCAACTCTTTATATTTTGTATCAAAGGATGTTTCATGGAATAGTTTGGAATAATATTTTTGAAAACATTTATTAGGTAACGTAGCCTTATGAAATAATTCAATTAGAATATAAATAGTTGTGTCTTCATTAAAAAATAGTTATGGATAAAATCATCACATTATGAGATTATGTGTTATCATAAATTCTTTTTCATTAGAATCACTATTTATGATTTCAGTAATGATATTTTACCATAATTAATGATATTTTAGATGAAATTTGCTTTTATAAAACCCATTAGTTTAATACATGTTTTTGTGGACAAACTTTTTTATAAAAATAAACACATTAAATATTATAAACATAATTTTAATAGTATTGATAATAAATTGGTTTAATGTGATTATTAATGAAATTTTAATGATATTCAAATAATAATATTTGACATTGTAGAAAAATACATCATATTGAAAACCCTAGTAAAATGGATGTTTAACGATTTAATTTATTTCAAGTATTTCCATAAAAAAAATTGGAACATTATAGACATTATAGTAATCTAGTTCATAAAAAGGATAGCACTCATGCATGGTGTCAACAAATCTCATCTAGTCTTGAAACAAGGACTGAAGGGTGATGTGGTTTTCGCAACTACCATTGCCCTGTGTGATGTCTTAGAAAATATGTCATTATCGTTTTTTAAACAATTTTATGGATAAGTATTATTAATAAACAATTAGTATTACATTTTATCTTTATATATTAATTTCATAATAAATTGGATTTGTAAAATTGTAAGAGACATATATAAAAACTTTTTTTAGGGATCTTATAATCCGTTAAAATGTATTATTAGTGATTTAGGAATATAAATTCATTTTTTGATAGTTACTACATAATATAATTGATAATTTGGAAAAATATCAAATAACAATAGAATATTGAATTTAATTTTTTTAAATGAAATATTACATGTGATTGTATATCAATATATTCCTCTAGAGTTAAATAATTCATCAAATCTAAGAAAAGGGTCATTAAAAAATATTGTCATCCAAATTAATTATTTTCATTCTAACCAAGGTGATTTTAAATCACAACAAAATTATGGATTTTATGACTTCAACATTTCATATCCCAATCAATTGTTTTTTATCAATGAACTCAATCATTCTCTAATATTATTTACGATTATTCTTTAATTTGAGGGGGCCAGGAATAGCATGGTCCTCTCATCTACCTTGGCCCTTATTTACCCTTTTCACGATGTACATTTTTTAACCTTCCATAATTATTCTCCTACATTGAAACCTTGTTATAGGTTATTATTTAGGATTGTTGTACTTATTATTATCATTAATTAGGATGTTTTTTTCATTATATCTTTTACATGTGGTATTTTAACAAATTAATTTCCAAATATCAAACCCTAGATTACAAAAATAATGTTTAACGAGTGATGTTCTAAAATATATAATGTTGGGAGAATGTGACGCCCTAATATTCAAAAATAAGGATATTTTATTTGATTTAATATTTGACATGAAAAAAGAAGTTTATAAAAAATATTACAACTCGAGAAATTTTGATATATTTATGTTTAGATAAAATCCATTTCTCCAATAGGATATTTTTCATGAAATTCTATGTTTAGATTTCTCAACATGTAATACCGAGTTTATCTTTTGTCACGTGTAATAATTACATTCTTTGATGGATTGCGTTACAAAAAAGAAAACGTTTTTCAAACAAAAACATATTATTGAAATATTATTGTTATGTATAATATGATATAACCTAGCCATTAAATTGGTTGTTATGAATATGGATAACTAACTTGTAAATATATTTTTATGGATTCATAGGTTAAAAATTAATTATAAGTTAATATAAAAAGAAAAATAATATTAAGGATATTTTTTATACAAAAAACAATATTATCTTCCACTAATGGAATTTTAATCCTAATAAACTAAATTATTTAATATTAGTAAATTATATTAATTAAATATATATATTATATATTAAATAATTTTATTTCTAAATTCATCAAATATATTTGAATGACATATGTTAAAAAGAAATAAAATTTATTTCATAGAAAGTAGTAGTATTCAAAAGTCACTTTTACCTCTTTTTAATGGTACACAAGTTTTAAAGTAAAACTAGTACCAATCCTATGAATTTTCATGAAATAATAATTTTAAAAAAAATTACGATACAAATGATCATAATTTTTTGTTATTAAAATATATATATAATATGAATATTGAAATTGAATGAAATAGATAATCGATATGTATGTAGCATATATGTGGAGACACATGTCCTTGATGTCAAACTATATAGTATAAATAATGTATTTATTTCATGTGAAAAAAGAATGAAATATTATTTCCTTCTTACCTAGTTTATATGGAAAAAGAACAATTGTCTCATAGTTACATTTTAAAATTTTTACTCCAAGTATTCACTAATATTACGTTTTTATTTTTTTACATTCTTCTTCAATTGAGTGTTCTGTAATTCCCCAAAATGTAAGTCCCAAACAGTACAAAATTTAATCATTCTAGAATAAATTTAAATTTTTTTCTAGGTTTAAATATACGCTACCAAATGTTAGGATTATGTGACACACAATAATGATTTGGATTTTGTTTCATGCAAGATTGAGTTTTATCAAACAACATTGTGTTAATAAATATTAATATAAAATTTAATTGTACATAATATAGGGGTTCAGTTGGAAGTTTTGAATAATTTTAATTGAATCAATATTACTTTATATTATATATTTATAAAAAAAATTCAAATTAATACAAATGAATTTATAGGCATATGTTAAGAACAAATAAATATTTACACATTGAAATACAATATTTTCAAAAGTAAGTTTTACCACTTTATAATGGGAAAGTTATTTTAAATCCAATTTTATACACTTTTATATATTTAATTTGAAAAAATAAAATCCATATTTCGATTAACTATATGAAAACATTCTTTTGATGTTTTTTGGAATTTTCTAAGATGTTAATTTTTTTGATAAATATTCAATAATTAAAATTTTTAGATCAAAATTATATTTTCATAAAATTTAATATATAGTTAAATTATGTTTGAATTTGGTTTCAATGTATAATCCAAAAAAATCATATTTATTAAACATGTTAAGGTAGTTGTAAATAATATCACATTAAATTGAGATATAAATATATAGCATACTTTTGAACATTTTTATTGAAACTCGCTTTCTCCCCACTTTTGGAAAATTTGATTTAATCATCATTTAGAAACCTATGTGACTCAAAATTTTACAAAATGATTAAAAAGATAAAATATGTATTATATTTAAATTATAATAGTATCAAATTAAATTTTTTTGTGAATTGTTACATTAGTATTTGTTTTATTTTATTTACCACAGTTAAAGGTATGCCAGGTAATTAAAGATAAAAATAATATTACAAGACTTATAAAATTACCCTGAAACATTTAATAGTATCATTAGATGAGTTTGGACTAATATAGTCATTATTTTGTCTTCTTTCTGACAACATGGACCCACATTGATGACTTTATGGCTTCTATTGTGTTTTTTCTAAGGGAACTCCAATATTTCAAACTCATGATTTTAATAAGTATTAAATTTTTTACATGTGGTTACGTAGAAATTATCTAATAATATAATTTACCATATGAAATATAAAATATTTTTCTAAAATATGGCATATTATTTATAATTTTTGGGAAATAAATATTTATCATAAGGCTAGAACAGATAAGATTCTGTAATAATTCAATTAATTAAACTATAAATTAATTGATATTAGAAATATTAAAATAAATATAATTTGACTTAATTAATGTAATACACAAATATTTTTGGGTGAATATGATATATATTGGATTTATTCAATAAAATAGAACAAATTTATATTTCTTCATCTATATTCCTAAAACAATTGATATAAATAGTGTCAAAATTGTCCCTAATGATATTTTATGAAAGTTATAGTTTGTAAAAAAATTTAAAAAACATATAAATAAAAACTAAGGAAAAGAAAATATAAATTCTATAAAATATCATTAATTTATCATTTTTGTTACAATTAAAAAATTATATGCAAAAATTTACATCCTTGTTTTACAAAAAAATTGGTTACCGTAGTTAAAATGAAAATGGTTAAAGTTTGGGTAAATCAAAATGGTAAGTAATAAAATAACAAATAAACTTGTTTAAATTATATGTTTTGAATAAATTTAAACAATATATCATCTTATAACATAATAAATGTTCTTTTTTATGTATTATTTTTGATATAAAATTTATTTTAAATTAATCTATTTGGATATTCATAAATTTCCCCTCACCTAAATTATATAAGGGACCTTCCTTCCACACTTCATCACACCATTTTGTTCCTTCTAGATCAAACATACCAATCAAAAATAAGACCCCAAATTACCTAACCTAAACTAAATTCCTCCATTTTGGTATAAATCCATCCAAGTGTGTATTTTTTTGTATTTACCAAAAGGGGATACCCAAAAACAAGGTAACGTTCTTCAACAATCACTTTAGTTTTCTTAATATCCCCTACACCATAATTAATCATTATTATTGGTTTATATAAAAATATTATTATCTGAAATATAATGATAATTTTATGTATAATATTTTTCACCTTACCATACACTCAATTCCTTCAAATGGGATACGGACATACTATTTCATTGTTCAGCGCCCTACCGCTTTATGAAATGACGATTGTTCATTTTCCTTTACCATAATTCATGACTGAGAATTATGATGAAAATAATGATTATATATGTTTCATATAAACATTATTATATATTTATGATTATTTATTTCTTTTATAACACATTACTATAATATTTATATTTTTTATTAATAAAATCAAATCCTTTGTGGAAGTGTGGACTACAAGATCCTCAATGTGATGTGATTCATTAACACTATACATTGAACATATAAATGATGGTTTTAATTAAAATATGTTATATATATGTCATAGATATTATATTGTAATTGTAATATAAATATATATCATTTACTTACCATTTTATAAATATAAAAAATAAATCTAAGTAACATTCATGATTATGTACGACCTACTGTCTCCATTTACATTACATTCTATTTATAATATCTAAAATTTATAGATTATTATAAATCCTTATATAACTAATATATGTTATAATATAAATCATGGTTTAAATTATTGATATGTTGGAACCATGATATAATTAATTAGAACAACAATTAACATGTCAAAACATACTTGAGAAACTAGTCAATTAACACATGAAATAGGGAAAATGATGAAATATTATTAAAAAATAGGAAGTAAGATATTATTAGTGTGTCATATATGATGTCAAAAACACTAATATGTTTTTTAATATGTTAGAATAATTTGTAAAATAATTATAATGGATTTTACAGGATGTTCATAAAAAAGGAAATGAATTATAAATGATCTTTATATAAATTTTATTTCTATTAAATAGATGCCTTATACACTAATTATTTTTTTTATGGTGAATATAACAACCATGAATTTATTTTTTTACAATTATTCAGAATATAATTTTTTATTAATATCTACATAAATTTCATTTCTTCCATCATCATATAAATCTACTTATTTTAATGTGATATGTATTTTTTCACAATCTCGTGGTTATTCAGAATTATTTGTGTTTATGTATCCATTAGAGAATAATTCCATTCAATGTAAGTGAATTCTAGAAAAATGAAAACATTTTTAAATATAATCCAATGATTTCTTTAATGACATTTCTTTTTCTTTTTAGTTTTAATAAAATTTGTCACAAATGATTTTTTTATCATTTTAAAAAACAAGGAACTAAATGAATTTTCCTACAAAATTAAACCAAATGTATTGTAATAATATACTACTTAAATAGAATTTATGGCCATCATGACACCCAAATTTCTTAGATATTACATTAATATTTTACAAGGTTATTTTGAAATGAAATAATATATATATATATGCACATCCTTTTAAATAATTGATTAAAATGTGGTAAGTGATTTTATCTGAATTCTACATCGCATTGACCCTTATTTTATATTACACATCAAATCAAATTTATATGGTGTACATATTACTGTATGACATGTTATATCATGAATATATCCATTCTCATGAAATTATATGTTTCATTTAATTCAAATGGAATTATTATTTAGATGCTTCGATGTTTTATAGGACACATTGGAATGTTTAATTATTATTTTTCCCCAAAAATGATTTTAGGTCAAAACCCCAATTTGGTACTTATCCTCCAAAGATGTATTATTGATATTCCCATATTATTTATGGAAAATGTTTTTTTTATTTCAAATTATTTATTCTATATATGAGGAACGATTTGGATATGCAATACTCGAATTGGGGTATGTTTATGGCATGCTCTATGGGTTGGGTGCCGGTTAATGAAATCCCCTTAAGGCATTCATAGTCTCATGAGATAATTTGGTATGAAATGTCATAATATTATTAACTATACATTGATGGAAAAGTTATCTTGTTCTCAGTAAACATGACATCTGATAATTAATAATTTCCTTCATTTAGTTTCAATTATATTTTATACATGATATTTTTTCTCTAAATTTATAGGGATAAATTAAATTCTTATTATATTAATTTTTTTGTCATTCGTTTTAGTTTTATACATTACCATAATTATTATACCTTATTTATTTATTTTAATGTTTTTTTAGTTATTTACCTTTCCAAGTTTATAATTCCTTATCTAGTGGGTAAAGTTGAATGTGTGTTCTGTTACTTACCATTAAATATTTATTTCATTATTCTTTAATCTAATATACATACCCTTACTAATAACTTGATATCACTCTTTTATTGGTTTTATTTTTCCAAGTTATAAGGGTGAAAAAAATTTAATGAGTCCATGGATGAAAGTTAATTGTCTTTCTTATTTTTTATGTTTTTTAATTACAATAATGGAAATATTTATGTATATAGATTTCATGACTAAAAAAACTGATCGGTCCATCAGGACTTGATTTCGTGTAATCATGAAAATGTAATAATGTGAAGCACTAGCTTTAAGAATCTGTGATTAGTGTTTTATAGTAAGTATCAAAGAAATATTATTAGAAACATTTTGATGTAGATATAGAATAACATACATCATGGTAAACAAATGATTGGTTAAGTATATATAAAAAAGTTATTTAATGTGTAAATCCTTTTCATTTTTTAAAATTGTTTATAAGGTAAGGATAACTATTTTGTTTTCTATAATCATTAAATTTAATCTAATTAATTGTATTTATATTATATGGATTGAAATATGATACATACAAGTATAACATTGGTGGTTAAAACATTCCATTAATGTTTCATATATTTATGAATTTTTTGGGTATGAAATCACATTTCTAGATAATATTAATATTTTTTTAGGAAAAGTTCAAATCGTATCACGAGTGCGACCATATCACATATGATAAGATTGTGGTATTTGAACACACAACTAAAGGGCGACAAGGGTGTAGTGTCTACCACTATCCAATGTGATGTATTGTTTAGAATGAATTTTTTATATTAGTTAATGGATAAAGGTGATTTTGATTTTAGGCACATTTGTTTTATCAAATAAATAACATTGGTAATGGAAAATGATTTTTTAATTATTTAATTAATGTTATTTAAGAAGATATTCATTAATTTGAGAATCTTATAAGATTAAGGAAAATATAATGATCTATATTATTGAGTCAAATATTATATTATTTAGGACATATTGTTATTCATGTTATTTAATGAAATGATTAGAAGACAATAGATATTATTATAATTAATAAATTATTTTTTGGTAAAAGGCATTAATTGTGGTTGAGGATATTTGGATGAATATATGATAAAATTCATCTAATTTTGGGGTTTTAATGTTAGTATATAATATCTTATATGATGTATTGTTCTTATATAAATGACCTATGTGTACATTTAGGTTTTCATATATATTTTTAGAGATCCTTTTTAGGATTTATATTATCTTATCATAACCATTTTCAGTTTTGGTTAATATATAAAGTCAATTAGAATATATAGTTCTACATTTTTTGAATTTTTTATATGTAGAAGTTGATTCAAAATATGCAGGAAAGAAAAAAACACCCTAAATACTCAACATTTCAAAAAAAAATGAGTTTCCAGTGGAAGTTGATTAATGGATGAAACTATTCATTTCTTGTATGTATGATTCCCTATGTACTTATTCTATGATGTAAATTAATTCTTCAATAATATGGAAATGGTCCTAAAACCAAAAATATTATCTTAATAATTATTTTATTATGAATCTGAAGTTCATTATATGATCTTATATTAATATCTTCGTAATTGTTAACTTTCTCTTGACTACGTCCTCCATCACTCACTATAAAAACATTATGGTTATATTTCTCTACCATATCCATGTTTTATTCAATGGAACCCTAATATGTGTTAACTTTAGTTACCATATAACATAAATTTATTTATATTAAATTAGATGTCGCAATAATCCTTTTTCAAATGTTGGATCCCCATAATGTTATTTTGAAAAGTCAAACCTTTAGTTTTTTATCATGAGATAAAATTGTCAGGACACAATTTATTGAAGGAGGGGAGACTGTTACACTCTTATAAATTAAAAACTATTAATTTCAAAATACATTTATCTATTCTTACATCATTCATTATATTCAAAACCATATTAAACTTATGATAAACATAAAAAATGAGTTGTCTTTCATTACACGCAAGGACGAGTTTTACCAAAAATTAATATATTATTTATATATTATTTGTTAATATAAGAAGATATAATCTTGATATAAGGATGGATGTTATAAAAAATGTTTACTAAATTATAAAATTTATATATTATATATTAATCATATGTTTTGACATTGTCCTAAGGATTTTATAGGATTAAAATAATAATTAATGGAATTTTACATATTAAAAGACTATATTTTTCTGAAGGCATTTTTACCTCAATTTAATAGTGAACCCAAATTAAATCAAATTCTGGAAAATTTAATATGTAATATTTTAAAAAATATATATTTCTTATTTTAATATATAATATAATTTTTTATATTGGTTGATTTTTTTAATTTTTTAAAAGATACATTTTAAGATTAATAATAAAAAATATTTCATTTTTCTTCAAATCTACATTTTCATCAAATATATTTATATATTTATATTATGTTTTATTTTATTTTAAATAATAATTCAGAGGAAGAACATAGTGGAAAATTATATATAATAATTTGAATCTAGAATGGTTTTCATGTGTTTATAATTATTTGAAAATTAATCATCATGATTAATGAAGGGATGTTTTTATACTATTTTTTATAATATAGAGGTGTATCTTAGAGGATCTATAATTTTTTCATTAAATTTTTTAATGAGAGTAAACTAGAATAAATTTCATGATGGATTACATGTATTAAGATTAATACATATCACTAAAGACCACCTGGGTTGTTGAAACCATTTTTTAATTCAAGTCTGATGTATATTTTTCAATATACAAGACCGAATTTCACAACCAATGTACATCTCAATGAAAATTTATGATAAAATGTTGGATCCATGTGATGATATTTTCACATTAAATGTATACCTAATATTATTTCACACAAACAAATAATACCTCCAAATTGTGTTCATTTTAGTTTTATGATATTTATCATTTGAAAATCATATAGTGTATAATCATTGCATTGTGAGGACGTAAATAAGAGGCCCAATAATGGTGACCAACACTTTCTCATTCAATATCCATATAAGAATAATGGTACAACATGTTATACTATTCTTGATCCATCACTATTGATTATTTTTCTTGACTCAGTCACATTCCATTGGTATTGAAGGAATACCTCTTTATCTTATTTTTCATGAGAGGATGAGAGAAATAGGGAGAGGATATCTCTTGATTTATGTATATTCAAAGAAAATTCATAATTTAATAGGATTCCATATGGTTATAGTGTATTTTCAGAATAAAAAACAACTTCACAATATAAATAAATGTCAATTTATAGTTTAAGTGATATGGTTATATATTTATTAATTATATTCAAGCCAATAATAATATATTAGACAAATAATGATCCATGTAACTTAAAAAAAATTATAATACTTTATCTCATTGTGGGTACCGTCTAGTGTCTTGTTAAATATTATTTATAGTATGGTAAATAAACACTTTTCATGAGCCTAAAAATCATTCCTCTCATCTTCCTCATCATTTCTTGAATTATAGAATAATTATATAAATAAATAATATTCATTGTATAAATGAATATATATCATATTCATGCTCAATTTAAAAAATATTTATTTTAATATCATTGTTTTAAATAAATTATTTATCTAATAAATATCTCAGAACATGAAAATTACAAGAGATAAATAAATATTTTATATATTTTCGTATTTTAATAATTACATAGAGAATAAATATATCGTTGTGAAAAAATTAATATCTCTTGAATATGTAATATTCCAAAATATATTGAATAATATTTAATCCAATTATTAATTTTATATAGAGTTTAACAGATATTAAAATATTCACTTAGTGAGACCCTCTAGTGATCTTTTGAATTTTCTATAGGTTGTCTTGCCTAAAGTCATAGATATTATCCTGTAATATGTCAAGGAACACCAAGTGAAAGAAGAAATTTAAATGGATTCAACTACCTCATAAAAATGATCAATATGTAATATTGTACAGTTTCAAAAAATATAAACATTTGGGATGGATTCTCAGCCCATCAACCAATGTGCTCAATACATCTTTCTCACACTTCTTAGAATGAACTTGTTAGTACACTGTGATAGTTGATTTTATATTAATGGTTCAAATATAATAAATGAGATATGGTATCAACTCACATAATGATATAAAAGGATAATATTCCCATAAATATTTATTAATATCATGACATTATTTAATCATTAAACATACCAAATACCAAGATGAATTATATTGTTATGGTATTAGAAAAAACATTTATTTGCGTGAATCATGATATTAATTAATAATAATATTTTATATTAAGGATCGTCGTACATAATCATAGATAAGATTATATAATAAAAAATGATCATGGTGATTACCTATGGGAAGTTATTTACTCCTTACATCCTCTATTCAAGATTATGTAGTGTGATCCTCAGGAATTGGATTATCATCTGCTTTTGGGGAAACATTCTTCATAGTTAACATATAATGTGACCCATTGTATAAGGTTATCTTTACCAAATGAATTATATTTTATCTATAAAAAATCGTAATATCAAGGTCTTAATTATTGAGGGGAACTGATATTACCTATATTAATGTGAAAAATGCTCCATGATATTATCACCTAAAAGTTGAACTGAAGAACTATCAAGATATGAAATTTTATTTATTAATATCCACATTTTATAGTATTTAATTGTAATCAATATTACATTTATGTTGGTGTTTGTAAATTTTCCTATATTAATTATCATTTCTATACTAAATAAAACCCTTACTTACATCCCACACTCCATCTATTACCAAATGTTATGAATGGAATTCATCATCTTACATATATTCGTGACTAAATTTAAAACATTGATAAATACATGTTCACATATCACTGGTACACCATCATCAACATCTCACCAAATACAAATCATAATAAGGGTCTCCCCTCAAGTAGTTAATTGTACACTCCCTTCCATATAAATATATATATACCATGAAACAATTGTAACATCATCATATTCCACCATTACATGCATGTGACTCCTCTGAAAACACAATCATCTATCATATAAAAAACTGACAACATACATCAACAATTTCTTCATCATCAATATGTGTGTTACTATATTCATACAATTATATGTGATCCTTTTTCCATAATATTTACATAAAACTTTTAACACTTGGTTTTCAGATGGTTTCTCAAAGATACACATAAAAATGCTACCAGGCATAACCTTAACCAAAAACCCAAGCATATACAAAATAAATAGATGCATGCTCCCATACCACAAGATCATAAATCATGAAACAATATCAAATGAGTTAAATTTCATGTAATGCCCCGACCACAGAAGCCCAAATTCGGTGCATTATTATATTTCATTGGCATGATCACAAAAGATAAAATTTTGAAAGACCGATTAGTTTAGTAGCCTTCGAAGTACTATATACATTAATAAAGTTTACATTACATCATAAAATATAAAACTACAACAACATTGTTTCCATAGACACCACTGAGATCCCATAGACTATCCCTGCAAGCCAGTCATAATATACTTCTTCACATCCTGGGAAAAATAAAACATAGAAAGGGGTGAGCTCAGATGCTCAGTAAGGATAATAATATAGTAGAAACTTTCATAAATAAGAATAATCATTTAAGGAAATGTATAAGACTAAAAAAATCTTTTTAAACATGAACTTCCGCATAATATGGAAAAATAAAAATCCTAAAATTCTATTTACTTATTCACATGGATATTCTTCTTGTCGAATAATCACATGAAATATCAATATCTGCTATCATAATGATGGAATGCATAATTCCAGACATTCATAACCACATATTCAAGGCCTTGTGACAAGACTACATATAAAAATTATCAAGGCCTTGTGCCAAGAGAGTAGTTTGTCTCATGAAACTTACTAATGCATGGAGGAGCTATAGCAGGCTCCACCCATCACTGACTATGTCCAATGCATTCCTCATATGAAAAGGTTTAAACATAAAATAAACCTTTGTATTAAAACTGGCATAAGAAATGTAAATACTTTACCCATAAACCATGAATGGTATAAAAATAACACATCCATAGTCAAACATATCACAAAACATTCAATACAATATAGGAGATTTGTATCATAATAAATCGACTTCAAACAATTTTAAAATCCATTAATGGATTTTGATATAGATGAAAATGATTTGTAAAACTCTATGATAGAGATGTCACTTTTTCATGAAAATATTAAAGTCACACAATTTAGAAAAAGAAGACAATTAAAGACATTTTTTAATCAATGTGTCCCATAGCACTTTTAAACTTTTGAAAGTAATTGACATTTTAAAACATTTATGTCCATTTAACAAAATCTTTAAAACCATTTTGAAAACATGGACATTAATGAGAATGGTTTAGAAGAATAAATCACTAAAATTTTTAAAATGATCTATTAGTAAACTTCCCCTTAAAATAATCCATTTTTAAACTATTTTATGAATCATGGATTTTTGATTAATAAATATGTCCTAGTAGATACTTATGTAAGAGTAACCTTGCATAATAAGGATATTGTGGAGTTAACCCTTACCTTGAACTTTCCTTTAGTTGAGGGTACGTTTAACCTCATGTATAATGACCATAGTATGTTATTAAATTATACTAGAACCATATTCAAATTTATTATATCATACATTATTCATTTATGACTTTATACATCCCATTTAAAATTGATTTCCATGTTAAATTATGATTTTGTGTAATAATCGCTTTCTTTATCGTGTGTCTTTTAACTTGTTATTCATGATTGTATCCTTTAGATCATGATTTAAATGATTCCAGAATATAAACCTTGTTTTATATATCATATATATATATAATATAAGTATTTATAATAGATGTATATATAAAATGGAAGTCATGGTTTATTGAGACGGTAGGCCGTACGTACGCATAAAGGTTGTTTCTATTTTCATATCTTATAGAATAGAAGTAAGTTAATAAGATATATGTAATTACATACATACATGCATACATACATACATTCATATATTTTATATATTCAGTACCATAATTGGTCTCTCTTGTCATTGATTTAAGTTATATGCATCCCAAATTAATTACCCGTTCTTAGAACTTTAGTATAGCATAAGTTCGAGGTCGATCCACCAGGAAACATGGAGTGCGTGAATTCAATTGAGTTAATAATTAATTAGGTGAAGTATGCATAATTTAGAAGCGATTCGGTTGATTTTGGGTTTTTATTGAAACTAAATTGATTTGCTTTGAAGAAATGGATACAGTTTGAAAGAAAACAATGGGTAAATTTAAAGAGTCTTTAAAATGGAAAGAAAAGACATGTCGGGGCTGCGGTGAATAAGGAGTTCTTATGCAGATTGTTTAAATGGTTGTGTTGTTAATAATAATTCAATAATTATGGATTTCATTTTGTTACAATATTGCCTTGGTCTGGTTCCTCTTGTTTGGAATTAGATCAGCTGACTCCTTGGTCAGGTAGTCAGTGTTCTTAATTCTTTATTACGTCCAGTCCATTATTTGAATCGGTGAAATCCTTCCAATGGTCATGGATGTTCTCACCGTTACTTATCTTTTGTATCGTTGAGAATCCTTCCCTTGTTCGGCTAAGAATTATCAGTTATATTAGACAGTGGTTTAAGAAGAGTAAGATGAATTACAACGATTCAAACACAACTATATAAAACAACATACAAATTATGATCCCATCATCCACATCCCCAACACGAGGGGTTTAGTTGCACATAGAAAGTGGGAGAGAAGCGACACACGTGATACCTGATGGATTCATTGTGTAGGTGTTGAGGTAGAGTATCTGAAGGTGGAATGGCTGAGTGATGGAACCTTGGTAGCTTCGTGAATGGTGATATCAGAGTTTCTTCTTCCTCTCAATGGTTCTGAACCCCCAAATCCGTAGGCCAAGGCTTCTTTTTATAGAAAAATAAAGTACACGGCGTGTAGCGCCGCCATACACGGCGTGTATTATCATAAGTTTGGCCACCAACCCCTTCTAGAATAGCAGACACGGTGTGTAAAGGTTCAAAAACGTCATGTCTTCATCAACGACCACATGGGCGTGTGGACTTTTCTTCAGCAACTACCGCTTCTTGAAAGTAGTACACGGCGTGTATCGCCGCCACACACGGCGTGTATCTTCTACCCGGTGACATGGGCGTGTACTCCCTCCTTCGGTCTATGTCCCTTCCTGGATGTACACGGCGTGTATAAAAGTACACACTGTGTAGTTTCAAAATTTTCACATGTATCCCTTGATTCATGTATTTAGCCAGAAAGCTCTTCAAAGTAAACAAAATCACCAAAATCAAAGAATATGTTCATAAAACAACAGATATTTGTTGAAAACATATTTTTATCTTCAATTATATATATGGAAATGTATACACAAATTGGGTGCATCAATAATTATGTCATATATTACATACTTTTTAATAATATATATTTTTATAATCAGCATTGAATGCTGGACATGGAAATGAATCTCATCATGTCGGGGAGACGGTAATCCCTACGTATGCATGAGCGATAATATCATTATTTTGATTTAAAATAATATATAAATAGATGTTATATCATATATAAATAATCATTAACATGTTATATTTGTTATTTAAATCAATTAAACATCATTATTATACCAATTCAAATAATAATGTATTGAATAACAACTACACCACGACGTGGAGATGGTAAGCCATACGTATGCACGTATGGTGACATGTCATTCATAGGATTGATAAAATACTGAATATGGTTGTACCATATTTACAATACCATCGCATTATATATAATACACTGGATTTATTATTTTATAATTGAAACAACAAATAAAGAGGAAGTGGAATAGGAAAGGAACTTGAAAGAGGAGATGGAATGTTTACCTCGTCTTCATGTTCTTCCTTTTGATTTGATAAAATGGTATCCTTCGGTTGTATTTATGACTAAATTAATCCCTCTATGATTAATGGAAGAAATTTGGGAGGATATTGGGGTAGGGGTTGGCCGAGATAAATGGAATTGGTGGTGTGAATTAGAGAAAAGGAGAAGTTCCCTTTTATAAGAGGGGTGAGGGGAACCTTAAGAAAAACATAAAATATTATTTTATAATAAATAAATTGTAGATTTATAATTGATACAAAATAAATTATTTAAAGGATAAGGTGGGGACAGTTCTTAAATCACTTAACCAATAGGTTTTAGACTGGTTTGGGTCACTATATTAACCTTATATTTTAGATTTAACTCTTAGTTAAATAGTTTGACATTTATCATGTCTCTATGTTTTTTTGTATTATATGGTTAATAAACTTACTAAAAAATTCCAAGAGAACTCCATGTGGTTAATTAATAAAATATATAATAGTATATAAGCCCTTTTTCCTAATGTTAGAATTTAGGAATACAATACCAATTAATAATATAATATCTGTTTTAAAAACTCTTTAATGTCAATTTTGACATTATTTTGCATTTTTTTCTAAATTCACACCAGCATTATTAAATGGAAAAAACCTCATCTAACTAACCCTAATATGTCATATTAACCTAGAAAATTTGTTTAATTCATAAAAATTCTCAAATTACATTTATTTTTATATTTATAATATCAATTATTTTAATCATTTATTAATACGGTAACTACTGCGTCATCATTGTGTCATAAATAAATTTAATTATTTAATGTATAAAAAATATAAATAAAATACCATTACATATCAAATATTATTATCTTTTTAATTAATATTTATCGTAGAATTTATCTTATGTGTAACTCTATATTAAAAATGGTTTAGTTATTAAACATTTAATTTAACACTTTTAACTCTTCTTGGAATTAAATAATAATAAATGTCCTAATCTAATTAATGTAGACCTAAAGGATCATATTTTATTCCTAAGGTTGTTTTTTGGTCAAATTACACTTATCCAATAGAATTATGGCATGTTTTAGGGTAATAATAATGTCATTTTTACCCTTAATTACCCTATTTACTTTTAATCGTGGAAAATAAAAGTAAAAAGTTACTATTCACAAAAAATTATTTTCATCTTATTTAACCACATTTTATTTATTAATATCAACCGTGTCTCATTGAGTTTATAAATTCAACTTACAGAAGCGTTAAAATTATTTTTTATGTAAAATGGCAAATGCTTTTAGGAGGTGGGTAAAAGATGGTAAAAAGTTCAATAAAATATTATATATCTAATATTTTTTAAAAATGACTACAATGAATTAAATTAATCATATATAGGTATTATGTATCTATTTTGACCTAAAATAAAATTAAAATAATTAATTATCTATATAAAAATTTGGTATTAAACTATAACTCAGTGTTTTTCACTATTCATCCAAAATTGAAAGTTTTCATAAACATACAAAAAAGTCATCCTAAGATAATTTTGATATTCCACATTCAAAAATGAATTCTATTTTACAGAATTTAAAAAATATAATTTTCATTTATTAATTTAAAATTAATTCCCTCTTTTCAAAACCAAAAGGCATATTTTTAAGAAATAATAACTATCAAAATATTGACACTTGTTTATGTCTAATTTCAAAGTGAAATTACATACAATGACCAGTATTGGATCAAATGGTAAAAATATATTATTTTTATACTTCTAAACCATTATAATGTATAATTTAACACCATAAATTAATTTGATTAAAAAATTTGTTTTCAGTAAAACTATTGTATTTTTCACTATTCACCTAAATATGAATGTTATGAGAAAAACACCAAAAAATTTTGAAACTAAAATATAATGTCCCAATTATTATGAAGAAGTTTATTTTTTCAAATTGAATATATAAAATATTTAAATATTGGATTTCTAAAGGGTTCTCTGTTAAAAGGCGGTAAAGTTTCATTTTTTAAAAAAATACTTCTTTTATCAAAAAAAAATTGATTCTGTTCTTACATTATGTCTTAGAAACTCATTATATGGATTATAAAATTATAATGATTATATAATTTTTAAAATTCAGTTAATAATCCTCATAACCACTTTTGAACAGCTAGTTTGGTAAGTCGTGGTGCGCTAGAACTCAGTGTTGCATGTAGGGAAAGTTATTGGATTACTTTGAAGAAATAACATACTATGAAATCCTGGGGTGTTAAATTATTCCCACTTTCAATAAATTTCATCCTCTCAATTTTAAATTGTAGTTTTAAAATAAAAGGTTGAAAATAGAAAATACCTTTGTGTGAAGAGCCACATTGGAAATTCGGTTAAAAAAATTTAGTCTTAATATGAGGAATATGGAAATGAAAGGTTCACCACAAAATTATGATCTCAATTAGGAGAACATTAGTGGAAATTAGAGACACATAATAGGAGAAAAAATGTAAATAAATTTGGGGATTTATTGAGGTCATCAGTCACAAAATATTGTAGAATTGAGGGCCTCTAAGCCATAAATCTATGATGATTTAAAATATAATTGGTTCAAAAAAACATAAGGTATTAGGATAACACATTTTTAGTTTAAAGATATGTTAACTAATGTTTAATAATTAATTTATCCATAGAATAGGAGAAGGAAAAAATATATACATGATAAGTAGAGTTCCATCCTTTAACTAATTTCTACCACAAACACATCTTTCACTGTTAAAGATAATAGAATTTAAAAAAAAATCCATTCATCCTATTCGTATAGGATTCCCAACAAATGTATTTATAATTCATCTACCATAACATAAAAAACTACATTACTCAATCTAGGACATCACGTGGGCCAGGGGTAGGTGATACACCGCTGTCCCCCTTTAGTTGTAGGTTCAAGTCTCGTGGCCTTGCCGGACACGATGGGTTGCCGACCGACCTCCGAGTTATCCTTTTTATGGAAATCCAAAAGTAAACTCAAAATAAACATATCCAAAATAATTATGTCAAAACTCACAGTCCAAAAATCTATAAGCAAGTTAAACACAATTAAGAACCTTTTTTCCACGTAATAACATGTGACTACCTTCATCTTGTATTCTTTTAAAACACTGCAACATAATGAATTACCATAAAACCTTATTGATTACATTCATGCTCCCTTATTCCTTATAGAATACTGGATATACTCCTACTATCCAAAAATATTTTAAACTCCAACAATAATGGAATATAAAATTCTTTAATCAGTTCCAAGATAGTCAAGAATATCCAATATAATTTATCCAAATCAACCATCTCTTATTCCAAAATTACTACCTCGGTATCAGGACCATATTATGGTTTGTCTTTCCTCCAACTATGTATATTCCAAAAAATTTAACCTGCTATTGAGTCACTTTTCTTAGTTCCAGACAATCTCACGTACATAATGAAATAGTACTACAGTATAATCCTTATTTACTCTATAATTATTATAACATGTACATCAATAATACAATACACAAATGACACAATACATTAATAAAAATGTAAGAAATATAATCATTCATCTTCATATTTAGTAGCATCATAACTATATTATTATCCAATGGCATCATTTGGGGTATACTCTGATGATTTGGACATTGATTCATGTAGTGTCCCAACTCCTTGCAGATGAATCTTTATACATTTGAAACTTTTTATTCACCCTTGCAATCACGTACTTGGTTTTCTTTTTCTCCAAACTTATAACAAACTCCCATTCCCTTCAAGCGTTTACCAAGGTGATTCTTTATATAGTTATGACATATGGGAAAATACATCATTTCCCTCTTCCCTTTTTCTATCTTTATATCTTCCATCCTTTTCTTCTCTTGTTTCCCTTCATATTCGTAGGACTCAGAGAATTCTTTACTTATCTTATTAACACATTATACAATTTCTTCATATAATGATAATACATGGGAGAATATTTCCTTTCTAAATGATGGCTTAATACAATGAATGATATGTTCCTTTTTAATCTTTGGATCATATGTATTTATGGACTTCACATTCCTCCAACTGGGTGTTATTTCTATAAAATGGCATAAACTGGGTCTATTTATGAATTGAAATGAATAATTCCAAAATTGTAAAATACCTAACGTAAATTGAACAGTTTATGGATGTAATCCATAATTATAAAAAATGTTTTCCTTGAGTAATTATATACTCAAAAACCATTCATAATTGTTTGTAATGAAAATGGGAATTATCCTAAGCATATCCCCCGGGAGTGTCGTAATGAAGATTGCAGGAAGGCACGTTGCCATGGACAAGTTCCCATTCGAATCTAGCTCAAAGTAGTTTTTTTGGGATTTACCCCTAGGTACATCTGTGCCAAAGCCGCCTCTACCTGCTTGTATTCAAATAGGGATGTATTTCTTGGGAAACACACAAAATCTATACAATACCAAAATTATTGTAAGTTCTTCTATAATAATCCTCGATGTTTATCTTAGGGTTATGTGCTCTAATTAGAGTTTATCTAAATATAGTTTCAAAGGTTTGTACTGAAATTCCTCTGATACAAACTATAACTCCCTAACCCCAAAAGCTCAGAGTCGGTGCATTATTATGTATCATTGGAATGATCACAAAACATCAAATCTCGAAAGACCGATTAGTTTATTTGCATTGGAAGTAATAGATGCATTCATAAGGTTTAAATTGCATCATAAAATGGAAAACTACAACAAAATTGTTTCCATAGACACCACTGAGATCCCATACACTATCCCTGTAGGTCAGTCATAATATAATTCTTCTCATCCTAGAAAAATAAAACATATAAAGGGGTTATCTCATATGCTTATAAAGGATAACAATATAGAGTAAACTTTCATAAATAATCATAAACATTTAAGAAATGTATAAGAATAAAACAAAATCCATATAAATATGAACTTTAGAATTATGTAGAAAAGATAAAAATCAAATAATTCCATTTACTTATTCACATAGATATTATACTAGTCAAATAATCATAGGTAATATCAATACCCTCTTTCATAATGAAAAAATTAATAATGCCAGACTTTCATAACCACATAGTTAAGGCCTTGTTCCAAGACTACAAATAATATTTTCTCAAGGCCTTGTGCCAAGACACTAGTTTGTCTCATTAGACATACTGATGCATCGAGGAGCTATAGCGGGCTCCACCTGTCACATACTAAGTCCAATGCATTCCTCATATGAAAAGGTTTAAACATAACATAAACATCCATATTAAAAATGGCATATGAAATGTCAATACTTTACCCATAAAAATTGAATGGTATAAAAATAACACATCCATAGTCAAACATATCACCAAATCTTCAATACAATATAGAATATTTGAATCATAATAAATCAACTTCAAACATGTTTAAAATCTTAAAAGTATTTTGACATAGATGAAAATGATTTGTAAAACACTTTGAGAGTAATATCCCTTTTTCATAAAAACAATTAAAAGTCACACAATTTAGAAAGAACGACATTTAAATGAATTTTTGAATAAAATTTACCCATAAAACTTTGAAACTGTTGAAAGTAATTAACATTTTAAAACATTCATGTCTATTTAAATAAATCCTTAAACCCATTTTGAAAACATGGACATTAATGAAAATGGTTTAAAAGAATAATTATTTAAAACATTTAAAATGAAGTTTTAGTAAACATTAACATAAAAATAATCCCTTGGAAAACTATTTTAGGAAACATGGGCATGGATAATAAATATGTCCCAGTAGATACTTACATAAAAACAACCTCGGATAATAAAGAGATTGTGAAATTAACCATTAACTTTCACTTTCCTTGGGTGGAGGATATATTAAACCTCTTGTATAATTTCCATAGTATGTTATTAAATTATTCTAGAAACATATTAATATTTATTATATCATACATGATTCATTTATAACTTTATATAACCCATTTAATAATGGTATCCATGTTAAATTAACATTTTGGGTAATAATCTCTTTCGTTATCGTGTTTGTTTTAACTTGTTATTCATGATCGTATTATTTAGATCATGATTTAAACGATTACATAATATAATCATTTATTTATATATCATATATATTTTGAATATAAATATTTATAATATATGTATATATGAAATGGAAGGCACTGTTTATGGAGACGGTAGGCCATACATACGCAAAAACGATGTTTCCGTTTTCATATCTTATTGAATGGAAGTAAGTGAATAAGATATATGTAAGTACATAAATACATAAATATATATAAATATATCTCTCCAGTATCATCATTGTGTCATATATTACATACTTATTAATAATATATATTTTTATAATCATCGTTGAATGGTGAACATGGAAATGAATTTCATCGCGTCGTGGAGACGGTAATCCGTACATACGCACGAGCAATGATATCATTATTTTGATTTATAATCATATGTAAATAGATGTTATATTATATATACATAATCATTAACATTTTTATATATTATTAACATCAATTATAAATCATTATTATATCCATCCAAGTAATAATGTATTTAATAACAACTACACCAGGACGTGGAGTCGGTAAGTCGTACATATGCAGGTATGGTGACATTTCATTAATAGGATGGATAAAATAATGAATATGGTTGTACCATATTTATAAAAACATCATAGTATATATAATATACTAGATTTATTATTTTATAATTTAAACAACAAAGAAAGAGGATGTGGATGAAGAATGGAACTTGAAAGAGGTGATGAAATATTGACCTCTTCTTCGGGTTCTTCCTTTTGATTTGATCAAAATGGCTCCATAGGTTGTCTTTCAGGCTAAAGGAAGTCCTCTAGAATTAAGGGAGGATAGTTGGAAGGATATTTGGGCAGGTTTTGGCTGATCCAAATGGCTTCAGAGGTGTGAATTTGAGAGAAGGTAAAGTTCCCTTTTATAAGAGGGGTGACGGGCACCTTAGGAGAAACTTAAAATATTATTTTATAATAAATTCATTTTTGGTTTATAATAGCTTCAGAATGAATTATTTAAATTATAAGGTGGGGATTGGTCGATAAAACTCAACCAATAGGTTTTAGATATGTTTGTATCACTATATTAACATTATCTTTTATATTTAACTCTTAGCTAAATAGTTTGACATTTACCACGTCTCTTTCTATTTTATTATTATATGGTTAATAAGCAAAATATAAACATCCAAGAGAACCGCAAGTTGTTCATTAATGACATATATAATATTATTTAAGCCCTTTGTCCAAATCATAGATTTTTAAGAATAGAATACCAAATAATAATATAATATTTAATTTAGAAACTCTTTTATGTCAATTTTGACACTATTTGGTATTTTGTTTTATCTAAATTTAAAAACAACATTATTACTTAAAAAAATTCATCTAACCAACCCTAATATGTAATATTAACCTATAAAATTAGTGTAATTCATAAAAAGTCTCAAATTACATTTATTTGGATATTTATAATATCAATTATATTAATCTTTCATTAATATGTAAATTACTGCATCATCATTATGTCATAAATAAATTTAATTATTTAATGTCTAAATAATATAAATAAAATACCATTATGTATGATATATTTTTATCTTTCTAATTAATGTTTATATTCGAATTTATATTATGTGTAACCCTATATTAAAAAGGATAAGTTACTAAGCATTGATTTTAACACTTTTAACTATTCTCTGAATTAAATAATAACAAATATCCTAATCTAATCCAAGTGGAACTACAGGATCATATTTTATTGATAAGGTTTTTTTTTGGTCGAATTACACTTATAAAAAAGAATTAGGAAATGGTGTAGGATAATAATAATGTCATTTTTACACTTAATAACACTATTTACTCATAACCGTGGTAAATAAAAGTAAAAAAGTTAATATTCACCAAAAATTATTTTCATCTTATTGAACCACATTTTATGTACTAATATCAACCGTGTCTCCCAGATTTTTTAAATTCAACTCACAGAAGAGGTAAAATTAAGGTTTATGTAAATTTGTAAATGCTCTAAAAAGGTGGGTAAAAGATGGTAAAATGTTCAATAAAATTTTATATATCTGATATTATTAGAAAATGACTCCAATTAATTACATTGAAGATATATAGGTATTATGTATCTATTTTGACCTAAAAAAATAAAATAATTATTTAAATGAAAATTAGGTTTTTAACTATATCTTAGTGTTTTTCACTATTCATCAAAAATTGAATGTTTTCTGAAACGTACCAAAAATTCACCCTAAGCTAATTTTGATATTATGAATTCAAAAATGAAGTCTAATTTTCAAAATTCAAAATATATAAATTTAATTTATTAATTTAATGTTAATTCCTATTGTCAAAACCAAAAAACGTATTTTTAAGAAATAAAAACTATCAAATGATTGACACTTGTTTATGTCGAATTTCAAATTGAAATTACATACAATGAACAGAATTGGATTAAATGGTAAAAATATATTATTTTTATACTTCCAAACCTCTAAAATGTATAATTTAACACTATAAATTATTTTAATTAAAAAAGCTGTTTTCAGTTAAAATATAGTATTTTTCACTATTCAGCCAAATATGAAAGTTATCATAAAAACAAAAAAAATTTATTGAAACTAAACTCTTATGGCCCAATTATAAAGAAGAAGTCTTTTTGTAAAATTAAATATATAAAAGATTAAAATATTGGATTTAAAAAGTGTTCTCCATTAAAATGCCGTAAAATTTCATTTTTAAAAAAATACTTCTTTTATCTGAAAAAATGAATTATTTATTACATTATTTCTATGAAAATAATAATATGGGTTCTATAATTATAAGGATTATTTAAAGTTCAAAATTCAGTTAGTACGATTCATAACCGCTTTTGAATGGCTAGTTTGGTAAGCCGTGGTGTGCTAGAACTTAGTGTTACATGTAGTACAAGATATTGGATTACTTTGAAAGATAATGTACTATGAAGTCCTATGGTGTTACATTTCATGATACCTACTTCATAAAAAAAACAGATAAACATGATCTAGATTTTTTCTAGTATCCTCTAGATAGAAGTATCCTTGATGCTATTTTCTAGAAACCAAATGAATCTCAGACCTTATAAAAAATATAAAAGGATCACATATTTTATATAATGATTTATAAATACAAAAATATGTAACCATGATCACACAACACCATAGAATAGACATAAAATTAAAAAGTTCTAAGAATCCAAATAATCCTCTATTAAAGAGTAGAATAGATACCAAAAGCACATTAATTGATTAACTTCATACGGCCCAAGGGGTATCACCAATCAACACACCATTCATGGGTTATCATATATGTATATTTATATATATATATATATATATATAATAACATGTCATGTCATTATCACACTATATGAAACTAATCAACACTATGCATCTCTATAGGGGACTACCAACCTTAAGAATCACTACTTTATCTAATTGTGTAAATATTCAAATCAAAATCAAAATATGAAAATCGATGTTGACTAACAATAATATTATGGTCTAGTTATGTAGAATTCATTTGAGAATATAAATATAAAAACACTAAATATTGTTTTTTGGAGACATTAAATAACAAAATATGTATTTCATTATAACCATCACTAAGGATACATATTCCCTTATTGTCCCACGAATGGCCACAATACCCCCATTACAAGTAGGGATGTTTTACAAATCATCATTTTGTAGAAATCCATATATAATATATGTTAACAATTAAAAAATATATATATCATAGTTCCATTGAATATATTTCATCCTACAAGTGTTGTGATTAAAAACCATAAATGGTTTTTATAGACATTAAAATGATGGCCAGAAATTCTTCCCATAAATGAATAACACATAGGGGGCATAATGTTATATGAATCATACATGCTATATAGGATGATTTAAGAAACCTCTTGACAGAATGGTAGTACATAAAAGAAATCATAAATCATAAATCTTTAAACTGATATTCATAACGCTAGGTGAAATCATAAAACCCTAAAAAAAATCATGAATAACACTCCCATGTCCCAGGTAAATGGTTGTTTCATTAGTAAAAGTTAATTGAGTTGCAGTAGTATGAGGTATATAACAAGATCTAAAACATTCCTATATAACATTTCCACCACACCATTAAATAATATTCCAATGATAACATATACGATACCATTTCTTAATGACCCTCTAATGGATTTCCACATTATATCCCTCGTGTTAGAAGAGTGCTTTAATACATCAGCTATGCCTCCCCATTTTTCAGATATAGCTAATTTTATGTAACGGTGTATCATTATACCAAGTGTAGACTATAACATCATATATATGTAACCAACTACTGTAAAATAACCAAAAAATGGACATAATAATTATAAAACAAATTACATAGGGTAAATGGATGAAAACTAGTTCGATGATATGAAATATTGCATAAAATCTAACAATAATGCGGGAACACATTAACTAATATACTTCTTGGATTACTACATATATAATATTAAATAAATTAAATAAATTAAATTTTTATTTATCACCATCCTTGGTCCTCAATATCATAGTTGTTGGACTTTATTATAGATATCCCATAGTATTATGAAACATTGGGATTCTACCCTACTTGAACCTATGTCCAATGATGATTTCTCAGCTACCCTTAGGATATATAAAACCAAGACTGGTGTTTCTGAAACTATGTAATCCAACAAAAATAGTGATCATAACATAAATAGTACTGTAGTGAATTCACATGTGATCTTATCACCAGAATAAAAAAATAATTTTAGATGTGTAGTTGAATACACATTGTCTATAATAGGATTTACTATGACACCTAGGTTAGTTGTTACCTATATTTTTTAGGCTTAGAGTTATTATAATAAAATGGAATACCATATCAATTCATATTCATCTAAAAAGATGAATCCCATGTAATAACCTATATATTCTATAATAAATATGTCAAATCCTAAATTTCAAGGTGGTAATCCTAAACAGTCCAGTGGTGTTAGGATTAAAAATATCCCTAAGAGTTAATCCTATGAAATCTAGTACCATGAATAAAAATATAATAAATGGGTGATATTTAAGGAATTAAAATGTATCATGAATAATGCACAAATTCTTAGGAATCCATGGGCTTCCAAGATATTATATAATAACAATAATATCATTATAAATATGAGTAATCATGGGAATTACATGTATCATGTATAATAATATATCATATGAAATCACATTATAATTAATTATTAAATTTCCTAATGATATGTGTCCTTGGATATAGGGGCATGCCATGTATTTGGATTGAATCAAGATCCTATGTAATTTCCTTTGAATTCCATTGTAGCATGCCTAAATCTAAATTTATAGTGTCTATGAAATTAAATCATTATGTATTAAGGAAGGTCAATACCTCATGTGATATCTTATTTAATGATAAATATTGTGTCATCAGGCTAAAAACAAAATCAATAATTTCAACGGTCAGACATGATGTTTTGAAAACACACATTACTACTCCAACCCTTAATTGGTTCAATATATCAATGGTGAATCAACCATCATCCCCTTGGTCACACTATATCATAGACACCCTACATGGATTGGTCAATTATAATATGATATATACAGATAATCCCATCACCTGGTGGACATAACATCCCTCAATTTTTTTATATTTGTATTAAGAACTCACTAAACTCATAGAATAATCGCTTATATTATTACTTTTAAAAGATTACATCATTACCATCACAATTCATTGGTCATACTAGGTAGGTACTCACATCTAATATATTAGATATAAATCCATGTTAATCCAAATTAGTTACTTATTTCTTATTGGGGAAGTCACCCTCAAACTACTAATGAATTCACATTCCCATTTCTTCAAAGAATCTATGGGTTTTTATGAACAACCTTGGTGATCTAAGGTAATAGATGAGGTGGTCCATGACTTGTCCATTACTAATCTGTTCATTGGGGATATATAGGAACCTTATACAAAGGTAGTATATTTTACATAGATAAGTTAATTAAATACCCCTATGAGTTATTACACCTCAATGAATATATCAATAATCAATCCATCAACCATCAGAAGGTGAGGAATCAAGCCACTACAAAAGGGTTTATCGTGGACAGTGACACTTTCATAAATTCATCAAATATTACTCTAGTAATGAAATTTATTAAAGAACATATCATACTTGGAGGTAAGACCACATATATCTTGAATATAATTTAAATAAATATTCTATAGGGGTATTCTCAACACACCACCTACCTCATATGAAGTTATCTTCCTTTAATGATTCTTGACAGCCACATTAATAGTCATAAAAGCCTCAACTCATCTATAAAATTTCTATCTCATTCCATTGACTCAAAATAATTAATTTTAATTATTTTTTAATTATTTTTAACCTTAAATCAGTTGTAAAAAATTGTAGGTAAATTTATTGTTTAATTCGATTAATCATAATTCGTTATATCTCACCATATCATTTTCCAAGGACCAGTTATAGATAATTGATGTGTTTACTACCCAATATATCTATATGTACTAGAAGTAAAAAAATATATGATTTAACATTCATTTTTATTGATTTTTCTCACACAAAAAAAAACTAAACAATTCCATTGTAAAAACTGAATTCTTTAAATTTGTATAAACTTTTGTCTGGTTATTATAGATACCCCACTTTTATTTCAAAATTATTACAACATTTTTAAAAGAAAACAACATAAAAGACACAAAAAACTAGTATCAAATAATTATTTATTAGGGTAATTAGGACCATACATAAATTTTATATAATAAATATTTAACCTTAATTTTATTCATTATTCTATAGCTTCTTAGTAGACCTCATTTTCTCTGTGGTACTTTTAAACACCTATGGATATACATTAAATAAATGAGTGAGATAAAATACTAGTAATGGTTTAGATAAGAACATGGATTAGTATTACTTGGGGATAACATAATCATTATCATAAAAACATCATCAAATTCATTAGTTGAATAATTACATAATTACGTGGAATGTGGAAAGTCATAAAAACTAAATGTCATGTCTTAGAGTTAAACTACCACACAAACTAGTGAACAAAGAATACCAAATGTTCAAGAATAAATAACTTTATATCAAGAGATACATCACAATACCCAATGTATTTGTGACCTTTTTAATTTTTGGCACACCAATCACATCATAGAATTTATTTCCCAATATTATTCCAAGAAAACCAATCTCATCAACAAATTTACAGTATTATGTATACTACATAGATATTTTATCAATAAGGTCTATAAAATAACTCATGGAAAGGAATGTGTGTCAATTACTAAATTATACATTCAAGAATAAAATTATAGTTATAAAAATTAATAGAGAATAACATAATTGGTAGAACAGTCATCAATCATGTGGTATTAAGAGCAAGAATATGAGAAGTAAAATATGTTTTTTAGAGAGAAATGATTATTCGGAAAAATCAATGTTGTTTTCATAACAGAATATTAGAAATAGTTATATCACAAAAATTTAATGGAAAGGAATAATATCTAAAATTTATGGAAAATAAAATGAACTTTCATAAATAAAATGTATTGAAATTGGGAAACCCAATGAATGAGTGTTGCGTTTGGGATTCCCCTTACATTATGTAGGATTGATTTATTCGCATTAATATATTGAATAATGAAATTATATTCATTAATTAGGAAATAAATAACCTCTTATAAATTTATATGACTTATTATTGTATTATAAGGTTCACTTATGGAATTTTTTATGAGATATAGAGATCAATTTCATTGTTATGGAGTGTTCATTTTCATGGTTTTCCTTGAAAATGAGAATAATTCTCCAGAATTGAAATTATAAGATATTAATGAACATATTGAATTATAATTGTTCATATATATCATTTATTTATATAATATTTGAATGATTTTTTATATATACTGTTAATGAAAATGATTTAATTTATTTTGGAAATTTTTTACCATTTTGAGCATATATCATTATATAAAACATCATGTTTATATGTTTGTTCCAAAACATTATATAACTTATACTCTTTATAAAAAATATATTTTCTAACCATAAAAATGGTTTTTATGACCTTCCTTGTTGGAGGTAGGTAAAAATGAAAATGCATCATCCACATTGGCTATAAATTGACACCCCATGGAAGAAATGTTCATTTTTATAATAAAATAAAAAGGGAAGAGATTTGTAGATGAATTTGTAGAATAACAATATTATATTATTCTATATATTAGATACTTTATTTATCATGCCACTTGTATAAGTGGTGGTGAAGAGATGATATCAAAATAAATTCAATTGATTGTAAACTAAAAGAAAGTGAATGAATAGTTTACCTCTTATTTTTTTCAACCTTGAGAACCTTCATAAAGAAATGGGGTTAGTATTTTAATGAGACTAGCTACACCTATAAATGGGGGAGGGACTTGGGAAGAGTATTTGTTAGAACATGGACAATATTTATGGTTTTTGAGGTGTGACTATAAGAGGTAGTGATTGGGTGGTATTTATAGGGCATGAGGGGGGTTGTTTTTTTATTTTTATTTATTAGTTAATTATTTTGGATCAGGAATATGAATAGTTCTGATTAATAGGACTAAACATTGTTAATATAGAATCTTATAAATATAGAATGTGATTACCTATTGAATGATGTTTTTAATTCATGTATTTGGATTATAATTTAAAAAAAATGAAAATTACTATATTTCACTACTCAAAAATATAAACTATTTTATAAAAATAAAAAAAATCAACTTTGAAAATTCCCAAAAATTTAGAACTAAAAATGGAATGAATTTTATTATTAAAAATTCCTAAATTTGAAAATTTTAGTTTTTAAATAAAATCACCACTTACATGAAAAACACTGATTTTATCATTATAACGGATTTTATGACACCTTCAAAAATTAAATAAGGTCTAATAAAATTTTATTGTAATCATATGAAAATAAAATATTTATTTAGGAAATAATTTTATGTAAATAAATTTTCTTTTAAATAATTATACTAATTATAATATTTTAAATAAATATTTAGGACTTATAAAAATATAAAAATTTAATTTATCACTTATTGAATATTTATTTAATTATTTCATGATATAAATATATTATAATATTATTCATAAGATACCTAAAATTTTAATATATTTAATGGTGAATTTGTAATTCTATCGGGTGATTTACTATTCATAATGGTCAAATTAATATTCATAGGGGCATGTTACTATTCCTTCAGTATAGGTCCCCAAATTATTTTAAATATGACTTATTTCAGTCGTTATTTAAATTTAATATTTTTATTATATTATTTATGTGATTTTAGGTGATTTAATCTCTATGAAATAATTTTAATAATGGAATTTTCATTGATAAAATTTTGGGGCGTTACAGTCTCACCCCTCTAATGTTTCTCCCATGAAATTTCATTATACAAAAAAAAGGTGAAGGTACTTCTACTTAATCACCTACATAGGTTCCCGTGTAGATTCTTCATTTTTATGGTTCCTATAGAACATTTTTATATGGCGGTTTGTCTGGTTGTATAGGACTATATCTCTCTAGTCTCGATTCTTTATAGGATTTTTCTCATAAGAAGGATTAACTTCTAGGTGTACCACCGCTGAGATTAGTATATCTTAGGGATATGGTATATAATTCCTCATGAGGGATAAACAAAACATGTCATGAATATCATACATACTTAATGGAAGTGTATGCCAATAGTAAACTCCACCTATGTAAACAATGATATTGAAGGGGCCAATATACCTTTGAAAAATCATCCCTTTCATTCAAAAATTATGGACTCTCTTTTATTATGATACACAAATGAACACATAATATCCAACATCAAACTCCATGTTCCTTAAATGATTGGCAACATATGGCCTTTTTCAATTCTAAAAATATTTGATATATTTATGGATGGAATGATGCTTTTCTTTCCTCTATTACATACAAGTAAGTCTATGTAACTTTCTTTCACCTACTTAGTCCAAACATGTTGAAGTTCTCAAAACATTTTATACATGGATTCATATGGACCCATCATTATACTCAACTGGACAATATTTTTATAAGAGAACTCGAATAATTGAATATGATGATCCCATTAACCATTTAATTCCATTGAGCTTGATCATATCATGTCCTTGAGTGTATGAATAGTCCGTTTTGATTAACCATCAGTTTAAGGGTGATAGTCCATGTTTAAATTAAATTCAATACATAAATCATGTTGAATAATTATCCATAATTTATAAGTAAACATATGATCATGATCAGAGATGATCAAAAGTGGAACCACAATCATCCCCACCAGATTCTTCACAAATTTCATAGCATGTTTTTCAAGCGAGTGATCTTCTCGAATAGAAATAATGTTTGTTGTTTGGTTAGTCAATCCACCAAAACTGAAATCATTTATTTCTTTGGATATAATTAGGATATGAGTGATGGGGTCCATGGTGACATTCTCCCATTTTCACAAGGGTATATGAAATTCCCCAACACCAGAAGCCTAGTGCCAGTGCATTATTATAATACATAAGCATGATTAAAAGAAATCAATCCCCGAATGAAAGATCAGGTTAGAAGACATGTAAATTAAAATAAATTCATCAAAAATACATTACAATCCATAAATTTAACTACAACATATATATTCTTTTATGAACAACATTATTCACCAAGCTTAACATGACATATCAATCATAAAACACATCTTGGCATCCAAGGAATATAAAACACTAGAAAGGGGTGAGATGAGATGCTCTGTAAGGATAAAAAATATAGCAGAATCTATCACATTTAAGCATAACCTTTTAAGAAAAATGTACTAAAAACATAAGACTTTTAAAACAATATCATTAGCATAATAAGGAAATAATTAAAGAAATTTTTCCATTTAAACACTAACATGGATATTCTTCTAGTAGAATAATTAATTGTAAAATCAATAACCAAATCTCATAATGAGGAAATTCATAATTCTAGACTTCGTTACCACTATGTCAAGGACTAATTCAAAGATAATACACAAATTTTCTATCATGGCCTTATGCCAAGACATTTTTTGTCTCATTTGAGCTACTGAAGCATATAGGGTCTATTGCAGGCTTTGCCTATCACTTACAAATTCAAATTCATTCCTCATAAGAAAAGGTTTAAACATAACCTAATCATTCATATATAAAACTATAATATGAAATGTTAATACTTTATCCATAAAACATGAATGGTATAAAAATAGATTATTCATAGTCAAACAAATCACAATACCATCAAAACAATATGGAAGATTGTATCATAATAAATCAACCTCAAATAAACATAAAATTCAACAATTGATGATGATATAGATGAAAATAATTTATTAATCCAATTTGAAGGAAATAAACCTTTTTACATTAAACCACTAAAATGATATTAAATTATTAACTAAAAAATTCCTTTTGAAAACAAAATTTTATGATTCTGAGGAATTCTTGAAAATAAGAAGGTGAGATAATGATGGAAAACAAATGCTCGCTCCGTATAATTTTTTTAAAAAATATTTCCATAATTTTTCCAAATTGTCATAACGTACCCCATTTGGAAAAGGACTGAAATATTCATTTGATAAAATTTTATAAAAATAAAAACATGTGTAAACATAACTTTAATCATCATATAAGCGTACAGAATTAAACATAACTTATTCAAGTAGCTTTGGAATATAATTTATTTTCCTTCATTTAAAAATAACTTTTAGTTCTATAGTGTCAAGGAATATGGAAAAAATATTAAATAAACATTCAATTATAAAAATTATATACGGCTACAAGCTATCCATTTTTTTTATAAAACAAAAAATATTAAAATAACACATGGTTTTATTTTAAGAAAAATTATCTAATACATTCACCATATAATATTTTATTTCATTTCCAATATTTATACTGGATAAAAACATTTAAAAAATTGGGATGTGGAAAAATATTTATATTGGAAATAAGGGAACCAATTTTCATGTTATCTTGAGAGATAAAAATAAGGATATGAGAACTTTGATAGAGGAATGAGAAGGGGGAATATTATTACAATAAAAACATGGATCATAACATGAAAATTAGGCTAAAAAATTAATTTATGAATTCATAAGAATGTCACCAAAGGCCATCCCCAACGTTTCATATCAGGAATTTACATCCCCAATGTGTCATAAAAATTACGGAGGTTATTCACTATGGTATCAAAAAATGTTCCATATCTTGAGATTTCTTATTTACCCAATGCATTGGAAAGATATAAAGTTGAACCCATAATATGTATTTATATTCAAGTAATCTACAAAAATCATCATTAAACTTTTCATAAAAAACTATTATGAGAATAATATAAATTGGTTTCTTATTAAAATACTAATGTTTTAAAAATGTACTTAAAAATATGATCAATATGTTATTTATAAACTACAAAAAGGGAATGATTGTTTTATGAATTTCAGTACTAGAATAAAATATTTCATTTTTATTTCATGATGAATACTCATTTTGACCAAATAGGTTTGGGTATTCCTATAGAGAAAATAAATTAATTTCTTGATAAAAATAGATTGATTTTGAGATGTAACTTCAGAATCATAATGTCTATAAAATATTGTTAAAACCCAAAACAAATTATTGGATAGTGTAACCCATTCATAAAAGAGTAATAATATACTATTAAGTCATAAAATACTTGAAGTAATAACATTATATGGAAATTTTACATAAATACCACATAAAAGATTACTTTAGTGGAATAATGATGTTGAAAATTTCCCTTACCGCATAATAAACTGTTGAAGACATGTCATTAAGGAATTGCATTATAAAAAACACTGAATATTAAGAGAATATACTAATTCATGATATACTATGTAAATTAGTGGAATATACTCCATATGGAAAAATAAATTTGAATAACATCATGATATTCACCAAAGAAAGGTTATTTAGACAAAGTCCCATACAATGATTGCATCATTAAATTAGGGATAAATCAATGATAGAATTATATGTGAAAAATATTAATACACCCAATATAAATAGATATTTAGTGTAAAACAATCAAGGGACATCCACACATATTCATTGAAAAATAAAAGAAATGAAATGGATATTTAACACAATGAATGGTGATATAGTTAACATTTCCAATACCTTGAGTGCAAATTCTCAAGTACGTTAATTGTTCATTCTCAAAATTGGGTAACTCCTTTTGATTTGAGAAAAAAGGATTTCTTAAATTTCATTCTTCCAAAGTTAATGATTCTAGAAGGAAGAGATAGATGTTGGTAGATTATGTGAGCAGAGATTAGATAACTCAAGGGACTTTATAGGTGTCAGTAAGTGGGTTGATATGGGGGCCTTTTATAAGAGGTGGGAGGGGTACTTTAGGAATGCACTGAAATATTATATTTTTATAAATTTATTTTAGGATTATAATAGATTCGATGTGATTAATTACAAGGATTAGATGATTATGTTTCAAAAATCTCTAAACAAATAGGTTTTAGATAAGTTTAGGTCACAAAATTAACCTTATCTTTTAGATTAAACCCTTAGTAAAAACATTAACTCTCATCATGTATTCTTGTATTTTCATAATATATGTTTAATATACAAACTATTAAATTCCAATCAAACCACAATAGGATCATTAATGACATTTTTAACATTATATAATTCATTTTCCAAAATTGTGGATTCTTAGGACTGTAATATCATATAAAATATAGTATTTTATTTAAAAATCATTTATGTGAATATTGAAACTATTTAGTAGTTTAATTTTTTAAAAGTCATAAAAACATGATTCCTTTGAACCAAAGTAATAAACTCATGCCTAAAATTTAAATGTATTCCCAAAACTTGTGTATGGAATAAAAATATTAAAATTACATTTATTTTATTATTTATAATTTCCTTTATTTGAATCATTCATTCATAAGGTAGTCACTACATCATCATTGTGTCATAAATAAATTTATTTTTATAATGTATAAAAGATATAAATAAAAATCCAAGATGTATTAAATCATTCTGGAATAATAATGACTATTTATAGTCGAATATAATCATTATATAAACAAAATTAAAATTCATTGAGTTAGGGGATACACGCTTATGTTATATTTTACTTTACGTAGTAATAAATATTTTAAGAGGTTATTATCACACCTAAGTGGCTATATAGGGCCCTCAATTTAACCCATGTATGCTCATGGTTAGACATATCTCATCATATTGTTTTATGACACATTTTGGGGTAGTATTATATTATTATAATATTATTTATTTCCATTATTTACCTGATATTCCCTTTAACCATTGTAAATAAAAATAATAATTACTGAAGTTACTATTCATAATGTCCAAAATTAAAAAGTATCTATTTAAAATAACGGGGAACTTATAATTAAAAATATTAAATCCATTTTTCAAAATTCCAAACACAGATGTTTTACTAATTTATATAAAATTTAGTCCAATTGTCCTAACCAAAATGTGGGTTATTTAGAAGTAATAACTATCAAAATGTTCACATGTGTTTATGTGAAATTTAAATTTTAAATTTAATATAATAAAAATCATTGGATTAAATGATAAAAAGATAACACAATTATATTTTAAAAACAATTAAAGGATAATATAACTATATAAATAAATAATATTAATAGGCAGTTTTGAAATAAATTGCTTTATTTTTTACTGTTGATAAAAATTTTCATTAAATCCCAAAAATAAAAATATTTCAAACGAAGTAAATTTTTATGTACCTATTATAAAGAAGAATTTTATTTCATCATATAAAACATATTGAAGTGAAAAAAAACTATTTTTAATAAGGTGTCTCCATCAAAATGCGGTAAAACAACATTATAAAAATATTAGACTATTTTATGCTTAAAATTTGATTTATTATCATTTTAAGCCTCTCTATTTAATTTTGAAAATTTCAAACCATTTAAAAAATATGTAAAATAATAATTTATTACATTTGATTCATTCCCTAAAATAAAATTACTAGTAATTAACTACCATTTTAAATAAAAACATTACTACTGTTTTATTTTTTTGTATAACTCATTGTTCTGTATATCATAATATTTCAGAGAAACTCGTTGTTGTGTTTCAGGTATACAATCACACATAGTTCCCACATTAGTATAAAATTAATATTAAATTTGAAAAAATTAATATATGTGAAAATTTATCCTTCTATAAATAACTGAGATGTTACATCATCCACCTATTGAAAATTACATTCTCACACTTTTAAAATTGGGGTTGAAAAATTCATTGAAATTTTCATATTGGAATACGAGTCCCCAAATATATAACTATAAAATAATGAAATATTAGTACAATGGTCACTAGAGATAACACATACTAGGATTTCATGTAGGAAAAAATGTATATAGATGAAATAATAACCATATTGTTCTAATGGAGAGTGACAGAAAAATGATCAGGAGAATGTTATCAAACATAAAACCATAAAATTATGATGGGTTAAACAGTATTTAATTTTGAAAAATAAAAAGTAAAAGTAAAATAGTTTTTGTTTTAATATCCACTCCATAATGTTGAGGAATTTATTTAGGAGCATGGATAAGTACCTAAGGAAACATAATAACTTGTCATGTAGAGTTTCATCATTTAATAAATATCTACAATAAACTCATATTTTCACCAAACAAAGAGTATTCAAGGTTACATGGTCACACATGAAGTGCTAGAATCAACCTCAATAGAATCACATAATACACAAATATTAACAATATATTTCTCCTTTCTTTAAACATTTACAAAAACCATATTGGTTAGTCCCATATATTATAATCCTTAATAATACTAAATCATTATAAAATGAAATACTACTCTTAATATTTAATTTTAAACAAATAATAATCAAGATTCAACAAAGAATATTCAATAAATAATTGTCTTAAATTTATTCAAAATTATCCAATTTAAGATTAAAACACAAAATTCTGAAATATTTTATCACATATTCTTCTACAATAAATAATAACATTTATCTCCAAATTACATCGACAACTCTTATTATCTCATACATAAATGTAATTATCATAATCACATGTTCTACAAGATAGGATAATCATTTCAAAATTCTCATATATCCTCAATTTAATAATTCAACCTTTAATACTAAAATAAAAACACATTTTATTTTATTTACTTTTATCATATAATGTCTCTATAATAGTGAACATCTTCTAAAATTGGATTTATAACTTAAATGCAGATTCATTTTTGCAGTCACATTTTTATCTATTTGATAAAATATTTTTATCCATAATAGCATTATTCTAATTTCATAAACATTTTTTACTAAAAATAATGATTTCATACTAATCGGGGACTTCACATTGTATAGTGGTGGGCAATAAAGGCCCATCTCACTTCAATTGTGGGATCGATTCTAGCAGCCTTGTCCGATGGGACACTTTATCACATAGTCTTTATTTTTCCCATTTTTTTAAAATAATAAAATTATAATTACATTAAAAAATATTTAAAAATCCTATAAAATAATTATATTATGTTTTAAACACAATTTTTGTCTCATAACTTTCATTTGAAATTCAAAAAGTATTAATTGAGAACTACCTAATAAAATGTCTCCAGAAATACTACTAATCCCCATGAAATTTCATAACATATTCCATAAAGAGTTTCTATGATAATAAAATTAGGATCAACCATAACATTATATACCCATATGAATATCCTAATATCTAATTTTGTGTAAACCTTACTTGGATACCAACTATAAGGACCTAACCCTAAAAACATTATAGTGACTATAGACTAAAATTAAATTTCTGTTGTCCCCAAACATCGTTTAGGTGTAGAGTTTTAGGGAAAAGAAAAAAATATTAAATAAACTATTAATATAAAAATGTAGGCATGTTTATAAGCCATCCATTTTTTTCATAAGACAAAAACTATTACAATGAAAATTGATTTATTTTCAGGAAAAATCCTTAAATACATTCATCATAAAATCATCTATGTCCATACCAATCTTATGACCTATGAAAAAAAATTAAAAACAAGGGATGGGATGAAAAATATCAGTAAGGGAAAATATTTTACGTAGATTAAATGTGATCATGAGAGAGATAAATAAAAATATGATGACTTAGATAAAGGAATTATAAATAGGAATATCATAATAGTAAGAACATGGATCATGACATGAATATGTGGCTACAAAATTTAATATTGGCATTCATAGTAATATAACCAAGGTCCATCCCCAAGTATTTATATCACCATAGTCCATCCCCAAGGTGTCGTAAAAATTACAAAATTTATTCACCAAGGTATCATAAATCATGCCACATCTAGAGATTAATTTCATTACCTAATGCATTGGAGCACTATTAGGGAACACCCTTATTTTGCCATTATTTTCAGGTGATCCAAATATATCCTAATAAAACATTTCATAAATTACCCAATGAGGATAACCTAAAATTGTTTCTTATCAAAATTTTGGTGTTTTAAAATAGTTGTTAAACCATGTTCATTATGTCATTTATAACACATAAAAATGCAATGAGGGTTTTATGTATGTCAATTACAGAAAAAATATATAATTTTTATGTCTATATTAAGATAATTGGAAATGAAAGTTATTGGGTTATTCATAAAAATAAAACAAAATAATTTCTTAATAAAAAGAGATATATTTTGAGATGAAAATTATATAGCATAATGGTTATAAAATATAGTTTTAAAAAATAAGATAAAAGAGAGGGATTTGGGGACACCAATTTATAAATGTCTCATAATATAATATAAAGAGTGAAGATAATTAAAATAATAACAGGGTACATAAATGTGAAATACATACACAAAAAATAAATCATGAATGGAAAAAAGATTAAAATTCCATTACTATATACGAAACACTGGAATACATATCACATAGGAATTACATTAAACAAAACATTAAATATTATGATAATATACTAATTAATTATATACTATGTTAATGGATGGCATATAAACCTTATTATAAAATAAATATACTTAACATCAAGATATTCCCCAGTAAATGGAGATTGAGATGAAGTCCCTTACAAAGATAACATCATTATATTAATTATTAATCAATGACATAAATATGTGTGAAAAATATAAATACACCCAATATAAGTAGATATTAAGTGTAAAATAATATAATTTCATTCATACCTATTATTGTACAGAAAACAAATGACATGGATATTTAATATCCTGAATGGAGATTGAGTTATGATTTCCCTGACCTAGAGTCCAAATCATCACATATGATCCTTGTACTTCCTCTAAATTAGCTTACTCGTTTTATTTAATCAAAAAGTATTTCCTGAATTCCATTATGCCAAAGTTAATGATTATAGGACAAATGGATGGATGTTTGGTGCTTATATGTGCAGAGGATTGATGAGCCAATGGGTTGAGAGGTGTGAGAATGTGGGTAGAGGTGACAACTTTTTATAAGAATAAGGAGTGGTAAATAAGAAATTTCTTGAAATATTATTTTATTATATATTAATTTTTGAACTCATATAGTTCCAATGTGATAAATTATGAAGATATGATGACTATGGGTATAAATCCTCTCAACCAACATGTTTTAGACATGTTAAGGCCATAAAATTAACCTTACCTTTTAGGTTTAACCCTTAGTTAAAAGCATTAAATCTTCCCATGCCTTATTGTATTTTCATACTATATGGTTAATGTAGATTCGATATAATTAAAATAGAACAAAAAGTATAACATTAATGACTTTTGAAACAAAATATTAGTCAGTTTATTAAAACATAGATTGATATGATTATTATATCACTAAATAAAATAGTATTTGTTTTAAAAACTCATTTATATACGTTTTTCCACTATTTAGTAATTGATTTTTGTTAAAATCTTAAAAACAATATTCCTTTAAAAAGGCACTACCTCATCCCTCGCATGTGAATTTCATCCAAAAAATTCATGTATAGAATAAAAATTTTCAAATTACATTTATTTTAATATTTATAATATCATTTATTTCAATATATCATTAACAAAGTAATCATTGCATTTTCATTCTGTCATAAATAAATTTATTTATATAATGTCTTCAGATAATATATAAAATACCATGATTTATGAAATCCATTTAAATATATAATGAATTTTTATAGTTGAAGATATAATTTATATAAATCTATTTAATTTTTTTTAGTTAGGAGATATATGTTACGGTTATATTTTCCTTTTCATTAAAATAAATATCATAAAACACCATTATCACACCCAAGTGGCACCATGGGGTTATAAATTTTACCCAATGATGCTCATGATCGACCATATCTTATCCAATAGAATTAAGACAAATTTTATGGTAGTTTTATATAATAATAATATTAATTTTTACCCTTATTTACTTTCTTTACCTTTTAACCCTGGTAAATAAAACATATTTATTACGGAAGATATTATTCATAATGTCAAAAAATAATTGGAAGCTATATTCTAAATTTGGACCATCTGATTCCAAATAAGTAATCCAATTTTCTAAATTAAAATAGAAACATTTTATTAATTAATTTAAAATTAATTCTCATTGTCAAAATGATAAAGCAGGTTTTTAATAAGTAAAAACTATCACAAGATTGGCATGTGTTTATGACCAATTTATATGTTAAATTACATAAAATGACAACAATTATATTAAATGATAAAAATATAATCCAATTACACTTTAAATAAATGAATAAATAAATTTAACTATATAATGAAATTAGATGAACAGGTAGTTTGGAATAAAAATGTAGAAATATTCACTATTTGTAAAAATATGGATTTTATCAAAGGAGTTCCGAAAAATCAGCTGAAGTAAATTTTCTTGTCTCGATTCTGAATAAGAAGTTTATTTTATCAAATAAATCATCTAAAATTGAAAAAATATATTTTTAAAATTGGTTCAACATCATAAGGCTGTAAAAATTCTTTTAAAGAATATTAGATTACTTTATGCATAAAATTGGATTCATTCTTATTTGATACCTCTAAAATACATTGGATTAATGTAAAAACATTTAACAAATATATAAAATCAAAATATTATTAATTTTTTGTTCTTGATAGAACAAATTCATGGTACTAACTACAATTTCATATAATAATATTATTGTTGTATTATTTGTTGGTATAAATTAGTGTTGTGTGAATAGTAATATTTTAGAGAAACCTGTTGTTGTGTGTCAGGTACGCTATGGTAAATAGTACCCCATTTAAACTGAAATTATAATTAAATTAAATAATATTAATATATATGAATATTAATTATTCTATAAGTACTTGGGATATTACACATCCACAAGATAATAGTAAAACATTTTTTCAAAATATAAATAGAATCATGGAGTTGGATGATAAATATGTCCTCGTATATACTTAAACATCAATAACCACAAATAATAATGATATTCTTAAATTAAATTTTACCTTACGTATGATACTCAAAGTATATGTCCATAAAATATTAAAATTGTTTTCAACATATTATTATCTTGTACAAAAATAATAATAATATATACGACATCATATATGATTGGTATAAGATTTTATATTACACATTTATTAAATATTCTTTGTTAATTCAACTTTTGAGGAAATAATTTCATTCATTTTCACATGTGTATTGAATTTTTTATCATTCATAATATTACTTCTATAATGATAAAATGATTTATTTATCATATATATTCATAATATAAAAATAAAATATATATATATATATATATATACATATATATATATATATATGAAATGGAATACATTGTTCATGGAGATGGTAGGCGGTACATACACCTGAACGTTGTTTCCATTTTGTTATCATATTGAGTTGAAGTATTTGAATAAAATATTATATGTATATATATATATTATCACTTATGAATTATTATTTCATATGTTTTTTAATTATTTTTATGATATATTTTAATATCATTCTTGGATGGTGAACGTGGAAGATAAATCTCACCGCGTCCTAGAGACGGTAAGTCGTACGTACACACAAGTGATGACAACATTTAATTAATAGTTATATGGTATATAATTGTGTGGAATATGAATGTTTAATAAATAATATCATGTCATATTTTTTATTTTAGTCATTTATATTCATCATTATACCCATATAAATATAATATAGATGAAAAACGGTTTATACCACGACGTCTAGACAGTAAGTCGTTCACCCACATTTATGGTGATATTTTTTTATCATATGATGTGTAAAATAAGGAATATAGTTTCCAATAACCATAATAACCTTCTTGAATGTATAAGTTAATGGAGAAATTATTAAATTTTGGAAATAATAGAGAAATATAAAGTAGAATAAGAAAGGAATTTTGAAATATGTGATTAAACGATTACATCTTTTTCTGGTATCTTCTTTTGATTTTCACAAAAAGACTCCTTATGATGGATTTATTCAAAACTTGTTCCCTCTAGAATGAATTCAGGGATGGTAGGAGAGTAAATAGGAATAGTTTGGATGAGACAAAAGGCATTGGAGGTGTTAAATAAATAGATGAAGATGGTCCCATTTATTAGAGAGGTGAGGGGAACTCTAGGAAAATCATGAAATATTAAATTATTATAAAATAATTTTGATTTATAATATATCAATATTCATTTAATTCACAGATAATATGTTTATGGGTAAAAATACTCTCAACCTATAGGCTTTAGTCAAATATAGGTCAAGTATATAACCTTGTATTTTGGCTTTAACAATTAGTTAAATTAGTAAACACTTACACCTTCTCTTGAATTTTTATAATATATAGTTTATATATTTATTATTATATTCCAATATAACCAAAATTGGATAATTAATGAATTTTTAAGAATATATAATTCATTTTGAAGAATCATATATTTTTTTGACTATTTTACCATATAATTTAATAGTGTTTTTTTAATTCATTTATGTTAATATTGACACTATTTTGTAATTTATTTTCATAATGAATTTAAAACATGATTCCTCCTTAAAAAGTATTACTTCATCCCTATCATGTAAATAGTTTCCAAAAAATTATTGGATGGCCTCAAAAAGTTAAAATTACATTTATTTAAATAATTATAATATCAATTGTATCAATCATTCATTAATATGGTATTCACAGCATCATCATTGTGTTATAAATAAATTTGTTTTATAATGTCTAAAAATTATAAATAAAATACCATTATTAGTAAAAAAAATATCTTTAAAATGAATTTTTAGAGTTTAAGTGATCATTTATTTAAACCAAATTAATGAAAAATTAGTTAGGAGGTATATGTTTACGTTATATTTCTATTTTCATTAAATTAAACTTTATAAAAGGTCATTATCTCACCCATGTGGATACATGTGGTTCAAAAATAGACCATGGAATTGTCATGGTCATACATATATCATAAATTAAGATTAGGACATGTGTTATGGTAGTTTTATATTATAATACAATTATTTCTCCCCTTATTTACCAGATTTACCCATTTACTAGGATAAATAAAAATATTTACTGAATTTAATATTACTAATGTAAAAAAATAAAAGGTAACTATATACAAAATTTAGAACATTTTATTTCAAATATGTAATCAACTTTTAAAAATTCCAAACATAGAATTTTATGCTATTAATTTAAAATATAATTCCTATAGTCAAAACCAGATAGCAGGTTATTAAGAAGTAAAAACTATAAAATGATTGACATGTGTTTTTATATAATTTAAATGTAAAATATATCAAGTGATTAACATTGAATTAAATGATAAAAATATAATAAATTTACACATTAAAAAATTAAAAATATAATAAAATTATATAAATAATTTAGATGGAAAATAGTTTTCAATTAAAATATAGTATTTTTCACTATTCATTAAAATATGTAATTTATCCGAAAAAACACAAAACATTTATACAAAACAATATTTTATGTCCATATTCTAAATTAGAAGTTTATTTTGTCAAATTGAATATATAAATGTGTAAAAGTTTTGATTTATAATTGGTTCTCCATTATAAGTCGATAAAACTGTATTTTTTTAAAATACTTCTATTATATGAAAAACTGAATTTGTACTTATATTATGTCTTTGAATAGCATAAGATGAATGTTAAAATAATTTGGAATATATAAAAATAATATATGGTTAATATTATTAATAATAGCTTCATAAATGGTTATTTTAAAAGGTCATGGTGTTCTCAATCTCATTGTTTCTTGTAGCACATGATATTTAATTATTTAAAAATAAGAAAATCATGGAATATTTGGGTGATACATTATCCCATCCCTAAATAATTTGAATCCTCCAAATTTATGAATTTCGGTTCGGTAGCTGTGGATTTCTTATTTAAAATCCAATTAATACAATCCCACATCTGTAATATGGTTGATTAATTATCCACATTAAAATACAGAAAGGGAATTTAGAAGGTTACTGGAAATAACTCTAATCCGGGTTTCATGTATGAAAAAATGTACATTATTGAAAATATCACCATAAAATTCTAATGGAGAGTGATATAGAACATTATTAGCAGAATTTTAACAACTATAAAGCTATAAATCTTTGATGATCTAAGTTACCATGTATTTCATTCAAAAAAAACTAGGAATACATTTTTGGTTTTATGATACATTAAATTGTGTTATAGAATAAATTTACTTCATTGACTATGAAAACAAGGAAAATATACTTAATGTACTTATATAGTTTCATCCGTTAAAGAATTCACACAAAAATCTCATCTTTATCTACAATAGATTATAAACCGCCCAAATATTCTATTTTTCATAATTTTATAAGTTTCTAAATATAAACATATAAATTTAAATAAATAAAACTATGTTATACTTACCAGGAAATCGCATATGATAGTTGTAGGAAATACACCCTTGTCTCCATTTGGTTTTTGGTTTAGGTATCATGTCCTTACTGGATGTGAGGGGTTGTCAGCCGACCTGAAGGGTCTCAATTTCTTAAAAGTCTAACATTAAAAATATTTATCTTAATAAATTGTTTTACCATAAACAATAGTATCCAATTTATAAAATAATCCATTAAATACCTTTTTTAGATCCAAAATACTTATCCAAACTCATAGTCAAAAAAATTATAAGGATGTTCACATAACATACATGTGAATATATTCATTATCTATTCCTATAGAACATGGTAATGAATAAAATTACCAGAAAACATTGTTGAATACGTTAATTCTTCCTTATTCCTTATGTATTACATAGATTACTGGATATAAACCTTAAATCCAAAACTGTTGAAAACTCCCCGAATTGATGGTATAAACCTCTTTTCAACTGACCATTAATATTTTCTAAGGATGTAAATAATATCCAATAAACATTATCCAAATAAATTGTCTCCCATTCTGAAGTCATTATCTCAATATCAAAAACATATTATGTGTTACATTTCATCCCACCATATATTTTTCAAAATCGTTAACATGAAACTGTGTCACATTATATGGTACTCTACAATATAAAATCCTTAATGAATTAGTACTATAGTACAATCCTCATAATGTCTACAATTATTATAACTAGTACATAATTTATAAAATACTCAAATGACACAATTAATCAATTAATACATAAGAACAATAATCATTCATCTTCATATATTGTAGTATCATAACAAGATTATTATCCAACAGTATCATTTAGGGTATACTATGATGATTAAAAGATTGATTCATATAGTGTCCCATATTCATAAAGATAATTCATTGTACATTTGAAACTGTTTTCTTACCCTTTCAATCATGAAAATGGTGTCTTTTTTCTCCAAACATATAACAAAATATCATTCCCTTCATGCATTTACCAAGGGGATTCATTCCACATTTATAATATGTGGTAAAATACTTATTTTATTTCTTACGTTTATGAATCTTTTTCTCTTCCATCCCCTTATTCTATTGCTTCTCTTCAAATACAAATGGATTAGAAAATGATTTACTTATCCTAATAACTCATAATTTTATTTCATAATATTATGAGAATTCTTGGGAAACAATTTTCCATCGAAATGTTCTCTTAAGACCAAGAAAGTTATGATCCATTATTATCTTTAGATTATGAATATTATTGGTAGTCTCATTACTTCTACTTTGTGACATTTATATATGATTAAATACACTAGGATAGATCATATCGTAATATATAATCCAAAAACTAGCAAAATAATCAGCATTAATTGATGATATACATGTATCTAGTATCGTAAATCATAAAAATGGATTCTTTGAGGATATATTTACATATAATTCCTTCATAATAGTTTGTTAGGAAAGTTTGAATTATCCTATGAATATCCCCTAGTGGGGTCAAACCAAATGCACAATAAGGTCTATTCTCATGTACCAGGTTACCTTGAGTCATGTTGATATCAAATTTTCATAGTTCTTACTCCTAGGTACATCTGTTCCAAACTCACACACTTGTAATATCCAGACATTGATCTATTCTATCAAAATACCCACATAATCTCTAAGATATCAATATTCTATGACGTTCTTCTACACTTATCCTAAAATTATATCACAGGGTAATGTTCACTGATCAAGGATTTTCTAAATATTATTTCCATTGTACCAGCTAAATCACATATGATAACAACTACAAACCCATGACCCTAGAAGACTAGTGTTAATACATTATTTTAATACATTGTCATTATTAAATGGAATCAATTCCTGTAGAACCGATCAATTTATCATTATTAGAAAATATATTACATTTTTCAACCTTATAGTACAATTCAAAACATAAACTACAACCAAGATAATCCTTTTATAATTATATTATTACATTAGAATAACTCTGCATATAAATAAAAAAATCCAACCTTGCATTTTGACAAAATAATGCATAAGAAATCAGTGAGAAAAAATGATTAATGAGGATAAACAATATATCAGAATCTATCAAAATTAAGAACAAACTTTGATGTAAATATATAAAACAAAAACACTGGCCTTTTAAAACAATATATTCATCATAACATGGAAAAAATAAATCAAATAATTCCATTTGATCTTTCACATAGATATTCTAGGAGTTTAATAATCACATTTAAAATCAATAACTAATCTCATAAGAGGGAATGCATAATGAAATATATCATAGCCACTTGGTCAAGTCCTCGTGCAAATACCAAACACAAATATTCTATCAAGGCTTTGTGCCAAGGTAAATGTTTTTATCGTTAAACCTATCGATTCATTGAGGGGATATAGTGATCCCTCCCATTACATACTAATTCCAATATATTCCTCATATAAAAAGTTTGAAACATATCATATACATTCGTTTTTAAAACTATAATATGAAATTTTATTTCTATAACCATATCCAATTTATTATATTGAGATAGAATATCCATAGTCAATCATATCATAAAACATATTATATAATATAGAGGTTTGAATAATAATAAATCAATCTAAAACAATAATAAAATCCAATGATGTTTATCGAACTAGATGAAAATAATTCATTAAAACTCTTTGAGGGAAATATCCCTTTTTAACATTAAATGATTATCAATAAGTGAAATTTTAAAATAGTCAATTCTTATGAAAACAAACTTGAAATACTATTTTGAAAGCATAAAAAAGTTAAGGCATCATAATAGTATAAAACATCTACTCGTGTCGTATAAGTTAATATAAAATTCTATACTAAATTTATTAAAAAGGACATTAAGTAACTTGTTTTGAAAATAACCAAATTATTCATTTAAAACCATTTTATATAAAGTCCATCATGGGTAAAAATGACATTAAAAATCCATAGGATAACTATAAAACATTATATGAAATCAATTATAGCATCATAGAAAAGGTTGATAAGGATGTCCCAATAGATACTTATGCATCAAAAACCTCAAATAATAATGGGATTGTGAAATTAACCCTTAAAATATGTCATACAATCTCTTTATATGTGTGAAACTTCTATATAATGGTTTTGAATATATTATTAACTTTTACCAAAATCATAATAATATTTATGATATCATATAAGATTATTTTATGATATTTTATTACTCATTTATTATCAATTCCAATTCAATGTAATGTTTCATGTAATAATATCACTCTTTATCGCATGTGTTTTGACTTCTTATTGATAATCACATTACTTAGATCATGATAACATGATTTTAATATCATATATATTATTAATATAAATATATATTATAGAAATATATATGAAATGAATTACAATGTTCATGGAGGTAGTAGGTTGTACGTACTAATGAACGTTGTTTCCATTTTTTTATCATATTTAGTAGAAGTATGTAAATAATATATGTATATATATATAAATATATTTTCCTGGTATAATTAATATGCCTTATATTTTATACATATAGATAATATTTGTTTTTATAATCATTATTGGATGGTGAATGTGGAGGATGAATCTTATCGCTTCGTGGAGATGGTAAGCCATGCATAAGCATGAGAAATGTGAACATTTATTTAATGGTTAAATAGTATGGAATTGGATGTAATATAAATTTTATAAAAATAATAGTATGTAATAATTATTATTTATGACATTTATATCCATAATTATATATATTGAAATAATTTATATGTGAAAAATAGTCTACACCACGATGTGGAAATTGTAAGACGTACATATGCATGAATGGGGATATAGTTTTTCATAGGGTGGGTAAAATAAGTAAAATTGATGTCTGATAATCATAATAACATATAAAAAGGTAGAAATTTCTAGATTTATTATTTTATTATGGAAATAATAATGAAATATAATGTAGATGAAAAACAAATTTAACAGAGGTGATAAAATGATTACAACTTTTCTGGGTATATTCTTTTCATTTGACCAAAATGACTCTTTATAATGGGTTTAATCCCAAATTATTGCCTCTAGGATGATGTGAGGGATGGTTGGAGTAGAATTGATCATGTTTTTTTCAAGAAAAAGAGCTTTTTATGAGTGAATTTAAGATAAGGAGAAGTTATCTTTTACAAGAGTGGTGAGGGGAACTTTTGGAAATCATGAAATGTTTATTTATTATAAAATTATTTTATTTTTCTAATAGATATGAATTATTTTAATTCGAGGATCTGATGATTATTGGTCAAAATCGTCTCTACCAATAGATTTTATATATGATTAGGTAATAAATCTAACATTATGTTTTGGATTTAACCCTTAGTTAAATAATTTAACACTTACCATATTTTCTTTTTTTATACTATATAGTTATTATAGTTACTATAAAATGAAAATAGAACCTCTTGTGGATAATTAATGACATTTTTAACACTATATATGTCTTTTGGATGAATATTATATTTTACGAATGTTGTATCATTTAATAAAATAGTGTTTTAAAAAATTTATTTGGGATAATTTTACACTATTTAGTAATTGTTTTTTATTAAGTCCCAAAAACATGATTCCTTTTGATAAAAAGAATTAAAGCATCTGTAACATGTCAATTTTTTCCAAAAAATACATGTATGGAATAAAACATATCAAATTATCTTTTTTTAATAATTATAAATTCATTTATTTCAATAAATCATTAATAAGGTAATCACTACATCATCATTGTTTCATAAATAAATTTATTTATTTGATGTCTAATAATTATATATAAAATAAAATGATTTGGAAATTTATTTATCCTTCCAATTATTATTTGTATTCAATGATATTATATATATATATATAATAAAAATGGATTTAGTTAGGATATACATGTTTCCGTTATATTTCCTTTTTCTTTAAATTTAACCTTATAAATGGTCATCATCAAACCCATGTATCTCCATGGGGTCCTATAATCAACAAAATGATTCACATGGTCGTTCATATATCATAAAATAGAATTAGGAAACATTATAGGTTAGTTTTATATTATTATAATATAATTTCATTACCCTTATTTACATTATTTACCCTTTAACCATGATAAATAAAAATAATTAATGATGTTAATTTTAATAATGTCCAAAAATAAAATGATATTATTTACAAAATTTGAATCTTATTATTGAAAATATGGAATCCATTTCTGAAATTCAAAACACATAAGTTACAGCAATTAATTTAAAATTAATTCATATTGTCAAAAACCATAAAGTAGTTATTTAATAAAGAAATACAATCAATTTATTGACATATGTTCAGGTGAAATTTAAATGTGAATTTACATCCAATTATTAAAATTATATTAAATTACACAAAACAGTGCAATTACACATTAAAATGACAATAATTTAATTTATCTATATAAATAATTTATATGAAAAATTTGTTTTTAATAAAAATATATAATTTCTTCACTATAATATAAAATATTAAAGTCAAAATAAAAACATGAAAAAATTATAGTGAAATAAATTTTTATATACCTATTCTAAATAAAAATATTATTTAGTGAAATATAAAATATAAAAGTTTCAAATATTGGATTTAAAAAGGATTCTCCATCAATATAATTCTCATAATGTCTGACCAGATATCTTATTAGGGGGACTGTACTATAACAAATAATCAAATAACAAATAATCAGTAGTCAAGTTAATTTGGAATATCAACTATATTATTCAAAATCCAACATAGTATTTCTAATCTCATATCAAATCAGGAGAAAATTATAGTATAAGATCAATAAAATTCATTAAAGGATCTTTTCCCAAATAACCCATTGTAACATAACTATTACTTTGTATCGAGCTGTACATAAACAAGTCTTAATACACTGATTAAGCTATATAAATATTTTATCTTGTCAATGAAGAAATCAAAAACTACAAACTAAAATAATATAATGGACACAACTACCCTTGAAAACAATTTTACATAAACCAACAAGAAAAAATGGTAGAATATAAACCAATCCAGTTTTCTACTTTCCTAAATGGAGTCCCCAAACCCCATGGACTAGAAAATAGAATCTAGGTATTAAGATAAAAAGATGTAAAAATTTAAAAACAATAAATTCCAAAAAGTCATACAAAAATAATAAGTAACATAAATAATCAGTATTCAAATACAGCTCTTATTAAAAATTACAAATGGTAGAAATGTAGAAAAACCCAAAAATATCATAAATAATGAAAAAATAATCACAATATCTCCACAAAACTAGTCTAAATAAGTGTCACTATATGACTGCTAACTCCCAAGGTACAACTCTCATTAACATAAACCACCTCGACGTAGTGATTTCCCATTTAAAGTTCGTGAGATAAAGAAGTATTCTGTTTTCCAATGGAAAATGTATGGTGTGGGAAATATTATCCCATTTTCAAATCATAGTTCATTTACTGATTAATATATATAGTCTAAATAATTATTAATAATTTTAAAAAAAAACAATGAATGATACTATTTTCATATTTAATAATAAGAATTTCTCTTGAAAACATTAAAATGTAATGTACAAAACACAAAAATTAATCTCATTAAAATATGTATGGTCAAAAAGACTCATAGTAACTAACATCTATAAATCATTTTCAATCATAAAAAATGAATAAACCTATATTGTGAGTAATGTTGTTGGTTTGTTCAAGGCTCCTTCTACAACCTAATCTCAATGATATAAAATTCCATCTGTGCAGACATCCCTTTTATAATGAAACAAATAAAATGTGGTCACTATATATCTTTGGGAATCATTTAGATAATTAACCAATTTAATAATAGAGATAATGCATTCTTAGTAAGTGTATCAAATTCCTCCCTCATATCCACCTAGAATCCCATGTTCATCATGTAAATATTTCCAGGGGAAAATCATTCATCTCAAATTACTTTCATTAAACATCATCCAAGTGGCCCTAAATAATGCTTTAAAAAAGAAAATTATATTAAAACCCCAATATATTTATTGTTTTATCAAAACGTTGTATATTCAAATAAAATCAATTCATTTTAGCACTATAAAATATTTAATGCCATATTTTTCCATGATTCATCCACTAGGTCCTAAATTAAATAATTCCATCATTTTAATTCCTTTTTTAAGGGAACAAAATATTTATATAAAAACCATAATCAATGTTTTCCACAAAGCACTATTTAATTTTCTTGAATATATTCTAAAATCCCAAATCAATATTTTTAAATTAGTTAGAAATTATTATGAAATAAATATTGAAAAATAGTTTTAATTGATATGAATGCCTTACGAAAACATGTCCCATGATTCACAATATCAACTAGAACCAAAAATGGGATCTAATAAAAAGAGTTGAATGTATATAATCAATCAAAATATATCATATTAATTCCAATATCAAGATATAATTTATAATTCCACATCTATAGAATAATTTGTTAGAGAGAATTCATATTCCTCATGGAAATCAAAATAAAATTCCCTAAAAACATTATCAGGGAAATTAATAGATTTTCCATGATTCATCAAAAAAATATTTAATTAGGTCATGTCACACACCTTATGTCCAATATTAAAATCCATATTATAATGTAATGTTTTAATAGTAGAAGGATAAACCTATAATAATAATAAAGATAAATAAAAAATAGTATAAAAAATTTCAAAATCTGTATATAACACTAATAGATTTATCAATATCAATCTCTAGGAGTATATAATCCTCAAAATACATAATAGGGTTTTCCTTTTTCAATATTATATTACATATTAAGAATAATAAGAGAAAACATAGGTGGTTCATGTCAATTGTTTTGTATAAATTCAAATCTTGTCCAATGATTTTGCTTCATGGTATTTCAAACCATGTGTTACCTATGTTCCACATTCTCGGATATAGGAAGAGCCATGCGGTTTTGCTGAATGATTTGAAAAACCAGGAACCATACACTTAGAACCCTGTGTTAATGTGTTTTACAAATATAAGTTAACGTTTTCAGGTATTGACTAATTTTTTTCATAACTATGCTCCCTTAAATGTGACTCAGAATCAAGGTGTACATATTCTTATTAAAACTTGAATGGCTTTCCCTTAACATCAAAAAACTCTTCACCAGACAAAAAATAGAAAAATTAAAAAAATCATCAAAAACACAATAATAAAAATCCAAAAAATATGCTCAAAATAAATTGATGTATATAACAAAAACGTATCACAGATATGTTACAATTATATATAATATATGTGATTTATTCCCTGATAAATCATCATAAATTACACTAGTCGAAAAAATATAAGGTCAATGATTTATCATAAATACCTCATTATCCCATGTGTCATTGGAATCAAAACCATGTTTCCATATCACAACAACAAAAGGGATAATATTCCTTCAAATAACATTCAATTTAAAATCATTAATCTGAACTGCCTACCCAGTCATGGTCATAACATGTTCAAAATCATGGGAATCCCAATTCAAAAACTCTGATGAGTGTGAATGATACTTCTTGATTCACGTCAGAAGAAAAATTTCATGGATTTAAGTCATAAGAGGTGGAAAACAAAAATGAAATTACACATACCCATTCTATTCAATGACATCAAATTTCCCCAATATCTTAGAACAATATTCATCTATTTTTATTTTTTTAGTGTCCAAACTTGTAAAAAACGCTCAAGAACACATGGTCACCAAATAAAAAACTCTTATAGTCATCAAATAGGATACAAATTTTTTCCCCTGATCCATTCACATAATATGTCAAATCATCTGGATCATTATCATCATCTATATGACAAAGCTATGTCCTAGAGAGGAAGCTTCACCAATCTCTAAAAAATAGAGAAAATATTTAAATGTTATGAAATACAAGGCCCTAAAATGTGAAATATCAATATAATACTCATATCCATTTTTATAATAAGACTCAACATTCCCCAAATGATAATCCTATTATCATAAAAAATCATCCAGAAAAGAATGAGGAATTTATTAAATGATATTTATTCCCCAATTTTCTTGACCATCTATAAGAGGATGGTATGATACACAAAAATTTAGCAAGGGTCAAATTAACTCCTACAGATATCGTTATAAATGATATGTGACCTAGATATCCCAATAAATGAAATTGTATACATAACTACTTCAAATATTATAATATCCAACACAAATATGTTTCCCATATTTGCAACATTTTTGTTATCATATATTTCAATAATGTATGTAAATTTGGTCACTCATTCAAACACCTACAAAAAATTATTATTTCAATGAGGGGTACATGGTTACCTAATTAAAAAATACATCAATATTTATTACTAAATTCATGTTTGTAGGTTATATGGATTAAGGTATCTAGAAGGATTTTCGTGCTTATTTTTACTATCATAATAGATAATACAATGTCAATTAAAATTAAAAATGTCGCATTTCATAAATGGCCACAAATATCCTCTCCTCATATCATAAATTTTTTCATGGGTAAACCAAGATCTAAGAATGATTTCAATCCCCCACCACATAAATAATTTTCTTTGAAAAAACAGTGTATTTTTTCCTAATGAAATGAAAGTCGTATAATGATACAATCCATTCACTAATGGTATCCCAATCATATAAAGAATTCATATTTCCTCTTATATAATTATTTATATTTTAATTCTAGATAGGAGAAACTAAAATATAGTAAATTAATTGTAAATTATTCATAACCAACTTTTTCACATCTTCTCATATTCCCAAATGTATACAATTAAATAGATCCACAATATTCCACTCATGTGATGATTCCATATCAACCTGGTATGGATTCATCATTTATAGAGCATTAAAAAATGTCATTAGAAGGGGGATAAATAATATAAATGTGATAAGGATTCATCTATTCCACCCTAAAATATGTTGGAGATTCAAATATTAATTTTGTAATTTATAATAGAAATTGTTCTAAATAGATTAAGCGACCTTTTCTAAAAAGGTAATGAAACCAACTATTTGGAGAATACATAAAAACTACGTGTTCATAGTAATGTATGTGATTGTTTATATTTGGAAGGATAATATTACAAGAACCATGAGACACCACATGATATTCATTAACAACAGGAAATATCAAACCCATTCATGAAACAACATAAAAACCCATATATCCCTGTCAATATTCTAGTAGATTCAATATATTTGTTGAAGTAAAACTTCATTTCCACTCATCAAAAAAAATTGGGAATTTTGAATCCAATATTAACATCACTCCCTTCTAACTGAGTATATGTATTTTTGAATCCAAAATACATAATTCATTCCAAAACTGATTGTAATACACTTCCTCACCAATGACTCTCTAAATCTCATTGATATTTTAGAATTTTTTACATGACATAATAGATTTAATTTTTTTCTGATAAATACAGATTCCCTGATTTTAGAGCATATTATACAATAATATATCCTATATAATCTTGGATTACCAGATTTATAGCTTGAAATAATTTTGTTGATTCCTTGTGATGTCAAAACTGCTCTCAAATTAAACACATGATCCTCCACAGTTTTAGAAAATTCTAAGATTTCATTAATTAATTAAAAGAAAAAATATTTAATTTTCTAATGTAATATACTACATATTTAAACCCTAAACATAAAAGTTGTTTTTGTTAATCCAAATGAAATAATAATATACAACTAACATCAAAACCAGCATTTTAATGGATACTTTGGGATATCACACTCATAAATCATAATCATTTGGTAATCTGACTATAAATGAATCTTAAAAAAGAACATAACTACATTCATCATATGAAATAAATCAATGACATGATGAAACATATACTTTTTCATTATTTTAACCCAGTTGATAATTTATTAGTCAATACACTTGTGATGGGTCAAGATGAACACCTTGGAAAAAATCACTACCACTTCCCAAGGTAACACAATAGTTCAATTGAAGGCTTCAGATATAAAATTATATAAATGATTCTTCATCTAATTAAATGTGGAGGTTTATATTTTGTAAAATAAAATTTAGATAGGATTGTCAACATGAATAAATAAAATGGGAAACACCACCTCTTTTATTAATGGTAAAAAATTGATTGAAATTTTTTTATAAATTTTATCTCAATCATGAAGAAGTCAAATGTTAAATACTTCATTCTATATTTCAAATATCACATAATGATAACATCTAAATATACCCGAAATATGTTGTATAATGTTGATATACCTCAGGTCCCTTTATCTTGGAAAATCACAACACTCCACATTAGTGGTGGTAAAAGAGACCCACTGAAGATAATAATCAATTAAATAGTTTTAATTCACTAACGAATACATCTTATAAATGAAGTACATGGGATTCATATAATGTATTAGAAATTAAAATAAAATCACTATCCCTAATAATGAAAAATCAAAAGTGGGGTATCAAATACCTTTCCCTCTCTTCATCTCGAGAGTCATTTCGATTTCTATAACATAAATATTTTATTTACAAATAGAAAATCTTATTAATTTAAACCATTAATATAAAAGTAGTTTGGTTTAATAAAAATAGTATAATAATATAATCCTAACGTCAAAACCTTCATTTGAATGGGACATTAGGGATATCACACTATTTGATGTTAATCATTTGGTTACCTAACTATATATGAATATTAGAAAAGAACATCACTACTTTCATCTTAAAAAATATATCATCATGACTTAATGAATCTAATACTATTTCATTCTTTTATACTAGTTTATCATTCAGTATTCTACACACATGTGAAGGTTCATGATGAACACCTTTGAAAAAAGCATTGGCAATGCCCATGGTAACACACAATTTTGACTGAAGACTTTTGATATAAAATTATTCAAATGATTCATCAAATTCTTAAATATCAAGGCTTTAATTTGGTAAGAGAAAATTGGGATAGGATAGTCAAAACGTATCAATTAAATCAGTAACACCACTTCTATAATTGATGGAATACAAAAAAAATATGAAGGAATTTTTTTGTAAATTTTACCTCTATCATGATGAGGATAAATATTAAATAATTCATAAAATAATTAATATCACATAATGTTAAAACCATAATTTAACATGAAAGGGGTTGTATAACATTGATATACCATAGGTCCAATTATCCTTAAAAACCACAACACTAGAATTTAGTGGTGGTAAAAGAGACCTCTGAATATAATAATCAATCCAATAGTTTAAATCCACTTACCAATACTTCCTAAGAATGATGTCAATGGGATTAACATAATGTAACAAGAATTAAAACACAATATCCATCCTTAATTATGATAAATCAAAAGAGGGGTATTAGAGACCATTCATTCCTATTCTTCTCGAGAGTCATTTCTACTTCCATCACAAAAAGCACGACATACATGGTTTGATTTAACTAATCCATTCTGAATGTAGATGCAAGATAATTTGAAGGATCTGTCTCAGATAAGATTGAATCTAAATAAAATGTGACAGAAATTATAACTCTCATTATCACAGGACCCATGTATGTCCCTGATAGTGACCAATCTTGTATGTAGTGAAGCTTTATTCTTAATTTATAGGGTTAAAAGGCATTGTAAATGGAGAACATGACTATGTCATAGATCCTCTCAACAATGGGGTGATATGATTTCTATTTAGAGTAGAATAACATTAAAATCAAATAAATGTGACCTAAGGATCTTCCTAATATAAAAATAATAAATGACTCCATGAAATTATGATTATGTGGCCAACCATTCCATAATATAATTAAGTTAGTGGTCCTTTATGAGACAATATTGTAGACTTTTAGGAAGTTTACCATTGAGGAATACACCCAATATTTCCAACACATGACTCATCCCATCTACTTTTCAATTAAATGATACATTTGAATATAATACTAAAACTATTATGATATCCCTTCAAACCAAACATACAATAAATGTTAATATATTCAATCTAGGGATGGAAACGTTCTCGCCTGGGCTCTCTCCTCTCCTGATGGTTCCCTCTCGGGATCCAGGTTTTCCCCTCCACCACTTCTTTCGGATTCCCTTAATTCATTTATCTCAGTGGTCTTCTAGTTTCATCCTTTTCCTCTCCATGGAAGCGTTTACTTTCACACTTTGGTGATGCCTTCAGTTTCTTTTTCTCCTTCTTTTGTATTCTCATCGGATTCTTTTCCTAGAGCTCGGCGTTGCTTTATCAGATATCCTTTGTTTGTGATTAATTTTCCCCTTCGGCTTTGGTGTCGTTGTCTTCTCTCCTTTGATGGTGTTTTTGGTAGGTTCCTTTTAGGGTTTCATTTGCATCTATGTTCAATTCGTTTGATTCGTCCCACAATGGTGCCTTTCTATCCCTTGGTGATTAGGGTTTCATCTACTCTTCTCCCCTTCCTTTCGGTTTCAATTTTCTTCTAATAAGGTTTTTGGATTTTGAGGCTCGTCTTTCCTCATCTGCTGATCTTTGTACTATTCCCATTGTGCTAGGCCCCAACCTAGTCTAACCCAATGGTTCTACAGTGTCTTGGTAATGATAAGGAGGAGTGATGGCTCAGGTGCTTCAGATGCCCGGATTTTAGGGTTTCTGGATCGTTGATTTTCTATATTGGAATTTATTCCTAGATAGGATTTGAATACCATTTGGTTTTTTGTGCCTTTTTATGATTTAGTTCAAATGGATTTTCTGTGGAAAGTGTTTAGAATGGTTTTGTCGGTGGATGGTAGTTCAGATGATGAGTTCTAGTCATCTGTTACGGCCATGATAGGGTGGCGACGACGATGGTGGTGTTCCCAATAATTTTATTATAGGCGATGTGATTTTGGTTGATGATGGTTTATTGGATGGAGGCCTCCTCGAAATCTAATGTACCTTTTTGAATTTGTTTTTAAATTTTGAAATATGGCATAGTGTTTCTGTTTTCTCATGGGCTGGTTTCATTGACGGTTCGTAAGGCTGTAGCTTCGAGGATGTGAGGATGGTCTCTTTTTTAAAAATTGAAAAAGGTGATGTGTCATGGTGCGCATAGAGAGGCAGTGACGATGGATCTGTTTTGTATATATATATATATATATATATATATATGTATATATATATATATATATATTCAATCTGTGATCAATACATGCTTTCAACATAAAATGGGAGATTCATCATAAATACATGGGACTGAATATCAGATCAAATGAAAATATCTTACCTCATGGACATAAGATTATCATTTTAAAGTACATAAGGTGAATAAAAAGAAAATTTAACAAAATTATATTCAGTTTCCCTCTATTCCCTTACGAGGATCATATATTCCACCTAATTAAGGTGGATTCTTACAAAAAAACTCAGATACCTGATTTGTAATATATTCCATCATTTCTACCACCTCACATAGAAAAACATGAATATGTGTAGCATCATGGACCCGAAATGTGTCCCGACACACTAAACATTAAAAATGGTTTGAATCAATTAGTGTGTTGTATATATATAGTTCATCAAAATCTTTATCTAGAATTTTTACCATACATCTTAATATGGGAATAAATCGTCAAAAAATAAAATATATAAATGATAAAATTGTCAAATAACACATGAATATAAACTATACCATTGAAAACATTATATGGGATTAAAATCATTAGATTATTTTTTGGGAAATGTCTATAATCAGATAAATAGGATTCCTCAAAGTCTATTTGTCAAAATAAACCATGTTAACATTAGGATCACTATGATGAAATTGGTCCATGGTTCCGAGAAAATAATATAACATAATTACTGAATAAATAATCTCTTGTCTACCAAGAAATCCAAAACTCAATCCTACACCCATGAAAGGACATAACTACCTTTAATAATAATATTTCATAAGGCATCCTAGATAACATAGTACATCAAAATCCAAACTAGTTCTAACATGTTTCGAAGGGAATTTATGATCCCCATATGATGGGTACTAGTGCATATAAATTATGAACAATATGTAATTATTTAACCAAAATATAAACCAAATAATTAAATTAGTGATTAAGAATCATAAACAGTCGATATCAAAATTTAGACATCATGAAAAATTACACAAGGTGTACAAGTTGGAAAAATAAAACATACCATAAAAATTAAATTAAAAAAAACATTATCTCCTCAAGATAGGTGGAATAAAAACTCATACCATGAACACCATATCAGAAGAACCAACAACCAGGAATATCCACTACCTCAATGAGGTTCTTTTAGATTTCAAGAACATATGATAAAATATCATAAAATAATAAAAGAAAAATGTAAAGAATGCTAAATAATATCTTAGAAGGATCTCACATAAAATTTCATGAAAAATAAAAATCAAATAATCCAATTATGAATAATTATAAAAAACATGTCTTGATAATATTTTTACAACACATAATAAATCATGTTCCTTAGAAAATTCCATTGGAATACTTATAACAGATGTGAAGTAGAATTTATATAAAAAATTATTGAAAAAAATGATTCCCTAGAAATAGGTGTTATAAATCATGTTTAGTCCTATACAAATAATTATGAGTCTTGAGTATCATTAGTTCATGTTTATTGGTTCAATTCAATGCAATTTTAATACATCTCAAATATTTGGCACATACTTAGGTCTCATCCCTTGGTGGAATTGGAGCCCACCCCAATGAATGAACAACCTACTATCAATATGTTTTGTGATTATTTTCATCATCAATATCTAACTTGTTAGAGCTAATAAATTATTAGAGTGATTCTCTATGGTCACCCGCCATACTACAAAGGCACCAATGTGCTTCAAGTTAGTCATTCTAGTGGAAAATTATTCATATCAATCTGGTTTCATGAATAATCATTCATGAATCCCTATATCATGTTTAAAACATTAAATTTCATTTAAAAAATAAATATCATATTCATTTAATTATAAAAATTACATTCAAAATCATATGGGATACATGAATATAAATATTTTCTATAAAAAATATTCCGCAAACAAGAAAAACTCCTCAACTCTAATTAACACATCTAAAGGGGAAGGATTCATGGTTTTGGAAAAAAAAGGTTTTCTATGCCTACGTTATCCGAAGGATATCTAACTCATGGTGAATTGATTCATGGAAATACCAATACTTTTTTCACTCATAATGAATGAACTCGGCATATATAAAAACCCAATTCAAATTTATTATCATCACAAAACAGATTTTGATAGAAGATCAAAAAAGGTTAAAAATAAAGGGACACAGATACCAAAATATGGGTGTATTTGTATTTAAATTAAACCACCCCACTTATGTAACACCATTATAGATCATACCTTAATACATAATCACAAAAAAATGTGGGTGTAGATCTAGTAGGTGAATATAACCTAATTTAAAACTCTTCAGATCTAGAAAGAAACCAAAAACACCTCTATGTCAGCACTCTGTTCCAAACCTCTCACGTCACAATATCCACATGATTCATACTAATGTATATTCTAATTGATATAACATTTAAGAGACACTCCTTGCATGATGATGTCCCAAAATATTATAGGTCCATATTACGATGATGGTCTAATGTCTTGTTTTCTTATGAGCCCAAATATGTAACATAGAAGACAAAATCATATGTGTAGTGTTATTAAAATAGTACCCCACTACGGTACCTCAACTTATGCACATGGAATATCCTACTAGGTCATACATCATGACTCCCCAAATGTATTATAAAATGAACCAATTAGACACATTATTTTATGTTTAATTACACAAAGGCCCATGTTCATTGATGGAATGGAGGCATAACTGTTAGAGTATCCTTATTCCTCAAATAGAGATATCCCAAAGGCCCACATGAGAATCCAAAATCTTGTCATTTAGATATTATATACATAAGTCATCTCAATGTCATTTTAATTGAACATATGTTACTTGTCACTAGTGTCGTGCCTCCCACATGGAAATTACATTCCATTGTGTAAGTGACTATTGCTACATGAAATAAAATACCTCTATCCAAAGATGGAATGTAGAAAGAAGGAGGGATGATAGATCTTATAAATGTAGTCTCTCTTAGGAGAATTCCATCCAATGATTCTTGTGTGGTTTCCCATGGTACCACCATCATATTTCTAAACACCATCAGATTTTTCCCACTATTCTATGATTAAAATTATTGGGCATCCATCCATCCTACATCGATGAACAAATTGATGGTTGATATATGTTTGAAAAACCATCCCATTTTTAAGGTCACCAACCGAATGGATCTTGCATGTAACTATTCTAGTTGGAATCTAATTCCACTTATTCCTGCATTTTAATATAAACATATTATTAATAAATTAAATAGTTAATTATAAATTGTATATAGTATAATAGAAAATTTAAAAAAAATGTAAATATAATTTGAAAATAATTGTATATCAACTAATAAATAATTAGATATTTAAAAAATTTAATATGATGACATGTTTATAATATAATTAATATAATTTGATATATATAAATATATATATATATATATTATGAATTGTTCTTTTACTTATTTATTTTTTATTTAGTAGTACATATCGAAATATTTTAGAAAAATAACTAATAATATAATCAATATAATTAATTATCCAATTATGTAAAATATAATTAATAAGAAAAGTGTAAAATTATTATTATTAATATAATCATTACAGTTAGGGGGATTAAAGGCATCAATCACTCATGTAGTCAGACACCCATAGTGGGTTAATCCTCATTCATTCCTGAATTATTGTTAGGTAACCCTTAGATAATTTGTATTAAATTTAATGTCAAGATATCTCATTTATTTGATGACTTGGATTACCACTTGAATGCACTCATGATTCCCCTAAAAAACATTTTATAAAGGAATTAATGATAATGATGTAAAATTGAGTGGCATAATACTAAATACATAGTATCCTCCATGCCAGAGTGATTACTCATGTGAAACGATTTATAAGTGATGCATAAACCCTAATAATTATGATGTTTCATGATGAAAACCTGTGATCCATGATAGAGAAAACCACTATAAAATAGTCTCATGTGTGAGGAAGGCATGAAGATAGTTGTTAGGACACCCTTATCACTTTATATAATATGATCCAATAATTATTGTGTAGTTAATCTCTTTACAGACAACATATTCCTTCATATTATCATACTGGTCCCACAATGATTATCTTAATTTGTAAGGGCACCCATATATATCACATTAAGGAACACATGGATAGTAGATAGGTGTTAGTAGACCAATAATTATTTTATTATTTCCCACCAGGGGGGGAAAAACATTTCTGAAGATTGTGAAATATACATGATTCTTTAGGCTATATCTTTGTATATTACTAATTACTACATACCTATTAATAATGTCCCGGATTTACTATAACCATAGTCTAGTTGCCAATGGAACCAAAGTCAATAAAACATACTAAAATCCCTAAATGTGAATAGTTATTATTGTTACTAAAGTACTGTAACAATACCATTGAAAATGAAATATAATAGTAACCACATTAAACCCCCCAAAACAAGGATTCAATAATGGGTTAACCTAGTACCTCATGATATCCATAAATTTGTGTAACGTCTCACCCCCAAACAATTGACATGGGAAAGACCAAGATGAATTTATCATTTCATGAAATCATTTGGACAAAAATAATGAAAATAAATCCAAATGGTATTCCTAATTATAGGGGATGTTTTACATTTTTCAAAAAAACAACTAAAAAAATTGAAATATAAAATGAAAAAATATAACATATGGTACCACTCCAAATAGACTCATAATGGAAATAAAACAATATAATCAGAGTCATAATATTATAATAGTGCTACATCAATTGACAAACCTAAATATTCAATGATAAAGTTTTAAAAAAATGACACAACCCCAAACTAAAAGCCATAATTATCAAGATCCATCCCCCACTATCTAAGACTACAACATATAGATTATCTACATGAGAGTTATGAATTCATCCCCTTAAATTTACCATGAAAAAAATAACTTTTTAATCACCAAGGTGTGTACTATTAGGGTTTCTATATAACCCAGTAAGAAAACACTATGATATTCCCCACAAGTGAAACTAAGATAAAAATATGTTAGACAAAAATTTATCAAAAAAATATGAAAAGTGAATATAAAATAAATTTAAAAAACACAGATATATATTATTAATGAAATAACTCACACCAATGACTCACCCATTAAATGGAAAAACATAACCATGAAATTAACTAACCAAATGCAATTACCATGAATTGTTCAAATAAAAAGTGTGAAACACATCCTAATTGATCAAATATCCTAGTTTAATTTTCAATCATGTGGGCCCCAATTAGGAGTAATGGACATGTATGGTCCGAAAAGAAACTTTCTTACTGTGACCCAATTTCACATGGTGTCCATGCCCAATATAACAACACCAATTAAATATTCATGGGAATACATTTCATCCGTGTTCAGACCAAATTATCACAATTAACAAATAGTAATAGTTAAAACCAAATTTATTCTTTTCATGAATCATGTTTTGGGTGACACACATAACACCTCAATTTAGTGTAAACACAAACATGATATTTTTTCTATAATTTTTTATAAATGGTTTCATTAAAAAAACATGTGGAATTAATTTAATGATTACTAAACCTTTATGGTCTATGAAAATATATGGTGAGAAAGAAACCACCTAATTGATAAAAAATATCCAAGATGAAATTGAATTTTGCCTTAAAAATTTTGGGTTTTAAAAATACTACAATAATTTTTTAATAGAAATGAATAATCGAAAAATTTTCATAAAATTCTATATTATGGCATGGAATTGTTATTATATGATACCTCCTATGATTAAACAAGAAGTGGAAAGAAAAGGAGAAGAAATAGATATTGTGTCTTCAATTCTTATATCCAATGAACTAAAATTTTAAGTGATCTCACACCAATGATAATGGAATTGATAAATTCACCTAGACTAACACGCTGTATAATGATAGCCAAAAAACATGTTAATTGATAGTTTTATGAAATGTTTTTGGATTTTAAATATATTTTCATAACTCAAAAATGGAATCACATAATTAGGATTCATGGTTTGTAAAACCATGCACAAACTATGTGAAATGTAATTTCCCGAAAACATCCGCGTCTTCATGGTCACCACTTGATTTTTCTAAACCACAAACTAACTAAAATATAGCCTAGTTACCACCATTCTCTCTAACAGAATCACATTTGAGTTCCATATGGTATATCCTGATCAGTGACTGATGATAGACCCTTAAAAATTACTCAAAAATTCTATAAACCCTCTAAAATATCCCATAATAAAACCAATCAATTTCCTAACTTGATAATACAATTTGACATGTTATGAAATCATAATCCTTGGGTAATACATTAACTCCGCCCCTGGTATTTCTATATTAAGAAAGATATACCTTCATTTGTATATATATAATATTAAACCAATTGTATAACATATGTTATTGGAATCCCCACCCTCCTAATATACCCACCAATTCAATTAAAATCGGCATTTTAACAACACATGTTAGTTTATCTAGTGATGATCATAATCAAACCATGACTAGAAACATGTTCTGAACTCAATTGAATATCCCAATCCAAAATAAAAGTATAAATACTTAATAGGATGTTATAATCCAACTCACAATTCAACCCTGAGGATATAAAAACATTATGTGCTAAATTATAGGAGGGATGAAATACTTCCAAACATAAAAACCCATTGATAATGTTACGAATTAACAATGTTCCATGATATTGATGAGATTACCTACCTCTCTTCAATGGATGATAATCTAGTAATCCATATTATCATCAGAAGATTCAATGATTTCTCATTATAAAGAGCATGGAAAATAGTTTTTGTTAAAAAAAAATATGTATAATGTTGAATTAAATAACCATGAATATCCATTATAGAAATGAATTATTGGTCTATCATAAAGGATAAACCCATAGGTAAGTAATATTACAGACATCAACTAGATCATGGGAGGAGGATATAGAGGACAATAAAATGATTCAATTAGATATATATAAATAAGTTTCGTATAATAGACTATAATAAATATGGGATCATATCAAATCCAATGAAAACAAGTATTGCAATCATGGTTAAAAATTCATAAAAATACCATATGAATACATCATTATAGACCATATCACATGAATTTTAATGAAACATGCCATCATTTAGGTGTTCTTAAAGAACCATATCGATTCCATCGTGTTTTTGAAGACTTGATGATTTCAATTCACAAGATAATACTCTTCAATTATTAGAATGGTATTAGTAACTACAACAAAATTCTTACTGGCCAATGATCAACATTCAGTACCATGTGTACCATTCCATTATTAGAAAGTAAGACCCACTATAAATATTTATTATACATGTATAATAAATAATTATATTCTGGATTTCATGATATAATTTCAATTCCCATACCTCCCATAAATGAATCCTGACCATTAAGGTTTGTTATACTGATAAAACCATTTAAATATAAAGAGATAATATTATTTGTATTTGAGACTCAAATAAATAATAAAGGTCTCTAGAATAATACCCTTACATCATCCTATTCCATAAATCCAAATTTAATGTTGGAAACAAAATCCATGAATCTTCATTGATTATGTACTGTAATAACCATATGAATAAGGACATGTGTAATTTGTTATTTATCATCCACTTAACCAAGAATAGTTTAACCTAGTTAGATAAACCAACTTGGAAATATGTATTGAGAAAAAATAAATAAGAAAATAGTTGGTATAATAAGATATAATTGTTAAAAGTGTAAAAGTATTATTTATAAAAAATGAGTAATATGATAGTTCATTTTCTCTTCAACTATGTTAGTGAGAATGAAAATTCTCAAGGTATTTGATATAATTAAATTTCCAATTAATTAAGAATTATTTTTTTCTTAAGAAAAAATGAATATAATATAATTATTATACAATAAAATCATTCAAAAAATGAACTCCATGTAAACAGTGAATTCCAACCAAACTAGTCATGTAGTTCAATCACATGATTTGTTAATATAGGGATAATTGTCCAAATATTAATGTTTGGACTCTTCATATCTTGAAATTTATTCTAAAAATAAGAATATATATTGAAGGATGATGTCCAATAATCGTGAGTTGTAGAATAGATTAATGAAATAGGAAATAAATAAATTAACTTATTAATCCTGAAAATCAAAAAAATACCTCTATACATTATGTAAAGAGCATTTTCAGTGAATTTTACCATCCATAAAATACACAATAAAAAGATTCAGTGGAAGATAAATTAAAGATAAATATAAATTATTCCCTATTATGAAAATGTTAATCTTACATTTCTTGATATCCAATTGTCTCACTCATTAAAAATATGTCTCACTTCTCATGAAGAATCTTCTTGTTCTCATTTTTTGATAATATATGTTACATATGCTAGTTGAGTTATCCAAATGTGTATCATTCATTGAATAAATACCTCTTTCAAATATGTTTTAAAAAAATCATTAATATTTTATAAAATATCTCCAATATAAATTTCCAGAAACACGTATTAGTTTTCACTTGAATAGTATTTACTCATACATAATTTATCACTAACTATTAGACATTAGCATCAAATCACATTCAAATCCAAAAACATTTAGCTAAATTAATTTAATTCCTAAAATTTTACTCATACTATAATTTATTACAGAATAATTTAATATTTCCCATAAGGCATCAACCTTATATACTCTTAACTATATTACTGACAAAAAAATCATCATAAAAATTATGGAAATTGATAGTTATTTCATCATTAAAGATCAAACATTCAACAAAAAAGAACACAATGAATTCAAATTGTCATGCCTCTTCGTAGTGTACAATGATACCGAATAATATATAATCCTAAAACAATGCTAAAGTCTGAATTTTGAGATATATTTCTCCTCAGATTGATTGAATTAACATTTTAGGTGACAACAATATAAAGGATTCATTATGACATTTCAGTATGTAAATGTTGTGAATCCGACAATAATATAACAATCTAAGACATTTGAATAGATAAATTTCACATATTATTTTATACATGAAATAATACAAGTACCAAAGAATACACATCATCTTGAACAAAAACTCAATTATATTATATCTATGAATCATTGTTTTTCTTTATATGACATTGATTGATGACATCATCATTTAACATGTTCTTCTCTTTTTATATAATTAACACTCCCAACCAATCACTGAATATAAATATGTTTGGTCTAGCATTAACTTCATTTGAGGATAAAAATTTCATTAAACATATATTGATTTTCTTTTCATTCAATCGATGACTTATTTTTTCCAATCTCAATCAACCTCATGTGTTCTTGAACATGAATTTCACAGCATGAAATGGATCTGAAAATCTGTTAACGTCATTTAGTTATGGGGTTGGGTGATTTTATTTCAAAAATTTAGTCTTGGAATAGTAATAACTAGGCTATTAATATTCAACCTTGGGGAAACCTTATCACATGTATTCACAAAAATATGTAGAATAGTTATCTCTATCATCCACCCATAGAATATAGCCCCAAAAAACTGAGCTTATATCCAGGTTGTAGTTAGAATTTAGTTGTTTGTACTAAATATTTATCAATATTCCATTAGATTTAGTGTATAATTATTAAATAATCCAAACATAGGTCTCTTTCATATTTCTCACTCATATTTCCATCCTCTAGAATCAGTTTATAAATAGGTAAAAATCTCATCAAACTAGGGAATAAAAAATATCATACATGGCTACACATCAAATATCCAATTATTTCTTTATGGGAATGAAATTATCTATGTGGTTACCTTATGGAATTATAAATTTAGACTACTTAATATTAATCTACATGAAAGTTTGGATATGTGAAAATATTTGAATATTATTCTCTTTAGCTTCGTTTGAAGTTTTTCTATTGGTTGCATCCAAAATTTGAGTATGTGGCAGGACATGTATAAGATTCTCTTCAGCAACCAATTTAAATAAACAAAACCATCCTTGTGTTAAACATATCCATTAATATTTTAAAATTCTATTTCTTGTAATTTCATTAAAAATAAATTTATTGATTATATTTAAAATTAAATTCCACATTTTAATATTCCAAATCAAAATCAATGAATAATGATGATTATTTAAAAAATTCCACATTCCAAATTATTTTTCAAAATATAATTCTATTTAAAATTTAAATAAAAATTTAAAAAAATTAAAATATAAATAAAATTAAATCATTAACTATTGTCCAATATTCCATCAAAAATTATTACATCAATTGAAATATTCAACTGAATAAATATTAATATAAATGGTCTTCAATTAAAATATTCACTATTGTGATGGAATTTTATTATCATAATGAACATAATTTAATATTAAAATATGTGAAAATAATTATGAAATTAATGCCACATCAATTTAGGCTAGTCATATGAAATTTTATTATCTTTAATCATTCCATTTGGAAAATTCAATGTTAAAAAATTAATATCTAAATCTGGATAAAAGACCACCAAAATAAATTTATTAGGAAAAATTATTTTCCCCCATTGATTGTATTAAATAAAATATATTAATGACCACATAAATCAATTCTATTTTAGTTTGATATTTATTTACAATTTTACTGAAAATTATTTTTTAAAAATAATTTTACTTCATTAAAAACCCTAATTATGCATTGAAATGAAATCATTAACCATCCATTTTCCACTATGAGATCCAAATATCCTATTTAAAATTAATAATGATTATAAAAATTATTTTTATGACATTAATTAACAATTAAATGTTAATATAAATAACTAATACATATGGATGAAAATCATAAAATATTTATTTATTAGGAAAATGAATTTCCCTCGTGTATCCCCTTAATTATAACCTATAAATTCACTCATAATATGAATTTGTTTTAAGGAAATTTATAATAAATATTTTAACATAATTATTATCTTTGAAATCTAATTTACTGAGTTAAATATGTATCAATAGAATTTAATGTTAATTTTTAAACATCTATTTACCTCTAGTTGAATGGAGTCTCATAATTAGAAGGATAAATAAATTTAATGTTCTTGTGGATGATATAATTTAATAATTACAAGAAAATATAAATAAATTATCTAATATATTAAAGAATAAATGAATATTATAATTATAGAATGGATACTCTACTTTTATTAGGATTATCAATTCAAATCATTTTTTGATAAATATCATAGAGTCAAGATTAAATTAATAGGCTTTATATTATATTATTTTAATATCATTCTAAATTTTTTTGAAAAAATACAAATGATTCATAGAGGTTTGGAAACTATGAAACACTATTGAACCCCTAGGGAAACAATTATTTACCTCTTAAAAGAGGCATCATAGCATTCAATTTTTCAAAAAAATCACCAATGAAAAATTCATAAATGATGTTTAGAAACTCATATATTTGATATAAAAATATTCTGTTATATTTGGGATTATAATTAAATAAACTTTTTTCTCATTTAAGAGGTCCTATTACCCAATATATAAAATCCAAAAATGTACTCATGGTTTAATGTCATGTGTAAGGAAAACAAATTATTCATTTTAATTAAAAAAATATGTTTTAATTTATTTAATAGCACGTGAAAGGGTAATATTTAAGTTCAAAAATAATACCATCATACATTATAGAACTTTTAAAAGACCTATTTTAACATAATTATTGTTTGTATCATTAGACAATAAAAAATTATTTTCAATTAAGATAAAAATGAAACTTGTTAAACAATGATTACATTAAAAAGAGAAACTTCTAAGTCCATAAGTATTTTAATGGTTTAGAACAAGATTCTAAATAATACTTCAATGTGATTTTCAATAATGTATTTTACCATAATATAAACACCAAATATTTCAAATGAACTCAATATATAAATTGAGGTTATATAGCTATGTACTCAACCCCAACACATAATTACAAACTTGGGGAAGAATAATGTTTTATGAAAACAAATAAATTATCCTTAACTCGGTAAAACTATCTTGGAGATAGACTATCTCAATAAAATATTTATACTTAAATAATTTTAAATAACAATAATCCCTGATAGTAGTGTTAAGTCATTATATATATTAAATTATCACCGTAATCATTCAATTATATAACTCCTTGTTCTCTCAATTAAGGTACATTGAAATGAGTTATATATCAAAAAAAATATATAAAAACTAAAATTCAAAATGATGATATTAAGTGAATGTGAAAGGATTTTAGACGGAGAGTTTTATCCATTGATGACATATTTTCATTATCAATTTTTTATATTCAAGGAGTAGATAGGATAAAAACATTTTGTTCAATGCTTATGAGGTAGGAAACATTATTTGAAAAAATAAAGAATAAACCATAATTTAAAATTATGGGTTCCCTAATAAGAATAGATAGATTTATAGTCCCAGTGAATAATTACTTAGAAACAAATAGTAGTATCTATGTATATATGGATTCCTATATAAGAACAACCAAATTATGTTTGGAAAAAATAAGTTGGAATATATTTTTGTGGGATTCATGCATTCTTCTAAATGAACGTAATCAACACACAAAAGTAACATAGACATGCAATCACCAATTATGAGTTGGGGATAGGTTTTTATAACATCTAGAATTGATCTATAATTGAATAGTTTTAATTATATAAGATGGAAAATGAATAAGTGGGGTGATCCTTAGGGTGATACATGGTCCTCAAATCTATCTTCTCTACTTATGATCCCAATATTCTAAAAAATGTTCTAATGGGGGATTTTTCAAAAACTAGATTCTGGTAGTGTTTTTTCGATGAAAAGCGGAGAATAATTTAAATTTTTATAAAAAATCATAATTCCTATTCAAATTTATTATTATATTTATTTTTTATTTTTTTATCCCATATCAGTGGAAGAAATGTTTCTGAGAAACATGGTATAAATATATTAATTTCCTTTATAAATAATTAATGTTCTATTTTTATAATATAATGATTTTCTTCTAATTAATACACTAATTTTTAAAACCAATAAATAATCACTACATTATAATCATTATATATAATATATTCGTTATTTTGTGTTTAGTTTTCCTTTTTGGATCATGTAAAAAACTTCATTTCATAAGATTATGGAATCAAACATTAGGTTCTGAATTTCATATATACGGAAAGGATACACCAATCCAGTTTGATCTAGCATAAAACATGAAAATTCTTGAATAATTTCATCCCTTCAATGTGGGATAACACATGATTACCATGTATAATTTCACCAAATATGAGTCTCTTCATCAAAAAGGGGTGAAATGTAAAAATATTCTTCAGCAGTTTTCCATTCCAAATCCACTCCCACATTATCTTAATCAAAAAAATAAGAAAATTGATTTAGATTTCCCCATTGGGAACACATAATTCTACAATGAATTCTATTCTTGATATTTTCAAATCCCTAGATTCCCATTATGATATTTTACTCCAATTGTTTCCATTCATCTATCTCATGTTCTAAAATTGTAATTTTAGTAAAATGTGTTAAATAATAATTAATGATTAGGTCCTAATTTTTAATTTTCTCCCCACCATAATCTATAATAGGTTAAAATATAGTAAATTCAACATGGTTATGTTAAATTTTATTAATGGTTTGATATTTAACTAATTCATCCATTGAAACATGTTGGATTTATTGATGTAATTTTTTATTAATTATTTTGTCAGAATATAACTCTAATGCATTGAATTTTATTCTTCTCTACAATGGTAACAAATTTAATTTCTCAAGTTAAAAAAATTAATATTATTCACCTAATAATTACATATTTCATGATTTTACCTACACCCAATAATTTCCCATGTTTCATTTTACAGAAACTAAATCCAAGCTTCATGTGGTTCTTCAATTTAAATTAAATTAATGTTTATTTTTATAATTAATTGTTTTGGGTTTGAATGATCATCAGGTTTGGGGTAATTAATTTAATTTGTTTCATCATCTTAAAAAGTTTATTAAGGCATGTTATTGAAACACTTGATATAAGTGTACCAATATTAGTTCAAAAATAACATTAATCATTATTAAGAAAGTATCATCCACAAAAAATGTCTATTCTAAACCCAAACAATACCAAAAGTATCAATTTCCACATTAATAATCAATAACAATGAAAATAATTAGTTAAAAAGGATAATAAAAACAATTAATGATGTATGACTCTTGAATTTAAATAAAAATATAGGGAAAAAGTAGTAACATGTTTATTTAATTTTATTTTCCCTATATATTTAAATTTTAAATTTTTGTTTTCAAATATATTGAAAAATATTAAAAACCATCCCCATTAATGACATAATAATTTTGTTATGATAGTTTTTATCATGACAGTAATATTTTTTTTATATAAACCATCTCTAAAATTAAAATTTTAATGCAAGGTCGATACATATGGTATATCAATGAGATGATCATATATGATATTTTATGTCCCAATATATTTAGAATAATAAGATAAATTCATGGTGATAGTTAAAAGATTTCAATAATTATAGATAAGTTATAAGAGATATTCTATTAGAGTCAGTCAAAAACCATGATTAAAATCAAGAATATTCAAAAAAAAGAGAATTCAATTCTTATTGATTGAAAATATACTTCATATGATAATGATAATTTCAATTTAACATTAAATCCTTATAGTAATTAAAATAACGAACTCATGTTTTTCAATGAACACTTACTGAACTAGTCTATTAGTTCAATCACATTATTACTTAAGACAGTTAAAACATTCTAAATCATAATAAATTTACTATTCATCACACAATACTTCAATAAAAATAATAATATGTATGGAAGGATTAAGACCAATATGATGGAGTTTAAAAAATGAATAAATGAGGAATCAATAACATGAATTGATTTATCATGCCAAGAAAAACAAAATCCCTTCAGATTATATATATTGTGCATGTTCATAAAATTAATACATAAATTAAAAACAATAAAAAATATATATTCATGTATGGTAAATAAAATATATAACAAATTCTTCTTCATTGACTCGAAGTACATCTTTCTATCCTCAATCTCCAATAATATCTTCCATTGAATCAATTTTTCATGCTTCCAATGGAATCATCCATAGATCAACTCTAAAAAATCCATGTTAGCTATATTTGATGTGGTCTCTAGATATGTAATTATCTTCTAATGAACCTCATTTCAACTATTTTATGGAAAATTCACATATATTTTGTTAAAATGTTAACAAACATAATTTTATAAACTGACATGTTAGGAGTCACTAGCACCATTATAAACCTTGTAATATCTATCAAAATCTAAATGAAAATACAAGAAACCCCAAAAAACTCCTCCCTAGAAATCATTATTATGATTAATTAATCTAAATGACCTCATGTTGTAATTTATTAACAACATATCTCTTATTTTTCAATAAACAATAGACCTTGACGTTGTAGACCACATTAAAGACTCAAAATTTGTATATAAAATATGGAAGTTGAAAATTATCTAACCCCTAAAGATCAAATTGACTACAAAAATAAGACCCTAAATTTAATCCATCACTCTTGTTTATCCATCACACTAATATAATATGCAATAAAATCATTAAAATTCTCAAAATACTGTATGTTGAGATTGGGAATTGCTGAAATTGTTTTGGATTACATTTCTGGGGTATACATCTACTGGGATTAATTTTTTAATTTGTTACATATAGATGTGTGCATTCAACCCAAACCTCACAATCGAAGCCTTCATAACTCTTGATCTCCCTCTGAAATTTCTTTCCAAACATAAAACAAGTACCATAGAACACAAATATCTTTATTATATTTAATGTGATCTAAATCATAAATTCATTTCAGATCTAAGTGAAATCCTCATTTTACATAGATGTATCCCTTTTTTAATAGGCTTGAAATCCATTATGAGAAAATTTATAATTTAAAAACAATATTCACAGATCAACTCATCTATCCCACCATTAACTTCATGTCAAATTAATGATTTCATTAAAGTATATTTGTTATCAATATCTTTGGTCGATGACCTCTTATTACATAGATCAATTAGCTTTTGATGATCTTCAACTACTACATCCAAACTAGTAATAGATTTAAAATGTATAGAAAACTAATTTGGTGATATCATTAGGTAATCTTCATGTAGTTATCATGTCTCAGGCCATGAACATCTCTACAAGTAATCATTAATCCTAATACATCCTTTGAACATAGATTCACAAAATTTAATCAGAATGGTGTATTTACCATCAAATAAAGGAATAAATCCTTGTAAAAATGATCTTTGACCCCATTTTAGATGACCTCAATTTCATCATTAAACAAGATGTGTCAATAATGTTTTTTTGTAATAGGAATATCGTCGTCAACTTAGAACAAAATCATATCCTAATTTGATTTCTAATTTATACTTCATTCCTCTATGATCCACTAAGTCAAAGGTTTACCTTCCATAAAACTGAATAAAACATACTCTATTCCTCCATATCAACTCATATAATAAATTATTTAGTCAAGTGAATTGAAAAGGATACATGGATCCTTTCAGATTCTTCTGTGTATGACTCCCAATATTCATCGATATGGTAAAATAGCTACATGAAAATAATTCATTAATCTTCAATATTGATGGTTATGAAATTAGGATTTGTAGATGATTTAAAAAATTTAGTATCGGGATGTATGGTTTATGAATTATACTTCATAACAAACTTGAATCAATAAATACATATACTATTTTAAATATATTAATAACATTAATAAAATCACTTTTCTAAGGAACACACCAAAAATTTATTTTCATTAAGAATATTAAATTCAAACTTATCATTTTTGAATTATAAATCTAAATCTTGAAATATCGTAGATTATTCCCAATAATCAAGAATAAAAAATTATTATTAAAAATATATTTAACATTAATTTTATAAACTATCATATGATAAATTTATTCTAAATGATAAGGAAAATTAAATATATAATAGTTGAACAATTTTGGAAACAAAATTATCATTTTGATGAAAATATTCATTGATATAAATCTATTATAAGAATGATCAATAATCATAATATTCAATAATATGACCACATAATAGTTTGGGAATCATCAAAATTTAATATGAAAATATGAAGAAAAAAAGCAAGACAATGTAACCACGTTAACTCACTATTCCAATAGTTGATCAAGTGAAAAATTCCCAACACCCCATGTAATGATTATTCATATGCTAGATTTTTTACCCTGCCAAATGGAATAGATGAATAACACTTATTTTTGATATGAGAGTCACATTCTATAATAAGTAATCAACATCACCTAAAGTGTTATTAAAACATTAATACAAAATGTTATACTAGGTATATCCATTTATAATTAAATTCATTCACACTATTATTAACCTATTTTAATGAAAATTTATCATGGTGAGAATTTTAATAACCTAATGCATCCAATTATCCATTATGTGCCTTGTAGACTTTCCCATGAGAACCCATTTCCACATGAAACATCTACATATTTCATTAACATATAATTTCCACTGAAAATTATAACAAGCATCATATCACTAAAAAATTAAAAATAACTAATAAAACATCACTAGTAAAATAATTAAACAATGAATAAAAAATTTAACAATGAATATAATCACAAAAAGTAAAATAATAATGAATCAAAACGTTCATAATAATCAAAACTAGCATAAAATCCATAGTAATAAATTAAACTTCCACAAATCCAAATATTCAACATAATTTTTTTATCATAGTTACAATATAATCAAAACTATATAATGGCTCCATAATGTTTTTATTGATAACTAAAAAATGTTATAACAATCCAAGGAAACATTTTCACTATTCTAGTGTTACCAGTAAAATTTCACAGATTTCATTTTCCAATATACTTTCAGAATATTTTCAATATTTTGAACAGAAGTAAAAATAATTATATAATATCGATTCTTAAAACATACTTAAAATGAAGTGGGAAATAATTATTTTTAATAAAATTATTATTTTAAGGTATTCATTAATTGGAACTCTCATTAACAAAAAATAAATTCTACTTAAACAATTCAAATAAAAAATATTATACAAGTATTCAACCATTTACAAAATATATTTCATAATTGTGAATATGTTATAATTTCATAATCATATTAAATTATTTATTCCATAAAAAGAAAACTAGACATTAAAAATTAATAAAAAAGCATGAAAACCCCATCGAGGTCTCAGTAAGGACCCCATAAACAATAAAACGTTTCCTTTTACAATGATCCTAAGATTCTTTTCAATGAAATCCAACAAAATATTCAATGTGATTTACATTTTATGAATAATAATTCATTAATAACATTCTATGGAATTATCACTAAAAATTAAACTTTTATCAAATTAATAACCTATAAATTTTTTTATCATCATTAAAAAAACATAGTGAAACCCCCATATTTTTTATTTGAAACAATTTATTATTAGATTTAAATCCTTTAAAAAAATCTTACAAATATCTCATGGATATCATATATAATAATACTACAATTAAAGATTAATTTACGAAACCCATGCATCAAAAGAGTTTACAATTAAAGGAACAACATTTAAAAACATACTCTATTGTAATATTGGATACGATTATGTTAATTGTTTAACATGTTACAAAAATGTTTTACTACTATGACAGGTTTATCAACTAATGATGATATTAAATATCTATATTTAATATATTGAAACTTATATCATAATTATGTAATTATGGAAATAATAATTGTCGGAATACATAAACCAAAGACAATATAATGTGATATGTGACATGTTATTGGCCATATGTATGATTTAATTATGAGATTATATTTTAAATTTTTTTGTTCTAAATTCTATCTGTATTGAGGGGTTGGGTATTCAAAGGTAATGGAAAATCGGTCTAGGTATATAACTTATAGATGGTAAGAGGTATTCTTGAAAAATAGATAAAATCGTTCTGCTGTAATTTTTCATGGTTGGACCATGGTTTTACTAACAATGATGGTCTCTATGAAAACTATGATAATGAAAGGGTTTGGGTCCTGAGGCAATCATACGCCATGTAAGTAATTTATCTAAATGATTTTAGAGATAATTCATTAACTAAAAATTTATTTGACCCATCACGATTAATATAATTTAAAATTCTATTCAATAACCATTATTATATTGAATAAAAAGAATCAATACATAAATTCATGAATATGATGTAATCAAAGCATAAACACACATATTTGTAAAAATAATTCATTTCATATACACATTAAATTAATGTTATAAAATTAATTAATTATACGAAATAATTTATTTTAACATTCTCCCCCATGGATTTAATTAATTGTTAAAAACTATTAAATTTATCAATATCTATAAAGCACATTAAAAATAAAAATATGATGTATAAAAACTAAAAATATTAATATCTAATTGGGACATTATTAAGTTATGTAATAATAGCCCTATAATTAATTTATAATAATAATTTCATAATTAAATTATACATGGTATGTAGTTCAAAAAACAGACTATTAAATCCAAAAAAAATTCAAATATATGTTTTTCGAAATAAAAATATTACTGACATATATCATTAAAAACATAAGAATTTATAGATACATTCAAACCCCCCAATATTATACATTAAAAAAAATAAACCAGACCAAATACATGGATTGTATTTTACAAACCCAAATGGTTAAAACTTTGGTAAAAGATTCAACAAGTATACTCACATTAGAATTATACTACAATCTAGGATAAAATTCAATAACAAACTATCAATTAAAATATTTAATTTTTATAAAAATAATTTGTGACATTAAAATAATAAATATTTTCCCAAAAACGCAAAATTATCCCAAATTTTTATTAAATAATATTATCATAAAAACAAGAAGCATACTCGTCGTTAAAATTAGAATTTAATATAGTGTTCCATTTAATAAATATATAACAAAAAGAAATTTTTTTAGTCGAAACACAAATCCAAAGTAATATTTTTTGTCATTAGAGAACCCACTATGTCTAGTGTCAAAAATAACATAATAACTATAGGTAATCATAGTTATTACAAATAACAGTAAAATATTTATTTCTCTTCAAATATCTAAATTCATTTTTATAACTTTTTAAAAAACATTTATGTTTATTTATGTAAATCCTCCAGAAAATCTCCAACAAAAGTAATATAAAGGAAGAATGAAAGCATGATCATTTAAAATATTATTGAACAAAATAGAGTATGATACATTTTTATAAATTTTATATTTCATGGATTGTATTACAATAATTTTAACCAAAAAAACATTAAATAACTTTTTGACCCATTCCAATGTATCATCCAAGTGATAAAAATACCACATAACCACACAATATGAATTTGCATGATTAAAAAATAAAAAACATCCATAAGGACATTTTTTCAAATTAGTAATTCTATATCATTATTTGTCATTAAAAATAATAAAACCAAAATCATCCATAATAATGTCACTGACATATAAAAAAACTAATTAAATATTTCTTCCACTACATTTACAATTTTTCATTTTAAAAAAGATAAAACCTAAATGTTTAGTTTGAAAAAAAAATATTATTTACAATGATCCCTAATAAGGATTTCTAAAAACAAAATTATATAAAATTACGCTAATAATAATATATTTTTAATATTAATTATTATTTAAATTTATAGAGATATATATTATGTAAAAAAATTGTATTTTTTCTCATGATATTTTATATCAAAAATTGAAAAAAAATAAAAAATATAAAATATGATTTATTAAACCATATAAAATACCAAATATTTTCATCAAAAAAATTTCTTAATTATTCAAATGATATGTTAGTTCATAATATATGTATATATATATATATAATTATAAAAAATTTATATTTATATTTATATTAAAAAATAATCCAAACATTTACGTTTATAGTTGGATGAGGGGCTATATTACAAAGTGACTCATGCAATAAAGAAATATATGGAGGTATTTCATGATACATGAATACAATATTTTGGTGATTCTCATATGGGATGCTATCATTGAGCATCAATATATAATAATTGAAAATATTTTATATAGTTTTTTTTCAAAATAATTCCACTGATAGTGAAGCTCAAAATTAAAAAATTTGTAAAACAATATTTTAAAAATAATTTAGTTAGTCTTATGGTATATTTAGAAAATGATTAATTTCAATGATTTTAAAGTAACATATATATTAAAAACATAATTTAAATTGATAAAATATTTAAAAGAATTTACCCCCATAACATAAAATATTGTGATTGATTGTAGTGAAAATAAAATAAAATAAATTTTATTTTATTTTAATCAATGAACCATAATACATGTGTATAAATATATATATATATATATATATATATATATTCGTATATATTTTTATAAATTTCTATAGAATTTTTTTTCCTGAAATGTGTGTTTTACTAAAAAAACTAAATTATAAAAACAATATTAATATGTAATATATAACATAGGGATGTAAATATGGATTAAAATATATATTTACTATAAAAATGTAAAAAAATTCCAAGAAACTATGTATATATTTAAATAATTATTATTATTATTCTCATGAATTTGGGAAAATTTTCATATATATATTTATAATTTTTTATAAAAAAAATATAATGTGTTGAAATAATATATATAAATATATTCTTCGTACATGATATGTGAAACATGATATCATTTAATTCTATAATTATAAATTTGTTACGGTGTTGTGACAATCTTGATTTTTAAAATAAAATTAAAGGATGACATATTTTTTTGATCAAATTAGTTAGCTGAAATAAAAAAACAATAATATCATATATATGAATACTAGTAATATCTAATAAACTTCTATAAAAACATGGAATTTTGGAGTAGATCTTATTAATCATGTATTCGAAATATTTGATCACAATTAGATTTAATATAGAAATAGTTCACATAATAATTATGTCACCATTTCATATGTGTATAAGGTCTATATATCATATTCTTCAATGGATTCATGATTTTATGTACTCGTCAATTGATTCAAATTGATGATTCATCATTCCTTTAATACTAACCATTATTTATATAAAAATTTTAAAAATTAAGGTGAAATAATCTATTTTTATTAATCCTTTATGAGTAGGATCACACAAATAAAATAAGCATTTCTTCAACTTTATGGAGAAATTATTTTATATGATCTACTAGATGAGAGTAGTGACCAATAACTGAAAAATATAAATGATTTTATATATCATTAATTACATAATTTAAAATTCAACTTTTAATTAGCATAAATGTGTTGTATATAATGATTAAATACATTATCTCTGGAATATAGAGTAATCAAAAAAAAATATTCATATATGTATAAAATTGATGTTATTATTTTATAAATTAAATTAATGTTATTAAATAAATTAGTTAATTAAAATACCAATTTTAAAACCTTATTCTGAGTGTAACGACCCAAAAAATCATTAATGAAAATTCCTATTGGACTTCATAAATGTCTTCATATGGTTATGTAAAATGAATGAACTTACTTGGTTCTATGTTTCGGTTTTTAAAATAACTTTACGAATTTTGATCGTTTCTAATATAGTTGTTGAATAGTGATCACATTACTAGTTTAAATATAGGGCTTTAACAAATTCAATTTACTCAGACAAAGGAAACGATGGCCTCATCTAGTAGGCTTTACTTATACGAAGACCATTTGTCCGAGCTCAAAAATGAATGGCATCACTAGGAATTGAACTTGACCAAGCCCAATCTGTGCTTGAATACGTAATTCACGAGCAGAATAGCCTACGAGAGATGTGAATGTTTATAGAGATTACCACTCAAGCAATGTTATCCAAGCCACCCCAAGAATCTGTCACTATCGCGCACCATACCCTAAGGTCTTATGAAATTGTTTTAAGGGGTATGTAACAATACTCTATTACTACGATTATGTACATAATTCTTGTATAGAGAATATACTTCTTTTTTATTATTGTTACATTGTAAATAGTTTTTAAAGTACAAATAATATTTTTAGATAATATTAAACTTAGAAAATATATTTTAATGAATTAATGTATTTTTGAAATAAAAAGTATTTTAATAAATTATTATTATTATTAAATTATTTTTTATTAAAAATAAATTTTCATATAATTTTATGAATGCAATTGTAATTTTTATAAACGTTATAAAGTTGTTTTTGATAAAACCCATGAATTTTCGATAAATGTAGGTTTTTATTCCAAAAGTAAAAAATTCAAATATTTATTAAATTAATTATATAAAATGATTATTATTTTTTGATTTAGGACGTCGAAATTATCCAAAAGAAATTTTTTCTTAACTTTCAGAGAAAATCATATTTTTGGGTACAAATTAAAAACCGTTTAAATATATACTGTGTTTTATGACATCCTAACAACACAATAGTGATGTAATAAAATAATAAAAACATTATGTTTGACCAATATATGTTTTACCATTAATAAAATGAGATCTTAGGTTTGTTTGACTTATTTTACAAAGCTTTAGTGAATCCTTCAAGACTTATAAAACATTTTAGATTTTTTAATTCATTTCTTTGAGAGTGTGACTCACCTCCACATAAGAAACCCTTTTATTTTAAAAATTTAGAACATTTTACTTATTAAATATTTACTTCCACCCCCATTTGGAAAAAACCATGGGAAAAACCATTGGATGGGTTGTGGTTTTGATTAGTTTAATGTGTGGTGTCCCAAACCTAAATAATAGACAATTCCCTCATCTTTCCTATATAAACCCACACAATTTTTCAGTTCCTCTTCACTCAAAACCTTTTATTTCATCCATAATATTCTCTATTATTTCTATAATCCTACAAAGTCTCCCAAATCTCCAATGAAACCTCTCTCAATCCTATTCAAAGCCTTTGGGATCACATTTCCAAGTAAGGGATTCCCACCTTTCTCTTTTTATCCATGTTTCTTAATAATGTTATGCCCATTTATTTTCAATTATTAATGTTTGGGTTTGTTTTCTCACCTCAAAAATACTTCCCTCTTTATTTTGGATTGATGATAGACCCCATTATCTCTCATTAAATACCATTCATGTACACCTGTTACCATGCAGAAATTTCGTAAGAAATTTTTCTCTCCTCATTTACATTAAAGTAATTTTTTGTATTCTAAATCTAAATCACATTAAAATTTTGGGATATGTATATATATGACCCCCATACATTAAATTTTATTTAAATATTATGATAGAAACCATTCTCTCCAATTACCCATTTTTATGAGTTCTTATGCCACGTCGTTCTGCTACCGAAATTACACTGTGATTTTCAAAGCCCAAGCCATTGTGTTGTGAGTACCACTCCCATTTCCCTATCAAGGGTATTCACCATTAAGAAAATTTTCTTCTTGATTTAATAGTTTCATGTATGAATTCAACACTCATTTATCTTGAAATAAATTATTATGTTTAATGAATCCATGTTTTATGATCCATGTAGAACACTTATATATGAAATGAAATGATTAAGAAGGGTGTGGCCTGATAGCGCTCCAATGCATTGGGTAATGTATAGAATCATGATACATCGTGTTAAATGAGTGTCTAATCATGCTAATTCATGTGAAATGGGGGTTTACTCATGCTTCATGTGCAATGAGTGTTTACTAATGTTCCATGTTTAATGAGCCTTGGCTCATGCTAATTCTATGTTATGTGTAGTTTTCAAATCTTCATGTTATTATTATCATGATTTATTATGACTTTATGTTCATGTTTCTCTTGTTCTTCATTTATATGCATATTTTCAAACATTTATTATATTCCTCATGTTATTAAATATTTATTCCCTTATTGGGCTTTATAGCTCACCCTTTTCTTATACATGTTCTCAGGTTATCCTATGCAATGCAATGTATGTGGGAATATAGTGGTCATGTAAAAGATGGATTTCAATAATATTTTGCTTTCTATGCTTAATTTTGTTATGTAATGTTACTAATCACCAATTATAGTAGACCTTTAAATCTATTATTTTATATAAAATGAAGGTTTCATCTAATTAATCATGTTTATGTATATAATAAAGAACAGGGTAGTCATAGTTGGTATCAGAGGATAGATTTAGTTATTTTTTGGATTAGGATTAGAAAAACCTAGTGAATCCTTAGTGTCAAAAATAAGTAAAATAAAAACATTTTTATGTTTTGGTGGGTATTAATTATGTGTTTTATCATGAAAATACATCTCTTTCTGGATACAAGTAGGTAAATGCGGCTCTAGCACAGATGTACCTAGGGGTGAAACCCCCAACAAAGAGTTTCTCTCTTGACATGGGGTATCCTGTTACATGAAAACGGGCCTTACAGCACACCTAGTTTCAACACTCCCATGGTATATGAATTGGAAAATTCACAAGCTTAGTATGTTCCATTATTAAGGGAATAAAAAAATTACCCTAAGAATATATGTTATAATTTTTATCATGGATAACATAGATTAAAGCCTATAGATTCAAATGTTAAGGAATTAAAATATATTTTTATGTCATATGTTTTGTCCATGGATTACACATTATGTGATACTCATATCTTCCCTTTTATTCAGGCCAATGGTAAGTAATAGGAGGACTTGATCTAACAACCGATGTTATGATCGATGTGATGAATGTTATAATGAGATGCCCAAACAAATGATAGAAAAAATTGTGAACATTGTCATGATTCTCTATCAGTTAACTCAATCTTTGAATAAGAACGTGGTTCAAGAGGAACACTCACCCCCCCCCCACCCCCAAATGAAAGAACAAGTCACTATCGAGAGCTTCACGAGACCAAGGCCTCCCACTTTTAAGGGATCATTTGATCCTTCAATTGACAAACAACTGAACAACTACATTGAAATGTTATTCTACATCGTTCAATGATCTGAACTAGAAAATGTTCTCTTAGATGCTTATAGTATGGAGGGTGAATCTAATAAATGTTGGACATTAATCAAAAATATGAAGTCTAAGGAGGAGATAGAGGTGTTTGAATGGAAGGATTTCCCGAAGATGTTTTTTGATAAATATTTTCTATGAACCCTCCGGCTTAAGATTAAAAGGGACTTCCTTGACCTAAAGAAAAAAAGAAGATGAATTTGTTGAAGCATGTGAGGAAAACATAACAAGTCTTGCACGATACGCCTCCGACTTTGTCATTACTCTCGAATGCAAGGTGGATCGATTATTTGGTGGGATGAAACCATGTCTGCAGAAATCCCTGATGATCTATGGCTTTGAAAAACTATGAGAAAATTGTCTGATGTGGCCTTAAGGTAGAAATGGATAACGTTTAATCTCAGGGGTATCATGGGGATAAGAAGCGTAAGTTGGATTTCAATTATGGTTGTTTGATGGATAAATCTAGCGGTGAGATGATTATCCATCACCCCACATTCCAATGGTGCAGAAAGAAGAACCCCAAGAAATTTCTTCAAGGGGATGAGGAAATGCTTTAGATGTGAAAGATAATGATACCTAGATATTAACAGCTGACAAGAAACACCCATTGTTGTGATAGAGTATTGGAACGCTCTATTTGACTCTCAACACATTGATCATTACTTCAACTACAAAAAACATGAGTGCCTAGAAATCAGATCCCTAAGACCAGAGTTTTCATAGGCAACCCAGTAACTTCATGACAGCAAGGGTGAGCTTTTTCTATCACTACTGCCAGTGTGAACCCCTACAATGATGTTGTAACAGGTACGCAATTTATTCATTTAATAATAGCAAAAATTCTTTTTTATTATAGTTCTACGGATTATATTATATCGAGAATGTGTAGTAGAACAATCCCAACACCACCACTAATCATGGAATTAAATATGTTGGTGAGTATGGAAAATGTGGCAACCATTCCATCCCATGAATATAACTCCTCCACTTTCATAATGGGTTGATTGAATTTCCTAGAGAAACTCAGCATACTCCCTGTGGTGGAATTTGATGAAATTATTGTCATGTAGTGGCTTTCCTTATAGAGGGCCATCATATATTTTTGTCAGAGGGAAATCACTCTCCATGTGGTGAATCGACCCCTGATTATATACAAGAGCAAGGAGGAAGATGAATTTTCTTTAGATCTATCATCTCAATAGTGGATATTACTTCCCTATGGGTACTCTTATCTGGCTCAGATGATTGATTCTAAGGAGGCAACCATCCTTGAAGGCATGCCTATTGTGAACTAATACGCTGAAGTGTTTCTTGAGGAATTGTCTGATCTTCCTTCTAGAAGAGATATTGAATTATCAATTGATCTTATACCTGGGGTGATGCCAATAAACACAAATCTGTATATAATGAATGTTTTGGAGCTTGGGGTGCTAAAGAAACAACTATAAAAGAATATGGATAAAGGGTTTATACTCCCATGTGTTTCACCATGAGGTTCACCAGTCCTCTTCGTGAAAAAGAAGGATGGGTCAATGCGCCTTTTCATCGATTATGTTGGGATTATCACAATTAAGATAAATAACAAGTACCCTATCCCATAAATTGATTACTTGTTCAATCAAATTCATGGATATCAAAACTTGACCAAGGTATATTTTCAGTCGGGATATTATCAAGTAAGAATGATGAAGGAAAATTTCCCAAATACTACATTTCGTACAAGATATGGGCAATATGAATTCATAGAAATACCTTTCGTACTATCTAATGCTCCAAAAATATTCATAGACTGGATGAATAGAGTCTTTAGAGATTATCTCAACAAATTTGTGGAAGTCTTTATAAATGAAATTATAATATACTCTAAACCCAAGTAGGTTCATGAGGATCATCTAAGAACTGTACTAGAAACCTTGTGAAATGTGAAGTTGTATGGAAAGTACAAAAAGTATGAGTTCTTGTTGAATGAGGTCTCATTCATAGGCCATATCATCACAATCAATGATATATATATGGATCCCACCATGATAGTTTCAATAGAGGGATGGACGAGGCCAACATTGGTAATGCATATCTGTAGCTTCTTGGGGTTATTTGGATATTATCATCGATTTGTGAGATATTTATCACGATTTTAAAACCCTTTTACCAAGCTAACTCGGAATGGAGTCATGTTTTCATGGTGTGATGAATACAAAAAACTGTTCAAAGAGTTTAAAAAGAGGATTATCATTACCTCATGCTCACATTACCCACAAGTGGAGAATTTTTTTTGGTATTCAGTGATGCTTCGAATAAGGGAATGGGCTGTGTGTTGATGCAAAAAAATAATAATACATTGCCTATGCTTCAATGAAATTGATAGTTCATGAGAAGAATTTTCCAACACATGATCTGGATTTGGTTGTGGTTGTGGTGATCTTCACATTAAAAATTTGACATCATTATCTCTTTGGGGAGAGGTGTGAGATATATACGGACCACAAAATTCTCAAGTATGTATTCACACAAAAATAGTGGAACATGCACCAATGGTGATGGTTAGAGCTGATCAGAGACTATAACTGCTCAATCCATTACCACCCTAGGAATGTGAACAAGGTGGTAGATGCTCTAAGTATAAAGGACCCAAGGATTTTATCATTTATTAGAATTGAGATGGATAAAATTTTCTTATATTTCATTAAGAAGGACATGGGAATCATAAAGAATAGAACATCATAAATATTTTCAAAAATGATATCTCAACTATATCTTTTTTAAAAGATAAAGGATGCTCAAATAGTTGATAAGAAAATTCATAAGAAAGTGGAAGCTATCAGAAATTGTAAATCCTTGGAGTAAAATGTTAATAAATTAAGAATTGTGAGATTTGGGAAATGACTATGTGTTCTATCATGTCCATAGCTGAAGAAGGATATTTTGGATGATTCACATAGTTCAAATATCTCTATTAACCTAGGAAACACAAAGATGTATCAAGATCTCCAAGAGAAATATTTGTGGGATAACATGAAGAAGGAGATCGCTGAGTATACATCAATGTTCCTGGTGTGTCAGAAAGTGAAGGTTGAGAGCCAGATGTCTAAGGGGACGATGAAACTATTAACTATACCATCATTGAAACGGGATAACATCACCATGGACTATATCACCAGACATCTGAAGATATCCAAAGGAATCAATGCTATATGGGTTGTTGTGGATCGTCTTACCATGGATGGACACATCATTTTTTTGGGGGGATTTCTCATTGGATCAAATGGAATGGATATATATTAGGGAATTTGTAAGGATACATGGAGTTCCAAAATCTATTATATCAAATCAAGGTTCAAGATTCACCTTGATGTTTTGGAGGAATCTCTAAAATGCATTGGATATTGAGCAGAACTTTTGTACGGCTTATCATCCTCAAACTAATGGCCAATCTGAGTGGACTATTCAAACACTTTAGGACATGTTGAGATCATGATCAATTGACTTTAAAGGAGTATTGGATCAACATCTTCCACTACTTGAATTCTCCTACAATAATAGTTTCCACTCGAGTATCAAAATGGCTCCATATGAAGCCCTTTATGGGAAAAGGTGAAAAACACTAGACTGTTGGGATGAAGTCGGTGAGTGTAAGTATCTAGGACCTGGAATGGTTGAAGAAATGGCGGACAAGGTGAAAACCATTCAGCAGCATATCAAGGCATCCCAACGTCAACATAAGAGTTATGTGAATAACCGTTGATGAGACCATGAGTTAAAAGTTGGAGACATGGTGTTTATATGCATATATCCATGGAAGAAGGTAATGAGGTTTGTAAGGAAAGATATGTTATGTACTAGGTACATCAAAACCATCGACATTCTTCATTGTTTCGGGGTTGTGGCCTATAAACTAGAACATCCATATACCATGTTCAAAGTACATGATGTATTTCATGTATCCCTCTTAAAGAAGTACATACCAGACCATTCACATGTACTCTCTTAATAGGTAGTACAATTAGAGGATGATATTTTTTATGAGGAGAAACCAGTGAAGATCTTAGATCATAGTGAAAAAGTTCTATGAAATAAGTCAATGCCCCTAATCAAGGTGTTGTGGAGAAACAACGAGTTTGAATAAGTGAAGTGTAAATCGAAGGATGTGATGATTAAAATTTACCCACATATATTTTATTGTGGGATGAGGAAATTTTGAGGTTGAAATTTATTAAGGGGGGAGATTTTAACGACCCAAAAATTCATTAATGAAAATTCCTCTTGGTTTATTTAAAGATCTTTTTATGGTGAGTTAAAACGTATGCACTTATTTGGTTCTATGTTTTTTTTTAATACTATTAGGAATTCTGACTATTTCTAATATAGTCGTTGAATAGTGATCACATGATTAGTATAATATAGGGATTTAAAAAAATCCATTTACTCAAAAAAAAAAACGATGGCATCATCCAAGAGATTTTCCCATATGAATACCATATTTAGGATCTTGGAAAGGAGGTGTCTTATCTTAGCTTTTCTCTTGACCAATCCCAAGCTGAGTTTGAATATGTTAAGAGCGAGTGGAACCACAAATGAGAGAGGCGGATGTTGATAGAGATTTCCACTCGAGTAATGTTATTTGAGCCACCCCAAGAGTCTGTCACCATCACTCACCTTAACTTAAAGTCTATTGTGGTTGATTTATGGGGTTATGTAACAATTCCCTAGTACTAGGATTATGTGCGTTATTCATGTATATAGAATATGAATTATTTTTTATTATTGTTACTTTGTAATTAAATTTTAAATCAGAAATAGTATTTTTTGTAAATTCTTAACTAAGAAATATATTTTGATGAATTAATGTATTTTTTAGTTAAATAATTATTTGATAAAATATTATTATTATTACTGATTTACTTTTTATTAAATATAAATTATCGTATAGTTTTATGAATGCAATTGTAATTTTTATAAAGGTTTGAAAACTGTTTTTCCAAAAACCCATGAATTTTTTATTAATGTTTGATTCTATTTTAAAAGTAAAAAAATAACATATTTAAAAAATTATTTAGATATCATGAATAATATTTTTTGAATCAGGACGTCAAAATTATCCAACAGTGAATTTATCATACTTTTCCAAGACAGTCGACTTTTTGGTTGAAAATTAAATATCGTTTAATTATATAATGTGTATTAAGATATCATAATGACCCAATAGTGATGTAATAAAATAATATAAAAATTATGTTCGGCCAATATATGTTTTACCCTTAAAATAATGTTATTTTAGGTTTCTATGATTTATTTTACATAGCTTTAGTGGAACCTTTGAGACTTATAAAATATTTTAGACTTTTAAATTGATTTCCTTGATAGTGTGACTCACCTCCACATAAGTAACCCTATTATTTTAATATTTTTGGTCATTTTCATTAGAAAATAATTTGTTCCAATCCCTTTTGGAAAAAAAACATGGGAAAAACAATGGCATGGTTTTTCATTTTGATTTGTATAATGTGTGGTGTCCCAAACCTAAATAATATACAATTCCCTCTCCTTACTATATAAACCCACCCATACTCCCACTTCCTCTTCACTAAAAGCCTTTAAATTTCTTCAAAACATATCCCTCCTCTCTCTAGTATCCACACAGGGCACCACAAGTTCCCAAGAATCCTCTCTCAAGCCTCTCTCAAGCCTTTGGGATCTCACTTCCATGTTAGGGATTCCTACCATTCTCTTTTTATACTAGCTTCTTAATATTGTTATGCCCTTTTATTTTCAAATATAAATATTAGAGTATGATTTATCACCTCACCCATAAATACCTATTTATTTTTTAATGATATTATATCCATTTATCTCTCAATAAATTCCTCCCATGTACACTCATTTCCATGTCAAAATTCAGTAAGTTATTTCTCTCTTCTCATTTACATTCATGTAATTTTTTGTAATGTTAATATAAATTCCATAATAGTTGTTGGGACATGTATCTATATGACCCACATACTTTAATTTCATGTAAATATGTTTATACTCCCCATTCACTCTCATTAACCATTTTTATGAGTTCTTATGTCACACTGATATGCTGCTGAAATTGCACCGTGATTTTCGAAGCCAAAGTCAATGTATTGTGAATACCATGACCATTTCTCTATCAAGGGTATCCACCATTATTCACATTTAAATATTTTATAATGTTTTTAATGTATGAATTACACACTACTTTATTGTGGAATAAATGATTATGTTTAAATAATCGATGATTTATCATACATGTGGAACACTTATACATGAAATTAAATGATTAAGAATGGTGTTCCCTGACAGTACTCAAATGTGTTTGGTAAAGTATAATATCATTATACATCATAGTAAATTAGTGTAGACTCATGATAATTCTAGTGAAACGATGGATTACTCGTTCTTCATCTGCAATGAGGATTTACTCATGCTCTATGTGCAATGATCCTTGGCTTATGTTAATTCAATGTAAAGAGTTTTTTAAAAATATACATGTTATGATTATAATGTTTTAGCATGCCTTTATGTTAATATTTATCATGTGATCCATTAATAATCCTATTTTATGGCATGTATTATATTCACCATGTTATTCCATGTTTATTCCTTTACTGTGATTTATTTCTCACCCTTTTCTTATGAATGTCCTCAAGTTATCCTAGGCAATGCTATGTATGAGGGAATGTAGTGGACATATAAAGTATGTTTTCTATAAGATTAAGTTCTCTATGCATTTTTTGTTATATAAGGTTCCTAATCCCCAAATACACTAGACCTCTAGATCTTCTATATTGTATCAATTCATTTTTTTATGTAATAAATCATGTTTAAGTATGTAATAAAGAACTGAGTTGTCATACAGAGATTGTATATCTTTGGGATAAATCTAATGGGAGAGAGGGAACTATAAATCACATAGTGGCATTCAATGGTAACGTTAATCTTCCCATTAATTTGAAATGTTTTGAAAGATCATGGAATGATATTTAATAAAATGTTCATACATCTCATACAAAATTTAAATTATTTATGTTTTTATACATATATATAATGTAGATGATTTTGATGATACACTTGGTGGGTCTAAATGTAACTTATCTGCTCAGAAGGATGTTGATAATCATTTATAGTAAGATAACATCATAATTTTTTTACACATCACAAAAGAAAAAATTGATGTTGGAAGAAACTAAAACTAGGAAATAATTACCTTGGGAGAGATCCGATCATAAATGAACTTATCTGATATTGATGAGGTAGCCTTTGTAGGATTAGAAAAAAGTGGGATTGTAGTAGAACACCCAATCTATTTAGACAAATGCGGAGAAATGGTATACATAATAGACTAGTGTTGGGATTTTTATAGTCATAATTGTAATGATTTTGAATTTGGATCTCTACATTTTTTACCTCATGGAATTGTTTGATTATCTAATTTTATGATTATTGAATTTATTTCTTCGTGACATTATATGATCCAAATGAAAAAGCATTTCTCTATCACTATAGTTTCTAGATAATTAGATAGTTTTTTGGTCCTCTATTTGATTTAATTTTTTATAATTTATAACATAATATAGACTCTTCAAACAATGATTCATAAAAAATAAAATATTTTTTCCGCTATATCAAATGATGTTTTTCATGTGGATTTAATATATCTTTCTTCAATATATATCCATGATGTGGTTAGAGAATATATCCATTATAATATAGATAACTCTAATTGGGTAGAATTTTCTCATTGGTCTAAAATCTATGTTCATACATCCAATTTCTCTACCATGATGTATTTAACTGTAATATATAAAATAATCTCAATCATCCATATTCAAAATATTGGAAATCAAGTTCTTCCAGGTTTTATCAGGATTTTCCTCATCTATTATATTATTATAGTTGGTCAATAAATAATGAAATTGGATAGATGAATGAATTGATTTTATTTTCTTAAAACCAAGGGGCCATAAAATTATGAAAACTAAATCCATCGAATTTTATCCCATTATGGAATGGTTTTAATCTTAGATATCACAAACCACACATCAGTGGTTCTACTCATATAATATGTATGATATCTAGAAATGATTGATATTTGGAATGTGTTTGTTTCATGATTGGGTGGCTATAGGGGAATGATAAAAAATTGTTAAAATTATTTTAAATTCTTCTAAGTATTTACATTGAGTTTCCCATATCCATTCACCCAATGTGTTAATGATTTGGATTTGAGTTTTATAGTATTATATTTTCACATCGTTCACTACATGTGGGGAATAATTGATTATTATGATTCCACTAATGATATTTTTGAAATGTCAGTGATTAGTTTCAATTTATGTTTTTTCATATCATTCATATTACATTATAATAATAAATATAAGTTCTATTACAAGATGTTATACCTAAAATAGGATTTTAAACAATATTTAATTTTTAACTTTTTAGATTAAATTGTCATTTATTATTAAATGAATTTTTTTAAAATTTAATACTTATACATGGTACATACATAATGATTTTCATGTTCAGAAGAATTAGTGGCCATTTTGTATATGAACATTCTTATTTCTATGTATTTTTTTAGCATATTTTCATGGTTTTTGTTCAGTGGTTACATTTTTCTTTGAACATAATACTTGACCGACACCCCATTGCATCATTTTATTATATTAATAATGTAACTGTTGGTTTATAGATGAATGGTTTTTCATATTGATATTATTATATAAATAATTATAATAATTATTACAATAATATTAATAAATATTAAATTCATTATACTTATCATCGATATTATTATCTCAAATATAGATTAATTATTAGTTATATTAATTTTATTATAATAATTTAACATATTTTAATAAAATTAATAATATCCAGTTGGTGCATGGTTTAGTTCTAAGAACCATATTATAATGTCGGGAAACCATGGCTAAACTCTATGTTGAGGATGCATTTTCTTTTGTATTGTAATTGTACTATAGTAGGTACTGTAGAATTACTATAGAAATAGTTATATTCACATGTTTCGGGTTTAAATTCCATGTAATTAGGAATTCTATCAATCAAAATTGTCCCACGTATTGTGTATGAACTACAATAGGTATTAGGAGATATAGTGAGATCTGGTGAATGTCTCATCTCATCGATCAGGAAACAATACATGGTGACCAAAAAGTGTATCTAAGTGGGTTCCCTTGAAAGAAATAATGGGAATGTTGGATCCTATCAACCATCCATCCATCCCTATGTATTAATTTAGTGGGATACTAGGGTGCCCTACCACATGGAAATAATCACAATGGGACTAGTCAGATAGGGCATCATGATAGGTAGGTGGTGTAGTGGGGTTCCCTATTGGAATCACCTAGTGGGAGAACCCAAAGATAGAAAGGAGTTCTAAAACCTTTAATCCAACCATATTCACAAATTTATTTTTATAATGGGAAGTATGGGTTCTCTATCATAATTCATCCGATGTGGCCACCATATAACAACTCTTTTCAAAGGTGTTGAAATTTTCATAATGGTTAAACAGTTTAGTAATTATTTATTGGGTGGATGGCATGTAATTGTACTTGTTACATAACTAGATATACGTTTTTCATCAAGGGTTTTTGGAAAAAATTAATTTGGTCCTTCAATCAATCAAGATCCTCAGCCTTTCCAGACATTTTTATGTAATAATATAGGTCAAGTGATGAATATTCACTACTATATGGTAGGATGATTATTTACCCACAAGTGTCAGTAGGTGTCAATGTGTGATTAATGGTTTTTTATACACCTACATAATATATATATATAATTAATTATACATAAATTAATAATATATTTTTAATAGTTATTATATTTTATATTAATAATATAATTATTAATACTTGTCTATTACCTATTTTTTCATCATTATAATTATGTAATTTTTAATTACATTACTATTGAACAATTTATTTTAATTCGAATTGTGTAAGTACCAGTCAAAAGACTCTTGTAAATTATTATTTATCACCCGTAGATATGTCCTTAGTATTAGGTAATTAGGGTGTTTCATCATTTAACCATATAAAAAATATATTGTTTGATGCCCCCAATTTCTACTCCCCAAATTATATTAAAATTAAATAATACATGATAAAAGATTCATGGGGATAATTGAAGGTATTTATATTTCATTCTTTCACAAAATTGTTATTTTCAAATACATGGAATTACATGTGTAATATAGTGGAATGATTTAGTTCCATGAAGAATTCATTAAAAAATACTCTCATACTTCTCCAAAGTAAATTAACCCATGACTACATTATAATGATAATCATAGATAAAGATTCCATGATAGATTATTTGTCTTTTATTTTTAATTTTTTGATGATTATAACCAAAAAAGGAAAGTGAAAACATCCTATAAGTGAGGATGATACCCTAATAGTACAGCCACTATTCTATTGGGTCGATTTGAATGTCATGGATGTATATTATTTATGTTTATCTTTTTTTTCTATTTCTCTTAGTGGACATGGAATATTAGTATGCATTTGATACTCCATATACATTATGTTTCAGTTTTTTTATAATGAATTTTCTTGGGGATAGGGTTCAACATTATGATTCTACATTTCATGTTTTTATATGTATAATTATTATATTATTAATTATCAATTTTAAGAAATGAATAACAATTAATTGAAAATTATATTATTAATAATCCATACCCAATGATTATTGGATTATTATTAAATATATGGAGGACACTCTTTACTATATATGAAATAGTATAGGTTTATATCATTCTATGGTAAATTTTTTTACTTGGAGAATAATTGATTGTTTTGATGATAATCCATAAGTCAAGAGTGTTTTGATTCCTTCCAACACTCCGATTACCCACAATCCAATTTCATTCCATGTAATAATTTAGTTGGAGAAAGGATGGAACTTATGCTATAATCTGATCACCCAATCCATTGAAGGGGACCCTTAAATGGTGTAAAATTATTTATGACATGTAACGAACCATGATTCCTCCCTTTAGTAGGCCTTAGGTTTGATACTACATGTGAGCATTAAAAAATCATACATAAGGAAGTTATTACCCTTAAGAGAATATTTAGGTTCAATTGATAGGATATCAAACAGAAATAAATTCAATAAAATAATGAGACATAAAAAACTATAACCATCCCAAAATGCATGTATAATATAAAAAATCCAAATCATCACCAAAAAATATCCCTCAGAAATCATAAGGAACCAACTAAATAATTACACTGATTTTCTGACCAGTATTATCGACCTCAGTCTCCAAAATACATATATAACCTAAAAAAATATTCAATATATTTTCTAGGTGAGCATAACATTTATACATAGTAGGGTAATACCCATGTTCTCTCTTGAACATGTGAAAAGAGATTTCTAATGTTCTAATGGATAAAAATATGAACCTATAATTTAATAAAAAGGTAAAATAACCAATTTTATTTTCACTACAGAAAGCAGACAACCTAATGAATAATTTTTAATAATATAATAAGAAGGAAATCAATAATAGGAACCCTACATATCTTTCCTATTGATTTTATATTCTCATTCCCCAATTATGTAATTTTAGTAGCTCTTAGACCATCTATAATAATTATTTCTACTGACACCATAGAAACCTCATCACATCCCGCCCAATGGAACATAGAAAACCACACCACATCCCACCTGAAGACACATGGGAAACCACAAATATAAAAACCCATATATGAAAATATTTGTCTCAACCACATCCTAGCATGGAAACTTCTATATAATAATAATTTTTTGTATAATGAACATGATGTAAATAAACATCCTTCCCACATCCCACCATTAATTATAGCTATTGTGAACAAACTTAACAATATCATCACTCCAAACCATTAATGTTCTATATACAAAATCCATCAAAAATTGTGCATAAGAACCTTTTCTGAAAGAGAGTGTGGGGTGGAGTGGGTGGCCATCCATGCATCAGTATCTTATATGATATGTAAAAATATGACAAATAATATATTCATGTTTCAACATATTCCTATATATGGGTGGGGTGTGCATAGAAATCATAAGGAACAACATTTTATAATAGTCACACACCATCCTAGATTATGGGTTTATACCAAAATCACCTTAATAACAGACAACATAAAAATCATTTCACCATCTTCACAATTTATTCATCATCATCTAAAATAATCAAACCACACACGCAAGCCACAACCATATGAAACATTCTTATTTAATTATAATATTAATCCATTTAAACATTTTATAATTTAATACCATCTAGCCTTATCATGTCCGTAAATCATAAACTTAAGTTTCCCAAAATTTTCACAAATTATCAATTTAGTTCAAGAATTTTTTAATTATTAAAAACCATGAATTTTTTTTCGTTATTATCATTTTATTTTATCACTACTGAGAAAAAGTAACAACAAAACATGACCCATTGTTTACATTTCAAGAATCTTTGCAATACAACCACGACATTCCACAACCAATTATCATCACTACCACCACACATAAAACCCACTCTATATATAGTAATCAATCATCTAATCATATTTTTAAAAGGTAAATTTCCTCATACATATTTCAGTATTTTCAAGTGTATCCTCAAGAAAATTTTCATTTCCATGTGATGCTAATCATTTTGAATGACTACATTATTATGATTTTTCAAGTACCGTTATTAAATATAATATGTAAAACATTGTTGATAAATTTAATAGCCACAATAACATATAATTTCACACCATAATACAAGTACTAATATAAAATAATGTAGTATAAACCATAAAAAATACATTATGTTTAATTAAAAATCATATGATTTCATTCCCCCGCATCATATTAAATTAAAAAATTATTTATCATTGTTGTGATTATGAAAAATATTTATCCAAAAGAAATAAAAATCATCATATTACCACATATACATTTAGTGGTGGAAAGATGAATGATCTACTGCATTGATAAAAACTTTAATTGAATCACAAATGATGCGATGATAAACCACCATTGATATATATGGGATCACCACAAGATATTATAAACAAATAGACTCCGTAATAAACACCTAAAATAAATAAATACCAACACATAAAACACTCAAATAGAAGATAAAATGATGAAGGACAATTATTGAAAATACGGATAACTAGATTTAATTAAGTCATGTAAAAAAATTTATTTCCCTATAATAATTTACAATTTTTTTTAATATTTCAGTAGAAATAGACTAATTTTGAATGTGATTCACATCTAGAAGATCCTTGATGTGGGGATATTTAATTGAATAAATAATTTTTAGCCTGTTTATGTAGTTTTTTATTGAAACATGGAATAATTTATGAGGGGAGTTTTATATCGATAATATGAGACATTGGGTAAGTCTATAACATGTTATTTTCCTAAGGAATGAAATAGAATTTTTTGGTATCAAATATTCAAACAAATGATACTGTTGGTGGGGTGCTAAATGAAGGATTATATTTTTTTAAAATTAAATTAATAATAAAAACCTCACCTATATTATATGAATCATCGAATTATGGAGATAAGGTATTTCTACCACAATTACAGAATACACTAGGATGAACTAAGGTAACGTGGTGTAGATAATACCCTTTTTTACATTGATCTTCACAAGATAGAGGTTCAGCATGTTCTGGGAAACATTTTGGACCTAATGCTTCATATTTAAAAGATGATGAAAGATGATTTATGATATTTATATGTAAATAACTATTTATTCATTGTTTTGGGGATTTATAGTGTAATTATTATTGTTATAGATCACTTGGGTTTAGATTTTTTGTTTTTTTTTTTGAAAAATATGGAGTTTTCAATGGCTCATATGGGATTCCTATTCGTAATTACTAATAAAATAAAATTTAATGTTTGAGAACATGTTGGGTGTTCATATAATTCATGGAAGATGATCATTATAGAATGCATTCCATGTGTTAGGGGTATAATCCATTTTGTGAGCTATGGTCTTGTATTGGGGATATGGAATGAGATTTCATGTCGAATGAAACAGCCATGTGTATTTACACTACAAGAATCACATAGTTATATACTTTTATTCATATTTTCAGCCAAGGACACATGCTTATGATATGGAAATAGAATAAAAACAAGTATATTGTTACACTTATTGTATGGATACATGTCCAATGTGGTTGTGTGAAAAAGATGATAAGCGTAGATGTTTGAAATAGTCACATGATATGTGACATGGGGTATACAACATGTATTACATTTACAACATGAATTCCAAAATGGGGAATGACCAGAGGATATTTCCTAGAGACACATCATATATTGGGGAAACAAGATGTGTACTCACATTAGATACTTCCCCCTCACTCATCTTCATATTCCATACACATATGGATACCCATGGGATCCTGTCCCATGTAGTTTAAAACATTTTACATGATTGTGGCCATGGTTTTTGTGTTAGAAATGTATTGTGGGGTTATTTTTGTGGGTTGATTCGAGTGTCAATGTATAGGCCAGTAGGAGTAGATTTTGTTCCCTTGGTATCTTTATATGAGGGTAAAACATGGAATTACATCCTCAACATAATATTATGATACCCTTAATAGGATGATCTCAGATAGATTTAGTCTATCCCTCTTGGCGACAAGGGTGTGATTATGTATTGTGTCATCTTCCCTTGATAGGGTATTTTGTATCTTCTTGAATAACAATACATGGGCAGTGACCCCGTATTTAGTAGGCTAGCCTAAAAAAGTTTCAGTCATCTTACGGTATTTGATCCCCTACATAATGGTTTGTTTTGTTGGTTTTTTTTGGAATTTTCAGGTATGTGAATCCCTAAAAAGAAAGTGTTTTCTATAGGTTTTGTTTAAATTCCATCTATTTGTTTTTATACATATCTTGTTTTTATATGGGGTTTGTGGAATTTTTATGACCAACAAAATGGGTGGCATTACCCTATCTAAGAATAATGATATTTAGAGAACCAGATTGGTATTGTGGAGTTACCTAGTGGTTCTATGAGTGATCCCATTTCTAATTGATGTATTTAAGATTTATAGTACTATTAGCAAGCACCCACATGAGATGTGTGAGATCAGAAATCGGTGTACCACGTTCTATTTGGATTCTTGATGGAATTGATCATGGAAAGACCAGATGTGTGATATCTCTCATATGAGTTCCATCATGGATGGAATATCCATTCTATATGATTGATAACTATAAAAAGAGTTCGATCAGATAACGTAAGTATAATGGAGTGAGATAATGTAGATGAGTTATAACATTGATCGTTTATTATAATCATCATCATTATTATTATTCTCTGTTAAAAAAATCAAGGTCTAAAGAAACAAGCAAAAAATGGACCCAAGCATGGAGAACACCCCACCACCCAAGGGTGAGTTCATGGTGACCTAAAGTAATGTAACCCCATCGCATACCCTTTAATGTAATCTAGTCCTTTAGGCTGAATTCTATGCAACGTGTGAATGAGAACAGCCTCCTCCCTGGGTGTTTCCAGGGTAGCAAGGTGGTTGGCCACATTGTTCCCCTCCCTCTAGGTATGTAGCACTCGAGTCTGTTTTTCAATCATATCATCTCACCTCCTAATCTCATAGAAGATCGACCATGGGGGATTCTTATAACCTATAAGGGGATTTTAAACAATGAGTGAGTCGGTTTCCACCTCTGAGGTTGTGATCCCTTTTTGGTTGGAAAATGGTGAGGCCGGTCAGCAAGGCTTTTGCCTCCACCTGAAGAGAGGTACCACTTCCTAATCTAGCGGAGAAGTCCAAAAAAGTAGAGCCATGATGATCCCGCACCACTCCTCCCCCATTTATAGTCCCTTATAGACAAGATCCATCAGTATTCATTTTCATGCTCGTGAGGGGAGACCTCCACTTTACCCAAGAACCTCTCTTGTCCCCATGTAGATCATTATCCCCGGTGGTACCCTGGAATTGGCGCAAGTAAGGAGCATCTTTCAGAGACTTCACTGCTTTGTTGAAATCCACAAGTAAGTTCATATCTCAAGTGATAATAAGGCGGGCCAAAACCACTATACCCTCATGGATAGATGAGTTCTGAGCCCTCCAAATTCTCCAGCACCCCTCCTGGAAAAGAACCGAATGGGTCGTCCTCTCCGGTCCTCCTCCTTCTGTACCACGGTACCATTGATCCAAGAAGCCACTAATAACTTGTTAGGCTGGGTTGGTCATCGTGAATTCCCCCAGATCCTCCCAAACCTCGTTCTCCCAATATCTACCGAAGAAAATCTAGACACAGGATTCCTCCCTATGTACCTTGCAGCAAACACATTTCGCAACATGCTCAATACCACATTTCCTCACGTTCTAATCCGTCGGGAGGGCTCTGTTCCTAAGTCTCCAAGAAAGGAAGATGAACTTAATGGGAACACTTTTGATCCAGATGATATCATCCCATCCTCCTTGAAGTCTTTGTTCATGGACTGTGTGATGAAAATAATTTGAGGAGAAGCGTCCCGAAGGAGACGCGGTGAAAATGCATCTATCCTCCTCTGAGTTGCTGATAATGTCTTTGAAGAAAGCCTGGTGCTCCTTGTCAAACACGACCTCAATGAAGGGTGAAAAGAGTCTGGCTTCTATGAATGAGATCAACGGAGCCGGGCACCCAGGGAATCCCAACTCTGAGCCGCACCAATTCTTATGCTAGAAGGAAATGTCCCCTATCCCTAGCGGCCAAAATGAAAGCGGGCGGAGGATATCCACGATGGGGCCGATTTTGGGCCATAGGTGACTTTCTCTCTCTGATTCATTGCATTGGCTAACGTACGAGTTCATAGAAGCCCACCAAAGCGTGAAACCTTACAAATAACTCCATTCAATCCTATCATGCAAGTAGTAGATCGAATCTTTCAGGTTATACATGCCGACTCCTCATTCTTCCACCGGTCACGACAGCTTGCTACACGCCACCCATTTCTTCTTCTCCTTAGATTGTGAATCTGAAATGAACCTGGCTAATGATATGCTGATGGACTTGATGACCCCTTTGGTAACATTGTTTGATGCGGGGGCATGGTGGGGTGACGTCACTAGGACACTATTTATAAGGTCGATCCTCCCTCCAAAGGATAGAAAACGATTCTTCCAGTTAAAGAATTTTTCGTTGATCCATGAAGATAAGGTGTCGAAGTCCCGTATCCTAAGCCTACTCGCTGATATGGGTGCGCCGAGGTACTGCATTGGAAACTCGTCACTGGTCATCCCCAGGAAGATTCTGACTGACTCCATCCTTGCCGCATCACACACACTACCGATAAAGAACTCTCTCTTATATTTATTAATCCTCTGCCCACTCCATTGATAAAAGGTATATAGAACCTCAAAGAAGCTCCTAAGGGAACTCCACCTTCTATTGATAAACACGAAGGAACCATCGGTGAACATCAAAATGGAAATCGCATGTACCCTCAAGAATCAACGGAATGGTAGAATTCCGCTCTGATCAATACTATTCCTCAGGAGACCACTCAGAACTTCCTGAGTAATGATGAAAAGGGATGGGGAAAGGGGGTCTCTTTGCCTGAGTCCACAGGGGGGCTTAATGAAGCCAAAATATTTACCCATTAACAACATCGAGAGCCAGGAGGAGCTGAAGCATCAGAAGATTAAGTCTATATTCCAAGAGTTAAAACCCATATATGAGTGAACCCTATTGATGAAACTCCATTAGACACGATAAAATTCCTTATTTATATCGCTTTTGATGGCCATGTTGGACCCTCTAGTCTTTAAATTTATGTCATGCAATATCTTTTGAGAAAGGGAGACCGCTTCCTGGATATTGCACCCCCTGACGATCCCGTGTTGTTCAGGGGAGATCCAGCGAGGGAGATGGATGGCCAATCTGTTGTTGATAATTATTGCAAGGATCTTGTAAGGCACATTGTACATGATAATCGGACGATAGTGAGAGATATCGGATGGGTTTTTGGTTTTGGGAAGAAGAAAAAGAGTGGTGGCGCAGGCTACTATGGGTAGGTAACCCCTGCGAAAGAAGCCATGAATGGATTCCATCACAGACTCCTTCACCAAGGACCAAGAAGACCTGTAGAAGGAAGCTGGGATGACATCTGGACCGGGGGCGCTCTCTGGATTCATATGCATGAGCGCATGGTGGATCTCTTCCTCATTAGGCATTGCACTCATGCTAGTGTTTTCATCATCGAACACATGACTCTGGATTGAATCAATGATCTTTGAAGGTACAGAGGGACACCCTTATGGGAGGCACTTGTTCGGGCCGGCTAGAAGGTAGTGGACGAAGGAACAGTCCATGCTCCCGATGGTGCTTATGTCATCATTGTAAGTTCCATCCTCCATTAGGATGTTCAGCCTAGCCTGCTTCTTCCTTTCCTTGATACATGCGTGGATGAATGCTGTGTTATGGTCACCCTCCTTCAACCACTTGATCCTGGCCGCCTCCCTGGCTAGGCGCTCTTGTTTAAGGAGTTCCCCCATCAGTTATTTCTTCCTTGTGAGCTCCTCATACACATTGTCCCCCCTAAGCACTTTCCATGGAGTCCTCGAGCGATTCCACGCCTTTCATGGCCACAGACAGTTCCTCATCCGGATACCTTTGATCTTTTGGCCACTCCCTCAATTTCACGAGTATATCTGTGTTATTTTTTCTATTAATGTGGTGATTTGACATATCATGATATTCATACCATGTGTAAATGAGTTGACATATAAGGTGTATATGAGTAGCTGTTGAGATAGAGTTTCTTATTCTCTTACACATGGGATTTCTCCTATGGATTTGGTGTGGGAAGTATGTTTCATTTCAGTTTATTACATTAATATTTAGTTATTGGGTTTGTGATATGAAATTTTTTACTCACCCATACTTGTTATATTCATGAATAATTCATTTCTTATAATGATGAAATATCATTTGATGGATTCCCATTAGGTCCTAGGGTAAGTAGAGATTAGAGATCTAAAAAAACCATTGTTTTTACCATTGGGTTAATATGATATTAGTACCATTCTATGGATCAGTTTGGAAAAAAAATTAATTTATCGTGGGTTTTTATTTGTCTCGTAAGATTTTAGTTCCTTTTCGGTACTATGATTGAGAGATGGATGTATTCATTCATTTCTAGTGTCTATTATATTTTTATCTCTCCATTGTTTCATGGATATATATGTGTGTGATTTTTATTTGTACTATAGAATATTTGATTCCAAGTGTGGAGTAATCCTACTATGTGATGGTCTCTATCCCATGGACTATTATAGAACAACATTGGGTAGTTGTGGAATGGCCTTTATCTAGCATTGCGGGCACCAGTGGGTCAGGTCATTGTAGAGTGGTATCAATGGAGGTTATTCCTCTAGACCAGTGTTTGGATTTTTTGAGTTCTTTTCCTTGAATTGGATTATAGAGATTCTTTTAAAGTGTATGGAATTAATATTTCATGATATTTACTCCATTTTTTGGGGGGAATGTCATATACATTAACCAGGAAACATGTGTCCTTTTGGTTATGTTTATACATTTAGGAACTAGTTTCCAAGAAACATTCTTACATGTATCAAATAAGAATGGGTTTTTTTTCATATCAAATCAACTCCCAAAAAATATTAATTTAACATTTAATGTTACTAATAAATTTCAAGATTCACTATGATGATATCCATCCATGTTTCCATGGAGTGATTGTGTGGATGATCCAAAATTTTAAAAGGATTTGATGCTTGGAATAAAAATGAGTAAGTGTCTACGGGTGATCTTATAATCAATAAAACACTCATTGTGAAATACATTTTGACACATTTTTAGGACAATAATGAATTCATACTGAGTTTGGTGCTTGATTTTCTAAGTTAGATACCTACCATGTATGGTGGTGATCGAGAAACCCATGTTGATGATGACTAGCTGAAGACAATGAGGCATGATTTCATGTTGTTTGAAAAAATCCCAATTAGATAGTTGTCCTAGAAGTACATATTATTCAAGGCGTGGATGGGTGAGCATTGATTATGTTGATGCAGACTCATGATGATATTACACTCACTTGGACAGAGTTTGAGAGACTCATCATGGATGTGTATTGTCCATCCATATTGGGTTAAATATATAACTAGTTCATCAATATCATTGATAGAGTATAATAACAATGAATGTGTATTAAATTAAGATCCCAAATCTATCAAGATACTCTTGGGATATGGATGAATTTAAATTATTCCATTGATATTCCATCGTTCAGAGCATACATCGAGATATTAGGTCTTCTGTGATATATTTTTTCATTACAACTTATGCTGGAGTGCTCGAGATGGCCTTTGTAGTGGATAGATTTATGGAATATAGTGCTCCGAATATTGGTCTGTAGTACAAAGGTTTTGATACCTCGACAGCTAGTAATGAATATAGGTCTGAATGATTCACGCATTTTAGACACTCCATGAGATTATATATAATGCACAAACCCTAGAATCCAGGTGTAGATACATTTCTATATTACATTTACATGATTACATGTAATCAAATCCTTATGGACCGATCAGTTTAGTACTCTGGAATAACTAGATACATAAAATTTCCCCATAGTACATTGGTAAAAAATTAAAAAAATGGAAAATAAGTTACATCCTGGAACTCATTCCAAAAATTTTCCTTTATAACCTGGGAAAAATTAAACAAATAAAAGGGTGATCTCTAATTATCAGCAAGTTTAATTACAACAAAATAAAAAAAAAATTAATATGTAAAGGTAAATAACTAAACACACATTCAATATAAACCAATAGATAAAACATAATCAATATGGAATGAAGAATAATTGCTAACAAATTTCATTAAAATAACAAGACATGTCATAATAAATATGTATAGGTATGAAAACAAAAATACATGTAATCCAAATCAATAAAATGTGAATTGAATGAATCTCTAGATATATCAACAAAAAATATCATGGATAAATAATAACTAAAAATAAATTAATTAAATGATTAATTATCAGACATAATGTTTCCCAGGTACATGATACATTTTCCATCACGACATAATTTGATCTATTCTCATTCAGATAACCAATTAATCTCATAACACTAATGAAACATCTAGGGGATTACAATAACTGTTCCACAGCCCGTATGGATTTCTCTAAATGAAACCCTATGTATTTCATTCCCAAATAATTCATCATATATTGGATAAATAATGTTCCTCATCCATTATACATACTAAATAAAGAATATATGTTCATTAATAATTCCTTAATGGAGGATAAATAACAACTTATAATGTTGAGATTAATGAATTTGTGAGGAAAAATAATCATTAAACTTTTCTAAATTATCCCATAACACTTTTAAAACATTATATAATAATTTTCAATGTATTATAAAACATATAATATCATCAGAAAGAAAAATTTCATGGTATAAAATGTTAATGGATATTATATAAACCATATAAATGTGCTTTGGTCAGTAATAAAAAACAAGTCTCATTAAAATATAAATTAGAGATTAAATTTCAAATCACATTTTAATAATTAATTTAAAAGACTTCACATTAATATTAGACAATATTTTATTTTAAAAAAACCATGTACAATATAAAATGTTGCTTCAACACATTAGGGATTCTTGATAGAGTGAAATTCATTTCATACCGTGTAAGTTAAAAAAATATCTTACTTTTGTAATGATAGTAATAAAGTATATTTATTTGGAATATAAATTTTAACAACCATTTGATAATAGTAATAAATTTTTTGAAAACTTTTTTATAAAACACAAATACGGATGCGAAATATTCATCAATGGACACTTAAACACAAATAATCACAAATAACAATGAGATTGTGAAATAAATATGTGTCATATTATAATTAATATAATCATATTCACAAAAGAAATAATTTTTAATTGATATTAAAATACCCTAAATTCTATATTAATAATAATAAGTTTATTTATGGGTGGTATATTCACCAAACAAATGAAAAATATGCTATATAAGTCATATTTCCCACTAAAATAAAATTGAGGAAAATATCTCTTACCTTGCATTTTCCTTTTACTGAACATGTATTAACCTCATATATAGTGTTTTTCATATGTTATTAATTTATTTTAAGACCACATTAATATTTATCATATCATATAATATCATATTATGATATCTTATTACCAAATTGTTAACATTCATTCATTATTTTCATTATCTCAGGTGTTAATTACCATGTTTCTCAAGTATGTTATTGATTTTTAATTGTCATTATTAATAATAAGATAATGATTTCATCATATATTTAATATATAACATGATTTATATTTTAATATGTATTTAGTATATTTTTAATTACAATAATACATAATTTTTTTAAAATAGGAAATGGAATGAACAGTTTATGGAGATGGTTGGTCTTATGTACGCATGAATGCTACATTCATTTCATTATCATTTAAAAATAATGAATATTAAATTATATATATTTATATTATAATTAAATTATCAACTCTATGACATATATGTCACATATGTTTATTAAAATCATCCATTACATATTCAATGTATATTGTGAACTAGTCACATCTCTTTGCGGAGAAGGTAGTCCACACTTCCACAAAAGATGTTATCCTATTAATGTAAAATTAAAATAATAAGGGTATTCATTATTAAATAATTAAAATATATATATATATATACTTAATAAATATCATATATAAAATATATAAACATTTTTTTCATCTTAATTCCCAACCGTGAATGGTGGTAAATAAAAATTATCCATCATTGTTTTGTTATGGGGTAGTTCACTATACACAAAATATAGTTTGTTCATTTCACAATAGAATGAATTGTGTGTAAGTGTCGGTAAAACTCATAATATATATAAATCTCTGTATATTGAGTATACCGAAGATATTATATAAAAATGTATTAATTTTATGTTAATGAGGGAGGAAATAAATAAAACTAAAACAGTCATTGAAGAATGTTACATCATTTTTGTGTAACTACTTTTTGTTGAAACCAAACGACCTCATTCGATGGATTTATGCCCCAATGTAGGATTCAATAATTAGGTTATATACATTGGGATCTTATTTTGGAATGGTTTGGTCAATAAATAAGGCACATTTTGGTGTGATGAGGTGAGGGAGGAGGTTCGGTTTTATATGTGAGGTGTGGGGATGGTTTGAAATTTTTCAAATGATTAATTTATAATATAGCCTATATTAATCCAGATACCTCTAAAAAGTAATCTATTAGAACATAATATTATATAAGGTTTTAATATCATCAAAAAATATATCTTAGACAGTTTTGGGGTATTATTGTAATGATTATAATTTTTAATAACCTTTAATTAACCCATTTTAATTATAACTATGGTATCCAAATTTATATACTAAGATGATGTAATTTCTACATATAATGTTTCCATTTGACTATAAATGGACAATTAATGATATTTTAGAACATATCTCTTAAACTTATAATTAGTTACTATTTTTATATATTTTCAAAATTTTAATAATGTATCATTTTCATAAGATATAATAAGTATATATTTTTTCACTATCCATAACATTGACATTTAGAAAATACATTGATAAATATAAATTCGAACTAATTGACTTAATACACTCCTATCATGTCATATTTCCCAAAATAATTCTTTGATAAAATTTATTCAGTCAAATTTTATATTTTTTAGCATTTCAAATATGAATTAATTTATTGTTTCATTAATTAAATCATTAATTCATAACTATTGTGAAATCATTTATAAAAATTATTTATTTCCTAAAATGTTATTATAAATTAATATGATGTAGATAAAAATTTTATATTTAAAATAAATATTTATAATCTAAGATATTTTATGTATATCCACTAAAAAAAGTAATTCTTATTAAAAACAAGTGTGTGACATATTGGAAATCCCTTTGAATGAAATACAATAAAATCCATTAATTCATCCAAGAGGTACAATGAAATAATTTTTTTCCCAAGGATGATTTTGGTTGAACTAAAATCATACAATGAATTTAGAACATGTTTTATGGTAATTTATTAATTATTATACTTTTATTTTAATCTTTAATTTTTTGATTTACCAATAACCTTGGTAAATAAAATAAAATTAATATTAATGTTAATATTCTCCAGAAACAATTATTTGAACCAATATGACTATAAATATCATATTGATTACAATTGTGTATGAATTGTTTTTAAAATTGAACTCATTTAAGTTGCTAAATTATGTTTAACGCTAATCTTGTGGATGTGGATAGAAGGCGGGTTAAAGTAAAATAACTTAAAACAATTCTGTTTTTTTATATCCAAATTTAGTGTGAAATTGTTTCCAATTACATAAATTAATGTAAATGATATAAAATAGTCCTAATTTAACTATAAAATCAAAATAAATCATAAATTAACTTTATAAATAAATTTTATGGACATATTGTTTTGTAATAAAATGTTGTATTTTTAACTATTTATCGAAAAATAAAACTTCTTAGACATTTATAAATAATTCAGCAATAATAAATTTTCATATCCTACAGAAAAAAAATTATTATTTTTGAATAAAATATATTAAATTATTAAATAATGTATTTAAAATATGTTAACCATTAAAAGTTATTAAAACTACCTTTAGAAAAATAAATTATTTTAGTGCCTAAAATTTTATTTATTCTCATCTTATCACTATAAAATAATTATGATTAATGTACAAAATTTTTATAAATATATAATATATAAATTTTATACTTTTGTTAAATTTTTTCATAGCATCTGTTTTAATGGATATATTATATCTTATTATATTAAATAATAAAATTTAAATAAAATATAATTGTTTGGTCGATCATTGCATTGTGTGTAACTCAAGCCAACTCATTGTTGTGTGTTGGATATGCATAAAATAGAGATCTAGATAATTCATTATATAAACAAAAATAAATTTATTCTAAAATGAAAATATTGGTTTGTTATGGGGTGTTACATTCTCCCCACCATTAATAAATTGGGTCATCACAACTTATTCACAAGATAAAAAACTAGGGGTGTGAATTTTAAAAATGTCATTCTTGGAATCGTAGATCAGAAAAAAAGATTAATGTTTCCTTGATGATAAAATGAATAAATGGAACTAAAAATGATTCTAGGGATAAAACATACTATGGTTCCATATAGAAAAAACATGGTTATGGAAGAGAAATATTACCATTATGTTCTATTTGTAGACTGATACAAAACATGCATAATAGAATGTAAATACTAACAAATCTATCGATCTACAAGTTTATTAGGGACCATTTGATTCAATATAAAATAATATAACGAGATAGATTTTTTGGATTCTTGGTCTTTTTCCTAGAGAGGAAGAATTCATTTACATCATTAAGTAACAACATATGGAATCCTGATTACTTGAAATGTAGAGTTTAATCCTTCAATACATTTCCACACAAAAACTCACATTTTTCTCTAATCAATGAGTATTTAAGATTATTATTATTCATTCCTAATGATTTTTAATAAACATATACGGATCCAAAAATCCAAAAATCGTATAACTATATACACCTCTTGTCTTTATACATCAACCAAAAACAAAATGGTTAGGATAAGATAAGATAATTCCCAAAAATAATATCGAAAATTCAATAGTAAAACCGAAATTTAATCATGGATCATGATAAAATAACTATCAATCCATGAAAATATTCTAGACTAATATTGGAAAAAAAATTGAAAAGGATTTGATCATATTGCCTTCAAAAAAATATCAATAACTGTTAATGTATTATACAAGTAATTTAATTACAAAAATATTATAATCTACAAGGTTTGGTATTATTTTCCATAAATAACATGACTCACCATATATACACAATCAAATAATATTTGAATCCAAAATATAGTTCATTATGTTTACCTTAATCTTATAGTATTCCCAAATTAGCAAACATCTTCTAAAATAAGATCAATTAATTTATAACAAAATAATTTTTTAATCCCAAGATTATATTTTTTTTTAAATGGGCCTAAATAAAAAATAACCATCAACTATTAATAACTAAAATATTTAACACTAACTAGGAATCATTTAGGCTAGTTGTAGGTGATTAATACTTGTCACCCTTCAGTTGAGGGTTCGCATCTCTTGGCCTTTTCAGATGTGATAGGTTGTTACTCAATCTACGAGTTATTATTTTTCTAAAACTATATTAATATTATACAAAAAATGTGATAATCATCCTACAAAATAACCGAAAAATATTTTAAAAAAATAAAATGTCTTAAGCAATGTGGTTATCATTTTATATTTAATTTTTTAATCCCAAAATATAAATACCAATAATTACCATAATTTCAATGATTATATGAAACCTAATTTTTATACATACATTTAAATATATTTCCATAATATTCAGTGGAATTAATAAATAAATAAATTTTTCATACATTTTAAACAATGGTTTGTTTTTCTTAAAGTATGATTCCCTAAATCTAGTTCCTAATGTTGCTACCAAACTTCCTTAGATACCAACTATAACACCCTGACCCCGAAGTCTAGAGCTTGTTCATTAAGTTTTTATATTTCCATGATTATATGGAATCAAATCCCAATATACCAATAATTATTTTAGTCTTGAATAACAAGATACATGAAATATTTTATTATTACATGAGTAAAATTTTAAACATATCATAGGAAACTAATTTCATCACTGTACTCATTCCAAAATATCATCATCATAACCTGAGGAAAAAACAACAACTAACTTGAAGATTTCAAATTCTCAGTAAGGGTTAGTACAAAGGGAGAAATAATAATTTAATTAATATGTAAGGGTAAATAATTTTACCCACTTTCCATCTAAATCACTTGACAAAACCTAATAAAAAGGGAAATGTAAATAACTTATAACATGTATCATTCAAATAATGATATAATGGATAATAAATATGGACATATAATAAAATGAATTTCATGTCATCTAAATCATTAAAATAAGAATGTAATGGATCCATATATATATCAATGAAAAATATATTGGATTAAAAAATTGATACTAAATAAATTAAAGTCTTAATTATCAAACATCATGTTTCACTGGAACATCATACCATTAACATCAAGGGATATTTTAAACTATATTGATTTGTTCAACTAATTTGAATCATGTTATTATCATTGCATCAAGGGGCATGCATTAACTAGTACCCAACCCTTAGGGAGTTCCATAAACAGTACTCAACTCATTTATTTAATGTCCAAATAATTCACCAAATATTGAATAAATATGGTTACATATCAAATATATATATTGAATAAAGAATATGGGTTTATAAATAATACCCTAGAGGATGATAAGTAACAACATGGGTTGTTGAAATTAAAACATTAATAAGGAAAAATGATCATTAAATATTCCAAAGTGAACTATAATACTTTGAAACATTTAAATAATAATTCCCCATGAATTAAATTATACATTTAATAAAATTAGAATGATAATAATCCGGATATAAAATGTAAAAGGGTTGTACATAAAAAATATAAAATTGATTTGGTGCGTAATAACAAATATGCCTCAATGGAATGTAAATTTGTGATGAAACCATTTACCACAGTGTAATCATTTTGTAAAATGTTACACATTAATATAACAAAATATTTCATTTTAAAATAAACATATACAAATATAAATTATTCTTCAAAAAAATAGGTTGTGATGACTACGGAAAATTCTTTCATGATGTATAAGAAAAAAACATCCCTTTTACTTTTTTATGAAAATTTATAATGTAAATTATTATGTAAAACTATAGGTATATTTCATTTTTGATAATTTTTTACAGCTTTAAAAAGCATAAAATTGAATTAAAAATCATGGTATAATTGTAAAATCATGTATCAATTTTTTATATAAAATACTAACATTGAAGGGAAATATTCCATAGTGGATAATTAAACACAAACATTCATATTATAGATTTTTTTTTACTGTGGGTGTGCTATTTTTAAACCATTCATGGTTTATATATAATATATTGACATTTAATATGCTAGATTGAAAACAAATGTTTATTTTATTTTTCAAAACTTTCATATGAGGTATGCATTGAAATTATTTTGTGACTGTTGGAACTTTTTATATCTCTTAGATGCATTGGTAGGTCTCATGAGACAAAATATTGTCATGGAACAAGGCCTTGAAAAAATAATATTTTTGTAGTCTTGGCATGAGGCCTTCACTATACGGTTATGATATCTGGCATTATTCATTCCATCTTTATGAAATTAGTTATTGATATTACATGTGATTATTCGACTAGTAGATTATCCATGTGAATACATAAATGGAATTATTTGATTTATATTTTTCATATTATGATAAATATTATGTTTAAAATTATTGTGGTTTAGTTTTTTTCATTTCCTTAAATGTTTTTATTTTATTATGATATTTCCCACAATATACTTATCCTTAGTTAGAATTTGAGCACATCTCTTTCTTATGTTTTATTTTTCACAGGTTGTGAAGAAGTATATTATGGTTAACCTACAGGGATAAGCCATAGGATATGAGTGTGTTCAAAGGGGACACAATGTTGTTTTTTATGTTCCAATGTAAAACTTTTGTATGTATCTAGTACTTCCATGGCTACTAAACTAATAGGTCTTTCATTACATGTTCTATTTTAATCATGCCAATGTTATATAATAATTTACAGACACTCTGTAATTGGGGTAGAGGAATTAAAGTTAGTATCAGAGGATTTTTAGTACAGAACATGGAAACTACATTTAGAAAAACTTTGATTAGAGAATATTACCCTAAGATATACATTGAGGATTATTATATAAGAACTTCCTAGAATTTTGGTCATGTAGAATTTTTTTTGAATTTTCCATGAAATACATCCCAGTCTGGATACGACTGGGTAGAGGCGGCTCTCGCACAGATGTACCAATGTGTGAATACTCTGAAAAGGATATTCGGGCTTGACCTGAGGTATAGTAGCACACAACAATAGGCCATGTTGCACTCTTGGTTATGACACTCCTGTGGGATATTCTTAGGATAATTTACATTTTCTTTACATACCGTTATAAAGAATTTGTGAGTAAATAACTCCTCAAATAAATCATTTCTTTATGATTATGGATCATATGCATAAAATGTTCAATTTATTCTATGTATTTTACCTGTTTGGAATTATGTATTGCGATTCGTAAACTATTATAGTTTATTAAATTATTTAGAAATGGACCCTAGTTGAAGCAATAAAAACCATATAAACGCACGTAATAGATTTAGGGATTTACCTCCTACTCAAGATAATTATAGTGGAGTTTAATGGTGTTCATTGAACAAATTTTTTTTGTACACCCTGGTAGCACTAAGAAGTATAATGATTTGAATGAACAGTTTTGGTTGGACAACATAAAGAGGGAGATTTCTACGTATGTATCCAGATGTATGGTTTTTCAATAGGTGAAGGATGGAAGACAACAACCTAGAGGATTCATGAAACCTCTTACCATACCTTTTTAGAAATGGGATGATGTTACCATGAACTTTGACATGTGGCTACAAATGACTCTAAAAAGGAATGATGCAATATAGGTAATTGTTGATCGACTTACAAAGTTGTCACATTTTATTTTATAAGAGATGATTTACCACTTGAAGTTTTAGTAAGATTGTGTATTAATGAATTTATAAGACTTAATGGAGTACCCCAATCGATTGTTTCAGATCGTGATCCCTATTTTACATCATGATTTTGAAAAATTAATCAGAAAGCCCAATATACTAAACTTCGTTTGAGCATTTCCTACCACCCTCAAACTGATGGGAAATCATAACAGACTATTCAAACCATAGAAGACATGTTGAGATCTATCTCACTTGACTTTAAAGGTATGTGGGATTAGTATTTACCTTATCTAGAATTTATCTATAACAATATCCTCATTTCAAGTATTCAAATGGAACCCTATGAAGTGTTATATGGAAAATGATGTCGTAAACCAACTTGTTCGGATGATGTTGGTGAAATAAAACTTGTAGTCCCAAAAAATATTGAGTAATCAGTAGAAAAGGTGATGATTATCCCAACCCACATCAAAGAAGCTTGATGTAGGATAAATATATATGAAGATAACAGATTGAAGGATCTAGAATTTCAAGTATAAGATCATGTTTTTGTGAAGGTATCTCCATGGTAGGGAGATATACGGTTTATTAAGAAGGGTATATTATGTCCTAGATACATCGGAACTTTCTAAATACTAGAACAAATTGGAGTTGTAATTTATCGTTGTCAATGCTTCTATGTCTCTCCAATGTTCATGATTTGTTCCACATATAACTGTTGAGAAAACACATGACTGATCAAACACATGTACTCACCTATAAAGAAATAGAACTGGAACCTGATATGTCTTATTGTGAAGAGCTTGTTAGGATTCTGGATACCAAAGAACAAATCTAGATAAACCAGACAACTTTTCTGGTAAATGTTTTATGGAGAAATCATAAAATTTAAGAGGAAAAGTAGGAACCTAAGGAACATATGATGAAGAATAACCCAAATATTTTATACAGTAATATACAAAAAATATCAAGGATGAAATTATTTTAAGGATGGAAGAATGTAACACCCCATGCTTCCACGGTACGTTTCTCTTTTAATAATTTAATAGCTTGCGTAGTACATAACTTCAAGCACTAGAACACCACTATAAATAAAACTAGTCATTATGAATAGTAATAACCACTATTCAAAATTTTATAAATTTTATTTTTCAAAATGGACTTCATTTTTTGGATTTGGAATATTAAAATTAGTTTTACCTACCTTCATGGCATATTTTCAAATTTTCATAAAATGAAAATTTACCGATATGTGAAAAGAATTTTAAAAATCTGAGAGTCATGATTGACATCAGTATGTAAAATGTTATTCAATTAGATGAAAATAATTTTTGATGAATAGTAACATTTCAATTTTATATACCATGCTTAAAAGTAAATTATGCAATTTCACGTAAAAATGATAGTATAATTACCCTGACAGATGACCTAATTCTCTTGGATATGTGCATTTCGACCAAAATCATTCTTATGATTAAAATATGATTTTTTGGTTGTCTTGGATTATATTAAGACATTTATTATTATTTTAATTAAAGAATAGTTAAAAGTTTTAAATTTAATTATTAATAACTGAAACATTATTAATATAGGTATATACATAATATAAAGTCAACTATAAATATTCATTAGAAAGATAAAAATATTTCCTATATCATGGTATTTTAATTAATATGTTTATCTGTTAAATAATTAAATTTACATAATACATAATGATGATGGAGTAATTACCTTATTATCAAAAGATTAAAAAAATTGATATCATAAATATCAAAAAAATGTAAATTGAGACTTATTATGCATTCCACAAATTTTCTATGTTAATATGACATGTTATTGAGGATTAAATAAATTCATTTGAAGTGATAATGATTTTATTACTTTTAAAAAAACCACATACTAAACTGTGTCAAAATTGGCATAATTGAGTTTTTTAAAAAATTATATATTATAAAATGAAATAATTTTCATAAAAATATAAAGGTATGTCCAATGTTCTTATATAATTATATATATGTTATTAATGAACCACTTGAGGTTCTCATGGAATTTTATAGTATTTTTATTGACTATGTAATATAAAAATACAAGAAGACATTGTAAATGTTAAACTATTTTACTAATAGTTAAATCAAAATGATAATGTTAATATAGTGAATTAAACTGGTATAAAACCTATTGGTTAAGATTTTTTCAACCCATACCCTCCCTATCCTCTAAATAAATCCTTTTGGAGACATTAGAAACAGAAAAATAATTTATTATAAAATAATATTTCAATCTATTCCTAATGTTCCCCTCACCTCTCTTATAAAAAAAGCACTTCCACTTCTCTTAATTTCACACCTCCAAATACATTTCGCTCTGCCAACCCCTCCTACAATATTCTCCCAACAACCATCACTTCAAACAATATTCATTACTTAGATCATAAATCCAACCTATGGAGCTATTTTCATCAAATCAAAAGGAAGCACCCAAAGAACAAGTAATAATGTCATCACCTATTTCAAAGTTATTATCTCCTTCGACTTTTATTTATTTATTGTTACCATACCAATATAATAACTCCATTACCATCTAAAAAATTAAATTTTATTATAATTATTGTAAAACAATATTTATTATTCTATCCATACTATGAATGACAATGTCACCATACGTGCGTATGTACGGATTACCGTCTCCACTTCGTGGTGTAGTTTGTTATTCAACACTTCATTATTTGGATGGGTATAATAATTAATATAATTGATGTAAATAAAAAATATAACATGTTATTTATTCTTTATATATGATACAACATTGAATTTCATTCGATTTTTCAATCAATAAAATGATATTATCGCTCGTGTGTACGTACAGATTACCGTCTCCACAAACGCAATGAAATTCATCCCTCATCAAAACAATTCAATTATAATTTTAATTAAATGATTAAAAATAATGTTTATAAAACATTATATCATTCTGGATCTGAAATAAATACATACATTCCATGAAAAAAATTACTTAAGTAACAAAACATATAAAGGAAAACGATTCAATTAACTCCAGAAACAATGATACTACTAAAATATTATTAACAAATAAATATTGAAAGATCATACATAATAACATATTTATATATGTGGTTCTTGTATAATTTAAAAAAAATATTTATCTATTATACAAGAGGTTAACGTACCCATGACCATGTAAAAGTACATCATAAGTGTTAATTTTACTATCTCTTTATTATTCGTGGTAGTTTGTATATAAGTATCTATTGGGACATCTTTAGCATCCACATCCATTTTTTGTAAAAATGAATTTCAAATAAAGTTTTCAATTTACTAGACTGTGGGTTAATTCCATTTTCCCCATAATTTGACTTTTTATGAAATGATTTGGAAGGAAACATTCATTCACCTTTCAAACAAGGTACTTTATGACCTTTTTGAAAAATTAAAGATATAATTTTTTTAACATATACATCGGGTGCGTCTATTTTCTACCATTATAACTTCTTCGAATCTTCTCATACAAGCTTATAATAATATTATTAAAATAATTTTTTTATTTTATAATTATGTGACTTTTAAATGATTTCAAATTTTAAAGAGATATTTATATCAAATAGTTTGGATTTCATCTATGTCCACATACTTTGTTGGATTTTAAACTTATTTGAAGTTAATTTATTATGATAATATCTTCCTTAATGTATTGAATGGTTTGAGATATGTTTTATGGTGGATGTGATATTTTTATATCATTCAGGATTTATGGTTATAGTTTTTTCATTTCGTATGCATGTTTTAATATGAATGGATATGTTTTGTTACCATATTTTCATATGGGGGTAGAATTTGAATTACTAAGTGATGGGGGGAGCCCGCTATAGCTCCTTTATGCATTAATAGGTCTCATGATACAAACTTGAATAATTTCACAAGGCCTTGAAAAAATATTATTTTTAGTCTCGGCACGACGCCTTGACTATGTGGTTATGATGTCTGACATTATGCATTCCATCATTATGAAATATGCTATTGACATTACATGTGACTATTAAACAAGATGATTATCCATGTGAATATGTAAATGGAATAATTGATTTATCTTTCCCATATTATGCTGAAGTTTATGTTTAAAAGGATTTTTTTAGTCTTTTACATTCCCTTAAATGTTTATGTTTTCGTATGATAGTTTCTGCAATATTGTTATCCTTACTAATCATCTGAGCTCACCCATTTCTTTTGTTTTATTTTTTACAGGATGTGAAGAAGTAAATTATGATCAACCTACAGGGATAGGACAAAGGATATGATTTTCTTAAAAGGGGAAACAATGTTGTTTTTTCATGATGTAATATAAAACTTTTGTATGTATCTCGTACTTCCAAGGATACTAAGATAATCGGTTTTTCGAGACATGATCAATTATGATCATGACAATGTTATATAATAATGCACCGACTCTGGGTAACTGGGGTCAGGGAGTTACATGTATACTTTTTTAGGAACCCATATAGATCCCCTATATAATAGGCCATCTCATGAGTTAATAAAAATGATCAATTACACCATTTTCTATAACTTTACACGTGATGGATGTGTTAAAAATAGTAAATTCATACTTTATATCTAGATAGGTTACCTCCTCAAGACACCACTAATGAAAACCCACATCTATAAATTATTTCAATAAATTAAAAAGGAAATTTAACTTGATCACATGCTCATGCATTAAAATAATTCCCCTCTAAAGTTATTTTAGTTTCATCCTCTACATTTTACCCCTAGTTGATGATTGGAACTCATTTAAAAATTACCTATATAATTCATTACTAATTTACCACATACATATTCTCTATGATAAGTAATTTCCACCAATGACTTGTATAACAACTCATTTTATTGGAAACTATTATAACCCAAAACTCTGCCCAGACCTAAATCAAAAAATATATATTTATAGCTCTTCAAAATAGTTCTCCCCCACTAGAAATTATAGAGTTACCTCATGTATTTAACGATATTTTCATTAAAAGGTTCATAAGAACATTTACCAATGGTCATCCACATATACCATATTGACCCTATGATGGATAACTAGGTAACCCATAAGAATATCATGAACATAAAATGCATGTGGATGACATCTATGATCCAAATTTGAAAATGAAAACAATTACTCCATAATCTAGATAGAATATAATTTTCATATGGTTAATTATATTACAACATTTCAACTTCCCCAGATAACCTAATTTAAATAAGAAAAAAAATCGTGATGTATGTACCACTCCTAGGTTTCCAACAAATAATAGGAACCACCACACATGATCATTCGTTGGACACAAGGTCCTTTTATCAGATCATCTGGGGCCAAAAATCAAATTATCTATAATTTTATTCACTCCATATTTCAAAATCCAAGATCAAGTGACACATTTTTCTTACCAACCAATGAAATCCTCATACTTCTTGACTACAAATATCATCTTATATCACAAAATAAATCATAGGATACAACTCTTTCTGGACTCCTACCTCAAATGGTTCCAATCCTAGGACAACATTTTTGGTTAAATGATAATGAAACATGAGGCATATGTATAATAGGCCCAAGGTTGGATACTTACTTCAAGGGTAAAAAACATATATGGAAGGAATTTCCATGAATCGATTGTGTAGGATCTTGAGATTGGATTTCAATACCCAATAAACTCCAAGGTATTAAGAAAATGTAATAATGGAAACCATCCTAGAATGTACATACAGTGTAAAAATATATAATGAGTCTCCAAATAAATACCCAAAAATAAAACCTAGTGTAGAGACTCGTAAATTAATCTATTATTTGGGATATTAATATCAAACCCAATCCCTTAAATCCCCATTGAATCTTGAAAAATAGATTCAACATACAAAGAATGAGAATAACGTGCATACTCAATAGGATCACACCCATGGTATCTCATGAACACATGAAAAGTGAATACTAACGAACCAATGGAAAATACCCAAACCAACAAGATACAATTATGTTCATCTAACCAGTCCACTATTACCTATCACAAACTCACCATATAATTTATTCATGTGGTTAATATATTAAAAATCACATTGCTAATGGGTACCCACACCATTTTCCTAGTAATTTGATTCTCTCAGACACTAATGATGTACATCAGGTTTCTCCCATACCTTCCTTAATATTCATACTCAAATTAATATAGGAAAAAACATCAAATACTACATGAATTAAAATATGAATCCACTTAAAATCCCAACCCAAGGAACCTTGAAAACCAAATCATACAGAGAACGCCATGTGAAAGTAGACATAACATCATCATCAACCCATAACCTCTACCAAATAAATAGAATAGTAGGTTAACATGAATATGTACTCAACCATATTCGTTACCTTATCCTATAATGCATTAATACCACATTCAAAATAATCTTAAATCCTTTTAATCACAACCATGAGTGCACTATATTTTTAAGACATCATATAATGTATGTAAGAACCTCAATTAATTGATAGATCATAGAATAAGGCCTAGCTAGAAAATTGTCACTACCACCTTGTATATTAGATAAAATTAACCTAATAACATTTGGATATGAACACATATTGTTCATTTTTTGAGTCTTACATATAGAAATCACAAAGAAAATACAATTCATTATTGTTTTACATAATCCTAAAATATTGGATCATATTAGAAGTACCTTAATAAAACATTAAATTGCCCAATGGTCTTGCATCCTCAACTACCTATTATGTACCTCAAAATTCCTCACACAAAACAATATACACCAATCCACAATCCTCCATAATATTTATATCTATGTATAAACCATTTCTAGACAGTCCAATTACAAACCATCGCCTTTTTTGATTTCTTTTAATGATAAATTCATTGAGAAATAACACAAAAACATCTTTAATTCAAGAAATCATTACTCATTCAAACCCATGAAACGTTAGTTTCATCAATAACACTATATTACTTCTCAATTGGAAAACTAAAACAAAACAACATGGCCTCTTATTTTCATTTAAAAAACCCAACATTACATCCCCCACATAAGACAACCAATTCTCATGAATCCCAATAGACATCACAATCACTACACATCACAACCACAAAAATCACCAAAACCACAAATCACATTATTATTTTAATAGGGGACCGCCATCATATTTAATTCAATATTTTTAAATATATCTTATAAAATCAAAACTCCATGTGAAAAAGAATTCTTTATCCAAATATGAATTATTTGATTTCATCATATGTTATGGGACCAAAAATTAAAAACAAATTCGTTAAAAAATTAAATATAAAATATAAGATAACATATCATAACATGATCAAATTACAGAAATAATATCAATAATGCACAACCATATATGAATATCTTTAGATTGTGTAAAAATCAAATGATTTTTCTCCCACCACCATCATTTTGATTTCAAAAAATTATTTTCTTCATTAATAGGTTTCATAATATCCATCCAAATTAATGAAAAATTATTTTATCCTAACATATACATTTATAGGATGAAGAAAAATTGGTCCACTACACTGAATAATGATTTATGGAGAAACAAACTTGAACAAAGGTTCTACCACAACCAATCTCGATAGAATCACCAAAAAATCCTATTAAAAAGATGTTAAATAAAAATCCACAAAAAATAGGATAAATTTCACCATTTTGAAATATCATATAAAAGTGAATGGGATGAAGGAATAATGAAAATGATATGGTTACCTTGACCTATAATGTCTTGGATTTTCCATACTTTATTCTTAAAAATAAAGGGAATTATTTTGAGACCAGGCTCTAAGACGACGTGCAGTTCCGAGGCCTGGTGAGCCTGGAACAAATGATTGAATTTAATTTAATAATTAAATTATGCGCGCGTGCAGTTTTCCTGAAAAAGTTGAATAACTCCCGAATGGGTGCTCAGATCAAAAATCCCATGGCACAGTTGCGTCCATATCAGCAGGTTTACCCTAGAAGATACCTAACATAGACTGGCACAGGCCGGTGGCGAAATCTGGTTTTTGGACATAACCGTAATAAAATATTTAATTTAAAATATTTTATTAAATCTGTTACTACAGATATCATTATCATTTTTAAATAAAGGCTAGAGTAGGGGTCCAGGGTTACAAACCTCATAACCCTGAAACCCTTGGTGGCTCTGGAGGCTCTGGAGAAAACCTCCCAACGTGGGGACGACGTTCCTGACGATTTTCACTGGCGACGACGATGCGGCGACCGGATCTTCGCCAACGAATGTCTCGGAATACAAGTAGGATGTTTAAATTGTGATTTCTTTCCCGTTCTTGATTTCTACGATGAATGTGGTCTAATCAATGAATAGATTAGTTCACGGATCGATCGTTCTTATGGGATGGGCTTTTGTAGGGATTTTGGGAGATTGAATCCATGTTGATCTTTTGTTGTTGATATTTATGCTCCGTTTAATCCTATTAATGGGAGCAGATCAATGTTGTGATGAATGATGGAGGAGTTTCATTCCTCAAGTTTATTTCATTTGATTTCTCCCCTTTTTCTTCTTCGAGTTCTTCGTGTTCTTCACGGGGCGATGAAAAATGGATTGTTGTGCATTCGTTCTATGACGCAATGATCCCAAATTGTAGATCCAACCCCGGAACGATGTCTTGGAGGTGCGACGACAGTTTTGGCAGACGATTCGGAGTGGATCAAGAGATATTAGTTCTTAGGAATTTTTCTTCTGATGGATCGTTCGATGTCTATGATCCGATTTAAAGAGCGAAAACACCCTTTACGGAGTTCTTATGATGAAGTGAACCAACCCCTAGAGTATTGGGATGAATGGAAGAGAAATCGTGGACCTAAAGGATCAGCCGCGATGCGAGGAGGAAGATGGTGTTTCTGGAAAAATCCCGACTACACGGCATGTAGTATGTGCTACACAGTGCGTGTTCGTCGGTGGATTTACCTAGAGTGTACTCTAGGAGTACACGGACACGGGTTGGGTACACGGCCAAGGACATGCCTATACCCCTCCACAGCCAGACCCGACCAGATACACGGGATACCCCGTGTGCTGGTACATGGGCAGGCGACACTAATAGAGACCTTGTACGGTTACATGGCCAATGTACACGGAGCGAGCCCAGGTGCTCAGACATATCATGTGATTCTTCTACATGCCATGTAGTTACTTTCTATCCGACAAGTTGAATGAAATGGGTCGTTTACACGGGCAGTACCCGGAGTCAAGGAACACGGCGTGTGATTCTTCTACCCTCCGTGTAGTTGAGTTTTACATAGCTTGAATGGATGACATAGGATGTTTACACAGGCAGTACCCAGAGTCAATGAACACAGCGTGTAACTATACTACATGTTGTGTAACCAATTCTTCATGGATTGAGCCAGTTTCCTTCTGTGACTTGGGCTAGTTTCCTTAGGGTTCGTCCCATTGGTCGTTCTTCTAAAGGTTTACCGTATCATTTCCTATATATAGGAGTATGATTCCTTCAGCATGACTTCCTAAATAGAGTTGTTGGAATCCCCTCTGTGAGACTTAGAGCCGGATCCTCTATTCATTCCTAGAACCCTAGGTAGAGTTCTTGGTATCGACGTGACCAACATTACCCGGGCGTCGATCCTCTGCTTAGCGGATTAGTTCAGACTGAGTTTTGGGAATCACCCCATGGCTATTGGTTGTGATCCTCATCTGAGAATCAAGTTCTCAAGTACTTGTGGAGTGTTTTCTCTCGAAATGAGTACTTTGTATCTCTCTATTCAGACCTAGGAGTGTGTTCTCCTCGTTACATGCTTAGTGGAATCTTTGATCTGGATCTTAGTGGCGGTTTTGCGATATTCAATCGTGTATGAGTATATCTGAATATTATAGTTATATGTTCTGTAGAAATATATTGTGTGGAGATGAATTTATCTTTCCTTGTGGTATTTTCCCTTTTTGTATTTCCTTTTTGGTTTCGGGGTGTCCTACTGGGTATTGTTATACTCACCCCTGCACGGGCTTTGCCCGAAGGTTTCGTGTCTTGTGCAGACGAGCGAGCCTTTGACAGGATTCTAGGTGGACTAGGACCGGACGGTGCTCAGTGAGATCAGGCGGGCCGAGGTGTGTTCCTATGGCTACAGATTGCAGTCCCAGTACCATTCCTTACAGGTTTGACTTTGTTACAGTCTTTCTTTAGGAAGGCCTGTACTTTTGGCCCAGGGTATTACACTTGTTGTACTATACATTCCTTTCGTACTCTGTTGGTTGAGATTTTTAGTGTATGCATGCATTTCCATTTTTAGTAGTTTTTACTTTTTAGCTTTGTGGTCTTGGAGATGTGTGTGCATGTGTACAGGTTTATAGGCAATGCCTCCCATGTTAGTAGCATGCCTACTCGGTGCTAGTCACCAGCCCCTGGCCTATTGGAGGTGGGCTTGGGGTGTTGCGGCTCAGGCCCCAAGGGGACGGGTCATGATAGAGTGGTATCAGAGGTGGTCGGTTATACCTTAGGACCAAGATTTTGTGAGTTGGTTTGGGGCAACAGTGTTAAGTGTTTTGAGTTCAGCTTTCAGGCCAGGGACCCCGTGTTGGTGTGGGTGGCCGACGTATCCATACACCAAGACTCTGATAACTTGCTTTTCGACTCAGAACATGAGAACACTAGTTGTAGGGGAAAATAATGGTACATGCATCATATATGAATGGGTTTTTATTTCCATTTCCTTCTTGAGTCATCTCTCTAGATATAATCAATGACTAAGATACATATTGTTTTTTCACAGGATTCCTTCGCGACGCACACCCGCTAGGATCCAACAGCTCGATCAGGAGGATAACCCCCTCAGTGAAAAAGCTTCGATACAGGGACCACATCCCCCAGTTTTACCATTGGGTGTTGTGCCAATTATTCCACCACCTGTGGAGCAGAGTTTAGTGCCTGCTGTACCAGTAGAGGAGGAGCGTAGGCTGAGCGCACTCCACGAGTATCAAAGACAAAGACCCCTCAGGTTTCAAGGCGAGCCTAACCCTCAGGCAGCAAAGGACTGGCTTGAGGCAGTGTCCAGAGTCTTCCATTTGGTTAGGACACCATCATACCAGATGGTGATCCTGGCAGTGAGCCTTCTGCAGGGCTCGGCAGAACGATGGTGGAGTTTGGTTATCCAGACTCACAACGAGGTGACTCTTGCATGGTCGGAGTTTGAGAATTTCTTCAAAGAGGAGTTTTCACTAGTTACCCTGAGAGGAGTACATATACAGGAGCTTCTTCAGCTCTAGTAGGGGACCATGACGGTGGATGACTATTCATCGAGGTTTACTAACCTCTGCGGTACTTGATGGATATGGTCAGAGAACAGTACATCAGATCTCGGACTATAGAGCGGGGCTTGTGCAGATATATCCGAGCTAGAAACATCCCTATGATAATTCCTACTTATGCGGGGGTGTTTGAGTGGGCTTTGGTGGTTGAGATCTTCTTAGCAGAGAAAAGATAGTTGGCAGTTGTCAGTAGTGAGCGAGCTGGAGCAGAGACCTCGGCAGCAGGGAGCCGATGCTAGGGACCCAGACGTGGGAGATGTTTTCAGAGGAGATCCCAGGATAGGGGATCTGCCGTATAGGGTTCATAGGGTGCATCCATCTATCCTCAAGAGAGGCGATGCTACTCATGTGATGGAAGGGGACATCTCGATCGAGAGTGTTCGACCCGCCGTACTACTGACACGGGAGTAGTGGATGGACCACTGAGGCAGAGGCAACGTGTGGAGCAGATAGATCTGCGGGGTGGTAGACGCGGTAGAGGGGCTGGTATAGTAGCTGTAGGTGGTCGGTGTTTTGACCCTTTACCACCACCACCCCCATGTGGTCCACCCCTGGCTCAGGGAGCTGGTGGATAGAGGCAGGCACAGCTGCAGGTGGCAGAGGCGTATGACCCAGGTACTCCCGGAATGATTAGAGGTACAATATTTGTCTTTTCTAATTTGGATGTCGTACTGATAGACACATGTGCTAGTAATTACTTTTTGGATGCTTATCTTGTTCAATACCTTGAGATTCATGTTGAGTCGTTGACTCGACCCTTACGCTTAGAAACACCAACTAGAGAAGATTCAGAGATCGCACACCTTTGCAGACAGTTTGACCTGGCCCTTGGAGGTGAGAGTTTCGGTTGGAACCTCTTGGTGGTAGCGTCGAGGCCTTACGATGTCATTCTTGGTATAGAATGGCTATCCACAGTTCATGCCCAGATCGACTGTTTCAGGAGAAGGGTGCGGTGTGTCCGCAGTAATGGAACAAGGTTCTCTTTTGTCGGTGAAAGAGAGACTCGGGCAGCGTAGGATGGACTCATGCGTAGGAAGGTGTAACCGATATCCTATCAGTTGGCTAGCCTAGGCCTTGGCGCAGCAGATGTTATGAGTTTCCAGTTTCCAACAGTAGTGGCTGAGTACGAGGACGTCTTTCCAGAGGATGTCCCCAGACTACTTCCCCGTCATGAGATAGTTTTCTACATTGAGTTGCAACCCGGGACGACACCGATATCAACATAAGCATATCGGATGGCTCCTTCAGAGCTTCATGATCTGAGGGTGCTGCTGGAAGACTTGCAGAAGGAGGGATTTGTAAGGCCCAGCGTTTCACCCTTGGCAGCCCCAGTGCTGTTTTCCAAGAAGTCAGACAGGTGCTTGAGGCTATGTGTGGATTACCGGTGCTTGAATAAGGTGACCTTGATGAACCGGTATCCACTACCGAGGATTGATGACCTCTTCGACCAGTTGAGAGTGGCACGATGGTTCTCAAAGGATAATCTAAAATCAGGGTATCATCAGTTGCGAGTACGGGATGAGTACATATCGAAGATGGATTTCAGATGTCGCTATAATCACTATGTGTACTTGGTGATTCCATTTGGTGTGAAGAATGCCCCAGTAGTGTTCATGGGACTCATGAACCGGATCTTTCAACCCTATCTAGATCAGTTCGTAGTGGTCTTCATCGATGATATCATTTTGTAGTTTGTGTCCGAGGAGGAGCATGAGAGACACCTAAGGATGGTTTTAGACACACTTTGAGAGCACCGGTTGTATGGGAAGCTCTTGTAGTGTCAGTTCTGGATATAAGAGGTTCACTTTCTGGGTCATGTTATCTCAGCAGATGCTGTAGCAGTGGACCCAGCTAAGGTATAGGAAGTGTTAGCATGGAAGCCACCCCAGAGTGTGACAAAGGTGTAGAGGTTCCTTGGGTTGGAAGGGTATTATCGGAGATTCATTCTTGATTTCTCCAAGATTTCAGCACCCCTGACAGTTTTGACCCGAAAGGGGAAGCCTTTCGTGTGGACCGAGAGATGCCATCAGGATTTCCAGCAGTTGAGACAAAGTCTTACGAGTTCCTTGATCTTGAGATTACTGGAGGAGGGTGTTGAGTACATAGTGATATACGACGCATCAGGAACCGGGCTTGGTTGTGTCCTGATGCAGAGGCAAGCGGTGATTGCCTGTGGCTCACGTCATTTGAGGCCACACGAGCAGAACTACGCGACCCATGATCTTGAGTTGGCAGCGGTAGTCTTCACGTTAAAAATATGGCAGCACTACCTCATGGGAGAGCAGTTTACCATCTACTCTGATCACAAGATTCTCAAATATATCTTTTCTCAGAAGGATCTAAATTTGAGACAGAGTAGATGGCTTGAGTTCCTCCAGGATTATGACTTTGAGATTGTTTACACTCATGGGAAGGGGAATGTTGTGGAAGATGCTCTCAGCAGGAAATCCAGTTTGCAATTGCTGGATGAGGAAACAAGATAGTTTTCCTCCTTACAATTATCCTTCGTGGATGTAGATGAGGGATATTACCTTTAATTGATGTTTTTTATCCCTCCACTCTTATAGCGAGTCAGGGAAGCACAATGCGAGGATGCTATTTGTGAGACTCTACGTGCTCAGATATCCACTGGTGATGTTACTGATGGATAGTCAGAAGGTGGGGAGCACGTTGTTCTTTTCTGAGGGCGTACAGTAGTACCAATGAAGTTGTGGGAGGATGTTCTTATGAAGTTCCATACATCTCCTTTGGAAGTGCATCCAGGCTTGTAAAAGATGTATCAGGACCTCCAGCGTCTGTTCTGGTGGCCAGGAATGAAGAAGAGTGTGGCATAGTTTGTTTCTTGGTGCCTTACTTGTCAACAAGTAAAGGCTGAGCACCAGGTGCCAGCAGGTTTCACTCAGCCCCTTGAGGTGTCAGAGTGGAAGTGGGATAAGATATCCATAGACATCCTGACGGGTTTATCACGTATGTCCAGGGGACGCTATGCCATCTGGGTGATCGTTGATCGACTCACCAAGTCGGCCCACTTCCTAGCCATACAGGACCAAAGTTCAGTAGAGATATTGGGACACCTCTACATGCAGGAGATAGTTCGACTTCATGGAGTTCCATCCATGATCGTCTCAGATCGTGATGCTCATTTCACATCCTGGTTGTGGAGGGGATTGTAAGAAGCTTTTGGGACTCAGTTACGCTTGAGCACAGCGTTTCATCCTTATACTAATGGTCAGACGGAGCGGACCATCCAGGTTCTGTAGGATATGCTACGAGCTTGCATAATTGACTTCGGTCATAGCTGGGAGTATCACTTACCACCGGTGGAATTTTCTTATAATAACAGTTATCATTCCACTATTGGTATGGCACCATTCGAGGCTCTGTACGGGCGACCTTGCAGGTCACCACATTGCTGGACTGACCCAAAAGAGTCAGCACTCATGGGCCCAGAGATGGTGACAGCTACTATAGAGAAGGTACAGGTCATCCAAGAGTGGATGAACACTACACAGATTCGACAAAAGTCTTATGCCAACAAAAGGCGGAGACCCTTGGAGTTCGAGGAGGGAGGCCATGTGTTCCTTCGGGTCTCACCTCGACGGGGATTGCAGAGATTTGGCCGAGGCGGCAAGCTATCTCCGATGTTCATCGGACCTTTTCAAATTATGAGTAGAGTTGGAGAGGTGGTGTATCGCTTGGCTCTACCTCCTCAGTTGGACCGGGTGCACAACGTCTTCCATGTGTCGCAGCTACGGAGGTATGTGCATGATCCATCGCACTTCATCGACTGGGGCGAGCAGGACATCGATGATGGAGCGATCTTTGCTGAGTACCCGGTAGAGATCGAGGATTGGTAAGAGAAGATCCATAGTGGGTGATCTATTCCCTTGGTGTGTGTCCGGTGGCAGCACATGAATCTCCAGGAGAGCACGTGGGAGCAGGAGGCTCAAATTCATGGGCATTACCCACATATTTTGGGGTAGCCTTTGTTTTGGCCTTTTGGGGACGTAAAATCCCTAAGGTGGGTGTGATGTAATGTCTCATATTTTCCATAATTTATTCTCAAAAATAAAGGGAATTATTTCGAGACCAGGATTTGAGACGACATGTAGTTCCGAGGCCTGGTGATCCCGGATCAAATGATTGAATTTAATTTAATAATTAACTTATGTGCGCATGAGGTTTTCCTGAAAAGGTGTAATAACTTCTGAACGGGTGCTAAAATCAAAAATATGATGGCACCATTGCATCCAGAGCAGCGTGTTTACCCTAGAAGAGACCTAACATCGACTGGCGCAGGCCGGTGGTGAAATCTGGTTTTTGGACGTAACCGTAATAAAATATTTAATTTTAAATATTTTATTAAATATGTTGCAGCGGATATATTTATCCTTTTTAAATAATGTCTATAACAGGGGTCCTGGGTTATAATCCTCATAACCCAGAAACCCTTGGCAGCTCTGGAAGCTTTGGAGAAAACCTCCCAACGCGGCGATGATGTTCCTGACGATTTTCACTGGGGACGAGGACGCGGCGACCGGATCTTCGCCAATGAACGCTGCAGAATCCAAGTAGGATGTTTAAATTGTGATTTCTTTCTTGTTCTTGATTTCTACGATGATCACGAGCTAATCCACAAATAGATTAGTCTGCGGATCAATCGTTCTTATGGGATGGTATTTTGCTGGGATTTTGGGAGATTGAATCCATGTTGATATTTTTTTTGTTGATTTTTCTATTTCGTTTATTCCAATTAACGGGAGCGGATCAACGTCGTGACGAACGACGGAAGAGGTTCGTTCCTTAATCTTGTTTAATTGGATTTCTCCCCTTTCTCTTCTTCATGTTCTTCACGTTCTTCACAGGGTGATGAACAATGGATCGTTTCGCATCCATTCTGCAACGCAACGATCCCAAATTGTAGATCCAACCCCAGAGCGATGTCAAGGAGGTCTGACGATGGCTTCGGCAGACGATTCGAAGCATATCGAGACATATGAGTTTTCAAGTGTTTTTCTTCAGATGGATCGTTCAAGGTTTATGATCCAATTTAAGGACCTAAAACACACGTTACGGTGTTCGTATGATGAAACGAACCAACCCCTGGAGTGTCGGGACGAATGAATGAGAAACCATGGACCCGATGGATCAGCCGTGGTGCGAGGAGGAAGACGGTGTTTCTAGAAAAATCCCAACTACACGGCATGTAGTATGGGCTACACGGCGTGTGTTCATCGGTGGATTTACCTGGCGTGTAATCGAGGAGTACACGGAAATGGGTTGGGTACACGGACAAGGACACACCGTGTATACCCCTCCCCAGCCAAACCCGACTAGATACAAGGGATACCCCATGTGCTGGTACACTGGCAGGCGATACGGACAGAGACCGTGTACGGGCACATGGCCAGTGTACACGGAGCGATCCCAGGTGCTCGGACACGGTGTGTGATTCTTCTACACGTCATGTAGTTACTTTCTATCTAACAAGCCGAATGACACGGGCCATTTACACGGGCAGTACCCAGAGTCAAGGAACATGGCGTGTGATTCTTCTACACACCGTGTAGTTGAGTTTCACACAGCTTGAACGGATGAAATGGGTCGTTTACACGGGTAGTACCTGGAGTCAATAGAAACGGCATGTAACCATACTACACACCGTGTAACAAATTCTTCAAGGCTTGATCTAGTTTCCTTCTGTGAATTGGGCTAGTTTCCTTAGGGTTTTTCCCCTTGGTCTTTCTCCTGAAGGGTTCCAGTATCATTTCCTACATATAAGAGTATGATCCCTTCACCAGGACTTCCTGAATAGAGTTGTTGGAATTCCCTCTATGAGACTTAGAGTCGGATCCTCTATTCATTCCTAGAACCCTAGGTATAGTTCTTGGTATCGACGTGACCAACTTTACATGGGCGTCGATCCTCTGCTTAGTGGATTAGTTCAGACTGATTTGTTGGAATCACCCCATGGATATTGGTTGTGATCCTCATATGAGCATCATTTTCTCAAGTACTTGTGGAGTGTGTTCTCCCAGAATGAGTACTTCATATCTCTCTCTTCAGACCTAGGAGTGTGTTCTCCTTGTTATGTGCTTAGTGGAATCTTCGAGATGTATCTTAGTGGTGGTTTCGAGATAGTTGATCATGTATGAGTATATCTGGATATTCTTGTTATATGTTTTGTATACATATACTGTGTGGAGCTGAATGTATCTTTCCTTGTGGTATTTTCCCTTGTTGTATTTCCTTTGTGGTTTCAAGGTGTCCTACTGGGTATTGTTATACTCACCGTTGCATGGGCTTTGCATGTACGTGTCGTGTCTTGTGCAGACGAGTGAACCTTTGACAAGATTCTAGGTGGACCGGGACCAGACGGTGCTCAGTGAGATCAGGCGGGCCGAGATGTGTTCCTACTGCTACATATTACAGTCACAGTACCGTTCCTTATAGGTTGGACTTTGTTACAGACTTTCTTTTTGTGGTCTTGTACTTTTGGCCTAGGGTTTTACACTTTCTATACTTTACTTTCTTGTCGTACTCTGTTGGTTTATATTTGTAGTGTATGCATGAATTTCCATTTTTAGTAGTTTTTACTTTTCAGATTTGTGGGCTTGAAGATGTGTGTATGTGTGTACAGGTTTATAGGAAATTCTACCCATGTTAGTAGCATGCCTACTCGGTGCTAGTCACCAACCCTTGGCCTATTTGAGGCGGGCTTGGGGTGTTGCGGCTCGGGCCCCACTGGGACGGGTCGTGACATTATCAAATTATAACAAATTTGAATAATCCAATGTGTGATTAGGGGTTTAAAACTCCATGGGATGTTGCTAGATAATGGAAAAATGAATAGGGGTTGACCAAGATTCGAGGGAATGTCTAAATATTTTATGAAATGGGTAGCTTTATTCCACATTATAAAAAAATTCCACTAGATTCAACCATCAGCTAGTAAATTAGAAAAAATTCTTGTGGTGGGTTTGGTTAGTATATGATCATAAACCACCATGTCAGATCATATTTTAATGCTCATTTTTTTAAAAATATTTGACTACCATGGTGGATTATATCGTGGGGTGGTCTATTACTAGTGGGTTCCTTCGATGTCATCAATGCCTAGCCAGAATGTCTTGGCATTGAACCATGTTCTATTTTCCTTATCCACACCAACTGATACGACATGATGATTTCATTACATACATTTCACTTAGAGGATTCTCGCATAGTGCAATCCTTGTTTGAAATACTACCTAATAATTTCAATACTACCCATGGTGGAAAAGAAATCCACATGGACTACATAGCCAAAACCGTGCCTTTTTAGGTAGGGGATACACATCCCATTTTACATATGTGACTAAAAATGAAAAAAAAACCTCCAAAAGAAATGATATTCTATTTTCAATGTCATAGTTTCTATCATAATTCAAAATGCAACATCGATACTATAAGTCTCAACCAAAATCTCCCACATCATCTTTAAGAATTATAAAAACACAAATATAATTTTATGTAGGGTCTAAACCAATACAAATATAGTATGGTATTTGATAGGTGTGGGGTGGTGGCATCCAATTCCCTCAATCCCCACCCTTTATTTATCCCACAAGGTCATGGTTAAGTGGTTCATATAAGGGTGAACTACCCATTGAATGGGAACTAATAAATGATAACTCATTCTAATGCACAAATGTTCCTGTGGGATGATGATTCACATAATTTCACATAAGGACCATGTCATGTATGGTGCTAAAATTTATAAATACATTCATTACCCCCTCTCTATTTGATGATTGAGATTTCCTATGTGGTAATTCATACAATAATAATATATAAAACTCTTTTTCAAATCTACTAATGATCAAATTTCAATGGAAAATAGAATTGAAGTAGCACTGTAAAGATACAATTACTATAACTTGTAATGAATATAGTTACTGTGTAAGTACTAAAAAACTAATTTAGGGTTTTTTTCTATGTATTGGGACATTGTTCCTTCAAAACGATTGAAATTAAATCTAAAAATAATCATGAAGCATGTAATATAGACTAACCAACTGAATAGTGGGAAATAAAAATAATGCGAAGAAACATGGAAACACATAAGGATTTCAAAGTTGGTAGATCAAATGAATGATTTCAAAATTGTGGATTAAAAATAATTTGATAAGCCTTTTGGATTTCAAATGTGTGATAGTTGGGGTTTTATATGTTTCATAAAATTTAATCATGATATGATGGATGTTGGAAGTGGGAGATGCAACATGTAACTGGTAACATCCAAGAGTATAGAATAACATGACTTAGAAGACGATGTGTCATGTAGACATAGAGGGATAATTTAGTAGGAATCTTGAAATATATATTGTTGTTTTAGAATATATATTCTATAACACTACACATATATGTGATATATTGGGTGGAATAACGTGGCACCCCAAACTAATACTCTTGAATCTAATGATAAAAACATATTTTTTACACATTCTATTTTCATAACATGTGTGATAACCCATGATAAGAATAGATATATTAAAAAAAATCATACAATAACATAATAATTATGGGAATAGATTTTTATTTTTATTTAATGATTATATACATAATAAATATGTTTTTCATCACATTTGAACATTTTTTCTTCATTACACTATAATAGACACCATTCTAGACATCATATGTTTTTTTATCATCATCATTACACGTGTCATAAAAACTATAAAAATGGTTGATAGAAAATGTTGAATAAGGGTAAACATATCAACATTTCACTGATTATTATATAATATGTATATGAGAAAACATAAACAATTGAGACATAGTTAGTCAACTAAGATTGGATCATAAAATATATTCCAAATATATAATAAAATAAAAATATTCCTAAAAGAAAAAAATATACGATAAAAGAAGATTAAATGTAAATAAGATGATAATAATGATCCCTGAAGAATAAAATAAATACATTTAACAGTAATGTGTAAAAATTGGAAGCATAAAAAACATAACATAATGGATCTAGAATTATTGCCTATTTCCCATTGTATATTGGTTATCACATATTAATTCCCATTATATATCAATCATGAAAAATAAATTCCCATAGTTTATTGAGCATCAAAACATGTTTTCAATATATATATCATGAATTATAAATCATTATCCAGTTCATTGTAGGTTTATATATGAACCAACCATAACATAATAATAATTCATAGATATGTGTTCTAGGAGAATAAAATGATCTAGCTTTTTTAAACATAACTAAATTAACCCTTTGAAAGGAAATGTAATTCATAAGGACCTTGTGTTCTCTATAAAACTATTTTCAGAAGAAATTTTAATTATTTTGGTTGCATGGCCGTGAGGGGTAATGTGGTATTTTTCACCTTCAATATGTCCTAAGATAAGTTTTTTGACCACTCCATTGTTTTGAGAATATGGTGTTTACCTTAAGATGGGAGTTCAGTGGATATATAAGCTGTTTGAATTTTGGCAGAATAATTAATAATTAAAATTTATTAAATTAAATATTAATTTATTCATGAAGTTGTGTTCATCAATTAGATTTAAATGGAGTGTCATTTTGAGATTATGTTACATCCATTGAGTTAAAAACAAGGATATTATACAAAGTGAGTAATAAACTTATGTCGAACACAAGGGTCGGCTCGAGAACCCATTTTCATTTCATTCCTTTTATTGTTTTCATTCTATTCTCTTCCTTCATCCTTGTGCATGATCCTTGTGCTACTCCTCCTTTATTGTGACATAATAGAGAAATTAGAGAGGTATTAATATTAACAGAAGGGCGAGAATAAAGGTACCATTATTAATATCTTGTCGTATTGTTTCATTGTGCGACAACCTTGGATGGTTTAATAGAATAAATCTTCATCATTCTATGCTTGAAGGTAGTATTTTTAATTTTTCCAGCATAGATTCCCTCTAAACATGATGTTTTATGTTATTTTAGCATGTTTATGATTTCTTATGGACTCTTATGGATGGAATTGTTGTTTCAAGGGAAAAAATGTGGGTTTTGGGCAATCGTATTGTTTTACTGTTGGAATAACAGGCTGCATAGGGTGTGTTACTGGGGAAAACACCATGTTTTATTCCCATTAGGGGATGAAGATGTATTCTTAAGTAAATTTTGTGTCATCTAATTATAGGCCCTGTGGTGGTACAAGTCCATGTGTCCGACCGTGTAAAAATTAACATGGATTTATGGGTTTTAATCAATACATGATGAGTAAATTTACACACAAAGAACCTATATTTTTCTTAACATGTATAATTACACATCCAGTGAGAGAGATAAGAGTACACATCATGTTCTCTAAGATTGATGTCATGTACATTTTCCAGCTAAGTGGTTTGGGGTCTTTGGTGTCCTGGAAGTCATAATTGGTCATGTTCAGTTGTCACTTGAGAGTGAGACTTGGCGTAGATGATAGGTTAAGGGTTCAGAACAACCCAGTTGAGACCATTGATTTGAGATGATATGAGAGCTATCTCTCGTTACCTATGCAATTGGGGGCGTTCTCCTTGTGAGATGTTCCCTTATAGACTATGAGTCCATGGGACCAAATACTTCCTATTATTCATTGATGGATGTCTTTTCTTATGTGTAGACCTCGGGAGTCCCCTATAGGATATATCTTTTATTTTCCATTGAAAATATCCTTGTTTTAGGTTTCCTCTGTTGTTCTTCATTTTAGTATTTCATATAGGATTCCTTCAATCATGTTTACCTAAAGGATCATGAATCGGATGCCTCTTTGTGATTCACTTGAGAGATCCAACAGTTGCCCATGGTATGTCTGACCCTGAGTTGTATATCAGTTTTTGGTAGAGATGGTGTTCGGGTGTCACCTAGAACTCGTTCCGATCTAGTAGGCCCATAGAGTAGTGACTGTAGCAGTGGGTTAATCATTCATGCCACCCCTCACTCTTTGAAAGGTTTTACAAGTTTATTGAATATATATTGATGATCACCATAGGTACATCATGGTTGGTGGCTATTGATCCTAACACTTGGTGTCTTCCTATGATCAATTTTTCTTATTGGGATTCTATATGTGATTTCCTGGTATCCAGTTTCTGATCCTTGTTATTTCTAATATTTACTTGTATACCCAGAGGTACTACCTTGGGGATGGCCATTGATCCTGATTATATTTATTATGATATATATATATATATATATATATAATGATCAGAATTGTTTCTTGGTATCCATCTACTAAGATTTAAAACATGATAAATGATGGGGATGATTACATTATCCTGGACCATTGAACAGAATGATTGTTCTCATCTAGATCAGTTATGAGGCTCCAGGGCTATAGGATTAGGGATCATGGTAGAGTTATTTCTTTGTATGGGCATGGTGTCCCAATATACTTGGAATATTGTGCACTCTTGAGTGGTGTTCACAATTGCACTTTCCTCAGACTTTGATCAAAAATTTCTACTCTTCCGGTCACTTATGAGACTCCATGTGTGTAGCTTGGAGAATCACCATAGAGTTATGTCTTTATAGATCACCTAAGGGTATGCCCCTTAGGAATCATCTGAGTTTCAAATGTTGTGACCACCAATGCAATGAGACCAAGGGCTCAGACATTGGACTGGATTCATAGGCATGACTAGCATGGTGACTAAATTATTGAGATATTATAAGATGTACATACGGGCATCCCAGAATCATTTTTTATAGGTGGGAAGGACTATTCTCTCCCCTGCTTATAATTGGAATGATTATTCTCTTCTGGATCCCTCAAGATTGACATTCGGTATACGATATTCTTCCATACAGGATTGAATATTATTTTAAAATGGAATTCATTATAGGATTGATTGTTGGTATATAGTATCATTGTTCAGTGATTGGAGGAGTGTATGAGTGGACCCAAGGGTAAAAAGAGCATCCCCTAGGGTGACATAGATTTCTAAGAGATATAATTTTGGAATTGGAATAAATTGGTACATATCGATGGAATTATAGACACAGAGATCGACTTAATGATACAAGGCTTGAGTGGCATGATGTCCAGCTCAATTCTACTACATAAGATTTCAATGAGATCGGTATTATGGACCCATGGATCAACTACTGATGTGGTTTCTTGTTGTTTGATTCACATACTCATGAATATTAATATTTATGAATAAATGTATATGTGTGGGACTATACAATTTATTCTTATATAGATAAAGGCATCCATGGTGTAACATTCCAAGATGAAATTGATTATTGGTCATAGATTCAACTATTATTTAAAATGGGGTTTATCTTCCTTTTATGTTCTGTTTCATCTAGGCTAAGCATGTTTTTTTCCTTCAATTTCTCAGCATAGTTACAGGTTCCTTGTCGGGGTGTATTACTGAGATACTTTTTTACCCCAACACATGAACCACAATGCACTTTTAGACTTTAGGTCATATTTTTTATGTTGAGCACAAGTTTCATGGTTGATAGGGCTAAGGAACAAAATTGCATGATCAAGTAAAGCAACTCGATTGGTTCTTTTGATTGGACTACAGCAGTTCGGCAGTGACAGGATATCAAGTATGTGTGTTTGCTTAGAGTAAGAAGTAGAGTTCAATACATTTACATTCAGTTACTTTTGTAATTTTTTCATTATGTTCGGCCTTGTGGGTGACATTTTTGGGTTTTTCGTTCATATTTTATCGGAATTTATCAACATTATACAATTGCAGATATTTCTATTCTAGTTTTTTATTTCTTCCAGATACTATTAACATACCGCTATGTAAGAAACATAGTTATTTATGCGGTTTTATTACTATGGAATGAGGGCATAATCTACCCCCTATCACTCCCTTGTCCCACTCTTCTAGTCGGAAGCCTATGGAATATGGTGAGGCCCACTTGAGGCCTTGTGGTGAACTGGCGCTAAGCCCTAGTTTAGTGGGTTTTAGTTCAGGACATTACAATGTTCTGTTAAAGTAGTTTCTCTTCCTCCACATTATTATTTTGGATATGTTTGAACGGTGTATTAGGAATGTGTCAGAACTAGTGAAGTATATCATACTGGTGTGTTGAGAACACTTGTTATTATTGGAAGTCATGGTTTTAGGGTTTGGGATTGTTGTTCTTTTTGTATTGTTAAAGTTTTATATGATTTTTTCCATTAGTGGCACACATGATGTGTGGATGATTTGATTTACTATGGATATTTGGCTCCGAGACACTAGAAAGTGGCCACATATGGATTTTGACTCTATATGGTAAATGTAAGAGACATCTCATGCATCAATTTTGGCACGTAGTATTCACATCATATAGGACTTCTAGTGTGGTATTTTACTAACGATGTAGATTTTGGGCTTGCTTACACATATATTTCACATTGATGTCATGGTATCTAGATCTATGATGAGGCCTATTTTGGTGAGGATGATGAGTTAGTCCACATGTACATGTGGTGCAGTGACCATAGTAGGACAATATGGAACAGGATGTCATTCTATTTAACCCAGATTTGGGGGTTTTTTCTTAGGATTCTGGTTATCTGGTTAGATCGCTGAGTATGATGTTGATAGATTCCAATGATTTTTATATGAACATGACCTCCTTAGGTTATTGGCACGTATGGATACCCAATGAGTATTAGTTAAAATTTTCAGTTCTTGTTGTTTTTTGACCACCAAGGAGAAGTTCCTCCATGGAATACTCAGAGAATATCATGGCCCTCATTGGTCATTATGATCTATCCTTATTTTTAGATGATGGGATCATTAGGTATTTGGGGTTAGAACATGTGACCTTGTTGTGATGATTTTTTTATATAGCTAGGAAGAATACCTAGATCCCCTTGTGTTTGACTCAGACCCATAGAGGTTGATGTCCATTTTTTTATGGGATAACCTTCATGAGAGGATGGAATGTGTTTTCTGAAGCCTTTTTCAGTAGTTAGTTGGGTTATATGTTTGTTTTACGATTGAGTCATGGTATGTGCTCGAGTTTTGAAATTTATATGTCAATGCAATCTGTTTTTAATAAAGCGCATATCATGCATGCTTTCTGAGACTGGATTCTATTGGAATGACTATTCAGGTTCCGGGCCTAGTCAACCATTGTATCCACTATTGCTAATGTAGTCAGAGTGTGGGTAGATACTCATGACTCGAATGATGTTGTTTGTAGGGGTTGGGTGATAAAGATACATGTCGATTGTATTCTGTAATGTTTGAATCTAAATCATTGAGAGACTATGTATGATCTTAGGACCTATGTATTATGACATGAAGTGGGTTTCGACCCCAAAAGGTTTGTTTGAATGTTACAGTATGGTAGAGGTGACATCGTGAAATGTTGGGGTAGCGTTAGGCAGTTTAACCATGGCTAAATCCAGATCAGGTTTTAGTAGGATGTAGGATATATTGAAAAGGGTTATAAATGACACTGGTGGAATCATAGTGCACCCCTATAAGATAAAATCATGTAATATATTGATTCGTCTTGATTATGTTGAGTGATCTTTGTTCCTATGATGAGCTCCTTTTCCTTTCTTATTATTATTCTTTATTGATAATCGAACCAATTGAGGTTGTTCTTGAGGAATGTTATTTGGTAATACATATAGTGGGGTGTAATTTGTTGAATTATTGTGGGTGGTGATCCTCGTTTCTTATTCAAATTTTGTGTTGTTATGGGTATCTGGGCTGAGAAGATTTTTCTGAGACGACGATAATGGTATTCCTATTGTGGGGAGTACCTGATTAGTCGTAGTTAATTTTTCCTCCTTGTAGAATGAAGTTCATAATCAATAATCCTAGTAATTGGATAGTCCATTTATTTTGGTTATTAAGATAATCTTGTTATGATCATGGCTACTTTACCTTTCACTATGCATCTTGTGGAGTAGAAGTTTTATGGTGGGGAGTTTGTAAGAACAATACCTTTTCCAGATAGTTGTTTTGTGTAGAAATTTGAGTTATTTCTCTTAGATGTTCTTGAGGAGTAAATTGGTCTTATTCACACAAAATATGACCTTATATATGTTTTATGACCACTCTCTTCATCCCGGAATATGTTTTTTACCCTAGGAGAAGAGTTTGGTGGAAATCTGAGCTGTTTGAATTTTGGTAAAATAATTAATATTTGAGATTTAATAAATTAAAAATTATCTCATTCATGTAGGTTCTTTCAGAAATAACTTTTAGATTGAGTTTAAGATTGTTATTTTATCTCCTCCATTGAGTTCGAAATGGAACTTTATCCTAGGTATGCATAAACCTGATTCAGGTGTTGTGGTCGGCCTGAGCCGCCTTCTTCATTTCATTGATTTTCTTCTTTTATATATTTTCTATTACTTCCTCCTTATTTTTCATACTCCATGTGAGAATTATCACTCATCTAGATCTAATGAATAATTTATATAAGGATAATGATAATGATATAAAAGGGAAGAGATTTACCATTGAGAAACTCTCATAGAGCTGATTTGGCATGTGATGGTCGTGGATGGTGTAACTGAATGGTGCATCGGAATTTCTAGCCCCAAGGTATGACCTTTTTAATTTTCCCCATATAAACCCTATAAAATGTTTTTTTATGTTTCTATAGCCTGTTTATGCTTTCTTGTAGACACTTAATTCCGAATTTGTGGTTTTGTGGGTGAAAACCCGGGTTTCAGGCGATCCGAGGGTTTTTCTATCGGAAACCCAGGATACACTGTGTGTGTTCAAAGGGAACATGCTATGTGTTCTTCTTATTTGAAGAAGTAGATTTTTTATTATGTACACTTCATGTACTCTGAGTGCACATCATGTGTTGGTAAATGGTTTTGTTTTCGGCTGTGTGAAAATGAACATGGGTTTTTGGTTTTTAGACATTACACGTCATATACATTGACATTCATGTCATATACTCTTAAATAGACATGAACTATGTTGTTCTAGACATTTATAAATAAACATCCATGGGAGGGATATGTGTACACACTATGTGCTCTAATGTAAATGCGATGTGTTTCTTCTATCTTAGTACTTTGGGGTATTTTGTGCCCTGGAAGTCAAAATTGGGCGTGTGAGTAGTCCATTCTGATTGTTTTTTCATGTATATTGCAATGGTGGAATCCTCGTGTCAATTAGATGTCATATAAATTGTGTTTTGGGGTGTATATCTAAATTTATAGGTTATTCCTCCAGTTTAATGAGTTTAGTTTTTACTTGAGTGTGAGACAGGGTGTGGATGATAGGTTAGGTGTTCGAACCAAACTATTTGAGACCTTTGATCTGAGATGAGTTGTGATCTATTTCCCATGTCATATTCTTTTTATGATGTTACCCTTATTATATGATCCCTTATATCATATGATTCCATGATATGGATGCTTCCAAGGATATGTTGATTGATTCCTTTTCTTATGTGCTAACCTAGGGTGTCCCTTGTAGGATCTCTCCCCAATATAACATTGAGAATATTCAAGATGTTGAATGCCACTGTTGTTCTTAGTTTTAGTATTTCATGAAGGATACCTTCACTAATTTTTACCTGGAAGATCCCGAGTATGATACCTCATTGTATTTGATTTGAGGGACCCATCAGGTGCCCATGGTTTGACCGACCATGAGTTGTACATTGGGTTTTGGTAGAGATGGTGTCTAGGTGTCACTTAAAACCCATGCTGAACTAGCATGCATATGGGTGTGTGACTGTAGTGTTGGTATGGGACATTGGGCCACCCTCAAAATTTGTTACATTTTACATGTTTATTTCCAATACAATGATGTTCACTATAGGTACTTCCTCGTTGGTGGTTGTTAATCCTGATGTGTGGCATCTTCTTTTCTATTGGGATGCCCATATGTTCTACCTGAGTTCCATTTTTCTTATTGGGATTCCAAATGTTCATTCCTGGTATCCAACTTCAAATACATGATTTTTATGATATTTACTTGTATACCCAGATATACTACTTTGGATGAAGTAGTTGAGCATGATTTTATATATTGTGATATATATATTTTTTGTTGGGATGAACTGAAGTTTTTCTTTGTATACAACTATTGAGATTTACTTAATGATATAGAATGGTGATGAATACTATCTCCTTGTCTCTTTAATGTAATTAGTCCTCAATTTTGGATCTATTATGAGACTCCAGGGGGGTATCATTATGGATCGCCAAAGAGTTAACTCTCGACATGAGCATGGAAACCCAAGACTCATGCTAGATTATGCAATCCCGAGTGGAAGGTACAATTACACTCTCATTTTACTTTGATCAAAATTATTTTTCTCTTCCAATCAGTTATGAGACTACAGGGTTGAAGCATGGAGGATCACTAGAGATTTCTCTATTTATAAATTACATATGGGTTCTCCCCTTAAAGATCATCCGAGTTCAAAATGTCAAAACCATCTACGGACTAAGACCAAGGGCTCGAACATTTGACTGTATTAATAGGCTTGAGTAGCATGGTGTCTGACTCAGTAACTTTTTATAGGATTTCTTGTAAATTCATCCAGAAAACATTATTTATAGGTTGGAATGATTAAACTCTCTTTTTCCTATGATCAGAATTATGACTATCATTGAAATCCTTTAAGATTGAGTGTCTTTGTAAGATATCCCTACTTACTTGATTGACTGTCTGTATATAGTATCTTTTTTACCAGATTTACCATCAGTATATGGTGTCGTTGTTTAGTGATTGGAGGTGAATATGAGTGAACCCCGTTATAGTAAGAGCATCCTCCTATAGTTATGTAGCATACTCAATGATATAATTACACCATTGGGCAATGTAGGTATATGTCTTCAGGATTAGGGATCTAGAGATCAACCTACTGATACACTTCTTGAGTGGCATGACGTTCATCTCAATTCCCTTGAAAAATATGTCCAGGAGAATATAACTACAATCCTAATGACAGACAATTGATATAGGTTGTTTTTGTTTGATTCACATACTCATCAAAATTCATATTTATATATATATGTATATTTATGGGACTATACATGTATACATTTATATTTAGACAATAATGGGGAAAGATGCTGGTTTATAGGGATTACAAACCCCAGATTCCATTATGGTTTCATGTTGGGGTTATCTTCCTTTTTTCTAGTTTTTTGGCTTGGCTCAAAAAAATTTCTTTTCTATTCACCTTAAAATCATAGTTACATGTTTCTTGTCTGGTGGCCTACTGAGATTATTTCTCACCCTTGAACTGTCTCCTTAGTGTAAGAATAGACCTTATGTCTGCTTTCCAGGTTAAGAATGAGTTTCATGGTAGATAGGGCTGAGGCCCATTGTTGTGTGATCGAGCAGAGCTACTTGGTAGGTTCTTCTAATCGGGCTGGAGCTGTTTGAATGTTTTTAGAGATCTGGTACATGATTTGGCTCAGATATGGTTGTATAGAACATTAATTTTACATTAAATTAATTTTATACATGTATCTGTATGGTTGGCCCAATGGATGACAAGTGTGGTATTTTATTGCATGGTTGTTCTAGATTTTAGAGCAGTTTTCTATTACAGCTTGTTTTATTTCTATTTTTATTGATTCGATACAGTATTTAGGTTCAACATTGTATGATACATAGTTATTTCCACTGTTTTCTTACACTATTATAAGGGCATCATCTCCACACTATCACACCCTAGGCCCTTGTTGCAAGTCATAAGCCTCTGATGTAGAGGGAGGCACGCTTGGGGCAATGAGGTGAACCGTCTCAGAGCACGAGTTTAGTTATTTTGGGTTAGGACATTACATATATCACGATAAAAATTTATGAAATATTTTATAATACATCTAGTGAAAGATGACCGATAATAAAACAATATCAAATTATAAGGGTTTCATATGGGACATCAAAATAAGTTGACATAGATATAAAAATAGATTTATATTAATATGTATTTATTAACATGTTTGAATGGTATCATAAAATAATGGATAATGAATTGAATTACTTGATATTGTTTGTACAATATCCACATATAAAACATAATAAGCACATTTATTGGGTACTATTTGAAACATGACTCTAAAAGAGATAATTAATTGTCTGCATTTAAATGTAATTGATACAAAAAAAGGTTTTCATAAAAAATATTAATGATTATCCTAAAAATATTATTATGTGAGTATATTTTAAATATTATTTTATTTTTAAAATAGTTGATAAAAATGTTTTTTTGAAATAATTATTGAAAATAAATATCATTAAATATTTTTTGAATAATACTTAATGTTTATCATAAGAAATGTGCACTAGAATTTATAACATGCATCTATGGAAGTAAAAAAATTAAATATTTCTAAAATACCATTGTTCATATAAAAATCACAAAAATATTAATAAAACATTACTTTAAAAAATAAATATAAATATAAATCCCAAAAGAAAAAAAAATATTTTATTTACTAATTAAAAATGTAGGTCATGGGAAGGAAGGTAAAATATGGATAGAAATTAGATGGTCTTATATAAATGTATTCAAATTATTTCAGAAAATGTTTTAATTTTATGATATTTAAATTACATCTAGAATAATATTTGAATAATAATATCATTATTCCCTAGAATGTTAGATTAAATATAATTTATTAATATCCTTAGATGGAAGAACCCAAACATTTATAATACAAGATGAAGGAAAACAATTATACCAAAAATAGACCTGACTTATTAAAAACCCCGATAACGTTTGTAATATATGAATTGAAATATCTTGAAATGTGAACTAAAATATATTTTAAAATCCATATAATGATAGTAAAATTATATTAAAACACCTTAATAGGATAATATATATACTAAAAAAAGAAAACTTTTTAATGATACCAATATCATAACGAAATAATTTTGATATGAGAAAAACACATACTAGTTTGGTGTTAAAGGATATAAATAGGTATAATGTATGTTTAATGAATATAAATTTATATTTAATGAAATAATCATTAAAAATGAAACGGGAAACCAATTTTTAGTATTTACATCTTATAAAATATTAATTGTTCGAGAATATTAAATTAACCCTCAATGTCGATAAATTTAGGCGTAATACATAAACATATCTCAGCACTTCCATGATGAAAAATAAACATATTTTTTAATAAATATTACCATCATAATATAATATTTTAGAAAGATAATCATATATACTACCTTTTGTACACTTAAATTATAATAATTATTATACATTTATTAGTTAGTTATAATTTATTTTCATCGTTAGATGATAGAAATTTTGATTTCGTTGAATATGAATTAAAATGATGATTTTGATCCCTATTAATGGATTATATGTTCAACATTAAAATATTATTCTAGTTATAAGAATACATTTTCCACGTCGATTTATAATGTTTTTATTCCATTCCATTCCATTTATATTTTTATTATTATTTATAAAGACACAATCTATGAAGATCTTATTTTAATAAATTTTTATAATTTAAAGTGGAATAATAATTAACTATTTATGTAATGAATGTATAAATATTGAAAAAAATTATTTATTAATTATTAATTTTTTAAATAATTATTAATTATGTTTTCAAACCCATACACGGTTATAATTAATAGCATTGTTTATATTGGTGGTTAAACCGACCCAAATAGGAACATCATATAGTTAATGTATTTGTATAATTATGAAGTGCTTTAAATATAATTATTTTATTATAAAATAGAAATGAGTGTAAAAATGTTTTCATAATTATATAAATAATAATTAAGAATATATATAGGAATAGGGAGTTTTATATGAATCAACTATCACTAAAGATAAAACTATCTTTCCTTTTTGTAATCCCATTTTGGGAAATATAACATACAATGATTGCCTATTATCAATTTTTTTATTGAAAAACAAAATTATATATCCTGAGTTAACAAACTGTGGTCCCTATTGGATAGGTTGTAAGTCAATAGTTACTCCCTATTCCCACCAATTATAGGACAGGTTTTTTCAACAATTGTCGAGTAGGAAAATAAATAAAATAGTAGCAGTTCAGCTAATGAATTGGAAAACAAACACACACAACCCCATGAAAACTATTAATAAATATAAGATAATAAAAAAATCTTTATTGTAACCCAAAAATGTGATAACATATAAGATAATAAATCAATGTATTAAATGATTAAAGAAAAGTAAAAAGGGGAAAAATATATATGAATCCAGAATGTCGGTTATCACATGAAAACAACTCAATGAAAATACTGAAGAAATACTAAATCCCAATATCCCAGAATGAACATCAAACATGGCCATATTCTTCTATCAGCTTTATTATACAATGATATGTACTCAATATAAATCATCTCAAATCTTCTTGTCATATACATAATATAAAAACAGGTAGGAAAATCCTATGATTTGGTGAGTATACACATAATCAGTAAGACTCGTCTATAAAAATGGAAGTTGAAATAGAATAAATACAATGAACTCAACCCATAAGTCATATAGGTAAAAGAATACCTACATTAGATAATATCCTACTGAAACCAATTTCATATGAATGATAGAAATATTTATATGTATATCCAGTTGAGGATAATAATGATATTACATATAGCTCCAAAAATCATATCATTGATGCCATGATCAATTCACAACCACACAAGAATTTTTTAGGGGGGCTCACGCCTCACTATTACACACCACAAGTGAGGGAGAACTAACTCAATTAGAGAAAAGGATCCCCACTGAAGAAGATGAAGGGAGATTACTATTTAATTGGGAGAGGACATCTACCATATGTAATTTAGAAGATTATTGAATCAACCGTAATGGTTATGATGGACTTTTACCTAATGTGATATTTGATTTCTGACATTTATATTTCTATGATGATAAAACCTAATCGCTGAAATTATCTATGTGTCACTATTAGTATAATATTTCTTATAGAATCTTACATAGACTCTCAGATTCCAAAAATAATATTATCAACATCTTCTACGAGGAAAACCAATAAGAATATGCAACACATGGGATGAAATCCATATCCCAAAGAATAATATATGCATGGTAGAGGTTTCATGAGGAAGTACATGATGTCTAATAAGTTTCACATGGTTTTTGATATTTATAAAATCATGGTGTGTTATACCATATCCATGAATTGAAAAAATATAAAACTTCACTTAATGTACCAGTATTGACACAATGCCTCTGTTCACCAGATGTCTTAGTCATATACTATTGTCATATGACCTTGGTAAATGAGTAACTTCACATAATGCGTCCTTAAGAGTAAATAACATGTTAGACCACTCAGGTTCCAATGATTGTTCTCAAAACACATTACATGACTACCAGAGATATAATTTATGACCCATGGGTTATACCACATTGAATAAAATATTTAACTCTGGATGAAAACCAGGAAATTATGTGACCCTAAGACACATTTTGTGTGTTTATCCATGTTACATGTATTTTAGTCATATTTTTTATATATTGAGTTTACTTGTCTTCATGTAGTCTTTATACCAACTATTTCCATATCCCTTCATGATGATTTACATTTTATAATCTTCAAAAAATGTAATAAGGTGTCTATAATCATCGTTTCCTAGCCATTAGTGTCCAAAAAATGGGATTTTAATTTACCATGTAGTAGATGATGAACCCTCTATTTTGATATGGAGGTTCCAAACCATTAATCCAATATCAACCATCCAAAAATAACCCAAGTACGAAATAATAAAACCCTTATTCACTTTTTCATACCCCATGACTTTATGTGTTCAATCACACTTTTATTGGCCCAAAAATGTCGAATCAAAATACTTGAGGAAAATAAATGATGAAAATGAAGAAATATGGTATGAAAATTGAAGTTGAAAGATGTAAAATTATCTATGGATAATGTGATCATGACTTATTCTCATGAATATCAAAAATTTCTTCATGAAATATAGAAGAATCAAATATAGATAACTAGCTTCCAGATCACTTATTATGTTTTTCGATCCTATGATGAAGTGATTTAAAATAAGTAAATTTACATTTAATCCATGATATATATTCAAATAAAAATGGCTTAATTACATATAATAACGATTCTCTCTAAAATAATGGACATGTCATTGGTGAGGAAAATGTTCTTCAAGTAGTGGATATGAAGATCAGACTACGTTCTTAGTTCAGCACATATATCCCTCAATTTTTTGTCATAAATATGCATTAATAGTATTACCATATTCAATGGGGATATCCCATCCTCTTATAAAATTACTTAAGGTTATGTGTCATTCCATATATGATCAATATAAAATTTTAAATTAATATTTAAGGATTAGTTATAAATAATTCCAAATATAAATATATTATTTATTTAATTCGTTTAATGTACCTACCAATAATAATCTCCAATAGAACATGTAATAAATACTAGTGTTATGATGTGGGTAGGTTATAACCCAAATTGTAGAATAATCCTATGTCTCATATTATCCATCCATGGTTCTGATCAAAATGAAAAAAAATATTTAAGACAAGATACATGTCATTACTTAAACATAAATTAATATTTTAAATTAGTTAATTCAGGGGTACAACAATACAGAACACGAAATATGAAATCCATGAAGAAATCTATAGATATATAATGAAATATATAGAGGGTGAAACTAATAATACTAGACTAGTTACATTATCACCTCTTTTAAATATTTTTTCTTAGAAAATGAAAAGTTGTAGAATGTTGGCAAGATACTGATCTTCCACATTGCTCTCATGATCCCTATATCTCTCAAAAATAGTCTTACGATAGAATATAAATTGGAATAAAGGAATAATATTCCCACATAAGATCCTATCATACTAATCCAAGATCACCATTGGGTACTCTATGAAGGTGTCTCCATTATTAATTTCCAACTCACCCCAATCAATAACTTGGGACGGTCCATGAATGTACATATTAATTCACAAAATATGGATGATGACATGCAGTTTTTCCTATTCATGGGGTCATTCCAAGTGGTGATAAAACTAAAAAACCCTCTAAAGGATCTGTAATGGCCCGATGAACCTCACTGATTACATATATTCCGAAGAAAATAAAATGAATTTATCCATATAGGGAGACATTCTGAAAAACATGGCCTATCTGAGTGATATCTAAATGTCTATAACAATGGTATACATAATATTTCTGTAAAATTTGTATAGTTAATATACACTTTCTATTCATATGATCATTCTACATCATTGTATGCACCAGTTCGGGACAACTAAGAGATGTTTCAAAAATCATAGTCCTATACATGTGTGACATGTAATGTTTTAGATAATATTACTTTTAATTTTTTATGATGATAATGGAATGATTTCTATTTTTAAAGTAAATATCCCAATGTTATGTGATCATACAATATGTTGATGATGTCCAACACAAAGTCTTTAAGTATAACATACAAGTCCTTGATGAACTTCATGATTTTCTATGAGTTTGGTGCTGGAATACCTTTCTCATTAGTAACGAGGTACCAAAACACCCCTAATACTCACTCAAAAACTATGTCATGAACAATGAATCATAGTGTGAGATAATTAACATGGTTAAACCTTGGAGATGGATGGTCTCATGAAAATTCAAAATCCCCAAACTTATGACGAATCAATATTCTCGATTGGGGAGGATTTTGATAACTTGGGTTGCCTATAAAAATAAGCCAAGGGGGTTTTTCCTCTGACATCTTTATAAGTCATGAAACAGTTAAAAAATACCATGCATGGGTGAGTAAAAAAATACATTATAAGACTATACAAAAATAATGAAGGATTCAATATAAGAAATAAAATGAAATCACCCCATATGTCATAGAGGGTATGGAAAAGAAACATTAGATATGATCATACTTAAACCCCAATTGTATAAAAACCGAATTATCAACCCCATTGCCATATTTGAATGATAATGAGTCATTGTATTTCTACAAAGGACTCATATCCTATTCTTATAGCCACATGAAACCATACACGAATCGTATAGTAGGGCCCAATCTTTAGTACTTCAATCCATAGCTGAAGGAGTACTATCTCAAGTGGAGGTTTAAGTTCCCACCAAAACTCAATAACAGGGGAGTACCACTATGTAGATGGAGGAGCCATACTCAATACTGTGTGGGGAGTTCCAAAAATACATTAAATGAGAATGGGAGTACTTATAAATGTGGTGATATGGGAGTTTTGACCCATATATCACTATAATAATCAAACACCATAATTTTCAATGTCCTATAATTGCTGTGAGAAATACATCAACGGAGGACCATGATTCATATCCAAAATTCACATAAGAAGGAATAAATTATTTACTTTATAGTAATTCAATCAATATAGTCTACATGAATTCTGAAATTTGAGTCATGATGAAGAATATTTTCAAGGTAGTTGTTCCTGGGAAAGGTAAACATCATGTATGTAGGGTCACTAGTTGTGTGACATCATCCATAGTCATGGGAATAATCTCAAATTTAAATTACATGTATATCCATTTATAACAACATGGTGTGTCCCTAAGATGAAATTTCAAATTTGATCACATGGGGTCCCTTGAATGATCTCTCAACATAAGGTTTGGGTAACTTGATAACCTTCTCATGGAATGCTCACAAAAGGATAAAATATTTTTGAAACTGTTTGGTTCTCGGAATGTTCTCCTGATATATTGACAGGCTGCCCACGTGGAATCATGTGATGTGTATTCAATAGAAAATTTCATGTGACACTTAACATGATATGATATCTTAGTATCCATGTGATTCCAAGACTCCCAGTGTATGTTTCTATGGGTTATAAGGAAAGAAATGGTGTTTTCCCAGACTATGATGTATAGTTTTCACATGGTATCCAGATACAATATTTATTCTACCCATCATGTCTATTAACTTCTTTGAATATACTAATTATATATTAAAACATCTCCAATCATTTTTTCCTCAACATTGGTTTCTAGAAAATGAGATTCATGTTATCTAAGCGGTAGATAACACACTCAATGTCATCATTAAAGGGCCCCATAACATAAATACATTGTCCACCATCCAGAAATCTAACTCAATTCAATGAAAACCCATTATAACATTATTAACTCATGTCTCTTCCATGATTTTTGTGGTTTATACAAGCATGAACCATCATGAAAATGTGAGATCACTGTCCTTGATGCCGAAAGAGAAATAAAGTAATGACAAAAGGTGGGGATGAGAACATAGTCAATGTCATGTTATCATTGGCTAATGTGATCCTAATTGATGACCATGAATTAATAAAATCCATGGGTGGAATATGGACAAAAAAAATTATTAATAATTTGGTTCAAAAAAATAATTAATTTTTAGGGTAAGGCGAAGAAAGAATTTAAAATAGGTAATGAGGTTATGAAATCTATGGTCTATAATTAATTATAAATAGAATATATACACATAATAATAATCCCAACATTGATAGTAGATTAATCATAAGTGAATAATAAATTTCATATTGATCAAGATGAATATCCGACTATGTCCATCATCCATGTCTAGGATCCCATGGCATTTCATCATTGATCTATGTTCCCATGTTATCCAACATCATTGGGGTTTTCCTTTCCTCTTAAATAGTCTTTCATGTTATTCCATATCATTATATAGATTCTTTATGAAAATTTTATAATGGAATATTTTTTGTTTTATTAAAAAAATAATATAGTTAATAAAGTATTTAATTGATTTATTTAACTTACTAATCAATGATTATCTCTTATGGAACATCGAACAATGATAAAACTAATGTTGCAGTTAACATAAAATCCACATTCCAAAAAACAAAAAAGGAATAATATTTTCTATCAATGGTACCAAATATTGGGGAAAACTTTTATTGTGAAAATATATATGATCATACATGTAACGACCAAAACATTCCTCAATGGAAATTACTCTTAATCCAATTAAAAGTCTTATTATGGTTATATAAAATATGAACGTCTTTGGTTTTATGTTTTTGGACTTTAAATAAATATTATGAATTGTGACCATCACTAACATAGTTATTGATTAGTGATCACCTGATTAGTATAAATATAGGGCTATAAAAAATCCAATTTACTCAGACCAAGGAAGAAATGGCCTTATCTTGTAGACTTACCCAGTACGAAGCCCATTTTTCGGAACTTGGAAAGTATGTGTCATCATTGGGATTCTCTCTTGACCAAGCCCAAGCTGAGTTTGAACATGTTAAGCATGATCGGAACCGACTACAGGATAAGTGGAAGTTAATATAGATCACCACTCGTACAATGTTATCTGAGCCACCCTAAGAGTCTGTCACCATCGCACACCTTACCCTTCGGTCTTATGAGGTTGTTATAAGTGGTTATATATCAAGACCATAGCACTTTGATTTTATTCCTTATTTTTTTATATAATAATGAATATACATTCACTTTATTATTTTTACTTTATAAATAGTTCTTAAAGCGCAAATATTATTTTTAGTTAATATTAAATTAAAGAAATCTATTTTGACAAATTAATGGATTTTGGAATTTAATAATATTTTAATAAAATATTAATAAATTTATTTTTTTTAACTATAAAGGATCATTCAATTTTTATGAATGCTATTGTAATTTATAAGTTTGAAAACTGTTTTTTTTTTCAAAACGCGTAAATTTTCGGTAAATATTGGGTTTTTTGAAACTAAATATTCAAATATTTATAAAATTATTTAGATAAAATGAATATTATTTTTGGAATCAAGAAGTTGAAAGTATCCAATGGTGAATTTTTCATAATTTTCTGAGACAGTCGAATTTTTGGGTAAAAATTAAATACCGTTTAAATATATAATGTGTTTTATGATATCATAATGACCCAATTGTGATGTTATAAAATTATATAAACATTATGTTCGGCCAATATATGTTTTAACATTAAAATAATTTATTTTTGTTTTGTTTTATTTATTTAACAAAGCTTTAGTGGACCCTTCAAGGCTTGTAAAACATTTTTTCTTTTTAAATTGTTTTCCTTGAGAGTGTGACTCACCTCCACATAAGAAACCCTATTATATTAAGAAGTTCGGACATTGGGATCATAAAATAATTTTTCCACTCCCCATTGGAAAGAACTATGAGATAAAACTATGGTATGGTTTGTGGTTTTGATTAGTTTAATGTGAGGTGTCCCAAACCTAAATAATAAATAATTCTCTCTCATTTCCTATATAAACCCACCCAAGATCCCAATTATTATTCACTCAAAGACTTTGGGTTTTACCAACCCCTTCCATCCTCTCTATAGAATCCTCCCAAGGTTCCCCAATCTCCCATGAAGCCTCTCCCAAGCATTTGAGATCACACTTCCATGTAAGAGATTCCTTTATTTCTCATTTTTGTCTAATTTTCATTAAATCTTTATGCCCTTTTTTTTCAATTATATATGTTTCTGTATGATGATAACCTCCCCCATACTTACCTATTTATGTTTGGAGGATGAGAGAACCCTTTTTCTCTCATTAGTCTCTCCCATGTACACCCTTTACCATGACGATATTCCCTAAGGGATTTCTCTCTCCTCTTTTACATCCAAGTAATTATTTTGTATTATGAATATAAATTTCATTACGCTTTTTGGGACATGTATATATATAAACCACATACTATATATTTTTTGTAAATATTATGAGACACCCTTTTCTATCTCATCAACCATTTTCATGAATCCTTATGTCACGCCGTTATGTTGCCGAAATTACATCACGTTTTTTCAGGCAAAGATCGATATGTAGTGAATACCATACCCATGTCTATATCAAGGGTATTAAACTATATGCATATAATATTATTTAATGGTATAATTATTTATTTATTCAACAATAAATTATCATGGAATAACTTATTATGTTGATTGATTCAATTTTATATGATCCATGTGGCACACTAATGCATGAAATGAAAGGTTTTAGAAGGGTGTGCCCTGATAGTGCTCCAATGCATTGGGTTATGTTTAGTATCATGATACATCATGTGAAATGGGTGTAGACTCATGATAATTATATTGAAATTAGGGTTTATTCGTGATTCATGTGCAATGAGGGTTTACTCATGCTCAATGTGCAATGAGCCTAGGCTGATTCTAATTCCATGTTAAGTGTTGTTTCCACAATTCCATGTACTGATTATCATGATTTATCATGTCATTATGTTTAGGTTTCTCTTATAATTCATTGATATGCCTATTTTATAACATGGATTTTATCCCTCATGTAATTCCATTTGTATTCCCTTATTCGGATTTATAGCTCACCCTTTTCATATGTTTTTCCTCAAGTTATCCGATGCAATGCTAATTACGAGGGAATGTAGTGGTCATGTAAAGGTAATTTTCAATAATGATGTTGTATTTCATGCTTTAAGTTGTTATGTAATGATCTTAATCCCCAAATAAAATATACCTCTTGATATTCTATGTTGTATCAAGTGATGTTTATGTAATAAATCATGTTTAAGTATGAAATAAAGATTAGGGTTGTCATAGTTGGTATCAGAGGATAGGTTTAGTTATTTTTTAGATTACGATTAGAATAACATAAAGAAGCCTTAGATAATAAATGGAGTATATTAAAAACATCCCTATGTTTTTGTGGGTATTGATTAAGTGGTTTATCAAGAAAATACATCCATGTTTGGATACGATCTAGTAGAGGTGGCTCTGGCACAATTATACCTAGGGGTGAAAACCCTGACAAGGAGTTTCGAGCTTGACCCGGGGTATCCTGGAACACGACAACGGGCATTTCTACACTCTTGGTTACGACACCCTCGAGGGATATGTATTGGAAAATTCACAAGCTTATTATGAACATTTATTAAGGGAATTAAAAAAAAGTGCCCCTAAGAATATATGTTAGAATGTAGATCGTGAATTGAATATATTAAAGCATATGGATTCATAAGATAAGAAAATAAAAGTTATTTATAAGTCATCTATTTTTTCCTTGGATTACCCTTTATTTTTTACCCCTAACTTTCCATTTATTACAGCTAATGGGTAGTAGTAGGAGGACTCGGGAAAATAACCGAAGTGAAGATCAATGTGATGAATTTTCTAATGAGATTCCCAATCTGATGGGGGTATAAATCACAAACATTGACATGATATTCTCTCAGTTAACTCATTTTTTTAATAGAAACATGGGTCAAGAGGAACGTTCAACCCCCCCCCCCCCCAAGAAAGAACAAGTTTCTATCGAGAGATTCATGAGATAAAGGCCTCCTACATTTAAAGGAGCATCTGATCCCTCAATCATTGAACAATGAATGAACTCCATTGAAAATATCTTATTCATAATAAAATCTTCTGAACAAGAGAAGGTTCTCCTGGAAGCTTATCGTCTGGAGGGGGAAGCTGAACAATTGTGGAAGTTGATCAAAAATATAAAGCCTTAGGATGATATCAAGTCCTTGTATTGGAAGGATATCCAAAATATGTTTTTCGATAAATATTTTTCGTGCACCCTCTGAAATAAGATGGAATGTTACTGCCTTGACCTCAAGAAAAAAGAGGACGAATCTGTCAAAGTGTATGAGGAAAACTTCAAAAGGATTGCATGATACACCTCCAGCTTTGTCATTACCTCAAAATTCATGGTAGATTGTTTCTTTCGTGGGTTGAAACTAGGCCTATGGAAAGCACTGGTGAACGGTGACTTAGATAGATATGAAGAAATTTTCTTGATGTGGCCTCAAGGTCGAAACGGAGATCGGAGAATCTCAAGGATTTCATGGGGATACGAAGCGTAAGGTGGAACTCAATACTGGTAGTCTGATCGATAAATCCCATGGTGCTAAGAAGATCTAGCACCACACTTACCAAAGGTGTAGAAGAAAACACCCCAGGAATTTCCTAATGGGGACGAGGAAATGATTTATGAGTGGAAGAAAAGATAACATAGCTATTAACTACTGGAATGAAAAAACCCACAGAGGAAATAGAGGAGAGGAACTCTTTGTTCAAATCTCAATGCATTGTTAATTTATACAATTGCAAAAAACCAGGTCATCTTGAAAATAAATACCCTAAGACAATGGTTTTCGGAGGCAACCAACAAACTCCAAGGAAGCAAGGTCGAGCTTTTTCCATCACTATTGTTGAAGTGAACCCTGACAACAAAGTGGTGACAGGTACAATAGTTATTCATTCAAGAATAGTGAACATGCTTTTTGATTCAGGTTCTACGCATTCTTTTATATCCAAAATGTTTAGTAGAACAATCACAGCACCACCACAAATCATGGAAGTAAATATGTTAGTGAGTACTGAAAATGGGGAAATCATTGCACCCCATGAATATAACTCCGTCCATATCTTAATCCGTGGATTTAATTTATCGGCGAACCTCATCATACACCCTCAAGTTGAATGTGATGAAATGTTTGGAATGTATTTACATTCCATATATTGAGACAACATAAATTGTTGTGAGAGGGAAATCACTATCCATGTGGAGAACAGACCCCCGATTCTGTACAAGTGAAAGGAGGAAGATGAATCTTCTTTAGCTCCATCATCTCAAGTGTGGATATTACTACCCTATGAACAAGCGTATCTAGCTCAGATTATTGAGTCTAATGAGGTAACCATACATGAAGACATGCCTATTGTGAAGGAATTATCTGAAGATTTTCTCGATGAATTGATTGGTCTTCCTCCTAGAAGAGATGTGGAATTCTCAATTGATCTTATACCTGAGGCATTTCCAATATCCAAGACTCCATATAGAATGGTTGTTGTGGTGGTTGAGGAGCTGAAGAAAAAAATACAAGAGAATCTGGATAAATGGTTTATATACCCAAGTGCTTCACCATGGGGTGCACTAGTCCTCTTCATCAAGAAGAATTATGTGTCAATGTTCCTTTTCATCAATTATCGCGAGATTAACAAAATCACGATAAAGAACAAGAACCCTCTCCCACAAATAGATGACTTGTTTGATCTATTGCATGGATCACAATAATTATCCAATGTGGATTTGCATTTGGTATATTATCAAGTAATGGTGATGAAGGAATATATCCCCAAGACTTCTTTTCATACAAGATACAATAACTATTAATTAATAGTAATTCCATTCGGACACACTGATGCTCCTTCTATCTTCATGGACATGATGAATAGTGTCTTTAGGGATTACCTTGATAAATTTGTGGTATTCATTATAGATTATATTTTGATATACTCCAAAACCATGGAAGATCATGATGAGCATCTAAGAACTTTATTAGAGACATTATCGAATGAGAAGCTCTTTGAAAAGTACAACATGTGTGATTTTTGGTTGAATGAGATCTCATTATTGGGCCATATCATCACAAGCAATGGGATATCTATGGATCCATCCAATATAGATGTAATAGAGGGATGGCTGAGGCCAACATCTGTAACCGATATCTATAGCTTCCTAGGATTATGTGGATATTATCTATGATTTTTGAGAAAGTTCTCACGATTTTCCAACCCTCTTACCAAGCTAACTCGGAAGGGAGTAATGTTTACCTGGAGTGATGATGTTGAGGAAAGTTTAATTGAGATAAAAAGAAGGCTTATCACCACTCATGTGCTCACTATACCAACATGTGGAGAAGCTTTTGTGGTATTTAGTGATGCATCGAAGAAGGGATTGGGCTGTGTGTTGATGATAAATGACAAATTCATTGCCTATGATTCAAAGCGATTTGAATGTTCATCAGTATAATTATCCAACACATGATCTGTAGTTTTTTGCGGTGATTTTGGTTTTAAAAATTTGGCAGCATTATCTCTTTGGGGATAAGTGTGAAATATATATGGACCACAAAATCCTCAAGTATATATTCACACAGAATGAGTTGAACATGTGCCAAAGAAGATGGTTTGAGCTGATCAAAAAACTATGATTGCTCAATCAATTACCACCCTGGGAAAGCGAACAATGTGGAATATCCACTAAGTAGAAAGGGCCTAGCGATTCTATCACTAATGAGAATTGAGAAGGTCCATTATTTTTAGATGTGATGAATATGGACATGGGAATCATAAAGAAGGGAAAATCATCAATAATTTCCCAAATGATTGCTCAACCATCTCTTTTGGAATGTTTAAAGGATGCTCAAAAGGATGATGTTTGAATTCAGAAGAAAGTGGAAGCAATCAGAAGAGGGAAATCCTTAGAGTTCATTGCTAATAAATAAAGAATTGTGAGATTTGGGAAAAGACTATTCTTTCCACCACATTCAGAGATGTATAATGAACTTTTGGATGATGCACATAGTTCAACTTTATTTATTCACAGAAGAAGCACAAAGATGTATTGATATATATGAGAACATTATTGGTGGGATAATATGAATAAGGATATCATTGAGTATACATCAAAGTTCTAGGTGTTTTAGAAAGTGAAGGCAAAGAGAATGAAGTCTAATGGGATTATGAAACCATTGCTCATACCATCATTAAAGTGGGAGAACATCACCATGTACTTTATCACCGGAAATTCGATGACATCCAAAGGAAACAATGCAATCTAAGTTTTCGTGGATAGTTTTATGATGTATGCACACTTTATTGCAATTTGGGATGATTTCTCATTAGATCAACTAGAACAGATATATATCAGGTATGTGGTAAGGCTGCATGGAGTACCACTATATATGGTATCAGATCGAGATCCATGATTCACCTCAATTATTTGGAGGAGTCTTCAACAAGATATAGATACAGAAATGAACTTCAATATGTCCTATCTTCCTCAAACCAATGGCCAGTCTAAGAAAACTATTCAGCCACTGAAGGATATGTTAAGATCATGTTCTATGGACTTCAATGGAGGGTGGGACCAACATCTTCCACTGGTTGAATTCTATTACAATAATAGTTTCCACTCAAGAATATGAATGGAAACTTATGAATACCTATATGGGAAGAGGTGCATAACACCCACATGTTGGGATGAGGTTAGTAAGTGTAAGCTTCTATGACAAGAAATGGTTGATGAAATGGTGGAGAAAGTGAAAACCATTCAGCAGCATATCAAGGCATCCCAGAGTCAACAGAAGAGTTATGCAGATGACCGTTGATGATACCTTGAGTTTAAAGTTGTAGATAAGTTATTTATATGCATATATACATGGAAGAAGGTCATGAGGTTTTTAATTAATGGGAATTTAAGTCCTAGGTACATCGGTCTTGTCGAGATTCTTGATCGTGTTGGGGTTGTGGCATATCTAGTAGCACTTCCTCCTACCATGCCCAAAGTACCTGAGGTCTTTCATGTATCCCTATTAAAGAAGTAAATTCCATATCATTCACATGTACTCTCTTCAGAGGAAGTATAGCTAGTGGATGATCAATCTTATGATGAGAAACTAGTGAAGATCTTAGATCGTAGTGAAAATGTTCTACGAAATAAGACAATTTCCCTTGTCAAGGTGTAATGGAGAAACCACCAGTTCGAAGAAGCAAAATGGGAATCAATGGAAGTGATGAAACAAATTTACCCACATTTGTTTTAGACTGGGAAAATTGAAATTTTGAAGGTGAAATTTCTTAAGGGGGTAGATTGTAATGACATAAACTTTCATTAATGGAAATTCCACTTGATCCAATTAAATGTCTTATTATGGTTTTATAAAATGTGAACATATTTGGTTTTATGTTTTTGGATTTTAGAATACTTTTATGAATTGTGACTGTTTCTAATTTATCTATTGAACATTTGTCACCAGATTAGTATAAATATAGGGCTTTAACAAATCCAATTTACTCAGAGAAAGGAAGCGATGACCTCATCCAGTAGACTTTCCCCATACAAATCTCATTTTTCAGAGCACAGAAAGGAGGGAACATCATTGGTCTTAGATATGGAACAAGCCGAAGCTGATCTTGGACTCGTTAGTCTTGATCTGAACCGACTATGGTAGAAGTCGAAGTTAAAAGAGATTACCACCCGAGCTATGTTATCTGAGCCACCCCAATAGTCTATAACCATCGCACACCTTACCCTTTAGTCTTATACATGTTTTATAAGGTGTTATGTGATAAGACCTTAGCAGTATGATTATGTTCCTTATTTTGGTATATAATAATTAATATACATTTATTTTATTATTGTTACTTCATAAATAGTTTTCAAAGTGAAAATAGTATTTTTTTAGTCAATATTCAAATAAGAAATCTATATTGATGAATTAATGAATTTTTTAATTATATAATATTTTAATAATCTATTAATAAATTTATTTTTGTTATATATAAATTATCATTCAATTTTTATGAAAGGAATTTTCATTATTATGGTTTGAAAGCTGTTTTTCTCAAAACCCATGAATTTTATATAAATGTCGGTTTTTATTCTAAAAGTAAAAATTCACATATTTATAAAATTATTTAGATAAAATTAATATTTTTTTAGGAATTGGGATGTTAAAATTTTCCATTGGTGAATTTTTCATAATTTTCTGAGACACCCGAATTATTTGGTAAAAATTAAATACCATTTAAATATATTATGTTTTTTATGACATCATAATGACCCAATAGTGATGTAATAAAACAATATAAACATTATGTTCGGCCAATATATAATTTACCATTAATATAATGTGATTTTTTTTTGTTTTATTTATTTTACAAAGCTTTAGTGGATCCTTCAAGGCTTATAAAACATTTTTTCATTTTAAATTGTTTTCCTTGAGAGTGTGACTCACCTCAACATAAGAAACCCTATAATTTTAAGAATTTTGGCCGTTGGCCTCATTAAATATTGATTTCCACTTTCCATTGGAAAAAACCATGGGCAAAAAACATGGGTTGGTTTGTGGTTTTGATTTATTAAAGTTACGTGACCCAAACCTAAATAATAATGAATTCACTCCCATTTCCTATATAAACCCACCCATGCTCCCAATTATTCTTCACTATAAGCCTTGGGAGTTCAAACCACCCCTTCCCTCCTCTCTCAAGAATCATACCAAGTTTCCTCAAGATCCCAGGAAGCCTCTCTCAAGCCTCTCCCAAACCTTTGGGATCACACATCCAAGTAAGGGATTCCTTTCATTCTCATTTTTGTCCAATTTTCATTAAGTCATTATGCATGTTTGTTTTCAATTACATATGTTGGGGTATGATATCACGCATCCCCCATACTTCCCTATTTATGTTTGGATGATGGGAGACCCATTTCTCACTTATTAGTTCATCCCATGTACACCCATTACCATTCCAAAATTCCCTGAGTGATTTATCTCTCCTCTTTTACCTACAAGTAATTATTTTGTATTATGAATATAAATTCCATTACTCTTGTTGTGACATGTATATATATGAAACCCTTACTATAAATTTTATGTAAATATAATGAGACACCCTTTTCTATATCATCAACCATTTTTAATGAATCCTTATGTCATGTCGTTATACTGCAGAAATTGCATTGCATTTTTCCAAGCTAATATCATTGTGTATTGAATATGATACCCATGTTTATATCAAGGGTATTCACCTTTATTCACCTATACTTATTTAATGGTAATTTATTTTACTTAATCTACAATAATTAATCATAGAATAAGTTATGATTTTTGTTGATTCCATGTTATATAATCCATGTGGTGCACATATACATGAAATGAAATTTTTAAGAAGGGTTCACCCTGATAGCGCTCCAGTTCATTGGGTAAAGTATAGTATCTTGATACGTCATGTGAATTGTGTCTAGAATCATGAGAATTAAATTGAAACAAGGGTTTACTCATTATTCATGTGCAATGAGGGTTTACTCATGCTCTATGAGGAATGTGCCTTAGCTTATTCTAATTCTATGTTAAGTGTTGGCACCACATTTCCATGTTCTGATTATCATGCATTATCATGAAACTATGTTATTGTCTCTATTGTACTATATTTATATACCTATTTTCTGACATGTATTTTATCCCTCATGTTATTCCATGTTTATTCCTTTAATAGGCGTTATAGCTCACCCTTTTCTTCTACATGTCCTCGGGTTATCCCTTCCAATGTTAAGTACGATGGAATGTAGTGGTCATTAAAGTATGTTTACAATAATGACGTTGTATTAAATGTTTTTAGTTGTTATTTAATGAACGTAATCCCCAAAGAAAGTAGACCACTTGATCTTTTATGTTGTATCAAGTGATTTTTATGTAACAAATCATTTTTATGTATAAAATAAAGAGCAGGGTTGTCATAATACATTGATATATATTAATATATCTAATATATTAATTTAATTCTCCAACTACAACAAATAGAGAACCAACAGAGAAGGGAAATCAATATAAATTTAATTGAAATATTCAAAAAGATACAGAAAATAAAAAAATATAGTTTATATTATATTTCCAATTAATAAAAAATGTAATATAAAAAAATGAACTAAATAAATTATTATCACAATTTGATTAGGGTGATTATGAAAAATAAAATTTTCATTCTATGCAGGTGTCGGTCGACATGAACATATGAGATACATATTGGTTTAATATATAATGGAATGAATAATAAAAATATTAATCACTATAGAAAATTATTAAATTTATTTTAAATATATTTATTCTTTAAATAAAAATTCTAAACCATTTATTTTATGTAGTGTTGGAAAAAATGCATCAAAAAAGAAAATATTTCACATACACTTTTGAAAGATGTTTTAGTTTTACATAGGTAAAAGGGATAAATGTATAAATTTGTTTTTATATGAATATACCAACATTATTGATACAAATATTACTAATTTAATTATACAAGAATGTAAAAATTACATCTTGAGTATAATTATAGAACAAATATGATTTTATGAACTAATTAGTTTTCATTTTGAGAACATGAGTATTACTGTAGAGGACCTGTCAGAAATGAAAGACATCAATTAATTGATTATGAAAGAGCCTAAATATAATAGTATATGATATTTTTGGAGCAAATATATATTTACTTTCAAGAGGAAATACATGTTTTAGTGTTTCCGTGAATGGGTGGAGGGAGGGACCTTTTATAATTGGAGAGAAATTAATTTTTATAAATAAAAAATCAGAATATAAAGAGTGTTAATGTTTCACTAGTTTATGAGACTAAAAATTATAAAATAATAGAGAGTGGAAAATTTATTTTTTGAAATATTCATCAAATACTATATATAATTCAATTTTCTAACAATTTTTGGGTCATTTACCCATTGTTAAACTTTTTTACATTAATGTTCCTTTAAAATGATAATCACATATTGGCCTCATTAAATTATTTAATACGACATAAAATAAAATGAGTCTTATTACATATTTATAAATTTTATTAAATAGTACTAAATCTATTTTATCCATTATTATTTTTATCATTAAGAAAAATAAATTTTAATCCATAGATAAGGTATAAAACAATTTTTTTTGTAAATTTGTTTTTTGGGATTAAAAATTTTATTTAGGATAAATTATAATATAATATTATTCATATGTTCTAGATTAAATTTTATAAAACTTAAATAAGATATATTTAACTAATAATTGATGAAAAAATGAATTGAAACTATTAAAGATAAAATTCAATGAAAATGTCTAAATAATGTTTTTACACAAATAAATTATTACTTCATATCAAAAATGATAAACATGGGTTTCATAAATTGAATAGGGCTCACTAATATCTAATTTTTTTATAATTAAATACATATTTTTCAATTAAATAATTTCAGAAATATATATTTTTAATGAAAATTTCCTAAAATTTACATTATTTATAAATACATTATTTTTTTATTATTAACCTTAATAAAGTTCATTATATAAAAATTTTAAATAAAATATACAAATATTATATTCTCATGTTGAGTGCAAGAAGTAAGTAAATTTTTTCAAATTCAAATTCTATATTTTATGAATTTAAAGTTTCAATAAAGTCCAAAAATATAATGAAAAACTATATTTATAGGAAATTGAAATAAATATTATTATTATTATTATTATTTCATACAAAAAAATAATTAAAATTGTAATAGAAATATTATTCAAATAAATATTATATTTTAAAATTCAATGATCATAATAAGTCATATAAAATTATAATTTTAGAATGATAATACATTTTAGACGTAAAATCACCATATTAAATATTTTTAAACTAATTTCATTTTATCAATGCATTAATTTGAAAAATTAAAATTCATAGTGATTGATGTTTTAATAACATAAATATGTAAAAAACATGTGATATATAATGAAATGATTACTCTATTGATTATGTGTTTTTTCATACTAACTTCTACTTACATAACCCTAAAAGATATTTCTACATGACCAAATTATAAGATAATCTATGGTTGTATTCATGAGTGATGGTTCAATGGGAATATAAATTGTGGAAATCTCAACGAGCATGGAATTATCCTATATCTTATTTCTCTAAATCTTTAATATTTTAAGTTTTTCTATATATTGTTCTTATTATAACCCTGGACAAGTTACATAATTTACAATCTCTGTGAAAAAGAGAATTATCAGGTTTACTTTGATTCCCCATTCAATATAAATTATTTTCACATTAAATATTTCATAATATGGTTACTCTAATTTTCACACATTAATTTATCAGATATATCATAATAATAAAATTTAAAACAATTATTTTTATGTGTCACTATCTTGTTTTAGTTTTATACTATTGGTGGTGAATGATATTAAATATATAATTTATTTAATGGATGATACATAGAAAACTCTCAATTTGTTACATTCTCCCTCCCTATGAAAAATTATATCCTCAAAATTTTTCGATTACCAAATACTATTGAAAATATCATTGAGTATATAAATGTTAAACTCAACACCTGATAAAATTTCATGATAGATATCAGCATTACAACCTTAAGAAATATATATTTTCTTTCATAATATAAGGACACAATATAATGACTTTTTCTCCGGTAATTTGATATAAAAATTTATCATGATTGAGCATCATAAAACCATTAATCGAATTTGAAAACTAAGAGGTCTCGGAGGCCTCCCTACACTAATAGATTATCATTTGTAGGTTTTATATATGAAATGATATTTCATTATTTTGGTAATTAATAAGGAGACTTCATGATTGTAAAAAACACATTTCGAAATAACATTTAATTATTTGAAATTATGAATTAATAATGATTCAGAAAGATCAAATTTCTAAAAATATCATTTTGGGAAATAATAATCCTAAAAAAAGTATTTTTAATCGATAATTTAATCATCAAGGTGGTGATTTAGTTCTTATTAAAGACTTTAAGACATTCTTGGGTGAATAAAATAAGACACTAATAAGGAATACATAAATATAGAGTATATTATATGTGTTCCTTAATTATAATGATTCATATAAGTGGAATTCATTAAATATTCTATATACCCATTTTATTGGTATTGATGGTGGATGATGCTTATTATTCTTACTAGGAAATTAATTATGGAATCAACATTGATAATTTTCAGGTTACACACATTTTATACATTAATCTATTAATGTAAAAAATGTAATTATATTTATTTAAAAGAATCAAACTCTAGATTATTCATCAACAATTATTTTCTCAATGTCTTCCTTTATCGCATATTAATCATCTTCCAGTTCATTTGAGAAATTTACAATGTGTTTTCACCACATTCATGACATGTGGATAATTGAAAAGTCTACTATTAAATATCATTATCACAAAAACATCCAAGAGACTCTATAAATATATTATTTAATGTGTTTGAAAATTAAAATATATTTATCTTGTTAATCATAATCCATGATATCTAGATTGATAATATCAAAATATTTATTACACCAGATCTTATCCTATAAGGATAAATTATCATATAATTACAAAAATATAAAACATAGTCATCAATAACATGGATCATTATAGATTTAACCATTACTATAGCCTAAATGGATTAACATTATTTGTGAACAATTAATATCAAAAGTGGGTTATTATAAAATTACAACATGATAAATTAAAAGTCAAAATATCTTACTCTATTGTTCTATAATGTTGGATTATGGTTCATTTACTTCATCCTATGTCATAGTTAATCTGACCTAGAGTGCTTTATGTTGGGAACTCTCTTACATATTACCATAATACCATAAATAAATTTGGAAATTGTTCTTTAATATTAGATTTTGGAGTGAATATAAATTAACCAATGTATATCCCCAGGGATTGTAAATTTAGGTGTCTAATCAGGCAACTCTTTCATTAACCATTTGAATATAGAGATAACATCTAAATCTAAATTTATGTTATATTACCCATAGTTTAATGTAGGTTAGATACTCAATTGTCTTCTATTCACCAAATGTAGATTTTGTTTCATAGAAACCACATAATCTCAACAATACATAAAAAACATGATTTTATCAAATAGATAAACCTATTTATAATGTCCTCACTAAATTTATCTCATTATAATCTCCAAAAAAAATAATATGACTCCAAAAATAACTAATCATTTATCTAATGCAAACTAGGGTTCCACAAACCTGCACACTTGAATCAGGGGGAATTTTTTCTAAACATAGGATATGATACAAGGTGAAATTTACAAAGAAAAACATGTATATATTATAAAATATTTTAAAAACATAACAATAAATCTTATAATAATCTCATAATCCTAAGAGTAAAATGTTTAAGTTCATTGGGTATTAGTAATATAAAAATATATTTTATAGAACATGTGAATATTTAAACATAATCACAATACACTAGACCCATTATAGATATCTCATATGTCATTTTCATTTTTAAAACATATTTAATGTAAACCATAATAATGGGTGAGCTCAAACCCTCAATAATGAAAAAAATAACGATATTCCATCAATAGATAGATCATAATCATGTGAGAAAACATTACCATGGCATAAATATATGATCATTAGACATATAATAATAAACATTTTAGATATATAAAGATAACATAACAAGTAATCAAAATTGATCACACCTATAATATTTCATAGTAGTTTAGAAACATGGGATAATATTCATGACCCATAAATCATAGAATAGCCACATAAAAATATAATTCATGAAATCTATTAGAATGGAAAATATAATATAATATGCATGGATTCAATATCAGCTTCACATTATAGATCATGCATCATAAAGTATTTCCCATTATTGTTTGATCATCACAACATGTAACCCATAATTTACCTATCATCACATCTCACTTTCTAAATTTATCTCAGGATATGAAAATATTTACACAGTATATTTGTGGTTTATTTATGACTCAACATTAACATAATAATCGGCCATGCAAATTTATGACAAGAGAACATGTAAACATTAATATTTTAAACATCACATAATTAAACCATGTACAGGATAAAGGATTCATGATTAAAAGTTAACAAAAACATCATAATTCATAGAGATAAATATGTTTGATGATAAGATAAGATAATTTCCATATATTTAAATAAGGACCATAAAAGATAATTTATTTTGAGGAAACCCAATTTATAAAAAATAGAAGGTTTATTAATTATTTTTAATGACAGCATGTTATAATGGATTTAAAATTATATCATTTTATATTTCAAGATTGACCTCAAAATGGAAAACATCATGCGAGAATATTGAAGTCCCTGACAGAAACATGATTCCTAATGAGATAATTTATTTTTATATTTAAAATAAAAAAATCATAAAACCATATTATCAATATCATAAAAAGATGATGTTACATGTCAGTAATGTATAGAATTGTTTTCAAAATAGTGGAAAATAAAATTTTACCTGAAAAATATTTTCACAAATTCACATTGATGATTTTTTTAGAATTATATTGATGTTCTAATTGGAAAATTGGATTGGAAAATAAGAAATATTCCTATGAGAGGAAATTATTTTTTATAATTTTTTAAATTAAATTTTTGAATCACACAAAAAATGTGAATTTAAAATTTAAATAGAAACACGGTAAAAATATATTAGGTCCACCAAAAATTAAAAAAATGAGGTTTTGAAAATGATAATGGAATACTATAGGTTAGAGGAAAATATATATATCGATGATAAATGGCTTGTCCAATGATTTCAGATAATACTAAAAACCATTAAAAATTAATGATAAATAATTTTTTAATGAATTAATATTGGAATAAAAATATCATTTATCGCTAGTGGGGAAGATAAAATACCATATAAAAATTCTTATAGTTGTTAAATACAATAATGGAAGGAATAATATCAAGGGAAAAAATTTATTATTTATAAATGAAAATGTATTTTATTTTTCATTAAAAATTATTTATATTGTATAAAATTAATGAAAATAAATTAAAGGATACATAATATATGTTATATTTCTTTTTATTCTCATAAAAATTATGATAAATGACAATAATTGGTAATTATAAACACCATAAAATATAAAAAAGTATTGAATTCAACTTATTTATCAATGAATGAATGTGGAGATATAAAATTTTTTATGGATTTGATGTAAATGTAAATGATATGATTTGAAGGAACTATTTTTAAAAGCCATGTAAAATCCTTGAAATTGTCCAAACCTAGCCCAATGAGGCCCATATGGTGAAAACCTAGTTCCAACATCAATTAGGTCATGGGTAGGTGAATATCAATATGTAGGAAGATCACACACATGTGAATCCTTATCTTAATGTACATAAAAAATCATACACATATCCATTCCAAAAAAATTATGAAATATAAAAAAAACTTATAAATAGGCATAAATAATCTAAAATAGAAACAATAATGTTGGAATCCAAATTTCATGAATCAATGGTTTAATTAAAAAACAATAATATTAAATTAAAAAAGTCCACCAAAGAAGTATTAAATGAGTACTATAAATGCAACCATCAAAACATAACTTAGTCTCTCAAGATGACTATTCCCCACATGGTCATAGTAGCCTAAGGACTCTGTAAAATGGTTGGTCTTCCGCATAATACATAACTTGTGTTGGAAAATCCTTATATGGTTGATTATTACAATATACTAGAGGAAGCCCTAGAATCAAAAATAATAAATCATCAAACTTAAGATTCATAACATTATAAATATATATCAATCAATTTATTTTCATAAATTTAGATATAACGAAGAATGACATCACACCTCCATGTTGTCACATCCAAACTGCAAAAAAATTATTTTGGTCAAATCATCAGGGAAATATCCATTATAGGAGAACTCGATCCATGATACTTTATTTTATTGGATACCCTCATTCAAGAGGTCATGATTATTAGTACTCACCTATGAAATCTCAATGGTCTCTATTGATTATTATACTCCAATTGGAGAACACATCCAGAACCAATTAGGGACACCATAATACCTATCCAAATCACTCCACTATGTTGGGGATCATATACTAACGATACCATGGATCCTGAAAAAATATCAACATAGATGGTGGAAAAACACCATATTCATGAAGGTAATAATGATTCTATAAACCCCACATAGTTCATAATTAAAACAAAATGATAGATTATCACACTCTAGTCTCATATAGGGACAATAAAAACTTTATATGAGGCCCATCGTGTTAATAGGATTATAAACCAGAGACATGGATGTAATGTCACTTTACCCTCTAGGGGATGTTCCATGGGTAAACCCTCAACTTATGATTGTCCAATAATTAATAATAAAAGGGCTCTATACACACTCAATGGTTGGACACGATGTGTACTAGGGAAAATGGTGTGTTCAAAAAACTAATGGTCTTCCTGTGTAGTTTTAAATCACATGAAATGTAACCCTATTGTTAAATGTGTGGATGTAAGTATACACAACATCTAGTGGTCGAAAACATCCTTCCCATGTCATCCCTTTAGGGCAGTGTGCTTTTGGTTGTGCCTATGTACCAACAAGTGTACACCGATCTATACTTATATACACATGGCCATGTAAGGGGTTCATAGTTGATCCCTTATACTAAATTCAGGTATATGTATTCTAGATTTCTCATTCCAATGTATCTTATGAAATATATGTTGAGCCTCCAAAATGGGTCACACAACATGTGATCTTTTTATCTCCACAAAATACCTAGCAGCACAGAAGGGGTCTCACACTCCATGTATTTCAATGATACACCTCCATGAATTTGAAACATTTCCAAAGCCATTATATTCTTCTATATGTTTTCATCATAGATTTCATTTCCACATGTCTTTGGGAAAAAAGTATTAGGGGTCAATAAAACATGTTCATCACTGATCATTGGGATCCTACCTTTAGAACGACTCATGAATCATCTATATACAACATCTGTATCCATTCCATCGAGCTATTATGTATAAAAATCGATAATAAATTCCAATCCTTTTACTATCCTACTCTTACTTCATCGCACATAAATTAAATCTTCAAATGCGATTCATAAGCATAGTTTTGATCCTTTCCTCTAAATAATGGATACACAACGATCAAAAAAATTATTTTGATGAACTATGGTACCAAGATGTTACACATGATGAAAATGTAATGAAATTAGAAATTAATATGTAAAAAATGAGGGGAAATATACGCATACTTTTTTAGATTTATAATCAATACGTTTTCTGATAATTATAGCATTGAAGACGAAAATATATAGGTATCAAATAAGTCCACTGCAATCATATATAACATCATTGAACGAATCAAATATTTTTATGAGAATGATAATTTTTCATAGAGGATAATATAATGTAATGGAATAAAAAAATGTCCAATATATATTTATGATCGATCAATTACAATGAACAGTGCACTATTTCCATCATTGGAGAAATCCACGAACTATGTCGGTGCATGATCCTCAGTCTGATATCAATCTGATGTCTTCTTTCAATGATCCTGAAATGGTTATAATAAAATTGATACCATAAATCATCAGGTTATGTGGCTAAAAATAGTTATTTATGTATTTTTCTTCACTTATAAAATATTTTAGGCATCAAAAACATAAGAAAACAAATTAATTTAATTTAATTTAATTAATAAATTATTATCCCATGAACAAAACAATAATGAGCATCAGAAACACCAAATTATTATGTGTCACCCATGGTATAAATCATTCTATAGATTAAAAAATATCCTCATATTCCTAATATGAGTCTATTTTAAAGTTTTATTGAGATTGATTTAGTAAAACATATCACATATAATATTAATATCATTATTTTTAAGAGATTCATTTTAGGTACACTAGGCCTTATATTCTCACAAAATCATAACTCCTCATATTAAAAGTAATCCGTATAATAAACTAATAAATTCATGGAATTATTATAGATATTAAACTCTACACATTTATAACATTTTCATCATAGAAATATAAAAACACACTCTAAAATATGAGGGTAATCAGATCAAGTTTGGGTCTCTCACTCCCATGTGCTCTCCTGATGATTTTAATACTACCATCAAACACACACAATAAAAGTTAAGCACTCATTAATTCTCCCCTACTAACAATACAAGATCTCCAATTTGTACTCAACAAAAGTATCCCCTTCCTCTATGTACATATCACCACACAGGATAAGATGTTATGGTTCGATAAAAGACCTCATTAGCTGTAACTTATAAAATTCATATTGTACCTGATGCAACTAATATTGTTTAAATTTTTTGTATGTAACATCATCAAATCTACACCATATTCTAAAGTTAAAATTAATCATGAAGTAAATTTACAATCCGAAAAAAAATCTATGAAATCAACACTGAAATGAGTCCCTTAAGAACACATAGTCTCCTGACCTAAACTCTGGATGCATATTTCATCATCATTAAGATGATATATGATGTCTTTGTGTTGTCATCATCTACTCATGGATGACATTCACATTATCGATTGTATCTACTATTATCTCTGTGCCCATTATTATGGTCTCAACTATATCATTCCAAAAAAATGGTAACCATATATTTTTTCATACAAGGCCCCGAATAGTTCCATGAAAATTGTGTAATTATAGATATTGTTTTTTTAAAACTCCACCAATGGTTTGAAATCTTATAAAATACATCAATATACTACGTGAAATTTCATAGATTATCCTCTAAGGCAAGAATATTCCACTCAGTCATGCCTTGTTTAAGGAGGTGTAACACCATTCTCAAACATAATTGATTTTGAATGTATTACAGCAATCATATCAACAATCCTATCATGACGTGATCATAAAATTCTAAAAATATTATATTGGGAACTCCCTGAATATTTACTATATCTTACACTTATAGTAAACTAATTCTCTCACTTGAACACTACTCATGAATGGCTATGATGTTGGTTGACCTAGTGAGTTGGTCTCTGATTACCAATATGGAATCGTGCCCCTAGATGTAAGTTATATTACCATTCTGATTTCCATGTATATACTATAATACATCCACTCAATTATCATAAGATATTGAAAACAATACACAAAAAAATATTTCTCATCCTCTACTTTCTAAAATGTGTGTCTTCGAAGGAAAAAAATCCATAATAAAACTCTTCCTTCTTCTCCTACAAAACAAGAATCAAAAGTATTTGTATACATTTTTCAAACATGGTTGTCCCACTAATGGTAATGTATGAAATAACCACATAACCTCCTTATAAATCATCATTAGTACAATAATTGATCCTCAGAAAAGGATAACATGATACCCATCTTTCGAATATCCATCAGGAGAATTCCCTATAGATATGAGTATATATGGTCTGACTGTTAGTATCTCCATGATGCGATTCCCATAGAGGGTGTAAATTTTGTGGAGTAATAACTATCGACCAAATATATAAAGAAACATCCTTTAACAATAATTACAAATATATAAAGGTTAACTTCTCTAATACTTCAACAAACTACTTATTACATGATCACTTGTAGAGGGAATCATCCACCACATTCCACATTATAAGATTATAGAAAATATTTCATTCATATTCCAAAAAGTACTATATCCATCATCTGAATCACATGTCATTATCCTTCAATGAGAAAATATCTTTCAGACTACTTTGGATTGGGTTTAAGATAACATGGTCTCCCATCAATTATTATTACAACATATTCATGGCAAATACAACTTCAAATATGTGATTTTATGGGCTACATTGTGTTTCCCATGATGTCTCAACTACCCGGACCCATAAGAAATAAATTCCTCCATCTGCATTTGATCACAAATAGGTATGGTCCCAATGTAATCATATAACACTACATACATGACACCCTTCTTTTAAAATATCAATATTCAGGTACTCTCCAACCTCTTTCTAAACTCTCAAAATCGCTACTTGAACATTTTTTTCCACACTAAAAGATGCCCCTAATAGGGAAAATTTTGGAAGTGTGGTTCTAATATGGGAATAGTAGGTATATACATATGATAGTACCATTCCAATACATAGAAACACTACAACTTTGTAGAACTCTTCGGTGGATCTCAAGCTATAATTTCCTCATCCTACACTAGGTCCACTACCACTCCTAACTATTAGATGATGTGTCATAGGATGTGGAAATCATGATAATTATTAAGACACATTGAGAGATTCTTTAAATCTAGGTGCTCATAGATTTTATCTAGAACCATCCTCATGTTTCTCATGTTCTACACCTCAAAAATGTAATACATAGAGATATCATTAAGGATGACCACTGAAAACAAGTCTAATAAATGATGTAAGATATAGTTAACTAGTCCCATGAACATTTATGGGATGTTTATTACTCTGGAGTGAATCACCATGCACACTTTATGACATTAGACAATCAAAAATATTTTATTGTGATTTCATCATCCCATACTCGAATCTGGTGATAGCCTAATCTGAGGCCAATATTTGAGTACAATATTGACCATGTCGATTGATTATTGAATTCATCGATCTTTAGATGAGGATATATACAAATCATCGTCATCTAGTTCATGAGTATTTAATACAATCATAACCACTAGCCCCAGTTCACCTTCATTGATAAAATAACAAATGACATTCTAGGGGAAACATATATTATCATTATTTTCTTATCTTGTATGTTCTATAATGTCATCCTCATCTTATGATTCCCTCGAAGATCCATAAAATATGCTTGGGCATATATCGATGCCATCTTGGGGTGTATGTCAATGTATAATTCTTTCTCTCATTTTGATGGTCTTCCTGGAATGCTCTATAGAACGGAATAATTGTACTCTGCCACCACCATAGGTAACTCATTGAAAATAAGATCAATAAATCTTGGACTCATTCTAGAAAACTTGTCATTATATATATACACACTACTATTCATAATAATATTATACTCAACCATGTTTTCTTTTTAACCCAAAAAGGAAAACATCATCCCATCACCAAAGACACATAATAAACTTGTCCTAAAGAATTCAATCTTGTTGTAAACAATGGATATCCAGTCTATACCTAGGATAACATCATAAGGAATCATTACTGTTAAAATAATATTACATTAAAATATCACACATAAATGCATTTTATAATAATGTTGAAAGACATATTAAGCTGCAGATTCAACCCCTACCATTTTCTCCAGTAATTAGGGTTGAGAAAATAGATAAACCATAATCTATATGATCCAATACAGAGATGATTAAATAGTGAAATGATTGTTAATTATATAATTAAATACTCTATATAATTTAGAAAATACAAATATTATACTACATATAATCCATGGAGCCTCAGGTTCATACGCCAATATAGCCTATAGTTTCCTCATCCTGGACCACTAGCTCCTAGGGCCTGTCATGGACTACCTTGGTGTGGAGGTCATAATAGGTCAAACCTCTAACCACCCCCATCAAGTCTAGTTTCCCCTATACTCAAACATGAATTGCATGAAAAATTATAGGTTTTCTTAGCTAAAATTGTAACACCCCAAGCTTCCACGGTAGGCTTCTCGCTGAATAATATAGTAGCGTGTGTTGTACGCAACTTCAAGTTCTAACACACACCACAAATAATAAAACTAGCTGTTATGAATAGTATTACCCACTTTTTGAAATTTTATACATTTTATCTTTCAAAATGGACTTCATTTTTGGATTCTAAGTATCAAAATTATCCTAGGGTAAAATTTTGTTACTTTTCAGATAACTTTCATATTTTTATGAATAGTGAAAATTACTAAATTTTAATTAAAAACAACTTTTTTAATCAAAATAATTAATAGTGATAAATGATTAATTTGAATGGTTTTAAATTTTATTTAGAATATATTTTTACAATTTAATACAATTTTGGTAATTGGACATAATTTCACATTTAAACCATACATAAACAAGTGTCAATCTTTTGATAGTTATTATTTCTTAAAAACACGCTTTTTGTTTTGACAACGGGAATTAATTTTAAATTAATTTCTGCCAATTCTGTGTTCTGAATTTGGAAAAATGGATTCCATATTTTGAATTAGTATGTACAAATTATGTAAATAGGTAACTCTTATTTTTAGACATTTTGAATAATTATTTCGGTAAATATTTTATTTACCATGGTTAAAAGGTAAATCTGGTAATAAGGGAAAAAAATAATATTATAATAATATTAATTTGCACTAAAACGTGTCCTAACCCTATTGGTTGATACATGTCCGACCATGGGCATCTTTGGGTTGATTTTGGGAACCCATGGTTCCACTTGTAAGTGATAATGACACTTTATATTAATTAAGTTAAAGTAAATACAAAAATGACATAAGCCTATATCTTTTATCAAAACAATTTTTACATAGAGTTATATATGTCATATTTTCAACTATAAATATTAATTAGAAATATAAAAATATTTCCTACATAATGGTATTTTATTAATAATTTTTTGACATTAAATAATTTAATTTATTTATGACAAAATGATGATGTAGTAATTACCTTATTAGTGAAATATTAAAATAATTGATATTATAAATACCCAAATAAATATAATTTGAGACTTTTAATGAATTCCGCGAATTTTATAGGTTAATATGACATGTTATATGTTATTTAATTAACTTTTTTAGAAGTAATCATGATTTTATGATTTTCACAAAAATCAAATACCAAATAGTTTTAAAATTGAAATGAAAGAGTTCTTAAAACAAATATTATATTATTAATTGATATTAAATTCCTAAAAATATAAGTTTCGGCCAAAGGACGTTTATTGTGATAGGTGTATCATTAATGGACCACTTGGGGATCTCTTGGATGTATATAGTAAGTTTATTAACAATATAATATAAAATACAAAGTGACATGGTAAATGTGAAACTTATTAACTGAGAGTTAAAACTAAAAGATAAGGTTAATATAATGACTCAAACCTATCTAAAATCTATTGGTTGAAATTATTTTGACCCATATCCCCCTTATACTTTTAATAATCCACTTTTTCACCATTATAAACCGAATATGAATTTATTATAAAATAATACTTTAAGTTTTTTCTAAAGAGCCCCTCCTCCACCTTATAAAAGAACACCACTTCTAACCAATTCTTCACACCTTAAAAGCCTTTTTCTCTCATCCAAAATCTGCCCAAATATCCTCCCAACTTCTCTCACATCAACCTAGAGTCCTTATTTTGATCTGAAATCCAACATAAGGATCCCTTTTAATCAAATTAAAAGGAAGAACCCAAAGAAAAGGTAACATCTTCACCACCCTCTTTAAAGTTCCTTTCTTCTTCAACTTATTCTTTACCTGTTATTTACATTCTAAAATAATAACTCCAGTATATTATATATACTATTATGTTATTATAATTATAGAACAAACAAATTCATTATTCTATCCATCCCTTGAATGACATGTCACTATACGTGCGTACGTACGGCCTACCGTCTCCACGTTGTGGTGTAATTGTTATTCAATATATTATTATTTAGATGGGTATAATAATGATGTATAATTCATGTAAATAATAAATATAAAAATATAATGATTCTATCTATATGATATACCATATAATTATATATTAATTTAATATCAAAAGAATGATATTATCGCTCATGTGTACGTACAGATTACCGTCTCCACGAACGCGATGAGATTCATTCCTCATCATATCCATTCAAGACTAAATTCCATTTGATGAATAAAAATAAGTTTTAGAGAAATTATATAATTCTGGATATGAATAAGATACATCCCATCCATAACAAATATGGCTCACATAACAAATAATATAAAGGAAAACGAATCTGTTAACACCCGAAACGACGATAATACTAAGATATTATTAACAAATCAATGTCAAAAGATCATATGTGATATCATATTAATGTAAATTATTTTTTTATAATTCAATAACAATTATTTCACCATTATAAAGGAGTTTAACCTATCATCAACCAAGGAAAAAGTACAAAGTAAGGGGATTATTATCTCACTTTTAATTCCAAGAGATTTCCATTGTTCACCACTTATTTATTGCATGTGGTGTGTGTACTTCCCATGATTGTATTCATTGTGTAATATACTTTAATTTTTAAATATCTACATAATAATTTTATGATCCTTCTTTCATGGGTGTATGTTTCTTAAGTTACCAGATCGATAAGGGAATTTGAAATTTCAATTTCCACTCATTCGGCTTTACGCATACTTCATTGATTATTTTACTCCAAGATTATGTGTGGAATCACTGTTCATTTGATTATGTCATAATTTCCACTCCCCTTTTTGTGGATATACTTTTTATACACATAATCACTCCATTGATAAATTCTCAAGTGATCGGTTTGAACATGATAAGAGTAATTTTTAACTCAATCTCTATTTGTTGAGTTAAATATCCAATTCATTGGTGTTTTTTTTACAAGAATATGTGTGAATGTACTCTGATTGAATTACACTAAATATCCAATCATATTGAGTGTATTTATATTTTTCACACATAATTATGTCGTGGATTTATCCTTAACCTAAGGATACAGTCTTTATAAGAAGTTTCATCTCAAATTACATTCCATTGAGACTCCTTTGTTGTTATACACAAAATCACTTTTATATGGTGTATATAATGTACTTTGACATAGTATATCATGAATACCTTAATTCTCAGGACATTACAATGTTTTGATTACCTCAATTATTTTTATTAAAGTGTCTCTCCTTTGGTTAGAAACTCAAACTAAAATATCATTTTTAAATCGTTTGAAGATTTATTTTTCTAAATCTTTCTCATTAATGTCCATGTTTTAAAAATGGTTTTAAGAATTTATTTATATAGACATTAATGTTTTAAAATTAAAATTACTTTTAAAAGTTTCAAATTTTTATGGGACACTTTAATTAAAAAAATATATTTTTAAATGGATTCTTGACAAATAGTGTGACTTTTAAATGATTTCAAGAAAAAGGGGGATATTTCTATCTAATAGTTTTGATGATTATTTTAATCTATGTCAATATCCTTCATCATTATCGATTGAGGTTAATCTGATACAATACAATCTTCCATATTGTATCGAATGAGTTATATTTGACTGTGGATGTGTTATTTTTATACCATTCATGGTTTGTGGATAAAGTATTGACATTTTGTATGCTAGTTTTAATATGAATGTTTATGTTATGTTTCAAAATATTCATATGAGGAATTCATTGGACTTAGTAAGTGACGGGTGGATCCCTCTATAGCTCCTCGATGCATCGATAGGTCTCATGAGACAAACTAGTGTCTTGGCACGAAGCCTTGACAAAATTTTATTTGTATTATCGGCACGAGGCCTTGGTGACGTGGTTATGATAGTCTGACATTATGCATTCCATCATTATGAAAGTGGTTATTGATATTGCATGTCATTATTCGACTAGTAGAATATCCATCTGAATAATTAAATGTAATTAATTCATTTTATCATTGCCATATTATGTTGAATTTCAAGTTTAAAAGGCTTTTGTTTTAGTTATACATTGCCTTAAGTGTTTATGCTTATCTATGAAAGCTTCTGCTATATTTTTATCCTTACTGAGCATCTGAGCTCACCCCTTTCAATGTTATTTTTTTTCCAGGATGTGAAGAAGTAATTTATGAATGACCTGTAGGGATAGTTTGTGGTGATATGAAGACAATATGTTGTTGTAGTTTTTTTACCTTATGATGTAATGTAAGACTTATGAATATATCTAGTGTTTCCAAGACTACTAAATTAATCAATCATTCGAGACTTGATCCTTTGTGATCATGCCAATGATACGTAATAAGGCACCGACTCTGGGTAACTAGGGTCTGGGAATTATAGTTGGTATCAGAGGAAGTTTAGTACAAACCTTGGGAGCTAGATTTAGATAAACTCTGATTATAGCACTTAGCCCAAAGATAGACTTTGAGGATTAGTATAGAATAACTACATATAATTTTCGTATTGTAGAGATTTTATGAGTTTTTCGAGAAATACATCCATGTCTAGATACGAGTAGGTAGAGGCGGCTCTGGCACAGATGTACCTAGGGGTAAAACCCGAAAACACTGCTTTGAGCTAGACTCAAACGGGAACTGGTGCACGACAACAGGCCTTGCTGCACTCTTGGTTACGACACTCCCGGGGGATATGATTAGGATAATTTACATTTTATTTACAAACCAATTTGACTTATTATATATAAGATGAGATTAAATGACCTTCGTTAATCCTAATGTGTTTCAAATTGAGAATATAATGACATGATATTATCTAAATGATTTTATGACTACTGTTACTCACACAATGCTTTCTGGTTTTAGTCAATGGATGGATTCCAAGGAAGTCATAGTGAATTTGAGAATGATGTAAAATGTGGGAACGATGGTGGAAATGAGTAAAAAATGGAATGTTGATAGGCGTAAAAGATATCGTCTTCATTCCAAATCAAGTTTCCAAAAATATGATCAACAATATATATATTATCCAATTCCCAGACTCAACAAAGAAGAGAAATGTGATGAATGATAAGAGCTCCAGCAGTGGAGACCATGGAGAAAGGAATCCTCAATTTCCATCTTGTAGGAAATGTGGAAGGAGACACCCAGGAAAGTGTCTCAATGGAAAAAAAATTCTTTATGTGTGGAAAGGAAGGACATAAAGTGAATAATTACTGAAGAAAAATGAAGATTAATATGGAAGAAGATAAAAATGGACCCAATAATACATTTACAGTCATTTGCCGTAAATGTAGGAAACCTGGACATTACTCGAGTGAATTCCCTATTTTATAGGGCATTTTCTTGGTCAAAGAAGAAGCTATGTGGAAATAAATGGTTGGAGAAATGTTTTAAAAGTATTAGTGCTCCTTATTGATGGGTTTACTTTCGAATAATTTTCTCTTGTATTTGTAACCCTGCAGTTTGCCAAGTGAGAATGGTATTTGAGGAAGAATTATATTTTCTCATGTGTATATAGTTATAAATAACCATTTAGTTTTATATAATCATTGGGTTTGAGGTAATTACAAGTTATTATAATTTGGGGTGAAAATGCAAGGTATGAGATAACATTTGTGGTTAAATTATGTTATGTTTATTTTGAGGAATTTATCTCATTTTTTGGTAATGTTATAAAATATAGTTTTTGAAAAAGTATAACACGCAGACCGTGTGACAACCCGTCGCATCGGAAAAAGCTGTGGGAATCGAACCTACAACCAAAGTGCGGTTGGGATTTATCACCTACCACTAGCCTACGTGAAGTCCCTGGTTAGTGTGACTATTATTTTTAGTTAAATGATTTTATTGATAAATAATAATTTTATTTGGGATCTTATGTCTTATCAAATGAATACCCATGGTATAGGAAAATGATTCGGTGATTAAGTGATAAATGTTATTTTGGAAGATGTTCGCTTTGTTGGGAACACTATATGCCCAAGGAAAATTTAATAGTATGGGATTTCATTTGAGAAGTAATGGTGGATTTTTATCTATGTTTTTATTGTGGATTTATAGTGATATGGGTTATTTATGGAAATGATTAACCTATAATAGAGAATATGTGATTAGGTTAATTACTTTTAAGTATGTGACTTTAAGAGTAATTAATGTAATTTGGAGATACCATTAAACATGGAAGACTACATAACAAAATTCTTCAAAGTTTTGAGTTTCAATATTATTTTGTATTTTATTAAAGGATTTTAAGGAAAATTCTTTATTGAATTCTATTTATTTAACTTTGGGGTATTGTTGGTTTAATATTAGAAATTAATATTAGTGTTTCTTTCTCTAATAAAATAAACTTTTAGGGGATCATCAGATCTTATACTAACCATTTTCATTTTGATTAATCTTTAAAGACAAGGTAAATATATAGTTTATTCTTCGTGGATCATGTGATTATATAAGAATTTTATTGTAACTCTTCAAGTGTGACCAAGTCTTCTGGAATACTCATCGTTTAAAAATGAGTTAGTAGTAGAAATCTATTAAAGAATAAAACTTTAATTAAAAATTAAGTATATCTCTTTATGTTCTTATTCAATCTCAAAAATGAATTCCTCATCTTTATTTAATGTAACTTAAAAAATAAAAATAAAAATGTTTTCCATTTACTTTTCCTACTGGGAAACTAATGATCGTTTGTCACGTCACAAGTTTGTGGTTTTCTTGTTGTCAAATTTCTCCTGATCATGTTTTCTATCCCTCTCCATCGGAACTTGACACTTATTTTATCATCCATATCCTTGTTTTTCTACATGGAATCCCAGTATAGGTTATCTCGGGTGACCTTTGTACTTATCTTTATTTCTTTTTAAGTGATAGTTTTATTGGCTGTTTTTCTGATGTGGGACTTTCCATTATATTCCCAAGACCAATTTTAAAAATTGTGAGGACACAATTTATTGAAGGAGGGGAGAATGTAACACCCCAATCTTCCACAGTATGCTTCTTGCTTAAAAATACAGTAGCGTGTGTTGTACGCAACTTCAAGTTCTAACACACACCACAACTAATAAAACTAGCCGTTATGAATAGTAATACCCACTTTTTGAAATTTTATACATTTTATCTTTCAAAATTGACTTCATTTATGGATTTGAAATATCTAAATTATCCTAGGGTGATATTTTGGTACTTTTTGGATAACTTTCATATTATGATGAATAGTGAAAATTACTGAATTTTAATTAAAAAAAACTTTTTTAATCGAAATAATTAATAGTGATAAATTATGAATTTGAATGGTTTTAAAGTATATTTAGAATATATTTTTACCATTTAACACAATTTTGATCATTGGACATAATTTCACATTTAAACCAGACATAAATAAGTGTCAATCTTTTGATAGTTATTATTTCTTAAAAACACGCTTTTTGTTTTGACAGCGGGAATTAATCTTAAATTAATTTCTGCCACGTCTGTGTTCTGAATTTGGAAAAATGGATTCCATATTTGGAATCAGGATATCCAAATTATGTAAATATGTAACTTATTTTTATACATTTTGAAAAATTACTTCGGTGAATATTTTATTTACCATGGTTAAAGGATAATTCCGGTAAATAAGGGTAAAAAATAATATTATAATAATATTAATTTACCCTAAAACGTGTCCTAACCCTATTTTTTGATACATGTCCGAACATGGGAATCTTTGGGTCGATTTTGGGACCCCATGGATCCACTTGTAAGTGATAATGACACTTTATATTAATTAAGTTAAAGTAAATACAAAAATGACATAAGCCAATATCTTTTAGTAAAACAATTTTTACATAGGGTTATATATGTTATATTTTCGACTATAAATATTCATTAGAAATATATAAATATTTCCTACATAATTGAATTTTATTTATAATTTTTAGACATTAAATAAGTTAATTTATTTATGAAACAATGATGATGCAGTAATTATCTTATTAGTAAAATATTAAAATAATTGATATTATAAATACCCAAATAAAATTATTTTGAGACTTTTAATGAATTTAAAGAATTTTATAGGTTAATATGACATGTTAGTATTGATTTAATTAAATTTTTTAAAATTAATCATTCTATTATGATTTTCACAAAAATCAAATACCAAATAGTGTCAAAATTGACATAAAAGTGTTTTTAAAACAAATATTATATTATTAATTGATATTAAATTCTTAAGAATCTAAGGTTCAGAAAACGGACTTGTATCATGATAGTTTTATCATTAATGGACCACTTGGGGGTCTCTTGGATGTATATTGTAAGTTTATTAACCATATAATATAAAATACAATGTGACATGGTAAATGTCAAACTAATTAACTAAGAGTTAAAACTAAAAGATAAGGTTAATATAACGACCCAAACCTATATAAAATCTATTGGTTGAAAGGATTTAGACCAATATACACCTTATAATTTTAATAATTTACTTTTTAACCATTATTAACTGAATATTAATTTATTATAAAATAATACTTTAAGTTTTTTCTAAAGAACCCCTCCTCCCCCTTATAAAAGGATACCACTTCTAACCAATTCTTCACACCCTCAAAGACTTTTTCCTCAGCCAACCTCTGAACAAATATCCTCCCAACTTCCCTCGAATAAATCTAGAGGCCTTAGTTTTATCAGAAAGCCATCCTATGGATCCCTTTTTATCAAATCAAAAGGAAGAACCCGAAGAAGAGGTAACATCTTCCCCACCCTCTTTAATGTTCCTTTCTTCTTCAACATCTTCTTTACTTGTTATTTCCATTCTAAAATAATAAATCCAGTATATTCTATATACTTTGATGTTATTATAATTATGGAACAAACAAATTCATTATTCTATTCATCCCTTGAATGACATGTCACCATACGTGTGTACGTACGACCTACCGTCTCCACGTTGTGGTGTAATTGTTATTCAGTATATTATTATTTAGATGGGTATAATAATGTTGTATAATTCAAGTAAATAATAAATATAACATGATAATGATTCTTTTTATATAATATACCATCCAATTATATATTATTTTAATATCAAAAGAATGATATTGTCGCTTGTACGTACGTACGGATTACCATCTCCACGAACGCGATGAGATTCATTCCCCGTCATATCCATTCAAGACAAAATTTTATTTGATGAATAAAAATAATTTTTAGATACATTATATCATTCTGAATATGAATAATATACATCTCATCCATAACAAATACGTCTCTCATAACAAATAATATAAAGTAAAATGAATCCGTTAACAAACGAAACGATGATAATACTAAGATATTATTAACAAATCCATGTTAAAAGATCATATATGATATCATATTAATGTAAACTATTTTTGTATAATTCAATAACAATTATTTCACCATTATAAATGTGGATAACCTACCTTCAACCCAGGAAAATGTACAAAGTAAGGGGTTTCTTATCTCACTTTTAATTTCGTGAGATTTCCATTGTTCACCACTTATTTATTGCATGTGGTGTGTGTACTGCCCATGATTGTATTCATTGTGTAATATACTTTAATTTTTGGATATATACATCATAATTTTATGATCCTTCTTTCATGGGTGTATATTTCTTAAGTTACCAAATCAATAAGGGAATTTTAAATTTCAATTTCCACTCATTCGGCTTTACGCATGATTCATTGATTATTTTACTCCAAGATTATGTGTGGAATCACTATTCATTTGCTTATTTCATAATTTCCACTCCCCTATTTGTGGGTATACTTTTGATACACATAATCACTCCATTGATAAATTCTCAAGTGATCGGTATGAACTTGATAAGAGTAATTTTTAACTCAATCTCTATTTGTTGAGTTAAATATCCAATTCATTGGTGTTGTTTTTACAAGAATGTGTGGGAATGTCCTCTGATTGAATTACACTAAATATCCAATCATATTCAGTGTATTTATATTTTTCACACATAATTATGTCGTTGATTTATCCTTAACATAAGGATACTGTCTTTATAAGAAGTTTCATCTTAAATTACATTCCATTGAGACTCCTTTGTTGTTATACACCAAATCACTTTTATATGGTGTATATAATGTACTTTTACATAGTATATCATGAATCCCTTAATTCTCATGATATTAAAATGTTTTTATTACATAAATTATTTGTATTCAAGTGTCTCTCTTTTGGTTAGAAACTCTAACTAAAATATCATTTTTAAATGTTTTAAAGATTTATTCTTCTAAATTTTTCTCATTAATGTCCATGTTTTAAAAATGATTTTAAGGATTCATTTATATGGACATTAAGGTTTTAAAATTAAAATTACTTTTAAAAGTTTCAAAGTGGTATGGGACACTTTGACTCAAAAATATATTTTTAAATGCCTTCTTTACAAATAGTGTGACTTTTAAATGATTTCAAGAAAAAGGGGGATATTTCTATCTAATAGTTTTGATGATTATTTTCATCTATGTCAATATCCTTCATCATTCTCGATTGAGGTTAATCTAATACAATACTATCTTCCATACTTTATCGAATGAGTTATATTTGACTGTGAATGTGCTATTTTTATACCATTCATGGTTTGTGGATAAAGTATTGACATTTTGTATGCCATTTTTAATATGAATGTTTGTGTTATGTTTCAAAATATTCATATGAGGAATGCATTGGACTTAGTAAGTGACGGGTGGAGCCCGCTATAGCTCCTCGATGCATCGATAGGTCTCATGAGAAAAACTAGTGTCTTGGCACGAATCCTTGACAAAATCTTATTTGTATTATCGGCACGAGGCCTTGGCGACGTGGTTATGATAGTCTGACATTATGCATTCCATCATTATGAAAGTGGTTATTGATATTGCATGTGATTATTCGACTAGTAGAATATCCATCTGAATAATTAAATGTAATTAATTCATTTTATCATTGCCATATTATGTTGAATTTCAAGTTTAAAAGGCTTTTGTTTTAGTTATACATTGCCTTAAGTGTTTATGCTTATCTATGAAAGCTTCTGCTATATTTTTATCCTTACTGAGCATCTGAGCTCACCCCTTTCAATGTTATATTTTTTCCAGGATGTAAAGAAGTAATTTATGAATGGCCTGTAGGGATAGTATGTGGGGATATGAAGACAATATGTTGTTGTAGTTTTTTTTACCTTATGATGTAATGTAAGACTTATGAATATATCTAGTGTTTCCAAGACTACTAAATTAATCGATCATTCAAGACTTGATCCTTTGTGATCATGCCAATGATACATAATAAGGCACCGAATATGGGTAACTAGGGTCTGGGAATTATAGTTGGTATCAGAGAAAGTTTAGTACAAACCTTGGGAGCTAGATTTAGATAAACTCTGATTATAGCACTTAGCCCAAAGATAGACTTTGAGGATTAGTATAGAAGAACTACATATAATTTTTGTATTGTAGAGATTTTATGAGTTTTCCGAGAAATACATCCCTGTCTGGATACGAGCAGGTAGAGGCGGCTCTAGCACAGATGTACCTAGGGGTAAAACCTGAAAACACTGCTTTGAGCTAGACTCAAACGGGAACTGGTGCACGACAACGGGCCTTGCTGCACTCTTGGTTACAACACTCCCGGGGGATATGATTAGGATAATTTACATTTTATTTACAAACCAATTTGAATTATTATATATAAGATGAGAGTAAATGACCTTGGTTAATCCTAATGTTTTTAAAATTGAGAATATAATGACATGATATTCTCTAAATGATTTTATGACTACTGTTACTCACACAATGCTTTCTGGTTTTAGTCAATGGATGGATTCCAAGGAAGTCATAGTGAATTTGAGAATGATGTAAAATGTGGGAACGATGGTGGAAATGAGTAAAAAAATGGAATATTGATAGGCTTAAAAGATATCGTCTTCATTCCAAATCAATTTTCCAAAAATATGATCAACAATATATATATTATCCAATTCCCGGACTCAACAAAGAAGAGAAATGTGATGAATGATAAGAGCTCCAGCAGTGGAGACCATGGAGAAAGGAATCCTCAATTTCCATCTTGTAGGAAATGTGGAAGGAGACACCCAAGAAAGTGTCTCAATGGAAAAAATAAATTCTTTACGTGTGGGAAGGAAGGATATAAAGTGAATAATTGCTGAAGAAAAATGAAGATTAATATGGAAGAAGATAAAAATGGTCCCAATAATAAATTTACAGTCATTTTCCATAAATGTAGGGGACCTGGACATTACTCGAGTGAATTCCCTATTTTATAGGGCATTTTCTTGGTCAAAGAAGAAGCTATGTGGAAATAAATGGTTGGAGAAATGTTTTAAAAGTATTAGTGCTCTTTATTGATGGGTTTACTTTCGAATAATTTTATCTTGTATTTGTAACCCTGCAGTTTGCCAAGTGAGAATGGTATTTGAGGAAGAATTATATTTTCTCCTGTGTATATAGTTATAAATAACCATTTAGTTTTATATAATCATTGGGTTTAAGGTAATTACAAGTTATTATAATTTGGGGTGAAAATGCAAGGTATGAGATAACATTTGTGGTTAAATTATGTTATGGTTATTTTGAGGAATTTATGTCGTTTTTTGGTAATGTTATAAAATATAGTTTTTGAAAAAGTACAACACGCAGACCGTGTGACAACCCGTCGCATCGGAAAAAGCTGTGGGAATCGAACCTACAACCAAAGTGCAGTTGGGATTTATCACCTACCACTAGCTTACGTGAAGTACCTGGTTAGTGTGACTATTATTTTTAGTTAAATGATTTTATTGATAAATAATAATTTTATTTGGGATCTTATGTCTTATCAAATTAATACCCATAGTATAGGAAAATGATTTGGTGATTAAGTGATAAATGTTATTTTGGAAGATGTTCGCTTTGTTGGGAACACTATATGCCCAAGGAAAATTTAATAGTGTGGGATTTCATTTGAGGATTAATGGTGGATTTTTATCTATGTTTTTATTGTGGATTTATAGTGATTTGGGTTATTTATGGAAATTATTAACCTATAATAGAGAATATGTGATTAGGTTAATTACTTTTAAGTATGTGACTTTAAGAGTAATTGATGTAATTTGGAGATACCATTAAACGTGGAAGACTACATAACCAAATTCTTCTAAGTTTTGAGTTTCAATATTATTTTGTATTTTATTAAAGTATTTTAAGGAAAATTATTTATTTAATTCTATTTATTTAACTTTGGGGTATTGTTGGTTTAATATTAGAAATTAATATTAGTGTTTCTTTCTCTAATAAAATAAACTTTTAGGGGATCATCAGATCTTATACTAACCATTTTCGTTTTGATTAATCTTTAAAGACAAGGTAAATATATAGTTTATTCTTCGTGGATCATGTTATTATATAAGAATTTTATTGTAACTCTTCAAGTTTGACCAAGTCTTCTGGAATACTCATTGTTTAAAAATGAGTTAGTAGTAGAAATCTATTAAAGAATAAAACTTTAATTAAAAATTAAGTATATCTCTTTATGTTCTTATTCAATCTCAAAAATGAATTCCTCATCTTTATGTAATGTAACTTAAAAAATAAAAATAAAAATCTTTTCCATTTACTTTTCCTACTGGGAAACTAATGACCGTTTGTCACATCACAAGTTTTTGGTTTTCTTGTTGTCAAATTTCTCCTGATCATGTTTTCTATCCCTCTCCATCGGAACTTGATACTTATTTTATCATCCATATCCATGTTTTTCTACATGGAATCCTAGTATAGGTTATCTCGGGTGACCTTTGTACTTATCTTTATTTCTTTTTAAGTGATAGTTTTATTGACTCTTTTTCCGATGTGGGACTTTCCATTATATTCCCAAGCCCAATTTTAAAAATTGTGAGGACACAATTTATTGAAGGAGGGGAGAATGTAACACCCCAAGCTTCCACAGTATGCTTCTTGATTAATAATACAGTAGCGTGTGTTGTACGCAACTTCAAGTTCTAACACACACCACAACTAATAAAACTAGCCGTTATGAATAGCAATACCCACTTTTTGAAATTTTATACATTTTATATTTCAAAATTGACTTCATTTATGGATTCGGAATATCTAAATTATCCTAGGGTGAAATTTTGGTACTTTTTGGATAACTTTCATATTATGATGAATAGTGAAAATTACTAAATTTTAATTAAAAACAACTTTTTTAATCGAAATAATTAATAGTGATAAATTATGAATTTGAATGGTTTTAAAGTATATTTAGAATATATTTTTACCATTTAACACAATTTTGATCATTGGACATAATTTCACATTTAAACCAGACATAAATAAGTGTCAATCTTTTGATAGTTATTATTTCTTAAAAACACGCTTTTTGTTTTGACAGCGGGAATTAATCTTAAATTAATTTTTTCCACGTCTGTGTTCTGAATTTGGAAAAATGGATTCCATATTTGGAATCAGGATATCCAAATTATGTAAATATGTAACTCTTATTTTTATACATTTTGAAAAATTACTTCGGTAAATATTTTATTTACCATGGTTAAAGGGTAAATCCGGTAAATAAGGGTAAAAAATAATATTATAATAATATTAATTTACCCTAAAACGTGTCCTAACCCTATTTTTTGATACATGTACAAACATGGGAATATTTGGGTCGATTTTGGGACCTCATGTATCCACTTGCAAGTGATAATAACACTTTATATTAATTAAGTTAAAGTAAATACAAAAATGACATAAGCCAATATCTTTTAGCAAAACAATTTTTACATAGGGTTATATATGTTATATTTTCGACTATAAATATTCATTATAAATATATAAATATTTCCTACATAATTGAATTTTATTTTTAATTTTTAGACATTAAATAATTTAACTTATTTATAACACAATGATGATGTAGTAATTACCTTATTAGTAAAATATTAAAATAATTGATATTATAAATACCCAAATAAAATTATTTTGAGACTTTTAATGAATTACAAGAATTTTATAGGTTAATATGACATGTTATTATTGATTTAATTAAATTTTTTAAAATTAATCATTCTATTATGATTTTCACAAAAATCAAATACCAAATAGTGTCAAAATTGACATAAAAGTCTTTTTAAAACAAATATTATATTATTAATTGATATTAAATTCCTAAAAATCTAAGGTTCAGAAAACGGACTTGTATCATGATAGGTTTACCATTAATGGACCACTTGGGGGTCTCTTGGATGTATATTGTAAGTTTATTAACCATATAATATAAAATACAATGTCACATGGTAAATGTCAAACTAATTAACTAAGAGTTAAAACTAAAAGATAAGGTTAATATAATGACCCAAACCTGTATAAAATCTATTGGTTGAAAGGATTTAGACCCATATACACCTTATACTTTTAATAATTTACTTTAGAACCATTATAAACTGAATATTAATTTATTATAAAATAATACTTTAAGTTTTTTCTAAAGAACCCCTCCTCCCCCTAATAAAAGGATACCACTTCTAACCAATTCTTCACACCCTCAAAGCCTTTTTCCTCAGCCAACCTCAGAACAAATATCCTCCCAACTTCCCTCTCATCAATCTAGAGGCCTTAGTTTTATCATAAAGCCATCCTAAGGATCCCTTTTTATCAAATCAAAAGGAAGAACCCGAAGAAGAGGTAACATCTTCACCACCCTCTTTAATGTTCCCTTCTTCTTCAACATCTTCTTTACTTGTTATTTCCATTCTAAAATAATAAATCCAGTATATTCTATATAATTTGATGTTATTATAATTATGGAACAAAAAAATTCATTATTCTATTCATCCCTTGAATGACATGTCACCATACGTGTGTACGTACGACCTACCGTCTCCACGTTGTGGTGTAATTGTTATTCAATATATTATTATTTAGACGGGTATAATAATGTTGTATAATTCATGTAAATAATAAATATAACATGATAATGATTCTTTCTATATAATATACCATCCAATTATATATTATTTTAATATCAAAAGAATGATATTGTCGCTTGTGCGTATGTACGGATTACCGTCTCCACGAACGCGATGAGATTCATTCCCCATCATATCCATTCAAGACTAAATTTTATTTGATGAATAAAAATAATTTTTAGATACATTATATCATTCTGGATATGAATAAGATACATCTCATCCATAACAAATACGGCTCTAATAACAAATAATATAAAGTAAAATGAATCCGTTAACACACGAAACGATGATAATATTAAGATATTATTAACAAATCCATGTTAAAAGATCATATATGATATCATATTAATGTAAGTTATTTTTTTATAATTCAATAACAATTATTTCACCATTATAAAGGTGGATAACCTACCGTTGACCCAGGAAAATGTACAAAGTAAGTGGTTTCTTATCTCACTTTTAATTTCGTGAGATTTCCATTGTTCACCACTAATTTATTGCATGTGGTGTGTGTACTGCCCATGATTGTATTCATTGTGTAATATACTTTAATTTTTGGATATCTACATCATAATTTTATGATCCTTATTTCATGGGTGTATATTTCGTAAGTTACCAAATCAATAAGGGAATTTGAAATTTCAATTTCCACTCATTCGGCTTTACGCATGATTCATTGATTATTTTACTCCAAGATTATGTGTGGAATCACTATTCATTTGCTTATTTCATAATTTCCACTCCCCTATTTGTGGCTATGCTTTTGATACACATAATCACTCCATTGATAAATTCTCAAGTGATCGGTATGAAATTGATAAGAGTAATTTTTAACTCAATCTCTATTTGTTGAGTTAAATATCCAATTCATTGGTGTTGTTTTTACAAGAATATGTGTGAATGTACTCTGATTGAATTACACTAAATATCCAATCATATTGAGTGTATTTATATTTTTCACACATAATTATGTCGTTGATTTATCCTTAACCTAAGGATATTGTCTTTATAAGAAGTTTCATCTTAAATTACATTCCATTGAGACTCCTTTGTTGTTATACACCAAATCACTTTTATATGGTGTATATAATGTACGTTTACATAGTATATCATGAATCCCTTAATTCTCATGATATTAAAATGTTTTTATTAAATCAATTATTTGTATTCAAGTGTCTCTCCTTTGGTTAGAAACTCTAACTAAAATATCATTTTTAAATGTTTTAAAGATTTATTCTTCTAAATTTTTCTCATTAATGTCCATGTTTTAAAAATGGTTTTAAGGATTCATTTATATGGACATTAAGGTTTTAAAATTAAAATTACTTTTAAAAGTTTCAAAGTGGTATTGGACACTTTGACTCAAAAATATATTTTCAAATGCCTTCTTTACAAATAGTGTGACTTTTAAATTATTTCAAGAAAAAGGGGAATATTTCTATCTAATAGTTTTGATGATTATTTTCATCTATGACTATATCCTTCATCATTCTCGATTGAGGTTAATCTAATACAATACTATCTTCCATATTGTATCGAATGAGTTATATTTGACTGTGGATGTGCTATTTTTATACCATTCCGGGTTTGTGGATAAAGTATTGACATTTCTTATGATAGTTTTAATACAAATTTTTATGTTATGTTTCAAACTTTTCATATGAGGAATGAATTTGACTTAGTAAGTGATGGGTGGAGCCCTCTATAGATCTTCGATGCATTAGTAGGTCTCATGAGACAAACTAGTGTCTTGGCATTAGGCCTTGACAAAATCTTATTTGTAGTCTTGGCACGAGGCCTTGGCTACGTGGTTATGATAGTATGGCATTATGCATTCCATCATTATGAAAGTGGTTATTGATATTACATGTGATTATTCGACTAGTATAATATCTATGTGAATAAGTAAATGGAATTATTTCCTTTTATCTTTTCCATATTATGCTGAAGTTCAAGTTTAAAAGGCATTTGTTTTAGTTATACATTGCCTTAAGTGTTTATGCTTATCTATGAAAGCTTTTTCTATATTGTTATCCTTACTGAGCATCTGAGCTCACCCCTTTCAATGTTTTATTTTTCCCAGGATGTGAAGCAGTAATTTAGGAATGACCTGCACGGATAGTATGAGGGGATATGAAGACAAGATGTTGTTGTAGTTTTTTTACCTTATGATGTAATGTAAGACTTATGAATATATCTAGTGTTTCCAAGACTACTAAACTAATCGATCTTTCGAGACTTGATCCTTTGTGATCATGCCAATGATACATAATAATGCACCGACTCTGGGTAACTGGGGTTGGGGTGTTACAAAACTTATTCCCATATTATTTGTTTTTATTTCTTATACATACAAGATAACTAACACCGCCATGTGTTCGATGAAAATATGTCGGTACCTATAAGGTTAATGAACTCTTATTATAGTATTACTATAAATAAATATATAAATATAATAATGTAAAATAAAAATAAAATACACAATAAAATAAAGAATGATAAAAAATAATACAAAAATAAAAAACGATAACATAAATCATAAATAAAACATAAAAAAATATAAGACGACACTCATATTTTGTTTTCATTTGTGGAGTATATAAGGAACAATGAGTCACACTAGAGACATTGTATGTTAGATTCAGATGATGTATATTAATAATCATAAAAATGAATTATATACATTTTTCAAAATGCTTGGTGACAATATGATAATATTTTATTCTCTTTTACATTGTTACACATGATTTGAACTAAAATGTCACATTTTAATGAGATCATGATCTATTATTCCTATTAGACGCAAAATGTGTCAGAATGATGTGTGGTTAATTCATAAATGTTAAAATGTGTCATTTATCCTACAATAGGATGTTTCAATATAATGATGTTACATTTTCTATCTCTTTAGAATGTGACACGTATTTGGAACTAAAATGTCACTTTTAACAGAAAAACAATCGCATTCAGTCATGCAAGCCATTCCATGTGTTAAACTTATGTGAAGTATATTTCTACATGTAACAAATGAATTATATTTCCTTTCAATAAAGTTTATATCATATATAATCATTATTTTCATATTTTTGGTGTATTTGGATCTTATTTTTTTGTAAAATGTATTTTTTATATAAAAACATGAATTTCTAATCATACGATCAAAACTGCTTGTCAGATTGATTTGATATTAATTCAAATATATTAAATTTTGTTTACTTATATTTTTTAAATTTTATCAATGGGGTATGATTTATTTTTAATTTTATTTAGTATGTGACATTTTTTTTGATGATAATGTCGATTTTTAACAGAAAAAATGTACTTTCTGTTATCGTAGACAAAATAGGTACTTGATTTTTCTATGATAATTTAATATAAATCAGAAACAATTATCAATATTTCATCCAAATATTTCATGAAAATACAAGTGTGTTATCAGCATTTTATATATTTTTCCACTAAAATGAATATTATAATGGAAAATGTGGAATTTCAATAAAAATGGACACACAATGTGTCATATTTAATGATGTTAATTATTAAGTATGAAAAATTAAATTTTTTTATTTATCATAAAATTTGAAAGAAATATTTTTTTTCTTATTTATGATCATGTCATTTTTTAAACTAAATTATCACATTTATACCAAAAACATGCAAATATAGTCATAACTAGAACCATGTGTTTCATGCTCCTATAGGGTTAATTTCTACCAATATAAAATGAAATATAAATGGATTTAATAATTATTCAAAAATAATTACGAATTGTATTTGGATTTAATTATCTTGAAAAGGGAATTAAATAAAATAGAAATATGCACATTTAGTAACAATGACCTCACATTTTTTCATATTTATGGATGGTTAATAGATACAAATAAAAAATATATTTAAATTTTTTTTAATAATTTATCAAAACAAGTGAATTTTTTTTCTTGAGAATATGTATCTAAAATTTTTTTCTACAAAAATTCATTTTTTTACATTAAATTAAGATGTTTATATCATATTATATGCACTGTGTTTCATATTTAATTTTTGATAATTTATGCATGATGAATTTGAATCAAAAACATTTCTCCAAATGTATGAAATAAATTTTTAATTTTTCTCTATTTTGAATATTTTATGGGTGTTTTGAAAAAAAATGGCAAATTCAAATGAACAAAAAATGTTTCTATCATACTACACACCGAGTTTTTTTGATAAATGTGTGGTTAATTCCTCTACATCATAAATGAATTTTCAGTCATATTATTCCAATATGTTGTTATATTTTTTTCATTTGTGTAGATCACATTCAATGGAACTCAATTTTTAAATTAACATTCCCAAACCATGTAAATCATGACAATGAAATACTATCATTAAAATAATACACTCGCACATATCATAACCATAATAATTTCTTATATTATGCATATTAGTATGCCCAAATTACTATATAATAATTTTAGTTATAATTACCCTTATTTTTTGTTCATCATTTCACCAAAATTCCTTATACTAACTACCATATAGAATATATTGCATAATAGTTGACTTATAGTATTATACATTCAACTCCTAATGAATTTTATTATAAAAATGAACCAAAAAAATTAATTGATAAAATTATCCATCATGTTTGAGCCCAATGAAGGACAAATATATTAACTTCACCACCTCATAATTGAAATGTGATTTAATATTGAAAATGGTCAGCATTGGAAATAATTTGAGCTCCCAACCTCACATCCATAACATTATTAATCAATCCTTAACTAAAATAGTACATCATATATTCTCTCTTATGCAATGTAAGATGAAAACCATTTTATTTTAAAATATCTCTATATATATTATATTGAAATGTATGAACATTTAATATATAAGAATGAGGTAAAAAAATAAGAGAGTATCTTTATAAAATAAATAACTTTTAAAAATTATACTAAACAACATACTCAGGATTTTTTGGAAATGATACCTCATACCATAATATGACCAACAATTTTAACAAAATTATTCATGATTAAAATCACAACTTTTCCACCCAACCATTCAGGATTAAGAATTTAAATTTTATTCAAAATACCATTCTATATACAAAGGATAATCATTATCAATATAGGATATTTTATTACCTTGAAATTTTTTATCTAAATTTATTTGTAATCTTCGTAAATGTATAATAGTAATTTGTGCGATAATATTAATCTATTAAGTTTCTTAAAATATATTATTTGATACATTATGTTTTTATGACTCAAATGTTAATTTACACCATGTGTTTCTTAGTATTTAATAAAATAAATCTATTTGGATATATTCTCATTAGTTGTAAAATTCTATGAATATAATATAAATTAGAAAAATCACACTTTATTATCATCATGGACTATTAAATGATTCATTTTACTTGTTATAGAAATTTCAAAAGGATGTTTGATTGTGTGAACATCATGATCATCATGGGGAACAATTTTGTCGACTCTTAACTCAATATCCACATGAATCCATATTTTCATGTCATATTTTGGATTTATTTAATATGTGGAATATATATACAAATATTCTATGCCATATCTCTTATAAAAAATATAAGTGAGATATTTTATAGATATTAATCTTAATAAATTACACCTTATAAAAATTTAGAACATAAAATGTGTCATTACTTGTATGATTCTCATTTTATAAATTTTTTAGAAAAAAATCAATAACCTTGAGAATATAGGGATTTTTAGGGGGTGGATGGGCTAAAAATATTATCTATGAAAAAATAAACATTATAATTAATGTATTAATTTAGATATAATACCCATTAAATTGTTATTTATTTAATATTATATATTGAACAATGAATATTGTTATCATCTAGTGTCATATCATTCAAGTTAGAAAGTAGTTTTTTATTGTAGATTTCACCTATCTTTAGAAATATTGATAATATATATAGCCTCAATTTAGCTAATTGTATTGTATATTTTTTTCAACAAGCCTATAATGTAATATTTTCACAACTCGTTGATATTTCAATCAACATTCAAAAATCCCAAAGTTCATCTTAAATTCTTATTTTCATTTCCTCAACCCCATAACAAACATCATTTATACTTGTAAAAAATTCAGATGTTCCATAAACTGTAGTATTATCCAAATAAATAGATATATTTTTCTCTTCCCTCAATTTAGTCCAACATTTATAATGTTTAAATTATCATTGATTGGTCACTAATTTTTATAAAATGTCTGTAATAACTCTTATTGAACAAAAAAGGTATTGATGGAATACTGATTTAAGTAGAGTAATATATATGCGCTGTAGAAAATATGATGAATTTTAGAACCATATATTCACACTCCATTCTCGTACAAATGGAACACATCCATTTTAGATATAAATTCATTCTATTTGGTACACTAATATTAACATTTTACAGCAATTGAATGAAATCATACAATCCATGCATATAATGTGTCACATTTATAAGAATACATTATATAAATTATAATTATATGTAATATAATAATTAATTATAATATATAAATATATAATGTAAATATTGGAAAATAATATAAACAAATTTTTTGTTAGCACATTGAATAATATAGTTATATAATTAAATTTTTATATATTCAAATTATTTTATATAATATATATACACATAGATCTGTAAAAAAATATTTCTATATAAATATATAACATTGTTTTGGTATGTGTATATATATATATTATTTTATATTGAATTTTAAAAATAGAAGGAGTGGGGATGAAAAATTAAAATTTATAAACTAGAAATTTAAATTACATCATAAAAAATTATAATAGATACATAAATTAATTATTTAAAATTTAAATTTTTATTTAATAAGAATAATATCAATTATGTATATATGAAATTATTAATATATAAAATTATTTTTTTTAAAATAATTACTGACACACATAGATAAAAAATAAAAATATAAAAAACGTATTAACATATTTATCTAAAAACTTTAACATTTTAATCACACACATATATACATATGTATGCATTTCTATGTTTGGTTATATAGAAAATATATAAATATGGTAATTCGAAGAACAAGCAAAATAAATATGGATCAAATTAAGTGTTTTGTAAATATTAATATATCAACATGCACGCATATAAAGATTTTCATATATATAGTATAACTGATAATAATTCTTGTAAATTCTATAAAGAATGAAAAAACATAGAAAACCCATGCATGATATACTATGAAATAATTAAAAACAAGCAATGAATTGAATGAATTCAATTTTGAGGGTCTAATAATCTTAAATATTCAATAGAAACTATTAAAACAACTATGATATGTGAAACCATGAATGTTGAAGAGTGTTTTCTTACATTATAAGGATATATTATATAGATGTAATGAGTTGTATCCATACCGAGAAAAATCAGAAAAATAAACCTTAATCGCCACTTAAAAGATAAGAATTGATAAATAATTCATTTATCAGTTCTTATTTTATCACTCATAAATGTTCTATTGTCCTTTCTAGTGTTAAAGATATTAAAATCATAATAATTGTGATGAGTTAATAGGTAAGGGCTTACACATATGTATTATTCCTATAACAATTCTAATATAAGTAAGGATAAAGGAAAAAATATACTAAATTTTTATTAGAAGAAATTTTTTTAAAATACATCATTAATTATATAAATTAATATATACATATAAAAAAGATAAAGTACATTGTTAAATATATATAATTTTAATAATTAAATAAATTATTATAAAATTAAATATATTATATATAAAATAATAATTTTTATAGGTTATGATTAAATATTAGTGGTTATATTTTCTAAATTATTATTAATTATTTCTATGAATATGTATTTTAATCAAAGTCAAGATTAGTTTTTATGGTGGTACCTAGTTAGTAAGTCCACCTTGTTATCCTGTATGATACATGAGATAAATTATTTTTAGAATAGTACATCAGATGATAACATAGAACTATTGTAGGGGTAACTGTATTATTACTGTAGTAGAGACACTATTCAACTGACCTAGGATTTCTTGCCACAATACTAGTATTCCAAGCCAACATGCCTTTAGGGAATCAATTAAAGGATGAATTTTCACTATGAAAAGGAATCAATGAAATATATTGGGTCTCTAAAAACATATAATGTAGTCCAAAACATCATGTTGGGGATATTCCATACCAATTTAGAAGTGTAATGGAATGGGTGGGAACTAATATTCAGATGGAGAGGGAGGATAAAATATAGAGTGGCTATCATGAACTTGTTTTAGACCATAGACAAGTAAGGATTAAATGAATAACCATGAAATTGATGTACATACTACATGTTAGAGTCACATATACTGAAGATAGTTTAGAGGAATTTCTTCAGTGCGGGTTTCATGTTTAGACCTTCGGGTAATGTAATCGATTTTTGTCATTAGGCATATGGGCTATGTAATGGGATTGTTCCATTAGGATTTTGGGCCATGTAATTTTTCCTTATTAACTTAGTAAAAAAAGTAATATTTTAAAATAAAAGAAATATATAAGGTCTCTAGTCCCATAGCATAATAAAAATGTAAAATTATATTTAAATATATGAAATTTATTTATTTAAATAATAAATCAATATATTTTACTCATTAAATATAAATATTAAATTTTGTATAAATTATATTTAAAACCACATAAATTATTATTAAATTTAAATTATTTTTTATTAATTAATTTTATTATAAATAAAAAAATATAAGATAATATATTTTTGTATTTCTGTATGTATTTAAGTAGAATTTTTCATTACAAAAAATAAGTTTTTAAATTTAAATTTATTTAATTATTCATATTATATATAATTACCTGCATATAAAAATTTAATTAACAATATTATTAATTTATGATTTTTTTAATACACCTACGTTAAACTCAATTTAATTTATCTAGATTTATAATTACATTATTTTATAATCTATTTAAATTATATTTTAACAACAAATTCACATATATAAAATAAATATGTGACTACATATCTTTTTGAATATTCTATACACATCCATGGTGATGTGGGATTTTTATAAATCATTAAAGGAGGAGTGATATATAAGAGAGAAAAAGAGTATAGGCACAATCATTGGAGTTGTTTCCCTAAAACTATTTATGCTTTTATAAATATACTAATGATATTAGAGGATGCAAGAAACAAAAGAAAATTAAAGACACCATTATACTATCAAGGATATATCACTACCCCACCAAGGGTTGAATGAATCAATAAATATAATATAATGTTATTTACCCATATATTCAATGTTTCAAATATTGATAAATTTCCTACAACATAATTATTATTCTTATGCATGACATTTAGCATGATAATATACAAAAATGTTTTTCACATAGAAAGTTCATGGGTGTTCACAACTATGAATAGAAACTTGAAACTCTATGAAAATATTATAAAATAAATTTTATTTGGATGGGTGAGATCATCTGATGGGAGAATTATAACACCAGCTATCTCAGGTAGGATGAACATTATACATTGATGCAAATTTTCATTTTGTTATACCTTGGTAATTTCTATGAGATGAGGTTATTATAATAGACTTACCCATATAAACTTTTATAAGTTATGTTTCATTGAATATTTCTATATTATCATATATTTAATGGCTCATAAACAAAGAGATATTATAAACTCATATCATGAGTTGGGTATTTTAGATTAATGAAAACAATAATGACAACATGTGCTAATGGCCAGGTTGGGAATATTTGTTTGATCATGAGTCATATAACATTAATGAATATGTCATGATAGAATTTTCACATTAAAAGTTAATTTATGTTAACATATATAGACATTTTATATTAGTGAATTATTAACATTCAGTACATTACATATATAGTTTATGAAGGAGTTAACTTTTGAAATTTAAATGAATGATATATTGAGAATATAGGTTTATTAAAAAAGTTTGCATCCTTCATGACTGGATATAATGTTGAAAAGGGTATATAATAATTTTTTTTAATTTTTGAGGGGGTATTTTAATTTGAAAATTAAATCCCTTTTCAATTATTTCCTCAGGATATTTCATTATGTTGATCATGGAAGTCAAGCATTTTTTCCCCAATGCAATAAAGAAAGGGGAATATAGGGTTTCAAACTATGTGTATTTATATAATCAGATAAAATTTGTTATGAGTTTAATATTAATATAGTTATTATTATCTACATTTAATATAAATGTTTTCTATCTGAGGTATAAAAAATAATTTATTAATTTTGTTGTGAATAACATAGTTATATTTAATTATTAAATAAATAGTCATTTTGAACGAGTTGATATATAAAAAGTTGGAATGAAAGAAGGAGATAAGGGTTTAGTGGAAATTAAATAATTAATATCATTTATATAATATAATATATATTAATTTTTTTATATAATTATAATTATTAATCTATATTAGTTTTACAAATTAAGTATATTATTAGATAATTTTTATTATTATTCAAAAAGGGTAATAATTTTGAATAATAAATAGAGTAAGGTACGTTTTTTAATAGACTATTCTTTTATATAATTATATAAACCTGTTGATATCATTTTGAACCCTAGATGTCAGAGACATTCATTATTCCTATCATTATCCAAAGAGAAATCTGTCATGCCAGGGAAGGAAGATTATACATAATTCTCTCATGAATATAGAGAACCAATCATAATCTTATCTCTCTTGTATTTGATATAACCTAAATAATTCCTTGTTTTTAAAGTGATTTATTCAAAATAAAATAAATATAGTTGTTACCAGTTAATTATAAAATTATAAAAAACCAATTCGAATATAAAAAATATTTTTAAAAGTCTTTAATGCCCATAATGAAATTTTATCTTATTAATTTAAGTCAAACACAATTATGAAGATATATTAATGAAATATTTTTGTTATATATTTAAAATAAATTCATTAAAATCATCCAATATGTTCTATATGTTTAATATTAGAATTAATCATATTCGAAGAATAAAAGATAATTTTTTAAAGGCATCCATACTTTCTTTTGATGGATAACCAGTTTTAAAACTAAATTTTGAATCATTTATGAATTTTATTTTAAAAAAATTATTATTTATAATGTAGGAATATAAAAACTATCTTTTCATTTATTTTTATTACTTTTCATTAAGTTTCCTTTTTTTAATAGTGAAAAATACTGCATTTTATTTGAAAATATATTTTTTGACTAATTTAAATAAATATATAATTATATTTAAATTTTATTAAGTATAATTAGTTTATTAATAAATAAACAAACCCAATTTTGTTAAATGGTTTCAATTAAACATTGAATTTGGAAAAATAAATCATCTTTTGGAAGTTATCACATTAAATAACTACATGTTCATTTTTTCTATGATTAAAGTTAAATATGATTTTCCCAATTATGTGAGTTTAATTATATAATATGGAATAAATATTTATATTTATATGTTCCAAAAAAAATTAATGTAATTTTAATTTGTAATTATAATAAAATCCATGGTAAAAAAATAATATAGAACAATTTAGGTAAAAAATGAAATGGGTTAAATTTAAAAAAGGTATAAGTATATAATAACTAAAAATGTGAAATTTAAATGTTTTTTAGTTATTTATAAATACTAAATAGACTATAAAATATTATATTACATATAATGTTTATTAAATTAATTCCATCTAAATTTTGATGGCATGAAATCTAAAATAACTATTTTGTAATCATTTAATCCCAGATATCCACATGTGTAAATATCACCCCTGAACATAAAATTTGGAATCTAAAAACTTATATATCATAAAATATATTCCCAAATATATCATCCTCACTATTCCTATATCTGTGTTATTGTGGTACAACCAATATCCCAAATCCTATATCCTCAATGATTTCTCAAGGATATGATATTCTGTATGTAATTTTCTCAATGTACCTCTCTTAATTTCATTTCTTCATCTATATTTTCCCACCTACATCACCATCATAAAATGATAACACTATAATAATTTTAATATTTTATTAATATTATCATAATTTGATATCTCATATACATTTAATTTCTTATCTCTTCTTACTCAATCAGAATAAACTATTGTTCAAATTATCTCGATTTACTGTCTGTGTGAGTAATGAATTTCCATTTTCCTTTACAGGCTTCATGAAATTTCAAAAAAAAAATTATAATAATAATATATGATAAAAAAATTTATATTATAAACCATTTAAAGTACTTGAAATTATATAAAAATAAAATATTAAATCTGATGAAACTATTTTATGATTCTCAGAAAAACAACCAAAAGAATCTAATCATTTATCATTAACAATTTATCTAATGATTCATACACATTTAAGAAATATAAATGATAAATGCGACCATTAATACATATTCGAGATCTGTACTAAAATTTTATACCCCTATTTATTTTGTAATTACATTTTATAGGATCTTCCTTAATTTCATACACGAAAGACCAACCAAGAAATGATTAGATGAAAAATCCCATAACCTTTAAAACAATATAATATTATTGATTAAAAGGTCATAAGATGTTATAAAATAATAAAATAGTGCATTATAAATATTAATTTTGGTTTGAATATGTTAATAAAATACATTATAACATTATATATGTGGTTTTAAAACTTTTTGATAGATATTTATCTTGGGGTAACTGATTTCATAACCCAATTTCCACTCATTGGGATAATATTATATTTCATCCTTATGTCATGATAAGATTATATGTGAAAATAATATTGAATATATATTATTTTATTTTCACTTTATTTATGTTTATTAATACTATATTAACATATTATATTCATTTAATTATTCTAATATTTTCAAGACAATATTTATAAATGAAATACATTTAAGAACTATCTTTTTAATATTTCCTTAAAACTCTATTTCCATCCATGTTTATGTTTTCTAAAATTTATTAAAAAATGGTTTCTATTTTAATTTTAATAATGTTTTTTTCATTTTCACTCATGTTTAACTTGTTAAAAAATGGTAACAAATTATTTTTTTGTCATTTTCTAAAAGATGTTCACTATGACTTTTCCAAAAAAAATGTGAAAGGAATGTTTTTTATCTTAGAATGCAATTTCAGATTTTCCCACAACCATGAATTCATTATTATTTGAAACATACATTAATATATAAGATTTTTATTTTAAAGAACCGTAAAATTCAAGGAAATTTTTGTCTTAATTTTCTTGGGAATTTTACAAGAACGCAATTTCTAACGGCACCTGATTCTGAGGCCCGGTGTGCTCGGAATCATTTTCCGAAGTTTGGCTCGGGTACGTTCAGTGAATGAACGAGCGGGATTTTCTAACTTTTGAACCGGTGCTCGGAATCGAATTACGAGGGCACCGGTGGAATCGCAGCGCTGGTATTTTCTTAGAAATGCCTTTTTTGAAGTTGCGTTTGCTCGTCTGGTTTTTAATTTTTTTGGGGGTTAAGTTAAGAAATAAAATAAAAGTGGTGCGACACTTTATTTTATTTCACTTAAAGCAACTTAATCTAGGTTAAGCGGATAAGGGGGAACCCATAATATCCTACCCATTGGTAGGATATTTGTGAGGTGGGGCCTGCACGAGCCCCACTGTTTCGTTCCCTCTAAGTAACGCACCCACACCCCCTTTTTAATTAAATTCAATCGTTCATTTATTTGGGTTAAGAAATGTCTCATTAATTGGGCGGTTAATTCGTTGCAATTATTTCTTTGAATTAATTTTTCGTTTTTTATCTTTGAATTTCAAATTGTTGTCATGGGGAATAAAATAAGACCAACACTAGGTTTGTTGAGGGGTTGCTTGTTGAAAGGATTTGGAGAAACTCTAAAGCTTGAAGATCATCATCCTCCTTTGCTGAAGAACGCGAAGAACGCGAAGAACGTCGACCTCTAACGAAGGGCGATGAAGAATTCCGAACCCTCGGAGATCGACGACACGACATCGTGTACTGTGACGCCGACGATCCTTCTTCCGCGACGCTTCTTCCGCGACGTTCCTTCCCCGCGACAATCTTCGATCAACAACCGATTGAGGTAGGGGGTTACGGTTCTTTTAATTCTTTGTGAATTATATCCTCGACATGGATTATTTGGGTTTATCTTAAAGCTGTGTGATTTTAAATCCTCTATGTTTGACTACGCAATGCCGTGTACCGTGACGACAGTGACGCCCCTTCCGCGACGCGACGATCCTCTTCTTCCGTGACGGTTGATTCCATGATGAACTCACGTTCGACGACAATGTTGAGGTAGGGGTTTGATTCATTTAAATCATTCTGATTTATACCCGCGGCGTAGGATTAAATACTTGTTGGAAGACTTTTAAAACTGCTAACGCGGTGGGTGCGGACCAACGAACAAGTCCGAACCCACCGCCCTTTAGTTCTTGGTGTGCGGAACGGTGGATGACGATGAAGTAGGCCGCACAGGCGATGTGAGGTCCTCGCAGTGAAGGACGGGCCCCGGGGGGGCCATTAGCGAAGATGGCACGCAATTCCGACCACTGGAACTTGTCTGGTGGTCCGCGGAGCAGCCCGCCGGCATGCCTCGCCGGCACGGCGGCGCCGGCGGCAGGTGGCGGCGGCGCCCGGCGTGCCGCCGGGAGGAGCCGCCGCGGTAGGGCGCGGTCTCGCGACCGCGTGGGACTGGAGGCGACGGTACGCGGCATCCGGCCGCATTCGCTGACGAGGGCGGCCACACACGGGGCCACGGTCTCTCCACATGGGGGCAGCGCGCCCCCTGCTTCGCTCGGCCGTAACGGCCGAGCCGAACCGCTGGCCACCCGGCCAGCGCCAGCCGGGCCGCGCCCAGGCCGGGCCAGGTCACGCCCAGCCGGGTCAGACCTGAACCCGGGTCGGGTCGACCCGGTTTGGGACAACCCAGGGGGGTTGGGCCGGGTCGGTCCGGGCCCAGACCCCCCGTTTTCGGACCCCTTTCGGTCTTTTTCCCATATCTTGGGCTACGGACCTCTGATCGACACACCGTCAGCAGCGATGTGATCCTTGGATCGAGACGGTAGTTTAGATATATTAAACTCAAGGTTTCGGAGTACTTTGGGTTCGGCCGGGTTGGTTCGTACACGAAACCAACCGGGCCCTCAGAGCGGAAACGCTCATAACTTGAGCTCCGGACGTCCGATTGGCGTATCATCGACTTTGCTGGATTCCTCTTAGTGAGATGGATCTTTTGGCTTACTCCGCCCGAGGTTTGGACATAGGTGGAGTATGTTCATTTTGGTTTTGACTTAAAAAACCAACCGGGCCCCTGGGACGAAAAGGCCAATAACTCTCAGACTGGGCGTCCGATTGACGCGCTGTCTGTGACGTTGAGTTCCTGTTGATGATACGGAACATTTGGATACATAAACTCCAGACTATGTGTCAGTTTATGTATCAGGCCCTCAGCTCGTGGATCGGACCCTCCCGAATGAGCTTGATGTGTGCGGAAACCCTAGAGTTGGTTGCGTCTGCTACGACAATGAAGACAGTACAAGAATCCTCCGTGGGTTCGGTTGTGACCACTACGGTACTTTTTGCGATACATCAACTCCGGAATACATGTCAGTTGATACATCGACCTCTTGGATCATGGAGTGGACCCTCCCAGAACGAGCATGTTGTGTGCGGAAACCCTAGTGCCGGTTGAGACTTGACAACTGCTGATCGAACGACTCGGTGTGTTACGGATAGCCCAGTGGGAAGCGCTTGGTTGTAGCAGCAGAACCACGGCGGAGGAGTGCTTGGTTGTAGCGGCAGACCCGCGGTACTCAACAGAAGGTGTACCTCTAGAGGCTATGAGGGGGAGTGCTTGGTTGTAGCGGCAAACCCACAACGGAGGAGCGCTTGGTTGTAGCGGCAGACCTACGATGGAGGAGCGCTTGGTTGTAGCAGCACGGGGGGAGCGCTTGGTTGTAGTAGCAGACCCACGGAAGAGGAGCGCTTGGTTATAGTGGCAGACCCGTGGTACTCAATAGAAGGAGTACCTCTAGAGGCTATGAGGGGGAGCGCTTGGTTGTAGTGGCAGACCCATGGTGGGAAGCACTTGGTTGTAGCAGCAGGCCCACAGTACTCGATAGGTGGAGTACTACAGGAGTCCAAGGTTAGAGGGAAGCGCTTGGTTGTAGCGGCATACCCACTGTACTTGATAGAGAAGGAGTTTCCCAATAGCTATGGTTTCAACTTCATGATTGATCCTGTGTGGGTCATTGCGGGGGTTAGTACCTACCGATCCTTTGTGGGTCCGACGGATTATATGAATCAGTGGCCACATCTGATCATCTCTATCATCTTACGAAGTAGTATACCTGTGTGAGCTGAATCCTGTTTTGTTTTCCTTTGTGGATTGTGTTGTGCTTTCCTGTGTGGAATGGGTTTTGATTTCCTGTGAGGACTGGGTTGTACTTGGGCTTAGAGGTTGGAGCGGACTGGAATTGGTGACTTATGTATATCTATGGGCATATACCTAAGCAGTGTCAGATGTTACTTCGTGATTGTATATTTCCTTTTTGGATTATCCTTTGTGGATTCTGGGAGGCCTTCAGGGGTCTCGGGGTCCCTACTGAGTAGGTTATACTCACCCCTGCACGGGCTATGCCTGCACTACGTTGTGTTGGTTACAGACGACAGACAGCGTTAATCGTGGTTGAGGCTTGCGGAGCAGGACGGTACCTAGAGGTGGACCACTGGGCGAGACTTACTCAGAGCGGACGGCTGGACCCGAGGAGCTGTAGAGGCTATCTATACTCACCCTTCAGGTGGGACTTCCAGTGGGCGGCTCGACGTTGTGGCTTTACTTTCAGTTGATGTTTTCCCTTTCGAGTTGTACTTTACTTTCAGTTTGGGTTTGTATTCTGGCCCACTTACTTTTCTACACTTACTATTGTACCCAGTTTTTAGTTAGTGTTTACTTCTACTGCTTGCTTGCTCTGTGGTGTTTTTTTACTTTACAAAGGCAATGCCTTCCCTTTTTACCAAGAATTACGCCTTGGTGCTAGTCACCAGCCCCTAGCCTATGGAAGGCAGGCTTGGGGTAGTCACGGAACGGGCCCCGAGGACGGGTCGTGACAGTTATTTCTAAATAAAATTACATTCTATGTGATAATATATACTAAAACTTGATATTTTATAACTAATGTGATTTTTTCCTAATGAATATTTATATAATGCAAGTATTCTTGTTTTGTTATTGTGATATGGTTTGTGTAAATTGATTATATCAATGGTTGGTTACTTGATAAAATTGAAATATGTGCTTATATGGAAAATCAATTATTGATGTTTACGTGATAAAGCAATAATTGGTGGTTCCATGATAATCAAAGGATAATTGGTTACATTATAACCTCTGATGCATTGGGTACCCAAAAGATTACGGTTGGAAATTTGGGTAAATACATTTAATGAGATGTAAAATAATTTCTGAATTTACCAACATATTTTATGGATTATTTCCAATGAGGTTTCCCTAAAATCAATTTATTGTCAAAAAAATTATATTATATTTCTTTTTGGAGTGATTTTGTGTTTCATTAAAATAATTGTTTTTAAGAAAATTTCTTATAGATGTTCATGGGATTATTTTTTTCCATTAATTTATGTTCCATGTTGATATTTTGATATCATTATAGTTTTACTATTTTTACAATGGATTTAGGGATGAATTGTGTTAAGAATGATATCATGAGGAAAATTATGATGATTTTGAATGAAAATAAACAATGTTTTATTTTAAAAATGTTGGTTTTTGAAGAAAAAAAATGGATATTGAGTAGAAGTGTCTACATTGTAATATTTGAGTTGTTATTTTTGAGGCATTAAATAATTCACTAAAACTATACACTAAGAATAATATTGGTAATGTAATAATTTGGATTCAAGATTACAATCCCTAGAATATGTAATGTTTGTTTTTATATCCCTACATATTGTGCCCTATGATAGTCAATGGAGTGAACCATTACTAATAATCTAGAATGGGAGTTAACCCAATCCAAAAAAATAGTTTTTCTATTATACTTTATTACTTGTGAAATAATTTTATACACTTTTATATGTTAAACTAATTCATGTATTATAACTATGATACACTTTCATGAACCTTATTTTGTTTTTCCTTTATAATTCATTTTATATGAACTACCAATATTTATACTAGGAGTCTAGATCATGAAATATTAAATGTAGGGTATGTTTTTTATAATGATATGCTCATTTTCTCATAGAACACTATGTTAAAATGTTTAATTGATCATTTATATCTCCCACATTTAAGGTTATTGATCCTATGAGCCCACCATTTATTATTTTTACAATCCCCATGAAAAAATGAATTATTTATTATGAATTATACAAGAAGTTCTCAATTTATGAATAACTATGTTGTAGATGAGTTAGGTATTTTATGAATTAGATATTTATTTATCTATTTCTCCAATTAAATTAATAATTTCTAGTCCACATGCATGTATTTAATAAAGGAATTGAATATTCATCAATTATGATGTTATATCATTGTATGAAAATTATGTCTTTATATAGTTGATATCATATGAATGGTTAATTAAAAGTTGAAAAATATAATGAAAACCCATTATTTAAAACCCCATGAATAATACTATGTAATAGAAAACATAAATTGTTATGGTAATTAAAGGATTATGGTTTTTCAAGAAATATAACACATGATGGATATTTTATTGTGGCATAGTTTTGGGATAGATTCATATAGGGGTAATACCCTTGTACAAAGTTTGTTCTGTATATCTCTTCTATAATTTTTGTGAAAGGGGAAATTTTTCTTACTACTAACATAGTTTCAGAATCTCAGGAGATATTTTTATGTTAATTAAAAATTTTATTATGTTTAATCATGAATTAAACATACTATAAATGATTTTTCATTATTATATGGTTTTCCTCTATCATTATTATTGCTCAAAATATGATTTTTTTTATTTAATGGATGGATCCCTATGGAATCCTTTTAAAACAAAATGTGATAGAGAATTTTGTTATTAAGAGAATTAAAATGTGTTTATGAATACATAGATTGATATTCTGATTATTCCTAATCAGTTAAGAAGAAGTATTATAGTATATAAATATTAAATTTCATGATACGAATTTTCAACACATATCAAAAATACATTCCCAAGTACCATATAGGTTTATTGTTTTTCGAAACAATACATATATGATACTTATTTGATTAATGATACTCTAATAATACAATGACTATCTTCCCCTATGTTAATATATATAAACATAACCTCCTTTAAAAACATTATTCATAACCTGGGTAAAATATACACAATAATGCATGATCTTAGATTCTCATTAAGGGTAATACAGGGAGATATCCATATATGTTGAGGATATGGGTTTGATATCATAATAATATCATTTGAAAATCATACCCCTAATATCATAGATTATTAACCTTTGTTATGAAATAAATCATGGTGGGTCATAAGATATGAATCACAAATGAATTAAATATAATGATACAGGATTGAATTATAATTGACTATTTCACAGAACTATGGAATAAACATAAGAGTTGATATTATTTTCTAATGTAGTTAATGCATACTTCCCACACTATCATAGTTGAATTGGTTTACTCTTCAAACTATCATAGTATTGAAAGATCACTCCTAAGACCATCATAGTAGGGAAAATACTCTTAATGAATTTGTTTGAGAACCCATTCAGCTCATGTATATATCTCGAGTGAAAAATAATTATCCAATTTATTATAGTGAGATGTAGGTCCAGCTCAACACATAATAAAAATCATACATATTCTATCAACAAGATCATAATAATTTCATCTTATTAGAACCAATAAAAAAGATAGGTTATGTAAAAATTAAAGTATATCATAACAAATCGAAAATCTATAGGTATCAGAATTATTTCTTTATATAAAAATACCATAACCCAAGAAAAATTAATGTATTTCATTAAATTTATTTAAATATAGTTGTAAAAATAAACCATCCACATAATGAATAATATTTGTACAATTATATAATATCAATGGAGGAAATATTATATGATATATTATTTGGAATGATCACATCAATCATTTATTAATAAAAATAACATGCCAACCTTTAAAATTATTTTCGAAACGTAAATTATTTTCAAAATATATTTCAATAAAAATTTAGACGTCATGGACCTATATTCCACTTAATGGGTTCCTCGAGATCGGTGTTCCACATTGAATCAATAACATCTCCCAAATTCCATAGGTTGTTGAATAGCAAAGAGGGCCTAAGTTGTGTTTATGGGGAGACAATGCCTTCATTTTAAAAGTGTATTGATGTGGATAAATATGAATTGTTGTATAAAGTGGAAAATAATATGTAAACAGCAGAAGAAGACTATTGGAATAAACAAAATAAGGATAAAAACAACTGAAATAACTGGAATAACAATCAACAATTGATGATATTTCATGTAAATTGAAAACTAAAAAACATGGATAAAAGATAGTTGGGATAAAAATTTACAAAAAATCATAATGGATATCAAGATATTGTCCCACGCATCCTGAGTTCCATTTCATTCATGTGAAAGAAAATTTTATATTAAACAGTAAGAAATCATGTGTATAAATTAGTATGCTTCCCTTTATCAACACCTATAACCACATAATTGACTTTAGGTACCAAATAGAATATCAACAGTGTGTGAGATAAATATCATTGGGCCACCAAAAATGGTGTCTATAACATCTTTCCCTTGTAATTTAAGGGAAATAGAGTGTAGGAAAGAACATATACATATAATTAGGAATAAAATAAAATGTAACTAAATACTGATGTACCTTATTCATCCCTCGGCTGGTGTAGGAACATATACCCATGTCAAGATTTTATTTTACTAATTTAAAAATAATCCATGAATTATTATTGGTGAATGTTATTTGATGTAATAAAGAAAACACATTTGATATTTAATATGAAATGGTTCTTGGGTATTCAATATGGAAACCTAGACATTGGGTGTTTCTATCTCAGTTGTAACTAGGTATATCTTAGGGTAAGAGTGCAATCAAAGGATCATAGTCCATGGAATTCCACAATAAAATGCCTACACAGTAGAAGGTGATCATCAAAGGTAAAACAAGGCTAAAAAGTAACAGGGCCCTATTGGCATTAACCATGGAGTCTACATTTCAATGTTGTATCAAAGTAGTGTATAACAGGAATCCTTTAATTCAACTAGAGGGATATTATGGTGTCATATTAGTCATCTAATAATAGTAAATGATTGGGATCTAGATCAGTCTCAACTTAATCATGCCACAACATTGAATCTGAATGGGGTTTCTGAGTGTCCAAGGCATTCCCCAATTATAATCCAAGGTGAAATTGAGTCAAGAAATTTCTACTAATTAATGAAGTCATGTATAATTCCATATTAATTCAATCATTTCATTTCATTAGTGTGAATGGGCCAAGTAAGATGAAAATATTAATAATTCCTATTAAGTCATATTCAATATGGAAGGTGTATTCCACTACAATCCATTAGTATGGTAAGATGTGATTATAGTAATGCAACCAATTATTCAATTACATTTAATCATGTCAATTCCTATACTTTATATAATTACCAATTTATCACTTTAAAATTTTTATTTACAATTATGAAATAACCATCGATGGGTCATGTGTATGGGATATGGTACTTTCCATTCACCATTAAATGATTCAAATTAAATTTAAATTTATGTGGGCTTGCCATTACTGTGGTCAAAATCGATCTCAACTGAAAAATGGATAAAAAGTGTCAAAAAAATAAAACCTAAAATGTAGAATAACACCAGACATGTGGTGTTGGCTGTTGGGGGGATTATCCACCAACTATTAACCACATATTTGGATACATCATAACTATGTGATAAAAACAAATATAATCTGCCCATATAAATTCAAAAAATGACACCTGATGAAATCAGTGGGTCCCACATAATAAATCCAAAGTCAAAGAACATGGTGCATCAGTTATAGACCACCCACCATAGGGTTGTACACCACTCTTCCTCTAATTCCAGCCTTTGATTTATCTTAGAACATAGTATATCTAAGAAAATGGGAAAACAATTCACACCTTGATAACTATATCAAGAGCAAGATAGAATAAAGTAGGTTCACACTAACTTGAGTATTTACCATTATTCATCAAATGTGAGGAAATAAATATTTATAAGATTTTGTCTGAAGGAGGTCATTCAATTCCTTCATTATAACCTCAAATAACTCCAAATGGTGAGGAATCTTGGTTAATCCGGGTAAAATTAGGATTAAGGATGATGGTTGGGGATAACTATATCATTAAGGGGAAATATGTAAACCCACATATATAAAATATTATGGGCATGGTTTTCCAAATGATTAGAAAAACCATGCACAATGATTTCACAATTTCATAGTACGAAGGGGCACTTGAAGGTTCTTGAAAAATACATGTGAGATTGTTATGTTTGGAAATTTCCATCTCCACGGTTAGGCAAGTCATGCACCTATCATAAGCTAACCATGAAACAAGTCTAGTTTTTATAAAAATAAGGGTTGTTTTCTCTGAACATTCCCCAAAACACCATTGAGAACATTTCTTACCCATTATCCAACCATATTATGTCCAAAATAAAATATTAGACCACATATTAAAGGATACATACCTGGGTGAAAAAACTTGTTCTTACAGTCATCCCCATAAAATAATTCATCCTTGAGATCCCCTTATATTTGTGCACAAACACTATCTAATAAAAATTCTTGCTACATAGCACATACGTTATCCTCCCTCTCCCAAGTCTCATCGTACACACTTCCATGCTACCATTTTAGTCGAACGAGAGGGATCGACCGACATCGGAGAACCTTTGTTCTCTGGTTGAATATTTGTATTAGATAATGCTCAAATTTAGAATCTGCATATAACTCATCTTTCTCTCGATAAATGATTTGATATGAATCGATATCATTCTATATAAGCATTGAAACATGGAAGACATTGTGAATGGAATGGTACCTCTATGAATGTAACAACAGATAGACTACCGACCAGACCCTCTAAAGAATATATAATATCCCAACATTGTGACGGGACAAATTACCATGCATATAAAAGTATCTATTTCCTAGACATGTTGATACTAAAAGAAAAAAAATTAATGACTGTGAAAACTAGAGGACATTGATAGAGATCATTTTATGATTTATTTCTAGACTGAGAAGTACTCATACAATTCTTAATCAGTTGAACTTGATTCAAAGTCTCATGAATGATATGATGACATAAAATTGATACATCACTATCCTCTAGAGAGCATAAGGGTGAACAGTATGACCTATCTTACATGGCCTTAATAGGATCCTTCTGAATTCTCACCTGAAAGCTGTTATAATAGGAGAACTCAATAAGAGGGAGATTATTTACCTAAGAAGAACCATAATCAAGTACACTTTCATGGATCATATCCTATAGAACTAGTATTATACATTTCAATTTTCCATTAGTCTATGGGGGTAAAGATGTTCTCAAGAGAACATTTTTTCCCATAGTATTCTGTAATTCGTGCCAAAATTGTGATATGAGACCAAAATCCCTATATGAAATGATATTACATTGGACCATTTTAGTCATATATTATCAAAAACATATAGTCATTCCAACTCATCAAATATAGAATTGTCACTAATAGGATTGAAGTGGTTTGATTTTGTTAGTCAGTAAATAATTACCCATATAACATCACTACACCTTAGTTACATATGTATGTTGAATACGAAATCCATGACAACATCTAACAATTTTCATTCTAGTACTATAATCGGCTGTTACAATCCTAAAGTTCTCTATTGCTCCACCTTCACCTACAGTTATGTTGAATACCTGATGATAAATCATGGTATATGATGATTCATTCTTGGACACTAATATTGGTGTCTCATATCTCAATACATCTTGGAGATTCCTAGAGGAACTGTCCACTAAGAGGAATAGAACTTTTTCATCAAATAATATATCATGTATGTAATAAGTAAGAGTTGTCCCATGTTGCATAGGGTATTATCTCTTTCTACAAACTAATCCAACGCTAAGTTACATCCTGATATACTGTCATTGAGTACCAATCCATTAGGATCTGAGAACTGTTTATGTTTCATTTTCCCAAAGAAGATAATATGTAACTGTTAAAGATGATAGGTAATATAGCTCATGATTATCATGAAAGTCTAGATGCATCTCAAGAAAGAGTGACGTCGACTTCAATTCATCACTAGTTTCCTAAATGGCATGTGTTTTAGTTTTTTGACCAAATACATCTATACCACATTTCCCTTTCATGGAATGTAGCCAAGATCAAAATCTAATTATTGAAGTTATTTGACCCTACTCTGATGTTTAAGGTTCATGTTATACTGTGGGAAGATATATATGAGGATCTTGTAATCTGTGATTACCAATAATCACTAACCAAATAGATAATGTCTTCATAAATGTATGTCATGGACAACTACTGCTAGCTCTTGTTCATGGGTCAGATAGATTCTCTCATGGGGACTCAACTACTAAGATATGATTGCAATGAATCTATTTTCCGACATTATCACTACTCCTAGGCTGATGCATGATGCATCACCAAAGACGGTATAACCTATACCTATATCTAGAAGAGTCTGAATAGGTGATGATACAAGATTCCCATTCTTTTTATGAAAGGATTTATCAAATTCTTCAGACCACATGAACATGACACACTTCTTGGTAAGACCAGTAAGAGGTGAATCAAGGAAGAAAAAATATTATATGAATTTCTAGTAATATATATCCATACCCACCAAACTCATGGTATCAAATTAATTCATGGTGTTCCCTTATTAAAACATTTCACTATCCTTTTCTAGGTCAATAGAGACTCATAACATAGAGATATTATGAACCATCTACTAAGCATTATTGATGTAGAAGTGTCACTTAGAAAGATAGGCATAAATCTGATGCTAACTCAATGTAATCATGATGATCTCAAGATGTCTGTAATGGTCACTATGAGTGTGATTCATTAACATGTTAACAGAAAATACCAAAAAAATGAGTATAAATAGGGTTGGAACACCCTATTCATAAGTGAAATTTAAACTAAGGGTTTGTTCATATGATTGAACGACATAACAAGGCACTAATATAGAACATAACTATTATGGAATGTTGTATGATAAATGTTTGATGTCCTGAATCATACCTAATCATAATCTGATATCATGTCGATCTTGGAGACGAAATTAGGTTCTTGAAGAAGGTTAATGAGATCATCTATTTGAGGATGTTGGTGTCGTTTCATGACCTTAAGCTGATTTAACCTCCTTTAATTCACACAAATATGACAGGTTACATCTTCCATCATGGAATAAATTAGTGGGGAACCCCAAGAGGATGTATTGGGAAGTATAAAACATTTTTCTCTAAATTCTCTAACTTCCACATGAGATCATGAAGCTCTATTTGTGCTATCCTATACAGAGGAATATAAACATGGGCTTCTCCTAGAATAAGATCAATCGTAATATATACCACTCTTTGAGGAGGTATTCTATAAAATTCATCAGGAAAGACATCACTAAATCAATCCACCTTTGGAGTGAATCATATAGATATAATCCTTGATCTTCCACAAAGAGATATGTGATTTGGGTGGTCACTCCCCCTAGCTGATAATGATTTGATCCAAATATTATAGCCAAGATTTCTCACTCACCTTTGTGTAGATAATTTCTTCCTTCTTGTGATGTAATTGATTCCCTTCATCAATAGTAGACTTCAAAATCATGATAGTGAACCAAGTTATCCATTCTGAAAATGACATCAAAACTCTTCATGTCGAGAACATAGAGGTTCCATAAGAACAGTTAATTTCCTACATCAAGAGGAACATATCTACATTGTCATATGCCCTATTTTTTACCCCAAAAAGTGTATCTAGTGTTATTACAACATAAGAATAATTTATCTTCTAACTAAGGATTTCCATGATAGATAAAAATATAAAGAATTTTGAACCACCTATATCAAATAAAACAGATACCATATTATATGTTACTAGAATATTACCATGTACTTTAGATGGTCCCACATCTTGATCCTCAGGTAATTTCTATGATCCATTCAATTTCTTTGATCAATGTCCCTAGTTAACATATGTACTACCTTGACCAAAACTGCTCTGCTATCACTCCTAGTGATCTGGGTTCAATCTACCACATCCACAAAATCCTCCACATCCAAACCTAGTAGTTCTTTTCCAACTTCACACTTGATGTGATGTAAAAGAACTCACTCTATAATGAGTAGGTGGTTCTAATCCTTTTCAAATTGATGCTAGTGGAACTATGCTTCATAAACGTTTAAGATTCCTTATACGTATATAACTCTATCACTCCATTCAATCAATATAACAATGAGGCTTTAGGATCGCAAATAATAAATATTGATGACACGCTATATAACTATCATAATGAGCACTCTAATTAACATTGCCCTTACAAGAAGCCTCGCAGGAATGTTCTCGGCTACTAGAAGAACTAATAACTTGACATAAAACACCCAGTTCTATTTATGTCCTATAGGTTAGAGTCATTGATTAGATCCTAGTTGACAATTTCAGAAAATATAGGAATGTGAAAGACATTCACATGCTTAAGGATGGTGTACTAGATCCCATCATTGAATCTTATTGCACGTGAAAGCTATTCACTAGCTTAAAGAGTTAAAAAGTATTGAAACACTATGAAACCTGCAAAAAAAATTACATTCATTAAATATTACACTACTCGATATTCATGAACCCTCTATCTCTATTAGCTCTCAGTGTCTATGGAAGGAAATGATCATATAAGGTAGTATAAAAATCATCTTGCAACATGCCCCAGTGACAATCGACCAGGGTAATTACATCCCACCAACACATGACCAAATCATAAAGAATGTATGTGGAAACATTTACTCACTCCTTTAGAGGTATTTCTATTTTCTCAATGTTATATAGGTTGGACCCTCTCCATGAGTCAGCATCCAGAGGACCGCCATACCCTGATAATATGGGAGGATGATGCTAATGAAACATGCAAGTCAGATCATCCATCGTAGGTGCAACTAATGGAGAACCATTCATGGACTGCATAAGACATAGAAAACTATCACATACCTGGGTATCAATGCTCGAATCAGGTAAAATATTTTGTACCTATATTGGCACTCCTATTAGTAAGACTGGCGGCGCAAGAACCACCACGTCTTGGGCATCATCGTTGACACCCTCCTGTCATATGATACGAGGATGTCGTGGTTGCATTGTTCTATAAAATCAAATAACACACCTCAGAACAATATTATAGGTAGGGATATGGAAACACATAAGGATGGTAAACAAGTAAAAGGTCACTAACCAAGGTATACAACCAAAACTACCCACATAGATAACCAGATATCAGTAAGTGATCAACTATCTGTTTCATTTCATTTTATAATTAATTTACATGTTCACTATTTTACATTTCATAAAAATGGAAAGGTGAGATAAGGATGTTCAACCATTTATTTTTGGAAGTCACGTTTTACTTTTTAATGGATATCCATTCATGTGTAATTAGTTCCCCTACCCTTTATAAGTAAAAATGGTGCCCAATTATTTATATCAAAATGGATCGAATTGGTAAATTACTCATCCCAACACATGAGGACTCATACACCTCATTTATTGAGAGAGGAAATCAATAAATCACCACCAAAAATAATAAAATTATAAGATATCAACCTCATAATTACTTGATTATAACTGGCATATAAATCAATTCAAAGTATTAAGTGCACCTTTATGGCATGGAATTATGCAAGAAATGAGAATTCTTGGTGCCCATAATGATACAAGAGTAAATGATATTTTCCCTCATATCATCATTAAAATAATGAAATAAATAAATAACAAGAGTAATGACTAATAACTCAACAAAACATTTGGATCACCAAATTTTGAAATAATATAAACTGAAAAATGAAAAAGGTATAACAACAACTATATTTCAGGTAACATGGATCTTACCCCAAACATGGCTAAGTGACACCCCAACATGACCTATGACCAAGTATCATGGATTTTTAATCTCCAATCTATTGTATCAAAAAAATAATGAAAGAAAGAACCACCTCTGATACCACATTGTGACATACCGAACATGGATTCTACTTAAGGGGTACGCCGAGCCTAGTGGGCCACATGGACTCAAAGGAATATACCAAAAAGACTATGGTTTCTGACAAGTACATGGGTCCTAGGGTGTGTCTAATGGGTGAAAATTCCATCATTATAAATTTGTAGCACAATGGTAAAACATGAACAGAGATAAATAACATAAGCAATATAAGTAAACTATAATAACTCGATTATTATTCTTGAGGTATGGGTTTATTCATTTCCTTTTTCCTTAAGTGTTTTTAATAAAACAAGGGTAATGTGGTAAAAATAAAAAATTTATGGGTACTTACCATGTACTTTTATACACACACTGTGTACTTTGGCTATGTGGGTTGAGAATACAGGGCGTTTAGGCTGGTCATCAGTTAAGGGTGTAAAAACTAACTACACATCTTGTTCTTAGTAATACACAATGTGTAATCAGTCGGTAGGTGAACTTTAAGTCAATGGGAGTTGATGCCATTGAATGATAGTAAACGCCTTGTACATAGTAGTATACACCATGTAAGCAAGTTTGCATATGAACAGTGAGGTGGTGGAGAGTAGCCGCCAGGGGAATAGTTTGAAAAATGAAAAGTTCACACCGTGTACCTGAGAAATACACACCGTTTAGTTATTTTTTTTATTAATAACATGCAGTTTCCTCCCAATTCTTCAGAGGAGGCATGCGACTCACTGGATCTTTGGGAGAGGAAGCCGAGGCTTGGAGGAGCTCCTGATCTCTCACTGATACTTTGATTCTTCCGTCGTCGATCTCGTTTCAACCACATAGGTAAGGTCATACTTATTCTTGAATATTTCATTATAATTATTTTCCTATGGGAAGTTACTTAGGTTTTAACGGGTAATTGTTCATCTCAGATCTATTTCGGTCTTGGTCATTTCATGAGGCGCCTTTCACGTATATTGATCATAGGAGATTGAGGTAGGTGGTATTCTATTTGATTCCAAATGTCGAGTTGATTTTGTGTATTGTTTTTTCATGTGCCCATGTTCGGGTTATCATATGGCTGAGGCCTTGCATCTTTATATACCTAGAATTTCATAGGTAATCTAATGAATAAGTATAAACTGCTGTTAGAGATCGTTGATTTGTTCTAGGGCCTCCCCGAGGGTGAGTTCCCCTTGTTTAGCCGTTTGGAAGATACATGTGGGTATGCCATGATTATAGCATGTTTTGTGTTTTCTTTAGAGGAAACATATATAAATTTCTTTCTTATGTGTTGGGATCAGCCCGGTTACTTTTTTTTCTTATGGAATGCCAGAGGGCAGTGTTTGTTTAGTCGGAGGGAAAGGTTTTGATTAGCTAGAGGGCAACGTTTCTTATGCATCTGGGCAGTATCTTTCATGCCGGAGGGAAATATCTCATATGCCTAAGGGAAATATTCATTATGCCTATGGGAAGTCACCTGAGGGATTCATTTCTACTTTCCTAAGGTTAAGGATTTTCATGTCTGAGGATAATGTTTACTTGGAATATTCCCTGTGGTGATTTCTTCGGTTGCAAGCTAAAGCACAGGCTTGGTATTATTTTTATATTTTTCTTGTTATAAATCCTATTGTGGTTTCTGTTGTGGCATTGTAAAATAGACTTCTGGCCGAGGCCGAGTCTCGAAAAAACTATTAATAAAATTATATTTAATTGTTAAATAATTATTAAAATGGAAATATAACTGGTAGAAATGGTTACTTTTGGGGATCTTCCTATTTTACTGCATTTCGTTATTGCACACTAATGTTGCACATTTTCACTAACAGTTGGGCACAGGCCTTTGGTGGTTTCCTACTAGGATTTATTTCTCAAACCATGTTTGGGTCATGTCTTGGGCCCAAAACAATTATATTTTTGTTGGTGTTGATAAGGGAAAGGGTCCCTACAAAGTTACATGATTGTTGCAGAGGAGTAGGAGAGCGTGGGACCGAGCATAGGCTTGCGATGTTGCTAAGTTCTATTGCCCTGCCTTGGTTTTGTTTTGTTGTACTTTGTACCTTATTCTATATTGTATTAGATTGTAGTGTATCCTGTTTTGGATGCTTTCTTAGAATTAGAGACATGTTGAATCATCATATATATGACTTTTGGTTATCTTTTACTTTAGTTCGGTTGTACATTTCAGGTTTATATTGTTTACTGCAACCGCTTTTGTATGTTATATTTGTTTTCCGTTGCACTACACTTTGACAACTGAGGAAATTTTTTCTCCACTATCAATCCTAGGCCCTTGCTGCTAGTCGGAAGCCTCTTGAATTTGGGGAAATGCACTTGAGGTCATGTGACCAATCGGGTTCGGGGAACTCGTTGTGTGGCACCTGGATACGGGATGTTACAAAATGTTATTACAAGAGGGTTTATTTTCATTGTGTTATTTTATTATTTGGAGACAATGGAAAGAGATAAATTGTTAAGGGATTTGGTAATAATCTTAGCCTGTGAGTAGCTACCCCATGTAAAGGTAAAGGTCTGATTTCCTCGAATTAAATTGTGATTTTATGTTTATGATTATTACAATTGATTTTATTTTCACTATTTGAAGACGCACTTGTGGTGTGCTATTTATATTTTTATACTTGGGTTATTTTTAGTTACAACCCAATGAGATAATGGTCTACCATCTCATACATCATTTAGGCACATGTTAGAATCACATTCCATGAATTGTTTTCATGCCATGTATGTGCATTTGAAATTTCATTTTATTGTGATAGATGTTGTGCCATAAAATGCATGCTATTATGATAAGTACCATGAAAGATACGCCTACTGTTGATTGGGTATTGGTACATGTTACGGTTTGGTTTATGGATGCTAAAATTTTGTCTCGAGAAGTATGGGCTCTCTTGGACTGGAATTTAGTGGATCAAGATCCAGAATTTTGTTTTGTTTTGTGATATAATGTGGATGTTTGGGTGCTAATCATTGGTTAGAGGGGAGTATGGGCCCCCACGGATCAAAATTTGGCATACCAGAACTTGAAATTAAAGAAATTAGGGACTTCGGAGTAGTTTCTGAGGCTTACTATCTGGAGAAACCTAGAATACACATCGTGTAGTTTTGAACACACTTTGTATACTCATTTGTTCAAGAAGGAATGAAAAAAATAACACTCATCGTGTACATATATTTACACTCTGTGTAGTATAAGGCCGTGTAACCCACAGTGTGGGAGGGGACACAGGTCTTCCAGTTTTTACCGAGAACACGCCGTTTATAGGTTGTACATGTCGTGTCATGTTGACCATATGTCCACCCATTTGACTAACAATGCAGAAGGAGAAATCTTAGCTTATACACACCATGTCAATTATGAACATGTCATGTAGTGTAATCTTGGGATTCGACAGTGTAGCTAACAACACGGGTCAGTGTTATCCTCTCAAGTACACACCATGTCCTTCTGGAAAAATCTGTGTAGTGTGAGCCATGTATCTGGCCATGTCTCAAACAACATGGGTCGGTGAAGCTTGCCTAGTGCACGACGTGTACCTTTGGGACATGCCATGTAGTCTTGACCAGTGATAGACCGTGTGAACTTGGCTGTGTGGTTGGAGAAACAGGTTGGTGTACAAGACGTGTGCAGGTGTCACAAGCCATGTACCTAGGGTTGAGACACGCCCAAACCGGCTTCAAAACACGACCATGTAAGTGCTAAAGGGTACACTCCCTTTAGACATTATACACGATGTGTACTCTAGTTCTAATGAGAACCGTGTGTCTTGGATGTGTAGAAGGACTCAGGAAGGGGAGGAAAATTCAAAGTACACACCGTGTGGTTGGGGTGTAACATGACCAGTTTTAGCAGAAGTACATGCCAATGTGAATGACTTATGGGAACACGTCGTGTAGTTATTATACATGCCATGTAGTCTTGTTTTGTAAAACTTGAATTTTTTCCATCTCATGTTCCCTTCTTACATTTCCAGTTTTTAGTTCTTGATGATCTTGATCTAAGGCATGTGTTTGAACTTGTAGAGTCATGCCACTGAGATGAACACAAGTTTTTCTCCAAGAGGGTGTGATGATTATACTCCAGAGATGGTAGGCCATGGGCTACCAATGGATCTTCCAAAAGTTCCATATGCGGCGCCTACTGTTACACCAGACGTAGGTACGGATGGACAGTTTTGTGAAGGCATCATGCAGTTCATGTAAACCATCCAGGGAGGACCGCCAGTTTCCACATCTATGGCAGAGATGGAATGTATATTCTAGCAGCAGCATTTTCCTACGTTTTCAGGGAATGGTGGACCACAGGCTGCAGAGTCATGGATGAGTTCTATGTTGATGATCTTCGAGCATCTATAGACGCCTCCTGGTGAATGTTTTCAGGTTTCCTAGAGTGCATGATATTGTGAACCAAGTGTTAATTACTGAGAGGAACATGCGGGAGTCAAGTGGTGTGGACCAGGGTGGTTCAGCAGCAGTCTCTAGTGCTATTTCTACTAGAAAGTGGAAGAGGTAGATTAATTTCTCTCATGGTGGTAGTACCAGTCAGAAGAATTCTTCAAGTGGCCAGGTGATGTTCTAAAAGTGTGGTAAAGAGGGGAACAAGTGACCTCAGTGTCTGTGTCACCCGTTGGAGTTCCAATCTTGTGGAAAGATGGTACATCTTCAGTGTTTTTTTAGGGAAATTCCACTAGTGACCAGTGAGAGGTGTTATGTGCAGACTCTGCATGCAGGAGTAAGGCCAGAAGCTTCTCACCAGTAATGGAATTGGAACACGTTAGGACGTGCAGGCCGAGGTGGTGGTCATGGTCATGGTAAAGAGACTCCAGGATATCAGAGACAGTAGGGTGGGTCATCTATGGGTAGAAAAGTTGTTTCATAGGGCCATAGCACTGGGAAAACATATGAAGTGAAACTGACCCAACATGAGCAGGATCTCATACCTTCCACTATCAGAGGTACTATTATTGTTGCTTCTATTTTGTCTTCAGTACTTTTCAATACTGGTGCTACACATATCTTTATATATGTGCCCATTGTGGAGATCCTTAGTCTATGTGTTTCTTCTTCTTCTAATATCATGACGCTAGACATTCCGTTGGAAACTAGAACGTCAGTTGTGCGTCAGTGCAAGGAGTGCCCCCTGAGAGTTTGGTGGGTGTAACTTTCCATGGGTCCTCTATGTCTTAGAGATGATAGTATATGATTTCATTATCAAGATGGACTAGTTGGTACCCTTTCGAACCTCTTTTGGTTTCTATCATCAAAGGGTGAGTTTCACGTCACTAGAGGGAAGAGAGTTTCTATACAAGGGTGAATGGGATGTCTAGGAAAGCCGAGCAGGACCTGAGCATCGTGGGTGAGGTGGAGTGACAACCAAGATTGTGAGATTATTTCTTGATGACCAAGGAACTTGTCATAAGGATTTCCCTCTAGTGGTTAATAATTTTAGGGATGTCTTCCCAAATGACGTTTTAGGTCTACCTTCAGAGCGAGAGGTGGATTTCTCTATTGACCTTGTTCCAGGAGCAGCACTGGTGTCCATTACTTTGTATAGGATGGCTACACCAAAATTTTAGGAGCTCGAGATGCAGTTGGAGGAGTTACATGAAAAGGGTTTCATCTGACCCAGTACTTCTCCTTGGGGTTCGCCTGTCCTATTTGTGAAGAAGGAAGATGGTACCCTCAGACTCTGTATGGATTATCAGAAGATGAACCAGTTGAAGTTCAAGAACCAATATCCTATTCTGAGTATTGATGATCTTTTTGATCAACTTTGAGGATCACGAGTGTTCTTGAAGATTGAAATGATATCCGGATATCATCAGTTGCGCATTATACCATCAGACATACCACTTACAACCTTTCGGAGCAGATATGGTCTATATGAGTACTTGGTCATGTTGTTCGAACTCAAAAACGTGCTAGTAGTTTTCATGGCTGGGATGAATCGTGTGTTCCACCATTATCTGGATTCCTTTTTGGTAGTCTTAGTGGATGATATCTTGGTGTACTCTCACACTCTACAAGACCATGCCACACATCTTGAGATCATTTTGAGTACACTGAGAGAGCATCAGTTATATGCTAAGCTCTCAAAGTGACACTTTTAGAAGGACCATATTCACTTCCTATGTCATATTATTTTAGAGGTAGGAGTTGTGGTATACATATAGAAATTGAGATTGGTATTTTTCTAGGAGCATCCTAATAACGTGTTTGAAATACAGATTCTCATGGGGCTGGCTAGTTACTAAAGGTGTTTTATACCGGACTTCTCCCGCTTAGCAGTGTCATTGACGGGTTTGAATAAGAAGGGTATAATCTTCGTTTGGTTAGAAGCTTGAGAGATAGCCTTTTATTAGCTGAAGGGAAGGTTGACATCAGCTATAGTTCTGATATTTTAAGAGAAGGGGAAGAGCTATATAGTTTACTATGATGCATCAAGTATTGGGCTGAGAGCAGTGTTGATGTAGGGTGATTGAGTAGTTTCATATGGGTCTCAATAGTTGAGTCCACATGAGTGCAATTACCTGACTCATGATCATGAGTTGGCTTCAGTTGATCATGAATTAATATGTTGGAGACATTATATCTTGGGAGAACATTTTGTGGTGTTTACGGACCACAAAGGTCTTAAATACATCTTTAACCAGTATGACTTGAATTTGAGACAGTGAAGGTGGGTTAAATACCATCAGTCCTTCGACTTTGATCTTGCCTATACACATGGAAAGGGTAACATAGTAGATAATACACTAAGTAGGAGGACTCATATACAGGAAGTGCAGGAGGCCAATGGTGAGTGGTTGCTTATGGCTTTGTTCTCTGAGATGCATTTGGAGGTGCACGATAGTGAGGGGAAAATCTATCTTTCATCCTTATCTATGAATTTTACCCTCCTGTACAGAGTGAGTATGAGATTGTTATTATATTAATAAGGCCTCGTTCTACATGAGTAAGTGGCATGTGAGGACCCTCCTCTTGGTTGGACGATAGGTGATGAAAAGGTATTGCACGTCCACAGAAAAGTGTGGGTTCATGGGATATATGTGAGGAGATGATCTGGGAAATTCATGCTTCAACTTAGGCAATGTATCCTAGAGTTACCAAATTGTACTGTGACTTGAGACGTCAGTATTGGTGGACGAGTATAAAAAAAGAGTTAGCTGGTTTCATTATGAGATGTTCCACCTGTCAGTAGGTGAAGGCAGAGCATCAGAGGTGAGCCAGACTGTTACAATAGTTACCCATTCTAGAGTGAAAATGGAATGATATCGCAATGGGATTCGTGACAGGGTTGTCGATATCACCTCGAGGAAGTAATTTCATATGGGTTGTGGTGGACAAACATACGAATTTTTCTCACTTATTACCGATCAGGGAGATCTTTGGAGTTAATGAGCTTGGGACGTTGTATATCTAATAGGTAGTACATATTCATTGGGTCCCTCGTTGTATCATTTCAGATACGGATACCCATTTTATGTCTCGTTTCTGGAAGAGTTTTCAGAGGGAACTGGGTACACAGGTGCTTGTGAGTACAGCTTACCACCCTCAGACTGATGGCCAATTAGAGCATACAATACAGTTGCTATAGGACATGTTTGCATGCCTGTGTCTTGGACTTTGGGGGATCTTGGGAGAAGCACATACCCCTGGTCGAGTATGCCTAAAATAATGGACTTCAGACATCTATTGAGATGGAACCTTATGATGATTTATATGTTAGTCCATGCCGATTACCCTTGTGCTAGTTTGAGGTAGGTGAGGCAACTTTACATGGACCATGTCTCATGCTGGAGACTTCAGGGAAAATCCATTTGATTCAGATGCAGATAGCTATTTCACAGTCTCTTCATAAATCTTATATTGGTCGCCGCAGATGACCCTTGGAGTTTGTGTTCAGGGATTAGGTTTTCTTGTGTGTTTCACTGAGTTTGGGACACAAGTGGATCAGGAGAAAAGGTAAACTTTCACTGAGATATGTAGGACCTTTGATATTCTGGAGAGTTTCATTCTAGTTTTCTATTGGTTTCACCTACCACAGAGGTAAAACGCCATGAACGATGTCTTCCACATATCTCCGTTGTTCCGTTATCACTCAGACCCGTCCTGCATTTTTCAGCCCGAGGAGGTTGAGCTTCAGGTTGTTTCATCCTTTGAGGAGCATCTGATTCTTATTGTTGATGGGAGCACGAAGGTTCTCCAAGTCCAGTTAGTTCCTCTCGTATGGGTGATATGGAATCATGGATGAGTTCAAGACAAAAACTGGGAGTGGGTGACCAACGTACGTGCACAATGGCCAGAATGGTTATCAACTTTATCTTCACCACCCTTAGAAGGGAAATTCGGGGAGAAATTGCTTTAAGGGGGAAGTTTGTAAGAACCCGGTTCTTATTCATGAGGTACTGGTTTCATCTTTTCCTTTTTTCCTTAAGTTTTTTTATGAAAACAAGGGTAATGTGGAAAAAATCACAAATTTATGGGTACACACCATGTACTTTTGTACACACACCATGTATTATGGCCGTGTGGGATGAGAATATACGGCGTGTAAGATTTTCGACGATTGAGGGTGTAAAAACTAACTACACGCAGGGTTCTTAGTAATACACTTCATGTAATTAGTCGACAGGTGAATAATAAGAAGGTGGGAGTAGCCTCCAGCGAAACGATAGTACACACCGTGTACTTTGTAGTACATGTCGTGTAAGAAAGTCGATATATGAACAATGAGGCGGTGGAAGGTAGCCACCAGGGGATCAATATAAAAAATGGAAACTACACACCGTTTACATGAGAAGTACACACCAGGTAGTTATGATTTTTCATTAAAAATAGGTTGTCGCCTCATTAGAAAGAGGAGGCAGGTGACTCACCGGAGCTGTGGGAGAGGAGGTCGTGGCTTGGAGGATCTCTTAATCGCTCACCGATACTCTGATTCTTCTATCGTCAATCTCGTTTGAACAGCATGTGTAAGGTCTTCCTTCTTCTTGTGTCTTTCCTTCTAATTATTTCCCTATGGGAATTTATTTAGGTTTTAATAGGTAATCGTTCATCTCAGATCTATGTCGTACTTGGTCGTTTCTAGAGGAGTCATTCACTTATATCGATTAGAGGAGATCAAGGTAGGTGCTCTGGTGTTTGATTCCATATTTTGAGTTGATTTTGTGTATTGTTGTGCCACGTGCCCATGTTCGGGGTGTCGTATGGATGAGGCCATGACTGTTTAGATACCTATAATTTCATAGGTAATATAATGAATATGTATAATCTGTTGTTTGAGATCTTTTATTTGATCTAGGGCCACCCCGAGGATTTGTTACCCTTGTTTAGTCATTGGGATAGGATACCCATGGGTATGCCATGATTATAACATGTTTTGAGTTTTCTTGAGAGGAAATATATATAAATTGCTTTATTAGGAGTTGGTATTAGCCCGGTTAATTGATTTTCATATGGAATTCCTAAGGTCAGTGTTTGTTTAGCCTTAAGGAAAGGTTTTGTTTAGCCTAAGGGCAACGTTTCTTATGCCTGAGGGTAGTAGCTTATGTGCCTAAGGGAAATATCTTGTATTCCTGAGGGCAATATTCATAATGCCTGAGGGAAGTCACATGAGGGTTTTGTTTCTTCAAACAAGTGGGTAAGGATTTTCATGTATGAGGACAATGTTTACATTTAAAATTCACTATGGTGATTTCTTAGTTAGTACCATCCAAGATAAAGCACAATCTTGTTGTTACTGTAATCTTTTATTTGTTAGATAGCCTATTGTGGTTTCTGTTGTGGTAGTGTATAAGAGATTTTCGGCCAAGGCCGAGTCTCAGAAAAACTCATAATTAAATTATATTGAATTGTTAAATAATTATTAAAATGGAAATATAACTGGTAGTAATGGTTACTTTTGGGTACTTCCTATTTTACTGCATTTTGTTATTGCACAATGTTGTTGCGCATTTTCACTGACAGTTGGGAACATGCCTTTGGTGGTTTCCTACATAGATTTATCTCTCTCACCCTGTGTGGGTCATGTATTGGGCCCAAAAATATTATACTGTTGCAGGTGTTGATAAGGTCAAGGGTCCCTACACAGGTACATGATTGTTTCAGAGGAGTAGGAGAGCATGGGATTGAGCATAGGCTTGCGATTCTGTTGAGTTCCTATTGCACTGCGTTGGTTTTGTTTTGTTGTAGTTTGTACCCTATGCTATATTTTATTAGATTGCAGTGTATCCAATTTTGGATGCTTTTGTAGAATTATAGACATGTTGCATCAACATATATATGAATTTTGGTTATCTTTTACTTCATTTCCGTTATCCATTTCAGGTTTATATTGTTTACTACTTCTACTTTTTTTATGTTATATTTTTTCTCTGCTGTACTACACTTTGGTAAATGAGGGCATAGTTTCCCCACTATCAGTCCTAGGCCCTCACTTCTAGTTAGAAGCCTCTAGAATTTGGGGAAATGCGCTTGAGGTCATGTGACCAACCGGGTTCGGGGCACCCATTTTGTGGCACCCGGAACCTAGATGTTACATAAACCATGGATAAAATGGATACCATAAAGTAGGAATAACATGTTCTAAAAATCATAATGTAAAAAAATAGAATATCTCATGAATCCTGATATCCAACTTGGTCATATTCTTTCAATATCAAAAATAAACAACAATAAATCAAGTGATCAAGTCCTTAGGCTCACATTTTTTAACACCTACTACAATGTAATCCACAATGTGTAACTAGAAATTCCCAAATATGGTGTGAGATAAATCTTAGTGCACGACCACCAATGGTGTCTATAAAATCCAACCCGTGTAATGGAAATATAATAGTGTGCATGGATTAATTTATACATATTATAAGTAATACAATTCAATGTAACCAATTACCCATGCACTTGACTCAATCCTTTGCTGGTATTTGAATATATACCTATGTAATGATTTTATTATACCAATTTATAAATAAGTCACATGATATTAATGGTGAATGTTCCAAGATGTAATAAGGAAACCACAATTAATATTTAATACAAAATGGGTCTATGGTACTCCCCAAGGCAACCTAGACCTCCGAGGTCTCTAAGTGAGTTTTAACTGGGTCTAGCTAATGGTAAGATTGTAATCCTAGGATCATATTCCAAAGCATTCCACTATAACGTACCTATATAATCCAAGGTGATCAGCCAATGTAAAATGGGGCTAATAAGTAAAATGGACCTATGTGATTTAACAATTGAACATTCATAAAAATGATGGATCCAAGTATTTCATCCAAGGGATCATTTAATTGTACAGTATGGATCATATGGTTTCATATAAGGCATCCAATAATAGACAAATATCAGGATCTATGTTGGTCTCAACCTAAGAAAGCAACATCATTAAATAGGAATGGGGTTCCCTAGTATCCATCATATTCCCTATTAATAATCTAAGGAAAACATGAGTCTAGACATTCCTACTAGATAATTAAGTTTTGTATTATTCTATATTGGATTAATACATTCCATTCATTAGTGTGAATAGACCGTGTAAAATGAACCCCTTTAATAAATACCTTTATTTCATATTTAGTAATCATGTTCCATTCCACTACCTTTCATCAATGTGGTGAGGGGTTCTACGAACATGAAAACTATTATTCAGTTACATTTAATATTGTTATCTAATATTCTTAATGTAATTAAAATTTATCACTTAAAACTATTATTTACATTTAGGTAACGACCACAATAGTGTCATGTAGAAGTGACATGGTATATTACATTCACCATTACATGATTCAACCGAAATTTAATTATAATGAGTCTTATTATTAGTGTGGTCAAACTTGAGCTCAGTCGAATGATGGATCAAATGTGTCAAAAAACTAAAAATTCATATTCTACATAACACTTGACATGGGGTGTTGGATGTTGTGGGTGCAACCATAAACAATAAAAAGTAGATTTGGAAGTATCATAATGATATTGTTCTAATGAATATATTAATGGAATATAAATTCAATAAATGGAAAATGATGAAAATGTTGGGTGCACACGATAATTACAAAATCAATGAACACAAAGGATGAGTTATAGATCACCCACCATAGGGCATCTTTTTTCTTCTCCTCCAATGTTGGATTCTCATCCAGTTTAGAACAGAGTAAATCTGAGAAAAAGTGAAAAACTCTCACACCTAAATAATTAGGTTGAAATCAAGAGAGGTGATGTAAGAACCTGGTTTTTTCACTCAATAATGGATCCTCTAATATTGAATATAAATCGATACTTTTGACTTAATTTTGATTCCATGTGAGTTAGTAATGGTTTGTAGGGTTTTGGGGGATTTTTTGGAGCCCCAAACCCATCCTTTGGAAGAAAATATTATATGCACACGGTTTTCCAAACCATGAAGAATGTGTTTTTTTATAAAGTGTCACCTCACATAGTTGGTGCATGGTCGTGTAATAAAATAGTTCAATGCCAATTTTTGCAAGGCAACCATGTGAGGATTGCACACGGTTTGACCAAACCATGAAGAGGAAGACATTTCAGGAAGAACCATCTCGCACAGTTTTGCCCAAAGTTTGAAAAATGGTGTAGAAAAAGAGTTTGCATGATATCAACCTATGTAAAATGTACAAAACACACTTAATGATCTATTAATATTCTTATTTCCACCTAATCTGAGAACTAGTAGTATTTTCCACCTTCTTCACCCATTTGAAGATTTGTTAACGCCAAAGCAATGGATCGAGAGATCTCCTTCATCTGACATCTGATCGAGCCTACGTTTATTGCGTTGGATGTGCAGCCGTAAGTACTGAAGTCCCCATTATCCATTTTTCGTCTCCTTCAATCTCAACCTAGTTACCTCCATGTGAGAGTTTTTCTCATTTTCTTGGATTCGCTTCAATAAGAGTCAAATCAATGGTCAATGTCGGAGGAGAAGGATCATACAAACCTAAGGTGGATGGTCTATAACACATCCTTAAATATCATTGTTATTGGAATGTTCATGTGTGGACCACCGGTTTTTTTGGGAACCGTTTCATAATTAAAATATCATCATTATAATTTGTTATAATCTTATGGTTATGCACTTTCCAATTATTTTATTAGTGGTTAGTGGTTACACCAACAAATCAATCCACCCCACGTCGATGGTTATGCCATGACTGGGTTTTTAGAGTTTTGGTATGATTGAGCCACTGTTTGGGTGTTCTATTGCTTGACCATTCTAAATGTGAGCCCTCTTATAATAAAAGGCTTATTATTACTAAGAATTTCATAATGGAATATATCATGTATGCTCACCACTTGACCTATCTAAATTAATGGATTCCAAATTTTTATTAAAAGTGAAATGTGAAATGGAATGTATTTTAGTTATATAACATGGAAATTATAATAAAAAATTGAATAAAGGATACATGATCATGGCACCCCATTCCATGTTGATGGAAGGTAGAGGAGTGAACCACAATAATTGAATATGCATTAATGGATAACAATGACTCTATTAAATGGTTACAACACTATATGGTCTATCCCCACAAATGGATATCATGGATTGGTAAAATTAATAAATGATATCAACTCTACTTGACCTATGAACACTAATGTAAGGAAATACTTGAACCAAATTAATTCCTACATGATTACAATATCAAATAGGAATGTACTATCTTGCGCTCGCCTTGGATTCTGATAGGATAATACATTGGGTCTCAAGAACCCCATTCCAATTCAGGGATATTGTTTCATTATGTTGATACCCACCTAGACTACAGTTATTTTCTTTTCCTTGGATTCCTAGTATACTACAATATAGTCCCCTTCTCTACTTTATGATACATTAGATACACTCCTTGGATTCAACATTTACTTGTAGGTTCCATTGTGAAATCCCATAGGGCCCTATCTTTGCATAGGCATGTTTTACCTTGGTTGATCACCTTATAATTGGTAGGATCCTAACTGTGCAATGTATTGGATTATGCTTCAGGGATTACAGTATTACCCCTTAGCTAGACTCAGAGACTATTGAGTTAGCTTTCCATGAGATTTATGTTACCTTGGTTATTACCCTATAATTCCCTCACTGGATATCATTTAATATTACCTTATTATGTATTTGGACATTCACTAATAATACTATCACAAGTTGATGTCAGTTATGTATATGCCTCATGTGAAATATATACATTAAATGGAAATTGATTTATTAGTGAACTGGTTACATGTTCCGAAACCATCCAAAGGCTGAAGCAGGTACATGGTTATTTAGTTATATTGTACTTATTTCTTTACTTACATAGGTAATTCCTACACACTACTATATTCCATTACACAGGCTGAGTGTAACAGACACCATTGGTGGGGTCCCACTGAGATTTATCTCACACCCTCTCTAGGTGTCATTTTGAACCAAAAGTTGATTACATGGTTTTAGGTATTGAAAAAGGGAAGTATACAACTTATAATACTTGATTTTTTGTAGATAGGATGGATCATGATAGAAGATGAATGAGTAGGATCCCATGATTCTTGGAGTAGCCTTTATTTCCTTTTACCTTGAGGAACATGTTATTCCTATTGCCTTGTATTCATGCTTTCTAGTTTTCTATTAACATGACATTATATAACCACTATTCCAATTAATATAGTTATCATTATTCTGGTTTATCTATTGCATAAATTTTCATCCATTATATAATCATATTACTTATGTTGTTTACTACTCCTTTATCTTATTTACATTGTGATCCACTATGTAAATGAGGGTATAGTCTTTCCACATACATACCCTAGCCCCTCTGTTCTATTGGGCATCCTCTGTAATTCAGGAAGATGAACTTGAGTCAATGTGGCCCACAGGGCTTGCGGCACCCTTTATGTGGCTTCCAAGTATGGGTAGTCACAATGAGGTATCAGATGAGTTCTTTTCATTATTTAATATTTAAATACAATATATTGTAGAATTGAAATGCTATGGACTTGGTCATAAGCCATTCATGGGTGTCATGAACCCATGTTTGGGGTAAAATACATATTACCCATAATGCAATTGTTGTTCTATTTTTCTTAATATATTTGATATTATTTCACCATTGGGTGATGAAAATGTTGTGTGGTGTTGTTGATTATTACTATTCTGAAACATTATTTCATCCATATCCTGATGATATGAGAGAAAAGTGTTTTTATACATGCATCATTATAAACATGAATAATTAACATGTCATGCATATTTCCATGCAATATATGTGAATTTAACTACCTTGAATTTAATTCAATTCCTTCTATTGTGGAGTGAGGTTGTGATAGTTTCTTGTATTGGTATTACATTATCTTCAATTGAGTGATTTCATGCCTCAATTCATGAGGTGTATAGGACCCTAATGGGTTAGGATGAGTAATTCACTGAGTCAATCCATTAATCTAGAAGTAAATGGGTGTCTTTTTTGGTGATAAGAGTTTAGAACCTAATTTATCAAAAATGACCATAAATTTTAAATTAAATCCTAAAATATTAAATGAATTGGTTGCATATTTTTATCCCACCTTGTCATGTTTTTGAATGAAAAAGGAGTGAACCTATAGATTAATTGAAAAGTAACAGGAAACTTATACTTGAGCACTTATTGATACATAGTTGTCTAAAGAGGTAGTTTTTGTAGTATGCCTTGGCAGTGATATTTACTATGTTAAGTTCTATTTTTGATGATATCTCCATGGTTTTAGACTTGTTTTTTGGTGTGTTATTGTAATTTTTATAACAATGTTTCCATGACATCCTCGGTTTGTTTACCAGGAGGGTATTGACGACCATGCTCCAGACATCATGGGCCATGAGCCGCCAGTCTTATTTTTAGGAGTGACACTTAAGGAACCTTCTAATGTACCTAATTTGGGCACTGATTCCCAAGTCCATGATTACTCGTTATTTATGATGCAGTCCATGATTGGTGCTCCATGAGTTGACTTAAGATGGATGGACTAACCCATGAGTTCTAGTAGCAACATCCCCCTAAATTTTCAATGGATGGTGGATCTCAGACTACTGAGTCTTTTCTAGAGGCCATGCTGTATTTATTTGAGCATCTAGAAAATCCTCTATACAGGAGAGTCAGGCTTGTTCTATACATGCTTTGGGATTCGGCCAAGCGTTTGTGGGATGCCATTACTAGCTCGAATGTCATTAGGACTTGTTATGGGTTGACTTCCAAACAACCTTCAATGATCAGTTCTTTCTATAGGCACTGAGAGCTGATGGAGTTAGAGAGTTCATGCATCTATAGAATAGTTCTATGATAATGATGGAATATTTTGAAAATTTAACCGATTTACAATTATTTTAACCGCTTCTAGTTGGTGATGAAATTTTTCATGCTAGTGGTTTTGAGGATGGGTTCTAGTACCCCATCTTAAACCAGGTGAATTTATTTCTCCTTCCTACCCTTTCTGCAATAGTTGATCCGTGCCTTATAACTGAGCATGACCTGAGGGATGGAGAGAGTTCTTATTTTAAATGATCATTGTCGTATCGTTCCACTAGTTCTTCATGTGGCAAGAAATGATCCCTTGAGGCTTTTCGTCAGGGCAGTGGCAGCTAGAGTATCCATTTTGATAGCTTTGTAGTTATTCATTAGTTTAGAAAACTAGGGAATAAAAAATCCCTTGTGTGATAGATACCCTATGGAGTGTTGGGATTGTAGTTGTATGGGTTATCATCAGTAATTTTGAAGGACCATTCCACCATCTTCAGGTGGAAAAATATTAAATTCATATCCACCTTCATGAACGAGTTCTTTTACGTCGCATTAGGCGGGGTGTTAGAGTATCACTGGAAAGTCAGGTGGAGGAGGAGGTCATGGTAGTGGTAGTCCGATCTGTGATCACCACCTGGGCTAGAAGAGGCGTCGTGATCATGGTAGTCTATCTGTTTCATTGGGTCATATATCAGGTCAGTTTCATGCCTTACAGATACCTGAGGATTAGGATGTGTGACCATCTACAGTATGATGTACTATTCAACTATCCTATATTATTGTCTCTTCTTTTTTGGAAACATGTTCTTCAAACTCTTTTATTCATGTATCTATTGTAGAATGTCTTGGACTAGAGATATAGTATAACTATGGTGTAATGACTCTCAATACACCATTGGGAATAAGGACCGAGGGCATACTCTAGTGCTGGGTTTGTCCCCTTGTGGTTGGTAGTTACCCTTTCTTGTGGAATCTATTTGTTCTCCAGATGATGGGCTCCAATGTCAATCTTGGGATGGACTCATTGGTCCATTGTCCTGACTTTGTAGAGTTTTGTCACTAAAGGGTATCTTTTACATCAATAGAATACCAAATATATATTTTCAATGGAGAGTGGAATGTCCAGGCTAGGAGAGAGGGACCAAAGCATCATGGGCTATGTAGAGTGACCTCCCATATTGTAATTCTTCTCATGGAGGATTAGGGTTTTCTTCAATTTGATTTCCCTCTAGTAGTTGATCATTTTAGGGATGACATCCCAGATGAATTTTTTGGATTACCTCCTAACAGAGAGGTAGTGTTTACACTATATCTTTCTGCATGAGCAGCTCCAATGTACATTCCTCCATACAATATGGCACATGATGTGTTTTAGGATCTCAAGAGGTAGATAGAGGACTTAGAATCCAATGGATTTTTACAGCACAGTACATCCTCTTAGGGTTCAGAAATGCTTTTCCCTAAGAATGTGGATGGGACTCTACATTTATTCATGTATTATAGAAGGATGAACCAACATACAGTCAGGAATCTATGTCCACTTCCTCAAATAGATGACTCTTTGACCATCTCTGAGAAGAAAAGGTGTTCTCCAAAATCATCCTGAGATCAGGTTATCATCAGTTGTGAGTCAGACAATTAGACATGTCTCATATATCATTTCATATCAACTATGCTCGCTATGTTTATCTTGTTATTCCGTTCTATTTTACAAACGTGCTAGCTATTTTCTGGTCATTGAAGTATAGGGTTTTCTATCCCTATTTTGTATCCTTCCTCATGGTCATTGCAGAAGAAATTTTGGTGTATTCATACACTCGTAACGACTATTCCAAAAATCTTAAAATCATTCTGATTACACTGAGGGGGAATCTACTTTATTCCAAACATGATAAATGAATATTCAAGATCGATATCATCCAATTCATGGGATATATTATTTTAGAATTAATATTATCTAATGAACCTAAAAATTTAAGAGTTGTAGTCTTCTAGGAGCATCCTAATAATTTGTTTGATATCAGGAGTTTCTTAGGGATTTCTGGATATTAAAGGCATTTAATAAAATAAAATTCCCATCTTTCTTCTCCTCTTACTGGTCTTATAGAGAAGGATGTCAGTATCACATTGTCTAAATCATTTGAGAAATCCACTCAGGAGTTAAAACAGAGGCTTACATTGACATCGATTCTGATTCATCTATAACTAGGTAAGGGTTATGTCATTTTGTATGATGCATTAGGAATTTTCCTTAGAGAAGTGTTGATATAAGAGAAAAAAGTGGTTGGGTAAGGATATCAGTAGTTGAGGCCTCATGGGAGAAATTACCCGATGCATGACCTCGATCTAGTATCATTTGTCCATGTCTTACGTTTCTGGAGGAATTATCTATTGGGTGAACTCTTTTTGGTATATATAGACCAAAAGACTCATGTATATATTTTCAAAGTGTGTCATGAACCTTCTACTACTAATATGGGTCGAATAAATATAATCCTATCATTTTGATCATGCATATACACCTTTGAAGTGAAATTTGGTTGCAGATGAATTGAGATGGAAAACTCAAACTCATTTCATACAAGAAGCCAGTGTTGAATGGATGTTAATGGCCCTCTTGTATGAACATCGTCTGGAATTTCATGATAGATATGAGCAGTCATACCTCTCAGCCTTATCAGTTACCTCTTCTCTCCTTGAGTGGGTGATGAGTATACAGTTTTCAGATCCAGAAGGTTTGGTTCTCTATGATTGTATATCTGGAGAATACCCACCTCCAGAAAAGTTTGTGGACCTTGATGACGTCGAGCGTCTACATGGAAGTATATAGGATCCTTCCTATGTGATAGAGGAGTTAATTATAGATTCCCACTCTTCTTATTGATCTCTTCATCAAGGAATCTCAAAGATGAATTGTAATATCTGATTCCATTGTCGGTGGCCTGGGATGAAATGTCAAATTTCATGATCATCCTTAGGTGTTCCACCTATCAGTAGGTGAAGGCGGAGGACCAGAGACATGAAGTTTTGTTACATACACCTCTAGTCCCAGAATGGAAATGGGAATATGTTTCTATGGATTTTATAGTTGGGTTACCTAGGTCGCTGAGGGGTATCTATGTTATCTACGTAGTCATTGACCGAGTAATGAAAGCATCCCACTTCATTCCTATTCGAGATAATTTCTCATTTGATGAGCTGGGAAGGCATCAATTCATTGATATCATAAGAATACATGATCTGGGAAGACATCATGTCTTTGACCCATCTCATACCTTTGATCCCGATGAAGATGAGTTAGATGTCAATTCTAACTTTGAGGAATATCCAGTATGCATTGTTGATCAAAACATGATGGATCTCCAATGCATGTTTGTCCCTCTCATATGGGAGCTATGTAAGGATGAAAAAGTTCATGATAAGACGTGGGATTGAGAAGATGATATATGTGCCCAGTGGTAATTGTTGTTCTTAGGAAGTGATTCCTTACCCTTAAATTGGAAACTCAGGGGTGAATTATATTAAGGGGAAGACCATAAGAACCTGGTTTTTCACTTAGGTATGGATCATTTAATTTTTATTCTAAATACGTACATTGGACCTAATTTTAATTCCTAATGAGTTAGTAAAGGTTATATGAGTTTTTGGGGATTTTTCGGAGTTCAGAACATATATTTTTGGAGAAAACAGACACTTCATGTGGTTTATAGTAAACCATGCAGAATTTCCAAATGGTTTTCCAAAACCACAAAAGTTGTTTCTTCTGACAGTGGAACCACACACGGTTGGCACAAGGCCATGAATACAAACCATTTTAATTCCCTTGATTCCCAGTTAACCATTCTTGGATGATGTAGGGTTTGATCAAACTACACAGAAGATGAATTTTTGGGCAAAACCATCTTACACGGTTTGTGGATGGATTGACAAACTATGCGGTTAAAACGTGTGCAAACTAAAAACCTGTGTAAAATTTCTAAAACAACCATAATGATATATGAATCCTTATGCTTCCTCCAAATCTGAGAACTAGTAGCATTTTCCTCCTTCTCCAACCATTTGTAACTTTTTAATATCCAAACCTAGCGATCAATAGATCTCTATATTCCGACATCCGATCAATCTTCCAGTTTCACGTTGGATGTGCAACACTAACTATCGTTGGATTAAATGGTTGCAACAATACTTGGCCTATCAAAACTAATTGATGACACTTCTTGGACATATGAATAAATGGGTTCAACACTAATTCACCAATACACACCAATTAAAGTCAATACTTGAAAAAAATGAATTTTTACATGATCACAATATCAAATAGGGATGGAGTGTCTAGATCACTCCTTTGATTTTGAGAGTAGAATACCTTAGGTCTTGGGATCCACATTCTGAATCAAGGATACAGTTTTATTAGGTTGATATCCACATAGAATCTAGTTCTTATCTATTCCTTGGATTCCTGATATACTATCATATGTTACCTTTATCTATTGCAGGATACCTTGGATACACTCCTTGGATCCAACATTGACTTATTGTCTCCATGGTGAAATACCATAGGGCCCTATCTTTTCATAGAGTTGTTTGAACATTGTTGATTACCTTAGAATAGGTAGGATCATTACTGTGGAATTCCTTGGATTATGCTCTTTGGATTACACTCTTACCCTTTATCAATAATTATATACTACATAGTTATCTTTCTGTGAGATTTACGTTACCTTGGTTGGTACCCTAAAACACTCTCACTAGATATCATTTCAGGTTACCTAATTACGTCATGGTACCTTCACTACATGTATAATACTGAGGTGATTTATGTACAGGCTAGGCCTCATGTGACCTATTAACATTAAATGGTAATTGATTAATTAATTAACATATTACATGTTCAAACACCAGCCAAGGGATGAAGAAGGTACTTGGTTATTTAGTAATATTTCACTACTTTATTTATATACATATACATAACTAAAAACTACAATATTCAATTACATAGGATGGATATTTTAGACACCATTGGTTGTGGCCCATTGAGATTTTTCTCACACCATCTCTGGGCAATTTTCGGTACCCATAGTAGATTACATGGTTGCATGTGTTGATCAGGGGAAGCATAAAACTTCTAATACAAGATTGTGTACTAATAGGATGGATATTGATAGTAGGTTACTAAGTAGGATATCAGGATTCTGGAATTGTAAATTTTTTTCTTTTACCATTTGTCAACATGTTTTTCCTATTAGATTTTATTCATGTTTTCTAGTTTTCTAGTGGCATGAAATTTCATCACCACTATTCCAGTTGATATTGTTATTGTTATTCTTGTTGATATATTGTATCAGTTTTCTTCCTCTATTTAATCATATTTCTTTTGTTGTTTATTATTCCTTTATATTCTTTTTTATATGATACACTATGCTAATGAGGGCATAGTCTTCCCACAGACACACCCTAGGCCCTTGCTACAAGTCGGTAGCCTCTCACGTTCAGAAAGATGCACTTGAGGCCATGTTTCCCACTGGGCTCGCATCACACATTATGTGGAATCCGGATCCAGGTCATTTATGGTGACGATAGGCTCATAGATACTCTATCACATACCGATGTGTATCCAACGTGATGAAAAGAAGCTCAATTTAATCCTGGACGAAGATGGTCATTCAATACTGACCATAAGACTTAAAAGAGATCCAAAATGAGAAGAAATTAGGATAATTCAACTTGAATTAATAATATTGATGATGGGGGGATAATTAGATCACAAATGATAAATCTATAAAATTATCCTGAAAATTAGTTGTTGCGCGTTTACCTAGGAAGAAGGTGATATTTCATAGTTAGGTTGTATGACTATGCACAAACCACGTGAGATTTTTTTCACAAATATTTCTCTCTACACTATTATGAAATATATGTTTCAAAAATTCCCTAACAATTATCCATGTTAAATTTCCCCAAAAAAATGGTTTCGGGCTCCGAACATTCCCCAGAAACCCCTGATACATTTTCTAACACATTCTCTGTAACAACCCAGATATTTAGAGAATAATAATTTTTGATATATATAAATAATTATGAATAAGATATTATTTTTACGTTAAATGGTATGATTTTCCTAATGGAGTACTCATCACAAAACAAAAGGTTTCCCTGAAATCTTATGTTTCACACAACTTTGAGTTATACTGAAAAATAAAATAATAATATTATCATTTTATATGGTATTTAACGCATAGGTTTTGTATTTTTAGTAATGTAAAATACTTATTAAATTATGATTATTTATGTTTTCTAAATTTTTTTACATTTATCCAATAAATGTTTTAGGCTTAATGTAAGAATGAATCTGATTTTAAGCATGGAATACTTTAATATTCATTAAAAGAACGATTTAACGCCTTTCAATGGAGAACCATTTTTTAATATAGTTTTTTATGTTAATATGAAATATTTGAAAAAATAAATTCTTTAATAGAATCAAGACATAAAAATTTACTTCCGATGAAATTTTTGTATTTTTTGGATAATGTTCTTTTTTAATGAATAGGGACAAATATATCATTTTAATTAAATACTACCTTTTAATATAATTAATTTATATTTTTATATTATAAATTTAACTGGGTTTAAAGTTTAATTTGATTATATTTTTATCATTTAATGAAATTTTTTAAATTATAAGTAATTTAACTTTGAAATTGGTCAAAAAAATGTGTCAATCTTTTGGTAGTTCTCACTTATTGAAAACACGCGATTTTGTTTTGAAAACGGAAATTAATTTTAAATTTATTTGTGAAACTAATTAGTTTTGAATTTAGAAAAATGGATTTCATATTTTGAATCAGAAGGTCCAAATTGAATAAATGGGTATCTTCTATTTTTAGACATTATGAATAGTAACTTCAGTAAATATTTGATTTAACATTGTTAAAGGGTACATATGGTAAATAATGGAAAAAAATAATATTATAATAATAATAAATTTACCTAACACGTGTCATAATCCTATTGGATGATATTTTTCTAACCATGGGATTCCTTGGGTTGATTTTAGGACCTCATGGAGCAACTTGTGAGTGAAAATGACACTTAATTACTTTTAATTTAAAGATAAGAAAAATATTACATAAATTTATATCTTTTACTAAAAAATATCATATTTTATTATATAAGTGATATATTTTACTATAAATAGTAACTATAAATATAAAAATATTTCCTAAATCATGGTATTTCATTTATAATTTTTATACATCCAAGAAATATATATATTTATGACATAATGATGATGTAGTTATTACCATATTATTGAATGATTAAAATAAATGAGATTATAAAAATTAAACTAAATTTATTTTGAAACTATTAATGAAATACACGAATTTTAGGGATAATTAAGACTAGTAATCATTTTATTAATGATGATTTTGTGAATGAATAATGTTTTTATAGAATTTAATAAAATCTTGATATTAATAGTATATAAATTGACATAAATAAATTTTTAAAACAAATACTATTTTATTAAATGATGTAATAGTACTAAAAATATAATATTCAAAAAAAATACTTAGATAATGATTTAAATTTAATTAATTAATCACTTGAGGATTGATTAGAATTTTATAGTTAATATATTAACCATATTGTATGAATATAAAAAAAAGATATGGTAAGAGTCAAATAAGTTAACTAAGGGTTAGAGCTAAATGATAAGGTAAAATTTCAAACCAAACATGTCTAAAAACTACTGGTTGAGAGTATTTATAATAATACTCATCTTATAATTGAATTTAATGATTTTTTTAACTTTTGAAAATCATAATTCAGTTTATAATAAAAAAAATGTTCAAGACATTCCTAAAGAACACATCCTCTTTATAGTAATAAAAGGGTATCACTTATAACCATTACTCACACCTCCCTTTCCCCTTATATCATCCAAAAACCTCCCAAATAAGCTCCCAACATCCTTCTATTTCACCTATAAGCAATACTGTGGGTAGAAATATATTGAATAAGACCTTTTAGCTTAAATAAATAGGAGTTAACCGATATGAGGTAATGTTTTCTCTCAAACTTATTTCATTTATTTTACTTATCCAACCCCCTAAACTCTCTTTATTTCATTCATTCATAATAATAAAATTATATTTAATATACTAGTATATTTATGTGATTGTTCCAACTACACATACACACGCCACCATCTAATTGATAAGAATATACGGTTTATGTGTACCGTGAACTACTGCCTCATGAAACGATTATTGTTTGATCTTCCCCTACCACCCCTCATGGTAGCCATAATGATGGAACAATATTTATAAATTAAATATTTTATATTCATATTTTCTCTATTCTTCTTTAATTTTATTTAAATCATACCATTATACTTTCTATAATGTGAAAATACAATAATTTCATTTGAGGAAGTGCGGACTACCACGCCCTCAACGTGATATGAATTGTTCATGACATACATGGAACATATATGTAGTTTTCATTACTTTGAAAATTAAAAAAAATGGATGTAGCATTCATGTTTACGTACGACTTACCGTCTTCATGAATAGTTCATTTCATTTCTTATCTCAAAATGTTATGGACTATTATAAATACACATATATACTGAATATATATGATATATATGATATCTAAATCAGTAATATCATTTTGGAGATAATTTTATTTTTACAACAGGGAAAATTTTTAATTATAACAGGTTCATTTTTGACTCATGTACCGAACATCAACAGAACAACAGATATGACCGTGAATATATTTATGATTGTTGTTGAAAAGTAATAAGTGATGTAAAAGGAATAATAAACAAGAAAATGGTTATTAAGATAATTAGAAATTAACATATTTTTATTATTTAGGGAAATAAAGAACGAATAAGACAATTCAGACAAAAGGTTAGGGGCTTCGTCTCAATCTTCATTCATTGAGTCATATTATAATAATATAAAAAGCCTTCATTTATACGGTGTATATTTATAACATTTTCTTTTAATTTAATTAAAAAAAAATTCAAAATTAATATTTTGTTCTATGGAGAGTTTTACAAAATGACAAATTGAATGTATCTTTATAATGTTTACAGTGACAATAAACTTTCTACCGCAATGAGCATTATTTTATATTAGGTTTCATTAACAATCCGTAATGTCTTTAAATTGAAAATAAATACCATATACTCTTATTAAATATTTTGGTATTAAAAATTGTTTGAAGAAAGCATTGATGAATTAAATATCTTAAAATTATATATTTTGAATGAAATGTTGAAATGTTATCATTCTTTTAATATTATTTTTTCGGTTGTGATTATGTTATGTTTCTTGGGCATTGTTTTCGTATATGGGTGGTTCTATGGTAAAACTAAGGCGGATGAGCCTGAGATAGATCTCCAATGCATTGGGAAACCTGACAGAGCTAAACATTAATTATTCTCCTATTAAATTTAGGGAATATACTATGATGGGTATTTCAAATATAACTTCTTATGTAGCTGTGAAATCTACAATGTATGTAATGGATGCCACAAGTTACTTTTTTTGATTTCTGATATCTATGAGTTGTTCACCAATATTATGATTTAATATGGAATGTTGATGAGATTATGTTTATGATTAAAAATTATGACCTCATTGATATTTATGTATTCATGGACTAATGTTTTCATACTTGAATTTATATCCATTACTGATCTTTTTATGTCCATCCCATGTTTTTGAAAAAAAAATCACAAGGTTTAAAGAAGGGTAAGAGAAAGGATAAATTCAATAAGATTTATATCATGAAAAAAAATCTTGTTTATTTAAGGTTTTTTATTTTTTTGAAATAATTCGATAGATTTGAAGTGTATACTTTGTAATTTTTGAGATGTAATGTAATATTTATGGCCTAATTTTCTAAAACACTATACTCGAAAAGATCTTCAATGTCGAATTCATGACCTAACTCATGATAATGTATTGTTTAAGGATGGAGACTCATATTCTCAAACTATAGTAGGTCCAAAATAAATAAATACACAACAATTTAAATGATTCATAGCTGAGTGAAAAACCAGGTTAAAAAAATTACCTTGAAGACATATAATGGATTATTTAGAATTCTTTTCAATCGGTTCTTGAGGAAACAGTTCTCTATACCTTATAAGAAACTAAAAAATATTTTCAAAATATTTTTTTAATTAAAATAACGTTAAAAAGAATTAAAAAAATAAAAAAAAATCAATGATACATGAAAAATTAAAAAGGATACTTCATGACATTAGTTATTCATGAAGTTAGAAAACTGCACACATATCTTATGTGGTAATAGAAATATTCCTTTCATATATTTAGTATCAATTTAATTTTTCCTAGACATGAAAATTAAAATAATATTCCTCTTAAACAATTTTATTAAAATTAAAACCTGGCAATAATGTATTCAATAAAAACATTATAATATTTAAAACATTCTTGAAAATCTTTTTATAAATCAAGGATATGGAAGAAATTTGTTTTAACCAATGAGAGAAATAAATTAAATATTTCATAAAAAAATTAATTTTTATCCCACGAGTACATAAAGATAGTGAAAATGTAGGAAAAACATGTATTATCATGTCATAAAATGATTAAATTGAAATTCATGACAACTATTGGGAGGTATATCATTAAATTTCATTATTTTATTCTTAATCATGGACAATCCTGAAAAATTATTAGATTGAAATATATATCCCTTACCGCATTGGTATCTTTTCAATCATAAATTCTGTGAAAGTGATATCATAAAAAGTATATTTAAAACCCCATTATTTTCATGAAATATAAATAAAAAAATATTCTGTATTATATATACTAACAAAATTGAACATGGGGTGTATATGTCATGTATCTCATGGATATAGACTGCAAGATAATAATACCTTAACACATGGAATCTTATGAACTATTAGCCCCCTAAAATAATATCTTCAAATAAAAAAAATTATATACTTTGAATAAGTATATTCATTATAAAAAAATTCAATGGGACTATATATACACCCCATAATATATTTTTGGTTCATAACATAAAATATATCCTAAAGAAAAAAAATTGTAAAAAATTCACATACACCTTTAGTATATTTTTAATAATAAACCCCATAAATTAGACATTATCCAATGGATATTTATATCCAAGAAATTTTCCTAATTGTAATAATAAAATAAAATCATTGTCTTTATATATAACCCATAAGATAAATAAGTGGCCAATATGGTATTTTTCAAATATAAACTAAAAGATAGACTAAAATCCCTTACCATAATTATTGAATTCATTTATACACATTTTATCCTTCTATATAATAGAAATAAGATAGATATAAATATATTACAGATCCATAAATAGATATATATTACAACAAATGAATAACTTATTACCTTTTATTACCCATTATTAACATTTTAGAGTCTAAATTATGGGTTGGATAATAATTACATGGTTTTTAAGCTTGTTTTAGTTTTATATTTTGTGTCATTTTTATTTAGTAAGGGACTTATAATTTAAAAAACATTAAACATTATATAAATATCATATATATTCATTATATATCCATGCAATTAATATATTAATTTTATATATCGTAAAATATCTATATCATTTGAGGAGCTGGTGGACTGTACATATGTGTTAACACTATTTCAATTTTTTAACAGACTGTATGTCCGAAAGGTAATTAAAATATCATGCTAACCAAATAATAATTGTGTCATATATATTATTTTTCTTTGTATATCATAATCTATATATATATATATATATATATATTAATCATTTAATCTATAATTATTTTCATCTTTGTAAAATAAAAATGAAAAGCACATCCTAATGGTTCATGGGTTGGAAGTCATCCATACACACGACCAACTTTATTATTTTCTCATGGGTTGGACTGTAAGAAGATAGTTGCACTTTTATATTTTAATTATTATTTTTATGTAATAAATATAATATATATTTAAAATTTTATCCCATTTTATATCCATGTAAATTGTTAGTGAAAATGAATCAAATCACTTTGGGATGCAATAGTCTGTCGTACGCATGTGCGATGTTATAATATCTTCCACGGAAAATAAAATTAAAAAGGTATATGTGATATTATAATTAAATAAATTTAATAATTCTATATATATAATATATATTTTTTAAATACAATATCATAACAAGACATTAAATCCATTTATTGAAAAAAAACTACATTAGTTTGGTAGGCGGTAGTCCACCATAAAAACAATCGATAGTTTCATTTCCCATTTGAGAGAAAATGAGATGTATATATTTCATTATATTTGCATAATTAAAATTTTAATTATTTAATATAACTATTTTTTTATTATAATGGTTCCATAATGTTTTAAGTATTTATTTGAAGAAATAAAATCAAAAAATGTGGTTACATATTACAGTATTTTTGGGAGAACTCTATTAGGTTTTTCCAATGACGAATTATAAGGAGTTTTTCGTAATAAATATAATTCATCTTGTAAAACTATTAGAAATTGTAAATTATATTAAAAATAACTGCATAAAAATATGGATATTTTATTGCGGGGATGATAGGATAATAGAGGCCCTTTTATAACTGGGGAATGGAACCATCGTGGAAAACTACATTTAAATTTACAAAAACAATCCAAAATAATAATATTTTTCCAATGAATAATGCTTCTAAATTAACATATATCATATAATTGGAATAAAAACAATGAATTATTTCCATTAATTAGGATATATAGTTGATTGGAAGGAAATATTACCCTTATCTTTTCAGTTTAACCACTAGTAAACTAATTTTTAATTGAATTGTTGAAATTACTTTTCTATATTTTCCCTAATCATTATGGAAAAAAGTATATTTAAATTATTATATAATTTTATTTATTCTTATTCAAATAATGGAATTTTTTTTTCAAAATATATTCACATAAGTTTCAAAATATTAATTTTAAATCATTCCTGTTGATGCAATGAAAAACATTTCCAATGAGAAAATGATAATATGCTTAAAAACGCAACATTAATATTCAACGTGAAATTAATATTAATGAAAAAAATGGATTAATAAAAAAAATTTACAATTTGTTTCTTCTAAAACAATACTATTTTTAAATAACTATTAAAATATATGAAATTTATTAATAAAAACTAGTACATAAACTATTCATCAAAAAATTTAAATTTTTAAAATATTAAAAAATACTGAAAGGTAACTATCATATAATATTATAATATCTTAATATCTTGTTTAATTTCTGTTAAACTTCATGTATCATTTAATTCATGATAAATTCGGGGATTCATTTAACACAATATATATATGATGTTAAATTATATTTATTTTAAATAATAATAATTAAATAAAATTATGAATATTTATATAATTAAGGCTCAAAATATATGATTTATAAAATTATCCTTATCTACATTTTTAACATACTAAAAATAGAATAACGGCGTTCGATGAGAGATTTGGTGGTGGATACTATGGATGAATGAATGCTCTATTTCTTTCTTATCTAAAATGTTGAGTGATACTCATATGATAATTATTCAAAATGACGGTAAAGTAATTTTTTTATGTAATATATGAGAATATAGAATATAAATATTGACCAAAAATGAATACTATGATGGAAGGGAATAGATTTATTCTTAAGGAATATATTTATAGTTTATTTTCTTAAATATAGAGAATATTTTTATTTTATGTGACCATTATACCTTATAAATATTGACTCATATATATTGGAAGATTTCATATGATGTTGTAGTTTGTAAGTATATACCTTATGTAAATATTTTTACTTTTTTATTTGATATTAATTTTGGAATGGACTGGATTTTCAATATAAAGACGTTCTGAATTTATTAGAAAGGGATGTCACATTTGATATTTTGAACAATCCAAGGATCCTATATATATGAATAAAAAATATTTCCATCCAATATAAATTGAAACAGTATTAAATGTATTTATTCTTTTTCAAAATGGTATTTTTTCTAAGATGGTTGGAAAGAAAATAAGAATCTCATATAAGCCTATAGTGTAAGAGTTTTATGATATATTTATGGAAGAGTCTCCCTACCATCCAAAAATTTTAATATTAGTTTTTAAATGAACATATACCTAATGTTACAAACATTAGAAATAATCATTATAGAATATGCATAATTTATTTCCAGAAATTTATGATGCAACACCAGGAGAATTATTGTAACGAATTTATTCATCCAAGTGCATCACCTTCTGGTTAACTTGTTCTTATTATCGAAAAGAAATTTGGATCAAATAAAAAATACCGTTATTATCACATGAATTACATGATAACTAATAAAAAATAATCTTCCACACTACATAGATGATTTTCTATCAATTAATATGAGATCTGCATTTTTTCAGATTGATTATCATTTATGATATCATAAATTGATGTTCGTGAAGGTGGTTATACAAAAGACAACATTTAATATAATGTATAAACACTATGAATATATAATAATTCTTTTTGGTCAAACTAATTATTCTACTATATTCGTAGATTTAAATAATTATGAATTTATATATTTCAATCATTAGTTAGTGGTAGTCATTATATTTGATATTAATATATATTCATCTTGAAAGTCTTACCATGAATATCACTTGAAAATTCATTTAAAGACCATATAGAGGTTGATTTTTCCAAAAAATTATAGTCTATTTTTAAATTGGTTTTAAATGATTCATTTCAGGGTCATGTAATCTCAATAAGGGGAATGTCTTAAGATCTATCAAACAAAGGGACTATTTATTTTTGGCCCGGACTAACAAATGTGATTGGGATTCAATGTTTTCATGATTTTGATTGATATTATCAATGAAACGTGCAGATATTTTTTCAACAATATAATATACTCCCTATGTTAATTTGGAATTGATCCAAGACACCTTATACTAATCAATGTGAAAAAAAATTATGAGAATAAATAAAATATATGTAAACTTAATGGTCCATAAACTACCCTCCGCTAGTGAAGGGTTCTTGCTATATATTGAATCATCAATTATGTTTCTGATAAGTGTACTCATGAAAAATTAAATATTGATAGGTTATGCCTCATGAAAATTTATGGTTCAAGAGAAATGTTTTCTAAATAATGATTTAGATATTACAATTCTAATTTTTTCATTGATAAAATGGAAAAATAATCATTAAATAGAAATATGATATATATATATGTATATATTTATTTATTTGTCACAAATAATTAAAATATATATTCCCTCTAAAAGGGATAAATTTTTTCTAAATAAGTATGTTTGAGATGATTAATTATATTGAATGTCCATTGAATTTTCTCCCATAGAAAGAAAAGGAAGTGGATGATTATTTGAGATAAAAGGATCGCACAAGAATATGTCTGTTGAGGATAATAAATTATCAAATTTTTATATATTTGAATGGATAAATTTGGAAATTTTGATGGAAGTGTAGAAATCCTAACATTCTAAAATAAATAATCAATCATCTATCATTGTGATTATTAAAGAGGAATAGAAGGAATATGTGGAACTACAGAAGAATGAAGTAAATGTTTCTACATTTAACCTAGAGAGATATGAAGTGATCAGATTCTGGAAACATTCATGTGTCCCATAATGTAATTTATTTGATGAAGGATCTATTGGATGATCTCACATCTCATTATAATCTATTAATTCTAGAAGTATGATGATATATAACGATCAAATATTATTATTTTGTGTTTTAAAACATGAAAAAAGATATTCTTGAGTATCTATCCAACTTGTTTTAATATCCAAAATTTATGTTATTAGAGATAACATTTTATGGTGATGATTTATTGATTACACATACCAAAATGGAAATGTAAAAATCACATATAATTGGACTCCAAAAACCTGAAGTGGGATTAATTATTTATGGGTTTTAGAACTTCCCCATATAAAGTTAGCAGAATTCAATACGATCCATATGATTTCTCACACAGTTAAGATTCCAAGATATTCATTATCAAAGTGGAATGGTTTCATAGAGTAAAATTTCATATAATGTACTTCTAGGATACAATGTAATAGATAAATCATCGACATGATCTCGATACAATGTTAGAATTCATTACTACATCTCATCCTCATACCGATGGTCAATATAATAGAACCGCTATAACACTATATAATATTTTGAGGGGCTTTAATTTAAAATTCAAAGGTATTTTGATCAACCCCTTAATTTATTATATTTTTCCTTCAAAAATATATTTCAACGGTGTATTTAGATGTATCCTTATAGTTCCCTTTCTGGAAGGAAGTGTAAAAATCCAACACAATAGCATTATGTTTGATAAATAATACTATTGGGAACTCAGAAAGATAATGAAATATGTGATATAGATTTATCCTTTTGGTAACAAATTATGGATGCACATAGTCGAGGAAAATGTTTTTATGATAATATATAATGTGATATGGATGTCAATATTGGTGACAAGGTGTTTCTATGAATATCTCTATGAAATAAGGTAATGAGATTTGGGCTGAAATGAACATATATACCGATGTATATTGGTCCCTTTGAGATTAATTATTTATTCATAGTGGTATCTTATCATTGGATGTATCTTCCAAATATCTCTAATGTTCATGATGTGTTCCATGTATATCTCCAATGTAAGTACATCAAAGATCTATCAAATGTAATGAACTCAGAGGAAATACCATAGGAGGAATATCACACTCATGAGAAATAATTTGCGCAGACTCCAGATCATATATAGACTGTTAAATGAAATAATACCACTCACCTAGTAAATTTCTTATGTATAAACCACAAATTTCTAGAAGATACATAAGAATAAGAGGATATAATGAGGGTTATGAATCCTTAGTTTTTATATATAATCATTAATTTGAAGGAAGAAATTATTTTTTTGCGGTATAATTTAATACCCTAATATTTTATTCAAATTTATATTTCAAATAACTTTAATTATAATATATATTTCATTTCACACAACAACATATTTTAATGAAACATGATATACTATTAAAATATTATTATTTAATACGCTTTTTTTGTCAAATCCATTGAATTAGAGGGTATGAATTGGAATAACTAAATTATGGAAAATTATTTATTAAACATGATTAAAATGAGTTCCTTTATATCAATTATTTATAAATTAATATAGAAAAGAATTAAAATTAAGATAAGTTTTCCAGAAAATTTCTTAATCAAAATTTCTATTTATGTTATTAAATTAAATTGATCACTATTTGGGAAAATATTAATGAAATTTAAATATTATATACACAATGAATTTTTTTAACTTTTATCTAATATTTTTTCTTGTCATGTTAAAAGAGTAAATCAATGTTATGCGTAAAAATTATATTCTACCAAAATGGTTTTTCCTTACTAATTGTGTAATTATTTTAAAATTTTATTTTTTAAATTTTGAGAAAATTTATTTTAAAAATGTAATGTTTTTAATAAAAAACAAATTTAATCATATAATAATTTTTTGAAATTTGTTGAGAATATTAGTTTTTCAATGAATAGTGATTTTTTAATAAAAAATATTCATTTCTATTCATGAGTATAAAATGTTTAAATATATATATTTATTTATTTATTTATTATTAAAAAAAATTTAAATTATATTGGATTTAACCTAATTTCATAGAATAAATATTATATCACTTTATTATATAAAATCATTTTATACTTAAGAAACATTTTCTTTCGAAAACTACTTTTCATAGAATTTGTGGGATTAATATTTTATTTAATTATTTTAAATATATTAATTTATTTTGAAATAATTTATTCTATATTAGGAATAATATTGACTAATATTATTATTATTTTAATCAAATTTTTTGGTAAATATGAATAGTAAAAATATTAAAAATTTGTTACCATGATAATGGATTATATGAGTATATCAGCATTTTAAATAATAAGATAATCATGTTGATGACATATAAACCTATAAAATTTCTATTTATATAGATATTTAGACCCTATATTATCTATGGTTTGTTAATGGTCCAATTTTTTGTCATTTTATCAAGAACTATACAATGAATTATTTTCATGATTTGAAAAATTGTATGTGTACCCCTCACCAAAATTTTAAAAGATCACCTCCACCCCTCACTTAATTAAACATAATAACCCTTTTTTATTGTAAAATAACAACTCAAATTACATCCATACATACATTTACATATACTATATTCAAATTTCTGATCATAAATCAAATCTATGAATTGTTTATTTATCATCCTAAAGTCATCATCTGAAGAATATGTATCAATTTCAAAAAAACCATGTCGTATTCTATATACTTAAACCACATTTAAATATTTTTAAATGATTTTGATATAATATCTTAATTATATAACATATATTTATAAATTAATGTTTTATTTCATGTCCTAAATCCATAAAATCATCCATCAAATGTGAAACAAAACTATCAATTATGTTTACACTAGACTACCACATTACAAATAGATGAATTTTATTTTCCATCACCGCCTCTATTTGTTTGGTAAAATGATATATTTACAGTTTATATATGATAATTAAAACATAAAATAAATAATAAATATACTTTATCACATATACCATGTTACTCTCGAATCAACAGGAAAATAAAAATGCATTTCATTCGTACAACTAAACTATCGCCTACACAAAGTGGTGTGATAATCTATTCATTTTATTTTAATAAGGATTGTAATAAGGATATAATAATTGAATATATATTATATCATTGTTATAAAAATATTATTTAATTTTGAATTATTATATAAGTTTCTTTCATTCCATCCGTCTCCATAAATCGTGTAAATCATTTTAATATCTCTAATATTATGGATGAATATAAATATATAAATAATAATTATATATTATATTTATATCATGATTAAAATTCTTGATATTATTTAATGATGATAAATTATAAAGTACCAAATATACCAAATCAAGACCTACATAAAAACAAGGCAGTTATCACATGGAACAGTGATTTTAACAATGAGTCGTTCATAAACAAGTGATAATATATTATAAATATAATAATGTATGGTATGATATATTTAAAAATTGTTCTATAATATATTATTTTTAAATATATTTTTATTTTTAAATTAGGTTTTTAAATTTTTAATTTATTTTGGACGTGAGGTATGTGTTTTTTAAATCACTTTTATTTATATGTGGTAGATGTCATATTGACCAGAGGTTTTTATATATGGTGTATATACCTCCAATTTATGTATTTTATGATTCATATTATTACCATTATAGTATATAAATATCCATATAATGTTATATATTATATATGGATTAAAATTAAAAATTTAATGAAGTATTAAGGGATTGATGATTTAATACAAATTTAACATGGATATTTTATTCATGAATTTCCATTGATGAAATTATATGATCTGTATATAATAAATCCCAATAAAAAATTATTTTTTATATTTAAAGATAATATATCTATTTATTTCGTTTTCATTATATTATTTACTTATGATATTAAATTATTTTTTCTATGGAAACCCGTTTATGCTTCACAATTTTGTTAACAACCCTATTCTCATCTATATTCATGTCAACGAAAAATGTTTTCAAGAATGTTTTTATAATCCTACTATGAAAATTTAAAATCTCTTTTAGTCAATATTGACCCTAAATAATGGTTTTAATGTAATATACTTCTTATTTTTTTAAAAGGGATAATTTATTATTTGTTTTCTAGAAAAATGTGAAAGAGATATAATCATTTAAATTATATGACATGAAATGAATTTACTACGAGAATAAAAGTTCATTTTCTTCAACCATCATTTACATGTTTCATTGGATATATTTAAAAAACATATCTTCTATAATATTATTGAAATATTTTATTTAAAATATTTTATTTTATTATTCAACTATTATTTTATCAAAATATATATCATTTATCATAGAAATGAAATTTTCATCTTGGATAGAATACATGGATAATATTTAGGATTTTCTGGATATATTACCCAATTATACACCCTCTAATATTTCTCATTTTGGTTTTTTATTATGATAAAATGAATTTTAGGAAAACTATTTATTTCTATGGGATATCTTAATAATAGTTTTTTTTAAACCAGTTTCATTTCCATAAGTTATGATATATTTACATGTTTTTTAATCCTTTTTTGTTTGGATGGGTTATGATATGATGAATGTTTTATGATCATTTAGAAATAATTTTTATGAATTTCATTATCCTATGTTTTTTAACCGAATTATACGACACTATAATGAGTTTAGGTAAGAAAACATATATTATTAGATAAACAACATTGTAATGAAAAGTGAATTATGTTATGTTATGGACTTTGTCCATTCTAATACTATTAGAGTTGTCCATGAAAAATATAATAAAATTTAATGTCAAACCAATCCACTATTATTGATGAGGCCATGATCCATTACTAATTGGTAATTATTTTTATCAATTTTATGTATACCAATAATCTACATCTTTTGAAAATATTATTCCCTCATAGATAATTTTCATTGATTAATTATTATTCATATCTTATGAAATGCATAACATTATAAAATGAATTAAAATTATTGTCTATAATATAAATGGTATGGTTTCAAAATGTTATTCTCCTGTTCATGTAAACTTATTCTCATATTATGTTTATGTGATATTTTATAGCTACCTTGTTTACCGTTAATGAGAATATGATATCTCTATTTATTTTGTTTCATTTCCCCATGTTATGAAGAACATATTTAGACATGATATTTAACTTAAGGGTGATAATTATCTCCAGCTTTGTGGGGGTTGATGTTGATATTATATGAACGTGTTTTTTGTATCCACATATCATAACTCATTAAACCACTATTGTACCCATTAATGAAATTTGTTAAATGTATTGAATATTTATATATTAGTATTTAATATATATGTATCAAATATAGTGGTTTTTAGGGACACAAGGCAGTCAAACATGGGATCATGGTCATGGTATAAGGTAGATAAATGCAATGAATCCTAACAACACAAATAAGAATATGGTTACATCTACAATTTTATGTATTATTTTAGTAACCTCAAATCTTTTGTATGTTTTATTTGATACTGGTGCTCCACATTTATTCATATCAACAAATTATTTCGAAGTGTTCATATTTTATTATATTTTTCCATTATGTGGTTCTATAATTAGATACGTATTTACACTTAAAATATATTGGAATCTATAATTTTCCAGGCTGTAACTAGGTGATTTCAACTTGCTGATTCTATTAGGATGTATTCATTCATTAGGTGGTGGTTTGAAATAATTCTTTAGATGGATTATATAAATAAATATATTGAACATTTAGATTGGTATCATTAAATGGTATTGTTCACAAATCATCAGGGTTGTTTAATTATACAGATCAATGAGTGGGATATACTATTAGGTCACATAGTGCCAAAAAATCAGTGTAGGAGTGGTGTATCACATAGTTGGATAATTTTGTTCTGGATGAGGTAGGTACTCATCTTCTATTATTTTATTCAGTGGTCCACTTATTCTACCATGTATTTTCTTATTATTTTTATTTATTTCTATTCAATCGAGTTATTATGTTCATGATTGATCATTTATAAGGTGTAGGGCTAGTTTCCATTTCACTATATCATGATGATCATATAGATCTTTGAGATCTCAAGAATCAGCTAGAATTCATGCAATCAAAGGGAATCAATATCCCAAACGTGTATCATTTTCATGGTCTGATCCCTTTTTATAATAATATATATGTATCCATGAGATTAATTATATACTATAATAGATCAAACTTAGTTATAGTTAATATAAAATACCCACTTTCCAATATCATTGCCAAATTCTATTTATTGATGTGGGATTGTGCCTTCTTAAATCCTAATCTCCATTTAGAGTACCACCTGGTGAGTTTATGACCTTATGATGCCCTCATTATATACTATAGAAGTAGATATGTAATTTATGAATATTCGGTGATATTTTTTTCTTTGAAAATTTAATTTTTGTGTTTCTTATATTGATGAATATGATCTTCCAATAATAAATGGATTCTACCATTACCATGATTATATAATAAGACATGTTATACGTCATACTAATTGACAAAAATTAGCTTCTTCGAGATATTTTAATGAGTACTTTAATAAGGTATAAAACTAATGCACAATTCTTGAAATTTCTATTTTTCTCGGAAAAACATACTTCTTTGGTAACATGATATCTAATGTAATGGTATCTACAGATATATAAGAATTAGTGTCCAAGGATTATTTATAGAGGGATAAAAAAATTTGAAATAAATAGATTCTTATTTTTGGCTAGTAATTACCATTTTTTTATAAATTTATATCTCCAAGTAGTTCTTCAAAGGATCAATGCCAAAAATTTAGTGAAATACTACCTATCGGAAAGTTATGTGGTAGTATTCAGGAAATGAAGAATATATTTAGTAATGAACCAATCATGACCATACCTAATTCATATTTGGATTAATATTAATACACTAAATCATCAGGTGTTTGATTAGGAGTATTTTTTATGTAGAATGAGGAGTTATTCTCTTATGGGTCTAACCAGTTGAGGCAGTACACGTGTAATTACATGACACATGATTTGGAGCTATCCACAGTGGTGACTTCCTTGATATATTATTTTAATTAAATTATTAGGGATATATTTTTTGTATACATATAATAGAATCATGAGAAACCTTTTCTATTATTACAACACATTTATCATATTGATTGGATGAACTATGTGAAAATAATAAATTGTTTTCAAGATGTCCTAAAATTTTATAAAAAGGGAATATAGTGATAGATTATTTGAGAAAAAATTGTCTTACCCACAAATTATTTTAATTTGGTAATGTGTAGATGATTATGTCCCTTTTTATTTATTTACATTTGGATGTTTTGGATGACTTCTGTAGTGTGACATTGGCTCCCCTATATTCCACTTCATCACTTCATAGTTGGTAAAAATGGAGAAATTTATTTGATTCTAACTTCCTGTGATTAGGCATACTATATATAGTGGGGATACCCATCATGATATATCCTTGTATTTAGATATGATTTTATACATCTACAAAAAATATTTGGGGTCCCTCCAAATATACATGAGGTGTTGATGAGGTTATTCCACTCTTAGAGGTGGGATTTTCATCAAAGTATGACAAAAATGCATCGTGATGTGTGTAGTTAATATTTTTCCCAATTTTGTTGATGTCCAAAAATGGGATTATTTCCCATTTATCTACAATTCATTAGGTTATGGTAAAGATTCTTTATGTGTATGATTTACTCTAAATGATACCTCTTTTAGAGTAAGAGTTGGTGATGTCATTATGGATTTTTTTAATGAGACTTACAAGGATTCCTAATGGTCATGATACAGGTTGGGTTTTATTTTGTTTTGTAATGATGGTATCCCAACTTCATACCATCATGGATTATTCTATGGTTGAGGATATTGGAGGAATATATATATTATAGGAACTATTCCTACATAAAGATCCATGGATTATTTTATCAGATTCGGTTCCACATTTTACATTGATATTCTATAAATTCATACATAAGGAACTGAGAATATAGTTCAATATAATTATATATTTCCATCTACAAATAGAATGGAATTTAGAGTGTGCTATATTTGTTGTTGATGACGTGATCTGAGTTTGTGTGCTGAATTTTGGTAGTTCTTGGGAGTGTAATCTAGGTGTTGAATAATTTACAAAAAATAATTGCTATTAGGAATCTCATAATACATATTCATTTTATTCCTTTTATAGTAGGACATTATGAATTCTCTTGTGCTTGTTAAAGGATGGTGAATCAGCTCTGCTTTTGTAGAGATCTTTCCAAAATTTCAATGAGTAGATTGAGTGGACAATGATGATTTTGATGACCAATCATAGATAATATATCTCTTATAAAACTAATTTTTAAAACCCCTAGATTTTTAGGTTGATTATAATGGATTATTTGGTGGTTCAATGAGGTTTGAGTGTCATATTTGGTGGGATGAAAAGTTGGCATTGGGGTTTACTGGACCATTTGAGATTATTTTGAGACTCAACCTTGTGGACCACCACCTTTAATTTTTATATATGTTTACATTGAATCTTGATATGTTTCAATTCTCTCGTTATAGACTGTATAACCTGTTGCCAAATCGTGTAATTGATATTTATGAATTTAATCTAGTGGTTTACTCTTTTTTGAGGAATTCCGCATGCATATCATGACAGAAATAAAAATACCATTTGTGGGATGAATATAATTATGATATGTGTGTTAGATTAGTATGAGTTGAATTAGTATGAAATTTGGGACTAAGAGATTAACTTTAAATCCTAATTGATTATGCTTTTTTTCAAGGATATCTATGCGAGTTAGAGTGCATCATTGAGATTATTTGATATATGGTGTGGGAGTTATATAACCTATACCATCAATAGTGGAAATTTTAATTTTAATTTTTACCAAACCCAAAAAAAAATTACCTTTTTAGAATCCAATGGATTATGGGATTCCATTGGATTCCCCTTGGAGTCCATAGTTTTGAATTTTTTGGAGAGTAAGATTATTTTTTGCATTTATTACCTGATAGTCACTAAATGTGCAACCCAATAAATTGGAGTTGGAAGGGGATGAACCTGAATATTCAATCCCTATATATAAGGATGTAAAACCATGAAAACCCTAAAATTTATTTTATAGTTGGTCTGTATGATTTGTGTAATATTTTTAGATCGTGTGCTTAACCATGTGGGGTGAGGGTTTTCATATAGTGGAGGCTTCCCAGATAGAACATGGTTTGGAAAACAATGTAGATAAAACATTAACCTTTTTAAAATTTGATAGAATGAAATTTATTCCCCTTAAACCAATAAACCATTAAACCCTTTATAGGACTTTTTCTAGACATCTGCAGTGGCATTTATCTATCATTGTCGTTTATTGAACACTTTTGCAAAGTCTCTACTGATTTTCTGTATAGTTCACCTATATCTACTTCATTATATTGATTCTCATAATTATATCACTTCATTAACATATAATGTTATTATTTACTTCTATTCAAATATTTATCTCCTTGATTAAGATAAATATTATATATTTTTTTGGTTTTTTTATTCTATGTCGATATCCCCCTGTCTATGTCAATTGAATGGCAAAAAAAAGACATGTGGTTCATTCTAGGTATAATGTAGGTTGTCAAAATTATTCTCACATATTTACATACATTATATTGGTGCTTGAATTGTTATTCATTCTTGGTTTTTTTGAATGTAATATTTATAAAAAACAATGTTTAAAAATGTGATTTTCAACAATGTTACTTTTTATAATCATTTTGATGTTCTAGTGATATGATTTTAATGGATCAAATTATCCAATTTAATATTTATGATGTTATTTTGGAATTAGAAATTTGAATTAGAATGGTTTACATTTTTTATATATCATGAATCCAAGAATACACCTGATGTAGATGTTTTTCATACCATGATTACTAAAAAAATGGTGGTGTTTGGTATAAAAACACACAATATGTGGTTATTTTTATACTAATAACACGCCTATTGTGTTGGGTTTTGAAATAGACAATAAACCCATTGTGGTTATTTTTTACGATTAGAATACACCCAATGTTGTGTTTTTCTATACCAATAATACACCTGATAATTGGGGGTTTGTGATAAATGAGAATACATATGGAATATAGTGATTTTTTATATGATTTGGGTAATTTTTCTTTCATGTACATCATGAAAACATGAAGTGATCTCACAATCTCCCAATTATGTAGATCATTACTCAAATTTAATGATAGTTAAATGGTATTTATGTGTTTTATTTATTCATATTTTTGGATGAATTTAAATTTTTTAGTTATTTCAATTCTCGTTAACTAATAATTTGATGGGTTTATATACTGACATCGTTTTTGGTGTTGTACTAAGGTTTAATCTTACCATACACATGTCATATTTTGATAAAAAAATTGAATTCATTGTTTTAGGATTGGATGATGGAATGATACATATGACATGTTCTTTTTTTCCTATGGAATGTAGTTTTGTGTTGGAGACTAAGCTAGGGCTCAGGGCTATAGAGTCATTTAATCTTTATTTAGGGTCTTGTATTAATTTTGTAGTTGATTTATATGATGCTCCTAATATATGCCTCTAGATATTTTTTTATATCATCATAGTTATTTTTTTGGATGTTTATTTGGTGTTAGTCACATGTATTATTTTTCTCTCGTCCATTTATGTGATGTATGTCACATTTATATATTCTATGGAGATGAACTATGAAACATTGGTTATAGTCTCTCCATATAATATGTAGACCCTAAACTCCATGGGGAAGCCTCTAAAATATGGGTGTGGACACATGTAACTAGTTACACCCCATCAGCATAGGCAATGTATAATTTTATGGTGTGAAGGGACGTTATGATTTAACTCATCATCATACTATATATTTACATGATATTACCAAATATTGGTCAGCTTCCATTTGGTTTTATTAGTGTATAAAATTTCAAATTAATACCCTCAAACATGAATCTCTTATTTATTAGAATATTTATTAATATTTTCTTTATTTTTATACTATATAAATTGTGTGTCATGCTTTATGTTCAGTTGTACACACTCTTTAACTAATTATACGGTGTTAGAAGATGATATATTTTCCACCTAATTAGTCATAAATCACAATCATATAAAATGATACTATATTGAACATATTTTTATTTAATTTTATCATAAAAATATTCTATAATCCCTTAATATATTAGAGATATTTATTTTTTAGAGTTTACATAACTTAATTAAATGGATATTATTTGACAATGTTAGCCATATTAACTTATATTGATGTAGTGTAAATCATGAATGAAAGACTCTAAAAATGTGTTAGGAATGATAAATATTATGTAAATATCCTCATATATAACTCAAATATAAATCTAAATAATAATGTCGACTATACAAATTAATTTATTACAAGTTATTATTTAGGTATAATGTTTTATGTCACAGAAGTTTTCAGACAACGTTACAATAATGTTATCAATTGCATGAATAATTTAAAATTATTAAGTATTATTTTAGTTTATAATAGTTGAATATAAATGATTACTATAAAAAAAAAAAAATTTAGCTCAATTTTAATATTTCAACTCTATTATTAAACTCTTATCGTTTAATAAAACATAAAATTTTAGGATCTTGAATTTTTTACCTTATCTTTTCCCTACTACATTCATTTCTATACTATTCTATGATACATAAATTTTATTAATGATAAAAAATACATTTGAAATAAAAAATTAAAATTAGGATCATATTTAACATTGATCTATAGTTAAAAAACATATACAATGGTAATTTTATACATCAATTTATATTTGTTAAAGGATACAAAAAGTTACATATATACCTGAAAATTGAGTCTTTATTTTAAACAGTTTATAATAATGATTACTGACAACATTATTCCATTCAAGGAATGATTTCAATTCATATTTAGAATATATTTAAAAACATTAATATTATAAATATATATTATAAATTTATTTAAATTTTATATATATTATCATTTGAATTATAATTATTACATTTATAATAATTTTATTTACTAAATATTTATTACATTTAAAAACTAAACTTTTGTATATTAATTGTTAAAATTTAGTTTAATATAAAAATTTTCAACTAAATATTTTATTGATGGGATATAACATTATCTCATAGAGTTATAGAACCATTTCCCTAGTTGTTTTATGAAAATTTGTATTGAATCATTTTGAGTGATAAAAATACACCCATTGTTCTAGGAAGATAAAATTTTGTGATTTAATGTGTGTAATGATGGATGATATATGTTGTGAATAACTCAACTAAACTAGTATTAATATAAATATATATATATATATATATATATCTTGAGACATGAAAGTTTTTCATTATTTAATGATAAGTAATAAGAAAACAACAACATTGTACTTTTTTGATGTCATTATATAAATCTATTTGGTCATGTTATGATGAAAATATTAACGATGAAACTACATCATGGTAATAATTGATTAGACATAGTTGAGGAATGAACATGGGCTCATGGTTTTATTTCATGCTAATTCATGATGTTTTTTCTCAAAATACAATAGAATGAGGAAAAATGAGAACAAATAATGGTTTCAGTTTATTCATTTCATAATGAATATGATAAATATTAATCCCAATATAGTTCTAGTTTTTATTCCATATTTATTGGTATTTCAATAAGTTTTCTGACTACTATAACATTATTGTGGATCAAATTATTTATGAAAAATGTATTTATTTTCAAGTAAAAGTTCACATTGCATTTTTTAAAATATATATATTTCATTATTTATTTTGTTTATTCCATGATATAGTGTGAGGATGATGTTTTAGGAGTTAGTGAGGGTGAAATAACATGAATGAAATTGAAACAAATCAAATGACACACCATCATCATAATAAGACAAAAATGCATTTTATGATATGAAATTATATGAATATATATATATATAATAATGTGTTGTTTTGGGATATATAAATAAATATCTATGATTCATTCATGGATACATAAAATATAGTATGAAATTAAATGATTGAGATACATGGATATTTCAAGAATAAAAAATATTGGTTTATTAATATTAATTATTCTATTGAAACATATTATCATAATAGAAATTTAAAATTATAGTTTAATGGATTTGTACAATGATATTGAGTATATATTCCAAATAATGGTATTATAGGCTTTAGTATTTTAATTAATTCTTCCATGTTTTTTCATTTATTAATTTTTAATTCAAGAGTAGTAATTTCAATGTATAATGTATATGACTGGAGTTTTTTCATATCCAAGTAATGATTTTTATTTAGATTTTTATAAATATAGTTTCATTTTGTATAGTTGTTAAATTGGTTTATGTATCTATCCATGTGAAATGATTTATTTAAAAATAAAAAATCAAACATCAATTTCATTCATAATAAATCTATTTGAAATAAACTATAAATTAAAAAAAATAAGTCTATATAATTCAAGATTATAACTATTATTAATAATAGTAAATTTTGTTCTACATTATTGTTTTCATGGAATTTTAATTTTGATCAATAAAATAAAAATGAAATCATTAAAATATTATTACTATAACTATTAAATCAAAAAATTGTCATGATTTTAAATGATGCTCTATGATACTAATAAATTATCATACAAAATAGATAAAATTAGTAGTTATTTATATAATAATTTTAATTATAAATTTATTAACTCACTTATTTTTATTTTTAAAATCGCATGTAATCATATTAAATAGATATATTGAAAAATAATTTATTTCCCTTACATAAATAAATTAATAAATATGGAATTGCCCTTAAAATATTTATTCACTGCTAGTCCCCCCTCTAGTTTGTTGAGGGGTATTAATGGGAAAGATATCATATGATTTAATTTTAATATTTATTAAATATAATGTAATATTTATTTTATATTATTATTGTTACTTTAGTATTAAAAATAGTCATAATAATTTATTTCTAAGTCTCTCACAAGATATTTTATCATGTAAATTTATTATTCTACTTAATTTATGGTGACCAATAATAAATTCATTGGTCACATAAAGTGAGCTATTGGTTTATAGAAGTTCTATTGAGGTATGAAGGTACCAATTTTAGTAGAACCGATGGTCGAGTCTATGCCCAATGATGGATTTGATACAAATAATTTATTTCATTATATATCATTATAAAAATAAACCATATTAATGATTACACCAACTTAATATTGAAATGAATCCTAGAACTAATTTTGTAAAACATTAATTGTTAAATTTATAATTAACTTAATCAAATAAAAATAAAATCATCCATAAAGTATTTCATATTTCTACTCACTATCTCAGGATTACCCTTCATGGAGAATGTTTATTCCCCAAAGACACCCCAAGGATGAGACCCTTTAGTAGTGACCAAATGTGAATCGTGATCATGGAATAACATTGATGGATTTTCAATAGATAGCATAGAGGTACCAGTTTCTTTGTGTTGTTCGATATTGATCATCAATGGAGATATTATGTCCAATATTATAAAACCTTTCCTATCTGATGCGTGAGATTTAATTAGGATGAATTTCAAAAATTTGATTATAAATAGGACCTCTATTGATATTCCAAAGAGATATTAATTACAATGAACAAAATAAAAGTATCTTAAAATCTACTTAGGGTACTCTCTTATCGTGCTGTGAGAATTTGGTAGGTGTTGGATCATAATAAGTATTAGTTGAAATTAACTTTTATTATTAGGTGAGTAATTTAAATTTTCATTTTTTATGTTATGTTCATAGTTTTCCCTTGATATTTTTTTTGACCTTCCGAAATTTATTTTCCATTTATTCACTCAATAATGATACATTAGAAAAAGAAAAAATATAGAATGTAGTGTTTATCAACCTAATGGTGAAAAATACAACTCCTCTTATTCAAATATTTTAAAGGATCAAAATAGTTCTATAATATTTCATTAACAATATAGATCAGCACAAATTAGGTGATATTAACTAGATCTTTTAATTTGATTAAATAATTTTAATTTTAACCTTAAAACCAAAACAAAGCCCTCCCAAAAAATGGACCATGTTTTGGTGAGACACCATTCTTGTGTGGTCTAATAAATTAATTTTTTCTCCTAGGTAAAAGGAATTACTAGTGGAAAATGTTTTTATTCAAACAATATAGTGATATTAATTTTTTTATCATTCATTTTGAGGGTTCTTCTTTCAAAAAAACAATGTAATTAAACTATACTGGTTTTAAAATAAATTTTTATTATAGTGTATTATCCTTAGATTATCCCCTCACCTTCGCTATAATATCATAATTTCATTTTTCCCACACTTCCTCTCTTGTATGGTGAATCCTATCATTAAAAATGTTAATGGGATCTCTCATTATTCCTTGGGAATTAGAATGATCATGGTAAGACCAGCTCTTACTCAACCTATCGATTGGATATCTTTGATAACTAACATCATTTACAACTTCATGCTACTGCATGTGGGGGAGTGATTAAAAAATGTGTTTTTTATCTAGAGATATCAGGAAGATAAATTTAATGTCTTCCATCACAAGTAAATCTCTATAATACAATCACATTCAAATAAATCCACCGAGATAAATATTTGAGAAAATTTACTAGAACTTTGGAATAATCTACTTGGGGAATGGATGATCTCCATGGATCAACCATAAATGGCTTACTAGAACATAAGAATATAATTACATAAAAATTTTTACTGAATAAAAAATTTTGAAAAATGTGTAAGTAGATAGAGTTTGAATATGTATTAACATTTCTTTTATTCATTAAATAGAATGTCATTTAAATAATAATATACATGTTCTTTAATCATTTGTTTATTCATGCTGTATGGACATAAAAAGAGTAAATGTTGGAGTTTATTAAAATCGTCATACTTTAATATGTGTTGGTAAAGAGTTAACCTACCATGAATGATAATTGTATATAAAACTCTATGATTTGGGTTACGTGTCATCTTAAATAATTTCAATTTAATTGATAACTTATGTTGCATTTAACACCGATCTTAAAAAATGATGATATAATATTAAATATTAACATGACCATTTTGAACAGTAATTTGACCATTATAATAATAATATAAACTATGAAATAAAAATAATAATATTTTGGTACCTTATATATTGAAATATTATATAATTTAGTCCTGGAGGAAGTAAAAGAAATGTTTAAAAAAGATTAATTTTATGTGGGTTATTTTATGAAAGGTAACAGTTAATTTATAATATTATGATTACCATAATGATTTAAAAATAAATAAATTTTCATAAAATATAATTATAAAATAATATTTTGTCGTCATATTATTTTATGAAAATTTTCAGAGATCTTAAATAATTTTTCAACATGTCATAAAATCATTTATAATATTAAAATTGATATTTCTTTTATAAATTATTATTTTAATTAAATATTAAATTTTATATATTCAAATAATAATATTATAAATATTTAGTCTATTTTTTAAATATACACATCAAAAAATTGTTGGGGTGGATTTTTTGGATTTTTCTGAAATAGATGAAATTCATGGTGAATATTTAAATTCAGTAATGTAAAATATTAGATACACAATTGAATTGATGGGTCATGGATGATGTATAAATTATTTTAGAACCATAAGTTCTAAATCACATTCACTATTTACTATACATGATCTCAATAATTATCATTATTGACAGATTTGATCCATAATAATAAACAAATGAATAAAATAATCAAAAAACATCCATCTCCTCTCCTATAAATACCACCCCTCCCCACCTATTCTCCTCACACCCTATAAGAATAAGAGCATGAAAATATCATAAAATATTACTCTCTAGAACCACTTACGATGTCCTATTATTTTTGGTCTCAGCAAAAGAACAATCTTATGGACCTTAAGGAGGTTCTAAAGGAGACGTTGTACTTGAGGTAAAATCGTCATTCGTTCTCTTTGAAATTCATTTAATTTCTTTTCATTTATTTTAATATCATTACCTCCTCAATCCAAACATGAATTGTAACTATATAATATTATATATATTGTATTATTGTTTTGTATATGGAATATCTATCATCATCATCCCCATTGTCCTATTCATTTAATTCTAAATCGGAAATAATCGCCTGTGATGTGTTGATTTACAGCATTCATGGATGACGCATTTTCATTTTCAATAAATTCATTCAAGGATTATCATAAAACCCTTGTTATTGTTATTTAAGATATTATTATACATTATATATGTTATATACTATTCTTGAACAAATATATAAAAATTATATTAAATAAAATTATATTTGTTCATAATGGTCATAAAAATCGACAAAATAAACTAATAATTTTTCATTATAGTTTTTTATATTGTATCATTTTAAAATCATATAACTAGATGATTTATAAGAATATATAAAAAAAATTATGTTCATTAATAATAAATAATCCCACTTCTAGAGTTTTTATTCCATTTGAACGGAACATCCATAATTATACACAACAGAACCAATAATAAAACCATGAAATGAATGCTAAGAAAATAAAAAAATTGAATCCTTTAACTCATAAAAAATAACATAAATAATGGGAATAAAATTATTATAAATCATATTCTTCTATAAAAGGTTATTAATTTTGTAATTATTGAATCTAATTTGATTATTTAATAAATTAATTACATTTTAAGAATGATTTTAGATATAATTTAAGGGATTTTATTACTCAATTTTCATTCATATGGTTATACATATACATCGTTGATTAAATTATTCCATATTATATTTTATAATCCAATTTTTATAACACTATTTTGTATTATATCCTCTATATTTTTTTTATATAATTTTTTTCACATAATCAACTAAATGATTAATTATAACTCTAATGATAAGAACTTTGTAAGGGGTTTCTCATATAATTGATATTTCTATGAGAGATACTATATTCACCACATATTTATAATGTGTGGTGTATTTATACATCCCATGTTTTTTTATGATCATCATTAATTAATTATTTCATTAAATATTCATAGTTATTGTATCCGGGATATTATTATTACCTAATTTTAATAACATTTTTATATTAAATTTTTATATTGAATGTTGGTTTAGCTGGGGAAATATTGATGAATCATTATCCTCAACATTGTACAAATATTTTCATAAGGCATATTTTTCATGAATCAAATCTAGGTATGAATAATATTTTTAAATGTAGTGATGGGTGGGGTCTATCATTAGATTGATCCTATATCCATCGACATGTCTCATGTTACAAAATAGTTGGTGACAGACACTTTGTGTCTGTTTCCATAAAGAATTATATGGGTTTCTTCCCAAATGCATAAACAATTTTGTAGGTATAATGGTTCATATTTTTTATACATGATTTCTAATAATAAATCATTATCATCTTTCAATATTCAGTTATTACATTTTTTTAGATTTTCACTAGAACAAAATATTTGGATTCGTTTTCATTATTAGATTATTAATGGATTGTGTTTTTCATTTATTGAAATTTTAATAATTATTATTCCTTATTTAAAATAATTAACAAATTATTTATTTAATTAACCCTTACTGTTAATTTTTCATCCAATTTTTTTCCCTTTACTCAGTTTTAAACATGAAATCATTGAATAGGTTTCAAGGAAGAAATTTATTTTCCATTGTTATGTCCTCTACTTAATTACCAATGTAATAAGGTAACCATGTATGTATCTAATTCATAAATAATAATATACAGAATGATAATTGTTGATGTGATATATTGTATCAATTCCATTGTAATAAAATAACCACTAACTCTAGAAGTTATGAAATAATGTGAAATAAAATAATTCCTTATAGTGATTTTTTGGCTCAATACACATGATGACTATGAGATGACTTATTAGATGCCATTATTTAGTGATGGAGCCTGATGGGAGAAATTAAATTTATACCCTTGGATAATTTAGAGATTTCCCCACTGAGAATGTCAACACTGTTAGTGTTTATGTTGAGCATATCATGTCAATATTAGGAAAACATGCTCTAGATATGTTGGATATCAATACAACACCTATACTGGATCATTTAATTTTTAATAATCCCTCATGTTTTATTGTGACTACAAATCCAGTTGTATCTTGGGGGTGGATCATGTCCCTTGAAATGATATTGCAGGCATTTAGACGCAATTAAATTGAAATGTTTTTACTTTTAGTATATTTTATCAAGGGAGATACTGATCAATGGTGGATATTGATCCTTAATATTAAAGAGGAAGTTGAAATAAAATAGATGGATTTCAAAGAATTTAAAGAAAAATACTTAGTTTGATATTTCCTTCTAGATAAACAAATTGAATTAAATATAATACTCATTAACCTAATGAAAAAGAAAGAATATACTATTTTAAATCATGAGGATACATTCCCAAGACTATCTGGGTATGCTACTTATTTCCTATGTGATTTTGAAAACAAGATTGATCATTTATATGAAGTTTTTAATGCATGTATCCAAAGGGTACTAGATTCTAAAACATTTCCATAATATGATGAAATAGTATTAATTTCCTTCAAAATGTTGAATTAATTTTCTAGATCTTATCGATTCAGAAAGAATAAAAATAATAAGAGGTATTTTAATAACCAAGGAAAAAGTGAAGTTCCAAATACAACAAGGGGAATGATTAAATTTCTATTATCTAAAATTTGTGAAATGAATCATCATGGATAATTATTGAAAAGAATGGGTGATTATTATAATTATAAAGAAAAGATTCAGAAATCCAATAAATGTAATGGTAAGAAACCCATCAACCATTTTCAATTTTTTAACTATAATTATGTAGGTTATTATTTAAATCAATTCACCAAGCATCAAGGGATCCTACCATAGAAGAGGGAAAGGTGAGAAGGCCATGATAATAATATCACCATAGTTGAAGAAGAAATACCCAATGATGTGGTTGGAGGTTTATTAATCCTATTATAAAATTTCTCTAAAGAATAATTTTATTATTGATAATCACACAATTTTATATCTACCTAGTTTTCAAAAAAAATAGATATTTACCTTTTGATTTTTTAAAGGATTTTTCAGTAAAAAAATATAAGGGAATTAAAATTGAAATAATGTTTTATCAAGAAGTCCATGATATTGAATATTAATGTTATTAATTTAATAACATTATCATAAATACTATGTTTTAATTTTATATAATCCTAAATATGGATTGGATATGAAAATAATATGTAAAAATTATTTATAAGAAGATGAAAATTATATTATGTGAGGATGACGTAGAATTTATTTTAATTAGAGTATAATCTTCATCATCTGAATCATATATATATCCATCCCTAGTTGCTCTACTAGATGAAATCCATGGGGAAGATAATAAAACAACATCTACAGATGATGAAAATAATCATCAAATTGAGTATGTAACAATTGTGTAGAAATATATTGAAATACTTTCAAAAGAATTACCTCCCCCCCCCAGAGTGTGATGTTGATATTAGCATTTATTTAATACATGATGAAAATACAATATCAATTATTTCATATAGATTGTTCACTATGGAATTAGTGGAGGTGAATAATCAACTATAGGTGTTGATTAATAACATATTTATTCTCCCTAAAGTTTTCCATGGGGATCCCCTATTATGATTGTTACAAAAAAAGATGGATCCATGTCACTTGGAATTGAATATAGGGAAATCAATGCTATTTTAAAAAATAAAAAGTATCATCTTCCTTTCATTGATGATTTTTTTGATCAAGTTTATAATGCTCAATATTTATTAAAGATTGGCATTTGATATGGGTACCATAAATTGTAATTAAAGAATTATATATTCTTAAAATAGATTTTTGACAAGGTATCGACATTAAATTATTAAATTACTTTTATTGGGTTTGAAAAATGAACTCTTTATACTCATGGATATAATGAATATAGTATTCAAGTAATCTCTTGATATTTTTGTTAGTATTCATTGATGATATTATGGTGTATTTTAAAATTTAATAATTCCATGAGAATCCCTCAAGGAATACTATTGATAATCTCAAAAAAAAAGTTATATGAAAACTTAATAAAATGTGAATTATGTCTTCCAGAAATTTATTTTGTGTCCCATATTGTCTCAATGGATAAAATATTAGTTTTTCCCTTGCAGAAAAGGTTATTCAAATAATTTTTTGTATTAAAAAAATAACTAATGTAAATATATCCATTGGTTTAGAATTTTTCTATCTATGTTTCATTCATAATTATCCCTTGATTGGATAAAACATTAACCAAGGATACAGATAAAGGGGTTTTGCTCGTATGGACAAAATAATGTTCATAACATTTTTATTAATTGATGTGTAGATTATTTAATTCCCCAATTTTGAATCAACCATTCGGACATTATAGTTATTTATATACAGTAATGTATCAAATAATGGACTGGGTCTCATTCTTATAAAAAATTATAGAATTATTTTATATGCCTCAATCTAGTTGAATATTCACAATCAAAATTATCCATCTCATGATCTTGAGTTATCCACCATAATCATTACCCAGAATATATGGAGAATCAATCTCTATAGGTAAAGATGTGAGTTGTATAAGGATTAAAAGAGTCTAAAATATATTATAATATATAAAAAACACAACATCTGGTGAAGATGGTATATCATCTTCCAAGATGATTATTATTTCCCAATACACTAACACCAGGGAATATAAAACATGGTAGCAGATACATTAATCTGGAAATAACAAGGTACCTTAACTTAAATAAGGATTGAAAAATATCCTATATTCTGGGATATTGTAACGATAGATATCACAATTTTTCATGTGGGGAGAATTTTTTTTTAAAAAAATGATTTTTAATTCATCTTTATTATATACGTTGAAAATATGTCAATCAAATGATGGGAATTTTCAAAAATAAATTAAACCCACTAAGGATGAATGATTGGTAGAATTTGTGTATCTGGAATGAATTTTGATATTTATAAATTTATTTTGTGTTTCATAAATAACTCATCTATAATGTGAACAACTATATAATGTTCATAGCTCAAATTTCAATTTACAACATGGTAGCACCACAATGTATAGTGATCTGATGGAATATTTTTTCTAGGATAACATGAAGCATAAAATTATTAACTACATGTCATGATGTCTAGTTTTTCTATAATTAAAGTCTATGAAATAACAACATATAGGATTCACACAACCAATACCTATACATTAGTTGAATTGGGAAGACATAACATTGGACATCGTCATTGGATATCAAAAGACAACTAGAAATAACAATATGATATATGTTATTGTTGATCACCTTATAAAATCCAAATATTTTTTATTACTATAAGTGAAGATTTTACTCTTGAGTTCCAATGTAGATTCTATATTAAAAAATATATATACTCCAGGGGGAACCACTATCGATTTTTTCTAGTGGATATTCCAATTTTACATTACAATTATGGAAGAGTCTTTATAAGTATTTGGATATTGTATACTATTTGATTACTTATTATAACCCTAATATTGATGGATATGCTTAATGAACTCTTAATATATTGGAAGGATTGTGAGATCATTCTTACATGATAATAATGTTATGTGGGATCACAATTTACCTTTGGTATATTTTTTTTTACAATAATAGTTTCTATAAAAAAATATTCATGTCGTGCCACCTGATGAATTATATGGGAAGAGTTATAATACTCAAAATTTTAGGTATGAAGTTTTTGAATGGAAACATATAGACCTATAACATAATGATGGGACAATGATAAAGGTAATGAATATTCAGGGTCACATTTAAATAGTTCAATATAGGAAAATGTGTTATACTGAAAATTGGAGAAATAATTTTGTAATTCATGTGGGGGATCATTCCTTTTTAAATGTTGTTGGGAAACAATATCTCACGGCTCCCTCTTGGAATGTTTTGGTTGTGATTTTGTTTTTTGACAAAGCCAAATTACCAAAAATGAGTATGGTTGTATTTTTCTGAAAACATGTTTTTAATGTTGAAAAGGATAAGAACCGCGTACCATAATGCAGGGAAAGTGTATCATGTTCTGATAACGGTATGTGGAGCAGCGGAAACGGTACACCAAAGCGGTTCACATAACCTAAAACAGTTCGCGGCTGAGCAGTGGTGTGATACATAGATGGGATGACGCTGAAGGAGAAAATTGACCACGTAAGAGAAACAATAATATGCATACCGCATAGTAAAACGGTTTGTGGATGGAATAAGGTTCGCAGTTGTTGGAGAATCAGTAAGCGGTGGAGACTGGATTAAAGATTTGGTAAATATCGATTCAGCTGTTTATTCAGGTATCATTTCCTATATAATAAATTCTTATCCCACCGATTACTATTCATATCATTTATCAATAGAGAACATATTTTTCTCTGAGAATTCATAAATGTCCGAAAGTGGTTAGTGTTGAAGTTGTTTGCAGGGATTCTTAACCCTCAAAGGAAGTCTAGTACGTTGAGGAGGAATTCTGGTACACTAATGGAATTGACTCAGTCCACAGAGGAGGAATATCTGCTATGTGAGTAGGAGGTTCTACAAGTGGTACGTGGATGGAGAGATCTGGTACAGGGATGTGAAGGTATTTCATGAATAGAGAATAGTTAACAGACAAGAGTTGTTTCACAAAAAATGTTCGCAAAATCGGTACACGGCAGCGGTACACGATCACAATGGCAGAGGCAGTCCACAAACAAAGGGAGGTTCATGGTATCGGAGATAGTACATGAAGAAGGAGTACCACATACCAAACCCATTACTCAGTATGTGGTAGAGGAGAACAGTTCACAATTTTCACAAGGAAGCTTGTGAGTGCTACAATTCAGTTTGTGAAAGTGTTTTTTGGTACCTAATAGTACTTGGGAAGGATCAATTCCTTTGTGGGTAAAAAAGGAACTTCAATAGGAAATCTACCTATAGTTTAGGATGCATGAAATCCAGAAAATGAAGGGACCCACATGTACATAAATTGTGTTTATCCTACATGTCCCTAAACTATGAGTGGATTCTTTTCCATGAGAAGTGTGCACAGGAAGAGGAAGATGATGATCCTTTCCCCTAATAGTGAGCCAAAGAAAGAGGCATAGGGAGTGACCCTTGGGAATGCAGTGAGAAGAAACTAAAACATGTAAAGGTAGTCAGCCTGGGAATAGAAGATCTAGCCCCAACATTTAACTAATTATTGGTTGTGAGCCTTAGTGAATTTGGTAAATCTCCACATTGAATTTGTATGCTCCTTGGACATATCCCAGTGAGGGTGAACCAAGTAAATATTGTTGTGTCAAGTGCATGATTTCAAATGAGTCTGTTTATTTCCAAGGTAGGAAGAGATAATTGAGTTTTATCTAGAAATGAAACAAGATCCAAGAGAGATAATGATTTAATCTACCATACCCTGATTCACCCCCCCCCCCCACTCTCAGGGTATTCGACCTAGTGGACCTAACAATTGGTATCAGAGCGAAATGTTGAAAGTCGGTGGTTATCTATCAGAAGAAGAAATGGTTGTGGTAAATCATAATGGAATTATGATCATAAATGTAAATAATTTTCAACTATGGAAGAATATAATGCAGCACTACTACTAATCAATTGGGATTAATTTCATCACAGCAGCAATGGATGGAATATGGGATGACATTAATAGTGGTGCTTTATCAGAAGCTAACAGAAGGTAATTGGTTGTTGATGCTAAAGGAATCAATTCTTTAGTGGGAGCCCTATAAAATCAAATTTACAAGAAGGTGATGTCCTGTAAAACATCACACGTAATGTTGGAATAATTGATAAACATTTATGAGGGAGGCACAAATGTTTGAGAAGTTTCAGGTTATATGGAATAAGCATGAGGATCTCAGAATAACTCCCAAGGATAATGTGGATGAATTCATTTAAAGGATAAATATTATTTTGGAAGACTTGTGGGGTCTTGGGGATGTCATTGAATATATAAATATTGTGAAAAGAATCATTAGGAAACATCCACCACAGTTCAATCCGAATGTTTTTGTGTTGGAAGATAATGACCCAAAAGAGCTGACACTAAATAACCTACACAATTCTCTTGTATCATATGAAATGAAAAACGATTTTAACGATATAGTGGTAAAGGGGGTGTCAATGGAATTGGTGTTCAAGTCCATGAAGAATTTCTCCATTAAAGAGAGTATTGATGAAGAAAATATGGATGATGTCATGTCATTTCTATCCTCTAATCTTCAAAGGGAGAAAGGAAAGTTCAAAGACAAACATCCATTTTCATTTTTTTGGTGTCGAATTATTGGGATTTTTGCATCAGAGTTTCATAATAAGATTGGTGAAGAAAATGAAACAAATGATGAAATTCCCCAAAATAAGTATTCATAAAATGAGAAATGTTGGAAAAGTACTTGGAGAAAGATAAAAAAAGAAGAATATTCTTTCAAGAGAGGATAAATGTTCAAAATAATATGAGGTAGAAGAGTTTGAAGACTACATAGATCATAACGTATTTGATTTGGTGGATGTGGAAATAAATTCATTAATAAGATATTAAAGAGATAATGATGAAGGATAAATTGATGGAAGAGTGGATATTCAAACGGGATTAGAAGCTTCCCTTAAAGATATAGATATTTTGAGAGCCAAAATTAACAAAGCTAAAAATGTTTTCATGATTCCATACACTTTATGAAATAACAGGAAGAAGGGAATTATGAGCTTAATGAATACATTTAATAGATGAGGTCTTCAATGCCAAAAATCATTAAAAGGGTTCTTGATTACAAACTCAAAATTTAAGAATAGAAAATTTAAATTGATAGTTTGACTAAAACATGAAGAGATATAATCAAACATGTCGAGAATCTAGAAGAAGAGTTCGTCAGTCGGCGATGAAACATTTAAGATTGGGAGAAACTGCTATCTCTTGGTTCAATATCATTAAAGAAGATCTTACATGCAACATACAAGATGATATTTTATCAAAATATTCCATCAGAACAAAGGGTCTTGATCTAAAACAATAAGCAGTTATGGTTCAATTCTGACCACAACCACACATTCCAAATTTGATGTGTGATCTGGGTACGAAGAAGAATCAAAAGATTCAGATAAACCAAGGCATAACTAATGGTTCATCATTACAACACAAGAATTTACCTCACATAAGATGCAATTGTTGTGGTAAGATGTGACACTCTCGAAATTTATGCTCTATAGAAAAGTGATATAAATTAGAACAAGACCAACATAGTTGTTCATACAGAGTTCAAAATTATATATCATCATTTGATGGTCATTGATTCAGTAGTAAAGGTCTCAGACATATGGAATTATATTGGACATAAACAATGCAGATGAATGTGCTAAGGGAAACTGAATTTGTTCTTATGAAGTAGCCAAAAGTATATTCAAGTGAGATGAAAATTCAAAATCAATTTTCAACATTGCAGTTCGAAGATGACCCATAACATACTGAGGGATTTCAATATTATCATTCTAGGTTGGTTAAGAATTCAAAGGCTTGGTTCAAAAAGAGAAGGTTCGAGCAGGTCGTGGTTTCATAAATTTCATTCAAGGCAATAGATCGCACATGGATATGGATAATTGACAGTAAATGAACATCCCATATAATGAAAAATAAGAATCTAGTTTCTAGAATTAGGTATGATAAAAAAAGGTATTGTAAGATTTGGTAATGATGAGGGAGTTAAAATTATTGGTTCTAGAAAATCAATTTTTGGAGGAAAATAAATGAGACCAGCAGATGTCTTGGTTGTTGAAGGGCTTAATCACAACTTTCTTAGTGTTAGTAAATTTTGTGGCTCCTGATATTCCATATGTTTTTCCAAAAAATTATGTATCCTCAAGGTAATGGATGGTGCAATTTTTTTTCAAGGAAAGTGTATGAAAGGGAATCTCTACTTCGTAGGTGGAGAAGAAGAAATGTGATTTCTTTCCAAGGATGAAGAAAAAAAGTTATGGCATAAGAGTTTTGGGTACATTAGGCAAGGGTACATGAATGATCTTTTAAAATAAGATGCATCTCAAAATATCCATAGATTATCTTGTTATCGTACACATACATGTGATGCTTGCCAACAGGGGATGATCATTCGAATGACATATAATCCAAAGGAGAAAACGTCAATAAGATTGCTTGAGCTAGTGTGTATTGATGTGTGTGGGCCAATTTTCCCAAGGGATATTTATGCGATGAGATATAATGTTTTATTCAATGATTACTATAGTATAATGGTATGGGTTTTAATAATCACCCACAAATATGATGTGTTCGGTTTCATTATGAGATATTGATGGGAATGTGAAAAGATGCTTGGTCAAGAAATCTGAATGATTCGAACAGATAATGGAACATAGTTTACAAATATCCATGTAGGGGATTATATCGAAAAACATGGGATAAGTCATCAAGTATTAGTTGTTAGGACTACATAGTAGAATGGATTATTTGAGAGAAGAAGTAATATTGTTAACAACATGGTTAGAACAATGCTCATTCAGAAAGACCGAACAGATGAATTTTGGAAAGAATCAGTGATTACAGTTGTGTACATTTCAAATAGAGCATTACTTTTCCAAAAGAGGATAAGACTACATACGAGTTATGGTAAGGAAATAAGTTTTCATAAATGTAATTTAAGAAATTTTAAAGTAAATGTTTCATTCTTAATAAATATAAGTATAGGAATTTTGAATCCCATGGGGATGAAGGGATATTTCATTGCAACTCAAAGATAATAAAAGCATATAAATTCTTTAATATGTGGTTAGGAATAATAGTTGAACATCATGATGTGACTATACTAGAAAATGAACAGTATCTTCAGAAAATACATGATCAGACAAATAATGAATGTGATGAATAGATCAGAATATTAGGAGATACTCTATCTCTATAGATTTATTCAGAATATGACTTGGATGATGAGAATAAATTAGTTTCTTCCCAGAGACCAGCAAGAAGAGCTAAAATTAATAATCAGAACATTATTGGTGATCAGACAGCACCAGTACAGATAAGTAGAATGAAGTCTCTATATCAAGAATTATATTAATCATAAGTGGAGCATAACGGTTTTGATGAAACAGATGGAGACCAAAATTTGGTTCATGTAATGAATGAAGAGCATCACCAAATTAAGAAAATTAAAATGAGGGAAATTATTTCGAGACCAGAAGACATGAATGACATAAGTACTAAATGGGCCTATCATAACAAATGGAATGAGGAATGTGATGTGATTCGAATCAAATAATGAATTGTGTGCAATGGGTACTCTAATATATAGGGTATATATATTGATGAAACATTCACACCTATTTTGAGGATGGAGACAATTAGATTATTCTTGGCCATAACTGTGCAATGAATGTTTAATGTTTTCTAGATGGATTTCAAGTGAGCATATATTAGTGGAGTTCTAGAAGAATATGTATACACTGGGAAACCGTATGGTTTTCTAATTTTAGAATATTAGAACAGAGTTTATCAACTGAAGAAGGCTTTTTATTGTTTGAATCAAGCCCCAAGATCATGGTATTCAAGGCATGATTAGTTTCTAATAAAGCTCAGTTTTTAGTGTGGTTGAGTTGATTAAAATTTGTATTACAATAATGGAAATAAAAAAATGATGATGTTTCTTGTTTATGTCAATGAAATAATCATTGGTGGATCACATTAGGCACAATGCAGTCAATTTTTAGAATTTTGGAAAGGAGAGTTCAAAACGTTGATGATTGGAGAGCTGGCATTTTATCTTGACTTATAGGTGAAACATGGAAGGAATGGAACTTTTATTTCTCAATAATGATATTTGATGAAGTTTTTTAGAATGATTATAATGGATAATTCCAAATATATTAAGACTCAGGTTGTTACTTAGTTGAAATTGTCACGAGATGATGAAGTCAAACCAATTAATATCATAGAATATAGGCAAATCATTGGATGTCTATTATACCTGATAGGGAAATGTCTTGATATTGTATTTTCTACATGCCAAGAATCAATGTTTCAAATAAATCACAAACAGAGAAACATGATTAAAGTAAAATGAATTTTTCTATATATAAAGGGAATAGTTGATTTTGGTCTAATGTATAATGAGCATTTCATCCAGATTTATGGGGATATACAAATGAGGAATGGGATCGTTCACCAGATTATTTTTAATCAATGTTACAAGGTTAATTTTATCTTGTAAGGTTTTGTATTTCTTGGTTAATAATGAAACAAGACTGCATTTCATTAAGCACCTTAGAAGCTAAATTCATCACAGCTACTAAACCTTGCACATAGATGTTGTGGATAAATCAACAACTTGAAGATATAGGAATTGAAGGTAGATCTTCGTTCGAAATTCAATGTGATAATTAAATTTCAATAAATCTGAGAAAATATAATTTCCATCACTCAATAATAAATCTCATTGAAATCAAATATCATTTATCAAGGAGAAGGTGGAGAAGGGCTTGTGAAGTTGGAATATGTGTCTATAGAACAACAGGTTGCAGACATTCTAAAAAAGGCCTTACTCAAAGATGCATTTTTAAGGCATTAACTATCTCTGGGAGTCTAGTCACTTTCCCACACATGAAAATTTGTGGATGTGGGACCCCTCTCCTCGAGGTATGTTTCGTCATTTCCTAATGTGATGATATTTTTTTTACCCTTTTGTGGAAAACCTTGATGTTCCATTCATGTTCGTTGACAAAGGGGGAGAATGCGTGACTTCCTGGGGGACAAAAGATTCGGGGAGAAGCTGTTTAGTGGAGAAGTGAGATAAGGTGAGTTGAAGATGTCCTCGATAGATATATGATAGGGGGATAATTAAACCTGACCAATTCTAGAATTAATCTATCAATGAATAGATATCACGGTAGCTAAGGATAATGATAAATGCCGAAGAGGGGTGTTGGAATGTTGTCAGAAGGATTCCAGAACTCAACTATTGGAATTAGTTTGGTATCAAAATTAGTTATAGAAATGAATTGATTCATTGATTAAATTCCCATTTACTCTTGTTTCTCACACCGAGCATTTATCATGTGGGGTTAGATTATTTTTGGAGTAAATACCTTATCACTGTTATAATCGCATGAAGCAAATGATGGTTGATATTGAAAGGAGTTTCACCGAAACATAAAAATGAATATAATTGTTATAAGAAGAGTTGTAAACAAATATAAAGGGTGATATTGAATGGAAAAAATCCCTCAATGAGTTCTCTCGGAATGTTTTGGGTGTGATTGTGTTTTTTGACAATGACATAATGGACCTTATACCATGTTCTAGGAATGGTACGTGGAGTAGCAGAAATGGTACGCCGATGCGGTTCATGGAACCAAAAATGATCTACGGCTAAGTGGTGGTGTGGTATGCAGATGGTATGAAGTTGGAGGGGGAAATAAACCATGTAGGAGAAAAGACGGTACGTGGAGCATGTAGGAAAATGGTTCACAGATGGCTTGCGGTTTGCAGTGGTTCAAGAATTTGTTAAGCGGTGGAGGTTGGATTAATGATTTGTTAAATAATGATTAAATGGATTTAGCATATATCATTCCCTATATAAAAAAATTTTATCCCACTGATTACTGTTGAGATCATTTATCATTAGAGAAAATATTTTGCAATGGGAATTTGGCAAAGTCCAAATGTGGTTCCCGCTGAAGGTGTTTGCGAGAAATCATAACCTTAATGGAAGTCCGGTACATAAAGGGGGAAATACGGTACTTGGAAGGCATTGAAGTGGTACACAGAAAATGAATCTCTAATACACGATAGGGAGAGTTCCAAAATTTCTACGTAGAGGGGGAGCTCTTGTATGCATATGCAAAGGTACTGCATGAACAAATAATAGATCGTAGTGAAGAGGGGTTTCGTAAAGGTGGTTCGCAAAATTGGTACACTGTAGCCGTACGAGATCGTAAAGGAAGAGGCAATCTACATATGAAGGGTGGTTTGTGATAGTGTTGATGGTATGCGAAGAAGGTGTCTTGAGTTCTGAACTAAATACTTAGTATGCGGGAGAGGATAATGGTTCTCGAATGTAACAAAGAAGTGTGCGAAGGATTATATTTAGTTTTCAAAAGTATTTTCCGGTACCTAACAGTACATGGGAAGGTTTAATTCATCTATCGGTGAAAAAATATCATCAATAGGGAATCTACCTACAGTTGAGGATGCATGAATTAATGAAAATAAATGGACCCAATTGTCGATAAACTATTTTTTACCTACACGTCCATTAAATGTGAGTGGATTCCATTCTAGGAGTATCTAGTGTAGGAAGAGGTTGACAGTGACACTTTCCATGTGAAACGTTCCAGAGAAAGAGGCATAGGGAGTAACCCTTGGGAATGACTAAGCTGACCCTAATCCTTGTAAAGGTAGTGAGCCTGGGCATAGAATATATAGCCTGAACATTGTACTCATTATTGGCCATAATCCATAGTGAATTTGGTACATCGGTACATTTCCATTGTATGATCCTTGGAAGTATGCCAGTGAGGGTGAAATAAGTAAAAATTCTTGTGTCATGTGCATCATTTCATATTTGTATTTATTTTTCTATACGAGGAAGAGAGAATTGATCTTTTTTTAAATAAACAATATCCAATAGAAAAAATGTTTTAATCTACCATAAACTAATTCACCCCCACCTCACGGTATTCAACCTACTGGACCTAACAAATGTAAATCCGTGGAAGGGTTTTATATAGTTTTTTATGAATGGGAATATGATCCCGAGGTACATCAGAAAATTTTAAAATCCTAGAAATAATTGGGTATGTATCATACTAATTATAAATGATATCATGTCTCTCTAATTTTTTTTGAAATCTTCCACATATCATTATTATAGAAGTGCATTAGAGAACCAAAACATGTTATCACCTATGAATAAATAGAACTAAAATCTGATTTTTCATATAGTGAAGATCCTATTAAGATTCTTGATAAAAGAGAGAAAGTAATGATAAATTGGATGATTCTACTAAACATTTTTCTTTATAAACCCCATAAAATTGAATAATCAATATAGGAACATGAGTATGTTATGAATAATATACCCACATCCTTTTAAAATGAAATATTAATGAAAAATTTCAAGGAACAATCTTTTTAAAGATACAATAATATAACTCAACATGATTTATAGCTTGCATATTCATAAATAAATACAATTTACTTGATAGTATATGTTGTAGGAAACACAGAGATTAAACCAACCTTGATATATAATTAAAAATTAATAAGATATTTAAGAATAGTAATGTGACCATTAGAATAATGTGATTACATATAAAAGTATAATAATTATTTAGGTATCATAAAAATGAAAATATGATACATTTTTATCATTGAATAATTTTATAAAGTTATAAGAATGATAAATTAAGTGTGGGTATTTTTGTAAAATATAAATTTTTATTTATAATTTAATAATTAATATAATTATATATAAAAAATTCATATCACAAAATAGATTAACAAATTAATATTTTTTTCTTATTATTATAAGATAATTTTGGGAGACCTTAAATATTTCTACGACATGTTGTAAATTATATATTAATTTTGAATTAAAAAATTCAATATTTTAATTAAAAATAAAAGTTATTAAATTTATAAAATTATTTTTAGAAAATTATTTCCATTTTTTATATCAAAATTTCTTAAAATGGATACGGTGAAATTTTTGGATTTTTCTAAAATCATTGAAATTTTTTGGGAATAGTGTAATACTATAATTTACAGAATTAGAAAAACAAATGAATATTTTATTAACACCTAATTTATGGATGATGTAAGAACCATTAAATTTAACTAAAATTCACTAGATAATAAAATTATTCATAAAAATCATCACTATTGCAAGTCTTCATCCAAAATAATAAAATAATGAGTAAAATAATAAAAAAACACTCCCCTCCTCCACTATAAATGCCACCCATCACCACTTCTTCCACTGAAAACTTCTATGCATTGTAGAATGATTATGATACTCCCAATTAGTCTCCCAAATAGTATACCCACTTCCAGGTCTGTATGGTCTCATAAAAAGTCCAATAACATGTTCTTTAATGAGGTTCTCAAGGAGGCACTATATAAGAATTAAAATCATCTTTTGTTATATTTTTATTTATTTTAGTTTATTTTTAGTTATTATCATCACCTTACCTCTTCAATAAAATCATGAATGTTAACTCCAGTATATTATATATAATATAATATTATTATGTTAATTATATATTAATCATCAAACCCCTTATCCTACCCCATTAATTATAGAAATGAAAACATTGTTCGTGACGTATCGATTTACTGCCATATTGGATGAGACATCTTCGTTTCCATTACCACCTTCAATGATGTACATAAACTGTAATTAGGGTAAAATATGATTTTATTATAAATATTATAATTTAAATAATGTTCTAGAACAAATTTATAAATATTTTATTAAATAAAATGTTATAAGTTTGTGATGGACATAAAACCCCCCAAAATAAACTAATCATCTTTCATTAACATTTTTTTCTAATGAATAATCCTCATTTAATGTAGTCAAATTATATATAAGACCATTTAAAAATATATAAGATAAATAATACAAAATAATTCAAGTTTTATTTTTCATATTATATTTAAAAGTAACTCCCATAATAATACACAATGGAACTAACCTTAATACCATGAAACAAACACTCTTGAAATGAATACATTGAATATTATAACTAATGAAAAAATACATACATGAAAATATTAAATTCTAAAAAAAATAAATGTTTAAAATGATATTAGTTCATTTATTAATTAATCTAATTTGATTACCCCGGACATTATGTACAAGTGCCAAAAAACTTTCGGACATAAGGAAATGAATTTCATACCTCAGTTTAAATTTATTGGGTTATATGTCTAATTGGATGATTATATTATTCCACTATTATGTGTAAAATTCAATATATATTTCATTACATTTAATTTCCCACTTCTCCATATGGTGGATATACTTTTGTGAAATGTTATCACCCCAATGAATAATTCTCATCTCAATGATACAAACTTTGTAATCTGTTTCTCATTTCACATTTATTTATGCAATATATTCAATATTCAACACATATTACTTGTGTGTGGTGTATGAATAATACATATTTTTATATATAATAATAATTAATAGATGATTTCATTAAATATACATATTTATATTATCATTTATATGATTATTGTCTTATATATATATATACTATTTTTATATACGATGTTAATTTTGAGTGTTTTAATTTTTAATGTTATTTTAATTTGAGAAATAATGATGAATCTATATCTTCTACCCAATAAAAATAATTGTATAAGACAAATTATTTTTTAATAAAATATAGAAATGAATAATACATTTTACATATAGTCATGGTTGGGCCCAGATGTTTTATATCCCCTTGATGCATCGATATGTCTCATGAGATAATGAAATTCGTGATAAACCCTTCATGTTTATTTCCATGAAGAATCTGATGGATTTCTACCTATAGAATTAAACTGTCATGATGGTATTATGATTCATGTGCCAGATATAGGATCACTAATAATTAATCATATTCTACATTGATTTTTTTGTGATTAAATTACTTGAGATTTTAACTATGACAATATATATTGATGAATTCTCATTCACATTTTTATTACTTGTGTATTCCATTTATTTACATTTCAATAATGTTTTTTCTTTATTTACTTTTATTGGATTATTTTTTATTCACACAAACTGTACCGAGAAATTGATCACACCCTTTTATTTTTATTCCTTATCAATGTTATGAATATGAAATATTTGAAATTGTGTCAAGGAAGTAGTTTATTTTACATTGTTATGATCTATATACAATTAAAAATGTTATCAATCAACAATGTATGCATTTAGTTCTTCAAGGCTACAAAACTAATCAGTCCTTGGTTAAGTGATCTCATGTTTCTATTCCATTGTAATAATATAATCATAGACTATGGGTTACTCGGGTTGGGGTTATTACTTTATACTCCGTAAAATGGATGATTGCCATGTGAAATGTTCATTGGAGACTTCATAATTTGTCTAAACTAGTGGAATATGGATGTGATACATAGTTGATCAATAAAATATCTTTTAAAAAATGTTGAGGTTCTATTATGACATTGAAATATACCCTGAAATGTTTTAGTTACCCTTGTGAAATTTTCAATTTCCCTTATGTGAAAACCCAATAAAAACAACAATATTATATAGAATAATTTTACCCATATTTAGACTGAGTATTACTATTACATATCCCTAGAAACACATTTTCATCATGTGATTATGAAAATCAGAATTCACATGAACTCAGTATCAATAGGTGTCTTCATATATGTAATTTATCCCCAATGGAGTCCTTGAGTTTTATTAAAATCAATAATTTTTTCCTCCAAGATCCAATATTTGGTTTTTTCATCCTTGAATTTAGTTAGTATCAAACATACTCTTCATTTAAAAAATGAGAAATTCTTCAACATGAATTAATTTTCACAAATAGTTTTAACATCAATGGTTCATATTCCTATATGATAATGGGAGAATTGTCTAAATAAAATTTAACATGTTATATTTTAACCATTAATTATATATTTTTTGGTGTTTTATAGCTCTGGATCCTTCGGTATCTTTAATTCTGCATGACATGCTTCAGTGCATTTTTTAGTGTTGTGGTTTATATTTTTTTCATAATTGTTGAGATTTCTTAATCTAACATCATCTTTGGAGAGAGAATATTTCATTTTATCATACTCAATATCCAATACATTTTTAATTTTTTATTGGAAACACAATAGAAGCAACGAAAATATTATGCATCATGAGGATCACATTCAAAATATTAGGTTCATTTTCTATAAAATCAGGTAAACCAATGTGGGGTTCTTAGAAACATTGTATTTATCTTTCCAGTATTATATTCAATAACCTAACATTTGGTAAACCAACTTGGAGGTAGTTTTACAGTATTGGGGTCTATCTTTTTAATATTTTGTTCCCATATATAACATTTCACTTTAATGTGGGGATTAACATACATTAAAAATTACAACTGGTAAAAAACACTTGTCTGCTATGTATTAAACATAATGTTATATTAATAAACACATGAAAACCAGTCATATATCAAATATATTAAATCAAATATATCAATTCCATTTAAATTATCAATATTTTAATGAAATTAATAATGACTTAAAAAATATCAAAATTTATAAAATGTGAATGATCTTCATGGTATTTGAAACATTTCATATGTTTTTTAAAAAATAATCTGATATAAAATTATTTTTTCATCTAAAATGAAAAATATTATAATAGAAATTAATCCACATGTGTCTCCACCTATGTCATGCATGGATAATCATTTGTCTAATAACATTTGAAAAGACTCTAATATTGTGATTTTTCTCCCAAAAGTAATATATCATAATTACAAACAACTATGATTATAATATTTCAACCAATAAACTATTTATAGTCACAATACTCACATAATTCATAATTAAACCATATGATCTGATAAATTTATCAATGTTAACTTCAAATTATAATGATGATTTATTTAATATTTATAATGTTATATAATGCTTTTATACATTATTTTCATCACTTGGAGTCAATAAAACATCTATTTGTGTCATATAGACTTCATCAAAAAGGATCTAATTATGAAATTATTTTTCTGTATCTGTCTTCCAAATATGTTAATTATTGTAATAAACTATGAAAAATTTAATTTTTTGTTCATAATTTTACAAACTTGTGAAAATGATTTGTCATATTCGATACCATGACTATTTATAAATAATTTAGAAACTAGTAATCACATGCTGGTAATGAATATACCATCTATGTCAATTAATTTCATTAATGCCCACTACCACCCAATGATATATACATAAATTAGAGATCATCAAAATTCTAGTCATTTTTTTGGAAAGTATTCTATTTATGAATTTATATCCTTTTTCAATCTATTATCTAATTGGATACAAACTAATTCCCTTTAAGGGAGAGGCTTTGTACAATCCAATTATAATATTTCACCTTCCTCAATGAGTAAAAAACCATATATTCAAGGTCCTATAACCTCTCCAATCATCCTATATAGGATTTTATTCTTTAGAGAATTCACTTACATAAATTTTTTTAAATATATTTCTACATAGTCACTTTGGTTTCTTGAGCCCCGACATCATTTTTTTCGATCTTTCTCAAACTATCTATCTTGGATATGTTCTCTCTCTCAATGAATATTTAATATTTTTGAACAATATATATTTTATCTTATTTGTAATAAAAAATTAACTCTTTTCATTTTTATGTCATATAACGTTATACTTCGTTCCTCAAGGTGTAAATTTTATTCCTAAATAGGCAATATAGAATGCATCAAATCCACATGCATGAATATGTTACAAAACAAGTATCCTTCACACCCCATTTTATAAGGAATAATTTTTTATATTTAGTTGGATCCATGATTATAGTGTAAACCACCGTATATAATTATTATTTTCAATATGAAAATTCAATACTTTAATGACTTTTAATTAGCCTCAAAATGTCTTATGAGTCTTGGTTTACCATTTATATCACACTATTTGATTTTAGTTCATATGGAGTGTGCCTGAATAAAATTATGGACCCTAGTAAGTAATCAATGCACTATTGGTTAATATATTGTCCAGCATGGTCTTAGTAGTGTTTCATATTCCTTTTAACAAGAAGGTTCTCAACATCATTCTTGTAATTTTTGAATTTCTCCAAAGAATATTAATTATATCTCATTAAATAGACATATCTATATCTATTCAATTAGTAAATAATATCTATAAAGAATTATTAACCATCCCTTTCATTTACTAGGAACAGTCTACATGTATTGATATTAAAAAGGAAAATAAATTATTTTCATTTTTCACTATTTTGACTAAATATTCCATATTATTTTACCATGAAGAAATATGACATATACCAAATTGATTTAAAAAAAATTACCTAAAAAACCTATTTGATATAAATTTTTAGTGAAATGTTTCCATACATGATGTATGTAGTGTTGCCATTTGTGTATTTAATATAGTTCATTAGTAAAAAATTATTTATCGATATCTAACACTATATTTTTATTTCTAGAACAAATAGAATAATATTTAGATGTTCTAAATGAAAAAATATTTTGTCATTTTTAAATATGTAGTTTTTATTTTGAAAATATATAAAATAGAAAAAATCAATTGGGATTCATATATTTCAATTTTTTAATATTTATAATATTATTACAATCATTTATTACTAGAATAAATCAATTAAGTATTTGAAATGGTAGTCTCCAAAGAAAATCATAAATGAAATGTACTATATTCTACTCAGTGATCCACCTAAATTCATGAATCCTTTATAATATACATGGATAATATATTTAGATATATATATATATATATATTATCAGCACAAGAATTATTGAATACCAAATTTATATAAATATAGATTTTTCACTCGATGGAAAATGAAATTGAATTTTCCACTTACGACTTTTTTATGGTAATATTATTTATCCAACAGACCTTCTTGACACAAGTAAAATTTATATTCACATAGTGCATGGATACTTCTATGACAGTTAACTTATATTAAGGGGAGATATTTTGAGACTTGGACATGGTTTTATTCATAGAGATCATTGACATGTCTTCTATATTATTAACTATAATAAATGAATTCTGTTAAATATTTATTCCCTATTAATCCTGAGAAATCATTGTGGTGAGATCATAAAGTGACATATCTATAATTATTATATTTAAATTCATAATAATTTAAGAAATATATTGTGAATTTAGGTTAGTATGAGATCCATTAACAACTCTATTGGTTGCTAAATGCCCATGAAATAATGGAGCTCATTATACCCAAACATTTTTTTATACATGAGGATTCACCAGTTTATCCTATTTAAGTTTTAACATGTATAGATACTTGTAAAAAACACTCTGGTATATCCCAATCCAAATAAATAACATTTAGTTGAGATAACATTGAATATGTAATCATTTCAACATAAACCTTTTGAATATCACTATACATTAATGATTAAATTGAGAATTAGACATATAAATATTCTTATACAGTCAACTATAAAAGGTTCTACTCTTATACCTTGGTCTCTATAGAATTATAAATATGATTTGGGTACTTCTTTGATTAAACCCTTTTTTTATCACATATTACAATGTTCATGTGACACCAATCCTAGAAGGTGGCACCAATGAGGATATTTTTTCCCAAAATAGATTCCATTGATAACATGGTCATTTGGTTTTTTATTTTTGTTCTAGTTTAAATAAAATAATATTTTATAATTGGTTTAAAATTATTTCCAAAATATGTGTGAGGTTATATTATTTATTACCTTATTATTCATGAAATAATTTATCATGTATCAATATATCTCATCATTAGTCTGAATGTGTCATGTCATGTGGATATTCTACTAGAAAGGATCTATATTACCCTTATCATAACAAAATAAATGGTTTAAAAATCTATTTAAATGAATGTAGGTACACAATAATTCCAACATAAAACTCAATGGTCATTGATCCATGGATTTGAAACCCCAATCCTAAAATCCTAACATGAATTTACCCAACACATTTCTCCATGTAATTCGATGTATTGGTTTGGAAGTATACCCTTGAAATAACATGGTTAAGTCCACCAAAAATTCAATTTATAAATCCTTAATATATTAATTCACTATAGATATTGTTATAAAATCACTCCAAACTATTGCTACATTCATAACTAAAATAATAGATTTCATTTCAAAAATTATATTTATTTGAATGGTTTACATAATGTTTAAATGAGTAAATACCACATTTTTATTCATCGTATTAAATTTTAATATTATGATAGTTTTAAATTATTTATTAACTATATCCAGATATAATATTTAATTTAATTTTTCATATATGTTATATGATATAATATAATTATAAAATTTCATCAAATATTTAAAATAAGACACATAAATAGAGATGAAAAATATAAATAAAATTAAATGGCCAGGAGTTTTCTAATGACTTATTTATCTATCATATGATAAGTAGATCTATGAACCTTATTGGGGACTCCCAGAACATGCATTGGATTTTGTTTCCACATACCTATATCAATCATTAAATCTTCTTGGTTGGTTTCATCTCAATGGAATCATGAACATTATCCAATCACATCAGACCTCCATGATTTTCATATTCATTTACCTCACATGTGGGTGAGAGTAATTTTTGGATCAAATAAATGTAGCTAGATAAGTAAACCAGGGACACACAGGTATATTATATTAATGGAGGGAGGGGTGACACACCTGAAATCCATTTTAAAATGAAAATATTTTTAAAACCCCTGAAATTATATTAAATGAAATGAAATGATAATATAAATTTTTCATTACAATATCATTATTTATCACATTATTGAAAATTCCTCACAATCATTGATTTTATCGTTCATTTATAATATCTATTTTAATTGAGATAAAGTTAGATAGAATTACATATTACCAGTTTTATTAATTAATAATATATATATATATTAATTTAATTTATATATTCTTAATATTTATATGATTCTATTCTGAATTTATTTGACTGAAATTATTTTTAATTACAATTATATATGAACACATCATGTGTTGATAATGGGAATGATTAGTAAACCTTTGTCTTATCTAAATGTATCCATTTATTTATTATTCAATCTATACTGGAGAAAAATGAGCATGTAAACATTATTACTTAATTTCATAGAATTTAATTAATATTGTGTATACAATAGGTCATGTATGATTTATTATACATGATATTCCATCATTCATGAGGGGTCATTATATTAAATGACATTTAATTTCATTGGTAGTGTTGTATACGTTGGATGTTGATTTTGGTCACATGGTACCTTTTGATTTACATTTTATATGATTTTTACTAAATTTATAAATTTAAAATCATGTTTGACCAATTCAGTTGAAATGTATACAGGAAGATATGTTTAAATGATTGCATTATTCCTTTATTCTACATAATAACTTTAAAATAACTATGTAAGTTGAAAATTAATATTACACACCATGTACTAATGTTTGTTAGAATTAATTATCACCTTCTGCATGATCTAACTCAAACATCATGATCAAACCATATTACTTTAGTAATATGAAATGGATTACATTGTGAGTAAAAAAGGTACGTAGTGCATAATTTATTCTCAATAACCCACACTACCTTCCTAAATAGTCTGTAAGCAATTTACATGAGAATTTTTTAATATTATTTATCCCCTTGTAACACTACTCAACTGAATATATAAAAGTATATATTAAAAACGGATGGGTATATTGACCACCTGACCACTATTTCATTAGTGATCATCATATGTAGAAGATCCAAAGGATGAGTATACTAGACAATGATTTTCTAGGAGATGAATATCATAAAATTATGTATTTTTCATATATGATCTTGATATATATGTTATCAAAATTAATGTTTAAGAAGTAAAATATAAGGGTAGGAGAAAATTATATTTATTTTAGATTCCTTAAGTAATATTGGACTTATTTTAGAAGTGGTGTAAAAAAATGTGATCATTATTTTTTTCTATGGTTCATTAAAAACTACTCGGATCTAGTATAAAATATAATTAGGAGGAATAAGTGTTTGGAATCCATTATTGTTTATTGGAAAATACCATCCCACACAACTTATAAGGTATAATTCATTCTAGTGTAAAATATATGTTATGAACATGTCCCAGTAATGATAGGGATGTTACAATAAAAAATGGGGGATAAACCTTCTCAAAAGACAATGTTCCTTCACTTATTTACATTTATATTACATATGGGTAAGATTGATATATTATAATTGGGAGGATAATGTCTTTAATAATTCATAGATGTAAAATATAGATTAATGAAATTTTACTAGTATAATTGATTCCCACTAACATTTCAGGGAATAATTATATATCTTATCCAATAATTATAATCTTTTATTAGGATATTAAAATATTTCATTTGAATATCTAGATATTTTAATATATTGGAGACTCATTAATTCAAATAATCTTTTAAAAATTCTGAGGATGATCACATAATTTTACATGTTTATTATGATTTATGTGTTTACTAAGTTAAATAATTACCATTGATTTCAATATATATTTATATATAATTTAATCAATATAACTTTTAATTTAATTTAATTTGATATCACCATCCATGAGAAAGAAACCTGATAAAATAGAAAATCCCCTATCCCCAAATTATTTAGTGTGAAAACATCTAACACAAAAAACTGCGGCTTAATGAATATGTAATTAGATTTCAACGAAATATAATACATTATAGATAATTTGTTGATAAAATAAATTCATGATATTGTAAAATCAATGATAATACATGATTAAATATTCCATTCATTGGGTGAAAATAAAATGGATTACACTGATGAAAAATATGTCTATTCGAAAATAAACGCAATGAAAACAAATGTGATCAACTTTCGGATTCAAGATATAAAATATATACATTAATATCAACATAAAAAAAATTAATATAACTTTCTAGATAGAATAAATATGGTTGAGTATGAGAAAGGATTCTTCAATTTTAACAGGTCTTGATCGTGATGTGAAATTATCCAATATGGAAGTGTTTCATGTTGAGTATTCAAAATAAGTGGAGAGAATAGTTTCTACTAATAAAATTTACAATGATTATATAAATAATAAACACTATCTTAAATGATTAATATCATGGAAATTTATGGTAATATACCTATTACATCCTTAATGTAAAAGGTAACATTACATCTAGAAAATATAGTTTTCACTAATCTAGTTTTCATGAATTGTGTGGGCTATGATGGAAAATGTGGGAAATTTTTTTTCATAAAAAACATGACATACAAATAAATATATCTATTTTGGATTTTTAAATGTGTTGGAAAATTTTTCCCTATAATTATATAAACTATTGGATAAAATAAACCATAAATAATATAGATTTCAGTGTTTCTATACTACATTACAATGGAAAAAACTTATTATCCATTTTTTTGTGTTAGCGTGATTGGGAATAAGTATCATGATTATTGGAATAATATTTTAAACATCAGATGAAAAATATCCTATTAAATAGGGTACCAATGACTTTATGAATCAAATAACAGAAAATAAGGAGAATTATATATTTATCTTTAAAAATAATTATGGCATGATGAAATAAAATAGACGGTGCAAAAAAAATGGTCATATTGAATATTCATTAATTTTCATATCAGTTTACTCTATTCCAAAATTATAAGAATGGAGAATTCATAAAAATAATGAGTAAATGAGAATTAAATGTGTGTTAGTCTTGTGTTATAAGTGAAATAAACTATTTGAAAAAAAACTCATGAGGATGAGGACTAATTCTTCAACACTGAGAAAGGGATACTTATATTTTTTTAGAAGAGGTCGTGATTTGGAAGATTATGAAAGATTCATTGTTGTGTGTACTAATGGAAAAATGTTTAAAAATGTAAAATTAGTTATGTAAATAAATCAAGGGACATATTTGATGGAATTAATATTGCGAATAAAATAAATCATGAATCATATAAAATATTGAAAAAAATCAGCAAGAATATGTTTCCTAAGAAGTTATGTTGATGGTGAAAACATGATGGAAAAAAATTAAATGGTTTTTACTTATGAGATCATCCAAATAGGGGATTAAAAATATTATGAAATGCTCAATGATATGCTTTCACTTAATTGGGTGTTGTAAAGAATATATTTCTATGTATTTCAATGGTTGATAAATTTAATAATATCGTTAAGAGTTTTTAAAATGTGTTCATAAAAAATTATACTTACAAGAATAAATAGAATCCAAGAATATTGAGATTAATGGAACGTAGTATCTATGTTTAGAATAAAATATCAACCTTGTTTCTATCACTAAAAATAAATATATTACTACCTTACTCCAATAAATATTTTGGATGTTCATTCTATGGGAGGAATTAATGGTGATTAAAATTTTCATTGGGATAACTAATGAATATGATTATAATGTAAAATATAGATAGTACATTATGTGTACTAAAATTGGAGTTATATAATAATTTATTATATTTCAGATAAGTTGAGGTAATTATCATCAAGTATCAGGTAAAATGAAAGTGATTTCTTTTAAGGGGAAATGATTTCAGTGCTACCAGATCCACTTATCCTATGATAATTTGGTATTTGGGAAATATTACATAGAAATAGTAATTGAAAATGTATGATTACAAATTATCTTGTCATTATTGTGGATTAATAATGTATAATTTCATGGTGAAAATTTTACATTTATCATTGGAGTTATAATATGAGTTATTAAATGATTTATTTTTGAACCTAAACCAACTGGTTATCATTGTGTTTTTATGCTGTTTTAGTTATAAGTGAGGGAAGTCATTTCAAAATCTGAATGATAATATTATCGATAATTGGGTTCATAAAATAATATTTAGAATACCGAATTAAATGAGTTTTGAGTTGGCATAATATTCTGATTTTATTATATATAGAATTGATTTGGAAATTATTATGTCATTATTTTTTATATATTCATTGACTATATTGAAATAGTGTAAAATAATTAATGATAAATTAGAATGAATGAAATTATTCAACCCTCCATGAATATATTTTTTGCTCTTAATAAGGGATAGAGATAAGAAAATTAGAATCACATATTTATAAGTATTTTCAATATGGGTTTTGATAATAAATTTACAAGGGGAAATTTTTTATCCCAATTTGTTTTGAAATAAAGTTATTGTATATTATAATGAAGTAAAAAATAATAATTTCAATATGTTTATAAAAGAGAATATTTTAAGCATATTGGAGTGAGAATAATTTTGATATGAATATTTAGTGATGTTCTCTTTTAAGGTGCCTTTATATGTTGAGTTGATTGGATTAGATCATACAATGAAACATGGAATTTGAAGAACAATTATATTGTCAATATCATGACAATGTTGGATTCTCAATATTATGTAATGTTGATTTTTGGATTTTTAAATTTTCATTCCATTAGGATGGTTTTTTGTTTATGTTATAAATTTATTTTTTATGATTAAGACATAGAAATTAGATTATTATAGATCTATTCATGAATTAATAAGATGGATTAAGTGAATGAGTTACTATATATATTTCTAATAGAATACATTACTATCAGTGATTGAAAAAACTAATCAAAATGATGGGGATGTTTCCATAAAAATGTTCAATTGAAGAATAAATTTATGTATAATTAAGGAGTTTGAGGATGTTGATGTATTTAAAAGGGTTATATGTAGTAATAATATTGTTGGAAATTATAAAACCTTGAGGAAGATAATAAATCTATTTAATGAGATATATCTAAAAAAATAGATGATAGAGAATAATTTTAGGGGAAGATTTTACTTACAATATGTATAAATACTTTATAATATTGGTGAAGATGTAAATGATCCATAAAATGTAATAATTAGTATTTATATACTATATAGGATTTGGAATAATTATATTAATGATTTAAGATGATTAATGTTATTAAAAAGTATTTTAATGAGTTTGTGATGTTTTTAATATTGTTGGATATGTCACACTGGTACATCTGTAGTAATTTTATTATATTAATATTTTTTTGCATTAAAATTTCATTGTTGAGGTGCGGTCCGGACCTGATTAGAGTTGTTTTATTTGGCTGATATACGAGCGCTTTGGCATCGTAATGTTCGTGCACATGCCTGGCACAGACGAAGCCATGTGCCTTCTTCTGATAAATGTGTGGCCTACTTGACGCGTGGGTAATTAATTAATTAACAAGTTGAATAATAATTTAAGCACAAAAATGAAATAAAAAATGATTAAATAATTTAAGAGTTTAATAATAATAATAGTAATGATAATAAGGGAATTATTTATATTATTTTATTATTTCAGTCAAAAATTAAATTACTTAGATAATATTAAATTATTATAATGGATATAAAATTATCAGCATGTGAATTTTGTTATTATTACTATTAATATTATTAAAATTATATTCTTTATTTTTTTAGGTCCCATTTCATTTTTTAAATTTTATTTTAGCTCACTTTTTCCCTTTTTCTCCCTCATTCTCCTCCTCACCCCTCTCCCGTCGAGTTTTTTTTTTACATTTTTTCAAAAAAAATAATTTTAAAAATACCACCAGGTTAAAAATATATTTTTTTACATCTCAAAGGTGGCACACCATGTTCCGCCTTTGGGGCATTTCAGCGCTGAAGAAAGGCAGCACCAGGTGTGCCACCTTTTCCCTTAATTAAAGAACAAAGTCTCTACACCAGGTGCCACCTTTGGACAAAAAAATAGTAAAAATTTTAATTTTAACTTAGTCCTTATAACTTTGTCGTAGCATTCAAATGCATTCCAGCAATGAAAACCTCAACCAGCTTCTGTTCTTTACACACAATAGAAACTTCTTTGCAATTTTGTCATGCCCCTAAGTATAAATCAACCTCAAAAGCTCTAGATAATTTTTATTGGTAAGGTGAGATGAGAAGGGAGGTATTATACCATCCAGAAGAGAGATTCTAGGAATGTGCAATGCTATGACAAACCTTTAGATGAAATGTGTCAGTTCCCCACTAGATGTGCATGTTTCTCCAAAATTTTCAGGCTGGAGATAATCCACCTTAAGTTCCACATAGCCTTATGCCTTCCATGGATCAATGTCAAACACTTCATCCCATTTGTTTACTTTATGGGGAAGTAAAACCTCATTCCTTTGAATATGCACATTACTATAGACATATTCAATCATCATTTTGCAAGAAAAACTACTAATCTCATGTTCACTGAAATACCCCTTAACGTAAGAATGGTACAAATAGTGTAAGTACCCAATAGCATGCTTCCAATCCATTTTTACTGGGCTATGTGGAATTGTTGGTGTTTTCATCTGATTAATAATTTAAAAGGTTTCAAAACCACCTTCCTGAAACTCAAAAATGTTTCAATTAAATGACTTTGAAAGCCTATAAAATATAAACTATAAGATCTATTGAAATGAAACTTAAAACATGGATTAAAAATATAATAATTAATTGAAAATAAAAACCATTTCTTAAAAATTGTCGATGAAATACAATTAAAAGCTTTAAAAAACACTTCTTGCAACTCAAAAATATTTCAGATATGAGACTTTGAAAGCCTATAAAATATAAACTTAAAGACTCCTATAAATGAAACTTAGAACATAGATTAAACATATAAGAAGTATTAGAAAAGTAATTAGTTAATTCTGGTGAGGGGTCAAACTGTTAGACCTTGGAATAGAAGGATAATGAGGATGACAAGGAAACATCAACCCCCATGCCCACCCCTTCCACCCATTCAACCAACTTCGGTAACTCATATAGAAGTAGCTTTTCAAAAAAATGAAATGTCACACCTCCACAGATTCCTACATCCATACTAACCCCTCAATTCAGTTTCATTAAATTTGGACAACCTCAATTTTTACCAAAGTCAAAGATGCACTATTAAACCACCACTTTCAACCCCCGCCTCAAAAATACAAAATCCTTTAAGGGATGAGAAATGATTTGGGGCATTTTAAAACATTGGGTGCCTTTCAAAAACGAGCTCCTCATAACATTGGGTTCCTTTCAACCCCTAATTCAGTTTCATTGAGGATCTCCTTATTGAAATATTTTCAATGTTTTAAAATGTTCCGAATCATTTCTCATCCCTCAAAGCATTTTGTATTATTGAGGCGGGGGTTGAAAAGTGATGGTTTAATAGTGCATCTTTGACACTACTAGAAAACTAACCTATACTAACGGTTTGGAACCATTGGTATAGGCCTCTAAACCATTGGTATAGCCTATACCAATGATTTGGAGAACCGTAGGCAAGTAATCCGTTGGGATAGGTCTATACCAATGGTTTTTGGAAAACCATTTGTATATACCTATCCCAACGGTTTTGAAAACCGTTGGTATAAGTAATATGAAAATCTATACCAACGGTTCCTTAAAACCGTGGGTATATGTATTTCCAAAAAAAAACATTCGCTGGGATTTGATCCCAGGACCTCCGGTTTATCATTGAACGACCTAACCACTAACCTAACATGAATTTTGTGAACATAATTTCATAAATATATATATGTATTATCATAATTATTTTAAATTTTTATTTATAGAATGTTATGGTTAAGTGGATCCGATAAAAAATCAAAGGACCTATACCAACGGTTTTCCAAACCGTTGGTATTGACCTATACCAACGGTTGTCACAACCGTTGGTATAGGTCCCTGGAATCTAGGAAGGGGTGTTGAAATATTGGGGACTTTTCCCAACGGTTTGGCCAAACTGTTGGGAAAGGTGGCCACAAATTTGACCTTTCCCAACGGTTTTGGCAAAACCGTTGGGAAAGGGTAGGATTTCACAATAGTTTGTCCAAAACCATTTGGAAAAGTGGCCATAAATTGAACCTTTCCCAATGGTTTCTCCAAACCGTTGGGAAAAGTGGCCACAAAGTGGTATTTCCCAACGGTTTGGCTAAACCATTGGGAAAGGGGGTATAGAAGTGTTGGGAAAGGTCACATTTCCAGTAGTGTGACTTTGGTAAAAATGGGGGTTGTCCAAATTTAATGAAACTGAATTGGGGGGTTAATATCGATGTAGGAAGTTGTGGTGGTGTGACATTTCATTTTTTTGAAAAGATACTTCTATATGAGTTACCGAAGTTGGTTGAATGGGTGGAAGGGGTGGGCATGGGGGTTGATGTTTCCTTGTCATCCTCATTATCCTTTTATTCCAGGGTCTAATAGTTTTCCCCCTCACTAGAATTAACTAATTACTTTTCTACTACTTCTTATATGTTTAATCTATGTTCTAAGTTTCATTTATATGAGTCTTTAAGTTTATATTTTATAGGCTTTCGAAGTCTCATATCTGAAATATTTTTGAGTTGCAAGAAGTGTTTTTGAAAGATTATAATTGTATTTCATCAAAAAAAATTATGTAATGGTTTTGATTTTCAATTACTTATTATATTTTTAATCCATGTTTTAAGTTTCATTTCAATAGATCTTATAGTTTATATTTTATAGGCTTTCAAATCCACTTACTTGAATCATTTTTGAGTTTCATGAAGGTGGTTTTGAAACCTTTTAAATTATTAATCAGATGAAAACACCAACGATTCCACATAGCCCAGTAAAAATGTATTGGAAGCTTGTTATTGGGTACTTACACTATTTGTATCATTCTTACGTTAAGGGGTATTTCAGTGAACATGAGATTAGTAGTTTTTCTAGAAAAATGCGGATTGTATATGTCCATGGTAATGTTCATATTCAAATGAATGAGGTTTTACTTCCCCATAAAGTAAACAAATGGGATGAAGTGTTTGACATTAATCCACGGAAGGCATAAGGCTATGTAGAACTTAAGGTGGATTATCTCCAGCCTGAAAATTTTGGAGGAACATGCACATCTAATGGGGAACTGACACATTTCATCTAAAGTTTTGTCATAGAATTGCACATTCAAAGTCACTTACTTGAAACATTATTGACTTTCAGGAAGGTGGTTTTGAAACCTTTTAAATTATTTATCATCGACATTTCTTAAGAAATTCATTTTGTTTTCAACTATCTCTTATATGTTTAATTCATATTTTAATTTTCATTCATATCGGTCTTATAGTTTATATTCTATAAGACTTCAAAGTCACGTACTTGAACCATTATGATGTTTCGCATAGGTGTTTTTGAAAGCTTGTAAATTATGTGTCATCGATAATTTTTAAGAAATTCTTTTAGAGTAAAAGTAATGCACTCTTTTTAATAAATGGAAAACATATACATGAAGAAGTAATGTCAGTGTCTATGGTGAGGCTCTATCCCACAAGGTGGTGTGTGAATGGTACGTCCATATCGAGAGAGACGTGTTCCATGATGGGATGGAGTATGATGACCCAGAGAGGGATGATCTTCAGGCACTGCAACATCAATCACGGGATCCTCTGTCATAGTCTGCATGTAAGGAGGTGTCGGAGGGATGTCATCGTGTGCATGAGATCCTTCTCCCACTACATAAGTAGAAGGGGTTGTCATCATACCCTCGGGAAACCATATAGGCTGTGAAGGATCTGGTATGAAAGATGGCGGCATGGGAGATGAACCCTGATAAATCCCTAGAAAATAAATATCTGGAAAATACTGTGGATATCCAGTCAAAAAAAATGGATCCCATGTTGCATCCTGTTGCACAAACCCAGACGGGTCAGGCTGGACTGATAGAGCACCAACCTGTGCCTCTGGAACAGGTGAGGGCTCACGTGTAGCAGAACGCAGTCTCTGTCGCCGTTGTCATCGCTGGGGAACAGCACCATCTGCTGCTGCAGGTTCCTAAGTAGGACCCTCATCTCCTTGGATAGGAGCATCATGTTCCTGAGTAGGAACATCATGTCTCTGGGGTCTAGGATGGATGATAATATCATGAATAGATTGAAAAATCGGCATCGTCTCCTCCAAAGCAGCATGGATCATAGATAAACTAGCAACCTCCTCCTCCTCTGGATCAGTCATGCGACATAGTCGTCATAGTCTGGTATGCTGTACAGAGATTCAAAATGAATTATAAAATAGCATAATAAATATATTATGTGAAATATATTGACTTACCAGATCCTGAATCCCTCTCCCGTGCTGAGTCAGATACAATATAGACTTCATTCTATACCATGGCTCATACTCTACCTGATCTGATAGGTAGAATCGCATTGTATGTACACATGTGGTATGATGCTCTACTCGATTGTCCCAGATGGCGACATACTGGGCATGTCATCGTCGCCAATCGACATGATGTCTCCCCGTGAGCTTTAAGCCATGAAGCGCTGGTAACTGTCGGGGTGTAGGTGGAATCAGCTGAACACAGCAAAACTGACGCATAACTCTATCGGGCTGGTGCCACTCAATAATATGAAAGTGAATGAGTGGAACTATAGCCATAACCTCATGAAGTCCAGCAGTATAGTATGTAGGTAAGTCTTGAACCAGACTCCAGTATGGAATCCAATGAATCTGTAATGACACGTGACATTTCATCAGAGAAATTTTTTAACAAAAAACGAAAATGATGATATATACATACGTTGTCGGGTAGTAAATTGTCCAACATGATACGATATGTAGCCAAATTATGGGTCGGAGCATCGACTAAGTGATGTGCCTGACTCCACCTATCAAATACAACATTGAAAGTGATAAATAATCAGAAATTAAATATAATAAATCATAATACAATCAGAAACAAATAAATATGACGGATCATACCATCGTCCACGTGGATCATCCTGTAGCACGTCTATAGAAAGCCTCTGACCAACAGTAACAGGGGTGAGGATAGGGATGCACTCCCATTCCCACAACTGTATAAGGACGACGCATCCTCCGAGATCTATGTGATCTGAGCGGCATGTTGTACATAATGCTCTATACGTGTAGGTCAAACAAGCAGATCCCCAACTGTATCTCCCGATCTGATCAAAGTCCTCTAGTAAACTAAGATACATCATGTGCACATGCACACCCGAGTGATCTGAACACAATGTACCTCCAATAAGTCGTAAGATATATGCCCGAGCATAACACATGATGGTCTACTCATCAGAATCAGGAGGTAAATGTGAAAACTGCAAAGCAAGCCAAGGTATAGATATGGACCCACCATCTGTAGCAGTATGATCAGCCAAAATATCGACACCTAATAATCTCTATGCCAACTCAGCCCAATCCCCACTGGTGGGTCCAATAACTGCATCTCCCTGAATAGGAAGACTAAGTAGCACTGCCACATCCTCTAAGGGGATAGTCATCTCTTCCTCTAGTAAGTGGAATGTGTGAGTCTCTGGTCTCCATATCTCGACCAAGGCAGAAAGAAGGGTATGATCAGTGTACGTGAAATCAGAAACGGCAATGCCTTAGAAGCCAGCATGACGTAAGTATGGTATAATAGTAGCTGGAGGCACCATGTGTCGAAAATGGTGTGCTCGCCGTACCCTAATCTATCGAACATCCCGACCCTCTATCACATCATGATAAATATGCCTATACTGCTCGGTGAGGAGTGGAATATCATCCATCTGGAAACCAGAAAAGGAAATTAGTCTTCACTATAAAATGTAAGTATAATGTTAAATTTAATAGAATGTTATGATTGGTATAATGAACGATATGTGATGTTTTTTTAGAAAAAGTTAAGGGAATGTCGTCATATTTTGGAGAACATTTATCTATCGTGTATTTAGATATGTTTTTACCATGAAAATTATGTTTTTTAAGATATGGTGTCATACATTTATATATAAAAACATTTTATCCTGTTTATGTATGATTTATGAAGATCCTTTATGATAACTGTTTTAATATTTTTTTGTATTTGGTGAAAACTAACCTTTTTTAATAATATTTTTGTTTTCTAAGATTACATTTAGATTAGTGGATTTAAAAGTATTGAATACAGACGTTCATTATTAGAAGGAGAGAAGTTGCTTATTGGAAATGTGAAACAATTCTTAAAAAGGTCATCTCTGATATTAACAACATATAACTGACTACATGAAAAGATCATGTTGGATACAACACATCATTGTGGATGAGTGTGTGAACTCGATCCAGCAATGTTAGGACATTGTTTCTGGTTATGCCCTTCTTGATGACATAGACGGCATCTCAAAATTTTCCCTTGTTCTTGAGGCCAATCCCTTTCATTTCATATCTTGTTGGTCTTCGTTCTTCCCCGCGGTCGTAATCTACTGATGTTAGCAATCAGTATGGGCTGGTCTTCAGGCATTGGGAAATATCAAAACTCCCCAACAGGCATCCATGGCACAGCATAACAGTTAGAAATGGCCTCCAATCGGTATACTGGATCAACATAAGCTTCCCATGATTCGTTCACAGACGCACATGCTGCGATGGAATGTGCGCATGGAAACCTTAATGCCTGAACCTTTCCACACTGACATTGTTTTGGTTCTAGAAGTACCACTACTTTTTCACCGTTGTTACCTGTGATGGGGTTACAACACTCTTGAACTTCAAATTTTGAGTCTTCCTGACGTAATAGACACACTCGATAACCAGAAGTTTCTTCAATGTTCTTGTCAATATCTCATTGAAAGTTTTTTCCAAATATTAGCCCCTGTTGAATCCCATCTGAGGCTAGTTTTTGTCTATCAACGAAGTACTTGACACAACGATAAAATGTCTCATGAACTAGGGCAGTAATTGGTAACTTGCGAAGCCCCTTGAAGATTCCATTTATATACTCCACAATGTTTGTGGTCATGTGTCCATACCTCTTCCCACCGTCATAGGCCAGTGTCCATTTCTCTTTTGGAATCTTCATCATATAATCATACACTTCTTGGTTATCCTTGAGGATTTCTTCGTAACGCACCTCAAACCTTCATTGATATGGATCATATTCTACATAAATATGATCACAGGTCATAGAAATTATATTTTTATTTACATTAAAATAGTAAACATCGATGACGACATTGCTTACCGGGCCTCGTGATTGCATTCTTCATATCCTCATTATGGAAGGTTTTGTGCATGTTACTAGCAATGTGTCTGATGCAGTATCAATGATGTGAATTTGGGGGCATCCATGAATTAGGATCCGTATTTATTGCCTCATTGATTGCCCTATTTCGATCAGATATCAAACAGACACCTCGAATGTGTGTGAAATGGTTGCTGATGCATTCCAAAAACCAGCTCCAAGATTCATAGTTTTCCTTCTCCACTATTGAAAATGCAAGAGGAAGTGATGAACGGTTCCCATCTTGGGTTGCTAAAACCAACAATATTCCCTTATACTTTCCGGATAAAAATGTTCTATCAATTTGTATGAACTGTTTACTGAAACGAAATGCAGAAATACATGGGAGGAATGCCCAGAATAACCGATGAAATTGAACACGATATTGATCCAATAGATTATCTTCAAACACATGTTCCTTCGTATTTATATGGTAGAAAACTTGGTTATTGTGGCTTAGTATGGCTAATAATTGTGGCAATACCTGATACGATTCATCCCAATCACCGTAGACCTTCACAATTTCCTTCTATTTCGCCATCCATACCTTGTTATAAGAAATCTTATAACCGAAAGTTTGAAGTATCCTCTCTTGCACAAGGGCTATAGGAACATCTTGACAGGTCCTAATCATCTCAACAATAACAGTTGACACAAATTTGGCATCCAAAGCAGTGTGATCTTGTGTCAAGTTTGGCTGAACACAAGAATGAGTTGCCTCAATCTTTGAAATTCTCCATCCACTAAATGCAATGTCTGGAATCACCCTCAACCGGAATCTACAGTCTTGATTATATTTATCACACCGTATGATGTATTTTTTCGACATGATTCCTCAACTACATATCTACAATGCCTCTCAATATGAAATCTTTGTAAGAAGCTCTTCAACGCATCCTTACTTGGAAAATCCCTTCCATTATATAATGTTTTTTCCAACTCACTAAACCTGACCACTATAACTCCAGGAAACTCTATTGCAGGTGTCAGAACATTTTTTTTGAATTCAGGTACACGTTTCATTGCTTCGGACCAAGATTCAAAGGGTGGTGTATGATTTATTGTTGGTCGAGAATGTTCTTGAACTACTCTATTTCAAGAAACTACTACCCTATCCTCTCCAGCTCCCTACTCATCTCCAGCTACCTCCCCATCATCATTGTCTTCTCCGTCTATTACATCATTATTAAATTCCTCATCTGAAGAATGATTTATATGTAAATCTGGCAGATCATCTAAGTTTTCCTCCTCTGCAACAAGGTAAACATCCTCAATTTCTTGGGATGAAGCTTATTCAATAACTATATGTGCATGTCTATGACTTCAAACATTTGGATGTTGTTGTACATTAGAAACTTCAACATATAACTCCATCATTGCACCATCAGACCATTGGGAAAATAAAGTTCCCGCTTCGACCCAGTGCTCATCACCAGCCAATGCACAAGCAAGATGCCATAACGTGGTAGGGAATTGAAAATGTCTATAACTAATAGAATTTATCTCTTGATGAGGACCGAGATTTAAGAAACCACGAATTCTATCTTAAAGATCAGTTATGGTTACACAATCAGATGTGTTAACCATAGATGTTGGTTGTATAATATAAGAAGCTCCTTGCTCAGTTTGAATAACCTTTCCATAGTAGTAAACACAAGAAAACATGTCTCTCTACATGAAAAATGTTTACTGATCACTGAATATGTCAATAATGTTTTGTTACGTGTTAAATAAAATTTTTTATCTTCTTGAAGGTATTTTAGTACTTCATGAAGTAAATATCAATCATCTAAAGCATATCCCCCGGGATTGTCAAACCAGGAGTGTAGCAAGGCCCGTTGTCGTGTACCAGGATACCCCGGGTCAGGCCCAAAACTCCTTGTCGAGGCTTTCACCCCTAGGTACAACTGTGCTAGAGCCACATCCACTTGTAGTATCCAGACAGGGATTTAATTGCTTAGATAACGACATAAACATTCATGACACCAAAATTTTAAAACCTTCCTAAATTAATCCACTATTGTTTTGTAGAACAATTTTTAAATTTCCTAAAGATATGTTCAATGATCTCTAAAAAATAAGATTCATTACAGTGCTGGTTAATCACTACTTAAGTGTCGGTCACTACTTAAGTGTTGGTTAATCACTACTTAAGTGCTAGTTAATCAGTTAGGAGTTATTCATTAACCACTTAATCATCCCTTAATCTTTACTTAATGACCCCTTAATTATCCATTAATCGTTAGTTAATGACCCCTTAATCGTTAGTTAATGAACCCTTAATCACCCCTTAATCATCCCTTAATCATCCCTAGTTAATGACCCCTTAATCACCCATTAATCGTTAGTTAATCACCCATTAATCACCCATTAATCGTTACTTAATCACCCCTTAATCACCCATTAATTGTTAGTTAATCACCCCTTAAACATTGCTTAATTACCCCTTAATCATCCCCTAATCATTCCTTAATCGTTAGTTAATGACCCCTTAATCACCCCTTAATTGTTACTTAATCACCCCTTAATCATTAGTTAATCACCCCTTAAACATTCCTTAATTACCCCTTGATCATCACTTAAAAATTCCTTAATTACCCATTAACCATCCCCTAATAATTCCTTAATCATTAGTTAATGACCCCTTAATCACCCCTTAATCGTTAGTTAATCACCCCTTAATCGTTAGTTAATCACCCCTTAAACATTCCTTAATTACCCCTTAATCACCCCTTAAACATTCCTTAATTACCCCTTAACCATCCCCTAATCATTCCTTAATCATTAGTTAATGACCCCTTAATCACCCCTTAATCGTTAGTTAATCACCCCTTAATCGTTAGTTAATCACCCCTTAAACATTCCTTAATTACCCCTTAATCATCACTTAATCATTCCTTAATTACCCCTTAATCATCCCCTTAACCCCTTAATCACTCCTTAATTACCCCTTTATTCCTTAATTACCCCTTAATTAGTTAATAACCCCTTAATCACCCCCTTAATCGTTATTTAATCACCCCTTAAACATTCCTTAATTACCCCTTAATAACACCTTAAACATTCCTTAATTTCCCCTTAACCATCCCCTAATCATTCCTTAATCATTAGTTAATGACCCCTTAATCACCCCTTAATCGTTAGTTAATCACCCCTTAATCGTTAGTTAATCACCCCTTAATCGTTAGTTAATCACCCCTTAAACATTCCTTAATTACCCCTTAATCACCACTTAATCATTCTTTAATTACCCCTTAATCATCCCCTTAACCCCTTAATCACTCTTTAATTACCCCTTTATTCCTTAATTACCCCTTAATTAGTTAATGACCCCTTAATCACCCCCTTAATCGTTAGTTAATCACCCCTTAAACATTCTTTAATTACCCCTTAATCAACCCTTAAATATTCATTAATTACCCCTTAATCACCCATTAATCATCCATAGTTAATTACCCCTTTAATCATGACTTAATTATTCCTTAATCATTATTTAATTATTCTATAATTATCTCTAAAATATTAATAAATTATTATTATCCCTAATTATCATTCATTAATAATATTATATTATACATACTTTAATCTAACATTAAATAAATTATCCCTAATCATCATTCATTAATAATATTAAATTACATATACCTTAATCTAACATTAAATATTAACTAATTAAAACATTAATAATATAACTATTTATTTCTTTTCCTTAAATAACTACTACTACATACTTAAATATTTAAAATTAACTAATTACAATTAAATAAATAAATAACTTTAAAATAAAAAAATACCTCTAAATGAAGCTTTACACAAAAATCTTGTACTCCTTGCGTCTCCGAAAGCACCACGAAGGAAAACTCAACTTAGAGAGAGGAGCTCTCAAAATTTTAGAGAGAAGAGGGATTTGTGAGTGAGGGAGGATGGGTGGGGTGGCTCCCTTTTATAGGGATTTTTTTAGCGAAGGCGGCATCTGGGAAGCCGCCTTCAGCCATTTGAAACACGAAAGGTGGCTCTTCCAAAGCTGCATTTCGCAGAAAACAATTCGAAATGCGGGCACTGGTGTGCCGCCTTTCGTTTCCCCAAAGGTGAAAGGCGGTTTCTGGTGAACCTCCTTTGTCCTGGTGGAAACTGAACCGAAGGCGGCACACCATGTGCCGCCTTTAAGATGTAAAAAAAATATTTTTAACCTGGTGGTATTTTTAAAATTATTTTTTTGAAAAAATGTAAAAAAAAACTCTCTCCCGTCGCACAAGCCCCTCCCCCTTTCTTCCCCTGGTTCGTACCGGGATTTTTTTTCATGTTTTTTAAAAAAAAAATCCAGAAAAAGATTAGGGAAAAATATTTTCAAAAATGCACCTCAAAGGCGGCATCTCGGATGCTGCCTTTGCGCTGCAGGTGAAAGGCGGCATCCGCGATGCCGCCTTTCTCCTAAAAAAATCTTTTTTTTTGAAAATTTTTATTTTTTTTATTGTTTTGTTTTGTTTATATATATATATATATATATAAACAAAACAAAAAAATTCAGTAGAATTTCTCTACTATTAAAGATCCAGCGCTACAACCATTATAGCAATCTGGATTCTGACAGAAGCTCTCACACAGGCCTCCCTTTTATAAGAGAGCTTACCCTGGAAATCATTCTGCATTTTCGATATGGGATTCTGGTTCTCCATTTCCTGCACAGAACATTCTGTATTTCCGATGTGGGATTCTATTTCAAGTACATGACTTTAAAAGAATATAAAATATAAACTATAAGGCTAATATAAATGAAACTTAAAACATGGATTAAACATATAAAAAATTGTTGAAAACAAATAAAAATTCATAAAAAATGATGATAAAAAATAATTTATAAGCTTTCAAAACCACTTACTTGAAACTTAATAAGTTTCAAGTACGTGATTTTGAAAGCTTATAAAATATAAATTATAAGACCAATATAAATGAAACTTAATACGTAAATTAAACATAAAACAAATATTTGAAAATAAAAAGAATTTCGTAAAAAATATTGATGAAATATAATTTATAAGCTTTCAAAACGACCTACATGAAACTTAAAAATGTTTCAAGCACGTGACTTTGAAAGCCTATAAAATATAAACTATGAGACTGATATAAAAATTAATTAGTAAAAATTAGTAATGTGATTTTTAATTATATAATAATTAATTAGTAAATTTGTAATATGATTTTTAATTATAATTATTCATTATAATTATTAATTAGTAATTAATAATAATTAATTATATAAAAATTAGTTAGTTAATTTGTAATATTATTATTAATTATATAATAATAAATTGCTAAAATAGTAATATAATTTTTAATTAAATTTATTCATTATAATTATTAATTATTAATTAGTAATTAGTAATTATTAAATATCAATTATTAATTATTAATTAGTTAATTAGTAATATAAATATTAAATATAATTAGTCATTATAATTATTAATTATTAATTATTAATTATTAATTATATAATAGTTAGTTAGTTCATTAGTTATATAATTATTAATTATAAAACAATTAATTAGTAAATTAGTAATATAATTTTTAATTACATTTATTCATTATAATTTTTAATTATTAATTAGTAATTAGTAATTATTAATTATTAATTATTAATTAGTAATATAAATATGAATTATAAATATTAATTATAAATATTACTTATACAGTAATTATTTAGTTAATTATTAATATAACTATTAATTATATTAATTAGTAATTAGTAATTATTAATTATTAATTATTAATTAGTAATATAAATATGAATTATAAATATTAATTATAAATATTACTTATTAATTATTAATTATTAATTATTAATTATTACTTATACAGTAATTATTTAGTTAATTATTAATATAACTATTAATTATATAATAATTAATTAGTTAATTAGTAATATAATTATTAATTATATAATAGTTAATTAGTTAATTAGTAATATTATTATTAAATATAATTATTATAATTTTTAATTAGTAATTATTAATAATTAAATATGTCATAATTAATTAGTTAATTAGTAATATTATCATTAATTATATAATCATTAATTTGTAATATAATTATTACATATATAATAAATATTTAGTTAATTATAAATACAATTAATAATTATAACTAATTAATTAGTGATTAGTAATTTTTAATTATTAATTATTTAATTAGTAATATAAATATTTATTATAATTATTCATTATAATTAGTAATTAGTAATTAATAATTATTAATAAGTAATTAGTAATTATTAATTAGTTAATTAGTAATATAAATATTAATTATAACTATTCATTAAATTATTAATTATTAATTATTACTCATTAATTATAACTTATATAATAATTAATTAGTTAATTATAGATATAACTATTAATTATATAATAATTAATTAGTTAATTAGTAATATAATTATAATCTATCAAAGTCACGTACTTGAAACATTTTTAAGTTTCAAGGAGGCGGTTTTGAAAGCTTATAAATTATTTTTCATTAACATTTTTTTGGAAATTGCTTTTGTTTTCAACTATTTATTATATTTTTAATCAATGTTTAAAGTTTCATTTATATTGGTCTTCTATTTTATGTTTTATGGTCTTTCCAATTAGCACACTTGAAAAAATTTAAGTTTCAAGTAGGCGGTTTTGAAAGCTTATAAATTACTTTTCATCAACATTCTTTTGGAAATTTCTTTTGTTTTTAACTATTTATTATATGTTTAATCAATGTTTAAAGTTTCAATTATATTCGTTTTATAGTTTATATTTTACAGTCTTTCAAATTCACGTAATTGAAACATTTTTAAGTTTCAAGTATGTGGTTTTGAAAGGTTATAGATTATTTTTAATCAACATTTTTGAGGAAATTCTTTTTTTTTCAACTATTTATTATATGTTTAATCAATGTTTAAAATTTCATTTATATTGGACTTATAGTTTATATTTTATTGTATTTCAAAGTCACATACTTGAAACAGAATCTCACATCAGAAATGTAGAATGTACTGCGCAGGAAAGGTAGAACCTGAATCCCACATCGAAAATACAGAATGATTTTCAAGGCAAGCCCTCTAATAAAAGGGAGGTCTGGGTAAGAGTTTCTATAAGAATCCAGACTGTTGTAATGGTTGTAGCGCTGGATCTTTAATAGCAGAGAAATTCTGCTGAAATTTTTTGTTTTGTTTATATATATATATATATATATATAAACAAAACAAAACAAAAATAAAAATAAAAAAAATTTAAAAAAAAAGATTTTTTTAGGAGAAAGGCGGCATCGCGGATGCCGCCTTGCCCCCGAGATGCAAAGGTGGCATCCGGGATGCCGCCTTTGAGGTGCATTTTTTAAAATATTTTTGCCCTAAGCGTTTTCTGGAAAAAAAATTTAAAACGTAAAAAAAAAACTTCCTTCGCACCGCCCCCTTCTCTGAACCCTATCACCTCGACACTCCCTTCCATCCTCATCAACGGACTAGCCACCACCAAATTGCGTCACCACCTTGCTACTGGCATCGCACGGAACATGCACCGCCCTGCAACTTGGCGTCACTCCTCCCCGGACCTGCAGCTAGTGTTGCCCCACTTCCCTCAAACTGTCACGCTACCCTCCCCTCCTCTATTCTGGCAAGACTACCCCCGACGCCCTAGTATATCCGACGAGCCACGGCACACCGGACCATCTGCCTCACATAGAGCTGCACGACACCCTACCCTCAAACCCTAGCCAGATCCCTGCTGCCCTTCGGCGGTCCCGATATCCGGCACCGTCTCTTTCAGTTTGAGACCGCTGCTCACCCTTCAATGGTCGGACCTCCTTGCCAGCGTCCCAACCTCCTCCGGTGCATGCACCTTCCCCCGGTATCCTCTTCTAACCCTACATAGGGTTTTTTGGGGTTTCGATTCTGTGTTGGTTCCTTTATGGTGTATTTGATCTGATTATTTGATTTTATGGTTTAGTTTTGTTGATTGAGGTGTGATTGGTATGTGACGGTCATTATGTGAAAAAATCACAAATGTTGTTACATAACTATAGGTGGTTCCATGTTTAATCGATATTTGATTAATTAATTTTCATGTTTAATTAATTTAGAAAATTATTTAATTATTTGTTGTAGTGTGAAGTCCAGCTTTTATGAGGATGGATTTGAAATTGAACTTATCTGGGAGCATGATTATAGTATGTGTACTTACTGCTGAAATCTCATCTCTGGTTAATTGTTAGTTTTTTTAAATAGTCAGGTTAGCCTACTAATTAGTTTTTTTATTGTGTTCTAGTTTTTACTTAAGAATTACTATGTCTTAATGCATTTATTAGTGTGTTTAGATGATATGAATATATTTTTTCTGTGAAAACACATGTCAGACAATTCACTAGTGTTTTATAAAATGTGCGGATTATTTTTTAGGATGTACAAGGGGTGGAATTGGTGTTTTGGGGTTGGGTCTGTATGAATTCTATCTTAAATGATCAATTAAGTGGATTTTTGGTTTTTTAGTAATGAGGCATATTTTTAAATGGGTTGGCATGTTTTTCTGGCAGTTTTTTTAACTGTTGTAATTGTCTTTTTAATTATGTGGGTGGTTTCTTTAATCACATGTGTGATCCAGATTGTGTTCTTGAGGTGGTTTTGAGTGTGTTTGGTCCTTTAAGGTGGTTTGGGTCGATCTAGGGTGTAAAGATATGTTTTTATCTTTAAATTTATCTATGAAATTTTTAATTGTTTTGTTAAATATTTATTATGGGGAAAATTGGTTTGGTTAAATCTTGTAAATACTTTTCGTGCGTAAAGTCATGCGACATGTGTGGAAACTGTTTGATAAATTCTTCAATTGATGTGTTTAACAATGAAAGTGATTTCCTTGACTGTACAGTCAATTTAATTGGTTGTGTATGTGATGAAAATTTTGTTTTGGTAAATTTTTAGTGTGCTTATAATTTTATTAAATGGATTTTGTGTGTGAAAATGGTGATTTGGGTGTGTGTAGTGTATAGTTTTGTTTGAGTATATGATTATGACATATGACATGAACTCTGAACTACTAGAGCACAAACAGGAAGCCTGGTGTAAAGACACGGAATTTCCATGTAATTTTTTTAATTAAATAGGAAATTTACGAGTCCGCAAAAATTGATGGCACATGATTCTGAGGCCCGGTGTGTCCGGAATCAATATCTGAATTTTTTTTTCAGGTACGTTCGTTAAATGTACGAGATGGTTTTTCTAACTTTTGAACTGGTGCTTGGAATTGTGATTTGAGTGCACCGCTGAACTCGTAGCGCTGGTATTCTCTTAAGAAGTCTTTCATCTCGACGACAGTTGGTCGAGGGTAAAAGATTGTTTTTTGGTTTTTTCAGGGAAATAATAAAATAAAATAAATGGATGTATTATATTATTTTATCTATTATAACCACTCATGTTGAAGTTGGAGGTGGGGACCACCACACCTTAACCTCCCATGAGAGGTCATGGTGGTGGGGCCCAACTGAACCTAACCTCCCACAAGAGGTTACGGTGTGGGGAACACCCAAGACTAAACCCTCCAATTAATTGAGGAAAAACTCTCAACTCCCACATAAATGAGGGAGAGTCTCTTAAACTCTTCCACCTTAATTGTGCCAACACACATGCCATTAAATGTGACAACTCCTCTAACATTTAATCCTGCCAATCCACCCTAATTAATCTTGCCAAACTAGGTGTTTAATTGGGAAAATTTGAAATTAGTGCCAACGAATTAATAAGATATTTTTATCTATTATCTTTGGCCAAAATTTCATTTGGTTGGAAAAAGAGGATTGTGGAGAAAAGGAACTTGGGAGAAGGCTCCCAACGAAGAATGCTCCATTGATGAAGAACGCCGAAGAGGAATGCATTTGACTATGAAGAACGACCTCAACTACGATTTTTTTTCTCAGAACCTCCTTCGACGTAGGACGTGTTCATCTACAACGAATCGACATCCGCCTTCTCATGCCAACATCGAAAAAAAATGAACAAGTTAGGGATCCTATTCTGAATATGGTATTATTCCCTTGATTCATTCCTTCTAAAACAAATAACTCTGACCAACTTATTATCAAGTTGATCTGCAGATGTTTTCCATTGCAGTTTGGGAATATATTGTTAATGAGGGATTAAGGGAATTAATGTTTTTAAGATATATTCCATTCTCTTCCTTTGTTGTGCTCTGTTCTTCTGATCCAAATGCTACCACTCTAAATGAGGAGGGTGCAGACCAAACCAATATGGCCAACCCCTCCTCTGTTCTCTTTTGTGGTGTTCTTTAATACAGAGGATGGAAACAACAACATAGAAGGCGATTAAGGTGATGATGGCAACGACCGCGCTACCTACATCCATTGTAACACACGCTGCCCCCACGATGCTCCGGTGCTCCAGCCGAAACAGCTCCGCAGCCCCGGGCTGCACTGTGCCGGACGCCGGTACTGCACCGCCCCCAGCCGAACTGGCCCCGGTAGTGCCATTCCTCGGCTGCACCGCCCCGGCCCACCAGCTCCCTAGTCCCCAGCCGAAGTGGCCTCGGTCACACCTATCGCGGTGCCCCAGCCGAGCCGGCCTCTGTGCGCCCTCGCGGAGCCCCGGCCGATCTGGCCTCTTCGTACCCCTCGCCGCACCCCAGCGGATCCGCCCTCTGTGTGCCCTCGCATCACCCCAGCCGAACTGGCCTCCGTGCGCCCTCGCGTCACCTCGAATGAGCCGGCCTCCTTGCGCCCCTTACGGCACCCTGGCCGAACCGGCCCATACCATCATGGTTCCCTCCGGGTCAAGTTGTGCCCTCACGGAACCCTCTATGTCGAAATACCCTTGCACCGACCTGTGGCCAGTCTGTGCCCTCACGACCGGTCAGCACTCTCGCGGCCCTCAACGAACCCTTGCGGCTTGCTGGGCTAGGCCCTACGGGCCAGGCCGAACCAAATGGGCTGGCCTGCCCAATGTGCAAGGCCAGTCCCAACGGGTGAGGCCGGGTTGACCCAGACCGAGTCTGTCAAGATGGGGTCAGTTCGGGTCAGTCCGACCAGGTCGGACCAGACTCGGGCCCACTACGGCCCTTTACTTTATTTTGGCCATATCTTTGGCACCAGATGTTTGTTTAATGAACCATCAGTGGTGCTTGTAATCTTGGAACATGACGGTCCCTTTGAGTATACCCCACTAGAGTTTGGGATATATTTTAGATACAGTTAGGTTGGATCGTGCAAGAATTCAACCGGGCCCTTGGGACAAAAAGGCTAATAACACATAGAACGGGCATCTGATTGACGATCTGTTTGTTGCGTTGAGACACCTATGACGTGGAAGACCTTATAGATACTTCATTGTGGGACTTCGTGGTAGATGGAGCATCAACTAGTATCTTGTGGAGTGGGTCATTCCTAGATGAGAGAGAATTTGTGCGGGAACCTAGTAGCTGGATGAGACTTGATGATTGTTGACCGATTGAAATGGAGTGACTCGACTATCCCAATGGGGAGCGCTTGGTTGCGGTGACAAAACCATGAAAAAGAAGTGTCTGGTTGTGGAGGTAGACCCACAGTATTCGACAGAAAGAATACCTCTGCAGGCTATGAGGGGGAGTGCCTGGTTGTGGCGGCAGACCCACAGTGGGGAGCGCCTCTGTATGACGTAAGAGACCCACGGTACTCGACAGAAGGAGTACCTCAGTAGTCCAAGGTTAGTGGGAAGCGCGCTTGGTGTCACAGCAAGCCCACTATACTCAACAGAGGACGAGTTCTCCAGTAGTCAAGGTTTCGTTAATGTGAATAAAAATCCAGGTTAAGCTGAGTTAATACTTTTGTTTTTTCCACATGATTGAGATGGATCACTTGATAACTTAGGTATATGTATGGGAATATACCTATTTAATGTTATCTATCGATGTCATAATTTGTGGTTTATACTTGTTGAATTTTGTGAGACCATGAGGGTCTCAGGGTCCCTAATGAATATAGATATACTCACCCCACCATGGGCTATGCCTACACCTTGTTGTGTTGGATGCAGACAACGGAGATCGCTGACTGAGGCTGAGAGTACAAGGACTGGACGGTACCCTGAGGTGGACCTTACGATGAGTCGGTACATGGAGGAGACTGATGGACGTGGAGTGATGAGGAGGTTATCCGTATCTACCCTTCAGGTAGAAATCTCAGAGGATGACCCATCAACTATTCATCCTTTCTTTAGTTGTATTTGTACTTCTAGTTTCTTTTACTTTACACTTGGGCTTTGATTTCCAGCCCCTTCTATTTTCTCCACTCTTTTGTTATACAATTTACATAGTTTTTTGTATCCGGCTATGGGATCTATTGTGTGCATTTATAGGTAATAAATTCAATTCCTTCCCTGTTTTAGAGAATTATGCCTTTGGTGCTAGTCGCTAGAACCTGGCCTATGGAAGGCGGGCTTGGGGTAGTTACGGCACATGCCCAGTGGGACGGGTCATGAAAAATTGGTATCAGAGGGAGGTTCTACCAAAGAACATAGGACTCTGATCATTCTTATCTATGAATAAATAGTGTTATGGGTAGTGTGTGTGGTTTTCTGTTCAGGGAGTCCAGTGTTGGTGCAGCGGCTGACATATCCATACATCAGGACCCTGACTTCTGATTTCCAACTCAGTGCATGGAAACACTGATTGTGTGTCTGTCTTCAAAAGTTATTCTATGTCAGTTCAACTCAGATAGCTCACCATGTATATAATTTTGACCTTGTTGCATCTAATTCATTTAGGATGCCTCCACCCAGACAGTCGGCTAGAGTTCCAAGAGTCGTATGCACATACAACCCACCTAGAGACAAGGCCTCGGTATAGGGCCCTTTTCTAGTAGAGCCTCCAGCGGAACCTTTCTTTTTTGGGCCACTGATGCCACTAGCCCCAGTAGCAGACGATGCATGCCACTTCCGCGCGTTTCATGAGTTCCAGTGTCGTATCCCACCGTGGTTCAGAGGGAGAGACGGACCCACATACAGCTATGGATTGGATGAAGGATGTAGTGAGAGTCTTCTGACTAGTAGAGACACCAGTAGACCTCATGGTGATTCTTGCTGCTAGCCTTCTATAGGCAGTAGTAGGAAGATGGTGGAGCTTTATGATCCAATTCCACGATAAGGTGACACATCTCTGGGCAGACTTCGAGAGTCTGTTTCAGCCAGAGTTTTTTCCAACCACTCTCCGCACAATGCGCATTCAGGAGCTACTTCATCTACAGCAGGGCAGCATGACTGTAGCTCAGTACTCAGTGAGGTTCAAAGACCTCTCATGCTACTCAACTGATATGTTTCAAGACCCATTATTCAAGGACCAGAACTTCAAGTGGGGACTTAGGTGGGAGATCAGGGCTTCGGTGATCCCACTCAGCATCCCGACACAGGCGGGGGTGTTAGAGAGATCCCTCCTAGTGGAGAGTTTTCTTGCTGATCAGACATCATTAGCGAGACCCACCACCAGTTGACAAATAGTTGAGTCTTCTATAGTTGGCAGCAGACATATGTCACAGCGGTCCAAGAGGACCAGACCTGTAGTTTGACGACCCCATGACTCAGGATCGGTTGTGCGGGGCACCCGAAGCGGAGACAAGCATTCCAGGAGCGGGCAGTGTTTCTCTTGCGGTGGGAAGGGTCTCATGGCTCGTGACTGTCTGACCCACCTTACGGATGATCAGCAGATGGTCAAAGGACTGCACAGATAGAGACAAAGATTCGATCGAGGCGGTCCGTAGGGAGAAGGCGGACATGGCAGTGGAGCTGGTCGTGCAGCTAGCGATGGACGAAAATTTGAGGTGTTACAACCTCCACCACTAGGAGGTCCACCCCGACCTTAGGGAGCAGGTGGAAAGGGGAGAGATTAGCTCCATTCAATTGAGGCATACGATCATGGCACTCCAGAGATGATTTTTGGTACGATCTATGTCTACCCAACCATAGCTACAGTACTTATAGACATAGGTTCTAGTCACACTTTCATTTCCATTGCCCCTTGTTCGGACCACGGAGATTCTGACAAAGCCATTGGCTTGATCCATATGGCAAGAGACTCCTGCAACAGAAGATTTGATGATTATGCACTAGTGCTGGCAGTGTGAGATTACTCTAGGAGGTGAGAACTTCGGCTTGGATCTCCTAGTATCAGCGTCGAGGCCTTACGACATCATCTTGGGTACGGACTGGTTAACTACAGTCTATGCTTAGATTGAATGTATAAGGCACAAAGTGTGGTGTATCCGAACGGATGGGACCAGGTTTACCTTCACCGGAAATAAGGGAGACATTGAATCACATGATGGACTAACTCGGAGAAGAGTGCAGCTGATCACTCTTCTGTTGGATTGCTTTCCCCTCGAATCTGTTGATGTGGAGAGTCTGAGCTATCCTGTAGTGGTGGATCTGTACACGGATGTCTTCCCTGATGATGTTCTAGGTCTACCCCCTCACAGAGAGGTAGTCTTTTACATTGACTTGTAGCCCAAGATGACACCGATATCTACACCAGCATATCAGATGGCTACTGCAAAGCTTTGCGAGCTGTGGGTACTGATAGAGGACTTTCAGGGGAAGGGATTCATCTGGCCCAGTGTTTCTCCCTGGACAGCCCCGCTTTTGTTCCCTAAGAAGGTGGATGTGAGCTTGAGGATTTGTGTCGACTACCGGTGCTTGAACTAGGTGACCGTGAAGAACATGTACCCACTCCCGAGGATTGACGATCTCTGTGATCAACTGAAGGGAGCATAGTGGTTCTCAAAGATAGACCTTAGATCAGGCTATCACCAGTTCAGAGTTCAAGATGATGATGTGCTGGTACAGCCACTACGAGTTCTTGGTTATTCCATTCGACATATAAAATGCTCTTGTAGTGTTCATGGGACTCATGAACATGATCCTTCAGCCATACCTCGATCGCTTCATCTTAGTATTCATCGATGACATTCTGATCTACTCGACTACTGAGGAGGAGCATGCCTATCATTTTCTTATAGTACTAGACACACTCCAAGAGCACTAGCATTATGGTAAGCTCTCGAAGTTCCAGTTCTGGATCCCAGAGTTTCACTTTCTGGTTCATGTCATCTCGGAGGCTGGATTTTCATTGGATCCAGTGAATATTGAGGTGGTAATTTCTTGGGAGCCACCCAGGAGTGTGACAGAGGTAAGAAGTTTACTAGGTTTGTCTAGATACTATCGGAGATTTTTTATAAACTTCTAAATAGTTGCATCACCACTATCCGCCTTGACGAAGAAAGGGAAACCCGTTGTGTGGTCCGAAAAATTCCAGTTGAGCCTTCAGAAGCAGAGGCTGAGGCTGACTAGTGCCCCCATCTTGAGGGTTCCAGAGGAAGGTGTAGGGTACATAGTCTACTGCAACACATCAGGGACCGGACTCGGATGTTTCCTAATGATGGAGCGAGCAGTGATTGCATATGGATCTTGTCATTTGAGACAACATGAGAAGAACTATGCTACCCAAGACCTGGAGTTAGTATTAGTGGTCTTCTCCATGATGATTTGGAGAGACTATCTGATCGGAGAATGTTTTACCATGTACTTTGATCACAAGAGTCTCAGGTATATCTTCTCTCATATGTTCCTGAACCTGAGACAACAACATTGTCTTGAGTTCCTTTATGACTATAACTTCGAGTTAGTCTATAATATTGGGAATGGGAATGTTGTTGCAAATGCACTCAGCAAGTGATCTGGTATACAGCTGCTAGGCGAGATGATGGAGCAGCATACCATTTTGAAGATATCCATTTCGGATCAAGATGGAGCAACTTTTCTGCAGTCACTTACAGTCACTCCCCCAATTCTTCATCGAGTCAAAGAGGCATAGCTTGGGGACGTTGACTGTGACACACGACATGCTCAGATATCCACAGGGTAGGCACCTGATGGATTTTCTGAAGGTGGGGTTCACGTCATTCTCTTCAGAGGATGTACCGTGGTACCAGTGTCACTTCAGGAGGAAGTGTTGTGGGATTTCCACACATCCCCTCTACCGGTACATACAATAGTGTCGAAGATGTACCAGGATCTCCGATGATACAACTGGTAGCCGGGAATGAAGAAATAAGTTGCAGAGTTTGTCTCTCGATGCCTCACTTATCAGCAAGTGAAGGCGGAGCATCAGGTACCAGCAGGCTTGGTTCAGCCTTTAGAGGTTCTAATGTGGATATGGGATGTGATATCCATGTACTTCTTGAAATGACATCCACATACATCCAGAAGACATGACTCGATTAGGGTGATCATCAAACGACTCTCCACGTCATCCCACTTCCTACCTATCGTAGAGAAGGGTTTAGTAGAGATCATGGGACACCTCTATGTGCAAGAGATTGTGTGGCTACATGGAGTACCTTCGACAATTTTCTCCGATCGTGATGAACGTTTCACTTCTCGGCTATGGAAGGGGTTGTAGGAGCCTTTCAGGATGCAACTTCGTTTCAGCACTACCTTCCATCCTCATACGGATAGTCAAACTGAGTGGACCATTTAGACCCGTGAGGAAATGCTTTGCGATTGTGTCCTCGACTTCGGTTGCAGCTGGGAGGATCACTTGCCTTTGGTGGAGTTTGTGTACAACAATCTCTATCACTCCACCATTGGAATGGCACCTTTTGAGGCGTTGTACGGGAGACCTTGCAGATCACCTTTGATCAGGAATGACCCAGGGGATTCAGCACTAGTGGAAACAAAGATGGTACGAGCGACCACATAGAATGTACATATCATTCAAAAGTGGATGAAGTTTTCACAGAGCAGGAAGAAGTCGTATGCTGAATGGAGAAGGATACCTCTGGAGTTCGAGGATGGAGATCGCGTCTTTCAAAGGGTCTCACCTCGACAAGGATTGAAGAGATTTGGATGAGGCTGCAAGTTATCACCGAGATTCATCAGACCTTTTTAGGTTCTCAGTAAAGTTGGCGAGGTGGCATACTACTTATCTCTTCCACCACTATTGCATCGGGTTAACGGCGTCTTCCATGTATCCCAGCTGAGGAGATATGTTCATGACCCATCTCACATCATCGATTATGGCACGCTAGACGTCGATGATGGGGTGAATTTTATAGTGGTTCTAATAGTGATTGGGGATCGACAGGAGATGGTCCTTCATGGATGGTCAATACCTCTGGTGCGCGTTCGTTGGAAGCACGGAAATCTCAAGGAAAGCACATGGGAGCGGTAGGCTCAGATGCGTGCTCAGTACCCCCACATGTTTACCTAGTTGAGTTGTGTCTTACGGGGACGTAGAGCCCGGAGGAGGGAAGAAGTAATGACCCGAAATTTCAATGTAATTTTTTTTAATTAAATGGGAATTTTATGAGTCCGCAAAAATTGACGGCGCGTGATTCCGAAGCCCGGTGTGCCCGGGATCAATTTCTGAAGTTTTTTTCAGGTACGTTCAGTAAACGTATGAGCGTGTTTTTTAATATTTGACCAATGCATGAAATTGAAATCTGAGGGCACCGTAGAACTCGCAATGCTGGTATTCGCTTATGACTACTGTCACCTCGACGGTAGTGGGTCGAGGGTGAAAGTTAGTTTTTGGGTTTTTCATGGAAATAATAAAATAAAATAAATTCATGTTTAATTTTATTTTATCTATTATAACCACCCATGTGGAAGTTGGAGGTGGGTACCACCACACCTTAACCTCCCATGAGAGGTTATGGTGGTGGGGCCCACCTGAACATAACCTCCCATGAGAGGTTATGGTGTGAGGACCACCCATGACTAAACCACTGAATTAATTGAGGAAAACCTATCGACACCCTCATAAATGAGGGAGTGTCTCTTTACATCCTCCACCTTAATTGTGACAACGCACATGCCATTAAATTTTCCAACTCCTCTAACATTTAATTCTTCCAATCCACGTTCATTAATCATGCCATCCTAGGTGTTTAATTGGGCTAATTTGAAATTGGTACCAACGAATTAAAATGATATTTTTATCTATTATCATGGGCCGCCATTTCATTTGGTGGGAAAAGGAGGATTGGGGAGAGGAAGAACATGGGAGAAATCTCCCATCGAAGAATTCTCGACCAACAAAGAACGCTGACGAGGAACGCCTTCGAATATGAAGAACGACCTTGACTACAACTTTCTTCCTTGGAACTTCAATCGATGTAGGAGGTGTTTGTCTATAATGAATAGACGTCCGCCTTCTCGCGCCACAATCGACAAACAAAAAAACAAGGTAGGGGTTTTATTTTGAATATGGTATTATTCCTTTGATTCCATACTTCTAAAACAAAGAATGTGCACCAACTTATTATCAAGTTGATCCTTGGATGTTTTCCCTGTAGGTTGGGAATATATTGTTTAAGAGAGATTAAGTGAATTGATGTTTTTAAGATATAAACTTATTATCAAGTTGATCCTTGGATGTTTTCCTTGTGGGTTGGGAATATATTGTTTAAGAGAGATTAAGTTAATTGATGTTTTTAAGATATCTTAAATGCTCGTCCTTTGTTGTGATCCATTCTTGTGAGAAAAATTATACCACCCTAAATGCTGAGGGTGCAAACCAAACCAACATGGTCGACCCCTCTGTTGTTCTCTTTTATGATATTCTTCAATGCAGAGGATGGAGACAACAACGTTGAAGGCGATGAAGGTGATGATGGCAACGACCGCGCTACCTATGACCACCACAACGTGCGCCATTCCCGCAAAGCTCTGGCGCTCCGACCAAACTGGCTCTGCTACCCCAGGCCGAACCTCACCGCCCGTTGGTCACGCATCGCCACTGGCCGAACTATCCCAAACAGCGTCGCGCCCCAGCCGCGCCGGCTGCTGTTCCCGCGCTGCCGCCACCCAAACCGGCCCCAACTGTGCGGTGTCCCATCCCGCCTGCCAAACCGTCCCCGGCCGCGATGTGCCCCAGCTGCGCCACCCCGTCTTTTCAGCTACCCGAGCCCCAAGCTGAAGCGTCCCCAGTTGTTCCCCATGCAGCGCCCCATCTGAGCATGCCTCCATGTGCCCTTGTAATGCCCCGAATGATCCGGCCTCTGTGCGCCCCTCACAGCGCCCCGACTGGGCCAGCCACTGAGTGCCCTCGCGATGCCCAGGTCGAGCCAGCCTCTGCGTTCCCTCGCGGCACCCCGGACGATGTCGGCCTCCGCGGGCCCTCGCGGCGCCCCGGCTGAGCCGACCTCCATGCCCCCTCATGGATCCCCTGCCGTGCCGGCCTCCGTGTGCCCCTCACGGTGCCCCGGCCAAACCAGACTGCCACATCACGATGCCCTCAGGGCCGATTTTCCTTGTGCTGACCCACGGCCAGTCCGCTCCCTTGTGACTGATCCGGTCTCTCACGGCCCTCCATAACCCCTTGCGTCCAGATGAACTGCTCCCTACGGGCTGGGCCGAACCTAACAAGGCATCTCGCCAAACGGGTTGGGCTGGACCCAACGTGTCAGGCCGAGTCGACCCAGACCGGGACGGCCCAGACTGGGTTGGGTCAGGTCGGTCCGACCGGGTCGGACCGAACCCGGGGCCCACTATGGCCCTTTAATTTCTTTTAGCCATATCATTTCCACCAGACATCCATTTGATGAATTGTCTGCGATGCTGGTAATTTAGGAACATGTAGGTCCCTTTGAGTATACCCCACTAGATTTTTGGAAGTAGTTGAGATACGGTTAGGTTGGATCATGCATGAATCCAACCAAGCCACCATGACTAAATGGCTAATAACTCACAGACCATGTGTCCGATTAATGCACCATCTGTTGATTTGAGACCTCTATGACATGTCGGACCTTTGAGATACATCTTTGTGGGACTTCATGGCAGTTGGAGCATCAACCAGTAGCTTGTGGATCGGATATTCCGTAGACGAGAGAAAATTTCTGTGGGATCCTCAAAGCTAGCTGAGACATGATGATTGTTGACCAATTGACTCGGAGTGACTCGACTATCCTAGTGGGGAGAACCTAGTTCTGGCGGCAGACCCACGGTGGAGGAGCACCTGGTTGTGGATGCATTCTCACGGTACTCAACAAGAGGAGTACCTCTGTAGGCTATGAGGGAGAGCACCTAGTTGTGATAGTAGACCCACGGTGGCGAGCACCTCTATGTGATGCAGCAGACCCAAGGTACACAACAAGAGGAGTACCTCAGCAGTCCATGGATAGTGGGATGCGCTCTTGGTGTCACGACATGCCACTGTACTTGACAGAGGAGGAGTTCTCTAGTAGCTTTTGTTTCGTTAATGTGAATAAGAATCCTGGTTGAGCTCAGTCAGTAATTTTTCGTTTTCCTCATGATTGAGATAGATCACATGATAACTTAGGTATATTTAGGGGCATATATCTAAGTAATTTTATCCGTTGATTTCATACATTGTGGTTTATCCTTGTCGGATTTTGTGAGACATTGAGGGTCTCGGGGTTCCAACTGAGTATTGTTATACTCACCCCTACATAGTATATTCTCGCACCTTGTTGTGCTGGTTCCAGATGACAGAAAATGCTGACTAAGGATGAGAGTACCAGGACTGGACGGTACCTGGAGGTGGACCTTACGATGAGTCGGTATGTGAAGGAGACTGACAGGCATGGAGTGTTGAGGAGGCTATCTATACCAACCCTTCTGGTAGGAATCTCGGAGGATGACCCAACAGTTATTCTTCCTTTCATTATTTGTACGTGTACTTCCAGTTCCTTGTACTTTATAGTTGGGCTTGTAATTATAGCCCATTTTAATGTTCAAAACTCTTTTGTTATAAAATTTACATACCGTTGTAAAAATAGTTGTGTGTTCTGTTGTGTGAGTTTATAGGTCATAAAAGAAATGTCTTCTCAGATTTAGGGTATTACGCCTTTGGTTCTTGTCGCCAGCCCCCGACCTATGGAAGGTAGGCTTGGGGTTGTTACGGCACGATCCCTGTGGGACGGGTCGTGACACCTGGGTACTCGGTGGGTGGACTAGAACTAGTGCTCTAGTGAAACTGAAGTGGCATCGACCCTATTTAACATATCTGGATTGACGACTACAACACTAACTAAACATTTTTAATGATGCTGGGAGACCAATAGGTTATGGATGTGTTACACTTATAGTGGCTCGTACACAGGAACATATATTTTTGTGTTTTTATGCCATTGTTCTATGAGATGTGTTGTTCTAGGGTTACACTTCTTTCTAGTATCATTTGGTACTCTCCAATATTTTGGGCTCATCTTTTTTCTTTGCGCTCACCGTCGACACATATTGTGTCTTTGGGGATACCGTGAATGTGTGTGCCTATGTGTGTTGTAATTCATGTTGTTTTTCTTTAATGTAGTTTTCTTTAAAACAGTTTTCAATAAAATTGTTTATTCACATATTAATTTTTATTTCGTTAAATTGCAAATGGATTTGTCATTTAATAATTATGCGTGAAACCTTATCTAGGTGGCATCCTACTGGGCTTTTGTATCACACCATACATACACCCTTGGGTGTATGTAGATTCTATTTCTTCTTTTTTCCATGTTGTGGCATCGAGCATAGCATGGATTGTTCAGGTTGTCAGTGGCACCCTCGTGTCGGTTTAGTGGAAGTGGCTTGAGGTTGTCGCACCTCATGTTGCTTGGAAGTTTGAGTTAGTGTTTTTAGTTCTACCATTATTGTCATTCCCTTTGGTTTTTTTGTTCAAGTTGTAATCTATAATTTTGACCCTAGTTTAAGGGCATGTTTGGTTGTTGACTATATTTTTAAATTTATTCATCTTTTTCATGGTTTCAGTTTTGTTTATTAGGGTAAACCATTCCCATGTTTTTTTGATACCCAGGCACTTGTGTTGGCCCGTGGGAATTGGGAAAACCATTCAGGCCTTGTTGTGGACAGGGTCAGGCGTTGGCTTGGATGGAGACCTGGCCTGGTTTGTGAAAAAATGGTATCAGATGAGGGTTGTGTTCTTGTTATATGGGATGCCAAGTAGATTGAGAATAGAACCGTCGGTACTCATGTGGTAGGTGTAGTAACACTACTAGAAAAACAGGTATTTGTGACGGGTCATTTGTGACGGGATCCCGTCGCAAATGGGCTTTTGCGACGGGGGCCCGTCGCGGAAAATAGCGTCGCAACAACAATTATTTGCGACGGGCCCGTCGCTAAAGACATTATTTGCGACGGGGATCATTCCCGTCGCAAATATTACTCCGTATATTTGTAAAAAACTTTTAAAATAGTATTAGCGACGGGCCCATCGCAAATACTAGTTGCGACGGGCCCGTCGCAATTACTATTTTTAAAAAAAAATAAAAACTATTAACAAATTAGTTTAATGAATATAATAATAATACTATTTGCGACGGTCATAGTATCCCGTCGCAAATACCATAAAAAAAATAAAAAAAATAAATTATTAATAAATTATTTTAATTAATATAATAATAATCCAATTATAATTCAAAAATAAAAAATAATAAAATATTAATAAATGATTTTAATTAATATAATAATAGAATTATAATTCACAAATAAAAATAATAAATTATTAATAAACTATTTTAATTAATATAATAATAATAGAATTATAATTCAAAAATAAAAAATAATAGAATATTAATAAATTATTTAATTAATATAATAATATTAGAATTATAATTCATAAATAAAAAAATATTAATAAGTTATTTTAATTAATATAAAAATAATATAATTATTTTACATTCAAATATTAAAATAATTCAAATATTACAAAAAAAATATAATTAAATTATAATATTATAAAATTTTAATATATATATATAATTTAATATTATAAAATATAAATAATATTATTATTCATATTAATATTGTTATTTCAAAATATAATATTATTAATATTTTATAATGAGACAGAAACTACGAATAGAAAAAAAATTCATATTTTGATTTAACAAACTTTATAACATAAAAACAAACTCTAATCTGAAGGAGGGGGGGATCTGCAGATGCTGGTAGAGGAAACTCCATCCCTAAAGCATGAGTGAGTCGGCGCATGTACTTCATCTGCTCCTACCGCTGCTGCTGCCACCGACTCATCTGCTCCTCGTACAGTTGCTGCTGGCGTCGATGCTCCTCCTCATGCTGCTGCTGCTGCTGACGCATCTGCTCCTGCTCCTGTCGGAGACTCTCTATCAGTGCAGTCTGAGATCGCAACTGATCCTCATACTGTGTAGCAGAAGAAGATGCACGATCTCCTCTCGAGCTGGACGCCGACATCGCAGCACTGCGATAATAATCTCTGGGAGTCAGTCGAGAGCTGATACTAACTACCCGGCCCTTCTCGAAGGCATACTAGGTGGCCTGCATCCATGTCGCCTCATCAAACTGACGGCCAGTGGTCTGATCTGATGACTCATCCTGACTCTCATGTCGGGTCTGTGACGCTGCGGCCTCATATGACTCTTGTAGTTGTAATTTAAAATTAAAATTGTAAATATATTATATGCAGTTAATTTTTAAACTTGAAAACAAATAATACTGACCATGATGTGATGCTGACAATCACCTCTGAGCTCCCCAGTAGCAGGATCACTATACATCCTCTGATATACGTCGTACTCTATAATATCGGGGTGCTCGACAGCCTATAAGAATAAAAAATAAACTGTTAAGATTTATAGTTATATAAAATATTTATAAATAATGTACGTACCAGATGCTGTCTATGAGTACTGAAAGAACGACTCCCAGCTCGATGAGTCACCTCATGTCTCCCCCGATTCTGCCTCCCCACCGATGATCTCCTTTGAAAGGCACCACTCAACCAGTGTGCACATAATCCATCCCATACATGGGATTAAATTTACTCTGGTCGGTGTGCTCTACATGACTCATCAAAATCTGACACTCCTGCTTTCTTCGTGGCATCTTTTCTTAAATTGGGCAAAAACTGACGAAAGCGATCACGCATGGCCACCTCCCATGCCTCGTGGATGGCGTCACGCATGGTATCCTCGATCGGATACCATAAACCCTACAAATAAATCAAAATATCAAGTTAGAAATGAAATAATTTTCAAAATAAAAATTAATTATTTATATACGTACCAACCAATGGCCGAATATGGCCTACTGCACATCAATGGGAATCTGCTCCCATGTGGTCCACGGCTGAGAGAAATAGTTGCGCAAAATAGCGCTGCCCTGTCCGACTGCTATATGCGGAAAACTGTAAAAATAATAAACATTTATTATGTGAATAGATTAATGAAATCTTAGTCAAATCCACAGGTTATTACACAGGTTCTCACACCTCCGTGTGCGTGGATAAAACCCAAGAAGTGGACGTCGTTCGGGGACGGGGTCAGGAATCATCAATCGTGCAAGACCGCGCCCCCTCCGCGTACTCCCTGGAGCGCCTGCAGGCTGAGGGTCATTTGCCAACAACTCATCCGCATCGAAAGGCAGGTCAGCATCCGCCAACTCATGAAATGTGTCGTCGTCCATCTGAAATAGAAAATGTTAATGTTGTTATCAAATAATTGATAATTACTATTATATATACATATATATATATATTATGATTGTATATAACTACCATGGAATTCTATCAGTGTTCATCTTCATCATCATCTTCATATATTTCAATATCATCTTCATATTCCTCCTCAACATCATCGATATCCATTCGAGTTCCAGTTGCTTCATCTCTTACCATTTCAAATTCATATGTGACATCATTAACATCATCGTCATCACCGAATCTTAAATGTGGGGTGTCGTCATCGATACTCATGTCTCTTTGTAAAAAAGATTGATTTTGAGTACTCTCTTGAAAAACATCAATTCTTTGCACATCAGTGAAAGCACATTCACTTTGACTAAACTGATTGTCTCGAATTTTGATTTTTATTACACTCCACCAATCAGTCAAGTCTCTTGATGTAGCACAGTACTTTGCGTAATAAACTTGATGTGCCTGTTGAGCCAATAAGAATGGTTCATTTACTGTGAGAACACTTTTACATTTAATATCGATGATTCCATGAGTCGGATGAACATGCACGCCTCTCTCTGTATCCAACCACCGACATTTGAACATGGTTATGTAATATTGTCCAAGATAACAGAGTTCAATGATTTCATCAAGTATGCCATAAAAGTCAACTTCATTTTCTCGATGATGAGATCCTCTCAAGCTAACTCCAATGTTCATTGTTTTTTTTTGATTCCCCATATGCATGTGTGTGAAATAGAAATCCATTCACCACATATGCATTATAAGTTTTAACAAGTTTGGAAGGTGGGTTACTCAATATACACAACCGTTTGTCAATTTTATCAGTATGTCGAGACACCTGAAAATTTGTGAAATAATTATCAATATAGTAAACTATACATTGAATGAGTTTCTAAAAGATAAAGAATTTATGTTACCAGTTTTTGAAACCACTGAGAGAAATTTTTCTGTCGGTGTTCTTTGAGAGCAGCTGCTGTAATTTGTGGAATTTGTTTCTTGATATGATTATCATACAACCTATAAAAAACAAAGTTATTTACTGTAACATAAATGATAGAATAAGTGATATAAACACTTACAGTACAATTGATGTCATCTCTTCACAGTTGAGCAGAACATACGTATGATCTCTGTGATGTTCATCATCTGAAATCCAGCGTTCATAAACTCCACCAAAACCAAGCTCTGGCTGGTTGAAAACAGATAATTGATTTTCGATTTCATCAATATTCCTCTCGTTCCATCCCATTCGGTTGTGTTTTGAAGGATACTCAGATTCAAAATAATGGGAGCAGAAAAAAGATATTTCCTCTTGCAAATAAGCATCTGCAATAGATCTTTCAACAGATGCTTTGTTACGTACTTTTCTTTTCAATTTTTGCATGCATCTTTCAAATGGTTACATCCACCGAAACTGTACTGGACCTCCACATTTGGCTTCATATGGAAAATGTAACATCAAATGTTCCATTGAGTCGAAGAAAGACGGCGGAAATATTTTTTCCAGTTTACATATAATTACAACAACATCTTCTTCAAGTTTGCATAGAGCATCATAATCCGCTGTAGCCGCACAAATTTCCCGAAAAAAAATGAGACTTGTCTGTTATGGAATCCCAAATCACAGAATTCAACAGACCTCTTAATCCAATGGGTAGAAGTCTTTCCATTATAACATGAAAATCATGACTTTTTAATCCAGTAATATGACCATTCTTTACACATCTACCAAAATTGGAAGCACAACCATCTAGAAGTCTCAAATCTGCAATCCACTGACAAAATAATAAACGGGTTTCTTTAGACATTGTATAAGCTGCTTTTGGTTTCAGTAACCTTTCTGTTCTGACATTCTCAAACAGTTCCAGTTCTGGACGCCTACAAATTTGGGCAAGATCTAAACGTGAATTTACATTGTCTTTGCTCTTTCCTGGCGTATCCAAAACTGTATGAAACAAATTATCAAAACAGTTCTTCTCAATATGCATGACATCCAACATGCGGCGGACCAACAAATCAGACCAATATGGAAAATCCCAAAATATGCTATGTTTAATCCAATTGTGTTCTTTCCCAAAACCAGAAATTTTCTATTGGTTTATTGTGGGACCAAAAGTGATGGGAGGTAATGAAAATACAACTAATTTTAACTCTGAACCTGATAGCATTTTTGGAGGTTCATCCCTTTCAATTGTTCCTTTTCTGAAATGAGATCTGTTTCTGTGAAAAGGATGATCAGCTGGAATTATTACTAATAATTACTAATTATTACTAATTATTGATAATTATTACTAATTATTACTAATTATTACTAATTATTACTAATTATTACTAATCATTACTAATTATTACTAATTATTACTAATTGATTTGTAATTATTACAAATTATTGGTAATTATTACAAATTATTGGTAATTATTACAAATTATTGGTAATTATTACTAATTATTGGTAATTATTACTAATTATTGGTAATTATTACTAATTATTGGTAATTATTAATAATTATTGGCAATTATTACAAATTATTGGTAATTATTACTAATTATTGGTAATTATTACTAATTATTGGTAATTATTACGAATTATTGGTAATTATTACTAATTATTGGTAATTATTACCAATTATTGGTAATTATTTCCAATTATTGGTAATTATTACCAATTATTGGTAATTATTACCAATTATTGGTAATTATTACCAATTATTGGTAATTATTACCAATTATTGGTAATTATTACCAATTATTGGTAATTATTACAAATTATTGGTAATTATTACTAATTATTGGTAATTATTATTAATTATTACTAATTATTTCTAATTATTACTAATTATTACTAATTATTACTAATTATTACTAATTATTACTAATTATTACTAATTATTACTAATTATTACTAATTATTACTAATTATTACTAACTATTACTAATTATTACTAATTATTACTAATTATTACTAATTATTACTAATTATTACTAATTATTACTAATTATTACTAATTATTGGTAATTATTACTAATTATTGGTAATTATTACTAATTATTACTAATTATTGGTAATTATTACTAATTATTACTAATTATTGGTAATTATTATTAATTATTACTAATTAGGGGTAATTATTGGTAATTATTTCTAATTATTACTAATTATTGGTAATTATTACTAATTATTACCAATTATTACTAATTATTGGTAATTATTGGTAATTATTGGTAATTATTACTAATTATGGATAATTATTGGTAATTATTACTAATTAATGGTAATTATTGGTAATTATTTCTAACTAATGGTAATTACTGGTAATTATTTCTAATTATTACTAATTATTGGTAATTATTACTAATTATTGGTAATTATTACTAATTATGGATAATTATTGGTAATTAGTAAATTATTACGAATTATTGGTAATTATCGGTAATTATTACTAATTATGGATAATTATTGGTAATTAGTAAATTATTACTAATTATTGGTAATTCTTGGTAATTATTGGTAATTATTACTAATTATGGATAATTATTGGTAATTATTACTAATTATGGATAATTATTGGTAATTATTACTAATTATTGGTAATTATTGGTAATTATTACTAATTATTGGTAATTATTTCTAATTATTGCTAATTATTGGTAATTATTATTAATTATTACTAATTATTGGTAATTATTGATAATTATTACTAATTATTCCTAATTATTGGTAATTATTACTAATTATTACTATTTAATACTAAATATTGGTAATTATTACTAATTATTGGAAATTATTACTAATTATTGGTAATTATTGGTAATTATTAGAAATTATTACTAATTATTGGTAATTATTACTAATTATTGCTAATTATTAATAATTATTACTAATTATTACTAATTATTGGTAATTATTGGTAATTATTAGTATTTATTCTTAATTATTGGTAACTATTACTAATTATTCCTAATTACCATTAACTATGAACAATGAATACTAATAATTTAAATTTATTAAGTAACAAAACAATCTAAACATAATTAAATTACAACTAATTAAGAATAATTGAAACTAATAAAAAATTTAAAATAAATATTAAATTAAAATGAACATAAATACCTTTAAAATTGATCTGAGGTTGATCTCTGATCGTTGTTGAAAACTTGAATATCAACTCCGGAAATAAAAATTAAACTTAAGAAACGCTGAACTCTAAAAATAGAGTTTTGAGAGAAGTAGAAGATAGAGTTTGAGAATGAATGAAAAAAAAACGGATGGGGGGGTATTTATAGGTTAGCTTATTTGCGACGGGATACCCATCGCAAATACCTTAGCCCGCATTTATTACGGTCAACGGTTAAATAGTTAATTGCGACGGGTCCCGTCGCAAATAATAACATGCCGACAATCTATTTGCGACGGGGGTATATTCCCGTCGCAAATATCTTTTACCGCTGCCGGTTATTTGCGACGGGCAGTAACCGCCCGTCGCAAATATCCATTTTTCCCGTAGTGGAAGAGCTTCGCGAACTTTTACTCATTATGATCCTCAAGTTACCAGGGGTAGTTCTGGATTCAAGTTTTCTGATTCGGTATGTGTGTATGGGGGAAATAGAAGGAGTAAACTAGAACAGCGCGTCGTATCACATGAAGTAGCAACCCATGTGATGCTCGAGAGTACGGTTCGACACTCCTTGTGGTTGGTGCTTGTCTAGGGCATGGTCTGATAAACCATGTAGCCTGGTTAGACATGATATCTAGTTCTCCATCCAGTTGATTTACTGTCTGTGATATGTTTTTAGGTTTTCGATAGGTACGAAAGTGTTTTTTTAAGAAAAGAGGACCCTGGTGTTGCACTTATTTTATGATGGTGTCTGTTTGGCCTGATTTTTGGTGTGCATTTCTCTTAGAATTTGGCATTTGATTTGTTAAAAATTTAATTCCTAAAATAATGTATTGGGTTATCTAAAATTGAAGTGGGTTTTTTAGAAATTGAAAGCTTTTGGAAAATAAGAGTTGAATCTTTGAAATAGTTTTTTGGAAAAGAAGAGTATTTTGGGAATATTGGGAATGTTTTATTTTTGAATGTAGAAGAATCTTGCTTTGTCCAGTGGTATTTATATAGATTATTGTGTGTGCATGTGGACATGATTGATGGAATGTTGGTGGATCGTGTGGATGGGTGCATGAGTGGCACGAAAATGTAAATCTGCGAGGCATCCAGGAATATCAGTGGTGAGTGATCGATTTTTAAAGGTGTTTCTTGATTCCTAAAAAATTGGGGGTTTTTTAAAATGGGTTTTTTTAAATGGTTTTGGAAATTTGAAAATGGTTTTTAGTCAGGAGTGGAAGCGATGGGCTCAAAAGAGTTTTAGGGTTTTATTGTACTTTGTTTGGTTCTTCAAGCATGCTTTTTTTCGTTAAGAATGAATTGATGTTTTAAATTGGAATTAATGGAATTGTCTCTTAGGTGAGGATGTTTGTTTTGTGATGTGTTTGAATTTGTGGATGGTTTTTTTTTTGTTTCTTATTTTTGATATTCCCCCTAGAAATGTCCCTTGAGTTTCCTACAGGTATCTCAATACTTGGCATGGCGGAGTTGGGTTTTGCTCGGGTGTGTCGACTTTTTGTAGACGTTGTGGTTGGTTGATTATCATTGAGTTCTTTGGAAATGTTGAAAGTGTCTTCGGTCATTGGTGGAACTCCAAATGTTATGTGGGTTTAATTTTTCTTTATTACGTCTGGAGGAGCAGTAATAAACCAATTAACGGTGATCATTCTGTTTTTGTTGTGAATGGGGGTGTATTCAGCGATCCTTAAGACTAACATCATCCTGCGATTGTACCTAAGGAAGTGAAGGTGAGGGAAAGTGGTGGATCTCATAGGTGCTTGACCAGTCAATAGGATAAGAAGAGGGTGTGTTGACCTTTCTGATGATCTTTTTCCATGTTTCCCAAAGATAGTGTGGAACCATCAATTTAAAACTCATACAAGTTTTTGATTTTGTTTATACTGTGGTAAGTTAATGTTCCTCATCCGATGATGAATGTCAACCAATAGGACCTGTTCTTGGAGTTCTCCTTTTGGCATTTTGCGTCACGTGTTTGACTGACCGCTCAATCTGTTATCTTTAGTGTGGTCAATCAGGAGCTCTATTTTGTTTGTTGCAATTCTCAGTTGGAAAGTTGACGAAGTGTCTGCATAGGGCACGAGGAGAAGTATGCATGTTTCTTTTCCATGGGATGAAGTTGCAGTCATAGGTGGTCAGTTGAGGACTGTGAGACTGTAGATGCTTCAGACATTCGGGACCCAGCTAAAGGCCTCGAGGTGATGCTTGCACGCAGTCAGAAACTCGTCGGATGTGGTGTGAGTCTGGTTCGACTAAAGTCCACAGGGAAAGATGGGGGAAACTTTAATTTATTTATTGTTGTATCGCCTCTGAAGGATTCATTTTTTTGTGAGGGGTATGAAGTTCATGTATCCTTTTTGTAGTCTTAGTTTGTTGGAGTTGCACTGGGGCCCTAAAGAAGTCTGGAGAATCAGTATTCTTGTAAAGCCGGCGGGCGTGCTCCGTGTAACTTCTTGTGGTTTGATAGGGATCTGAATTGTACTCGTCTAGGAGAATCTTTTCTATAGTGGGATTAAGGTGCTCCTGTCAATTTTGTTGCTATGTTAGGAGTTTCTTCTATCAAAACCATCTCATGTGGTGGAATGTTGTTCAATGTTCGTTTTTTTTCCTGTGCAAGTCGGCCTGTGTTGGTGGGTTTGTGATGAAGTGTTCTGTCTGTATCGCTCAATGTAATCTGGGAATGCTCGTGTGGGTTTTGTGGTGCTATGAAAATTTTAAAATGGTGGAAAGACCCAGTGCGGGTCTCGTTGGAATCTTCACTTATGTGGGATTGGTTAATCATAGGGAACATAGAGGGTCAGGCCAGTGTTAGAGGTTGTTTGGGTTTGTGAATCATTCCAGTTTGGAGAACCGATGTTTGACAAGAATCCTAATATGGTGGGAAGATCACCATAAGAAAAACTTGTGGAAGACTATGTTTTCAATGTGCACATGGAGGAGACACCCCTTACGTCTATTACGCCCTGCCATGACCATGCTAATTGGTTAACATGGGTACTGGGTCGCTGGATGAGTGTTATTGGAGATCACGAGTAGCCCCGATGATCCCTAAGTCAGGGGTCATAGTGTTCCATGTTGTAGTTCTACCTAAGGTGAACTCCTTGTTGCTGGATTTTTTCATGGTCATTCTTGTTTTGAGATATTTGGAGTTTCAGTTCATGGGTGTTTTGAATGCCCAATCTTCAGGTGAGAGAGTTTTTATTTTAGTTATCATCGCGACCATTCTTTGAATCTTGGGTTGGTCATGTCTTTTTGAACTTTCTTGGGGAAGAATGTTTCATGGTGGGCAGAATTGTCACACCCAGACATCCATATTAATTTTTTTTTTATTTTGAAATTTTATTTTGCATTAAAATTTCCTTGTTGAGGCGCGGGTCGGACCCGAGGAGAGTTTTTGCATTTTGTTAATAAACGAGCGCTTTGGCATCGTATTGTTCACGCACGCACACGACACGGAAGAAGCCATGTGGATTCACCTGATCAATGAGCGGGCTACTTGATGCATGATTAATTAATTAATTTACATGTTGAATAATAATTTAATCACAAAAATGAAATAAGAAAAAAGATAAAGTAATTCAAGAGTTTAATAATAATAATAACAATAATTGGATTACTTATCTTATTTTATTATTATAGTAAATATTTTAATTAGTTAGATAATATTAAATTATTTTAATGTTTATAAAACTATCATCATGTTAATTTTGATGTTATAACTATTAATATTATTACAATTAGATACTTTATTTTTTTAGGTTCTATTTCAATTTTTTTATTTTCCCTCATTTTTTTCCTTTTCCCCCCAAATTATCTTCCTCAACCCTCTTCCGTCTCACAAGCCCCTCCCCCTTTCTGCCCCTGGTTCACACCGCCACCTACTCCAAACCATATCACCACGACACTACCTTCCATCCTCCTCAATAGACCGGCCACCACCGAATTGCATCTTCGCCTTGCTACCAGCGTCGCACAGAACCTACGCAACCCTGCAACCCAGCGTCACTCCTCCCTGGACCTGCTACGCGTGCCGCCCCACTTCCCTCAATCCAGAGAACTACCCTCCCCTCCTCTCTTCTGGCATTACAAACCCCGATGCCCTATTCCCTCCGATGAGCCGCGGCACACCAGACCATCTAACTCACACCGAGCCGCACGACACCCTACCCTCAAACCCTAGCCGGCTCCCTGTTGCCCTCCAGCGATCCCACTATCCGGCACCATCCCTTCAGGTTTGAGACCGTCCCGCACCCTTCGACGGCTAGACCTCCTCACCGGCGTCGTTACCTCCTCCGGCTCGGTATCGTTTTCCAACCATGCATCAGTATTTTTTGGGGATTGGATTTTATGTAGGTTCATTAATGGTGTATTTGATCTGATTATTTGATTTTACGGTTTAGTAGTGTTTCCTTAGGTGTGATTGGCATGTGGTAATCATTATGCGCCAAAATCACAATGGTTGCTGCATAATCATAGGTGGTTCAGTGTTTAATTTTTATTTGATTAATTAATTTTCATGTTTAATTAATTTAGAATATTATTTAATTAATTTATGTTCTGTGAAGTCGATCTTTTATGAGATTTTATATATAATTGAACCTATTTGGGAGCATGTTTATAATATGTGTAATTGATGTAGAAATCTTATCTCTGGTTAATTGTTTGTTTTTTTAATTCTGAGGTTAGTCTACTAATTAGTTTGTTAGGTGTGATTTAATTTTTACTTAAGGTTTACTATGTCTTAATGAATTTATTAGTGTGTTTAGATGATATGAATATGTTGTTGCTGTGAAAACTCATGTCGGACTATTAACTAGTGTTTTATAAAATCTATGGATTATTTGTTAGGATGTACAAGGGGTGAAGTTTGTGTTTTGGTGTTGTGTCGGTATGAATTCTATCATAAACAACCATTTGAGTGGATTTTTGGTGTTTTAGTCATGCTTCATATTCTTATATGGTTTGGCATGTTTTTCTGGTAATTTGTTTAACTGTTGTAATGGTTTTTTTTAACTATATGGGTGGTTTCCTTAATCGCATGTGTGATGTAGATTAAGTTCTTGAGGTGGTGTTGTATGTTTGTGGCAATGTAAGGGGATTGGGTCAGTCTACGATGTAAAGCGGTGTTTTTCTCATTAAAAATTATTTATGAAAATTAGTAGTGTTTTATTAAATAATTATTAAGGGGAAAATTATTTTGGATAAATATTGTAAATGTTTTTGGTGCATAAAGTTATGCGCCGTGTGGGGAAACTTGTTAATAAATTATTTAAATGGAGTGTTTGGCGATGAAAGTGATTTCCTTGACAGTGCAGTTAATTTAATTGGTTGTGTAAGTGATGTAGATTTGGTTTTGGGATATTTTTAGTGTGCTTATCATTTTTTTAAACGGCTTTTGTGTGTGAAAATGGTGGTTTTGGTGTGTGTAGTGTCTTGTTTGGTTTGAGTATATGATTATGACATATGACATGAACTCTGAACTACCTGAGCACAAACGAGAAGGCTCGGTACTAGGTGGGTGGACTAGGACTAGTGCGCTAGTGATACAGAAATGGCATCGGCCCAGTTTCTCTTAGCTGGATTGACGACTACAACACTAACTAAACTTTTGGATGATGTTAGGAGACCAATAGGTTTTGAATGTGTTACCATACTAGTTTATTTTTCAAGAGAATGTATATTGTTGTGTTTATATACCATTGTTCACGGAGACACGATGTTCTAGGGTCCCACTACTTTCTAGTATCTTTAGGGACTCTCCCATGTTTTGTGCTCATATTTGACTTTGCGCTCACCATCGAAACATAGTGTGGCGTTGGGGTTACCAAGAAAGTGTGTGCGTCTCTGTGTTTTAATTCAAGTTGTTTTTCTTTATTGTAGTTTTCTTTAAAATTGTTTTCATTAAAATTGTTTAAGCACTTATTTATTTTCATTCCGTTAAATTGCAAATGGTTTTTTTATTTAATAATTATGCATGAAACTTTTTCTCAGTGGCATCCTACCAGGCTTTTGGCTCACAACCTACATACACCCTTTGGTGTGTGTAGATTATGTTTCTTCTGTTTCCCTTGTTATGGCATCGAGCATAGCATGAGTTGTTCAAGTTGTTTGTGGCACCCTCGTGTCTCTTTTGTGGAAGTGGCTTGAGGTTGTCGTACCTCATGTTGATTAGAGGTTTGTGATAGTGTTTAAGGTTCTTCCATTATTGTCATTCCCTTGTGTTTTTTCAGTCAAGTTGTAAACTTTAATTTTGACCCTTGTTTACTGGTATGTTTGGTTGTTGACTTTAGTTTTAAATTTATTCATCTTTCAGATTGTTTCATATTTGTTTATTTAGGTAAACTATTCCCATGTTTTATTTTTGATACTCGGGCACTTGTGCCAGCCTGTGGATATCAGGAATGCGCTTCAGGCCTTGTCGTGGATTGGGTCGAGTGTCGGGATGGATGGCGACCTTTCCTGGTTCGTGACAGAGTATGTCTAGAGAATTTTCATGATGTAATTTTGAAAAAATACCCCATAAAAAAGATTTAGTCTGTAATTCTTAATGATGTATAATTCATATATTGTTTAGGTATTTTGAAAATAATTATTCACTCAATATAGATGATTTATTCAGTTCATCAACCAAGGTACAAAATATCTTATGATTCAATATTTCATAAATATTTTTTTTAAATGGTAGAATTCAAATTGTATATTTTTATTCCAAAACATGTGGATCGTGTCAAAGAACCCCAAATATATGTCAGGATGTGGCCTCAGATTCCTCTTTTAATGTCCAGGGTTTATGACTATAAATGATGGCATGAAGTGAAATAATGTCGAAACTATATCCTCATATAAAAGTAATAGAATATGATAAACAACTGTCAAATAACAATCACAACCATTAGTGAACATATAATCAATATAATTTTTTTTATAATGTAATGATTGTTGAATCATAAAAAATTCTAATTATTCATCCAAAAAGGATAACCCTAATGTTGTACACATAAAAGTATAATGAAGTAAAAAAATACAGGAGGGATACCTACATTTAATCATGGGACTCAACATCCGAATGTCAAATACACGTCATGTGTCACTTGCTCGATTTATTACACAACCTATTCTCTAACATGAAAAGGGTATTTTTTTCTTTATGTATACATAGATTCATATGTTGGGTTTGTGGAATATATCTGAGTAGGGTATCAAAAATTGACACTAATTTAACCTATTATATAAAATTATTATTTATGAATAAATAAAAATGACCACCTAAGCGTGTTTGATATCATGGTCTAACTATGAAACCACAACTCACTGGTCATCAGGTGATTGTTTCCTAGTCAGGGCACTATGACTGAAGTTCACATATGCTTTCATGCCAAAATGGAATGAAGTAATTGATTTTCCACATTCCATCTCAGTGATAACCACATCCCCACATGTACATGAAGATTCATATTAATTTATCGTCTAAAACATGGCCTTGCACCAAAAGGAACATGGAATATTCATATATCCATATCTCAACCCACTACATCATCAGTTAGGGCCGGGTCCATCTTTTTTGGCCCTCGTCAAATCATAACCAAGACATTTACCAGAAGGTAGTCCATTATATTGACTCAATATTCCTAATATAATGTTCCTATATCAAGAACTAATCCTATTCATTGTATGGTCCTAAGGCAATCATACAACCCAAGGCTACTCAATGAAATGAAAAATTAAAGGAAAAAACATATCATTCTTCTTATAGTGATGATATATCTATATCACCCATGGAGAGGATTGGCCTCAGTATCCCACTCCCCAAAATGTTATACTGACTATAAGAAAATTATCAAAAATATAAAAAATAATGAGGTTCAAAAACCCATCACATAGTCCCACGGTTTCCCTAATCGAGATCTATCAACTAAAACCAAGCCTCATACCATCAACATTAATTTATTTCCAAGAATTCCATTAACATCATAATGGTATTTCTATATTTTCGTTTAATAATACCACACATGTTTCTTGACCTATTGTTATATCTTTAATCTAATAACAAGTTATATATATCACAACATGGTGACTCCACAATTCCTAAGGATATCATGAACAATAATTATTGCCTACTCCAACCCTGTATAGATCATCCTTTTGTATATAGACTGTTATTACCATGAAATTTCCTTTGACCCATAATATGACATTTTCTCTTATACATTATGTGGGAAATCTCCCCATATCACCATGAGGATGTATTTTTATATCAAAATGTTCGATGTATGGAAGTACCTTCAACACTATAAGAGAACCTTAATACACACATTTATCCTATAGAAGGAGTTCACAATTAATCATAATAAATTTGTAAGTCCTTCCTATCACCACCCATACTAAGACCCATATACCATTCCTCTATCCCTATGAAACCCTCCTTCGCTACATATACCTCATCACATATCCTAGGTCCACCCAGATGTCTTTCAGCAACTAAATTTCCACTATTGTCCCTTAGTGACAAAGACATCATTCGATTCAAATACCTATGTATTTGGAGAAGACATGTACAAAGTATAAGAGACCTAATGTCACCCCATATCAGCTTACAAGGTCCTTTTTGTCCCTATCCCCCATTCCCAAAAACATGTAATACTAATAATGAATAAAATCATACATAATAAAATAATTTGGAAAATATTAGTGGTTATCCAACTTGGAACATTGATTTATCCCCTCACGAATCTCTATTATTCCTCATCCTTGCTTGACCGTACTACTAAAAACCTTTCTCATACCAATGGGAAAAATATAATTATATTCAACTATATTTAATTTTATAAATTTAAATAAATAGGTTGAGTCACATAAAAATTGTCAGCAAACATCACATACCCCAAAATCACTTCTAAAGGTGTAAAATCAACATTATTAGATGTTTTACTTCTAATAGAGGACACCCCCTTTATACCTAGCTGGATCAACCATGATTTAGTTGAATTATCATCCAAAACCTACATAAAAATAATCTCAATTTACTAAATTTTATATGAAAAATAGGGAATAATATACCTTGAACCACCATAAGAATTACATCAAATGTTTCCATATTTATAGGGAATCAACAATAAAGATAAAAAAGTTAGTGTTGGAAAATAGACGCTTAATGCACACCTTTTAACCCCAAATATTTGAGTGGGTTGACTGTAAATGTATTAGTCTTCCCACAATAGAATATAACCCCGTCTGTGATGCCGAATGACCATATGTGATAAGTGGGGACCCTAGGTTCTCACAGCCCGATTAGATTCCAATATAAAATCCTTTAAAAACATTTAAACCTACATTGTTGGATGTAAAAATCCTAGAAGTCCTTATGTTATGACTTGTCAGAATAATTTGAGAGATCCCTTACCAAGCTCCTTCACGATGATAAATACTACAAGCTAGGTCATATTAGCACTATGACACCTCAACACAACATCAACGTTAACTGTAGTTCTCATAACACAAAATATTTTAGGTTCCCAATACAAAACCATATAATTGAGATTTTATTAAACTAAAATTCATATTCTGATTCAACATTCACCAATCCACTCATAATCTATAATAAAAAATTCCTCTCCCCCGGAAGGTAACTACTACGAAATTAGTGGCTCATTAAAAACTAACCACCATTATAATTCTCATAACCAAGAATCAATGATTGTAATATAATCAACAATATCATCTTAGCATTACTGAAGAACCACCCCAACTCACAAAATTATACTCTTGAATGATGAATAAGTATTTGATTCAAAACTAAATCCACCATGGTATATCTTTCATCATAGTTAGTTCCACCAAATCATCTCTTATTCAATTACCATTATTGTGATTTTTGGTACACAAATCAAATGGATTTTAGGCATCCATAATATCATTTATACTTAGGTCAATGGTTCCACCCCCAACCCCATTATTAAGCCACTAGAAAAAGATTATTCAATGTAAACATTCTCCCCCAATATGTTTCATCTCGAGTAGAAACCATTTTTTGTAGTCCACCATCCTGAAAATTACAGTTTAAACAGTTATCCAATTTTGGTTTCTATCCTACCACATCGTATTATATAAAAAACTAATCAACCCTCCTCTGACATCCCACTACAAAACATGACCTTCTGCACCCATCACTGTGTTTCCACCCCACATGATCATGAAAGCACAATTCCTGAAATAACATTAGATTTTATAAATATCAAAACCAAAATTAAACCCCAAAAACATAATGTAACAACATGGTTATTTAAAAATAATAATATAACTACTAGTGTACTCCAACCATAAGATCAAATGTACATTTTATCAAACCCTCCCACTGATCACGACATTTCTAGCCCCAGCCTGATACTATCATTCAGAATACATTATAAACCACAACCAAATACTTAATCTAGTATTGATTAAAGAATTGGAAGAAATAAGATCTAAACATACACCAACAACCTTATTTATCTTCAATAATCCACTGAATGGTCTAATTATACCCACTAACAATTCAATATGTGGTAACTCATCAATATAAAATTTGATTTCTCAGCCAATATTAATATCCTCATTATCAATTCATGAGAACAAAACATCATATATCCATAATCTAAGCAACTTAATTTTAACAAACATAATAGATGATGGTTTCCAACCTAATAATATAGGGTAGACAATTTTTACACCAACGCCAACCATCACTGGAACACCCAAAATGATTTCTCCATATTTCAATAAAATATTCCTATGATATATATCATCCACTGATAGATAATGGTGTCTTACCTGTAATATGGATTACCTTGATCCAATACTCGAACATCAACCATGATGGGTACCACCATCACATGAAAAAAACTCCTCTTGATTCGATCTAATGTATTCTATCTATACAGGTAAAGGATAAAATTTACACCCATTGATCATTAACCTGCATTAATCCATTCATTGATCCTAAAAAAATGTGAAATAAGAAGAATATAAATAAAATTCCTTCTCGCATTGATGATAGTTTTTCAATGATTCATCAAAACATAATCTAATCCACTTTAGGAAGAATGATAATCTGAATAACCCTCTAATATGATCATGTTTGTCTTCCATCTTGATCCCATCAGAACCCAATTGGTGGATTCGCATGTTCTACCCAGTCTCTAAATGAGAATAATTCTTTAATGAATCATATCATAGTATACATATCCCCACATTCTTAATACCCTTATTATTCTCCCACAACATTTCAATCACAGCAAACAAATCAATGTATCTCACCCATGACATGGATAATAGTATGATGAAACATCATGTGGGACTTTTTAAAAAACTATGTTCATCTACACATGATCTCCAAATCCTATGACCAACCACCTATGATCTAAATCTATAACTAATTTCATATAAATGATCATTCCCTCTCATGAACAACATCATTATCAGGTATTCTATGGGGGGGATTTACATATCCGGAACAAGGAATCATTAAGGATTTCATAAACCAACCGTGGGTTCATAGAAAAAATCCCAGATTGTTTATGTAATATTGCACGAAGATGATATATTGGAAGTAACCATACAATTTTGTGATCTCAAATTTTATAATCTAACTTGTATCACAATGGAAATCCATGCTCATCCTTGTATCACTTCACAGGCATACCATTCCCACTGAGAAGCTGGGACCATCCCATTCACCAATATCATCTAGAGAATTTAGAGTTGCAATTGAGGATTGTAATCTGGTTGAAGTCAATCTCATAGGTGATAAATTCACATCGTATCGTAGGCATTATAATCGGGTTGTCACTAGCAAACTTGATAGGGCTCTTGTGAATGTCCCAATCCTATATGCTTGGGAAACCATCTCTAGAATCAACTTACCTAAACTAAATTATTATCATCATCCCATTCTCGTTACCTTTCACTCAAAAAAAGACAAGGCTAGTATTCCCTTCAAATTCAATAACGCTTGGTAACATGATCAGGATTGTACTCATCTCATTCGAAGTTGTTGGAATCCAATGAGTCATCCATCTGATGCTTTTGCCTGTATCACCAAGATCAAGCATCTTAAACATTATATCAAGAGTTGGTGTAGTGCTAAATCTAAATAGACTGGCCAAGAAATATCCATCCTTGAGAATGATCTCAATCAAATTCAAATCACCTCCACTAACTCTGATTTTTCCTCTGATCACCAAGACGAAATAAACATTGTCGTCAAGCTCAAATCCCTTTTAGCCCTCAATGATAACCTTTCAAAACTTTTTTTCAAAACAAAATGGCTCACTGATGGAGATAGAAACATTAAATTTTACATTTCCCTTTAGAGGATTAGAAAAGTCACTCTCCCTATATCTTCTCTTAAAGACAATTACAATATCCTATCCACTGAAGCTTCCATTTCAAATAATGTTATCACTTACTTTGAAACCATTTTTAATGGTCCTAATTTTAACAAGAATGTTCTCCCTAGGATCATCCCAACTCTGGTCAGTGAGGATGACAATCTCCCTCTCTTAATTACTCCCCTGGATCATGAAATCAAAGCCACAGTCTTTAGTCTAAACACTGACAGTGCTTCTGGCCCTGATGGCTTCAATAATGGTTTTTTTCAACATCACTGGGAGGTTGTCCACACTGATGTCTGCAAACTTGTTAAATATTTTTTTTAACACTAGCTCTCTTCCTTCTGGCCTTAATGCCCAATTCCTCACCTTAATTCCAAAGGTGACTAATTCCTATGAAATCCATCTTTTCAGACCCATTGCTCTAATCAACTCTATTTTTAAAATTATTACCAAGCTTCTCGCCAATCGCCTCTCCTCTCTATGTAACAAAATTATTTCCTGGAACCAATTTGGTTTCATCAAAGGTCAATCCATTCAAGACTGCATATGCCTTGCTTCAGAATGCACCAACTCTCTATACAAAGTCTCTCGAGGATGCATCATTGCCATTAAGATTGATGTTAGTAAGGCTTTTGATACTATTGACTGGACTTTCATTTTTAATGTTCTCAAAGATTTTGGATTTAATGATATCTTCATTAGCAGGATTAACTATCTCTTTAACTCTGCCTCAATCTCAATCCTTTTTAATGGCTCCCCTAAAGGCTATTTTAAATGATCTAAATGAGTTCGTCAAGGTGATACTCTCGCTGCCATTCTCTTCATTATTGCGGAAGACTATCTTAGTAGATTGCTCTCATCACTTGTTAATCATGGTAAACTTAAACCCATCTCGGCATCCAAGAATCTATCTATCCCGACCCATCTTCTTTATGCCAATGAAATTATCCTTTTCCTTAATGGAAGTAATGGAACTTCCTTATCCTTAAACAAGACTTATCCCATTATGAGGATGTTTCAGGTCAATCCATCAGTTGAAATAAATCCTTTATTTTCATTGGGAAATCCTTCCCCCTCTCTCAGAAAGGTCACATTATTGAAACCCTTGGCATCATGGAAGCTCTTTTCCTTTCACATATCTGGGAGTTCCCATTTTTTGGGGTAGGCTGAAAGCTATTTATTTTAATGCTATTTTTGATCAGGTGATTAACCAACTCTCTTCCTGGAGAGGGAAATCCATGTCCATGGATGGAAGAATTTTCCTTGTGAAATTGACCATTATCTCTAAATTGGTTTATTCCCTCATGATCTACAAATGGCCTCTGGGTATTTTCAAGAGAATCAATACATATTTCAAAAATTTTGTCTAGACTGGTAGTACCATTGAGCAGAAACTTGTTACCATCCCCTAGTTGACCTGCTGCACCCCCCTTGAGAAGGGTGGCCTTGATATTAAAAATCTCAAATTGTTCAATGAAGCCCTGCAAGCTAGGATCACTTGGAGACTGATCAATAATACCTATGACTCCCTTTATTTCCTTAGAAATAAATTTCTTATGAGGTTAAAAAATAGGAATCTAAATAATGTCCAATATTCTCTCTGGCCCTATTTAAAAACATTATTTGTTCACATCATGAATAACTCTAGATGGTTGGTTATCCTAGACTCCAACATTCGCTTTGGCGGGATAACTGGACGGGCTCCCCTCTTATCTCCATGCTTCCTTCTAATACTTATCCTGATAGCATTAATAGCACTATAAAGGAATTTATGTAATCCAGAACCATGGAGCTACCTGACTCTATCACGTAGGTGGTATATGGTTACCCCTTCTCTAATGATGAGGACTTTCTGGTTTGGGAACAGGCTCAAAATGTTATTCTTAACTCATTTTTTTAAAATCATTGTTTTTCGAACTTGGAGTCTGATTTTTCTTAGCTGAAGATTTTAAAAAAACCTTAGATTAAAACATATAGGCTTTACCTTATTTGGCGCTTGGTTCACAATCGCATCCATACGTGGAGACATGTATCCAATCCTTTGGTATTCATCTCTGTTCTAAATTCCCCCTCTATCATCAACACCGAGAGGATATAAACCATCAATTTTTATCTTGTGCTATGACTTTTTCCATGTGGAATTTTATTGCTGAAATTTTTAACTACAGGTGGCCCTCCTCTGACTATATTCTTTCCCACCTAAATCATTGTGTGAAGTATGATTCCTCACAACAAGTCAAAAATATATTCCTATCTACTGTGACATAGCTTTTACACATTATCTGGTATGATAGAAATGCCATTATTCACAATAATCACTCACCCAACCTCATTGTAGGCCGTAGAAGAATCCTGATTGCCATTAACGATGTTGCCTTGATCCAGAAAGATAATTCTGACAACTCGATCGGTGATTTCGTGATCCTTCGAAGTCTAAAGATTGGAAGCATTTTTCCTCACCAAAAACGTTTTCATGAGGTCTTATGGCAAGTCCTGCTTCCTGGATGGATAAAAATTAATATTGATGGAGATTGAAAAGGAAACCTAGGCCCTGTGGGTTGTGGAGCAATTTTCAGAGACTACAAAGGTCACTGCCCTGGTTGTTTCTATGGCAGCTGTGGGATCAAATCCTCCCTTGAAGCAGAGATGTTGGATCTCATCCATCCCATCCATTTTGTTAAGATTAATGGCTGGAACAACATCTGGATTGAAAGCGACTCCAACACCATTGTTCAGGAAATTTGGAATGGGGTCATTCATCTCTCTTGGACCCTTACTGTGAGTTAGAAGATCTGCCTGAACTCACTTCTGGATATCAGATATATTGCCACCCATGCCTACCGGGAAGCTAATATGGTGGCAGATGGTCTTTCAAAAAAGGGGATCATCCGGGACATTACGTGGTCTGATGAGTTACTGGATGATCTCCTCCCCATCCTTGCTAAAGATTGTGATAAAATTCCCTCTTTCAGACTTTTGTAATTTTCTTGCTTCTTTTTAATATATTCTGTCTTGGTCGTTGACCATGACATTTCCTTAATAAAAATTGAAAATCTAGAACATGATTTTCATGTGAATTATACATTACAAACGTGATGTGTTAGAATCCTTTTCATAATGTTATAATATTCAAAACAATACAATAACAACTCTAATAAACATGACATGTTTCAAAAAAATTATAATAACATATACCATGAAAAATAAATATTTCACACATTATAATATCAAATTCCCACAAAAAATCTGGTCAAGAACAACCAGTTTGAGGCCCAAAATAATGTTCCATGATATTATATCAAATTTTTTCGAACTCCTAAAATAGACACATAAAAATTAAAATATCATGATCAACATGTGATATAGAACACTCAAACATGTTCTAATTACACCTTATTGAATCATCCACAAAGACACACACCTGCACCACCCTATTATATAACTAACTCAATTACTCTAATAAAACATTGAAACACTTCACTCTAGAGTTTCAAGGACATTGGTCATCACATGACAATAGGGTCTCGTCTCCATATGGAAGAGGCTTCCAACTGGTAGTGGGGGTTTTAGGTGTCATAAATGGGATATTATTACCACATTTAATAGTAATAAAATTGTATAACTAACTATATAATAAAAATAATAACCACCATAGGACACGTATTTAGAAAATAAAATGCTATAATAAAATCAATGTGCAAGCATATAGACTCATGACTATTCAATGAAAATAATAACCAAAGGATTAAAACTCCTAAAAAATTAAAAAATATATAAAATCCTAATAGATATGAATAATAAAAACTTGGGGATAGAAAATCCTTATCTCCAATACCCATTGGGATGCTCTAAACTAGACCCATACACAAAAGTGCTGTAACCAAAAAATCATAAACAAGGTCTGCACGTGCACCTGGGTTCCCATAAAAAGTGTAAAAAATATGTAATAGTATGATCACACTATGTGACCCTAATATAATAAATAATATACATGTACAAATTTTGATTACATATATATTCTATCAAAAGGACATTGGACATCTTTATATAACCATCCAACCACGACTCCCTGCCTGTTATGACATTATTTGATAACCATGCCACCAAAAAACCTAACAATTCTTATTTCAGTTCCTAGATAGAATTAATTTGATTATCATCAATTCATATAAATAAAAGGGGTAAAGAGGTAAATTACAAGAATATACCTATTATAATAAATACCCAATCCTCACTCATGGTAAAACCATGTGGGTCATAGAGCAACAACAGACTGTACTACTTGGTCATGGCGATACAATATTCAAATTGGGAGCCCCGTCCAAGAGTCTCTATGACATAATGGAATGTAGCCTAATGAATTATAATCATCATGGTGTAGAAATAAATACTAAATTTATATATCCTTTACTAATTTTTTTCCTTTCACAATGCTTCTTAGGTCATATAATGAAAGTCATTTTCATAGGAAATCTATACAACTAACTACCCTACAGAACAAAAACATTCAATCGGCAACCCATAACACTAGAAATGGATCATTACACATCAATAATTATCTTACAATGATGATACACCAATAATATTCCTAATAAATTTTTTATTTTAATGGATATCCCTCACTATACAAAACAATTCGTAATCCCTCTAGAAGTAAATGCCCAAAAAATACATTATTCTTTTCAGTAATTATGACGAATACCTTTGATAATAAACTATAAAACAATTTATAAATAATAAATCATATTTTTCCTCATTGAATATAAATTATTTCCTTAAAATTAAAATTGTATATTCCAAATTCATTTACTCATCGAAAATAGAATTGTCGAGTTATAAATCGAAAAATTATAAAATTAGTAATATGTACTGATAAATGTAATGGATACCCCATGGGTTCAATGAATATATAAGAGTTACAATGATGATATGTATGAATTAAATATGTTATTTTAATTATATAAGAGTTATTATGAATGTTAATAGTTGATTTTTAAGGCTAATTTCTTGAAGGACAATTAAAATGAATAAATAAATGTGATGATGTTGAGTTTTACATAAACTCATAAATATAACAAATTATTTTAAAAATTATGATTTAATAAATTTTCTTTTGAGAATTTAAAGGGATGTATTTTGATTATATTTTAAAGATATTTATATTATTTAAAATATTTATATTTTAAATCCTAAATAATTATCAAAATTGGAATATTTCTTAAAAATAATTTCAACTAATATTAACTGAGATTATGGGTATATGTGGAATACCTTTTTAGATAAAAAAATATTTTTTTTGTATTTTTTGGATAATAACCATGAGATTTGTTGAGAAACTAAATGATGATATATAGAAGAACCATTTAATGATGATTATAGAATTTAAATATGAAAAATATGAAAATATTATCATGTTAAATATGTTAATATATTAGTAGTGAAGATGAATAGGTTTGGGGGAGAGGGAATCATTATGGATCATGCTAATATAAACTACTAAAAATATTCTATATTATATAAGTTGTAGGATAATAATAATGTGTGAAATATATGTGATCTAATGATGGTATCATTAAATAAATAATATTAATCAAAAAAGGAAGGAAATATAAAATGCAACTATGAACATTTATGCTATGTTTTTAAGATGAAGAAACAAAATTTTGTTATAGACTAAAATGTATATGGAATTATAGGAAATAAATTAGGTTAATATCCTAAAATTTCTAGTATCATACGAATTAAAGAGAACCGAGTCATCCCTATTGTTTTTCATGAAAAATGTCATCATGTTTGATTTCTACACACCGAGGAAAGATATTAGGATTATTTTTCCCTAAAATTCATAATCCAATATTTATATTCATATGGTAATGATTTTTTAAGCACATCAAGAAATTTGTAGAGGATGGATATTTATGTTATAGAGTTTAAAAATATAATATAAGCACATAAATGTATCCTGGTTTGTGGTAAGAAAATAGATTGAAGGAAATACCCTTTAGTAAGATTATTTATGAAAACAAAATAGATATTGTGGGTGTCTGTGTTAATAAGCACCATAAAATAGTGATTAATTCATCCCAAATTAAAAAAAAATTAATAAAATATTTGTATGTTCATTTGATTTTTCATTCCTGGTAGATCTATATTTTATTGGACTATAGAGATAAATTTAGTGAATATTAGACCTAATTTATTACAATGTATGATAGGTGAAGTTGAATTGTTTCATTAATAGATGATAAAAATTTACGATCATCATATATCTTATTCATATGGGAATTGGTGTCCTATAGTGATTTAATTTAGTGACTTTCTGTTTATAATGGTATCTACTATTCAATAGAAATAGAATGTCAATACTGGTGGTATGATATATCCTATATTTGTTTGACCTTTTGAGGAAAATAAGAGAGTTTGCAGGTTCCATATTTTTTTCTATTCATATATATATGGACCGAATCATGAAATATTACATCTTATATAGATTCATAAATTTCCTCATGATGTCTCACATCTCTTTGATTGTTGATAACTGAATATTCACGAGGATGCAGTGTTTATAGAAGCAGATAATTGAAATTTCGTATCACTAAGAGATGTTGTTGGGAGGATGAATCAATATTTGGTTCATGTAAAATATATTCACAGTGGTTTATATCAATTAATGTCAAATTGATATTTTCATATAAGATAGTTATAATTTTAAAGAGTTTTTTCATTATTTTTTCTCATTCTAATGTTGAGAGAAGGTTCTAATCTAATACGAATGGTGTTTATTTTCCTTTTTTATATACTGAGATTTTATGATATTTAGGTTCTTGTTTGAGAGGCATATCACTATATGTTTTTTTTGTGTGTTTTTTAATTTTGTTTTTTGATATGGTTCTATATGATGTAAAATATTTTAAAGGTGTCTAGTTTAGAAGCCCAAAAATCTGTAGCGTAGAGATATTTTGTTTTTTATTTTCTATAGCTAGTGAAATTGTGTTTGTATGTGGTTTAGTAGGGAACATGTGAGTTTTATATTTTGAGGAAAACCATAACATGAACTTTTCCAAATTATACTATTATGAATATGGGTTGTTTTTTGTTGGATCTATATTCATGGTGTCATGGTCACTATAAAAAATAGGATACATTATGGATGTTTATTACCATATTTTTTGAAAAATGGCCCCAAATTACACGTAACCCATTATACAAACAATATTTTTAGTAATTAAATATAATATCCTTGTGGTGATGTGTTACCAATGATTTATTATATAAACATAACCAGTATATAGATCGTAATAGATCATATAAATAAAATTACTAATTAATAATTATATTCAGTGATGATTTTCATTTCTTCCTCATCTTATATGATACACCCTTTAATTTAATAATCAATCCATCCACCATAAAAGACCATCTCATTCATATTATCTCGCTCCCATTCTCCTTATATTCATGAATAGACCATTATGTTTATTCACATTTGATTTACCTTTCCATTCTTAAACATAATCTTTATCCATCTACTGTAAGAAATACATCAGCTTATTCATCACTTCCTTCAAGGTGAAAAGTCATTTCATTGAATCATTACTATTCACTTCTCCATATTTTTCATAAATTTGAATGAACACAATTTTATAAAAAAAGTGATTGAAAAATGGTAATTCTAGTATTATTCTTTTCTACTATAATAATTAGGTATTATTATGTTTTTGGATCATCTATTAAAATTAAAATAATATAAAATTTTTAAGTACCTAAAAACTATTGTAAACCTTATATTTCCATTTTATTATCTATGTTTATTTTTTCTACTGATCCGTTAATTTTTTTATTTGTTTAAATAATTATTACATTAATTTAGTTTATAATTTGTAGTTAATTTTTCATTAAATATTAGTGTAATTTTTTAGTTTTCCTTATTGGAAATTTTTATTGATTAATTGATTAATTATGTTTTCTTTTTTTTATTCCATATTTTATTTTACAATACAACATATAGTTTTCATCATTTTATTATTTCATATTTATATTTCTAAATATTATATAAAAAATTTATATATAAAATAAGAAAGCATAATATCAATTAATTATAATTATATTATATTCTATGATTTATTCTCAACTAGAATAATCAAATACGTCTATGTTATTCCATGTTTTCTATATTAAAATGATTTAATTAATTAATTAATGTTATTTTTTTATTTATTGAATATATAAAATGAATATAAGCAAAAATGGGGATGAATTTGTATTTATTGTCGGTATGACTGTATGAATGAGTTCCAATGTGTATGGATGTTAGGTGATGGTGGAATAATCCATCCAATGAATGAAATTATGTTTTTGACCATATATTTATTTAAATATGTTTGAAGAGTGATTCCATGAGACCATAACACTTCGATAGAAATATCTTATAGACTATATAATTCATATGATTTTTGATATAGACTTCCTAGAAATCAAAGAAATAGGATGACGCCCTAAAGGAATAGAATCTAAATTAGATTTTACTATAGTTATTGATGTTTCTTGCATAACATTTGGTAATGTTTCATTTAGATAAGAGATCAAAAGTGATTCATTTTTTTAAAAAAATATCTGAAATATATAAGATAAAATACAAATAATACATAAAATAAAAAAATTCTAAAACATTTATGGACTGTCCCTTAGTTTAACATTTATGAAATATGTGTGAAATATTGAATATTGATGGTATTAATGACACAGAATACTATATATATATATTATTTAATATTTTATAAGATATGCATGGATAGTTTGATGTTGTTTTGTAGTTTTTTGATAATTCCCAAAGTCATTTTATGTGTATTGATGTGTTTAAAGATGACATGCGATATTAAAAGTGATTCTGGAATGAATTCATGAATTATATATTTTCATAATATAAAATTAATATGTCTATATTGAAACATATGATTCTTCTTAACACATATGATATTTATTATTAGGGGGTTGAAAGGTAATGTATATATGTATGATGTTGTTTAGTGAAGTGTTGTAAAGTAAAAAAAAATAGATGATATGTTTGATTCAACAATGATTATAGTTATACAATATAAAAACATAGTGGATTAATTTAATCCACATCCAATATATATGATAAAACTATGGAAAAAATAATTATTTCACTAATATGTATATTAAATTAGTGATTACATATGATCACCATTGAGAAAAGAGAAAAACATTCAATGACTTCAATACAATTACAGAGAAACCTATGAATTGAATCATCATTGGATTAAAAAATTATAATATATGAAATATATATATATATATATGTGTGATTATACAATGAGATAAATTATTAAATATATAATGGTTCAATGAAGGTATAAGATATTAATGACACATATTACACACTTGAGTGTCAGAGGAGAAATATTTCAACATCTTACGTCTATCATATGAAACATTATATGTGATTCTTGCACAATAATAAGTAGAATGAGATATATGTTATATAAGAACAAATAGTTATAAATTTAATGGGATGTATAAGATAAGAAATATTACATAATGAAATATTATTATTGAAATTTAATACATATGACAAAAATAATTGAACTTTTATTCATTAAAAATTAACAATAAAATTATTTATAAAGATAATTGATATAGAAAATGATATTAATATTTTCTAATGAATAGTTCAAAATGTGATGAAGTATAAGATTTTAAAAATTAATGATGAACATTATTATAAAGTAATAAATCTAGTCATGTCTTGAAATAAAGCCTCTCATTTCAATAAATGTTTTTTTGAATGATTCTTCTACAATTTTGGATGAATATTTATATATGACTATTTTTTGAAATACATTAACAAGAATATCCTTGAACAAAATTTTGGAATTATTGGTACTATTTATCATTCAATTAATAATAATTATAGAAAAAAATTTAAGGGTGTTATTGAAATTACATTTAGTTAGGTAGTTATAAAAAAGAGGATAACCTAAAATTGTGGGAACACCCCTATGAACACATTGATGAAAATGATCAGTAAGTCTTGCAGTAAAATATTGTTAAAGGGATTTTTATATCAAAATTCATAAAATATATTATATTTTTTAATAGGATAATTGGTATATAAAATATAAAGAAAGGAGATTGAATTAATATAAAGAGGATAGAATACATAAGAGTGCTCCTGATCCAATAATTTATTTAACATGAGAACCAAGTAATGTTCATTGAAAAATATCATTAATATTATCTAAGAAGAAGTAGAAGATCACATGTTTATATTGAACTTATCTTTTTAGTACAAATTGATAGATAAAATTAAAATGACCATAAATACTCAATATTATAGAAGATATAAATAGTGAGTGGAATTAATATTACGATGAGCTGAGGAAGTTCTGTGTGTCTTCAATGCTATAGATATTTTATTGGATGATATAATTTTTGTATATTGTGTGTGATAAGAATGTAAATAATTGATATTAAAGACCATTGTTCATCGTATTGTTATAGAGACCATGTTTTTTGTTTCTACACATGAAGATCCAAAGTCATTCCAACACTATATGAACAAGGATATCAACCCATGTTGGTTCAGTGACATGTTTATAAAAATATAGATATTATTAAATATTGGTTTGATTATTGTGAACTTGTAGGATATAGTATAAATATCCCACAAGAGGGTTAATATATTCATCTATTCAATATGGTGAATACAAACCAAGGTAATATTGTAAAAAATGAATCAGGGTTAATAGAACCTAGAAGACATGAAATTTACCATAATATTTCTATGGATAATCTCTATCAAGGAAACACTATTCATGGTAATGAGTAGACTATCAGGGAAGGGTCAAAAAATTGTAAAATAAATTTTGTAATATACTTCAATGTTGTTTCTTCATTTTATATTGCTATTTTAAGTTGGTTAATAATTAAATAAATTCACTTTTGTGCTAAATATAATATATGATCAAATATCATTATGGGTTAATAGTTTATATATCTAAATAGAATATGGTGAAATTTAATCAACACATGATTCACCCCCTCAATCTTTGAAATCTACATTGATTCAATTGGACTAATAATTAATATTAGAGAATATTGATACCTATTGACAAATCTAAACTGTAATCACAGATATTTTCATGATTTATCCATTTGAATATTTCTATATTTTCTCCTTTCTTTTAATTTAGAGAGACTATTAATTTTCATGTTTTAACAAGCACATGAATTTATATATTATAAATAATAAATATATCTCTTTCCTGATCTCATATTATTTTAAAATATAATTATTTCCTTTTAATTTTAGTATAATATGGGTAAATGATGTCATTCATTTGATTTTGGATATTGGTTATACCCCATGAATGATTAAATTTTCATTTTCATAGATTTATGGGATATAGTGAAATCAGTTATAGAAGAATATGATAAATAAAATAACATATTTTATGAATTTATTTATTTCCCATGAACTACACCATCAACTATTCAATCATCATTAGGGATAATCCCCAAGGATATATTCATAAACTTTTGGAATTATATAGGATGATGATAGATACTCATTGGGAGGACCATTATAATGTGATAATAGATTATACGAATTGATGAATGGTCATAGAGTACCACATTAATGAACTATATTCAAAAGATTTATCCTCTAATGATCGATAATTTGATGATGCATGGATTATTATTTTTGAATTTTCTCCCCATGATTAATGATTCTAGTATGAAAATGAAATTTTTTATTAAAATCCCCAATTCTACATTACATTTTCATGGATCAGTTGATTTTTTATATTCATCCTCAAGTTAGAATTTTTTATTCATTGTTATTTGACTTATATAATAAAGAAAAATAGTTATGATCATATTTTCCATTGATGATATTCACATTTATTTTCCTATATTTTCTCTTAGATTTCATTTGGTTCTTCACTACCGACCATGATATGTGTATATGTATGACCATTTTCAGGCCAATTCAAAACATTATTGACCCCATTATAAGTATTTATTTGACTACAATGAAAATATTTTCATTATTCATGGAACATTAAGTATCTATTAATAACATGAAATATATGGATGGATCATTAAGAAATTTCATTGATTTCTTTTAATTAATGAACTATGACCATAGATAATGACTCCAATTATGATGATGTGAAGTTAAGAAGTTTCTATCTAGTGATGGAGGATCCAAGGATGATACCCCAATAGTTTTCCAAGATAATATTGGTGGTGATGACATGATTCTATACTTATGAATTCACACTCGTATGAATAAAATTATATTCTATGATAGAGTATAAAACACATAGGGTGTATCATACTTTATAGTGGCTACAATCTCATCTAGGGTTATATATTATATGTCAATTTGGCATTCTCCACACACCATGAATAGCCTTAATATCCAGGATGTGTTCTTCCAAGAGAAAAATCTCTGGACACCTTGTGAAACTATTCCTTGTATCAAATAACCTACACATAATCTATCAAAAGATGGTAAGCTCTTCTTGTCAAGCGAGGACATGTTGAGTTACCCTAGTATGTCTGGATGTCGTCTGCATGAACCAATCACCATGTGTATTTCTCAACACATTCCATTATAAGAGCCGTAATATGAGAAATAAGTGTATAAGGTCCACTCATCATTTTCCCAAGAAGATCAAACCATGTACTCTGCCCAGAATGAAATACCATCTCTGTCTCCTTCATCATGCACATTTATAGGCATGTGATTAGTCCTTGTTATGAAAAATTCAAAGAATAATGATATTGTGGACTAGTATTTGATTAAAAATACACAATTCTAGGTGGATATATCTTTTTAATTAATTTAATAATGTTTTAGCTAACATCATGATTTGAGTTTGATCATCTGAGTGACAATGGGGTTTCCAAGAACCCTAATCGTATGCATATATTAGGGCATTGGACCCCCTATATATAACACATGAAATATCTATTCTATCTATTTAGTTTAATTACCATCGTCTTCATGCATAGAATAATCCACAGTCCTCCACTAACTTTAGGTTATCATCCCCTTGGTTATGACATTCATATAAGAGGTGTGGCTCCCCCATAGATGATCTATAGAGATAATAATGGGCTAAAAGTCAAGTAAAATGATTGTAATTATATTTTTGGGAAGATTTGAAATATATATATATAATGATATATATAACCTATCAATTGTATAAAATATTTTATTTTTGATAACATTTATCTTGTTCTATTCATTATTACATTTTATAAGTCTGTTAATTTAAATATTTCTTTTACATCAATTTAGTAGTATTTTCGGGGAATCTAACATGGTATTTATGTCTATTAAATTCATATGATTCACAACACATGTTTAATTCATCATTAAGGAGAAAATTATTAAGGTGGGGAACATGGAGGGAAAAACATTGGTAGAGGTTAATGGTTATTAGAGATATAGACTCTGGTTGGTGGTAGGATTTGTTGTTCGGGTATGGCATCAATTTCCCCTTCAATTATTTTGTTAGACTGCTATTTATTTTTTGGAATTTATATCACCCAAATATATAAATGATATGTTCATTTTATTAAAATCTATTTGGTTCATATATTTTTTTCATGAATGCTTTTGAATTTTGTTGTTACAACTTTTTTTATACTTCAATTATTTATGGACCATGGTGTTTTGTATTTCAAGCATGTGTCTTAGGTTAATAGATATGATATTTTTGAAAAAATATAGGTTCTAGTTTCTATAATCTAGCCAATTTTAGTTATGTAGGGGTAGGAACAAACATCTTACCAATGTTACCAATTAGACCCTAGGAGGGATTGATTAGGAAAGAGTTGTATCATAGAATAAACATTCACAATATAATACTATGAAATTTAACCATCTACAAGGATTGTTTTAGTGAATTAGATAAATGGATTCATGGTTTTTAGTATGTGAATTATCATATTGCATGAAACATCATGAAATTGGTTTTGGATAAATCGCATTACATGAATCATATGAAAAAATTTAATAGACATCCATTAACATTTCAGATACCTCTGATTATATTCTAATATAAAAATTTAGGAACTAGATAAATTATATGATACCACAATTATGATAACAAATTATTATCTTGATCCAAGGACATGATACTGACGACACGAGTGAAAAACTTCCACCAAGGTGTATGCACAAGAAGTATTAACTCTGGAAGGTATAGAATAGTACCCTCACCCATTGTGTGATAAGTAGATAAACATACAGTACTTCATACTAATGAATCCCTTTGGATATAGATTCTTAATATAAAAACATTCTAGAATCATTGTTTCATACGCTTTCTCTAGGGCGCATGCATCTGTTAATCGGGGATGCGCTGGTTGTTGCCCCGCATTCCCAATTTCCAAAGGTACACAACATCCATCACTTGTTAAGGTATGTTTACTCCATTATTAAAATGAGATTATGGGATGTTGGTTATTTATTTCGTGGATTCCTCCTCAGAACTCGACACCTAGTCTGGGTCTCCATTAAAGATTTGAGTTGTGGTTTGTGAATCTCATTCCCAGTGCCATATATTTGTGGTCATTGATTAATTACATCACTTCTATCAAGAAATTTTCAGGGGTCTTGGTATTGTAGAAACATTAGGTTGGAGTTGATGAAAATATCAGGAATGTGGGGTATCATTGGATGCATTGACATTGTGGAACCTATATTCCTCCTCATAAGAGGGCATACCAAGGGCGCATAACTCGAGTCATCCCTAGACATTCATATGTTATCTTATGCCAAAGGAATTTCTCTAAGGTTTTCGTTATCTTCAAGTGTTTATCACGGGGTAAGTCATGAGTTTAACATCATCCAGATATGGTTACACCCGAGGCATATCATCCATGGTTTTTCTCATACATCTCATGTTTATCATGAGGGAGGCTATGAGATTAAATTCATAAAGAGATAGAATGAGGGTGATCAGAACAACACAAAGAGATGGATCAGATTGGTACATCCCTTGGAGGGAGTGCCATGAGTGTTTACAAGGTGGATGAATCAGATCACTCAATATGAGTAGACCCAAGATGGTGTGTCCCATAAAATGAAGATGTCACACCATGAAGGTTAATTTGGACACCACTGAAATAGGATCATAAAGGGTGAACCCCAGAATGTGGGACACTAAGGTTTACCATTGTCTAGGATTGAACATTGTTGATGTTTCCTTTGTAACATGTGTATAATATTGGGATAAAAACCCACGTAGTTCTAGGGGGTGATGAATCGGGGTGTACACAAAGGAAAACAACCCAGATACATGTTGAGGAATAAGTATAGAATGCATCCAATAACAAGAGGGATATTATTGGGTGGATGGTTATGGAAGTTGTGGTTCTTATGCATGTTTAGCTTCCTTGGTGCCACAATGAGAGGTGCTGGGATGAATGTCAAGATCTTATCGGGATGTGGCGCCCCATGTGAGAATCTGAGAGGATGAGGGAAATTTGAATGAAGTTTATGGGGGAATGATATATAACCATCATGAAGGTGACTTTATTTTTGGGATTGAACTTTTAAGAGATTTCTTATCTGTCCCAATGACAGCGAATCATTGTCTGCATTGTTCAGTGATTCAATGGGACACCTGAGGAGGCGACTCGTGAGAATGGTCTCATGGATGAGACCCAGATGAAGTGTAACCTCCAGGTGGGGGAATGATCTTCCCAAAACACATAGGATCAAGGGTGAGACAACGATGTGACATGAGTGATGGGATTGAGCCTCAAAAAGGCTTCCTATGTATCCCCAAGGTAGGGAATCAAAGACCACATAGTTCAGGATGAGGGTATAGAATCAGTGTGTGAGCAGAGGAAAACAACCCGATGATATACTAGTGATTACATGTGGTTAGAAGCCCGAGGTCAGTCTAACACAATAGGGGTGGAACAAATATGTGGGTCCCAATGAAAGGGCCACTTGATGATAATCACAACAACTTACCATCAATTGGTGAATGCAACAACTTACCATTGAATGGGGATCAAAATGGATTTATACAAGATGGGATCACAATGGCCAACCACAGGATGGGAGGATAGTTTTGTGTCATGCAGGAAAGAAAAAGGCGTACTGTTTAATGTCGTGGAAGATGGGGTGGACTGACATGAAGTGGTCTGGACCAATGGGTGTAGTTCTAGATCCTATGGGGGGCTTCCTACTTACCTTGCCTTGGTAAGGATCAAATTATGCATGGTTCATGATTGTTTTGGTGAACCAACGTGAAGTGGTAACGACCAATGGTTGTTGGGCTTGAACCTCAGGGAGGCTTCCTATGTACCTTGCCTTAGCAATGATAAAAGTACCCATAGTTCAGTATGGTGTGGGGGCTTACACACTAAGGATGCCTAGGTAAAATTACATAGTCAATGTTTACTCTATTACTATGTGAGTCATTATTGGTGTGAGAAACAAGAGGTAGCAAAGACCTGATGATCACGTCTTGAAAGGTGAGTCCATGAAGGGAGGTGAATGTGTCATATGCAAGGAAGCTACCCGGGTGCCGCTATGGAGCAACAATGGCGAGGAGGTCTTACACATGGAAGTTGCCCTAATTCCACTATGGAGTGACAATGTTAAATGGGGATAAATAAAAGAAGCTTCCTGGGTGACACTAGGAGAGGGAATGGTTAATGGGGGATTACACAAAATGCTACTCAGGTGCCGCTATGGAGTGGAAATGGTGAATGAGGCTTATGCAAGGAAGTATCCAGGGTCCCACTATTAAGCTGCAATGATGAATGGGGCGTACGAATGGAAGCTATTTGGGTGCTTCTATTGATAAGTAATGGTGGACGTGGATTACTCAAAGAAGCAAATCAGGTGACACCATTGAGAGACAATGAGGAATGGGGCTTATGAAAGGAAACTGGTCAAGTTTCGCTAGGGAGCGGTAAATATGGATGATGCTTACACATCGTATCTACCTGTAATGTCATCCTCATGTCTAGCCATGAGGGCATCCCATATCACTGGTGGGGTGAGGCATATAATAAGGGTCTACACTTATGCACAAGTTCACATGCGAGATAACATCATGTGGTGTTGGAAGTAGTCCAGAAAAAGGGAGATGAAAAGTGTGAATCACAGGACCAACATTCAGAACTTGGTGAGGGTGGTGTGATGATGGAGGATGACTATTGACCATGTTTGAAACACAGTATCCATATCATGATCGCTTGAAATGGGGGATAAATAAACAAGGGTCAACTATTGACTGTGTTCGAAACACATGAACTGACTCAAAGTGTTTTCCAATGTCTTCTGGGGTGTTGGCCTAGAACGGTAGGTGAGCCAATGTGGCATGGGACCAGACCATTAGGGGGTTCATTTCAACATAAACGAGGATGAATATCTGAATGAAGGACACACAATTCATGAGGTGGAGTGATGAAATGTTTAAACGGATTCCAATGCTCTTGAAATTAAGCCACAATAAACATGGCATGCATCAACTTATTCTTTTAACATAAGCCATCTATTATATTGAACAAGAAGAATCCTATTATTGAATGGTATGTCATGATACAGTTTAAAGTCATCTAGAGAATATTGATAGGAATAAGGCTCCTAACAATGGATGGTCGTGGTACTTATGCAAGGGCGGCCCTTTTTGGTTCATCCTAGTACATGAGCCATGTGATATGGTTTTGAGGTGTTTCTTGAGGAATGGTTCAACTCGTGGTGCTTGGGTAATTGATTATGAGACTCTCAACTTGATTCATGGGAAATGAACCTAGAGGAATCTATTGAATCATGGTGTTTTAGTGTGTGCAGAGGAATATCCCAAAACATGGAATTCTATAGGTAGAAAGTGGTTGTGCATAAGGGAACAATTGAAAATGTGGTTGTCTCACCCCGAAAGGTTTGCGGTGCGACTCTCCATTTGTCAGGAAGATCCGTGAGATAAGTGAGGGTACCGGACCAACAGGGCGAGACCGCATCCCGAAAGTGAATTCGAGTGGGGGTGTGGGGGAACAACACCATAGTATGGAAATGGCAGGTGCGAAGGTAGGAGATTCACAAAGGATAGGTTTTTTTGAATTAACATTGTGGAGAAATGGTGCTTGCAGAACATGGGGTCTCATGAAGCAGCTTCCTGAAGGAAAGATGATCACAGAGCATGGACTCGTGGAGAATAGGGGATCATGGAGCTTGGAAATGCAGAGTAAAGGGGATCATGGAGAAAAGAGGATCGCAGGAAAAAGGGGCTCATGGAGAAAAGTGTCTCACGGAAAAAAGAATCTCATGGAGAAAAGAGGCTCATGATGAAAAGAATCTCGCAGATCCCTTTGCGAAGGGCATCACCTCACGGTGCCCTGGAGCTCCGTGGAATGGTAGATCGTCCGCTCATGGGGCGGCATGACATTCCTTATAAAGGGGGTGAGCTGGCTATATATAGGAAATGTAGGTTGACAGAGAATACTGCGAATCAAAAATGTGCTATGCAACCAGATGGAGTTACCTCATGTTTCTCGTAATCATGAAGTCCACCGTCATCAACTTTTGTGGCTCTCACAAAGGATCCAGTCAAGTTCTCTCTTATTCTTTGTAACCATGGAGTCGACCGCCATTGACCAATGTGGCACTTGCGATGAATTCAGTCATGTTCCCCTGCTCCACGATCGTAGAGGGAGCTTTGCGAATGGGCTCTATGTATTGGTTTTCTGTCCCAACATCAAATGTCAATAACTCATAATCCGTAACTTTTTTTAGTCCCTATGACTTATCAAATCAAATTTTGTGAAACGCGCTACGATCATGGATCATGTATTTAAGAACTTGTAATATTTTGTGGACATGTTTTCTAGTAACAACATATTCCCTCCGTAAGAATGGGGTCCAACGAGGATTGGGAGGGTGAGGCAGACCGCGTTCTGGGGAAACGACTGAGGAAAATTTATTCCTTGGGGACAATTGAATCTCAAACGAATTGAGGAAATAACAAGATAAATATATAATCTCGAGTGAAACTTGATCAGTGAGGGAAAAAGAGATAATATGAGGTCATTAAACAATATGAGAGTTCTAAACAACAAATGGTGTGAGGGGATCAGAATGGGAAATCGATCATTATTGAGAGCATCCTAAAAGTGGGATTGCAGCTAGAGAATGGGGCTCCTTGAATAGTTGATCACGATTTCTAGGAAGAAATCGATAAGGATGAATGGATAATTATGCACTCTGAATAGTTGTATTACCTTTTTCCTAGTGATCTCTAGTGCACACGCGGGGTAACACTAGGGGCGTTGGAAGTAATCTGAACAGGTGGGAGTGTAAAGTGTGAATTACGATACCCCAAATTCAGAACAATGTAGATATGGAATGAAAATGAAGGATAACATTTGACAATTTCCTAAACACAGTATCCTTATTTCATTATCCAAAAATGTGGATATCAAATGAGGGATGACCACTGACCATGTTTGAAACATAGTGCCGAACTAGAAATTTCATCCATTAGTCTTCCAGAAAATTGGTCAAGGATAGAAGGTGAGACCTAGGCTGAACATCCCTAATATTAGGGTTTTCTTTTAGATGTGAAATAGGATGAGTGTCTGAATAATGTGTACGCCAACACACTTGAAATTATTCCATAGTGGTAAAGACACATTAGGAGGGCTCATCGGTCTGATCAGGGATCATACATACTTCCAAACAGGACTTCTCTAGTAAAGACCTGGAATGACATGTATTTTTACATCATACCAATGAGAAGGATAAACATGTAGTTTAACATCGTATGGTGAGGATGATGTACATATATTTATGGTCATACTTCATGGACCATGGATAACAGTTTAATTTCATATTACAAGGACTGTAGGCTCCTATATTAAGGTCATAGAGACAGGACCGTATTCGGGGACGAGGGGCCAGAAGGGTTAATGACCATGGGGCTAGGCCAAGGACAAATTTCCTGGGTGTCTATATACATACCCTTAATATAGGAATCATGCCAAACATAGTTCTTGAAGCACGATGTGGACATAGAACAATGATTGTTGGTAGAATCCTCTCTGGGGAGGAAAATGACGCATCCCATGATTTTCATAGGGCATCCTGGACATGTTCAGGGTAGAACCATAGTTTAGCATCTTACGTTGAGGACATATAGACTCATTTAGTTTAACGTCATTCGATTTGATGAGTAGTGAAAGAAGAGATCCCAAGAATGGAGTATGTGAAACAATAGTTTTAAACTCGATGTGAATGAGGACATAATGATTCTGCACCACACCACCTATCCCCAGAGGAAGATTTTTTGTTCAACGAACCAAAGGTGAGGGTTAGGCTAGGCTAGAAACAATGTTTCTAGGTGTCCCTACATATCCCATTAGGATGGGAATCAAGACACACGTAGTTCATGGCACAACGTTGTCCGAGGCCAATGATGGTATGTGGAATCATCTTTAGCAAGGATGTAGAAGCATCCCATAATTTTCATGGGGCATCCTGAACTTGTTCAGGGTAAGTGCCGCAGTTTAATGTCATGTGTTGAGGACATGGATACCCAGAAATAAAATGTGTTGTACAGTACATTCCTCGACGTGATTTAGGATCATAAGATCCCATGACACACCACATGTTCTCGAGATAATGCTTAGGTCAAGGGACCGAAGGTGAAAATCAGGTTGGGCCAGAGATAGGTTGTTTGGGCATTCCTACATATCCCATGTGAATGGGAATCAAGATATATGTATTTATGAGAATGTTGTTTAATGTCATGTGAGATGAAAAGGCAGGTGTATACCGGCTACACCAGTATAGATCCTACCAAAACCACTAATCCCAAGTGAGTCATGCGTGATATGGGAATCAAGGAGAAGTGACAAGACCTTCCTACTACATGGAGGCGCACATTAGGGGAAATGGGATGCTATGTGAATGATGTCCCATGAATACCTACAAGACTACATAACACACCTAGATACGTGAATGGGTAGAGATGAGTATGTTGGAATTCCACTTGAACATAAGGGATATGAAAGATGAGAATCATGATTTTCATGATCTGGACCAAAATGATTGTGGCGTGGTGATGGAGGATAACTACTGACCATGTTCTGAAAACAGTATCCATTTCACATTATCCTAGAATGGGGACAGACAAATGAGGGTTGACTGCTGACAATGTTTGAAAAATGGGACATGATGCAAATGTGGCCCAATGTCTTCAAAAGAGTTGATCCAATATGGTAGGTAAGTCAATGTGTCCTAAGACCAGGCCGTAAAGGGGTCCCTTTTAGATGTGGAAGAGGATGGAGATCCAGATAAAGGGCTCATGAATCCTGGACATGAACAAGGGGATGTATATGTGAAAATTTCACACATTGGTCTCTTTGCCACACCACATATGAGTACGCCAATGAGATGTGTCAGATATAGGAATTTGAATCCCACTTTGAGGACAAGGGTCATGGGGTCTCACAATCCATGCATAAGGATTTAGAGTGGAACATTAAGGGGGAATTAATTTAATGGACTATATACAAGGTGGCAACATAGCCAATCCCTACTTATAGTTCCTTGAAGAAGATCTTATTTTAGGGCCATAGAACTCAGACTATGTTAATAAGGGAAAAGAGAGAAACATGGTTCGGATGTTGAAAAACCTATTGTGAATGATAATCCATGAGGTACTCACCACTACACATGCTCCAAAAAAGTGTTTGGACCAAGGGGATAGAATAAGGGGAGTAACGATAAATGATTTCTTGGGCTGGAACCATAGATTGAATGTTTGTGTGTTCCTACATATCCAATGAGAATGAGAATCAAGACAAAATTAGTTCTAGAATATGTCTTGCAGTTTAATATCATATGACAAGGAAATGGGGAGATCATAGTTATAGGGTCTTAAAGCTTAGACCATTGATAAATGAGACACATCCAAACAGGTGCAATCCTTGACCGAATACCTAAGCATGTGGTAGCTACACTCAATATGGGAGACAAGGCCGGAGAAGGAATTTGAAACATGTGAAATACACACTATGTGGAAATCAGTGCAGATCCCCGAATGATGCCTCAATGTGGATTCATCCTCATAACGTGCAAATGCACACAAAGGGATAGTACCCAGAGTATCGAAATTACACATAGACATAATGGAGTGGAAAATTATGAAAATCACACAACCAATATTTAAGTCTTGATGGGGGTGATCTGACGATGTAGGATAACTGTTGACCATGTTTGAAACACATCATCCATTTCGCATGACATGAAATGGGAACAATAAATGATCATCGACCACTGACCATATTCGCAATGCGGGACTTGTATCAAGATTTCACCCATAATCATTGGGGACATTGGCTCAAAATGGTAGGAGGTCCCTAGTTCATAACATCCATGCCATTCGGGGTTCCCTTTGGATGTGAAAGATGGTGAATTCCCATATAAAGTGGAACATGAAGCATGATAATGGGTGATACCATGTATATGTAGAACCCAACACTCTCGGTCATGAACCTGAGTTCTCCTGGGCACGTTGGAAAACTACCAAATAGGGGGAGGTATGTGGCATGGCTATTACACACTTGATGTGGATGAGGAAATAATCCCATACAACACCACATGACCTCCCTTCTTGAGAAATCAGGCCATGGGGCCAAATAGATGAGGAAGATTCCTAGAAATAGGGTTGGACCCAAAGGCTAAATGTTCGGTAAGACATATGTATCCCATAAGGATGGGAATCAAGCCACACGTTGTTCTAGAGGGTGATATACAGTTATAAATCATGCGGTAAGGACACATATAGGGGAAAGGTATCTCAATGAGGTCTATGTATGACATAGTGAGTAACCCAATGTGAATGAGGGCACAAGATCATCCCACACCATACAATCCAAAATAAGATCTTAGACCATGGGGATTAAAATGACGAGGGACCTAAGGCTAGGCCACAGATGGGAATTCACTTCTAGATTGTAGTTTAATGACTTCCAGTGAGGACGATGGTGATATTAGTTTATGTTAATAGATCTTGGACCATAGATGGCCAATTTAATGTCATGTTCATGGGAAATATGGGTATAAAGGATAAATTACCATTCCAAGTTGTTGAAACTCCTTTTCGTCACATTGTCTAAAAGAATAGAAAGGGAAATGACATAGTACAAAGTGATTCATCCTTTGAAGAAAACATCAAAAATCGACAAAGGAATGAAAAAGGAGTCAAAATACCTAGGGTTGCGCAAGTTCCCTTACTGTCGTGCAAGTATACTTGCGCAACTCCTAATGGTCGTGCAAGTGACTTGTTCGCCCTAAGTGATAACCACCCGGGGTCTTCTCCAGCCTATAAATACCCTTGGTGGGCCCCCTATTGAAAGAGGATTTTTTCTAGAATTCACATACAGAGCTCTGAACGCCCAAGTCTCTTCTTCAAGTCTTTCGAACACTTCTAAGGTAATTCTTTACCTAGAATGGAAGGTCTAAACAAGAGGAGTAAGGTCTGAGTGTTAGAATTCACTAACACTTACGCGCCTAAGTGTTTTACCCTTAAGGGAAATGGACACACTTGCGCACCACCCTACTTCTTCACCAGAACTTGCGCGCCATCTTCTGGAAAGCCTCTAGGGATAATACCAAGGGTTTGAGCCAAGTCTCACCCAAGTATTACCCTAAGGGCTGAAAATCGTGCAAGTAACCATGTGCCGCGTAGGTATACCTGCACAACCAGGGACTTGCGCGCCCACGCAGTACCTGTGCGCCTACCAGGACTTGCGCGCCCCTATCTTTTTGGGTGCCCTTCTTGCCCATTTAACCCCTCTTATGCCATTACACCTCTCCTATTCAAGATTTAGTCTTCAGACACTCTTCAAAGCCATTTATGGCATGTTTTCTTGATTGACTTCCTTATCCGAAAGGAACTTCGTGGAACATATCTCAAAATCTAGTGATTTACAAATCATTATGTCACTAAAGATTGAGATTTCATTCATTAAACCTCGTCCTTTAAGATGAGAGAACCCCTTAACCTGGGCCTCCTTTTCAGGAATAATCCCCAGTCATAATTCCCATTAATTTTGGGCATCCTCCTTAGGAGTAAGCCCCAAGTCCTCTAATCTGGGTATCCTCTTTAGGAGTAAGCCCTAGTCTTAAAATTCCTAAATATGGGCATCCTACTTAGGAGTAATCCCCAACCATAATTCTCTTAACCTAGGATTCCTTTTCAAGAGAAAGCTCCAGTCTCAGATATGGGCCTCCTCTTTAGGAGTAAGCCCCAAGTCCCTTTAATTTTCAAATGCCTTTAACCTGGGCCTCCTTTTCAGAAGTAAGCCCCAGTCTTAATTTTCTTTTTGATATGGGCTTCCTTCTCAGGAGTAAAACCCAATAATTAGTCCCCTCCTAACATGGGCATCTTCCTTAGGAGTAAGCCCCAAGATTAGAGTATCCAAATCTCCAGGAAGCACATATATCTTTATGGACCATGTTCCTGGATTTCTTCCCTGAAGTAAATATTAATCCTCATCTATTTTGGGCAGTCATACATACATAAGCCCCACATCATTGCATCTTTCATGGCACAATTGTCTGGTTTCACCAATACCTCTTGTTTCTCACACCGAGCATGACTCACGTGAGCTTAGAGTATAAAAATAATCATGACATCTTTCTTTGAGCCATCAATCATGCATAAAAATCATACTCCCTTACTCGAACTACGTGGGTTCTGATTCCTTTTCCAAAACAAAGGATACGTAGGTAGACCATCTACAAGTATGATCTCAACTATGAAATAATCCATGTCCTTCTGAATGACAATAAACTTCAAGTGCCCCACTGAGTGGCTTTAAAACCAGTATGGTCATCATAATGACCAAGAGTGTTTTATGTATTGAAGGATACCATTGGCTGAGAATCTCTAAACAAATATAGATGATTCTCTATCGATGAAGAACCTCGAATACATATAAAATATTCTCTAAATTTCCTAAATATTAATCATTGATTGTCAGATCTAAAGGAAAGCTCATTTTAAATTGGGTAATGTAATAAGGATTCACGAACATAACTTAAATCTATAAAGAGAGTCCCAGAGTAGACAATAATTCCCCTAAAAAAGGTGTGATGAGTCTGACCTCCCATCCTCTCGACCAATGCAAATTCTTAAGCCTCATCAGTCCACAACTAATGAGTGCCTACCTTTGGAAAGTAGGTTTAAATGGATATGGAATCATTGGATGTTTTCGGTTCTACAAACAAACCCATTAGAAACCGATTGGAATGTTTGAATCTTAAATCAATGAGATCATCCCCAATTCCAAAAGGAACAAAAAATGGTAAACCTGACGTGAATCCATAACCAAGTTAAAATGAGTTTTTACTTATTTTTTTGGAACCTATTTAAAACTCAATGAGAGGGACAACAAAAACAATCATTGACATATGTGTTCTTCCAAAAGATGTAGTGGCCGGACATATCTTGATTATGTCTGTTATATCAAAAAGGCACTCTTTTCCAAGATTTTCTGCATTCTAAGAAATGGCTGCTCTCAAGTTCACACCTGTGAATACCGCTGCTGTGAATGCCATTGCTGCTACTCCTACTGGATTGTCGTCCGCTCTGAGGATGAAATCACCTACTCAGCATCTTCAACACTGGGTATCAAATGCGCTGGTTAAGTAGTACTATCAAAATGGTACTATTCCAACTCTGGAGGCTGTTCGACGAGCCCTCCAAGTGAACAATTCACCCTGGTCGTCCGGACAGCAACGACCAGTGATCAAGAAGCAGGTGGTGCTAACCACCATCTCTAACCGTTTTGGGTCATTATCCCCGGAATATAATCACCATTCACTCCCATATTCTGAGGAGGTGAATGAGAAGGTCCCTCAGGGCCTTAATTCAAGGAGACATGAGTCCTTCCTGAGGGATCCCATTAACAATCGCCGCCAGAATCGTGCAGCAGTGCGCCCTCAACATGATGAGGGTACCGACTTCAGGCATTCGGCTCAGGTTCCTCGAACCCGAACAGGCAAGACGAATCACCAGAGGCGAAATCTGGTTAACAGTGAGTAGGTTCTCATCTCTGCCATCTCCATAGAAGTCCACCAACCTAAATTGGTGGCAAGCAACGAGTGGGCACACACACCTACCCGTTTTAATTCCGTTGTCCAGCAGAATCGTCTGGCAGCATCACACCAATCCCGCCAGGCAATTCCGGCGGAGTACTATAGGCCGGAACATATACCTGTTTATAAATCATTAGCTAGTCAGCAGGCTCGTATGACTACATATGATGGAGCTCATCAACCATGTTCGGTGAAGTGCAATCAGCAGGCACATACACCTGCTAGTATTGATCAAGCCTACCAACAGTCTCGCTTGGTAGCACACAGAGAAGTCAGTCGGAAAGCTCTGGCGACAAACCGGAGGCAGACTCAACTTTCTGCCCCACACTTGAGTACTGTCAGGATTCACTGATAGGAAAAGGAGGACAGGAGCAGGCACATACACCTACTCCAAGAATGGAATGGACGTATATCCCCGTTCCGGTAGCTAAAGTCACCAAGCATATTCTATCAATGTTGAAAGAGCAGAATAAAATCCCTGCACATATTCTAGATGCTTGCCAGGATATTATAACAGCTTTAGCGACATCTCAGGGAAAGACACATAAATCTATCCCTACTAGTGGAGTGACACATCAACAGTTCACTCCGGAACAGACACACACATCTGTTTTAGTCTAAGAGGGTTGTGGGGAATACTCCCCCATATCATACAGACAACCAATTTTGGCACATACACCTGATTTGAGTAGAGATCGTCAGCCTAACCTAGACATCTCTCTTGATCAGGCACATACACCTGCTCAGAGCAGCCACTTTCATCAACAAGTGGTTTCCAAGGCGAGTAAGAAGGCGTCTAAGAAGAAGAACTGCCCAACACAATCAAGAGATCAAGATCCAATCTGTAACAAGGCCTTGCTCGATGCTGGAGTTCTTGAAGCCCTCAGACAGTTATCTGTTGGAATTCAGGATTCTACTCTCTCATTTCCCAATAGTGGGAACATTAATTCCGAAGGTCTTCAACAGACACTTCCTCATGAAGGATTGCTTCATGAAAATTCGGTTGATCTCGAAGTTTCATATTCAGATGAGAGCCACAGGAACCCTCTGTGTGGTCAGAAGACCAAGGAGCAAGAGATCTCATCTTTTACTATAACCCACCATGGTGGTCCTCCCCATGATGATAAATTTCACTGCGAAAGTCCTCTCCGCAGTAGTGATTCAAATTTCCCGGAAAATTCTCTAGTGGACAATGTAGTGCTGAAAAATCCCTCTTATCTTGAGGCACTTGAAAATGAGAAACCATTCATGTCTGATGCTTCATCGCTAGCAGGTGAAATACTTTCTCAATCGGAAGATAGCCCAGGGTGTAGGTCATTCTTTGAACCACCCCTAAGTCATGCATCTTATAGTTTGATCAGCGATTTCTCTACCAATCTTGTTGAATCCAATGAAGCAACAAAGAAGCACCAGCTCTGGTCAAATCAGGTAGAAGAATCTTCATTGAATGATAAAGAGGAAATGCTGAACATGAGAAAACAGCTGGTGAAAGGTGAGGTGCTAGTCATGTTTTGGCCTCTGGCTGACTCTCAGTATGACATTCCAGAGATGTTGACGGAAGATGGAATTCATGATATTCGTCTCAACATATGGAAAACTCTTTGTCAGTTGAAAAAAAGTATTATCTTATGATGAATATGAAAATCATGTTAAGATAATAGAAGGGTTACAACTTCAGATTGATTTGGCATCTCTATCAGTCTCTTGATATCCGAAGGCTGAAAAGCAGTAGAGTTCCCTTCATAATTCATGCCTTGGCGCACTAAGAAGATTGCACTAGTTAATTGCCAATGCCCCATCTGGTATTCATGTCAGAGGATGGGGTGTTCATGGAGCACAACATTTCACTATGCTCTCCAGTCAACAAAGCCCATTGAAAATGGTCTTATGCAATGTTATTTCCCATGTCCGGCCACAGTCAATGGGTTTTGTTTGTAATCAAAAGCTTTCCCAAGAATAGGACTCAACTAGTTCTTCTCAAAATCAAGAATATAGAGAACAAGTTATTGAATTACTCCTGCATCAAGCAAACGAGAATATTTAATAGGCCTCTCACATGGAGAAAGCACATCATCAAGTGACAGAAGTGTTGGAAATCATCCAATGGTCTTTCAAGATGGGTGATAAAAGTGGATGTTGATTGATGCATATAGCTAATTTCCGGACTAAGGTCCGCAAGATCAGGAGAGATTTTAAGAAAGTCTCATACATAGCATGTTAAGAGCCACCCCAGCTCACCGGACTAGGGACTCTTTTAAACCAACCCTTGGAATCAACAAATAGGATTTGAGGAGTTGAGCAAAGACAGAAGGAACAACCCCAGTTCACTAGACTGGGGACTTTTTCAAATCATCAATCCCCTCCTCAAAGAAAATCAGTCTTCTCTCGATTGGGGAAGAAGCCATAAGAGGAACGAAGAGCCAACTTATCAGGATATTCTATCCAAATTACAGTTCACCAAGAAGTTCTTGAGGGATCGAATCAACAAAAGGAAATGTATCATCAAATACATGGAAGAAGATAATATCACAGGAATAAAGATAGGAGGAATGCAATGCATTATGCATCAATCAATGTCATCAGTGCCGTTGTTACTGATCCATAAGATGAGGCTCACTCAGGGGATTCAGATGAAGAGGTTCTTGCTCAAGAAGTTGTACATATAGACACAAATGAAGAAGGTGTGCGTACATGAAATCAAAGGATTGCTCAGAACTTAGGTAATACTTCAAATAATCCACTTCCCCCTCTCCTAAAGGGATCAAACAAGGGGAATGGAAAGAATTAGGTTACACATCCTTCCTATGGAGAAGTCCAATCGCTCTCACTAGAGAAAAGATTTGCGCAACAAGAGGAGGAAATAAAATAATTGAGGAGGTTGAACGCAAAACTACTTCAAGGTAGTATTCCTCCTAAGCGTGCTGGAGTCAGTCAGCCAAGGGAGTTTGTTTCAGCTACTGAGATGGATCAAGAATATCCTCCTTTATCAGTACACCCTCACAGGTCTAATCCTACGGTTCAAGTGCAACAACAATTGGTAGTGATGCCATCAGTTGCAGTACCAGCTGCAATACCTGTCCAAGCTCCAGTAATTACACCTACCCAGGTCCAAGATCAACCGGATGTTTCTCAAAAGTTAATAACTACTATTGAGTCATTAAAAACTCGGTTGGAAGATATGGAGAGAAATCATGCTTAGGTTCAACCAGAAAATAGAGCTTACCTTGAATGGGTAGATGTAATCCCTCCCCCATCAAATTTTGGGAACCCTGTATTCCCTATTTTCAATGAATCGGGTGATCCTGAAAAAAATTTAACGCATTACGTGTCTTGTTGCGATCCTATGATGGGAAATCCGGAGCAGCAAGAAGCAGTGAAACTCATATGATTCGTGCGAACCTTTCAAGGACTAGGCTTTTTCTGGTACACAAGCTTGAAATCCCGGTCAATTACCGAATGGGAAGATCTCTATCAACGATTTCTTCATCAATTCAGCTCAAATTTTCCAAAGACAATAGTTTTCAATCTTACAAACTGTAAGAAAAGGGATAATTAAAGAGTATCTGATTTCATTGCTCACTGGAAGGGATTAACATATTCCCTGAGCTTAGCACTCCCTTAATAGGAACTGTTTCCAATCTGTGTAGAAAATCTGCTTGAAGAATTATGCACACCACTGATCCCCGTGAAATACACAGGAGGGTTTCGAGACCTTACTTCAGTCGCTCAACAGATTGAAGATTCTCTTATACAGACTAAGGCTAAATCTCATGTAATTCCATCAGCTCCAGGAAGGAGAATGGGTAAAACAGAAACTGCTATAGTTATGCTTAAATAAGCACCTGTACCTGCTTCTACTTCAAAACCTTCATCTTCTCGAAGGTCTCCACCTCCTGAGCGCCAATAACAGAGACCGTTTCGTCAAGATAATCAAAGAGATCAAAGGCGAAAACAATTTGAGGATTTGAAAAGAAAATTTTACTCCTTCCGAAATGAACAAGTTCCTGGTTATTTCATTTCAGATCTGGAAAATAATTTGGTTCAATTGCCAAGGCCCAAGAGGCCCAACAAGGAAGGGGATGAAGACCATCCCAACTATTTCCCGTTTCACCAGATGTTGGGGCATCCCATTCAGGAGTGTTTTGTTTTCAAGGACCTCCTGCAAAAGATGGTCGACTTGGGGTAAGTCAAACTAAAAGGCTCCTCAGCCTAGGTAGCATGTGTTACTACTATAGTTCCATAGGAGGAAGGCGAGTGGCAAGAAGTCAAAAGAAAAAATGCACAAAAATATGATGATTGGATGGTCAGAAAGACGATCAACCGAACTCATTCTATTTTGCGAACACAATTGAAGAAACCAATTGTGCCTTCTACCCTGAATGCCGTATCAAAACCCTCTTCATCAGAGGGAAAATCCTCAAAGAAACGGCATAATTCCAAGAAAGAGGAACAATCAGAAGAAGATGAATATGTGTCAAAGCCTAAGTTGTCTTTGACTCTGGCATATTTCATGCCATCTACTTCTAAGCTACGGGCACCTTCCCACCAAACGAAACAACCTAAATAGGCTAATCAGGAAGAGTCTTCATCGGATGAAGAGTTGATTTTCGGTTCTGTTAATATGATTCAATTAATAGATCCATATGCTAGTTGAATTTTTTATTTTGATGAGCCCGAATTCCCTATATCAAATAGAGGAATCAGATGAAGTTCCAGAGGCTCAGGATACAGGGGAAAACATGGATCTTTCAGAAGCCACTATTCCAATTATACCCCTACTAGAACTGTGTATGCAGCAGAAACTCATGGCAGAGCCCTTCAGCGAGCTCAAAAAGAATAAACAAGTTCTTCCACCAATAGAAAATTCAGTCCTGGCACAGTTATTCTGGAATACCAGTTGAAGGTTCCATCTTCTTCCTCTCATCAAGTAAATGGATCTAATCAGTCTAATATTCCAAAGCCAGGAATATTTCCAACTCCTATACTGATACAAGATGCATCAAATTCCAAAGCATCAACTTCCAAGGCACCTGCTAAACCACATGTTCCTGTTGGGAAATGCAGACCTCTGGATCCAAAGTATGATGTATTGAAACACCTGGCCCAAGTACCAGCCAAGTTATCAATTCTGGATTCTTTGAATCTATCAAAGGATCTTTGGGAGGCACTCATCGGGGCTTTTCCAAGTTCTCCGGAGTTTGAAATTGAAATTTCTACAGCTGAAGTCTATCACATAGAGAATAATCCTATAGAATGCCATGCAATAATATCTTTTACTGATGAAGATGAAGATGATGTCATGCATGGATATATTAGACCTTTGTACTTATCTGGCAAGGTCAATGGCGTAGATGTCTGAAGAGCTTTCATTGATAATGGTTCAGGATTCAACCTCATGCCCATTTGTACACTTCGTCGATTGGGCCTCACAGAATCTGATTTATCTCCTTCTACCATGATGTTACAAGGATATGATAAAAATGAACAATAACCACTGGGCAAAGTTACAATCAGAACTCAGTTTGGAGATCTTGTATCCAATTCAGATTTCATGGTTTTTGATCAAGACTCATCCTTCAACATCTTTCTTGGAAGACCCTGGCTACATCAACATGAGGCTATCCCTTCATCACACCATCAATGTATCTAATATTGTTTTGATGGTCAATTTGGGACATTTTATGGTGATAATGCCCCATTCAAGACATGTGAATCTCAATACATTGAGGCAGAATTCTATCACATTAAGGGAAGGGAGAAATCCACAACAAAGGAGATTACCAAAGTTAATGCTCCATATGGTTTGGAGAAGATTCCAGTAAATCCATTTACACATGTGAGTACATATTATGTGTTGCCTATCATTAAAATTGACAAGATATACCCAAATCAAAATACTCTTATGGAAAGATCCATAATGTCAATTACGGAAATCGAGCCAGACAACATGGGAGAAATTGGTAACCCACCAAGTAGTGATGAAAGCCCAAATAGTGATGTCTTCATTTCATCTGCTGAAATACAAGAAGTCTATACTTCTCCAATCAGTCCAGAAGAAGTTATAAAAGTATCAGAGGTGAACAATGATGTCGATTCTCAATCCATCATCTCCTCTTTATTTCCCAAGGAAGACCCTTCATCATCAATCGGGTCAGAAATGGAAGCTTCTTTTTCAAGATTTTCAAATTTTAACATCTCTTATGATTAGGGAAATTCTGCTTTATCATCTACTATGCAAGTAGAAATGGAAGAAATAACACATGTTGAAGAAGAAGAGGAAGATCTCAGAGATGCTCCTCCAGCATTTGAAGAGGGTATCTCTACCATCGTGGATAAACTCAGAGAAATAAATCTGAGTACAAAAGAAGATCTACGCCCCATTTTAATCAGTATGGCCATGACTATTGAAGAACAAGAGATGTATATTTTATTTTTAAATAAAAATTGAGACATATTTTCTTGGAACTATACAGAGATTCCCGGGCTTGATCCTGATGTTGCTACTCATCATTTGGGTTTACCAGATGAACATCGAGGATTTAAGCAAGCCGTGAGAAGAACACACCCAACTTATGCTTCCAAAATTGAATCTGGAGTGGATAAGATTATAAAATATAACTTTGTTAGAGAATTTCAATATCCCAAGTGGTTGGCTAATATTTTCCCTGTGAAGAAGAAGAATAGACAAATTAGAGTTTTCATCGATTTCAGAGATCTTAATCGGCATTGTCCTAAGGATGATTTCCTAGTTCTGATTACAAAACTTTTAATTGATGCAATAGGAGTCTATGAAGCACTTTCCTTCATGGATGGATATTCCGAATATAATTAAATTCGAATGGCCCCAGAAGATGTGGAATACATAGCCTTCAGAGCCCCTCAGGGTGTTTTTTTCTACTGGGTAATGCCCTTTGGCTTAAATAATGCAGGTGCAACATATCAGCATGCCATGCATCGTATCTTCAAACCCTTTTTAGGGAAGTTTGTTGAATTATATGTGGATGATTTGGTGGTAAAATCCAAACAAAGTTCTAATCACTTGGCTGATTTGGAAGTCATATTCCACAGGATTCGACAACATAATTTGAAGATGAACCCCTTAAAATGTGCTTTTGGGGTAACCTCAGGAAACTTTCTCGGCTTTGTTGTATGCCATCATGGTATTGAAGTCGATCTTGAGAAGACAAAGTCAATACTTGGTATGTCACCTCCTCGAAATTTGAAAGAATTAAGAGGACTTCAAGGACACTTAGCCTATATTCGGCGTTTCATCGCCAATTTGGCAAGAAAAAGTTTACCCTTCACCAAATTGATGAAGAAGGGAGTCACTTAACAGTGGAATGAAGAATGTCAAGAATCATTCGATATTCTCAAGAAATACCTCTTGAGTCCATCGGTACTCATGCCACCTGTTGAAGGAAGACCACTTATCCTCTACGTGACAGCTTTAGAGCGATCATTGGGTGCCTTTCTTACTTAGAAGAATGATGTTAGGAATGAAAACAACCTCTACTACCTCATTCAGACTATGATTGAAGCAGAAACCTGATATTCAAGTATTGAGAAGTGCTTATTGGCATTAATCTTTGCAGTTCAGAAGTTGAGACACTACCTGCAACATCATGAGGTCTAATTGGTATCTCGAAAAAACCCGCTCAAATTCATCCTTAGTCGTCCAATGCTTACAGGACGTCTGGCAAGGTGGGAAGTTATTTTACAGCAATTCAACATTCAGTATGTGTCTCAAAAGGCAATAAAGGGCCAAGCTCTGGCTGATTTTTTGGATGAACACCCTTCAGTGGAAGACACATCTTCAGATATTGAACTCCCTGATGATGAAGTCTTCTCTATTCAAGAAAGTCCTTAGGCATGGGAAATGTATTTTGATGGTGTTTCCAGAAGTCTGAAAGGAAGGAAAATAGAAAATCCTAAATTCAACAAGGTTGGTTTAGGAATTGTTCTTATTTCTCCTAAAAAGGCAGTATTACCCTATTCCTTCTTATTGTGGGAAGGTGGTACCAATAATGAAGTATAATACCAAGCTCTCATCACAGGCTTGGAATTGGCACTTCAAGCACAAGTGAATCACTTAAAGGTAAAAGGTGATTCAGACCTGGTAATCAAACAAGTAAATGGGGATTATGCCATCAGAAAAGAAGAACTAATCCCTTTGTATGATTATGTTAGAGAGTTAATGGTAGAATTTCCTATAAAACCGACATTTTCTTATGTCCCAAGATTACAAAATGCTCAAGATGATGCACTGGCTAATATAGACATAGCTCTGGAAGATCCAAATCGAGACGAGACAACCATCAGTATTGCCCACTGTCATGCAATTTCACCTTATGTTCGAATCAAAATAGATGAAATTAATGAAATGAGTCCCATTCCTGAACCATATGGTCATACTACAGGATGGATGTCACCTATCAGGGAATACCTTCAAAATGGAATACTTCCACCTGATAGAGCTGAGAAAGAACAAATCTGGCGATGTGTGGTCAATTTTACTCTTTATGATAGCCCAGATCACCTAGAGAAAATTCTCTACAAATGTGGTTTTGATGGAGTTATCTTCAGATGCATTTATAGTGAAGAGACAATGGATGTCATGAAAGAAGTGCATGCAGGAGTCTGTGGTGCCCACCAGTCTGGACATAGATTGTCTGATCAGATTCGAAGGCTTGGATACTTTTGGCCTTCAATAATACAAGATTGTGTTTATTTCACAAAGAAGTGTCATTCATTCCAAGTACATGCCATCTTCATTCATCAACATCTAGAGTTGCTTCATACAGCTAAATACTCGTGGCCATTTGCCACATGGGGAATGGATGTGGTGGGACCTTACTCTTCAGTTACGACCAAGCAGTTTAAGTATATTCTTACTGCTACTGATTTCTTTTACAAATGGGCAGAGGCAATACCTCTTAAGGAAGTCAGTTATAAATGCATTGTTAGATTCATCAATTCTATCATCATTAATAGATTTGGTGTCCCTCATACCATATTGACAGACAATGGCACCAACTTCTATTCATCCGAGGTGAAGAAGTTGTATCAAGAATACAACATTAAATCCGACCATTCATCTTGGTATCATGCAGTGGCCAATGGCCAGATAGAAGCCTTCAATAAGAATCTTTCAAATATACTACAAAAGATAGTGGATAAAGATAAGAAATCATGGCCTAATAAACTCTTTCATGCTTTATGGGCTTATCGGACTACCACCCGCACTGCAACGCGGTCAACTCCTTATTCACTGGTATATGGAACAGAAGCTGTCTTTCCCATTGAAGTTCAACTACCCTCGCTCAGAGTATCCATTTTTTATCAGTCATCTACAGATGAACAATCTCAAAAGCGATTTAATGAATTGGAATGGTTAGATGAGAAAAGATTGTGCACTTTGCACCACTTGGAAGTCTATCAGAATCGAATAGCACGAGCTTTCAACAAAAAATTTCTTCTTCGTTCATTCACTCAGGGAGAATTGGTGTTAGTTCTCAGAACTCCAATGATACCACGAAAGAATCCTCCCAAGTTGGATCCAAAATGGGAAGGACCTTACTCAATACATAAGGTCTACTCCAATGGAGCTTATTCTTTAATCTCAATGGATGGAGAACTCATCACGACTCCAACCAATGCTAGATTTCTGAAGAAATATTTTGTATGAACAAAAAATACAGCAACAGTCCATGTATATGACCTTAAACTATTTTCATGTCCCTTACGTCTAGCATGACGTTAAACTGCACCATCCAGGGTCATTGCATATGACCTTAAACTATTCTCACTTTCGTCCAACATGACGTTAAACTGTGTACCCCTTCATCGACTTTTCTATATGATGTTAAACTATATAGAAGTCCCTTATATCCAACAAGACGTTAAACTACATAACCAATTGTCCATGAATATGACCTTAAACTATTGGCACTTACGTCCAACATGACACTAAACTGTATCGTCCCTTTTTCATCCAACATGACGTTAAACATTGAAAAAGTCCCTAATACGTCCAACATGACATTAAATGGTGTACTCTTTTGTCCTCACTGCATGACATTAAACTGCACAGTCCCCCTTTTGTCCAACATGACATTAAAACTGCATAGTCCCTTTATATGTCCTACATGACATTAAACTATGCATCGTTAGGGTTGTTGCTACCTCTTGTTTCTCACACCGAGTATGACTCACGCGAGATTAGAGAAAACATCAACCATAACACTCTCTCTGGGATACTAACCATGTGTAAGTCCCAACAATATTTTTTAGGTCGTTGTCCGCAAGGACCACATGATCACTAATTCATTCTTTAATTAAACTACGCGGACTTTGATCCTTGCCTTCTAGGCTGGGTACGTAGGCAACCTCCCAAGGTTCAAACCCAAAACCAATATCTTCACATCAGTTCACCTCCATCTCATACGATGTTGATTCGTGAAACCGACCCTAGAATCAATATCTTTACATTGGTTCACTTTTTTCCTTGCTATATGATGTTAAACTATACAACACTTTTGTCCAGTATGACAATAAACTACAATATTCTTTGATACCCTCACCTGAGAGGGAATCATTATTTACATTGATTTTCAATCATGTTTCATTTCAAAGACTACGTGCAAACATGGAAATACCTAAACCTTTTATCCTGGGTTAAACCATCATTTCACTAAAATCCCCTTTCACCCTTCACATGTACGAACCTAATTTGTATAGAGGGTAGTTCTAGAACTATGTGGGATTGATTCCCATCCTTATGGGATATGTAGGAATGTTTGAGTGTCCCTTGAATCCAGCCCCAAGTCTTTTGGGCCTAACCCCAAATTCCTCTTTCAGTCTCCTGGCTGAAAAGTCCCCATGAAAACACACACTGTGTATTTCTTATAATGGTCCAAGCTCTATGACCCTAAACTAAGATCTCCAATACTTTTGTCCCACACGATGTTAAAATGTAGTTCAAGAACTATGTATGGCTTGATTCCCATCCTTATGGGATACGTAGTGAAGTCCAACATTTCTATTCAGGACCCAGCCACAACATGATTATGGTTAGCATTGATTTGTGAATCTCTACATACATTGGAAAATACCCATATTTATGTGTCATAATCCTAACCTTAAATATTTTCAAATATTCATAACCCTTTTCTTAACTTATAATCACAAAAGGCCTGAAATTCTGAGAGTTCTTTTGCCTGACCATGCAGCACATGCCCTTAGGCGGCCTTGCATAAACAGTCTACATAACGGACCTGTAAGCCAAAAGATGCTATTATTTCACTATGCAGTCAATGCCCTTAGGTGGCCCTGCATAATTCAACCCCTAATGGGTTTGTTAAATAGTGGTAACCTCATTCTTGGGAGGAAAACCTCTTTTGTCTTTATTTGTCTTGATAATATGTAGGGATCCACAAAAATATCCACCCTTAACATATTTGTCCCATATCCTTTTTCATGATCTAAAATTATTCAAGTCTATGGTTTATATTCTCCTTCCCTACGTTTGGGTCAGACCTTCGTAGGTGTGATATCCATCCAGTTCTTCGATAATCTTGTTTGGAAATATCTTCTCTATATTCAAGTACCTCTTTCCATATAGAAAACTCTATACTTTGGAAAATTTGAATCTCCATAAACTTTCACTGGCTTTTTAGCACTAGGAAAGTAAATTTCTGATAGTTCTTTTTCCTGACTATGCAGCATGTTCCCTTAGGTGGCCTTGCATAAGTAGTCTACATAATGGACCTGTCAGCCAAAAGATGCTATTTATTTGACTATGCAGCCAATGCCCTTATGTGGCCCTGCATAATTCAACCCCATAACAGTTTTGTTAAATAATGGTAACTTCATTCTTGGGAACTACTTCTTCTAATGCGTTTTAGTACTTTTTCATATCATTCCTCAGATTCAAATATTCTTAAGTCATAGTTTACATATTCTCCCACATACTTGAGTATGGTAATATGTTTTCAGATAAATTGTCAAGGAATTGAGTCAATTTTAATCCATTTCGGTCAAAGCTATTTCGACCTTAAACATTAGCCTCTTTATGTCCGACGTGCATGACTTTAAACTGCCCACAAAATAAAAAGGAACTCTGAATAAAAGTCATGTTCCAGCTCACTAAACATACATTTTGTATGATTTAGGTAATATTGAGAAATTAAAAGATTCAAAGTTTGAAGGGTTATTTACATTAATCCTAGTAAAAAAATCAAAATATGCTTACTAGGCCCATTGGCTTAGGTAAAATTTAAAGCAGGTAGTGAAATAATACAAGCATAAATGATTGAAGATAAAAGTACTCTCCATTTATGCACAAGAATTAGAGGGACATCCACAGATTGGAGCATCTTCTCTTTTTTAGGAAATTACAAAAGACTGTCAACATAAGTCTTCACTTGATGTACAACATCTCGAGCTTCATCAGTAGCTACTTGAAGCTCATGCAATCGACCAACTTTACTCTTCTCAGCTTTATGGAGTGCCTTCTTGGCATTTACAATGGCTTTCATACCATTTGTTTGAGCTCCCTCCAATGAATTATTGAGCTGGTCAAGTTCCCCAGTAACAACATCTAACTGTTGCTGGAGCTTCACCTACTGGATGACTTTTACTTTGATCTTATACTTCAGCTCCTTCATCTTGGCAGCATAGTCAGCCTCAGCTCGGGATACCACAACCTCAAATTCACCGATGTTTACTGACAATTTCACCCTGGTCAGATCTTCGCGACACTTTTTTTCCTACTCCCTCCTGAAGATGACTTGTTTCACCACGGTATGGATCTCTTGGTATCCTAAACCACCATGTCCTAGAATGACGAACTGGGATGAAAATCGAGGGATCTTTGATGACAGCTCTTCAAGAGGCACTTCAGATATGATTTTCCATATGTTGTTCTATGCCTTGCATCGTGAAAAGCTGAGCTCCTTAAGCACCTCTGGGTCTGATTCTACATCATCATCATAGGGGGGCATGTAATCTGGGATTAATGCACTTAGGGAAGTGCTTTGTTTTGCTCCTTCCCCCTGACCCTGGTAGTTTCACCTTCTACTATTGTTTGGGCGGAGGTTGAGACTTCACCTCTAATTCTAGTCATTGAAGCTGGTATCCCTGTTTGATCAATTAAAAGTATGGTTAGTTTCATATAATAATGGAAGTTGGTTGTCTATCTTGAAAACTCAGTACAATCATTACCTAACAGTAGATCAGTATCTTGAGAAGACTCCTCCCCATCTTTCCCAGTTTCAACAGGATCTTCAAGATGGGTATCAGGAGGGTTTACTGGGTTTAGCTCCACTTGAGCTAATGTTTCTACAATGGTAGGGTTGACATCAATGTCCACACCCTCTTCAGGCATTGGCAGTTCAACAGCTTCTATGGATGGAACTGCATATTATTTTCAGTCATGATTAGAAGTGTAAATTATTAGAAAATTTACTGGACGAAGGATAAAACTCACACCCAAGGTCTTCTAAATCACATTATAACTTAGAATGATCATAAAATTCTTCGAAAGACATGCCAAGATTCATCATTTCATCCAATAATATTTCAGAATCCTGGTTAGTCTCACCAGTGGGAACATTTGATGTTTCCTCTTAGCGAACCTCATTCTGCGGCCCCTGAACCTGGACAGCTTCTTCAGGAAGGATGGCAGATTCAGTTGCTGTGGCCACCAATGATTCTGGTGTAGGTTCTTCTCTACTTGTAATAGCAGCAGGAGCAGTACTGGGAATAGATGTTGGCTCTTTTTCAGAAGCAGCCAAGTCAGCCTGAATTACCGTTTGTTCCACAGCACCCTCCGTGGTCCTTAAATGAGGATCAGTCCTTTCCCTCAGAGGGGAAATTGAACAAGCCCCTGCAATCCCAAGGAAAGTGAGCAATCTTTTTCATGGTTTAAAATTTATGATTATCCGAAGGACTTACCACTACTGATAAAGCGTTTAGCGGTGGACTTCCTCATTCTTCGCATTTTTCCTTTTGGATTTTTGGGAGTGTCAGCAGTCTCCCTTATTGGAACTTGAATTGGAGAATGGAAGTCCATGTCCAACTCCTCATTCATGGCCTGATGGCCTGGAGATATCTCGCCCGGTTCGCGAGGAGATTCATCAGCAGCCCCGATGGCAGTACCACCAGGGCTATATTGTGGCGAAGGAACCTTAATAGTTCCTTTCTTTGCAAGCTGAAAGATGAAGAAAATAACTCCCTTAAGTAACAAATCTTCGACTGAAATCAAGTTGCAAAGAAAATAAGGAAAGGAAACTTACATCTTCAGGAGCCACATAATCATGCCACACCTCATATCTAGAACCACCATCCCCCTTAGTGTCACCACGATCAATCATTTCCTTCACCCTCCTGGTGATAGGAAAGGACTCATCAGTGGCATATATGAGAATTTCCAGCTCTCTGATGTAAGCCCACACTTCAATGGGGTTATCCTCATATTGGATATCTGTAGAACCCAGAATATTCCCTATCTGAGGAAGTTTTAGGCCCTCACACAAATCCAGCCAGGCGGTCTCAGTACCACAGTATAAACTCTTCCATGTATGGACAACCTCTGGTCTTAGATATGAAGGCTGCGAGGAAGTTCCTACAATCATTGACTTCAATTTCTTCCCAGCTCCTGCAACTTTAGGTAGAGAATAGGAAAATAAGACTTATTGCTTTATAAAGTAGTAGTGATTAAATTACAACAATGAAGTAACTCACCAGGAGTTGATGGAGTAGGTCTATTGATTCTAAACATAGGATTATATCGGGAACGAGGCCAATTTACCACTTGTTGTGCCTCATCACCCCCATCACGGGAATCTGGTGAATTAGTCCTAGAGGAGGAATCTGGCGAATCAGCTTCAGGTGGGGAAGCATCACCTTCATGGGGAAGGGTTTCTTTCTCTACAGTCCTCTTCCTTTTCCCCACCTGATAAACTAGGTGATTCAGCACCCCTTTAGGGTATGATGCTATCCAGTGCTCGGCATACCATGTAGTCAAGTTATGTGCCACTTTTTCAACTGGTAGATCAAATACCGCCCTAGTATTCTCCCTTGACATCAGCAACCACAGTTGCCGAGAAACCATCAGATGTTGCTCTAACCTGACATGTACTGAGGGAGATACAACAATCTGTTGCACACAGTTGAATTGACAAGAAAATCTATATGGAGAATAGGACTCACATATAATTTCTCCGTCAATACTGGAAACTAGCACACTATCTCTTCAAGCTAGCATATATGCTCTCAAATCCAAGTGGGCTGTTCCATCATCAAAAAACTACCTGGTTGGAGGGTTTCCATAGGGAAAGAAGTTTAATTCCTTAAACATGCTCATCCTCACTTTCATGTCATAGGAATTAAGATCTAATGGAGAAACTCCAGAGAATGCTTGTACTGATGGCCTGAAAGAACTTCCAGGAATTTGTACTTCATTATGTACATTATAAGTCCTGATGTGAGTGGCGATCCATCCCCATAAAACATGGAATGGTCCCACTATTCTCAAGTAGATTTACACATGAAGAAATGAAGTAAACTCCTGTGAATCTTTGCTAAAATGGGGGTAGCCAACCCAACCATTTTTCCCTCAGCCAACTTTGCCGCAATAACGAAGGTCCCTGGCCTGACGCCTCCTTTCGAGTCCCTGACTGGAAAGAGATAAACGCTGATCCACAAAGCCAAGAAGCCCACCAGACGAGTCTTCTTTGGGATCCTTTGATTCACCTCATATCCCCATTTCTCAAACTCTCCTGCTTCTAGAGTTGGCCAGAATGTTCCAGGAGCACCCCTCTTCTCAGGTTTTGGATAGGTGGTAGGATGGGTGGGCCTCTTATCCTTGGATTTCTTTTTCTTGGATCCTTTCTCCTTCGGCTCCTTCTCCTTTGGCTCCTTCTCTTTCTTCTCAATAAGAAATATATTCATCCACTCCTCCGGATGAATATCCTTTCTAGAATGAGTTAAGGAGGTCTCTAAACTCTTGAGCCTATGGAAGATTTTAAATAATTCTCGAGCCAAAGTAGGATTCTTCTTAGAATCATTCCAAGTCACCTTGGGAGTAATGAATTCATCATACATGTCACCCAAAATTGGATCCCCTGAGATCTTATGGACATCCCACAGACTGATGCCTACTTCTTCATGAGTCAGATGGAAAGAATTGGTTTCTGGGATCCAGTGGCTAAGTATCTCCGGCATGAAGTTATCATGTCTTTAAACATATGTTTTCCCAACCCAAACAGCTTCGTATATCGCCACTCCTTTCAGATCCTTGAAAAACTCTGCACAGGTTTGTCGCACCCAGTATGCCCACATCCAAGTTGGCTTCAAACCTCCCCCAGGACGGAAGTCCAAACTTTTCTTCCAGCCTTTGGATTGATCCATCTGAGCATTTCGGAAGATTGAAAGATGACAATGTGGTTGCAGCTTAGGATTATAAGGATTCAGATCTGGCGTACAAGGGCTATGATGCATCATGTGGGCCTTCTCCACTATTCCAGCATTTATAAATCCTCCTCCACATGAGATATTTGCTAAAGAAAAGTTGGTATAATTCTGAAACCAAGAAATTGGGAGATAGTTCTTTGCTTTGGGAATAGTGACTTCTCGCAGATGACCATAACCTTACAAAGGATGATAAATGCTTTGGGGGAAGTCGTGATGAAATTTCTTCAGATACTTGGCCAAATCCGGAATAGTTCTATTTTTGACAGTATAATAATCGTGGCCAATGATATCCATCATATCATCAAGACGTTTTCTTTCCAGTTCATCAGCTATTCCGATTCTCCTGAGAGCCATTGATTCTGCACAAAAGTTGAATAATTAACTCTTAAGTAAGTTGATTTTTCATAAAATTTGTGAAGGAATTCAGAAAAAATGGCAATGGAATTAAGGCGCGCAAGTCTAAAACTTGGCGCGCAAGTGTGGATGTGTCGCGCAAGTATAATGTGTCGCGCAAGTATTTGGCACGCAAGTATCACCGCGCAGGTCCAGATACCTTGACAGCAGCGCGACAACAAAGGAAAAGCGGAAAAGAGAGAAACTTGCATGGTGGAGATGACCTATAGTATCCCGCCTTTTTATCAAATAAAATTTCATTTCATTTTATAAAACCGAGGATCTTTAAGGTTTAGTGTCTTGGAAACCAGGAACATAAAACATGAAAACATAAAACATTCTTCTTAAACACTTGAAAGGCTTCTCCTCATGTAAATCCTAGGTTCATAACTGCATCTCATAACCTGGGGTCATACATAAAAAAGGGTGAGCAGAAGGCCCAGTAAGGGAAACAAGAGAAACATTTAACATGTGAATTTGAGATATTTCAATAAGGTCGTGAAAAGAAATTTAAGGCATGAGAAAGAAATCATGAGATATATCATAATAAAAATAAATTTTTTCATAACTTGAAGATGTGGATACAATATTTAATATTGAAAATCATTTCGTTTCACCAAGGTCCATCCCCAAGGTGTCATTAAAAATTACCAAGGTTATTCACCAAGGTATCAGTCTAAAAGGTCATCTCTAGAGATTAAGTCTTTACCCAATGCATTGGAGCGCTATCTGGGCGCACCCTTGAAATGTATTCATTATCATGTGAGCCACATATATCATCATAAATCATTTCATAAACAATCCATATATCATAAAAGAAATGGGTTTCATTTCATAATCATAACGTTTTAAAAAACTGCTTTAAAGACATGATCTTTATGTCACTTTAAACCCACGAAAAATGGAAAGCGGGTTTCATGTATGTAAATCCAAGAATTTAAAATAGAACATTTTGATATATATGTGAATACACCTGTAGAAATAAGAGCTTTGAGTATTCACTTAATAACATAAAATAATTTTGAGATAAAGAGGGAGGCATTTTGAGACGAAAACTATGCAGCATAACGTCTACGATACATGGTTTTAGAAAACATTGAAAAGAGAGGGGACATGGGTCACCCACTCAAAAATGATAAATAAAATAGTAGGGGAAAATAATATATAGTATTTAAGAATATGGTAATGAAATTTGAATGATATACCATATGAAACGAAGAACTTGAAAGGAAGACAAAAATAAGATTTCTCTTATGAGAATTCGGCAGCCTAACGGCGTCACTTAAAACTTCCCAAAAATGGATTGAAGAGATCAAATGGGGTCTCTCATAATATGAAAATAAATGATAAGTACGATAGATATAGATATCATACCCCAAAATAATAAAAATGAACTTGAGAGACTTGAAATAAAAGTAGATCTCGAAAACGGGAAGTGTGAAAGAACCACTTAAAAATTCGGCAGCCTAACGACGCCACTTAAAACTTCAAAATACTGAATTGAAGAGATAAAATAGGGTATATCATCATATGAACATAATATTTCAGTATGATAGATATATAGATCATACCCCAACATAATAAAAAGGAACATGAATGACTTGACATGAATGTAGAACTTCAAAACGAGAAGGGTGAAAGAACCACTTAAAAATTCGGCAGCCTAACGACGCCACTCAAAACTTCAAAATACTAAATTGAAGAGATAAAATAGGATATCTCATCATATAATAATACAATATCAGTATGATAGATATAGAGATCATACCCCAACATAATAAAAAGGAACTTGAAAGACTTGACAAGAAAATAGAACTTGAAAATGAGAAGGGTGAAAGAATCCGTTACAAAAATTTCGGCAGCCTAACGGCGCCACTTAAACTTTAATAAAATGAAATTATGAGAGTAAGAGGGGGTCTCTCATAATATGAAAATAAAATTAACAGTATAATGAATATAAAATAACATCCTCCAACATAAGAACATGGAGCATAAAAGGAATGACATAAAAGAGATTACTTGAAAAGAAAGAGTGAGGTCGGATCCCTTACCTTAAACGTAACTCTTAAAACTCAAAGGTTTGGACCTTGAGAGGCTTGAGGGAACCTTGGGAGGACTCCTTGGGAGGTAATGAGACCAGAAATTCGTTGGGGAAGATTGGGGAGTCGAATGGATGAGAGGATGGCTTGGTATTTATAGGGAAAGTGAGGGGACAAGGCATTAATGGCCAAGGGACACCTCATTAGTGGTTTTGGAAAAACCATGGGCTTTCCCATGGTATTTTCCCATGGTATTGGCCACTTGGGACACCTCATACCTTATCTTACTATTCATAAGTCGACCATATTGATTAAATACTTAATATATCATTTAATGATGTCATTAAACACCCGTAACTTAAAAACTGTATTTTCACTATTCATCGAAAATTGAACTTTCTCAGAATAATCCCAAAACTTCACCTTAACCAAATATCAATGCTCTGATTTCAAAAATGAACTCAATTTTATAAAAATAATTTTCTAAATAATTTTAATTTATTTTTTAAATAAATACACTATTCACCGAAAATTCATTTTTTTCAGAAAAATCCCCAAAAATTACCTTAACATAATATCGATGCTCTGAGTTCAAAAATGAAATCCATTTTATAAAAATAAATTTCTAAATATTTTTAATTAAATTTTTAATTAAAAAACACTATTCACCCAAAAAAACTAATACTTGAACAATAATATATGAAACCGTTATTTACCCGTTTTATTGAATCACATTACTTAATCTAGGTGTCTAAATTATATTAAAACTTTCTTTGAGCGAAATTACTAATCCATTTGGTCACATTACTAATCCTAAGCATAAAATGACTATTCATAATTTACTATTCATCAAAAAAAAAAAGTTGATCTTATTAGACTCTAAATTTCGCACTGAACATAATTGTAGAAGACCATTTTTCGAAATTCATTACACATTTTTAATTATTTAAGGTTTACATAAACATTTTTAAAATATCCTTTTTCTAAAATTCATCAAAAAATATGAATACTATATTTATCTGGTCATTTGAAAATTCATAAACTTCATCAAAAGAAGAAATCCCAATTTTTATTTAAAACAAAGGATTACACAAGGCAGTTACGGTCTCCTTACATAGCCCCTTATCACACCAGCATAGGACCTAAGTGTAAGGTGTGATAAAGTGAGAGAATCCGAGGGAGGCTCGGCCAACATCGCACGAGTAGTAATTTCTATCAGTTTGAACTTCTCGCGAAGGAGATCCCGTTCTAGCTTCACATGATGAAGTTCAGCTTGGGTTTGGTCCAGAGCAAAGCCCAGTGGTTCTACCTTCTTCCCAAGTTCTGTTAGATGGGCTTCGATCGGTCCAAGACTACTGGGTGAGGCCATAAAATCTTCTTTCTATATTAATTAACCAAGATTACTTGTATTTAGAGACAATAATCGAAACGTTTAGTTTACAGCGGTCATATTGACCAATAGTCAAATAACGGTCAAAACCCAACAGTCGCATTTTAATTATACTCATGTTATCAAATGAAACTTTTTTGTTGAGTACAAAAATAAAATAAAATAACACATAAAATTAGGAAACAAGATTTATTCAAAATTTCGGGTCGTTACAATCTTTCCCACTTAAGAAATTGCATCCTCGCATTTTTTAAAATTGGGTTTTGAAATTTCATTGAAAGTCCCAAATCGGAAAAGGAGTCAGTAAAACTATTACTTTAAAAGAAAGAAAGGGAAGTACAAAGGCCACCCGAGATAACCCACACTAGGATTCCATGTAGGAAAACATGGACATGGAAGAAAAACAAAGGGTCATGTTCTGAGAGAGAGTGATAGAAAATATGATTAGGAGAAATTCAACCATAAGAAAATCCCAAACTTACGATGTGTGTAAACGGTCTTTGATTACCTAGTAGGAAACGTAAACCGACAACGTTTTTGTTTTACGTTCCTTTTCATAATTTTGAGGAATTCATTTACTACATAGAACAAAAACATAAGAAAATATACCTACCTTCAAGTAGAGTTTCATCCTTTATTAAGTCTCTACCAAAACTAATCTTTTCTCCAAATGATGAGAATTCAAAAACACTTGTTCTCATAAAAATCACAAGAATCATCTTCTAAAGAATCACATAATCCACAAAAGATTAACTATCTATTTCTTCTATCTTTAAACATTATCCAAAAAACAGAAACTTTAAGGTAAAACAACTCTTCAAAAAGAAAGAATCCCATAGGAAGGGAAACTACTTTTAAATCTTCAAATTTCCATGGTACTACCCAAATTTCATCATAGACCATTCCATAAATAACGGTCCGTAAAATTCCTCAAAATAAACCAAACTAAGATTGAAACCCAAATACAAGAAGTATTTGATAACATAGTCTTCCAAAACAACTTCATTGTTCATCCCCAGACAAAATCAACCACTCCTAACATCTTATAACAAAAGTAGCTAACCTAAACATATTTTACCCAAGATAGGTTAATCATTTCCATAAGTAACCTAAATTACCATAAGTTCACCTTAAATTCATCGATTCTTCAAAATATAAGTCAACCATACTCCTCAATGAAAATACCATAGTAATCTATTTACCTCGATCATATAGGGTCCCCAAAATAGTGAACGTCTTCCAAAATAATAATCATCTTTTAATCCACTAATCATCTCTATCATATTAATACGAAAATCATCGCATTTCCTATCACATTGGTTTTTGGGACATGTTCTTCCATTTCCCACCATTAACTAAGAAGAGAAAGAATAATTATGGGCTTAAATACTTAGCCAATAATCATGAAAAGGACCTTAAAGCATATAAGGATAACTTGTAGAAGAAAAGTGTACCCTAACTTGTGATCCCCTAGGTTTCAAACTAGGTTATCCATGATCATATATTCTTATGTGAATCTTTATTTTATTTTATCTTTGTTCCTTTAAAAATGGTTCATAATAAGCTTATGAATTTACCAAAGCATATCCCCCAGGAGTGTCGTAACCAAGAGTGCAGCAAGGCCCGTTGTCGTGTACCAGCTCCCATTCGAGTCTAGCTCAAAGCGGTGTTTTCGGGTTTTACCCCTATGTACATCTGTGCCAGAGCCACCTCTACCTGCTCGTATCCAGACATGGATGTATTTGCTTGGCAACCCCTTACTCAATACTCACCAAAATACCAGGAAGATTTCCTATATTTAAACTTTTCTATAGGGTTTTTCCAAGAGTTTTCATATCCTAATTTCCACAAATAACTAAACCATCCTTTGATACCAACTATAGCATCCCATCTTTTTATCACATAAACTTTCATTTCATTTTACAAAACCGAGGATCTTTAAGGTTTAGTGTCTTGGAAACCAGGAACTTAAAACATGAAAACATAAAACATTCTTCTTAAACGCTTGAAAGGCTTCTCCTCATGTTCATCCTAGGTTAATTACTGCATCTCGTAACCTGGGGACATACATCAAAAAAAAGGGTGAGCAGAAGGCCCAGTAAGGGAAATAAGAGAAATATTTAACATGTGAATTTGAGATACTTCAATAAGGCCGTGAAAAGAACTTTAAGACATGAGGAAGAAATCATGAGATATATCATAATAAAAATAACATTTTTCATAACTTGAAGATGTGGCTACAACATTTAATATTGAAAATAATTTCGTTTCACCAAGGTCCATCACCAAGGTGTCATTAAAAATTACCAAGGTTATTCACCAAGGTATCAGTCTAAAAGGTCTTCTCTAGAGATTAAGTCTTTACCCAATGCATTGGAGCGCTATCTGGGCGCACCCTTGACGTGTCTTTATTATCATGTTAGCCACATATATAATCATAAATCATTTCATAAACAACCCATATATCATAAAAAAAATGGGTTTCATTTCATTATCATAACGTTTTAAAAAACTATTTTAAAGACATGATCTTTATGTCACTTTAAACCCACGAAAAATGGAAAGCAGGTTTCATGTATGTAAATATCAGAATTTAAAATAGAACATTTTGATATATATGTGAATACCCCTGTATAAATAAGAGCTTTGAGTATTCAGTTAATAACATAAAATAATTTTGAGATAAAGAGGGAGTCATTTTGAGACGAAAACTATGCAGCATAACGTCTACGATACATGGTTTTAGAAAATATTGAAAAGAGAGGGGACATGGGTCACCCACTCAAAAATGATAAATAAAACATTAGGGGAAAAGAATATATAGTATTTAAGAACATGGTAATGAAATTTGAATTATATACCATATGAAACGAAGAACTTGAAAGGAAGACAAAAATACGATTTCTCTTATGAGAATTCGGCAGCCTAACGGCGTCACTTAAAACTTCCCAAAAATGGATTGACGAGATCAAATGGGGTCTCTAATAATATGAACATAAATGATAAGTATGATAGATATAGATATCATACCCCAAAATAATAAAAATGAACTTGAGAGACTTGACATGAAAGTAGATCTCGAAAACGAGAAGTGTGAAAGAACCACTTAAAAATTCGGCAGCCTAACGGCGCCACTTAAAACTTCAAAATATGGAATTGAAGAGATAAAATAGGGTCTCTCATCATATGAACATAATATTTCAGTATTATAGATATAGATATCATACCCAAACATAATAAAAAGGAACATGAATGACTTGACATGAAAGTAGAACTTCAAAACGAGAAGGGTGAAAGAACCACTTAAAAATTCGGCAGCCTAACGGTGCCACTCAAAACTTCAAAATACTGAATTGAAGAGATAAAATAGGGTCTATAATCAAATGATAATAAAATATCAGTATTATAGATATAGAGATCATACCCCAACATAATAAAAAGGAACTTGAAAGACTTGACAAGAAAATAGAACTTGAAAATGAGAAGGGTGAAAGAATCCGTTACAAAAATTTCGGCAGCCTAACGGCGCCACTTAAACTTTCATAAAATGAAATGATGAGAGTAAGAGGGGTTCTCTCATAATATTAACATAAAATTTACAGTATAATGAATATAAAATAACATCTTCCAACATAAGAACATGGAGCATAAAAGGAATGACATAAAAGAGATTACTTGAAAAGAAAGAGAGAGGTCAGATCCCTTACCTTAAACGTAACTCTTAAAACTCAAAGGTTTGGACCTTGAGAGGCTTGAGGGAAGCTTGGGAGGATTCCTTGGGATGTAATGAGAACATAAATTCGTTGGGTAAGAGTGGGGAGTCGAATGGATGATAGGATGGCTTGGTATTTATAGGGAAAGTGAGGGGACAAAGCATTAATGGCCAAGGGACACCTCATTAGTGGTTTTGGAAAAACCATGGGCTTGCCCATGGTATTTGCCCATGGTATTGGCCACTTGGGACACCTCATACCTTATATTACTATTCATAAGTCGAAAATATTGATTACATACTTAATACATCATTTAATGATGTCATTAAACACCCGTAACTTAAAAACTGTATTTTCACTATTCATCGAAAATTCAACTTTCTCAGAATAATCCCAAAATTTCACCCTAACAAAATATCAATGCTCTGATTTCAAAAACAAACTATATTTTATAAAAATAATTTTCTAAATATTTTTAATTTATTTTTTAAATAAATACACAATTCACCGAAAATTCATTTTTTTTCAGAAAAATCCCCAAAAATTACCTTAACATAATATCGATGTTCTGAGTTCAAAAATGAAATCCATTTTATAAAAATAATTTTCTAAATATTTTTAATTAAATTTTTAATTAAAAAACACTATTCACCCGAAAAAACTAATACTTGAACAATAATATATGAAACCGTTATTTACCCGTTTTATTGAATCACATTACTTAATCTAGGTGTCTAAATTATATTAAAACTTTCTTTGAGCTTAATTACTAATCCATTTGGTCACATTACTAATCCTAAGCATAAAATCACTATTCATAATTTACTATTCATAAAAAAAACAAGTTGATCTTATTAGACTCTAAATTTTGTACTGAAAATAATTGTAGAAGACCATTTTTCAAAAACCATTACACATTTTTAATTATTTAAGGTTTACATAAACATTTTTAAAATATCCTTTCTCTAAAATTCATCAAAAATATGCATACTATATTTATCCGGTCATTTGAAAATTAATAAACTTCATCAAAAGAATAAATCCCAATTTTTATTTAAAACAAAGGATTACACAAGGCAGTTACGGTATCCTTACATAGCCCCTTATCACACCAGCATAGGACCTAAGTGTAAGGTGTGCTAAGGTGAGAGAATCTGAGGGAGGCTCGGCCAACATCACACGAGTAGTAATTTCTATTAGTTTGAACTTATCGCGAAGGCGATCCCGTTCTAGCTTCACACGATGAATTTCAGCTTGGGTTTGGTACAGAGCAAAGCCCAGTGGTGCTACCTCCTTCCAAAGTTCTGTTAGATGGGCTTAGATCGGTCCAAGACTACTGGGTGAGGCCATCGAATCTTCTTTCTATATTAATTAACCAAGATTACTTGTATTTAGAGACAATAATCGAAACGTTTAGTTTACAACGGTCATATTGACCAATGGTCAAATAATGACCAAAACACAACAATCTCATTTTAATTATACTCATGTTATCAAATGAAACATTTTTTTTGCGTACAAAAATAAAATAAAATAACACATAAAATTAGGAAACAAGATTTATTCAAAATTTCGGGTCGTTACATGACCTGCATGGCAAGAGCTCAAAAATCCAAAGTTCTGTGAAATGCATGAAAAATGATCGCATATATATAGGCCAGGCCGGCCACCTGCCTTCCTATAGCCAGCGCGCTCCAGCCCAGCACGACTCACACCTGCACGATGATGGTTGTGCGTTGAACACCTACATGCCTCTTTCCCTTTGGTTTTCTTCTTTTCCTCAGAGTCACATCCTTATTCTTTCGGATCCAACTCTGAGGGGGGACTTTTGTTGATTCTCCTTTTCATCACATTGTCTAAAACAATGGAACGGGAAATGACTTAGCACAAAGTGATTCATCCTTTGAAGAAAAAATAAAAAATCGACAAAGGAATGAAAAAGGAGTCAAAAGACCTAGGGTCACGCAAGTTCCCTTACTGTCGTGCAAGTATAATTGTGCGCCGCCTAATGGTCGTGCAAGTGACTTGCCCGCCCTAAGTGATAACCGCCCGGGGTCTTCTCCAGCCTTTAAATACCCCTAGTGGGCCCCCCATTAAAAGATGATTTTTTCCAGAATTCACATACAGAGCTCTGAATGCCCAAGTCTCTTCTTCAGGTCTTCCGAACACTTCTAAGGTAATTAATTACCTAGAATGGAAGGTCTAAACAAGAGGAGTAAGGTTTGAGTGTTATAATTCACTAACACTTGCATGCCTAAGTGTTTTACCCTTAAGGGAAATGGACAAACTGGCGCACCGCCCTACTTCTTCACCAGAACATCCACGCCATCTTCTGGAAATCCTCTAGGGACAATACCAAGGGTTTGAGCCATGTCTCTCCCAAGTATTACCCTAAGGGCTGGAAATCGCGCAAGTACCCATGTGCCGCGCAGGTATACCTGCACGACCAGGGACTTGCGCGTCCACGCAGTACCTGCACGCCTTCCAGGACTTGCGCGCCCCTATCTTTTTGGGTTCCCTTCTTGCCCATTTAACCCCTCTTATGCCATTCCACCTCTCCTATTCAAGATTCAGTCTTCAAGACCCTCTTTAAATCCATTTATGGCATGTTTTCTTGATTTAATTCCTTATTTGAAAGGAACTCCATGGAACATCTCTCAAAACCTAGTGATTTACATATCTTTATGTAACTAAAGATTGATACTTAATTCATTCAACCTCATCCTTTAAGATGAGAGAACCCCTTAACTTGGGCCTCCTTTTCAAGAATAAGCCCCAGTAATAATTCCCATTAATTTTGGGCATCCTTTTTAGGAGTAATCCCCAAGTCCTCTAATATGGAAATCCTCCTTAGGAGTAAGCCCCAGTCTTAAAATTACAAAATATGGGCATCATCCTTAGGAGTAATCCCCAACCATAATTCTCTTAACCTGGGATTCCTTTTCAAGAGTAAGACCCAGTCTCAGATATGGGACTCCTCCTTAGGAGTAAGCCCCAAGTCCCTTTAATTTTCAAATCCCTTTAACCTGGGCCTCCTTTTTAGGAGTAATCCCCAGTCTTAATTTCCTTTTGATCTGGGCTTCCTTCTCACAATTAAAACCCAATCACAAGTCCCCTCCTAACTTGGGAATCTTCCTTAGAAGTAATCCCCAAGATTAGAGTATCCAAATCTCCATGAAGCACATATACCTTTATGGACCCTGTTCCTGGATTTCTTCCCTGAAGTAAATCTTAATCCTCATCTCTTTTGGGCAGTCATACACATATAAGCCCCACATCATTGCATCTTTCGTGGCACAATTGTCTGGTTTCACCAATACCTCTTGTTTCTCACACCGAGCATGACTCACATGAGCTTAGAGCGTAAAAGTAATCATGACATCCATCTTTGAGCCATTAATCATGCATAAACATCATACTCCCTTACTTGAACTACGTGGGTTATGATTACTTTTACAAAACAAAGGATACGTAGGTAGCCCATATGTGGGTACGATCCCAGCTCTGAAATAATCCATGTCCTTCTAAATGAAAATAAACTTCAAGTGCCCCACTGAGTGGCTTTAAAACTAGTATGGTCATCCTAATGACCAAGATAATTTTATGTATTGAAGGACACCATTGGCTAAGAATCTATAAACAAATACAGATGATTCTCTATCGATGAAGAACCTATAATACATATAAAAGATTCTCTAAATTTCCTACATATCAATCATTGATTGTCAGATCTAAAGGAAAGATCATTTTATACTGGGTAATGTAATAAGGATTCATGAATATAACTTAAATATATAAAGAGAGTCCCGGAGTAGACAATAATTCCCCTCAAAAAGGTGTGATGAGTCTGACCTCCCATCCTCTCGACCAATGAAAATTCCTAAGCCTCATCAGTCCACAACTAATGAGCGCCTACCTTTAGAAAGTAGGTTCAAATGGATATGGAATCATTGGATGTTTCTGGTTCTACAAACAAATCTGATAGAAACCACTTAGAATGTTTGAATCTTAAATCAATGAGATCATCCCCAATTCCAGAGGGAACATAAGTATGATGGAGACCCCAGAATGAAAAAAATGATCAATGATAACTACTAACCATGTTCGCAACACAGTATCAATATTCTGTGACTGGGGATGGGAAAAAACAACTGAGCATAGATGGTTGAACTTGTTCGCAACATGGGATTTGTATTAATTTGTTGCTAAAAATCCTTGAAGATGTTGGACCTAAATGGTAGGAGAGACATTAGGCCAAACATCCCTATCATTCAGGGGTCCTTTTGAATGTGAATGATAGAGGAAACCCCAATGATGGGACACACGATGAATGGTGGGTCTTGTGCAATTTAACATCCACCGGCAAGGACATTGGATGGAAGGTTGTCTCAAGGGGTTGTATATAGAGTTGAAAAAATAGCCTAATGTGAATGAGTACATTGAGTCCACACCACATCGCACAATCCCGAATGAGAACTTTGGCCAGTGGCCTATAAAGAATAAGGGACCTGAGGATGGGCCAAGGATGGGAAGTCCCAAGTAGTTTGCAGTTTATTATCATGTGGGGCCAGTACTAAGTGGTTTTATGTCCTTAATTTTAGATGAATCACACAATTTTACATTGTGTGATATGGATGATAGTGAAATTAGATTCAAGTCATAGAGCTTAGACTGTTTTTTAGTTTACTATCATGCAAGATGATAATGAGAAGTTTAATGTCATGACATATGATAAAGTATTTTAACATCATGCGGAAAAAATATGAGCAGATTATTGTCATGAAGGATGATAATGAGCAGTTTAACGCCATGATGGATGATAATGTCATTTAACTTCATGGAGGATGAATATGAGAAGTATAATGTCATGCAGAACAATAATGTAGTTTAACATCATGCAAGAAGAAGCTGTGAGGTTTAATGTAATGCATGATGAAGATGAGCATATTAACATCATGTAGGATGATAATGAAATTTAACATCATGTAGGATGCAGATGAGCAGTTTAAAGTCCTGTAGGATGATAATGCTGTTTAACATTATGACAGATGATAACACATTTTAACATCATGCTGGACAATAATGAGAAATTTAACATCATGACAGCCGATAATGCAGTTTGAAATCATGCTATATGAAGATGGGTAGTCTAATGTCATGTTGGACGATACTGAGCATTTTAATGTCCTGACGGACGATAATGCAGTTTATCATCATGTGGGATGATAATGAAATTTAACATCATGTGAGACGATGATGAGCAGTTTAATGTCATGTTGGACAATAATGAGAAGTTTAGAATAATTACGGATGATAATGCAGTTTAACGTCATGTGGGATGAAGATGAGTAGTTTAATGTAATGTGTGACAATAATGCAGTTTAACGTCATTGAAGATTAATATGAGTAGTTTAACATCATACAGGATGAAGATGAGCATTTTAACGTAATGCAGGATGACAATGAATTTTAATGTCATGTAGGATGGAGACGAACAATTTAATGTCATGTAGGATGATAATGCAGTTTAATGTCATGAAGGATGATAATGCAGTTTAACGTCATGTGGGAAGTTAATGAGCAGTTTAACGTCATGCAGGACAATGATGTATGTGTATCTCAACTATATTAGTACACATCCTATCAAAACTACAAATCCCATGTGAGACATGTTCAGTGTGGGAACAAAAGAGTTATGATTTGATTTTCCAGACACATAGAAGAAAATAAAAGATTAAATGGAGATATCCTACTGGGAATATCCCAACAGTACTGGCCCTCTCATTCGACATGAAAAGATGAACGGAAGGGTCACATAAAGGGTGTTGGAGTTCCACCTAAACATAGATATGTGAAAAAAGGGAAAATCACAATGTTCAATATCTGGATAACGATGATGGTGGTGAAATAAAGGAGGATAGGTGTTGAACATTTTTGAAACACAAAATCCATATCATGTTTCCTGGAATGAGGATAGAAAAATTACAATTGACCGCTAACCAAGTTCGAAACACTGGACCTATCGCAAAATTTCCTCCAATGTTTTCGAAGGAGTTGGTCCATGATAGTAGGTGAGCCATATTCCGAGCATCTGTACTATTAAGGTGTCCATTTAATCAAGAAATAGCCATGGATCCAAATAACGGGAGGCAATGAAGGGTGGAAATATATTGTGATTATGTTCATTTGGAGTCCAACACTCTGGGTTCTACACCACAACACGTCAGAGTGTGTCTGTGGGAAGACATAGATGGACTCAGAGTAACAAAACCTATTGTTGCAAATAGTTTAAGGTATTATTTCTTGGACCAATGTTTCTTAGTTTAAGATCATATATTTCATACATGGTGCATAGTTTAATGTCATTTAGCTAGGATGAGTTATGGCTGACGTTTATGGTCACAGAGCATTGAACATGGCTATTTTTATTTTAGGTGGTATAAAATTGAAAATGGTTTCTGTAGGTATAGGTCGCATAGCTTTGACCATTGTTGCTATAATTTTAGGTCGGTAATGTTTGACCATGGTTGCTACAGTTTTAGGTTGCATAGCTTTGACCATGGTTACTGCAGTTTTAGGTCACATAGAATTGACCAAAATGTTGTACAGTCTTCCGTCATATGACCAAGATGTTGTTTGATAGTTTAATATCATGAAACCTATAAGATTGTTATTATGAAATTTATATTCATGTAACTAGAACATTATCTCATTGTTTGACATCATGTGACCAAGATGATGGTTGTTCTGCATTTTAACATCGTCAAACTAGGACATGGTTCCACAAGGATTGTGTCGGTAGAGGAATGGACATCTCAACCCCATTTTAATGGTTTTGGATCAATAAGTATGTGGGAAAAATCCATATGATGGGATTACCCAAAAATTCCCCCAGCACAAGAATCGATGTTCTCCATGCGTGAGATGAGCTATCTCATGGTGAACATTCCAAAATATGGGGTGAAGTCCATAGGGAGGACCAGTGTGGTTGATGTAATGTGGTAGTTGGGATGACACATAGTGTCACAAGGGTGGTAGGGATGACAAAATTCCATTATTCTAGAGGGGTGATGATGCCAGGATTGTTGGTACAATGTGGTGATGGATCCCAAAAGGCGTGGAAGCCTAGAAAGTCGGTACCATGGGGTGATGGATCCTGGAAGGTGTGGAAGCATATATTGTCGGTATGATAAGAAGATTGAGACCGAATGGCATCAAAGCATGGATGTTGGTACGATGGGGGCGATGGATCCCAGAAGGTGTGGAAGCATGGAGGGTCGGTACGACGGGGGCGATGGATCCTGGAAGTCATGGATGCTTGGAACGTCGGTAAAATGGGGGAGATGGAGTCAGGAAGGTGTGGAATCCTGGAACATCAGTACGATGGGGGTGATGGAGCCCGAAAGGCATGGAAGCCTGAATCGTCATTATGATGGGACGATGTAGCCGAAAAGGTGTGGATGCCTAGATGTTAGTACGACAGGGGAGATGAATCCCAGAAGGCATGGAAGCCTAGTGTGTCGGTACAATAGGGGCGATTGGGCCCAGAAGGCTTGGATGCCTGAAACGTCACTACGGTGGAGGCGATGGAAACCAGAAGGCATGGAAGCATGGATCATTGGTATGAAATGGGAGATGGAGCATGGAAGGCATGGATTCCTGGATGTCAGAACGACATGGGCGATGGAGCCTGGAAGGTAGAGAAGCCTTTACTGTCGGTAGGATGGGGGTGATGGAGCCCGAAAGGCATGGATCCCTAAACGTCAGTATAATGTGGGCGATGGATCCTGAAAGGCCCAGACATCTGGATTGTCGGTAGGACATGGGTGATGGATCTAGGAAGGCATGCAATCCTGGAATGTCAGTACGATGAGGGTGATGGATCCCGGAAGGCATTGAATCATTGAGCATCAGAATGATGAGGGCGATGGAGCCCTGAAGGTGTGTAAGCCTGGAAGTCGGTACGACATGGGTGATAAATCCTGAATGGAATGGAAGCATGGAACGTCAGTATGATAGGGGAGATGGATCTCAGAAGGTGTTGATGCCCGGAGAATCGGTACGAAGGGGGTGATGGATCCCGGAAGGCGGGAAAGCACGGAGCATCGATACTATGGGGGTGATGGATCCCAGAAGGCGTTGAAGCCAAGACTGTAGGTAAGATGAGGGTGATGGATTCTAGAAGTCATTGAAGACCCGGAGCATAGGTACAATCATGGAGATAGATCCTAGAAGGCATTGAAGCCCGGAGCATCAGTACAATTTGGGCGAGGGAGCCCAGAAGGCGTTGAAGCCTGATCATTGTTATGACAGGTGTGATGGATCCAGGATGTCGTTGAAGCCCGGAACGTCGGTACGATGTGGGTGATGGGGACTGGAAGGAATTGAATACTGGATCAATAGTATGACAGGGACGATCGAGCCCTGAAGGCATGGAATCCTAGAACAATGGTACGATAGGGGTGATGGAGCCCAGATGGCATTGAATCGGGGAGAATCAGTACAACAGGGGAAATGGTGCCTAGATGGTGTTGAAGCCTGAACGTTAGTAGGACGAGGGTGACGAAACCTTGATGGCATTGAATTCTACAGTGCATATCATAAGGTAAAGAAACATTGTACATACATGGGAATGACCTCCATGATGGTTGACTTCGGGGATGGGGAAGACCTCCATGCTGAATAATAGCAGTGTCAGGAAGACCTCCTCGGTGGCTGATGATGGCAACAGGATGACCCACATGCCGGATTATAGTGGTGTGGGGAGGGCCTCCGCAGTGACTAATTATGTCATCGAGGAGGCCTTTCGTGCCTAGTTATAGCATTGTGTGGAGGACCTTCACTCTAGATATTAGTATTGTTGGAGATGCTCAATTGGATTGGGGGGGGGGTGTTTCACCCAACGTACCATATGAGGGAAGAAAAGTCAATTAAGATCTAATGAAGTAAGGGAGTGGATGATCCCTGCATAGACCATGAGTTTTGTGGAGTTGGTGAGGTGCCAAAGGAGTCAAGGGAGGAATCCCCCTACACAATCTCTTAAGGCAGTGAAGTTAGAGAGGAGCTGAAGGAGTCGGGGAAAACGCCCCCTACACATCCTCTTAATGGGGATGAGTTAGCAAGGAGATGAAGGATTCGGGGGTGGATGCCCCTTGTGAGGCCTCTTAAGGTGGAAGAGTCTGTGAGGAGCCAAAGAATTTGAGGGCGGATCCGCCCTGCGTGGCCTCTTAAGGCGGCAGAGTCGGTGAGGAGCTGACCGAGCCGTGGGTGAATGCCCCATGCCTGGCCTCTTATGGTGGAAGAGTCACCGAGGAGCTGAAGGAGTCGGGGATGGATACCCCCTGAGCAGCCTCTTAATCCCACGACGTTAGTGAAGATCCGATGGAGTTTGGGCCGGTTTCCCACTACGCGGCCTCTTAAGTAGGCATCATTAGCATGGAGCCGAAGGAGTCGGGGGTGGATTCCCCTTATCCAGCCTCTTACACTGGCGGTGTCGGTGAGGAGGTGATGGAGTCGGGGGTAGATTCCACCTGCGTGGCATCTTAAGGCTGCTGTATTAGTGATGATATTAAAGAGTGAGGGACGGATTCCCCCTACGCAACCTCTTATGGAGGTGGGGTCGGTGAGGAGCCGAAGGGGTAGGAGAAGAAGCCCCTTGTGTGGCCTCTTATGAACGTTGGTTTGGCGGGGAGTCGATTTAGTTGGAGTTCGGATGCCCCCTGCGCGACCTCTTTAGGGGGTGGGGTCGGCGAGGATCCAATGGAGTCAGGGGCGGATTCCCACTGCGTGGCTTCTGAAGGTGGTGAGGTTGGAAAGGAGCTGATGGAGTTGGGGCCAGATTCCCCTCACACGTCCTTTTAAGGCTGATGGGTTATTGAGTAGTTTATGGAGTTAGTGTCGGATTACCCCTATGTGGCCTCTTATGGAGGTGGTTCAGTGGGGAACCGATGGAGTTGGGGGCAGATGCCCCCTGCATGTCCACATAAGGTGGTGGGTTCAGCTAGGAGCTGATGGAGTTGAGGGAATATGCCCCTACGTGACCTCTTAATGCGGAGGGGTCGGCGAGGACCTGATGGAGTTGGGGAGGATGCCCCTAGTGCGGCCACTTAAGGTGGTAGGGTCGGGGAAGAGCCAATGGTGTTGGGGGCAGATGCCCCTGCTCATCCTATTAAGGCGGAGAAGTTGGAGAGGATCCAATGGAGTTAGGGACGGATTCCCCCTGCATGACATCTTAAGGCAGCGGGGTCGGCAGGATCCAATGGACTTGGGGACGGATTCCTTCCACGCGGCCTCTTAATGAATTGGTGTTGCCGATGAACTGATGGAGTTTGGGGATGATGCCCCCCTATGCGGCCTCTTAAGGTGGAAGGGTCAGCATGGAGTCGTTGGAGTCGGGGCGAATGCCCCATGCATGGCTTCTTAAGGTGACAGGGTCTATGAGGAGACGATGGAGTCTGGCACGGATTCCCCCTGCACGACATCATAAGGGGGGGGGGGGTGCCAAGGAGATGATGGAGTTGGGGGGGGGGGGTATCCCCATGCATGGCTTCATAAGGTGGTGAGGTCATCGAGGAGCTGATGGAATCGGGGGGGGGGGGGGATGCCCCCTAAGCATCCTCTTAAGGTGGCGGGGTCCATGAGGAGCCGATGGAGTCTTGGGGAATATTCCCATGGTGGGAACTCTTATAGCAGTGGGGTAAGTAAGGAGGAAATGAAGTTAGGGGAATATGTCCCCTCCGCGGCTTCTAAAGGCGACATGGTCGGCGAGGAGCTAATGGAGTGGGGGTGGATTCCCCAGCGCGGCTACTTAAGGTGGCAGATTTGGAAAGAAGCCTCTAGATTTGGGGTTCTGATTCCCCCTGTGTGGCATCTTAATGTGTGTGTGTGTGGGGGGGGGTCGGCATGGAGCCATTGGAGTTGGGGGAGTATGCCCCCTGCACGGCCACATAAGGTGGAGGGGTCGGTGAGAATCTCCTGGAGTTGGGGGGCGGATGCCCCCTGTGCAACCTCTTAAGTTAGTAGGGTCGGAGAGGAGCTGATGGAGTTGGGAGACGATTCCCCCAGGGTAACCACTTATGGTGGTTTCATTGGCGATGAGATGAAGGAGTCAGCAGTGGATACCCCATGCATGACATCTTAAGGCAGTGGTGTCGGCGATGAGCTAAAGGAGTTGCGGGCTGATACACCCTGCACGGTCTACTAAGGCGGCGGGGTCGGCGATGAGCCGATGGAGTCGGGGGCAGTTTCCTCTTACGCAACCTTTTAAGATGGAGGGTCAGTGAGAAGCTGATGCAATCGTGTTGGCGGATACACCCTACGCGTCCCCTTTAGGTGGCAGGGTCGGGGAGGAGCCGATGGAGTCGATGGCGGATGCCCCCTGTGGGGCCTTATATGGTGGTAGGGTCGGTGAGGAGCTGATGGAATAGGGGGTTGGATGCCCCCTGCGTGCCTCTTAGGGTGGAGGGGTCAGCGAGGAACCTATGGAGTCGGGGGAGGAAGCTCCCTTAGCGGCCTCCTAGGGCAGTGGGGTCGACAAAGAGCCAATGGAGTCGGGTTTAGATGCCCCCTGCATGGCCTCTTAATGCAGTGAGGTCAGCAAGAAGTCGATGGACCATAGTCTTCACACACCCAATGGTACAAATCCTCTCACAAATGAAGGAGTGGGGATTCACATGGTGATGCATCAATTTTTTCGACATATTATGTCTACTATCTATGGAAGGAGAAGAGATTCATGATGGGTTCTCCATTTCCGATTCCGATGCTTTCTCCAGGATGCACACATCTGTCTGTCGAGGACACGTTGGCTATTTCATCATATTCCCTCCTTCCAAAGGCAACCGACATATGTCACCTGTTCAGAGATGTATGATCCTTGATCAAAACAGGATAATGAGACATCGTTTTCTCTTCAATGGATTCCTCTTCGGAACACGTCACCTAGTCTAGGTCTCCCTTAATGATTTTAGTTGTGGTTCATGAATCTCATTACCGATTCCATAACATTGTGGATTATAGTTAATTACACTACTTCCGTCAAGACAGTTTATTGGGTCTTGACATTGTAGCATCCTTTGGTCAGTGTAGATGACAATATCCGGAGTGACGGGGCATATTTGGATGAATGAATGTTGGGTTCCCTATATTCCTTCTCATAAGACGTCATCTCAAGAATTCATAACCCATGACACCCCAAGTCATTCAAATGTTATCTTATGCCTTAGGCATGTCTCTTTGGTTTTCCTCATATTCCCATGTTTATCACGTGGTATGTCACGATTTTAAAGTCATGTGGAGACGGTTACAAAAAAAGAGTATCTTCCAAGGTTTTCCTCATGCATCTCATGTTTATCATGAGATATGATGCAAGTTTAACATCTTGACGAGATAGAATGAGGTTGATCAGAATATACCATTTAGAAGGATCAGATTGGTACATCCCTCGGAGGGATCTCAATGAGTGTTTACCAAGTGGATGGATCATAACACAAAATATGAGCTGTCACAGGATGGTGTGTCTCATAAAGGGAAGATGTCACACCACAGAGGATTATCTAGACACCACAGAGGGTGAATCAGAAAGAGTGTACCCTAGAATGAGGGACACCAAGTATTACCATGGGATGAGATTAAACCTTGTGGAGGATTTCCACGTACCATGTGTATACGAAAGGGATAAAAACCCATGCAATTCAAAGGGGTGATGAATCATGATTTACTCAAAGGACAAAAACACAGATACATGTTGGGGCTTATGCATGGAAATAGTCCTGTCACAATAGGGATATTCTTGGATGGATGGTTATGGATATTGTGGGGCTTATGCTTGGTTAGCATCCCGGGTACAGTAAGGAGCGATGCTGGGATGAATTCCATGATCTCACCAGGATAAGGTGGCCAGGTTGAGAAGCAGGATGGATGATGGAGAGTTGAATGAAGTAGAGGTGGTATGAGATGGAACCATATAGAATGTGACAATAGTGTTGGTATTAAGCCTTGAAGAGACTTCCTACGTATCCTCGTGGTAGGTAATCATTGTCCGCGTAGTTCAGTTAGTCGATGGGACATTAGAGAAGGCGAGCCATGAGAATGGATGCATGGATGGGACCCGGAGGAAGTGGAACCTCTGGGTTGGGACATGACCTTTCCGAAACACATAGGTTTTAGGGACATACCATGATGGGACATGAGTGATAGGATTGATCCTCGGGGAGGCTTCCTACGTATACCTAAGGTAGGGAATCAAAATCCACATAGTTCAGGATGGGGGGGGGGGGTATAAAATCATGGTTCACATAGAAGACAACGACCCAATGATATACTGGGGCCTACTTGTGGTTAGCAGCACGAGGTCGGTCTGACACAAGGGGGGCGTACCCGAGATGTGGGTCTCAACGAAAGGGACAACATTGGATTACCACTTTATGTAAATCAAAATAGCTTATGGTCGATTGGAGAATTCAATGGCTTACCATTGAATGGGGATCACAACGACATATCACTGTATGAGATCACAACCACTTACAGCTTGATGGGAGGACAATTTAGTGTCATGTGGGACAAAAAGCAGGGTACAATTTAATGTCATTCAAGACGTTGTGGACCAACATGAAATGGTCGGAAAAAATGGGTGTCATCCTTGAACCTTAGGGAGGCATCCTATGTACCATTCCTAGGAAAAAATCAATGTACACGTAGTTCAGGCTGGTGTTGGTGAACCGACGTGAATGTGTCATGACCAATGGTTTTTGGGATTGATTCTCAGGAAGGCTACCTACAAACTTTTCCATGGAAATGATCAAATTCCTTTTAGTTTGGGATGGTGTTGGGGATTACACACTAAGGCGGCCTAGGTAGGATTCCATAGTCAATTCTTAGTATAATCCCACGTGATTCATGCTCGGTGTGAGAAACCAGAGGTAGAAAATCCCTGATGTCCATGTCATGAATTATGAGTCCATGAAGGTTGGTGAATGGTGATTATGCAAGGAAACTACTTGGGTGCTGCTATGAAGAGGAAATGGTCAAATGGACTTATGCAATGAAGTTATTGAGGGTTCTATGTGGAGTGAAAATGGGGAATAAGGCTTACTCATGGAAGCTACCCGAGTGTTGCAATAAGCTGTAAGGGTGAATGGGGAATATGCAAGGAAGCGACCCGGGAGCTGCTTTGGAGCAGCAATAGTGAATAGGGATTACACAAGGAAGCAACCCAGGTGCTACTATGGAGTGTCAATAGTGAATGGGGCTTATACAAGGAAGCTACATGGGTGCCAATATGGAGTTGCAATTGAGAATGGGGGTTACACAAAGAAGAAACCTGGGTGCCACTATAGAGCGGAAATGGTGAACAGGGCATAAACAGGGACGCTACTTGGGTGCGGCTAAGGAGCAACAATGATAGATGGGGCTTACTCCTAGGAGCAGCCCAAAATGTCTTCCTCATGTCTATCCATGAGGGCATCCCAAATCACAGGTAGGTTGAGGCATATAAATATAGGTCTACACTTATACGCTATTTCGCAAGCATGACAACACAAAGGGGCATTGGAATCAGTCCTAACAAAGGGAGATGAAAAGTTCAAATCCCATGACTGATAATCAGAATGCTATGAGGGTGGCATGATGATGGAGGAAAACTATTAACCATGTTCTAAAAAAACATCCATATAGCATTTTCCTGAAATTGTAGACAAACAAATGAGAGTTGATTGTTGACTGTGTTCGAAACACAAGACCTAACATGAAGTGCTGTCCAAAGTCTTAAGGGGTGTTGGCCTTGAACTGTAAGTGGGCCGATGTGGCATGGGACCTGGCCATTAGGGGGTTCCTTCAGACATGGAATATGATGAAGATCCGAATGATGTACACTCAAATAGTGAGGTGGAGTGATGGAATGATTAAACAGATTCCAACGCTCTTGAAATTATGCCACTATAATCATGTAATGAGGCATCTTATGCCTCTCATAGAAGAAATTTATTATTTAGAACAAGAGGAATCCTATTATTGAATGATAGTGCATGCTAAAATTTAATGTCATTCTGATAGAACTGTTAGGAATAAGGATCCTAACAATGGATGTTGTTGGGAACTACGCAAGGGTAGACCTTTCTAGATTAACCTGTCATAGGAGCAGAGTGATAGGGTTTTGAGAAGTTTCTTGGGAAATGGTTCAACTAAAGGTGCCTGGGGAATTGATTATGGGACTCTCATCTCACGAAGTGGGAGATGAACCATGAGGAATATGTGGACTCAATGTGATTCATGGTGTGCAGAGGTGTATCTGAAAACATGGTATTATATATATGGAAGGTGGGTGCGCATAAGGGTGCAAATGGAAAATGTTGACGTCTCGGCCCAAAATGTTCATAGTGAAACTCTCTATTTTTCATGGGGATCTGTGATGGAAGAGAAGGGATGGTCCAGGTGGGCCGAGACCGTAGCTCGACAGGTTTCCATAGTGTGGGTGAGGGGGCACAACCCCCACTGTATGGGATGGCAGGTGCGAAGGTAGGAGCTTCTCAAAGGATACGTCTTCGCTGAGTAGCTTCGTGGAGCCAAGGTTATCATAGAGCATGGGGTATCACGAAGCAGCTTCACGAAGGAAATATGCACGTAGATCATGAACACATAGAGGATAAGGGATCATGGAGCATGGACATGTGGAGAAATGGGGCTCACGGATCAATGTGGCTCGTGGAGAAAATGGGCTCGCGGAATAAGGGGCTAGCAGAGGAAAGCGTCTCTCAGAGAAAATCATCTCGTGAAGAAATGAAACTTGCAAATAAATGAATCTCATAAATCCCTTTGGGTATGGAATCACATCGCAGTGACATGGATCTATACGGAATAGGTGATTGGCTGCCCATGGGGTGGCGTGACCATCCTTATGAAGGTGGGTGATCCGGGAATATATAGTCGATGGAGGTCATCAAAGCATGCCCCAAAGCATAAATGCATGCTGAAAAACACAAATGCTCACCAAGAAGTACAAATACATGCCGTGAAGCACAAATGAACTCCACAACTGGAGGGAGTTATCTCAAGTTTCTCAAAATTGCAGAGTCGACCGTCATCAAGCTACGTGGAGCTCATGAAGGCTCCGATCAAGTTCCCTTGAGTTTACCCTAACTGCAGAGTCGACTGTCAATGACCTTTGTGGTGATCGCGGATGCTCCGGTCAAGTTCTCCAGATCTGTGATCATGGTGGGAGTTTCATGAATGAGCACCATGAACAAGTTTTATATCCCAACATCAAATGTCCATAACTCTTACTCCATAAGTTCATTCAGTCCCTACGACCTTTCAAATCGAAGCTTGTGAAATACTCTATGATATTGGATCAAGTATGTAAGCATTTGAAATTTTTTTTGGACAAGTTTTCTAGTGCCTAAAATGATGATAAATTCTGGTATATCATGTTGTATTTCTCTCAATGATAGAGACCACATAGGCATGGAGGTGAGGAGGATCCTCATGAAGCTAAGGATTTTCTTGAATCAGTATTTAATTTTTTTAAATAATTGTAGAAAAAACCTAATAATATAGTCATAATCATGAACATCATTATTTACATTGTGCTGGGACATTGGTAGAGTCTATTAACTGATAAACATTTTGATATTTTCCATTAAATTATGGATTTCAAATAATTTTCTTCAGTGACCATTATACATTAACAGTACACACAATTCACAATATAGAGCTTTTGTAGTTGTAATACGAAGATATATATATATATTTAAGAGTATGCTCCACTCGAAACTATCCTTCCATGATACTCCCTAAAAAATGTGAGATATGGATTTCTTCAATCAGTTATGTTTTATAGGAGCGTTTACTATAATATTCTAGATGGAATGGTCCATCTATGAATTTTCATATATTGTGATTTTCAAGAGTGGGCCTAGATGATATAAATTTTTTCGGCTTATGGGATGTAGATTGCTAGGTTAGAAGATGGAAATCATGGTACAGAGTTATCTATTACTACTAAAATGTGTCTCATAATGGGTTTATATTATAAGTTTCCATCACTTAAATTTCCTTAGAGTCGTTGATATGATGTATAGGGTTCCTTCCAAGAGTCTAGTCATCCTACAAGTGAAAAATGGTATTCTTATGTTATGAAAGGTCACATGGTGTGTGAATTCACTGATAACCTTTTTATGAAGGGTGTAATGATGGTGGGAAGACTATTGTATAATATGGAGCACCATGAGCAGGATTTCCTAGGGGAATTCAGGGTGGCCCCAAGGAGGTGCTTTTGATAGTGGATTTTGTGGATCTTTTTGAGCTGTAGTTATGGGTTGAAATCACATCTACCACTACAACCACCCCTTGGTTTTCCATGCCATTTGAAAATAATCAGGGATAAAGACTATTACATATTAAAGTAGAGGATGGATTTGGACATGTCATGGTTTGATATAATAAGAATGTGTCATTAATTTCCCAATGTATTTCTCAATATTTGTTCCGTGCCTCAGTGGTTGCATTTCCCATGGGATCAAAATCATAATATGTTCATCCCCTTTATGACCCCATTACTCTAGTTTATTTCCTCCTGAAGCAACCAATGGATTTAATTCAAGAATAAAACATCGATTTCTCTCTCATAGGGATGTTCTTCTATGACCATTAGGATCCCAATATTATGATCATCTCTATTTTCAAGACTATAAGTTCTATTTTACCTTGATCTGGGTGGTGGATGGATTCATCTCCCTTGTATTCCTATAGGCGGACATTGATGAATTAGTGTACCATCACTGGGATGAATTAGTGGATTTATTTTTGAAATATCCCTTTTTCTTCTCATAGAGAAAATCTTTTGATCAGGGGGTTTATCAGATCCATAGAGGATCTTGATGTTGAATCGTCACTAATTCTATGTGACTATATACTCCATATATGATTTCATGCACTACTACTCCCAAGAATCACTGTTGGTTATTATATAGTGATTCACCTATATCAATAATTTCATGGAGATTCTCGTCATGAATAGATCCCCTATATATGTGTTTTGGATTAGACTTTTATATATCACTCATCCATTCCAAAATCTGTCATTCCTCTGTATCATTGTAGTCTCACTAGGATAATTTATGTGTACTAATGAGAAAACACATTTTCATATGGATGGGTCATCATAATGGATCTATGTCGAGAATAATGTCTTCATGTATCTTCCGTAATGTGTTATACTTCAAGATGGAGTGTGATTTCCTGGTGGAAACATCATGTATTATCGCCAAACCCCTTATTACTATTCATCCATTCTTTTTTAGAGAATGATCACATATATCTAATGGAATTAGACCTCTTCATCCTCTAAATCACAATCCATTGGGATCCCAAGATTTGATTCACATTCCATTATAGAAAATGATGTTACCCAGTTTTCTTCTCCTCATTTGTCATCAAATGTCCCCTATGAGCCTCATTTTTTTCCTCCCCTAACATCCATATTATACTATATAACTGATCACCTCCTCCTTGAATAAACTAATGCCTCCATAATATTGTTTTATCCCCATTTCTTTACATATAGGGACCTATCCCACATCCTCTATACATCAATAATGGTAATCCCATAGTATGATACCTATCTTAAACCTAGGAAAGCCCCTCTAAACCCCTCGTGCATCCACAATATTCCTAGTTTCAGTGAACCTTCATACACTCATTCCCCGCATTTATTGACTTTATCCTGCTATATTTCATTATCTAATTAACCCATTGATATATATCAGACTGATATATATCCCTTTATAATTCTAAATGGATCATTTACCAGATCCTTCTCCAAGATCTATTTAACAGTCTTGTCTTCTAAAGTGACGTTCCCATTTATTTTTGGGCCAAACAATTGGAATAATCCCATTCAAATACCTCTATAATTATATAGAATTACAATTGGATGGGATCCCAGGTTAATAATTATTTCATGGTACTAAACATCATAACATAAAAATAAGATATAGTGGTTATTATCAAGACTAAACATGACATCTCAGTGATTGATGTTTTTTCTCACAATTATGGGATCCCAAACAACATGCATAAAGACTGCTTTAAAAAAAAACACAAACACATAGATATATATATATATATATATATTTGAATGAATATATATCTATTGAAATTATCAATGTATCTAATCAACACATCTCAACTAAGGTGAGATCGGGTAGTTTACGTCTCATCTCTTCTTTCATATATTCCAAGTGTGATGATCATGCAACATATCCACTCTAGTGAAATAATTAGTCATTTAACGATAGTTACATGGAATAGTTTTTTGGATGGTTATTTCAATAATATTATAGATTTCTATTTAAGGAATGGAGGACAGTTTCATCCATGCATGTATTGGATGGATTTTTACTCCCTCTTTACCCAGAAGGCCCTCATGGAACTTGCATTTTCAATGGATAAGGTTACACACTGAAATAATAAAAAGGAATTTAGATTTAATAGTTATTTACTTGATAATATAATTTAAAATTTATAGGGAATATCACTCATCATGGTTATATCTATCTCCCAACTAGTTGGAGCTATATAGGACCGTTATCCACTCCAAAATGACCATAAAACAAAAAATGACTGAAAATAGAGCTGAATTGTTTCCATGCAGTGGAACTTCAAGACTAATTATCAGTCAGTGGTGAATGAATACTAGAATAAAACTATTAATGTTCATAAGTGTATTGGATTCCATAATAGTTTAAGATGACTCAAGGGGTACATTCTGTAATGTTCATCCAATAATTCCAATCGTCTCTCTACCCTTGTTTCTATCCATAGTGGACTTTATTTAATTGAGTCCTTCCTCAAGGATGAATGGAATGGTGCTATATTCACTACCCATAATCACAAGATATGTATGATACATATACTATTGTTTTAATGATAGTGGAATAAATTAGTGAAACCTAGAGTAACATTGTTTAAAAAAGACGACATAAATTCTCTATTCTTCCATGCTTGTCTTAAATAAAAGAGGTGAGGATTCAATCTATGTATTCCCAGGAATGATGGTTATTTATATAATTTCCCTAGGATTATGGGTAATATGGATGAGTTATACTTGAAATATATTTATTTTAAGATCATCTCACTCATGTATGAATGGTACCCTAGATGACAGTTTGACATCATTAAAGAAAATTTGAATGTAACATCTACATCAAAAAATTAGTTCTTCGGTTGTTTCAATAATGAGAGTGTGATCTTGTATGTGGTTTCCTCCATAAATCTGTATATTTACCTAGTCCTATATGGGTTCCATGTATCATTTATGTTACCTATTATTAACTCAATAAAAGAGTTATTATTTGATACATACTATATTATTTTTGTAGGGATATGCGCTCTTACCCTAAATGGAATGTTATTAAAGTATTCTGTTAATACTAATGGTGATGTATTGATCCTTAATTAAATAATTCACACCAATATAATTTTTTCATACCATATAAGGTTATATAAACATTATCCAATAGAATAAATCCCCCTACTTGAATGCTTGGATGTCAGAATAGAAGAATGTCTTCCTTAGAGGCAGTTTTTCCCTAGCATCTAATTGAATTGTGCATGAGATGATTAGTGACATAGAGACAAAACATCCCATATGCAACATTATAAGTAATGTAAATATATAAAAGGAAGAAAAATATATTTAATTAGGTTTCATTATTATAGTTATACATTTCATGGTATTCTAATAGTGGGATTGAGACCTCTTCTTCAAATACTTCAACTCCCATTTGATCTCTATTTCTTTTATGAGTATGAAGTATGGGTTCTGTAAATCCAATAACAACCTCAAACAGAGAATCCCCATTTCCTATAGAATATAAATAATGATCTATGAAATTAGGTTTATATTACATGCTGTGAGAATTCATAGTGGCATCATATGAACATTCAAAAGAAAAAGTGATTTCAGTGGATTTTTCTGCATTATTTTTATATATGATATGATTTACTTCAACAATGAGTCTACAAATTACATCAATGGACTATATATAATCATAAGAGAAAACCATAATTAGAGATTCCAATGTATTAATAATAATAAAACTAGAATCTTTTATAGAGATTATTCATGGACTTGCATGGATGGATTGTAGAATCCCGATTGATCATTCACCAAATGATCATTCGCATGGATTCCCATGGTGCTCCCATATACCCGGGAGCACTATAGATCCCTAAACATGATGGTATCATTGTAAAAACCATTAGATTTAATTACATGTGGAAAAAAGGTTGGTTGTCTTTTATTGGTAGGATCTCCCTTCTGACCTTCATTATGATGCATGTGTTATCAGTTTCTAAAGTTCATACAATAATCTGGAGGAATATAAAAGTATCTTTACTACCTTCATTGGGGAAACTCATAATGAATTATTATTCCATGAGGCCTTATTGAGGCACATAAACCAACATGTGGCTAATAGTGGGATCAACCATCACTCCATAGAGGGATCCATGAACTATATCTAAGAGAAAATAGTATGGAAGAGGATGGATGGTAAATCTTTATATCGTATGTACATTCTCAGTATGTATGGTATAAAACATGATTATTAAAATTGTAGGGTATATGGTCTTTGGAATACCCTATGGGACCAAATTATGGCACTCAACCAAAACACTCAATGGATTGTGTATGTGGTGAGATTATTTTTTGGTTTCACAACTAAGTTGTAAGCATGCTTGGCTTCCCTAGAATCCCATCTCTCAGAATCATATTTTCACAAGTTAGTTCCTATCCTATTCACATTCAATCCACTAAAAATGTTTAGTAGTGGGATACTTTAAATTTCATTAATATCTCATCAGACTGTGATCACCTCACACAAATTAAGTCCATTGATGGAATATTTCTATCCAAGCAACACATGAATACTATTAAAGATAATACAAATCAATATAATTGAGAATAATTTACAAGGTGCAGATATATTCTTGTAATGTTTAAATTCCTTGACTAAAGAATTATATAACAGTTTATTTCCACGGATGAGGTATTTAAAAATAATGGGATCAATATTACATAAAACATTTAATGCAACTGTAGGAAAGAGGTGGAATCCACTAACCAAATATTTTTAGTAGTTGACTAAGAGGTTGCAGTTTGAAATGTTTTTTTTCACTCAGTTGTTTGAATAAATAAGAAAATTCATGTATTTACATTCAACCGATGTATTTTTATTGTGGGTGTTCTGGTAATAAGGACAAGATAGTGAAGGAAATTCTCATAGCTACTGGTTGTTTTTAAATTTGGACTTTTTTGAACAAAACCCATCATAATGATAATCCCTATTGAATTTTTTCTGTATATATTTTCTTAAAGTGTATCATAATTGAACGGATATCACTGCTAAAATCATGGGATATAAACACAATTCTAAGAAGGAACATGAATGGTAAAAGAAAATTTATTACCCAATTAGGACTGTCTGATCATTTTAGATTAATTAATTGGTATCATATAGCCACAGTAATAAAACAAAACATTGAAAGATCTCACACAGCTTGATTTATAAGACTGGGAGGCAGGGTTTGTGAACATAAAACCTCATTTTTGGTGGCCTTCAATAGATTATGTGTTCCAGTGAACATGATCATGGTTGGAGCACATGCCTTAATGAATTGTTTGTAGATTATCCATTCTCATGATATTAGACTTACAATAAAATAAACTGACACATTTATGATCATTAATTATATTAATGGAAATTCGTCTTCTCTATGGTCTATTTCATACCTGAAACATATATGAAAAATATATGTAGCTAATTGTGTGATCCTACTCTATACTAAGTGGGAAGGGAATTAAGTTGCCAACATTATGAAACCTTGTGAAATGGTTGACGACCATTTTATGAACTGTTATAGCCTTGGGTACCATTCCCACATTTTCACAAAACTCATTTTTGGAAACCCCTATAGACTTCAATACATCAGATCCCTCTAATTAGTTATATCTTGTTTCCCACTATCTCTATTTCATTGTGGCCCAATAAAAACAAAGTTGTTCATCAATCTTCTTTAAAAGTGTACTACATGTAATGGAATTAAAATTCTCTCCAATAGATCCTAGGACAATATACAATTCAAAAAAATAATACCTATAGACTACATGGACATATAAACTACTTACTACTATACCTTAAAAGAATAATGGGATGGTAAATTGTACTATGAATTTTCCTGACCAGGTTTTTGAAATAAAAATGTAAAAAATTGATATTTGATATTCATTATGTCGTATAATATTATTACTTAGTTAGTCCACTAGTCTTTTTATACACTCTCCATACTCAATTATCAGCTTTTAACAATGGTCATGTCACTTTAGATCATTCAATGGTGGGTAACCAGAATCTATATTTAATCATAGTGTGTAAAACCCTGCCAATTGTCATTGTATAATTCTCACACTCCTTAAATATCATAAATGAAACCTTAACCAATAAAAGGGTATGACCCTGATCTATATAATGAAATATATTTAAAATTGACCCCCTTTCCTCACTAACACTATGGTCATTCATTAGATAAATGTAAAATGGGAATATGGAACCTAATAACAAGTATGTAAACTCATCATGAAAACCATAAAAAGAAATCAACATTATTATAAAATAAAATTTTATATATATAACCCCATCATATAAACATTATATATAATTTTATCCATGAGATGTTTAATCATTTTTAATGTAAAAGCCACACCTATGGACTCCACAATAGAATCCAAAGGAATGTAGCACAAAATAATCCCTATAATTCAATCCACTCATGTGTGTGCATCAACCATGCATTTTTAGTAACATTACCATATGGATATATCTTTCATGGAAAATTTTATAACCTTATTTATATTTATTTAATCTACAATACCTTATTTAATATCTCATTATCCATATATTAATACTCATAAAATATCACCGTTTAAAATAAATCATCATTTTTATACTATGGAGAAAGAGGTCATCCATATCTTTTTATCTTAATATTCTTCCTTTATCACAATTTGTATCTCCATCCATATCCCTCCCATTAGGTTTCTATTCAACTGCTTTAGATATAAGAGACATACTCTAGAATAAACTACTTATAGATAATTCAAAATATATATACATGATCACATGAGATTGAGATGGTATAAATAATATGTCTTCATTAGATATCGACACCATATTTTATCACCATTCATCAAACCATTTTCATTGGTGTTTCAAATTCATGTCCTCAAATTCATGAACAACAAGTAATATTATTTCATTTTTGTGGCCATTTCCATAACTATTTCACATTACCAATATACCTATTTACAACAAGCTTGATCATTATGAAAAATAGTTAATTTTGAAAACATTTAATGCATTAATCTACATATAACACACTAAAAAGTCAATTATTATCTAAAAAACCTTATAACATATGGTGAAGGATCTCATTATGTGGAATGAATTTTTGGATCACCATTAAATGCATGGATTCTGTGCCATTGAAATGAATTCACTATATATCATCCAAGACTCTCATAATCATCCATTGAATATGGAACTTGATTTAGTGGGTTTGGATCCCAATAACAAGAATTAAATAATTATAAATGGATATATATATGATCATATATAGTAGTTGTGTAGTGATCAATGATAATTAGTGTTGGTAGTTAGTATTTCTGACTGGAGACCTGTGACAGGTCAGTGAAACATGATCATGTCAGCTTAAGTGAAATGTTTTCTCTCAAATACACTTACCCAATCAAAATGATCCACACTAGAGAAATAATTTTAAAATTATCCCACATCCCGAATATATTGTGTCACATCGAATAGGATATAGGGGACTCCTACACCATTTGATGATTTCTTCACCACCCATTCGAACATCCATTACACTACACATTCCATTCTCATATGTCTTGTGTGGGTTTATTTCATGACCTATTCATTATATTTTCATATAATTGCTATCTCCTTGGATCCTTGTATTTCATGAATCCCCCCTTTTCATGAAATTATAAAAATTATTTTGTAAAAATTACTCAAATAGAAAATTTCATTTTTATTATTTTAAAAATATGTAGAGAATTAAAAATATTTTTGTTTAACCAAATGGGATAAAAAAATTATTTCCTTTAAAATAAATAATGAAAGAATAATTCAGGAAAAATATATTATAATTAAATATAATATGTTAATAAAAATTATAAATTCACATTTACTTTATAAAGACATCAAATGAACCCACCCAGGAACCAATTGTTTCCCTCCAACAAAAAATATAAATATTTCAATATAAATAAACATAATTATAACAATAATCAAATTTAGATGCATTAAAATCATGAAATTTTCAATATGGAATCAAAACTATCAAATTTCACACAAAATATATCAATTCAATTCCCTAAATTGCAAAGAACCCCATATAAAAACATATTCTACATTATACCAAATTTAATGACGCATCATCACCATTAAAAATTTAAATAATCTCAATTATTATTAGAAAACATTCCCATCATGATTTAACTAATAATTATTATGTTTATCTCTTATCTCTAAATTTCACTATTTTAAATGGAGTTATGATAAAAAATGATTAAATGATCCTACCATAAGCTCGAAATGGTCCAATATAATATCTTATATAATGAAATAATGCAAAAATAATAATGGATAAAATGATAAGTGAATTAAATGTCTTTGAGTTTTTGGGTCATTGGTAATTGACGAGTGAATATTAAAGGGTCCCAAGGAGTTTATACTCATTTTTACATTGCATGATATTAAAATGTAATGGGAACTGAAAAAATACCCACAATACTGACCACACCCACATCCAAATATCAAATTAAAGTACATAAAATAATGAATGATAAACACTCTCATTATTTAATTTATATGTTATAAATTATTTGGAATGTCCAAAATGAGATTAATCTCACAACCATCACCCATGAAAAAATGATAAATCATTCATGAACCTATTTTCATTTTTTCCAAATAATAATATTACTAATTGTTTTCATCATGTTGGACAAATAAATATAGAAAAGTTAATGATATAATAAACCTGTATCCCAACATCCAATGAAATTACACCCAAATAATTTCATCTTAATAATGTGTATTCATTAAAACATAGAAAACCTTTCTCCACACTTCATATCTTAATCATTATTAAAAATAAAAGAGGGTGGTATGAAAGGTTATGTTTATCTTGTAACAATTATCTTTCCTACCTTGGTAAATCCTATATTTTATGGGATTTAAATAAGGACCATGGTCAAGACTGGTTAATGGATAAGTGGATTATATAAATATTATAATTGATGATAAATGTCACTTTCTTAATTCATATATTTTACATCATCAATTTCATATTATATTTGTTCCACATACCTATTTTGAATCTGGAAATATTCTCACGAAATAATATGAAATATTGTGTTAGCATCCTTTCTAGAATGGGGATATATAATATTGACTTAATCACTCATGGAATGGATTGTAATAAAATGATAATCTATTTTAATTTTATAAATTCATATCATGAAAAAGTGAGGGAAATTTATTCTTCAATAATTAACAATCATCCTAAAATCATGATTCATTAAATTAATAATCATATAGAACCACTAATCATTAAACCCCCAAATTTTACTAATTCAATATCATTTGTTATGAAATATAAACCATTCCATAATTTCAATCCTCATAAATCATATTTCTTCCATGATTAGAATATGTTGATAAATGAAATGTGGAATATTAAATATACAATTAAAACAAGATTTACAGTACAAAACAACGGTGTGAAAGATATAGTATTTAAAATGAAAAACCCCTTTCAATGAAGAAAAATTAAAATAATTATTCATATTAAAATACCTTTTTCATTTTCAATGTCCAAAAAATAAAAACTCCCATGGGATTTTAATAGGTTAACTACTTGAATATAAAATAGATAAATGGGGGTTGAAACTACAGCATAAACTAAATTCAATGAATATTTCCCATAAATAATTCATAAGTAATGTAATAAATAAACAATAATGGTTTTCTATTAAAAATATATCTTTTATTATGGACATTATCCATAACCATACCTAGTTGAATCATATGTTTGGAGAGTTTTATAAGGCTAATTGCCTAAAATTTACCCAATTTTGGCTTTAAACCATGTCTAGTTTAGTTCTTATATTCCTCCAATCAGAAAAATATAAATACAATGAAATTGGGTAATATTAGTAGTGATCATATTTTGAGATAAAAAAAGATTCTCAATGTTAATCCAAACTAGGTTCTATTCTTCTTATACATATTCTTAAGGTTTATATTGTTCAAAATATTCAATTATTTCAATTCTAATAGTCATTACACCATCACTCTCTCTTTATGCTACTTTTTCAAGTGAAATACTCTTATCTTAATCATTTGTGGAGGGTAATTTATCCTTATCCTTCTCATATATTCAAAGATCCCATATATTACATCATCTACTTTCCACACCAACATCTATTTTTCGTTATCATATTGTGTGGTTGGTTCTTTTTATACTAACATGTCAGTTGATGTGTAGTAGAAATCACATGAAAATTTAGATTTGGAATTATCATAGGAGTCCTCCAAACATTCAACCACCATCTCATCTTCAATCCCAAATTCCTATTTATGTTTTTCATCATGATTATATCCATCAATATATTCTTATTTTCATTTATAAAATCCTATTTCAATTATATACAAGTGTATCAATCCTTCTTTGAATAATTTTTTCTTGCTTTAGGGTCTCACATTGTGACTTGGGTGTGGTTAATGTACCCAGGTTTGAACTTTTCACCCTCATCGATTGATTTGGATCATCAATTTGAGTCTCAAATTTTTTTTAGAGACGTGAATATAATATTTCGATATGGATTTGTTCCTTAATAATTTTCTGAGATCACATTAAATCATAATCAAGCATAACATTGAAGAAAAAAACAAATAAAAAATAATAAAATTGAAATGATGGAGGAGAAATAAATTTCTATAACTAAGAACTATATCACTAAATTATCCATAGAAACAAAAAAAATACATTTACAAAAGGAAATATTAATTACTTAGAGTTGATTCTTATTTAGAATTTATTTTTTTTAAACAACCTACCAACTGTCTACAATTATATTACTACCCTTGGAATTAGATGTTGAAATCAAAATGACATTGAAAAAATAAATTTTAGTTACTAATATATATAAAATACATGGATTTAAAAACTAAAAAAAATACTCTAAACAACTTGAAATATGGGACGATGAATTATACCATTAACATTAGTGATCATTTTCATGAAATAAATATGAATAGAATGGATGTATGATAATCCCAATGTTCTCTTAATTTTTCTAAGTGAATCCCATTATCTATGTAAACACACTACATCCAAAAAAATCAAATTTTATAAATGGTCATAATAATTTAGATTACTCAATGATGGGTAATCAAAAATAATAATTCAACATATAATTAGAAGTCACCGCAATTTTCATGGTTGAATTACCAAACTCAAGAACTCAATATAAAAGAACTTTACACTCTCAAGAGAAATGGCCACTTTAAATAAAATATAATAGATTTGAAAGCTAATCCCTTTCCTCACTAAAAAAAAGAGTCATCCATTAGTGAAATATAAAATAATGGAATAGAATTTAAGCATGAGTGTGAGAACCCATCATGAAAAACATTAAAGAAAAATTATTATATTAATCAATCCCATTTACATAGAATAACCAACCCCAATAATCATACCTCTTATGATATCCAATAGAAATTCACTTAAACATAAAAGGAAAAAACCCATTAGAACTAAAATGAATCCTTATGTAGAAAGTATCATATTATGATACCCATAATTTGATCCCCTCTCTTTAGAAAAGTATATATGTCACTATTATAAATTATAAATGAATATGTATAATTCATAACAAAATTTCTGAAATCCTATATCATGATTTATTCTTGACTCTTTTATCATATATTTCAATGCCCATATGATATCACATTATCACAATGTGAAAATTTATCACATATATCTTTTTCCAATAAATATTTATATTTTTCAATGTGAGTTATAGGATCATTTGTATCTTTATATTTTCATATCATACCATTATAATCCTTTATATCTATGTCCTTATCTCATCACATAAATCATCCATACCCCACCTTAGATATATGAATCCTCTTTATTAATGAAACAATTATATATAATTTGAAAATATATCTACATGATTGCATGAGATTGATCTAGATCGAGACTTATATATACATTAGATACAGGATCAAAGGCATTCCATAATATCTAAACACATTTTCCTAGGTGTTTCAAATTCCAATCATTATTCACATATACCAAACGTCATACCATATAATTTTAACTACTCGTTAGATTTCTGTTTCACATTATAAATTTTATTTTCAACCATGGGCTTGACCTATATGATATGTTTTCATTTTTAACAATTTTTATCTTCAATATGACATGAATAATGCTTATTATCCCATTTTATCCTCGGTAAATAATTATATAACATTGTGAAGGATATTATGGCATGGAATTTAGTTTTTTAATTATAATTCCATGAAGGGAAACCTGATATTTTAATTGACATAATTTTTTGTAATCAATTCTTCAAAAAATTTCCCTTGGTGTATTCAATTTTTTTTTATTTTCAATCTTATATTTGAGGTTATAAGTGATAAAATAATTGATCTATGACCATAACCAGGGGTTATTTTACCATATTAAAGTGGGGGATGTGGAAATTGGTATTTCTTAGTGTAGGTGTGTGGCTCATGGGTGAAGGTTAATCTTTTAATCACAAGTAAGAAATGATTTTTTAATTTCACACAAGACATAAAATATTATAGTGGAATGAAAATACATTATCAATGATGATTCTCCTCGAACATATCTTTTGATGTCTTTTAGGATTTGGGGTACTCTTACAAAAATTATTGGATTCCCTCATCTGGTTGATCTTCCGTCCACATAATATTTACATTACACCCATCTATTGTGTGTATAATGTACTTAAATAATTCTCAAAAAAGGAATAGTAATTCCTTCACCCATGGTTTATTGTGTAGCAAGAATCCCACTTCTTCCTAAAAATTTAGAAATTAAATTTTAAAAATTACTAAACATTTATAAACATTTTTATAAAAAACATTAAAAAATATCTAAAAAATTATTCCATTTTAATAATTGTTTAAAAAATGTTATTAACCATTATATAAAAAATATATAATTAATTTATACTAAATGTATTATGAAGAAGCTAAATAAAATTATTCAAAATTAAAATGATTCATTTAAATGAAATTAAGATACCACACATTATATTATCTATTATATGATAAATATCAATTATACATTAGAATCAATACATATAGACATAAGAATAACATAATAATTTATTTAATTTTCCCAAATTCAATAATTCATGATTCATATGTAGCATTTATCTAGAAAATTGTTTTTCGATACATTACTTTGAGTGGTTCCACTATATATAATATTTGATGACATCAAGATCATGCTATATGTTGGGAGATATTCACATGTGATATTTATGTCATTGGGAAGAAGATATATAACTACATTTGTAGAATACAATTGTTATCTATAGTTTGTGATAATATAGATAGTCATTAATGGATGAATAGGTGTATACTGGATGATGGGATAAGATTATATATCATTGGTGAGTTGTACTTTTCATTGGAAAATTTATGGATTACATGTAGGAAGTTATAGAACATATCCTATCAATTATAATGTTTAACCCTTACTACATCAAATTTTTTCTAGACATCCATAATCCAATAGTGTTTGTGGATTACATATATTTCATCTCAAATAATGTTCAAGGATTACCTACTCATCAGTATAATGAATTTCTATTGAATTTATCCCAAGATTAATATCATAACATTAATTGAATTTCTTTGAGATCTTACTGATCTCTAAGAGATGAGGGTTTCATTAGAATACAGTTAGGTGAATGTAGTTACCAAACATAGGTTTTCCCCAAGAGTGGTCATGGTGTTGTTCCTAAAAATTAAATATGACAAAATGAGTTTTTTATTATAATATAATTATTAGAAAAAGTTGACAATCATGAAAAAATACAAGTTTCTATGGCTTGATGAAATCATTTAGAAGCTGAAAAGAGAAATATGGTTCTTATATATTGAACATTGTTCCATCTATCCCCACCTTCATTCCCATGAGGATGATATTTTGAAGATGAAATTTTGAATCCCCTATGAACTTTAGGAGTTATTTTTATTCATATAAGTGTGATGAATGACCCCCCATAGATTTCATGGGATTCATGAAATAAATCTTCTAATCCTTTTTATATTTTTTTCTTTCCATATTAATTAAATTTTTATTTCCTTTCCATAAAGAGATGATCATGTTGAGAATCTCAGGATTTTCCAACTCATTCATCCAGGTCAATAGTGATTTTTTATGCAATTAATGTATAAGTTATTTGTTGGAGATATTCTCTTTTTTGGGATTTTCATTTTTGAAAATAGAGTAGTTGTAGATCCATAAAAAATAGAATAACTAATTATGTGGGATCCACACAAGAGTATGATTGAGGATCATTTCTTCCATGGATTAGAGTATTTGTATCATGGGTCTTGTTAGATTTATACATTCTTTCTATCCCATTGAATTCTTGACACAAAAAAGGATTTTGTTTTTCTATTATGAGTATTTCTTGTTGGCCTTTGAGGAGATGAGTTATAGATTAACTAGTTCTTCCATTTTGAGACTACCAGTTATGTGTAGTGATAATTTGGAGTTATTTGATTACTCTTGACATAGAAATGGATTTATATTGATGAATTGGAAGAAATTTATTTCTTATGGGTCTATGAAGATGAGTCCCCATGAGGAGAACTAATAAACAGATGACTTCAAGTTTGTAGTAGCAATCCATTCATTGAAGTTACAGAGTCATTATATTCTGGGATAGTGGTTCATAGTATACTTAGACCAACATGAAATTATGTATATCTTTAAATACATGGATATCCACCTATGGTAGAGGCCTTTTCTAAATGTTAGTAAGAATTCCTAAAATTATATAGTCTATAAGTGAGTGAAAAAAAACATGGAGATTGATTAAACTTTTAGGAAATAATGATAATGGTTTTTAGGCTCGGAGTTAGAGATGTAAGACTCATTATAGTTAACCATGTTAAAGAACAATAGAGAGGACCCGAATAGAACAATGGTGGTTACACAACCACTTTTATGATATCTGATATAATAAAAGATGGGAGAGAATTTTTTGAGGTTTTTTTGTGACTATATATCATAATAAGATATGCTATATGGATTTTACAATGGTATGGTTAACATTTAACTCATAAGAGGACATATGATGGTAGTAATCACAATTTGTGAGGCAGTATTGATGAATTTTCAAACATACACATTTACATCACATCCCATTGTATAAATGTTATAATAAGAAATTAAGTGGTATTTTTTGTGGGAATGAATGGGGAAAAGTTTTATTGGTTTCTTTTCTCTTAACCTTCTTTTCTCATTACCTCACATATCAAAAGGATAATGTGGAGCATATGGTTCCATTTGTGCTTGATTAACACATTGATGTCCCATAATAATTTCTTTATTGAATAACCATGGATTTAGTGTATATATATTCCATAAATAGTGAAAGGTGGAAATGATATCTATTTGATTTTATAATGGCATACCATGTTGAGTCATTTCCCTTCCAGAAAAAAGATTATATATTTAGAGTGTTTTTTGATCTAGTTAGTGTATAAGATTATTCATCATCACAAAGTTCCATTGAAGGATGTATTTTAAAATAATGCTATATTCATGTGTTGATTTTGGAGGGTCTTAACGATGGCCTTTGGGACACAGTTGTGGATAAGAATAAATTTTTATAATTAGAATAACCAACAGATAGAGTGAAAAAATTAATGTTTTAATGGATATGCTGAGATCATGAACGTTTGATTTGGTAAAGGTTATAAAGAACATATTTATATATTAGTTATTGAAAATAAGTATTTTTCTCACCACGTTAATAGAATGGATCTATTAAAGGCCATATGTGAGAGACCATGCACGTTTTCCTAGAGATTTTAATATAATGTAGATCCACCTATCATGGGGTTGGATCTAGTGTAGTTTATAATAGATAAAATGTAGTTAAATTTGGAGTGGATGAACACAAAAAATACACAAAAAAATTATTACATTGACTAACATCATAATTCATTGGAGTATGAGAAGGGAGATCACATCATACTTAAATTCTACCCCCGATGATGGATAAGATGCATAATTTGGGATAATAATCTATCTCTTATGTTCAATAGTATATTTCATATCTTGTGTAGGTTTGGAGTGGTTTCATACCAGTTGGAATTACCCCCAATAAATAATATTTAAATGAATAATGCCTTCCATTTGTCAAATTTGAGGAGGTGTGTATATGATCAATTAGAATTCATTGACTAGGGGGGATGGATATCAAGGAATGTTCCATCTTCTGAGTGTATCAATTAATGATAAATGATCAATAAGAGAGAATCCTTCTTCGATGATTCAATATCACATGTACATCAGTGGTTGATCATTGTAAGGGACTTTATCTCAATCTCATTTCATTGAGGCATATTTTAATTTTATACACATAATATATCATACACCGGGTATAAAATTACCTTTTACATGAAATATCATGTATCCATCATACTTCATCATATTTTAGATTGTATTTTAATTATTTCATCCAAGGGGTTCGTACATCAATGTAAATAGACACTATGGAATTTCATTACACAATTTTTTCACATAGGGTTATATTACCGCATCATTGAAAACGGTATTACAAAATTATGTATGTTATAAATTCTGATTGGTTTGTATATTCATCCATCAAGTTTTTTTTTGTTTATACAAGTGATTGATGTAATAAAATCATTGATTAATGTTTTCCTCAATTTTATGATCCTTTAAACGTATTTACTCTCAATTTACTATCATTGAGAAACATTTTAATGTTATACACCTATAAAATTTGTTAGAGTTGTATATACATTTTATTTGAAATGTTATATTTTTTAAGTACCATAATTATATATTATGTGTTGTAAAATGTATTTCTTTGATCAGGATTTCGATTCAAATGTTTCTAAACTGGTGGGGGATTTCATTTTAAAATAAAACTTAAAAATTTAAGTTTTATATATTATTTTTTTCTAAAAAAATGTTTATTTATTTTTTACTGGTATTTTTTGTATGTTCACAATTCTATTTTAAAAGGTAATTTTATGTAACATTTTACCATTTTTTTAAAATGAATAAATTTAGATTTTCGGTATGAAATAATTTTACCTTAATTACAAGTTATTAAGGTGCATTATATTTGAACTTATATAGAGACCAAATAATTTCCCACATCCATAACTATTATTTAATTATTGAATTAGATAAAAAAATATTTCATACATTCATAATAGAGTAACCATACAAATGTTTTCAAAAGTTATTTGATCCTGAATCATTCATTAAAAACGATTTTTATATAATCATGGACAAATGGGATTAATTATTTTTTATATACATGACTGATGTTTTAGTTCTCATCCTCCATTTTAAAATATTTTCCTTAGAAGTTATATAATATAAAAGGAAATTTAATAAATCAAGATTATAATTATGATGAAATTTAATTAAAAAATAGTTTTCATTTTGAATGTTTTATACTGTCTAAAAAATGAATTGATAATATGTGTCTAGGTTGGAAAACATGGTATTGTTATGCATGATTTTTTTCCTAAATATATTAAAAAATAAAACTTCAAATATCTAAAAATTGATGAAAATTAATAATTATCTATTCACACTAGAATATGTGAAGCTTAAGGAAGTGTCATCACAATTTGTATCATAAGATGGGTTGGTTAAAAATAATTATTAGGTTCATATTAAGAGAATTCCATTTAATGATTATAAATTATGTTTATTTTAAAATGATAAATATTTTTAAATAAAAATACTTATTCAACTTGAATATGTATATTTAGAACGTTTTTTATATATGAAATAATAAAATTTTAGTTGGAAGCCACAATGTAGGGAATATCCTTAAAATTATATAACCATGTATTATAGTAAATTGAAATAAATATTAGTTCACATGGATGGGTGAGTTATCTTTGAAATCATATAGATAAAGTTGGTTGTAATTGATTAGTTTGGATATAAATCTATCTTTGATATTCATCAGCCTATTTCATATCTTGTGTAGGTTTAGATATGTTTAATACTAGTTAGAATTACCCACAAAAAATTGAATTAAGTGAATAATGCCTTCCATTTTTCATATTTGAGGAGGTATGTGTATGGTCAATTACAAGTCATTGACATGGTGGAGCTGGATATCAAATAATGATCCATTTTCTCATAGTATCAATTAAGGATCAGTGATTATTAAGAGAGAATCCTACTTCGGTGATTCAATATGACAGATCGGGTTTTCTGGCAACATGGATGAATTCTAGAGTGTTCTAGAATGTTTGATATCCGTATGAATTCTCATTAGCCACAATATTTTCTAAATTCTATTCTTTTCATTAAGAAACCCATTTATGATGGGGATTGTTTAATTATATTACCATTCATGTATGCACTCCCAGATTATTTAAATATAATTTTCATTTATCTTCTTCTGATATGACATGATGTTTTATGTTTCATAGGACCCTATTATTTATATATTAAATATATTAAAAAATTAATATCACACACCATTCCATTTCAATATATATAGATTTCCTATAAATGGTGTCAAAATGGGAAGACTATGACAATTTTTGTAATGGGGAATTCGAGTGTACCCTAGGAATGGTATAATTTTAATTTCTATCAGGTTCTTCATTAGAGTGACGTCGTTGGTGGGTGCATTGAAAAAAAAAATTATTCATTTTAATTTACAGAATTATATTTTCCTAGAATATCCTATCCTGAAACCTCATTTTATAAATCATTATGTTAAACCATAAAATTCATAGAAAATATAGAGGAATAACAGGGTTTCCCTTGTGGAGGATCATCACTATATGACCTGGCATATTGAAAATTAAGTATTGAGCATCATAGATCATAACAATGATAATAATTCAATGTTATTATTCTCATGTGATCAATACATTTATGATTTAGTTTTAATTATTTGAGTATTTCCTACCTATGATTTATATCTGAACATGATAATTCTACAATGAATATGTTGTTCTTTTCCCGATTCACATTGACATACAAATTTGTAGTTTATTTTGTTATATTTAATGTTAATGAAATATACCATCACCATTATTAAATTTTTGTGAAGATAATTACTATCTAGATCATACTGGTCATCAATCAGTTTCAAATGGATGTTTTATTGGATTTCACCAACAATTATTCTTATTATTCAATTATGGAAATGTTTCTGGTGTTTATACAACTATTATTGGTCTATTCAGAAACATGGTGAAACCCTCGTAATTTTATTATTATGAATATATATGTATATGATGACCATTGATTTTATAGAATCCTGATGTCATGGTATAAATATTTTCTCTAGGATTACTAATACAGACTGTAGTATCCAAATAATGATGAAGAGGAAAAATATACAATAGGAGGGTTAATTATTCATTTTAAAAATTCCTTTAGAACTTTTAAAGTTGATATAATTATTTTTATTGTTTAAAAAAGTTAAACATGGAAAATTCATATAACCTCTTGGTTCTACAAACATCCTAGATTCCGGAAATGTTGTTCTGGAAATGAAACTAATTCTACAAACTCATTATATTCCTAAAATGTGGTTCCAAAAATGAAACTAGTTCTACAAACATACTAGAGTCTAGAAATGTGGTTCCAGAAATTATACTTAAAAAAATATTAAAAAAACATAGATTCTACCTTAAAGCGTATAGAATATTATTAAACAGAGTATACATGAACAAGAAAGTATAATATTGTTATACTTTCTATAACAATCAAAATGAAAGAGAAAACAATCATGTAACAAAACAAGTAATAAGTATGAAATCTTTTAACCCAACGGGTAGGGCATCCAACAACTATGAATAAAGGTCCCTTGATTTACATGTTCAGGAATGTTTGTCTTACCCACACCATGGTAAGCCCATGATACAAATATCGTAGTTTGTCTTGCTATCCTCGCAAACCATCAAACTTCATGGTAGTCGGAACCTCTGGCTTCCTATCCCCGGAAGCCCTCGAATATACTCAACAACATTTGGAGTCGCACAAAGAAATTCTGAATAAGATGTTCAGTACGCCAAAATCCTTGAGTCACTCTCTAGAAATCACTTCAGCATGTAATCTCTAGATTTAAAATTGTTCACCAAAAGTTCATAAGTAGTGAGCTCATATGAATGAGATCATATTTACATGCACATATTCAAAAGGCTGCTCCCCCCTCCAACGGTAATATTTTTCATTGAATTTCAGAGGGACCTGTACACGCGTCACTTGAACAACTGTTAGTTAGTAATAGAATGCATGTTATTGTTTTATAACTCAAACAAGAGTAAGTAAAAATATGTTTTCTCAACCAAATTCATTTTCTAGAGTCTAAGGAAAAATTGAATTTTGAGTCTAGGAAAGTTATCCTTAAGTGTCTATATTACAAGGATATTCAGATTCTGTTTCTCAGGAATTTGGAATCAGAGTTCTATAGAATTTAGTGTCTGAATTCTGGGGAATTTGGATTCTAAATTCTAAGGAATTTGGAGTCTAAATTTTGAGGAATTTAGAGTCTAAATTCTAAGGAATTGGGAGTCAGAATTATAAGGATTTTAGAATCTGAATTCTAAAGAATTAGGAACCTGAATTATAAATAATTAGGTGTCCAAATTCTAAGGAATGAGGATTATGAATTTAAAGGAATTCAGAACCTGAATTTCAGAGAATTTAGATACTGAATTTCAGAAATTTGGAGTTTGAATTTCATAATAATTCGGAGACTGAATTCATATGAATTTAGAGTCTGAATTCATAAGATTTTGAAGTATGAATTCAAAATAATTCGGAGTCTGAATAAGAATTCAGAACCTAAATTAGGATCCTAAAAACAGAATGCTCTATTTCATTGTATTTATAGAATTCCATGGTTTTAGATGTGAAACTGAATTTTACAGATAGAAATAAAATGAGTTAGATTATGAAATGAACAATGAAAACATGGTAAGGATAAATTTTTCTTGGGGAAAAAAATTTTCTTTAATAAGGGAAATTTTAGGGGAAATGAAGTTTTCTTAAGATATGGTGTTTGTGATTTTCAAAACATGTTGGAATAGAAAAGTCATAAGGAAACCTTATTGACATAAAAATCACCACCAAACATGAAGGAATGAAAATGTTATAAGGAAAACTTATTGACTCATAAATCTCACCCTTTTTAGAAAGCACAAACATCCTTATGAAATAGAATATAAGGACTTAGAAATTTTATTTACATGAATATTTAAAATTATCTCCCTTTAAATATGTATCAATGTGAATAAGACAAACTACCCCTTAGGCCTTGGAAACCCTATGGATCGTATTCATAAATTCTCGAATGAGATTTTTGATACGAAAATCTTTACGATGAAAATTTCCTCTTAGATAAACTCCCCCTTACTTAGGAAACTTTATTCTTTTCTTAATATTAATTTTGAAATTACTTTCTCCCCTTTTGTGATTTTCAAAAGGAAATATGGGGAATGGAAAAGGAAATATGGTACCTGAAATATTTTTTCTAGAAAAAAAAATAAAGGAAATCAAAAAATTTCATTAAGATTGGAAGAATATGTACAACAAGGAAAATACAACAAAAGATCAAATTATGAATGAAATTATCCTTTATTATCCTTAGGAATCAATTTCCTCACTATGGTTTTAAGCTTCTTGAGTTCCTTGTGATCCTCCTCTACACGTTTGAGAAGCTAATCCTGATCTTCTGTATTCTTCTCTAAGGCTTTGATTTTTTCTTCCTGAGCCTTAAAAACCTCTGCCTGAGCGTTCAAGACTTCTTCCAGCCTAAAAAGCGTGTCTTCTATCTCAATACTGAGATACCTTTCTCTTTTCCATCCCTGAGCAACTGAAAATAATTTCCCATTTTGATCTCTCGCTTCTTGCTTCCAAGTATTTTCTTCAAGAGATAGATTTTCATCCAAATACTTAGTGAGATATTTGAACATAATATATTTGGTATCAAGTGAATACTTGACATTATCTTGAAACACATCAATAATTCTCATGTCTTCCTTAGTTTTTTTGACAAGCTAGTCATCTTCTTGTATGATATTTTGTGGGATTTGTAGTTTATGAAAAAGGATTTGAAATCAGCTTCAAGTTTGACTCACATATACTTCACCATGGATATTGAATCCTATTTTTTATTTAAGGTATTCTGAAGAATATGGATTCTAGAGTCTATTTATGGAAATATTGGGATAGTTCCCACAATAATTTTCAAAGACTAGACTATAAAATCATGTCCTAGAGTGGATGATTCTAAATCAGATATTTTGATTAATGAGGATTATTTTTCTATATCAGCTGCTTTCCTCTTCTATGAAGCACCCACTTCTTTCTTCTTCACCACTGCGCTGATAGGTGTATCAACAACCACATTTTTTCCCTTATCATATTTCGGAATGAATTCTTCTTGATTTGGTGATTCATGTTCACTATCAGATAGTTGCACAATTTTATCTTTATCTACATTTTCCTTCTGAGCTATTGGCTTTTCATCCTCTAGCTGAATGAAATCATGGTTGTAGCAATCTTCTTCGAACATGTTGTTCACTTATTCTGCACTCTTCTCATCTTTCCCTATTGTATAAATCTTTTAAAACTAACCATCAGAGGTTTGGAATTATAATTTTTCAGATTTACTTTCCTTCACATAAAAATATTCAACTTGATTTATCATGTCTTCGGTATCACCACTTCCTTCTTCTTATTTTTCTTCTACTTGTTTTTCATGGAATTTTTCCGGAGTCAAATAATTCATTCCTGGAGTCTCTCGTAAAGGTTCTATCAAAATGTATTCTAGTACCAGAATATTCTTATATTCTTTCTCAGCAGCCTTCAAGAGTTATTGGAAAATATCTATCTCAGAAATGTTTTCCTTCTGCTTCTTCTCTTTCTATTTCTTCTCAAGCTCTTCAACTGCCTTTTCCATCATTGATATTTCCATAGTAGGTTCCACACAAAACTTCGGCTCCCGTTATTTCTGATTTTTCTTGTCTTCCATCCACATTTCTACTACCTCATCAGGATAATTATTTTATTTCCTTGGCTTTGAAGGTGCTTACTGAATTTCTTTAGCTGCTGGGGTTTTTTCCTTCTCTTACAATTCCTTCACCTTCCTCTTCCTTCCACCCTTTATAGAGGTTTCAGCTACCTCCCGTTTCACTTAAATATTTTCAACTTCCTCTCCATGAAAATCATATAATTCTTCAGATGCATTGGAAAAACCAGTTTTCATCCATCTAAATGTATCATCACTCAACAACATGACTTTACAATTTCTTGACAAAAGAACTGCAAAGAAATTTGAAGGATTCTAAAAACCAATCAATCATCATTGACAGAATGGCTGGATACATTATAATTTGAGATTTCAAATTCCCATTCTTGATATTCTCAATAGTAATATAAATGTATTTAACCAAATTTATCTTCCTTATATTCACAATGAAATCCAAAATATAGATGTCACTCTTCTTTAGAGTATCCATATCACATTATATCGGAATAATAAATCCATGAAACCACAATTTAAGAATATGAATCTCTGTAGATAGGTGATGAATCTTTGGAGTCTATACTTCTGAGAGACCAAGGAAAGCCATGACCATCACCATATCAAAACTTCTTTGGACATCAGGTAGCTTGTGAGTACAGAACACAACTTCCCCTATGTAAGGAATATCAACAAATCTTGAATCCATGGTGTACGAATGTGAATATTTCATTCCATAACATTTGAATGAGAACATACTCCATCCTTCTTCCTTAAAAAATTTAAAGACTCATATAACTCTACTAACAACTCCAGATATAACAAATCATAAGCTTTTGGTTTTGAAATACATACACTCTCCCAGACATTGACCTTGATATTCTTGGAAACTACAGAGTCATATTGGGCATAAAAAATTGGATCAACTAACCTTTCTCTATCTATCTTCCATTCAGAGATTGGATTCATAGTCTACATTTCTTTTTGGGAAGAGACTTCGACAGAAATTCTGAATTAAGGAAGATTTGATATGTTTAGAACGAGATTATGTAGAAAGGGAAGATCTCCATCATGTAAGAGCTTTGAGATAAATGTGGGACAACAATCGGTGGGTTTCTGTATATAGGCAATTAGTTCAATAGTTCATCTCCTATGATTGATCCAAAATATGAATGTTTCTTTAGAATATTTGACAGTTGAGATGATAGATGAAGAAGGATTTTGATTGAATCCGATATTTTGAGGTTTTTTTAAGAAAAAAAATTCAGATTTAAGGAAAATTGAATCATAAAAAATTTAAAACAAAGGAAAATACTAACAGTTAGAATATGATTATGAATATTAAAGAAAGAAATAATACCTTTCTAATTTCTTGGAATATTATTTAGAATGAGTAAAATTATTCTTGATGAACTATAGATTCTGAAAATTATGATTATTAAAACTTTGACTACGAAAATCATTATTACAAAAATTTTAGATATGAAAAAATCCATTATGAATGTTCTTAGTAAGAAAATATTCATTACCAAAATTTTAAGTACAAAAATATTCATTAGAAAAATTTAAATTATGAAAATATTCTATAAGAAAATTTTAAGTTAAAAAATATTCATTACGAAAATTTTATGTAAAAAAATTTTCATTACTAAAATTTTAGGTTCAAAAATAATCATTACGAAAAATTTAACTACAAAAGTTTTCATTAAGAAAAATTTTAAAGAAAAAAAACTGAAAAAAATTTAGACTACGGAAACATTTAGACTGCTAAAAAATGTTAGACTAAGAATTTTTTTTAGACTACAAAAAATTTATAGACTACAAAAATTTTGAAAATCATAACCAATAAATGTATCCCCCTAGGAAAAGGAGTTCCTTACTATAAGGAGATTGGTTTCAACAAGAATTTAACATTTAATATTACCTTATGATTATCATTCCTATCTTCTGTTTAATGATTTCAAATCTATCAGATGGTAATGATTTTGTGAAAATACCATCAAATTTATCTTGTGTTCTGATAAATTGAGGAATGGTATATCTTTTTTGTGTTTGATCCCTAAGAAATTGATTCCCAATATCTGTGTGTTTTACACGAGAGTGATGTGCAGGGTTTTTACTTCGGTAAATGGCACTAATATTATCACACAATATTTTTGTTTTGGTAAAACTCATGCCATAATCTATGAGATTGTGTTGCATCCACAACATTTGAGCACAACAACTTCCATCTACTACATATTCAGCTTCAATAGTGGAAAGTGCTATTGACTGTTTCTTTTTTTCCGGACTAAGAAACTAATGAATCTTCTATGAAAAAAAAAGTTCCGGATGTAATTTTCATATCCATTATACATCCACCAAATCCATCATCCGATTTTATTTAAAAAAAATCATTTCTAGAAGTATAAAAGAGTCCACGATCCATGGTTCTTTTTAAGTAACAATATTTTTTTTTCACTCCTTTTAAATGAGATTCCTTTGTATTGGACTGTTTTGTTGCACATATACATACTAAAAACATTACTTCTGAACGAGTATCTATCAAGTAATGTAGATTTCCTATTATACCTCTAAAAGATTTTTAATCTACTACTTTCCCATTTTCGTCAATATCATGGGAATTTGAGGTACGAATGGGTGTACTTATACTCATAGAGTTTTCAAATACATACTTTTTATGAATATCATTAATAAACATATGTTTGGATATATAGATTCCTTATAGTTTTTGAGAAATTTGAATACCTAGGAAAAATGTTAACTTACCCATCATACTCATTTCAAACTCAGATTTAATTAGATCAGCAAAAGAATTAATTAAAGATTGTTGAGTTGATCCATATATAATGTCATCAACATAAATTTTAACAATCAAAACATTTTTCATATCTTTCCTTATAAAAAGGGTTGGATTATCATTTCCTTTAATATAATTATTTGGAAGAAAAAATCCTATAAGTCTATCACACCAGGCTCAAGGGGCTTGTTTGAGTCCATACAAAGCTTTGGTAAGTTTAAAAACATGTTCCGGATGTTTTGAATCTTCAAAACCCAGAGGTTGTTCAACAAAAACATCCTCTTGAACATAACCATTAAGAAAAACACATTTCAAATCCATTTGAAAATGTTTGAAATTGAAGAAAGCTACAAAGGCATGTAAAATATGAATAGATTCATGTCTAGCTACTGGATCATAGGTTTCTATATAGTCTATTCCAACTTGTTGATTATTGCCTTTAGTAACCAATCTAGCTTTATTTATTACAATGAATCAATTTTAATCACACTTATTTCTGAAGAACCATTTTAGTCCAATAATATAAGTTTTTTTAGGTCTTTCAACCAAGGTCCAGACTTTATTCCTTTCGATTTATTTAGCTCATCTTTCATAGATTTTATCCAATCATCATCACCTAAAGATTCATCAGCTATTTTAAGTTATAATTGGGAAAGGAATGCTAGATGTTATACTTCATTTCTTAAGTAACTTCTAGTCCTTAAATGTAGATTTAAATCACTAATGATACTATCACTGGGATGATTATTAAGAAGCAACTGATTTGGGTTTTGTAAAACCAATTCATCAACATAGGGTAGGAAGTATTCTAGGGTAAATGATTTAAAAAAAATTTCTTGAACATTTTCCTTATCAGAAGCATCTTCTATCAGGGGTTTATAATTAGTTTTTGAAAACACTTCTGAAGATGTAGGTTCAGGTTGTTTAAATTTTACATTTACGTTTTCTTCAACAGTACAAGTATTTTTATTGAAAACTCTATAACCCATAAAAGTTGTGGAGTATCCAAAGAAAATTCCTTCATCAGATTTTGGTGCAAATTTGGGTATATTATCATTAGTATTCAGAATGAATACCTTACACCAAAAACCATGATGTAAAAAAATCTAGGTTTTCTACCATTCTATAAATCATAAGGAGTTTTTTTAAGAAAAGGTCTAATCAAAACACAATTTTTAGTATAACAAGCAGTACTTACAGTTTCAACCCAAAAATTTTGGCTACCAAATATTCACTCAACATGGTTCTTGTTATCTCATGAATAATTATATTTATTCATTCAACAACTCCATTTTTTTGATGAGTTCTTGGTGCTGAGAAGTTATGATTAATGCCTTTTCTACTACAAATGGTTTCAAAATTAAAATTTTAAAATTATCCTCTACGATCACTATGAATAGTTTTCAAAATAAGGTTTTCCTAATTTTTAACTTTGGCTCTAAAACATTTTAAATAATAAAATTCTTTAAAATTATTTTCTAGAAAATAGACCTACATAAATCTAGTGTAATCATCTACTAAAACAAATATATATTATTTTTCTCCAATGCTTCCTGTTTTTGTTAACCAAAAATATCCATATATACTAACTGTAATGCATCAGTAGTTGATACTTCACTGATTGATTTAAAACATGATTTATGTTTCTTTCCATATTGACAAGGATAAAAAAAATATAAGAACCAAATCTATGCTCTGGTAGATCCTTAAGTATTCTTTTCGTAAAGAGTTTTCATTGGTTCCAAAGGTTATAGAGTCCTAACATTCTATTCCACAACCAACAATGATCTTCCACTACATTAAGGCAAGGTAGATCATGGCTTCTTTGGTCTTCTATGTTTAGTGTGTAAAAAATATATTGCCATTTGGAAGAATGAATAAACTCTTATTTGGAATTGTGTACTAAGAACTTATCATTCCTAAAATTCACAAGGTAGCCTTGATCACATAAATGACTTATGAAAATGTGGTTTTACTTAAGACCCTTAACAAATAAAACATTTGAAATCAATGTTTTTCAAAGAAGAACAATGTTAAATATACCAATAATTTATTTATTAGCATTATCTCCAAAAGTTACTTTCCCACCTTTCGTCTTGATAATATTTTAAATGATCTTTTGATTACCAATCATTTATCGAGAACATCCACTATCCATGTACAATGTATTTCTATTGGTAAAAATAAGAGTGTTACACTTTCAGAACCCTAACTTTCTTGGATCCAGAATCTTTAGATAGCAAAATTTTAGGAATCCACATTTTCTTAAGAAAAATATGCTTTATGAAATCCTAAAGACTGAGCTTTTTAAGGGACAATTTTTTCCCCAATGCCCACCACACTGACACTTAGTGTAGAATGGAGCACCTTTAGGAACAAAATAATTGATAATGAAAATCTAATTTGAACTAGTATAACCAAAACCAGAATTATTCCATTTAGGTCTAATTTGAGAATATATATTATCAAAATTTTCCTTACCTAATGTAATGTTTGAAAAACACTTCCTTAAGGAAAATATTTCTGACTTCAGTTTATTAACTATGTTATTTTCTTCAAAAACATTAGTTTTAGCACTAGAGTTATGCTCGAAAACATTTTTCTTAGAAACTACATTTTCAAGATCCTTAGAAAGTATATCCTTCTCAGAAATAACTTCAACATGATTTTTTAAATAATTTCAAATCAAGGGTTTTTTTATCAAGATCATTAGAAGGAAATGATATTTCCTTAGTAAGTATAGAAATACAAGAATTTTCCTTATCAATATTTTTCTTAACTTTAGAAATTTCACACTCAAGGAGCTTAGAAAACCTAGAATCTTCTTCACAAGTAGGTAATGTATTATCTTCACCACAATATGATTATTCATGTGAAGATTCATTATATTTACTATCACCAAAATTAGATTTCAAGGATACATTGGTCATGTATTCAAAATTGTATACCTTTCCATTAACTAATTATTTCCAATTGGTATCATGGAAAGTAAAACAAGATTCTTCTGGAAAGAAGATTCCTAATATGAGGATTCATTAGAGGAGTCTCCACCACTGGAACTACATGTGTCATTAGATTTCAAAACATTATTTTCTTTATCCTTGTAGTACATCTATATATTCCTCTAATAATGATTTTCCTTTCTATCTTTTCTCATAAGAATAGGACAATCTGGCCTTATATGCCCTTCTCTCTTGCATTCATAACAAGTTACTTCAGAGTATTTATTATTATTTCATTCTTTCTTCTTATATCTATACTAAAAATCATTCTTCCCAACTATCATGTTCATCCTTTGAGACATATTAGCTAGTTCATTCATATAATGTAAACATTCACTTGATTTAGATAAAACAGTGACCTTATACGATTAAGATCTTGTAACTATTGTAACACCCCGAGCTTCCACGATACGCTTCTCATTCAATAATGCAATAGCTTGCATTGTACGCAACTTCGAGTTCTAAAACACCGCGACTAATCAAAGTAGCCGTCATGAATAGTAATAACCACTTTTTAAAATTATAGAAATTTTATATTTCAAAATGGACTTCATTTTTGTATTCGTAATATCGAAATTATCCAAAGTTGAATTTTTTGTAATTTTTTGAGAACTTCCAATTTTTTATGAATAGTGAAAATTACTTAAAAACAACTTTTTTAATCAAAATAATTTATTGTGATAAATTATACTATTTAGTGGTTTTAAAGTATAATTATAATATATTTTTACCATTTTATCCAAAGGTGGTCATTAGAATTAATTTAACATTGAAATTGGACATAAACAATTGCCAATCTTTTGATATAAATTGTTTCTTAAAAACACGCTATTTGTTGTAACAGCGGGAATTAATTATAAAATTAATTAATGAAACTTATATGTTTGGAATTTTGTAAAATAGATATCATTTTTGAATTCGGAATATCAATTATAGCTTAGGGTGAAATTTTGGCATTGTTCTGAAAAACTTCAATTTTTGATGAATAGTGAAACCACTAAGTGGTAGTTAAATAACTGATTTTTCGTTTAAATGAAATATTACCAATTTTGTGATTTGATTTTCAAAAATCCGACATACATGGTTTTCATTAAGAAGTAAAATGTGGTTCAATGAGATCAAAATAATTTTTTGGTGAATAGTAACTTTTAAGTTCTTAATCGCGATTAGAGGTAATTAGTGTAGTTTGAGGTAAAAATAATGTTTTAATAATATGAGATGAGCTTGAAACTTGTCCTACTCCTATTGGATGAGTCATGTCCGACCAAGAAAACCCATGGGTCTACTTGGGGACCCCATGGAGCCACTTTAGTTGGAAAATGACATTAATATATATTTATTTAATGTTAAAATTAAATTGACACAAACATGAGTTTTTTTACTAAAACAGTTTTTAAGTGGGGTTACACAAGTCCAAATTTTGACTATAAATATTCATTAGAAATCTAAAAAGATTTACTACATCATAGTATTTTTTTTATAATTTTTAGACATTAAATAAATTAAATTATTTATGACATCATTATGATGCAGCGATGACCTCATTATTTAACGATTTAAATAAAATGAGAAGATAATGCAAAATCCAAGGCTTACACTTGTCCAAAGCCTATTGTATGAGGAGATTTCGAACCCTTATCACCTTAGACACGAATTATATAAGTGTGGGACCTTTAGAATCCGAAAATAATTGTATAATAATGTAACATTTCAATCTTTCCAAAAGAGCCCCTCCTCTCCTCTTATAAAAGGCCCCCACCTCTACCACCTCATTCAAACATTCAAGCCATTTGGCTCGGCCAAACTCTACCCAAATACTCTCCAAACTTCCCCCTATAACTCCTAGAAGACTCACTTTGGGCAGAACTCTTCCCAAGGAAGCCTTTGGCTCAAATCAAAAAGAGTTACCCGATTTTGAGGAGGTTAAAGAACGGTTGAGTCAAGTCAGACACGAGGTAAGGGAATTTCTTAACCCAATTTCCATTCTTTGGGTTAATCTCCTACTTTCAAATTATGTCATTATATTATTATGTCATATCTTGTATTTGTACTTTATTTATGTGTACTTATAGTGAATACACGTAGTATATCTATTTTATTTTAAAAATGATCTTTGTAAGGGACTTCGTCTCAATCTCCTTTCATTGAGGCATACTTCGTTTTATACACAACTTTCTTTTATACGGTGTATAAACCCCTTTGAATTTTACTTTTATACAAAAGGAATATTTTTATACGAAGCGTTTTACTAAACGACAAAAAGGGAATGTTTTTCTTTCCGTACTTATGTGGCGACAACGACTTCTCCGCCGCCATGACCATTATTTGAGTTTCGGATTCCTCTACAAGCCATCATTTTTTAAATGAAAAATAAATAAAAAGTTTTAACTTTCTTTTATTTTGGTATTGAAAATGGTTTTGAAAGCGTTTTTATTATATCAATGTGTTGTATTGACAATCTTGTGATTGAAATATGGAAATTTTATGTTTCCTTTACGCATGTTTTATGTGATATGATTATGTTATGGTTTATGATATGTTTAAACCTATTCATATGAGGAATGCATTGGACTTAAAAAGTGACGGGTGGAGCCCGCCATAGCTCCTCGATGCATCGGCAGGTCTAATGAGACAAACTAGTGTCTTGGCACGAGGCCTTGAAAAAATCTTATTTGTGGTCTTGGCACGAGGCCTTGACTACGTGGTTATGATAGTCTGGAATTATGCATTCCATCATTATGAAAGTGGTTATTGATATTGCATGTGATTATTCAACCAGTAGAATATCCATGTGAAGAAGTAAATGGAATTATCTCATTTTACTTTTTCCATATTATGTTGAAGTTCAAGTTTAAAAGGCTTTTGTTTTAGTTATACATTGCCTTAAATGTTAATGTTTATTTATGAAAGCTTCCGCTATATTGTTAACCTTACTGAGCATCTGAGCTCACCCCTTTCAATGTTTTAATATTTTTCGAGGATGTGAAGAAGTATTTTATGAATGACCTGCAGGGATAGTCCGAAGAGGATAGAAGTGTGGACTATGGAGACTATGTTATTATAGTTTTTCACTTTGTGATGTAATGTAACATTTATGAATGTATCTAGTGTTTCCAAGGCTACTAAACTAATCGGTCTTTCGAGACTTGATCTTTTGTGATCATTCCAATGTTATGAAGTAATGCACCGACTCTGGGTAGCTGGGGTCAGGGCGTTATAGTTGGTATCAGAGGCAGTTTAGTACTAACCTTGGATGCTAGATTTAGATAAACTCTCATTAGAGCACATAGCCCGAAGATAGACTTTAAGGATTAGTATAGAAGAACTTCCTAGAATTTTGGTATTATATAGATTTTGTGAGTTTTCTGAGAAATACATCCATGTCTGGATACGAGCAGATAGAGGCAGCTCTGGCACAGATGTACCTAGGGGTAAAACCTGAAAACACCGCTTTGATCTAGACTCGAACGGGAACTGGTGCACGACAACGGGCCTTGCTTCACTCTTGGTTACGACACTCCCGGGGGATATGCTTAGGATAATTCTCATTTTCCTTACAAACCACTATGAACGGTTATGAGTATATACTTCCTCAAATAAAACCTTTTTATGATTATGGATTTTATCCATAAATAGTTCAATTTATGTTAAGTATTTTACAAGTATGGAATTATGTATTTTGATTCATAAACTAATCTAGTTTATGCCATTGTTTAGAAATGGCGCCTAGTGGAAGGAATGGAAACTGTATCAATGCACGCACTCCGTGTAGGGATTTCCCTCCTGCTCGAGATAATTATTGTGGAGCTGGAGATACAACTGGTGCTGATCAACTTATTACCATACTGGGACAACTCACTCAGGTTATGAATAATAACCTTACTCGTATGGAGCACCCTGATCTGCAACGTGGAGGATCAATGTTAGACCGCTTCATGAGGCAACAACCACCAACCTTCAATGGGAGTACAAATCCTATAGTAGCTGAGCAATGGATAAATTCCTTAGAGAAAATATTCCATGCCTTGAAGATTAGTGATAGGGAGAAGGTTGTCATGGCAGTTTACCGCCTCACTGGAGATGCCGATCAGTGGTGGTCGCTGATTCAAAACACAAAGGAAGATGATGATGTATCGAATATGGAATGGAGGGAGTTCAAAGATCTTTTCTTAGAAAAATACTTTCCTCATGACCATAGAGAAGATATGGAAAGGCAATTTCTGAGTCTGAAACAAAAGGAGGATGAGAATGTCGCAAAGTATGAGGCCAACTTTACAAGGTTAGCAAGGTATGCTGCAGAATATATACGTAACCCAAGAGGTAAGATTGATCGTTTCTTTGATGGGTTAAAACCATTTCTCCGTCGAGCTTTAGTATCACAATCGTTCTCAACATACGAAGATATTGTCTCATGTGCTATCAAGACAGAAAAGGAATTCTCTAAGTCTTATGACAATAAAGTAAAGAAAGAGAAGAAGAGAACGGTGGAACAAGAGACAGATAAAGGGAAAAAGGAAAGAAGGATTTTCCATTATGTGATAATTGTGGGAAGAATCACCCAGGTACGTGCCTAAAAGGAATGGGAGTTTGTTATAAATATGGAGAAAAGGGTCACCAGGCTCGTGATTGCAAGGGAAAGAAAGAGGCTGTCAAAGTTGAATGCTACAATTGTAGGGAAATGGGGCATTATGCAAATGAATGTCCTAAGCGTCAAGGAAACTTACCTCAGAAAAGGCCAAGGGATCAAGGCCAATCTTATGCTGTGACTACAGTTGAAGCGGAATAATTAATGTATTGGTGCTTTTGGACTCAAGGATTATATTCTGGTTATAAGAATAATGTGATATATATATGGATTGTACTTCAGTACTTTTTTATTTCAGTAAGGTTTTAATATCATTAAGGTAATCATATTTTTAGTATGTGACAATAAGAGAAACTTTTCTTTGTTTGGGGAATCTGATAATTGATTTTGGAATTAAGAGACCTTTTAGAGAAAGTTTGGACAGAGGTATTTTGGATAACTATAAAGGTTGGAGTGGATTAAGTTGATCTTTGGATAGTATTGTTTAAGGTTGAAGCATTTATGAAGATTATTTTTGGAATATTATGATACTATAGTTTTAGGAAAAGGACAACCTGCAGGGTGGGGCATTACCGTCGCGTCGGACAAAGCTGCAGGAGTCGAACCCACAACCATAGTGCGATAGGCCTTTATTTCCTACCACTAGCCTACATGAAGACCCTGGTTATTACAAAATAGTTTTACTAATCTAAATGGTATGTGTTAATATTTGGAACCTTATACAATTAGGATAAATAGAATATTTTTGAGTTCCGTTACCATTTGGAGTAAAAGATGGGTTTGTGGTAAAAATTTATTAACGAATGAAAGTATACATAACAAGTATGTATATTCCCTTACGTTCTTAGTAAATCTCCTAAATAAATTCCTCAACATTATAAAAGGTAACTTAAAACAAAAATGTTGTCGGTTAAATTTTCCAACTGGGGATTCAATGACCGTTTAACCAATCACAAGTTTGTGATTTTCTTGTGGTTAAACTTTCTCCTAATCCTGTTTTCTATAACTCTCCATCAGACCTTGATGGTTTGTTTCTCCTCCATATCCATATTTTCATAGAATCCTAGAATGGGCTATATCGGGTGACCTTTGTACTTATCTAGATTTCTTTTAATGTTATATATTTATTAACCTTATTTCCGATGTGGGTTTTCCTCAAAGGTATTTTCTATTTTCAACCTTTTATTTACAAAGAAAAATTTCAAATTGCGAGGATGAAATTTTTTGAAGGAGGGGAGAATGTAACACCCCGAGCTTCCACGATACGCTTCTCATTCAATAATGCAATAGCTTGCATTGTACGCAACTTCGAGTTCTAAAACACCGCGACTAATCAAAGTAGCCGTTATGAATAGTAATAACCACTTTTTAAAATTATAGAAATTTTATATTTCAAAATGGACTTCATTTTTGTATTCGTAATATCGAAATTATCCAAAGTTGAATTTTTTGTAATTTTCTGAGAACTTCCAATTTTTTATGAATAGTGAAAATTACTTAAAAACAACTTTTTTAATCAAAATAATTTATTGTGAAAAATTATACTATTTATTGGTTTTAAATTATAATTAGAATATATTTTTACCATTTTATCCAAAGGTGGTCATTAGAATTAATTTAACATTGAAATTGGACACAAACAATTGCCAATCTTTTGATATAAATTGTTTCTTAAAAACACGCTATTTGTTGTAACAGCGGGAATTAATTATAAAATTAATTAATGCAACTTATATATTTGGAATTTTTTAAAATAGACATCATTTTTGAATTCGGAATATCAATTATAGCTTAGGGTGAAATTTTGGCATTGTTCTGAAAAACTTCAATTTTTGATGAATAGTGAAACCACTAAGTGGTAGTTAAATAACTGATTTTTTGTTTAAATGAAATATTACCACTTCTGTGATTTGATTTTCAAAAATCCGACATACATGGTTGTCATTAAGAAGTAAAATGTGGTTCAATGAGATCAAAATAATTTTTTGGTGAATAGTAACTTTTAAGTTCTTAATCGCGATTAGAGGTAATTAGTGTAGTTTGAGGTAAAAATAATGTTTTAATAATATGAGATGAGCTTGACACTTGTCCTACTCCTATTGGATGAGTCATGGCCGACCAAGACAACCCATGGGTGAACTTGGGGACCCCATGGAGCCACTTTAGATGGAAAATGACATTAATATATATTTATTTAATGTTAAAATTAAATTGACACAAACATGAGTTGTTTTACTAAAACAGTTTTTAAGTGGGGTTACACAAGTCCAAATTTTGACTATAAATATTCATTAGAAAGATAAAAATATTTACTACATCATAGTAGTTTTTTTATAATTTTTAGACATTAAATAAATTAAATTATTTATGACATCATTATGATGCAGCGATGACCTCATTATTTAACGATTTAAATAAAATGAGAAGATAATGAAAAATCCAAGGCTTACACTTGTCCAAAGCCTATTGTATGAGGAGATTTCGAACCCTTATCACCTTATCCATGAATTATATAAGTGTGTGACCTTTAGAATCCCAAAATCATTGTATAATAATGTAACATTTCAATCTTTCCAAAAGAGCCCCTCCTCTCCTCTTATAAAAGGCCCCCACCTCTACCACCTCATTAACACTTTCAAGCCATTTGGCTTGGCCAACCTCTGCCCAAATACTCTCAAAAATTCCCCCTAGTACTCCTAGAAGACTCACTTTGGGCAGAAATCTTCCCAAGGAAGCCTTTGGCTCAAATCAAAAAGAGTTACCCGATTTTGAGGAGGTTAAAGAACGGTTGAGTCAAGTCAGACACGAGGTAAGGGAATTTCTTAACCCAATTTCCATTCTTTGGGTTAATATCCTACTTTCAAATTATGTCATTATATTATTATGTCATATCTTGTATTTGTACTTTATTTATGTGTACTTATAGTGAATACACGTAGTATATCTATTTTATTTTAAAAATGATCTTTGTAAGGGACTTCGTCTCAATCTCCTTTCATTGAGGCATATTTCGTTTTATACACAACTTTCTTTTATACGGTGTATAAATCCCTTTGACTTTTACTTTTATATAAAACGAATCTTTTTATATGAAGCGTTTTACTAAACGACAAAAAGGGAATGTTTTTCTTTCCGTACTTATGCAGCGACAACGACTTCTCCGCCGTCGTGACCATTATTTGAGTTTCGGCTTCCTCTACAAGCCATCATTTTTTTAATGAAAAATAAATACAAAGTTTTAACTTTCTTTTATTTTGGTATTGAAAATGGTTTTGAAAGCGTTTTTATTATATCAATGTGTTGTATTGACAATCTTGTGATTGAAATATGGAAATTTTATGTTTCCTTTACGCATGTTTTATGTGATACGATTATGTTATGGTTTATGATATGTTTAAACCTATTCATATGAGGAATGCATTGGACTTAATAAGTGACGGGTGGAGCCCACCATAGCTCCTCGATGCATCGGCAGGTCTCATGAGACAAACTAGTGTCTTGGCACGAGACCTTGACAAAATCTTATTTGTGGTCTTGGCACGAGGCCTTGACTACGTGGTTATGATAGTCTGGCATTATGCATTACATCATTATGAAAGTGGTTATTGATATTGCATGTGATTATTGGACCAGTAGAATATCCATGTGAAGAAGTAAATGGCATTATCTGATTTTACTTTTGCCATATTATGTTGAAGTTAAAGTTTAAAAGGCTTTTGTTTTAGTTATACGTTGCCTTAAATGTTAATGTTTATTTATGAAAGCTTCCGCTATATTGTTAACCTTACTGAGCATCTGAGCTCACCCCTTTCAATGTTTTAATATTTTTCCAGGATGTGAAGAAGTATTTTATGAATGACCTGCAGGGATAGTCCGAAGAGGATAGAAGTGTGGACTATGGAGACTATGTTATTATAGTTTTTCACTTTGTGATGTAATGTAACATTTATGAATGTATCTAGTGTTTCCAAGGCTACTAAACTAATCGGTCTTTCGAGACTTGATCTTTTGTGATCATGCCAATGTTACGAAGTAATGCACCGACTCTGGGTAGCTGGGGTCGGGGCGTTACAGTTGGTATCAGAGGCAGTTTAGTACTAACCTTGGATGCTAGATTTAGATAAACTCTGATTAGAGCACATAGCCCGAAGATAGACTTTAAGGATTAGTATAGAAGAACTTCCTAGAATTTTGGTATTATATAGATTTTGTGAGTTTTCGGAGCAATACATCCCTGTCTGGATACGAGCAGGTAGAGGCAGCTCTGGCACAGATGTGCCTAGGGGTAAAACCTGAAAACACCGCTTTGAGCTAGACTCGAACGAGAACTGGTGCACGACAACGGGCCTTGCTTCACTCTTGGTTACGACACTCGCGGGGGATATGCTTAGGATAATTCTCATTTTCTTTACAAACCACTATGAACGGTTATGAGTATATACTTCCTCAAATAAAACCTTTTTATGATTATGGATTTTATCCATAAATAGTTCAATTTATGTTAAGTATTTTACAAGTATGGAATTATGTATTTTGATTCAGAAACTAATCTAGTTTATGCCATTGTTTAGAAATGGCGCCTAGTGGAAGGAATGGAAACTGTATCAATGCACGCACTCCGTGTAGGGATTTCCCTCCTGCTCGAGATAATTATTGTGGAGCTGGGGATACAACTCGTGCTGATCAACTTATTACCATACTGGGACAACTAACTCAGGTTATGAATAATAACCTTACTCGTATGGAGCACCCTGATCCGCAACGTGGAGGATCAATGTTAGACCGCTTCATGAGGCAGCAACCACCAACCTTCAATGGGAGTACAAATCCTATAGTAGCTGAGCAATGGATAAATTCCTTAGAGAAAATATTCCATGCCTTGAAGATTAGTGATAGGGAGAAGGTGGTCATGGCAGTTTACCGCCTCACTGGAGATGCCGATCAGTGGTGGTCGCTGATTCAAAACACAAAGGAAGATGATGACGTATCGAATATGGAATGGAGGGAGTTCAAAGATCTTTTCTTAGAAAAATACTTTCCTCATGACCATAGAGAAGATATGGAAAGGCAATTTCTGAGTCTGAAACAAAAGGAGGATGAGAATGTCGCAAAGTATGAGGCCAACTTTACAAGGTTAGCAAGGTATGCTGTAGATTATATACGTAACCCAAGAGGTAAGATTGATCGTTTCTTTGATGGGTTAAAACCATTTCTCCGTCGAGCTTTAGTATCACAATCGTTCTCAACATACGAAGATATTGTCTCATGTGCTATCAAGACAGAAAATGAATTCTCTAAGTCTTATGACAACAAAGTAAAGAAAGAGAAGAAGAGAACGGTGGAACAAGAGACAGATAAAGGGAAAAAGGGAAAGAAGGATTTTCCACTATGTGATAATTGTGGGAAGAATCACCCTGGTACGTGCCTAAAAGGAATGGGAGTTTGTTATAAATGTGGAGAAAAGGGTCACCAGGCTCGTGATTGCAAGGGAAAGAAAGAGGCTGTCAAAGTTGAATGCTACAATTGTAGGGAAATGGGGCATTATGCAAATGAATGTCCTAAGCGTCAAGGAAACTTACCTGAGAAAAGGCCAAGGGATCAAGTCCAATCTTATGCTGTGACTACAGTTGAAGCGGAATAATTAATGTATTGGTGCTTTTGGACTCAAGGATTATATTCTGGTTATAAGAATAATGTGATATATATATGGATTGTACTGCAATACTTTTTTATTTCAGTAAGGTTTTAATATGATTAAGGTAATCATATTTTTAGTATGTGACAATAAGAGAAACTTTTCTTTGTTTGGGGAATCTGATAATTGATTTTGGAATTAAGAGACCTTTTAGAGAAAGTTTGGACAGAGGTATTTTGGATAACTATAAAGGTTGGAGTGGATTAAGTTGATCTTTGGATAGTATTGTTTAAGGTTAAAGCATTTATGAAGAGTATTTTTGGAATATTATGATACTATAGTTTTAGTAAAAGGACAACCTGCAGGGTGGGGCATAACCGTCGCGTCGGACAAAGCTGCAGGAGTCGAACCCACAACCATAGTGCGATAGGCCTTTATTTCCTACCACTAGCCTACAGGAAGACCCTGGTTATTACAAAATAGTTTTACTAATCTAAATGGTATGTGTTAATATTTGGAACCTTATACAATTAGGATAAATAGAATATTTTTGAGTTCCGTTACCATTTGGAGTAAAAGATGGGTTTGTGGTAAAAATTTATTAACGAATGAAAGTATACATAACAAGTATGTATATTCCCTTACGTTATTAGTAAATCTCCTAAATAAATTCCTCAACATTATAAAAGGTAACTTAAAACAAAAATGTTGTCGGTTAAATTTTCCAACTGGGGATTCAATGACCGTTTAACCAATCACAAGTTTGTGATTTTCTTGTGGTTAAACTTTCTCCTAATCCTGTTTTCTATAACTCTCCATCAGACCTTGATGGTTTGTTTCTCCTCCATATCCATATTTTCATAGAATCCTAGAATGGGCTATATCGGGTGACCTTTGTACTTATCTAGATTTCTTTTAATGTTATATATTTATTAACCTTATTTCCGATGTGGGTTTTCCTCAAAGGTATTTTCTATTTTCAACCTTTTATTTACAAAGAAAAATTTCAAATTGCGAGGATGAAATTTTTTGAAGGAGGGGAGAATGTAACACCCCGAGCTTCCACGATACGCTTCTCATTCAATAATGCAATAGCTTGCATTGTACGCAACTTCGAGTTCTAAAACACCGCGACTAATCAAAGTAGCCGTTAGGAATAGTAATAACCACTTTTTAAAATTATAGAAATTTTGTATTTCAAAATGGACTTCATTTTTGTATTCATAATATCGAAATTATCCAAAGTTGATTTTTTTGTAAATTTCTGAGAACTTCCAATTTTTTATGAATAGTGAAAATTACTTAAAAACAACTTTTTTAATCAAAATAATTTATTGTGATAAATTATACTATTTATTGGTTTTAAATTATAATTAGAATATATTTTTACCATTTTATCCAAAGGTGGTCATTAGAATTAATTTAACATTGAAATTGGACATAAACAATTGCCAATCTTTTGATATAAATTGTTTCTTAAAAACACGCTATTTGTTGTAACAGCGGGAATTAATTATAAAATTAATTAATGCAACTTATACATTTGGAATTTTGTAAAATAGACATCATTTTTTAATTCGGAATATCAATTATATCTTAGGGTGAAATTTTGGCATTGTTCTGAAAAACTTCAATTTTTGATGAATAGGGAAACCACTAAGTGGTAGTTAAATAACTGATTTTTCATTTAAATGAAATATTACCACTTCTGTGATTTGATTTTCAAAAATCCGACATACATGGTTGTCATTAAGAAGTAAAATGTGGTTCAATGAGATCAAAATAATTTTTTGGTGAATAGTAACTTTTAAGTTCTTAATCGCGATTAGAGGTAATTAGTGTAGTTTGAGGTAAAAATAATGTTTTAATAATATGAGATGAGCTTGACACTTGTACTACTCCTATTGGATGAGTCATGGCCGACCAAGAAAACCCATGGGTCAACTTGGGGACCCCATGGAGCCACTTTAGTTGGAAAATGACATTAATATATATTTATTTAATGTTAAAATTAAATTGACACAAACATGAGTTGTTTTACTAAAACAGTTTTTAAGTGGGGTTACACAAGTCCAAATTTTGACTATAAATATTCATTAGAAAGCTAAAAATATTTACTACATCATAGTATTTTTTTTAATAATTTTTAGACATTAAATAGATTAAATTATTTATGACATCATTATGATGCAGCGATGACCTCATTATTTAACGATTTAAATAAAATGAGAAGATAATGAAAAATCCAAGGCTTACACTTGTCCAAAGCCTATTGTATGAGGAGATTTTGAACCCTTATCACCTTAGCCACGAATTATATAAGTGTGGGACCTTTAGAATCCGAAAAGCATTGTATAATAATGTAACATTTCAATCTTTCCAAAAGAGCCCCTCCTCTCCTCTTATAAAAGGCCCCCACCTCTACCACCTCATTCACACTTTCAAGCCATTTGGCTTGGCCAAACTCTGCCCAAATACTCTCCCAACTTCCCCCACTTACTCCTAGAAGACTCACTTTGGGCAGAACTCTTCCCAAGGAAGCCTTTGGCTCAAATCAAAAAGAGTTACCCGATTTTGAGGAGGTTAAAGAACGGTTGAGTCAAGTCAGACACGAGGTAAGGGAATTTCTTAACCCAATTTCCATTATTTGGATTAATCTCCTACTTTCAAATTATGTCATTATATTATTATGTCATATCTTGTATTTGTACTTTATTTATGTGTACTTATAGTGAATACACGTAGTATATCTATTTTATTTTAAAAATGATCTTTGTAAGGGACTTCGTCTCAATCTCCTTTCATTGAGGCATATTTCGTTTTATACACAACTTTCTTTTATACGGTGTATAAACCCCTTTGACTTTTACTTTTATACAAAAGGAATCTTTTTATACGAAGCGTTTTACTAAACGAAAAAAAGGGAATGTTTTTCTTTCCGTACTTAGGCGGCGACAATGACTTCTCCGCCGCCGTGACCATTATTTGAGTTTTGGCTTCCTCTACAAGCCATCATTTTTTTAATGAAAAATAAATACAAAGTTTTAACTTTCTTTTATTTTGGTATTGAAAATGGTTTTGAAAGCGTTTTTATTATATCAATGTGTTGTATTGACAATCTTGTGATTGAAATATGGAAATTTTATGTTTCCTTTACGCATGTTTTATGTGATACGATTATGTTATGGTTTATGATATGTTTAAACCTATTCATATGAGGAATGCATTGGACTTAATAAGTGACGGGTGGAGCCCGCCATAGCTCCTCAATGCATCGGCAGGTTTCATGAGACAAACTAGTGTCTTGGCACGAGACCTTGACAAAATATTATTTGTGGTCTTGGCACGAGGCCTTGACTACGTGGTTATGATAGTCTGGCATTATGCATTCCATCATTATGAAAGTGGTTATTGATATTGCATGTGATTATTCGACCAGTAGAATATCCATGTGAAGAAGTAAATGGCATTATCTCATTTTACTTTTGCCATATTATGTTGAAGTTAAAGTTTAAAAGGATTTTGTTTTAGTTATACGTTGACTTAAATGTTAATGTTTATTTATGAAAGCTTCCTCTATATTGTTAACCTTACTGAGCATCTGAGCTCACCCCTTTCAATGTTTTAATATTTTTCCAGGATGTGAAGAAGTATTTTATGAATGACCTGCAGGGATAGTCCGAAGAGGATAGAAGTGTGGACTATGGAGACTATGTTATTATAGTTTTTCACTTTGTGATGTAATGTAACATTTATGAATGTATCTAGTGTTTCCAAGGCTACTAAACTAATCAGTCTTTCGAGACTTGATCTTTTGTGATCATGCCAATGTTACGAAGTAATGCACCGACTCTGGGTAGCTGGGGTCGGGGCATTACATTTGGTATCAGAGGCAGTTTAGTACTAACCTTGGATGCTATATTTAGATAAACTCTGATTAGATCACATAGCCCGAAGATAGACTTTAAGGATTAGTATAGAAGAACTTCCTAGAATTTTGGTATTATATAGATTTTGTGAGTTTTCCGAGCAATACATACCTGTCTGGAAACGAGCAGGTAGAGGCAGCTCTGGCATAGATATACCTAGGGGTAAAACCTGAAAACACCGCTTTGAGCTAGACTCGAACGAGAACTGGTGCACGACAACAGACCTTGCTTCACTCTTGGTTACGACACTCCCGGGGGATATGCTTAGGATAATTCTCATTTTCTTTACAAACCACTATGAACGGTTATGAGTATATACTTCCTCAAATAAAACCTTTTTATGATTATGGATTTTATCCATAAATAGTTCAATTTATGTTAAGTATTTTACAAGTATGGAATTATGTATTTTGATTCATAAACTAATCTAGTTTATGCCATTGTTTAGAAATGGCGCCTAGTGGAAGGAATGGAAACTGTATCAATGCACGCACTCCATGTAGGGATTGCCCTCTTGCTCGAGATAATTATTGTGGAGATGGAGATACAAGTGGTGCTGATCAACTTATTACCATACTGGGACAACTCACTCAGGTTATGAATAATAACCTTACTCGTATGGAGCACCCTGATCCGCAACGTGGAGGATCAATGTTAGACCGCTTCATGAGGCAGCAACCACCAACCTTCAATGGGAGTACAAATCCTATAGTAGCTGAGCAATGGATAAATTCCTTAGAGAAAATATTCCATGCCTTGGGGAGTAGTGATAGGAAGAAGGTTGTCATGGCAGTTTACCGCCTCACTGGAGATGCCGATCAGTGGTGGTCGCTGATTCAAAACACAGAGGAAGATGATGACGTATCGAATATGGAATGGAGGGAGTTCAAAGATCTTTTCTTAGAAAAATACTTTCCTCATGACCATAGAGCAGATATGGAAAGGCAATTTCTGAGTCTGAAACAAAAGGAGGATGAGAATGTCGCAAAGTATGAGGCCAACTTTACAAGGTTAGCAAGGTATGCTGCAGATTATATACGTAACCCAAGAGGTAAGATTGATCATTTCTTTGATGGGTTAAAACCATTTCTCCGTCGAGCTTTAGTATCACAATCGTTCTCAACATACGAAGATATTGTCTCATGTGCTATCAAGACAGAAAAGTAATTCTATAAGTCTTATGACAACAAAGTAAAGAAAGAGAAGAAGAGAACGGTGGAACAAGAGACAGATAAAGGGAAAAAGGGAAAGAAGGATTTTCCATTATGTGATAATTGTGGGAAGAATCACCCTGGTACCTGCCTAAAAGGAATGGGAGTTTGTTATAAATGTGGAGAAAAGGGTCACCAGGCTCGTGATTGCAAGGGAAAGAAAGAGGCTGTCAAAGTTGAATGCTACAATTGTAGGGAAATGGGGCATTATGAAAATGAATGTCCTAAGCGTCAAGGAAACTTACCTCAGAAAAGGCCAAGGGATCAAGGACAATCTTATGCTGTGACTACAGTTGAAGCAGAATAATTAATGTATTGGTGCTTTTGGACTCAAGGATTATATTCTGGTTATAAGAATAATGTGATATATATATGGAGTGTACTATAGTACTTTTTGATTTCAGTAAGGTTTTAATATGATTAAGGTAATCATATTTTTAGTATGTGATAATAAGAGAAACTTTTCTTTGTTTGGGGAATCTGATAATTGATTTTGGAATTAAGAGACCTTTTAGAGAAAGTTTGGACAGAGGTATTTTGGATAACTATAAAGGTTGGAGTGGATTAAGTTGATCATTGGATAGTATTGTTTAAGGTTAAAGCATTTATGAAGATTATTTTTGGAATATTATGATACTATATTTTTAGGAAAAGGACAACCTGCAAGGTGGGGCATAACCGTCGCATCGGACAAAGCTGCAGGAGTCGAACCCACAACCATAGTGCGATAGGCCTTTATTTCCTACCACTAGCCTACAGGAAGACCCTGGTTATTACAAAATAGTTTTACTAATCTATATGGTATGTGTTAATATTTGGAACCTTATACAATTAGGATAAATATAATATTTATGAGTTCCGTTACCATTTGGAGTAAAAGATGGGTTTGTGGTAAAAATTTATTAACGAATGAAAGTATACATAACAAGTATGTATATTCCTTTACGTTCTTAGTAAATCTCCTAAATAAATTCCTCAACATTATAAAAGGTAACTTAAAACAAAAATGTTGTCGGTTAACTTTTCCAACTGGGGATTCAATGACCGTTTAACCAATCACAAGTTTGTGATTTTCTTGTGGTTAAAATTTCTCCTAATCCTGTTTTCTATAACTCTCCATCAGACCTTGATGGTTTGTTTCTCCTCCATATCCATATTTTCATAGAATCCTAGAATGGGCTATATCGGGTCACCTTTGTACTTATCTCGCTTTCTTTTAATGTTATATATTTATTAACCTTATTTCCGATGTGGGTTTTCCTCAAAGGTATTTTCTATTTTCAACCTTTTATTTACAAAGAAAAATTTCAAATTGCGAGGACGCAATTTATTGAAGGAGGGGAGAATGTAACACCCCGATCTTCCACGATACGCTTCTCATTCAATAATGCAATAGCTTGCATTGTACGCAACTTCGAGTTCTAAAACACTGCGACTAATCAAAGTAGCCGTTATGAATAGTAATAACCACTTTTTAAAATTATAGAAATTTTATATTTCAAAATGGACTTCATTTTTGTATTCGTAATATCGAAATTATCCAAAGTTGAATTTTTTGTAATTTTCTGAGAACTTCCAATTTTTTATGAATAGTGAAAATTACTTAAAAACAACTTTTTTAATCAAAATAATTTATTGTGATAAATTATACTATTTAGTGGTTTTAAAGTATAATTAGAATATATTTTTACCATTTTATCCAAAGGTGGTCATTAGAATTAATTTAACATTGAAATTGGACATAAACAATTGCCAATATTTTGATATAAATTGTTTCTTAAAAACACGCTATTTGTTGTAACAGCGGGAATTAATTATAAAATTAATTAATGAAACTTATATGTTTGGAATTTTGTAAAATAGAAATCATTTTTTAATTCGGAATATCAATTATAGCTTAGGGTAAAATTTTGGCATTGTTCTGAAAAACTTCAATTTTTGATGAATAGTGAAACCACTAAGTGGTAGTTAAATAACTGATTTTTCATTTAAATGAAATATTACCACTTCTGTGATTTGATTTTCAAAAATCCGACATACATGGTTGTCATTAAGAAGTAAAATGTTGTTCAATGAGATCAAAATAATTTTTTGGTGAATAGTAACTTTTAAGTTCTTAATTGCGATTAGAGGTAATTAGTGTAGTTTGAGGTAAAAATAATGTTTTAATAATATGAGATGAGCTTGAAACTTGTCCTACTCCTATTGGATGAGTCATGGCCGACCAAGACAACCCATGGGTCAACTTTGGGACCCCATGGAGCCACTTTAGTTGGAAAATGACATTAATATATATTTATTTAACGTTAAAATTAAATTGACACAAACATGAGTTGTTTTACTAAAACAGTTTTTAAGTGGGGTTACACAAGTCCACATTTTGACTATAAATATTCATTAGAAAGATAAAAAGATTTACTACATCATAGTATTTTTTTTTATAATTTTTAGACATTAAATAAATTAAATTATTTATGACATCATTATGATGCAGCGATGACCTCATTATTTAACGATTTAAATAAAATGAGAAGATAATGAAAAATCCAAGGCTTACACTTGTCCAAAGCCTATTGTATGAAGAGATTTAGAACCCTTATCACCTTAGCCACGAATTATATAAGTGTGGGACCTTTAGAATCCGAAAAGAATTGTATAATAATGTAACATTTCAATCTTTCCAAAAGAGCCCCTCCTCTCCTCTTATAAAAGGCCCCCACCTCTACCACCTCATTCACACTTTCAAGCCATTTGGCTCGGCCAACCTCTGCCCGGATACTCTCCCAAATTCCCCCTCTTACTCCTAGAAGACTAAATTTGGGCAAAACTCTTCCCAAGGATGCCTTTGGCTCAAATCAAAAAGAGTTACCCGATTTTGAGGAGGTTAAAGAACGGTTGAGTCAAGTCAGACACGAGGTAAGGGAATTTCTTAACCCAATTTCCATTCTTTGCGTTAATATCCTACTTTCAAATTATTTCATTATATTATTATGTCATATCATGTATTTGTACTTTATTTATGTGTACTTATAGTGAATACACGTAGTATATCTATTTTATTTAAAAAATGATCTTTGTAAGGGACTTCGTCTCAATCTCCTTTCATTGAGGCATATTTCATTTTATACACAACTTTATTTTATACGGTGTATAAACCCCTTTTAATTTTACTTTTATACAAAAGGAATCTTTTTATACGAAGCGTTTTACTAAACGAAAAAAAGGGAATGTTTTTCTTTCCGTACTTATGCGGCGACAACGACTTCTCCGCCGCCGTGACCATTATTTGAGTTTCGGCTTCCTCTACAAGCCATCATTTTTTTAATGAAAAATAAATACAAAGTTTTAACTTTCTTTTATTTTGGTATTGAAAATGGTTTTGAAAGCGTTTTTATTATATCAATGTGTTGTATTGACAATCTTGTGATTGAAATATGGAAATTTTATGTTTCCTTTACGCATGTTTTATGTGATACAATTATGTTATGGTTTATGATATGTTTAAACATATTCATATGAGGAATGCATTGGACTTAATAAGTGACGGGTGGAGCCCTCCATAGCTCCTCGATGCATCGGCAGGTCTCATGAGACAAACTAGTGTCTTGGCACGAGGCCTTGACAAAATCTTATTTGTGGTCTTGGCACGAGGCCTTGACTACGTGGTTATGATAGTCTGGCATTATGCATTCCATCATTATGAAAGTGGTTATTGATATTGCATGTGATTATTCGACCAGTAGAATATCCATGTGAATAAGTAAATGGCATTATCTCATTTTACTTTTTCCATATTATGTTGAAGTTCAAGTTTAAAAGGCTTTTGTTTTAGTTATACATTGCCTTAAATGTTGATGTTTATTTATGAAAGCTTCCACTATATTGTTAACCTTACTGATCATCTGAGCTCACCCCTTTCAATGTTTTAATATTTTTCCAGGATGTGAAGAAGTATTTTATGAATGACCTACAGGGATAGTCTGAAGAGGATAGAAGTGTGGACTATGGAGACTATGTTATTATAGTTTTTCACTTTGTGATGTAATGTAACATTTATGAATGTATCTAGTGTTTCCAAGGCTACTAAACTAATCGGTCTTTCGAGACTTGATCTTTTGTGATCATGCCAATGTTACGAAGTAATGCACCGACTCTGGGTAGCTGGGGTCGGGGCATTACAACTATCTCAGGAGTCTTGGATTTCATATGATTAGAAGTAGTTGTAAAAAAAACACTTCCATTCAGATTCTCCTTCTTAACATTGTCATCATCTCTCTGCATTATATTCTTATGTTGAAGGTGTTTTTCCAAAATCCCGTCAAGAGTAATCTGTGAGACTTTCTATTCTCATCAATAGTTGTTCTCTTTGATTCTCAGTCATTAGGAATGATGTTTATAATCTTGTTTACAAGTTCCTCATCATCAAATCTTTTTTCACCCATTGATTGTAAGCTATTTACAATAGTCATGAATAACTGTTTTACATTATAAATATGTTCTCAATAAGGAATGAAAAAACCATGGTACTCATCTCTAAGCATAACTCTTCTAGTTTAAATAACATTAATAGTTTCAAAATGAGTAACTTCAAGATTATTCCAAATACAATTTTCATTTTCATAAGAAGAAATTTTTCTATATATATTCCAGGTCATGGAACACAACACATTATTGTGTACCATATAGTTAAGTTGGTATTCTGACTTCTCTTCATTAGAAAATGTTCTAACTTCTTTATTAGGTATCTTGAAATCTCCAATAATCATAAAAAAATTGTCCACTACAGTATTAATGACAAAAGTCATCAGACGATCTCTCCAGTATTCATAATCATTCCCATCAAATATAGGTGGTATTGTAGTATAGGATTGTCAATTTAACCCACATTCATTCTTTCCATCTCAAAGAAAAAAACTTTCCACAAAAACTAGTCAGTAATAAATGCTTGTAAAAAGGAATAACAATATCCTAAGAAAGGAAAACTATAGAACAATAAAAACATGAGAAAGAAAACTTAGATGTGAATATAACAATTTCAGAGACCAAGTCACTGATACCAATTTTAGGATCGCTGATACTAATTGTAGTATCGAAATAATAATGAAGATTCTTAATATACAAGAGGGGGTAAATTGTATATTTTAAAAATTCCTTTGGATCTTTTAAAGATAATATAAACCTTTCTATTGTTTAACAATTTTAAAAAAGGTAAATTCACAAAACCTCTTGGTTCTATAGACATAATAGATTTCAGAAATATGGTTCCAGAAGTGAAACTAGTTCTGCAAACTTAATAGATTCCGGAAATGTGGTTTCAGAAACTTACTAGACTCCGGAAATGTAGTTCCGAAAATGAAACATAAAAAATGTTTTAAAAAATAATGATTCTACCTTAAAGCGTATAGAAACTTATTAATCATAGTATAATTATACAAGAATGTATAATATAGTTATACTTTTCATAAAAATGAAAATACGAAAGAAAAAAACATTAAAAATATAGGATACAAGTATGAAATATTTTAACCAAAAGAGTAGGGTATCCGAAAACCTTGAATAAAGGTCCCTTGATTTATAATTTCAAGAATGTTTGTCTTACCCACACCAGGGTAAGCCCTAGATATAAATATCGGTGTCTATCTTGCTATCCCCACAAGCCCTTGAACTTCAAGGTAGTCGGAACCTATCTCTTCCTATCCCCAGAAGCCCTCGAATGTACTCAGCAACATTCAGAGTTGCATGAAACAATACTGAAGAAGATGTTCAGTATGCACTAAGAATGAAGTCTCTCTCTAGAAATCACTTCATCATGTAATATCTAGATTGATCAATGTTCATCAAATGTTCATTAGTAGTGAGATCATTCAAATGAGCTCATATTTATAGGCACATCTTCAATGGTCGGCTCCCTTATCCAACAGTCATATTTTTTCTTGAATTTCGGAGGGTCATGTACACGTGTACTTCGAACAATGGTTATTTAGTAACAGAATGAATGTCATAGTTTTATAACTCAGTCAAGAGTAAGTAAAAATATGGTTTCTCAACCAAATTCCTTTTTTGAAGTCAAAGGAAAAATAGAATTTAGAGTCTAATCATGTTAACCGTCAGAGTCTATATTACAAGGTTATTCGAATTATTTTTCTCAAGAATTAGGAATCATAATTCTATAGACTTCAATGTTATAATTCTGAGGAATTAGGAGACTGAATTTTAAGGAATTCATAGTATAAATTCTGAGGAATCCAAAGTCTGTATTCTAAGGAATTCGGAGTATGAATTCATAGGAATTCGGAGTCTGAATTCTGAAGAATTGGGAATATATATTATAATGAATTTAGAGTCTATATTCTATAGAATTCATAATATGAATTGAAAGGAATTAAGAACCTGAATTTTAGAGAATTTGGACTCTGAATTTCCTACGAATTTGGAGTCTAATCTCAGAAGAATTCAGAGTCTGAATAAAAATTCGGAATCTAAATTCAGATCCTGAAAACAGAATGCAAAAACTCCGATTCAATAAAACAACATCTTCAATTAAAACCATCTTCATATACCATTTCATTAAACCAAGACAAGCAACAAACTATAAAATCTACATTTTAAAATTTAACAACAAGATTATTTAACCGTAAAACAACTTTTACACCAAAAATTGACAAAAAATGATGAAAGGGATTTCTAACCATTTTTTCACATCTAAATAAAAATTAATTTCAATCCAAACAAATTAATTGTATCCAAAACCACTAGTCTAACAAAGTGGAGTCGAAATATTAGACATCTACCTTTTGGGTTACGATGAAATTCAACCACATACAATCGCACCCCAAATCTGGAGAACACACCATGAACACCACTCTTGATCCCCTTCCCTAACATCTAAATGCCATAAAATCAACACCCAAGTCATAAAAAAACCAAAAAAATACACATTAGAGGTGTAGATCTAGAAAAACAATAGAGAGGCAGATAAATATATAGAGGAAACCACAATGAAACCAAGAGAAGAGATATAACCTGGAGAAAATGAGTTCAATCCAACATAAAACCCCATAAATTTGCATCCAAAATGAGTGGGAGAGAACTTTCCACATTTGAGAACCCAAAATCCCATGTTTTTCTTGAGTGGGAGAAGAATTGGATTGATATAGATTATGCCCAATGGAGAGATTCTCAAAAACACCAGATCACCCACCTCGAATGACAACGGTAATCGAAGATGGTCCACATACAATTTACGATGACTATGAGAAATCTCCATCATCCTCCTTGTCAACATTACCTTTTCCATAGTTTCATGGACATGGCTTTGTCTGATCATCAATGTCTCGTCTGTTTCCACCCAATATAGTGGTGAACAAAAAGGATGCCCATAAAAAGCCTCAAACGGTTCCATATGTATCGATGCCTGATAATTGTTATTATAGGAGAAATCCAAAAATGGTATGTTATCCTCCTATGAACCCACAAAATCCATCACACAATCCCTTAACATATCCTCTAATGTTTGTATCACCCTCTCGGATTTCCCATCTGTCTGAGGATGATATGTCATGGTAATAGTCAACTATGTTCCAAGGGATTACATTATGGATATCCAGAAATGAGATGTGATCCTTGGATCTCTATCTGATACAATCAAAACTGGATCACCATGCCTCTTTACCACCTCCTGGATATAGATTTTTGGACAGATCCTCCTCCGAATGAGATTCTTTAATCGTGATGCAATGGGGTGACTTTTTGACCTGATCCACAATCATCCAAATGACATCATGTTTCTGGACCATTCTTGGGAGACCTGTCCCAAAATCCATTACTATATATAGAAATTTCTACACTTTGATAGGTAATGACTACAACATGAATTCTAGTCATGGATGCTCTACCTTAACTTGCTGACACATCAATCATCTTAAAACAAACTCGGCCACATCCCATTTCATACCTGACCAACAAAACAACACTTTCAATTCCATATACATCTTATGAATTCTAGGATGGATAAACCACATTTTTGAAGATAATCCCAGAGAATTTCCCCTTGAAAAACCTCTGGTACCACTATCTGATTCAGAAAAAACAAGACTGAATTCCCATTCAGTTCCCAGTTCTCAATTTACTCCCCACCTTTTAGTTTTGACCTCATCGACACACATTTAGAATCAGATTCCTATGAATCTTTACCAAATCAACCAAGTCATGGACCAAAGAATCTATAATTAAGACAACACGTTCACCCCAGTCCCATCATTCCAACCACATTTCATCTATGACTGACATAAACTTCCATTGATCTGATGCTTGTTTCACCACATTAGCATATGATTTCTAACAAAATTATTCCCCCATAAAATTTCCATTACCCGTTGTGTGCGTTAAGTTGAAATAAACCATTAAGAGGAATTTCATAAATCTCCAATTCCTTAGGTTCAAATATCATGGTGAGAAGATATACTTTAAACTCTTGATATTATAAAACACAATAAATTTCTCACAAATGTGATTATGACGCCACATTTTTAAAACATGAACCACTGATGCCAACTCCAAATCATGTTTTGGGTAGTTATTCTCTTGCATCCTCAACTAATGTGAGCCATTTGCATCTAAATGAAACCTCTAGCATGAAAACACACCCCATCCCAGATTCTGATGAATCAAAACACACCACATACCCTTTACATGGTTTGGTAAAAAACTAGATTGGTGTTGAAGTAAGGCAACCCTTTAGCAATTCAAAACATTTTTGACACTGCCCATCCCATTGAAATGGGACAATAATCCTTGTCAAAGAAGACATCGACATAGCCAATCATGCAAAATCATGAAGATAACCTCGTTAATACCCATCTAGACCAAGGAAGCTCCATTTCATTAATACATTATTTGGCGGTTGCCTTGAGATAACAATCTCTATCTTTTCTAGATCATCTGAAACATCCCTCTCAAAAATAACATGGCCAAGAAATCATCAATATGTGGATGTGGATAACTATTATTCATCCAATATTTATTTAGTCTACGATATTCAATACATTACCACAATGTTCCATCCATCTTCTTAAAAAACTACACCAGCACTGCATAGGGAGACGGACTAGGCCGGATGAACCCCTTGTTCTCTAACTCTCCCAACTGCACATTTAGTTCCTATAATTCTACTAGTACCATCCGATAAGACAAATGTGAGATAAGACTGGTTCCTAGCAGAAGATCATTTGAAAAATCCACTCCTCTCACATGTGGTAACCCTTGAATTTCTTTTGAAAAAAAACATACATACACTGATCCACGACTACTGGAAGAACAATTTTTTAAAAACCTTCCACTGATGCTAATGAAAAAGCTATTAACCGGTGTGATATTATTCCAACCAGTGGTTCTAACAATCCTGTTTCACCCTAATTCTCATTCTTCTCCCATCTAAAGAGATATCTCACGCCTTCCTCCATCACAAAACTGACCATTCATGCATATTAGTTAATGTGGGCCATTAAAATTATCAACCAATGAATTCCTAGGATTATATCATACACATCCATCTCAATCAATCAGATGTCCCAATCCAACTCAACCTTATACAGTAGTACACGACATGATCAACAATAGAAGGATCAACACTCATTTTCACCCAGATGTAATAAGAGTTTGGTAATCAAATTCATTATTTCTACCATTAAACCCAAAAAAACAACAACGTGAGAATCAATTAATGAATTTGAATCACCCATATCAAACAACACATTCATAAATGTATTATTTGAAAGAACCATACATTGCAACATTGATAGTCCTGACTGATCATCCATCAAATCCTATTTAGAGACAAACAACTACTTTCTTGCTACACTATGTTCCTTGATTATCTGTTGAGACTTTTCCTGAGGAGTCATTGTGTTCCCAGAATCACCATGATAGAATCGGCTCTGCGGATGAGACGTATACTGCTGCCCTCAACCTGTCGAGGCATACGACTGCTACAACTTCTAAGGAATGTCACGAACACCAAACCTCAGAGTATTTTTATAGCACCACTGATGTTTCCCCATCTGCATATAATTATGACATGATCAAGGTGGTACTGTACAATCCCACATGATGTGGCTCATAGAACCGCACTAAAAAAATCCCGACATACTATAAGGATACATATGAATATTAACTAATCTTGTAGGTGGATTTTGAGTCATACTCCCACCCTGGAAAAAAGTCTCCCTCTTCATCATGAACCAAGTGATTGAGCTACCACTATGAACCATGGTACTAATACACTTCCTCCGCCCACATCCCCTAAGATATCCCTTTCAGCAATAGAGGCCCTATTCACCATATCCATATAATCATCTATACAAAACACTGCTATCTTGGACTGAATTTCCTGCCTCAAACTAGCTTCAATGATATGAGCTTTCAACGGTGTATTACCCACCACATTGGGTTCAAACATAACTATCTTCATAATCATCGCTCCATACTCTATTAACAAAATGTTCTCCTATTTCAAATGGAATAAATATGTTGTGTGATGAATACTGAATGTATGAGGGTTGAATTTTTTGTTATACAATTACTCAAATCCATACCATGTCATGCCTTAGTCTATTCAAGCTTGGACCGCCAAGTCCCACCATAAAATGGAATTATCTTTCAACATATATGGGAAAAACTTAACTTTCATCTTTATCATTGTTCCAAAGAGTTCAAAGAACATTTTCATACTATTCAACCATGATTCTTCCCTTTCCGACTCTGAATCACCTCTGATGATAGGTGGATTCTACTTTTATAGCTTAAATACATGATCCACATGACTTGGTTCATTCTCCTTTTTTTTGACTTTCCATAGCTTGTAATTATTGCACTATACTTTGCACTAATTGCTGGTTTACCTAAGGATCAGGTGCGACCACATTTTCCGCATCCTCCTTCGGTTCGTCTCTTAGATGCCTACCTGGTGCCATTTTTATCAATATAAAAACAACCATATGTCCTTATACATTAGCCACACATGATTAAAAAAATTACAGTTCAGTTACACTACAACTATCACAACAAGGCATTCCATAAGTTCAAATTTCCCATATTGCACTATTTTGAAAAAAAATACACCATTTTTTAAAAATAAAACCATTTCCAACATACCACTAGTTTTCATATTTCTAGTCCTTTAATTTTAAAAACCAATACATATTTTCAAAATCAATAAATTTATTTCACACCTTAATTCATTATACCCCAATAAAATTTTTAACCTGGTGGGAAGTCATTTCTTCGAAGCTTGTCACACTCATCTCATTGTCTAGAACCACGACAATGAGATATCCAATGCTTTTAAGTGTCTCCAAATACTTATGTACTCAACTCTCTAGTAATATGATGATCATCAAAAAATGGTTATCTAGTACTTTTATTCAATATATTCCATGTTCTCAAAATCCTACACCTTGCTACAATCCCGACTCAGGGTATAGGACATGAATTATTGTCCACACCAAGAACAATGATCAACACCAAGGATCAAACAACTAAAATCACATGAAAGATAAGGACTAATAAAACTGATACCACTTGTAACATCCCGCACCATCTCTTTGGCATGAGAGGGCATAATAATGCCACATGCCATTATGCTACATTCCCAAGGTTCCACAGGCTAGAAATAAATGCTAAGTCCTTAGAGAATAATTGGGGAGCTATTATCCCTTAAGAAAAGGCCAACCAACAAAACAGACCACAAAATATATGATACATGTCAACAAAACACACCAACCATGTATTATAACTAAGAAAACCAAGATGTTAATCTATATAACCCAAAAAACCATACAACCCAACACAAGATAAGAGTACTATGTAGAAGATATACAAGAGACCAAAAATCAATCATGACACACTCGACAACTCTACACAGTGCTCGTTGCTCCAAGCAACAACTCATCTCTCAAGGATCACCACAAACTGCTAGCAATGAGATGATTTAAATTTACATGTGTCCCTGAATATGGCATCATCAAAAGCACCCAAATTACAAAGTAGGGGTGATTACTAATACTCAATAGGTTTTTCCAAAATGACATCCCTACACCAGACACTAGGATATAACCATTATCACCATTATTAAATGTAGTTTATTTGATACATTAAATAATGAAACATCTTGGAACAAGTCAAACACTATTTTACCAATCCATTTTAATCCCTATACTCAAACACACATGAAATCCAAAAAACCATGCGACAAGCCATTTCACCCTTCCAAATTAGCATAAAAAATCAATTCTTGCAAAGAACCTCATAATAAGGCAACCAAAATAGTAGAGCTTTGGCATAATCCATTCATCCCAATCTCAACTAGAGGTACTTCTTGACCACTACCCATAATGGTTGTTATTTTGACCACAATCCATCACCTTTTATAGTAATACTTCTCATACACTTCTACCTATCCAATAGAAGCCATAAAATTTTATCAACCAACAACCACAAACACAAAGGAAACACAATAAAAACACAACCATTTCCATGACATGTCAATCCACTTCAATAAATCACCCTTTTAATGAAATCACCCATTTATCATTTTCCTTGATGAGCCCTAATTCAGTAAAACATCCTCTTTATTGAAAACAATTTTGATAAACCAATTGATTATCCCAATCTAAGAAACAAACATTTAAATCAACATTTTAATATTTAACAATAAAAATATTCAAATGTGAATCCCCTTTTCCGTAACCATCCCCAAAACACAATCAAATGTATTTATAAAAAATTTATCACATCAAAATCACAATTATTTCCATTCAAAAAAATTTATTGTAACCAAAACCACTAGTTATAACCATGTGGAGTCTAGATATAAGCCACCTACCATTAGGGTTCTGGCAAATTCGATCCATAAGCAATCTCACCCCAAATCCGGCAAACACACCACCAAAACCGCTCATGAATCAATTCCCTAAAATTCAAAATCCTTAAAATAAACACCCAAGGAAAAAAACCCTACATCTACACACAATATATGTATATCTAGATAAATGTGAGAGAGGGAGATGGAGATCTAGAAGAAACCCCATTCAAAACAAGAGAAGAGACTTACCTGGGAGAAACCGACTTTAATCCACTTATAAAAACCTTCGATTTGCATCCAAAACGAGTGAGAGAGAACCTTCCAACATTGAGAGCCCAAATTTTTGAGTGAGGCTCAAATGGTAGAAGAATTGGAGTGAAATAAGTTAAGATTGAGGGATCCCGAATTTTAAAACTCTTCCAATAAAAAGCCACACAGTTTAGAAAACTGTGTGCTAACTGTGTGCATGACACTGTCTCGAGAGGAGGGGTCCACACGGTTTCCTTGCATAGTTTTTTAAATCTTACATTGGTAGTGCATAACCTATGGTCTCCCCCTGCACAATTTCTTGGAGAACCCACATGGTTTACCCTAACAGTGCTCCAACCTTGCTCCCTATGAAAATCCTCCAAAAAAATTCAAAACCATTCAAAACACTCCCAACCTCTTCCCAACTAATTCCATGCACTTTAAAAAATAAAAAATGCTTATATAAATTCTACATACCTCAAACTAGGGTTGTTACATAACATGAAATAAGATGGATACCCCCAAAATTTAATTTTAATAATTCCATATTTATATAGTGTATGTATATGTAAATAAATATCTGAAACTCAATCATTAGAAAATAAAAAACTCACCCCACTAGTGCTAAATACAAAGAAGTGAGAATTTCTACGGATTTAGCCAATGTGGATGTGGAATTGTATTTCCACTATCATTTTTACCGAATTTACCATAGTAACACAACCTCATACATCTCACTTGAAACCTCATGCTATTTGACACCTCTGGTTCCTCCAGTTGTGTAACCTATATCTCATCATCATACCCATCATTACATCAATGGTCTCTAAAACCTCCCATCAAAATTAACTATCAACATTATATCCTGATTTTAAAAAATAATATAACATCCCTCATCAAATATATAATGAAACACTATCATCTCAACAAAAACACATCATGAGGCATAATGATATGAATCCTCTAATGACCAAGGCCCATCAACCTCAATATATTGGTGATCCTCAACCATTGAGAGATGGTCTCTTACACCATATCATGTGTCATTATTCAGGGATTAATCCTCCATAACTAATTTTCAACACCATCCTCTATGGTGAGAAAAAATCAACTAAATCTCCTCAGACACCCCATTAGACAACATTTATTCCAATGGAGACAATGTTATCTAATTTTTCATGGAAAAAAACACATAAAATCTAGTTGAATATTTTATTATCTTAAAAGACTAGTCCACTCAATCCAAATGAACCATGTCACCTTAACCTGGTGATCAACATCCTCCATGTATCTCGGGGAATTCCCTCAGCCTAATTAACAATGTATCCTTTGTCTTGGTGATAAAAATCACCCCATGTTACCTAGATCATTCCAAACATGATATTATTGATACAATTTCATCATATAGAAATTAATTAATTAATTAAGAAAATATCATAACCAACCAAACATGTAAAATGTCCCATACCAAATTAAAAATTATTAAATAAACATGGTAATTCTCAATGGAATTCTATATCATCGATTAAAATATTTAAGGATGATACTTTTAAAATTATGGATTTATATTTTATAACCAACACATTAATATTTAATAGTGAACCCCATAACTAATTTATTGTGAATGGTAAATATAGGAACCAACAATCATTTAGTGATAACATTTCACATATCAAATATCAGCCTCAAAATTGATGTGATATGATATTAAATGAGATTCATGATGAAACCCTGAAAATAGGAAAATTTGATTATAGGGGTTTATCATTTTATATGGATAGAGAGATTAGGATATGAATCTAGATAACTACATGCATTACTGATATAAATCCATAACCCCTAATGTATACAAATAAAATATCTAAATGAGTTTGGAGGATCACTTCCATGAGGAGGATAATAAAAAGATCTACACAACCTCAAGGAGTGTTGTGTGTGATATGAGAGAAAATAAGAGGCCCTATTAAGGAAGAAATGGGTTAAGATGACAAATTTTTACCTCTAAAACACTTCACTCATACCACATGTTTTGGATAACTATGTGACAAACATGATTTTCTCACTATCTAGAGGATACATACCTTAAAATATATGGTCTTATAGTTTCATAAAGTATGCACCATTAATGTAGTTGACTCTAAACATGTATACTGCTTTTCACCCTTTTATCGATGGGGTCATAAAATTTCTATGACAATTATCCTTAAATAAATAGGCCACTTGATTTTACAAACAATACAACTTCCATGCACCTCTTTTTGTCTTTAAAACAAGTATACTTCCATAGACCAATATCACCAAAACCCATACAATCTATTGGGGCACTCACTTATTTATTGGACCCATATAAAAATATAATAAAAATTAAATCAACCTATATATTTTAAGTCCCAAAAAATATAATTAATAGTTTCTTATACATGAAAATCAATATTTAATTTTACTGTAGAATTATGACCTATTAAAAAAACCATTAATGTTACAGATTTAGATGGATCAATTGATACTCATATTAATGTAATAATGTGGGAGGAAAAAAGATGGTAAAATCATGAAAAGTTAAATAGGAAGCAATGCTACTAAAGTAAATATAATTGGTATTTTTTATTTATCTATTCAGTATGATTTGTTGAATAATATAGTTCTTGTTGTAGAGAATATGAAGAGTTTGTTCATGATAAAACCCATAGATATATCTATTCTTAAGAAAAAAATCATCATTAAATAGACCACATCAATTTTTTTCATATATTGCATGAACAAAATAAATTAATATGTGATGAAAAATAATAGGTGTAATAAAAATATAGTTAAATTGATGTTGTATTTTATAAAAGGATAGAAAATATACCACTCTCAAAAAACTATTAAAAGTTGGGTTGAATTTTTTTATTTTATAAATAATTTTATCCCATGATATATTAATAAATAAAATGATTTATTTATTATAATGTTTATTATAAATATTTGTTAATGATTTTTTCTATTATTTTGAAAAATAAACACAATGTGTCTATGAATTTCAGTTACTCTTAGTAGTATGTTGCAACATAAAGAACAATGGATCTGGGTAAATCCATATTAGAGGAAATTCTTATATATGGGAATCAGATGAATAATTTTAAATTATATTATTAATAATGTATGAAATAACATGTATAATATATATACTTGGTTAATAAGAAATTTCATGGGTTATAGTTTTAGATGATAAATATAGAAAATAAAAAAGATGAATCATCATAATCCACTTTAAGGATGTGTGCCACCACATGCTATTTTGGAATAATATTTTCTTCTATATAGACATAAATTATTGGAACAAATTGATTGATATATTATTTTGTTCTATCAATTAATATATCATAGGAAAATTTATCTCGCAATATAGATAAATCAATTTACTGTGATTTTATTTGCATCATGATTGTAGTATGAAAATAAAAATATCGACGAATTTAGGAGGATGAAAAATTCTAAAAGACTATCCAATGTATCAATAGTTTTTGTATGTTAGTTTATGACGTGATTATCCAAAAATATAAACTTTAGTAATGGTTTTATGTCAAAAAATTGATGGTTGTAAAATCTAAGTTTATTACTGCTGCTTGTAAAAGTTGGAGTTTTTTGGGAACTAATTGTTAGAATATATGTTTGGGAAAAATCCCATTGTATATTTAATCTATGGGATAATATACATGAAACAAAAATTTATGAATTTGTAAGGGTCAGAGAATATGTAAATAAGTAATATCCAAGACCAAACAATACATCTAAAATGGGAATAAATCAATACATGAAAAAATGAATGCCTTGATAAAATTTTAGAATATTGAATCAATGGTGGTAATATTTCTTATTTGTTTTTATATGTACCATCCATACAAAAATCCAATTTCAATGAGATGTGATATCCATGATAGTGAAATAAGTAAAAAAACTAGTAGTGAATCTCCCATTGGGAAAATATAATGGGGAATAATGATCCAAACACTACAAATAAGATTTTTAAGAGAGGAAAAGAGGATGTCAAACTGATTATATGATGATTTATTAGATGGTATATAAGTCTACATCTTTCACCATTTCAATATTTATGTAGAAAAAAAATGAAAATCTAGTATGTTATATTAAAAAATGGATTCAATCTATGTTAAAATAAGTGTCTTAGTTAAGTGGTTGTCAAAACCTAACCATGAAGAGCATGAAATGTTTTCAATGTATGGATACTCAGTCGGTAATACAAAATATATGATATGTTTTAGAAAGATTTACAAATTTCTATTAATTATAATTAATGTTTTCCCAAAAAACAGGGTCATTAAAAAACATTTTGAAACACATGATAATTCTAATTATAAAATTGATTATATGAAAAATTATTATAAATAATTTAATTAGGTTTTTATGCACTAAATGTGTGGTAAACTATATGAAGTGCATATATGTTAATGGAAAATAAGATGGATAATTATAAAATGAAATACTATTATCCATTTTAAAAAGTAATCAATCTTATTAATTCTTGGAAAAATAATGAAAATGATATGAACCTTATACTTACCCTATATTATTAGACTTTGAAAATTGTTGATATATTTCATAAGATGAGTTCTCAATTGTTTTTAGCTACAAATAAAAGAGTATCTAGGTTTATTGAAATGGTTCATCCCTATTTCCCCCCATTAAATTGAATTTTGAAACTAACCATATTATCCCACTTAATTGTATGTGCTATAATGTTTTGGTAATTAATGATAATTCATAAACAAGAGAAATGAGGTAAGTTGTGATTATTATTAAACATGAATGTTATTCAATCATATAATTTTTAATTTGTTATAATATTCTGTCCACATAAAAAATTCACTCCCCATATCTCAATTAGTATCATACATGAATTGGAATATTAAATTCATATATACTATTTGTTGATGATAAAATAATAATGATTAATACCATTCAAGTGTAATAATTGTGTTAGATATTTAATTTTAAATCATCTAGAGATTCATTATTTCTTATTAATTTTTGGTTTCTTGATAACCTCTACTAAATTTATTGTTTATGTATCAATTTCATTTTCACATGCCTATTTTGGATTATTCTAAATTATTTTACCAATGATGAGTGATTTGTAATGTTATAAGGGTAGGAAAAACCGTTTACACAAAAGTTTTTTTATTTTATTTTTGATGTTGAGTACAAGTTAGAATACATTATTTATAATATTTTTGTACAAACATTATTAATTTAATTCACTGTTGTAATCAATTTTTTTCCAATATACACATAATATTTTTATATGTTTTCTATTCTATTTTTCTAAATTATGGATTCCCACATAACATAAATTTTATTAATTCATGATTCATTCCTATGAGAAATATAATGTTGTTCTAGTTAGAAAAAGAATTGATATATTCTATAAGAAAGGTGTAGACACAAAATAATTGATATAATAAAAGGGGAGAATATGATTTTTCAAAATATAAATATTCTATAAATGAGTGTAATTTTCATTTAAATTTACTTTTATAATTATTTTTAATTAGGATTAGTATGATCAAATTGACATCAGATGTTAATTGAGTATTAGAAAAAAAAATAATTGGTGATATTGAAAATAATATATATATATATATTTAAATGGATATAATAATTATTTTTTTAAATATGATTATATTTAAAAACTAAATGTGTGTTAAAGATATGTGACAGAGGAAGAATCTATATAATTAATATGATCAAGAAAATACTTTTATATTTGAGTAAAAATCTATAGAGTCTGAGGTTGTAACATTGAACTAAAATTATAATGGTTAATATTACCAAACAAAAAATACTTTATTCTTTTATGTGTTAATATTTAGACAATGTAAAAAATTAAAATTGATAACAATCCAGTTTAGATCTTTTTTCATGATAATAACATGGGTATAAAATATTCTTTTCAAAAATTATTTCTGTGTTCATTCCCACACATATATAAGTACACCAATACACTTTAATCAAAACCCCATAAAATCATTTTTTAATAAAATTAATAACCATATATGTTACATAAAAAACTCACATCATACTTGATGCCTTATTTTGGTTATTAAACTCCCATGTGAAGGCATTGGTTTTAACTTAATGAGGTTGTCTAAAGATGCATTATCATTCTTAATTGAGTGTTTTTATTATTTTTCTTATTCCACCACTTATAATATTATTAAACCAGATAATATAAAATAAACATTAAAATACATATAAATATATGTTATTAGGTTAGTTTCCTACCCTAAAACGACAACATATTCCATCAAATGGGATATGAAATTGTAATTCATATGTATAGTGGATTGTTGCCTCACAAACCATTGTAGTATATCTTCCATAACCCTCTCTAATGGGTTGTTATAATGATGGGTTTTAAATTTATAAATATTATATGTAACATAGTTATACTTCTAAAATTTCTATATCACATATACAAACATACTTTCAATCTAGTGGGGGATATGATATCGTAACTCGTGTATATGTTATATAAGAACCTCATGAAGTGATGTGCATTATTGTTAAATAAATATTTATTTTAGTGGTAATAAGGATAAATTTAATGAATATATTTGATAAATATGATATAATAATTATATTGGTGATGTATTTTTCTTTCTTTTAATATAATATATCATTATCATTCTTATGTTTTCAATCACTGAAAAATGATAATATCATTCAAGATAGGAGTGGACAACCACCTACACGAAGTGATGTTAATATTTTTTTCATAATAACATAACATTGATGATATAAGTAGGTATATTGAATTTCTTTTCATGATATAACTATAATTATGGAATGATATGATAATAATTTACTCCTTGAATTAATGATCGTTGAAAATCGGAGTGTAACTCTTGCATACATACAACCTTTCACATCAATGATTATAACGATGTTCATTTTTCATATAAATATTTTATCATTCTTTAAATAAATTTTAATTGATTAATAAAAATATTAAATATGTAATGATTATCATTTTATAATTTATTAAATTATGAAATCCATGACCATATTAAAAATAATCAATTCATTTTGACTTATTTATTGAATATAACATTAACATACTAAATGATCTTAATAGTGTATATAAATATATCAATATATCATCGCAATAAGTTAAATTAATTGAATAATTAACTAGGATGATTTTATTAATAATTTAAATGATTATTATATGTTTGTTATTTGGGAATATAAACAACATACTTGATAGGGAATACTCAATGTAAGGGGATTTTTCTTCAAAATATACGATGAGTTGAGATATTTCATAACTCAATTTTTTTAATGGGCTAGGTTATTTCATCACTACCATTGATATGAAAATATTATTTCATTAATTAATTTTGATAATTTTTTTATTAATTTTTTTATGTGTATTTACATCTGATACACATAATTAAATCGTCAATAAATATTTACATCAGTGGTTGATCATTGTAAGGGATGTCATCTCAATTTCATTTCATTGGGGAATAATTTAATTTTATACACAATAAATATTATATATATTATATATAATTCTCTTTTACATGACATATCATGAATCATTCATACTTAATTTTATTTTTTATTTGAATTTTAAATATTTCATACACGAGGCTCCAACATCTATTTAAATAGGAGTATAGAATTCCAATTGGTTTTAATTTTCTTTCCACTAGTTTTGTTTTATTTTACATGTGATACACATAATTAAATAGTTGATTAGTATTTGGTTCAATGGTATGATCCTGGAAATGTATTTCCACTCAACTTCTTTTCTTTTAGGAACATTTTTATTTTTTACACCTATATAATTTTTTGTGTTGTATATAAATACCAATTAGAATGCTCTTTTTTCACATTACCCTCATTTTATTTAAAGTGTTGCAAAATGTTTTTCATTGATGGGTATTTCAAATAAATTTTTTTCTAATGGGGTTGGTGGATTTCATTTTAAAATACAATTTTAACATTTTCCTATTCAATATCATTTTATTCTAAATAAATATTAATTTATTTTGATATATGTTTTTGTATGTTCACAATTAAATTTTAAAAGGTAATTTTTTGTACATTTTTTTATTTATTAAAAATGAATCAATTTACATTTTCAATATGACATATGATTACTTTCATTATATGTGATGAACTAAGTATTCTATTTGAACGTATTGGGAGACAAATAGTTTTACTACTTCTATAAATATTTTTTAATTATTTCATTACATTTAAATATTTCATGTTTTTTTAATAGATGAATCATCATAAAGTTTTCAATGGATATTTGATCCCAAATCAATCATTAAAAAAGAATTTTATTTGTAATCATGGGCAAAAGGGTTTCATTTTAATTATTTACATTACTGGTGTTTTTGTTCGCATCCCCCATTTTAAAATATTTTTCATATAGGTTAAGAAATAAAAAACGCAATGTAATAAATCAAGATTAAAATTCAAATGAATTTTCATTAAAATAAAATAGTTTTCAGTTTGAATAATTGATATTTTCTAGAAAAAGGAAATTAATCAGATGAGTCTACTTTGGAAAACTTTGTTTTATTATGTATGAGTTATGGCTAAATATATAAAACTATAAAACTGAAAATATATAAATATTTAATGAAAATTAATAATTTCTTAATGAAATAGTAATATTTGATTCTTATGAATGGTTCCTCGATGTTGGTATCATATGTTGGTATAGATTAAAAAAATATGAGGATCATATTAATATAATTCCATTTAATTATTAGAAATAATATTTATTTTAAAATGATAATGATTTTGAAATGAAAATATTTCATCATTTAGAATATGTATAGTAATAATTTTTTCCTATATTGGATATAGAAAATTTGTATTTGTATGTCACATTGTAGAGTGTATCCTTAAAATTTAATAACCATGGATGATATGAATTAGAATTTATTTTTTTCCATAGTTATGGATGAGTTATCACTGAAATACTACCTACAATGATGGTGGGGATGGATAAGATGGTATTTTAATCTATCCCTGATATTCCTCTACCTATTTCATATATTGTATATGTTTGGAGTGGTTTCATAATAGTGGAATTAACCCCACACATTTGAATTATTAAAATGATGTTTTCTATGTTTCATATTTTACGAGGTGTTAGAATGATCAATTAGATGTTATTGACTATTGGGAGCTAGATATCAAGGAATATTTAATCTTCTCAAAGTACTAATTAATGATCAGTAAGGAGTAAGAGTGAATCCCACTTCGGTGATTCAATATGACAAATCACATTTTTTGGATACATGGATGAATTATAGAGTGTTCTAGAAAGTGTGATAGACATATGTGTGCTCATTGTCCTTAATATTTTCAATTTATTGTTATTTTTATTGAGAAAACCTTGGATGATGGGGTTTGAGTATTGATATTAACATTCATGTATGTAATCACTAATTATTTATATATAATTGTCATTTATTTTATTCTAATATGACATGATGTTTAATGTTTCATAGGACCCTGGTATTGATATTTTAAATATTATTAAAAATTATTATCATACATGCTTTCAATTTCAATATAAATGTATTTCCTTATATATGGTGTCAAAATTAGAAAACGATGTCCATTTTGTAATGGGGATGTTGAGTGTACCCTAATAATGGTAGAACATTGTTGACACTCCTTTCGGTCACAGAGTCTAATGACTAAAAAAGGGAAATACCTTAGTCCAAAGTGATTCATCCTTTGAAGAAAATATCAAAAATCGACAAAGGCATGAACAAGGGATCAAAAGCACATATGCCGCGCAAGTTCTATCCCTGTCGCACAAGTCCACTTGCACGACACCTTATGGTCACACAAGTGACTTGTGCGACCTAAGTGATAACTGCCCGGTAACCGCCCATGGTCTTCTTCTGCCTATAAATAGACCCTGTGGGCCCCCCATTCAGGGAGGATTTTTTCCAGAAACTCAGATTTGAGCTCCTGGCGCCCTAGTCTCTTATCAAAGCTTCCAAAACACTTCTATGGTAATTTATTACCTAGAATGGAATATCTAAATAGGGGGAGGAAGGACTAAGTGTTGAAACTCATCAACACTTGCGTGCCTGAGTGGCCAGCCCTTAAGGGAAAAGGGCCACACTTGCATGCCGCCTTACTCCTTCGATAGATCCTGCGCGCCCCTATTCTGGAAGAACCTCAAGAGGATTCTAAAGGATTTAATGAAGATTCACTCAAGTATTACCCTGCTGATTAACCATCATGCAAGTACATCATGTGTCGCGTAGTTGTATACCTGTGCGACCAAAACTTGCACGCCCACGCAGTACCTGCACGCCTGCCAGGACCTGCGCGCCCCTTCCTTTTTGGGTGCCTTTCTTTCCCATTTCACCCCTCTTAAGCCATTACACCTTTCCTATTCAAGATTCGGTCTTGAAGAAACTCTTCAAAGCCATTTTATGGCATGATTTCTTGATTTGACTTCCTTATCTGAAAGGAATTTTGTGGAATATCTCTCAAAATCTAGTGATTTACACATCATTATGTCACTAAAGATTGAGATTTCATTAATTCAACCTCATCCTTTAAGATGAGAGAATCCTTAACTTGGGTCTCCTTTTGAGGAATAATCCCCAGTCATAAGTCCTCTAATATGGGCATCCTCTCTAGGAGTAAGCCCCAAGTCCCTTAATTTTTGGGTCTCCTTTTCAAGAATAATCCCCAGTAAAAAATCCCCTAACCTGGGCTTCCTTTTCAGGAGTAATCCCCAATCTCAAGCTTGGGAATCTTCCTTAGGAGTAAGCCCCAATTCTTAAAATTCCCAAATCTGGGCATCCTCCTTAGGAGTAAGCCCCAGTCTCCTAATTTGGGCATCCTCCTTAGGAGTAAGCCCCAAACCTTAATCCTTGACCTGAGCCTCCTTTTCAGGAGTAAGCCCTAGTCTTAATTTCTCTTAACCAGTCCTAATTTACCTTTGATCAGGGATTCCTTTTTAGGAGTAAAACCCAATCATATGTCTTCTCCTAATTTGTGCCTCCTTTTCAGGAGTAAGCCCCATGTTAGAGTATTCAAAATCTCCATGAAGCACATATACCTTTATGGACCCTGTTCCTGGATTTCTTCCCTAAAGTAAATCCTAACCTTCATTTATTTGGGCAGTCATACATACACAAGCCCCACATTATTTCTTATGATTGCATCTTTCATGGCACAATTGTCTAATTTTTACCAATACCTCTTGTTTCTCACACTGAGCATGACTCACATGATCTTAGAGTGTAAAAGTAATTGTGACATCCTTATTTGAGCCATCAATCATAAACATCATACTCCATTACTCGAACTACGTGGGTTTTGATTCCTTTTCTAAACAAAGGATACGTATGTAGCCCGTCTACGGGTTCGATCCCAACTCTAAAATAATCCACGTCCTTGTGAATGATAATAAACTTCAAGTGCCCCACTGAGTGGATTTAAAACCAGCATGGTCATCATAATGACCAAGAGACTTCTGTATAAATGTGTCGAAGGGTACCATTGACCAAGAATCTCTAACAAATACAGATGATTCTCTATTGATGAAGAACCTTGAATACATACAAAAGATTCTCTAAAACTCCTACATATTTAATCATTGATTGTTAGATCTGAAGGAATGCTCATTTTATACTTGGTAATGTAATAAGGATTCACGAACATAACTTAAATCTATAAAGAGAGTCCCGAAGTAGACAATAATTCCCCTCAAAAAGGTGTGATGAGTCCGACCTCCCATCCTCTCGACCAATGCAAATTCCTAAGCCTCATCAGTCCACAAACTAATGAGCACCTACCTTTGGAAAGTAGGTCCGAATGGATGTGGAATCATTGAATGTTTCCGATTCTATGAACAAACCTGTTAGAAACCGATTGGAACGTTGGAACCTCCCATCAAGGCAGTCATCCACGGATTCCGAGGGAAACAAAAATGGTGAACTCGACGTGAATCCTTAACCAAGTTAAAATAATGTTTTACCCATTTGTTAGGACCCTATTTAAAACTCAATGAGATGGCCAACAAAAACAATCATTGACATATGTGCTCATCCAAAAGATGTAGTGGCTGAATTTATCTTGATTACGTCTTTTATATCAAACATGCACTCTTTTTCCAAGATCTTCTGCATTTCTAGAATGGCTGCTCTCAATTTCACACCTGTGAATACTTCTACTGTAAATGCCACTGCTGCTACTCTTGTTGGATCATCGTCCTCTCTTAGAACGATATCACCTACTCAGCGTCTTCAACGCTGGGTATCAAATGCACTGGTTAAAGCGTACTGTCAACACGGTACCATCCCAACTCTGGAGGCTGCCCGACAAGCCCTCCACGTAAACAACTCACATCGGTCGTCCGGACAACGACGGCCAGTGATCAAGAAGCAGGCAGTGCTGAATACCGTCTCCAACCGTTTCAGGTCGTTATCCCCAGAACGCAATCACCATTCACTCCCTTATTCTGTGGAGGTGAATGAGCAGGTCCCTCAGGACCTTAATTCAAACAGACAGGAGTCCTTCCTAAGGGCTCCCACCAACAATCGTCGCTAGACTCGTGCGGCAGTGCGACCTCAACATGATGAGGGTACCGACTCCAAGCGTTCGGCTCAGGTTCCTCGAACCTGAGCAAGCAAGACGAACCACCAGAGGAGGAATCTGGTCAACAGTGAGCAGGTTCTCATCTCTGCCATCTCCAGAGAAGTCCACCAACCTAACTTGGTGGAAATCAACGAGCAGGCACATACATCTACCCATTTTAATTCCACTGTCCAGCAGACTCGTCTGGCAGCATCACGCCAATCCCACATGGCAATTCCGGCGGAGTAATATAGGCAGGAACATACACCTGTTTATACATCATCAGCTAGTTAGCAGGCTCATCTGACTACATATGATGGATCTCGTCAACCACGTTTGGCGAAGTGCAATCAGCAGACACATACACCTGCTAGTATTAATCAAGCCTACCAACAGTCTCGCTTGGTAGCATTCAGAGAAGTTAGTCAGAAAGCCCCGACAACAAATATGAGGCAAACTAAACTCTCTGCCCCCACACTTGAGTACTGTCAGGATTCACTGAAAGGAAAAGGAGGACAGGAGCAGGCACATACACCTACTCCAAGCCCAGAATTGACATATATTCCCGTTCCGGCAGCTGAAGTCACCAAGCATATTCTATCAATGGTGAAAGAGCAGAAGAAAATCCCTACTCATATTCTGGATGCCTACCAGGATATTATAACAACTTCATAGGCATCTCAGGGAAAGATACATAAATCTATCCCTACCAGTGGAGTGATACATCAACAATTCACTCCGGAACAGACACACACATCTGTTCCAGTCCAAGAGGGTTATGGGGCATACTCCCCCGTATCATACGGATGACCAAGTTAGGCATATACACCTGATTTGAGAGGAGATCGTCAGCCTAACCTGACCATCTTTCCTGATCAGGCACATACACCTGCTCAGAGCAGCCTCTTTTGTCAACAAGTGTTTTCCAAGTCGAGTAAGAAGGCGTCTAAGAAAAAGACCCACCCAGCACAGTCAAGAGATCAAGAGCCAATCTATAACAAGGCCTTGCTCGATGATGGAGTTCTTGAAGCTCTCAGACAATTATCTGTTGGAATTCAAGATTATACTCCCTCAGTTCCCAATAATGGGAACATTAATTCCGAAGGTCTTCAACAGACACTTCCTCATGAAGGATTGCATCATGACAATTCGGTCGATCTCGAAGTTTCATCTTCAGATGAGAGCCACAGGAACCCTCTGTATGGTCAGAAGACCAAGGAGAAAGAGATCTCATCTTTTGCTGTAACCCATTATGGTGGTCCTCCCCATGATGATGAATTTCGCTACGAAAGTCCTCTCCACAGTAGTGATACACATTGCCCGGAAAATGCTCCAGTGGACAATGTAGTGCCGAGAAAGCCCTCTTATCTTGAGGCACTTGCAAATGCGAAACCAGTCATGTCTGAAGCTTCATCGCTAGCAGGTGAAATACTTTCTCAATCAAAAGATATCCCAGGGTGTAGGTCATTCTCCGAACCACCCCTATGTCATGCATCTTCTAGTTTGATCAATGATTTCTCTACCAATCCTGTTGAATCCAATTAAGCAACAAGGAAACACCAACTCTGGTCAAATCAGGTAGAAGAATCTTCATCAAATGATAATGAGGAAATGCTGAATATGAGAAAAAAAATGGTGAAAGGTGAAGTGCCAGTCATGTTTTGGCCTGTGGTTGACTCTCAGTATAATATTCCAGAAATGTTGATGGAAGATGAAATTCATGATATTTGTCTCAACATATGGAAAACTCTTTTTCAGTTGAAAAATAAAGTATTATATTATGATGAATATGAAAATAATCTTATGATAATAGAAGGGTTACAACGTCAGATTGATTTGGCGTCTCTATTAGTCTCTCGATATCCGAGGGCTGAAAAGCAGCAGAGTGCCCTTCAACGTTAATGCCTTGGCTCACTAAGAAGATTGCGTCAGTTAATTTGCAATTCCCCATCTGGTATTCGTGTCAGAGGATGGGGTGTTCATGGAGCACTGCATTTCACGGTGCTCTCCAGTTATCAAAGCCCGCCGAAAATGGTCTCATGCAATGTTATTTCCCATGGCCGACTACAGTCAATGATCTTTGTTTGTAATCAAAAGCTTGACCAAGAACAGGCTTCAACTAGTTCCTCTCAAAATAAAGAATACAGAGAACAAGTTGTTGAATTACTCTTGCATCAAGCAACCGAGAATATTGAACATGCCTCTTGTTTGGAGCAAGAACGTCACCAAATGACAGAAGTGTTGGAAATCATCCAATGGTCTTTTGAACCAGGTGATAAAAGTGGATACAGATTAATGCATCCAGCTAATTTCCGGACTAAGGTTCACAAGATCAGGAGGAATTTCAAGAAAGTCTCAGACATATCATGTCAAGAACCACCCCAGCTCGCCAGACTAGGGACTCTTTTAAACCAACCCTCGGAATCAACAAAAAGGATTCGGGGAGTTGAGTGAGAACAGCAGGAACAAACCCAGCCCACTGGACTGAGGAATTTTTCAAATCATCAATCCCCTCCTCAGAGAAATTCGGTCTTTTCTTGATTGGGGAAGAAACCTAAAGAGGAAAGAAGAGCCAAATTATCAGGAGATTCCCTCCAAATTACAGTTCGTCAAGAAGTTCCTGAGGGATCGAATCAACAAAAGGCAATGTCTCATCAAAGACATGGAAGAAGAAAATATCACAGAAATTCTGATAGAAGGGATGCGATGAGTTATGCATCAATCAATGTCATCAATTCCGTTGTTGCTGATCCACCAAATGAGGCTCACTCAGGGGACTCAGATGAAGAGGTTCCTGCTCGAGAAGATGTACGCACTGACACAAATGAAGAAGGTGTGCGTACACGAAGTCAAAGAATTACTCAGAACTTAGGTAATCCTTCAAGTAACCCACTTCCCCCTCTCCGAAAAGGATCCAACAAAGGGAAGGGAAAGAACCAAGTTACATATCCTTCCTCTGGAGAAGGTCAATCTCTCTCATTAGAGTAGAGGTTTGCACAACAGGAGGACAAAATGAAAGAATTAAGAAGGTTGAATGCAGAATTACTTCAGAGTAGTCTTCTTCTTAAGAATGCTGGAGTCAGTCAGCCAAAGCAATTTGTTGCAGCTACTGAGATGGATCAAGAATATCCTTTTCTATTAGTACACCCTCACAGGTCTAATCTTATGGGTCAAGTGAAACAACAGTTGGCAGTGTTACCATCAGTTGCAGCACCAATCGCCACATCTATCCAAGCTCTAGTCATTTCACCTACCCAAGTCCAAGTTCAACCGGATGTTTCTCAAAAGTTAATAACTACTATTGAGTCATTAAAAGCTCGGTTAGAAACTATTGAAGGGAAGCGTGCACAAGTTCAACCAGAAAATAAAGTTTACCCTGAATGGGTAGATTCAATTTCTCATCCATCTAGTTTTGGGAACCCTATATTCCCTATTTTCAATGGATCAGGTGATCCTGAACAACATTTGACACATTACGTGTCTTGTTTCGATCCTATGATGGGAACTCTGGAGCAGCAAGAAGCAGTGAAACTCAAATGCTTCATGCGAACCTTTCAAGGACCAGCGTTTGTTTGGTATACAAGCTTGCAATCCTGGTCAATTACCGGATGGGAGGATCTTCGCCAAAAATTCCTCCTTCAGTTTAGCTCATCTTTTCCAAAGACAACAGTTTTTGATCTTACAAACTGTAAGAAAAGGGAGAATGAAAGGGTCTCTGATTTCATTGCTCGATGGAAGGGATTAACATATTCCTTGATTTTAGCACCCCCTCAAGAAGAATTGTTGCCAATCTGTGTGGCAAATCTGCGTGACAAATTATGCATGCCGTTAATCCCTGTGAAATACACAGGAGGGTTTTGAGACCTTACTTCAATCGCTCAGCAGATTGAAGATTCCCTTATACATGCTAAGGCTAAATTTCGTGTAATTCCATCAGCTCTAGGAAGGAGAATGGGTAAAACAGAAACTGCTATAGTTATGCTTAAACAAGCACCTGTACCTATTTCTACCTCAAAACCTTCATCTTCTCGAAGGGCTCCACCTTCTGAGTGCCAAAAACAAAGGCCTTTTCGTCCAGATTATCAAAAAGATCAAAGATGAAAACAATTTGAGGATTTTAGGAGCAAAACATACTCTTTCTGAAGTGAACAAGTTCCTGGTTATTTCATTTCGGCTTTGGAAAACAATTTGGTTCAACTGCCAATACCCAAGAGTCCAAACAAGAAAGGAGATGAAGACCATCCTAATTATTGACCTTTTCATCAAATGTTGGGGCATCCCATCCAGGAGTGTTTTGTCTTCAAAGACCTCCTGCAAAAGATGGTCGACTCGGGACAGGTCACATTGAAAGGATCCTCAGCCCAGGTAGCACGTGTCACTGCTACAGTTCCAGAGGAGGAAGGTGAATGGAAGGAAGTCAAAAGCAAAAATGCACAAAAGTATGATGATTGGATGTTCAGAAAGGCAATCAATTGAACTCATGCTATTTTGCGAACATAATTAAGGAAACCAATTGTGTCTTCTGCCATGAATGTTGCGGAAAAACCCTCTTCGTCATAGGTAAAGTCCTCAAAGAAACGACATGATTCAAAGAAAGAAAAAAAATCAGAAGAAGATGAGTATGTGTCAAAGCCTAAGTTGTCTCTGACTTTGGTGGACTTCATGCCATCTACTTCAAAGCCGCGGGCACCGCCCCACCAAATGGCACAGCGTAAACAGGCTAATCAGGCAGAGTCTTCATCAGATGAAGAGTTAATCTTCGGTTTTGTTAATATGATTCAATTAACAGATCTATATGCCAGCTGCAGTTTCAATTTTGATGAGCCTGAATTCCCGGTATCAAACAAAGGAATCAGAGGAAGTTCCAGGGGCTCAGGATACATGGGAAGACATGGATCTTTCAGAAGCCACTATTCCAATTCTACCCCTTCTAGAACTGTGTACACAGCAGAAACTCATGGTAGAGCCCTCCAGCGAGCTCAGAAAGAACAAGAAAGTTCTTCTACCAATAGCAAATTCAATCCTGGCATAGTTATTTTGGAAGACCGGTTGAAGGTAACATCTTCTTCCTCTCAGCAAGTAAATTGATCTAATAGGTCTAATATTCCAATACCAGGAATATTGCCAACTCCTATACTTGATGCATCAACTTCCAAAGAATCTTCATCCAAGGTACCTGCTAAACCACATATTCCTATTGGGAAACACAGACCTCTGAATCAAAAGTATGATATATTGAAAAACTCTTCCCATGTACCAGCCAAGTTATCAATTCTGGATGCTTTGAATCTATCAAAAGATCTTCGGGAAGCACTCATCGAGGCTTTGTCAAGTCCTCAGGAGTTTGAAACTGAAATTGCTCCAGCTGAAGTCTATCACATAGAGAATAATCCTGCAGAATTCCATGCAATACTATCCTTTACTGATGAAGATGAATATGATGTTGTGCATGGACATATTAGACCATTGTACTTGTCTGGCAAAGTCAATGGCGTGGATGTTCAAAGAGTTTTCATTGACAATGGTTCAGGAGTCAACCTCATGCCCATTCATACACTTCGTTGATTGGGCCTCACATAATCTGATTTATCTCCCTCCACCATGATGCTACAGGGATATGATAAAAATTAACAAGAACCAATGGGTGAGGATACACTCAGAACTCAGTTTGGAGATCTTGTATCCAATTCAGATTTCATGGTTGTTGATCAAGACTCAGCCTTCAACATTTTGCTTGGAAGACCCTGGTTACATCAACATGCGGCTATCCCTTCTTCATACCATCAAAGTCTCAAATATTATTTCGATGGTCAATTTGGGATGTTGTATGGTGATAAGGCCCCGTTCAAGACATGTGAGTCTCAATACATTGAGGCAGAATTCTATCACATGAAGCAAAGGGAGAAATCCATAACAAAGGAGATTACCAAAGTTAATGCTCCATATGGTTTGGAAAAAATTCCAGTAAATCCATTTACACATGTGAGTACAGATTATGTTTTGCCTATCAGTCAAATTGATAAGATAGACCCAAATCAAAATAATCTTATGGAAAGATCCATAATGTCAATTACGGCAATCGAGCTAGACAACATGGGAGAAATTGGTAATCTACCAAGCAGTGATGAAAGCACAAATGGTGACGTCTTCATTTCATCTGCTGAAATCCAACAAGTCTATGCTTTGCCAATTAGGCCAGAAGAAGTTATAGCAACATCGGAGGTGAACAATGATGTCGATTCTCAATCCATCATCTCCTCTTTATTACCCAAAGAGGACCCTTCATCATCAATCGGGTTGGAAATGGAAGCTTCTTCTTCAAAATATGAAAATTTTGACATCTCTTCAGATAATGAGAATTCTACTTTATCATCTACTATGAAAGTAGAAACGGATGAAATAACACATGATGATGAAGAAGAAGAAGATCTCAGAGATGCTCCTCCAGCATTTGAAGAGGTTATCTCTACCACTGTGGATGAACTCAGAGAAATAAATCTGGGTACAAAAGGAGATCCACTCCCCACTTTAATCAATGCGGCCATGACTCTTGAAGAGCAAGAGATTTATATTTCTTTTCTAAAGAAAAATAAAGATATATTGGACTGGGACTATACAGAAATGCCCGGGCTTGATCCTGATGTTGCTACTCATCATTTGGGTTTACCTGAAGAACATTGAGGATTTAAGCAAGCCGCGAGAAGAACACACCCAACTTATGCTTCCAAAATTGATGCTAAAGTGGATAATCTTATCAAAGATAACTTCATCAGAGAATTTCAATATCCCAAATGGTTGGCTAATATTGTCCTTGTAAAGAAAAATAATGGACAAATTAGAGTTTGCATCGATTTCAGAGATCTTAATCGGCATTGTCCTAAGGATGATTTCCTAGTTCCGATTACAGAACTTCTAATTGATGGAACAGCTGGCTATGAAGAACTTTCCTTCATGGATGGATATTCTGGATATAATCAGATCCGAATGGCCCCAGAAGACGATGAATCTACAGCCTTCAGAGCCCCTCAGGGTGTGTTTTGCTACCGGGTAATTCCCTTTGGCTTAAATAATGCAGGTGCAACTTATCAGCGTGCCATGCATCGTATCTTCAAACCCTTCTTAGGGAAGTTTTTTGAATGCTATGTAGACGATTTGGTAGTTAAATAAAAACAACATTCTAATCACTTGGCTGATTTGGATGTCATATTCTGCAATCTTTGACAACATAATTTGAATATGAACCCCTTAAAATGTGCTTTTGGGGTAACCTCAAGAAAATTTCTCGACTTTGTTGTACGACATCATGGTATTGAAGTCGATCCTGAGAAGACCAAGTAAATCTTTGGTATGTCACCTCCTCAAAATTTGAAAGAATTAAGAGTACTTCAAGGACACTTAGCCTATATTCAGCGTTTCATCGCCAATTTAGCAGGTAAAAGTTTACCCTTCACCAAATTGATGAAGAAGGGAGTCACTTACTAGTGGACTGAATAATGTCAAGAAGCATTCGATATTCTCAAGAAATACCTCTTGAGTCCACCGGTACTCATGCCACCTGTTGAAGGAAGACCACTTATCCTCAATGTGACAGCTCTAGAGTGATCATTAGGTTCCTTTCTTGCTCAAAAGAATGATTATGGGAATGAAAACAGTCTCTACTATCTCAGTCTAACCATGATTGAAGTAGAAACCCGGTATCCAAGTATTGAGAAGTGCTGCCTGGCATTAATCTTTGCAGTTCAGAAGTTGATACACTACCTGCAACATCACGAGGTCCAATTGGTATCTCGCAATAACCCGCTCAAATTTATCCTAAGTCGTCCAATGCTTATAGGACGTCTGGCAAGGTGGGCAGTTATTTTGCAGCAATTCGACATTCATTATGTGTCTCAAAAGGCGATAAAGGGACAAGCTCTGGCTGATTTCCTAGCCGAACACCCTTCAGTGAAAGACACATCTTCAGATATTGAACTCCCTGATGAGGAAGTCTTCTCTATTCAAGAAATCCCTCAGGCATGGGAAATGTATTTTGATGGTGCTTCCAGAAGTCCAACAGGGAGGAAAATGGAAAATTTTAAATTCAACAAAGTTGGCTTAGGAATTGTGCTCACATCTCTAGAAAAGGCAGTGTTACCTCATTCCTTCTTATTGTGGGAAGGTGGTACCAATAATGAAGCAGAATACCAATCTCTCATCGTAGGTTTGGAATTAGCACTTTAATCACAAGTGAATAACTTAAAGGTGAAAGGTGATTTAGACCTGGTAATCAAACAAGTCAATGGGGATTATGCCATCAGAAAAGAAGAACTAATCCCTTTGTATGATTACATCAGAGAGTTAATGGCGGAATTCCATTTGGAACCGACATTTTCTTATATCCCAAGATCACAAAATGCTCAAGCTGATGCATTGGCTAATATAGCCACAACATTGGAAGATCCAAATCAGGACGAGATAACCATCAGTATTGCCCACCGTCGTGCAATTTCACCTTATGTTCGAATCAGGACAGAGGAAATTAATGAAATTTGTCCCATTCGTGAACTGTATGGTCATACTACAAGATGGATGTCACCTATCAGGGAATACCTTCAAAATGGAACACTTCCACCTGATAGAGCTGAGAAAGAACAAATCCGGCGACGTGTGGTTAATTTTACTCTTTATGATAGCACAGGTCACCTAGAGAAAATTCTCTACAAACGTGGTTTTGATGGAGTTCTCTTCATATGCATTGATGGTGAAGAGACTATGGCTGTCATAAAAGAAGTGCATGCTGGATTCTGTGGTGCCCAACAGTCTGGACATAGACTATCTAATCAGGTTCGAAGGCTTGGATACTTTTGGCCTTCAATGATACGAGATTGTGTCGATTTCACAAATAAGTGTCATTCATGCCATGTACATGCCAACTTCATTCATCAACCTCTAGAGTTGCTTCATACAGCTAAATAATCATGGCCATTTTCCACATGGGGAGTGGATGTGGAGGGAACATACCCTTCGACTATGGCTAAGCAGTTTAAGTATATTCTTACTGCTACTGACTTCTTTTCCAAATGGGCAGAGGCAATACCTTTCAAGGAAGTCAGTTCTAAATGCATTGTTAGCTTCATCAAGTCTATCATAATTACTAGATTTGGTGTCCCTCATACCATATTGACAGACAATGGCACCAATTTCTGTTCATCTGAGATGAATAAGTTGTATCAAGAATACAACATCAAATCCAACCATTCATCTCGGTATCATGCAGCGGCCAACGGCCAGATAGAAGCCTTTAACAAGACTCTTTCAAATATACTACAAAAAATGGTGGATAAAGATAAGAGGTCATGTCCTGATAAAATCTTTCATGCTTTATGGGCTTATCGGACTACCACCCGCACTGCAACTTGGTCAACTCCATATTCATTGGTATATGGAACGGAAGCCGTCTTTCCCATTGAAGTTCAACTACCCTCGCTCAGAGTTTCCATTTGTGATCAATCATCTACAGATGAACAATCTCAAAAGCTATTGAATGAATTCGAACGGTTAGATGAGAAAAGATTGTGCACTTTGCACCACTTGGAAGTCTATCAGAATCGAATAGCACAAGCTTTTAACAAAAAAGTTCGTCTTCATTCATTCACTTAGGGAGAATTGGTATTAGTTCTCAGAACTCCAATGATACCAGGAAAGAAACCTCCCAAGCTTGAGCCAAAATGGGAAGGACCTTATTCAATACATATGGTCTACTCTAATGGAGCTTATTCATTAATCTCAATGGATGGAGAACTCATCACTACTCCAACCAATGCCAGATTTTTGAAGAAGTATTTTGTATAAACTGCAAAGTCCGTATTTTGTCCCTACAACATGACACTAAACTGTGCGGCACCAGTTCGTCCTTGCTATATGACGTTAAACTATACAACAATGGTCCATACATATGACCTTAAACTATTTGTACTTTTGTCCCACACGACGTTAAACTGTGAAAAAGTTTCCTAAATGGTCGAGTATGACCTTAAAATGCAACTAGGTCCTGTATGACCTTAAACTGCATCATCAACGGTCTATGCATATGACCCTAAACTATTTTCAAGTCCCTTACATCCAGCAAGATGTTAAATTGTGACGTCCTAACTACATGACTCTAAACTTTATAAAAGTCCCTTACGTCCGGGAAGACGTTAAACTACATAATCATCAAAGGTCCTGTATGACCTTAAACTACACCACCGTCCAGCATGAAATTAAACTGCACCATCCACGGTCCATGCATATGACCTTAAACTATTCTCACTTTCGTCCAACATGATGCTAAACTGTATCGTCCCTTTTTCGTCCAACATGATGTTAAACTGTGGAAAAAATACACAATGCGTCCAACATGACGTTAAAATGGTGCACTCTTTTGTCCTCCCTGCATGACATTAAACTACACAGTCCCCCCCTTTTCGTCCAACACGACTTTAACTCTATTGTCCCCATCGTCCTAACTACATGACGCTAAACTGTACAGAAAGTTCGTGATACGTCCTACATGACATTAAACTGTATTTTTTCCCTGCAACATGACACTAAACTGTGCGGCAACAGTTCGTCCTTGTTATATGACGTTAAACTATACAGCAACGGTCCATACATATGACCTTAAACTATTTGTACTTTCGTCCCACGTGACGTTAAACTGTGAAAAAGTTCCCTAAATGGTCCAGTATGACCTTAAACTGCAACTAGGTCCTGTATGACCTTAAACTGCATCATCAACGGTCCATGCATATGTCCCTAAACTTTTTTCAAGTCCCTTACGTCCAGCAAGATGTTAAATTGTGACGTCCTAACTACATGACGCCAAACTTTATAAAAGTCCCTTACGTCCGGAAAGACATTAAACTACATAATCATCAAAGGTCCTGTATGACCTTAAACTAAACCACCGTCCAGCATGACATTAAACTACACCATCCACGGTCCATGCATATGAACTTAAACTATTCGCACTTTCGTCCAACATGACGCTAAACTGTATCGTCCCTTTTTCGTCCAACATGACGTTAAACTGTGGAAAAAATCCCCAATGCGTCCAACATGACGTTAAAATGGGGCACTCTTTTGTCCTCACTGCATGACATTAAAATGCACAGTCCCCCCCTTTTTGTCCAACATGACGTTAAACTCAATTGTCCCCATCGTCCTAACTACATGATACTAAACTATACAGAATGTTCGTGATACGTCCTACATGACATTAAACTGTATTTTGTCCCTGCTACATGACACTAAAATGTACAACACCAATAGTCCTAACTACAAGACATTAAACTGCATAGTCCCTCTATATGTCCTACATGACATTAAACTATGCATCGTTAAGGTTGTTGTTACCTCTTGTTTCTCACACCGAGTATGACTCACGTGAGCTTAGAGCAAACCTAAACCATAACACTCTCTCTGGGCCGCTAACCATGTGTAAGTCCTAACATCATTTTTAGGTCATTGTCTCCAAGAACAACTTGATCATTAATTCATTCTTTAATTGAACTATACGGACTTTGATCCTTGCCTTTTAGGCTGGGTATGTAGGAAACCTCCCAAGGTTCAAGCCCAAAACCAATCTCTTCACGTCGGTTCATCTCTATCTCATACGATGATAATTCGTGAAACCGCCCTTAGAATCAATATCTTTACATTGGTTCACTTTCGTCCTTGTTATACGACGTTAAACTATACAACACTTTTGTCCAGTATGACAATAAACTACAAATTTCTTTGATGCCCTAACCTAAGAGGGAACCATTATTTTCATTGATTTTTTCAATCGTGATTAATTTCAAAGACTACGTACATACATGGCAATGCCCAAACCTTTTATCTTGGGTTAAACCATCATTGCGCTAAAGTCCCCTTTCACCCTTCATATGTACGAACCAAATTTGTACAAAGGGTATTTCTAGAACTACGTGGGCTTGATTACCATCCTCATGGGATACGTAGGAACGTTCGAGTGTCCCTCGAATCCAGTCCCATGTCTTTGGGCCTAACCCCAAATTCCACTTTCAGTCCCTTGGCTGAAAGGTCCCCATGAAAACACACACTGTGTATTTCTTACAATGGTCCAAGCTCTATGACCCTAAACTAAGATCTCTAATCCTTTTGTCCCACACGACGTTAAACTTTAGTTTAAGAACTACGTATGGCTTGATTCTCATCCTTACAGGATACGTAGTGAAGTCCAACATTTCAATTCAGGACCCAACCACAACATGATTATGGTTAACATTGATCTATGTATCTATGTACACATTGAACAATACCCATCTTTATGTGTTATAATCCTAACCTTAAATATTTTCAGATCCTTATAACCCTTTTATTGACTTCTAGTCACAAAAATGTCAAACTTATGAGAGTTATTTTTTCTGACTATGCAGCATGTGCCCATAGGAGGCCTTGGATAAACAGTCTACATAACAGACTTGTTAGCCAAAAGATACTATTATTTGACTATGCAGCCAATGCCCTTAGGTGGCCCTGCATAATTCAACCCCCTAACGGGTTTGTCGGATAGTGGTAACTTCATTCTTTGGAATAATGCCTCTTTTGTCCTCATTTGTCTTAAATGACAGTATGTAGGGATCCGCAAAAATAGCCATACTTAACATATTTGTCCCATATCCTTTTTCATGATCTGAAAGTATTCAAGTCTATGGTTTATATTCTCCTTCCCTACGTTTGGGTCAAACCTTCGTAGGAGTGATATTCATCTAGTTCTTTGATAATTTTTTTGGGAAATATTTTCTCCATATTCAAGTACCTCTTTCCATATAGAAAACTCTATACTTTGGAAGATTTGAATCTCCATAAACTTTCACTAGATTTTAGCACTAGGAAAGTAAATTTATGAGAGTTCTTTTTCCTGACTATGCAGCACGTGCCCATAGGTGGCCTTGCATTAACAGTCTACATAACAGACTTGTTAGCCAAAAGATACTATTTTATTTAACTATGCAGCCAATGACCTTAGGTGGCCCTGCATAATTCAACCCCCTAACGGGTTTGTTAAATAATGGTAACTTCATTCTTGGAAACTACTTCTTCTAATGCCTTTTAGATATTTTTCATATCATTCCTCAGATTCAAATATTCTTAAGTCATATCTTACATATTTTCCCTCATACTTGAGTATGGTAATATGCTTTCAAATGAATTTTCAAGGAATTGAGTCAATTCTAATCTATTTCGGTCAAATCTATTTCAACCTTAAACATTAGCCTTTGTATGTCTGACGTGCATGAATTTAAAATTCCCACAAAATACAGGGGAACTCTAAATAAAAGTCAAGTTCCCAGCTCACTAAACATACATTTTTTAATGATTTAGGTAACATTGAGCAATTAAAAGGTTTGAAGTTTGTAGGGTTATTTACATTAATCCTAGTAAAAATCAAACTATGCTTACTAGGACCATTGGCTTAGGTAAAATCTAAAGCATGTAGTAAAAGAGAATACATGTACAAATGAGTTAAGGTGAAAGTGTTTTTCATTGATACATAAGAGTTAGAAGGACATCCACAGACTGGAGTCTCTTCTCTTTTCCAAGAATTAATAAAGGCTTTCAACATAACACTTCATTTGATTTACGACATCCCGAGCTTCATCAGCAACCACCTGTAATTAATTCATTCAACTAGATGCAATAAGAGATGCAGTGATACCAGATCTTCTTGGAACAATTGTAAAAGGATGTTCTTGAGTGCGGTTTGAGAAAATTTTCTGCTGATCAAACAATGACTCTGTTTCTATCCAAGAGACTTGGAAGATGGATACATGGATTTGAGAATGGAGCATTGGAAGTAAAGAGCCATTTGAAGAGAGTACTCTTTTCATATATTTCTCTAATACCATGTTTGTCTTCTCTCCACCAACCGACAGTGGAAAACATTTCAGCCCATGGGTTTGCCATTTTCATATCTGCAAGGAAATGACATGGAGGAAGAATATGAAAGTTCACACCATTATTGTTGCTCTTAATGCACAGCATAACCGAAATTAACGAGTAGCAGTGCAGCTACATTTCAGGTGTATAGTTCTTGGCATCTGGAACATTGACTCCTTGCAGATGACCATGACCATATAGAGGCAGGTAGATGCTCTGTGGTAAATTAAGATGATATTTCTTCAAGTACTTAGCCAAATCTGGGAGAGTGCGGTCGTAGATATCATAGTAATCATAGCCAATGATGTTCATCATGTCATCAATCCTCTTGCTAGCCAGTTCATCTACCATTTTTCCCTTGGGAGCCATTGAATCTGCACAGAAGTTGAATAAATTAAACTCTTAAATGGGTTTATTTTTCATAAAATTTGTGAAAGAGTAAGAAAAAATGGAAAAGGCATTAAGGCGCGCAAGTTTAAAAATTGGTGCACAAGTATGGATGTGCTGCACAAGTATTATCCGCACAAGTATCACCACGCAGGCCCAGATACCTTGACAGTAGCACGACATCAAGGAAAACATCGGAAAACAGGGCAACCTGCGTGGCTAAGGTGAACTGCGCGGTGAGAGCTCGAAGGTATGAAGTCTGGAAATCCGGATGCTTGAATGAAAGTGAGGCCCTCTATTTATAGACGCGGATGGGACCCTGCGCGCCGTACCCTGCGTGATCAAGGCCCGTACCCAGTGCGCCCAGGCCCTGCGCGATGCACACTTGCACGCCGCCCTCTGTGCCATCAAGACTTGCGCGCCACCTTTCCTTTGGATGTCTTTGTTTTCCTTAGATTCAAATCCTCATTTCTTTCGGATCCAACTATGAGGGGGGACTTTTGTTGATGCTCCTTTCCGTCATAGAGTCTAAAGACTGAAAAAAGGGAAATAGCTTAGTCCAAATTGATTCATCCTCTTAAGAAAATGTCGAAAATCGACAAAGGGATGAACAAGGAGAAGATTACCCATAAGTCGCGCAAGTTTCCCCATAGTCGCGCAAGTCCACTTGCGCGACGCCTTATGGCCGCGCAAGTGACTTGCACGACCTAAGTGATAACCGCCCGGTAACCGCCCGGGGTCTTCTCCTGCCTATAAATAGACCCTGTGGGCCCACCATTCGGGGAGGAATTTTTCCAGAAACTCAGATTTGAGCTCCCAACACCCTAGTATCTTCTCAAAGCTTCCGAAACACTTCTAAGGTAATTTCTTACCTAGAACGGAAGATCTAAAGAGGGGGAGGAAGGCCTAAGTGTTGAAACTCATCAACACTTGTGCACCTGAGTGGCCAACCCTTAAGGGAAAAGGGCCACACTTGCGCTCCGCCTTACTCCTTCGATAGATCTTGTGCGCCCCTCTTCTGGAAGAACCTCAAGAGGATTCTAAAGGCATTAATGAAGAGTCGCTCAAGTATTACCCTGCTGATTAACCGTCGCACAAGTACATCATGTGTCGTGCAGGTGTATACCTGCGCGACCAAAACTTGCGCGCCCACGCAGTACCTGCGCGCCTACCAGGACTTGCGCACCCCTTCCTTTTTGGGTGCCTTTCTTGCCCATTTCACCCCTCTTAAGCCATTACACCTTTCCTCTTCAAGATTCAGTCTTCAAGACACTCTTCGAATCAATTTTATGGCATGATTTATTGATTTGAATTCCTTATCTGAAAGGAATTTAGTGGAATATCTCTCAAAACCTAGTGATTTACACATCTTTATGTCACTAAAGATTGAGATTTCATTAATTCAACCTCATCCTTTAAGATGATAGAATCCTTAACCTGGGTCTCCTTTTCAGGAATAATCTCCAGTCAAAAGTCCTCTAATATGGGCATCCTATTTAGGAGTAAGCCCCAAGTCCCTTAATTTTTGGGTCTCCTTTTCAGGAATAATCCCCAGTCATAAATCCCCTAACTTGGGATTCCTTTTCAGGAGTAAGCCCCAGTCTCAAGCTTGGGCATCTTCCTTAGAAGTAAGCCCCAATTCATAAAATTCCCAAATATGGGCATCCTCCTTAGGAGTAAGCCCCAATCTCCTAATTTGGGCATCCTCCTCAGGAGTAAGCCCCAAAACTTAATCCTTGACCTGGGCCTCCTTTTCAGGAGTAAGCCCCAGTCTTAATTTCTCTTAACCAGTCCTAATTTACCTTTGATCTAGGATTCCTTTTTAGGAGTAAAACCCAATCCTAAGTCTTCTCCTAATTTGGGCCTCCTTTTCAGGAGTAAGCCCCAAGTTAGAGTATTCAAAATCTCTATGAAGAACATATACCTTTATAGACCCTGTTCCTAGATTTCTTCCCTAAGGTAAATCCTAACCTTCATTTATCTTTGCAGTCATACATACATAAGCCCCACATTATTTCTTATGATTACATCTTTCATGGCACAATTGTCTAATTTTTACCAATACCTCTTGTTTCTCACACCGAGCATGACTCACGTGATCTTAGAGTGTAAAAGTAATTGTGACATCCTTCTTTGAGCCATCATTCATAAACATCATACTCTCTTACTCGAACTACGTGGGTTCTGATTCCTTTTCTAAACAAAGGATACGTAGGTAGCCCATCTACGGGTTCGATCCCAACTCTAAAATAATCCATGTCCTTAGGAATGACAATAAACTTCAAGTGCCCCACTGAGTGGCTTTAAAACCAGCATGGTCATCATAATGACCAAGAGACTTCTGTATAAATGTGTCGAAGGGTACCATTGACCAAGAATCTCTAACAAATACAGATGATTCTCTATCGATGAAGAACCTTGAATACATACAAAAGATTCCTTAAATTTTCTACATATTTAATCATTGATTGTTAGATCTGAAGGAAAGCTCATTTTATACTTGGTAATGTAATAAGGATTCACGAAAATAACATAAATCTATAAAGAGAGTCCCGGAGTAGACAATAATTCCCCTAAAAAAGGTGTGATGAGTCCGACCTCCCATCCTCTCGACCAATGCAAATTCCTAAGCCTCTTTAGTCCACAAACTAATGAGCACCTACCTTTTGAATGTAGGTCCGAATGGATGTGGAATCATTGGATGTTTCCGGTTCTACGAACAAACCCGTTAGAAACTGATCGGAACGTTTGAACCTCCCATCAAGGCGGTCATCCCCAGATTCCGAGGAAAACAAACATTAATTTCCATTAGGTTATTCTTTAGAGTGATGTCAATTGTGGTTGCATTAAAAAAATAGAAAATTATTCTAATTAATTTACATAATTCTCTTGACCTATAACATCCTATCATTAAACCTTATTTTATGAATCATTATGTTTAATGATAAAAATCATCTAAAATATAGAGGAATCAAGGGTTTTTCTAGGTGGAGGATCATCATTATGTGACCATAGATCTTGAAAATTGACAATTAAGCATCATGGATCACATCAGTGATAGTAATTAAATGCTATTATTCTCATGTGATCAATACATTTATTATTTATTTCCAATTATTTTATTATTTAATCCCCATTTTTTATATAGACATGATAATTCTATTTTTTTTTCATTTCCTGGTTCACATGGACATACACAATTTTAGTTTGATTTTTTTGATATATTTATTGTTAATGAAAAATACCATCATCATTATTCAATTTTTTTGATGAAAAATGATATCTAGATCATACTGGTCATCAATGAGATTAAAAAGGATGCTTTATTGGATTTCTCCAACCGTTATTCATATTAATCATTGATGGAAATGTTTTAGGTGGTGTTAAAACTACTATTGGTCTATTTTGAGTCACGATAAAACCCTAATATTTGTATTATTATTACAATATATTAATATTATGATGATGGTTTTTATAGAATCATGATTTCATGGCCTAAATATGTTTCATGCATAGAACAATATGGTTTTTCTATTTTTTTAGTGGGAGTGTTGGGCTTCAATTATTAAACCAATGTTTATTACACATCATAGTGAATATGATTCTGTGAAGAGACATGTAATATATAGCCATGTAGAGTATACCAATTTCATGTGTAACAATACTATCTAGGTTTTCATGTTCTAAGAGTATATACCCTAGAACACATGACCCATTGGACAATTTGTATACTGAATCATATGTCATGTTTCACTAGATTATAGGATCAATGTGTCGAGTATGAACAAGGAAAACACCTCATAATGGATGAACGACCTTTGTGTAATCTACATGCCATGTTGATTTCATTCGTTATGAGATGTAGAGATTCAATACATAAATGTGAGTTAGATTGGGGTAATATGGTCTATCTCCTAAAAAGATCATGTTATATACTCATCCTATAAGGGCCATCCATTTGTAACTCTTTCATTGATCTTAGATTTAGACCTATGAGTGTACCTTTGTAAGTATAATTAATCAATGAATGTGATTATGGTGGTCATTTTGATTACAAAAATGTAGTTCTTGGTTGATAAAGTATATTAATTTAGAAATGATTAGTAAATTTTGGGAATTTATTATGACATTCATACTAGATTTGGTGTTAGGACCCCCCTTCAAGTGATGAATATTCATATGAGTGGGTCCCATAATTTTTTGTATAAGAAATATTAAAACCCCCTATACTCAAAATTGTGTATTGAAAATATATCTGACCATAGATCCTAATTTTCTTGGATCTCATTCATGGTGTGGGACCTCTTCCCTCTTGGGGATAGTACTCCCATAGTTGTGACAAGTTCTAAGAATGTTTTATGTCCATCTTATCTTACCATATGTGTTTACATGGTCTATGTGAATTGATAGTGTTGATAATTGGGGATTCATGGAAACAACACACCATTGACTTTTTGTGAAGATGGAGATCCTCTACCTCTGGATGAATGGTTATCATTAATAGGAATAAATATCATAACAGGCTTCATTATTCCATTTTTATTTTTCATTGATTTGACTATTTATTTTACCACATCATAATATTATTAATTTGTTTTCTTACTGGGAATGTATATAATCACCAATGCATGGGGTTTACCCACATGTATGTTATGAATTATATATAATAAAATTATTTAGGTGCCATCATTGGAAGGTCAATCATTTCTGGAGGTTATTTGTTATTATAAATAGAGACCACAAGTGTTGTCTGTATCTATAGTTTATGAATGTATCTCATTTCCAATTATCAATTAGGAAACACCTATTTTAAGTTCTAGTCATGTATTTCACACTATTATATACATTGGAAATGAAAAAATTATATACTCTGATTGGTTCCCAAGGGTTTTCAATCCATAGTTCCTCTATACATGTTCCGTCATTTATTATACATCATTTTTTCATAGATCATATTGGTGTGTGTTTCATATTGGTATGATAATTCCTCAAATTAGAACGAAATTATTTGTTAACAACAGTCACCAACCCATGGAATATTTGAGATGGGAATAGGGTGTAACACTAAACTTACCTTCAGTCTAGGAGATTCCCCAATTGGGTCATTTCATGTCCTAAAATTTGATTCCATTTTATTTTTATATGAGTTTTATTAATTTTATATTTGAGAATTTTTAAAACATCTATATATGAAAAATAATATGTACATCATTATAAACAATTATATCGTTCTGCCTTAAAACTTTATTCTACATTATTTATTATTTAGTTTTGGTGTGTCACTAGGCATATGGATTGAATCGCCATATAGAAAAGGTTGTAGACTAGTGAATTGAGACTTATTAGGTGAATGTTGGGGGACAATACCCAATTGTGATTATAATTTTAATGGTTAAAATGTATAAATCGGTGAAAGAATTACCATAACAACAAACTCATACATATAAATTTATTGAAACAAATAATCAGAAATATCAATTACCACATTAAATCATTTTACCATTAGAAATAATACACACACATAAATACATGTTAATACAATATAGATGAGCAATGTCACTAATGGTCGAAGATATATGTATATTTGTAAAATCCCGGTGGAAGGACTAGATTGGTGCAAAGGAACCACCTGGTCTACATCCATCTATCCTATAGAATATGATTACATCCTTAATCAATATGTTCTATATCTAAAACCTGATAACAAACATTATCTCAATCCATAACGTGTACATGTTTTTGGGGTTCTTTTATATGTTGTTAATATGAAATAAGTTGGACACCACTGATGTGTTCATATCTTAATTCCATATTTATATTGTGTTTGTATATTTAAATAAATATCCTAAAATCAATCAATATAAATTACAAATCTCATCCCACTAGTGATAAATACAAACTAGTGAGAATTTATCGAGAATCAGCCAATGACATTGTGGAATGTTAAATACACTATCAATTTTATCTAAAGTACCTCAGTATCACAACCAAATAAATATCACCTAACATATCGTGCTATCTAACACCACATGATCCACCAGTCGAGTAACTTGTATCTCATCAACAGGACCATCATTACATTAATGGTCTCTCAAACCTCCAATAAATATTCACTATAAATTATACATAATGAACTTAAAAAAACATAATATCCCTCCTCCAATATATAATATAACAATATCATCTCATAACCACACATCACGATGTATAATGATATCCATCCTTCAATGTACTTGGCCATCAACCTCAATATAGTGGTGATCCTCAACCAACAAGTGATGGTCACAAAAACATTTCACTTGTCATTATTTGGAAACTATGAGAAATATAATTAATATTGAACACCATCCATTATTTCATTAAAACTATAATTTCGTCCACACATAATTACTGATCTACAAAACATCATATGATTTATATCTTTGTGCACACGACTCGAATGGAATATTCAGACTATAATGGTGAACAAAAATCATCCAAATATCCTGAGACACACTATTAGACAACCTTGTCTGAAAATAAGTCAATTTAATTTATGTTTGGATGGAAAAAACCACATAAAATCTAGTGGGTTAAGTCCTCATTCTAACAAACTAGGCCAATCACTCATAATGAACCATCCCGCCTCAACCTTGTGATTAATATCTCCCATGTAACTCGGAGAATTACCTCAGCCTAATGAACAATGTATCCATATTCATGGTGATAAAAATCACCACATGTTACATGGTTCATGCCAAACATGATATTATTTATCCAATTTCATCATATCATAATTAAATAATTAATTAAAAAAATATCATAACCAACCAAACATTCAATAAGAACCGTACCCAACTAAAAATTATTAAATAAACTAGGGAATTCTTAATGGAATTTTATAACATCAATTAATATATTTAATGATAAGAATTTTTTAATTATTAATTTCAATTTTATAACCAAAATGTTTATATTTAATATCGAACCTCATACATCTTATATTATGAAGGGTAAATCTAGGAACCACCTTCCATATAGTTATATCATTTCACTTATCTAATATCGACCTATAAATAGAGGTGATATGATATGAAATGAGATTTTTGATGAACCCCTCGAATATATTGAAAAATAAATTGAAGGGTTTTAACATTATATATGGAGAGATAGATAAGAAGATGAAGCTAGCGAACTCAATGCATTACCGAGTGGAAGCCATAACCACCAACGGATACTAATACATCATCTGAATGAGTGATGAGGATCACATCCTAGAAGAGAATAATTAAAAGACCTTCACATCCTCAAGGAGTTTTTTGTGTGATATGAGAGAAAATAATAGGTCCTATTAAAGAAGAAAAGGGTAAATAAGACAATTTTTTTCTCTAAAACACTTCATGTTTACCACCAGTTTGAAAAAATGTAAGGCAAACAAGTTTTTTCAATATCTATAAGATAATTTGCTAATGATAAATGATCAGAAAGTTGGAATAACTATTCACTAATGTTGTGGGTGACTCTGAAAACATAAACTGCATTATCCCCTTTTATCAATGTGGTCACACAATTTTAAAAAAAATTCCACATAATAAAATATTCCACATGATTCGAAAATAATTACAACTTCTATGAACCTATTTATGTCTTTCAAACATGTATTCCTTAATAACCCAATGTTACCAAAACCCATCGAAATAATTGGGGGACTCACTTATTTATAATCCTCATCTTAAAATATTAAAAAAATGAAATCAACCTTTATATTTTAGGTTCCAAAATCAAAAATCAATGGTTTCTTATAAACTAAACTGATAATTGACATTTACTAATGAATTAAGACTAGGTACAAACAACATCGATGTCATAGATATAGATAGATCAACTGATACTATTATAAATGGAACAATGTGGGAGGAAAACAAGATCCTAAAATAATGAAAATTTAAATAGGATTAACCACTACTAAAGGTAATATAAGTGGTAGTTTTTTATTAATCAATTGGTAATGATTCATTGAATAATGTAGTTCATGTTGTATAGAATAAGAAGAGTATATTCATGATAAATAAAATAGTTATATATATTATTAAGTAAATTATTATCATGAAATTGACCCCATTGAAAATTTAAAACTATTACACGAAAAAATAATGTACAATGTAATAATTTTTTTTATTAACAAAATAGATAAATATATGTAGCATTGTAAAAATGTAGAGAAAATATCACACTCATAAAAAAAATTAAAAGTGTCCTAGAGTATTTTTGATTTTATAAATAAATTTTTCCCTTAATGGATTAATAAATAAAATTATTTATCTACAATTATGATTTATTTTCAATATTTGCGATAGTGTTTATCTATTCTTTTGAAAAACTACACTATGTGTCCATAAATTTCAAATAATCTTAGTTGTATATTGCATCTTAATGATCAATGGATCTAGGTAAATCCATATTAGAAGAATGTATTATGAATGAGAATTAGATGATGTAGATGAAATTATATTATGTAGAATGAGTGAAATAACATGTATTATATATGTACTTGATTTTATTGAAATTTAATGGGTTATAGTTAATGTTGAAAAAATATATAGAGTAAACAAGATGAATCACCTAAATCAAAATAAAGGGTATGTTCTACCACATAATATTTTGGAATACATTTTTCTTCTATGAAGACCCAAATTATTGGAAGAAATAATTTGATATATTATGGTGATCAATAAATTAAAATATAATAGAGGAAATTATATAAAAAATATATTCAAATCAATTTATTTTGATTTATTTACATCATGATTGTACTATTAAAAAAAATATAGAATATGTAAAGACCCAAAAGTTCCGTGAATTTTTTTTCTAAAATACATGGGAATTTTATGAGTCTGCGAAAATGGACGGCCCGTGATTCTGAGACCCGGTGTGCTCGGAATAAATTTCTGATGTTTTGTTCACGTGCGTTCAGTAATCATACGAGTGAGATATTATAACTATTGAACCAGTGGTTGGAATTGATATCCGAGGGCACCGTTGAACTCGCAGCACCGGTATTCGCTTAAGAAGACATTCATCTCGATAACAGTTGTTCGAGGATGAAAGGTAGTTTTTGGGTTTTACGTGGGAATAATAAAATAATTTAAGTTCATGTCATAATTTATTTTATTTGTTATATCCACCATGTGGAAGTTGGAGGTCAGGAATGCCACACCTTAACCTTCCATGAGAGGTTATGGTTGTGGGGCCCACCTGAACTCAACCTCCCATGTGAGGATTAATTCGGTGGGGACCACCCAAGGTCATAACCACTTGAACTCTCCATTAAGTGGGGAGAAACCTCTTGATCTCCCCACTTAATGGTGCCACTACACTTCACATTAATTGTGCCAACCAAGAGTTAGGAATCCTTTTTGAATTTCATGCCAACAAAATAATAGATTTTATAATATATTATTTGGAACATCTATTCACTTTGTTGATTTTAGTGGAGGATTATTTGGGGAAAGCTTCCAAATAATAATGCTCCACCCAATGAAGAACGACCATCAAAGAATGCTGAACGCTTCATCCGCCGACGACAGAAAACTTCTTTATTGATCGCCAACTGGAACAAGGGAGGAAGCATCGTCCTTGAAGAACGCTGACGAAGTCGTCCTTGAATTCTTCATCTTCTTTTCCAATGACATCAAATCTGATGTAGCGGTTCAAGCTTGGTTAAATTGTTGTGTGTTCTTCACTTCCCATTGTTGTTTAGAATTCAAAGCCGCTTGATATCACCCTAACTTGGGGGGCATGGGCCGATCAAACACGGCCCGACCCCTCCACCTTTCTTATGGATTTTGACACCTAAGAAGGCATGAGTCTGGGTTGAGAATTTCACATCAACATCAGTTAAGGATCGAAGGAGATGTCTCGAGGAGAGTGTGACTTCTTCCAGAACGAGAAATGGGCCACTGTAACTCATCCGGTGACCGACAAAAGATTCGTCGACGGTCGGAACCGGCAAACATCACCGGCGACCAAGAGAATGGCGGCCAACGCTTCAGCCGACCGTATGGATAGGAGCAGCACAACCACACCGCCAGAGTAGAAGGATGCAGCCGACGGGCCACAATGGTGCAGTGGCAGCCGGTGCAAGACCAGCCGCAAAGAATGCCGGCGGCCCGAGCCACCGGGTCACCGGAGAAGGCGGTGCGCAACCGTGCCGTGTGGTGGAGAAGTAGGGACCGTAGCTCCTAGACACGGTGGTGAAATTGTAGCCAGACCAAGGATGATAGCGATGAAGACTAGTGGCCCGATCCGCTGGGTTGCCGTAGGGGGCACGGTGCAACGGATCTGAGCGGGTGTCGGCTGGCCGCTCGACCAGCCGAGAGGAGCGAGACCCACCACTAGGGTCCCGTGTGAAATGTACCGGTGCCAAGTGGTGCTGGTTGTCTCACAACTGAATGGATTAGCCATCTGGGGACCCCATGGTGTGCGACCTCTCCCTGGATGCGGCTAGGGTGGACCCCACGAGCTGCCAGACCACCAGCTGTGGGGCTGCCGGGCCGGACCCAGCGTGGGCAGGATCCAGCGTGGGCCAGGCCCAACGCGGGTCGGCCCAGCCCTGCTTACGGGGTCAGACCCATGGACCGGGTTAGACTCGCAGACCGGTTCAGACCCCAGTCCAGTCGCGGGTCGGGCTGGATCGGCCCGACTAGGCTGGACCAGACCCGGATCCCTTTTGGCCTATTTCCACTCTCTTGCCCATAAATTGAGCTACGAGCATCCGATTGATGAACCGTCTACAGTGACGGAGACTTTGGAAGGATACGGTCCTTTTGGAATACCCCAAATGAGGTTTGGATAAAATTGGGGAATGGTCGGGATGGATTGAACCTAAATCCAACAGGGCCCTTGGAACGGAAATGCCAATAACTCACAGACCGGGTGTCTAATTTATGCGATGTTTGTTGTGTTGATACCCCTATGATGAGGCGGACCTTTGAGATACTTCTCTTGGTACTTTGTGTTAGTTGATGTATCGACACTCGGCTTGAGGAGAAGACCCTCCGAAAATCAAGCATTCTTTGTGCAGAACCCAATGGCTGGCTATGCACTGACGACTATTCCTGGATTCTGTGTGGGTTTGACAACACTGATGACTGTTCCTGGATCCTGTGTTGGTTCGACAACACTGACATCTATTCTTGGATACTGTACAAATTCAATATTTCTGACTTCTATTCTAGGATCTGTTGTGGGTTTGACAAATTATCTATTCCTGGATCCTCTGTGGGTTCAACAGTTCTGACATTTTTTCTTGGATCCTATATGGGATCGAAAGAATAACAGTTCCTGGATCCTTTGTGGGTTTGATAGTTCTGATTTCAGTTCATGGAACCAGTGCGGGTTCGTCAGAATAATTGATTCAGTGGTTACATCTAATCATCTCCATCTCTCTTGAAAAGTTGTATAATTGTGTAAGCTGAGTCAATAATTATGTGATTTCTTCATGATTGATATGGATTACTAAAAAACATAGGTATATGTATGGTCATATACCTAAGTGGGGTTATCTATAGATTTTATACATTTTGGTTTATCCTTTTTGGATTTTTTGAGACCTCGAGGGTCTCGGGGTCCCTATTGAGTATCATTATACTCACCCATGAATGGGCTATGCCCACACCTCGTTGTGTTGGTTGAAGACAACAGACATTGCTGACTGAGGATCAGAGTAGCAGGACTGGATGGTACCCAGAGGTGGACCTCACGACGAGTCGGTAAACAGATGAAAATGATAGATGTGGAGTTCTGAGGATGCTATTTTTACCTACCCTTCTGGTAGGAATCCCTTGTGGATGACCCAGTTGCTATTTTACCCTTTTCATTAGTTATACTGGTTTTTTATTTGTACTTGTACTTTCCTGTTGGGAATGTATTTCTGGCCCCTTTTACTTTTTAGCACTCTTTTGTATACAATTTTTCTTAGTGTTTTACTTCAATCTTGTACTCTGTTGTGTGTGATTACACTTTATAAAAGCAATTCCTTCCGAGTTTTCGGGATTTTAACCTTTGGTTCTAGTCTCCAGCCACTGGCCTATGGAGGGAGGGTTTGGGGTAGTCACGGCACGGGCCCTAGGGGATGGTTCATCACAAATTGGTATCAGAGGAATCAGTTCTAATGCAGAACATAGGACTCTGATATTTTCTGAGAGGCAACAGTGTTAAGGGTACTGAGTGTAGTTTTTAGTTCAGGGAGTCTAGTGTTGGTGCGGCGGTCGACGTATCCATACAACAGGACACCGACTTCTGATTTCTGACTCAGTGCATGAAAACACTGATTTTTTGTGTGTTTCAAGAGTTTACTTAGTGATCCCTTTGAGCCAGCTCACAAAGTATAACTTATTGACCGTGGTGAACCTATCCCTTTTCAGGATGGCCCCACGTAGATAGACATCCAGAGTTCAGGCTTTGTACGAGATGGCAGCCCATTGAGCGACGAGGCCTCAGTGTAGGGACCTATTACAGGAAAGGCTCCAGTGGTACCACTACCTATTGAGTCACTGATTCCACCTGCCCCAGTTGCAGAGAGTGAACGCCACCTGAGCACGTTGCATGAGTTCCAGTGCCAGAGAACTCCTAGCTACAAGGGTGATACGGACGTGCAGACAGCTGAGGATTGGCTGGAGGCTGTGTTGAGGGTTTTCAGACTGGTTGGGACACTAGCAGATCTTATGGTGATCCTTTCCACGAGTCACCTTCAGGAAGAAACAAATATATGTTGGAGCCGGATGCTCTAGGTGCATGACGTGGCGACACATCTCTGGGAAGACTACGAGAGCCTTTTATGGGAAGAGTTTTTCCCACCCACCCTACGTGCAGTGAAGATACATGAGCTACTTCATCTACAACATGGTAGCATGACGGTGGAACAATACTTAGCAAGGTTAACCGAACTCTCTCACTACTGCACATATATGGTGTGAGACCCATTTTTCAGGGCTCATACCTTCAAGCACGGGCTCAGGAAAAAGATCAGGGCTTCAATGATCTCCCTTAGCATTCCGACGTAGGCGGGGGTGTTGGAGAGATCCCTATTAGTGGAGAGTTTCCTTGCTAAGCAGTCACTAGCAGCAAGACCCTCCACCGGGCGTCACGTAGTGGAGTCTTCTGTAGTATGCAGCAGAATGATGTCGTAGAGGTCCAAGCGGACCAGACCATCCGATGGACAACCTCAGGACACAGGTTCTATTGTGCGAGGCATATGAGATAGAGCCAGTCATTTGAGGAACATGTAGTGTTTCACATGCGGCGGGCAGGGTCACATGGCTCGTGACTATCTGACCCACCGTTTAGATGATCAACAGACCATCGAAGGACCTCCCAGGGAGAGGCAGAGGTTCGATCGACGTGATCCACAAGGCGTAGGCGGGCGTGGTAGAGGAGCTGGTCGTGAAGCTGGTGGTGGACAACGTTACGAGGTTTTACCACCCCCACCACCACCTGGAGGTCCACCCCGACTGTAGGGAGCAGGTGGACATGAGAGAGCTCAACTCTAGGAAGCTAAGGATTATGATCACGGTGCTCCAAAGATGATTCAAGGTACGATTTGTGTCTACTTCACCTTAGCTGTAGTTCTTATAGACACAAGTTCCAGTCACTCTTTCATTTCCACTACCCTCATTCGGAGATAAGAGATTCCAATGGATCCTTCGGCTCAATCCTTACGGCTAGAGTGTGAGAGCAGACTCGACGATTACACATAGGTTCCGGAAGTGTGAGCTTACTCTAGGAGGCGAGAGATTCAGCTGGGATCTCCTCATAGCGGCATCGAGGCCTTATGATATCATCATGTGTATGGAATGGTTATCTACAATCCATGCTCAGATCAACTGTATTAGGCACAGAGTGTGGTGTTTCCGCACAGATGGGACCAGGTTTACCTTCACCGGTGAAAAAGGATCCTTTGCAGCACATGACGAACTTACTCGGATGAGGGTGCAGCCGATCACTCATCAGTTGGCCTGCCTTACCCTCAGATCAGTTGATGTGTAGAGTCTGATCTATCCTTTAGTGGTGGACCAATACGCAGATGTTTTCCCTGATGATGTTCTAGGACTACCTCCTCGCAGAGTGGTGGAGTTCTATATTGTCCTTTACCCCAGGATAGAACCGATATCTACACCACCATATCATATGTCTCCCGCTGAGCTTCGTGAGATGTGGGTATAGTTGGAGGACATGCAGGGGAAGGGATTCATGCAGCACAGTGTTTCTCCCTGGGCAGCCCCAATTCTATTCGCAATGAAATAGGATGGAAGTTTGAGGATTTGTGTCGACTACCATTGCCTGAACCAGGTGACCATGAAGAACAAGTACCCACTCCTGAGGATTGAAGACCTCTCTGATCAGTAGAAGGGGGAATGGTGGTTCTCAAAGATAGACCTCAGATCAGGCTATCACCAGCTCAGTGTTCGAGATGAGGATATGCAAAAGATGACCTTAAGGTGTTGGTAAAGCCACTACGAGTTCTTGGTTATACCTTTCAATGTAATCAACTCTCCACTAGTGTTAATGGGTCTCGTGAACAGAATTTTCCAGCCATAGCTTGATCGCTTTGTCATAGTCTTCATCGATGACATTCTGATCTACTCGACTACTGAGGAGGAGCATTCCTACCCTTTGCGGGTAGTACTGGGCACAAACAGAGAGCACCAGCTTTATGGTAATCTCTCAAAGTGCAGGTTTTGTATCTGAGAGGTTCACATTATTGTATGTGACATCTCTGAGGCTGGAGTATTAGTAGATACAATGAATATTGAGGTAGTACTTGATTGGGAGCCACCCATGAGTGTGACATAGGTTCAGAGTTTCCTAGGTTTGGCTGGTTACCACCAGAGATTCGTTCAAGTCTTCTCCAGAGTTTCAACACAATTATCAGCCTTGAAGAAGAAGGGGCAACACTTCGTATGGTCAGAGAGATTCCATCTGAGATTTCAGGAGCTGAGGGAGAGGCTGACTAGTGCCCCCCATCTTGAGACTTCTAGAGGATGGCATAAGGTACCTAGTCTACTGCGACACATCAGGGACTGGACTCGGTTGTGTCCTCATGTAGGATCGATTAGTGATATCTTATGGTTCTCGTCAGTTGAGACAACATGAACAGAACTATGGTACCCAAGACCTGGATTTACCAGTAGTGGACTTCGCCTTGATGTTGTGGTGACACTATCTGATGGTTGAGTGTTTCACAGTCTACTATGACCACCAGAGTCTCAGGTATATCTTCTATCAGAAGGACCTAAATCTGAGACAATGACAATGACTTGAGTTCCTACTGGACTATGACTTCGAGATAGTCTATACTCATGGGAAGGGGAACATTATAGTAGATGCACTCAGCAAGAGATCTACTATACAGTTTCTAGGTGAGGCGATGGAGCATCTGGATGCTTTACAGATATCCTTTATGGATAGGTATGGAGTATGTTTCCTTCAGGCTCTTACTGTCACTCCCCCACTTCTTCAGCGGGTCAGGGAGGCACAACGTGGAGACTCTGACTGTGAGACATGATGTGCTCAGATATCCACAGGGCAAGCACCTTATGGATTTTCTGAAGGTGGGGAGCATGTGATCCTCTTCAGAGGATATACTATGGTGCCAGAGTCACTTCAGGAGGAAGTTTCGAGGGAGTTCCACACATCTCCTCTAGTGTTACATCCAAATGTGGAGGAGATGTACTAGGACCTTCAACGATAGCACTGGTGGACAGGTATAAAGAAGGAAGTAGAGGAGTTCGACTCACGATGCCTCATTTTTCAGAAATTAAATACAGAGCATCAAGTACCCAAAGTCTTGTTTCGGCCTTTATTGGTTCCATAGTGGAAGTGGGATGGGATATCCATGGACTTCATGTTGGGTCTACCACATAAATCTAGGGGTCATGACTCGATTTGGGTGATCATTGAATGACTCACCAAGTCAACCCACGTCATACCAATTAGTGAGAAGGGTTCAATAGAGTGCTTGGGACACCTCTATGTGCATGAGATTGTGCAACTACATGGAGTACCTTCTTTTATTGTCTCCGATTGTGATGCACGATTTACTTCTCGGCTATGGAAGGGGTTGCAAGAGGCTTTCGGGATGCAACATCGTCTGAGCACCGCCTTCCATCCTCAGACAGATGGTAAGACTGAGCAGACCATTCAAACCCTCAAGTACATGTTGCGTGCTTGTGTCCTTGACTTCGGGCACAACTGGGAGGATCACTTACCTTTTATAGAGTTTTTATACAATAACACCTATCACTCTACCATTGGGATGGAACCTTTCGAGGCGTTATACGAGTGAACTTTTAGATCACCCTTGTGTAGGAAATCCCCAGGGGAGTCAGCACTGGTGGGACCAGAGATGGTTCAAGCTACCACAGAGAAGGTGTAGATCATCCAGGAGTAGATGAAGACCGGATGGAGCAAATAGAAGTCTTATGTAGACAGAAGATGAAGACCTCTAGAGTTTGAGGATGGTGACCACGTCTTTCTACTGGTCTCACCCGATGAGGTTTATGGAGATTTGACCATGGTGGAAAGTTATCTCCACATTTCATCAGACCTATTCACGTCCTCAGCAGAGTTTGTGAGGTGGCATACCGCTTAGCTCTTCCTCCTCAGTTGCACCGGGTGCATGATGTCTTCCATGTATCCCAGCTGAGGAGATACATGCATGACCCTTCTCACATCATCGACCATGGGGAGTTGGATGTCGATGATGGGGCGACGTTTATGGAGGTTCCATTGGAGATTGAGTATTGACAGGAGCGGGTCCTTCGTGGATGGTCGATACCTCTGGTGTGCATTCGTTGGCATCACGATAACCTCGAGGAGATCACACGGGAGCAGGAGGCTCAGATGCATGCTCAGTACCCCCATTTTTTCCCTTTGATCGAGTTGTAGCTTACGGGGGCGTGAAGCCCTGAGGTGGGGAGAATGTAAAGATCCAGAAATTTCGTGGAATTTTGTTTTCTTAAATACATGGGAATTTTACAAGTCCGCAAAAACTAAAGGCACCTAATTCTGAGTCCTAGTGTGATTGAAATCAATTTCTAAAGTGTTGTTTGTCTAAATTCTGTAAACATACGAGCGAGATTTTATACTTTTGAAACAGTGCTTGGAAATGAAATCTGAGGGCACCGTTGAACTCGCAGTGCTGGTATTCACTTTAGAAGACTTTTATCTCAATGATAGTTGGTCGAGGATGAAAGTTAGTTTTTGGGTTTTACATTTTAATAATAAAATATATTATGTGAATCTATTAATTTATTTTATTTGATATATCCACCATGTGGATGTTGGAGGTGGGGACCGCCACACCATAACCTCCCATTAGAGGTTATAGTGGTGGGGCCCACCTAATCTCAACCTCCTATGTGAGGATTAATTTGGTGGGGTCCAGCCGAGGTTATAACCTCTTGAACTCCCAATTAAGTGGGGAGAAACTTCTTGAGCACCCCACTTAATGGTGCCAACACCATTCAAATTAATGGTGCCAACCATGTGTTAGGAATTATTTTTTAATTTCTTGACAACAAAATAATATATATTACAATCAATTATTTGGCACGTCTATTCAAATTGGTGATTTGAGTGGAGGATTATTGGGAGAAATCTTCCAATTAATAACCCTCCTCCCATCGAAGAATGACCTTCGAAAAATGAAGAATGCTTCATCTGTAGATGATAGACAACTTCTTCTTTTATCTCCAACGAAAACAGAGGAGGAAGAACCATCCTTGAAAAACACCGACAACGTCATCCTCGACTTATTCATATTCTTTTCCAACGACAAATAATATGTAGTTGGGGTTCAATCTTTGTTAAATTTTTACATGTTCTTTATTTTTCTTCATGGTTTAGAATTCAAATCCGCTTGATATCACGCTAATGCGGAGTGCGCGTGCCTAACAAACATGGACCGAACCCTCTACCTTTTTTATGAATTTTGATGCCCAATGTCGAATGAGTTTGGGTTGAGAGTTTCTTTCCAACATCGTTTGCGGATAGAAAGCAACGTCCCTAGGAGAGTGTGACTTCTTCCGGAATGAGATACGGGCCACCAGAAATCGTCTGGTGAACCGTGAAATATTAACCTGCAGTCGGAACCAGAAAACATCACTGACGACGAAGAGAAGGGTGGATGATACTTCTGTTAGCCGCATGGATAGCGGTGGCACAACTGCACCATAGGAGTAGAAGGTTGCAGCTGACGGGCTGCGGTAGTGCAGTGATGGCCAGAGTAAGACCAGCCGTGAAGGAAGCTAGTGGCTCGAGCCGCCGGGTCGCCGGAGAAGGCACGACGCAACCGCACCCCGAGGTGGAGAATAAAGGGCTGTGACCCCTGGTTGTGGTGGTGCAATAGTGGCCGGTGCAAGTCCGGCCGTGAGGAAGACCAGCAGCCCGAGCCGCCGGGTCACTGGAGGCGGTGCAGCGCAATGGCGCCGTGCGGGAGTTGGCTGGCCGCTCGACCAGCCTGGAGCAGTGGGACCCATCGCTAGGGTCCCCCGTGATGTGGACCAGAACCACCTGGTGCCGGTTGACTCACACCCAAATAGAATATCCATTTTGGAACCCAAGGGGGCATGACCTCCCCCCATGGACGTGGCTTGGGCGGACCCCATGGGCCGCCGAACCGCCAGCCGCGCAAGCTGGACCCAGCGCGGGCCGGGTCTCCCTCGCGGTCCGGGTCTTTCCCATGGACCGGGTTTGACCCGCAGACCGGGTTGGACCTGGGGACCAGGTCGGACCCCAGTCCGGACCCGGGTCAGGCTGGGTCAGACAGACTGTGCCACACCGGACCCGAACCCGTTTTGGCCTGTTTCCACTCTTTTTCCCGTAACATGAGCTACGAGTATCCGATTGACGAACCATATATGATGACAGAATCTTTGAAAGGAGGTAGTGATTTTGGCATACCCCACTTGAGGTTTGGATGCAATTGGGTTACGGTCAGGTTGGATTGAACCTAAATCAAACCAAGCCCTTAAAATGGAAATATCAATAACTTAGAGACCGAGCGTCCGATTGATGCGTCATCTATTGTGTTGAGACCCCTATGATAAGGTAGACCTTTTAGATACTTCTTCTTGGGAATTTATGGAAGTTGATGTATCGACACTCGACTTGGAGAGCAGACCCTCCAGGAATCAAGCATACTTTGTGCGGAACCCTGTGGCTGGCTATGCATTGACGACTATTCCTGGATCCTGTGTGGGTTTGAAAACACTGATGAATATTCCTAGATCATGTGTGGAATCGACAACACTAGAGGCTGTTCTTGGATCCTGTATGGATTCAACAGTTTTGACTTCTATTCCAGGATCCTGTGTGGGTTTGACAGAATAACTGTTCCTGGATCCTGTGTGGGATTAACATTTCTGACTTCTGTTCCAGGATCCTGTGTGGGTTTGACAGAATAATTGTTCCTGGATCCTATCTGGGTTCGATACTTCTGATTTCTATTCCTAGATTCTGTGTGGGTTCGACAGAATAGATGACTCAGTGGTTACATCTGATCATCTCTATCTCTCTTCAAAATTTTTATACCTGTGTGAGCTGAGTTAGTAATTTTGTGATTTACTCATGTTTGAGATGGATTACTAGATAACTTAGGTATATGTATGGGAATATACTTAAGTAGGGTTATCTGTTGATTTCAATCTTTGTGGTCTATCCTTGTTGGATTTTGTGAGACCATGAGGGTATCTGGGTCTGTACTCAGTATTATTATACTCATCCCTCCACGTTCTATGCCCGCACCTCATTGTGTTGGTCATAGACTATAGACACCGCTAACTGAGGATCAGAGTAGGAGGAATAGATGATACCCAGAGGTGGACCTCACAACAAGTTGGTACACAGAGGAGACTAACAGAAGTGGAGTGCTAAGGAGGCTATCTATACCTACCCATCAGTTAGGAATCCCCATAGGATGACCCAGTAGCTGTTTTACCCTTTTCTTTAGTGGTACTTGTTTTTCAGTTTTACTTGTACTTTCCTGTTGGGCTTGTATTTCCGAACCCTTTTACTTTTCAGCACTCCTATGTATGTAGTTTTTCTTAGTGTTTTACTTCCAGATCGTACTCTGTTGTGTGTGATTAAACTTTATAATGGCACTTCCTTCCCAGTTTTAGGGATTTTTGCCTTTGGTGCTTGTCTCCAGCACCTGACCTATGGATAGTGGGATTGGGGTATTCACAGTACGGTCCCCAGGGGATGGGTCATGACAGAATAATTTAGGAGGCCAAAATATTCTGAAAACATTTCTATGTATCATTAGTTTATGTATGTTAGTTTATGATGTGATAATTCAAAAATATATCGTTATGGGATGGTTTCACTGTGAAAAAATTGAATGTTGTCAAATCATAATATATTACTTTTTCTTTTAAATTGGTAGTTTTTTGGGATCAAATTCATTGAATAGTGGTCTGGAAAAAATACCATTGATTATTGAATTTACATGAAAATATATGGGGGACAAAATGTCTGGAATTCAGGGGGGGAGTATATGTAAAGAAGAAGTATCCTAGACAAAATTATACATCACAAAAGGGAATAAATAAATACATGAAAATTATTAATTCCATGATAATATTTTCAATTATTGAATCAATGGATGTAATATTTCATATGTGTTTTTAAATATACCATCTTTTACAAATAAAATTTCAATGAGATGTGATGTCTATGCTTGTGAAATAAGTAAAAAAGAAAACTAGTAGTGAGTCTAAAAGGGGGAAATATAATGTAGAATGTGGATCCAAATACTCCATAGATGCTTTTTAGGAGAGAAAAATATGTTTTCAAACCTATGATATGATGATTTTGATATTGAATATAAGGCCACATCATGTATGTTTTCAATATATAAGAAGGAAAAAAAATCAAAATTTAGTATGTTATATTAAAAAATGGATTCAATCAAAGAGAAATTAATTTTTTAGTTAAGTGGATGTCACTCATAACAATAAAGAACTTGAAATTCATTTAATTTAGGGTTACACAGTGATAATTACAAAATATATGATATTTCTGATAAGGATGAACATATTTCTATTACCTGCAAAAATTGATTAAACAAAAAAATATGGTTATTGAAAAACATGGGGAAACCCATGTGCATTCTAATTATAAAAGTGAATATATGAAAAATTATTATACATAAATGAATTATGTTTTCATAAACTAAAATAATATGGAGAATTTTAAAATGAAATAAAATCATCTGTTTTAAAACATAAACTATCATCTTCGTTTATTGAAAAATGATCACAATGATATGAACTCTATACAACCCATATATGAATGTAATTGGAAAAAACAATGATAAATATTATAGGATGAGTTCTCTATAGATTTTAGTTACAAATATAAGAGTATAAAGGTTGATAGAAAAGTTTCATCCCTATTTCTCCGATTAAATTGAATTTTGAAACTGACCATATTATCCCACTTATTTGTATGTGAAAAAATATTATCGTAATTGATGTTAAATCATAAACAAGATAAATTATGTAGGTTTTTATTCTTAAAAAACTAGAAGGCTTTTAAATCAAATAATTTTTAAATTTTTTTAATAGTGTGTCCACATAACAAATCACTTCCTACATCTCAATTAGTATCATACATGAATTTATATATACAATCCATATATCATATTTCTCAAAGAGATAGTAACCATAATTAATACCATTAAAGAGTTATCCTTTTAGTAGATATTAAATTATAAATCATCAAGAGATTCATTGTTTCTTATTAAATTTTGGTATATTGATAACATCTACTAAATGGATTATTTTTGTATTTCAATCAATTTCACATGCCAATTTTGGATTATGCTTATTTTTTTACCAATGTTGAGGGATTTTTAATCATATAAATAGGGAAAAAAATTTTAAACATAAAATTTTTATTTCATTTTATATGTTGAGTACATGTTCAAATACATTTTTGATAGTATTGTAGTAAAATGTTTAATAATTGAATTCTGTGTTGCAAACAATTTTTTTCCATTATAGATCTTATTTTTCTATATTTTGATAAATATATTATTATACTTTAATGATTCCTAAATATCTAAAATTTGATAAATACATTATTCATTCTTTTGAGAAATATATTGATTTTCATTTCAAAAAAGTAATTTATATATTCTATAAATAAGTGCTAGACACAATTAAAAGGGTAGAATAATAGTAGAGAATATAAATTTTCAAAATATATGTGTTCAATAAATTTGTGCTATTTTCATTTAAATTTACATTAAAATTTACATTTATATTGATTTTTAATAAGGGTTAGTATGATCACATTGTCATTTGATATTAATTGAGAATTGGAAACAAAAAATAAAAGGGGATATTGAAAAGACTATATATATATATATGCATATAAGGTTTTATTTTTTCAATATTATTTTATGGTCAAATTAAATATGTTTTGATGATAGGTGATGGAGGAAGATTCCATAAACATAATATGATAAAGAAAATAACTTTATATTTGAGTAAAAATATGTAGAGACTGAGGTTGTAACATTACAATACATCGATTCACATATTTTCTATAGAAGTTTTATAATGAATTATATTGTTGAGTTAGAATTAATTGAAATTCATGATATTACCAAGAGATTAAATGGTCTATCATAAAAAATATTTATTATGGATTATAGAGAATTATTCTTTTGAAATTTCTATTGAATAACATGGAAATATATAAATATATATGAGATAATAAAAGTGGTTCAATTTAATTAAAAATATAGTTGGTATAGTTTAGAAACAATATGTGAAATACCTAATATGAAAAATAATGATAATTTTGAATTATATTCATTGGGTAAATGTTGAAAAGATCGATGTGAAGTAAGAATTGGGAAGGTAATGTTGTTAGTTGAATAAATCATAATTGAGTATAACAATCTAAAATAAATGGTACACGTGAAAGATGTTTTTTTTAAATTATGCTGATAATTTCTAACAACATTTTAATTGTTTTAAGGTTATTTTAGATTATTAGAAGTGATTAATGAATTATTTGATGAATTATGGATGATTTATGTATAATTGGACTAATTATATTTTTATATGTATGATGTATTTTTATAAATATTATATTCTTGTTTTTAAAATATATTTTTTGGAATGGAAACACTGATTCATACAATTTTTTTTAGATATGTATATTAAAATAAAAGATATCATTTCAATACGGAATCTATGATTTAGGGTAAAAAATTTTAAAGGTAGTTGATAAATTAGATACATAATCAATAAATATAACAAACCTATGTAGTATAGTTCGAAAATAATAATTTAATTGATATATATATAATGTATTTGTCATTATGTATGATGAGCCTTTGAGATATGAGTAAAATAAACAAAGGTGTAGTTGCATTTCCCTGTATTCCATGAAAGTGAATCATCTTATTTGTAGTAAATTTAAAAATGAATAAATATGGTTTATAAACTACTATGATATAATGTTTAAAAATGGAAGAGGTGTGAGGAATTCATAAAATATTGATGATATGTTCGATTATACTATGAGTTTTATTAGAAAATAATCAAAATATATAATCATGTATATAAAAAATAATATGATGTTCTCACACTCAAATACATAGGATGTGAAACACCACACATAAAATCTAATGGATAGAATGTAAATTATATTTATTAATGATAGAAAATTCAAAACTGAGATTTTTTTATAGAAAGGATTTAGGAACTCGTCACATTAAAAGAATATCATTTTCGATAACATAAAATACATGAAACAACTATCATAAATGAACCACAATATAATATAATATTATATTTTCTCATTAAAACTATGAAATTAAGTCATTGTGTATTAATATAATTAAATAATCTATTTATTGTATATGTATTTGATAAAGTTGAAAAAATATATATTAATTGACTATTAATAAGAATATATGTCACTTAAATTTTCAAAATGTCAATTTATGCTTTAAAAAATATTTTTCCATAAAAAAAATGTATTATATTGACTCATAAGATAATATATTATACATAATTTACTGAAAATAATGAAAATGTATTTGAAAAAAATTAAATTCATTTTTGGATTCTATATATCAAAATTAACATAGAGATAAATTTTTTAGAATTTTCAAAATTGTTTTTTGTGAATAGTAAAAATTTACATTTTATGTAATACTATAATTTCAATTAAATAAATTAGAAAACACATTTTTATATTATTGTATAAAACATAAATGTTATAAAGTAATAATTAATCTACTTAATTACATTAAAATTATCTTAATATTTTATTTTAATCTATTTTTGGGCAAAAAAATGCGTTTTTATGAAAACTTATTTATGTTTGATAATTCTTCACCATTTTAACTTATTAATAAAACCTAATATGAAATTATTTAATTTAAATTTAAATATAATAATTATATAAATATTATTTTAAATTCCTGTAATTATGATGAATAATGATTGAGAAAATTTATGATAAACTTACACATGAATAATATAGTTATTGGAAAAATACTATTTAATTGTTCCTATGTCTTTTATATAAAATTGAATTATGCCACATCAATTGGATTAATTTTATATAATTTTTTCCATACATTGTATAAAAATAAATAATATTATCTAATATGATCAACAAAATTTATAATCACAATGAGTAGTGAAAACATTTATAACTGTTTACCATAGTTAATGTAAAAATAGGTTTATCTGTGGTCAAACAAAAATGATAATGGGTAAAAATACAAAAACAAAAACAATATTATTTCATATGTTCATTTTTAGACAATTTATTATATTAAAATTGATAGTATTCCATTTAGGATCTTTTTTTTCATGATAAAAACATGGGTATAATATTTTCTTTTCAAAAATTATTTCTATGTTCTCTCCTACCCTTATATAAGCACACCCATATCCTCTCATCTTCACACCATAAAATAATTTTTTTTATAAAATTCCTAACCAAATATGTTACATTAAAACATAAAAACATCCTAGAGGACTTATTTTGGTTATTAAACACCCATTTGAAGGCTTTTGATTTAACTTAAGGAGGCTGTGTATAGAAGTGTTATTGTTCATAACCGAGTGTTTTTATTATTTTTCTTATTTCACCACCTTTTAACATTCTTAAGCCATGATATTATAAGATAACCTTTATAATACATTTAATTATATGTTACTATGCCAGTTTCATACGTATAACAACAACATAATCCATGAATTGGGAAATAAAATTGTCATTCATATGTACAGTGTACTGCCGCCTCACGAACCGATGTAGTATGTCTTCTATTTCCCTCTCTCACGGGTTGTAATAATGATGACTTTTATATATATAAATATTACATGTAACATAATTATACTTATATAATTTATATATCATATATAAATACATAATTTCTATTAAGTGGGGGATTTGATATCATAACTCATGTATATGCCAGACAAGCACCTCGTGAGGTGATCTGCTTCATTGCTCACTAAATATTACATTGTATGGTAATAAAGATAAATTTAATGAATATATGTGATAAATATGATATATTAATTATATTAGTGAAGTATTTATCATTATTTTAATATAAAATATCACTATATTTCTTATCTTTTGAATCACTAAAAAATGACAATGTTGTTCAAACTAGGAGTAAACGACAACCTACATAAAGCAATGTTAATATATTTTTCATCATCTCATCAAATAGATGATATAAGTAGGTATATTGAAAAAAATAAATTTTCCCTGGTATATCTATAATTATGGAACAATATGATAGTAATTTCTTCCTTTTATTAATGATCATTGAAAAATTGGAGTGTTACTCTTGCATGCATACGAAAGTCCACATTCATGATTATAACGTTGTTCATTTTTCAAAAAAATATTTTACCATTGGTCAAATAAAGTGTCATCGATTTATATATATGATAAATATTTCATGATTAAATTTTTTTAATTTTTTAATTTATGAAATCCATGACCGCATTAAAAATACTCAATTCATTTTCACTTACGTATTGAATATCAGTTAAACATGCTACATGATTTTAATTGATTATGTAAATATATATATCATCATAATAAGTGAAATAAATTTATTAATTAAATAGGAATTTTTTTTAATAATTTAAATTATAAATATATGTTTTTTATTTTGGAATTTAAACAATATACTTGAAATGCAATATTCGATGTAGGGGGAATTTTCATCAAAGAAACCATGAGGTAATAAATTTCATAACACAATTTTTTTCATTGCTGTATATTATTTCATCAATACCATTGATGTGATTGATTGTTTCTTTAGATGATTAACAATGATTCTTGGATTATTTTACAAATTGTGGCTGATTTATGTATAATTAATCTAATTCACTTTTTATATGTATAATGTCTATTTATAAATATGATATTCGAGCTTCTAAAATGATTTTTTTGGAAAGGAAACACTGATTCATAAAACGTTTTTTTATAAAAGTACTACAAAATAATGGATATTATTTCTATGAGGAATCTGTGATTTAGTATTGAAAATTTTCATAGGTAGTTGATCCATTAGACACATAGTCATTACATATAATGAACCTATAAAATATACTCAGAAAATCATAAACGCATATATATATATATATAATACATTTGTGAGTATATATGAAAACCCTTTTATAATAATGTAAAATAAACAAACGTATTAAGGAATTTCCTTATATTCTAATGAAGTAAATGGTCTTATGTGTAATAAATTTGGAAATGTGGAATTGTGGGTCATATGAAACTACTATGATATTATGTCTAAAAATGTTAGAGTTGTGAGGAATGCATAAAATTTCGATGATATTTTTTATTAAACAATGAGTTTTATTAGAAATTTATCCAACTATATCATCATGCGTATTACAAATTAAGATGATATTATCAAAATAAAAAACATAAGATGTAAAACACTAAACCTAAAATATATTATTTAGAAAAAAATTATATTAATGAATGATCAAAAATTAAAAATAGAGATGTTTTTAGGGAATTTTATTAAGAACATAATATTTTTATAGAAAACTATTTTCGATAGCATACAAGGCATGAAACACCCAACATAAAAAACCACAATATAATATAATTTTATATATTACCATTATAACCTAGATATTTTATTTTTATGTATTAATAAGATTAAATAATTTATGTTGTGTATATATATTTAATAATGTCCATACAAATATATATTAATTGATTAGTACAATAGAAATATATCACATTAATATTTATAAAATTATTTTATGCTTCAAAATAATGTTTTCATAAAAAAATTATTTTATCAATTCATAATAGAAAATATTATAAATAATTTATAGAAAATATTGAAATTTTATTTTAAAAAATTAAATTCATTTTTTGGTCACTCTATCAAAAATAGAAAATAGTTGATTTTTTTGAATTTATAGATAATATTAATTTTTTAGTGAATAGTTAAAAATTACAATTTTTCTAATATTGTTATTTCAATTCAATAAATTAATCTACCCATTTTTTTAATATCATATACAATAATTTAACATAAATATTATATATTAATAATTAATCAACATAAATACATTAAAATTATCATTATACTAGAGTTTAATCTATTTTATTTTTCGGCTTAAAAATGAATTCGTCTGAAAACTCAATTATGGTTCATAATTAATATCCATTTAAATTAATTAAAAAACCCTAAAATGAAATGATTTAATTTAATTTTAAAAATATTATCTACATAAATATGTTTTTAATTTCATATAATTATGAATAATATTGACAGAGAAAATATAAGGGAAACATACACTTAAAAAAATAATTTTATTGAAAAACTACAATTTTAGTGTATCATTGAGTTTTATATGAAATTGAATTATGCCAAATCTATATGTTTAATTATAAAAATATGGCCCCATATAAAAAAAATCAAAAATAATATTATATAATATAGTTAAATAAATTTATAATCTTAATGAGTAGTGAATACATTTATAATCGTTTACCGTAAATAATGAAAAAATAGGTTTATCATGGGTTAAAATATTACAATGGTTTAAATTACAAAAAAATACTACATATTTTTATTTGTTATTGTTTAGACCATGTATTCTCTTAAAATTTATAATAGTCTATTTTGGGTCCTTTTTCATGATTAAAAATATATACAATAAATTAATAAAGTGTAATTTAACTTTAAATATGATAAATATGCCATGATTATCATATTTTTATTTTAGTAAATGATGAAATCCAAGAAAATATTAACAAATTCTCAATTTATTTTGACTTATGTATTGAATATCACTTAAACATCCAACATGAAATTAATTCTTTATGTAAATATATATATCATGGTAATATGTGAAATTAATTTATTTATTATCTAGGAAAAAGATATTAAGAATTTAAATGATAAATATATGTTTGTTATTTTGGTGTATAAAAAACAGACTTGACATGGAAGACTCAAAGTAAAGTGAATTTTATTCCAAGATACCCTGAGGTATAAGAATTCATAACTCAATTTTTTCCATTGGGTTATATTATTTCATCATTTAAATTGATAGGGAAAAATTATTTTATTAATTAATTCTGATAAATTTTTTATTACAATTTTTTTGTATTTATATTTTATAAAAATAATTAATTCATCGATAAATCTTTACAACAATTGTTGATCTTTGTAATGGATTTCAACTCAATTTCATTTCACTGAGGCATATTTTAATTCTATACACCTAATATATTATATATAGGGTATACAATTACCTTTTAGATTAAATATCATGAATCCATCAGACATCATCGTATTTTTTGTTTGAATTTAATTTATTTCACCCATGAGGTTCCGACATCAACATAAATATGTGTTATGGGATTTCATAACTCAATTATTTATCATAGTATTATATTACATCATCAATAACAATGGTATTAAATGATTAAGTGCATAATGTATTCTGATTGGTTTATGTTATCATTTAACATGTTTTGTTTTGTGTTACATGTGATACACATAATCTAATCAATGATTAATATTTTCTTCAATGGTATGATCCTTGAAAAGGATTGACTCTAAATTTCCTTTCATTGAGGAACATTACTAGGATATACCCCAATATTCTTCTTTTAGTTTTATAAACATCACTTTTTAAATGTTATATTTTTTTCTTTACCATATATATATATATATAAGGTGTTGATTAATTTTTTTTCTTTAATGTGGATTTTGATTCTAATCTTTCTAAAGTGGTGGGGGGGGGGGTTCATTTTAAAATACACATTTAAAATTTACATTTTCTATATCATTTTATTCTTAATAAATATTCATTAATATATAATATATTTATTTTTATGTTCATAATTTAATTTTAAAAGGAAACCATATTTAAAGTTTTACTATTTTTTTGAAAATGAATCAATTTACATTTTCTCTATGAAATATTTTTTCATTCATTACAACTGATGAATGTAGTATTCTATTTGAATGTATATGGAGGAAAAAAATTCCTAATTTTATAAATATTATTTAAATATTGGATTATAATTAAATATTTCATTTTCTTGAAATAGAGAATCCAAAATAACGTTTCCAATGTTCATTGATCCCAAATAATTCATTAAAAAAGAATTTTTTATGTAATCATGGACCAGTGGGTTTCATTCATCTTTTATATACATTATTTATGTTTTTGTTATTATCCCAAATTTTAAAATATTTTCCCTAGTGGATAAGAATAAAAAAAAGAAAATTAATAAATCAAGATTAAAATTGTGATGATTTTTCATTAAAAGAAAAGAGTTTACATTTTGATTGGTTTATATTGTCTGAAAAAATGGTATTGATCAGATGTGTCTACATTATAAAACATTTTTTTTATTATTTATTAGTTTTTTTCTAAATATATAAAAATATAATATTAAAATTATCTACAAATTGAATGAATTTTATTAATTTTATAATGACACTAGAATATTTGATGCTTATGGAAGGGTCCTCACAGTGGTTATCATATATTGGTTTTGATAAAAAAATGAGGTCGATCATATTAATATAATTCCATTTGATGATTATATATTATGATTATTTTTAAATGATAATGAATTTTAAAAGAAAATATTTCATCATCATGAATATCTATATTAATAATGTTTTTTCTATAGAGGCAATATTAAAATTGTGGTTAGATGTCATAATGTGGAGTATATCCTAGAAATTCAGTAACCATGGCTGATTAGAATTAAAACTAAATAGTTTTTCACTATGATGGATGAGTTATCACATGAAATAAATTGTGGTTGCATCCATGTTAGAGATCAATTGGATCTACCATATACAAATATAAAAATAATGGATTATTTGGTGACACATCACCCTCTGACACTAAGTAGATAATTTGAAACATTGGTGGGTGTAGAATGGATCAAATTCTTAGATATGTTATTCAATGTCATGGGTTATTTGGATAATTGAAAATCATTTATTTTTATTTATCACATCAAACATTAAGAAGAAAGGTGGTGGTCAATTGTTATGAATATCATGATAAGGAAAGAAACTTGGACCTTGGAATGGGATTAATTTTAAAATATTTATCAAGATAAATATTTTTCAATGGATTTTTTACTTATGAAGAAGAAATAGTTCATCAAAATGTTACCAAATTAGGAAGATTTAGATGATTCATACAAAGAGAAATTTATTAGATTAGTACGATACGTCTCATGTTTTATCCATGAACTTGATATTATAATTAGTAGGATTTAAAAGAGAATGGACCCAATATATCAAGTGTAATTTAATTCCAAATAATTATAAGTAAATGAGAAACTTTTTTATGTGAATTTTTTTTGAAATCGTGTTTAATGATGATAATTAATTCAATGAAAATAAACAAAAATCGTGTTATATGTGGTTGTTAAATGAAAAGAATGAGTAAAAAAAGTACGACTTTGAGTAACTATGACATGTTTAATTTCATCAACATTCGAATTTTGTTGGGGGTGTGTGGCATGCATATGGCAGGTTAGGCCCAGTACATGAATTATATGGCTCCAACATTTACCCGGTTTCCTAATTATACATGTTAATGATTGATTATGATGGATTATCTAATTGAATCTCTAACAATTGACTATCATGGGGTTCCTGATGAATATGTTTTGATGTCAATTCTTGATACTATTTAATAATCTAATCTAACAACAAAGAAAGATTGTATTAGAAGACATTCATTTAAGGAGGTTTTAATGGGATCAACCAAATATATATATGATTCTTGAAAAAAATATTAACTTTGATGGTAATATCCACATGAAATATGTGTCTACTTAAGATACTCTTGTGAGTGAATTCATATATTCTATGAAACCTTGAGGATACACTTATTGGATCATTAATGATATGTTTTCTGGTTCTTTGGGATCTAGAGAATTATAAAACATTTCTCATTAGCCTTTGTTGAAGAAACTAATTCAATTATTTTGTAGTCGATTACTGTGTGTAAAAATTCGTTAGTTTCAAAATAGGTGACCCACACAGGGATCAATTCTTGAATGTTTGAGGATCCATGATGCCACGTCATTTAGTTTTTGGTGTTTAGTTTTTGGAGGATTGATACTCTCGAAAAGGGATTAATTCATTTTATCAATATTAAAATTATTTTAATGTTAGATCCATGGGGATGGTCTTCATTCGACTCAAACCTGGTTTCCATCATATTCCATATTGGGACCCTGATTTTATTAAAAAAATGGCAATTAATCTACTCAGGTATGGATTCATGTCTTTGGCCATAGTTGGTATATTTGGAAACCCCAAATACACTGGAATGTTGGTTAAAAAATTCAGATACAAATTAAATATAATATATAAATATGAGGGGAATTATGTTGATGCATTGGTCATATTAATGTTGGTAATGATATGTTATCGGCTCTCATTGATTAATATTTTATGGTTGATCATGATTTATTATTTAAATTTCATAGAGATAAAGAAAAATTATTATTTTTCCATTGAGTTTCATTATTATAAACACTATTGATAATTTATTAAAATGATTTATATGTGATAATTAAACAATATTTTTTTATGTGATTGATAATTAAAAATTTAATCTTATGAATGTTATACCCGTTAATTGGAAAGATATTGTCCCCACTAATTATGTTCATTTAAAAAAGGCTACTAAAAATTTTCATACCATTCCAGTACCACTTTATGATCTTAATACTTCTTATTTATATGAAAAAAATAATTTTGGATAAAAGAAGTACATATAGGTCACTGTATTTATGTTCCATCTTCCTACACGATTGGAAATGAAATTTTTTTTAACCTGGTTAATTTTTTTATTTTTATATATTCTTCAATTTTTGAGTTGGATTAACAAAATATTCTTCCATGTATATCTAAAAATCATAACAGAAAATTTATTGCATAATATGTACATGATGTAATTATGTTATTTTATGAGGGAATCTCACCTAAAATCATTATTGAATATATTATGTAGACTAATTCTTCTATATAGTTTGGGGAACATATCATTCTGTATTTAAATTATTAGTTATTTTCTTCTTTGGATGCTTTAAATATACATGAAAATGGTAATATAAGTAATTATAAGGTTGGGTTACAAAATGTGGCCACTAAATTTATCTGGAATTTTGAATCATCATAACAAGATGTTATGGAAGGTCTACATGTTATGGATAATGAATCTATAAGGAAATCATCAGGATGTGAATATAGGTTCTTTGATATTTACAGTGAAATGGATAATCCATAAGTTGTAAACACATTTTTAGCTTTGGATTAATACTCATGTTTTAAAACTAATCTAAAAACCTACTCTCAAGGATATTGTAGTCCTCATACATGTTCTAATTTAATAAGGAATACATCATCAACAACATTTCATATTGACTTAGGATGTTTTTCTTTGTGATGGAATCTGTAGTGGCATTACACTCTTCATATATGGGTCATGATCCATGCTATAGAGGAATTCCATAGAATCAACATTGACACACACAGGGATGACCCCATCATGGTAGGGGTATATGGAGTTATAACATTACTCATGTGGTGGAATTATTTAAAATTTAGTGTTTTTTTTCAATGCTTTTGTTGATGGTGTTATTTGATTACTATTTTTTTGGTGAGTGGTTTCCTAGCTATATTTTCTTATTCTCTTATTTTTTAAATATATTTGATTATTCATTTTTTCCATATATATTATAATCACAAAATTTAGGTATGCAAGGAATCAATGTTCTAATATTTCTGGAAGTTGGGAAAATACAATCATGGGTATTTTATTTAGAAATCTAGGAGGTTCTCGCGATGTGTTATGTTTTGAGCACATATTTTTAATGTTATTTAAAACATTTATGTTTGATATTATCTATGATGATTAAGGATATTCATGAATATTTTAGTCAATTTTTCTGCGACAATATATGAATTATTATAATATAGTTTTAGTGAATAGGAAAAAACAAAGTTTATTTAAAATGATGATGGGATTCAAAACATAACTGATGGGAAATAATTTTAACACAGAAATGTTTTAAAAATAAATTGAAATAAATGAAAAAATAAATCACTACATGATGAAAGAATTTTTTATGGAGACAGTTTTAAACTAGCCATTAAATTGATTACTCGGGATGTTGGGATTATCATATATCTTTAGTAGAATTTTATTATAATAATAGATTTTATTCTAGTATATAGATTGAAGCTTTTGAGAAATAATATGGTAAGTGGTGTAAAACTCCATAATTTTATGATGAGTTTGGGGGGATGAATTAGATTGGACCAGAATTAGTATAGGACATGGATGAGAAAATGAAGATGATCTAGCAACACATGAGGTCATCACGAGGAAGGTAGAAAAGAAGTCTAGATAATAGGAGGAATTACTTTTATTTATAGGTATATGACCATGTTTTTCATATAATCTCACTATGGAAAAGTGTTGTAAATTTTGGTAAGAAATGAAATCTCAGTCCATGGTTCTTGGACGTTATAAATTTTTAGAGAATTTTAGACTACTCAAATACTGTGTATCTTTACCCCCAAGTTTATCCCATATACACAATGTTTTTCATGTTTTGATGATTCAAAAGTATGAGATAGATTCATCTCCTGTTTTGATCCTAGTACCAATTCTATTGGAACATAGCCTTTCATTTGATGAGTAACCTATTTAGATTCCTTATCGAAGAGAAAAAGTATTTTTGAATCAAGTAAAACACTGGGTAATTGTTTTGTGGAAATACCATATAGTTGAAGAAACTAAAAGGGGACTGGAAAATTCTATTAGGGAAAGGTAACCTCAATTAATAAGTAAAAAATTGAAATTGAAATAACGCAATTTCCAGAAGGGAGGGAGAATGTAACACCCCATGGTTTTAAAAATGTACTAAAATTAATATAATGTTTAATCTATGCATAATGAAACATTGTTATAATGAGATATATATAATCTAGACATAAAACATTATTTTGATGCTTCTATGATTTTAATTTCTAAAAATAGACATCTATTATTATGAATAGTATGTTATTTGTTGTCTCATAAAACCAACTTGATTTTTTTGTTGAATAGTAACATTCCATTATTAATAGTAATATATATATTAATATGACCCTTATGATTAGAAAATCATATTATTATTTTATTCTCATAATGTTATAAGATAATGATATTTCGATTAAATATTCAAGATGATTTAAAATTACTTATAGTTTTGAAATTTCTATTATTGGAATAAAATAATACTTAATTAAAAATTATAATTAATCCCATATAAAAAATTATTTTCAAAAAAATTGAGTTTTTCTTGAATTCTACACGTAAAAAAATGTATAGGGTGATTTTTTGGGGTTTCTAAAAAATTCATTAATTTTTTATAAATAGTGAAATACGGTAATATACAATATATATACATTATCAGTTAAATGAACTATTCCTAGAATCATGGCTGATGTAATCACCCTTGTATTGAACTCAAAATCTCTATTTACTATTTTGTATCACATGAATCATGATTATTAATATACTTGATAAAAAATAATATTGTAATGATTAAAATAAAGAAAATATCGTCCGCTTCTCCAATATAAATTCCACCTTCATACACTCTTGCTCTCAAACCAATAAAGATATTATCATTTTCTAAATTCTTTAAAGCCCCATACCAAGGCCCTTCAACATGTCAAATACCCACTGGTATCCCCAAAATTTCCAAACCAATGTCATCAGGGATGATATTAGGGAGAAGATGTCAGGAGGTATGAATCATCTTTCATTTTATTGTGTTTTCATTTATATACCTTTAAATTCCATACACATCCATCAATACCCTCTTTAAAGATGCGTAAATTCTTATAAATCATATTTATTATGTATTTTATTAGGTTTATGAAAATTATTATCATCATTATTCCTCTCCTCTTCCATTTATTCATAAAAAAACACCGTATGTGATGTACCGATTTTCCAAAATCATGGATGATGTGTTTTGAATTTCCATTAAATCATTCCAAAATGATTATAAAAATATTTTAGTGTTTGAAATAGATTCTAAATTTTATTATATATTCTATTTCATATTCTTTATTTGACCTATATACATTATTGTATGATATATAATCAATCTAGTTCATGATTATCAAATAACCACTATAATGATCTAAATAGATATCAATAATGATTTATCTAATGAAACATCCTAATAAAATATAACTAAAATGATTTATATAATCATTTCATATCCTAGATTTGTATTAGTATAATATTATTTCACATCTAGTTTTCTTTTCTCCAATTTGGAAATTAAATTCTATACATACCGACCTTGGAAATCATGTAAATAACGCATCTAAAATAATGGAAAGAATAAAATATTATTAATTAATTGGTGGAATGATGTTATAAAATTATCAGTAAGGTTTATTAAACATCAATATGTTCCTTTAATATATTAATAACACTATTTTAACCATTAAACATGATGTTTAAACATGTTTCATGAATAAAAAACCTTAGGTAATGGAATTCTTAAACCCATTTCTATTCTTTGGGTTATACATTCACTTCATTTATTATATGTTAATAATAATTTTTTTAATTAATATTTGTTTATATAATGTTAATTTCTATGGATTTATAGTGTATACACATAATCATTTAATTATTTTAAATCTCAAATCATTAAAATTATATTTGTATGCGAAATTCATTTAAAAATACTCTTTTAGAATAATTTTTTACAAAATTCCAATGAAAAGTTATTTCAAAATCATTCATGTATTATTATTAAGTTCTGGATCATGGAAATCATTTATGATTAAGGGTGTTAACAATATCACCCTCCAATTCATTGGGTATGTTTATGTTGGAGGTAAGATGTATGGTTACTGAATGTTCAACAACGACGATTACACTATAAGGTAGTAGTGGGGGTTACATTGTAATGTAGCTATGAGGGTTACAAATCATAATGTATTTATGCGGATTAAAAAATAATGTATGTAATTCACCATGATGACATTATTCTTTATTTATGTTTTATATGATTTATTTAAATATCATGCTTAATAAAGTAAGTATATGATTCTTTGAGAGCGTGAAGTATGTCTTTGTGAAAATGATCTTATATTTATAAGTATTCATGGACTAATGGTTTATTTATTTAATTTTATATAAATTAAAATTCTTTAAATGAAAATAACATGTCTTTAAATGATTTTCACAGGTTATAAGGATGTCTAGGAGAATGAAGGAGGTACGATTAAATGTTATGAAGATTTTTCAATGAAATCATGTTGTTTTTTTTGTGTTTAAACTTTTGTGTATTGGATGAAATGAAAACAATTTTAATATTACCCAATGTGTATTATTATTGGTTGATATGTATGATTTATGTTCTAACATTAAAAAATTAAAAAAAAAATCATTGGGAATGTAAATTAGTGATATCTAGTTGAAATAACTAGAATATGTAATGTTTGATGTGGGGAATTTTAGTAGGTATCACTGTACAGTTTAGATAACATTAAAGGATAAGATTATGTTAATAGACCACCATCATTGATTATTACCATATTTGTTTAATAAATTATAAGAAATTTAAAATTTACCAAGTTTCTTTATCTAATATATGTCTGTTCAGAATGTATTTTAATAGATGAAATAGGGAAGATGATGTGGTATAGAACCAAGAGGTTGATATCTTTCTGAATCTGAAACTAAGAATGGTGAGAATTGGAACTGATTAGTTTGTGATAGTAATGGCTCTATTTACATAGGAAATAAATTTATTTGTCATCTATTCAAGATAACAACTACATCTACAATAAAATAACATGATGATGGTGGACCATTTTATGAGGTAACACCCTCATTCTTTTAGTGGATCTTCTGACCCAATAGCAAATATATGATGTATTAAATCCCATGAAATGATATTATATGTAATGGGATGTTCAGAAAATATAATGGTAACTCTTTATATTTTTATTTTTGAAGGTGAAGATGATTATTTGTGGTCAATGGTCCACAATATCAGTGATAGAGAGGATATTGATTCATTAGAGTGGGACAAATTTAAAAGTTTTTTCCTTGGAAAATATTTTCCAAAGGTGGTTAAACATAGTTTGGAGAATGTATTACTTTAATTTAATATAAATTATATGATTAAATGTTTGTGTGTGATGTGAATTTTAATCTAATGGTGTTGTATTCTCTAAATCATAATTTGTATCATGATAGAATAATCAACCATTTTTACTCAAGATTGAAACAAAGACATTGAATGGCATTTGCTTCCCATGAGTTCAAATGATATGAGAAGGATTTCCAATGTCTGTAGAGAGATGAAATAGATTTTTTGATGAATATTTTTAACTTTACAATAAAAAATAGAAAAGGAACATATGTTAATCAATGGATAAGAATTGATCAATGAAATATGATGGTACGAACATTCAGTTTCTATTTTGTAAAAAGTATGGTGAAAAGAACAAAAGTGAATTCCTTAATAAAAATAGGATATGTTTTCAATGTGTTATGTTTGGACACATGGACCAATATTTTAATGAAAGTAATCATAATATAAATACTAAAAATAAAACTATATTTGTTTCAGATGTGGTGAGATGGGTCATTATGCAAATGTCTTCCAAATGAAAGATCTGAATGTTGCAATGAAGCCAGACTATAAGAATAATAAGGTATTGAGATAATTTGTGACTACATTAGTAGATGTTGGGCCATACAATAAATTTTTATTGGGCTCGTTGTTTGTTTACTCAGATTCTTCTAATGTTTTTTATAAACGGATTACTCATTACATTATATCGGGGAAATTTTCTACTAAATTTGAAATATCACCTCATAAAATGTGACCAGAACTCATTTTTAAAATAGAAGAGGGTAATATTACAGAAATGAGGAATTATAAGAATATTTATATTATGCTAGGTGGAAATAAATCACCTGAAAACCTTGTTTTTCACATCAGTATATTTTAATGTCATTATTTCTATTGATTAACTTTCTGTTTAACATTCTATTATTGATTATTTTCTATAGAAGTTGTTTTTTAGAAAGAGTTCCTGTATAAATGCAGTAATGAACCCATACAATTTATAATTTTCCAAGATACTGAGAAACTATTGATATATGTAAATGAATTTAATTTTGCTCTTATTTTTGAAAATAAGGAAACTCTTTAGGTTAATGATGTTCCAGTTGTAAATGAATACATTTTGTTTTTTCTGATGGGTTACCTGATGTTATAACTGATTGGTAGGTTGAATTCACAATTGACTAAATTTATAATGCTAATCCAATTTCAAAACTGCCTCATCTAATAAGTTATATGTATATTCATGAATAGAAAAATTAGTTGGTTGAGTTTCATGATAAAGGCTACATTCATCCTTGCACTTCACTATGAAGAGATCCCATTTTGTTCATTGAAAGTCAGTTGGTTCAATGAAACTTTTAATTGATTATAGAGCCTTGAATAAAATCATTGTTAAAAGAAAATTTTTATTTTCCCCATATTGATGATTTGTTTGATCAGATCTAGTGTGCAGAATATATTTCAATGCTTGACCTGAGGTTAGTCTACCATTAGTTGAAAGTAATGGAAGTATAATTCCTAAAGACCACATTCTGTACAAGATAAGGGCATTAATAATTTTTTTTCAATTTGGGTTAATTAATTCACCAGATAAATTCATTGATATTATTAAAATAATATTTAATGATGTCTTGGATACATTTGTGGTTTTTTATTGATGATATTATTGAATATTATAAATGTAAATAATAGATGAAAAAACATCTAACCATTGTTTTTCAAACCATAAAAGAAAAAAATTGTATGGAAAATTCAGCAACTGAGAATTATGGATGCAAAAAATTACTTTTCATTGAAATATTGAATATAAAAATAGAATAATAGTTGATCTTTCCAAAACAAATGTGGGTGATTAATGGAAAAGACCTAAAAATGTTTTAGAGATTCATAGTTTTCATAGTTTATCATGTTATAAAAAATAGTTTTCTAAAAACATTGTAGAGTTATCTAGCTCTCTAATTAAGTCAAAATAGAAAGAGGTTAATTTTTTTTGATAGAAGAATGTATTGTTTGTTTTTCGGAACTGAATAAGTGATTGGTGAATTCTATAGTTTTGGATATGACTTCCAGAGAAGGTGTGTTTTTCATTTAGAATAATGCTTCATTGAACAGATTAGGTTGTGTTATAATGTAAAATGATATGGTAATTCCTTAGGTTTCAAGGTAACCAAAACATCATGAGTTAAGTTATCCCACACAAGATTTTGAATTAGCATTTGTGGTTATTTCTTTGAAAATTTGGAGGCATTATTTATATGAATCCAAATATGAAATATATAAATATCATAAAACATTGATGTAAGTATTCACATAGAAGGAAGTAAACATGAGGAAAAGAAGATTCCTTAAATTGATAATGAATTATGATTTCAAAATCAATTACCATCCTGAAAAAAAAGTGGCTAATTCAATGAGTCCAAAAAGTCACGCATCATTAACCATGTTATGGTTGGAACATGATCCCTTGATTAATTATTTTGTGAATTTTTTCATGGTAGTTATTGGTGAAGGGAATTATATTGTTTTGTTTTTGGTTTTATTATCTTCATCCTTATCGTATAGAATTATTCAAGCATAGAAGGTAGTCAGGGAGCTACAAAAAATGTAGAATTTGTAAACATGGATACGTTTATAGAATTTAAAATTGAAATATTGTGTTTTGATATTTGTAAAAATATTGTTTGTTCCTGGTTATACTTAGGTGAAGAAATATCTATTGTGAAAAGCTCATAGTTATCCATTTTCAGTTCATCTTGGAATCACAATGATGTATAGAGCCCTTAAGAAGTATTAATGGTGGGATGGAAAAAAAGAAATATTGAATATTTAACCAAGAAATGATTGACATGTTAACAGGTTAATAAAGAGTGGATACTTCCAAAGGTGATAGTTCATCCGTTACTAGTGCCCCAGGGAAAATGGGAAATATATTAATAGACTTCTTTATAGAGTTACTAAAGACCTCTCAATGTAACAATGTAATCTATGTTATTATTGGTTGACTGACTAAATCTTCCCATTTATTCTATATTTGAGGTACAATGTCATTGGACTAGCATTATAAACTATACCAGAAATATATTTTCAGGTTAGAGGGAGTTCCTCCTTCCATTTTATTTTACCGTGATCACGGGTACATTTCTATCTTTTGGAATGGACTTCAAATTTCATTGGGACAGAATAAAATAATCTTACAAATGTTCATACACAATCTGATGGGCAGTCAAAAATGATGATTCATGCTTTAGAGGATATTATTTGAGCTTGTTCAATGGATTACTAAGGATGTTTGAATCAGAAATTTTCATTAGATGATTTTTTATAATTTTTTTTAATTACAGTATATAGATAAAACCTTTTGAGGAATTAAATGGGAATAAGTGTCAAACTCTATAATTTTGTGATGAATTCGGGGAAATGAATATGATAGGACTATAACTAACATATATACTGCATGTGAAAGTGAAGATAATAAAACAACACATGAGGATATCTCAGAGAAGGCAGAAAAGTTATGCATATAATAGGAGGAAAACATTTCTTTCGAGGTATGTGATCGTGTTTTTTGATGAATCATGTCATGGAAATGTTTTATCCATTTTTTTAATAAAGTAAATCTATGTATAATGATCATTGGACCTTTTGATATATTAGATTATTTTAGACCAATCACAAACTTTTTATATTTACTATTTAGTTTATATATGGTATAAAATGTATTTCATTTTTCTATGTTAAGAATTTATGTGCTAGATTCAAATCATATTTTCATCATAGCAGTAGTTTAGTTGGAATAGATCATTTATTATGAATTAAAACCTATTCAAATTCATGATCGATAAGAACGAGTATTGAAAAATATGGTAATCCCCTAGGTAATGTTTTTTTGGAGAAACCACAATGTTGAACAAGAATCATGGGAATCTAAAAATTCTTGGAGGGAATGGTACCCTCAGTTGATTAATAATTAAATAAAAAATTTCGAGGATAGAATTCAAAAAAACTAGATAGAATGTAACACCCCATTGTTTTAAAAATTAATTGAATTGAATGAAACACTAAATTTATACATGATAAGCATTTTTTGGGAGATATTTATAAACTATCCATCAAACAAAAACTTTCTTCTTCAACGATTGGAATTTTCAAAAACAGACATCTATAGCGGTGATCAGTACATTATTTGGACTCTAATGTAACCAACATGATATATTGTTTAATAGTTTCATACCCATATGAATAGAAATATAATTAGTAATATGAAACTTATTAATAGTAAATCATATTTTAAATTTATTTTCGTAAGGTTTTATGATGATATTTTCACCATTAATAAGGTTCATATTACTATTAATAATATTTATAAGGTAAATATTACTATTAATAAGGTTAATTTTAATAAGGGTCATATTACTATTAAAAGTAATATGAAATTTATTAATTATAAGTCTTATTTTTATTTTTATTTATAGTAAATTGTATTCTTATTTACTATTAATAGGGTTCATATTACTATTAATAAGGTTCATATTACTATTAATAGTAAATCATATTAATATTTTTATAATTATAAACGTCGAAAAGTTGTTAGGGTGAATTTTTTGTATTTTTCTAAAATTATTTAATATTTTATGATTATTAATAAATGGTAATATGCCATATATATACATTATTGTTAAATAAACTAGTCGTTTCATCATGGATGATGTGAGAACCCTTGGTTCAAACTAAAATGATGTCTTTACTATTTGGGGTCACATGAATCAAGATTGTTCAATTCCTTGAGAGAAAATATTAATGTAATGATTAAAATAATTGAAAACCCATCCACCCCTCCAATATGTATACCACCATAATCCCCCTCCCTGCTCTTCCACTGAAACCTCTCACGATATGAGATCTGTCTAAATTATGCCCAATATTATTCCTCGAATATAGGATGTACTAGTCTCACTAAAAGTCTAAAACCAAATTCCATATGGAGTATCTCAAGGCGAAGAGATCAATAGGTAAGAACCCTCATTAATTTTTTTTGATTTATTTTAAATTTATTTTCTTTTTATATAATATATTTCCTTACCCTTATCCAGGAGGAACGAATTCTCCATAATCTTATATATTCTGGAATTTATCAAGTTTATGGATAGAAAATTAATCGTAGTTCTTCCTCTCATCATCCTCTAATTCTAAAAATAAAAACATCATTTGTGATGTCATGATTTACAAAAATCACTGATGATGTGTTTTCAATTTTGATTATATTATTAAGGACTATATATAAAACCATTTTAATGGAAGAATTTTTTTTTAATGTGTATCATATATCCACTTTCATATTCATGATTTAATAGATATATGTAATATTATTTTAAATAATAAAACAAGTTTGTGACTGTTGAAGAACCAAAAAAATGATCTTAATAGATATAACTAATGATTTATCTAATGAGTCATCAATATAAAATTTAAAAAAATGGGATAATTTAATATTCTAAAAACATATTAATACCATTTCAATCAATTTATGGATTTTTCTCTTTCATTAAACATGAAAATACTTTATGAACTGTCCTATTAAATCATGTAAATAATGCACCTGAAAAAATTGGAAGAACAAAATATTATTAATTAATGGGTGGTGTGATGTTATAAAATGATAATTTAATGTGTTATAAACATCAACATGATACATTATAAAATTAATAAAACTCTTTTAACCATTATACCAGATGTTTAAGCTAGTTTCTTGTATGATAAACTTTAGTTAAGGGAATTATTAACATAATTTCCATTTTTAGGTTATCCTTCCATATCAAGGATTATATAAAAAAAATAATATTTTATTAATTAAATATTGTTTATATTATATTATATTATGTTTATTTATATTTTATTCAAATAATCCTTTAACTTTATTAATTCTCACATCGATATTATGATATTTATGATGGACATTCCTATAAAAATCCACTTATAAAACTCTATTTTACAAAACATAAAAGGAATGATTTTATTCAATTAATCATGTTTAATTTTTTTATAGATATTGTAAAATATTTATTTTGAATGGTGGGATGTATATCTCCATCCAATTCATTCATTATGTATTAGTTGGAGGTTTATAGTTTGGTTACTCAATATGTAACTAGGATGGTTACACCTTAATGAAGCTGTGGGGGAAACATTGTAAGGTAGTTGTGAGTGTAAAAATCATAATTTAGCCACAAGGTATACAAAATTTTGTAATTAATTCCCCTAGAAACCCTTATATCATATTTATGTATTATATGAATTAATGAAATCTCAATTTTCACAATTTAAATATATGATTATTTATGGTTGAGAAATATGTCATTGTAAAAATGATTTGTTATTTTTTTATGTATTCCTAGAATAATTGTTTCATTACTTATTTCTATATCCCTTACTATCATTTTTAAGCTCATACCATGTTTTAAACACATTCCACATGTTATAAGGTTATGTAAGGGAAAGAAGTATGTCACGATAAATGTTATTATGATTTTTCAATGAAATCATGTTGTTGTTTTGTGTTAAAAATTTTATTTTCATGAAGAATTTGGTACTTTTATAATTGTACCCAATTTATATTATTGTGGGTTTATATTTATGATTTATTTCCTAACATTCTAAAAAGATAAACAAAAAATATCATTATGAATGTATTGAAGTGAAATCTAGTTCAAGTTACTATAATATGTAATGTTTAATGGTGGGAAATTATTATTATGGTGCAATCCCGACCACTTGTCTTCATGATTTACTATTTTTTATGAAATTTTTATAAATAATGAGTACGATAACATTGGGAAAATGATTTAATAAAAACAATTCTCATTATTATTTGACTATTATTATTTTAGAATATGATATTTATAATTTTTGTGATCCTTATTTGATTATAAATCACATAAAATTATGTTATTATATTTCAAGATTTAATATTGAATCATATTTTGGAATAATGGATGATTTTAATTTGGCATTATGGTGATATTTTTTATTTATGGGAATTATTTTCCTAGGATGGATAATATATGATTAATGAAAATAAGTTTTTCTTTGATACTTTTTTAATGAATAATTATAATTGGATATAATGGTTAATTTTTTCATTGGAGAACATATGATGAAATGATATTATTTTTTAGTTCATTACCATATTTAAGAAGGTTTATAATTTTTTTATATAAATTTTTTTATGGAATGATTTTGATTTACCATGAGTATTATAGTTAAAAATTATATGTTAATATATAAATGTTTATTATTTCAAGAAATTATCATACGTTGTGATAAATTTTTTTGGTTAAATAATAAATATGTGAATAATATATTTTTAACCTATTTTGAATTATTTGATCTGGTAAAAGTTAATTTTACTGATTCACACATTAAAAATATTCATCAATACTCATTGTTCAGATAAAATAGAATTTTTTAGTTCAAAATTTTTAATGGAGGAATTGTAATTGTAAAATATATAAATTTTATCCTTATTAATGTCATAACTATAAATTAACGATTCCATTATTGGAAGAGGGATCTTAAAAAAAATGTTACCCAATTATCTTCATTTATGGGGAATCTATAGTCCTTAAAACCATAAAATATTTGTGGATTTAGGGTCCTTTACATTCTCTTTACTATGTTCTATATCAATATATATTATTCCATTGGAATCAATCATTTATTTAGTATCCATATCCTCACATATGACCAATTTTGTTATATGTTTCAACTTGTTATGTGTTATTTTATATGAACATTATATTTTATCCCTCTTATAATTGATATGTTTTAGTACATCTTTTTATGATATGGTTTTCCAAAAAGTAATATCAATTTTTTAAAACATAATTACCATTTTCATGTTATAATTTTTAGAATTTAATTTACTGAAGAGGATGATGTAAAACATAGATATTTTAAAAATAATAACATGATTGATAACTTACATGACATGCATCACTATGACAAATCAAACCAGGAAATAATATTATATTATATATGAACCTTATAAAATTTTATTTAAATAGAATTTATGTATATTATTAACTAATTTATGTAATATATATATATATATATATATATTTACATCCCAAAAATATTTAATGATTAATTCATTTTAAATCAGCACTATGTTTTTACAATGTAAATTTATGATACAAAAATAGGTTTTCTTTAGAAAAATTTATTTTATTAATATTTGTGAGATTATATAACAATTAATTTTTATAAAACATTGAACTTTTTTTCATTCAGTGAAATAAATTTTTTATATAATTATATAAAAATAAATATTGAGTGAATTTTTTTGATTGTGTATGAAATATTGATTTTCCATTGAATAGTAAAAATATAGATTTTTGTAAAATAGTCATTTATTATAAATATGCTAAACAAAATATATATAAATTAACATGTTATGAATTAGAATCATTATTATTTATTTACATTTTTCCAATTTATTACATTTTATTCATCTTTATACTTCATTTATGTCATGTTTATTTATGTGATTAAAAATGCATTTTCTTGAAAATTGTTCTATTGCTCATAATTTTGTTCCTTTTTAATTAATTAAAAAATAAAAAAAGAATTATTTTATTTAAATTTACATTTTATAATTATTTAAATTTGAATTTAAATTCATAAAGTTTTGATTACCAGTAATAGAGTTAATTTAAAATCATCGTATTCTTGAAATTTAATGTTATTAAAAACTCAATTTTCATCATGTCAACATATATTATCTGAAAATAAATTTACAATTGTATATTTTTTTGAATTTGATAAAATTGATTCCATATAAGAAATAAACATTATATATGTTATATAATCAGTTGAAATTTAATTAATATCATAATGAAGAGTGAAATATTTAAATATATTATTGTAGTTAAGGTAAAACATTTTTACGAATTGGAAAAAATAAGTAGATATGGGTTAAAATTTTCTAACCACCATTATTAAATCTATTTGATTATAATATTTTGATCTAATGTCATATATGTATCTTGAATGTATCATTTGGGTGCCATGTGTCTTGAGAAAAATCAGGATACAACTTTTTCTTTTAAAGAAGTCCAAGTGTGTAATCTCCACCACATATAAAAGGCCACCCCACTCCTCTACTATTGACACATTAAAATAAAATTGGATCATAAAATTCATATAAATTTACATTCCTTACATCCCAACCCATACACATTATAATTTATTTCTGTAAAGACCCGTAAATTTCAAGGAATTTTTTTTTCTTAATTTTCTTTGGAATTTTACAAGAGCGCAGTTTCTGACGGCACCAGATTCCGAGGCCCGGTGTGCCCGAAATTATTTTCCGAAGTTTGGCTCGGGTACGTTCAACGAACGGACGAGCGGGTTTTTCTATCTTTTGAACTGGTGCCCGGAATCAAATTCCGAGGGCATCGATGAAATCGCAGCGCCGATATTCGCTTAGAAACGCCTCTTCCGGAGTTGTGTTTGCTCGGGTGTGGTTTTTAATTTTCGGGCTTAAAGTTAAGAAATAAAATAATTTTTCGACAACTTTATTTTATTTCACTTAAGCCACTTAGAAGCCACTTGAAGCCACTTAAATAAGGTTTAAAATGAGTTGATCCAGATAGGATGCTATCCAGAAAATATCCCACCCCCTTGGTAGGATATTTGTGAGGTGGGGCCCGCATGCGCCCCGCCGTTTCTTTCCTCTAAGTAACGCACCTGCGAAAACCCATCATTATGAAAGTCAACTAACGCGTTTTCTTAAATTCTTAACAGACCATTTAATTGGGTGGTTTATTTCGTAAACTAAATGAGCTGTTTCTTTTGTTGAATTAATTCAACGAATTGATGGGTCGTTACTTACCCTTTTTCGTTTGTTGGCGTAATAATAAAATAAGACCAACTAGTCTTTTTGAAGGATTACTGGTTGAGAGGTTTGACAGAGTCCTCGTGCCCTTATCCTTTTTCGCGAAGAATGCAAAGAACGCGAAGAACGCGAAGAACGCGAAGAACGCGAAGAATGCGAAGAACGCTGGCCTCCGACGAAGAACGCCGAACCCGGAAATCGACGACGCGACGCCGACGTTCCCTTCCTGCAACGTTTTTCTGCGGCGTCTCCTTCCCCGCCCCGATCTTCGATCAACTGCTTGAGGTAAGAGTCTCGGTTTTTTCTTTTTAATCTCCATTGTGGTTTTTACCAAAACACGGATTTAATTATTTAAATTAAATCTGTTGTTTCATGGTCCATTGAGTTCGCCGACTCAACGCCGGTTTCCGCGACGACGCGACGCCCTTCCGCGATGACGTGGCGATCCCCTCTTTCCACGACGAGCAATTCCGCGAAGAACGCTCACGCGCGATGACTACGAGGTAGGGATTTTATTTTTGAAAATGCCTCTTATTTCCCATGTTGTTTCTGTTCAAAATGAGGAACCCGATTTATAAAACAATTTTATTTCATTAAAATTGATTTCGGATATGCGTTCATGTGTTGAACTTTATTCCTCCCGTTGTTTATCTCTAACGCGGAGGGTGCGGGCCAAACGAACATGGACCAACGACCCTCCGCCGTTCTTCGTTTTTGTGCGGATTTGACGAGCGATGACAGAACGTGCTGCAACGGATGTTTGATGGTTCCACAGTGAAGAATGAGTCCCAGGAGGAGCAGCGGCGCAGACGGGAACAAAATCGGACCACCGAAGCGATTCCGGTGGCCCGCGGAACACGCCGGCGGCGTGGGTCGCCGGCGCGGCGACGCCGACATCCGGGAGCGGCGGCGCCCCGGCGCGCCGCCGGACAAGGCCGCCGCGGCTGAAGCCGAGGCAGCGGCACCAGCGGACCCACGACCGCGCGGGTCCGGTGCACTCAAATGCAGCAAAGCCGCGTCCTTGACTCAGCGTGGCCCCACGCGGGGGGCCGCGACACCACCAGGCCGCGGGGGCAGCGCCCCGCGGCGCCCCGACCGTTCGGCCGAACCGAGCCGGGCCGCGCCCTGGCCGGACCGGACCGGGTAGGACCGGGTCGGGTCGACCCGGTGCGGCCGACCCCAGGGGGGGGGTCGGGCCGGGTCGGCCCGGGCCCGGACCCCCCCGTCTTCAGACGGTTTTCGTTCAAATGCCCGTAACTTGAGCTACGGGCCTTCAAATGACTTGCCGTCAGCGGAAATGCGATACTTGGATCGAGATGGTCATTTCGGTATATCACACTAAAGGGTTCAGAATACTTTGAGTTCGATCGGGTTGGTTCGTACACAAAACCAACCGGGCCCTCGGAGCAGAAACGCTCATATCTTGAGCTACGGACATCCGATTGACGTGCCATCAGCTTCGTTGAATTCCTCTAAGTGAGACGGATCTTTTGGAATACTCCTCCCGAGGTTTGGATGCATGTGGAGTATGGTCGGGTTGGTTTTTCCTTAAAAACCAACCGGGCCCCTGGGACGAGAAACCAATAACTCTCAGACCGGGCGTCCGATCGACGCGCCGTCTGCAACGTTGAGTTCCTGTTGACGATATGGAACTTTTGGATACATCAACTTCGGACTTTGGGACAGTTGATGTATCGGCCTCTCGGCTCGTGGAGCGGACCCTCCCGAATGAGCTTGCTGTGTGCGGGAACCCTAAAGCTGGCTGCGACTGCTACTTCGACAGCAACTACTGTGCAGAGATCCTCAGTGGACTGCAGTGACGACTGTGCAGAGATCCTCAGTGGACTGCGAGAACTACAACACTCAGCGATCCTACGTGGATCAATGCTACAGGTCCTGTGTGAGCCCGATCCTGTGTGGGTCCGATCCTGTGTGGGTCAGTGCTCAGCGGTTCTGTGTGAGCCATCGCCTACAGGTCCTGTGTGGGCCCGATCCTGTGTGGGTCTTTGCGGGGGTTAGTTACCTATCGATCCTTCGTGGGTCCGACGACTTAGATGGACCAGTGATCATCTTTATCATCATCCGAAGAAGTATACCTGTGTGAGATGAATCTTCTGTTTACTCTCCTTTGTGGATTGTGTTGAGCTATCCTGTGTGGATTTACTGTTTACTCTCCTTTGTGGATTGTGTTGAGCTATCCTGTGTGGATTTACTGTTTACTCTACTTTGTGGATTGTGTTGAGCTATCCTGTGTGGATTTACTGTTTACTCTCCTTTGTGGATTGTGTTGAGCTATCCTGTGTGGGTTTACGTTTTGATTTCCTATCTGGACTGGGTTGTTCTTGGGCTCGGATGTTGGAGCCGAACAGGAATTGATAACTTAGGTATATGTATGGACATATACCTAAGTAGTGTCGGTTGTTACTTCGTGATTTTATCTTTCCTTTGTGGATTTCGAGATACCTTCAGGGGTCTCAGGGTCCCTACTGAGTAGCTTATACTCACCCCTGCATGGGCTATGCCCGCACTTCGTGGTGTTGGTTGCAGACGACGGGCAGCGCTGATCGAGGTGGAGGCGTGGGGAGCAGGACGATACCTGGAGGTGGACCACTGGGCAGGACGTACTTGGAGCGGATGACTGGACCGAGGAGTTGTGGAGGCTATCTGTACCCACCCTTCTGGTGGGACTTCTAGGGGACGGCTCGACACTGCGGATTTTCCTTTCAGTTGCTGTTTTTCCTTTCAATTGTACTTTACAGTTGGGCTTGTATTTCCGACCCCTTTTACTTTCAGCACAGCTTGTACAGTTTTTACTTAGTGTTTAATTTTCCGCTTGATTACTCTGTGGTGCTTGTTTACTTTTCAAAGGCAATGCCTTCCCTTTTTTGTTGGGATTTACACCTTGGTGCTAGTCGCCAGCCCCTGGCCTATGGAAGGTGGGCTTGGGGTAGTCACGGCACAGGCCCCGAGGATGGGTCGTGACAAATTGGTATCAGAGCGGTCAGTTCTACCGCAGACTCTGATCTTTCTTCTATGTGAAGCAATAGTGTTTAGAATATTGGGTGTGGTTATCAGTCCAGGGAGTCCAGTGTTGGTGCAACGGCTGACGTATCCATACACCAGGACCCTGACTTCTGATTTCTGACTTAATGCATGAAAACATTGATTGCATGTGTGTTTCAAGTTTTCTTTGTGATTACTTGTGTCAGCTCACCAGGTATACTGTTCTGACCGTGGCTCACTTGTTTCCTTTTCAGGATGGCCCCACGACGGCAACCAGCTAGGGTTCCGAGAGTAGAGCACGACGAGGCCTCGATACAAGGCCCGTTGACAGCAGAGGCACCGACGGTACCTTTACCCGCCGAGCCCCCGATGCTTCCAGCGCCGATCGCTGATGATGCACGACGCCTCGGAGCTCTGCACGAGTTCCAGCGCCAGTGACCACCCAGGTTCCGTGGGGATACGGACCCCCAGGCAGCCGAGGACTGGATGGAGGCGGTCGTTCGAGTTTTCAGGCTAGTGAGGACACCAGCAGACCTCATGGTGATCCTCGCGGCGAGCCTACTGCACGCAGCAGCAGGGCGATGGTGGAGCTTGATGCTCTAGGTACATGATGAGGCCTCCCTCATCTGGACGGACTTCTAGAGCCTCTTCCGCTTAGAGTTCGTCCCGACCACCCTCTGTGCGGTGCGCATTCAGGAGCTTCTTCAGCTGCGGCAGGGCAGCTTGACGGTCGCCCAGTACGCGGCGAGGTTTACCGATCTTTCGCGCTACTCGACAGACATGGTACGTGACCCCTTCTTCCGGGCCCAGACCTTCGAGCAGGGATTGATACACGAGATCAGGGCGTCGCTGATCTCCCTCAGCATCCTGACCCACGCAGGAGTGCTGGAGCGAGCCCTTCTGATCGAGAGCTTTCTGGCTGAGTCTACAGCGAGACCTACCGCAGGGCGGCAAGTAGCAGAGTCTTCGGCAGCTGGTAGCCGACGGATGACTCAAGGTTCCAGGAAGACCAGGCCATCCGGAAGACGACCTCGGGACATTGGCTCAGCAGTGCGGGGCGCACAGCGCGGAGCCAGCCTTCCGAGAGGCAGGCAGTGCTACTCGTGCGGCGGGCAAGGCCACATGGCTCGTGACTGCCCGGCCCGTCGTACCAAGGAGCAGCAGACGGTGGAGGGGCCACCTAGGCAGAGGTAGAGGGTCGACCTTGGCGGTCCGTAGGGAGGAGGCAGACGAGGCAGGGGAGCTGGCCGAGCAGCAGGTGGTGGGTGACGCTTTGAGGCTCTGCCACCACCACCACCAGGAGGTCTGCCCCGAACACAGGGAGTTGGCGGGCAGAGACAGGCACAGCTCCAGGCAGCGGAGGCCTACGACCACGGCGTGCCAGAGATTATTCGAGGTACGATCTGTGTCTATTACACCCTTTCTGCAGTTCTTATAGACACAGGGGCGAGTCACTCTTTCATAGCCACTGCCCTTGTTCGGAGCTCGGAGATTCCGACAGAGCCGTTGGCTCAATCCTTACGGCTAGAGACTCCTACGGGAGAAGACTCGACGATTACGCACTGGTGCCGGCAGTGTGAGCTTACTCTAGGAGGCGAGAGCTTCGGCTGGGATCTTCTTGTAGCGGCGTCGAGGCCTTACGACGTCATCTTGGGCATGGATTGGTTATCTACGGTCCATGCACTGATTGACTGCTTTAGGCGCAAGGTGCGATGTGTGCGCACCGACGGGAGCAGGTTCACCTTCACCGGCGAGAAGGGAGCCTTTGCAGCACAGGATTGACTTCCGCAGAGGAGAGGACAGCCCATCACTCATCAATTGGCTAGCCTCATCCTTGGAGCAGTGGACGTGCAGAGTCCTAGTTTTCCAGCAGTGGTGGATCAGTATGCGGACGTCTTCCCCGACGACGTTCCAGGGCTACCTCCTCGCAGAGAGGTAGACTTTTATATTGATCTGTACCCCGGGATAGCCCCGATATCCACTCCAGCATATCAGATGGCCCCCGCCAATCTTTGAGAGCTACGGGTACAGTTGGAGGACTTGCAGGGCAAGGGATTCATCCGACCCAGTGTTTCACCCAGGGCTTCCCCGATATTGTTCGCCAAGAAGGCGGATGGGAGCTTGCGACTGTGTGTCGATTATCGTCGCCTGAACCAGGTGACAGTGAAAAACAAGTATCCGCTACCCAGTATTGATGATCTCTTCGACCAGCTCAAGGGAGCACAGTGGTTCTCGAATATAGACCTCAGGTCAAGCTATCATTAGCTCAGAGTTCGAGACGAGGATGTGCAGAAGACGGACTTTAGGTGTCGGTATGCCCACTATGAGTTCTTGGTTATGCCTTTTGGCATAACTAATGCTCCAGAATTGTTCATGAGCCTCATGAACAGGATCTTCCAGCCATACCTCGATCGATTTGTCGTGGTCTTCATCGACGACATTTTGGTGTACTCGACCACGGAGGAGGAGCACGCCTACCACTTGCGGGTTGTACTAGACACACTCCGAGAGCACCAGCTTTATGGAAAGATCTCGAAGTGACAGTTCTGGTTACGTGAGGTCACCTTCTTGGGGCACGTCATTTCTGAGGTGGGAGTAGTAGTGGATCCCGCGAAGATCGAGGCAGTGCTAGCTTGGGATCCACCCAAGAGCGTGAAGGAGGTGCGGAGTTTCTTGGGTCTAGCCGAATACTATCGGAGATTTGTGCCAGACTTTTCCAGAGTTGCGGCGCCACTCTCAGCATTGATGAAGAAGGGGAAACCCTTCGTGTGGTCAGACAGATGTCAGCAGAGCTTCCAGGGGCTGAGGCAGAGATTGACCAGCGCACCTCTCTTGAGGTTGCCTGAGGAGGGAGTTGGATATGTAGTCTACTGCGATGCATCAGGGACCAGACTCGGGTGTTTCCTGATGCAGGAGTGGGCCGTGATTGCCTACGGATCACCTCAGTTGAGGCCTCATGAGTAGAACTACGCTACCCATGACTTGGAGTTGGCAGTAGTGGTCTTCACTCTGAAGACATGGCGGAACTATCTGATGGGCGAGCGCTTTACAGTCTTTTCTGACCACCAGAGTCTCAGGTACATCTTCTCTCAGAAGGACCTGAACCTGAGACAGTGGCGATGGCTCGAGTTCCTCCAGGACTATGACTTTGAGATAGACTATACTCCTAGGAAGGGGAACGTGGTAGCCGATGCCCTCAGCAGGAGGACGGGCATCCAGCTACTTGAGGAGGCGATAGAGCAGCTAGCCGCTTTGCAGATATCCTTCGTGGATAGAGACGGAGCAGCCTTCCTTCAGTCTCTCACTATCTCTCCTCCACTTCTACAGTAGGTCAGAGAGGCACAACGTGGGGACGATGACTGTGAGACACGATGTGCACAGATATCCTTGGGCAGGCACCTGATGGTTTCTCCCTTGGAGAAGAGCACAACGTCCTTTTCAGAGGACGTACCTTGGTACCAGTCGCTTTACGGGAGGAGGTGCTAAGAGATTTTTACACTTCTCCTTTGGCGGTGCATCCTGGAGTGGCGAAGATGTACCGGGATCTCAGACGACAGTACTGGTGGCCGGGCATGAAGAAGGCTGTGACAGAGTTCGTTTCACGGTGCCTCACCTGCCAGCAGGTGAAGGCAGAGCATCAGGTACCAGCAGGCTTGGTACAGCCCTTGGAGGTCCCGGAGTGGAAGTGGGATGGGATATCTATGGACTTCGTGACTAGACTTCCACACACTTTCAGAGGTCACGACTTCATTTGGGTGATTGTTGACCGGCTCACCAAGTCGGCACACTTCTTACCAATCCGAGAGCAGGGCTCAGTGGAGAGCTTGGGGCGTCTCTACGTTCAGGAGATTGTACGGCTTCACGGTGTGCCATCGACTATCATCTCCGATCGGGACGCTCACTTTACTTCCCGGATTTGGAAGGGGTTGCAGGAGGCGTTCGGGATGCGGCTACAACTGAGCACCGCCTTTCACCCTCAGACGGATGGTCAGACGGAGAGGACCATTCAGACTCTCGAGGACATGCTCCGCGCATGTGTCCTCGACTTCGGTCGCAGCTGGGAGGACCACCTACCCTTGGTGGAGTTCACGTAAAACAACAGCTACCACTCCACCATCGAGATGGCACCATACGAGGCGTTGTACGGAAGGCCTTGAAGATCTCCTTTGTGCTGGACAGACCCTGGGGAGTCAGCACTTGTGGGACTAGAGATGGTTCGGGCCACGACAGAGAAGGTCCAGGTCATCCAGGAGCGGATGAGGACAACACAGATCCGACAGAAGTCATATGCTGACAGGAGGCGGAGGCCACTAGAGTTCGAGGATGGCGACCACGTCTTCTTGCGGGTCTCACCTCGACGTGGTTTGCGGAGATTTGGCCGAGGCGACAAGTTGTCTCCACGCTTCATTGGGCCTTTCCAGGTCCTCAGCAGGATTGGCGAGGTGGCTTATCGCTTGGCTCTGCCACCTCAGTTGCACCGGGTGCACGACGTCTTCCACGTATCTCACCTGAGGAGATACGTGCATGACCCGACACACATCATTGACTATGGTGAGCTAGACGTGGATGATGGAGCGACTTTTGCGGAGGTCCCGGTGGAGATAGAGGATCGACAGGAGCGGGTCCTACGTGGGCGATCGATTCCTCTTGTGCGCATCAGATGGAAGCACGGGAACAACCAGGAGAGCACATGGGAGCGGGAGGCTCATATGCGTGCTCAGTACCCACATTTGTTTCCCTAGTTTTTGATGTATCTTTATGGGGACGTAAAGCCCTGAGGTCGGAGTAATGTAAAGACCCGTAAATTTCAAGGAACTTTTTTTCCTTAATTTTCTTTGAAATTTTACAAGAGCGCAATTTCTGACGGCACCTGATTCCGAGGCCCGGTGTGCCCGGAATCATTTTCCGAAGTTTGGCTCGGGTACGTTCAGTGAACGGATGAGTGGGGTTTTCTAACTTTTGAACCGGTGCCCAGAATCAAATTCTGAGGGCACCGATGAAATCGCAGCGCCGGTATTTGCTTAAATACGCCTCTTCCGGAGTTGTGTTTGCTCGGGTGTGGTTTTTAATTTTCGGGCTTAAAGTTAAGAAATAAAATAATTTTTCGACAACTTTATTTTATTTCACTTAAGCCACTTGGAAGCCACTTGAAGGCACTTAAAGACGGCTTAAACTGAGTTGATCCGAATAGGATGCTATCCAGAAAATATCCTACCCCCTTGGTAGGATATTTGTGAGGTGGGGCCCGTACGAGCCCTGCCGTTTCTTTCCGCTAAGTAACGCACCCGTGAAAACCCGTCATTATGAAAGTCAACTGACACGTTTTCTTAAATTCTTAACAGAACATTTAATTCGGCGGTTTATTTCGTAAATTAAATGAGCTATTTCTTTCGTTGAATTAATTCAACGAATTGATGGGTCGTTACTTACCCATTTTCGTTTTTTGGCGTAATAATAAAATAAGACCAACTAGTCTTTTTGAAGGATTACTGGTTGAGAGGTTTGACAGAGTCCTCGTGCCTTTATCCTTCTTCGAGAAGAATGCGAAGAACGCGAAGAATGCCGGCCTCCGATGAAGAATGCCGAACCCGGAAATCGACGACGCGACGCCGACGTTCCCTTCCTACAACGTTCTTCTGCGGCGTCTCCTTCCCCGCCCCGATCTTCGATGAACTGCTTGAGGTAAGAGTCTCAGTTTTTTTCTTTTTAATCTCCTTTGTGGTTTTTACCAAAACACGGATTTAATTATATAAATTAAATCTTTTGTTTCATGGTCCGTTGAGTTCGCCAACTCAACGCCGGTTTCCGCGACGACGCGACGCCCTTCCGCGACGACGTGGCGATCCCCTCTTTCCGCGACGAGCAATTCCGCGAAGAACGCTCACGCGCGACGACTACGAGGTAGGGATTTTATTTTAGGAAATGCCTCTTATTTCCCATGTTGGTTCCGTTCAAAATGAGGAACCCGATTTATAAAACAATTTTATTTCATTAAAATTGTTTTCGTATATGTGTTCATGTGTTGAACTTTATTCCTCCCGTTGTTTATCTCTAACGCGGAGGGTGCGTGGCAAACGAACATGGCCTGACGACCCTCCACCGTTCTTTGTTTTTGTGCGGATTTGACGGGCGACGACGGAACGTGCTGCAACGGAAGTTTGATGGTTCATAAGTGAAGAAAGAGTCCCGGGAGGAGCAGCAGCGCAGACGGGAACAAAATCGGACCACCAGAGCGATTCTGGTGGCCCGCGGAACACGCCGACGGCGCGGGTCGCCGGCACGGCGGCGCAGACAGCCGGGAGCGGCGGCGCCCCAGCGTGCCGCCGGACAATGCCGCCGCGGCGGCGGCACCCACAGACCTGTGGCCACGCGGGTCCGGTGCACTCGGACGCGGCAAAGCCGCGTCCTTGACTCAGCGCGGCCCCACGCGGGGGGCCGCGACACCACCAGGCCGCGGGGGCTGCGCCCCGGCCGTTCGGCCGCTCGGCCGAACCGAGCCAGGCCGGTCCGATCGGCCGGGCCGTGCCCTGGTCGGACCGGACCGGGTCGAACCGGGTCGGGTCGACCCGGTTCAGGTCGACCCGGTGCGGCAGACCCCAGGGGGGGGGGGGGGGGGGTCGGCCCGGGCCCGGACCCCCCGTTTTCGGACGATTTTCATTCAAATGCCCGTAACTTGAGCTACGGACCTCCAAACGACTCGCCGTCAGCGGAAACACGATCCTTGGATCGAGACGGTCCTTTCGGTATATAGCACTCAAGGTTTCGGAATACTTTGAGTTTGTCCGGGTTGGTTCGTACACGAAACCAACCGGGCCCTCGGAGCGGAAACACTCATATCTTGAGCTACGGACGTCCGATTGACGTGCCGTCAGCTTCGTTGAATTCCTCTAAGTGAGACGGATCTTTTGGCATACTCTGTCTGAGGTTTGGACGCAGGTGGAGTATGGTCGGGTTGGTTTTTCCTTAAAAACCAACCGGGCCCCTAGGACGAAAAAGCCAATAACTCTCAGACCGGGCGTCCGATCGACGCGCCGTCTGCGACGTTGAGTTCCTGTTGACGATACGGAACTTTTGGATACATCAAATTCGGACTTTGTGACAGTTGATGTATCGGCCTCTCGGCTCGTGGAGCGGACCCTCCCGAACGAGCTTGCTGTGTGCGTGAACCCTAGAGCTGGCTGCGACTGCTACTTCGACAGCGACGACTGTGCAGAGATCCTCAGTGGACTGCAGCGACGACTATGTAGAGATCCTCAGTGGACTGTGACGACTACAGCACTCAACGATCCTACGTGGATCAGTGCTACAGGTACTGTGTGGGCCCGATCCTGTGTGGGTCCGATCCTGTTCAGCGATTCTGTGTGAGCTAGCGCCTACAGGTCATATGTGGGCCCGATCCTGTGTGGGTCTTTGCGGGGGTTAGTTATCTATCGATCCTTCGTGGGTCCGACAACTTAGATGGATCAGTGATCATCTTTATCGTCATCCGAAGAAGTATACCTGTGTGAGCTGAATCTTCTGTTTACTCTCCTTTGTGGATTGTGTTGAGCTATCCTATGTGGATTTACTGTTTACTCTCCTTTGTGGATTGTGTTGAGCTATCCTGTGTGGATTTACTGTTTACTCTCCTTTGTGGATTGTGTTGAGCTATCCTGTGTGGATTTACTGTTTACTCTCCTTTGTGGACTGTGTTGAGCTATCCTCTGTGGGTTTACGTTTTTCTTTCCTGTGTGGACTGGGTTGTGCTTGGGCTCGGACGTTGGAGCCGAACAGGAATTGATAACTTAGGTATATGTATGGGCATATACCTAAGTAGTGTCGGTTGTTACTTCATGATTGTATCTTTCTTTTGTGGATTTCGGGAGACCTTCGGGGGTCTCAGGGTCCCTACTGAGTGGCTTATACTCACCCCTGCACGGGCTATGCCCGCACTTCGTGGTGTTGGTTGCAGACGACGGGCAGCGTTGATCGAGGTGGAGGCGTGCGGAGCAGGACGGTACCTGGAGGCGGACCACTGGGCGGGACGTACTCGGAGCGGACGACTGGACCGGGGAGCTGTGGAGGCTATCTGTACCCACCCTTCAGGTGGGACTTCCAGGGGATGGATCGACGCTGTATATTTTTCTTTCAGTTGCTGTTTTTCCTTTCAGTTGTACTTTACAGTTGGGCTTGTATTTCCGGCCCCTTTTACTTTCAGCACAACTTGTACAGTTGTTACTTAGTGTTTACTTTTCTGCTTGCTTACTCTGTGGTGCTTGTTTACTTTTCAAAGGTAATGCCTTCCCTTTTTTGTTGGGATTTACGCCTTGGTGCTAGTCGCCAGCCCCTGGCCTATGGAAGGAGGGCTTGGTGTAGTCACGACACGGGCCCCAAGGACGGGTCGTGACAATTTCCATTACTAAACTCATATATGAATTCATTTTTGGCCTCCCCTATGGAGGTTTTCTGACGTAGATGCATCATAATTAGAAAAGGGTTTTTTATATTGTATATTATTTCAACTCCATAAAATATTCTTTAATAGTAAATATGTAATAAGATAAATCATTCAGATACATATAGGTTATTATTCCATTATAATAACCTAAAACAAAATCATATTGTATCAAATAGGAAATGAAACTGTCATTTGTGTGTGAGACTTACTATAACCTCATGAACTGATCTAATTTGATTTAAATAATATCCTATTGAGGATTATTATAATGTTTTATTTAAATAATATAAAATATATTAGTAACATTATTATACTTTTGAAATTATTATATCACATATACCATCTTAATTTTCATTCTGACAAAGTTATGATAATGCCCCTCATGTGTACAACATACTACTCCTCATAAAGTGATGTGATTTTTTCACTAATACATCATATGGAATATGTTAATAGTAAATTACAGGAATATATGTGATATATATTAAATATTTATTATATTGATAAAATATTTGTCATTATGAATAAAAAATCTATCTTTTTATTGCTTACATTTTCACACACTGAACCATTCAATCAATTTGTGGACGAACGCCTCCATAAAGTGTTATGACTATTTTTTCATCATAAAATAACATGGAAGATACATATATGTTGAAATTTAAAAAATTGTATTTAATTATATTTATAAAAATATTTTTTAATACTTACCTTTATTCTATATTGATCATTAAAAAATGGATACATTACACTTGTATACATATAGACTACCTTCTCTATGATTGTATCTTATTTAATTTTTCATAATAATATTTCTTGATTAGTATTAAAAATTACAACAGATGTATAAATATTATAACTATTTCAATATTTTAATTCTATACATTATCTATTAATATTCTCTGCGACAATATTCAACATAAAAAGTCATTTTGAACTTATTTACTGAATATCATTAGAACGACAACTGTAATTTTAATTGATGATTAAATTGAATACAACATTGTAATATTTGAAATAAATGTAATAATATTCTTGAGATTTTTTATTAATAAATTATACTAATATTTTAATTTTATAATTAATGAAGTTAAAGAACATAACAGGATATTCAGACTCAAGGTAAGGGGATATGACATGAAAGTTATGATGTGGTAAAAAATTTTATAACGTAATTTATTATCATTGGACAATATGAATACATCATATTATATTATAATCTTGGATTACATTTTTGATGAATTTCACTTATTTTATTTTTTATTTCCAATTTTATTTAATTTTATAAACATTTCATACACATAATCAAATCATTTATTATTCCTCACTTCAATTACATGATCTTTAATAGTGACATCATCTCACATACCATTAATTAAAAAATATATTAATGTTATGCACCTAATTTATTTATTTAGTGTATAAAATTCCCTCATACATTTAATATCATTAATACTTCATACTTTTTTGAATTTTATTTTTCAATTTTATTTATATGATTTAATGGGATTTTCCATGAATTTTACAAGGAGTTGTAGAGTGTCACCACTTAATTTCCCTTCATTGGGTTATATTATTTTTTAGTATCATTGATATTATAAAATTATGTGGGTATTTAATATTTTTTATTTTATGTTTTATTTAACCTTTTTCATGTGGAATAATACTTTACACTCACAAAAATTTAATTAGTTATCCCTCACTTCAATTGATTTATTATTATAAGGGTCCTTATATAAATTTATATTCATTGAGGCACATTTAAATTTAATTTACATATATTATTTTATGATCTATCAATACAGACCATTTAACATGTCATATAAGGTATTTTTTTATTCTATTTATGATTAAATTTTAATAAATCTTTTTCTCTCATATGGAATATGATGAAATTTTATCTAAAGTGGTGTGATCCTTTAAAAAACACATTTCATGTTTAATTTTTTATATCTTATTCTTCCATATTAGTATTCATGAAATGAATTCATTTTTATAAATATATATGGATATAAATGAATATTATAGTAAATTTAATTTACTAAATCACTATGGATTACAGTGGGAAATCTATTTCATTTTCCATTGAGAATGGTTTTGATTTTATTATAAAATTGTAAATGATATATTAAAATTGATCATGTACTGTTCCAATGATTTTTACTGATGAAGAAACTAATAATTTTTTATTCTAAAAAATTATTTCAATAATTATTCAATGAATTAAAATCATTATATTTTTTTGTAAATTTTTTATTAGAAATGAATTTTTAAATTAAATGGGTATTTCAAAAAAAGTAAATGAATTGTTATGGGAGAAATTAATATTTTGTGCATGTAATGTAAATTTTTTTGATCATGTGTATGTTATTATTATGTTTTGGTACATTGAAATTATTTATGATAATGGGTGGTTCTGTTATAAACCACAGATGAGTGGTAACACTGTTAGCCCGAGAATGGTGCTATGCTATAAACCAAGGATGGGTGGGTCCATGAAATCTCTCTAATGTATTATGTATAGTGGTTTACCATATTTTTATTCAATTACTATGAGTCAAATAGAATTGTATGTTACAATTACCAATATGTTTTATATATGATTAGTATATTATTTTTATAGAAATTGTATTATTTTGAAAAGGGATATCAATGATAATAAATTCAAAAAAAATTTATTGTTACATTTTAAGTGTGAAAGGTATAATTTATGAAAATGTTTTCATGATTTTATCATATTTTAAAAGAAACCATTATGTTATTTATTCCCAATTTATGTTTTATTAATTATTTTTTTGGGAAACTATTTGGGCAAGGAATGTTACTTCCTTGTAAAAGAAATGATAAATTTTATCCTAATGATTAGTTTTTAAAGGTTTTTTTATATAATGATAGAATAATTTGTTTAATTAATTTCTTTTATATCCCTTATTAACTGTTATTAATCTCATCTCCCATGTCAAAATTTTATTATTATTGTTTTTGTTTTATTATTTATAAGGACTTATTCATGATTGAAATTTTGATGGTTATTTAGGATATGAAAACATGTTTCTTTTTTAATGCTTAATTTGGGGGAAATAGATATTCTTAATAATTGAACACTTTGTGTAATATTTTTTTATTATGAATGAGATATAGAATAAATCATTTAATAAATAAACCTAAAAGGGTCCTTAAAATTATTTAAATTGAACTCTTGTCTAAATATAAAATAATATATAATCTTCTTGGTTCGACCCTAATGAAATTAATTAAGATGATGAAAATAAAAAATCATTAATGAATAAAAAATCACAATTGAATTTTTATTCAAGTTGAGTTGATGATAAAATGATATTTTTAATTATTGGACGCAAATAAACCCCTATAAACTAGTCCAAAACTTATTATCCCTTCGACATTAAAGAATTATAAATTTCCATGATTAAGAGATATAACATATTAATCAACAATGAATAAAAGGGTAAAATTTCTACAAACAAAAGAAAACATAAGCAGTCATATTGTGGAAAGAAAATACAATTAAATATTACACTATGATATCCCACTAAAACAAAAAAATTAGGGTTACAATAGATTATATAACAATATTGTTGGATAGTACCACATGAATCAATGAAATAGATAACGAAGAACAATATCTCCACGTGAAAGTGAGACAAATTCACACACACCTCCTCCAATGCTGAAAATCTGTTATATAACATTATCCACAACAATGAGGAACCATCTACACCTATAATTTATATGTGTGGGATATATACCTTGTAGGTCACCACCCAATATGATGATGTATGACACATAAATAGATAATACATAACCAAATGATTTGAAAATAAAGAATCAAAATAGGGTTTCAAATTTTGTCATTAAGTAAAACATTTATTTTATATTAAATTTCAATTAAAAAATTTCCCAAAAAAATAATGAATATCTAAATAACAGAGCTATTTTTTTCTCATATCAATTTATGTTTTCTCAAATAATTTAATGGCAAGTATATGAGAGGTAAAAATAATTATTTCCAAAAAATAAGTCATTTGATATAATTTAAATGAAAAAGAAGAATAAATAAGTATGTTTATGACCATATACATGAGTAAAATATTTTTTTAGTTTGGAGATATGTCCGGTTTTTATTGAAATAAAGTAAACTCTTATTTTTATGGATAGAGAATCCCATTACATGGATTTTATAGGCCCAAAATGAATTAAATCCATAATATCTATCCCGAAGACCCCTAGCGTAATGTTAAACCATAAAATAAATGTCCACATGACTCTTCTAGTATGATTCGCTCATGTGTTAGTCACAATCGACACTAGAACCATGACTTACGCCCTCAACCGCATATATTTTTGACAATGAATGATCCCAACCATACCTTCTTCTGTCTAAGTCGATACCCATCATTAACCAATGCCATACCATCACCCAAATTAATTATAAAATATTTTTCAGAATGATTATAGTTATTATATACAATTACGACCACTTGTTTAAAATTTTGAATATTATTTATGAAAAGAAAAAATGATTCTATTTGAATGTACTATATTCAATAAAAAATAGATATTTGTCAGAAATTTTATCATTGTTTAATTTGATTTTATTATTTATTATGTCACGACACCCTCCCCACAATGTGTACCCCTCCTGGGTCGACAATGTGAGAAAGGAGATAATGACCCCCTAGCCCTGTATCCAGTAGGCCCCGGGTTGGCGACTAGCACTGAGGGTATAATAAACACACAAATGGGAGGAATTACCCTCTTAGGGAACACATACAGAAGAGAGAGATGAGATAGACACCAACAAACTCCAACTCAGAACTGGAATATAAAAGAAAACCCAAGGGAACATATGTATTGTCATGAAAAATTACTACAACTGGAAGGAAAAAAAACTACACGTACCCAAAAGAAAGTAAAAACAGCAGCGACCACAAGCCCGAACAACTCCTACAACTATAAGCTAGTAGTAACCAGCCTGATCTCCAACCTGCTCCAAGTGACCTGGAAAATAGTTTATATATACATGGGGTGAGTATAACAGTATACTCAATAGGATTCTCCCCGAAGCCTCTCATGCAAAATTAAAGGGAGCATGCTAAATCACAATGACCAACAAGTGAAACAAACTCATCACCTAAACAGGTATACTATGTTCCCAACCTCACTAAGGATAATCTCACCAAGTAACGCATACAAGAACATAGCATATAGTAATGAATATCAAGGGTACCTCGCTACTACTTCCCCACTGGTTTTCCACTTTTCCCCAATGACATACGTCCTGTGCATATCTCTTCAAAGGCATGCCCATAGACACCTGTGCTAATCTCCATAATCTGCACCTCGTGCACCACAAAGGCTTGCCCGCAGACACCTGGGCGAAGCACCACACCATCCTCACAAACAGAAGTAACCAGGTAAGTTTCCGGGAGCCACCACAACCCACATAACGTGTATCATACATCAGGTATTATACCTCAATCCATTATAGCATATACACCAAGTAAGGATCCTCAAGCCATCACAGCCTATACTCATTACACCTATAGTAGTCTACATGATACTATATCCAGAATATATGTGTGTGAAATAACCAAAATCCATTACAACCCTCAACACACATATATGGGAAAAACTAACCACTCTGCCTATTGTCACAAGTATCTACCAAGATAAGAGAGCGGGGCCAAAGGGGGTAGTCATCCATTCACCCTCCCACTAGAATGTTGGGGAAAACACCCCACAGGGCTCTGAATCCCTAGGGTTTCAGTTTCTCTTACTGATAGGGTGGAGTAGCGTATAGAAACACAAAAAGTATAGAATATACTATAACTCACAACCACACTATGGGTATAACATAGTTTTAGGAACAACTGCAGCTAACGTCTCTCAGACTCTGGGCTGCACTTCCAAGACTAGGTATCCTATAAGAACACAACCAATTAAAGAACTTTATTAGATTACTTCATTCCCCTTTTTATCAGTTACACTGTACGTTAATTAATTCTTTATATATTAATTAACCATGAACAATTCCACATTAAACATTATTAACAACACACCCAAAATCCATTGTTCCTTCAAATTTTTTCAACCACATCATTATGTTCCAGCGAACTCCAACCCCATGGGTAAACACCATTTAATCAAACATTAATTATAGAATTTCTTTTCCTTGTTCCCGGGAATTCTAGAAAATAATTCTAAGATATAAAAACAACGGGGATCAACACGGTGAGTAGATGTACTACCTGTCAAGTCTTTTCCGCCTATAGCAAGAGCGTAGACCCATCCTACCTTGAGAAGCTAAACACAGAAAGCACATTCCATACCCTGTGCGTCTTCGCCTCTTTCGGAAGAATGGTAAGCAAGACTAGCTGCCTTGAGCAGTGGGGAAAAGTAAAGAAGACAATCAATCAATAAGAATCAACAAGCATTCAACAATCACTTCCATCCCATTCTATCATCCATGGTGTCCTCCCCGACACCCACATGCATAAACCGATGCATCTCGCCACTCTAGGCGTCATCCGCTGCCATAACCAAAAGGACTCTATGCCCCCACATATTAAAACAACCATCCAGGATCATAGCACATCAAAAGCAACAGGAAAGCAATCATCTTCAAATTAATTGGGCTATTGGCCCTTTAACAATCAAGAGGGTAACTCAGAACCCATCCAAGAATTATCAAACAAACAACTCTTTAATCCATCTTGAATTTACAGATTTAATTTGTAGGTTCCAAAACCAGGAAACCCAATCAGTAATCTATCACAAATTAAGTAAACAATTAATTTGACACGCCTTAAATCAACAAGCACCGACATGTTTCAGGTTTACCAACCAACTGAATTAAACATGCACATCAACATCAATTTGATTAACATCAAATTATAACAACAGCAACAACCAGATTCATTTACATGCCTCTTTATCATTATCAAATTAATTATCAAAAAATCCCGACTTTACATTCATTATCAATTTCATCAAGAACAACATGCTAACAATCAAGGCATAGATATCACACTATCTAGAAAATCAAGAGGTGAACCATTCTCACGGTGCATAGAAACAAAATGCGATCAAACCAATTATATTAATCTAGTTCAAGTATTTAATTAGGTCTATTTCATTGTGATACAAGGGGATAAATCATGATAACTCTACGATTGCACATAAACAATTAGAGAAGCAACAAATCCCCTAACTCAGATGTTTTTGAAGAAAACCACAATGGTCGAAGAATGCTCAAGAAACCTGGGTCGATTCTCGAAGAATCCTCCTTAGATATCTTCTCCTAAACAACCAAGACCAAATCTCATCATATTTGGTATCCACACACATAGATCTACCCATAACCAGCATAGATCTAAGGAAAAGAGAGAAGGGGAGAAGTAGATCTTAGAAACCAAAAAAGAACGATCACATACCTCAAGAAAACGACTTTGATTCGCCAAGAGAAGCCTTTAGATCACCTCCAAAATGCATGGGAGAAGTTCTCCTACCTTCAAGGGAGGGTAATTCCTTGTTATGGACACTTAGGAGATTAAAAGAGAATGTTAGAGGAAAAATGGTCAAGATCCACAATTTTAGGATCTAGATTTAAGTGGCCCCACGGTTAGTTCACACGGCTTAACAAACCGTGCACTAACCGTACGTTAGATACTACCTTGGACAACATGCTCGCACAGTTTGGCCGCATGGTTAGACAAACTGTGCACCACCCATGCAGAAGCTACTGCCTCCAACATTAACTATGCATGGTTTCGCTGCACGGTTTAGACAAACCGTGCGCCCCCTGTGCGAAAGCTACTGCTCTTTAATTCTCCTAAAAATTCCACCCAAATGCACCCCTAAGTCACTACTTCGAACCAAGGGTAGTTAAAAACATCAAAAGTAGCTGAATACATAACACGATGTTACAGTTCAAAATATTCTACTATTGAAATGGTTCAATGAAAAGGGGATTTTGGAAAAGCGTTGGAGATAAGTCACCTTGACCTCCCAGAACACCTCTAACACCACATTTTCACCAAGTAATGGACTGGAGACATCCATGACATTACATCAGATACCTCTCAAAACATCCTCATCCTTGAGAATCCAAAACCCACCTGAAGAGAAAACGAAATAGGGTCTGAATAACCACCCATCGAGATACCTCTCAAAAGAGACCAAGCCACAAAAGCAACAAAGGAAGCCATCTCATAAACATGAAAGCTTCGTAACCACATAAGTTACATCAATACATAAAAAAGAGTTAAACATCAAACAACTCTGGGTACAAAGCATATATCTGTGACTCACATTCCCAAGTACTCTCCTCTAATCCACCGTGTCGCCACAAGACATGAACTAAAGGAATATAACGCCCACACAACACCTTATCATTACAATCTTGGATCTTCATAGGTCACTCCTCAAATGTTTCATCATCATCAACATCGGTCTCTCCCTAATCGATGATGTGAGAGTCATCACGGAGGTAACGATGGAGCTGTGATACATGAAAAACATCATGTATCCGACTCATCTGTGTGGGAAGCACTACTTGATATTCCACAACTCCAACATGAGATAACACCTCGAAAGGCCCAAAAAACCAGGGAGAAAGCTCACTTCCACGACCAAACCTTTGCTTCCCACGATAGGGAGTCACCTTCAGAAACACATGATCCCCAACATTAAACTCTAAGGGTCTCATTCTTTGATCAACATATTATTTATGATGATCTTACAATGTCTTCATCCTCTCACGAATCACATGAACCATCTCTATTGTATTCTTCACTAGTTCTGGTCTGAGAATTTCTGACTCTCCGAACCCAGTCCAGCACAATGGAGAATGACAAGGATGGCCCTACAAGGCTTCAAACGGCGCCATACCTATGGTGGAGTGAAAACTATTATTGTAAGTGAACTCCACCATGTGAAGGTGCCTCATCCATGAACCTCTAGAATCAAGAACACACCCGTTTGACCATCTAGTTGAGGATGAAAAGCAGTGCTAAGGTATAGTTGAGAACCGAAAGCATGTGGGAGACCTCTCTACACTCTGGAGGTAAAACAAGGATCTCGATCAGAAATGATCATCCTTGGGACTCCATGAAGTATCACCAACTCCTCTAGATACTGCCTCGACAAAACTTCCACTGAGCTCGACTCCTGGATCGCTATGAAGTGGGGAGAATTTGTTAAACGATCCACTACCACCCAAACAACATAATGTCCTCCCGAAGCTCGAGGTAAACCTGTAACAAAGTCTATTGAGATGTCTTCCCACTTCCACTGAGGAATCTCGAATGTCTAGAGAAGACCACCAGTAACACGGTGTTCGACCTTCACCTTCAGGCAGACTGAACATCGAGACACAAACTTCACAACCACATGCTTCAGCCGAGGCCACCAAAACTGACTCCACAAGGATAGGTACATCTTTTTCACACCAGGATGTACTGCTAAAGGCGAACTGTGGAATTATCTGAGAACCATATCGTGTATCTCCAAGGGAATAAAAATCCTTCCATGATAAAACAATCAGTGTTGTTCATCCTTATAGAAAACATCAGGGACCTCACTACAAACAACTCGGTCTATCCAGAACTCCACCTCAAGATCTCCCAACTGGGACTCTTCCACCTTCTGCATCATGGATGACTATACCGTCATCTAGAAAATACAACCTCTACCCCCAACTTCTCCCATATCAAGATGTAATGATGAGAGTTCTTCCATTACTCTCCAAGAATCACCATATCCACGCACAGCATCACTACGTGAATTTTAGCTCAGAGCATCAGCTACAAAATACCCCTTTCCAGGTGTATACGATATTTCAAAGTCATATTATTTCAATAACTTCATCCACCGACGTTGTCGTAGGTTCACATCACGCTGGGAAAAAACATACCTCAAACTCTTATGATCAGTGAAAACCACAAAGCGCTCACCAATGAGGTAATGTCTCCACAACTTCAGAGCAAACACCACGGCCACCAACTAAAGATCATGGCTGGAATAGTTGCATTAATGGGGACAAAACTTCCGAGACCCATAAGAAACAACTGACCTCCACAGCATGATAACACAGCCTAACCCCGGATGTGAAGCATCGCAGAAAACATCAAACTGAACTCCCTTTGCTGGAAGATAAAGGACTGGAGCACTTACTAACTTCTCCATTAGATACTCAAAAGATTCCTGACACTAATCAGTCAATATGAAAGCCTGATCCTTCCTAGTCCAAGCTGTCTGCGGAGTTGTAACTCAGGAGAAATTGGCTATGAACCTCCGGTAGTAGCATACAAGACCAAGGAAACTTCGCACCTCTGACACAGTCTTGGGTGCTGCCCAAGATACAACTGCTTCAATCTTTGATGGATCCATAGCTACTCCCTGTTGGGAAACAACATGCCCTAAGACACAGACTTCTTGAGCCCAAAACTCACACTTCGTCATCTTCCCAAACAGCTGATGTCAACGAAGAACTCCCAAAACGGCTTGTATATGCTCTACATGCTCCTCTTCAGATGTGGAGTACACAAGGATGTCGTCGATGAAAACTACCAAAAACATGTCCAGGAACTCATGGAACACAGCATTCATCAATCTCATGAATATGGCTGGATAATTTGTCACACCAAACTGCATTACAACGAATTCATAATGCCCATGACGACAACGAAAAGCAGTCTTCGGGATATCCTCATCCTTTACACGCATCTGATGATATCATGACCGTAATTCGATCTTTGAGAACCAACTTTAACCCTTCAGTTTATCAAATAAATCATCAATCCGTGGAAGAGGATAACAATTCTTTATTTCCCTTTGTTTAGGCTACGATAATCGACAGACAACCACAAACTGTCGTCGACCTTCTTCACAAAAAAAACAGGGGCACCCCATGGTGACACACTTGGCTGAAAAAAACCACACTTTATCAGACCATAAAGCTATATACGTAGCACTCATAACTTAGAAGAGGACATCCTATATGGAGACATAGAGATAAGAGATTCTCCTGGCTATAGCTCGATCCCAAACTCGATATCTCATTGAGGGGGTAATGCTACAACCTCTTCTAGAAAGACGTCAGGGTACTCCTCAATGACCCTAGGAAACGCCAACTACTGAACCCTTGAAGAAATAAACATCCTCTCAGCCATCATGGATGGTAAGGATGGAATGTGACTTTGACCCATCTGAGGATCTCACTCACCAACAAACTCCACTTTCTCTCCATCTGCACCAATGAAGACAACATTCTTCCAGAAGCAATCAACGATAGCCTGCACTGAATACAACCAATCCATGTCGACGATGACATCATATTGTTGTATTCATAAACATAGGAAATCTCCCCAAGAGCGGTGTTTCCCCAACAATAGCTCGCAATCTCAACATACTTCAAACAATTCAGTTCGACCTCCAATGGGCGTAGTCAACGCCAATGGCACTGGAAGCCTCTCTACCTCAAGTCCAAAAGAATGGAAAATGGTAGGTGATATGAAAGAGTGTAGGTTGAAAATAAGCAAAGGGTACCTCGAACGAAATCTGGCTCATCTGGATCTGGCAACACTAGAGTATGAAGCTGACCACTACCTCCTCCATGACCTCTCTGACCCTGATGACGACCACCACCACGACCGCGCTCTGCTCTCTGAGGATGGGGAGCCTCATGGGGCTATCCTCTGCCTGCCCTATCTACCGTCTGGTGATCTAAAGAGAGTGAAAACTTCGGCTGCTAGTGCATTGGCTTGAACTACCTCAACAGAGGAACCTCGAGCATAGCACCCGGTGCACGATGACTACTCTGAAAGGTCGTGCACTCCCGCTGTTGATGACCATGAACACCACAAAAAAAACAAGTGCCTGATCCCTTGGAATAGGCCTGAGAGTTTTTTCCTCTGAAGAAAAGAGATGTGAAGGGCTGGGACCTACCCCTGGCTGAACATAATCCCTTCTGCATTGAAAATCGGGAACCCCGGACCACAGCTCTGCTTCATGAGGAATCATGACGATTCCCCTCCCATGATTATACGGTCCTGACCAAAAGTCCTATCAATGACCTATGCCATCGCTTTCACCTCAAGATATGTCTTTAGCATAAATGGGGTGACATGGCGCTGAATCTCTGGAAGAAAATCCTCCTCAAAATTCCTCGCCCTGGCCTCCTCGTCTATTAACAGGTTCGAAGAATATCGTAAAATGCTTCTAAAATGGATTCTGAACTCTCTCATAGTGGATCTCCCCTATCGGAGGGTACAAAGCTCCTAGAGACATGACGCCTTCACAGTTGAGGAAAGGAAGTCGACTCAAAACTTGTCTCAGAACTCCTCCCATGAGATCACTGACTCATCACAGTCCTAGAGGAATAAGAAAAACCACTACCTTGCTGCTCCACGTAGCATCGTCACAGCTAAGGTCACCCAGTGCTCCTTCCAAGGACGTATCGAAATGATGCCTATCTCGACCTCTCCTCCAACCAGTATTCTGTGACTATATCTGAAATGGAGCCCTCGTACTTCTGCAGACTCTGGCGTTGAAACTCTCAGAGTGTATTTCTCCTAGTTTTATTATCATCAACCTCTACCCTGCAGTGATCTGCTGGAACAGCCTGCTGGACATTTTCTGCGCAAACCTGATGAGGACGTCGACCTGGAGCCATGCCTTAAAAATAACAATCATTAGGGTTCCTAAACCTAGAATATGAAAGAATCGACATTAATTAAATTATTGTTTTCTTTCATTCATTTTCAGTTTACCTTCCCCAAGGTCTACCCATTCAAACACAGGCACAAAGATGAATGATGCATGATCTTTTCCTAGGTCACTACCATGTAACTAGTATCACCTTGTTTAGTAGCCATTGTAAACTTAAAGGTTTGTACATCAGATCATAGTGGGCCCTAAACTCTTATGTATTATCTAGTCTCCAGTTTTAACCTCACTTGCTAATCATGAATGACACCGTTTCCCTACCGTCCCATGCAACCTCACCTGTGCCTAACTCCAAACTCCATCCTATCCTTCAAAAAGACCTCTAATACCACTCTGTCATGACCCCCTCCACACAAAGTGTACCCCTCCTAGGTTGGTAATGTGAGAAGGGAGATAATAACCCCCCCGAGTCCCACCTACAGTAGGCCCCTAGTTGGCGACTAGAACCGAGGGTATAATAAATACACAAATGGGATTCATTACCCTCTAAGAGAACACATACAGAAGAGAGAGATAAGATAGAAACCATCTAACTCCAACTCAGAACTGGAATATAAAAGAAAACCCAAGAGAACATAAGTAATGTGATGAAAAAGTACTATAAATGGAAGGCAAAAAAACTACATGTACCCAAAAGAAAGTAAAAATAGCAGCGACCACAAGCCCAGACAGCTCCTGTAACCACAAGCTAGTAGTAACCAACCTGATCTCCAACCTTCTCTAAGTGACCTGAAAAATAGATTATATATACATAGGGTGATTATAACAGTATACTCATTAGGATCCTACCCGAAGCCTCTCAGGAAAATGTAAAGGCAGCATGCTAAAGCACAATGAACAACAAGTGAAACTAACTCCTCACCTAAACAGGTATACTATATTCCCAACCTAACCAAGGAAACTCTCAGAAAGTAACACATACAAGAATATAGAATATAGTAATGAATATCAAGGGTACCCTGCTACTAATTCCCCACCGGTTTTATGCTTTTCCCCAACTACATACATCCTGTGCATCTCTCTCCATAGGCTTGTCTGCAGACACCTGGGCTAAGCTCCACAATCTGCACCTCGTGCACCACAAAGGCTTACCCGCAGACACCTGGGCGAAGCACCACACCATCCTCACAACTAGAAGTAACCATGTAAGTTTCCAAGAGGCACCAGAACCCACATAACATTTATCATACATCGGGTATTATACCTCAAGCCATTATAACCCATACACCGAGTAAGGATCCTCAAGCCATCACAACCTATACACGTTACACTTATATTAGTCCATAGGATACTATATCCAGAATATATATGCGTGAAATAACCACAAGCCATTATAGCCCTCAACACACATATATGGGGAAAACTAACTGTTGTGCCTAATGGCACAAGTATCTACCAAGAGAAGAGAGCGGGGCCAAAGGGGCTAGTCATCCATTCTTCCTCCCACCAGAATGTTGGAAAAAACACCCCCTAGGGCTCAGAATACTTGATGTGTCAGTTTCCCTTACTGATAGGGTGGATTAGCATATTGAAACACAAAAAGTACAGAATATAATTTTACTCAAAACCAAAATATGGGCATAACCTTATCTTAGGCACAACTGCAGCTAACGTCTCTCAAACTCCGGGATGCTACTTCCAAGACTAGGTATCCTATAAGCACACAACCAATTAAAGAACATTATTATATTACTTTATTACCTTTTTCTCAGTTCCACTGTACGTTAATTAATTCTTTAAACATTAATTAACCATGAAAAATTTGACATTAATCTTTATTAGCATCACACACAAAATCTATTGTTCCTTTAAATGTTTCAACCTCATCATTCTGTTATTGCAAACTCCAACCCCATGGGTTAACACCATTTAATCAAACATTCATTACAGAATTGATTTTCCAAGTTCCCAAGCATTATAGAAAATAATTATATGTTACCAAACACAAGGGGGTTCAACACGGTGTATAGATATACTACCTTTCGAGTCTTTTCTGCCTATAGCAAGAGCGTAGACCAATCCTCCCTTGAGAGGATATACACAGAAAGCACGTGGCATACCCCACACATATTTTTCTCTTTTCGAAGAATGGTAAGCAAGACCAGCTTCCTTGAGTAGTGGGGAAAAGTAATGCAGACAATAAATCAATAAGAATCAGCAAGTATTCAACAATCACTTCCATCCCATTCCATCATCCCGGGTGTCCTCCCCGACACCCACATGCATAAACCGATGCATCTCGCCAATCTTGGAGTCATCCGATGACACAACCAAAAGGAATCTATGCCCCCACATATCATAACACTCATCCAGGATCACATCACAACACACGCGGCAGGAAAGAAAACATCTTCACATTAATTGGGCTCTTGGCCCTTTAACAATCAAGAGGGTAACTCAGAACCATTCCAAAAATTATCAAACAAACAAATCTTTAATCTATCTCAAAATTAACAGATTTAATTCGTAGGTTCCAAAATCGAGAAACCCAATAAGTAAGCTATATAAAATTAATTAAACAATTAATTTGACATGCCTTCAAACAATAAGAACCAACATGTTTCAGGTTTACCAACCAACTGAATTAAACATGCACATCGACAACAATTTTATTAACATCAAATTAGAACAACAACAACAACCAGATTCATTTACATGCCTCTTTATCTTTATCCAATTAATTATCAAATAATTTCGGATTTACGTTTTGTTTCATTAAGAAAAACATGCTAACAAGCAAGGTATAAATATCACACTATCTAGAAAACCAAGAGGTGAACCATTATTATGGTGCATAATAACAACATGTGATCAGTCCAATTATTTTAATCTGGTTCAAGTATTTAATTAGGTAAATCTCATTGTGATCCAAAGGGCTAAATCATGCTAACTCTATGATTTCACATAAATAATTAGAGAAGCAACGAATCCGCTACCTCAATGGTTTTTGACGAAAACCACAATGGTCGAAGAAATCTCAAGAAACCTGGGTCGATTCTCGAAGAATCCTCCTTAGATCTCTTCTCCTAACACAACCAAGACCAAATCTCATCATATTTGGTATCTACACACTTAGATCTACCCATAACACGCATAGATCTAAGGAACCGAGAGAAAGGGAGAAGTATATCTAAGAAACCAAACAAGAACAATCACATACCTCATGAAACCGGCTTCGATTCACCAAGAGAAGCTTTTAGATCACCTCCAAAACTCTTGGGAGAAGTTTTCCTACCTTCGAGGAAGGGTAATATGGTGTTATGTCCTCTTAAGAGCTTAAACTAGCAACTTAGAGGAAAAATGGTCAAGATCCCCAATTTTGGGATATATATTTAAGTGGCTGCATGGTTAGTTCACACGGTTTAACAAACTGTGCGCTAATAGTGCGTTAGCTACTGCATTGGCCAAACTTCTCACACAGTTTGGCCACTTGATTTAGAAAAATAGTGCACCAATCGTGTGAAATCTACTTCTCTTTAATTCTCCTTAAAAGTCCACCCAAACGAACCCCCAAGTCACTACTCCGAAACAAGGGTAGTTAGAAACATCAAAAGTAGCTAAAGACGTAACACGATGTAACAGTTCACAACTTTCTATCGTTGAAATGGCTCACCGAAAAAGGGATTTTGGAAAAGCATTGGAGATAAGTCACCTTGACCTCCCGGAATACCTCTAACATCGAATTTTCACTATGTAATGGACTGGGGAGGTCCGGGCCATTACATATTATCTATGGAAAAAATCATTAAAAAATATTAATCTGAAAATACCCTTGAATTAATTAATGTAAATTATAATCTAATGATACAATAATATAAAATTTTTAAGGCCATTTAATCACAAATTTTTTATAGATGATGTAATGAACTAATCACTTATGCATGTAAAACCACCAAATGAATTGTTTTTATTATTTAGTGAATGATATAATGATATTTGTAACACACAAACCTACATAACCATATAAAAAATTACTCTTAAAATAATTTATCACTAGACCAGAGGGTGTTAGGGATACAAAAATTCTTTAGATAAAAACACAATAATCAACAAGGAACAAAAGTGAACAATTTCACCTAGTAACAACAAACATTAATAGTAAAATTATTGACTAAAAGGCCATTTAATGTTTAAAATATGATAAAAATATAATAGAAACATCCATGTTACAAATGACTATATAACAATGTTAATGTGTGGATCAATTGGCATCATGGAATCAAATACAAAACAAAAACATATCCATGTGTAAATTTGAAAAAGACACACACATCTCCACCAGTTCTCAAAACCTAATATTTAACAATATAAACATAGTTTTTAATCCTAAAAAACTAATAATGTTCATGTGTGAGATATATTCAAAGTAAGACACCACACACCCTCCTAAAGTATATTCCATAACAAAGGAATCCATAACAAACTGGTTTAAAAATAAGGTTGGTGTTTTTTTATTCAATAAAATAAGTATATGTTGTTTTATTTTTGATCACCAATTTTCACAAAATACATGGTTCTCTAAATAATAGAATCATTCATTTTATCATATCAATGTATGTTTTTTTCAAATCAATTAATTGATAATTTATATGAGGTAAAAAATTAGTATTTCCAACAAAAATTGCATCTACAATAATTTCTATAATATTATTCCTGAAAAATTCATTTTATCAATATAGGCATTATTTAAAAATTTATTTATACAATGATGAATAGATATCTGGTCTTTTTTTTAAATTGATGGATTTTTTTTGTATATGTCAATGGAAACCCATTACATGGCCATTATAGGCCCAAAAATTATTTATCCGCAAATATCTAACCGGAATACCCAAAAACATAGGTTCTAACATGACCCAATGGCGCACCTGACGGATCTAGTTTGGTCTACTCATGTGGAAATCAAAATCGTCTCCGGAAACATGGTGGAAGAACTCTTCAATGTCTGTTTCTAGGAATTTCCCACTACTGAACCCTTCCACTTCTATATTTGTCAAGACCCATCATCAACCATTTCCAAAACATCACATGTACCCTACTGCCCTCTATCATTAAGGTTAGTCATCGAAAATTGTTTCCCATATTTTATATCACATCCCATTCATCACCACCACTCCACCATGAGATATGTTCCTCAGAAGAATCATCCAAACATGATATAATGTCTCTGTAGCATTTGACTCCAATGAGGTATAATCCTAAACCCCACCTCATTTGCCTCTAATGAGACTCAACATCACCACTCCACAATGAGACTTATCAACTATACATCGAATATATTTCATGATTACTCCATCATCAGGAGTCCCACCCTATATATTTGGATTCATAAGGGATCAAACAAAAAATCTCCAACAATATGGTTGTTACATATTTGTGAAGATCACAAACTAATTAGTGACCTCTTGGAACATTTAATTCCAAAATAGGAATTTAATAATAATTTTTCAATAATAGTACGTGGATATAATCTTTTGGGATTAATTATGACATTAATGTTTTAAAATTTATATAGTAATGTTAAAATATGGATATATTTCCTCCCACAAATCTCTATGATATGTACCTGGGGGAATAAGAATACACTACTAAATAGTGAGTCCCTACCATCACAATGTTTTACATTAATATCATAACAAATCATTTATTGTGTGTATAACCTATTCCCATCTGACAATGGAAACCTGTACATCAGGGTAATCAAAAATCAATTAGGTTTTCATTCAATTAATTCATTCTAAATTCATTCTAATAATTTATTTTTGAACTACCCCAAGTTCATGATTCAAAACATGCCATTCATTCAAAAAACCATTATCAGAATGTTATTAAAAAATCACATTTAGTTAATTTCAGATTCCAATAACATATGGTTTTTATCAAAAAAAATATTCCATTAATTTTCAAAACAATGAAAAATTTGTTAATATAAAAAACACCTGACATTCATTTCACATCATCTGATTTCATGTTGTCAAAAATTACCTTCCTTTTCACCTCCAGAAAATTATTCATCAAATAAATCCTCCAAAACCAAGATTGTAATGACCCTCCAATTCTCATTGGCTTGAGATCACAACGAGCCATTACAAGGCCTTAAGAGACAACCGTAAGACGCCAAAGGCTGGAAATAAATGCCAAAGGGTATCAAATACAAGTAGGGGATGATTTACCCTTTGAGGAATAACCCAAAGAACCAACCAACCATAACCAAACATTTACTATATGATGAATGAACAATTGAAATACAACTAAGAAAATTCATTTTAGTCATACACGTCAAAGTACACAACAGCAGAAAAACAACTCAAGACTTTCCAAAGACACTAAGAAACACTCCATGGCTCCACACCAAGATCCATGCTCCAAGAACCACCACATCACCCCAGCATCACCATGATCCACTAGCAATGAGATGCCTTATCATTACCTGTGTCTCAGAATACAACATCTGCAAAAGCACCAAAGTTCCAATGCAGGGGTGAGTATAAAACTCAGTAGGTTATCCCAAATGACTCCCCAACTCATGCCACTAGGACAGGAGAGTTAGCAACTTTTATATAAAAGGAGTTTATATAAATCATTTTCTCAAAAGATAAATATAAACAAGTTCCCAAAACCATTCATAACCAAAGGTATTCTAAGAGAAATTGAAACCAATTTTCAATCAAGTTATTTTTCCATAAAAATAACAAAACAAACTTAAAAACAATTTCCCAAACATTCTTTTTTGGCATAGCCAACTATTTCCCTACACATTCTACCAACCATGCATTATTCTTTATGATAGTTCCTTATGTCGGATTGGTTTGTCGTTGATCTACCAAGTCGTCACAAGGTAACTGTTTCCCAAGTTCCATCAATCCTTTGGCTCCGAGAACAAGGTCATATTTCAACCAAGCCCCGTATATGTAATTATGATGTGCCATTAAACATTTGTCACTGAGCACAAGGTCATATTTCAACCAAGCCCCATATATGAAATATGAACACACCACACATATTCCCAACGATCAAGCCAAAATCAACCATTCAATAAAAACACATTTCTATTAAAAACTATTTCCATCAAAACCACTACGATGCCAAAATATTTCAACTCCAAACCATTTCAGTAAAACTCCATTTTTATTGAAAACCATTTCTATTGAAAACTAATTTTTCATCAACCATTTTTCAATTCCATAAAATCCATAAATTAAAATCTTCATTTTAAATTAAACCCCCTTTTCCACAACTATTCACCAAGATTATGCAATTTCAAAAAAACCATAAATCATCACACATGAATACTTTTCCATGTATTTCACAATCAATAAACCAATTTGAATCTAAGCCAATCAATTCTATCAAGAGGAGTTGAGAGAGAAGCCACCTACCTCGAAGGGCTTGATGAAACTTTAATAACAAACGAAGAACGCACAAGAATGTGGGTCGATTCTCCAAGAGAGGGATTAGATATCTTATCCTAGAAAGATCAAGACTAAAAATTGAAATATTTATCACCCAAAAACGTAGATCTACCCACTATAGGTTCATATCGTATAAATAATGGAGATCGAAGAAGTAGATCTAAGTAGATCTAAGAAATCATGAAAAAACTGTAAAGAGTGGTGACATACCACAAAATTCAGACTCAAAATAACCAAGGAAGGCTCTGGAATAACTCACGTGGGAAGGGTTCTCCAGCCTTATAGGGAGTGTAATATCGATATAGGGGAATTTTTAAGAAAGAACGAAATTCATAGAGAAAAAACAAGCAAGCTCCTAGAAAATATGATATAGATTTTACCTCTGTGAATGATTTGACCACACTGTTTGTGCCAAACATGTATGGATCGTGTGACCATAATTATTGTACCATCACTCCTTATAAAACCCCTGAACTCTCCCATCCTTCAACATTACCCTTTTTATGAAATTCATTTTTATGGAAACATCACACTTTATGGAAACAACCCAATTTATTGAAACAACCAACATTATGGAAACATCCAAATTTATGGATACTACCATAATTATGGAAATATCCAAATTTATGGAAACTACCAACATTATAGAAGAATCCAAATTTATGGAAAATCTCTATGTTATGGAAACACACTATTTTAATACACACCAAATGGAAAAAAATGTGAGGAGAGTGGTTATGCACACGAAACTGGGGGTACTAAATTCTCCCCACCATTTGTCTTTCCATCCTCGGAAAGTAGACAACCCCTGCTAACCAAAAATAGTTCTGGCCACTGATCATTCATTTCCTTCTCACGTTCCCATGTCTCTTCCCGAATCTGACCATGTTGCCATAAAAACCACACTAGGCCTATGGTTTTCCCACGCAAGACTTTATCTTGTTCATCCATGATCCGAATTAGAATATATACTAGTGATGCATCCAATTCTAGCTCAACATGATCCCATCTGATCACATGGTCAGGATCAGTGTAATAATTTTTTAACTGGGATACATGGAACACATTATGCACCGAACTATACCTTGGTGGTAATGCCAACTGATATGAAACCTCTCCAACCCGTTCTAATATCTCAAAAGGGCCAATGTATATAAGAGATAACTTTCCCTTCTTCCCGAAATGACAATGTCCAAGCCTTGGTGAGATCCTCAAGAAGACATGATAACCCACAACAAAGGACAAAAGTCTTCGATGGTGATCTACATAAGATTTCTGATGACTTTGAGCTGTCTCCATCCTATTTCTAATCAACTGGATCTTCTCTATTGTTTCTTGGACAAGGATTGGCCCGAATAGTGATGTTTCACCCATTTCCACCCAGCATAGTGGAGAACGACATGTATGCCCATACAATGCTTCAAACAGAGCCATGCGTGTTGAGACTTCATAGATATTATTGTATGAGAACTCCACTAAGGGTATATGATCCTCCCATGAGCCACCAAAATCCATTACACAAGACCGCAACATGTCTTCTAATGTTTGTATTGTTCGCTCGGATTTCCCATCCATTTGAGGATGATACATGGTGCTCACAGTCAACTGTGTTAAAAGGGATTGATGTAATGATTTCTAGAAACGAGATGTGAACCTCAGATCTCTATATGAGACTATTGAAACTTGTACAACATGCCTCTTTACAACTTCTCAGATATATATTTTTTGTATGATCCTCCACCATATGAGTTTCACGAATTGGGATGAAATGCACTGACTTGGTTAGACGATCCACTATCACCCAAATGGAATAGTGTATCCAGACCATTCTTGGAAGAACTATAAAAAAATCCATTGCTATTTGTTCCCATTTCAACACTGGAATGGTCAAATATTGTAACATACTAGCTGGTTTCTGATGTTCTCCTTTAACCTGCTGACAAGTTATGCACCGCGGGATGAACTCAGCCACCTTCCCTTTCATGCCGCTCCACAAAAACTACGCCTTCAATGCCTTATACATCTTATGTGTACCTGGATGTAAAACCCATATTGAATGGTGGTAAGCATGAAGTAGTTGTTCCTAAAAAACTATAGGTACAACCATCCGATCTTTGAAACACAAAACTGAACCTCCATCAAGTTTCTAGCCATCAATTGTCTCCCCACCATTGAGTTTTGAACTTACAACTAGGAATTCTGTATCATATGTTTGTGCTTCGTTGATGATTTTTACTTAATCTGGAACAAGTGTAACTAGAATGAAAATGACAACATCACCCCGGTCTTCACATTCAACATGCATGTCGGCTACAACCGGCATCAACTACCATTCATCTGATGCTTCTTTCGTCAACTAGGCATATGACTTTCTACTCAATGCATCCGGCACTGAATTTTCATTCCACGGTGTGTACATCAAGTCAAATTAAAACATTTGGAGATACTCAATCCACATCCCTTTCCTTAGATTCAAATATCGCTATGAGAAAATGGGTTTCAATCTTCTGTGATCCGTGAACACAGTAAATTTCTCACCAAAGAGATAATGTCTCTATGTTTTCAAAGCATGGACGACTGTAGATAACTCCAAATCATGTGTTGGGTAATTCTTCTCATGAACCCTAAATTGCCTTAAACCATAAGCAACCACATAATCTATTTTCATGATAAAACAACCCAACCCTGATCTTGAAGAATCACAATTCACCTCATACCCCTGTCTTAATTATGGAATGATCAAGATAGGTGCCGATGTAAGCTGAACTTTTAGTTCCTGGAAAGACTTCTGGCATTCCTCCATCTAATGGAATGGAGAATTATTTATTGTCAGAGATTTAATTAGTCAATCTAGTCGTGAGAAATCATGCACAAATCATCGGTAGTAACCAGCTAGGCCAAGAAAACATCATATCTCGAACACATTATTCAGTGGTTTCCAAGAGTTAACCACTTATATCTTTTCAGGATCAACATAAACGCCTTTCTCAGAAATTACAAGGCCAAGGAAACATACTTTTTGTATCCAAAAATCCCACTTTGATAGTTTGGAATACAAATGATGATCTCTTAAGATTTGTAACACTATTTCCAGGTGCACCTCATGATCATCCCTTGACTTTGAATAGACCAAAACTTCATTGACAAACGCCACAAAACATGAATCCAAATATTGTTGAAATATCTGATTCATCAATGCCATGAAGACTAATGGTGCATTCATTAGACCTAAAGGCATGACTACTTATTCATAGTGGCCATATCTACATCTGAAAGCGGTCTTTGGAGTATCCTCATCCTGAACTCTCAATTGGTGATATCCTGATCGCATGTCCATCTTGGAGAACCACTGAGCTCACCTTAATTGATCAAATAGATAATCAATGCGTGGAAGTGGATATCCATTATTTATCATAACTTGGTTAATCTTACTATAATAAACACACAACCAAAGAGTTCAACCTGCCTTCTTTACGAACAAAATGGATGCTGCGCATGGAGAAGAACTTGGTCGAATGTAACCCTTACTTTCAAGTTCCTCTAACTACACTTTTAATTCACGTAACTTTATGGGTTCCATCCTAAAATATGGAAGGGAAATAGGACTGGTCCCTGGAAGTAGATCGATTATAAAATACACTTCCCTTAGAGGTGGTAGCCCTAAGAAGTTCTTGGGAAAGTCAACTGGAAATTGATCCACAACAGCTGGAAAACTATTTTCCTTGATCTCTTCCATTGATGCCAAATTCAATGTTGCCATCTGGTATGATATTGTTCCCACCATTGGTTCCAACAAGATCTTTGCACCTTAATTTACAATCCTCTATCCTCTAAAGAGATTCTCGATACCGTCCTCAGTCATGAAACTAAATGTTCTCCTATAACAGTCGATTTGAGCCTTGAACATTGTCACCCATCCATAACCAGGATTACATCATAGATATCCATATGCAACATTAAGAAGTCCCATTTTAACTCGGCTACATCAACAGTTATAACACATGCTCTACACACAAAGGGTTTACATTCACTTTCACCAAGAGAAGATTGCAATTTCAAGATAGGAGGCATCATTTCTAATTTTAAACATAGAAAGTCAACAACATGAGAATAAATGAAGGAATGTGGTGAAATTTTATCAAACAAAACGTGCACAAATGTAGAATTCCAAAGAATCGTTCCTATCAATGTAGATAGTTCAGCCTGGTCATCGACAATCATCAACTCCGCTCCATACATTTTATTCTTTACTATATTGTTCTCCTTGTTTCCTTGCTGGGATTTCCCTAGTCGACGAGTCATGGTGTTTCTAGAATTAGCATGGCTAGCTCTGCTCTGTTGATGAGACTGATTCTTCTATTCTCGTCCAGTAGAAGCATACAATGATTGCGAAAACTGAGAAGTGTCTCGAGAACCTGACTACGGAGCACTGAGACAATAACACTGAAGATGTCCCATCTTGTTACAATTATGACATGCTCTAGGTTGTGCTGTAAAATATCTATTTATGTGGTCAAGAGAACCACATTGAAAATAACCTACTTTGCTCTGGGGATGTGGAGAAAGGTTTACTGATCCATTCGTTGGGTTCTGATTTCCACTTGCACCATGGAAATAGGTGTCCCTTTTCCTCATGTTCCTAGTGGTTGAGTTCCCACCGTTTCCTATTGGTATCATCATTCCTCCTCCCATAGATCCTAAGATATAACGTTCAGTCATAGTCGCTCTATTCACCATCTCTGTATATTTTGTAATACAAAGTACTGCAATCTTTGATCAAATATCTTGTCGTAGTCCTGATTTGAAGATGTGTGCCTTCAAAGAGGAACTTTCCGCAATATTTGGTGAAAAGCATACTAAGTTCATGAACTTTTCCACATACTCGGTGACAGAGGGACTCTATTGTTTCAGGATGAAGATGTACACCATTTTTTGGATCTTGAATGTTTGAGGATAGAATTGTTTGTTGAACAATTCCTCAAAATCCTCCCATGTAAGTCCTTCATCCAATTTAGCCTACACTGCTAAATCCCACCACTGACATGCAAGATCCTCAAGAAAATACATCACTAGTTTGACCTTTAGCTCTACTGGTGTACTGATGATGTCAAAGATACGATTAATCCTACATAAACACACCTCAACCTTCTCAGGTCCAGAATAACCCCATAAATTTGGTGGATTCTGCTTCATGAACTGGATGGTATGATCCACATGTCGTGGCTCCTTCCTCTAGTTCCCTGTGTCCAAAGCTTGAAAATCTTGGACAATACTAGGAACCAGCTCTTGGTTTACACATGGTTCTGGTGCCACCACATTCTCCGCAGCTTCATTAGGTTGGTTTCGACGACGCCTAAAAGGCTCCATTTTCTAAACTGACAAAAAACTCTTTTAATCTCACTCTCTAGCAACTGTTGGCTTAGCTTTTCAAATTCTACCACATAAACTATCACAACATTGTTTTTAAAAACAACCTTTTTCCTATGTTCAACTATTTTTTAAACCACTTCACATGCTTTTGAAAATTAATCCATTTTTAAAATACGATAATCATTCTCTTTTCCAACATCTTTCATTTGAAAACCAATTCCATACTTTCAAAAATGATCATTTCTCGAAATGATGTATGCACTCCTAGTGGGAATTCATTCCTCTATAATGCATTTCATGCTCGTCTCATTGGCTAAACCCATGATAATGAGATTTCAAAGTCCTAGAAGTGGATCAAAAAACTTATTTACCCAAATCCCTGGTAACATGAAGTTTATCATAAAAGGGTTAGCTACGTCCTTTTATGCTATACATTTCAAGTTCCAACAATCCTACTCCATTCTGAGAATCCCACCCAAGGAATAGACAAGAAGAAATTTATTCTCCAAAACTATGAACATCAATGACTACTTGTTAGGAATGGACCGAAAAAAGATAATACCATTTGTAATGCCCCACCAATTCTCGTTGGATTGAGAGAACAATGAATCATTACTAGGCCTTAAGAAACATCCCCATGATGCCAAAGGTTGGAAATAAATACACAAGGGTCTCAAATACAAGTGGGGGAAGAATTACCCTTGGAGGAATAACCCAATGAACTGACCAACCATAACAAAACATTTACTATATGATGCATGAAAAATTGAAAGACAACTAAGAAAGTTCATTTTAGTCAAACCCATCAAAGTACACAACAATGAAAAAACAAATCGGGACTCTCAAATAACACTAAGACACACTCCATGGATCCAAACCAAGCTCCATGATCCAAGCACCACCACATCACCCCAGCATCACCACGAACCACTAGAAATGATATGAATTACCTTTACTTGTGTCTCGGAATATGACATCTACAAAAGCACCAAAGTGCCAAAGCAGGGGTGAGTATAAAACTCAGTAGGTTATACCCAATGACTTCCCTACTCACGCCACTAGGATAGAATAGTTAGAAACATTTATATAAAAACATTTTATATAAATCATTTTCTCAAAAGCTAAATATAAACATGTTTCCAAAACCATTCATAACCAATGGCATTCTAAGAGAAATTGAAACCAATTTTCCAGCAAGTTATCTTTAAAAAAAATAACCAAACATGTTTAAATAACATTTCAAAAACATTCCTTTTTGGAATACCCAACTATTTCCCATCCCATGCTACCAACCATTCTTACTTCGTTATGATAGTTCAATACTCATGAGCGGTTTGTCTTCGATCTACCAAGTCGTCACAAGGTAATTGTTTCCCATGAACCACCAATCCTTTGGCACCGAGCATAAGGTCATATTTCAACCAAGCCCCATATATGTAATTCCCATTTTCCTTTAAACCTTTGGAACCATGAAAAAGGTCATATTTCAACCAAGACCCGTATATGCAATATAAACACACAACACATATTCCCCATGATCAAGCCAAAATAAACCATTCAATAAATACACCTTTTAATTGAAAACTATTTCTGTCAAAACCACTTCAATGCCAAAACATTTCAACTCCAAACCATTTAAATAAAACTAAATTTTTATTGAAAATAATTTCTAATGAAAATCAAAATTTTATCAACCATTTATCAATTATTGAAAATCCATAATTTAAAATCATCATTTTAAATTAAACCCCCCTTTTCACAACTATTCACCAAGATTATGCAATTTCACAAAAACCATAAAACATAAAAAATGAATATTTTTACATGAATTTCACTATAAATAAACAAATTTTAATCTAATCCGATAAATACTATCAAGAAGAGTTGAGAGAGAATCCACCCACCTTGAAGGTCTTGATGAAACATTAACAACAGATGAAGAACGCACAAGAAAGCGGGTCGATTCTCCAAGAACGGCCTTAGATATCTTATCCAAGAATGATAATGACTAAATATTGAAATATATGGAATACGAAAACGTAGATCTACCCACTATAGTTTCAGGTATGAGAAAGAATGGAGATCAGAAAAGTAGAACTATGCAGATCAATGAAATCATGACAAAACTGTAAAGAATAGTGACAAACCTCAAAAATCAGACACAAAATCTCCAATGGAAAGCTTCAGAATGGATTAAAATCGTGTGGGAAGGGTTATACAGCCTTCTATGGAGAATAATAATGATTTAGGGGAGTTTTTACAAAAAAAAGAAATTAATATAGCAAAAAGGAGAAAGCTCTGAGAAAATATGATCTAGATTTGACCTCTGCGCAAGATTTGACTACACAATTTGTGCCAACCGTGTATGGATCGTGTGACCATAATTATTTTCCCAACACTCCTAATTAAAATCCAAACTCTCCCATCCTTCACCTTTAAAATTTTTATGGAAACACATTTTTTATGGAAACATCACAATTTATGGAAACACCCCAATTTATAGAGACAACCAATATTATGGAAAAATCCCAATTTATGGAAACTACCATCATTATATAAATATCCAAATTTATGGAAACTACCAAAATTATGGAAACAAACAAATTTATGGAAACTCTCTATATTATGGAAACTCTCTATTTTAGTAGACACCAAATTAAATTAAAACATGAGGAAAGGGGTTATGTACCCGAAACCGGGGGTACTACAAAGATCATATTACTAAAAATCAACATGTTATTTCAAAATTTATTTGGAATTGTTTTTATAAATGCATCATTCCATAAAAAAACATTAAATGTTCCCAAGAACACTTTCAAATTAATCTTCGATTACATAGATTTTTAATAAAATTCAATTACATTTGAAATTTATTTATTAATATATCACATTAATAAAAACATGTTTCCAAATAATGATTTTATAATATCATTTAAAAAATATAAAATGAACTAAATCATTAGAAAATAAAATTTTCAATTTCATTTAAAAAACATCATCATAAATATCTCAAGGTAAATTATCAAAATCCAGACGAGAATATCAATTTCTTTAACAATATCATATTCAATTAAAAATATTTTCCATGTCCTTTCATGTAAATATATTCTATCCAACTTACTAAAGTTATTTAATAAAACATCAATCATAGATATAGCTACTATTTATAGGTGTAATCACAAAAAAATATAAAAACATGATTCGAATATGCAAGAATTAATTGATTGAAATTTAAAGGGAGGTGATTGAGACCCCAACATTGAATTTCGTGGAATATCAATCAACATATTGAATCCCAAAGATGTAGAGGAGAAGGGATCAAAAGAGAAGATAGGTGATTCCAAGAATCAAAATACTCAATAAGAATAAGTGGATCTAATGAAATATAATATATTTTAAATACCTAGGTAAATATAAACTGGAATAAGAAGAATATCCAATACTAAGAAGAATAGATCCTTTCAAATCAAGGGCCATCATAATGAATAACAGTTATATACACAAATAATCATTATTAGTGAATACAAAATGGCCCAAATGGAACCTCTAAAGTTAATAGGGATGTAATAATTTTAAGGGATGCGAATGAATATACCAAAACTATGACATTGGTTAAAAAGACACATATTATTTTGCAACGTTATTTGTCCAATTATTCCACTAGAAAGCCTATTGATTTAATAAATAAAGGTGTAGAAACATATATGACCCTAGTTTTATAGTCGGTGTAGTAGAGATGATGCACCACTTCCCCATCCAATATTTTTCCAATTTCCTTCGCCACCTAGCCAGCGGGCCTATTTGGTATTTTCGAGCTACTACCCAAGTCCCAAACTCACTCTTCTAAACATGTCAAACCCTCTACACAATAAACCTATTAAAAACTTCTAAAAACAATACATGTTTGTGGAGGGGTGAATATTAGGTGATGTTTCCAAAAATAATATGTTATAATTCTCTCGACCATATATATTTCTACCTATTAAAGACTTTATGGACATTTCTCAATCATGATGTGATTGGAATTATAATCAATGGAAAACCATTGGATTTGAAACATCATGCACATTCAATTTTTTAACATACCTGAATGTAAAATAGAAGGACATCTAACAAAATCTTACATTAAACTATGATAAATAGTTGACAACTTGATCATGTCATTCATTAAAACAAGTCCTTTACAAAAAATATTTATAACTTGTATTGTTGAGGTTAAGAAACTCTCTTAAAAAATACACCAGACAAATAATTATCATAAACCAAAAAAATCGTCAACTATTAAACAAAAAGAATCTAAACAATAAACCATGAAACAATTTTGGATACAACACACATTGAATCCTCAAGAATCACATTGAAGTAATAAATCTATAAAATGTTACCACCTCAAGAAATTCCAATCCAATAGTTATTTCTGTTGACATCAATGACAAATTATAATTGAATCATGAAGAAACATGTGTCATAATTTAGTAAATAGAATAGACATAGGTTTTTAGATGGTAACTCAAGATCCATTTCAACAAAACTATAGTTTCATATATTTTTAAATGAATGATCATATTTCCATAAACTATACCACCTAGTCCCCCCAACAATAACCTAAAATAACATATACAAACCAATATAATGGAAAAATAACCAAATTTTTGTATTACATCATCATGAGTGAATCGGTTGATAACAACCACTATGTAAAAAAATCAATAATAATAATAAATCCCATTGAGGAATCTCTTAGATGGTAAAATGAACATGAAAATAAATTGACTATCTCATAATAACCAATCCCTTCTCAAGGAGACCACAGACTATTCCTCCAAAATGATAATAGAAAACCATTCAACCTGAGAAATTAAATATGTTTGATCTCACTTCCATATTGAATTTTCACTAATCTTTAATTTTAATCAACTGAAATCATCAATAATAATGAATTTCAAACCATAAGAATATATTATTTATGTTTATAAAACTAGGTTCGTACATTATACAGATATAATCCAAAAAAGACTGGGAATCCCCAAAACATAATCAGTTAGAAAATAGGGTGACCAGAAATATAATGATCTCAATATAACAATGCCACAACTTGTAAATGAAATACATCAAAAAATATTCTACTAATAAATAATCCAATATCTTGACCAAAAAAAGACCAAAATCCAATTCTTATGGTTGAAACATTGGTACATGGTTATGTTGCTCTATAAGGCCATTTATAGAGCCCATTTAAATTGAATATTTTACGACCAAACCATGTACATGAATCATAGTATCTTCAAATTTGTAGATATGTAGGGAACCCTGTGAAGAATATCTAAAAATGGCTCAGAACACCCCTTGTGGGATTGGAACTTTATGGATTATTACAAATACACATTATATGACCGTATTTTTACCATTGGAATATTAACAGGTAGCTATATTTAATGGAATATGGTTAGAATAAGTGAAAAGGTATAGTGATTTCACCACATGTGCGGCCTAAAATGGAACAAATACTATTTCCACTGATGGAATCTTCTCCATCACATCCCTGAATCGGAGAATCTTTCAATGGATCTAGTTCCCCCATCAATTTTTCATTTAACTATAATGAAAACAAAAAAATGTACTATAGTAGTCAAGACCATCTGGGAACATCATATATGATAGATTATGTGCATGGTCCACCCGAAACACCATGCTATTTGAGATTCATTTTAAGATAGATTACAAGGATTCAAAACCAACTTGATATAATGGAAAGAATATACTATATTTTTTCACCCATATGAATGATATTGAATACTACATATCAATTGATAACATTTACTGATTAGGGAATATATCCAAAATGAAACATTCCTTGAATGATACCCATGAATATTCCATCATTTTCCATTCTTAGGTAACAAATATTCACAACTTCAATCCTTGGTCCTTCGGCATTAGGGTAATAAACCTATCATTAAGTGCTTATGAAGGATCCATTTTGTTTAATATTTCCTTAATCGTATCTATACATATCAACTCTTCTATTGGTATATATTTCCATATTAAAAGAGATTGATTCAGAATTTTAAATCCTCCAATATATGGCTTATTTTGGGGTATGATAGGAATAACCTAGGGTCTTGATTTTGGAGCTGATAGAACAATTCCTCCAAGTTAATCATCATTAAAATAAGATTACATTAAATCTATATTATCTATACTCTAAAAAAATAAATATAAAACCAATAAAAATAAATGTCATATATCAATTCCCACATGAAGTAACAAATAACATAAAAGGCCACAATATCCCATTTCAAACAAATCAAATACAAATACACCCAAGTCTCAAATTATTATCAAAATAAATCCACCTCTATAATCCAAGAGGTATTTACGAAAATTTATGTAAATCATAATATTTATTAAAAAAAATATTATTCTCATTCAACTGAATAATTTTAATGAAAAGCCTATATAAATGATATATTTTAAAAACAATATTTCAAAACATTTAACAGATAACATTGTTAAAGGATCCACCATTAAAATTCTTTAGATTTTATGAAAACATATAAACAAAATTACTCAAAATATATTTTCCAAAAGAGTCATCCTGAAATTCTAAATAAAATTCATCATTATAAATTTAAAACATTATTATAGAACAAAAAACCAAACAAAACTTTTAATTGAAATTAGTTGTATCTAAAAATCATGTATTTATAAAAAAAATCCAAAAACAATAAGGAATCTAAAAGATATTTTAAATTAATGAAATTCTCAACAAATTATCAAATAAACTAACGTTTTTATTTTGAAAGGATCAGATTAATTTATGAAAAATCTATTAAAATATTTTATAATACCCTCCCAAATATAATCATAACTATGAGGTGATAGGAAGAAAAAAACAACCAAACCCGCGATGGAATGAAAAAAATTAATTGAAATATCAACGTCACATAGATTGGATGAATGATTTATTAGATAAAGAACAGATCACTTGATGCCCATTTTATATCATCTATAATCAAATACATAAGATATTAATGGCATTAATAATAGTGAAAATTTTATGTTTTCCAACTATATTTGATGAAAAGAACACTTTTAGTCATGAATCAAGGTAAAACAGATATATATATAAACATATTAAATCATTAATTTTTTTGATGGAATATGTTCAAAATAATGACATACTCATCCCTTATATCCCTGGTAATGTAAAAATCATTATAGATGGGTGGTGATCTAGAACCCTCTAAATAATTTCTACCTGGAATCATGCAAAGCTACATCCAATATACAAATCAACTCATAATAAATTTTAGAAACCACTACTAATAAAATATGTATTAAACCATCCAAGATAACAATCTAAAAACAACAAAATCGAGTCCAAAAAAGATAAAAGGGTATTCCAAATACCCATAGGTTGGAAAACACTAGCTAAGGATCAACAAGAATGATAAGAGAAACATTTCATTCATGAAAGATGAACATAAAGAATAAAAATTATTAAGGAAGATCCAAACATGTCTTACACTACGATATCCAAATAAAAACTATTTTTCTGAGTTACAATAGTCCAGATAAAAAGGCTAATGGTTGTTACAACTAAAATCAAGGAAATAAATATCAAACATCAAAATATCCACATGTATGTTTGTTAAGGAAATTTATATATCCACCAATACTTTATAATGATAGATTTATTAATATCCAATGCTTAACAGAACCCATTAATCCAATAATGTATATTCATGGGAAAAAATACCAAAATATTGAGACCTAGAGACACTATGAAATACAATTTAAAATAGAATACTAAATTATAAGTTTTAATATAACGATACAAAACAATTTTAAATATATTGATTTTATAAAACATGAATAAGATATTCCCTTTAAAAAGACCCTTTATAATAAAAACGTAAAATAATAATATAATTAATTATATCATCTCAATAAAATATTGAAAATACATTTCAATGATTTCCATATAATGGATGAAATTATTTTTAACACAAATTAGGAATTTGGAATAATTTCAATAAAAATAGGCATGAGTAAATTAATTTATCAAAAACAGACTTTAGTATAAAATTTATTTCAAAAATTGGCATGTAAAAATAATTTTTCAATCAAATCACAAAATATATAAGACTATCAGATTAGTATAAAAATTTATGTTATGATTTTTCCATCTTCTTATAGTTGTATAACTCTAAATTTTCACACATATCCCTAGGTTTAAGCCTTGGAGGAATATGATTCCATAAATAAAGAGTAATTCACATCCCAATTATATTTTTATATTGTTTTCATCATCAATAATTTATATAATTCATAACACCATCCTAAGAAACTAGAATCTCATATAATTTAGAATATTATTATATATATATATATGGATATATATAATTTCAATAATTCTTAATTAATCCCAATCATAAATTTTAAATAACATAAAATATAATATTTCTAAACATGTGTTTCATTTCAAAATGAAATATTAAATTGGTATTATATATAAATTATTTCCTTCATATAAAAAATAATTAACTTTTTGGTTTTTACCAAAAACTTATTCCTTTTTTTTGAAACAAAACTAGGTAAAGGTATTTATAAAAAAATCATTCCTTTTAATTAAAATAATTAAATTTAAAATTTATTAATCATTATATCTAATTTAATCTCATCAACATCATTCTTCAAAATAAACAGTTCAAATAATGATTATTTTTCAGTAAAAATAATTTGTTTCTGAATCCATTTTGAAGTGTTATTATCACACATCATTCCATATCAAATATTTTAATTTGCTAACATGGAAATTCACATTTCACATATATTATCAAGACCTTAATGAAATTTGAGTCAATTTAAAATTAATTTAAAAAATATTTTACTTTAATAAACTTTTATTTCAAAATAATTAATTTTAAGTATCATTTAAAAATGATAAAACTCACAAATGGTTTGTAAAACTACATTTTTCATATCTTTTAGAGAAAATAACCATAAAGATCACATGAAAATTATTAAATTCTAAATTTCAATATCAATTTCCAAATACATATGACATTAATTTAAAAGTTGTTATTATATCAATTCATTTGAAAATAAATTTTATTACACTTATTTAAAAATACCATGATGTCAAAAATAAGATATATATAAACTTAATAATGTTGGAATAAATAGGTGATTAGAAAATGAAGATTAAAATAAAAGAAAACATATATGAAATTATAATGTGATATTCTTCAAGGATCTTACTCCAATCCTAAAAAATATCATCCATAGGATCAAATCCACCAGATGAAGACAATAATGGAATTAAATGACAATGAAAATATTCCTTTAATTGAAATTATAATTTCAAAAATAGTTATTTGATCAATATGATTTATTTTAATATCGAATTGGAATACTAATCTTGAAGTAATTATTGATCCAAAATCGAGAGGAGGAGAGAGATGTTGATCATAAACCACTATGGTGACCAGTGCTTAGGTCCACCATGAAAAATGGTTGGGAAATAGAAAATAAAAAAGGATCATAAAATGTTTACATGGTAAAAAATAATCTAGGGATGAGAATATAAATAAAATATCATATATATTTGGTAAAATAAAACATATACTATAATGTTATCTCTTGTCCAATGAATCCATTAATTAGCTGGTGGATACAACAGATGTGGTTGTGGACACTATAATCCCAAGGTTGTCAAATGGGTGTAACAAAATTCATACAACATTACCCATCCAATCTGCTATCCAATGGCCTTCATCGATGATATGATGATCCTATAGTAGCTTTTATAGAAATATCCCAAGGTCAATAGTCACTATGTAACTCAATCCATAAAAAAATTAACCGTTTCCATTGAAACTAGGAAGAACCACAATGATGTTGGTGGAAAATGTAAGAGGATTTATATTAAAATGGATATGAAAATATTTATGATTATGTTTAAGAATATCATGATGAGATAAAGTATATAAATTTATTAGTATGTATATGATCAGTATGTAGTTTCTATTGTTTTTGTTCTATGATGTCATATGGAATGTTTAAATAGATGATATTTATAACAAATTATATATTGTTTTGACATTTTTTTGTATGTGCATATTTGTGGGAATATTTATGAATATTATTTTCATTAATACAAAACATAATTTAATAATATACATATTATTATCATTTGGGTGAAAGATAATGAAAAGTGAATGTGTATTCCTAGAATTGTAAGGGAGGAAATAAGTTATGAAAAGAATAATATCATGTGATACTGGGAACAAACATAGAGGAAAACATTGAGTAAAATGAGTTAGAAAATATAAAGATTGAAATTTCACAATGGAATTTTCGATATAAAAATATAGAAAATATATAATTATTTATGAAATTAAAAAATGAAATAAGAAGATATAGAATTGGGATTAATTGAAAAATAATACTGATACCTCTCAGGTGAATCTATAATAATCTTTAATAAAATTTATTTGAACCTGATATACTCTTGTGGAGAAGATCAGTGTAATATTAAAAAAATATTATGATGAAGAATCTAACAAGTATTGATAGATCATATATAGGTAGTGGATGAAAATATAGACAAAGAATAATAATTAGGATACTATGTATTGATGATGTCTTAAATTTGGAGTGACAATATGAATATGATGAGTTAAAAATGGTGAATGAGTATATATTGTTATTGGATTTTTTTTAAATTCTTGAATATTTATTTGAGAGAATAAAGTAAACAGGTGCGATGACATATCAAGGGATGTTGTTATCTTATAAATATTTTTTTCAGCTATTCATTATGTCACAAATGTATTTTAAGACTCAAATTAATCCACGTGAGGAAGGATATGACTTCTACAACTTTACATGTGATGAAGGATATTAGACCACCTTGACGAGATAAAATCCAAATAAAATTTAAGATCAATTTATTTAACGGAAGGATTATTGAGAATTAATGGAAAAAAGTACATGGAATATAATAGAGGCATTATCCATTTCATCTATATCATGAATAAATAAATGCATGAAAATCCATGAAGGAGATGATAACAGCTAATTTAGTTCCAGAATAGGTGAAACCCTAACCCATAGGGATGTGGGAATTTTAAAAACATTTTTTCTACGATGATCATCAAATAAATTGTTAACATTTTATTTCTTTGTTTTTAATATGCATCAACCCAAACCAAAAATTCTAGAGGTATTTTTACACCTACCTCCTCATAGGGGGTCAACATTGTCCATCATTTATATATATTCACAGGAAAAATATTCATTGTTACTAAAATTAATGATATATATTTCAAATGTGGAATTAATTTAGTGAATGTTATTGAGGATTATAAAAGGACCACCGAAAATAAGACAATTATAATTGATTTTTTGGTAGTAAAGGTGAATACTTATTATAGTTGTAAACATAAAAATCATATCATAATGATAATATCAAGAAGGATTATCATTTTCCAAAAAAATGTAGAGGGAAATAAATCCTCTTATAACTCAAATGAAAAGAAATCATATGGTCCCTTATCCAAAATTTACATAAGTAAATTTCCATATTTTCAATCTTGATGGTGATTTAAATAAATAAACTATAGATGAAGGGCATGAAAAGAAGTAATTTCTCTAAAATATTCTTCATATTGATGTCCACAATGAATTCATGTATACCTGACATCATAGAGTGAATCAACATTTAGGGGTTCCTCAAAATATTAAATTACCACCTTCTAAATGGGCCACTACTAATAAAAATGAAATAAGAATTTATATACACCGATAATCACCAATATAAACAATGAATCTCTTCATTGAGAAGAGTATTAATCAATTTATGTTACTATCAAGTAGATGATTCATATTAATACTAATAAAATCATAGTTCATATTCCTCCAAGAAAAAATATCTATGTTGAGTAAAATAACTATTCCCTATTATAATTCTCTTAATATGTTTTTTAATTTTTTTTTGAGTATATTATAATCATAAATTTGACATGAGACTATAAAACATGATTAATTGTCTTAGAAAGTTGATTATTAGTTTTTATGAAATCACATATTCCAAAAAATGACACTTTATAAAGAAAATTTATCAAGTATTACTTGAATAATATATGAATAATAAGAATAAGAAAAAATAATTTATATATTTTTTGTACTCCCTCTACTAGAGCATTAAAACAAGAGGTTGAAATACCGGTGCACCTTGAATATAACAGTAATTTTAAATCGAGAATTTAATTTATTGAGGGTTGATGTGTTCTTGATATCCCAAAATTGAAATTTATTTCATAAATTTATGGACAATACACCTCTTGAACCTATATTTAGATATCCCAACATTCCAATATTTATTAACCTAGGATATATCTAGCATCTGCTCATGTTTCTTCAATCGCGATTCCACTACAAAATGTAAACACTGGAGTGTGCAGATATATAATATATAGGGATCTTAATGTAGACAATGTGACATAATTTTTTTTGGGAATAAATATAACCATACATGGTCCGTCTATAATTGGGGAGACATTAAATGATTATTTTTCAATTAGTTCATCTATATGGTATAAAACAAAAGTATATATGACCACTCAACAAAATCGCCATGTGAAAATGATATTGTTATATAATTCAGTGTTAGGTTTAAACCCCTAACTAAATATTTATACATGTATCATACAAAATATAAATTTTTAAATATACGGATAGAGAATATATGAAATGATTAATTAACATGTTTTATTAATTTGAACCATCCTAGATAATTTTAGAGTTTCTGAAGTTTCATGATGGCTAGATGATTCTATTTAGTACTTTAAAGATGGTTATAAACCATAATAATTATTATAAAAGAATCATTTTAGATCATATATTATAATTATTATTCCAAATACATAACTAGTGAATTATCATATTTATAATCCTTCAAATATCATTGTGCGCCCACAAATAAAAATTAAAAGCAATAGTACACAAAAAAAGTGGGAAGGAGGCATCAGGGTTAAAATTATTTAATGAATATGAAATTTATATTTTATCCCTCAAAATATAACATATTCCTTGATAAATTATCCCTATTAAAGAAAATAACTCTAAAAAATTTATAGGTTTCATAAAAAACAATAATTATTATCACCCTGATTAATTCCCCTATCCCCTATTACTTTGGTTAAAAATTGAAATCATAGTCAACTTCATGATTATTAATTATAAGATGATTTATCCATGATGGTCAACCTAGGTAAACCCTAATAATATGTTCTCTATGACTCTGATATATTATTAGACGAATTAGGCGACATATATGAGGTTGCAGACAAGAATTAATAGAAATGTAATTATTTAATAAAAAGTAATATATTATCAATGATCATGATATGCTCAAGGCCTAACTATATCAGTTTTTTGGGTTCCTAGTTCTCCCTTTAATGTATGGGATGAAATATTCAATCAATCATTCATGAAATAGCAGATAAACTATTCAATTTTTGATCCAAACATGTGAAGAAGATATCATATCAATGATTATTGTTTTCAAACGTATTCTCGACATTATGTCCCCATCACAGGGAGGATGGGAACCATCATGATTAATGAGAAAAAAAATCAAAAGAGGTTTCAATGGTTATCTCTTTCAATTTCATTCATTTAATCAATATTTTTATGATAATGAATATATAAATGAACATGATTTCCCACCCATAATGTTTGAATATGTTGTAGTGTATATATAAATTAATGATGATTAAGTCATATTGAACTATAATGGTTAGGATTATTCTCTACTAAGGATATATATTATATTAAGACCAACATATAAGAACTCTAGTGAGCATACAATGTAAATTGATTGGTCATAAATCCTCTAGGGATCATTAAGACACAATAATACTAAAATATTTACTAGAATATATGTGGTTTTCAAGAAAACATTGATGTTTAGGATGACCAGGTAATCCCCATATACAACACAAAAAATGTCCTCCAATATTTTCTACGATATTGATAAACCATCATAATTATCATCAGTCATTTTGAAAAAAAATAGACTATCCTAATGATTATAATTATGAATTAATTATAGATGTATGATATCTTGAATACCCTTGTTTTTATCTAAGTTATTATCTCAATATTTTATAACAATATATTTAAAAATAAAATTTTAAACATTCATTGAGTCTCATTATATCCCTCATCAGTATAAATCTGAAGTAACATTCAACCTTACATATCACATAAATACCTACTCTTCAAAATGAGAACCATCATTTCTTTTATGTACAAAATTTTTATGTAGACATATATACCAACGACAATCCCTATATATATCAAAAAATATTGATGATAGTTAAATGAGTCAGTCCCATATATCAAATAGTTTTATAATTAAATTCACCAAAATCCAAACCCTTTTAATTTTACTATATAATGAGGACATATTATAACCATCAAAAATGACTTTCCATGGATATAAAAAGGGTGTATGGTGATCCCATAGAAATGTATTGATGAGAACTCAATTTAGAATCTTTATTTTTTTCACAAAAGTCATTATGGTTCACTAAGATATGAATATTACTAACATATCATGGAGGTATATCCTCCATATAAAATTGATGGTTCCCTTATCATATAATTATTTCTTAAAGTAATTGATTAGTGGGACAATAAGTTTACTATTTTTGGATGCAACATTGACTATTGTTAATATATAAATAGATATGTTTGGTTCAATAATTGGTAGAGAAAGTACAAAATGTGACATTAATACAATTATTTTACTTATGGTAATGGAAAAAATGTTTTTCATAAAAATATATGGAGTTTAATCTATAGAGAATATGTGTTTCCTGCCAATAGAATTTGGGTGAAATCTCCCGACCTAGAACATCACCATGTCCTGTGAGTCACAATTTTAAACATGTTAAAATAATAAATCACTCTCCACTCATGGGGGGTTAGATAAATGTTTATATTGAGAAATCATAACCAATTGATAATAATATCACTTCATCCAACAAGAACAACAATTTTAATTGATTTTTTGTATTTAATTGTTCGATAAATAGATATTTAAATGGTGTATCAATGGACTTTTTATCAGACGAAAATATTTAGTAGGTAATATCATGAGTAGAATAAAATTTTGATTAAATTTTATGGCATTCAATCCATGAGAAATATGTGTGATAAATGAAAATAAAAATTTCTAAATATAAAAAAAATATATCAAAATTTCTACCAATGTTCTACAATATGAAATAATGATGTAAAGGAAGGAAAATATGATGATATGAAGAATGTTCTTCCATTTCCAATGGATGTTTTCTATAATAAAATCAATTTCATTTAATAGAATAATCTAGTTATATATGAATATATATTAACTACTATGTTTAGTTTTATTTTGTCTATTATGGAATTTGAGTCATATATATCCTGTCTGAAGCAGGACTAATAAAATATTTTGTTGAATTATTCATAGAATTATGGATTGGTTTCCTAGGTCGAAACCCAAATTTTGGGTATCCTATAACACCTCCAATGTTAAATATATGTGAAATTTGAATAAATAATAATCTTGATTCATTGGTGGATTCGAATGTGTATAATGTCATTAAATCCATCTTTATAGTGGAATACGATTTCCAAAAACATCTCTCCAACAACCTTCATATAATGAAAAATTAAAATTTGTTTTTATTTAATTTCATGTACTTCAATAATTACTATATGAAATATGAATTTATAATTTCAATAATTGAACAACATATCAATATAACATCCATCTTCAAAGACCTCTACTTCATATATAGATATTTTAGACATAACTAGATCCAGATGGGAACTAATGATTTGGAGGTAACTGAATTTATGGAACAACAAGGGATATACATTTATTATGTAATTCCCTTATTCATTAGAACTTTTATCTCTATATATCAATTTTCAACAAACAATATTCTCATGTATCTTTAAAGTAATGTCAAAGAGTTCTATGTGGATAACCTCATAGTCTTGTCTTAGTAATAGTGTGAATATCATGCTGATATTGATGTTTAAAAAAATAGTATATATAGAAGATAAACCCTCTAAATATTGATTTTTGGAGATCATAATTTATGTTAAAAAACTTCTTGTTTGACAATGTGTGTTTGGAGACATTATTCAATAAACAACACAATCCAAAATATTCCACCACTAAAAAATCTCATGAAATTAAGAGGTAATTAATCCTATATACCTTACATTATGATCTTCACAGAACAACTCATTAGAAAATTCATACCTAGAAAAATTAAAATGACGATTATAGTAACCTGTCAGTGGGGAGAGAGTTTCCAAGAATCCACTGTTTCCCAAGAACAATATATCATTCACCCAAAAACCATGTTTCCACCAATATAAAGGAAGAATGCCATCATATATGTTCAGACAATAGATTGATATCTCAAGTCACTCCATTATTAGAATATTTATATAAACAAAAAGAAAAAATTATATAATGATAGTAGGATAATTCATGATATTGAGACAAGATAGTCAAACATAAGGATGAATTGACTTGTCTTAATATTAACATTACTGAAACTAGGACATTATTAACATCAACAAAAAGCATATTTAGACTCTCAAATGAATCTTCTCAAAAAAATAATTAGTTTTTTTATGGTAAATAAATTTCTAGAGTGATGGTTGTTCATATTTTAATAATTTTATATCCATTATGTGTCCCAGAATGTTGTCACATGGTAAGAAGTCTATGATTTCCTCTTAGCCAACCACATCAAAGAGTGGTCATAATTAGAAAAAAAACACCCAAATAAACTGGATATATATATAAACACTAAGTATCTGAATAATGGGATATATATATTTTATGGTTTTATTAGTTTCTCCAATATTGGATGGATGGAATCCATGAACCATAACAGAATTCCCATGGTAAATTTACACATCTCCCTAGTGTGGTAAGTTCTACCTTACAAATTGATATTTGATTTATTAACGAAAAAAGGATGAATAAAAAACCCTCATTCTAGGTTTTGAAACGGCCTGCCAGATACATGTGGAATTATTAAAGGTAATTTTTTTAAATTTTTGTTATCAAATAAAAATATTTTTAATATACCGTTAAAATAAAATTATTGGACTCCTTTCTCAAATATATGTGACAATTAAAGAATTTAATACCTTTTCAAACAACACTATATAATTTATAATATTTAGATAATTACCATTAATAATACCCATCTAAAAAAACATATCATATTATATACATTTAAAAATCAAACAATCATTCACATTATATATCATAGGTAACCTCTTGTTTTATTTGATACGATATGGAAGGGGGTGATGAAGTCAAAAACACTGTTGATCATGATAATCCCAAATTATCTACAACTAGTTCAATAATAATATATTTATCTACTAACATAATGTAACTCAAAATATTAATTCTAACTCTTTATCAAACCAAAAAAGTGGAGGATGAAACATTAGTTAAAAATGTTCCCATACGGGAAAACAAAAAATCTTTTATGTACATTTATAATAGAGGATCTAATAAATTCTTCTATAAATTCATTAAATTATGAGAAAATCATTATTTTATATTCGAGGTATATGATAGAACATATTGTTTCTATAAATCATGAGCCCACTAATATGATAATTTTTGGATATTTGGATATTTTGAGCCCATAATGATATGGGATTTCATGAAATTAAAATGTAATAATATATTTTACTAGAAGAAGCTATCATTATTCATATATACATATATTTCTATATTTATATATATTATAGAATATTATTGACCATTATTCATGTGGATTATACATTTCATATGTCTATATACCCCATCCAAAATAATGAATTTCAACTATATCAAAACTTCAACAGATATTAATAAATAGAATAAGGAAATACATGATAAATAAGATATAATGAAGAATATCATCAACTATATGGTGATTAAAATAATCATAATAATTTGTGTCCTTCATACAATATTGATGGAAAATAATACCATGTTTTAATATTTCCAAATTAATAGTTTATATCAATTGTATAAAATTTAGTCCAACAACTCAACCATATATAATATAGAAGAAATGGATAAATAGAGGCCTTTAGTAGTATTTATACTAGTGTCATATAAATATAGTTTATAGTGAATATAATCCTCATCCAAATAATCACTTATATATTCTATGGTATTATAATACCATGACTAATACATTAATGATATAGACCCTATATTTTCAAGTATATTAAAAATAGGTGGTCTTTCCCATCACGGTTCAATGTCCTAAACTACTTATCCACATCACAAATTTCTTGTCCAATGATTTGTGATATAATTTCTATATAGGTGTGTATGAGTCACATAATGAGGATTATATTCACATAATTAAATTTTCATGGTATTATAATAATTCATTTTTTGTGTATTCAACAATAAGGTTCAACTTTGATAATCTATCCTTGTAGAATACGTACAATCCTTTAGGAATCTCATGATATATAGGAATAATTAATTTAATCTTGATCTAATATGTAAAGGAACATACACCGTATGATTGTTTTACTCCAATAGATAATATTACATGATAATGACTTATGAATATTATATCACCCCCACCAACAATGCATATTTCCTCAAAAAATACATTTCATGATATATGGTTGTGTTCATCAATGATTTAATTATATGATTATAAAGATTACTACACTAAGGTCCAATATTTATGAACTTATACTCTATAAAAATTCCATCCAAGGAGCATGAAACTAAATATAATGTCCAATTTCCATAAATCAATACAATAAACAATAATTTATAACATCTATTCCACATTAAAATAAACAGCATGAATAATCTCCTTAATTATTGATCATATATTGAACTACATAGAAATCGAAGATAGATGTCTTTAAACTACCTAACAAAATTTTCCACACAATATGAACATATAATTTTCATACAGTGGTCCATCCCATATGACCATATTTTTCATTACTTGAGATTCATGTTATTTTAAGTGTTAAAAACTGAGGATAAATTATATAGAAACTAATAATATAGTGAAATGAAAATATATTTACTGAAATATGAACATGATTCCTGGACTCTATGATTTATGTTATTCCTCAAACTATTTAAGGTTAGACATGATGTCAGATCATTGAGGATCCTCAGTCCTGTGCTACCAGATCTAATAATAGCAATGACTTTATGAGGGGAATTTTGTAGCTGCCTAAAATTATTGATGTTATCAACACCATTTTATTAATGGAAGGTCACCCCGATCCAAAATTGGTCATACTTTGGAAATGGTTTTGGATATCAACAAGAATACTATACAAATAGAAATATGGTTATTAATATTGATAGGGATAAGGAATTTCATATGATTGTGTGGGGATATATTTTCATGGTTATGGATTTCTTAGGATTTTCCATATGGGAGCATGACTTATTTTTCGGTTGTTCTCGATCCATTTCGGTCTCGGTGTAATTAATGGGTGAAATAAATGAATACATCAAATCATCTCAATGAATAAAACATGGATATCACCATTAACCTAGTGTATTATTCATGGTTAAGGACCCCCATACTAGAAACCCTAGTAGAAATATTTTCAATGTTAATATTCATCTCTTCTAATGCAAGAATCATTTTAGTGGAATCTCTGATATGCCTTTCGAGGTAGGTATGATCATTTTCGAAATAGAGGATGAAGATCCATGAAATTTAATAATTTGTTATTGGATTAAAAATATAAATGGTGTGGGATAAAATATAAAATCAGATGTATATCCTTTATTTTCAACAAATATGTTTAGAAAGGTGTGTTCAAAACTTAAAGATATGTTGGTTAATATTAGAATGAAGTTCCATTTAGAGTACCATGGAGATCCTCTCTCTCTAATAGAAGATTATTATACTAGTATATGGATGGGTCTCCAATAAAATCATCAACCATATCAACAATTGTATAAAAATATTCCATTACTTTGGTGTTAGAATCTCCCTTGTGAACTGCATTCTTACATCAATCCAAATGAACGTATTGTTTGTCCTTCGAGTCCCGATGTAATTCTTGAGGAATTTTGAAATTACATTTATATCAATCATGAGAGACTTTCATGAGGAAGGAAGGATCCATAGGGTTTCATGAAAGAGAATGGTAAGAATAGTGTGCAAATAGAGTATCATTCTTTGTAGTGTGGAGGGTTCTAGACAATGACTTTATGAAAAGTTAGTTTTGGAGGACATTGAAAATGAATCTTTGTAGAGAAATGTTATCATGTGGAAATAAAGTTTGAATATGGAGGTTCCATGTTTTAAAATTCCATGTCTATGGAAATCTCAGTGTGATAAAATACATTTCATCGAACAAAACCTCTGATGGATCATGGAATGTTGTGTTTTCAACTTTTGATCTTCCAAATTAGTAAGTACTCCCATCAGATTCCAAGACTATCAACATCCTAAAATTTATTTTCCACTGGTGAGATAATATCCATCATTAATTCACATCATTTTTTATTAAAAAACAATGTAATTTATTTTATAAAATTGTTATATCTTCTAATAAGGATTAATTTACTTTTACAAAATCTTCTATCTAGATCTTTTTGGCCAGATAATATATACTCAATATTTTTAACCACAATGTATCTAGTGGTGATGTGTATTTTTATTATAATATAGAAACTAGAATCTATATTTTTATATATTGAGGATATAAAATCATTACATTCCAATAGATGAAGTGATATGAAATATGTATGTGTCTTTTGTTTTGACATGATGGTGTAGCTGACCAACAATTGTGGAATTGAAAGAACCCATAATCACATCCATTGGATTGACATCAGTGGGTTGGAGATACATTGAAATTGTTATTGTTCATAATATCAAATGTGTTTTAGGATTTTATTTCCTCTACAATGTTTATCATAGTGATGTGTTAAATAAGAAGTAGTTTATGAAATGGTCTATGTAGTTTGATACTAGATGGTAGATGATTTTTAAGGAATTATATGTGGCTTATAATGAAGGAAATCCATGTTCTTCTATAACTATGCATGATTAGTCCAGGTGTCTGGAAGTGGAGTCAGTTTCTCTAATCAAACAATGCGATATGATATAGTCTTTAGAGATGGGTTTTTATTATAGGGTAATGTTTCCCACTCCTCTGAATTTTCAAGAGATACATGAAGAAGGTTGATAAGTTCACTACAAACCCACTTCTAGTGTATTAAAACACAATGTGGATGTGTCTTTTATCCATTTTATTATTTATAGAGGAGGAGTGACCATGGGTCATATTGGATTGATTCCCCATGTTTTTAGTAGATTCAATATTAATGTAGAATCTATCAGGGTGGACATCAACAGTCTTTTGAATGGATTGGAGGTATGTCATGACTTCAATATACCATTTTCAACAATGGAATAAATTTATCTGGTGATTTAAAACTCCATAAAAGTAAAGGCATCTAACCATGGTCAATTGATTTCAACATCTAGAGGAGGAATGAAATTATTAATGAAGGTGTGGATTGAATTATCACATTCTATAATTTGAGTTAAGTGGAAGACTTTTCAGCCTCTATAGGGATTCAAAATGAACCAAAAAATATTTTCTCTGATGTTGGAAGTCTTCCCATGGAACGTGTTAATCTACTATGGGATGATTACCTTGGAATGAAATATTTTGGACCCCCAGAGATCAAATGTTTTTAGTATTCCTCTACCTATGTGTGTTATTATGACCTCTCTATGTCTTTAAAAATAATTATAATTAATGTTATTTTATAAAAATAATTATAATATCATAATGAAATAATGTAATATTATACATACAAATGACGTTTTATGTTTCTATATTTATATACATAGTAATATCATTAACATATATAAATTATTCTTTTCTCATCAAATTAATATATTTTCAATTATAATATAAAATTCATAACACATACTTAGTCATTAAAATATCCGATAAATTCTTTAAAATATATATCATTCACGATTTATCAATCCTATTAATATTATATACAAAAATGGGAAATTAATACCGAAATATAGGTTACTTGATGTTCTTATTAAAAAGTATCATAATGCTAATTATATCATAACATTGTCATGGCCTAAATATAATGAAAAATATAAATCATTATAATAATTTCATAATCAAAAGAAACTAAGGACATCGTATAAACATAGAACTAATTAAATAAATTGATTACCAAAACTCAACAAATACTGATGGAATACATTATTGCATACAACATAAACATACACCAAATGCCTTGATCAAAGAAATCATATATTAATGGGTAAGGAAATCAAAAAATAACCAAACTAGAGTGTCTACTGAGACCTACTGATAAACTAATGGGATATATAATTCTATTCCAAGATATCCTTGGATTATGTCTTGTGCATTCACTATATGAAATAAATGAATAATAATATATTACCTTACCATTATTCATTAATAAAAAATAATCATATTTATTTGAATAATGTTTTACGGGATATCCATAGATTACCCAGTCAATTAATTGAATTAAATTATCATATGTAATCCATATAAATAATGAGGATGATATTATTATTTAATATCAAATTTTTTAACATATGAATATTTTAAGATGCTAAAAATTTTGATCAATATTTTCCTAAGGTCAATCTAAATGGTATCACATTAGAAGAGATCAATATTTAAATTATTTGAAATACAATCTATTGTCCTACAATATAAAACAATATGATGGGATTGTGAATGTAATCGATGAAACATATGTCCCATAGGGTTAAAAATACTTTTATCATTGAGATGAAATTCGAATAAAAATGGAATTTTTTTATTTATATAACATTTTAAATAACTTTATATAATAGTGGATTTTAGGAATCATTTTCAATAGATATATTTAAGAGTTAACATAAAAAATAAAACTATTGAAAAGTAATATAACCAATATATGTTTTTTCTAAAAAATCCATATGAAATGGGAGCGGAAAAAATATTTTAATGTTAAATGGAAATCAAATTTTCTTATTTTAAAAATACATTTTTTGAATCATTCAACAGTAAAAAATTTAAAAAACATTATTTTAAATTTATGAGAAGACAAATAAGAATTAAATATTTGATAATACATATTATTATTTCAATAATGTTAAAAAATTAATTTTCAATGATTAAATATAGACATGGATGGAAAATAATAATAAATGTTGATGATGATTAATATTAAAAAGGCAGTATTTTTATAAATAAAATAATTCAATGATGGAAATGAATTACTGTAACCATCCACAAAAAATGAGTTCCTAAGGTATAAATTGAAATTAATATATAGGAACTTGAAATAAAATAAAATTTAATAAAATTATAGAACATACCAAACATTTAACTTTAATTCTCATGGTGAATTCTTATACCTCGAAAGAACAGAAATCCAGATAACAAAAAAACATAAAAATTTGTAAAAATTAGACCAAAAGGGTTGGGAGGATGTATTAAGGAATAGATTGGATATTACACTAAACTAGAATATATTTACCATAATAAATAACAATTATATATAAAGTAAAATTTAACATATATATATTGTTGCATGATGTTAAACATTCTTAAATGATGGCTAATTGATATGGATTTTCATTAACAAAGATTTAAAAAAACTCTTACCTCCCATATAGAAACCATACCACTCAAATATAATTATTTCAACACTATATTCATATATATTATTTTATATCCTCATATATTATAAATATGTATTAATTATTTAGAAGATTCTCACATCATATATTCATCATTGGATGTCTATAATTTTAATTTTTTCATAAATGGTTGATAAGATCAATAAAAATCCATATTTGTTTAACAATATTTTCTGAACTCCCATATCATTATATTTACTATACAAAATGATATATAATTATTTATTACATCCCAATCTAATTTTATGAGAGTATTAACTATAGTTCAAGTTGATAAAACTAGTAAAGAAAATATTGTTCACTAGAATATGGATGGGTATTTAATAAAATCATCGAACATATCAACAATTGTATGGAAATATTCCTTTCTATTGGTTTCAGAATCTCCCTTGTCAACTGCATTCTTACCTCGATCCAAATGCACGTATTATTTTTCCCCCGAGTCCCAATGGAATTATTGAGGAATTTTGAAATTACATTGATATCAATCTCCCGAGACCTGCATGTGAAAGGAAAGATCCACAGGGTGTCTTGTAATAGAATGTTAAGAACAATGTGAAAATGGAATATCATTCACTGCAGTATGGAGGGTTCTAGGAAAAGACTGTATGAAAATTTAGTTTGGGAGGACATTGATAATGAATCCTTGTAGAGAAATTTTATCATGGGGAAATAAGTATTTAATATGGAGGTGCCATGTTGTAAAATTCCATGTCCGAGGAAATCTCTATGTGATAAAATACATGTCATAAAACAAAACCTCTAATGGATCATGGAATGTTGTGATATCTACTTTTGGTCTACCAAATGGGTAGGTACTCTTATTGAATTCCCCAGATGTCCAACTCCTTATATTTATTTTTAATTGGTGAGATAATATCAAACATTAATTCAAACCATTTTCAATAAAAAAATAATGTGATTTATTTTATATTATTGATATATATTCTAATAAGGATCAATTTATTTTTACAAAATCCTCTATGTTGGTCGATTTGGCCAAATAATATATACTCAATATTTTTAACCACCAAATATCCAGTGGTGAAGTGTATTTATATTACAATATAGAACCAAAAATCTATACTTTCATTCATTAAGGATATAAAGTCATGAATTCTAATGGATGATGTGATATGAAAGATGTATGTGTCTATATTTTTGACATGATGGTGTAGCTAGCCAACCATTGTTGAATAGAAAGAACCCATAATCATTTCCATTGGATTGTCATCGGTGGGTTGAAGATACATTGAAATTGTTTTTATCCATAATATCTAATGTGTTGTATGATTATATTTCATCTAAAATAGTAATCCCAGTGATGCATTAAATAAGAATTAGTATAACAAACAGTCTATCCAGTTTGATACAAGATGGTGGAAAATTTGTGAGGAATTAAATGTTTCTTGTAATGATGGAAATCAATATTCTGATATAACTATTCTTGATTAGTACAGATGTCTGGAAGTGGAGTTGGTTTCTCTAATCAAACACTGGGATATGATATAGTCTTTAAAACTGGGTTTTTCTTATAGGTGAATGTTTCTTTCTCCTCATAATTTTTAAGAGAGAACTAAAAAAGGTAGATAAGTTCACTAGAAACCCACATATAGTGTATTAAAACTCAATGTGGATGTGTCTTGTATACATTGTATGATTTGTGGAGGAGGAGTGACCATGGGTCATAATGGATGGATTCACCTTGTTTTAGTAGATTCTATATTAATGTAGACTCTAACAGGGTGGATGTCAATAGACTTTCGAATGGATTAGAGGTATGGTATGACTTCAATACACCTCTTTCAATGATGGAAGAAATTAATGTGGTGATTCATAACCCCAAAAATGGAAGGGCATCTACCCATGGTCGATTGATTACCACATCTAGAGGAAGAAGAGAATTATAAATGATGGGGTGGATTTTATAATCACATTCCATAATTTGAGTGAAGTGGAAGACTTTTTAGCCTATATAGGGATTCAAAATGAACCAAAAAATATTTTCTCTGATGTTGGATGCCTTCTCTAGAAATGTGTTAATCTAGTATGGGATGATTATCTTGGAATTAAAATATTTTAGACCCCCATATATCAAATGTTTTTAGTTTTCCACTACCTATGTGTTTTATTGTGACCTCTCTATGTCTTTAAAAATAATTATTATTGTTGTTATTTTATAAAATTATTTATAATATCATTAGTAACGAATATAAGATTGTACATACGAAGGACGTTTTATTCTTGGATATTTTGATACATAGTAATACCATTAATGTATATAGATTATTACTATTTCATCAATTTAATATATTTTCAATTATAATATAAAATACATAACACATACTTAGTCATTAAAATATCTGATAAATTCCCTAAAATAAATATAATTCTTGATGTATCAATCCTATTAATATTGTATAAAACATTGGGAAATTAAAACTGAAATATAGGGGACATGATGATCTTAGTAAAAAGTATCATAACACTAATAATATCATAACATTTTATTGGCCTAAATAGTATGAAAAAAATAAATCAATGTAATAATGCCATAATCAAAAGAAACTAAAGACATAGTAAAAACATGACACTAATTTAATAAATTTATTACCAACACTAATCAAATATTTATTGAATGTATAATTGTATACAACATAAAAAAACAATCAAGGAATTGATGAAATAACTCTTATATGAATTGGTAAGGCATACACAAAATATCCAAACTAGACTGTCTATAGAGACCTACTGATGAAATGATGGGATATAGAATTATATTCTATGATGTCCTTGGATTTTGTCTTTTGATTTCACTATATCACATAAATGAATAATAATAAAGTACATAGCCATTATTCATTACTAACAAATAATCATATGTATTTGAATAATGTTTTATGGGATATCAACACATTACCCAGTCAATTAATTGAATTTAATTATCATATGCAATCCACTTAATTAATGAGTATTATATATTAGTTAATATAAAAATTTTAACATATGAATATTTTAGGATTATAACAATTTTTATCAATAATTTACTAAGGTAAATCTAATTGGTATCATATTAGAAGCAATCAATATATATTTTATTTTTAATCCAATATATTGTCCTACAATGTAAAATAATATGATGGGATTGTGAATGTAATCCATGAAACATATCTCCCATATGGTTAAAAACAATTTTATCAATGAGATGAAATTCGAATAAAAAAATAAATGTTTTATTTATAATTTTTTTTAATAATTTTATATAAAAGTGGATTTTAGGAAGCATTTTCACTAGATATATTTACGAGTTAACATAAAAAATAAAACTATTGAATAGGATTATCAACATATATGTTTTTTTAAAAATCCATATGAAATGGGAGTGAATAAAAATATTTTAATGTTAAAGGGAAATCAAAATTTCTTATTTTCAAAATAAATTTTTTGATTCATTCATCAGTAAAATGATAATGAAAATTATTTTCAATTTATGTAAAGAGAAATAATAAGTAAAAGTTTCATCATAAATATTATTACTTCAATAATGTAAAAATTTAATTTCAATGATTAAATATAGACATGGATGGAAATTAATAATAAATGTTGATGATTATTAATATTAAACAGGTTGTATTTTTATAAATAAAACAATCCCAAGAAGGAAATGAATTACCGTAACCATCCACAAAAAATGAGTTCATGAGGTATAAATTGAAAATAATATATATAAACTAGAAATAAAATACAATTTAATAAAATTAAGGAACATAAAAAACATATAAATTTAATGGTAATGGTGAACAATCATAGCTTGAAAGAATAGAAATCCAGATAACAAACAACATTAAAATTTTGTAAAAATTCCACCGAAAAGGGATGGGAGAATGTATTATGGAATAGAATTGAATGTACACTAAACAAGAATATATTTACAATAATAAATACCAATTATTTATTATGTAAAATTTACCATATACATATTGTTGCATGATGTTAATCATTCATAAATGATTGATAATTGATATTGATTTTAATTACCACTTATTTAAAAAGACACTTACCTCCCATATAAAAACCATAACACTCATATATTATTATTATAACACCATATTCATATATATCATATTATATACTCATATATTATAAATATTTATTACTTATTTAAAATATTCTCACATCTTATACCATCATTGGATGTCAATAATTTTAATTTTTTCCACAAATGGTTGATAAGTGCAAGGTAAATCCATATTTTTTTAACAATAAATTCTGAACTCCCATATCATTATATTTACTATAAATAATCATATATAATTATTTATTACAACCTAATATAATTTTATGAGAGTATTCAATACATTTCATGTTGACAAAATTAGTAATGAGCATGCTTCGTTAATGATTTATGAACTAAATTGATATATTAATGATCAGATAGATTTTAATTTTACCAGTATATAAAAATACTTAATTTAATTATAATATTAAATAAAATAAATAAATAATCATCCATATCCACATATGATATAAATTTAATTAAAAGATTATGTAGGTTGCTAAGCCAACCCAAACAAGAACGTGCTATAATCAATGGTTGAGTATGGTTATGAATTTTTTTTTTTGAACAATATCATTATTTAAAAAGAATATTTATATTATTTTGATTTTTATAATTTCGTAAATAATATTATAAGAGTTATTATTAATGAATATAATACTCTAATAAAATAGATATATCATTCATTATGGTGATGATAGTCTTCACATACACATGTATGATGTTTTCATTTTCCATTTAAAGAGAAAAATGTCAAAAATAATATAATGTAACATTTAACATTAAAAATATTGTTATAATACCATATTTATAAATTACATATCCTTTTTAAGAATCCATGTAATGTAGTGATGAAAAATACAACATGTACCTCAAAGAGCCTATATCCTGCATGTACAAAATATGACATTTAATTCTTTCAGGGTGCATATGTTGATGATGATTTTTGATAAAAATAAAAAATAGTGTATGAATTAAAATTATTTCAAAATATCAAAATGGTTAATATAGTGTTGGATTATAATGATAGAAAATGAGAAATATTAAATAGTGATAAATAGTTATGCTGAGAATTAAAACATTATCATCATGTATTTCATTGAAAAAGAGTGCATAAGAAATTTTTTATGAAAAGAGGACTACGTTCATAGAGTAGGAACATATGTGAAGTAAATTTACTAGGTAATCAATATGAATTCTATATTTATATTTCTCATGATGGGGTTGTGGAAGGCCCATTATAAAATTAGAGGAACCATAATTTTGTAAATATGATTTCTTAATAAACATGTATCAAATATTTCACAAGGAAAGTGGTTTCATGTGTGGAATATAATTGGTTGGAGATATTTTTTGATTTATTCATACCAAATAAATCGTTTGGATACACATTATTAACATTTTTTATCTTTTTTACACATCGTTAAACCCTATAACCTAAATTTTTAATAATTGTGGTTACTATATTTAAAACCACAAGACATTGTGAAATATTTTATTCAAATGAATTCAATTTTTTTTGATATTTTGTGTGTTAGAAAAGAATTAATGTATCTTAAATTATAAACATCCTCAATTTTATCATGTGTTGTATACAAAAATGACTTTCAGGGAATGCCTGGATGGAACACAAAACCAAGCAATAGTGTTCCATGAAATAATAATATTATATCCATGTCATTAAGTATGCAGTTATGAATAGTATTAAATACTTAATGAAATATAAATATATATTCCCCAATCAATATAAATTTATTTATAGTTTATTGGTAAATAGTGGACTAATTTTTCGTACATTTAATATATTATTTAAAAAGATATTTTTTACAATAATTATTCATATTGGTTTTTCTAAAAAAATATTAAAATTAATTTGATGAGAAACTAGAAAATATATATTATATAATGTAAATTACTTTTAAAATCATAAAATAAAATTATTTAAAGTGGATATTTGATTTTTTGGTATATATTTATTTCTACGTAATAGGTGAATGATATCATTGTTTGTAAAACCATAATTCATTTTAAATTTTTTGAATAATTTAAATGTACAATTACATTTTAAATTATCATAATATTTTTTTGTAATATTATATATCCTTTATTAATTTTTAATTTACATTATATATTATTTAATATATGTTTGTTTATTAGGTTAAATATTATGTTTTTATAAAAAGTATATTTAATTTTATAATGATTCTATATATTAATTAATTAAAATAATCCCCAATGGTGAGTTTATTAAATGGAATATAAATATTACATTTCAATAAATATTAATAGGTATTCATATAATGATTACAATAGGATAATGAGTTAATATAATATCATTTATAGCTTCAAAATCAAATTTCTAAAAATCCCTATTTTTCATCCCATCTATAGGTTTTTCATTAAATTCAATTTCCCCCAATATTAGTTTTTTTAAAAAATCATATTGAAATCATCCTGTAAAAATTATATTTTCATGATTTTTTTGTTATTTTCTAAATTAATGATTTTTTTAATGAATAGTGAGTAATGATGAAATTGGATTGAAAACATCCATTTCATTTAAATTATTAGTAAATAATATTTCTTTTAAAAAATTAGTTTAATAGAAAATTAAATTTCGTATATAAATATATTAATCCATTTTAGTTTTTTTGTCAGTTTCATAATTAAATAGGTCAGGAAAACATTTTTAAAATTTTTGTATTTTCTCTTTGAATGACCGCTTATTCATCCCATATATGGGATGAATTTTAATTTATATGTTTCCATTTATATATAATTAATATGTAAAAGTTGATTTCATATTTTTATTAAAAATAAAATATATTATCTAATAATATAAAAATAATTTTATACCATAATGATAAGTAAAAACAGTATACATTTTTTACCACGACTATTGTAAAAAATGGATAATATACTATTAAACTAAAAACATAAGTGTCAAATGACATAAATACATTTATAAATTTTTTTTCTAGAATTATCATGAAACTATAATGTATTAATCAATTTAATACTATATTTTTGATATTTTTCATGAGAAAAAATATTTTACACCTATCACTTTTCAGAAAAATTACATGTGTGCCACTCACCTCACTTATAAAAGGTCAACCCTCTCTTATCCTCTTCAAACAATAAAAAAAATTGCACCATGCCTGGCCTAATTAGTTACCATAATTAATCCAATCATTCTTTTTTTTATATAAATCAATCCTAGTAATTATGTTTGTAATAACCTTAGGAGCATACTCGAAAAAGGAGGTAAAGTACTCCAATAAGAATTTTAATTTTATTTTCCCCATCATCCACCAATTCTTATTAAATCAATGTGACATAATTACCGTAATATATTTTATATAATAATAGTTTTATGTTATTATTATTAGATAAAACCATATTTAATTCCATAAAATGTGTTATGAAATGATAATTCATGTGTAAATTTGACTACCCCTCTCCAACTGATGTCATTCAATTTGTCCATTACCACCTAGCATGATTTTGTATAATGATATATCTAAAGTATATAAATGTTATTTATAACATAAATATACCGATTTGGTAATTATATCTAGTATAACTATTAAACTTTCTAATCTTTAGTTGATTGGAAAACATTATTCATGTCTATGGTGGGATTCCACCCCGAGAGGTAATGTTATTCATTTTCATTAACTAATAAAATGGAAGTTAGTAAGTAAAAGTTTTATAAATATATATAAAATACATGATATAGTTTTTAGAATAAATAAATATATACTATTATGAAAATATAATATATCGTATATTTTAACCTTTTCACTCACTAAATAATTAAAACATCATTTGTGTTCGTTTAAACTACAACCTTCACGAGCAATTCAACTGTCAATTTTCGTCACCACAACACATGGATGGTATTTAAAAGTTAATTTAATTTAATTATAGGTTATTTATAAAAGTAAAATGATTATTTAAATATTATATATTACAATACTCTCTAATATAATGATCATTGAAGAATGGAAATGTAACTCTTATGTAGGTATAGTCTACCATCTCCATGGTCATACTATACTTCATTTCTCAAAACTACCATTCTTAATTTGTCTCAAATTTATAATTGATTTATAAATATAATAATTATTTTATTATTAATATTATTTGTGATATTATGGAACTGTGATCAAGGTATATGTACTGAAAATATAAAATCAAAACATATATGAAAAAAATGTAATTTTTACCCATAACATGACATTAACATGGAGTTTTTAATAGTATAATAATAAAAGGACATAAGTAAATCATATATGGTATGATATATGTATTTTTAGTTGTGTAATATATGTATAATAAATTTTTTTTGTTTATACAGGAGGTTCTAACATGTTTTATAGAAGTTGGGACTTGTGGAACATGATTTATAGTCTCACTTTGATTTCTAGGAGACATATGAATGTTAACCATTTTCTTTTTTTTGTGTTTTGTATATGCAGAAAAATTGATATTTTATGTCATAAAAATACTTATAATTAGGAAATTTATAGTTTCATTTTATCTTTTTTCTTCTTTAGTCTTACTAAACAATATATTATTAAATCAATAAGGTATTTTTGTCTCATTTTTATTCTCTAAGTCATATAATATGTTATGCACCAATCATAATTTACTATTATATATATATATATATATACCATTTGATATTTAATATTATGAATTTATTTTACCTAATCATATTTTATGTTAAATTTAATTATCATATTTCATGGAAATTATGTTTCAATGTTACAAAATTGGTATGGATTTTATTTTACAATTCCACTATTTATCAAGATTATTTATATATATATTTTTGATGATCATAAATTGTGATCCTTATATAATGAAAACAATTAATATTATTCTCCTCCTATTATATCATAAGGATAAATTTTTTCACCTCATTTTAAACACATTTTGTAATCCAGAGTTTAAAATGAATGTTTTCAAGAGATATATTATTTCCCATCGAAATGTTTTTTGTTAAAAAATCATATATTCCAAATATGATTTCAAAAATGATTTTTCCATTAAAAAAACATCATAATGTTAGTTTTACCCATTTTTTTTAAAAAGAAATTCTCAAAGTAAAATTCATATAAATTTCAAACAATTCTTGTTTTTTTCATATAAATAATGTTTTCAATGATTTGTAAGACTTCATTTGTATGTTTTCAAGGTTATTTTGAAATAAAATTATTTTGCAGATGTTTTTTGTTTTAAAAATAATTTGAAAAATTTATTATTCTATTCTAATCCTGAAATATTTTAAATAATTTTCAAATATTCATTTTTATATTATTCATTTTTATTTTCTATACAAATTATTTTAAAAAAAATTATTTTTTGAAAAAAATTTAACTTCTGCAATAAAAATCCTAAATGAGTTATCTTTCAAAATTATTATACATATCAGATAAAATAATTTTATTTAACATAATAATTATTTTATGATGATGCATGTATAAAACAATTATATTTTTTAATTTCCTTATGATGAAATGTTTTTCTTGAATCCTTATTCTATTTAATGGAATATACCATTATAAAATTCATTATAGAACTATATAATTTATTAAAGTGTTTTGAAATGATGAAATTTTTATTTGATTATTAGTTCATTATCTTTTTTAGAATTTAAGATAAATTTAAACGATTATGAAACATGTTTTTATTTCATGGGTTATGATATGATAAAAGTTTTAGGATGATATTCCACATATATATATGAATTTAATTATCTAAGGGGTGAGACCAAATTTTCCCTCTATTTGAATGGGTAAATAATTATATCTCATGATATATAGAAGAATGTAACGAAGAGTGATCCCAAACAAACAAGGGGAACATTCTACTATGGTGTTATTCTGAGTGAACCTTGACTACTATGATAGTTTGTGGAGTGAACCCATTCCAAAATGACAGTCTTAGTAGTGAGCAATGAATACTAATGAAATAATAGTTTATAATTATGTGTATAAAATAGTTCAATGTTGAATTCCACTTTTATTCACTTTTGGAATTAGTTAATTGTTTTCTATATATTTGTTGTCTTATGAATTGAAAATCAATTTTTCATGATTTTTGATTATGTTCATTGTAGTGAAATATATGGGTTTAAATTTTTATATTCATATTCTCATAGCCTTTTATTACTATTTGGCCTACATATATACAATGTCTTACCACACAAAGAATCTATGACCCCCATTCTTATGCGTTATTTACTGAGGTTATGAAGAAAGGTTTTAAGTAAGTTATTTCATTGAATTGTACATAAGTGGAATATCCTTTTGTGAAATAATAAAGATCATTAATTGATTAATAATATTGTCTTCTATGTTTCAAATGGCACAAAACTATTATATTCCTACAATGTGTGTTTGTGTGACATATTTACTATTCATCAAAAGAAGAATTATGATATATATATATCATAATACTTGGTATCAAAAAAATATTTTATATTAACATTTGAATCTATGATGTGAATAATATAGTGATATCCATTGGTATATTTATAAGATATTTTCTAGTTATATGAGTGAGGTTAATTCTCTTGATTATTCGACATTTTGAAAAATGTATTTGAATTTTTTTAAAGGATATGTAGATTTATTTCCATGAGATAACATCCATTTCTAGATTTTAAATGTGGATGTGGATCTATATTAGATGTTCATAGAGGTAATAACTATGAAAAGGGAATAATTTTCTAGACTAGATCATAACCTTGTGCATGAGACATGCCTTTCTGCACATCATGTTGGAATGTCCCATGAGATATGCATTGTAAATTCACACACACATTGGAAAAAATAATGACGGTTTTTAATAAATGTAATCTATGAATGATATTGGATAAGAAAAAGGATTCATATATTAAAAATTTTGTTTCATTATATAGAGATTATTTAAGGTATATTCATTATTATTTAGTTTACCCTTATTATTAGGAATGATCACACTATGATTTTTTGATTTTATAAATGGAATGAACCAGAAATAACTGGGTTAATGTTGAATTTGAATGAAAATATTATAATGATCATAAAAATGTGTTGGTTATATGTGTAAAGGATGTAGTGATTATTGATAATTATTTTTCATGATATATGATTAACAACATGTTACATCAAATACTCTCATACACACAAAAGAAGAAAATAATATAGTTTGTAGGTTGTTCAGGTAATAGAGACCATGGAAGAATGAAGACTCAGTTTCCTATATATCATGAATGCGGTATGATGCACCCAAAGGAATGTTGTAGATGTTTGTTAAGATATTTTTGGTCCGAAGAAAGATAAAAATTGAGTAATTATACTAGAAAAAATAATGTATTTGTTAACTCAATATATGAAAATAATTGTCTCACTATGATAACATCGATGGCTGAACGTTTCAAATGTGGAATGTATGGGAATTATGTAAATCTATTTTCTAATGGAAAATATAATAAGATAATCAGAATGGTTTTATAACTAATGGTTTATCAATTGATGATGATGAAAATATGAGTAACATACCTAAAGAAGTGGATATTAAAGGATATGATGATGATGAATAGTTTATGTTTTGAGAATGCAGTGGAATGAATGAGGAATTTATGTAGCGAGATTAAATAATTTTGAAATATATATAGATTTTTCTCTAATTTTTTTTTGTTACATATATGATGGAGTAAATTGTATGATGAAAATGACATATTCATGTGATATAATGAAATAGTGATATGCATTGAAAACCATGATTATGAGAAATATAACCCTAAACATGATCTTGATGTTATGATAATATTGTTGGGATAAATAGATCATTAATTTTAACAATATAAATTGGATATTCGCAAATTTCTAGGACCTTAATAAAGATTTTATGAAAAATTTGATTATTCTATCATTAATTGAGTTTAGTACATTTTTTTATTTAAAAAATATATTCAAAATTTTATGTTTTTAATTTATAAATGATTTTGTATGAATATTTTAATTTTTTAATTGTAATTATTTTTATTACAATGATTCATGAAAAATATATTACCATGTTGTTAATATATTTGTTATATGAAACCTGAGATCTACTTAATAATAATTTTATTATCAATGTTAAATGATTTTGATAATTGTTTTGAAAATTATTTATAAATTTTTAATTTTGTTGAGGTTATAATTATAACCATTTATTGGGTTGTTTAAGATGGTCCTTTTAAAATTATTTATATATTAATTAATTTTTTACCATATAGAAATTTATGAATAACATGGTTGGACATTTATATATTGTTAACTATAGATTTAATTATTGACTAATCATTTTATTGATGGATATTATGATATGTTAGTGGTTCATTCATAATAATTTTCCTTCATTTCTAGGAGTTATTGATGATGTGGACATTGATCAAGTCTAAACCAAATTGGGAGATTAAGAATATGAAGTGGATTGAAATCAAGTAAGTATGAATTCTAATTGAAAATATGAAACATTTAGAAATTGATATTGAAATAAAATTTAATCATGTTATCATCATATTTTATGTTGTCAATGTCTATTTTCAGTCATCTTTATTTTATGGTTTTTTGGCCATTACGAATCTATGGGTCACCCACATTATAGTGGTCAGTAACCTCTATCATTTTCTATAATTATTTTCCATTCATATCAATGTCTAATTCTTCACATCCTCATAAGTACTCCAACATGGAATCATTTTCTTGTGTTACGTTAGGTAACCGTTTTAATTCTATGCATTCATTTTTAGATGCTAATTTTCTATTCATTTAAATAATTTGTATTCTATTAAAGGGATGTTCCAAAGATAAGCATCTGATGACTGAGAATAATTTCATGGGGGAAATAATTTTTTAGGGGGGATAATGTAACACAAATATATTTTATGATTTTTTTCAAATGAATTTAATCATAATGATATTATGTGTTACACACAACACATAACATAGATTTTTTTATATAAAACATTGAGTTTATCTTGTGTTACACTAATCATGTAGTTTCTCTGAAATCTTGTGTCACACACAACACAAATCATAGTGAACAATGAAATGGTAATATTATAACCTAACTATTAGGTTAGAGAGGATTAATAGTATTATATATATTATATGATACAAAAAATTCCTTACTAAATATAGTTATTTATAAATATTTATCCAAAAATCAATCAATTTTTACTAAAAAAATTATATTCTTTAAAATCATGATTTAAAAAAACATTTTTTAATAAGAATAATATAATTAATAAATTATATTTTAATAAATTTATTTCATATAATTAAATTCATTTTTTATATCACCATGACAAAATTATGTAATAGTGAAATTTTTAGATTTTTTAGAAAATATTTTTTTAGTGGAGTAATAAATTTATAAATTTTTATTTAACTATATATTTTTTCTAATAAATTAATTAATTTGAATTCATAAATTTTATTTAATGTAGAATAGCTTTTATTTATTATTATTTTTTAAAATTTATATATTTTGATTATAAATTATATTTTAGTTTAGTATACGATTATTTTTTGGTTTAAAAATTAATTTTACAAAAAATTAGTTTATACCACAAAATGTTCCCCTTTTAATATTTAAAAAATAATACACAATAAAGAAATTTTTAAATTATATGTATATATTATATATTAATATTTATTAATTTATTTTTACCATATGATTATTATTAGATATAGATTTAATATAAAACCATCATGGGATAGAAAATACACTAATCAAAGTCTCTCTTATTCATAGCGTCTTTCAGTTTTATTTAAAAATTAATTTCTCCCAATTATTGAAAATATATTATAAAAAATTATTTAAATATTTACAATCATTATGTCAAAGTAATATGAGTGTTAATTTTTCCTAGTATTCCTAAAATATTCTTTTATGGATGAATTATTAAAGATACTCAACTTTAATTGAATAATATCTTTTGATTAAATAATTTATAAATATAAAATAATTTATAAATTTTTATTATAGTAAAATTAGTAAAATTATATATATATTTATATATTAATATATTTTATTTTATTTCAATCAACTAAATATTGAAATTGGATATAAAAACATTTTAATCATTTGCACATTATCTTTTTGAAAATATGCATTTTTATCACCTTAGTGGGATTAATTTTAAATAATATATCTACAAGTTTTAGAATGTAATTTTGAAAAATTGTTAAAATAAGATTAATAATAATAATTTATTTTATATAAGATGTCTAACAGAAAATTACCCAAAATGAACAAATAAAATAGAAAAATAAATTTACCATGGTTAAGGTAACAATGTGTTTAATGAAGTGTTATACTAAAGAGATAATTGATAGAATGACATATTTTTTTGTCTAAATAAGTAATTATATAGATAATTATGCCATATAATATCAAAGTATCAATAATTGACTATTTTTTTCTATGGGACATGATAAAAACTTGGGTTCTTAATTCTGTTTTCAAAAACATAATTGTGTGTCATTCACCACACTAGTAAAAGGACACCCTTGTGATCTCATTTTAAAACCATAAAACACATTTATTCCTATTAATCCACTTATAAATAACTTATAATATTCCATCGTTAATTCCTAGAGGTATAGTTTTTTACATAAATCCACTACAATAAGTGTTTTGGTGAAATCATCAGCAGGATACATAAAGATACATAACATTATTCCACGAGCATTTTTATTTTATTTCATCCTAGACCTTAGTATCATAAAAATATTGATATATTTATATTTAAATTGTATGATATAAAACCACCTACACTTTTATAAAATGTCTTACATAATCATCATTCTTATTTACAGTTGATTACCACCTCACGAATCAATGTCATTTTATTTTACATTTTGACCTCTCACAGTTGGGAATAATGATGGATATAAAGTATACATATAATATTTCTAAAATTACAATTCACCTAGATCCAATATATCATATAATAAAGTTTTATCTTTCCTTATCAATGGGTATACATTAATGTTATTTATGTGTATAATGGATTACCGCATAGTGAAGAGATGATATTTGTTTTTGAAAACACTTTAGATGTAATATAATTAGTATAAATTTAATAACTACATATGATAAAAATGAAATAATTATTATAATAATGAAATATTTATCATTATAAAAAAGAAATATATCATTTTCTTTATTACTATATAAGTCCTTTAATAATGATAACGTTGTTTTTGTATGTTTGGACTACCGCCTTCATTAAGAGATGCGACTCTATCATTTCATCACTACACCACATAGATGATATGTATAATTATATTTAAATAAATAATTTTTTTTCTTGTTATTTTCAGGATTATATAATGAAAAATAATTAATTTCATTAATTCCATAATGATCATGTAAAATTTAATCATTACTCATGCATATGTATAAACTACATTCTCCAAAACTGTGACATACATAATTTGTAAAAAATACCACACATGATTTATATTAAAAGAATAAATTACAAAGAATATCATGGATATTTAAAATCTCTATCACCAAAATATTATTTATGAAAAATAGAAAATCAAAATCATGTTTTTCATAGATGTTTAAAATGATGAATGTAAACTACCACATGCATATCATCATCCATTAGTGACGTTAAATATTTATGGGCACTAATACAAAAATAACACTTTTTCATTATTCTATATATAATGGGACCATGATCATTATATAGATTAAAAAATTATTAAATTAAAACATGTATAGAATACATATCATTAATTACCTGAAACATGACTTTAATATAGAAATATTAATAAACATGTATTGAAAATGCATAACTAAATAATACATGATATGATACATGTATGTTATGTTTTGTAATAGATGAATATTTATATTAAATTTATTATACCAATGGGTTTACAGAGTATGAATTTATATTAGAAATAAGGTATGGGAGTTCTAGTCTCCCTTATACATTACAGATACAAATAAAAATTCCATTTTATCATTTTATTAGTGTATATAATACATCTCATATAATTTATATCATTAATATCCTTAAATTCATGATTTATAAAATAAAAATAGATGTTATGCTTTATTTTTTCATATGATCCAAATTATTATTAAGGGTATGATAGAATTACATTAAATTATCCATCGTTGAGACATATGGTATGATATACAGAAATCATACAATATGAGGTGTGTATATAAATCCATTGTCATGTTATATAATGATTTTTTTTCCTATTGACATTTTATGTAAGGTTCCAACCTCAGTTTCCTTGTGTTAGCGACTTAATAAAATACAATTTCAGGATTACGTGAATTTTGTATCCCAAAGAAACAAATTGTTTAGTAGATTTGGAAATCAAGACACATATATAAGATCATAATTATAACATGAAATGAAAAACAACATAAAAGATCCATTGGGAACATATGACACTCTATGATTATACCTGGAAGTCAAACATAATACAACTCTTTATATCCTGGGAAAAAAATAACATAAGTAGGGTGAGCTCAAATGCTAAGAAAGGGATGAAAATAAAGTGGAATATTTCATAAACATAACAAGAAGGAATGGTGAAAAATTGAATACATGTGACTTTAAAATTAATAAACATGAACAAATTATAGATGGAATATGAGATGAGTAAATATTTTCATAATAAAACATAATCATGAGTTTTCTACTAGTAGATTTACCACATGAACTATGAATTTCTAGTTTCACAATGAGGGAAATACATATCTTGGAAATTATAAAACATAATGTTAATGCTTCACCCAATAAATTTTAAAATGATAAATGCCTCAGATAAAACCATATCTAAAAAGGGGAAACTCCTCATCCAAGTCTATATTAATAAGTCTCATGAGACCAAATGATGTGTTGGGAAGTTAAAGGGGGACCCACCCATTACATAATAAGTACAATTCATTCCTCTTATGAATGGGGATAATCATATTCCACATGTGCATTCATATTGAAACTAACAAATGATATGTTACTACCTATACCCTAACATTAAATATAAACACTAACCATTTAGAGTAACTTGGTGTATGGTTTTAATGAATAATATCCCACCTAAAACTAATCAGATGAAATTAATTAAAATCTGGTGGATGATATCATAAAACATTAACCCTATTTAATATTAAGAATTAACAATAGTGTTGGATGAGATGAAAATACTCTTATATATTCATTGAGTAATTTTTGAGATAGATATCCTTAACTTTGAAATAAAAATTTCATTAAGAAAAAACCAATTGTATAAAACCAAATTTATATTAAGTTAGATTTTATCATAATAAAATGACTAGTTTTATGAAAAAAAATTGTTTCTAAAAACAAATTAGAGAGTTTTTGTTAAAATTGGTAAAAATTTGATAAATTACGTATGAACCTGGATCTTCTTTTCAAGTATGTTTTTATTTCTAGTTGTTTTTGAGAAAACATGAGTTTCTGGAAATTTTTGAAGTACACATGTGTACATATATGTACATGTAATGTACACTTCTGCCTCACATAGCCGTGTGCGGGCCGTTTAACGGCCTAGCACACTGCCGTGTGTGGTGACCATGATACCACCTAATGCTGGGAATCTTTAAGGTGAGTATATTCCATGTACTCATAAAGTACATGCCATTTATGTTTTTTTCATTAAATGTACTGGGGTCACCTCTAACAGAGAGAAACACCTCATTCCCAACCTAGTTCATCTGAGAGCATCTTCATGGCCACAATTCTTCCTCGAGCCACCGATAAAGCTTCCGTTCTCTGAATCGACCATCGTCAATTGTGTTTGGATCGCCACAGTAAGCTATTCCTTCTTATAGAGTTCTGTTTCATGATTCCTCATCTTTCATGAGTTATCTTAGGTTAAATGTTTTGGTCGTTTTTGTACATATACAGTGATCATGGGTGATTCATGACTTGAGGTTCATGTATAATGATCCTACAACCCTGAGGTTTCTGTTTTGTGCCTCTATGATGAATTCCTTTGAGTTCTATGTGAAAAATATTCCAATACACTTGATCGGGGTATTGCGTGTTTATGGTTTTATCCCTGTTAATTTCTTTCTATGTTAGTATGATTGAGTAGAGGTTAACTGAATGTGAATAGGGTTAATTTCTATGGTTAAAAAGTGTTTTTCCATGCATGTTTGGTTTATGAATGTTTGGTCTTACCTAGCCTTTTAGGCTGCCTTGTGGTTTCCCGTCACTAGTATAATAGTATTGAGTGCTTATTGTCTGACATGATGTTGTGATGTAGGCTGGTTAACCAAGTAGTTCTTGAGATTTACATTGGTCGCATTCCAATTCTATGTTTGTTTGACTTATATAAGGATGTGAGAACCTCGTGTAGTGGACCATAGAGAGGAAAGATATAAGTGCTTCTCCAGAGTGTCCATTATTTTGTTACGATGAAAGACCATAGGGTGAATTGACGTAAGTTATTCCTCAGAGTGTCTATAGTTTCTCGACACGGGCCACATGGGAAAAAAGACATTAGTGCTTCCACAAAGTGCCTTTTAGTTACTGATACGAGACAATAGGGGTAATTGATAGTGAGTGCTTTCCCAGAGAGACTATATTAAGGCAGAACAAGAGGGGTTAGACTGTGTGTACTTACCAGAGGGTTGCATTTGTATTCTAGGTAGGACCAGAGGGGATTAGGCTGTGAGTAAATCGTAGAAGGATACCTATTCGCGATTATATGTTTACTTGATATGGGAAAATGAATTCTTTGAAACTATAGATTTGTTTAATTTTTATTATGTCCTTGTTTACTCCTTCCTTTCTTGCTTATTTCCTGCCTTATGTATTCACTGACAGTATGGAACTGATCTAGTGGTCATTTCCTACAGAGTTTCAGTCTCACACCTTGTTTGGGTCATGATTTTGGGTCGAAACAGATTATATTGTTGCAGGTATTGATAAGTGAATGTTCCCATCTACATCAGGTACTTTACTACCCAAGAGTTGGAGAGCATGGGGCCAACGATTGGCTTGCAATGTTGTGGAGTTATTTATAGTTTTTATTGTACGTTCATTATGTAATGTATTTCAACATTGTGATGTTTTTGGATTCTTTCATTGACATATGTATCATGAATCATTATATATGTGATCCAACTGCTTACTACATTCATTCTTCTGCTATTTCTTTTTGTATGGTAATATTACTGTTTTAGCTATTGTTATTGGTTTCTCTACCACTGTGTTACTCTTCCAATTAGGGAATAATATCCCCACTGTCACACCCAATGCCCAAACTACAAGTCGGCAGCCTCTGGAATTTGGGGAAATGCGTTTGAGGCCATGTGACCAACCACTTATGGGCACCTCTGGTCGGCTTCCGGAACCAATAGGTTGCAATGTGGTATCAGATGAGTTATTTTTTCCTTGATTAATTGTTTGGAGTGTAGAGTGAGGGATAGGATGAAGTTAGGTACTTGGTAATAAGAAATGTCTAGGAGTATCTAACCCGTCTATAGGGAAGATCCAATTTACCTTCTTTATTTCAATTTTATGGTTATGCAATTTTACAGTTTATTTCATTTCACCATTGGGTGATTAACATGCTTTTTGATGTTATTGTTGATATTATTGAGGTTTTATTTCAGTTTCTAACTCATGATATGAGGGTATTCCATCTTATGCATCATATAGACACTTGCTAGAAATCATATGTTATGCATTCTTTCCATGCCATTAAGGGTACATTAGAGATTGATTGTTGTTGAGATAGATGTTGTGCTAGATATGCATGATGTTGTGATAGATTCCCTAATATAATACATGTTGTTTGATTGGGTATTTATTTGTGTAAGGTTTTTTTGAATGAACTCCATATATTTTTTCATAAGGTGTTATGGGCCCCCATGGAATGGAATTTCGTGGATCAATGGATTTTTACCCTTTTTTATGACATGTAATAGATGTAAAGATTTTATTCATGGGAAGTATGGGAATTTAAAGATCTGAATTTGGAATGTTAATGTTTGTTTCAGTGTTTTTCTGTGGTCTAGAGATGTTTCTATGGATTAATATGCAGAAAAATCCAGAATACATGTGGTGTAGTAATGAATAAATTCCATGTGTTCCTTATTTATAGATGAATCTATATTTATAAATTACAAGTTTTGTATTTTATGTAACCGCTGTGTAGTCTCTAACCATGTCACTGGCTGTGTGGATAATGACACAGCATTGGGAAATCCTTTGTGGAATACTCTATGTGCCGGTTGTACAAGACATGTTGTGTAGACCATGAATCCACCTATGTAACTAACGACATGGATGGATAAAAACATAAGCAATACATGTCGTGTTAGTCATGAACACACCATGTAGTGTAATATATAGAATCTGGTCATGTAACTTACAAAACAGGTCAGTCGAAATCATTTAGAGAATGCCGTTTCCTTCTGGAACACATCATGTAGTTTAAGTCGTGTATCTGGTCATGTTACTAACAACATGGGTCAGTGAAGCTTGTCTAATAAATGTCATGTCTGGAATTAACATGCCAAGTTTTATTGTTCTTGGAGGACCATGTATCTTAGTCATGTAAAAGGACTTAGTCATAGGAAGAATATTCAATTTTGAGACATGTGTTAGGACCACACGCTATGTGTTTTGGGTGTTACCCGACCAGGGTTGGTAAAATTACCCAACCATGTGAAGGCTTATGGGAACACGATGTGTGGTTACGTATACACGCTGTGTATCCATGTTTTTTAAAACATGATTGATTTATTTCTCCTTTTCCCTTATTACTCTTATAGTTTTCTATCCTTGACAATATTGATCTATGGTGTGCACTTGACATTGTAGAGTCATGCCACCGAGACTTCCTTCGGTTGTATGCCAATTATTGGGTAGTGATCAGACGCTGGAAATGGTTGATCCAGGACTTCCAATAGATCATCCAGTTGTGCATGTCATGGCACCAGCCATCATTCCGAACATAGGTGCCGATGCAAAGTTCTGAGAGGGCCTCATGAGGTTCATGAAGAACTTCTATGGTATACTACATCCTGCACTATCTATGGAAGTGCTGACATGGATTTTCCAGCAGAAACACCCTCCCACATTCATAGGGGAAGGAGGACCTCAGGCTGCAGAGTTGTGGTTTGAAGCCATGCATTCTATCTTCAATCACCAGATGACTCCTCTCAAGAGGAGGGTCAAGCTTTCTACATATATGTTTCAAGATTCCGCTCATAGATGTTGGGATGTGATCTCGCTGGTGGGACACTAGCAGGTTATGGAATGGGTTGAGTTCCAGTGTGCTGTTTATGACTACATTTACCCAATGAAATTGAGGACCGATTGAGCTCGAGAGATCATGACTCTGGATCAGGGTACTCCTTCTGTTATGTGGTATTAATCACGGTTCATAGAGATGTAATGCTTTACTCCCATCCGAGGAGGTTATGAGTTATTTCCAGAAAGGAAATTTGAGGATGGTTTGAGGCACAACATCTGATATCAGGTGAATATCATCAAGTTGACGTCTATCACTTCCATCATCAACCAGGAACTGATCATAAAGATTAATTTGAAGGATTCTGGAGTTGTGAGCCAAGATGGTTGGACATCTAGAGTTAGTATCCCTCCCACTGATAGCAGGAAGTTCCATAGGGGGTCTTCGCATGGTGATCCAAGGAGGTGAGCCATTTCTTTTAAAATCTAGGTTGTGTGCTACAAGTTCAGGAAAAGCGGGAATGCGATGGAACATTTCCCAAGAGACATAGTGGATGTATGATCTTATGGAAAGATGGGGAATCTTCAGTGCTTCAGGAAAATCTTCTGACCAGAAGTTGGTGACAGAGGTTCTTGTATGACTCCTCATTAAAAAGAAACACCACCAGTTTCACAACAGCATTAGAACTGGAGTTCATCCGGTCATTTAGGCCGATGTGGAGGTCGCATCCATGGTAGTCAGTCACTGGGATTTCAACGAAAACATGGTGGATTAGCTCAAAGTGGTTAGGCAGGGTCGCAGGGCCGCAGTGTGGGTCAGAATTTTGAGGTGGAGAAGTCCCAATGAGAGAAGGATCTGGAACAGTCTACATTTCGATATACGATCTTAGTTGCCTTATTTTAGATTCTGCACTTTTTGATAAAGGGGATTCCCATAGCATTATATTTGTTGCTGTTTGGAGAGCCTTGGGCTTTGTATCTTTTCTTCTGCTGATATCTCTTCATCTAATAATCTGTTAGGGATAAGAACGACTAGTGTATATTAGTGTATGGAGTGCCCACTAGAGGTTGGTGGGTGTCACAACTTATGGGACCATTAAGTCATTGAGATGTCAGGATACGATATCATTCTCAAAATTGACTTGCTAGTTCCCTTCTGGGAATTTGTTGATTGCTATCACTTTAGGGTGAGTTTCACATCACCGGAGGGGTGATCGTTTCATCGTACAGGTGAGTGGGATGTCCAAGCGAGTAGAGAAGGACCCAAGTATCATTAATTAGGTGGAGTTAAAGCCCAGTTTTCTAGTCCATATATGGTTGACCATGGGACTTCATATATGGACTTTCCTCTAGTAGTGGATCATTTCAGGAATGTATTTCCATATGAATTTTCAATTTTTCCCCCAGAGTGAGAGGTGAAAATTCCTAACGAGCTTGTGCCAAGAGCGGCACCAGTGTCCATTCCTCCATATATGAAGTCTACACCTGAATTGCAGGAGCTCAAGAAGTAGTTTGAGGAGTTGTAGGAAAAGGGTTTAATTGGACCCAGTACTTCTCCTGGGTGTTCACCTGTCTTGTTTGAGAAAAAGGAAATTGGCACCCTCCACAATTTTGTGGATTATTATAAGTTGAACCAGTTTATAGTCAAGAAACAATACCCCTTATAAAGGATTGATGATATCTTGGATCAAATTAGAGGTGCCTGGGAGTTCTTGAATATTTACATGAGGTTTGGTTACCATCAGTTATGCATTAGACCACTAGATATACCACTTAAATCCTTTTAGAGTAGGTATTGTCTAAAAGAGTATAGGGTTATGATGTTCGGTCTCATGAATGCACCTGCAGTGTTCATTGCACAGATGAACTGATTATTCCACCCATAAATGGATACATTCATGGTGGTCTTTTTAGCTGATATATTTGTGTACTCTCAACTTGACCTGACCGTTCCACCTATCATGAGATCATTTTGAGTACACTGAGGGAGTATCAGTTATATGGTAATCTTTCAGAATAACACTTTTGGATAAACTGAATTCACATCTTGGGTCATGTAATCTCATAGATAAAAGTATCATTAGACCTAGAGAATGTGAGAGCAGTAGTTTTAGGGGAGCACCTGAAAAACATATTTGAGTTACAATGTTTTCTAGAGCTATCTGGATACTAAAAAAAATTAATACAAGACTTTTCACACTTAGCAGTGAAACTGACATGCCTGACTAAGAAGGGTGTGAAGTTCTTATGGTTAGATTATTTTTAGTCAGCCTTTAAAGAGATGAATGAATCGATGACATCATCACTGATAGTAGTATTTTTAGATCTAGCAAATATCTAGACTGTTTATTGTGATTCCTTTGGTATTAGGTTGGGAACAGTGCTTATGTAGGGAGAAGGAGTCGTTGTGTATGGGTCTAGGTAATTGAGGCCACATGAGAGGAACACCCTGAAACACTATCTTGAGATGGACGTAGTTGTTCATGCCTTACACCATTGAAGAAATTATCTTTAGGGAGAGCATTTTGTGGTTTTCACTGACCACAAAAGTCTCAAATATATTTTCACCTAGCATGACCTGAATTTGAGAATGCGAAGGTGGGTTGATTACCTCCATTAATATGACTTTGAGTATTCTTATATGCTTGGGAAATGAATTATTGTGGCTGATGCATTGATTATGAGAAATCAAATTCAAGCAGTTCATGAGGAATGTAAATAGTGGCATAATATGGATCTTTTCTCTGAGATGCATGTGGAGGTGCATGATAGACAATGGAAGACATTTCATTCTTCTGTAGCTATTGCATATACTCCACTTGATCGAGTGCGAAAAAGGTAGTTATTAGATTCTGAAATCCTAGTCCTACGGAATAGTGTTTCAGGAGAAGACACTATTCTAGGATGGACCATAGGAAAGGATGAGATCACGCATTTTCATGGGCGTGTATGGGTGCCCGCTGAAATACGTGAGGAGTTTTTGTGGGACTTTCATTCCTAAATTTGGGATGTTCATCCTATTGTCACAAAAATGTATCATGATCTACACCGTTAGTATTGGTGGCATGGTATGAAGAGAGATGTTGCCGGGTTCGTCATGTGGTGTTCCACCTGTCAACAGGTGTTGGTGGAGCATCAGCGTCCCACGGGGCTTTTTCAGTAGTTTTCCATTATCGAGTTGAAATGGAACGATGTCCTGATAGACTTCGTGACTAGTTTACTGAGGTCACCTCGAGGAAATGATGCGGTTTGTGTTGTCATTGATAGAATCACAAAGGTTTCTCACTTCATTATGATCAAGGAAATATTCAGTGTTGATGAGTTGGGAATGTTGTACATATGATATACTGTACATTTACATGGGGTTCCACACTCCATTATCACATACAGGGATGCAAATTTTACTTCTTGGGTCTGGTAGGGGCTATAAATGGGTTTGGTCACAAAGGTACTTTTGAGTAAAACATACCACCCCCAGACAGATGATCATTCTGACCGTATGATTCATGTCCTTGAGGACATGCTTCAAGCATGAATCCTGAATTTTGGAGGATCTTGGGAGAAACACATACCTCTTGTGGAGTTTTACTACAAAAATAGTTTTCATGTAACTATTCTTATGGCACCTTATGAGGCATTGTACGGTTGTCCATGCCGATCACCATTATGTTGGCTAGAGGAAGGAGAGGCAGCTATACTGGGACCTCATCTTTTCTAGGAAACCACAGAACAGATAAAGTTTATTTGGAAGAGGATGGCTACTACACAGTCTCGACAGATGTCTTATGAAAATCGACAAAGGAAACCTATGATGTTAGAGGTTGGAGATCAGGTTTTCCTACATGTCACACAATGGTTGGGACACGAGAGGTTTAGGAGATAGGTTAAATTTTCAATGAGGTATGTTGGGCCGTTTGATGTTCTCGAGAGTTTTGGGCTGGTCACATATCTGTTTCAATTAACTCAGTAGAACTGGGCTATGCAGGACGTCTTCCATGTTTCTCAGCTTCGACGTTACTTCTCCAACCCATCTCATGTTTTTCAACCTGAGGAGGTTGATTTAGAGGTTGATATCTCATTTGAGTAGCATCATATCTAGATTGATGATCAAAGTGTGAAGGTTATCTATGGATATTCTATTCCTCAAGTATGAGTGATATGATATCATGGGTGAGTACAAGATTAGACCTAGGAGATGGAGGGTGATTTACGATCAGAGTAGACAGAGCTATTAGAGGATCATTCTTCTTCAACGTCACCTTGCAATGGAAATTAGGGGATGAATTTAATTAAGGGGAGAAGTTTGTAAGAAACAAAATATTCTTTTCAAGTATTGTTTTCTTTTCTAGTAGCTTTTTAGAAGGGAGGAGTTTTGGGAAATTATTGAAGTACACACCATATACTTATATGTACACACCGTATACTCTTTTTCCAAATGTACCAGTGTTCTGGCTATGTAACATCCGAGAAAAATGCTGAGTGTCGTGACCTAGAGGACACCTAATGAGGGGGCATTTTAAGGTGAGTACATGTCGTGTAATCATAAGGTAATCACAATGTACTTTATTTTTTTCATTAAACATACCAAGGTCGTGTCTGATGGACCGAAACACCTACTTCTTGATCAAGTTCATCTGAGTGTGTCTATACGACCATGATTCTTCACCGATCCACTGATCAAGCATCCGTTCTTTGAATATTCTATCATCAATTGCATTGGGATATCCACGATATACTCTTCCTTCTTTAAGAGCTTTGTTTCCTGATTCCTCATCTTTGATGAGATATCTTCGGTTATACTTTTTATATGTTTTTGTAAATATATGGTGTTCTTGGGAGATTCAAGTCTTGAGGATCATGTATAGAGATCCTACCAAACCGAGGTAGATGTTTTGTGCCTTTCCATTGAATTTCTTTGTATTATATGTGTAAAATATAACAATACTCTTGATCAAGGTATAGCATTTTTGTGGTTTTAGCCCTGTTAATTGCCTGCAACGATTGAATGCTTGAGTAGAGGCTAATTGAATGTTAATAGGGTTAATTTCTCTGTTTTGGAATAATTTTCCCATGCAAGTTTTGTTTATGGATGTTTGGTCTTTCATACAATGTTACGATGCCTTGTTTCCAATTCCTTGTATTATACGATGGATTGTTTATTATCTGACAGGCTGTTCTGTTGTAGATTGGTTATCCAAGTATTTTTTGAGGTTTACATTGTCCTCTTTGCATTTATATGATTTTTTGACATACACAGGGCCAAGAGAACAAGGTGTAGTGGACCCTAGAGAGAATGGACATGAGGGCTTCTCCAGAGTGTTTATTAATTTGTTACGATGCGAGAGCATTGTGAGAATTGATGTATGTTATTCCTCAGAGTGTCTATAGTTCTTCGACATGGGCTATAGAGGGAATGAGACATAAGTACTTCCCATGAAAGAATTTTAGATATAGATATGATACTATTGGGGAAATTGATGGCTAGTGTTTCTCTAGAGAGTCTATATTAAAGCTGAAATAGAGGGATTAGACTATGTGTACTTCCCAGAGGGTAGATTCTATTTTCTAGGTATGACCAGAGGGGATTAGGCTATGAGTACATCCTAGAGGGTTACCTATTTTTTATTATCTATTTACTTGCTATGTGGAACTTAATTCTTTAAAACTATATAATTTTGTACTTTTAATACTTCATTGTATACTGCTTCCTATATTTCTTATTGACTTTCAAATGTATTCACTAACTGTTAGGAATAGATCTTAGAGTTGGCTCCTATTAGGAATTAGTCTCACATATAGTTTGGGTCATTATTTGGGCACAAACATGTAATATTGTAATAGGTATAGATAAGGGAAAGTGACCTTATACTTTAGTTACATTAAAGCTTTTGAGCTAGAGTGCATGGGTCCATGCTTTGGCTGGCGATGTTGTGGAGCTGTCTACTTTTTTTATTGTTCATTGGTTTAGTACTGTATTTCATCATTGTGACATGTTTTCCTACTTTCCTAGATATATGAATCTTGCATCATTATACATGTGCTCCTAATTCTTATTACATTTAGTCTTCCACTATATCTTTTTGTATGGTAATATTAATTCTTCCATTATTGTTTATTGGTTATATTCTGCTAGGTTACTCTGCCAATGAGGGAATAGTTTCCACACTATCACACCCAAGGCCCTCACTACTAGTCTGCAACCTCTAGTGTTCGAGGAAATGCGTTTGTGGAAATGTAACAAAATGGGTATGGGGAGCCTCTATGCGGCTACCGGAACCAGGACTATACAAATTAACTTGAATAAGACTTGTATTTTGGAAGCAATTTTGAATGTTAGTTTTATAACGTGTAACTCCAATAAAAAATAGTAGTATTCTGGTTAGTATGCAGATATAGAACACTTAAAAAGAATTTATTTGAAGAAAATAATAACACATAATATTTCCTTGAGGATTGCAGACAATAAAAGTAACTCGAATGAAAATAGAGGTTTGGGTGTTTACACTATACCATATGTCTTAAGGTGTTCCTAAAAAGATATTAATTAACTGAATAATCATATTTAGGTTCATAAATTAATAATTCTTTAACCACTTATATATTTAATTGTTTTATTATGGACGTTTTAGGATCATTCATTTCCATTTGATTGGTTATGAAATTCAATTTCATTGAATGTTAGTGTTTTCTTCTCTTGTATTCATTATCTGTTTACCTATATTCCTGTATAGCTAAAATTTAAGAATAAAAATAGATTACCAAAATAAACATTTTATGTAATTAGTGAACAACCATAATATTACATTGTTATAAAATTTGTTTATTTAATGTGATTTATGTTGAATCATTATATAAAATATCAATGATGATTGTTTGGATTTAATATATTCTTTAATCACTAGGTATTATTTTTTATTTAAAAATTAAATTCATTGGTACGAATGGGTTACAGAACCTTAAATAAGTTATAATATGTGTATTATAGTATGTTTAAATAATATTTTTTTTTCATGACCATAATTGAATATGGTAATAGAAATTGAAAACCCGTTGTCCATGAATATGATACATTAACACATCTGGAATGATGTTTTCATTTGTAGTATAATAGAAGTAAAGTTGAGAGATGATGAATAATTAATCCTTTATCAAAACAACATAACAGTACATGTATGTTATTATATTCATCATAAGTTTTGGATGAATGTAGTTGAGAAAGAATATGCAAAGAATGGAACTCGAAATAAAAGAAATGAAAAGAGGAATTTACCTTTTGAGGTAATTTTCCATGAGAGCATATATATGAGAGACATTTTTGTATATTTATGAGACAAGGGATGAAAGACATGGGGTTGGAGATTTTGAGGATATTTTCATAGAATTTATACTTGGAATAAGGATTTATAGGATTTTAGTGAAGAAGCAGTTATGGGGTTTTAGAGTGTAGGAGTGGGGTGATTTTTTGATATCATATTCCATTTTTTATTTTTTCCATCAAGACACCCAATAGAGATGATTCAAGTGACCAATAATAGTAAAAAGGTAATGTGAGTATGAAAAAAATTCCTTACATCATCCATCATTTTAGGAATAGTGGATATAAATAATATTGTAAATATACTATAAATTACCACAATTTACTATTCGAAAATATTTCTAGCTATTTGGAAAAATCCAAAAAATTATTCATAACAATTTTTTAATATGTAGAATTAAAAAATGAAATACATTTTTTGGAAAATTATATTTTATTTATCATTAATTTAATTTTTAAATAAAATCATAATTTATTTGAATACTAACAATTTTAAAACTATAATTTAATTTATATCACCTTGAAAAATTATACAAGATGTAATTGTCATATAACCATAAGACAATAATATAATATAATGATTTACAATTCATAATGGTAATATTACTATTGATGTTTCTAATTATAAAGGTATGTGACTATTCAATAAAAAATAATGTTTTCCTTATCATAATCAAAATATTATACTGAACAAATCCATGTCTTCTAGTTTTTTTTGAAAATCAAAACATAGAGTTGGAAAAATTATGTTTAACAACTATGTAATATCAATGTGGTGTTTTATATAAGAATAATGATTCATTCATTCAATATTAAATTTATTTTTAAAACTTTGGGGTGTAATATTCTATCCTCCTTAAAAATGTTTCATCCTAGAAATTCAAAGAATGTTACATCATAAAAAGATTTTAGTAGGTCTTCGTTATTAGCTCATATTTTGCTCATATTTCCTCTTCAATTTTAAAATTTTTCTAATGTATATTTACCAGTCGAGTTGTTCAATTCCTCAACACTTTTTCAATGGTGTCTAGAAACCAGAAAAGATCTACATCTTATAATAGTTCAGGTTCCAATTAAATTAAATTATAAGTGAGGACATGTGTTGGGCATGGCATGTAATTTTTCAACAATGAGAAATGGAACACATTATATACATTAGACCTGATAGGTGGAATTTCTAAATGATATCTAACAAGTCCAATTCACTAAGTAATTAAAATGGTCTAACATTTCTAGGGATAATTTTACATATTTTCCAAAATCATATAATTCCCTCCCATGGATATATATTCAAAAAAAGTGATCTCCAAAATGAAATTATAAATCCTTCCATTGATTTTTAGGAAAACTATTTTTCATTCTATGAGATTCCTTGATATGGGTTTTAATATTATTTACCTTTTTTGTTGTTTCCTCTACATGATGTAGTCTAACAATGTTCCTTTCTCCAACTTCATCACATTAAGTTGGTGTAAGACATATCTTTACATACAATGCTTCTAATGGTTCCATTTGAAAACATGAGTGGAAAATAATACTGTAGACAAAAATATAATAATAGTAAATATAGATATTAAATAACCTGAATATCAAGTGAACATGAATTAAACTTTTCCCATAAGGTTTGGATCATCCTCTCTAATTGCTCTTTATTTTTAGGGTGATAAGTAGTACTCAATCAGATCTCATTATCCAATAAGTTCTATATACCTTTCAATAATTTCAATGTAAATCAAGGATCACGATTAGACACAATTGGTAGAGGTTCCACATGAAGTCTCACAACATCATTGATATATAGTTTTGATAAGAAATCCATGGGTAAACCCTCCCTTATAACATGGAAATGTAAAGATCTCATAAGTAGATCAAGAATTACCCATATATCAACATTCTTCCTTGTTGTTTTGGATAATCCAGTTGAAAAATCCTGTGTATTGTCATCACATTTCCATGTATGAATAGGTATAGGTTGCATGAATCCTCTAAGTTGTTGTCATTTAACCATCATTTTTTTATAGACTAAAAATCTTGATACGTAATTAGAAATTTCAAACGTCTTGTTGTCCCACCAGAATTTTTTTCTTAAATATCAATACATTTTATTTCTACTAGGTTGTATTGAGAAATTATCACTATGTGAATAATCGAATAACTCCCTTTTATGATCAGGTATAGAATGAACAAACAACCTCTTCCAAAATTTTAGTATTCAATATTCAGAAAATATGTCATTCAACTTCCAGTCATCCAAAACAATAATTTTATTTTAAAAATTATTATCATGAGGTTGAGAATATTTAATTCATTCCAAAAAATATTTTTTGGAAATCAATTGAAAAATTATTGATGTTGCACTTTTTTTGATAATTAATTTTACATCCTTAATAGATCTATGAATACATGATCCCTTTCAATCCTCATTTTATTTAATAATTTATGATCCTTCCAAGTCAATTCATTAGCAACCCTACTTTCCATTCCTGGATGGTAGTCTATGGAACAATAATAATACTTGAGTAGTTTGTTCCATAGCCCATGCCTCATGTTGAGTTTATTTAGTGAGAATATATATAATGTATTATTTTTATCCATATATATCACACATATGTCACCTTAGATATGTGCCTCAATATTTTTGGATAAACAATCATAGCAGTTATCTCAATATCAGGAGAAATATAGTTTTGTTAACGAATTATTAACATCATTAATGCAAATTAAATTACTCGATCATTCTACATAAGGACACAACCATTTTCATTCTATGATACATCACTATTGATAGAAAATCCACCATTACCTGATGGTAGAGTCATGATCAGAGCATTCACTAATAACTTCTTCAATTGATCGAAACATTCCTCACATTATTCTATCAATATGAACAAAACCCCTTTATGTGTATGCATAGTCATTGGGATGGATAAACAACTGATGTTCTGAATGAAATGATTAAAATGACATGATAAAATAATAAAACTACTAACATTGGTTATTTTCATTGGAGTAGGTCATTGTTGCACCACTTTTGACTTTCCCAGATGAAAGAATATTCCATCCTTAGAGACAATTTGGTCAATAAAAAAATTTATTGAATAAAAATTAACACTTCATAAACATCCGGTATAATTAATTTCTTCTAAGAGTCATCATAATAGTTCATAAGTTATTTTCTTGATCTTTTTATATTTTTGAGTATACCAAGATATCAAAAATAAATACCTCTACAATTTTCTGATGATATTCAACGAAAAAAATATTAAATAGATCCATGAAAACATATAATGAAATACTACGATCAGAATTCATTACTGTAAACTCAAAATGTCCATTATTAGTTCAAAATGATGTCTTTTGAATACCATTCTTCAACACTCATAAATGGTGATATCCATATCAAAGTTCAATCTTGGATAAATATTGGGCTCTATGTTTTTTGTTAAATAAATCATAAATGAGAGGTAATTGATACCAATTCATTATTCTTATAGAATTTATATCCTTGATGTCAATTCAAAACCTCATAGATCCATCTTTCTTCTTAATAGAAATAATGGTAGCTCTCCCAAGAGAAACAAAAGGGAGAATAAATCAATTATCACTCAATAAATATAGTTGTTTTGTTAAATCCAAATATTCCATAATGTACATTATATCATGATTCTATGACATAGGCCTTGAACTAGGAATTAAATCAATAGTGAACTCAAATTTCCATTCAGGAGGATGTACATGTAAATCCTCAAAAAAACCTCAATATCTTCTTTCACAATATGTAAATTCACAATTCGAATATTACATTCCTCAATAATATATATTTAGTTCTCATCCCCACAATAACATAATTTCCTAATGATACTGGGGGTGGATCTATATTAGAATTAGATAGATTGTTAAGTAATTATACATCATTCTCAAAAATTGTATGCTCCCTATTTTTCATCAGAATTTCATATCTTAATTCAAACGCCAATACATACAAAGGATTATACAAAATTCAATCTTGGGTAAGATAAAAAAATATGTAGAAAAAGAAAGTTTATATGAAATAATTGGGACAAACTAACCCATCCTTATTGCGATGAAACATCTATTATGTGGTTTGACTGAAAACAACCTTAATAAATCAAATTGGAAATATCTAATTTTTTGGAAAACCAGGATGATATGAATTAATGAAATGAACCATAATAAAGTAATTTATTGTCTATTTTTGAGAAAATTATTAATTTACCTACTCCCACATCATTAGGAACATCAATATTAGTAGTTGTGATAGAATATGTTTTTCCATTCTCCCTCATCCTTTTCAGAGGAAAATTTCAATGATTCTTTGGGATATCATTTATATAGTGATCATTATACCTAAAATTATAGCATTGAACATTAATAGATTATTTATTTCACTTACACTCACCAATGTGATGGACTTTCTATACAAACTTATAACACACCCATTTTTTAAAGAAGGCACCTGGTTGTTTCCTTCAAAAATTATCATTGGGTGGAAATTGAACTCTTCTATTATTCCACATTTCATTATTTCCTTTTCTATCATTTTCATCATCACTCTTATTCTATTACTTTCCATTAAATTTAATAGACATAGAGAAATATTTTTTCCTCTTCATAGTAAATAAAATAATGTCTTTGTATGATGATAAAGATGGGGATACATGTTTCCATCAAAGGAATGGTTTTAGGAAATAAAAAAATATCTATCTTATTCATTGGATGACATATATATTTCAAAACATGACTTTATAGCATTGTGAAGTAAGATTCATACATTGAAACATTGTTATATTAATTTTGTTTCATGTTTAGAAAATCCCTTTCCATATATGCTCATTATTCATGAGAAATGTATATCCCTATAAAAATTTATTTAAATTCACTCCCTTCCATGTTTTCTATTCTTTTCTCCTCTATGATTTAAATTAGGGACCTACTTCGATCAACATCTCCCCACAGATGATAAACTATAATGAAAACCTTCTCCTTTTTATTACATACCTAAGATAGAATTATCATTTCTAATGAACATATCCACTACTCTAGTATGAAATGGTTAGTAGTCATATTAAATGTTAGATTATGTCATCAGATAAAGTGGGCTATCATAGCTCCTTCACATTGTGAATCTGGATGCTCAATATGGGTAAGTTTAATTTTCATAGCCTGATTAAGTTGTCCCGTATACTTATAAGTATCCCCACTCCCATATTAGCTCCAAATCAAACATAATTATCTTGCATAGGAGGAAAATACACACATGTGATAGGCACATTCATTCAGTTTTTAATCCTTTCACTTGACACCACTTCTAGATAAAGGTATACACTAGATTAGGTAATGAATAAAAAATGTACAATCTCAACATTTATAAATTCATAAAATTTATTTAAATATTTTTCTTAACTAATCCCATTATCATAAACAATGTTTCATTGATGAAAAATTTACACTTAATTCCGTTATAATTCATTGTAATGAAAATGTGAATTCTTAAAAGCATACCCCCTTGTGTGTAATGAATGGTGGATTGTAATGCCTATTTTTGTTTAATAGGATAACCTTGGTCAATCCTAAAACACACAATGAGAGTTTTCACTCCTACGTACATCTATAAAAGAACCATGTCCACTTTTAGTATCCTGATAGTGATTTATTTTCTAGAAATATTTACATAATCTATTCTTAAACAAAATTCCAAGACAATCTTGTATACTTATCCAAAAATACTATCATAGAGTTTTTATCTCTACTGTAAATTTTCTAAATATCAATTCAATGTTTTCTACTAAACACTCTCGGATACAAACTATAAACACCCAACCTTAAACATTATATAACAAAGAACGTTTCACCGGCCTAGATTCTAGAGAGTAAGATAAAAGCTTCTAATTTATCAAAGTTTTAATAAAATTAAACAAACAAAAGTCAATGTTTCTTCTGTGAGAGAAAATAATATGAAATTAAACATTGAACGTCAATGTGACCTGTGAAAATAATTTTTAAACAAGGGATAAAAATTAAATTTCCTATTAATGGGTTAAAGAACCATCGATAAATCCTTTTAAAATATTATTTTGAAAAAAATCTATAAATATTTTTATAAATAGCCCTTTAATATTGTTATTTCAAATTACATTTGGATTAGAAATAATATATCATTTAAAAAAAATACTTATGTAGGATATTTTCCTAAACTTAATCTTTTGTTTTTCTGAATAATATATTCAAGCTTCTAAAAATAAAATGCTATTATGAGGTCACTTGAATAGTTTATGGATATCTAGGGAATACCCACATGGATGAGATGAGTTCACTGGACATTGACAATATAAATATAAAATGTTTAAACAACCTATTTTCTAAAATCATTTTCATCTTGATGTACTTATATATAATATCACTGATGATTTTAATTTTGAAAACAGGTCGCTATATTAAGATAAAATTTAATCTTTTAGATATATATATATGAACCTACAATTCAAATCACGTAAGATTTTGGTTACCACCAAATCTCTTACCACATATCCATTGTATGAAGTATACATGAATTAAAACATTTAGTCATTTAATTAATTTTCAATTATCATAAACAATTTTTGTTATTTAAATAATCTTAATAATTAAATATGTTATACACATAATATAATAAATTAAGCATATAAAATAAACTAATTTCAATGAAATCCATGTACTTATTAATTTCAGAATTAATTCTCAATATTTAAATTGAAATAATGAGATATTTATAAATAAAATAGATGTAAATGTAACTCAAAAACTCATGTCCATATTTATATGAATATATGACCTTTTTAATTTGAATATACTACGATGACATGCTATGCACATTTTTTAGAACCATGGTGATAAAATGACAATAAAAATTATAGACATGTTGATAACCATAATATATATTATATATATATACATACATATATATGTATGTATATATATCATGGAATTTATTATGTAATTTTTTAATAATTTTTTCAAGTATTTGATAAAATATATAGTTTTAGCATGAATCAAACCATTTTTGGATTAACTTAAAACTCAATTTCCTATGAAAATAACTGTTCTTATCATACCACCATGTATTAATAAATGTTTTTATAAAGAAAAATAATTCAGAACATAATAATTTGAACATATAATCGAGTAATAAAATAGTTGTAATACCACAATTTATTGAATAAATCAATCACCGATGCAAGCGAAGCACAACAATAGAGAAAATACATGTATCGACATAATTTTGGTAATAGATATATTAAAATATAAATTTTCTATTAATTTTTTTTAAAATATAGAAATATGAGAAAATATATATATATATATATTTATGAATATATATATATTAACATATTCACGTATAACCATGTAATGTAACCTAATTTTGAAAAACAAGATTTAAATAGCAATTTTACAATAACGTTATCACCCTTCTAGAATTCAGTATAATAATGAACCAAAAAATAGATAATAAAATTCACATATATCATGATTTAAGTTTAGAATGAAAAGTAATAATAGAGAAAAACATGTGAAGATGACTAATTAAGACTAATTTTCCTTGGAAGAACAAAATTTCTTAATCTATATATCACACCAAATAGAAACTAAGTAATGAAGAAATTTCTTCACTACTCACATTTAAAATGAAGGACAGACTGATTGAGAATTAAATTCTATTTGCAAAATGGATGAAGAATATTTTATAGGAATGAATTATATCTTTATACAATTGAATAACTCTATAACACTTTTAGACACTTCAAATTAGAAGTAATTTTAATAGGTTGTAAATTGAGAAAGACAGATGTTAAAAAACAATGATTTAATATGATTAAAATAGGATATCTGAACTAAATAGGTAATCAATCCTGCAGTTCATCTCAATGTAATGGATCAGTCAATGCTCTAATTATTTGATGGAAGGAAACCATATAGAATAAAAACTGTACAAATACAATGACTGAAGCTATATTAAACAACCAGAGATATACTTCACTTCAAATGATGAATGTAAATTTTTAAATCAAAACCAATGCACCACAAAAAACGAACATAAAATAAGGATCAGTGTAGAAAAACTCAAAACAAGAAAAATATTTCCACGATGAACCAATCCATGAGACATAGTCAACAAAATATTTGACATCATTGAATAAAAATAACACATACCTCGCACTAGATCTAGAAAACCCGAATCGAAACACTAACTACGAAAATATAGTCAACGTTATCCAATGTCAGTTCTCTTCCATGAACTTGAATCCATATCTGGAATCCATCTCAATTTCCATTGTCGATTTTCAATTCTCTATCATATGAAAATTTATGAATCCATGGTTTCATAACTCGTCTCCCCCAGATCGATCCGCAACTCAACCCCCTTAACCTATGGCAGGCACTCAAACTCTCCCTCCATGCTCAACTCGACCCTCGACTCTCAGTCTTGACTCTACCATAGATAGCTAATCAGCTCCAGTTTTCTTCCCTAAGTGAGTCATGATTTTTTCCATAATTGATATATTATTATTCTTATTATTATTATGTTTAATCCCAATATATCATTTAATTATAACATATTCATTTTTTTAATCAGTTATTGTTATTATTATTATTATATAGTTAATATTATATAACTAGTATATTAAGTATATTTTATATATCGGAAAACATAATATATGTATAATTTTATCATTAACACATTAAAAAATTATAATTTATTATTTTTTTAAAAACATTTATAGCCTAATTATATTTTACAAAAATAATACTTATTTTATTAATACAGTAATTAAAAACATTATATTAAAATATTAAAATTTTATTTCAATATATTATTCCTCATAAATTATATAATATAAATATTAATAATGAATTTTTTTTCTTTTTTCGCTTCATGCTTCCCATAAAATAACTATCAATTTTATCTTTCACTTTTATGTGTCCCAATTCAATCAATTGATTGACATCATTATAAATTATTATTTCTAATAATTTTTTATTACATTTATAATAATAACACATATATATTTTAAGTGAAAAACCACAATTAAACATACATACATATATATAATTTATAGTTTCACAACTCATTTATTTATTTTTACAAAAAATTTAATAATTTTAATTATTTAAATTCATTTTTGAATATATATAAATATATATTATATATTACTTTAGACTATTCAAATATATATATATATATAATATTATTTATGTAATATAAATTATTTAAATCACACATTTTTATCATATATATATAGTCCATTTTTTAAAAGAAATTATAATATGTAAAATTTATCAAAAAATAAAATATATTTTAATATTTTTATAAAATATATTTCCTAAGAGTAATAAAAATAATTTTCATATATTTTTTAAATCACTATTCATTTAAAACACTTTTTGATAAAAATAATTTAAATTTAAATTTTAATAAAATAAGTACAATTATCCTAAAACCTTTTTTTAAACAATGAAAAACTATATTGGTCGTTAGAATAAATATTGAAATTATAATATGTATAATTAATAATATTTATCATAATTAACCTATAATCAAATTAATTAAAACCAATGATATCCAATTTTTATTTTTAAATAAATAATATCATTATTTTGATTAAATTATTAATAATTTTAATAAATAATTTTTTATTAAAATAATGCATTGAAATCCATGGATGCTACATTATTTCCCCAAAAAAGAATTGTGTCCTGGATATTTTTTTCATTAGGAAAAAAATAAATCTAATCTTCATTGATCAAAATTATTAAACAGAATGAACAATAAACTCTTACACTTGACCACATCTAATCTCCAATATTGTCTATATCATTCTTCTGATGTGAACTTTAAATACCTGAACCAAGTTTCCTGGAGCTGGTTCATTTATACATTACATTTTCATTATAACAAAATATTCATTTCCCGAAAAAACAAATATTTTAGTATATTAAGAAATCTTGATACAAACAAAATATCCAAATTACTAATTTAAAGAAAATACAATATAACTATTCCATTGTAAACATCCACCAATCTATGATTATCTCTTAATGTCCCGGAAAAAACAAAACATAAAAGGGGTGAGCACAGATTCTAAGTAAGGGTATAAAATATAGCGAAAGATATCATAAACATAAACATTATTCATGATGAATAATTTAATACACATTCCATTAAAATAATAAACTTGTAAACTTTAGGGTTGGAATATGAGGTGAGTAAACATTGCCATAAAAAACTTAATCATGGGTATTAAACTAGTCCAAAAACAACATGAAATATGATGTTATAGATTTATAATGAGGGAAATTCAAATTCTATACAATCTGAAATATATCATTTAGGCCATGTCAAATTAATTTAATAATTATTATGGAAACATGAAAAATTATATCTAAAAATGGGAAAGGCATCAGCTAAATGCATATATATTTGTCTCACGAGACCTAAAGAAGAATTGATGGGCTATATCACACCCCACCCATCACATAATTCATCCAATTAATTACTATTATGGATGGGGATAAATATGAACAATATAAAAAATTCTTATTGAAACTAAAATATTATAGGTCAATACATTCCCCAAACATTAAACATAAACATTAACCATTCAAAGTAATTTGATAAATTATATCATGAAAAAATGTACACCATAAAAATAATCAGAAACCGTTCACTAAAATATGGTGGAATATAATATAAAACATTAACCCCATGTAAACATAACAATCAATAAGTCTTTTAGAATATGATAAAACACTCCTATAAAACCATTGAGTAATTTTTGAGATAAATACCCTTTACATTGAAAAGATGATATATTTTGGAAAAACCATAAAATAAAACTAGATGTTCATTAATGAATTTTTATGATTATAAAATTAGTTCTTTAATGATAATAATTGTTTCTAAAAATATATTATAGAGTTCCCATGAAAATAGGTGAAAATTTGATAAATTCCATTGAATCGGGCTTGTATTTCAGATTGAATTTTGAAAGTTCATTTTAAAACATGTAACTCACCCTAAATTAATGATTTATTATAGTTGGAAAACATATTTACAACAATCACACCAAATTTACGAGTAGTAAATAATAATACATAATAATTTTACTTAGGGAATTAGATAATAAAAGTAACCAGAATGAAAATGTATGTTCCTGTGGAATACTATAACCATATGCCCGAAAATGTTCCTTAGAAGATATTAATGACCATATTAATCAAATTTAGATTCAATAATAAATAATTACCTAACATACTCTAAATTTTATTGATTTATTATAACATTATTAGATTTATTAATGGAATTTTTAGGGGCTATTAGATTCAATTTCATTGTTTTTGAGCGTTTTCTTCTTTGGTTTTCCAGACCTATTTACTTATATTCATGTACGGTTAAAATTTTAGAATGATAATGGGTGTAAAAGAAAATAAGTTGTTTAAGAATAGTGATATACAAGAATAAAACATTATTATATGATTCGTTTGGTTAATGGTAGTGATGTTCAATCATTATATAAAACATAAATGACCATTGTTTGGGTTAATTGGTGGTTTTTTGATCACAATGAACTCATTTTGATTTATTAATCAATATGATGACTAAAAAAGGTTCTATAAACATAAATAAGTTATAATACATATATTATAATTTATTTCAACCATGAAAATAGTTTCATGACTAGGATTGAAGGTAGAATAATAAATTGAAAGTCTATGTTCTTGATTATGATAAATTAACACATCATTAACTATGTTTTCATTTATAGTATAAGTGAATGAGAAATGAGAGATGATAAACAATTCTTCCTTCATTATAAGACAATTCCAGTACATGTTTGGTACTGGATTCATCATAACATTTGGATGAAATGAAGCGAGGAAAGAAAAATAAAATAAATGGATCTTTAAATAAATTAAATGAAAAGAGGAATTTACCTCTCGAAGTAACCTTCCTTGAGTGACTCTTTAGGGGAGAGGTTTGGAAATTTTTATGAAACCAATGGATTTTTGATGTGAGGAATGTTCTTGGTAAGATATTTGATCTAAATTTATACAAGGAACAAGGATTTGTAGGCGTGAAGAGAAGAGGGTGTGAGGGGGGAGGGGGGTTATAGTGGATGAGAGGGGTGATTTTGGAATATCTTATTTATTATTTAATTATTTTCCTGAATAAAATATATAGTGTTGAATATTATGACCCATAGAATTAATAAAGGAATGATAGTTCTTACCATGTGTTAATACATCATCCATGATGCTAGGAATAGTTAATTTAACAGATATTGTATATATACATTAAATTACCATTTTTTACTATTCATCACAAATATGAGTATTTGAAAAAAAATCCAAAAACAATTTACACTAACCATGTTTCTATGTTTATAATTAATAATATAAATCCATTTTAGGAAAAACATATTCTATATATTATTAATTTTATTTTTTATAAAATCATAATTTAATAAAAAAATAACAATTTTAAAAATATTTTTTTTGTCTATATAACCATTAAAAATTAATCATGATAACATTTCTTATAACCTTAGGAAAATAAAATAATAATCTGACTTATTATTCATAATGTTAATAATACTATACATATTACTCTTTATAATGGTATGTTACTATTCACCAAAAAATATAGTTTGTCTTATCAAACTCAAAATATTTTACTGAATGCAACTGTGTAAGTTAGTTTCATTGAAATTCAAGATACAAAGGAGGAGAAATAATGTCTAATGGATAGGTTATAATAAAGTGGTGTTTTTTATAGGATCATTTTTTCATGCCTTCAATATTAAATTTATTTATAAAACCTTGGGGTGTAACATTCTCCCCTTCTCACAAAAATTTTGATCTCAAAATCCACAAAAAAAGAATCCTCCAAAAAAATTTGGTAGTTCATCATGATAAGATTATTAGGATCCCATTTTCCCTAGTCAATTATACGATTTTACAATGATTATTTACCTATTGATTTGTCTGATTCCTTAATAAATGTTCATTAGTGTCTACAATCTGGATAGGCACTTCACAGTATGATGGGTCATGGTCCATTTATACTCCTTCGGATGTGAGGAAATGCTTTGGGTTTGACATGTACTTTTTCAACAATGAGACATGGAAGACATTTTGTACTTTAGACAAGCTATATGGCATAGCCATATAATATGCAACAACTCTAATTCTATCTTGGAATTCAAAATGTAAAATGTTCATTTTTCTATGTTTCCCATTCATCCCAAATCATATAATTCTCTTCAATTGAGTACATTCATGAAAACATGATCTCCCTATTTTAATTTATAATCCTTCCTTATATTATCATCATATTTTGTTGTCTTTATTTGAGCTTCATTGTTATGAGTTTCAATATTTTTTACCTTTTCTATTATTTCCTCCTCAATATCATGTCCCATTAGATTACTTTCTCCATATTCATCCAAACAAGTTAGTATATGAGATCTCCTTCCATAAAATTATTCATTTGGTTCCATTTGAATACATGAATGTAAACTATTATTGTAGGAAAACGCCATTAAAAGTAAATATTTATCCCACATTGCTTGATGGTTAAGTGAACCTGATCTCAAATTGTATTTCTAATGTTCGGATTTCCCAATCTGATTTTCGGTTAGTTTGATGGTGATATGTAACACTAAATCAAAGCGCATTAACAAAAAGAATCATGAATACTTTTCCAGAATTATGATTCAAATAGTTGATCATGATCAGACACAATTGTTCGCGGTTCCCCATGAAATCTCATAATCTCCTTGATATAGAGTCATTCAAGGAACTTCGGTGGAAATCCTCCCTTATGATGAGGAAATTTGATGGTTTCTTAAGTCAATGAACAATTACCTATATCACATTGTACATCCATTGAGTTTGGGGTAATCCAGACAAAAAATCAATGGTGATGTCATCCCATTTCCATGTAGGAATAGGTAGTGGATTTAGGACTACTCTAGGATGTTGTAATTCGACATTCACTTATTGGAATACTAAACATCTTGATAAATCAGAAATTTCATTTTTTATGTGGGCCTACCAAAAATGTTCCTTCCATTATATATAAATTTTATTGTTTCTAGAGAGTATTGAGAAATTCATGCTATGGTAATCATCCATTTACTCATTTTATAGCTCAGGTATAACTAGAACACAAACTCTCTTCATAGATTTTATAATTCCATCTTCATATATGAAGTATTTCATCATCCCATAATCCACAATAGTAGTTTTATTTTGAATAATATTGTCATCAGTTAGAGGTCTTTTAATTTGTTCTAATAAACCTGGTTGGAAAACAATATGAAAAATTAATTATGTTTCACCTTCAGTGATAATTCTAATTACTATCCATACTACATCCATGAATAATGGATCCCATTCAATCCTCATTTTATTTAAACCCCTTGATCCTTCCATATCTATACATCTTTTACCATATTTTATTTTTCCGGGTGGTAGTGTATAGAAAAATCATAATCCTTGAGTAGTTTAATCCCACACATTTTCCTCATGTTGGGTTCTTTCTCTGAGAAGATATACATGAAACTATTGTGATCCATATATATATCAAAGGATTTCCCATATAGATGGTGTATACATATTTTTATAGGAAGGATAACAACTGTTAACTCAAGATAATGAGTAGGAAAATTCTTGTAACACCCCAAGCTTCTACGGTACGCTTCTCTTTGAATAATGTGATATCGTGTGTTGTACGCAATACCGAGTTCTAACACACCATAACCAATCAAACTAGCCGTTATGAATAGTAATACATACCTTTTGAAATTATATATATTTTATACATCAAAATTGACTTCATTTTTGGATTCTGAATATCGAATTTAGCCTAAGGTGAGATTTTGGTACTTTCCGGATAACTTTAATATTTTGATGAATAGTGAAAATTACTAAATTTTTATTAAAAACAACTTTTTTAATCAAAATAATTAATACTGATAAATTATGAATTTGAGTGGTTTTAAATTATATTTAGAATATATTTTTACCATTTAATATAATGTTTGTCATTGGACATAATTTTACAATCAAATCGGACATAAACAAGTGTCAATCTTTTGATAGTTATTATCTCTTAAAACACGCTTTTTGTTTTAACAATGGGAATTAATTTTATATTAATTTCTTCCACTTCTGTGTTTTGAATTTTGAAAAATGGATTCCATATTTGGAATCAGGATGTTCAAATTGTGTAAATAGGTAACTTTTATTTTTAGACATTTTGAATAATTACTTCGGTAAATATTTTATTTACAATGGTTAAGGGTAAATCCGGTAAATAAGGGTTAAAAAATAATATTATAATAAAACTAAATTACCCTAAAATATGTCCTATCCTTATTGGTTGATACATGTTCGACCATAGGAATCTTTGGGTCGATTTAGGGACCCCATGGAGCCACTTGTAGGTGATAGGGACACTTAATTTTAATTAAGTTAAAATGAATACAAAAATGACACAAGAATATATCTTTTAGAAAAACAATTTTTACATAGGGTTATATATGTTGGATTTTCGACTATAAATATTTATTAGAAATATAAAACGCTTTCCTACATAATTATATTTTATTTATAATTTTTAGATATTACATAAGTTAATTTATTTATGACACAATGATGATGCAGTAATTACCATAATAGTGAAAATTTAAAATAATTGATATTATAAATACCCAAATAAATATAATTTGAGACTTTTAATGAATTAAAATAATTTTCTAGGATAATATGACATATTAGGATTGATTAAATGAACTTTTTTCGAAGTAATCATTCTGTTATGAGTTTCACAAAAATCAACTATTGAATAGTTTCAAAATTGACATAAAAGAGTTTTTAAAACAAATATTATATTATTAATTGATATTAAATTCCTAAAAATATAAGGTTCGGCCAAGAGACTTATATCATTATATTGGTATCATTAATGGACCAATTGGGGGTCTCTTAGATGTATATAGTAAGTTTATTAACCATATAATATAAAAATACAAAGAGACTTTGTAAAAGTGAAACTAATTAACTTAGAGTTAATACTTAAAGATAAGGTTAATATAAGTACCCAAACCTGTCTAAATTCTATTTTTTGAGTGGTTTTTGACCTATCCCCACCTTAAAATTTTAATAATCAACTTTTGAGCCATTAGAAACCGAATATGAATTTATTATAAATTAATATTTCTAGCTTTTCCAAAGGTGCCCCTCACCCCTCTTATAAAAGGGCACTCCCCCTTCTCATTACTTCACACCTTAAAAGCCTTTTGGTTTGGCCAAACTCTGACCAAATACTCTCTCAACTTCCCTCACTACAACCTAGAGGCCATATTTTGATCATAAATACAACCCAATGAGCCCTTTTGATCAAATCAAAAGGAAGTACCCGAAGAAGAGGTAATGTTTTCACCACCCTTTTTCAAATTCATTTCTTCTTCCACTTCTTCTTTCATTGTTATTACCATTATAAAATAATAACCCCAGTATCATATATATACTGTGATGTTATTATAAATATGGTACAACCATATTTAGTATTCTATCCACCCTTTGAATAACATGTCACCATACGTGCGTACGTACGGCTTACCGTCTCCACGTCGTGGTGTAATTGTTATTTAATATATTATTATTTGGATGGGTATAATAATGATGTGTAACTCATGTAAATAATAAATATAACATGTTAATGATTCATTATATATTATATACCATACATTTATATATTATTTTAATATCAAAAGAATTATATTATCACTCGTGCGTACGTACAGACTACCGTCTCCACGAACATGACGAGATTCATTCTCCATCGTATCCATTCAAGTATAATTATCATTTGATGATTTAAAAATGATTTTTAAGGACTTGATATCATTCTGGATGTGAATAATATACAACCTATCCATTACAAACATGGATTACGTAACAAAACATATAAAAGAAAATGAGTAAGTTAACACCCGAAACAACGATAATACTAAGATATTATTAACAAATCAATGTTAAAAGATCATATATGATATCATATTAATGTATATGATTCTTTTATTATTTAATAACAATGATTTCACCATTATACATGACATTAACCTACCCCAACCAAGGAAAAGTACAAGGTAAGGGTTTATTTCACAATCTCTTCATTATCCGAGGTTGTTTATACGTAATAATCTACTGGGATATCATTATCATCCACATCCATGTTTCTTAAAAATGTATTTCAAATTTTTTTACTATTTAAAAGAATATGGGTTAAAGTAATTTATACCCTTTTTTGAATTTTTATAAGAGTTTTATAAAGGAATCTTTCCGTCGTTTTCCAAACAAGGTGCCTTTTAACCTTTTCGACAGAATTAAGGTAAGAATGTTTTTTTAACTTATACGGTGGGTGCGGTTATTTTCCGCCGTTATAAAACCGTCAAAGCTTCCCTTACAATCTTATAAGAATATTTTCAATGAAAATGTTTTATTTCATAAATATAAGACTCTTAAATGATTTCAAAATAGAAAGAGATATTTCTCTAAAAAGAGTTTTGATTTCATCTATGTCAACATCCTTTGATGGATTTTACGCTTATTTGAAGTTGATTTATTATGATACAAAACTTCTATATTGTATTGAAGGTTTTGTGATATGTTTGACTGTGGATGTGCTATTTTTATACCATTCATAGTTTATGGTGAAAGTATTGATATTTCGTATGCTAGTTTTAATACGAATGTTTATGTTATGTTTAAACCTTTTCATATGGGAATGCATGGGACTTAATATGTGACGGGTGGAGCCCGCTATAGCTACTCGATGCATCAGTAGGTCTCATGAGACAAACTAGTGTCTTGGCACAAGGCCTTGGAAAAATATTATTTTTAGTCTTGGCACGAGGCCTTGGCTATGTGGTTATGATAGTATGGAAGTATGCATTCCATCATTATGAAAGTGGTTATTGATATTGCATGTGATTATTCAATTTGTAAAATATCCATGTGAATAAGTAAATGGAATTATTTCATTTTATTTTTGCCATACTATGTTGATGTTTAAGTTTAAAACGCTTTTGTTTTAGTTATACATTGCCTTAAATGTTTATTCTTATTTATGAAAGTTTCCGCTATATTGTTATCCTTACTGGGCATTTGAGCTCACCCCTTTTCTATGTTTTATTTTTCCCAGGAAGTGAAGAAGTAATTTATGAATGACCTGCAGGGATAGAATGTGGGGATATGAGTGTGGAATATGGAGACTATGTTGTTGTAGTAGTTTTTCACTTTATGATGTAATGTAAAACTTTATGAATATATATAGTGTTTCCATGGCTACTAAACCAATCGGACTTTCGAGATTTGATCTTTCTTGTGATCATGCCAATGTTATGTAATAATGCACCAACTCTGGGTAACTGGGGTCGGGGCGTTACAGTTCTATTCATGATTTTTTAACTACCTTGAGGCATAGGCAATAACTCTATCATTCTTCGTAATGACACAACCAAATCCTTCTTTTTGCAACATTGGAGATCACAAATCCACCATTCCATGATGTTAGATTAAGGATCAGAGCATTCACTAATTTCATCATAAATTCTTCAGAAAATTAAAAATATTATTTTTTCCATACGTACATAATCCCTTTACATATATAATTTGTCATTGAGTGGGATAAAGGGGAAATGTTCTGAAAGAAACACTGATAATAACCCGATTAACTAATAAAACTATGATCCTTAGTTATATTAGTTGGATTAGTCCATTCATGCACATCTTTTTCCCACGATTGATCAAAAAATATTTCATTAATAGGGACTTTGTGGCCACACAATGAAACTGATTGAAGCCCAAATACACACTTGGTAAACATCACATATAATCCATCACTTCTAAGAGTCTTAAAAATAGTGAACATGGAATTTTTATGTTCATTGTTTCATTTTAAATTTCCTAGGATATCATAAATAAATACTACTAAAAATTATTCAAGATATTCAATGAAAACACAATTAATTAGGTCTATGAAAATAGAGGGTTCATTAGTCAGTCCATAAGGATTTAATTTTAATTTATAATACTTATATCTAGTTTTAAATGTTGTCTTTGAAATATATTTTGTCCTCACTCTCAATAGATGTTATTTAGATCATAGGTCAATCTCCAAAAAATATTGGGATCCATTAAATTTATCAAATATATAGTCATTGTGAGTTCAGGGATACATTTTCTTTATTATTATAGCCTTGATCTCCCTGTAGTTAATTTATAATCTCATAGATCTATATTTCTTCTTAATGAAAAGATTATGGGCTCCTCGTGGAGAAAAATTAGGGCTAATAAATCCATTATCACTTAATTAATGAAGTTGTTTTTATAGTTCCACTTATTCCATAGTGTCCATTTTATAAGTAGTCTTTGATATAGGCTATGAACATGGAATAAAATTAATAGATAACTCAGAATCCTTATCTGTAGGATGTCCAGGTAAATCCTCCAGAAAACATAAATAAAAAAATTCACAATAAGAACATTTTAAATTTCAATATTCCTTTCCTCACTCATGTATATTGATTTATCTTCCTCTATAATAATTTCATTCAGTATAAATACTTGAGGTGGATCTAGATTAAAATCATATTGTGATGATACTAAACTAATGATAAGGGATACTACACTATTCTTAACAATTAGAACATCCCCTTCTTGCAATAGATTTTCTCATCATGATTTGAAATAACATCTATACCAAGGATTATATCATTGTTAGAAATGTGTATAATAATAAAATAACTAGATAAAAGATATTTATATGCCATAATGGAGACTACCTGACTAATATTTATTGAAATGATATTTCCCTGAGGAGTTTTGACTGAAAAATCCTTTATTAAATTAAATTATTAATAAATGATTTTCATGAAAAAATTGGAAGATATGAAAGAATGGGATGATCCAGAATCAAATAATGCATTGGATATTTTTAAGGATATTATTAAAGTAGCTTATAGAACACTATTAGGATCTTTAGTATTAGCAGTTGTGATCATATAATATTTTCCCTGCTCCATTATCCTTTTCTCACGCACATTTCCCTACTGATTTGGGAAATCGTTATCATAGTTACCAATCTCCCTAAAATTATAGCATTGAATATTAATAGCTTCCTTCTTACCTTTTAACCACCATCATGAAGGCCTCTTTATCCGCACTTGTAAATAACCCACTTTCTTTTTATGCAGGCACCAGGTTGTGTTATTCCACAATTATCACAGTGAGGAATGTAAAACCATCCCTTATTCCCTACTTCCATATTTTTTTCCTGTGTTTTCAGCAGTCCTCTTCTAATCATGCTTTCCATTAAATTCATAATACATAGTGAACTTCTTCTCAGTCTAGATAGATCATGAAACTATGTCTTGGAATGATGTTAATGTTTGGAATAAGAGTTCCCTTCATATCAATGGTTTTAGGACATCATTTAATCTACTAATCTTTGTCTATGATTTACATATATAGTTCAAAACATTCATTTCTAACCTTGTGAAGTTATCTTCATACATTACAACATTATAATCATTCTTTTTCCTCGAATTTAGAAACTACCTTTCCATATCTGCACACTTATAATAGATAATGTATTTCTCAATGAAATTTTCTTTAAATTCATTCGTCTCCATGTTTTATATTTTTTCCTCATCCTTTGTGTTTTGAATTAGTGACCACCATTGATCATCATCACCATATAAATGATAAACATCCATAAAAACCTTTTCCATTTCATTACATCTCAAAGCAAGAAATATCTTCTCTAGGGAACCTATCCATTACTCTGCTATGAATGGGTTCATAGTCCCACTAAATTATGGAGGTCGTTGTTTCATAAAGATATCAAACATAACTCCTCCATATTGTGGATCCTTATGCTCCATATGTGTATGGTAATTGATAATAACATTTTTATGTTTTCCCACTATAATTATATGTTTCTAAATATCAATAATATCTCTAGAGTTAACCTCATTATCTTATATAAAAGGAAAATCCCAGCATGGTATAAGCATGTTCATGTAGTTTTAATTACTTCCACTAGGTGCCATTTTTATGTAATTGTAGACAATATTAGTTAATGAATCATAATGTACAATCTCAATAAACAAAAATATTAACCTAAAGTGAAATATTATTCTTAGCTAATATAATTATCACAAACATCACTTCATTGAGGGATAATTTACATTTAATTCATTCAGAGTAGTTTGTAATGAAAATATGAATTATCCTATGAATACCCCCAGGACAATCAAACTAGGTGGGATGTAAGGCACATTGTCGTGTACTAGGATATCTCATGTAAATCCAGAAACTCTTTGTTAGAGTTTTCACTCATATATAAATTTGTGCAAGATCCACATAAACATAAAATATCCAAACATGGATTTATTTGGTAGAAATATCGACATAATTTATTCTTTACCAAAATTTGATGATATTATTTAATACCAATACACAAAGACTATATTCAAGTTTTTTTCCTTAATTTGAGTTCTCAATGTTTGGTTTAAAATATTTATACTAAACTTACTCTAATACAAACTATAAATACCTAGACAAAAATCACACACAACAAAGGACCTCTAACTGAACAAGGTTCTAGATAGTTATATACAAGCATCCAATTTATTATTGTGAAATTATATTAAAAAAACATCACTTTTGTTTATGAAAAAATAATGGAATCCAAATTTGGACATCAAAATGAACAATGTATTTCTAAAAAAACATGTGTCATATTTTGAAAATAAAACACTATCATAAAGTCGGTTGAATCGTTGAAGGTTGTCTTGGGCCCACCCACTTTGTTTAAGGATGGGTTCCCTCCCCAATGACCTTCCCTATTGAAATTTTTCAAATGTAGGATTTTCTGAAAACATTTTAAACTTTCTATCCTTATATATAGTTTCATAAGAGTTTTCTATTTTGAAAAAAATTCAATATATTGGGATAAAAATTCACTCTTATATATATATATATGAACATCCAATATATATATATATTATGAGTTTTTACCACAAAATCACTTACCACGTTGCCTTTGCATGAACTATCCATGAATTCAAACATTCTTCCACGCAAGTTATCATCTATTATTAGAAATAATTAATATTCATAAAATAATCATAATAATTAATTATGTTCTTCACATCAAATTAAAAAAGAAACATTTAATATGAAACTTTTTCAATGGAATCCATGTACTTATTTTCATAGAATGGATCCTCAATATTTAAATTAAATCCATTATGTTGTTTCAAATGCCTTAGATCTCAATTTAATGTATAAATATGTGTCCATGATTATATGGATATTTGATGATGAAAAATTTACTATACAATGATGCCAAGCAATACGTAGTTGTTAGAAACATGGGGATAAAATGACCATAAAAAATATAAACATGATAATAACAATTTCACCCACTATATATATATACCTATGTATGAATGTATATATGACATGTAATTTATAATGGAATAATATAATATTTATTCAAGACATTGAAAAAAATATCTATTTTTAACCAAAATCTATCCATAGAATTGATTAACACAAAAATATAAATTTCCATTGAATTTAATTATTCCTATCTTGCATTCATGTATTAAAACATGAAATGATAAATAATAGTAATTCCTTACAAAATAATCTAATGATATTATTGGGTAATAAAATTATTATAATACACTAATTTATGAATGTAATAAATTAATGCTACAACTGAGGAATACCATTAGAGAAGATACATGTTGCAACAGAATTTTTATAAAGCATAAATTAAAATAAATAATTTCCCTTACATTAAAACATCCTAAAAAATCAATTTATAATAAAATATGTATATATATGTATGAATATATATATAAAAATGTATACCAATGAGAAGTAACATAATTTTAAAAACAAAAATAAAATCATAATTTTTAAATAACATTTTCTCCATTATAGAATTCATAAAAATAAATAACCAAAATTCAGATAATAAAATTATCATATATCTTTTCTATATGTTTATAATGAATAGAAATTCCATGAAAAAAGCTAGAGAATATGACTTTTGAAGACTTCCTTTTCTCAGAGGAATAGAATTTCATAATCTATATATCGTGACAGAAAGAAACCAAATGATTAAGGAATGTATTCAGTACTCACATTTGTTAGGAAGAATAGAATAACTAAGATACCGATTCAATTTTCACAATGGAACAAGGTTATTTTTAAAAGAATGAATTACACATTTATATAGTGGAATAATTATATATGCATATACATAAACTTAGGATTTGAGGTGATTATAATAGGATATTTATTCGGAATCATAGTTGTAAAAAAAACAATTTAAAATGATTAAAATATGATATCCAAACTAAAGATGTATTCAAGATTGCAGTTGAAGCTTGATGAATAGGTTTATATCATTTTCTGGTTATTTTGTAGGAATTAATCCATCCAAAATAAAATAAATACCATATCAACAGCCAAAGAAATATAAAAAAACCAGATAAAGACCACATTATATAAGATGACTCTAAATTCATAATTCCAAACCACTGCACTGTGAAAAGAAAGTAGATAATGATCAGGGTTGAAAAATATCAAACTAACAGTGGAATTCTAAAAATGAACCAATTTATGTGGTATATTCAACCAAAGATTCTAAATATAGGAATATATATAATAAAATACTCATAATACATCTGGAAAACCCAAAAGAAATCCTAACTACGGCAAACCAATAAATGTTTCTCAGACCCTGTTCTCTTTCTTGAACTTGAATCTAGATTTTTATTTGATCAAAATATCTGTAATTTATGTTCCAATGATCTTCATTAAAAAATCAATACTTCCACGGTTTCACGACCCGTGTCCCCTAGCTCGGTCCATGACTCAATCCCCTGGACTCGTGACCAACGTTCAAACTATCCCATCCAGTTCGACATGTCCCTCCACTCCTAGTCTTAACTCTATGGTGGAAAGCTGCTCTGATTCATTTTTCATCCCTATGTGAGCTGTGATTTCTACTCAAATTGATTTATTCATAATAATAATAATATTATTATTATCATTATTATTTATCTCATTATATTTTTTAATTATTACTTATTTATCACTTTTAATTTGATATTATTATTATTATATCCTTATTATTATTTAAAAAATTTATTTTATATAAATTAAATTAAGGTTAACATATTATATGAATAAGTGTAACTTTAACTTCAAGATTATTATAATTTATAAATAATCTTTTTTATAAAATCTAGTTATATTTTACTAAATTAATATTCATTTTATTAGTACACATAATAAAAACAACAGAATAAAATATTCAATGTTTATTTAAATAAATAATTCCACATAAATAAATGAATATAAATATTAATAATTCATTTTTTTCTTTTAGCACTTCACATTTCCCATAACATGCCTTTGGATTTTACTTTTGACTTTTATGTGTCTGAAATCAATAAACTAATTGACATTATTAACACTTTTTATTATTATATTTTTTATCTTAAATTTATAATAATAACACATATATAATTTAAAACAAAACCCACATTTAGACATAATTATATATATATATTAATAATTTATAGTTTCATAACTCATATATTTATTTTTATAAAAAATTTAATATGTTTCATTATTTAATTTTTTTATATGTATATACATATACATGTATTATATACTATTTCTAAATTTTGAGATATATATATATATATATATATCATTTGCTTCCTAATATAAAATATTAATATCACACATTTTTTATCATATATATATAATGTCCATTTTTTAATAAAAAATTGTAATTTATAAAAATTATAAATCAAATACACAATATTTTTTTAATTTTACCAACTACATTATATTACGAGTAATAATAATAATTTTTTAAAATGTTTACAATTGACCCTAAAATAAAATCTTTTATTAAAACTAATTCTATTTAAAAAATTATTAAATAAATATTTTTTTCTAAACATATTTTTTTAACCAAAGAAACCCCATAATTTTCATTAGAATTAATTTGAAAAGTATAATAATTATAACTAATTATAAATAACATAATTATCTTATAATCAAATTAAAAAAACACTAAATTTAAATTCTTATTTATAATGAAAAAAATAACATTACTATGTTTTAATTATTAATATATATATATATATATATAAGATTAAAACATGGAAATCCATATCATTCCCCTAAAATAGAATAGTATCCTCGCTATTTTTTTCATCAGACTAAAAATAATTTTGAATTTCTGTCTTTAGAAATCTTAAACCCTAGGAACTATAAACTCTTACACTCGATAACATCTAATATCCAATGTTGTCTAGAATCTTCCATTGATACAAACAATTATGACCGAACCCTAGTTTCTCAGAGCAGGTGCCTTTATACATTACATTGGAATGGTTAAAGAAATTTGTATCCGGAAATAGAAAATAGTATTATATATTTGAAATCTAGATACATACATATGTTCAACATTACAAACTGAAATGAAAACAGAAAAAAATATCCACTGTAAACATCCACCATACAAACATTATCCCTGAAATAAATTGTAATATATATCTACAAGTCAATCGTAATATATATCTTCATGTCATGGAAAAAATGAAACATATGAAGGGGTGAGATCAGATGATCAGTAAGGCTAAACAATAAAATGTGTAATATCCTAAACATAAGCATTCAATATGAAGAATAATTGAAAACACATGCCATTAAAAATAATCAACATGAACACATAATGGAAGTAAAATGAGTTGAGTAAACAATTATATAATAAAATATAATCATGGGTATTATACTAGTCAAATAACCACATGGAATATGGATTTCTAGCATCATAATTAGGGAAATGCATATCCCAATCATTTTAAATCATACTACGAAGTCCTCTTCAATGAAATCTAATAATGATTAAGTAATTAGGAAAAACCATATCTAAAAATGGGCAAAGCCTCAGCCATGTTTATATCAATTTGTTTCATTAGAATTACTAATTCATCTAAAGGATTTAGAGGGCCCTACCCATCACAAAATATGTCCAGTGCGTTCCACTTATGAATTGGGATAATAATTAACAGCATATAAATTCATAATCAAACTAACATATGATAGGTAAATAACGTTCCCTGAACATTAAACATAAACCCTGATAATTCAGAATAATTTGGTGAATAGTATCAAGAATGTATATGCACCATAAAACTAACATGAAATAATTAAATAAAATATGGTCAATGATATCCTAAAAAAAGAAAAAACATTACACAGAACAATCAATAATATTGTTGGAATTGGTCAAAATACTCTTATAAAATCATTGAGTAATATTTCAGATAAATACACTTTACATTGAAAATAATCATTCTTTATAAAAAAACATTTTATAAAACAAGAAGTTAATTAAGGCAGTTTTATAAGAAAAACTGAGTTTTTTAATAACAATAATTATTCTAAAAATAGATAATAGAGTGCCCTTCAAAATAGGCGAGATTTTGATAAATTTCCTTTAATTCGGATTGTATTTTGAAATTTATTTTGATAGATCATTTTAAAAAGTGTAACTCCACTAAAAATAATTAATAATTATGGTTGGTAAACATATATATAAAACTAAAAGAGGACATTTAAGGAGTAAATACTAATACATAAAAATTTCATTTAGGTATGTAGACAATAATAGTAACCTGAATGAAAATGGAGGTTCAGGTGGAAAACCCATACATAATGTTTAAGATGTTCCTCCCATGAAATTAATGATCAAATAGTCAAATTTAGGTTCCCGAATTAATAACTCTATAACCACATCAATGTTAAACTATTTTTTTATAAACCTATAATTATCATTCATGGCCTTTTGAGGCGTTGTGAGATTCATCTTTATTGTTTTGGAGTGTTTTCTTCCTTGGTTTCCATGACCAGGTTACTTATATTTATGTACAGTTATACATTTAAATTGAGATTGGTTTTATATATGAGATGTTATATGTTATTATTTAACAACCAGAATATCAAATGGAAATAAAATTTATTTTATTAATGGGAGTGAAGATGAATGATTATATAAAATATTAATGACAATTGTTTGGGTTAATTTGAGGTTTTTTATCATAACAAAATAATTTTTTAAAAAATTAATATCATGTGTAAAAAAGTGTTCCATAACCTTACATAAGATAAAATAAATATATTCTATTCTATTTCAACAATCACAAAGGTTTCATGAATCCAATTGAATATAGAAATAGAAATTAAAAACCTATCATCCTTCAATGTGATAAATGAACCCATCATGGATGGGTTTTCCATTTCTAGTATAAATGAATGGGAAATTATAAATGATTACGAATTATATATTTATCGTAACAAAATTATAGTACATTTATGGTACCATATTCATCATTACGTTAGGATTAATAGAGGTGAGGAAATAAAAACAAAATATAGTAACATGAAATAAATGAAATGGAAAAAAGAATATACCTCTTAAAATAATTTTCGTTGAGAACCTATTTATGGGAGAGGTTTTGGAATTTCTATGAGACCAAGGGTGGCTGGAAATGGGGGGAGAATTTTGATAATATATATCTGTGGAATTTATACAAGGAATAATGATTTAGAGGAGTGAGTGGAAGAGGGAGTGGGGGGGGGGGGGTTCATTATTGATGAGAGGTGTGATTTTTGAATATCACAATAGTTATTTTATTATTTAGCTCAATAAATACAATATAATGACTCATGTGACCTAAAATAGTAATATGTTCATTAGTGTTCGAACCATGTTTTATTACATCAGACAAACTTTTAAGAATAGTGAATTTAACAGATACAGTACATACATGGTAACTTACAATATTTTTCAATTAATAAAAAATTCAACTATTTCAGAAAAGTCTCTAAAATTTACCCTAAAAATATTTTAATTTATTGATTTAAAAAATTAAATCAATTTTTATAATTAATATTATAAATATTATTAACATAATTTTTAAATAAAATCAAAATTTATTCCAAAAAACATAACAATAAAACATTTTATATGAATATTAAAATTGAATCAGGATCTAATTACCTTATAACCATTTAAGAATAAGATAATAATATGATTTAAAATTCATATGGTTAATATTAATAATTGAATTAATTTTCCTATGAGTACTTTCCTATTAATAAAAATTATGTTTGTCTTATCATACTCTAAAAATCGTACTGAACACAATCATGTATGTCAGCTCTTTGTAATTTCAAAACATAGAGGTGGAAAAATTATTTTTACTAGATAGGTTATAAGAATATGGTGTTTTGATGAGAATCAATGTTTAATTTGTTCATTATTAATTTTTTTAATAAATCATTTGGATATTACATTTTATGGTTTTTTAATTATTCCATTTTATTGGTCTTATGTTTTAGACATACCAATGTGGTAATTACTTTTTATTATGATCTCATTGTTTATCAGGATGACTTGTAACAATGTTTATAGTTGTCAAATAATAAGACCCATCTCTCAATAAACTATTCAATGTTTTTTACATCTTACTATTATCTTAGAATTACTCTTTTCCATACATTTTCCTCTTTTAATGTACTAATGATTTCCCAAAAAACTTTTTTAATAACAATCATATTCTAAGTCAAAAAAAAAATTTATTTCAAAACTGTGTTTTATAATAAAATAAAAAATATGTTTTTAACATTTTAAAAATTTCCTATTAAATTAATTCTTACAAACATATATAATTTTTTTAAAATTAAACGATTCTTCATATCATTTTTCAAATCGTTCACAAATTTCCTTCACCGAAATTGTGATATTAAACTTGTTTAACATGTATGAAATGATTTTAATTTTCCTCCATCAGAAAGATTATTTTTTTAATCTTCCATTATAACATTTTATTTGATGTCAAAAATAAATGTTTTTTTAAATTTTTTCAGCTTTAAAATTATTGTTTCTATTTGATGAGGCTATTTTCAATAAGAAATGGTTTAAATTATTTTTAATACTTCCATTATATGTTTTCAATGTTATTTTCCTAGAAAATGACTATGAATTTTTTTATGTTCACAAATATATATTTAGAAATTTAATAAGGCTATTTAAAAAAAATGAAATGATTTATGAAACTTCTATCATGCGTTTTTATGTTTATTTTCAAATAAAATGATTCAAAAATATTTTACATTTAAACTATTATTTTCAATAAAAAATTCTTCATCAATAAATGTTTCATGTTATTTATCCTGAAAAATAATTCTCCCTATATATGATCGAATCCATTTATGTAACGTATAAATTATATGTGGCCTGAACAAAGAATTCCAATATTATACATTATTTATATTTTCAATGATGAAAATATATTCATGAAACCTATTGAATTTCAATTTTTTATACCATGAAAATATTATTTTGAAACTTCTTTCTTTTCCAAGATTTTAATCTATGATTATATTATTATGAAACCAATCCATTTTAAATAGGTAAATATATGATAAAATTTATATAAAACCCATTTTCATTTCAAGGGTTATGATATGATGAATTTTTTCGATCATGTGGCTCACATATCTTCGATTTTCATTGTGTGACCACTGGGACGTATATCTCCCCCCTAATGAATTGGGAAAATATTTATATCTTTTGATATTGATAGAAATATAATGTTATGTGAAAACTATTTTGTATGTACCATTTTATTATATGATGGTCATGGGAATTATCATTGGCTACTATGATGGGTTTTAGAGTGAAATGATTCCACAATGATAGCATAGGAAGCGAGAAGTGACTACTATGGAAATTGTTTTATGTGATTGTGTGTATCCTGAATCCTATGTTTGATTCCATTTTTATGCTCTCAGGGAAAATATTTCTTTATTTTAGTTTTATTCAAGTCATATAAACTACTTGATATTTTTTCCATTATTCAATATTGTGATTATTGATATGTATTTTATGTATATTAATTCAAATATTCATGTTCTCAAACACATTATTTCATGTTTTTTTCCATATATCTTCAATTTTTAACCTTACAAAATATATGAGATGTCCTAATATTATATATAATTTTATGTAGTTATGAATAAAGGTTTTAAAGAGTGTATGTATATAAAGAGTGCATAATGGTATGATCATTATGGGATTCATTAATGATCATTAACGTATTAGGAATATTTCATTCAATTTTCCCCATTGTTCTAAAATATTACAATCCTTATATGTGTTTCTATGTAATGTTTTTAATATTATTATAAAATATATAATATCTATGTCTGAAAATAATAAGTCACTATAATATATTTTTACCGATATATTAATAATTTTTATCACTAAAAATAATATTATACTTATTACCTATTATTAAAGACTTTTTTTTCCAAATATTGAAAACATTATACCATATAATTATTTTATTGTTAAGTGAAATTAATCGTAACACTATTGGACATAATGTACATAATATATTTTTATATAAATTGACTTCCAATGAAAAAAAATAATGTTTAGGATGAAATTATAAATGTAATAGATTAAAAATGAAATTAGTAGTATTTTTATTGGATAATTAATAATAATTGGTCATTCCGATCAATCCAATATTGAATATCACCTTTCGAATATCTATTTGAAAAATAATTAAAAAAAAGATTATTAGAAAAAAAATATTTCTAATATTCCCAAATGAAAATCATAGGTTTTAAGAATTTAAAATATTTTTTTTATAAATGAATAATTTTACTATAAAATATATTTTCTCAGGGAAAATTGGTTTTAAATTTTAACATCATACATGTTTTATGATAATATCATATTATGACCCCCCCAAATTCTAATATATGATCACATTATTCGATATAGTGTTTGAAACGTAACAACAAGTGTGTAATAGAATAAAATATTTATATATTTTATAATATATTTACTCTTTTATAGAAATTGAACATATTTTATAGCATACAATTCCAGATACATTGAGTTAGCATATGATACACACAACTCTGAGTTACTTTAATGGGTTGTGTTACATGCATTACTGAGTTTTACCGAAGTTCAATATATTATTAAAATATTATTGTTTAATATAGTAAGAAATAACCAGGATATTAAATAAGCAGTAATGATTAATATTCACTAACATATAAAAATATATGTCCTAAAAAAATATAAAAATAATTCATTTGTTTAAATTTAATTAAAAATTAGAATTTTAATCAGTTAAATATATTGGTATCATTTTTATAGAAAACTATATTTACATTTTGGAAACCGATTTATCATAGTAAATTAAATTAATTACAATAGTTAGTTATATTATTATATTATAAATATTATATATTCAACAAAATATTCTTTATAAGAATTTAATATACCTTATAGTCATAAGATAAGAATAAATACAATATTACACATAAAATACAATATTTTTATTAAGGTAATTTTATATCCTTTTAATGGTGAACAAATTTAAAATCTAATTTTTGAAATTTTATATATTTTATATGTCAAAAAAGACAACATGTTTTTAATATAAACCTAAAAATTATCTTTGGATTATATTTTTTTGTATTTTTCAATGATGCTTCATAATTTAATGATAAGTGGAAAATAATGAATTTTAATAAAAAACATGCCATTATATTTATTTCTAAGGATAAGTTATAATTTAAATTTATTCAAAATTTTAATTATATCATATCATTATATTTAATCCAATTTAGGTCATTGGAATCAATTTCACTTATAAATTGAATATACAAACATACAAAACATATTAATGTTTTTCATTAAAAACCCACATTGTCATCAACTCTACATGATTCCATTTAAATTAGTTCTTGCAACTTATGTTATTGGAATTTTCATAAATGGATTCTATATTTGGAATCAGAATAAATAATAATTTCTGATAAGATATACATTCTTTTGACCAAAAATATTAGGTAAAGTAATTAAAAATAATTAAAATTATAAGTCAATATTTGACTAAAAAATGGACGAAAATTTTAAATTAATGTCCCAAATGACCTATTCACTTATCCAACACCCAATTTCTGGCCACATATAGGCCACTAACCTCCAATTATTTAGATTGTTTTTGGTTTTTTGTTAATTTTTTATGTACAAAATGTGAACACATAACTTGTTTTACAAAATGCCTAGTGAGTCCTTCTTATCCCTTATAAATGGCCAAAACCACCGCCACTTCCTCACACCTATCATGAAATATTTTCTAAACTATTATATTCCCAATATATCCTAAACATACCTACCCAAATCATGTATTAATACATTTTGATATATAAAAATCTAAGGAAGCATTTCTTCATAAACCAAATGATGTTACCTGATTAAGAGGTAACATCATTCCTTAATATCTATAGTTTTATTTCTATTTTTAACACATTCAATTATATTTATTAAATTCCGACATAAAAATACCAGTATACTAAATATTATGAGATATTTTTTTCTATGGGTTTTTACTACACATAGACACATCTCAATCTAATGGGTAATGACTATACTGTTTATGTGTACGATGAACTACCTCCTCACAAAACGATGAATGTTTTTTCCTTTAACTAATTTAAAGGTTTTTCATTAAGATGTAAAATCTAGTTATATATGTTATATATGATATTTATTATGTTATTGTTATTTTTAATTAGTTTATAACACATCCCATCATACATTCCATTTTCAATAAATATGACAACACTCTTTGTTGAATTATGGATTACCGCCCCTTAATGAAATATAATTCAATCAGAGTATATAAGAAACATATAGAGATGGTATTAATTAAACATAAGTGACATAGAAACAAATATATTATTTTAATGAAATAATTTTCTATATTTAAATATAATATTCGTCATTTTCTTTATTTCCCTTTCACACACTTAAAAAGTAATAACATCATTTGTGGATATGCAGCTTACCATATTCTCAAAATGATGTTATTACTATTACATAAAATGAATTATTTATAAAAGTTTATATGATTAAATAATATGGAATTTATGATACAATTATTATTATGGAATTATATAGTGTTACATAACTTCTTTTCGTATTGATCATTGAAAAATATAAACATGACTCGTTTGTATGTAGGGCCTTTCATATCAATGATTCTAATGTTGGTACATTTTTAATTACAATATTTAATTTATGATGTTAACAGTATAATTTTATTTAAATATAATAATTAATTAAATTATTAATATTCTATATTGTTTATATAATTACATATTTACCAATGTTGACCTATAAATGTAATTTTTGTCACAAAATCCAAATTTGGTCAAAACACTAGACGTAAAAATAATAATATATGTAGTTGAATAGAACATGATAAAAAAGGGAAATAAAAGATATTATAAACAAGGAAAGGGTTAGGAAGAATTTTAAAAAGACTTATTTTTATCATTCAAGAATATAAAGACACACTGGACAATACAAATTATTTTAATGGATTTTTTATCTCGCATTTTTATTATGTTAGATAAATGTCATGTTTATAACATACTTAATTTTTTTATTGTATCTACTATCCAATTTTATATATTATATCATTAATACATATATCATCATAGTATTTAAAATATTCATTTTAAATTATCCATTCATTTGTTTTATATTTTTGTATGATTGAAAGTGGTCTTTGATTCTTTCGAATGATTAAAGATTATTTTCCTCATCAATAAATTTAATAATATATTAATGGTATTTCCATTCATGGTAATTACAAAAAAAATTACAATAAAAACAATAATTATTCTATCATCATGTTGATTATGACCATTTTCAAGTATTACTGCAATTTTCCTCTCATTGATACTATAATTGTTTTAGAAAATGTTTTCAGAAAACTCAACATTATTTATCTCTTTAGTCAGAAAAACTATTTTATTCAAAAATTCACATTTTATTGAAAAAAATTCAAAATGAATTTTAATTTATTTGGATGACATTTTTACCCTATTTTACTTTTAATATTTTTCTAAAAAAATGAATCAAATTTTCTCATTAAAATAATTTTCACTCTTTTTACCATGAAATATGAATTTTCTTTTTACCTTATGTGGCTGGTATTGATTTAACCCTTTTCATTTCCTTTAATAATAATTTTCATTTTTAAATGTACAAATTTAAAATATAATGTTTTCAAAATTGAATTTTAAAGAATTTTTTTAAACCAAATGGATATTTTCCCCAAGAATGTTTTTATTATATTTTTTATAATATTTTTATTTATCAATGAAAACAATTATTTTTTTACTCCATTAGGTATATGTGGTATTTTTATAATCATTATTCTTCAATTAGAATTTTTATGATTTTTTTTCCATAGATAGTGTTCACATTATATAACATGATACATTTTTTAATCCATTTGATATAATAAATATCCAATGTTATTATGGTACGAAATTTCCCCTAAATTGCACATTACATTTATCACAGATATTGTTATTTAATAATTTGTATTCTCTTTAACATATGTTGTATACTTTTAATGTTATTTTTTAGGGTAATGTTGATAATTATGTACTCTTTATTCAATATTGATATTTGATAATTATTTTTTTATTAATTAAATTGATAACTCAATATGATAAATTATTTTCACATGTAATAATGGATGGATACTGAAAATTACATAGCCTTTTGAGGCATCATTTGGTTCACATGAAAAAAAATGTACAAATTAAATAGGTATCTACATGTACATTTAAAAAATATAGTGTATGGATCTTCAAACTAATGGTTTTCAAGTTCCTAAAACAAGTTTTCCAATAATTAATAATTTATTTCATTTTAATTTAGTTATTATTTATCGATGAGATTTTGCATCAACATATCTATGGATACAATTCATTTTATATTTATTGATTAAATTGAATATGTTTATATTTTTCTATATTTATATATTGATTTTTCTATATCTAGTTATTTAAATGGAATGTGCTATCATCTATTTAATATTTCTTGTTTTTTATCACCATGGATTCATTATTTCCATAGATTTACATTCCCTTACATGGAATTTGAGCCCACTTATAATTTTTTTCCATTACCCAGTAATCCATGAAGTGTTCAATAAATTATATGTGAGGATGTGATAGATATAATTTTTTTATATCTCATAGAGAAAAAAGTTGACAATGTTCCGTGTTTGGTTAGAATAGTAATAACTTCCCATGGTTTAATATGTCAACATAAATCTTTTAAAATAATAATTTTTCTAGGTATATTCATATGATATACACTAAAAAAAACCATTTATTAATAAATACTACCATATATATTAAAATAAACTTAATTTATGATGGAGAGATATTGAATTGTTGAGAAATTCTTCCCATTTTTTCCACAACAAACCAATCCATAATCTCAAAATAAAAATAATTATTAAAGGAATATTTGTTAGGATGAATTAAAAGTTATATTCTGAAAAATTATAGGAATAATTAATTCAATGAAAAATATTATGATTATTTTTAAATTTCATAAATTATAATATTTTATTTTATAAAAACAATTTCTAAAGATATCATGAGACATGTCTTCTTGGGAAGAAATAATGATACAAATAAAAACAAGGTGAATCCTAGAGAATATTTAACTATAGTAACAATATATAGTGGTATAAAACTCATCTCGAAGATAATAAAAATTGTTTTGATGAAACTGAAATCATTATAAATTCTAATATATAAATAATAAAAAAAAATTAATTTAAAAATCATGGTTGTTCTATTGAATATGATTTAAAATTGATATCCCATTGTGTTATGTTAATTCTCTATAGGGATAAGAAAATTAAATAATTTATATATTATTCTGACGAAACAAATAAGTGTTATTTAATAAAATTGAATGTGACTCCATGGTAGTACCCAATACACAGTGCAAGTAGAATATAAGTTATATATGAAAACATTTAATTGATGTTTTCATCGCGAAATATGATGAATAAAAATTATTATTATTTTAAATGGAGTTGGAAAATGAATCATATGGATTTTCAAAATTAGGATTTGAGTATGGATAAATTTATAAATTAAATAAATTTTACATTATTAAGTTTATACTGAAGATGAAAAAGATCATTTCCATTGGCATCCCTTTTATTAATGAAACAATCCCAATTTTTCCATGGTCATGTATTGTTTTAAATTTTTTTATTATGTGAATCCAAACTATGCTTACCATAATTACACGAATACATTTAAAATTTATGTATTATTTCGGTTCATTAATCAAATAAATTAAAAAATAATTTTCATTATTCTTATCTACATTTTAAGGTAATACAAAAATCAATTGAGTATATAATAAATTAGTTTTTGGAAATCCAAAACATGAAATAAAAATTAAAAATTAAAATCTATACACCATCCTTTTTTATTTTGATTAACCAAAAAAAATTGGGAGTTACCCCCCCATTATTTATAGGAGGGATTAAAGGGTATTAAAAATAATTAATTTATTAAATAATACAAAAAAAAAGACCATGTGAAGGGATCTATAGGAATTCTTTTTTCTCTAGGTATTGATCTCTGAATAAATGATGATCGAGAATATAACCATTATTTTTAGTGTATAGGAATTAAGGGTACATATTATGTAATTAATTCTTAATAATGTGGACATAAAATTAAATTTCATTCATTATAAATGGATTATAACAATTTAGGATAAATATTAATTTTATAACATTTAATTTCTCACATCTCATCGATTTACTAATTTTGTCTAGTAATGGTAATATTGCGGCATATAGTTTTAACACATGACTTATAACTATACACCCAGGTTCTCTATTTCATCCTTATTAATCATTATGTCATAATTTATGTTGATTCTCAAGACATTAATAGAAAAATAATGACCTGAATTATTAATTTCCATCACGATAAGCTCTATATCGTCCTACGTAATCAATAAAAGTATTCAGAACATAACATACACATAAAACATCATGGAAATACTTTTAAGGATAAAAATATCTATCTATATGGATATTTTTTATATTTCACATCAATCTATGCATCCTCACAATAATAAAAAAATCATTAAAAAAAAGAATTAATTATTAATTTAAATATAATATTTAATGTATTTTCATATAAAAATAAAATCTATATAATATAGTTATAAAATCCCCCACACATGAATTTAAGATTGTACCCAATAAATAAAAGTCAACATAATACAAACATATCTCACATAACTAATCATAAAATGAAATTTTAATAAAATAAATTGATTAAAAAATGGAACTAAATATTCAATCATCATATGGGAACATATTATAAACTCATAATTTTAAAATAATAAGTGAGTAATTTATTTTAATTCTCTTAATTTTAATAACCATGACTCTTCATCATATGTTAATATTTTTCCATTTATTATATAAATTAACTGAATTTTCCATTTACATAACTTTAATTATTCTCACTCATCATCAACATATAAATGTTTATTAATATTCTTCTTTTAAATCGAATCATGTTCCTTACTATTATTTATAAATGATTCTTCCATCACCTCCCCATATATATTAAATCACAAAGAATCGTGACAGATTCACCATTATGATCAAATGACACTAAGGCTAATTAAAGGTCCATAATTGATGTAAAACATGTAATTCAAAAAAGGTGGTTATTCTATGATGTATTTTGAATGATAATTAAAAATAGAACTTTGCAAATATACATTAAAAAATTAATCTGTCCCCATCAAAAATTTCTTGAGGTAGACTCTTGATGAAATGATTTAAAATGCTTAATAAACCATGTTATGGTTTTTACATTATTCTTTTTCTATATTTTGTAATTTTATATTTGGGTAAATAATTAGATCCACTATTGAAACCCAAATGATCCATTTAAAACACTATTCGTATTAGTTATAACTAGATAACCAGTCAACTAATGGGGAATTATTAATTTTCTATGATATTACAATTTTCCTATTTTTTATAGAAGGAATATAATGCATATAATTTATAAATTAAATGATAAATTATGTAAGTATATATTATATTCTCTCATACTATTATCAATTTTGATACACATACCCCTTGAACAATGGAAACATTTCACCCACACTCATTTTTGATAATATTGAAAAATAGTTTTAGTATGCTATGAAAGGATAAAGTGTGAGTGTAGAGAGGATCTTCCCTGTCAAGGATATTAAAATATTCTATAGGATTAAATTGGATTAATGTAATTTTTGGTCCATGTATAAAGGGTGAATAAAAAATATACCTCACTAATATTAAATTTGACATTGTATAATCAAAAATTTGAAAATATTCAATGACTTTTCTTGAAGTAATAATGAAATATTTTCAGCCATGAAATATTAGTAATAAATTAAATGGGTGTATTAGGATTAGAAAATTTCTCAATAATAATAAAAATGGATAGTAATATTACATATGTATATAAAAATAAAAATAATATAAATATACACAAACATCATTCCATTAATACATGTAAATATTAATGAAATTTCACATATAAAAATTAATTGTTTCCCCAAAAAGTGATATATAAAAAAACCACTTGTTATCTCAATTAATCAATTACCCATTTTACCATTCAAATATAAGGGCAATGAAAATAAAAACATGGAATAAAAATTAATAAAATAATATTTTTCTATTGATAATTTCATTAACAGAATATTCATTGAAGGGAATGCATTTGAGAGATAAAATATATAAAAAAGATTTAAATTTTTTTATAATGATGAATGAAAATATTAAATTTTAATTCCTTGTCACGTTTTAGTGAATCTATTTGGTAGGATTGCATATATTCTTGATAAACTAGGTTCATGACTTAAATGATTATCTTACAGAGATGATTTGACTTTAACACTATGAATGGAAATATCATGACATTAAATGTTCCTACATATTATTGTTATGCATCCTTGTTATGATTTAATGGAAATATAAAATGAAAAACCCTAGTGAGTGAAAAGGCGTTATCGTATAAAATTTATATTTATTGTGCGTGACAAAATATAAATAAAAACTGAAGATTTACAATCCTGAAAACCCAATATTCCTTCCAAAATAACATTTCATTAATTTTTTATCTTATCACTACCTTTTTATCTTTTTTAAAATGTGATAATAAGGATTGTATTTGGTCGTGACCAATAAATATATTTTCTTTTGACAATTCTACATAGTTTATTCTCTTCCCTTCTTCTGAAAGTAGTTTAATTATTCACATGTGAAAAACATACTCAACCTCCATTATATTGATCGTATAGTGGATCATTAGTCCTAAAAGATAAATGGAATATTATGAAGGTTTCGTACCTACAGAAATATTTCAAAAATGGAATAATTGCATTCTCCTCTAATTTTAGTGTTCTAATATCACATCTTTCCTTCCGTTATTTCAATAACACATCTTTTAGTGTCCTATTGTAAATAAAAAAAACCTCCTGATTTTATCTAATTAAAAAATAATCATTAACACAAGTTATTATTTATTCCTATAACTCATCGTAATCCTTAACATAATAATTCATCAGCACTGGGTGCATGTTGAATCATGCTTGTACTTTAACAAATCACATACACAGTTCTCCAAATTATATGTATATCAATTCTTGTATGGATTCAATAAATTTTCTTCCCTTTATGAATATGTCCTCTCTTCCTCCATTCCCAACACTAATATGTTAAATATAGTATATAATTTCATGACATTAAATATGATATCATCAATGATAAATTGTGGGTATTTCACCATTAAAACATCCAGTACGAGCATAACTTAGGGGTTCCTCATATTCTCTAAATTAGAGATCATGAATGTGTTGTATGAAATGAGGTATATTTTTTAACATATATCACACATTGATTTTACTATTTTTAGACCCAATATTGAAATGATCAAAAATTCTGTTGGTGTCATATTGAAATTTTTTATGTTTTTGGAATGAAAAGTCAAATGGTATCATATGAGTAGTATGATTTAAATATTCTATAGCCTTCTATTTTTTGTCGCAAAATCATTTATAGCTTTAGAATATGTCAACATGTTGAAGAGGGCCTATGAAAAATGTATTATATGTATTTTTTTAAATTATCTTGAAATATACCTTTTTTGAATCAGTTTTTCTACGTACTATCCACTCTATAAACAGTATCCATAGTCTATATATTGGTGTTTCATCTCATTCACATCTTAATATACATTCTCTTTTAGTAATTATTTATCTTCAACATCCATTTTTTGGTTTTTTCCATTTTAATAACTATCTTGTTTTAGGGTTTTCTAAAATGACATGTCCATTTCATAATGTTATTTATTTCGAATATCCCCACTATAGAATTTTAGGGATTCATATAAAAAATCTTCTAAGCCTTTATATATGTTTATATTCAATTATTCATACTTTAAACTCTTTATATTTTAATTATTCATTTTTTTTCATTTTTTTTAATTTAATATCCATTATTGTTTCCCAATTTTATTTTTAGTAAGTATTAATTTCCATGATTGTAGCTCCAATTGTTGTATGAAATGATGTGGAGGACTTTCCAGTATAAGAACATGGGTCTGTAGTGACAGTCCTTGAAATTCATGAAGACCAGGTGCTCTCTTCTAACAACCTTAACCTTTTATAGTTGTTGTATACAACCGAAAAATTTATTTGGATAGTTATAATCATGTTTTTTTCTTATTATTTTTATGAACCTTTGGTATTTTATTGTCATCCCATAATTTTATACATATTTTTTGTGATAGAATCAATTATTTTTGAAATATATTCATTATTTTTGAACTTATAGACAACTACCCATTGGGTAACTTCACGAAGCCACATGAATATTTTTAATGCCACTTTATCTAGTAGATTTTATCACATCACATGAAACATTATCACAAAAAATTTTCAATAATAGCATAAATTGTTGACATTTTACATTTTGAAATAACATTATAGAATGTGTTGATAAGTATCCAAATCAATATTTAATGATGCTGGTATTTATTAAATAAAATCAAAAAAAATCTCCCATATTCAATACATAGAATCATCCTCAAATTAATAGGAAATTTTAATATATATCTCAATTTACCTAGATAATGATGAATGAATCAATTGTGAAAATTTTATTACAATTCTTCTCATGTAGTGATAGAATATTTAAATAAATCATTGAATCAATTATCAATCTCATCCCTTCAATATAAATCTAAATATTAAATGTATTATCAAATCATTGATAATTATTTCGAACTGAAAAATGTAAAATGGGTTAGAAAACACCCCAAATGTGTTTTTAAAATTCACATTGAAATATATATAATGTATTGCTATCTAAGATCATTTGGATGATGGAGGGTTTTATCTCTAAATGAATGGGAATATCAGGATGCACTAGAATTCTTAGTTTAATTCTACTATTCAACAGCCTCTCATAATACATAAAAATTTGCATCCCTATATCTTTTTTGGTTCTCGAGTATCAAATTTTTATATTTAGTCAATATAAATGTTCACAACTATTTTATTCATTCTAACATGCTTTTCTAGTTCGGGATAAATCTCAATGATGTCCATCCCCTTCTCCTGCATATGCTAATTGTGTATTAATTATTTAATCGAAACTTTTTTAGCACAGAAACAACCATTAAGGAAATGGAAATTTAAAATACTGTAATAAAATAAAGAAATATTTTTTCTAGTTGGTCACCATACCTAGAAATGAAAAAACTTTGATACCCTATGGGGTGTTGTTAATTCCATTAAAGGATATGTGGAATTAATAATTTCTTAATGTCTCATCTGAATCCATATAATAATATTAAATATTGAAAATTTCAATTCCTAGGTATAAAAAAAGATACACTATATATATAAAATTAATAATTTGATAAAATTAAAATTTAATTTTTTAATGAATGAGGTCTATGGAAGATGATTAGGTTATTTAAAGTCTTCGAAAAAATTATTCCAATGCATTGTTTATTCAGGGTTAAACTGAACATAAATTTGAATTTAAATCAGTTTTTCATGCATTTTTTTCGTCATGAATGAGATTATTAGTCTTTTTAACCACTATATAACACAATAATACCCCAATCCCCCTCAATATGTATATTATTGAATTATTGAATTACGTGTCCTGAATAAGTTTTTTAACATAGTTACCCAAAAAAAAACAATTAAATTCATATTTTGTGGTATATATCTGTGAAATTTAAAATAGTATATTACATATTATTATGTCAATTATCCTTCCATATATGAGTGAAATAATTAGAAATTAAATTGGATTATAGATTCCATAAAAAAAATTAGAATAATAAACTATTTGTGTAAAATAATAATAGATCTAGTGTTCTGTCATCAAGATTGTCCTGAATAAGTTTTTTTAACATAGTTACCCTAAAAAAAATTAAATTCATATTTTATGGTATATATCTGTGAAATTTAAAATAGTATATTACATATTATTATGTCAATTATCCTTCCATATATGAATGAAAGAAGTAGAAATTAAATTGGATTATAGATTCCATAAAAAAATTAGAATAATAAACTATTTGTGTAAAATAATAATAGATCTGGTGTTCTGTCTTCAAGATTGTCACAAAGGAGTGAGCAGGATTGATAAAAATAAATATGGTTATAAAATAATAATAAGATAATTACTAGTAAATGAATTTTTATTGGATCACCTCTATATTGGATTTTAACTCTAAATTAATAATGATATAGAGATTAACAATAGCCTTAAATTTAAAGAAATCAAGGGTTATAGAGTCTCTGTTAATGCTCCATTAATAGGATATTTAAAATCAGCATAAGTCAATTCCAGTGTTTGATGGTCATTGTGTGTAAAAATCCATTTGATTACATCGAAATCCCTAGGAATCATATATACACTAGGTCCATTAGTCAAAGGTCATGGTGTGACATAAATTGACATGTTGTTAATTCATGTAATGATGCCATGGGAGCCATTTCATTTTTCTATGTCATAATATCTGGATTCATGTCAATTATCACATTTTTAATATTACATCCATGACATTAATGTTATTTTCACATAGTTTTGAACTTGGTTTATGTGTGATTCCTATGTTTCAGGTACAAAAAACATCCCACTGACCTCAAATATCTTATAAATCCCTCTCACGATGCAGATCCTAAACTATTGGGTTATTTTTTCAAGTCTAATTTTACTTATTATATATAGATAAAGATTAACTTTTATTAAAAATATGTGATATATTTATCCATTTAAATAAAATATGTAATGTATTTAAATTAAAAAAATTCATAGGTCAAATATTTATATCATTAGCCTAATCATTTTCCTACAAATATGATTCAAGATGTATAAATGTTTTAAAAATTAATGTGAAAAAATTAATGAATTTAAACCATGTATGATGGAAAATTTTTTTAGAAGCCTATCAAAATACTTTCCATTACATACAAAACTGAATAAAACATTCATGAAAATAATCTAGTAAAATTGATTGAGTTGTACAAGAATCACAACATTATTAATAATTTTTAATAATAATTGGTTATAATTAAATCATAGAACAAATCATTAATTAATATTATTTCACAATAAAATAAATTGGATGATTTTTTCACATTTATCTTAATTAGAAGCTATTTTTTGAGATTATTTTTTTTATTTTAGACATGCAGTGTTATAAGTTTGTCTATATTATCATTTGTAGACTATTATTTCTACTATGGCGGTATTTATAAATTTTTATAAAGGGAATTAAATTATCAATTTTTATGAGAAAATAGCGGATTATTAATGTCTTTGATAGTAGAAATGTACCATAAATATTATTAAAATAACATAAATATAATTTTCTTGATAGCAAAGAAATTATTTTTGAGGAAGAGTAAGACCTTTTTAGTATGATTGAAGATATTAGTATATTCATATACAGTGCCAAAAAATTCATTTAGTTTAGTTATTTTTACTAGGAATAACATGTTGATTCTTATGACAGTGATTTTTTATAACATCTTGATATATATTCTTATAAAAACATTCTTATTCCATGTATGGATGCTAAGTGTTTGTAGATATCAAATTTTGATAATAGGAATGCAGTTTATTTTTTAAATATCATTCATTTATTATCTATCCTATTGAATATAATTTCTCATCTATATCCAATAGTCTACCTCTAAGATAATGAAACCACATTTAGAGCACAAACCACTTCCAGACCACATAAAAAAATTCATTTCTAAAGGATAATTATTCATTTATTTTCATCATCCCAGCAATAATTATGTATAAAAAATCCAAAAAATAATATGGTATTTTTTAGAGAAGTATAAAACTTCTATATTATCAACCATATCTAACATAATGGTAATTATTCCTTTATTTTACATTCATAGGATCTCAATGGTCCCCCATCGTACTAAAACACTTTACGGCCAATGGGTTCATAATATAAAGTTGAATCATGTTTTTATAAAATAGGTTATTAATTTTTTTCATGATATAATTTTTTTCCTTTTTGTAATAGCCATAGGGTTTACACAGTACATGTAATTCCAAAACACAACAGAGTAACAGTTTATAGAAATGAAAAGAATTAGAAAATTCATACCTAAATGGTCACAATTTGTAGAGTTTGTAATTAATAATATAATATAATATTACTCACAAGGAAGGACTATTTTATTATTCCAGTATTGAAAACAATTCATGAAGAATAGCTGGGTATGAGGTGTTTTATTTTATAGACTACTATTCTAGATTAAACAAAATTAAAGTAGCTCTTGTGGTTTTTGAAAATAACATCTTTTGATGACCCCATGGGATTTTGTTTATCAGAAATTTCCCTTATGATTGTGTGGTGACATAGACACATTCCAAATATTAATTATTGATATATTCTAAAATAAAATTTAAAGAATAATTTACTATTTATGGTGACTTTTTAATATTGGGATACAAATTTTTTAGATACATTTAAAACCTGGAATCTATTAGAAAAAAATATCTGGAGTCCATTATTATTAATAATTGTAAGAATGTAAATGTATGGTATACAATGGTATTTTATTATTTACAAAGGTGTCAAATAGTAGTATTGAAGTAGATAATTCTAATATTGAAGTGATTTTAAAGATATAGTCCTCAAAAAATGTTTACTCTGTCAGAATATTATTAGGACATCTCCATTTTTAAAATATTTTCACCATATATTATTATAAAATAATAAGGATCAATTATTCCTTACAATTAAATAATTTCTATGATATCACCTGTCATCATTAAAAACATGTATATATATACAATGTAAAACAAAACACCATGATTTCTAGGCTATCACAAATCCAATTCCAAATTTTTGTGGATCTAATAATATAAATGAAAAATGATGCAATATATAAGTAAAATCTCATGATCCACAGAAGCATGTCCATAAAATTAAAATATACAAACGTCGACAACATGAATGTAAATTTTATCATAGATATATATATAATTATATATATTTTCGATGTATATATGTCTCTTAATGAGATTTTACTTGTTTAGAAGTGATATATGATTGTCTTCAAAAATGTCATCGAAATTGTATAAAATGATTTTGATTCAATTACTTAGATATAAAAGATATTTTTTTAGAAAAGTAAGGTATTTATATGCTTTTAATATATCATAAATATTTAGGTATTTTACACTCATAACAAAATAGTATTCTAAATGATCACTTTCTCTAAATTATTTATTCTTGAAAAAGGATCCATTTAAAATGATCATTATGTATTCCCATACACTTCCTGAAATCTAGGAAATATATATTTTCTAAATCAATATTTAATTAGTCCACAATTCCCCAGTGAATATATTAGTAAATTAGAATCTGATTCAGACACAATAGCATTGTATTATCCTCAGTCAGACATCAAAGTATAATATGTAATTATGAAATTTGTTATTCTAGTTCTATGATACTTTGAATTAAATTCCTAGTTTTTACAATAAATATAATACTTTGTACTCCCAATCATTTCTCTATAATGTTATCATGTTTTTAATCTAATATTTTTTTGATATTAATCTTTATCTTTTGGTGTAATAACATCAATTATTGGTTTCATGAAGTCATATAATATCTTGATTAGCTTTTCAAAGTGTTAAATGGTATGTTTACTATAGAAATATTTATAATCACATATTTTGGGACATATAATTATTTTTGTTGTATCTCTATCACATATCCAAAATTTTGGCATATCATCACTATGATAAGACATATTGTGTCTCTGAATGGTATAAAGTAACTATTGTACATTTTAATATATCAAACATGATCAATTAGGTTGTAAAACTGACTATGAATTTATTATGTGTTCGCTTTTGTAATTAGTGAAATTAATCTCATCTCAAAATTACATTATACAGTCGATGGAAGGTTTTCATGTGGTCAGCCTATATCTTTGTGATCATTTCCATACAGAGAAAAAATTCTATAATTTTTTGTAAAATATTTATTTTTTATAAAATATATCATTTATTAAAAATAAAAATAATAAAAATATAATATTATTAAAAAATGATTTTTTATACTAATCTAATAAGTCTTCCTTTTTGATAACATAAATGATGAAATTTATAAAACGATCAAATTATAAAAAAATTTGTTTCCAAAAAAATATCAATCCCCCCTATGGGATTATCAATCTTATGGGAATACTAATGAAACGAGGTAAATTAAGAAATGTATTTTAGAATGAATAATTGAATAATGATATTTTGGATGTCAGGAAATTGCCAGAAATATATTATAGTGTCCATGCCAGGGATCAAATTCAGATTATTATATATTCTAGTACCTAATAGAAAAATGATTAACATGATCTTTTCTTTTATCCTTGGATGTAGGAAGAGACTGTGTAGTAATACAATAATAAGTATATCAGTCATCAGGAATCATAGTTCAATTGGTGCAAAACCCCATGGATTTACAAATAAATCTAATATATTATATAATGCACACAACACAATGTCTTTTCAAAAAAATACACTTTTACTTTAATTATTTAAATGATATATTAATAACCAATCCATTAAACATAATATAATGTATAGTAATAAATAATATTAAATATTATTTATTATGTTAAATCATAAATAAAATAGTTTAAATATATAATTTTTTTTAAATAAAAATCATTTTGGAATCTAGAATGTCAAAAATTTACCTGGTTTTTTTATTTGTTTGAGAAGTAGTTTTATATTAATTTTGACAAATACGGCATTATAGTTAAAAACAATATTTTAATTTGAACAATTATTATATATTAAATTTATTTCTAATTTCACAATTGATCAATAGTTCATATATTAATCCAATGTAGATCATTAGAAGTATTTTTTATATTGAAATTAGATATAATGTCTTATTAAAATGTTAAAACATTTTTTTGTATCCATCTTCTCACCAGTCTTGTGGGATTATAAATAAATTTTTTTTCCATTTATATGATTTCAATATAGAAAATGGACATATACCATTCAGATCAATAAAATATTTACAATGTAATAAGATAAATTTTATTTTTTTAAAATAATAACCTAACTATTTGGAATAGTAATGTTACACTTATGAATTGTATTCTAACCAATAAAATAGAAACATGACCTATGAAAGCATGGAAAAAATTTATCCATCTTATAAATTTTAATATAATATAATTATATAATTGTATTTTAAAATGAATATTTAATAAATTATTTATTATGATTTTGTTTTTTTGTAAGGGATAAATATCTAATTAAATTTTTTTAAATAATATTATTATTTTAAAATAATTAATTTCATAAAATAGATTAAAATATTAATATATTTTTCTATTATGATTTTAATATAATTTTATGAGACCAATGATAATTTATCAATGTGTTATAAAAGCTGTAATAATTTTAAAATTTTTAATTTTTTAGTGAATGATTATTTTAATTAAAAATTAAATTTATCATATATAGAAAATTATTTTCACCAAATGGATCTCAATTTTGAATTATATAAGTAGAAAAATGGTTCAATTTAACATTAGGTATTTTTTTAGAATAGATGAATTTTTCATGAATAGTAAAATATACTAATTTACAGTAATTGATAAATAAATGATGTATTGAGTCATATGAGATTTATGGTAAATTTAAACAAATAAAATTTAAAAATAATTCCTTATTTTATTATATTTATTGACAATTATTAAACTATTCATTGTCTTGAGGAATAATAAAAAAATGAATAAAATATAAAAAAACAACCCTCCCCTCAACTATAAATACCACACATCACCACCTCATCTTCTCAAACATCTAAGACTTGAATATTGCACAAGTTATTTCCCAATAATCATTTCATGTCTCTCCCTCGTGTTCAAGAGCCTTTGTTATAAAAAAACCCACCTTTATGTTCCTTAAGGAGGTTATCAAGGAGGTGAAATCAAGAGGTAACATCCCCTTTTTATTTTTTAAGTTCCTATTCTATTTTTTTCTATTCTGTTACTATCATCACCACCTTTTTTGAAATACACATGATTACTCATGTATCTTATATGTAATAAAATTTCTTTATCTTAATATAAATTATACCATATTGCATGTTCTCATATCCCTTTTACTTTAAATACAAATTCATCTATAATGGCCTGTCGATTTACAAACTTCGAGGATAAATGTTTTTCGTTCTCTAATTTATTCATTTAGGTTGTAATGAAACCATTTTTATGTTAAAAAAATACAATAATATATGTATTAAAAACTATATAATGTTCTATAACACTGTATATATACATAATTTTAATTAATATGACAAAAATAGTTTGTGATGATCAGAAAATGACCAAAATAATCTAAATTATTATCACTAATGTTTTATCTAATGACTCATCCCCATGACATGTAAAAAATAAACAATATAACAATTTAGTTATTATTTACTTTAATTAATATCATATTATTTCATTTCTGTATAATTATAACCATTCCATATGAACATCAATATGCTTAATCAAGTATATCGATCCTGAAAACCAAGGAAGCGATTGATCTCAAATGATAAAATTGTATATTAAAACTATAAAAAGGTCTTTGAAGATCTTAATAAAATTATAATAAATCCAATATATTTTTAATTATTTTTGAACTAAATTATTAATCAGTCTAATTAAACATTGTAGGAATTTATGTACAATTGATGAACATTTTCATTAATAATGTAACTGTTTTCTCAACTCACTTTCATTTTTGTGAGATATGACTTATTCCCCAATATTTATTATACATGGTGTATGAATACATCCCACTAATGTTATATATAGTCAATATATTTATATTTATTGTATTAAATTTATAAATTTATTATCATTAATTTTATGGAGCTTATGGTTCGATTATTAGAAAAGTGGTAAGGGATTCTCCAGAAAAATCATTTATAACTTTGAGTTAAGATTTATCTCTATTTAAAACATTGTAATTCCTAGTAAATAATATGTACATATCCTAATTTATTTTTAAATGTATTATATATATATAAATATCTCAATAATACATTATTTTGAGGGAATGTATTTTTTATAAGGTTCCCTAATAATTTTTCAAGACACACAAGACCAATTAAAGAGAACATTCAACTTTCTTCACCATATTCAAGTGCACACCATATTTTATTTTAATCCAGTAATATATTTTATAAAATTTATTATTTTTCCATGAGAAAATAACATTTTTCATTTATGGTTTTATACGAAAAATTATTTCTTTTTCTATTTTAGAGACTCCATTGTGTTTTCCCATAAACCGCACTGAAGTGGCACATTTCCAGTGTTTCTTAAATGATCTTTTTTACATGATTACACATCAGTTGGAAATATATTGTGACTAAAATATAATTTAATTGTCACTAAATTATATTTTCTTGTATATACATGTTTCAAATAAAATTTTATTACTAATAAAAAGGATTTTCCAGAATAATTTCTTTTCCCAAAGTAAAAAAGATATTTTTTCCTCTCACATTTAGTTTTCTGAGATATATATCGTTTTCACAACTAGTTACATTTTGTGGTGTTTATAATTCTCTTTGATATCTTATATCAAGAAGTATAGAATTATCATTATATTATATTTTTCATTAAATATAATAGGTATTAAGGTTTAAATGTTTCAATGTGGAATGTGACACTTTGGAATTTTTCAATATTATTATCCACAAGATTATAAAAATGATTTTATTAGAGTACATTATCCAATGATTATGATTCAAATATTTTTAAGTGGTATGGTAAAAATTTATTTAAATAAGTATTTTCATTTTAATTATTAATAATCCATTAGACATAATAATTGATGGGTGTGGCCCACTATAGACCATCGATGACTCAATAGGTATGATGAGAGAACCTAGATCGGGTTCTATCCCACCTAGGTATGGTGTCTTGTATGATGCCTTCACAATATTTTTATGACGACTAAAATTATTAATTCTATCATTATGATAACAGTAAAAAATATTCCATTTGTTTATTTGATTAGAACAATATCCATGATTATGATTTATTCTCTTATGACTATTTATAGTTAATTGTTTCTTTTGTTTTGTTTCCAACAAAATTATGATCAAAATTATATTATAGTAGAAGGATTTATTATCATTTACATGTTTGTTTATTTTAGATATCATTTAATCACATACCCTTACTAATAATTTGTGCTCAACCAGTTCTTATGATTTATTTATCTCATTGATGGGATGAAGTTTATTTTAAATGACTTCAAGGACTAATCAAGACGTTTTTGGGTGTTTATAATTGAGTTTGTATGGTTTATTTCATTTCAATTTATAACATATTTTTTAATTATGTAATCTCGTTTACAAAAAATCTAAACTAATTATTACTTTTTGATTTGTGTCATGTCTCTATGCCAAAGTATTTAATTAAGTCACTGTCCCCAGGACACTGTGGTTGAGGTCTTTGTAAATGGTATCATAGAATGTTTTGTAGAATCCATGGAAGTTAGATTTAGAAAACATACCTAAGGAACATAAAACTATAATATAATTTAGGATAAGAAGTTATTAACATTCTATAATTTGTTAAGGTATATATTATGTGGATATTTATAGTAATACATTCATGTATGGATACTACATGTTGAGATGGTTTTGATATAGATATACCTAGGGATAACAACTCTGATAAGGATTACGTGACCTAACTTGGGGTTACCTTGTACATAAAAAAATTCTTTATTGAACACATATTTAGAAACTCCCATGATATATTCATTGGATGATTTATATTTTCTTTAATACCCATTATGAAGGATTAAAAGTCAACATATTCTTAAATAAACCATGTATATGTTTATGAGATTAGAAACACATCAATTTAACAATTTATTTGAAGTATTGCACTAGTTTGGGGATGATACATTGTGTTTTATAATGCTATTATTTAATATAGTGTTTTACATTGTTTAAAAATGGATCCTAGCTAAAGGAATAAGGACCACATGAATGCACATAATATTAAGAGTATAAATTATTATTTTCTTAGTGGGTTTAATACAATATTTAAAAGGGAAGTACTCTCTCAATAATTCTCATCATATGATTAGATATTATCATGTTTTGACGAGAAAGATAAAGGGTTTTACATGTACTACACCTTTTGAAGATATCATGAGAAATAGAGGGTAGGAGGGAAAAATATCAAAAAGTGGAACAAGGGAAAGAAATTTATTCTCACATGTGATAATTGTTGAAACAAATAGTAGGGTATTTTCATAAGATGATAATGAGTTTGATTTAATTATAGATAAATAATAAAACATGATCATTATTTAATTGATATGAAATTGTTTTATAATATACAACACTTAAACTATAAGTAGAGAGGAAATTATGCAAATAAATTTCCCATGAATCAAAGGAATATACCCTATAAGAAGATAGTGGATCATAGTCAATATTATGAAACTAGATGAAATGAAGAATACTTTTTACTTCTATAATGTTTAGAATTAATAATTATGTCATTTTTGAATTTTATCAATGATTTGCTCATTATATTAATTAATGAATATATAATGATTGCAATGCAGTACTCATTAATTAACGGTTTGAGGTCATATGATGAATGATACAAATGAAAAGTGACTAAATTGATAATTAAAATTTTATATAATATAATGATGAGGGAAATAAAACCTTTAATATGTTCCTAATATTAAGATATCTATTTCAGAGTAAAGAGATGACTGATTTTGATAATGTAAATTGGATAGCACATACTCTCTTGGATCTAAATAATGGACAATTGATAAATTAATTTAATTTATCATTTTAGAGTCTACAACCTTTTTTATTAAGAAATTTATCAAATTTCATATTTTTTAAATAATTAATAAGTAATAATGAATATATTAAATATGGTTTTATGTAAATTCACATTATTACCATGCTTGAAGAGTATACAAGGATAATTCACTAACAAGTTTGTAAGTGAAAATTAAGATAAACTTCTGGTTGTTTAATTAGTTAATTTTGGAAATTCAGTAACCTTCTCTTCTAAGATGTTGTATCAATATTTTTTGGAAATGTGAACAATATGTTATGAGGATTAATTTTATCATTGTACAAGGTTTTATAGAATATTTTATTACATCACCAAAGTAATCAACTAATTCAATGAAAAGAAGTAAGAATAATTAATGGAATGATAGATGGATAATGTTGTGATTATAGAATTGTATCACATACATATATTCCATTACATAATTATAGAGTGAAATAAATTATCATCGTTATGGAAATGATTGTGAAAATATATATCATAATACCTTATTTTCCATTGAATCAAATTTTCCCTTATATCATCTCATATTTATTGATTTGTGAAGGATATATTTTTCTTGACCATGTTTCTACCATTAACTATCAAAAAATCCTAGTTATATTTAACTTCCACATCCATGTTTTCACTGTACACAAATAGTTTACTATTCAAAATTCTAATTTTGTGGCGTCCTTCAACATTCTATTTCCCTCTAATTAAGAATTTTGTTATTACCAATAATTATGATTCTATATATTCATAATGGTATTTCATAATATCAATCATTTCCATTTTCCATGTAAAATTTTAAATTTAGATGATACAATTTATTGAATCAGGGGAGAATTAAACACCTCTGTATTTAAACATAAATTTAATATAGCATGTAATGAATGGAACAAAATTTCTCTACGAAACAAAATATTTTAATTATAATGATTTAAATGGTATAGTTATAATAAATACTCAAAATATATTAATATGAATAGTAATTATTACTATTGAATGTTATTTATAATGTATTCAAAGAAATAAAAATAGTAAATATATAATTTTAGGTAAAATAAAAAACAATTTATAATTCAGATTTTCAAATTTATATTTTGGTGATTCATTAGTATTTTTCAGAGAACATTCATTTTTTATGAATAGTGAAAATTATACATTTAGTTAAAATACTTTTTTTTAAATTTAAATAATTATTATATATTAAAATGATTTTTAATTCTAGAGTATGTCAATAAAACATATATTAATCTTATTTTGGTCATTAAAATTATTTTTTATATTGAAATAAAATATAATGTATAATTGAGTATTTGAACATTCTATTTACACACCTTCTCTCCACACCTGTGGGATTTGAAATAAAAATAATTTTTAAACATCTGGGAATTTAATATCAAAAAGTACAAATACACCATTTCATTCAATAAGATATTTAGTGTCTGATAGGATCAACTAAATTTTTTGGTGAACAATTACATAAAAATTTAGAGTAGTAATGTTATCTTGATTAATAATAAAATGACCAATAGAATATTAACTTCCCCTATGAATGTATAGATAAAATTTAGTCATTTTATAAATTGTAATATCATATAATTATATCATACTATTAAGAAATGAATATTTTAGTGATTATTAATTAAGAGTTTCTCTTTTTAAATTAATAAAAATTAAATTTTAATTATCCAAATAACATAATTATCTAAAATAAAATTTATTTAAAAAAAATTAGAATCTTCTATTAATATCATGTTTTCATATTAAATTAATATAAATTTATGAGTCCATTGATACATTTTCAAATTGTTATAAAATCAGTTACAATTTTAAAATATATATTTACCAAATAAATGATGAAAATCATTAAAAATTAAATTTCCCAAATTTTAAAAAGTATTTTCATATAACGGAGAAATTATTTTTAAATATACACACTAAAAATATTTTATAATCAATTTTTTATATTTTTTTAAAATACATGAATTTTTTTGTGAAATGTAAAATATAAAAATTTATCCTAAATGTTAAATACATGAGTTATTGAGTCCTTGGTGATGTATGAATAATATAAGACAATAATATAGATTTATCATTCATTGTTTTAATATATTTGTACATATTTATAATTTAATTCAATGTATTCATTCAAAATAACAAAAAAATGATTAAAATATTCAAAAACACACCTCTGCTCAATTATAAATAAAACCCCTCAACACATATTAACTTCAAACCTCTAATATGTGAATCATGGAAAATTTAATCTCAAATAAATTTACCATGCCTCTTCCACCATCAAGGATGTATTAGATAGAACAAAATACCAATTTCATTTCCCTTATAAATGATCTCAAGGAATGTAAGTCAAGAGGTAAAATCCCTTTTTAAATATCATTAATATATGGTTTCATTATTTTCATTTCATGTTCACTACATAATTCCTATGTATAAAAAAACATGATAAATATATTATATAATATATACTGAAATGTTATTGTGTTAATAAAAATACATAATCGTGCCTTTTCTTCTAACCCTTTTATTTTAAATACAAAATCTTCATTCGTGAGGTGAAAATTTATAACCTCCGTGGGTGATGAATATTTGTTCTCTAATTTTATCATCAAGGATACTCACAAAACAGTCATGGTCATTAAAAAAATACTACAATATATATTTTAAATCTTATTTAATGTTCTATAACCATTATATATTGATAATATTAATTCATAGGAGAAAAATAGTTCAAGAAGATCACAAAACCACCAAAATAATCTAAATTAATATCACTAATGTTTTACCTAATGAATCATGCCCATACCATATCACCAAACACACGATATTACCATTTTATCTTTAATATGTTTATTAATATCATATAATATAAATTCTATATAATTATACCCATTACACATAGTCTTCCATACTCATATACAATTATACTGATTGTGATAACCATGGAAACGAATGCTCTCGAGCAATAAAATAGTATCTTATATCTCAAAAAAACATTGTAAATGAACATAATAAAATTATAATAAATATAATAAATGTTGAATACATTATTAAATAAATTTTTAATGATTATAATTTCATATTATAAGTTATTATGAATAGCTTATGAACACATTCACGCAAAAGGTTTTAGTTTTCTCAACTCATATTCATTTCCAAGAGATATCCCATGATCACAACTACATAATGTTTCTGGTGTATGTATACTATCCATTTGAATTCCAAATCATTAATCTCATTATCTACATGGTATAAAATTTATTATTTTATTATCATTAATTTTATGGCACATAAGGTTTGAATATTTTTAATGTCTATAGGGATTCTCCCGGAACATCCATTTTTTATTCAAGTAATGCATTCTCTCTCTTTATAATAATGGAGTTATTATTTATTCTTATGTACTACCAAAATATTTTTTTTTCGAATTATATATATATATATGTACCGATCTCAGTTATTTGTTATTTTATGTTAATATCATGTTTTATATGGTTCTACTCTGAATTATTCCCGATAAGAATGCCTGATTAAAGGGAACTACCGAGTTTCATACTCATTTTCATGTGAGATCAATACTTTGTTTTAAGAAACCAATATTTTTACAAAATCACTAATTATATCATGTAAAAATATCTTGGTTTATTTTATATTTATACAAAAAATTATTCCTTTTTCAATTTTAAAGTCTCCCTATTATTTTCCATTATACATCACAAATGTGGACCCTCTCCAAAGTTTCGTAAATCCACATTTTACATGTTTACACGTTGTTTGTAAATCATTTTGTCCTAAAATAAAATTCCAGAAGAAATAATTTTTTTTAAGGGATATAAATTTTTATAATCTTATTTTATTAAAAATTTAAATGTTTTTATAAAATATCTCGACTTTTCAATGTAATAATGACTTTTCTTATCTCACTTTTAATTATATGAGATATTTTTTTCCACCTCTATATCGTACTATATGATGTATATAATGTCCAATTATATAATATATCATGAATTATATTATTCTCATGATATTTAATGTTTCATTTAATGAAATATGGATTATTATGTAAATGTTTCAAATTGGTATGAGACACATTGTAAGGTAAAAAGATTATTTTCCTCAAGAATTTATCAATGATTTTATTAGAGCACATTCACCATTATTTGGATGAAAATATTTCAATGTTTGATGGATAAATATTATTTAAATATAAATATTTTATTTGAAATATGAGGAAGTCATTTGACATAGTATGTGATGGGAATGTCCCATTATTGCCCATCGATGCATCAGTAGGTCTTGTGAGACAATAAAGACAAGTTTTGACTCACATATGTATGTTATCTTGGATGATTACTTGACTATATGTTTATAATGTCAGGAATTATTCATTACCATGTAATGATACTATTAAATGATATTCTATGTGATTATTTTACTATTATAATATATGTGGTTATGTTTTATTCTTAAATGATTATTTATATGGAGTTGTATATTCCATTTTTATTCCATTCATATTATGTACAATATTATGTTTTAGTGATCTGAGTTAATCACAACCCCTTATTGTTTATGGTTTCCATTTTTGTATTAATTACCCATAAGTATCATCTGATACCACCCATTTATTATTTTTTATTTTCCCCACGATATGAAAAATTATATTATGAAATAATATTAAGGATAATTTAAGAGTTTATGGATGTTTCTAATAGTGTTTTTAAGTATTATTTTATTTAATGTTGAAATGAAATGTTCATTTATATAATCTAGATTCAAAAAAATTATAAACGGATCATTCCTTTGGGACTTGTTTCTTATATATATAAAAATGTAATAAATAAAGAAACTGGATCTAGGATACACAGGTCGGGGTCTTTACAATTGGTAAGAGGTCATAAATGATGAAGTGACTAGGAATCTCTTAGACTAAATGTTCACATGTGAGGTTTCGTGGGAGATGTATTGGTATCAGTATACAAATGTGAAAGATAAAGAGGGATTTAATCTATGGGATAAAAACAGTGTTTTAGAAAATGAAAATTGGAAATATAAATATAGGGCTCCACGATCCGGGTAATATCTAACACCACACTAGACCAATGCTCTAGAATATATAAATATTCATCATTTATTACAAAAATAGTTCTAATACAGGTTATATAGTCAACATATTTTAACCTATATATGTATATTTTTAATTTAATGGAGTTATTTTAATATCTAAATCCATAGACAACATATGTGTCTTTAAATATTCCATATTTAAAGTTTAATTTAAATAAAACCTGATTTCCCATTTTATAGAAACTTCTTATTTTGAATCCAAAAGTACATGTTCATTAATCATATAAAAAATTATTTTCTATGGAATTAAAGGTATATATTAATTATTTTTTAAGAATCCATAAAACTGTCTAATAATATTTTTATTTCCTCATGAATAATACTTATGAAAACATTTTAATCTATTGAAAAATTTGTGGGGGAAGACAGTACATTAGAAACACGGGTTCTAGAAGATTCTATGAAAATATAGACATTCTTCATATCAATAAATAATAAAATATCTATTATTTCATCCTATAAATATCCATAATTTGTTATAAATCAATCAAATATCATGATATGTATGATATATTTTGATAAATAACGGTTGCTGAATATGAACTACAACACTGTAAAGGATGAATGAAATGTATTCCTTTATACCATATTATCTTACGCTGCCCAAATCATGCACAATCACTTTCAAAATTCTAATCATATTATCCATAATCAATGTATCATAATATAATTAAATAAAAAGTATTGCTATATAAGTATTCATCTGAGGTGAATATGCTCTGCTATTTTAGCCATTGAACATCAATTTTGATTTACTGAACATGGATCCATAATTATTTATGGAGACATACATTGGAACCCTAATATTTTTATTTGATCTATGATACTATTTAATAAGATTAATTTTTGATCAAAGAGTTGATTTATGTATAGGATCTCATATGAAACAGATATTTGAATCTTGGAAATGTGAGGAAAGAATATTAGGTTCATTGGGTGTAGATCCACAATTATCTTCAAGAACTTCATATACTAAAATATCTAAACAAAATTATACCAAAAATAAATAGAGAGGACTAATTCTTCCCATCATTATATTAATTATCGAGAATAATATTAATTTATTATATAAAATTTGTGTGTAGACTTCGACAATTATTTTCATCTCCATCATTTCTATCTAGATAAAAAAATTATATGTGATAATACTAAGGAGACTATTCTTTTCTAATTGGTGTATAATGAACGATAAATAATCATCCTTTCTGAAACATGGGAGTGCTATATAGAACTACATTTTAATTGGAAAAAATGGCATAGTTAGTGAATATTTCATAGAAATATTATAAATCCAGGGGATCTCTAATCAATAAATGTTACTACTCTATTCCTAGAATATTATAAAACTTTTTTAACATAAGGATGCTTCATAATTCCAATACCAAAATATTATCACCTTCATACCATATAAGACTTTTTTATTCATTACTATCCTTTTTAACACCCAATATTTTTCATTCATCAGATTAAAAATCATCACCAACTATTTGAATATGATCTATAAAAAGATTTACTACATCACTTTGTCTGATAGTGTTCCTTCTTGAATTTAAATTATTATTACGATTATCTTCATCTCCAATAAATATCCACTTCCATGGTTTTAAGAAAATCTTCATCTGATTGTATGTGGCTAGGTTGAGAAAAATAGCATTTAAATGTAATGAATCTTCAAATAATATAACAATAAGTCTATTCAAAATGTGTAGAGATGAAATAAAAAAATAATAATACTGAGTATTAATTTTTGGTGAATCCTAAATTAACCATTACATATACCTCATCCTAATTTTTTTGTGAATAATTTTATTCCAATGTATCATGAAATATATAATTGTTTTTTCTTTATGAATAATGGTGGTGAAATTTTCCTTTTTATGAAAAATATAAGGTTGTATAAGCATTATAAACAACCTGAAATCACCATTTAATCTAGTATCAATTTTACATTGCATGATTGTTTCATGAGTTGAATCATCCAAAGATTATCTAATTTTAAAATGACTATGATTTGAAAGATATGAACATCAGTAATATACATACGCACCCAAAAAATTTACTCATATCATATCTACACAATGCGTTGAATAAAAAATACATTCATGAACATTAACTATTGTCCTAATGGAATGTGACTTTTCACAGACTTCAAAAGTCACATTTACATAGAATTACATTAATTCCCAAGGAATTTAAGGTTATTTATCATTTATGAACTATATAGTCCATCCATACTGAATCATAACTATCCATAATAGTGATCAAATGATTCAAAATCAGTAAAAATAAATATCCTTGTCATGAAAATATTCACGTAAAAGGAATATGGTAATTTTAGGATTCATAGTTCCACTAGCTATTACCTACAACATGTTGGAATAATCTAGGTCATTGAGATAGTCTTATATGAATGATCTATCCTTAAAAAATATTCTTGATGGTTATTTTAATGATGATAGGCTTTGAATCAGTATTATAAGGGTTAAAAGGCTTTTCTTATATTTTATATATTTTATGAAAATTCAGATTCATTTAGGAATTTTCAAATAAAATCATTTAGGTATTTATTAATTTAATTCATATGAAAGAATAATATATGATAAAATATAATAAAAGAGACATGAAAACATGAAATAAGGTGTGTTAGAATCGATTAATTTTTTTAAGATGTTCGAACTTGAATGTTTTGCCAGGATAATTGTCTATATCAACATATTTTAATCCATTCCAATAATAATCCTTAAAATTTTTATTCAATTACTATATTTTACTACATAAAAAACAAAATACATTACATAACAAACATTAATTGGGAAGAAAAATAAAATCCATAAACAATAATTATTATTAGGAATAGTTTATCGTCTATAATTTATGTAAAAAATAATTTAATCTAGAATCATTTATATGATTAGAGAAATTTTTTGGTAGTTTATATCCAATGATAATGAATTCAGGTGTGATATCCGATTTTCCAACTTGACCTCTCAAAAAGATATATATTGAGTCAATTTATTGAGTCTTGGAATGGGATAAATGATTCTTAGAAATAAAAATAGAAATTATGTTTTCACATTTTATATGGGTATTTATCAATTTATATCTATATTCAAGTAATTTTTGTTTCTTCCATATAATTTGATAAAAAAACTATCTACCACTATGTATTCATCATATTCACAGAAAATAAAAAAATATATTTCTTTTTTACTAAAACATCAGACTGATTATTTCATATATTGTACAATGTTCCATAAGATAATATTATATATAATTTACAACTTCTAAGTCCAACATCAGATTAGCTAATTAAATTCAAATAATAGCCTCTATTGTTGAAGAGCATGAAGTAAATATTACTTCATGGTATTGAAATATTATATTCACAATAATAAAACTTTATTCACTATGATTTTCATGAAAATGATCCCACATTAACATAGTAAACAAAATATATTACAAGCTAACAATTAAAAAAATAATACACAAAATAATACCAATGTAAATGGTCTGATAAAATTATTTCCCAAATTCATTATGATTCATGTTTTGAGTACTGTTCATCAGAGTACCAATTATAATTGATTTATAAATTCTAAATATTTTTAAAATATTTATTATTTTACATACTTGTGTTAAAAATAACACCTTATTTGTTTTTAACGATTTGAATCAAAATAATTTATTTTCGTTCCCCAATAAAAATCATTTCGAACACATTTTTTTGAATTTTAAATATTTAGTATATTAGGAATTTCTTGATGAACCAACAATAATATCATAAATTTATATTTTTAATACTAAATTTTAATTTTAATTTCCTTTTATATATAATTTAGGTTCAATAAAGCATTTTATAAAAAAATTAAATAATAAATGTGATGTGCCTATAATTATATGAATTGGGTTATTATTATATACTATACAATTATTCTGAAAATTTAGAATAATTATTGTGAAAATGAATGTTTAAAAATCATAGGGCTTGAGAAAAAAACTACCATAATATAAACATTTTAAAAATAATTATTGACATCGATTTGATATTATTTTATATTCATATTTTCTATATAAGGAAGTATTATTCTAATGCATTCATGTAAATCTATAGAGAAATTGGTTTCCTCAGATTTACTACCTTATTCATGAATATTACCTTATATAACCAATAATGATTTATTTATATTAATATTTCCAGATTAATCACACTTTTTTCAATTTATGTTTTAGTTACCAATGGTCAAATAGTTATAGGGTTTCTCAATTAGTTCACATAATATATTCTGTTGAAACTAATTTTGTTCATCTTGCATAACCGTCACACAATGTTCATCATTAATTACCACATTAATGTCTTTTGGTTAAATCTTTTAAAAATGGATTAATTTTAAACATATTTTCATAGTGTGGTTTTCTTGGTATTTTTATTTATAGATAAATAACAATTATATCTAATAGATGTCCTATATGGGTTCTAATGGTTCTCGGTGTTGAGGTGATTATTTTTTTTGGGTTTTACTCATCATCATGTTCCTCTTAATAGTGTTTTATATGATATTTTTCAAACAAATTAGGAGAATTTTCATTATTCATGTAAGTGTTATTATCATTTAAAATCCACACATCTTCCTCCATTATTTCATAAAACATTACATCTATGTATCTCCCTAATCACAGAAGCCTAGAGCTTAGGCATTGTTTTATAACATTAACATGATGACATAGAATCAAATCCTGAAGTACCGATTATTTTATTAGTATTAAATAGATAAAATAAATACCTAATTCCCATAACCAATTAGGAAATAAGAAACAAAAACATGATACACCATAAAAACAAATAACAAGCACCGTTGAAGGCCTAATAAAATATTTCTTCTTCATAACCTGTTGAAAGGAATCATAATAAGCATGAAATAAAATTAACTGTATGGGTTTGTAAAGAAAAATAAATAAGTAATAAATGAGAATAAAATAACATGGAATGGTATATAATTCATTACACATTGATTTTAAACAACTAGATAAGTAAATGTCAATATTACAAGGTAATAAACTGAAACACATGCCAAATAAATAATAAAAATAAGAATAATATATATATATATATTGATATATATAGGAAAAATCATAGATATAATAAAAATACTATATTTTTTCTCAATTATGAAAAGTCATAATTATTTGATTCTATATTTCACTTGTACTTGGAACCATTATGATCATTAAATTTAACAAGATAGTTTAATACACACTGGTAAAAATCCAATTTTGTTAATCCAACCTTAAATATACAGTAAAAACCATTCAAAAGATATTTTATATCATACTGCATATAAACACAAAGTGTTTTTTCATCATAATTTAATCCCATGATATTATCGATGAATCGAGGGGTTTCATTAATTGGTCCCCAACCTATAGGGATTATATTAAATAGACCACAACCCTTGTCTAAAATGTTTGAAGAATTATTGATATTGAATAAATAAAATGAATTATCATTTTTTATTATTGAATATAGGATAATGATTTATCAAAAATTACATCAGAGGATGATATGTTATTGTAAGGTTTATTTACATTAAAACCCTTTTGATGAAAAATAATCTTTAAACATTATAAAGTATACAATACAACTTTGAAAATTTTAAATAATAATTCAAAATTATATAAATTAATCATATAATATCATGAGAATGTGTAGTTTATGATATATAATTTTAATGGGTAGTACATACACTATATAAAAGTGAATTGGTGCATAATAAAAATAATTCTCAACAGATTGCAAATTGAGATGAAATGCATTACCTTATCCTTTATTTTTATTGTGTGGTAATTTTCACCCAGTATAGTGGATTAAAACATGTCAATAATATAAATATAGAAATATACTAATATTAATTATATCATATATAAACTTTTTATAATATCTTATTACTCATTTTCTAACAATCATTCATTATTTTTACTATTTTAGGTGTTAATTACAATGTTTACTCAAGTATTTTTTGAATTGTTACGTGTTTTTGCAATTACAAAGGTAATAATTTCATAAACTACATAATGTAAACCATGGGTTAATTATCTTATATGTTCAGTTAATTTATATTTGTATTAATCTATAATGTTAGAAGATATGAAATGAAATGCACTGTTCATGGAGACTGTAGGCTGCACATAAACATAAACTCTTCTTTCATTTCATTGTCATATTTGAAAATTAAATGATATGTATATAAATTTATATTATATTTGAATTATAATATAAATTTAATATTTTTAATATATTTTTATTTATATTATCGTTAGTACTCTCAACGTATTGCATCAATGTATCACATCAGATTGAGGGTGCAGTAGTCAAATGTCGCCCAAGCAATGTTATCATATTTACAAAAAATGGATTATATATATGTATGTTTTATAAAATAATTATATAAATATAAATATATTATAAATATATTATATATAATATATAAATAGTATTTTCATCATTAAGGTCTCCATGAGAGACGGTAAATGAAAATATGAACAATCTTCATTTTGTGAGGAGCATGTTCTCTGGACATGTATACAATAAGTTCCTTATCAATTATATGGAGGTGTGTGTAAATATAGGTATAACACATATAATAAAAAATATTAGTACATTTAAGATAAATATTTTGTAACAAAAACATATAATAAGTATATTTGAGGGGGGTGGGGAATGTAAGTGAAACATTACATATTGAGAGATGATTTTACATATTAATCATGTAACTCCTTTTGTTTTGTACCAATGTGATTCCGTAGGTGTCTTTATTAAAAATGATGTTCTTCTATGATCAAGGGAAGGATATTGGGAGTCTATTTGGGTAGTGTTTAGATAATTCAATGTTCCGTTTGAGGTTTGATGAATGGGTAGAGTGCTTTCTTTTTTATGATGGAGGGGGAGGGGAAATCTTGAAATTTTAAAAATATATTCATTACATAGAGAAATAACATTACTAATGTGCCAAAAATGGGGAAAGTTTAGTAATAGAAATAATTTTTGATAAAAACCTCTACAAGTCAAAAACTATTTGCCTTTTTAGATTTGTTTCCTTAACTTCTATGTCTCCCAATTACATAATTTCGGTTCTTATTAAGGCATCATGTTTTCTAAACATAGTATTTCAACCATTGAGTATAAACTAAAATGTTATTTACTATAAAAAATTATTCATGAATTACTATTAAAAAAATAACTTTTTTTATTTAAAATGGATATTTATAACAGAAAGTATTATTATTTTTACAAATCTTAATGTTTTATAATTAATAATGGAGTGGAATGTCTCATTTTGTCTTTTTTAGTAGAAATCATTTGTATAAAGAAAATACATTTAATAATATAAAAATTAAATAAAATATAAAACAATTGGGGATATGGTTTTATTATTTGTATCAAATGGTATTTGGACTTGTTTCCACATCATTTGGGGACTTATGATTTGAGTTTAATCCCATATTAAACTTAATTTTACCTTAATCTCTAAAATTATATTTAATAACATTCACCAATTTTTTAGTTAAAAAATTAACTTGATATAATTAACAACAAATATAATATTTTTGAACACAATTTATTTTCATTTTTCAAAATTCAAATCACATTATTTGGAAAATTAATATTACTGTTAATCTCACAGATGTGGTGAGAAAGCTGTGTTTTGAAGTAAAAATGTTGAAAAGAGAAATTAGTTTTTATATATTATTTAAATATAAAAATGATTCTAATGACCTACCCTAGATTAATATATGTTTAATTTAAGAAACTTTTACTTTAAAACCCAATTTAAAATATAATTCATCACTAACAATTATTTAAATGAATATACTATTTTTAATTAAAATGTTGTATTTTTTATTATTCATAAAAAATTCAAACTTCTCGAAAAAATACTAAAATTTCACCTTAATATAATTATAAAATTATGAATTAAAAAATGATGTTTTTATTAAAAAATAATATATAAAAAATATTAAAATTTCAGATTTTCAATTTTGTGCCATTAAAAGGAGAATAACCCATCCATGCATGTAACACAAGATTACTGAATGTTTTGTGTAGCGTATTTTTAACATAGTGTTGCTAATAGAGAGAGACAAAATAATATTTATTCTATCATTAAAATATTTTAGTTTCTGTAAGAGTTACATTTTACCCACCTTATATTTATTACATCCTTGTAAATGAATCTTGATCTCAATAATCAAGGGATTGATATTTGAATGTAAATATAGTTGAAAACATGACACCATAAATAGGGTTAATAACACATCATTTAAATAAGGGACAAATTAATGTATAATGATCATGAAAAAATGTTCCCTAGAATGATTTCATGGGTGGGAAGTAGAATCATGGATATTGAAGAAAAAATTTGCAATCATGTTCTGAGGTAGGTTAGTGGAGAACATGGTTAGGAGAAATTTTAAAATCTTATGTAAATGAATCTATGATGTTTAAAGGGACCTTTTGATTCTTAAAAAATGTCGGTACTATGAATTTTTTTTTCAAGATCAATTTCATATATTTGATGAATTATTTCAACCTCTATGAATATAAGTAAATAATCTTACTTCATACGTTTCAATAAGAAAAATATAATCATTTTGTTATGTCTTAAACTATTTCTAAATAATCAAATAGAAAAATATTTATCATATATTGATTTAATATATCTATCTCAAAAACCTCATCCAAAATAAAAAATAAACCATTTCATAAATGGTTAACCATTACATATTATTTTTTCGAATAGTTTAGAATCATTTCCACGATTTTAGGTAGTATCCAGATAACATTATCCATATGAATCATCTATTTTTACAAAATTATCAGAACATTTGGTACCGATTAAGGTTTATCATTCCATAAAACATGTATTTTCTGATCAGATAAACTTTTTAATGAATCACATTACATGGTTACCGATACCAATCAAAACATGCTTTTAATTCCTTGAGGAAAAGATAAAAAATTACCATACAAAAAATTTCATAATTCTTATAACCATAAAAGCACTAATAATTTTTTTTACAACATTAATAAATGATATTAATACATAGGAATATTAATCCTTACAGTTAAGTGATATTAATAAAATAATCTTGATCGAGATCCCTTGGCCTCTTCTTATGAATATTCCCATGACATTGAGAGAATTAATTTTCATAATGTGCAATATCCATACAGTGGAAGCACTAAACATTTAAATTTTTATTTTTTCCTTTTCCATCACAAAATTGTTATAATTTTTCTATACAATTATAAAAATATACCATTAACTCCATTCCAGCACTGGTGTGTTTCTTTCCATAAATATGACATATTGAAAATACCTTCATCCCATTAATTTTCCAATACTTATTATAATCAACATTACATTTATTATCTACCAACCCATTGAATACATAATGAATATAAAATTTATTCAATGAATTTATTGAACATAAAATTATTCCACTATATTTGTTTTTGGGATACCTGTGCCCTTTATATACATACATTAATCCCATAATAAGTGATCCATCATTCACCTCTTGTTGTGTATTTATTTCGTAGAATACATGGAAATACTTTTAATGATAGATTCATAATCTCCAATAGTAACATATTTATTTTTTCCTTTAGCTATGAACGATATTTTCTTGAAATTTTTTTGATCATAAGGAAAATATTTTTAATTATTGTGTCATTATAGAATTCTAGATTACAAGAGTTTTATTTAATTTTTCTATTTAGATTTTGGGATCAGTGACCAATATTGATTAGTATCACCATTAAGAAAATACATTTCATGTATAACCTATTCTTTTTCACTGCATAAAAATTCCATAAATATCTTATCTATTGACTTATTTCATTTTTCATATTCCACTGGATCACTATACAAATTAAATGATGTAGTCTAATGTCACCTAATTTCATCCAACATTAGGGAGTCTCATTGGGGAACATGTTGCTCTATCTTTGTATGGTTATGTTTCATAACCATATTAAGCTACCTGAATATATCCAATAGATTCTCTATTCAAATACCGATGATATTGAATTTAACTATAGGGAGTCCTTTATTGTCTATGAGTATGGGTACACTTCTTCAATCCTATTTACATTTCTAAAGAATTACATATATTTGATTATCCAGTAAAATTATTAATTTTTAACAACTCTAAATATTAGGTAACACTTAAAAAATTTTATAATTTTATGTATAATTAATCTCATAATCATAGATATTGTTTATTTTTTTATTTATAAATTCTAAAAAATATTAATGGTTTTTAAAGAATAAATAAATTATCCTAAGTGTATCCCTTGGGAGTGTCGTACCTATTTCATAGTAAGGATCGTTGTCGTGTACCAGGTTATGTCGAGTATAGCAGGACATCCCATGTTCGATTTGTAATAGTTAGGTAAATATAGCTAGATCCAATTTCACATGTAGTATCCAGATATGGATTTATTGATAAGAATACCCATAAAAAATATACTCTACTAAAATTCTAAGAAGTTCATCTATATATAAACACAATGTATATCTTAGTGTTGTTCTCCCAAACCAATGTTTTCTAATTCTTGTTTCTAAGGATGTTGCTAGACATAAAATGATTCAATAATTAACGTCCTATCCCCAGAATCCCAGAGATGATGCATTATTTTATTCCATTTCCATGATTACAATGAATCAGATTACAAAGATGATTAATTTAGAAGTCTTAAAAATCCATAAATAATTAATGATAACCCTAATACATTTGGAAATAGAAAACATAATAATGATACATAATGAAAATTTATTTTTTTGAATATTTATTTAAATATTTATTCAACATAACATTTGGGAAGAAACCATAATAATGGTTATCTCAAATTCATAGTATGTGTAATAAAAGAGGAACTAATAATTATTTAATGAGAATAAATTAACCTGGATAGTTAACTGACTAATAACACATGCCATTTATTTAACAGGATAAAAAAATATCAATATGGTAAAGTAGGATATTTAGATGCATTTAACATAAATAATAATATCTATAATATAATATATTCATATATATGTTGATGAAAAATATAATTGATAATAATATTCAATAGTTTCTCAATTAAGGAAATGCATAATTATTGGATTCCATGTTTCTTTAGTACATAGAACCATTACCATCAAGACCAATCACAAGACAGTTTTAAACATATTTGTTAAAAACCATTTTGGTTTTTTCAAACCTAAATCTACTATCATGAAAAATCATATAATAGACTATATCATAATGGTTGAAAATGGAAAGGGTTTTTTAATTAATAATTTTATGTTGACATTACTGATGCATTATGGGTCTATAATTTACCAGTCCCAAACCCGTAGGGCTTCCCTTAAACGGTCTCCAACCCATGTAATACATGTCCAATGAATTCATGAAATCGAATTAATAACATAACTTATAAAATTTATATATATAATAAATGATTCTATATTATAAAAAATACCTAAGAGGCGGATAAGTGATAATATGAGTTTTTGACATAAAAACATTATTGAAGAAAAATAATTGTTAATCATTTTTATGTATCCCATACCACTTTGAAAAAAATAAATATTAATTAAACACAAAATAAATTAAATATATATTATCATGATAATAAGGATATTAATGATATAGAATATTAATGGGTAGTACATACACCATAAAAAATTAATTTGTTTCTAACAAAAATAATTCTCAATTGAATGTAAATATTGACGAAATCCCTTACATTAACATTCCTTCATGTTTTACGTTTTTTTTATCTTTTTATACTGGTTTAAAATTAGTTAAAAAAATATAAAATCACAATAATAATATACCTCAAACCATATATTAACATATTGTAATATCTAATTACCCATTTGTTAAAAATCATTTTTTATTTTATCTATTTCGGGTGGTAATTGCCTAGTTCGGTCTAATATGTTTTGACTTGTTAGTTGTTTTCAATATTATAGATATATAGATTTAATTTTTACTATAAATTAAACCATTACATAATTAAAATATATATTTAATACATATGGATTTATAATAGTCTATAATTTTTTGAGATAAATAATGAAATGCAATGTTCATTGATATGGTAGGTCATACGTACACATGAACACAACTATAATTTATTTTCATATTTGAAATGTAACTGATATATATATATATATACATGAATATAATAAGACTATTATAATATCTATATAATACATGGAATATTTTTTTACAGATTATCTTTAATACATTCCTTATATATCATCAATGAATCACATCACATTGAGGTGGTGGTAGTCCACACATCAAAAAAAGGGTGTTATCATATTTATGAAAAATAGAATGTATAGAGGTATGAGGTAGAAAATAATTACACAAGTTTATATTAATTATAAATATAAGAAACTTCATATATAAATATATTTTCCATCGTAATGGCCACCATAAGAGTCAGTAAAATAAAAAAGAACAATGATCATTTTGTGAAGTGGTTGTTCATTGTACATGAAAATTATATTGTCGTTATCCATTAGATAGAGGTGTGTAGATGTGAAGTTAAACCCCATATAATAAACATTTAATATACATCATTAGTTTCATAATTATAGAATAATCATATTTAGGGGGTGGATAATGGATATAAAACTAGAGATCTTGAGAGAAGATGTTCCACATAATTGGGTAAATTATTTTTTTTTAAAATGAAATCTATAGATGGATTTAATCCCAATTTTATGAATCTTGGAATAGGGGAGGGATTTTGGGAGACAATTGGTGTAGATTTTGGATGATCCGATGTTTCTTGCGATATTTGAGGATGGGGTAGAATGATTTCCCTTTTATTGTGGAGTGGGAGTGGCACTCTTGTAATTAACAAAAGTTATTCATTAATGAGATGTCCGGCATACATTATATTCCACAAAACTAGAAAAATGTTTTATTAAAGGAGAATAATGGTCAATGAAATCCTACAAAACACAAAATTATTTTCATTTTAATAATTCCATACCTAAACTACTATGATTCACTATCTTTTTTATTGTGGTTATTATTATAGCATCGAGTTTTATAACCTATTTTTTTTAACTCAAAGTGTGATTTGTTAGAGAATATAGACATAATGAATAAATAATACGATATAAAAATTATAAATTCAAAATCCATTGTTTTTTGGAAATTATATATAAAATCATCTCAATTGATGCGCTAAAACACATCTTAAACTGAGGCCGTGTTAACCCTATTTTTATAATAATTATGGGTCAATATGTTAATTATAAAAGATTAATTGGTCAATTTTCCCATTATATTTAATATTTATTAACAAATAAAACCCCTTAGGAAGAATATATGTTTTTTATTTATCTTATATAATTTTATAAAATAACATTTATTAAAAAAATTCAATAATGTAAAATTTGACATTATTAACTGAATTTTAAATTTAAATTATCCAATAAATATTAAAATTGAAATTTATTAAGATTTACAAAAGTTTAAAATGAATCATTAATTCGAAAAAATAATTTCTATAATTCCAAAAATTCACATCACATTTATTATTTAAAATATCATTTTTATGTAATTATTAACTAAATATAGACTACATTGGAATTTCTTATGAATTTAAATATCTAAACCATATCTAAAAATTATTGATAAATTATAAGGATCAAAATAAATGTTATATATTTAAATTTTACGTGTATAATGGAATGGAATATTTTTTTATATCTCAATGTATTATAAATATTTAATTAAGGAAATTTATCTTCTTGTCTTTTTTTTGTTTCTCAACTTATTGTATAGGGAATGTCTATTTACAAATATCCTAATAAACCCTCAAATTATAACCCTGATGGGTTAATGACTAAATATTGGATGAAAATGGTTATTGAACATGTCTCTAGGTCATTTAGTCCCTTAGGATTAGGGTTTAATCCTTTGTTATGTTTATTTTTACATTAATCACCATAATTAATTTTACCCAGTTTTACTATTCATTTTGGTAAAAATTTAGGTTCACATATTAGACCTAAAATATTATAATAAATGAAATCATGTATGTATATTTATCAAACATCATATTACAGAAGTGTGAAAATTAATATTAATTCTAATCTCAGAGACGTTGTGAGAAAATTGGTTTTTAATGTAAAAACATTCATAAGTTCAATTAGTTGTTATTTATGATTTCAATATAAAATTGAATACGATGAAATAATTTGGATTAAAATATTTATAATTTATCTACTTTATATTTAAACCCCAATTTAAAAAATAATCTATAAATTATTATTTGAATGAAAATTCATTTTTAATTAAAATATAGTATTATTAACTATTCATCAAAATATGAAACATCTCTGAAAAATACCAAAATTACACTCTAATATAATATTTATATCTTGAATTCAATAATAAATATTATTTTGACATATAATATTTTTCCTAACCCCCTCCCCACAAAGTTTACCCCTCCTGGGCCAGCAATGTGAAAAGGGAGATAATGACCCCCAAGTCCCCCCTCTAGTAGGCCCCGGGTTGGCAACCAGCGCAATGGGTATAAAAACACACAAATGGGAGGCATTACCCTCTAAGAGAACACATGCAGAAGAGAGAGATAAGATAGACACCAATCCACTCCGACTCAGAACTGAAAATATAAAAAAACCCAAGTGGGCAAATGGAATTTCATACAAAAGTACTACATCTAAAAAGGTAAAAACTGCAAGTATCCAAAAGAAAGTAAAAACAGCTGCAACCACAAGCCCGAACAACTCCTGCAACCCCAAGATAGTAGAAACCATCTTGATCTCCAACCTACTCCAAGTGACCAGAAAAAGACTTTATATATACATAGGGTGAGTATAACAGTATACTCAATAGGATCCTCCTCGAAGACTCTCGTGAAAAAGTAAAGGGAGCATGCTAAATCACAGTGAACAAAAAGTGAAACTAACTCATCACATAAACAAGTATACTAAGTTTCCAACCACACCATGGATACTCTAACCAAGTAATGCATACAATAATATAGAATATAATAAGGAATATCAAGGGTACCCCGCGACTACTTCCCCACTATTTTGCCTCTTTTCCCCAACGACATACGTCCTATGCATCTATCTCCAAAGGCTCGCCCATATAAACTTGGGATAGGCTCCACAATCTGTACCACATGCACCACAAAGGCTTGCCCGCTGACACCTGGGATAAACACCACACCATACTCACAACCAAAAGTAACCAGGTAATTTCCAGGAGCCACTACATCTCGCATAACGTGTATCATACATCGGGTATTATTCCTCAAGCCATTACAGCACATACATGGAGTAAGGATCCTCAAGCCATCACAGCTGATACACGTTAAACCTATAGTAGTCTATATGATACTATATCCAGAATAAATTTGTGTGAATAACCACAAGCCATTACAACCCTCTACACAAAAATATGTGGAAAACAAACTATTGTGCCTCATGGGACTAGTATCTACCAAGAGAAGAAAGCGGGGTCAAAGGGGGTTGTCATCCATTCACCCTCCCATCGAAACATTGGGAAAAACACCCCTAGGGCTCAGAATCCCCGAGGTGTCAGTTTCCCTTACTGACAGGGTGGAGTAGCATATAGAAACTCAAAAAAAATATTTAATATATTATAACTCACAACTACACTATGGGAATAACCTAGTCTTATACACAACTGCAGCTAACGTCTATCAGAATCTGGGATGCCACTTATACGACTAGGTATCTTATATGCCCACAACCATTAAAAGAGCTTTATTAGATTACTTCATTCAATTTTATCAATTCCATTGTACATTAATTAATTATTCAAACATTAATTAACCACGAACAATTTCCACATTAAATTCCATTAACATCCAAACCAAAATCCATTGTCCCTTCAATTGTTTTCAACCTCATCATTTAGTTCCAACAAACTCCAACCCCATGGGTTAACATCATTTATTGAAACATTCATTATAGAATTACTTTCCCATATTCTCAGGCATTCTAGAAAAGCATCCTATGCTACTAAACACAAGGGGATCAACACGATGAGTATATGTACTACTCGTCGAGTCTGTGCCGCCTATATCAAGAGCGTAGAACCATTCTCCCTGGAGAGGATAAATACGGAAAGCACGTTACATACCCCGTGTGTCTTCACCCCTTTCGGAAGAAGGGTAAGCAAGACCAGCTACCTTGGGGAGTGGGGAAAAGTAAAGCAGATAAACAACCAAACAAAGCACAAAAAATCCAACAATCACGTCATCCCATTCCATCATCTCTGGTGTCCTCCCTGACACCCAGATGCATAAACCGATGCATCTTGCCACTCTAGGAGTCATTCACTACCACGAACACAAGGCATCCATTCCCCCACATATAACAACATCTATTCAGGATCACATCAACATTATCAGCAGGAAAGTTAACATCACAAAAATTTGGGCAGTTGGACTTTTAACAAGGCATCCCACCTTCATCCACAAGCACCAACAGATTTCTAGTTTACCAACCAAATTAATTAATCACGTACATCATCATCAATTTGATTAACATTAATTTGGAACAACAACCACAACAACAATAACAAGATTCATATAAATTCCTCTATAAATTTAGCCAATTAATTATCAATTAATTCCGTCTTTACGTTCTTTATCAATTTCATCAAGAGAAATATGCTAAAACGCAAGGCATATATTTCACACTATCTAGAAAATCAAGAGGCAAACCATTATCATCGTACAAAGCAACCAAATGCGATCAAATCAATTATTTTAATCCGGTTCAAGTATTTAATTAGGTCAATTCCATTGCAATCCAAAGGCCAAATCATGATAACTCTAGGATTTCACATAAACAATTAGAGAAGCCACAAATCCCCTACCTCAACGGTTTTGACGGATACCACAACGGTCGAAGAACGCCCGAGAAGACCAGGCCGATTCACCAAGGATCCCACCTAGATCTCTTCTCCTAACACAACCAAGACCAATGCTCATTATAATTGACAACCACACACTTAGATCTACCCATAACAGGAGTAGATCTAAGATCCTAGGAGTAGAGGAGGTGTATATCTAAATAGATCTATGAAACCAAATAAATGTATCACATACCTCAAGAAACCAACTTCGATTCGCGAAGAGAATCCTACAGATCACCTCCAAAATGCTTGGAATAGGTTATTCTACCTCCAAGGAAGGGTAATCTAGAGATGGCCGCTTAGGGGATTAAACGAACCATTTAGAGGAAAAAGAGTTCAGATCCACAATTATAGGATCTAACTTTAAGTGCCCGCAGGGTTAGTCCGCAGGGTTTAACAAACCATGCGCTAACCATGCGTTAGATTCTTCCTCACCAAATACTCCTCGCATGGTTAGTCTGCTCTGTTAGCCAAACTGTGCGCTAACTGTGCATTATCCACTGCCTCCAACACCATCCTTGCACGGTTTGGTCGCACAGTTTAGGCAAACCATGCCCCAACCGTGCGAAGACCATAACCCTTTATGTTTTTATAAAAGTCCACCCAAACATACACCAAGTCGCCTTGTCCTCCCAAAACACCTCCAACACCACATTTTAACAAAGGAATGGACAGGAGAGGTCAAGGCCATTATATCAGATACCTCTCAAAACATTCTCAACCTCAGGAATACAAAACCCACTTAAAGTGAAAAAAAAACAGGGTCTGAACAACCACCCACCGAGATACATATTAAAAGAGATCAAGACACCAAAGAAACAAAGGGTGCCATTTCATAAACATGAATGTTCCACAACAACATCATCTACATCGATACATGGAAAGAGTTAAACATCAAACAACTCTGAGTAATGAGCACGTATCTGTAATTCATGCTCCCAGGTACTCTCCTCCATGCCTCTATGTCACCACAAGACACAAACTAAGGGGATGGAATGTCCACGCAACACCATCTCCATGCGGTCTGGGATCTTCATAGGTTTCTCCTCAAAGGTGGAATCATCATCAACAATGATCTCCCACCAATCGATGATGTGGGAGTCATCAAGAAGATAATGACGTAGCTGTGATAAATGGAAAACATCATGTATCCAACTCATCTGAGGGGGAAGCACTACTTGACACGCCACATCTCTAACACAAGAAAACACCTCTAAAGGCCCAACAAAACGGGGAGAAAGCTTACTCCCACTACAAAACCTTTGCTACCAAGGACATTGAGTCACCTTCAGGAACACATGATCCCCAACATTAAACTCTAAGGGTCTTCTTCTTTGATCGACATATGATTTCTGACGATCATTCGCTGTATTCGTCCTCTCATGAATCACCCAAACCATCTCTGTTGTATTCTTCACTAGTTCCGGTCTGAGAATTGCTGACTCTCCAACCCCAGTCCAGCACAACGGAGAACGACATGGCCGACCACACAAGGCTTTAAACGGCACCATACCTATTGTGGAGTGGAAACTATTATTGTAAGGGAACTCCACTAAGGGTAAGTGCATCCTCTATGTACCTCCAAAATAAAGAACACAAGAGGGAAACATTTCTTCAAGAGTCTAGATAGTTCGATCTGTATGACCATCTATTTGAGGATGAAAAGCAGTGCTAAGGCATAGTTGAGAACCAAAAGCATTTAGGAGACCTCTCCACACCCTGGAGGTAAAATGAGGATCTCATTCAGAAATGATCATCCTTGGGACTTCATGAAGTCTCACCACCTCCTCTAGATACTGCCTCAACAAAACCTCCACTGAGCTCAACTCCTTGATCGCTATGAAGTGGGATGATTTTGTTAAGAGATCCACTACCACCCAAATAGAATCATGTCCACCCGGAGCTCGAGGTAAACCTGTAACAAAGTCAATTGAGATGTCCTCCCACTTCCACTGAAGAATATCTAATGGCTAGAGAAGACCACCGGGAACACAATGTTCGGCCTTCACCTTCTGGAAGACTAAACATCGAGACACAAACTCTGCAACTGCACGCTTCAGCCCAAGCCACCAAAACTGACTCCTCAAGGATCGGTACATCTTTGTCACACCATGATGCACCAATAAAGGAGAACCTTGTAACTCTCTAATGACCATCTTGCACATTGACAAGGGAACAAAAATCCTCCCATGATACAACACTCTATGTTTTTTATCCTCAGACCAACCATCAGGGGCCTCACCACAAACAACTCGATCTCTCCATACATCCACCTCTAGATCACCCAACTGGGACTCTTCCACCTTCTGCATCAGGGATGACTACACTGTCATCTGAAAAAGACAACCTCTACCCCAACTGATCCCATATCAAGATGAAATGCTGACAGTTCTTCCATTACTCTCCATGAATCATCCGATTCACGAACATTATCACTGCATGAATTTCGGCTTAGTGCATCAGCTACAACATTCCCTTTTTCAGGGGTATACGATATTTTGATGTCTTATTTCTATAAGAACTCCATCCATCGATGTTGTCAAAAGTTTAAGTCATGCTGGGAGAAAAAACACCTCAAACTCTTATGATCAGTGAAAACCACAAAACGTTCACCAATGAGGTAATGTCTCCACAACTTCAGAGAAAACTCCACAACTGCCAACTCAAGATCATGGGTGGAATAGTTGTGTTCATGGGCACACAACTGCCGAGACCCATAAGAAACAACTGACCTCTGTTGCATGAGGACACAACCTAACCCCAGATGTGAAGCATCGTAGAAAACCTCAAAATGGACTCCCTCAGCTGGAAGACAAAGTACTGGAGCACTTAATAACTTCTCCTTTAGATACTCAAAAGCTGACTGACACTGATCAGTCCATATGAAAGCCTAATCATTCCTGGTCAAAGCTATCAAGGGAGTTACAACCCATGAGAAATTGGCTACAAACCTCCTATAGTAGCCTATGATACCAAGGAAAATATGCACCTCTAACACTGTCTTGGGGGATGCACAAGACACAACTGCTTCAATATTAGATGGATCCACAGCTACTCCCTGTTGGGACACAACATGCCCCATGAAACAGACTTCTTGAGCCCAAAAATCACACTTTTACAACTTCCCAAACAACTGATGTTGACGAAGAACTCCCAAAATGGTTCGTATATGCTCTTCATGCTCCTATTCAGATGTGGAGTACACAAGGATGTCGTCGATGAAAACTACCACGTACTTGTCCAGAAACTCACGGAACACAGCATTCATCAAATCCGTGAATAGAGTTGGAGCATTTGTCACACCAAACCGCATTACAACGAACTCATAATTCCCATGATGACAACAGAAAGCAGTATTCGGGATATCCTCATTCTTCACACACTTCTGATGATATCATAACCACAAGTAGATCTTTGAGAACCAACTTGCACACTTTAGTTGATCGAATAAGCCATCAATCTGAAAAAGAGGATAGCGATTCTTTATTCTAACTTTGTTTAAGTGACGCTAATCGACACACAATCGTAAACTACCGTAGGCCTTCTTCATGAACAAAACAGGTGCACCCCATGGTCACACACTTGGATTAACAAACGCACACTACAACAAACCGTAATGATTAATACGCATCTCTCATAACTCAGAAGGGGCCATCCTATATGGATACATATAGATAGGAGACGCTCTTGGCTGTAGATCTCTCTTGAACTCGATCTATCGTCGAGGGGGAAAGGCTACAACCTCTTCTGGAAAGATATCAGGGTACTCCTCTATGACCCTTGGAAATGCCAACCGCTGAACCTCTGATGAACTCAGCATCATCTCAGCCGCCATGGATGATAAGGATGAAACGCGCATATGACCCATCCGAGGGTCTCGCTCACCAACAAACACCACTTGCTCTCCATCCTCACCAAAGAAAAAAACCTTCTTCTTGAATCAATCTAAGATATCCTGCAACAAATACAACCAATCCATACCAATGATGACATCATATGGTTGTATCCGTAAACATAGGAAATCTCCCCAACAACGGTGTTTCCCATACACTAGCTCACAGTCTCTACATTCTTCAAACAAGCTAGCTCGACATCCAACTGGCGTAGTAAACGCCAAGGGAACTGGAAGCCTCTCCACCTCAAGTCCCAAAGCATGGACTAGGGTAGGTGATATGAAGGAGTGTGTATCTCCTAACTCAAACAAGGCATACACCAAGGTAGAAACCAAGAAAAGGGTACCTCGAACGACATCTAGCTCGTCTGGTGCTGGCAATGCTAGAGGATGAAGCTGAACACAACCTCATGCACGACCTCTCTAACCTTGATAATGACCACCACCATGGCCGCACTCTTCTCTCTGAGAATAGGGAGTTCCATGGGGCTGTCCTCTGCCTGCCCCATCTACCCTCTGCTGATCTAAAGCTGGTGCAACTGGCTTCTGCAGCCTCGGCTAGAACTGTCTCAATGGGGGAACCTGGAGCGTAGCACCCGATGCATGATGACCACCCTGAAAGGTCGGGCACTCTCACTGCTGATGGCAATGAACACCACAAGAAAAACAAGCACCTAATCCCTTGGCGTAGGCTTGAGATTTTCTGCCTCTGGAGAAACGATATGTGAAGGGCTGGGACCTACCCCCGGCTGAACGGAAACTCTTATGCCCTGAAATCCGGGAACCCCGGACCAAAGCCTTGATTCATGAAGAATCATGTTGATTCCCCTCTCGTGACGATCCAATCCTGTCCAAATTCCTCTTGACAACGTCCACCCTCAGCAGTAGCTCCCGATATGTCTTCAGCATAAATGGGGTGACCTGGTGCTGGATCTATGGACGCAAAGCCTCCTCGAAATGCCTCGCCCTGGCCTCCTCATCTGGTAATAGGTCGAAGCATAACATAAAAGTTTCTGGAAACGGATTCCAAAATCTCGGACACTGGAGCTCCCCTGTCGAAGGGTAAGAAACTCTTGGCGACTGAACGCCTTTGCAGTCGAGGAAAGGAACTCGACTCTGAACTTGTCTCAGAACTCCTCCCATGAGATCGCTGACTCCTAACAATCCCTGAGGAACAAGAACCACCATTGCCTTACTGCTCCGTGAAACATCGTCACAGCTAAGGACACCCATTGCTCCCTCCAAGCACAGATCGAACTGAAGCCTATCTCGACCTCCTCCAACCAGTCTTCTGTAACTACTTCTAAAACGGAGCCCTCGTACTTCTAAAGACTCTGGAACTAAAACTCTCGGAGTGTCTTCCTCCAATTGGAGTTGTCGTCAAACACTACCCTACGACATCCTGCTGGAATAGACTGCTGGACCTCTTCTACGCAAACCTGACGAGGACGTCGACCTGGAGCCATAGCTGCAAAATAAGAAAGAGTTAGAGCTCCAAAGCCTGGAAAATGGAAGACTCAACATTTATTAATTATTGTTTTTATTCATTTTTAGGATAAACTATCCCAAGGTCTACCCATTCAAACATATTCACAAAGAAGAATGATGCAAGATCCTTCCAAGGTCTCTACCCCGAAACCAGTATCACCCTATTTAGTAGCCATTGTAAACATAAAGGTATTAAATCAGATCATAGGGGGTCCTAAATGCCTATGTATCTACCGGTATCTAGTGTTTACATCACATTCTAAACATGAATGACACCGTTTCCCTACCAACCCATGCAACCTCACCTGTCCCTAACTCCAAAATCCATCCTATCTCTCAACCAGGCGTCTGATACCACTCTGTCACGACCCCCTCCCCACAAAGTATACCCCTCCTGGGCTGGCAATGTGAAAAGGGAGATAATGACCCTCGGGCCCCACCTCCATTAGGCCCCGGGTTGGAGACTAGCATCAAGGGTATAATAAACAAACAAATGAGAGGCAATACCCTCTAAGAGAACACATGTGGAAGAGAGAGATAAGATATAAACCAATCAAATCCAACTCAGAACTGGAAATATAAAATAAACCCAAGTGAAAAAATGGAATTTAATACAAAAGTACTACAACTAAAAAGGGAAAAACTGCAAGTACCAAAAATAAATTAAAAATAGTAGCAAGAATATATCATATAATAAGGAATATTAATGCTACCCCTCGAGTACATCCCCACTAGTTTGTCGCTTTTCCCCAATAACATATGTCATGTGTATCTCTCTCCAAAGGCTTCCCCGTATAAACTTGGGCTAAGCTCCATAATCTGCACCACATGCACCACAAAGGACTGCCTGTAGACACCTGTTCTAAGCACCACACCATCCTCACAACCAAAAGTAACCAGGTAGTTTCTAGGAGCCACCATAGCCCGCATAACGTGTATCATACGTCAGGTATTATACCTCAAACCATTTCAACCCATACACCGAGTAAGGATCCTCAAGACATCACAGCCTATACATGTTACACCTATAGTAGTCCATAGGATACTATATCCAGAATATATGTGTGCGAATAACCACAAGCCATTACAGCCCTCTACACACATAAATGGGGAAAACTAACCACTGTGCCTCATGGAACTAGTATCTACCAAGAGCATAGAGTGGGGTCAAATGGGGTATTTAGCCATTCACCCTCCCATCAGAACATTGGGGAAAACACCCCCCAGGGTTCAGAATCCCTGGGGTGTTAGTTTCCCTTACTGACAGGGTGGAGTAGCATATAGAAACACAAAAAAATACAGAATATATTATAACTCAAAACCACACTATGGGAATAACCTAGTCTTAGACAAAACTGCAGCTAACGTCTCTCGGAATTCGAGCTTCCACTTCTATGACTAGTTATCCTATAAACACACAACCATTAAAAGGGATTTATTAGATTACTTTATTCTCTTTTTATCAATTACACTATATGTTAATTAATTCTTCAAACATTAATTAACCATGAACAATTTCCACATTAAATTCCACTAACATCACAACCAAAATCCACTATCCCTTAAATAGTTCTCAACCTCGTTATTAAGTTCCAAAAAACTCCAACCCCATTGGTTAACATAATTTATTCAAACATTCATTACAAAATTACATTCCAATATTCCCAAGAATTCTAGAAAATCATCCTATGCTACTAAACACAAGGGGCTCAACATGGTGAGTACATGTACTACCCGTTGAGTCTGTTCCGCCTATAGAAAGAGCGTAGACACATTCTCCCTGGAGAGGCTAATCATGGATTGAAAGTGGAATACCCCGCGTGTCTTTTCCCCTTTTGGAAGAAGGGTAAGCAAGACCATCCACCTTGATCAATGGGGAAAATTAAAGCATATAAACAACCAAAAAGAGCACCAAGCATCCAACAATCACGTCATCCCATTCCATCATCCGTAGTGTCCTCCATGACACCCATATGCATAAACCGTTGCATCTCACCACTCTAGGAATCATCTGCTGCCACAACCACAAGGCCTCCATGCCCCCACATATCACAACATCCATCCATGATCACATCAGCAAAAGCAGCAGAAAAGTAAACATGACAACAATTTGGGCTCTTGTCCCTTTAACAAGGCATCCTACCTTCATCCACAAGCACCAATAGATTTCAGGTTTACCAACAAATTGAATTAATCACGTACATTGGAATCAATTTGATTAACATCAATTTGGAACAAAAACCACAACAACAATAACCAGATTCATTAACATGCCTCTTTATCTTTAGCCAATTAATTATCAAATAATTCTGGATTTACGTTCTTTATCAATTTCATCAAAATCAACATGCTAACAAGTAGGGAATAGATATCACACTATCTAGAAAATCAAGAGGAAAACTGTTATCACGGTACAAAGAAACAACATGCAATAAAACCAATTCCTTCAATCTGGTTCAAGTATTTAATTAGGTCAACTCCATTGTGATCCAAAGGCCAAATCCTGATAACTCTATGATTACACATAAACAATTAGTGAAGCCACAAATCCCCTACCTCAATGGTAATGATGAAAACCACAACGGTCGAAGAACACCCAAGAAGACTGGGCCGATTCACAGAGGATCCTCCCTAGATCTCTTCTCCTAACACAACCAAAACAAAATATCATCATAATCAACATACACACACTTAGATCTACCCATAACAGGAATAGATCTATGATCTTGAGAGAAGAAGATGAGTATATCAAAATAGATCTAAGAAACCAAACAAAAGAATCCCATACCCCGAGAAACCAACTTCGATTCACGAAGAGAAGCCTCCTGATCGCCTCCAAAATTCTTGGGATAGGTTCGTCTACCTCCAAGGAAGGGTAATCCTGAGTTATTGCTGCTTAGGGTCTTAAATGAACCATTTAGGGGGAAAAGAGTATAGATCCACAATTTTAGGGTCTAACTTTATGTGACCGCATGGTTAGTCTGCACGGTTTAAAAAACCGTGCGCTAACCATGCATTAGCTTCTGCCTCACCAAACAGTCCTCGCACAGTTAGTCCGCACAGTTAGACAAACTGTGCGCTAACCATGCGTCAGCCACTGCCTCCAACACCAACCTTCCACGGTTTGGCCGCACGGTTTAGGCAAACCATGTGCCAACCGTGCGAATACCATAACCCTTTAACATTCCTTAAAATTCCACCCAAACATACACCAAGTCTCCTTGTCCTCCCAGAACACCTCCAACACCACATTTTCACAAAGGAATGGAGTGATGAGGTCGATCCATTACAATATTTATAAAATTGAATATTATTAGTTTCAAAATAGGTGAATAATTATATGGTGGTAAGACACAGTCATGGGTGTAACACAAGCTAACTCAGTGTGGTGTGTAGAGAAAGAATGAAATGGTGGTGCATATAATGAGATAAAAAGTTTTATTTATTCTAACATGAAAATATTTTAAGGTCTTGGGATATTACATTTTATGTGGTAATTTCCCATAAAATTAGATGTTATCATATTATTCCCCAATTTTTGTTCTTTTATTATAGACTCTATAGGCTTTTTTGGATATTGAATAATCATGAAAAGTTTCTTCAACACTCTCGATGTAAATATTAACCAGATTGTACATCATAATTTGAGTTTAAATTTTTTATCTAAAATCATTGAAATATTTTTACATAGTCTTTTTACAATTACAGAATTAAAAATGATTATTTTTAAAATGGGTCTTAGTAAGACTCAATTTACTGAAATATAAATTCTATATAAGGATTCAATCAATATTTAGACTGTTAAGTAATATTAATTGGGTACGGTATGAGATATTTTATGAAGGATACTATTTCATCTACGAAAAGAAAATTATATTGATATGTTATAGGAGACGATACTTTATCATTATATACATGGCGTCTTTCAAAATCATTATTTTTATATTAATGTCAAAGATCATTTCTCACATATTTAATGGTATGTGGGTAATGTTTCTCTAAAATTTTCATACCCTGAAAAATCTATAAACCTAATTTTTTTGATGTATGAAACATAACCACAAAAACCATTAATTATCACAAGGAATTACATAGGTATAATATTTTAATTAAGACATGAATCGTTAGAGGGTCTAAACTATTACATTTTAACTAATTATAGTGGTTTAGAGGTATAAAAAAAATTCATTGGTTTGAAATACAATTTATATTACTTCCCCTTTTGATTTCGATTGTTCAAAGATTCATTTGGGGCATCTAGTAAATGTAGATCATTTAATAAACACTTCTAGATATGTTTTTAGGAGATTATATATTAAAATTGCTGAATATCATATTCCATTGAAAATATTCTTAATGAAAAGAATATAATGAAGTAATATTTAGAGAAAATGAGGAATTTAAACACATTGGAAAAACATTTTAATTCGTCAAATATATAAACAATTAATAAAACATGTAATAATAAATGTTACATGTATTATTCTAAAACATGGCAGAAAAATATTCATCAAATAATTTTTTAAACACATTTTATTATTATTTACAACATTAATAAATAAATTGTTATAAATTAAATTGGTTTTATAATTAGAAACATAAAAGATGTCAATAAATTTTTCTATTTCATTGTCACCTATGATGTCATTTCCACAATTTTCAGTAGTGATTAATAAGTTTCATATCTTATTTCTAGGATACACACTATATAGATAATAAAACATCATACATGAAAATTTTATATAGGTTCATGTAATCAATCAAATAAATACAATATTTTGTACCTTGATCTGTTTGGGTCTAAAGTGTATAAAAATTAATTCTTTAGGGATACAAGTTAATTTTTTATAATTAAGTCAATAATTATGTAATATTTTTGGAATGATTTTGAAAAATAACCTATCATTGGACCCAAGTACAATTTATAAGAATTATTTAATTCAAAAATATTATTTACTATATATTAATTATATGCTTTTTACTAGAAATAAAATAGTTTTTATAAAGTTATCTTATATGCCACAGATGATAACCAAAACAAACACTTTTTTGAGGTTTATATTTTCATAAATGTATATAATTGAGAGTTTTACATACAAAAAACCATCAATATAACTATTTTGATTCTCATTTTCTAAAATAATCCCATTATTTTCATTTAGATGAATTTTTTATAATCTTTCTCAAAATAATGTTATTATTTATCAAAAATTCATTAAAAAATGTTTATTCTTTGAATTATAAAATAGATCATTTATATCATTAATGTTTTTATCCATCAGGGTACAATATTAAAATTGATCATCAATATAGATATCATCTTCATCTAGATTTTCATTTACAGTGATATCATAAAAATTATTGGATTTCATATGTGTAATTTCTATAATGTATAAATTCTTCATCTCATGAGAATCCTATATGGACATGATTTAATCACATGAACTAACCCGTGAATAAATTAATTATACCATAATAGATTACTATTAATTAATACCATGTCCCTTAAAATTATTTATTACTATAATTTTGGAAAAAAATCATATATATATCCATTTCTCTTACAATTGTAGTTGTAAATTTCTCTAATGTTATAACATTATTCTGATTTCAATTTCTATCATAAATTATACTGAAATTTTATATCCCAAATAAAATATTCTTCTTGTAACATACCTTAAATCTTTTTTCCAAAAGGTCATTTTCCTCATCATTATTGGTATCATATTCACTAACACCATTTTTAACTTTTTTATTACTATTTTAGCATATGATTGAAATTATTTCAATGAAATTTAATAATTTGGTTTCATTTTATCATCATTAATTTTTATCTCTTTTTATTAAATTATTAGAGTCCTTATAAGATCAATTATTGGTATCTCCCCTACATCACATGAAAAATGAATTGATAGAAAAGTTTCTTTCTATTTTTCAATTATGAATCATAGAATCATTAGTACAAATGACTTGTTATCAACAGTATTCCCCATGGAATAAATCATATTGATAATTTTATTAATCATAATGATAATATGAGAGGTAGACCCATTTGGATTCATTTTAATGTATCATACTTAATATTATTTTTTATTTATAATTATAACATTTCTATTATATGTTTTGTCATGAGACAAAGAAACAACATCCCAAAATCCATATGTTATAACACATTAAGTTATTTTAATAAATTTTTATTCTTCATAGTTCATAATATAAATCATTCAGTTATTTACTATTATTGTTATATGTATCCTTTTTATAATCACTATAGTGAGGTCATGTATCCTTTGGTTTTTTATATTGATTATCAATAATATCACAAATATAGATTCTCATACTTTAATGAATTATTCTCATTCTAATCTACCATTGTGAATAATTAGTGTCCTTAAATAAATGCGGTGTGTTTGTGGTATTTCCAGAAAGTATCGTATTTTCAAAAAACATATAAATTTTTAAGTAGCAAAAATCTGGATGATCTTTGAATAACTAAGATAATGATTAAAAACTATATAAAAGTATGAAATACGTAAAATTATCTAATAAAACTGTTAGTATTAGTGAATATCTCAAGGGGGAGAGAATAGATCATCTAATAAAAATATTAAATTTATAGAAAAATCTAATTATTTAAAAAATAACATGGTTAACTAAAATATAAGAAATAAATTATTTCATATATTTGAATTGTTTCTCAATGTCATTATCACAATCCTGTTTAACAATAGAACCCAAGAATTTCATTGTTACCACAAATCCTCTTTCCTTGTTTTCATGGGTGTGAATATATGAATGAAAAATGAAAGAGTATATAAGTTCTATTTTGTGATCTATAGAAGAATTTTCTTATTTAATAAAAAATAATAAAAAGAAAATATTGAATGTAAAATTGACTATATAAAGGGAAATGTGTCTAGATATGTGTTATGTTGCTATGTTTCATTATCATTATTCTATTTATCAACGATTCTAACACATTATCTTCAAATATTCCCATATTATTTCATAATATGATCAATAAAAAATTTCCAAAATCATATTATTTTTTTAAATAGTGTATAAAGATTCCTGAAAATGTAGTAACTAATTGGGTATTTCCCCATAAAAACTATATATTATTATTCTTCATCCCATAATCTAAAAAGATAAATTATTTCAATTATAACTATTGGAAAATTATCATTATGTATTTTTATTACATGGAAGGATAACTTTGAAAATTAAATATACAGACTCTATATTTAATACATCCATTTAATCCTTCCATATTACTAATTATAACATATTATTAAAATATAAATTTTTTCGTACATGGTTGATTTTAATCATAAAACATCAGACAACATGGTAGACTTCACACATGGAAAATTCCTCAATTTAGTTATGCGGTCAAATTCACTAGACTTGGGGACACTATGGTACTTTGAAAAGATAGGACTATAAGGCATAATTTCTTAATATAATTTTGAATTTGATCACGTAAATTTCTATAACTCATCATTACCATGTAAAAACATCACTTAAAAATGTAGTTCCATAAATTCATATAACTTCCCATACAATTTCTCAAAATTTAAAATGGACAAATAATATTATCTGCACATAATATTTTCTAGTGTATGGTTTGAATTTCAGGTGGGGTTTAAGCTCCAACACATAGTGATAACATCAAAAAAATTCAAATAAAGTCAATTTGGAGTACTTATAATTGTTCATATATTTTCTCATGAAATATTCAATATATCCATCATTGTTGATCATGTGGTCACATGGTCGATGCATTTTTCAAGCGGTAACATTGGTACATTGAATATTTTAGCACGTCTCCATATTATTTTATATGGTCTATTTATGTTCTTCTTTTGATTGATCTATAAAAATATGGTCATTTCAATAAATAGATAAATTTACAAAATTTAAATAATTTTTTTAACATTAATCAAATAAGATATTAATTTGAAACAAAATATACATGATTTCAAAATATTAAAATAAGTAATTACGAGACTAATGAAACATGATTGTGGGTCAATGAGATAAAAATTACAGGTGGGGTGATTCCACCTATTTAAAGGGTGTTGTGATTATATTAAATATAAATCATATATATATATTATCGGCCATTTAAGGTTTATTTATTTTTTCTATCATAATAGAGACAATCATAGTGATATAGAGATTTATTTTATTAAGAGTTAGTGATTTATGGAAGATAAAATGTTACTCAATTAATCATATTTATCATACATTCATTTTTTCAGGATTCAATATTATTAATATGAATTTATTATTTTTATTTTATATAAAGATGATACTTGGATAAACATAAATTGTGAATAGTATTGTAATGGTTATTCATTTCTCATCAATGAATGTCCTTCTTGATAAAATTTACTATTAAAAAAATCAGTTTTTTTTGTTAAATTTAGAAATTATTTTGAGTAGGAAATAGTTAATCTCGTATAAATTAAATATATACTACCAAATCATCTACCAAAAAATCTGACTTGTGAACTTTTTAAGAGAGTGACACAATATGATCAAACAAAAATTTGTACTTTGACAGAAATGATTTAATCAATTGAGAGAGTTTAGTGGTGGAATAAATATATGTTCATTTCATAATGTATTGAATAGATTAAAATTATTTTTAGACACAAAATATATGTTATATTATAATTATTAAAGTTTATAAATGATTGAAAAAAATTTGAAAACACCCAATATAATGCCCATATGTTATTATTAATTTTTTTATTGTGACCTATTTTATTCCATGAATTTTATCAAATTAATTTTATCATAGTATAAAAAATTATCTCATTTAATTATTTCCATCAATAGTTTTTATTTTTATTTAGTTTGTCATATATTCTCCTTGGTTCACACATAATTATGTCTTCCTAATGTGGTCTAATCCTTTTTTCTATAACAATTGTTTTTGTATTTGAAACAAATAAATAATTTACGAAATGTTTAGTAATTTATTTATCCACCTTAATTATCAATTTTTAAATAATAAAAAATACTCTTCAAATGATTCTAAAAACACATTGAGTATGATATATTTCATGGAATCAATAATTTTTTTTCATATTATCACTAAAATTAAGTAACTGTTTTTTTATAGTGAAAAATATATTATTAATCATATCTCTATATTTTAAAATTAAAATATTAATTAAGATGCTAGTAATATTATATTTGGACTTACATAATTTCAAAGACAACAAATAAAAAAATATTGAAAAAAAATATTATATGATCATATTATATAATTACCCAAATGAGTTTAAGATATTTTTCTAATGAGTAATGCAATTGGATTAATTTGTATACGATAATAAGGATAATTTCTCTTTATCCAATATCAGTTTACGATGTGTTGGTAAATAATATTTTTGACAATTACTATATTTACCAATATAAATCTAGTATTTTTTTAATTTTTATGTAGAATTATTATTATATTAATTATAGTACCCCTATGTAGATAAAAAATAGACCTCTTATTGTTTTATATTATGGACATAATGGTTACAAATGATGAATAAATTAAATCATAATGTGTGAGATAATTCTCATTTTAATCTCTCAGTCACATATCTCTCTTCTCTCACTGCATTTACAACATATTCTAATAGTATATTAGGGATTATGGAATAATACTAATCATATGTCAAGTGAGTCATCACAACTAATGGATACCTCTAGTGGTGTGATTTCATTATTCTTCAACACTTTCCATCTTCACAAAGCACATTACATGATGAAAAATATAATAACGATATTCTATGACAGGAACAATGTTTTTCTCATTTTATAATATCAAATAATTTTATTTCATATATGGTTGATCTAATAATTTGGTTTTTATTTCTTATGTTGTGTTTAACAAATTTCATTTGATCGTATGAAAAAAGATTTACATACAGTGATATGAAAAAAGTTATAAATTGATGGAAAACTACATGAAAATATTTGATGACATTTTTAGGGGATATTATCCCCATAATAATTATTAATAATGAATTATAATTTATTTATTTACATGAAGTGAATTTTATTTAGTTATTCACTACTTCAATTTTATAAGGTAGGGGTGATGTTTGAGGGGTTTTATGATTCTTACCAGCTGGGCTTCAGATGTAAGTTGATGAATTAGTGGGTGTTGATCTATTATTGGTAGATAAAATTAGCCCTCCATTATCATAAATCCAAAACCCATGATCTGGAGTTAGCATATGTTTTGATCATGCTAATGTTTTAGTGACATTACCTCATTGGGGACTTTTTGTGGTTTAAATGGATCAGAAGAGCTTGGGGATATCGTTTTTAGTGGGATGTAGAAATAATTCTATGGTGTTGGATAATGATTTTTCAGGATTTTGATTTTGAGATATCATACACATTTGGAAATTGGAATGTTATGGGAAATTATTTGAATATAATTTCATTGGAGGGTGTTGTTAAGGATTATAGGGATTTATGGAAAGTAATGGAGGAGTTATAAGCCTTGAAATTAAATAAATGTGTGGATGGTGGTAGAATATTTTTTCAAATGATGGTGAAATATTATATTATGTAGAAGGGGTAGAGGAACCTCAGCAAGGGGACTCAAGGGAATATGTGATATGTGATGATGATGGACATGTAGATGCTCTATAGGGATGGTTAGAGGATGTTCATAACTAGATATTGTTTAGCCGAAGGATATTTTTTTTTTATAAATAAAAAATGGAGTTGTTTTTGGGTCCCATATCTCATATTTTATGGTACGCCAGATAATTTATATAATTTATCGTGGCCTAAGGTTATAGTTTATGTTTCCTAAGATGAAACATTATGTAGAAGATTTTGAGTCAGAGTTCTTCTTTTTCTATCTTGTAAATGTTGAGCATGATGTTCGAGATCTATTTTTTATACCATGGATGTTATTGAGTGTAAATGGGATTAAATATTGATGTATTTCATCACAGGGATCCCCAAATCTCAAGGAGGTTGTGATTCTATCTGGGTGTTCGTCTATCGATTGAAAAAATCATCCAACTACATAGTGCACAAGGAGACTAGAATAGTGGATTCCCTGGATAATAGTTATGTGGAATAAGTGATGATGTTTCATGAAGTTCAATGGACCATTGTGTCAGGATAAGAAACACATAAAAAGTCATGATTATGGATCATATTTCAACAGGATTTTGGTACTCAAATACACCTCAACACTTTTTTCCACCCACAGATAGATGGGTTGACGGAATAGACAATCTAGATGTTGGGTGATATAATGCTGATGTGAATGATGAACATTGGTTGATCTTAGGAACAACAACATCCCTTGTTTGAGTTTTCTTATAATATTATATATTGCACTTCCATTGGAACGACTTCATTAAAATAATTTAAGGTACTCCATATCATTTTTCATTGTGCATTATAGAGGTCAGGGACACAACTATTCATGGTCCTAATGTGGTCTTGGTCATGAAAAAGAAATTTCTGCTCATTCTTGAGAGGATCAAAGATTCATAAGACCAGCAGAAGTCTTATGAAAAATTCAAAAGGCAGTCATTGAATTTTTCTATTGGGGAACACATGTTCTTTAAGGACCACCCTCCATGGGGTCAAATTTTTTTTGAAGAGTGATTAATCTTTTTCCAAATTTTTTATAACATTAAGTTGTTGGGTTGAGTTGGTGAAGTGGTATATCATATTGTGTTACCCTTGTGGATGTATATTATCCACATCATCTTCCCTATCCCTCATCATCATATATATCTTAACTATTAATCTCATGTCATTGACTAGGAAGTGTTGGATATCATGGATTTTGTGAAATTAATGAAGATTCTAGTTGATATCCATGAGCGTTAAGAGAATATGATGCATGGTTAGACAATTCCATTAGTTCATGTGTTTTGGAGGTATAACATATATTAGGCTAGTATATGAGAGAGAGACACACAAATTCATGCATAGTACCAGAATATGTTTTGAATTTTTCATTTATGTGTCTTTCTTTGGAATGTGATGTTTGATAACATATTATTTTAGGATATGAGCGATTTTCAATGGACAGAGATTTGTGTGGTGTAATGTTTGATATTGTCTTCATATATGAAAAGTGTAATACTTGATTCAAAATCCTCACACATCAACTATGATGACATTAAACTCATGTGGGTGAGTCAATGATTCCCCGAGAGGAAATTATCTTGAAATGGATGAAATAATTACATTATTTGTGTGTTCAGAATGTGGTAGTTTGATTGTTATGGTAGTTATTGGTTTTGGTTGCATGGGGGTTTATATGGTTATGTAGTGGTTGTGTGGCAGTGTTGACGTTAAATAGGAGGAGACTGGTGGTTGTGGTTCTGTGGTTATATAGAGTATTTTATGATCATTTGGGTTTTTGTGTTTGGATGGTGGTAACATTTGATGAGTGATGTGACTCCTGAGAGGTATATCACATGGTGGTAGTATGGAAACCACATTATTATAGGTTTAAAATTGTATTTTGGATGGTTATAATCATTATAGAGGTATATGATTTGACAATATGTTCCCCCTCGGTCTGTTACATTGTTTGTTTTGGTGGTAGGAGGTGTCTGGTAATGGTTTCGAGAGTTTGCAATGGTTTGTAGAGGTGAAGCAATACAACAGTATGTAATTGATATCATATATGTATATTATATGACATGAATGTATGTTTAAAATATTAACTATGGGGGGTTCACAGCATGATTTTTTTCATTTATACATAAGAACAAGTCTTCACATTCTTATGAGGAACATTGAATCCCATCATTGGATGATGTAAAAGGGGTTACACGTCGTGTATTTCCATGATTCTCATCAAATATAATGGTTTTAGCCACTAATTTTCTCTCCAAATACTATGAAACAAACTCCCTCTCTCATATTCAACAGTTTAGTATTTCCTTATTTTTATGTTTGGTATTCCTTCCAATGAGGATTGATTTGTTACCTCCTGTCAATGATTCATGGTTATTTCTCCTCTCCTTCTCATTTGTTATCTTTTGTTCTTCATTGGGGTTATGCAGTGGTTGTGTTTTTTAGCTTGGGTGGAATTTGGGTTGTATTTTTTACCACCCTTTGGTGATTTTTATGTATATCCCTATGTTTTATGTGCAATCGTGGATTCTGGGTGATTTCTTAATTACCATCCAGTTCACAACGAGTTAAAATGCTTCTCTAACATAGGAATTATATCTTTTCTCTATTGTGTATCATGCGGGGGGGGGGGGGGGGTTACAACTATTATCCATGGATTATTATTATTATGGTTTAATAAATGATACATAATTGTATATATGAAAGATAAACTGTAAAGGGGGATTATCTAAATTCAGTTACATCAAAATAATAATTTTTATATTTTGAATTTTCCATGATTGAAGCCCCATGAAAAATTTATATTGTTGGGTGATTTGTTTTTGATAGATATGTGTTCTATGATAATTGTTTTCGTTGTGAATTTATAGAATCACCCCTAAATGTAAAATTGATAAAAACATATATTTAGTTAATTAAATGGATTCCCAATAAATATTTCTTATGTGATAATTTCCCTAAAGTGAAGTGGAAGGTGATAAAATCCTCCTATTATATTTTAGAAATGATATTTATGTGTTATTATGTGTGGTCATGATTGTGGGATGTCAATGTGTTTCGAGGTCATGCAGGATGATGTTTTGTGTGGTTTGTTTTTGCGGTGGTAGGGTGGTGGTTGAATGGTCACGATTTTGGGGAGCTATGTTGTGTTTGTTGGGGGTGACAAGTTTCTTGTGATAGATGGTTTATTTCTTATAGATGCCCATGTAGTAATAAAATAAATTCATGTTTAATAATGTTTTGATTGAAAATGGATTAATTGCATAACGGGATGGAAATTTGTTAATGAAAACTACATGATGGGTTGTGTGAGTAAATGTGGTTGATGCTAAATAATAAAATGGAGGGATCTTTACCATATGAAATTATTGTTACATATACATATAAATTCATTTAGAGGTGGTAGAAAAGATGAGAGTGTTGTGTGTTTTTTTAAACCCATAGGTCTAGCTAGAGTGGTTGGTATTATATATATATATATATACTTGTATAATATTGTGATTTTTTTACTCACCCAACCCACATAGAGAACTATATGAAAAACACCCTCTGATCAATGTAGGGGTGTTTTTCCCAACATCACAGTGGGAGGATGGAAGGATGACAACCCACTCTTCTATTATCTCATTTACAGTTGATGATTTCCGAAGCTTCTTCAGCAGGATTTAATGATATATTACTTCCTAGGTGTATTTGGGAGGTAAAGGGAATTGATTTCCTAGGTGTCCTTGATATGAGATGTGATGTGTAGTGATGAGCATGTCTCTGTGGTTTGGATGTGATGTGAGGTCGATGTGAGTGAAGGAAATATGTATTTTGAGGCCCATGTGTGTGTGATAGGTAGGTGTTATGGGGCCCATGTGTTTGTGGGTGGCATATGATGTGGTTTATATGTATGTGGTGGGAGCACCAGAATATTTCCCATTGGTGTGTGAGAGGAGATAATCATTTGGAATTTTGGATGGGGTACCCAATAATCGATGTTCATTAATTTTTATTATATTACATCATGGTAGTTATTTTGTATGGGTTCCATGGTGAGGTTGGGATATTATGTATACATGTTTAGGTGCTTTTTGTTTCAAATATTTTCTCACAGGGTAATTATTATTATTCTTTCACATGTGCCTAATAGAATTTTCATTTCCTACTGATTATATTTTTTATTCTCTTCTAATGCCAATAAATATAATTTTGGTTTTTATGACGATTTTGTGGACCGTGGTGAGAATTACCTATTTATGTTTAAGACAATTGTTGAGTTTTTATTATATTTTCGTTTTTTGGGTATTTAAATTGAATTATTTTATTTATATTTGTTTTTTATATTAGTGCATATCGGATGGATTGGGATTCCCTTTATTATTATGTCATGGAGTTGTTAGGGATTATTCTTTAACTCTATCAATCTTGTATCCCTATTAATAGTAATTTATCACATATTGTGAGATTTTTAATCCCTTAGGTTTAGCTGCAAACATAGGTCCTATTGGAGGTTGGTGTAGAGACCTGAAGCCTGACGTACATGGACACTACATTACTTTAGCGGAATACTTAATACATAACAAAAACAGACATACAAGTATCGTAATGGTTTAGTGTCTTTGGAAACTCGGAATATAATCTTCTAATCGTGGTGAAAGATCTTCAACATCTCCCATAACGATATTCCCCTTTTTTTCTTACCTAAAACCTTTCTTTATATCGTGGGGAAAAGAAAACATAAAAAGGGTCAGATCAAAGTCTCAGTAAGGTTAAGCATGGAGAAAATAAAACAAACCATATACATTTGAACATAAAAACATGTACATAATTTTTAAACATAGAAATCTTGTGCAATGACATAAAACATGGAAGTAAGTAAGGCATAGACCAAAATAGAACATCAATCCTGATAAAATACCTTGTAAATAAAACTTTTACTTGCGAAAAAACATTAAGTACATGATATTATTTCCATAGTAGCCAAGGCATTACTGCCAAGACCATCTTAGTGGACAATGTACCTTTCTGAATCGAGTTCACTCCTCGTTCCAGTCCTGTATTACTGAACTGGTTTAACTTGCCATTCCAGCCATGTCTATATCATGAGATATAAATCTTTACCCAATGCATTGGAGGGAGATATAGGTCCCACCCATCTCATAATGAAATCATTCTTAGTTGTGCCACAAAATAAACATACATCATTCATAAAAACCCAACGAATAAAATGGGTTTAAAAAACATCATCCCATCATCACGTAATCCATATAAAATAAACGGATAACATTTCATAATAAGAAAACTGAAACCACGTAAATCATAGAGACATTATACTTGAAACATACACATATGACATAAATTCATCTTAGATGGAAAAATGGTTTTGATAAAACACTTGAAATGAATTCTTGAGGGGAATATCCTTTCTTCTTCAAAATTAATTTCTTTTCAAAAAACATCATGAAATTTTAAAAGAATGATATTTTGTTGAAAATAGTAATGAAATAATTTTGAGGATGCTTCATGAAAACAAGGCTTTATAAAACCTTAAAAATCTGTTCGTTCCGTATAAGTTAAAAAATCATTCTTCTCGTACTTTTTTCGAAAAAGTCAAAAAAGTACCTCGTAGGGTAAACAAAAGAAATATTCCTACCATACCATGGGGTAAAAGTCGAAATGGGTAGAAATAGACTTTAAACATACATGAAAACACTTTTATAAAACATGGACATGGTTGATAACAATTATGCCAGCAAATACTTACGAATAATCCATCTCAGATAAAAATGAGATTTGAAAAATTATCCCTTACCTTAGGTCTGATATGCTTCATAAATATCCGAACCTCTTGTATAATGATTTAAATATTGTCATTGACTTATTAGAGAATCATATTCATTGTTATGATATCATATATGGTTCACTTATGACTTTATATTACCCGTTCTTTTGTAAATTCCATGTTAAAGAGTGTTTTGGGTGAAATCGTTTCATTTGTTGTCCGTGTTTTGACTTGTAATTATTCATATGATTACGTAGATCATGATTAATTAATTCCAGAATATAAAACATGATTTATATATAATATATATTCATAATCTACATATATATAATAGATCGATAAATGGAAGGAAATACACCGTTCATGGAGACGGTAGGCCGTACGTATGCATGAACGTTGTTTTCGTTTCCTCATTGAATTGAATGAAATTAATTGGATGACATACATATATATATATACATAAATCCAGTGTCATTATTATGTCATATATTTCATTATTACTTATTATATATACTTTATAATCATTCATGAATGGTTAATCATTGAGAATGAATCTCATCGCGTCGTGGAGACGGTATTCCGTACGTACGCATGAGCGATGATATCGTTCCCATGATCGTGGAATTTTATTAGAGTGTATGTATAATATTAAAAAATCAATATCACTTTATGATAATCATATATAGTTATTATTTACACCATTATACCCATCCAAGTAAGGTTGTGGTGGAAAATAGATTACACCACGGCGTGGAGACGGTATTCTGTACATACGCACGCGTGGTGATTTCATTTTCCATAGGATGGATAGATGGTGAAATAGGGTTGTTTAATACTTATAATAACATATCAGAATATGAGTGATACTGATGTTATTACTTCATAATGAAACAACCTAATAAGAAGAAGTGGAAGAAGAAATAAAGTTGAAAGAATCGGTAACGGACATTACCTCTTCTTTGAATCTCCTCTTTGAGACCTCCTCTTAGGGAACTAACATTGGTCATTGAAGAAGAAAAGAACCTCTAGGATGTTTCTATGGAAGTGTAGAAGAGAATTTTGCAGTGGTTGGTCAAGCTTGAAGGCTCAAAGTGGTGTGAGTAAGAGAGGGAGGAGGTGCCCTTTTATAAGGGAGGAGAGGGGCACCTTTGGAATAACTAAAAATATTATTTTATTATAAAGTCATATTCCGATTTTAATAGCACCAAATCGATATATTTCTAAGCTAAGGTGGGGATGGGTCAAAATACTCTCATAAAATATAATTTAGACAACTTTAGGTCATTATATTAACCTTATATTTTAGTTTTAACTCTTAGTTAATTAGATTGACATTTACCATGTCACTTTTTATTTTTATATTATATAGTTAATAAACTTACCATATAAATCCAAGCGACCCCCAAGTGGTCAATTAATGATACACCTATCATGATATAAGTATCTTGGCCAAACCTTAGATTTTTAGGAATATAATAACAATTAATAATATAATATTTTCTTTAAAAACTATTTTATGTCAATTTTGACACTATTTGGTAATTGATTTTTGTGAAAATCATAACAGAATTATTAGTTCTAAAAAGTTAATTAAATCAATACTAACATTTCATATTAACCTAGAAAATTATTGGAATTCATAAAAAGTCTCAAATTACATTTATTTGGGTATTTATAACATCAATTATGTCAATATTTCATTAATAAGATAATTACTGCATCATCATTGTGTCATAAATAAATTAAATTATTTTAAGTCTAAAAATTACAAATAAAATACCATTATGTAGGAACGCTTTTTAGATTTCTAATGAATATTTATAGTCGAATTTATCTTATGTATAACCCTATATTAAAAATGATTTAGTTATTAAACGTTGATTTTAACTGTTTTAACCCTTCTTTAAATAAATTAATAATAAATGTCCTAATATAATAAAAGTGTGCCTAAATGGTCATATTTTATTCATAAGGATGTTTTTGGCCGAATTAAACTTATCCAATAGAATTAGGACATGTGTTAGGGTAATAATAATATCATTTTACCCTTAATTACCTTATTTACTTTTAACCGTGGTAAAAAAAAGAAAAAAGTTACTATTCACCAAAAATTATTTTCATCTCATCGAACCACATTTTAATCCTTGATATTAACCGTGTCTCTTGGATTTTCGAAATTCCACTCACATAAGCGGTAAAATTATGTTTTATGAAAAATTCATTTTTTTAACTACCACTTACTGGTTTCACTATTCATCAAAAAATGAAAGATTCCAGAAAAATACAAAAAATTAGGCCTAAGCTATATTTGATATTATGAATTAAAAAATGATTTCTATTTTACCAAATTCAAAAAATATCAGTTACATTAACTATTTTACAATTTTATTCCCGTTGTCAAAACAAATAGTGTATTTTTAAGAGAAATAACTATCAAAAGATTGACACTTGTTTATGTCTGGTTTAAATGTGAAATTACATCCAATTACCAAAATTGTATTAAATTGTAAAAATATATTCTAAATATACTTTAAAACAATTCAAATTAATAATTTATCACTATTAATTATTTCGATTTAAAAAGTTGTTTTTTAATTAAAATTTAGTAATTTTCACTATTCATTAGAATATGAAAGTTATCCGAAAAGTACCAAAATTTCACCCAAAGCTAATTTCGATATTACGAATCCAAAAATGAAGTCCATTTTGAAAGATAAAATTTATAAAATTTCAAAAAGTGGGTATTACTATTCAAAACGGCTAGTTCATAATAATATTATAATAATATCTCGTTTAGTGAAACTCGGTATTGCGTACTACCCACACTATTGAGGAAGGTCATGATTGCGTGTCATGCACAGCAAGTCAGGGATGCGTGTTGTGAAAACTCCTTTTTGTGTATCGTACAACACAAGACATTAATAAAATTAAAAAAATATTTTTCATAAAATCTCGGGGTGTTACATTCTACCCCCCTTAAAATGAATTTCGCCCTCAAAATTCGTCGGGGTTATAAATGGTTTACTACTATAAATATTCTTTAAAAGAAAACCACATTGTAAAAAGGATTACCAAAACTTGGCTTTTAGAACTAACATATGAAACATAATGGTTACCAAAATTAACTCATCACTGATTTTCCACATAGAAGAACATAGGTGAAAATATGGATATGGAAGAAAAATCTAACAATAAAGTTCTGATGGAGAGTGGTAGAGAACATGGCTATGAAAAATCCAACAATCACAAAGCCATAAATTTGTGACGATCTAAGGTACCATCTGATTAATCGGATATAAGAGCACTAGGACAACATTTTTGGTTTTCAAGATCATTTCCCTAAAGATGATGAAATTGGAATTAGAAGAAATACTTTCGTGATTTTGGTACAGTCTCAACGTTGGTCATTCTTTGGACAATTTACACTTCACATCTTAATTAAATGAAGATGAATTTGTCATTCATGAAGTGTTAGCAGATCATGTGATAGAATGATGGGTCATTCCATCTGTTTCAAACAAAAGGATAGAAAAGTTATCAAAAAATACATAAGTCCATATATAGTGAGATTAATCATATATGGTTCCTAAAATGGACTTATACTTCATATATCATACTGCATAATATAATAAAACTAGTTTCTACTAAACAGGGTCTTCTTGTAGGCCAGTGGTAGGCGATAAAGGCCAGACGCACTTTGGTTGTGGGTTCGATTCCCACAGGCTTGTCCGACATGATGGACTGTCGCCCGTCCTGCATGTTGTCATTTTTCTAAAACTACATTACTATAACATCCCATCAATAATATCGAAAAAAAATTCTATCCTTAAACAATACTAACTTATGTCCAACATAATCCATTCCAATCTTTAGGCTTATCCAAAATACTGGTGTCCAATCTCATATTACAGTGAAAACGATTACCAAAGAGTTCATATAACAAGCATGTTAATAAAATCATTGATCCCCATATATCATGAGATATGTCTTGTTGGTCACATTCCAAACATTCGAAGGCCTTAATCATGTATTCTCTTTAAAAATGAATACCTATTGAATCTTAGTGAAAAAATGAGTGCTATCAAAAGTTAACTCTTTCCACATACCAAAACCCCAAAATTCTATATACTCAAACCATGATATAACTATTTCCTTATATCAGTCATGAGCTCATGAATACTGTCAAACATTTCATTTTCTCCATATCCCTTCATTATGCATATATCAACTTTTGTCAAAAAATATCTCAATCACTTTCCATGGTTACCAGTACCATAAAATTATTGAAAACCACAATAGACCAATACATAAATATTCCAATATTCCACGATAATATATACAACATTATTTTGGAATACCATTACATAAACACTTAATCATTCCACCACATCGTTTTCATATTCAACATCGCCAATAGTGATCGCATGTGACTTCCCTTTGCCCTTTTCCTTATGTGGTTTATCATGTCGATCATCACTAACCCTTGGATTAGGGCATTTATTAGTATAATTCCCCATTTCCTTGCACTTGAAGCATTAAAGTGTTGGTGGTGCGTTCTCTGCAGTCTTTTCTTTATTCACATCATTAGAAACCCTTTTTCCATTACTTCGACACTCAGCTGCTCGATGAACTTCTTTTCCACACATAAAACATTTTCTAGTCCCATTAAGACAATCTCCACCATGACTCTTTCCACACATTGAGCATAAGGAAACATTCATATTCTTTTCACCATTATTATGAGATTTATCCTTGAACTCCATCTTTCGTTTCATGTCAAAACTATGAGATGGATAAGTAACACCAACTTCCATTTCTACCTTGATAGCACAACGAAAAATTTCTTCATAGCTACTGAAGTCTCTTATAACTAATTCCCCTTGAAGATTTGGTTTTAAGCCACTGAAGAATCGATCAACTTTACTTTCAGGTTGGATGATAAAGCCAGATGCATACTTTGCAAGCCTTGTAAAATTCTCTTTGTATACACCAACAGATTCATCATCCTTTTGCTTTATTTCAAGAAACTCCTTATCCATATTTGTTCCAAGAATATGAGGGAAGTACTAATTGAAAAATAAGTTCTTGAACTCATCCCATTCCAAGGACTCAATTTCATCTCTTGGCCTCGTATTCTTGATAAGATTCCACCATTGATCAGCTTCACCTTCCAAACGATATACTGCTAAGATGACATTATCATGGTCAGAACATTGAGGAACTGAAAATATCTTTTCAGTGGTACTGATCCATTGTTTAGCAACAAGTGGATCAGAAGACCCACTGAAAGAAGGTGGATGTTGCCTCATGAAGGACACAATATAATATTGTTCGCTTCTCTGCTCATTTGGAAGTCCAGAATGATTCATAGCTTGTGTAAGTATAACAATAAGATTTTTCACTCCATCTCCCATAACATTTGTTTGTTCAAGAGAACAATCATTGAATTATCCATTGCATTGATCAACACGGTTCCTTCGGGTTCCATCCATCGTCTAAAACCCAAAAAGAATAGTGTGAGAGGTAAAAATCATGCTAGGGAAAACACCATAGTAAAGGGGGAGTAACCTCAATATCTAACATCTTAGGTCAAATTCTAAGATTGTTAGCACAATTCTAGGACTATAACCTATATGTATACTTAGCCTTAGGGACATCCCTAGACATACCATAGAAATATATCTAGGGATCTCACTAAAGTTTTCGCATCCTAGTTTCCAAAGTATAACTAAACCTTTCCTCTGATACCAACTGTAGAGACCCGAAGCCTGACGTACATGGACACTACATTACTTTAGTGGAATACTTAATACATAACAAAAACGGACACACAAGGATTGTAATGGTTTAGTGTCTTTGGAAACTCAGAATATAATCTTCTAATCGTGGTGAAAGATCTTCAACATCTCCCATAAAGATCTTCCCCTTTTTTTCTTACCTAAAACCTTTCTTTATATCCTGGGGAAAAGAAAACATAAAAAGGGTGAGCTCAAATGCTCAGTAAGGGTAATAATGGAGAAAATAAAACAAACCATATACATTTGAACATAAAAACATGTACATAATTTTTTAACATAGAAATCTTGTGCAATGACATAAAACAGGGAAGTACGTAAGGCATAGATCGAAATAGAACATAAATCATGATAAAATAGCTTGTAAATAAAACATTTAATTGTGGAAAAACATTAATCACATGATAATATTTCCATAGTAGCCAAGGAATTGATGCCAAGACCATCTTAGTGGACAAAGTCCCTTTCTGAATCGAGTTCACTCCTCGTTCCAGTCCTGTATTACTGAACTGGTTTAACTTACCGTTCCAGCAATGTCTATCTCATGAGATATAAATCCTCACCTAATGAATTGGGGGGAGATATAGGTCCCACCCATCTCATAATGAAATCATTCTTACTTGTGCAACAAAATAAACATACATCATTCATAATAACCCAACGAATAAAATGGGTTTCAAAAACATCATCCCATCATCACATAATCTATATAAAATAAATGGATATCATTTCATAATAGGAAAAGAGAAACCATGTAAATCATAGAGAAATTATACTTGAAACATTAACATATGAAATAAAGTCATCTTATATAGAAAAATGGTTTTGATAAAACACTTGAAATGAATTCTTGAGGGAAATATCCTTTCTTCTTCAAAATTAATTTCTCTTCACAAAACATCATGAAATTTTAAAAGAAGGAGATTTTGTTGAAAATAGTCATGAAATATTTTTGAGGAAGCTTCATGAAAATAAGGCTTTATAAAACCTTAAAAATCTGTTCATGATGTATAAGTAAAAAAAAACATTCTTCTCGTACTTTTGTCGGAAAAGACAAAAAAGTACCTCGTAGGGTAAACAAAAGAAAGATTCCTTCCATACCATGGGGTAAAAGTCAAAATGGGTTGAAAAGGACTGTAAAAATACATGAAAATACTTTTATAAAACATGGAAATGGATGATAACAATTACCCTAGTAAATACTTACGAATAAGCCATCTCGGATAAAAATGAGATTTGCAAAATTATCCCTTACCTTAGGTCCGATATGCTTCGTACGTATCCGAATCTACTGTATAATGATTTAAATAATGTTATTGACTTATTAAAGAATGATATTCATTGTTATGATATCTTATATGGTTCACTTATGACTTTATATTACTCGTTCTTTTGTAAATTCCATGTTAAAGAGTGTTTTGGGTAAAATCGTTTCATTTGTCGTCCATGTTTTGACTTGTAATTATTCATATGATTACTTAGATCATGATTACATAATTCCATAATATAAAAAATGATTTATATATAATATATATTCATAATCTACATATATATAATAGATCGATAAATGGAAAGAAATACACCATTCATGGAGACGATAGGCCGTACGTACGCATGAACGTTTTTTTCGTTTCCCCATTGAATTGAATGGAATTAATTGGATGACATACATATATATATACATAAATATAGTATCATTATTATGTCATATATTTCATGATTACTTATTTTATATACTTTATAATCATTCATTAATGGTTAATCATTGAGAATGAATCTCATCGCGTCGTGGAGACGGTATTCTGTACGTACGCACGAGCGATGATATCGTTCCCGTGATCATGGAATTTTATTGGAGTATATGTATACTATTACAGAATAAATATCACTTTACAATAATCATATATAGTTATTATTTACACCATTATATCCATCCATGTAAGGTGGTGGTGGAAAATAGATTACACCACGGCGTGGAGATAATATTCCACACGTACACACGCGAGGTGATTTCGTTTTCCATAGGATGGATAGATGGTGAAATAGGGTTGTTTCATAGTTATAATAACACATTAGTATATGAGTGATACTTATGTTCTTAATTCATAATGAAACAACCTAAGAAGAATAAGTGGAAGAAGAAATAAAGTTGAAAGAATCGGTAACAGACATTACCTCTTCTTTGAAGCGCCTCTTTGAGACCTCCTCTTAGGGAACTAAAATTGGTCTTTGAAGAATACCAGAACCTCTAGGATGTTTCTATGGAAGTGGAGAAGAGAATTTTTCAGGGGTTGGAAGAGATTGAAGGCTCAAAGTGGTGTGAGGAAGAGAGGGAGGAGGTGCCCTTTTATAATGGAGGAGAGGGGCACCTTTGGAATAACTAAAACTATTATTATATTATAAAGTCATATTCAGTTTTTAATAGCTCGAATTGATAAATTTCGAAGCTAAGGTGGGGATGGGTTGAAATAATCTCATCCAATATAATTTAGATAGGTTTAGGTCATTATATTAACCTTATCTTTTAGTTTTAACTCTTAGTTAATTATATTGACATTTACCATGTCACTTTTTATTTTTATATTATATAGTTAATAAACATACCATATATATCCAAGAGACCCCCAAGTGTTCTATAAATGATACACCTATCATGATATAAGTATCTTGGCCGAACGTAATATTTTTAAGAATATAATAACAATTAATAATATAATATTTGTTTTAAAAACTATTTTATGTCAATTTTGAAACTATTTGGTAATTGATTTTTGTGAAAATCATAACAGAATGATTAGTTCGAAAAAAGTTAATTACATAAATATTAACATGTAATATTAACATATAAAATAATTTTAATTCACAAAAAGTCTCCAATTACATTTATTTGTGTATTTATTAAATCCATTTTTTCAATATTTCATTGATTAGATAATTACTGCATCATCATTGTGTCATAGATAAATTAAATTATTTTACGTCTAAAAATTACAAATAAAATACAATTACGTAGGAAATAGCTTTATCTTTCTAATGAATATTTATAGCCGAATTTATCTTATGTATAACTCTATATTAAAAATTATTTAGTTATTAAACTTTGATTTTAAATATTTTAACCCTTCTTTAAATAAATTAATAATAAATGTCCTAATCTAATCAAAGTGGGCCTAAATGGTCATATTTTATTACTAAAGTTATTTTTGGATGAATTATACTTATCCAATAGAATTAGGACATGTGTTAGGGTAATAATAATATCATTTTACCCTTAATTACCCTATTTACTTTTAACCGTGGTAAAAAAAGTAAAAAGTTACTATTCACAAAAAATTATTTTCATCTCATTGAACCACATTTTAGTCATTGATATTAACCGTGTCTCTCGGATTTTCGAAATTCCACTCACAGAAGCGGTAAAATTATGTTTTGTGAAAAATTCAGTTTTTTAACTACCACTTAGTGGTTTCTCTATTTATCAAAAAATGAAAGTTTCCAGAAAAATACCAAAAATTAGGCCTAAGATATATTTGATATTATGAATTCAAAAATGATGTCTATTTTAACAAATTCAAAACATATCAGTTACATTAACTAATTTAAAAATTTATTTCCATCGACAAAATAAATAGCGTGTTTTTAAGAGAAATAACTATCAAAAGATTGACACTTGTTTATGTCTGGTTTAAATGTGAAATTACATCCAATGGCCAAAATTGTATTAAATTGTAAAAATATATTCTAAATATACTTTAAAACCACTCAAATTAATAATTTATCACTATTATTTATTTCGATTAAAAAAGTTGTTTTTTAATTAAAATTTAGTAATTTTCACTATTCATTAGAATATGAATGTTATCCGAAAAGTACCAAAATTTCACCCAAAGCAAATTTCAATATTCCAAATCCAAAAATGAAGTCCATTTTTAAAGATAAAATTTATAAAATTTCAAAAATTGGGTATTACTATTCATAACGGCTAGTTCATAATAATATTATAATAATATCTCATTTAGTGAAACTCGGTATTGCGTACTACACATGATATCGAGGAAGGTCGTGATTGCGTGTAATTCAAGGCAAGTCAGAGATGCGTGTTGTGCATGCTCCTTTTGGTGTAGCGTAAAACAGAAGACATTAATGAAATTAAAAAGAATATTTTTCATAAAATCTCGGGGTGTTACAGTTGGGATCATGGGTCATTATCTATCGCCCTTCATTATGATATCTTTTGATACCGAGGGTCATGAAATTTGGCTCATCCTTATTCATGACTAAAATTACTAGTGCCACCAATGTTGAAGAAAAAGGGTTAATGATACATTTCTACAAATTCTCTTGTATTGTTTTCTAAATATCCTCTTGTTTTACACAATCCATTCTACATAGAGTCCTAGAAAATGTTGTCTCCCTTGGTATAATCAAAATTGGAAATTTAAAAATGATTAATTTTAAAATGGGTCATAATAATAGTCAATTAATTAAAACATTAATTCTATATAATGATTCAATCAATATTTTGACTGTTAGGTAATATTAATTGTGTACGGTATGAGATATTTTATGAAGGATATTATTTCATCTATAAACAGAAAATTTTATTGATATGATATAAGGGATGATAATTTATAATTATATACATGATGTAATTCAAAGTCATGATTTTTATATTCATGGACAATATCATTCCTCACATATTTAATGGTATGTGGGTAATGTTTCTCTATAATTTTCATACGTTGAAAAAATCAATAAGCCTAATTTTTTTTGATGTACGAAACATAACCACACAAACCCTTAATTATCACTAGGAATTAAAGAAGCACAATATTTTAATTAAGACATGAATCTCTAAAGGATCTAAACTATTACATTTTAACTAATTATATCGGTTTAGAGGTAGAACACACATTCTTTGGTCTGAAATAAAATTTATATTACTTCCCCTTTTGATTTTGAATGTTCAACGATTCATTTGGGGAATCTAGTAAATGTAGATCATTTACTAAACACTTCTAGGTATGTTTTTAAGAGATTATATATTACAATTTCTGAATATCAAATTTCATTGAAAATATTCATAATGAAAAGAATATAAAGAAGGAATATTTAGAGAAAATGAGGAATTTAATCAAATTGCAATAACATTTTATTTCATCAAATATATAAACAATAAATAAAACATGGAATAATAAATGTTACATGTATTATTGTAAAACATGGCAGAAAAATATTCATCAAATAATTTTTTAAACACATTTTATTATTATTTACACCATTAATAAATATATTTTTATAAATTAAATTGGTTTTATAATTAGAAACATAAAAGAGGTCAATAATTTTTTCTTTTTCATTGTCACATACGATGTCATTTCCACCATTTGCAGTAGTGATTAATAAGTTCTATATCTTATTTTTGGGATACCCACAATATATATAATAAAAATTCATACAAGAGAATTTTATATAGGTTCATGTAATCAATCAAATAAAAACAATATTTTGTACCTTCATCTGTTTGGGTCTAAAGTGAATAAAAATTTAATCTTTAGGGATACAAGTTAATTTGTTATATTTAAGACAATAATTATGTAATATTTTTGGAATGATTTTGACAAATAGCCTATCATTGGACCCAAGTACAATTTATAATAATTATTTATGTTAAATATATTATTTACTACATATTAATTATATATATTTTACTAGAAATAAAATAGTTTTTGTAAAGTTATCTTATATGCAATAGCTGATAACCAAAACAAAAAATTATTTAAGGTTTAACTTTTCTTTAATGAATTTAATTGAGAGTTTTTCTTCTTACAAAAAACCATCAATATCACTATTTAGATTCTCATTTACTAAAATTATGTCATTATTTTCTTTTAGACAATGTTTTATTCTCTGCCTCAAAATAATGTTATGATTTATCAAAAATTAATACAAACAAGTTTATTCTTTGACTTATAAAATATAACCTTTATATCATTAATGGTTTTATCCATAAGGGTACAATATTAAAATTGATCATCCATATAGATATCATCTTCATCAGGATTTTCATTATAGAGATATAATAAATAATATTGGATTCAATATGTGTAATTTTTATAATGTATAAATTCTTCATCTCATGAGAATCCTCTATGGACATGATTTAATCACACGAAATAACCTGTGAAAAAATTCATTATACCGTAATATATTTCTATTAATTAATCCCATGTCCCTTAAATTTATTTATTACTATAAGTTTTGGGAAAAAAACATTTATATAACCATTTCTCTTATAGTTGCAGTTGTAAATTTCTCCAATGTTATAACATTCTTCTGATTTCATTTTCTATCATAAATTCTTCTGAAATTTGATATCCCAAATAAAATATTCTTATTGTAACATACCATGAATATTTTTTCCAAAAGGTCATTTTCCTCATCAGTATTGGTGTCATATTCACTTACACCATTTTTAACTTTTTTATTAATTTTTTTAGCATATGATTGAAATGATTTCAATGAAATTGACTAAGTTGGTTTCATTTTATTATAATTAATTTTTATCTATTTTTATTAAATTATTTGAGTCCTTATAAACTCAATTATTGGTATCTCCCCCACATCACATGAAAAATGAATTGATAGAAAATTTTCTTTCTATTTTTCAAATATGAATCATAGAATCATTAGTACATCAGACTTGTCATCAACAATATACCCCATGGAAGAAATAATATTGATAAATTTATTAATCGTAATGATAATATGAGAGGTAGACCCATTATGATTCATTTTAATGTATCATACTTAATATTATTTTTATTTATAATTCTATCATTTTTATTATATGTTCTGTCTTGAGACAAATATACAGTATCCCAAAATCCATATGTTGTAACACATTAAGTTATTTTAATAAATTTTTATTCTCATAATTACCAATATAAATCATTCAGTTATTTATTATTATTGTTATATGTATCCTTTGTGTAATCACTATAGTGAGATCATGTATCCTTGGGTTTTTTATATTGATTATCAATAATATCACAAATATAGATTCTCCTACTTTATAAAATTATTCTCATACTAATCTACCATTGTGAATAATTAGTTTCATTAAATAAAGGGGGTGTCTTTTTTGTATTTCTAGAAAGTATCATATTTTCAAAAAACATATAAATTTTGAAGTACCAAAAATCTAGATGGTCTTTGGATAAATAAGATAACGATTCAAAGCTATATAAAAGTATGAAATAAGTAAAATTACTTAATAAAAATGTTAGTCTTAGTGAATATCTCAAGAGGGAGTGAATTGATCATCCAATAAAAATATTAAATAGATAGAAAAATATCATTATTTAGAAAATAACATTGTTAACTAAAATACAATAAATATATTATTTCATATATTTGAATTGTTTCTCAATGTCTTGATCAAAATCCAGTTTAACAATATCACCCAAGCATTTCTTTGTTACCACAAACCCTCTTTACTTGTTTTAATGGGTGTGAATATATGAATGAAAAATGAAAGAGTATATATGTTCTATTTTGTGATATATAGAATCTTTTTTTATGAAATAAAAAATAAGAAAACGAAAATATTGAATGAAAAATTGACTATATAAAGAGTAATGTGTCCAGATATGTTTTGTGTTGCTATGTATCATTATCATTATTCTCATTATCAATGATTATAAGAAATTATCTTTAAATATTCCCATATTATTTCATAATATGATCAATAAAAAATTTAGCAAATCAAATTATTTTTTTAAATATTGTATAAATATTCTTGAAAAATATATTAAGTAATTGGGTATTTCCCCATAAAAACTATATATTGTTATTCTTTTTCCCCTCATCTAAAAAGATAAATTATTTCAATTATAACAATTGGAAAATTATCATTATTTATTTTTCTCTCATGGAATGATAAAGTGGAAAAATAAATATACAGACTCTATATTTAATACATCCATTTAATCCTTCCATATTAATAATTATAATATATTATTAAAATATAATTTTTTTCATACATGGTTGATTTTAATCATACAACATCAGACATCATGGTAGACTCTACACATGTAAAATTCCTCAATTTGGTTATGTGGTCACATTCACTAGACTTGGGGACACTATGGTACATTGAAAAGTTAGGACTACAAGGCATAGTTTCTTAAAATAATTTTGAATTTGATCAATTAAATTTCTATAACACAAAAATTAATGTGTGAAAACATCACTTCAAAATGTAGTTTCGTAAATTCATATACATTCCCCTAAAATTTTACAAAATTTAAAATGGACAAATAATATTTTCTCCACATAAATTTTTCTAGTGTATGGTATGACTTTCAGGTGGGGTGGAAGCTCTAACACACAGTGATAACATCAAAAAACATTCACATAAAGTCAATTTGGAGTACCTATAATTGTTCATATGTTGTCTCATGTAATATTCAATACATCCTTCATTGTGGATCAAGTGGTCACATAGTTGATGCATTTTTCAAGTGGTAACATCGGTACATAGAATACTTTAGCTCGTCTCTATATTCTTTTATTTGGTCGATTGATGTTCCTTTTTTGGCTGATCAATAAAATTGTGGTCATTTAATACATAGATAAATTTATAAAATTTAAATAAATTTTTTAACATTAATCAAATAAGATATTAATTTGAAACTAAATATACATTATTTCAAAATATTTAAATAATTAATTACGAGACTAAGGAAACATGATTGTGGGTCAATGAGATAAAAATTATAGGTGGAGTGAAGACACATATTTAAATGGTGTTGGGATTATATTAAATATTAATCATATATATTATGGGCCATTTAGGGTTTATTTATTGTTTCTATAATAATAGAGACAATAATAGTGATATGGAGATTTGTTTTATTAGGAGTTGGTGATTTATGTATGATAAAATGTGAATCAATTAATCATATTCATCATACATTCATTTTTTCATGATTCAATATTATTAATATGAATTTATTATTTTCATTTTATTTAAAGACGATACTTGGATAAACATAACTTGGGAATAGTATATTAATGGTTATTCAATTCTCATAAATGAATGTCCTTCATGATAAAATTTATTATTAAAATAATTAGTTTTTGGATAAATTTATAAATTATTTGGAGTTGGAAATAGCTAATCTCATATAAATTCAATATATACTACCAAATCATCTACCAAAAAATCTCAATTGTGAAATTTTTAAGAGAGTGACACAATAGGATCAAAGAAAATTTTTTATCTTGTCAGAAATGATTTAATCAATTTAGAGAGTTTTATAAGGCCCCATCATTAAACCTTACTTAATCTGGAGTTATTTCAAGAATAAAAATTGAGGATCTTTTCAGGTTTAGATTTTTAGAGAATTAGATCATAAATAATGCATTGCATTCCCCATTTAAATAAGGTAGATACATAAAAGATAGTATTATTTTCTCCCATAAAGGAAAAATATTTAAAATAAAACATTGATTCTTTCTTGACACTTCCTCGACACTATCATCACATCATGTACCTTTCCCTTGACATGTGGAAATCATTTTAAAAATGTGGGATGAGCATTAAAAGCTAAGGGATATAAAAATATGGAATGAAAACATTAGTCCATGTATACATAAGAATCAATGAAATCATACATTACTCATAAAACATAATCACTTTAACATACCTCATGAAATCATAAGATTCATGAATAACTCATAGAAATCATAAGACATAATGGTAACTTGAGGCATTCACAACATTTCTTACGCAGGGAGTAACACTCATGGTTACATTTAGAATACACATTATAGTATATTCCCTAATTCTCTACGGAGAAACCTTATCATTTAACTCCTTCGCATTACCCAATGCATTGGAGATCTATTACAGGCTTACCTGCACTTAGTTTATCATGGAACCACCGGTCTTCATAAACAATTCCCAAGAACCATAACATAATCATATCACATAAAACATGCATAAATGAAATATAATATGTCAACATTTCAATCACAAGATATAAAAAACGAATTAATATAATTTTTTTTATCAAAACCATATTCAATAACAAAATAAAAGAAAAGTAAAACATGGTATTTATTTTTCATTTAAAAAATGTTATGACTTGTAGAGGAAGCCGAAACTCAAATAATGGTCACAACGGTGGAGAAGTCGTTGTCCCCACATACATAAGACAAAAAAATTCCCTTTGGTCGTTTAGTAAGATTATTACTATAAAAATATTCCTTTTGAATAAAAGTAAAAGTCAAATGGGTTTATACACCATATAAAAGAAAGTTGTGTATAAAACAAAATAAGCCTTATTGAAAGGAGATTGAGACGAAGTCTCTTACCTTGTGTCTGACTTCACTCTATCATATTTTATTCTCTTGATTAATAAACTAGTGTTAATTTATAATTGATTAAGAACATTTTTTAAGTTAATTATTCATATTATATCACTTTTTACCATGTTATGAACATTATGAAATTATTTATGTTCATAATGGTCGTTTTGTCGACCTTTGGTACTTGAGTCAAAAATAAACTTCCTATAATTACAAGTTGTTCATGTGGTAAAATATCCATTATATCCAAAATTTTATTCATGATTTAGATATCATATATATCCACTATATACATGTATTTATAATATTACATAACATTTAGTGGTAATAAATGAAATGCACCGTTCATAGAGATGGTAAGCCGTACGTACGCATGGACGCTACATTCATTTCTATTTAATATTTAATGGAATGAAATCATAATTATATATAGGTATATTATAATTACAGTATAATATCATATGTAATACCATTAACTCCATCATTTATACATCCCACGTATGACATTAACGAATCAAATCACTTTGAGGGGGCGGTAGTCCGCACTTCCTAAAATGAAAATATCACGCTTACCCATAATGGAAACCATAAAGGTATGAAATAAATGAAAAATAAAGGATCATAAGGAAAAAATAAACATAATATATATCATATATAAATATAGTGACATCTTAATGGCCACCATGAAAGGTGTTAATGGAATATTGAAGAATCATCGTTTTATGGGGCAGTAATTCGCCACTCACAGAAACAGTATGTTCTTTAACCATTAGACGGAGGTGTGTGTAAGTGTAAATAAAATAATTCTCATAAAAACATCCTAGTATATTTAATATACTGGTGTTGTTACAAAATATAGGAATAAAAAGAGGTTTTGGGGTTTGAGAAGAATAATAAAACAAAAGGACATAAGAGAAGACATTACCTTTAAATCGGGTAACTCCCCTTGGTTTGAACCAAAAGGGATTCCTGAGGAGATTTATGCCTATGGTAAGGCTTCTAGGATTAAAGGAGGGATGTGGAGAGATAAAATGTGCAGAGTTTGGCCGATCGAATGGCTTCAGAGGTGTGGGTAAGGGGGTAGAGATGGGGGCCTTTTAGAAGATGGAGGAGGGGTACTCTTGGAAATTCATGAAATGTTACTTTATTATAAAATGAGTTTCAGATTTTAAAGGTCCCACAATGATATATTTATAGGATAAGGTGATAAGGGTTTCAAATACACCCATAAAATACGTTTTTGACAATTTTATGTCTTATATTTTATATTATCTTATCATTTTATCTAAATCAATCATTAATGAGGTAATCACGACATCATCATGGTTTTATAAATAAATTTACTTATTTAATGTCTAAAAATTATAAAAAAATACCATGATGTAGGAAATATTTTTAGAATTCCAATGAATATTTATAATCTAAGATATAATTTATTTAGAAAAAATTAAAATTGTTTTACCTAGGTGTTACATATTGTTGTTATATAGAAAATTCTTTTAAAATAAAATTATAAAATGTCACTATCACAAAAAATTGATTACATGGGGTCCCTACATTTGGAAAAAGGCATCCCATGGTCGGCCATGACACAACCAATATAATTAGGACACACGTAGGGGTCATTTTATATTATTATGATATTATTTTATTACCCTTAATTACCCGATTACTAATTAGTCACGATAATTAAAGATAATTACCGTTGTTACTATTCATAATGTTCAAAAACAAAAGCGTATTAGTTAAATAGTTTGGAACTTATGATTCCAAATATGTAATCCATTTTACCAAATTAGAAACATAAAAATTTTAGTAATTAATTTAAAAATAATTCTTGTTGCCAAAACAAATAGCGGGTTTTTTAGAAACAATATCTATCAAAAGTTTGACACGTGTTTATTCCCAATTACAAAGTGAAATTAACTATAATGACCACCATTGCATTAAAATGGTAAAAATATAATCTAATTACACATGAAAAAAAATTAAAAAAAATAATGTAACCATATAATTAATTTAGATGAAAAAGCAGTTTTGAAGTAAAATGCAGTATTTTTCACTATTAATTAAAAAAATGAACATTGTCAGAAAGAAACCAAAAATTTATCCAAAGTAAATTTCAATGTCCCGACACTAAATAATAAGTTTATTTCGACAAATAGAGCTTGTATAATTTTAAAAATATAGATTTAAAAATGGTTCTCCATCATAAGGATGTTAAAAAATCTTTTAAAATTTTTAGAGAATTCTATGCTTATGATTGTATTTACTCTCATTTTAAGCCTCTAAAACACTACCTAATTCATAAATAGACATAGATATGAAAATACCTAATTCTTTACTTATATGGGATGTTACATCCTTCCCCCTTTATAAAATTGTGGCCCTGCAATTTATTTACTTCGAATAAGTGGGGGTATTTATCCCTCATTGAATTTTCATATTCCTATGGTGCCTCTTCAATCATGTGGTTTTCAATCAAAACCTTTACTTGATGAATTACCTTATTCCGCAATACTTTCTCCCTGTGTTCAAAAATCTGGATCGTTTGTTCCTCATAAGATATATTCTCTTCCATTTGACCTACCTCTAGACACAAAACATGAGATGAATATGGCATGTACTTCCTAAACATTGAAACATGAAAAACATTGTGTACTAGAGATAAACTCAGAGGTAAATGCATTCTGTAATCAACTGATCCATCTATCTCCAAAATTTTATAAGGTCCAATGAACCTTTTGTAACATCACAGGTAAATGAAGAATAATATAGTTTCATACCTATTAATATTTTTGAATTAAATATTAATTTTACTTTAATGGGGTTTCTATGTTCGATAACGTACCCAATACACAACAACGGGTTTCTTCGGAATCTTACGTTGCACACTAATAATAAAATATAATTATTTTAAACGGTAGTTAACTCCTAGCTGTTGTATTGGTGGGAATGAACAAAACTTACTAAAATATGAGTATACATGTTTGTTAAATATATTTACATTTATAAAAATAAAAGTTAGAGGCTTAAAAAGTGAATGAATATAATTTTAAGCATAACCTTCATTAAAAGGCCGATTTATCGCCTTTTAATGGGAAAACCTTTTTAAATCTAGTTTTGGTCACTTTAATACATTCTATATGACCAAATAAAATCCTTCTTTAGAATGGGGGCATGAAAATATACATTGTGCAACATTTTGGAATTTTTCCGATAAAGTTCATTTTTTAATGAATAGGGGAAAATATTGTATTTTAATTCAAAATTGCCTTTTAATCTAATTTATTTATATGGTTAGATTATATTTTTAATTGGTTTTAAAGTGTAGTTAGAATATATTTTTACCATTTTATCCAATTTTGGTCATTGGAAGTAATTTCACTTTGAAATTGGACGTAAACAAGTATCAATCTTTTGATAGTTATTGTTTTGTAAAAACACACTCTTAGTTTTAACAGCGGGAATTAATTTTTAAATTAATTAATGAAACTTATATGTTTTGAATTTGGAAAAATAGACATCAATTTTTAATTAGGAATATCAAATAATTATTAGGCTGAATTTTTGGTATTTTTCTGAAAAACTTCAATTTTTGATGAATAGTGAAACCACTTAGTGGTAGTTAAAAAACTGAATTTTTCATTTATATGAAATTTTACCACTTCTATGAATTGAATTTAAAAACTTTGATACACATGGTTGTTATAAACAAGTAAAATTTGGTTCATTAAGCTGAAAATAATTTTTGGTGAATAGTAACTTTTGACTTTTATTTACCACCGTTAAAGGTAAATAGGGTAATTCAAGGTTAAAAGAGTATTATAATAATTCAAAATTACCTTAGCACTTGTTAAAACCATATTGGTTGAGTCATTTACGACCATTATATTCTTTTTTTCGATATTGGGACCCCTTTAAGCCACTTGGGTGTGATAATGACAATTTAGAATAATTAACTTAAAGAAAAGACAAAAATGAAAAAATAAAATATCATTTAGTAAATTAATTTTTATAAGGGGTTATATAAATTATATGTTCAACTATAAATATTAATTTGAAATATAAAAATATTTCCTATATCATGGTATTTTTTTTATAATTTTTAGACATAAAATAAACTAATTTATTTATGACACAATAATGATGCAGTATTGACCACATTAAAAAATGATTTAAATAAATAAGATTATAAGGATTAAAATATTATCCAAAACATGTCCAATTATTATTGGATGATTTTATTTCGAATATGAGTCATCTTATCTTAGACCTCAATGATTTGTGGACCATTATAAACCGAATATCATTATATTAGAAAATAATATTTTCACTCTTTCATAAAGAGCCCCTCCTCTCCCTTATAAAAAGAGACCACTTAACCAATTCCTCACACCTCTCAAGCCTTTTGGCTCATTTAAAATCTTCCAAATTAAGCTCCCTACATCCCTATACTCCTCCTTGAAGCCTCAACCTAGGCATAAGGCTCTTCAATAAGTCCATTGGTTCAAACCAAAGCGAGTTACCCAAATTAAAGGTAACTGTTTCTCTTAAATTGTTTTCTTTTATTTTTCTTCTCCAACCCATAAACTCTTTTTATTTCCTTTCTTTTGTAAAAAAACCAGTATACTCAATATAATAGGATGTTTTAATGAGAATGATTCGAAGTAAACTTACACAAACCTCCATATAATGTATGAAGAACATAATGTTTCTGTGGATGGCAAACTAACGCCTCACGAAATGATGATTGTTCAATTACATATTACCGCCTCTCATGGAGGCCATTATGATGACACTATATTTATATATGATATATATTATGTTCATTATTTCCTTATGCTTCTGTACTTCCCAATTATATCAATCCTGTATGGCAACCATAGTAGGTAAATACGATAATCTCATTAGAGGAAGTGCAGACTACCACCCCCTCAAAGTGATGTGATTCGTTAATGCCCTATGTGGGATGTATAAAGGATAGATTTAATGATATTATATATGATATTATACTATAATTATAATATACCTATGCATAATTATGTTATAATTCCATTAAAATATGAAATTTAAATGAAAGTGGCGTTCATGCGAACGTACGACTTACCGTAACCATGAACGATGCATTTCATTTTTTACCTCCAAATATTATGTACTATTATAAATACATGTATATACAGAATATATATGATATATATGATATCTAAATCATGAATAACATTCTGGATATAATGGACTATTGACCACGTGGACAACATGTAATTTATAAGAAGTCCATTTTGACTCAAGTACCAAATATCGACAAAATGGACTTTATTAACTTAAATGTTTACATAATGTTTATAACATGGTAATAATTGATATGAAAGGAATAATAAACTTGAAAAATGTTCTTAAGCAAGTATAAATTAACTTTAGTTTGTTATTCCAGATATTAAAGAACGAACGGGTCACGTTGGACACGAGGTAAGGGACTTCGTCTCAATCTCCTTTCATTGAGGCACATTTTGTTTTAATACACAATTTCATTTTATACGCTGTATAAACACCTTTGACATTCCATTTCATTTAAAGGGAATATTTTTATACGAAGCGTTTTACTAAAAAAAATGGAATGTTTTTTTACGTAAGCGGTGACAACGACCTTTCCGTCGTCGCGAGTATTATTTGATCTTTGGCTTCCTTAACAAGCCGGAATGTTTTTAAAAGGAAAAATAAATACCATATACTCTTTTTACATATTTTGGTATTGAAAATGACTTTGAGAATGGATTTATTATTTCAATATCTTGAAATGATATTTTATTATTGCAATGTGGATATGTTATCTTTCCATTATGCTTATGTTATGTGTTATGATCATGTTATGGTTCTTGGGCATTATTTACATTTACGGGTGGTTCTGTGATAAACCTAGGGCAGGTGAGCCTGAGATATCTCTCCAATGCATTGGGTAACGTGACAGAGGTAAACGTGAATGTTTTGCCTAAGAGATTTAGGTAATATACTGTGATGGGTATTCCAAAGTAACTCCCTTTGTAGCTATGATAACTACAATGTAAGTATGATATGGATGACACAAGTTACCTTTATGATTTATCATTTCTATGTGACGTTCATAAATCTTATGATTTCACTAGGTAAGTAAAATATTTCATGTTTTGAATGTATTTAGGAACAAATGTATTTATTCATTGCTTTATAACCCATTTTTAGCTTTTTATGCTCATCCCAAGTTTGAAATGTTTTCACCGAACTTAAAGATGAATAGGGTTAAGGACGAGATCAAGGAAAAGTAATGCTATCTAAAACATGGAACTAGACATGACACTTTTTTTTCAAGATCTCATGTTTTGTAAAAAAATGGAAACGGTGTAGAAATGTCTACTTTGTAATTTTTGAGAAGTAATGTAATTGTTATGCCTAATTATCTAAAACTCTAAACCAGAAAAGATCCTCAATGTGAATTATCCATTTAATTCAAGAATATGTAATGTTAAAGCTGGGTCCTTATAGTTGGTATTATAGGTCAATTTAGACAATATTAGGAGTTAGGGTATTGTTAAAGTAATATCAATAATGTAATTTATGTTAATATTGACATCATATAGCATTTCCAGATTACCATGTTGCTTCGCCTAAGATATTTTTGTGTTCAGAATGGTTTTCCACAGAGGAAACATGGCAGCTATGTTGGGACGACATCAGGAGGAAGACAACCTTCCAGGTCAGCAACCTGAGATGGTTGAAATCCGAACTGAACAGTTTGTTGCAGTGATGGCATAGTTGAATCAGGCTATAAATGGTGGTGGTATCCATGTACGAGATCAGCAAAATCAACCACAAAGGAACATGTTAGTAGTGGAGCATTTCATGACGCAACATCCCCCATCATTCAGAGGATCATCTGATCTGGTGCTAGCTGAAGGGTGGATTAAAGCACTGGAAAATATTTTCGATGTCATGGGTTGTTCAGAACATCAAAAGGTTAGTCTCGCTGTTTACCATTTTGAAGGTGAAGATGATCAGTGGTGGTCGATGGTGAAAAATATCAGGGATAGTGAGGAGGTTTATGCTCTTGATTGGGATGAATTCAAAGACATGTTTCTTGAGAAATGTTTTCCTATGGTTTTTCATCTTAGGATGGAAAAAAAATTCTTGGAAATTGAGACAGGAGGATGACTTAGTGGCTGGTTATGAAGAAAAATTAACTCGACTAGAAATGTATGCTTCAATTTTTATACGAGATCTTGATAGTAAAATCAACCATTTTTACTCAAGATTAAAGAAAAATTATCGAAGGGATTTATATTCTTGTGAGTTCAAAAGTTATGAAAAACTTGTTCGTTGTGCGGAGAATGTGGAAATGGAGTTTTCTGATGATCAGTTATTCTTTGACAAACAACAAAATAAGAGGTCGAGGTGGCAGGAGAAAGGAAAGAACTCTTCAAAAAAGTCTTATGGTAGGAATCTTAAGTTTATAGTTTGTGAAAATTGTGGTAAAAAGCATGTTGGGGAATGTGTTTTGAATTCGGGTAAATGCTATCGATGTGGTACAATGGGACATAAGGCTCGTAATTGCACTGAAAAAGATTAGGGCAATGGAAAGACAAAATCTGATTTACAGTCAGTAAAATGTTTTAAGTGCAATGAAATGAGTCATTATGCAAATGAGTGTCCAACAAAGAACTCAACCGAAGGAAAGAAGCCAGACTACATGCAGAAAGGGGTGGAGAAATCCTTTTCAACTACTTCAGTAGATATTGGGCCATCAAATGAAGTTGTATCATGTACACTGTTTGTTTGTTCAGATTATGACAATGTGTTATTTGATTCAGGGTCTACACACTCTTTCATTTTTGAGAAGTTTTCTAGTAAATTGGGAATTCCATCTCATGATATGAATACTGAACTTATGGTAAAAACACCTAGAGGAAATGTTGAGACAAAAAGAAAACATATAAACATTATCATCCTTGTGTGCAGAAGGAATATACCTGCAAACCTTATTGTTTTTCCTCTAGTAGAGTTTGATGTTATATTGGGCATGGATTGGCTTTCTGTTTATCATTCTAAGATTGACTGCAGATCTAAAGAGGTTTCTTTTCAAAATGATTTTCAGTTTGTGTACAAGAATGAACCCTTGCTTTTGATAACATATTAGGAAGTCGAAAAACTTGTAAAAGATGGAAATGAATGTTACCTTGCACATATTGTTGAAAACAAAGGAACTGTTCAAATTAATGATGTTCCAGTGGTAAATGAGTACCTTGATGTTTTTCTTGATGATTTGCCTGGTATTATACCTGATCGTGAAGTTGAATTTACTATTTAATTAGTTCCTGATGCTAAGGCAATTTTAAAACCCCCTTATCGAATGGCTCAAATTGAACATTTAGAGTTAAAGAAGAAATTGTAGGAGTTATAAGATAAAGGTATCATTTGACCTAGCACATCACCATGGGGTGCTCCTGTCTTTTTTGTTAAAAAGAAAGATGGTTCGATGAGACTTTGCATTGATTATAGAGCATTGAATAACATCACTATTAAGAATAAGTATCCATTGCCTCATATTGATGATTTGTTTGATCAGCTCCAGGTAGCTCAGTATTTTTCGAAGATTGACTTGAGGTTGGGGTACCATCAGTTGAAAACAAAGGAATCAGACATTCCAAAGACCGCGTTTCTTACCAGATATGGTCACTATGAATTTGTAGTTATGCCTTTTGGGTTAACCAATGAACCTGCTGTATTCATGGATCTTATGAATAGAATTTTCCCTAAGTTCTTGGATAATTTTGTGGTTGTGTTCATTGATGATATTTTGGTTTATTTGAAAAGTAAAGAGGAACATGAATGTCATTTAAGGGTTGTCTTGAAAACCTTAAATGAAAATAAACTATTTGTTAAATTCATCATGTGTGAGTTTTGGTTACAAAAAATTTCTTTCCTTGGTCACATTGTTTCAAAAAATGGCATAACTGTTGATCCTGCTGAAACAAAAGTTGTTGAAGAATGGCCAAGACCCAAAAATATAACTGAGATCCATAGTTTTCTTGGTTTGGCAGGTTATTACCGAAAGTTTGTTGAACATTTTGCAAGTTTATCTAGTCCAATGACTACGTGAACTCGAAAAGGTGTTAAGTTCATCTGGAGAAAATAATGTGACGATTGTTTTCAGGAATTGAAAAGAAGATTGGTGAATGCTCCAGTTTTGGCACTACCTTCTTGAAATGGTGAGTTTGTTATCTACAATGATGCTTCTTTGAAAGGACTGGGCGTGTCATAAAGAAAAATGAATAGGTAATTGCTTATGCTTCACGTCAGTTGAAACCACATGAGTTAAATTACCCTACATATGATTTGGAATTAGCTGCTGTTGTATTTTATTTAAAAAATTTGAGGCATCATTTGTATGGAGTGAAGTGTGAAATATATACTGATCACAAAAGTTTGAAGTATATATTCACTCAGAAATAATTGAACATGAGACATAGGAGATGGTTGGAATTAATCAAGTATTATGATTTCATGATCCTTTACCATCCGGGAAAATAATATAAAGTGGCTGATGCTTTGAGTCGAAAAAGTAACGCTTCATTAACCATGATACATTTGGAACAAGATCCTTTGGTTTTTGATTTGATGAATTATGGCATAGAATTTCTTGTTGCAGTAAATTATTCTGTTTTGTTTTAGGTGTTAGTGATATCATCTCTATCAGACAGAATAAAGCCAACAGAGAAGGAAGACAGTGAGTTGCAGAAAAAGGTAGAGTTGGTTCATAAGGGTAAGTTGCCTGAATTTAACATTGATAATGATTGTGTTTTGAGATTTGGGAAGATATTATGTGTACCTTGTGATTCATTATTGAAGAATGAGTTGTTATGTGAAGCTCATAGTTCTCCATTTTTAGTTCATCTTGGCAGTACTATGATGTTCAGAGATCATCGGGAGTATTACTGGTGGGATGGAATGAAAATAGATATTGTTGATTTTACTGTGATGTGTTTGAATTGTCAGCAGGTTAAAGCAGAGCGACAGTTACCAAAAAGAATGCTTCAGCCTTTACCGGTACCAGAGTGGAAATGGGAAAATATATCCATGGACTTCGTTGTGGGATTACCAAAGACATCTCGAGGTAATAATTCAATCTGGTTTATAGTTGACCGATTGACTAAATTTGCTCATTTCCTTACTTTTAGAGATACATTGTCTCTAGATCAACTTGCTTGGTTGTATATTAATGATATAGTCAAGTTGCATTGAGTTCCCCTCTCCATTGTATCTGATCGTGATTCCAGGTTCACTTCTAACTTTTGGAAAGGCTTTCAGAAGTCATTGGGTACTGAATTCAATTTTAGTACAGCTTTTCATCCTCAATCAGATAGGCAGTCAGAATGAACAATTCAGACGTTGGAGGATATGTTACGTGCTTTCTCGATGGATTACCAGGGAAGTTGGGACCAAAATCATTCTTTGGTTGAATTTTCTTATAATAACAGTTTTCATTTCAGTATACAAATGGCTATATTTGAAGCATTATATGGAAAGCATTGTCGAAATCCAACTTTTTGTGATGAAGTAGGTGAAAGGAAGCTGATGGGACCAGAATTGGTAGAAGAGATGGCAGAGAAAGTTTAGTTGATTCTAAAGCACATGAGAACAGCTCAGAGAAGACATGAAAGTTACGCAGATAACCGGAGGAAGGATCTTTCTTTTGAGGTAGGCGATCGTGTCTTTCTCAAAGTTTCTCCACGGAAAAGTGTGATGTGTTTTGGTAAGAATAGAAAGTTGAGTCTGAGGTTCATTGGACCTTATGAAATTCTGTAGAATGTTGGATCAGTTGCGTACAGAGTGGATTTACCTCCAAGTTTATCCCAGGTACACAGTGTTTTTCATGTTTCAATGTTGAGAAAGTATATTCCAGATCCATCTCATGTTTTGAGCCCAGAGGTAGTTCAGTTGGAAGATAATCTCTCTTATGAAGAACAACCAGTCTAGATTCTTGACCATAGAGAGAAAGTGTTTCGGAATATGCTAATTCATCAGGTAAAGGTTTTGGGGAAAAACCATTTGGTTGAAGAGGGAATGTGGGAATCTGAAAATGCTATGAGGGATAAATACCCCCACTTATTTTGATAAGTGAATAAAAATTGCGAGGATGCAATTCCAAAAAGGGGGGAAGGATGTAACATCCCCAGTAAATGAAGAATATGATATTTTCATACTTATTAATATTTTTGAAATAAATATTAATTTTACTTTAAAGGGGTTACTATGTTCGATAGCGTACCCAATACGCAACAACGGATTTCTTTGGAATCTTACGTTGCACACTAATAATATAGTATTATTATTTTAAACGGTAGTTAACTCCTAGCCATTTTATTGGCGAGAATGAACAAAAATAACTACAATATGATTATACATGTTTCGTAAATATATTTACATTTATCAAATAAAAGTTAGAGGATTAAAAAGTGAATGAATCTAATTTTAATCACAATTTTCATTAAAAGGCCTATTTATCGCCTTTTAATTGAAAACCTTTTTTAAATCTATTTTTGGTCTCTTTAATACATTATATATGACCAAATAAAATCTTTCTTTAGAATGGGGACATCAAAATTTACTTTGTGAAAATTTTTGGAATTTTTCCGATAAAGTTCATTTTTTAATGAACAGTGACAAATATTGTATTTTAATTCAAAAGTTCCTTTTAATATAATTTATTTATATGGTTAGATTATCTTTTTAATTGGTTTTAAAGTTTAGTTAGAATATATTTTTACCATTTAATCCAATGTTGGTCATTGGAAGTAATTTCACTTTGAAATTGAACATAAACAAGTATCAATCTTTTAATAGTTATTGTTTCTTAAAAACACGCTATTTGTTTTAACAGCGGGAATTAATTTTTAAATTAATTAATGACCCTTCTATTTTTCGAATTTGGAAATATTGACATAAGTTTTGAATTCGGAATATCAAATAATGGTTAGGCTGAATTTTTGGTATTTTTCTAAAAAACTTCAATTTTTGATGAATAATGAAACCACTTAGTGGTAGTTAAAAAACTGAGTTTTTCATTTAAATAAAATTTTACCACTTCTTTGAATTGAATTTTAAAAATCATACATACATGGTTTTTATCAATAAATAAAATTTGGTTCATTAAGATGAAACTAATTTTTGGTGAATAGTAACTTTTGACTTTTATTTACCGCGGTTAAAGGTAAATAGGGTAATTCAAGGTTAAAAGAATATTATAATAATTCAAAATTACTTTAACACTTGTCAAACTTTTATCGGTTGAGTCATTTACAACCATTAGCATATTTGGGTCGATTTTGGGACCCCTTTATGCCACTTGGGTGTGATAATGACAATTTAGAATAATTAACTTAAAGAAAAGACAAAAATGACAAAAGAAAATATATTTTAGTAAATTAATTTTTTTAAGGGGTTATATAAATTATATGTTCGACTATAAATATTAATTGGAAATCTAATATTCTTTCCTACATCATGGTATTTTTTTTATAATTTTTATACATCTAATAAATTAATTTATTTATGACACAATAATGATGCAGTATTTACCTCATTAATAAATGATTTAAATAAATAAGACTATAATCATTAAAATATTATCCAAAACATGTCAAATTATGATTGGATGATTTTATTTAGAATATGAGTGATCTTATTTTCGACCTCAATGATTTTTGGACCATTAGAAACTGAATATCATTATATTATAAAATAATATTTTCACTCTTTCTTAAAGATCCCCTCCTCTCCCTTATAAAAAGAGACCACTTCTAACCAATTTCTCACACCTCTAAAGCCTTTTTTCTCTTCCAAAATCTGACCAATTAAGCATCCTATATCCTTCTACTCTTCCTTGAAGCCTCAACTTAGGAAAAAGGATCTTCCAGAAGTCCTTTGGTTCAAACCAAACGGAGTTACCCAAATTAAAGGTAACAGTTTCTCTTAAATTGTTTTCTTTTATTTTTCTTCTCTAACCCCTAATCTCTTTTTATTTACTTTCTTTTGTAACAACACAAATATCATAAATATACTAGTATTTTTTTATTTGAATTATTTGAACTACACTTACACACACCGCTATATAATGGTTGAAGAACATAATGTTTCTGTGGATGGAAAACTAACGCTTCACGAAACGATGATTGTTCAATTACATCTTACCGCCTCTCATGGTGGCAATTATGATGGAACTGTATTTATATATGATATATATTATGTTTATGATTTCCTTATTCTTCTATACTACCCAATTATATCATTCCTTTATGGCATTCATAGTGGGTAAATACGATAATCTCATTAGAGGAAGTGCGGACTACCACCCCCACAAAGTGTTGTGATTCATTAATGCCCTATGTGGGATGTATGAAAGATAGAGTTAATGATATTATATATGATATTATACAAGAATTATAATATATCTAAGTATAAATATGTTATAATTCCATTAAAATAATAAATAGAAATGAAAGTGGCGTTCATGCGTACGTAAGACTTACCGTCTCCATGAACGATGCATTTTATTTCTTATCTCCAAATGTTATGTACTACTATAAATACATGTATATACAGAATATATATGATATATAAAATATCTAAATAGTGAATAAAATTCTGGATATAATGGAATATTGACCACATGGACAACATGTAATTATATGAAGTCCATTTTTGACTCAAGTACCAAATATCGACAAAATGGACGTTATTAACTTAAATGTTTACATAATGTTTATAACATGGTAATAATTGATATAAAAGAAATATTAAACTTGAAAAAGGTTCTTAAGCAAGTAATAATTAACTTTAGTTTATTATTCAGGATATTAAAGAACGAACGGGTCAAGTTGGACACGAGGTAAGGGACTTCATCTCAATCTCCTTTCATTGAGGCACATTTTGTTTTAATACGTGATTTCATTTTATAGGTTGTATAAACACCTTTGACTTTTCATTTCTTTCAAAGGGAATATTTTTATACGAAGCATTTTACTAAATGATAAAATGGAATGTTTTTTTACATGAGTGGTGACAACGACCTTTCTGCTATCGCGAGTATTATTTGATCTTTGGCTTCCATAATAAGCCGGAATGTTTTTAAAAGGAAAAATAAATACCATATACTCTTTTTACGTATTTTGGTATTGAAAATGATTTTGAGAATGGATTTATTATTTCAATATCTTGAAATGATATTTTATTATTTCAATGTGGATATGTTATCTTTCCTTTATGCTTATGTTATGTTCTATGATCATGTTATGGTTCTTGGTCGTTATTTACATTTACAGGTGGTTCCGTGATAAACTGAGGGCGGGTAAGCCCCAGATATCTCTCCAATGCATTGGTTAACATGACTGAGGTAAACGTGAATGTTTCTACTAAGAGATTTAGGGAATATACTGTGATGTGTATTCCGAAGTAACTCCCTATGTAGCTGTGATAGCTACAATGTAAGTATGATATGGATGCCACAAGTTACCTTTATGATTTATGATTTCTATGTGTCTTTCATAAATCTTATGATTTCACGAGGTAAGTAAAATATTTCATGCTTTTAATGTATTTATGAACAAATGTTTTCATTATTTTCTTTATAACCCTTACTGATCTTTTTATGATAATGCCAAGTTTGAAATGTTTTCACAGGACTTAAAGATGAATAGGGTCAAGGATGGGATCAAGGAAAAGTCATGCTGTCTAAAACATGGAACTAGACATGACTCTTTTTTTTCAAGAGTTCATGTTTTGTAAAAAAAATGGAAACGGTGTAGAAATGTCTACTTTGTAATTTTTGAGATGTAATGTAATTATTATGCCTAATTCTCTAAACCTCTAAACTAGAAAAGATCCTCAATGTGAATTATCCATTTAATTCAAGAATTGTAATGTTTAAGGCCGGGTCCTTATACCTTGGACACAACATTCCTTTCTTACCAAATTGCATAACAGTTTTCCACGGTGAAACTTTGAGGAAGACATGATCACCTACCTCAAAAGAGAGATTCTTCCTCCTATTGTACGCATAACTTTTCTTCCTGCTCTGAACTGTTATCATATGTTTCAGTATCAGCTGAACTTATTCTGCCAACTTTTCTACCAATTGAAGTCCCATCAACTTACTTTCACCCACTATATTCCAAAATGCTGGAGTTCCACACCGCTTCCCATATAATGCCTTAAATGGTGCCATCTGTATACTTGAATGAAAACTATTATTATATGAAAACTCAACCAAAGAAATATGTTGGTCACAAATTCCCTGATAATATATCAAACAAGCACGTAGCATATCATCCAAATTATGAATTGTTTGTTCTGACTTCCCATTTGATTGAGGATGAAAAGTTGTACTAAAAGTTAATTCAGTTCCCAATAACTTCTGAAGGCCTTTCCAAATGTTAGATGTAAACATGGGATCACGATTAGATACAATGGATAGTGGAACTCCATGTAACCTGAATATCTCATTAAGATACAAACAAGAAAGTTGATCTAGGGATAAAGTATCTCATATAGAAAGGAAATGAGCAGATTTATTCAAGAGATCAACAATAACCTAGATTGCATTATTACCTTGAGGTGTCTTCAGAAACCCCACAATGAAGTCCATGGATATATTCTCCCATTTCAACTACGGCACTGGTAAAGGCTGAAGCATCACTTTCGGTAACTGCCACACTGATTTAACCTGTTGAAAAGTAAAACAATTCACAGTAAAATCGGCAATATCAATTTTTATTCCATCCCACCTGTAATACTCCCAAAGATCTCTATACATCTTAGTACTGCCAGGATGAACTGAAAATGAAGAACTATGACCATCACATAACAAATATATCTTCAGCTGTGAATCACAAGGCACTCACAATCTACTCCCAAATCTTAAAACACAATCATTATCAATGTTTAATTCATGTAACATACCCTTCTGAACCAGTTTAAACTTTTTTTGCAACTCACTGTCTTGCTTCTGAGCTTGCTGAATTCTGTCTGATTAAGAATATTTTACTGATACCTGAAACAAAAGATAAGAAATTCCTGTACCAAAAAATTCAATGCCAAATTTTGTGAAATCCTTAACCAAAGGATCCCATTCCAAACGTAACATGGTAAATGAAGAATTACTTTTTCGACTGAAAGCATCATCCACTTTATTTGCTTTTCCCAGATGGTATTGAATTGTACATTCAAAATCCTTGATTAATTCTATCCATCTCCTCTGTATCATGTTCAATTATTTCTGATTGAATATATACTTTTAAATTTTTTTTAATCAGTATATATTTCACACTTTACACCATAAAAATTATGCCTCCATATTTTTAAAGAAAAAACAACAGCAGCTAATTCCAAATCACGTGTAGGGTAATTTACCTCATAAGTTTTCAACTGTTCTGAAGAATTAGCAATTACCTGGTCATTCTGCATTAGGACGTAACCAAGTCCTTTTAATGAAGCATCACTATAGATAACAAACTCACCATTCCTAGAAGGTAGTGCCAAAACTGGAGCATTCACCAGTCTTCTTTTCAATTCCCGAAAACAATCATCACATTCTTTTGTCCAGATAAACTTAACACCCTTCCAAGTTAACTTAGTCATTGGACTAGATAATCGGGAATCTTTTTTAATAAACCATCGGTAATATCCTGCCAAACCAAGAAAACTACGAATCTCAGTTACATTTGTGGGTCTTGGCCATTCTTCAACAACTTTTGTTTTTGCAGGATCAACAGTTAACCCATATTTAAAAACAATGTGACCAAGGAAATAAATTTGTTGCAACCAAAACTCACACTTGATGAATTTCCCATAGAATTTCTTTTCTTTTAATGTTTAAAAAATAACCCTTAAATGACTTTCATGCTCATCTTTACTTTTAGAAAACAACAAAATATCATGAATGATAATGACCAAAAACATATCTAAGAATTCATGGAAAATTCAATTCATAAGGTCCATGAATACCGCCGGTGTGTTGGTTAACCCAAAAGGCATTAATAAAAATTAATAATGGCCATATCTTGTACGAAACACAGTATTAGGAATATCTGCTTCCTTTACCTTCAACTGATGGTACCCCAATCTCAGGTCAATCTTTGAAAAATACTGATCTCCCTAGAGTTGATCAAACTAATCATCCATATGAGGCAAAGGATATTTGTTCTTAACAGTGATGTTATTCAAGGCTCTATAATCCATGTAAAGTCTCATTGAACCATCTTTATTTTGAACAAATAAGACAAGATCACCCATGGGGATGTTTTAGGTCGAATGAAACATTTCTCTAATAAATCATCCAATTTCTCCTTCAACTCTAAAAGTTTAATTTGAGCCATTCGATAAAGGGGTTTTGAAATTGGCTTCGCATTAGGAAGTAAGTAAATAGTAAATTCAACTTTTCGATCTGGGATTATTCTAGGCAACTCATCAGGAAATACATCAGGATACTCATTTACCACTGGCACATCATTAATCTGAATGGTTCCTTTGTTTTCATAAATATGTGCAATGTAACATTCCATTCCATCTTTTACAAGTTTCTTAGCCTCTTCATATGTTTTCAAGAATAAGGGTTCATTCTTGTACAAAAACTGAAAGTCTTTCTGAAAAGAAACTTTTTAGCTATACAATCAATTTTAGCATGGTAAACAGAGAGCCAATCCATACCAAGGATAATATCAATCTCCACTAGAGGTAAATCAATAAGATTTTCAAGTAGATTCTTTCCACGGATAAGGATATTAAGATTCTTATAAATTCTTTTTTCCTCAATATTTCTCCCAGGTGTTTTTTCCACAAGTCTAGGAGTCATTTTTAGAGATGGAATTACCAATTTACTAAATTTTTTTTCAGAGATGAAATAATGTGTAGACCCCGAATCAAACAACACATTGGCATAATCTGAAAAAACAAACAAAGTACCTGATACCACTTCATTTGATGGCCCAACATCTGCAGAAGTAGTTGCAAAGGATTTCACCACACCTTTCTGCTTGTAGTTTGACTGCTTCCCATAATTTGAGCTCTTTATCAAACACTCGTTTGCATAATGACCCATCTCATTGCACTTGAAACATTTCACTAACTGTAAATCAAATTTTGTCTTACCATCACCCAGATCATTTTCAGTGCAATAACGAGCCTTATGTCCCATCTTACCACATCGATAGCACTTTCAAAAATTCAAAATACATTCCCTAGAATGCTTTTTACCACATTTATCACAAACTAAAAACTTAGTTTTCTTACCATCAGACCTTTTTGAAGGATTCTTCCCTTTCTCCTGCCACCTCGGTCTCTTTTACTATTGGTTGTTATAGAACAGTTGATCATCGTCAAACTCCATTTCCACCTTCTCAGCACATCGAACAAGATTTTCATAACATTTGAACTCATGAGAAGATAATGCCCTTATATATTTTGGATTTAATCCTGAGTAAAAACGATAGATTTTACTATCAAGGTCTCGGACAAAATTTAGAGCATACCTTGCCAATCGAGTGAACTTTTCTTCATAAGCACCCACTGAGTCGTCCTCTTTCCTCAATTCTAAGAATTGTTTTCCATCATAAGTCAAACAGACATAGGAAAATATTTCTCAAGAAACATACCTTTGAATTTATACTAGTCAAGAGCCTCAATCTCATCAGCATCCCTGATATTTTTAACCATCGACCACCACTGATCTACTTCACCCTCCAAACGGTAAACAACAAGACTAACCTATTGATTGTATGAACAACCCATGACATTGAAAATCTTCTCGAGATCTTTAATCCACCCTTCAGCTAGTACATGGTCAGATGATCCTCTGAATGATGCTGGATGTTTCCTAATGAAATGTTACACTACTGACATGTTCCACTGTGGTTGATCTGGATTATCTCATGCATGGATACCAACCACCATTTATTTCTTGAGTCAACTATGCCATTCCTGCAACAAACCGTTCAGTTCCAATTCCGACCATCTCAAGATACTGATTTTGAATGTCATTTCCTTCTGTATGACTTCCTAGCAATGCTTCCCTGTTTCCTCTGCGGAAAACCATTCTGAACAAACATGTCTTAGATGAAGCAACATGGTAATCTTAAAATTCTATACCATTTCAAGTTGACCATAAAAAAATATTTTTGGATAATAATTTAATAGAATTCTAACTCTTGAAGTTTTCTAAACCAACCTTTGATACCAACTATAAGGCCCCAGCCATAAACCTTACTTAATCTTGAGTTATTTCAAGAATACACATTGAGGAACTTTTCAGGTTTAGAGGTTTAGATAATTAGATCACAAGTCATGTATTTAATTTCACATTTAAACAAGGTGGTTACATTAAAGATAGTATTAATTTTCTCCCATCAAGGAAACATATTTAAAATAAAACATGGATTCTTTCTTGACACTTCCTCGACACTATCATCACATCATGTACCTTTCCCTTGAACTGTGGAAAACATTTCATAAACATGGGATGAGCATAAAAATCTCAGTAAGGGATATAAAAATATGAAAAGAAAACATTATTCCATGTATACATAAGAATCAATGAAATCATACTTTACACATAAAACATATGCACTTTAACATACCTCATGAAATCATAAGATTCATGAATAAATCATAGAAATCACACGACATAAAGGTAACTTGAGGCATTCATAACATTCTTATGTAGGGAGTAACCCTCATAGTTACGTTTGGAATACCCATCACACTATATTCCCTAAATATCTTCGGAGAAACCTTAGCTTTTAACTCCTTCGTGTTACCCAATGCATTGGAGAGATTTCAAGGGCTCACCCGCCCTTATTTTATCACGGAACCACACATCTTCATAAACAATGCCCAATAACCATAACAAAATCGGATAACATAAAACATGCATAACGGAAACATAACATTCCTACATTTCAATCAAAAGATATCAAAAACAAATTGATATAATCAAAACATTATCTGAACCATGTTCAATACCAAAATAGATGAAACGTAAGACATGGTATTTATTTTTCATTTAAAAAAATTTATGGCTTGTAGTGGAAGCCGAAACACAAAAAATGGTCACGGTGGAAGAAAAGTCGTTGTCGCCGCATACGTAAAACAATAACATTCCCTTTTGTCATTTAGTAAAATGCATCGTATAAAAAGATTCCTTTTAGGTGTTAATTACAATGTTTACTCAATTATTTTTTGAATTGTTATGTGTTGTTGCAATTAAAATGGTAATAATTTCATAAACTACATAATGTAAACCATGGGTTAATTATCTTATATATTCAGTTAGTTTATATTTGTATTAATATATAATGTTAGGAGATAAGAAATGAAATGCACTATTCATGGAGACTGTAGGCCGCACATAAACAAAAACTCTTCTTTAATTTCATTGTCATATTTGAAAATTAAATGATATGTATATAAATTTATATTATAATTCAAGTATAATATAAATTTAATATTTGTAATATATGTTTATTTATATTATTCTTAGTACTCTCAATGTATTGCGTCAATGAATCACATCACATTGAGGGTGCAGTAGTCAAATGTTTCCCAAGAAATGTTATTTTATTTACAAAAAATGGATTATATATATGTATGTTTTATAAAATAATTATATAAATGTAAATATATTATAAATATATTATATATAACATATAAATAGTATTTTCATCATTATGGTCTCCATGAGAGACAGTAAACGAAAATATGAACAATCTTTATTTTGTGAGGAGCATGTTCTTTGGACATGTATACGATAAGTTCCTTATCAATTATATGGAGGTGTGTGTAAATATAGGTATAACACATATAATAAAAAATATTATTATATTTAGGATAAATATTTTGTGACCAAAACATATAATAAGGATATTTGAAGGGGGTGGGGAATGTAAGTGAAACATTGCAGATTTAGAGATGATTTTACATATTAATCGTGTAACTCCTTTTGTTTTGTACCAATGGGATTCCGTAGGTGTATTTATTAAAAATGATGTTCTTCTATGATCAATGGAAGGATTTTGGGAGTCTATTTGGGTAGTGTTTGGATAATTCAATGTTCCGTTTGAGGTTTGATGAATTGATAGAGTGCTTTATTTTTTATGATGGAGGGGGAGGGGAAATCTTGAAATTTCAAAAATGTATTCATTACATAGAGATATAACATTACTAATGTGCCACAAATGGGGAAAGTTTATTAATGGAAATTATTTTTGATAAAAACCTCTACAAGTCAAAAAATATTTTTCTTTTTTTAGATTTGGTTCCTTATCTTCTATGTCCCCCAATTACATAATTTCGGGTTTTATTAAAGCATCATGTTTTCTAAACATAATATTTGAACCATTGAGTATAAAATACAATGTGATTTATTATAAAAAATTATTTAAGAATTACTATTACAAAAATATCATTTTTTATTTAAAATGGATATTTATAATAGAAAGTATTATTATTTTTACAAATATAAAAGTTTTATAATTAATAATGGAGTGGAATGTCCCTTTTTGTCTTTTTCAATAGAAAATAATTTATATAAATAAAATACATTTAATAATATAAATAAAATAAAATATAAAACAATTGGGGATAAGGTTTTTTTATTTGTATGAAATGGTATTTGGACTTGTTTCCATGTCATTTGGGTACTTATGATTTGTGTTTAATCCCCTTTTAAACTTAATTTTACCTTAATCTCTAAAATTATATTTAATAAGATTGACCAATTTTTTAGTTAAAAAATTAACTTGATATAATTAAAAACAAATGTAATATTTTTCAACACAATTTATTTTCATTTTTCAAAATTCAAATCACATTATTTGGAAATTTAATATTACTGTTAATCTCACAGATGTGGTGAGAAAGCTGTGTTTTGAAGTAAAAACGTTGAAAAGAGAAATTAGTTTTTATATATTATTTAAATATAAAAATGATTCTAATGACCTACCCTGGATTAATATATGTTTGATTTAAGAAAATTTTACTTTAAAACCCAATTTAATATATAATTTATCACTAACAGTTATTTAAATGAATATACTATTTTTAATTAAAATGTTGTATTTTTTATTATTCACAAAAAATTCAAACTTCTCTGAAAAATACTAAAATTTCACCTTAATATAATTATAAAATTATGAATTAAAAAAAGATGTTTTTATTAAAAAATAATATATAAAAAATATAAAAAATTTAGTTTTTCAATTTTGTGCCATTAAAAGGAGAATAACCCATCCATGCATGTAACACCAGATTACTCAATGTTTTGTGTAGCATATTCTTAACATAGTGTTGCTAATAGAGATAGAAAAAATAATATTTATTCTATCATTAAATTATTTTAGTTTCTTCAGGAGTTACATTTTACCCACCTTATATTTATTACATCTTTGTAAATGAATCTGGATCTCAATAATCAAGGGATTGATATTTGAATATAAATATAGTTGAAAACATGACACCATAAATAGGGTTAATAACACATCATTTAAATAAGGGACAAATTAATGTATAATGATCATGAAAAAATGTTCCCTAGTATGATTTCATAGGTGGGAAGTGGAATCATGGATATTGAAGAAAAAATTTGCAATCATGTTCTGAGGTCGGTTAGTGGAGAACATGGTCAGCAGAAATTTTAAAATCATATATACATGAATCCATGATGTTTAAAGGGACCTTTTGATTCTTAAAAAATGATGGTACTATGAAATATTTTTTTGTTTCAAGATCAATTTCAGATATTTGATGAATTATTTCAACCTCTATGAATATAATTAAATAATCTTACTTCGTACATTTCAATAAGATATATATAATCATTTGGTCATGTCTTAAACTATTTCTAAATAATCAAATAGAAAAATATTTATCATATGTTGATTTAATATATCTATCTCAAAAACCTCATCCAAAATAAAAAATAAACCATTTCATAAATGGCTAACCATTACATAATATTTATTTCCAATAGATTAGAATCATTTCCACGGTTTTAAGTAGTATCCAGGTAACATTATCCATATGAATCATCTATTTTTACAAAATTATCAGAACATTTGTTACCAATTATAGTTTATCATTCCCACAAACATGTATTTTCTGATATGATAAACTTTTTAATGAATCAGATTACTTGGTTACCGATATCGATCAACATATGATTTTAATTCCTTGAGGAAAAGATACAAAATTACTATACAAAAAAATTTCATAATTCTTATAACCATAAAAGCACTAATAAAATATTTTACAACATTAATAAATGATATTAATACATATGAATATTAATCCTTACAGTTAAGTGATATTAATAAAATAGTCATGATCGAGATCCCTCGACCTCTTCTTAGGAATATTACCATGACGTTGAGAGAATTAATTTTCATAATGTGCAATATCCATATAGTGGAAGCATTGAACATTTGAATTTTATTTCTTTCCTTTTACATCACAAAATTGTTAAAATTTTTCTATACACATATAAAAATATACCATTAACTCCATTCCAGCACTAGTGTGTTTCTTTCCAAAAATATGACATATTGAAAATACCTTCATCCTCTTAATTTTCCAATACTTATTCTAATGAACCTTACATATATTATCTACCTACCCATTGAATACATAAAGAATATAAAATTTATTCAATGAATTTATTGAACATAAAATTATTCCATTATATATTTAATTTTTCTAGGATACCTGTGCCCTTTATATACATAAATTTATCCTATAAAAAAGTGATCAATAATTCACCTCGTGTTGTATATTTATTTCGTAGAATACATGGAAAACCTTTTAATGATAGATTCATAATCTCCAATAGTAACATATTTCTTTTTTCCTTTAGCTATGAATGATTTTTTCTTGAAAATTTTTTAATCATAAGGGAAATATTTATAATGATTGTGTCATTATAGGTTTCTCAATTACAAGTGTTTTATTTAATTTGTCTATTTAAATTTTGGGATCAGGGACCAATATTGATCAGTATCACCATTAAGACAATACATTTCATGTATAACCAATTCTTTTTCCTATATACTAATTCCATAAATATCTTATCTAGTGACTTATTTCATTTTTCATATTCTAATGGATCACTATACAAATTAAATGATGTAGTCTAATGACACCTAATATCATCCAACATTAGGGAGTCTCATTTTGGAACATGTTTCTCTATCTGTGAATGGTTATGTTTCATAACCATAATAAGCTACCTGAATATATCCAATAGATTCTCTATTCAAATATGTATGATATCGAATTTAACTATAAGGATTCCTTTATTGGCTATGAGTATTGGTACACTTCTTCAATCCTAATTCCATTTCCAAATAATTACATATATTTGATTAGCCAGTAAAATTATTAATTTTTAACAACTCTAAATATTGGGTAACACTTAAAAAAATTGATAATTTTAAGTATAATTAATCTCATAATCATAGATATTGTTTATTTTTTTATTTATACATTATAAAAAAATAGTAATGGTTTTTAAAGAATAAATAAATTATCCTAAGTTTATCCCTTGGTAGTGTCGTACCTAGTGCACAGTAAGGCTCGTTGTCGTGTACCAGGTTATGTCGAGTCTAGCAGGACATCCCAGGTTTCATTTGTAATAGTTAGGTAAATCTTGGCTGGATCCAATTTCACATGTAGTATCCAGATATGGATTTATTGATAAGAATACCCATAAAACATATACTCTACCGATATTCTAAGATGTTTATCTTTATATAAACACAATGTATATCTTAGTGTTGTTATCCCAAACCAATGTTTTCTAATTCTTATTTCTAAGGATGTTTCTAGACATAAAATGATTCAATAATTAACGTCCTAACCCCAGAATCCCAAATATGATGCATTATTTTATTCCATTTACATGATTACAATGAATAAAATTACAAAGATAATTAATTTAGAAGTCTTGAAAATCCATAAATAATTAATTATAACCATAATACATTGGGAAATAGAAAACATAATAATGATACATAATGATTTTTTTTGAATATTTATCTAAATATTTCTTCATCATAACATGAGGGAAGAAACCATAATAATGGTTATCTCAAATTCATAGTATGTGTAATAAAAGAGGAACTAATAATTATTCAATGAGAATAAATTAACCTAGATAGTTAACTAACTAATAACACATGCCATTTATTTAACAGGATCCAAAAATATCAATATGGTAAAGTAGGATATTTAGATTCATGTCACATAAATAATAATATGTATAATATAATATATTCATATATATTTTGATGAAAAATCTAATTGATAATAATATTCAATAGTTTCTCAATTAAGGAAATGCATAATTATTGGATTCCATGTTTTCTTAGTACATTGAACCATTACCGTCAAGACCAATTACAAGACAGTTTTAAACATATTTGTTAAAACCCATTTTGGTTTTTTCATCCCTAAATGTACTATCATGAAAAATCATATAATAAACAATATCATAATGGTTAAAAATGAAAAGGTTTTTTTTCATTCATAATTTTACCTTGACATTACCAATGAATCATGGGTCTTTAATTTACCGGTCCCAAACCCGTAGGGCTTACCTTAAATGGTCTCCAACCCATGTCATACATGTCCAAAGATTTCCAGATATCAAATTAATAATATAACTTGTAAAATTTATATATATAATAAATTATTCTATATTATAAAAAATACCTAATAGGAGGATACGTGATAGTATGAGTCTTTGACATAAAAACATTATTGAAGAAAAATAATTGTTAAACATTCTTATGTTTCCCATACCACTCTGAAAAAAATAAATAATAACTAAACAAAAAATAAATTAAACATATATTATCATGATAATAAGGATATTAATGATATAGAATATTAATGGGTAGTACATACACCATACAAAATTAATTTTTGTCTACCAAAAATAATTCTCAATTGAATGTAAAGATTGACGAAATCCCTTACCTTAAAATTCCTTCATGTTTTACATTCATTTTATTTTTTTATACTAGTGTAAAATTAGATACAAAAATATAAAATCACAATAATAATATACCTCAAACCATATATTAACATATTTTAATATCTAATTTCCCATTTGTTACAAATCATTTTTTATTTTATCTATTTCGGGTGCTAATTGCCTAGTTCGGTCGAATATGTTTTGACTTGTTAGTTGTTTTTAATATAACATATATATATATATATATATATATATATATTTAATTTTCACTAGAAATTAAACCGTTACATAATTAAAATATATATTTAATACATATTTATTTATAATAGTCTATAATTTTTTGAGATAAACAATGAAATGCAATGTTCATTGATATGGTAGGTCATACGTACGCATGAACACAACTATAATTTTTTTTTCATATTTGAAATGTAACTAATATATATATACATGAATATAATAAAACTATTGTAATATCTATGTAATAAATGGAATATTTTTTTACATGTTATCTTTAATACATTCCATATATATCATCAATGAATCACATCACATTGAGGGGGTGGTAGTCCACACTTCAAAAATGGTGTTATTGTATTTATGGAAAATATAATGTATAGAGGTATGAGGTATAAAATAATTACATAAGTTTATATTAATTATAAATATATATAATTTCATATATAAATATATTTTCCATCGTATTGGCCACTATAAGAGTCAGAAAAATAAAAAAGAACAATGATCGTTTTGTGAAGTGGTTGTTCATTGTACATGTATATTATATTGTCGTTATCCATTAGATGGAGGTGTGTAGATGTTAAGGTAAACCCCCTATAATAAACATACATTATTATATTTAATATACTTCATTTGATTCATAATTATAGAATGATCATATTTAGGGGGTGGATAATGGATATAAAACTAGAGATATTGAGAGAAGATGTTCCACAAAATCGGGTAATTTTTTTTCTAAAAAATAGAATCTATAGATGGATTTAATCCCAATTTTATGAATCTTGGAATAGGGGAGGGATTTTTGGAGACAATTGGTGTAGATTTTGGATGATCTGATGTTTCTTGCGATATTTGAGGATGGGGTAGAATGATTTCCTTTTTATTGTGGAGTGGGAGTGGAACTCTTTTAATTAACAAAAGTTATTCATTAATGAGATGTCCAACATACATTATATTCCACCAAACTAGAAAAATGTTTTATTAAAAGATAATAATGGTCACTTAAATCCTACAAAACACAAAATTATTTTCATTTTAATAATTCCATACCTAAACTACTATGATTCACTATCTTCTTTATTGTGGTTATTATTATAGCATCAGGTTTTATAACCTATGTTTTTTAACTCAAAGTGTGACTTGTTAGAGAATATAGATATAATGAATAAATAATACAATATAAAATTTATAAATTAATAATCCATTGTTTTTTGGAAGTTATTTTTAAAATCATCTCAAGTGATGTGCTAAAATACATCTTAAACTCAGGCCGTGTTAACCTTATTTTTACAATAATTATGGGTCAATAAGTTAATTATAGTAGATTAATTGGTGAATTTTCACATTATATTTAATATTTATTAACACATAAAACCCCTTAGTAAGAAAATATGATTTTTATTTATTTTATATAATTTTATAAAATAACATTTATTAAAAAAATTCAATAATGTAAATTTTGACAATATTAACCGAATTTTAAATTTAAATTATCCAATAAATATTAAAATTGAAATTTATTAAGATTTACACAAGTTTAAAATGAATCCTTAATTCGAAAAAATAATTTCTATAATTCAAAAAATTCACATCACATTTATTATTTAAAATATCATTTTTATGTAATTATTAACTAAATATAGACTACATTGGAATTTATTATGAATTTAAGTATCTAAACCATATCAAAAAATTATAGATAAATTATAAGTATCAAAATAAATGTTTTATATTTATATTTCATGTGTATAATGGAATGGAAGATTTTTTTTATATCTCAATGTAATATAAATAGTTAATTAATGAAATTTATCTTCTTGTCTTTTTTCGTTTCTTAACTTATTGTATAGGGAATGTCTATTTACTAATATCCTAATAACCCCTAAAATTATAACCCTAAGGGGTTAAGGACTAAATATTGGATAAAAATGGTTATTGAACATGTATCTAGGTCATTTCGTCCCTTAGGATTAGTGTTTAATCCTTTTTATGTTTTTTTTACCTTAATCACCATGATTATTTTTACACAATTTTACTATTCATTTTGGAAAAAATTTAGGTTAACATATTAGACCTAAAATATTATAATAAATGAAATAATGTATGTATATTTATCAAAAATCGTATTACAGAAGTGTGAAAATTAATTTTAATTCTAATCTTAGCTACGTTGTGAGAAAATTGGTTTTTAATGTAAAAACATTCATAAGTTCAATTAGTTGTTATTTCTGATTTCAATATAAAATTTAATACGATGAAATAATTTGGATTAAAATATTTATAATTTATATACTGTATATTTAAACCCCAATTTAAAAAATAATCTATAAATTATTATTGGAATGAAAATTCCTTTTTAATTAAAATATAGTATTATTAATTATTCCTCAAAATATGAAACATCTCTGAAAAATACCAAAATTACACTCTATTATAATTTTTATATCTTTAATTCAATAATAAATTTTATTTTGACATATAATATTAGTCCTAACCCCCTCTCCATAAAGCTTACCCCTCCTGGGCCGGCAATGTGGAAAGGGAGATAATGACCCCCCGAGTCCCGCCTCCAGTAGGCCCCGGGTTGGCGACTAGCGCCAAGGGTATAATAAACACACAAATGGGAGGCATTACCCTCTAATAGAACACATGCGGAAGAGAGAGATAAGATAGACACCAATAAACTTTAAATCAGAACTGAAAATATAAAAACAACCCAAGTTCACAAATGGAATGTCATACAAAAGTACTACAACTAAAATGGTAAAAACTGCAAGTACCCAAAATAATGTAAAAACAGCTGCAACCACAAGCCTGAACAACTCCTGCAACCCCAAGCTAGTAGAATCCATCTTGATCTCCAACCGACTCTAAGTGACCTGAAAAATAGTTTATATATACATAGGGTGAGTATAACAGTATACTCAATAGGATCCTCCCCGAAGCCTCTCGTGCAAATATAAAGAGAGCATGCTAAAGCACAGTGGACAACAAGTGAAACTAAATCCTCACCTAAACAGGTATACTAAGTTCCCAACCACACCATGGATACTCTAACCAAGTAACGCATACAAGAATATAGCATATAATAAGGAATATCAAGGGTAACCCTCTACTACTACCCCACTGTTTTGCCTCTTTTCCCCAACGACATACATCCTGTGCGTCTATCTCCAAAGGCTTGCCCATAAAACATGGTCTAGGCTCCACAATTTGTACCACATGCACCACAAAGGGTTTCCCGTAGACACCTGGGGTAAGAACCGCACCATACTCACAACCAAAAGTAACCAGGTAGTTTCTGGGAGCCACTACATCTCACATAACGTGTATCATACGTCGGGTATTATTCCTCAAACCATTACAGCACATACACCGAGTAAGGATCCTCAAGCCATCACATCCTATTCACGTTAAACCTATAGTAGTTCATAAGATACTATATCCAGAATATATGTGTGTGAATAACCACAAGCCATTATAACCCTCTACACACAAACATGTGGAAAATTAACTACTATGCCTCATGGGACTAGTATCTACCAAGAGAAGAGAGCGGGGTCAAAGGGGGTTGTCAGCCATTCACCCTCCCATCGGAACATTGGGGAAAACACCCCCAGGGTTCAGAATCCCCGAGGTGTCAGTTGCCCTTACTGACAGGGTGGAGTAGCATATAGAAACAAATAAAAATACAGAATATATTATAACTCACAACCACACGATGGGAATAACCTATTCTTAGACACAACTGCAGCTAACGTCTATCGGAATCTGGGATGCCACATCTACGACTAGGTATCCTATATGCACACAACCAATAAAATAGCTTTATTAGATTACATCATTTGATTTTATCAATTACATTGTTTGTTAATTAATTCTTCAAACATTAATTAACCATGAACAATTTCCACATTAAATTCCATTAACATCCAAACCAAAATCCATTGTCCCTTCAATTGTTTTCAACCTCATCATTAAGTTCCAACAAACTCCAACCCCATGGGTTAACATCATTTATTGAAACATTCATTATAGAATTACTTTATCATATTCCTAGGCATTCTAGATAAGCATCCTATGCTACTAAACACAAGGTGCTCAACACGGTGAGTAGATGTACTACCCGTCGAGTCTGTGCCACCTATATCAAGAGCATAGACCCATTATCCCTAGAGAGGATAAACACGGAAAGCACGTGACATACCCCGTATGTCTCACCCCTTTCAGAATAAGGGTAAGCAAGATCCGCTGCCTTGGGGAGTGGGGAAAAGTAATGCAGACAAACAACCAAACAAAGCACAAATCATCCAACAATCACGTCATCCCATTCCATCATCCCTGGTGTCCTCCCTGACACCCAAATGCATAAACCGATGCATCTCGCCACTCTAGGAGTCATTCGCTGCCACAACCACAAGGCATCCATGCCCCCACATATAACAACATCCATCCAGGATCACATCAGAAATAGCAGCAGAAAAGTAAACATCACAAAAATTAGGGTGCTTGGACATTTAACAAGGCATCCCGCCTTCATCAACAAGCACCAACAGATTTCAGATTTACCAACCAACTGAATTAATCACGCACATCAGCATCAATTTGATTAACATCAATTTGGAACAACAACCACAACAACAATAACAGGATTCATATATGTGCCTCTATATCTTTATCCAATTAATTATCAATTAATTACAGATTTACGTTCTTTATCAATTTCATCAACAGAAACATGCTAAAAATCAGGGCATAGATTTCACACTATCTAGCAAATCAAGAGGCAAACCATTATCATGGTACAAAGCAACAAAATTTTATCAAACCAATTCTTTTAATCTGGTTCAAGTATTTAATTAGGTCAATTACATTGTGATCCAAAGGCCAAATCATGATAACTCTATGATTTCACATGAACAATTAGAGAAGCCACAAATCCCCCACCTCAACGGTTTTGACGGAAACCACAACGGTCGAAGAACACCCTAGAAGACCGGGCCAATTCACCAAGGATCCCACCTAGATCTCTTCTCCTAACACAACCTAGACCAATGATCATTATAATTCACATCCACAAACATAGATCTATCAATAACATCCGTATATCTAAGATCCTAATTGAATAGGAGGTTTATATCTAAATAGATCTAAGAAACCAATCAAATGGATCACATACCTCGAGAAACCAGCTTTGATTCATGAAGACAATCCTCCAGATCACCTCCAAAATTCTTGGAAGAGGTTATTCTACCTCCAAGTAAGGGTAATCCAGAGTTATGTCCACTTAGGGACTTAAACGAACAATTTAGAGGCAAAAGATTCCAGATCCACAATTTTAGGATCTAACTTTAAGTGCCCGCATGGTTAGTCCGCATGGTTTAACAAACCGTGCGCTAATTATGTGTTAGCTTCTGCCTCACCAAACACTCCTCGCATAGTTAGTCTGCATGGTTAGAAAAACTGTGTGCTAACCGTGTGTTAGCCACTCCCTCCAACACCATCCTTGCACGGTTTGGCCGCACAGTTTAGGCAAACCATTCCCCAACCGTGCGAAGACCATAACCCTTTAACTTTCCTTAAAATTTCACCCAAACATACACCAAATCTCCTTTTCCTCTTGGAACACCTCGAACACCACATTTTTACAAAGGAATGGACTGGAGAGGTCCGACCCATTACATCAGATACCTCTCAAAACATTCTCGACCTCAAGAATCCAAAACCCACTTAAAGAGAAAACAAAACAGGGTCTGAACAACCACCCACCAAGATACCTCTCAAAAGAGAGCAAGCCACCAAAGAAACAAAGGTTGCCATCTCATAAACATGAATGCTCCACAACAACATTAGCTACAACGATACATAGAAAGAGTTAAACATCAAACAAATCTGGGTACTGAGCACGTATATGTGATTCATGTTCCCAGATACTCTCCTCCATGCCACCATGTCGCCACAAGACACAAACTAAGGGGATGGAACACCCACACAACACCATCTCTATGTAGTCTTGGATCTTCATAGGTTTCTCCTCAAAGGTGGAATCATCATCAACAATAATCTCTCCCCAATCGATGATGTGGGAGTCGTCAAGAAGATAACGACGTAGCTGTGATACATGGAAAACATCATGTATACAACTCATCAGAGGGGGAAGCACTACTCGACATGCCACATCTACAACTAGAGAAAACACCTCTAAAGGCCCAACAAAACGGGGAGAAAGCATACTACCACTACCAAACCTTCACTGCCCACGACATTGAGTCTCCTTCAGGAACACATGATCCCCAACATTAAACTCTAAGGGTCTCCTTCTTTGATCGGCATATGATTTCTGACGATCTTGCGCTGTCTTAGTCCTCTCACAAATCAATTGAACCATCTATGTTGTATTCTTCACTAGTTCTGGTCCGAGAATTACTGTCTCTCCGACCCCAGTCCATCACAACGGAGAACGGAAAGTCCGACCATACAAGGCATTAAATGGTTCCATACCTATGGTGGAGTGGAAACTATTATTATAAGTGAACTCCACCAAGGGTAAGTGCATCCTCCATGTACCTCCAAAATCAAGAACGCAAGAGGAAAACATTTATTCAAGTGTCTGGATAGTTCTCTCTTTCTAACCATCTGTTTGAGGATGAAAAGCAGTGCTAAGGAATAGTTGTGAACCAAATGCATGTTGGATACCTCTCCACACCCTGGAGGTAAAATGAAGATCTCGATTAAAAATGATCATCCTTGGGAATCCATGAAGTCTCACCACCTCTTCTAGATACTGCCTCAATAAAACCTCCACTGAGATCAACTCCTTGATCGCTATGAAGTGGGATGATTTTGTTAAGCGATCCACTACCACCCAAATAGCATCATGTCCTCCCGGAGCTCGAGGTAAACCTGTAACAAAGTCCATTGAGATGTCCTCCCACTTCCACTGAAGAATATATAATGGCTGGAGAAGAACACCATGAACATAGTGTATGGCCTTTACCTTATGGCAGACTAAACATCAAGACACAAACTCCGCAACCGCATGCTTCAGCCCAGGACACCAAAACTGACTCCTCAAGGATCGGTACATCTTTGTCACACAAGGATGCACCACTAAAGGAGAACCAAGTAACTCTCTGAGGATCTTCTCATGCATTTCCAAGGGATCAAAAATCCTCCCATTATACAACACTCTGTGTTTTTTATCCTCAAACCAACCATCAGGGGCTCACCACAAACAACTGGGTCTCTCCATACATCCACCTCTATATCAAACAACTGGGACTCTTCCACCTTCTGCATTAGGTATGACCGCACTATCATCTGAAAAAGAAAGCCTCTACCCCAACTTCTCCCATATCAAGATGAAATGCTGACAGTTCTTCCATTACTCTCCATGAATCATCCGATTCACACACATCATCACTGCATGACTTTCGGCTCAGCACATCAGCTACAACATTCCCTTTTCCAGGGGTATATGATATTTTGAAGTCGTATTCCTATAAGAACTCCATCCATCGATGTTGTCGTAAGTTCAAGTCATGATGGGAGAAAACATACCTCAAACTCTTATGATCAGTGAAAACCACAAAACGTTCACCAATGAGGTAATGTTTCCACAACTTTAGAGAAAACTCCACAACTGCCAACTCCAGATCATGGGTGGAATAGTTGTGTTCATGGGCACACAACTGATGAGACCCATAAGAAACAACTGACCTCTGCTACATGTGGAAAAAGCCTAACCCCAGATGTGAAGCATCGCAAAAAACATCAAAATGGACTCCCTCAGCTGGAAGACAAAGGACTGGATAACTTACTAACTTCTCCTTTAGATACTCAAAAGCTGAATGGCACTGATCAGTCCATATGAAATCCTGATCTTTCATGGTCAAAGCTATCAGAGGAGTCACAACCCATGAGAAATTGGCTACGAACCTCCTCTAGTGGCCAGCGAGACTAGGGAAACTTTGAACCGATGAAACTATCTTGGGGGCTGAACAAGACACAACTACTTCAATCTTAGATGGACCCACAACTAATCCATGTTGGGACACAACATGCCCCATGAAACAGACTTCTCGAGCCCAAAACTCACACTTGGAAAACTTCCCGAATAGCTGATGTCGACGAAGAACTCCCACAATAGTTCGTAGATCCTCTACATGATCCTCTTCAGATGTGGATTACACAAGGATGTCGTCGATGAAAACTACCACGTACTTGTCCAGGAACTCTATAGAGACCCGAAGCCTGATGTACATGGACACTACATTACTTTAGCAGAATACTTAATACATAACAAAAAAAGAAACACAAGGATCGTAATGGTTTAATGTCTTTGGAAACTTGGAATATAATATTCTAATCGTGGTGAAAGATCTTCAACATCTCCCATAAAGATCTTATCCTTTTTTTCTTACCTAAAACCTTTATTTATATCCTGGGGAAAAGAAAACATAAAAATGGCGAGCTCAAATGCTCAGTAAGGGTATGCATGGAGAAGAAAAAACAAACCATATACGTTTGAACAATAAAACATGTACACAATTTTTAAACATATAAATCTTGTGCAATGACATAAAACATGGAAGTACGTAAGGCATAGATCAAAATAGAACATCAATCATGATAAAATATCTTGTAAATAAAACTTATAATTGTGGAAAAACATTAAGCACATGATATGATTTCCATAGTAGCCAAGGCATTGCTGCCAGGACCATGTTAGTGGACAAAGTCCCTTTCTGAATCGAGTTCACTCCTCGTTCCAGTTCTGTATTACTGAACCCGTTTAACTTGTCATTCCAGCCTTGTCTATCTCATGAGATATAAATCTTTACCCAATTCATTGGAGGGAGATATAGGTCCCACCCATCTCATAATGAAACCATTCTTACTTGTGCCTCAAAATAAACAAACATCATTAATAATAACCCAATGAATAAAATGGGTTTCAAAAACATCATCCCATTATTACATAATACATATAAAATAAATGGATATCATTTCATAATAAGAAAAGTGGAACAATTTAAATCATAAAGACATTATACTTGAAACATACACATATGAAATAAAGTCATCTTAGATGGAAAAATATTTTTGATAAAACACTTGAAATGAATTCTTGAGGGAAATATCCTTTCTTCTTCAAAATTAATTTCTTTTCACAAAACATCAGGCAATTTTAAAAGAAGGATATTTTGTTGAAAATAGTCATGAAATCTTTTTAAGGAAGCTTCATGAAAATAAGGCTTTATAAAATTGTAAAAATCTGTTCATGCAGTATAAGTTAAAAAAACATTCTTCACGTACTTTTGTCGGAAAAGTCAAAAACGTACCTCGTAGGGTAAACAAAAGAAAGATTCCTTCCAAACCATGGGGTAAAAGTCAAAATGGGTAGAAAATGACTTTAAAAATACATGAAAACCCTTTTAAAAAACATGGACATGGATGATAACAATTACCCCAGTAAATACTTACGAATAAGCCGTCTCGGATAAAAATGAGATTTGCAAAATTATCCCTTACCTTAGGTCCGATATGCTTCGTACATATCCGAACGTCCTGTATAATGATTTAAATAATGTCATTGACTTATTACAGATTCATATTCATTGTTATGATATCATATATGGTTCACTAATGACTTTATATTACCCGTTCTTTTGTAAATTCCATGTTAAAGAGTGTTTTGGGTAAAATCCTTTCATTTGTCGTCCGTGTTTTGACTTGTAATTATTCTTATGATTACTTAGATCATGATTACTTAATTACAGAATATAAAACATGACTTATATATGATATATATTCATAATCTACATATATATAATAGATCGATAAATGGAAAGAAATATACCATTCATGGAGATGGTAGGCCGTACGTACGCATGAACGTTGTTTTCATTTCCTCATTGAATTGAATGGAATTAATTGGATGACATACATATATATATATATATAAATCCAGTATCATTATTATGTCATATATTTCATGATTACTTATTATATATAATTTATAATCATTCATGAATGGTTAGTCATTGATAATGAATCTCATCGCGTCGTGGAGATTGTATTCCGTACGTACGCACGAGCGATGATATCATTCCCATGATTGTGGAATTTTATTGGAGTGTATGTATACTATTACAGAATCAATATCACTTTACAATAATCATATATAGTTCTTATTTACACCATTATACCAATCCATGTAATGTGGTGGTGGAAAATAGATTACACCACGACGTGGAGACGGTATTCCGTACATATGCACGCGTGGTGATTTCATTTTCCATAGGATGGATAAATGGTGAAATAGGGTTGTATAATACATATAATAACATATTAGTATATGAGTGATACTGATGTTATTACTTCATAATGAAAGAACCTAAGAAGAAGAAGTGGAAGAAGAAATAAAGTTGAAAGAATCGGTAATGGACATTACCTCTTCTTTGAAGCGCCTCTTTCAGACCTTCTCTTAGGGAACTAAAATTGGTCTTTAAAGAAGAACAGAACCTCTAGGATGTTTCTATGGAAGTGGAGAAGAGAATTTGTCAGGGGTTGGCCGAGATTGAAGGCTCAAAGTGGTGTGAGGAAGAGAGGGACGAGGAGCCCTTTTATAAGGGAGGAGAGGGGCACCTTTGGAATAACTAAAAATATTATTTGATTATAAAGTCATATTCAGTTTTTAATAGCTCCAAATTGATATATTTAGAATATAAGGTGGGGATGGGTCGAAATCCTCTCATACAATATAATTTAGACAAGTTTAGGTCATTATATTAACCTTATCGTTTAGTTTTAACTCTTAGTTAATTAGATTGACATTTACCATGTCACTTTTCATTTTTATATTATATAGTTAATAAAATTACCATATACATCCAAGAGGCCCCCAAGTGGTCCATTAATGATACATATATCATGATATAAGTATCGTGGCCAAACCATAGATTTTTTGGAATATAATAACAATTAATAATATAATATTTGTTTTAAAAACTATTTTATGTCAATTTTGACACTATTTGGTAATTGATTTTTTTGAAAATCATAACAGAATGATTAGTTCGAAAAAAGTTAATTAAATCAATAATAACATTTCATATTAACATATAAATTATTGGAATTCATAAAAAGTCTCAAATTACATTTATTTGGGTATTTATAACATCAAATATGTCAATATTTCATTAATAAGATAATTACTACATCATCATTGTGTCATAAATAAATTAAATTATTTTAAGTCTAAAAATTAAAAATAAACTACCCTTATGTAGGAAATATTTTTATCTTTCTAATGAATATTTATAGTCGAATTTATCGTATTTATAAACCTATATTAAAAATGATTTAGTTATTAAACTTTGATTTTTAATATTTTAACCCTTCATTAAATAAATTAATAATAAATGTCCTAATCTAATCCAAGTGGGCCTAAATGGTCATATAATATTCCAAAGGTTGTTTTTTGCCGAATTACACTTATCCAATAGAATTAGGACATGTGTTAGTGTAATAATAATATCATTTTTACCCTTAATTACCCTATTTACTTTTTACCGTGGTAAAAAAAGTAAAAAGTTACTATTCACAAAAAATTATTTTCATCTCATTGAACCACATTTTAGTCCTTCATATTAATCGTGTCTCTCGGATTTTCGAAATTCCACTCACAGAAGCGGTAAAATTAAGTTTTATGAAAAATTCAGTTTTTTAACTACCACTTAGTGGTTCCAGTATTCATCAAAAAATGAAGGTTTCTAAAAAAATACCAAAAATTAGGCCTAAGATATATTTGATATTATGAATTCAAAAATGATGTCTATTTTACCAAATTATAAACATATCAGTTACATTAACTAATTTAAAAATTTATTCCCGTCGTCAAAACAAATAGCGTGTTTTTTTAAGATAAATAACTATCAAAAGATTGACACTTGTTTATGTCTGGTTTAAATGTGAAATTAAATCCAATTACCAAACTTGTGTTAAATTGTAAAAGTATATTCTAAATATACTTTAAAATCACTCAAATTAATAATTTATCACTATTAATTATTTCGATTAAAAAAGTTTTTTTTTAATTAAAATTTAGTAATTTTCACTATTCATCAGAATATGAAAGTTATCCAAAAAGTACCAAAATTTTACCCAAATCTAATTTCAATATTCCGAATCCAAAAATTAAGTCCATTTTTAATGATAAAATATATAAAATTTCAAAAATTTGGTTTTACTATTCATAATGGCTAGTTCATAATAATAATAAAATAATATCTCGTTTAGTGAAACTCGGTATTGCGTACTACACACGCTATCGAGGAAGGTTGTGATTGCCTGTAATTCAAGGCAATTCAGGGATGTGTGTTGTGCAAGCTCCTTTTGGTGTAGTGTACAACACAAGACATTAATGAAATTAATAAGAATATTTTTCATAAAATCTCGGGGTGTTACATTCTACCCCCCCTAAAATGAATTTCTCCCTCGAAATTCATCGGGGTTATAAATGGTTTAATACTCGAATATTTCTTTAATAGAAACACACATCGTAAAAATTAAAACTAAAACTTGGATTTAAAAACTAAATTATGAAATGTAATGGTTACCCAAATTAACTCATCACTGGGTTTCCACATAGGAGGACATAGGTGAAAATATGGATATAGAAGAAAAATCTAACCATCATGTTCTAATTGAGAGTGGTAGAGAACATGGCTATGAAAAATCCAACAATCACAAAGCCATAAATTTGTGATTAACTAAGGTAAAATCTGATTCATTGAATATAAGATCACTAGGATAACATTTTTGCTTTTCAAGACCATTTCCCTAAAGTTGATGAAATTGGAATTAGAAGAAATTCTTTCATGATTTTGGTATAGTCTCTCTGTCGGTCGTTCTTTGTACAATTTCCACTTCATATCTTAAAGAAATGAAGTTGTATTTGTCATTCGGGAAGTGTTAGAAGATCATGTGATAGAATGATGGGTCATTCCATCTGTTTCAAACAAAAGGTTAGAAAAGTTATCAAAAAATACATAATTCCATCTATAGTGTGATTAATCATACATGGTTCCTAAAATGGACTTATACGTCATATATCATACTGCTTAATATAATAAAACTAGTTTCTACTAAACAGGGACTTCCTGTAGGCCAGTGGTAGGTGATAAAGGCCAGTAGCACTTCGGTTGTGGGTTCGATTCCCTTAGCCTTGTCCGACGCGATGGGATGTCGCCCGTCCTGCAGTTTGTCCTTTTTCTAAAACTACATTACTATAACATCCCATCAATAATATCAAAAAAATTTTTTATCCTTAAACAATACTAACTTATGTACAACATAATCCATTCCAATCTTTAGGCTTATCCAAAATACTGCTATCCAATCTCATATTACAGTGAAAACGATTACCAAAGAGTTCATATAACAAGCATGTTAATACCATCATTGATCCCCATATATCATGAGATATGTCTTGTTGTTCACATTCCAAACATTCGAAGGCCTTAATCATGTATTCTCTTGAAAAATTAATACCCATTGAATCTTAGTGAAAACACGAGTTCTATCAAAAGTTAACTCTTTCCACATACAAAACCCCCAAAATTCTATATACTCAACCGATGATATAACTATTTCCTTATATCAGTCATGAGCTCATGAATACTGTCAAACATTTCATTTTCTTCTTATCCCTTCATTATGCGCATATCACATTTTTTTCCAAAAATATATCAATCACATTCCATGGTTACCGGTACCATAAAATTATTGAAAACCACAATAGACTAATACATAAATATTCCAATATTCCATGATACTATATAAAACATTATTTTGGAATCCCATTACATAAACACTTAATCATTCGACCACATCGTTGTCATATTCAACATCTCCAATAGTGATCACATGCGACTTCCCTTTGTCCTTTGCCTTAAGTGGTTGCTCATGTCGACCATCACTAACCCTTGGATTAGGGCATTTATTAGCATATTGCCCCATTTCCTTGCACGTGAAGCATTGAAGTGTTGGTGGGGTGTTCTCTGCAGTATTTTCTTTATTCACATCATTAGAAACCCTTTTTCCATTACTTCGACACTCAGCTGCTCGATGACCTTCTTTTCCACACTTAAAACATTTTCTAGTCCCTTTAAGACAATCTCAACCATGCTTCTTTCCACATTTTGAGCATAAGAAAACATTCATCTTCTTTTTACCATTATTCTGAGATTTCTCCTTGAACTCCATCTTTTGTTTCTTGTCAAAACTATGAGATGGATAAGTAACACCAACTTCCATTTCTACCTTGATAGCACAACACACAATTTCTTCATAGCTACATAAGTTTCTTATAGCTAATTCCCTTCAAGGATTTGTTTTTAAGCCACGGAAGAATCAATCAACTTTACTTTCAGATTGGATGATAAAGCGAGATGCATTACCTTGAAATCCTTGTAAAATTCACTTCATATACACCAACAGATTCTTCATCCTTTTTCTTTAGTTCAAGAAACTCCTTCTCCATCTTTGTTTGAATAATTTGATGGAAGTACTTATTGAAAAATAAGTTCTTGAACTCATCCCATTCCATGGACTCAATTTCATCTCTTGGACTCATATTCTTGATAAATTCCACCATTGATCAGCTTCACCTTCCAAACGATATACTGCTAAGATGAATTTATCATGTTCAGTACATTGAATAACTGAAAATATCTTCTCAGTGGTACTGATCCATTGTTTGACAACAAGTGGATCAGAAGACCCATTGAAAGAAGCTGGACGTTGCCTCATGAAGGACTCAATAGAATATTGTTCCCTTATCTGCTCATTTGGAAGTCCAGAATGATTCATATCTTGTGTAAGTATAGCAATAAGATTTTTCACTCCATCTCCCATAACATTTGTTTGTTGAGGAGGAAAATCATTACATTTTCCATTGCATTGATCAACACGGTTCCTTCGGGTTCCAGCCATCGTCTAAAACCCAAAAAAATAGTGTGAGAGGTAAAAATCATGCTAGGGAAAAAAACATAGTAAAGTGGGAGTACCCTCAATATCTAACATCTTAGGTTAAATTCTAAGATCGTTAGCACAATTCTAGGACTATAACCTATACGTACACTTAACCTTAGGGAAATCCCTAGACATACCTTAGAAATATCTCTAGGGATCTCACTAAAGTTTTCGCATCCTATTTTCCAAAGTTTAACTAAAACTTTCCTCTGATACCAACTGTAGAGACCCAAAACCTGACGTACATAGACACTACATTACTTTAACGGAATACATAATACATAACAAAAACAGACACACAAGGATCATAATGGTTTAGTATCTTTGGAAACTCGTAATATAATCTTCTAATCGTGGTGAAAGATCTTCAACATCTCCAATAAAGATCTTCCCATTTTTTTCTTACCAAAAACTTTTCTTTATATCCTGGGGAAAAGAAAACATAAAAAGGGTGAGCTCAAATGCTCAGTAAGGGTAAGCATGGAGAAAATAAAACAAACCATATACATTTGAACATAAAAACATGTACATAATTTTTAAACATAGAAATCTTGTGCAATGACATAAAACATGGAAGTACATAAGGCATAGATCAAAATAGAACATCAATCATCATAAAATATCTTGTAAATAAAACTTGTAATTATGGAAAAACATTAAGCACATGATATGATTTCCATAGTATCCAAGGCATTGCTGCCAAGACCATCTTAGTGGACAAAGTCCCTTTCTGAATCGAGTTCACTTCTCGTTCCAGTCCTGTATTACTGAACGGGTTTAACTTTCCGTTCCAGCCATGTCTATCTCATGAGATATAAATCTTTACCCAATGCATTGGAGGGAGATATAGGTCCCACCCATCTCATAATGAAATCATTATTACTTGTGCCACCAAATTAACATACATCATTCATAATAACCCAACGAATAAAATGGGTTTCAGAAACATTATCCCATCATCACATAATCCATATAAAATAAATGGATATCATTTCATAATAAGAAATGTGAAACCATGTAAATAATACAGACATTATACTTGAAACATACACATATGAAATAAAGTCATCTTAGATGGAAAAATGGTTTTGATAAAACACTTGAAATGAATTCTTGAGGGAAATATCATTTCTTCTTCAAAATTAATTTCTTTTCACAAAAAATCATGCAATTTTAAATGAAAGAGATTTTGTTGAAAATATTCATGAAATATTTTTGAGGAATCTTCCTGAAAATAAGGCTTTAGAAAACCGTAAAACTCTATTCATGCTGTATAAGATAAAAAAAGCATTCTTCTCGAACTTTTGTCGGAAAAGTCAAAAAAGTACCTCGTAGGGTAAACAAAAGAAAGATTCCTTCCATACCATGGGGTAAAAGTCAAAATGGGTAGAAAATGAATTTAAACATACATGAAAACACTTTTATAAAACATGGACATGTATGAAAACAATTACCCTAGTAAATACTTACGAATAAGCCATCTCGGATAAAAATGAGATTTGCAAAATTATCCCTTACCTTAGGTCCGATATGCTTCATACGTATCCGAACCTCCTTTACAATGATTTAAATAATGTCATTGACCTATTACAGAATCATAATCACTGTTATGATATCATATATGGTTCACTTATGACATTATATTTCCCGTTCTTTTGTAAATTCCATGTTAAAGACTGTTTTGGGTAAAATCGTTCCATTTGTCGTCCGTGTTTCGACATGTAATTATTCATATGATTACTTAGATCATGATTACTTAATTACAGAATATAAAACATGATTTATATATAATATATATTCATAATCTACATATATATAATAGATCGATAAATGGAATGAAATACACCATTCATGGAGACGGTAGGCCGTACGTACGCATGAATGTTGTTTTTATTTCCTCAATGAATTGAATGGAATAAATTGGATGACATACATATATATACACATAAATAAAGTATCATTATTATTTCGTATATTTCCTGATTACTTATTATATATACTTTATAATCATTCATGAATGGTTAATCATTGACAATTAATCTCATCACGTCGTGGAGACGGTATTCCGTATGTATGCACGAGCGATGATATCGTTCCCATGATCGTGGAATTTTATTGGATTGTATGTATACTATTACAGAATCAATATCACTTTACAATAATCATATATAGTTATTATTTACACCATTATACCCACCCAAGTAAGGTGGTTGTGGAAAATATATTACACCGCGGCGTGGAGACAGTATTCCGTACGTACGCACGCGTGATGATTTCATTTTACATAGGATGGATAGATTGTGAAATAGGGTTGTTTCATACATATAATAAAATATTAGTATACGAGTGATACTTATGTTATATATATTTTATTATTACTTATTATATATACTTTATAATCATTCATGAATGGTTAGTCATTGATAATGAATCTCATCGCGTCGTGGAGACTGTATTCCGTACGTACGCACGAGCGATGATATCGTTCCCATGATTGTGGAATTTTATTGGAGTGTATGTATAATATTACAGAATCAATATCAATTTACAATAATAATATATAGTTCTTATTTACACCATTATACCAATCCAAGTAATGTGGTGGTGGAAAATAGATTACACCACGGCGTGGAGACGATATTCCGTACATACGCACGCGTGGTGATTTCGTTTTCCATAGGATGGATAGATGGTGAAATAGGGTTGTCTCATAATTATAACAACATATAAGTATATGAGTGATACTGATGTTATAACTTCATAATGAAACAACCTAAGAAGAAGAAGTTGAAGAAGAAATAATGTTGAAAGAATCGGTAACAGACATTACCTCTTCTTTGAAGCGCCTCTTTGAGGCATCATCTTAGGGAACTAAAATTGGTCTTTTAAGAAGACCAGAACCTCTAGGATGTTTATATGAAAGTGGAGAAGAGAATGTTTCAGGGGTTGGCCGAGCTTGAAGGCTCAAAGTGGTGTGAGGAAGAGAGGGAGGAGGTTCCCTTTTACAAGGGAGGAGAGGGGTACCTTGGGAATAACTAAAAATATTATTTTATTATAAAGTCATATTCAGTTTTTAATAGCTCCAAATTGATATATTTAGAAGCTAAGGTGGGTATGGGTTGAAATCCTCTCATCCAATAGAATTTAGACAAGTTTAAGTCCTTATATTAACCTTATCTTTTAGTTTTAACTCTTAATTAATTAGATTGACATTTACCATGTCACTTTTTATTTTCATATTATATAGATAATAAAATTACCATATACATCCAAGAGACCACCAAGTTGTCCATTAATGATACAAATATCATGATATAAGTATCTTGGCCAAAACCTAGATTTTTAGGAATATAATAACAATTAATAATATAATATTCGTTTTAAAAACTATTTTATGTCAATTTTGACACTATTTGGTAATTGATTTTTGTGAAAATCATAACAGAGTGATTAGTTCGAAAACAGTTAATTAAATCAATAATAACATGTCATATTAACATATAAAATTATTTTAATTCATAAAAAGACTCAACGTTCATTTATTTGTGTATTTATAACATCAATTATGTCAATATTTCATTCATAAGATAATTACTGCATCATCATTGTGTCATAAATAAATTAAATTATTTTAAGTCTAAAAATTACAAATAAAATACCATTATGTAGGTAATATTTTTATATTTCTAATGAATAATTATAGTCTAATTTATCTTATGTATAACCCTATATTAAAAATGATTTAGTTATTAAACATTGATTTTAACTATTTTAACCCTTCTTTAAATAAATTAATAATAAATTTCCTAATCTAATCCATGTGGGCCTAAATGGCCATATGTTATTAATAAGGTTGTTTTTGGCCAAATTACACTTATCCAATAGAATTAGGACATGTGTTAGGGTAATAATAATATCATTTTTACCCTTAATTACCCTATTTACTTTTATCCGTGGTAAAAAAAAGTAAAAAGTTACAATTCACCAAAAATTCTTTTCATCTCATTGAATGAAATTTTAGTCTTTGATATTAACCGTGTCTCTTAGATTTTCGAAATTACACTCACAGAAGCGGTAAAATTATGTTTTATGAAAAATTCAGTTTTTTAACTACCACTTAGTGGTTTCACTATTCATCAAAAAATGAAAGTTTCCAGAAAAATACCAAAAATTAGGCCTAAGATATATTTGATATTATGAATTAAAAAATGAAGTCTATTTTACAAAATTCAAGACATATTAGTTAAATTAATTAATTGAAAAATTTATTCCCGTCGTTAAAACAAATAGCGTGTTTTTTAAGAGAAATAACTATCAAAAGATTAACACTTGTTTATGTCTGTTTTAAATGTGAAATTACATCCAATGACCAAAATTGTATTAAATTATAAAAATATATTCTAAATATACTTTAAAACCACTCAAATTAATAATTTATCACTATTAATTATTTCGATTAAAAATGTATTTTTCAATTAAAATTTAGTAATTTTCACTATTCATCAGAATATGAAAGTTATCCCAAAAATACCAAAATTTCACCCAAAGATAATTTTGATATTTTGAATCCAAAAATGAAGTCCATTTTGAAAGATAAAATTTATAAAATTTCAAAAAGTGGGTATTACTATTCATAACGGCTAGTTCATAATAATATTATAATAATATCTCGTTTAGTGAAACTCGGTATTGCGTACTACACACGCTATCGAGGAAGGTAGTGATTGTATGTAATGCAAGGCAAGTCAGGGATAAGTGTTGTGAAAGATCCTTTTGGTGTAGCGTACAACACAAGACATTAATGAAATTAAAAAGAATATTTTTCATAAACTCTCGGGGTGTTACAAACTCACGGAACACAACATTCATTAAACCGGTGAACAAAGATGGAGAATTCGTGACACCAAATGGCATTACAATGAACTCATAAGGACCATGACGACAAAAAAAATCAGTATTCGGGATATCCTCATGATTCACACACCTCTGATGATATCATAACCGCAAGTAGATCTTTGAGAACCAACTTGCACCCTTCAGTTGATCGAATAATCCATCAATCCGCAGAAGACGATAGCGATTCTTTATTCTCACTTTGTTTAAGTGACGATAATCGACACACAATCGTAAAATGCCATAGAACTTCTTCATGAACAAAAACGGTGCACCCCATGGTCACACACTTGGCTGAACAAACCCAAACTGCAACAATCCATAATACTTAATATGCATCTCTCATAACTCAGATGGGGCCATCCTATATAGATACATATAGATAGGAGATGCTCTTGGCTGTATCTCTCTATTGAACTCGATCTATCGTCGAGGGGGAAAGGATAAAACCTCTTCTGGAAAGACATCAGGGTACTCCTCTATGACCCTAGGAAATGCCAACCGCTAAACCTCTGATGAACTCAACATCATCTCATCCGCCATGGATGATAAGGATGAAACATGCATATGACCCATTCAAGGGTCTCGCTCACCAACAAACACCACTTTATCACCATTTGCACCAAATAAAAAAACCTTCTTCCTAAATCAATCTACGATAACATGAGCCGAATACAACCAATCCATGCCAAGGATGACATCATATGGTTGTATCCATAAACATAGGAAATCTCCCCAACAGTGGTGTTTCCCCTACACTAGCTCACAGTCTCTACATACTTCAAACAAGCTAGCTTGACCTCCAATTGGCTTAGTCAACGCCAAGGGAACTGGAAGCCTCTCCACCTCCTTCCCCAAAGCATGGACTAGGGTAGGTGATATGAAGGAGCGTGTCTCTCCTGAATCAAACAAGGCATACACCAAGGTAGAAAACAAGAAAAGGGTACCTCGAACGACATCTGACTCATCTGGTGCTGGAAACACTAGAGCAAGAAGCTGACCACAACCTCCTTCATGACCTCTATGACCCTGATGATGACCACCACCATGGCCTCCCTGAGGACAAGGAGTGTCATGGGGCTGTCCTCTGCCTGCCCAATCTACCCTCTGCTGATCTAAAGCTGGTGCAACTGGCTTCTGCTGCCTCGACTAGAACTGTCTCAATGGGGGAACCATAGAGCATAGCGCTCGGTGCACGATGACCACCCTTAATGGTCGGGCACTCTCGCTGCTGATGGAAATGAACACCACAAGAAAAACAAGAGCCTGATCCCTTAGCATAGGCCTGAGTGTTGCGGCCTCCAGAGAAATGATATATGAAGGGATGGGACCTACCCCCGGCTGAATGAAAACTCTTCTGCCCTAAAAACCAGGAACCCCAGACCACAACCTTGCTTCGTGAAGAATCATGTTTATTCCCCACTCGTGACGATCCGATCCAGTCCAAATTCCTCTCGACAACCTCCGACCTCGGCAAAAGCTCCAGATATGTCTTCATCATAAATGGGGTGACATGGTGCTGGATCTCTGGATGAAAAGCCTCCTCAAAATGCCTTGACCTAGCCTCCTCATCTGGTAACAGGTCGAAGCATAACATAAAAGGTTCTAGAAATAGATTCCAAAATCTCGAACACTGAAGCTCCCCTTTCGAAGGGTAAGAAACTGTTGGCGACTGGACGCCTTTGCAGTCGAGGAAATGAACTCGACTCTGATCTTTTATCAGAACTCCTCCCATGAGATCACTGACTCCTCACGATCCCCTAGGAACAAGAACCACCATTGCCTTACTGCTCCATGCAGCATCGTCATAGCTAAAGACACCCATTGCTCCCTCTGAGCACAGATCGAACTGAATCATATCTTGACCTCCTCCAAACAGTATTTAGTAACTGCATATAAAATGGATCCCTCGTACTTATGAAGAATCTGGCGCTGAAACTCTCAGAGTTTCTTCCTCCAATTGGCGTCGTCGTCAACCACTACCCTGCGGCGTCCTGCTGGAAGAGCCTGCTAGACCTCTTCTACGCAAACCTGACGAGGACGTCGACCTGGAGCCATAGCTACAAAATAACAAACAATTAGAGCTCCAAAGCCTGGAATATGGAAGACTCAACATTTATTAATTATTGTTTTTTATTCATTTTTAGGATAAACTATCCCAAGGTCTATCCATTCAAACACATGCACAAAGAAGAATGATGCGTGATCCTTTCCTAGAACTCTACCTTGAAACCAGTATCACCCTGTTTAGTAGCCATTGTAAACATAAAGGTCTTGAATCAGAACATAGGGGGACCTAAACACCTATGTATCTACCGGTATCTATTGTTCACCTCACTTGCTAATCATGAATGACACTTTTCCCTACCAACCCATGCAACCTCACCTATCCCTAACTCCAAACTCAATCCTATATCTCAACCAGACCTCTGATACCACTCTATTACGACCCCCTCCCCAAAAAGTGTACACCTCCTGGGTCGGAAATGTGAATAGGGAGATAATGACCCTCGAGCCCCGCCTCCAGTAGGCCACGGGTTGGTGACTACCGCTAAGGGTATAATAAACAAACAAATGAGAGGTAATACCCTCTAAGAGAACACATGAGAAAGAGAGAGATAAGATATACACCAATCAACTCCAACTCAGAACTGGAAATATAAAATAAACCCAAGTGAAAAATAGAATTTAATACAAAAGTACTACAACTAAAAAGGGACAAACTACACGTACCCAAAAGAAAATAAAAACAGTAGAAACCACAAGCCCGAACAGTTCCTACAACCCTAAGCTAGTAGAAACTTGCTTGATCTCCAACCTACTCCAAGTCACCTGAAAAACAGTTTATATACATGTAGGGTGAGTATAACAGTATACTAAGTAGGATCCTCCCCGAAGCCTCTCGTGAAAAAGTAAAGAGAGCATGCTAAAGCACAGTGTACAACAAGTGAAACTAACTCATCACCTAAATAGGTATACTAAGTTCCCAACCTCACCCTGGATACTCTCACCATGTAATGCATACAAGAATATAGAATATAATAAGGAATATCAAGGGTACCCCTCTAGTACTTCCCCACTGGTTTGTCACTTTTCCCCAACGACATACGTCATGTGCATCTCTCTCCAAAGGCTTGCCCATATAAACTTGGGCTAAGCTCCACAATCTGCACCACTTGCACCACAAAGGCCTGCCTGTAGACACCTGGGCTAATCACCATACCATCCTCACAACCAAAAGTAACCAGGTAGTTTCTGGGAGCCACCATATCCCACATAACGTGTATCATACGTTGGGTATTATACCTCCATGCATTTCAGCCCATACACCGAGTAAGGATCCTCAAGACATCACAGCCTATACACGTTACACTTATTGTATTCCATAGGATACTATATCCAGAATATGTGTGTGCGAATAACCACAATCCATTAGAACCCTCTACACACATATATGGGGAAAAATAACCACTGCGCCTCATGGAACTAGTATCTACCAAGAGCATAGAGTGGGGTAAAAGGGGGTAATTAGCCATTCAACCTCCCATCGAAACATTAGGGAAAACACCCCCCAGGGCTCAGAATTCCCGGGGTGTCAGTTGCCCTTACTGACAGGGTGGAGTAGCGTATAAAAACACAAAAAATACAGAATATATTATAACTCACAACCACACTATAGGCATAACCTAGTCTTAGAAACAACTGCAGCTAACGTCTATCGGAATCCGGGCTTCCACTTCTAAGACTAGGTATCCTATAAATACACAGCCATTAAAAGGGGTTTATTAGATTACTTTATTCCCTTTTTAACAATTCCACTATACGTTAATTAATTCTTCAAACATTAATTAACCATGAACAATTTCCACCTTAAATTCCATTGACATAACAACCAAAATCCACTATCCCTTCAATAGTTCTCAACCTCGTCATTATGTTCCAAAAAACTCCAACCACATTGGTTAACATCATTTATTCAAACATTCATTACACAATTACTTTCCAATATTCCCAGGAATTCTAGAAAATCATCCAATGCTACTAAACAAAAGGGGCTCAACACGGTGAGTAGATGTACTACCCGTCGAGTCTGTGCCGCCAATAGCAAGAGCGTAGACCCATTCTCCCTAGAGAGGCTAATCACGAAAATCAAGTGGAATACCCCGCGTGTCTTTTCCCCTTTTGGATGAAGGGTAAGAAAGACCATCCACCTTGGGCAATGGGGAAAATTAAAGCAGATAAACAACCAAACAATGCACCAAGCATCCAACAATCATGTCATCCCATTCCATCATCCGTGGTGTCCTCCATGACACCCATATGCATAAACCGATGCATCTCACCACTCTAGGTGTCATCTGCTGACACAACCACAGGGCCTCCATGCCCCCACATATCACAACATCCACCCCTGATCACATCAGCATAAGCAGCAGGAAAGTAAACATCACAATAATTTGGGATCTTGGCACTTTATCAAGGCATCCTGCCTTCATCCACAAGCACCAATAGATTTTAGGTTTACCAACCAATTGAATTAATCAAGTACATCGACATCAATTTGATTAACATCAATTTGGAACAACATCCACAACAACAATAACCAGATTCATTAACATTCCACTTTATCTTTAGCCAATTATTTATCAAATAATTCCAGATTTATGTTCTTTATCAATTTCATCAGTATCAACATGCTAACAAGCAGGGCATAGATATCACACTATCTAGAAAATCAAGAGGCAAACCATTATCACGGTACAAAGAAACAACATGCAATAAAACCAGTTCCTTTAATCCGATTCAAGTATTTAATTAGGTCAATTCCATTGTGATCCAGAGGCCAAATCATGATAACTCTATGATTACACATAAACAAATAGAGAAGCCACAAATCTCCTACCTCAACGGTAATGACAGAAACCACATTGGTCGAAGAACACCCAAGAAGACCGGGCCGATTCACCAAGGATCCTACCTAGATCTCTTATCCTAACACAACCAAGACAAAATCTCATCATAATCGAAATACACACACTTAGATATACCCATAAAAGTTGTTTGATATAAGATCCTGAGAGAAGAAGAGGAGTATATTAAAATAGATCTAAGAAACAAAACAAAAGAATCACATACCTCAAGAAACCAACTTCTATTCATGAAGAGAAGCCTCCAGATCGCCTCCAAAACGCATGGGATAGGTTCTTCTGCCTCTAAGGAAGGGTAATCCTGAGTTATTGCTGCTTAGGGGATTAAATGAACCATTTAGAGGAAAAAGAGTTTAGATCCACAATTTTAGGATCTAACTTTATGTGACCGCACGGTTAGTCTGCATGGTTTAACAAACCATGCGCCAAACGTGTGTTAGCTTTTGCCTCGCCAAAGAGTCCTCGCATGGTTAGTCCGCACAGTTAGACAAACCGTGCGCTAACCATGTGTTAGCCACTACCTCCAACACCAACCTTGCACGGATTGGCTACACAATTTAGGCAAACCGTGCGCCAACTGTGCAAATACCATAACCCTTTAACATTCCTTAAAATTCCACCGAAATATACACCAAGTCTCCTTGTACTCCCAGAACACCTCCAACACTACATTTTCATAAAGGAATGGACCATAGAGGTCGAGCCATTACAATATTTATAAAATTGAATATTATTAGTTTCAAAATAGTTGAATAATTATATGGTGGTAAGACACAATCATGGGTGTAACACAAGATAACTCAGTGTGGTGTGTAGAGAATGAATGAAATGGTGGTGCATATAAAGAGAGAAAATGTTTTATTTATTCTAACTTGAAAATATTTTAAGGTCTTGGGATATTACATTTTATGTGGTTATTTCCCATAAAATTAGATGTTATCATATTCTTCCCCCATTTTTTTTTCTTTTATTATAGACTCTATAGGCTTTTTTGGATATTGAATAATCATGAAAAGTTTCTTCAACACTCTAGATGTAAATATTAACCAGATTTTACATCATAATTTGAATTTAAATTTTTTATCTAAAATCATTGAAATATTTTTACATAGTCTTTTTACAATTACAGAATTAAAAATGATTATTTTTAAAATGGGTCTTATTAAGACTCAATTAATTAAAATATAAATTCTATATAAGTATTCAATCAATATTTAGACTGTTAAGTAATATTAATTGGGTACGGTATGAGATATTTTATGAAGGATACTATTTCATCTATGAACAAAAAATTATATTGATTTGTTATAGGAGACGAAAATTTATTATTATATACAAGACGTCTTTAAAAATCATGATTTTTATATTCATGTCCAAGATCATTTCTCACACATTTAATGGTATGTGGGTAATGTTTCTCAATAATTTTCATACCCTGAAAAAATCTATTATACTAATTTTTTTGATGTATGAAACATAACCACAGAAACCATTAATTATCACAAGTCATTACATAGGAATAATATTTTAATTAAGACATGAATCATTAGGGGGTCTAAAATATTACATTTTTACTAATTATAGTGGTTTATAGGTAGAACAAAAATTCTTTGGTTTGAAATACAATTTATATTACTTCCCCTTTTGATTTCGATTGTTCAACCTTTCATTTGGGGCATCTAGTAAATGTAGATCATTTACTAAACACTTCTAGATATGTTTTCAGGAGATTATATTTTACAATTGCAGAATATCATATTCCATTGAAAATATTCTTAATGAAAATAATATAAAGAAGTAATATTTAGAGAAAATGAGGAATTTAAAAAAATTGCAAAAACATTTTAATTCGTCAAATATATAAAAAATAAATAAAACATGGAATAATAAATGTTACAAGTATTATTCAAAAACATGGCAGAAAAATATTCATCAAATAATTTTTTAAAAACATTTTAATATTATTTAACCATTAATAAATAAATTGTTATAAATTAAATTGGTTTTATAATTAGAAACATAAAATAGGTCAATAAATTTTTCTTTTTCATTGTCACCTATGATGTCATTTCCACAATTTTCAGTAGTGATTAATGAGTTTCATATCTTATTTCTAGGATACCCACTATATAGATAATAAAACATCATACAAGATAATTTTATATAGGTTCATGTAATCAATCAAATAAATAAAATATTTTGTACCTTGATATGTTTGGGTCTAAAGTGTATAAAAATTATATCTTTAGGGATACAAGTTAATTTGTTATATTTAAGTCAATAATTATGTAATATGTTTGGAATGATTTTGAAAAATAACTAATCATTGGACCCAAGTACAATTTATAAGAATTATTTAATTCAAAAATATTATTTACTATATATTAATTATATATATTTTACTAGAAATATAATAGTTTTTGTAAAGTTATTTTATATGCCACAGATGATAACCAAAACAAACACTTTTTTAAGGTTTATCTTTTCTTCAATGTATTTAATTTAGAGTTTTACTTGTTACAAAAAAACCATCAATATAACAATTTAGATTCTCATTTACTAAAATTATGCCCTTATATTCTTTTAGACGAATTTTTTTCTCTTTCTCAAAATAATGTTATGATTTCTAAAAAATTGATACAAACATGTTTATTCTTTGACTTATAAAATATATCATTTATATCATTAATGGTTTTATCCATCAGGGTACAATATTAAAATTGATCATCAATATAGATATCATCTTCATCTGGATTTTCATTTACAGTTATATCATAAATAATATTGGATTTCATATGTGTAATTTCTATAATGTATAAATTATTCATCTCAAGAGATTCCTCTACGGACATAATTTAATCACATGAACTAACCCATGAATAAATTCATTATATCATAATAGATTACTATTAATTAATACCATGTCCCTTAAAATTATTTATTACTATAACTTTGGGAAAAAATCATATATATGTATATCCATTTCTCGTACAATTGTAGTTGTAAATTTCTCCAATGTTAAAACATTATTCTGATTTCAATTTCTATCATAAATTATACTGAAATTTGATATCCCAAATAAAATATTCTTCTTGTAACATACCATGAATATTTTTTCCAAAAGGTCATTTTCCTCATCAGTAGTGGTATCATATTCACTTACACAATTTTTATCTTTTTATTACTATTTTAGCATATGAATGAAATTATTTCAATGAAATTGAATAATTTGGTTTCATTTTATCATCATTAATTTTTATCTCTTTTTATTAAATTATTAGAGTCCTTATAAGATCAATTATTGGTATCTCCCCCACATCACATGAAAAATGAATTGATAGAAAAGTTTCTTTCTATTTTTAAATTATGAATCATAAAATCATTAGTACATAAGACTTGTCATCAATAGTATTCCCCATGGAATAAATTATATTGATAATTTTAATAATCATAATGATAATATGAGAGGTAGACCCATTTGGATTCATTTTAATGTATCATACATAATATTATTTTAATTTATAATTATATCATTTCTATTATATATTTTATCATGAGACAAAGATACAAAATCCCAAAATCCATATGTTGTAACACATTAAGTTATTTTAATAAATTTTTATTCTCATAGTTCCAAATATAAATCTTTCAGTTATTTACTATTATTGTTATATGTATCCTTTTCGTAATCACTATAGTGAGCTCATGTATCCTTTGGTTTTTTATATTGATTATCAATAATATCACAAATAAAGATTCTCATACTTTAATAAATTATTCTAATACTAATCTACCATTGTGAATAATTAGTGTCCTTAAATAAAGGTGGTGTGTTTGTGGTATTTCCAGAAAGTATCATATTTTCAAAAAACATATAAATTTTGAAGTAGCAAATATCTGGATGATCTTTGAATAAATAAGATAATGATTCAAAACTATATAAAATTATTAAATAAGTTAAATTATCTAATAAAAATGTTAGTCTTAGTGAATATCTCAATGGAGAGTGAATATATCATCTAATAAAAATATTAAATTTATAAAAAAACCTAATTAATTTGAAAATGACATGGTTAACTAAAATACAAGAAATAAATTATTTCATATATTTGAATTGTTTCTCAAAGTCTTGATCACAATCCTGTTTAACAATAGAACCCAAGGATTTCATTGTTACCACAAATCCTCTTTCCTTGTTTTCATGGGTGTGAATATATTAATGAAGAATGAAAGAGTATATAAGTTCTCTTTTGTGATCTATAAGAGTATTTTCTTATGAAATAAAAAATAATAAAAATAAAATATTGAATGTACAATTGACTATATAAAGAGTAATGTGTCTAGATATGTGTTATGTTGATATGTTTCATTATCATTCTTCTATATATCAATTAATTTAACACATTATCTTCAAATATTCCCATATTATTTCATAATATGATCAATAAAAAATTTCCCAAATCATATTATTTTTTTAAATAGTTTATAAAGATTCCTAAAAATGTAGTAACTAATTGGGTATTTCCCCATAAAAACGATATACTATTATTCTTCGTACCTTAATCTATAATGATAAATTATTTCAATTATAACTATTGGAAAATGATCATTATGTATTTTTCTTACATGGAAGGATAACGTGGAAAATTAAATATACAAACTCTATATTTAATACATCCATTTAATCCTTCCATATTACTAATTATAACATATTATTAAAATATAAATTTTTTCATACATGGTGGATTTTAATCATAAAACATCATACATCATGGTAGACTCTACACATGGAAAATTCCTCAATTTAGTTATGCAGTCACATTCACTAGACTTGGGGAAACTATGGTTGTTTGAAAAGTTAGGACTAAAAGGCATAGTTTCTTTAAATAATTATGAATTTGATCAAGTAAATTTCTATAACTCATCATTACCATGTGAAAAAATCACTTCAAAATGTAGTTCCATAAATTCATATAAAGTCTCCTACAATTTTTCAAAATTTAAAATAGACAAATAATATTTTCGGCACATAATATTTTCTGGTGTATGGTTTGACTTTCAGGTGGGGTGTAACCTCCAACACATAGTGATAACATCAAAAAAATTCAAATAAAGTCAATTTGTAGTACTTATAATTGTTAATATGTTGTCTCATGAAATATTCAATATATCCATCATTGTTGATCATGTGGTCACATGGTCGATGCATTTTTCAAGTGGTAACATTGGTACATTGAATATTTTAGCACGTCTCTATATTATTTTATATGGTCAATTTATGTTCTTCTTTTGGTTGATCTATAAAACTGTGGTCATTTCAATACATAGATAAATTTACAAAAGTTAAATAAATTTTTTAACATTAATAAAATAAGATATTAATTTGAAACTAAATATACATGATTTCAAAATATTAAAATAAGTAATTACGAGACTAAGGAAACATGATTGTGGGTCAATGAGATAAAACATACAGGTGGGGTGATGCCACCTATTTAAAGGGTGTTGTGATTATATTAAATATAAATCATATACATATTATCATCCATTTAGGGTTTATTTATTTTTTCTATCATAATAGAGACAATCATAGTGATATAGAGATTTGTTTTTTTTAGAGTTAGTGATTGATGGAAGATAAAATGTTACTCAATTAATCATATTCATCATAGAATCATTTTTTCTGTATTTAGTATTATTAATATGAATTTATTATTTTTATTTTATATAAGGATGATACTTGGATAATCATAAATTGGGAATAGTATTGTAATGGTTATTCAATTCTCATCAATGAATGTCCTTCTTGATAAAATTTACTATTAAAAAAATTTAGTTTTTTGTTAAATTTAGAAATTTTTTTGAGTAGGAAATAGTTAATCTCATATAAATTCAATATATACTACCAAATCATCTACCAAAAAATCTTACTTGTGAACTTTTTAAGAGAGTTACACAATAGGATCAAACAAATATTTGTATCTTGTCAGAAATTATTTAATAATTTAAGAGAGTTTAGTGGTTGAATAAATATATGTTCATTTCAAAATGTATTGAATAGATTAAAATTATTTTTAGAAAAATATATATGTTATATTATAATTATTATAGTGTATAAATGAACGAATTTTTTTTCAAAACATCCAATATAATGCCCATATATTATTATTAATTTTTTTATTGTGGCCTATTTTATTCCATGAATTGTATCACATTAATTTTATCATAGTATAAAAATTTATCTCATTTAATTGTTTCCATCAATAGTTTTTATTTTTATTGAGTTTGTCATATATTCTCCTTGATTCACACATAATTATGTCTTCCTAATGTGGTCTAATCCTTTTTTTTCTATAACAATATTTTTTATATCTAAAACAAACAAATAATTTATGAAATCCTCAGTAATTTTTTATCAACCTTAATTATCAATTTTTAAATTATAAAAAATACTCTTCAAATGATTCTAAAACCACATTGAATATGATATATTTCATGGAATCAATAATTTTTTTTTGTATATTATCACTAAAAGTAAGTAATTGTTTTTTTTAGTGAAAAATATATTATTAATCATATCTCTATATTTTAAAAATAACATATTAATTAAGATGCTAGTAATATTATATTTGGACTTACATATATTCAAACATAAAAAATAAAAAAATATTTCAAAAAATGTTATATGATCATATTATATAATTACCCAAATGAGTTTAGGATATTTTGGTAATGACTAATGCAATAGAATTAATTTGTATACGATAATAAGGAAAATTTCTCTTTATCCAATATCAGTTTAGGATGTGTTGGTAAATAATATTTTTGACAATTACTATATTTACCAATATAAATTTAGTATTTTTTTAATGTTTATGTAGAAATATTATTATATTAATTATAGTACCCCTATGTAGACAAAAACATATACCTCTTATTGTTTTATATTATGGACATAATGGTTATAAATGATGAATAAATTAACTCATAATGTGTGAGATAATTCTCATTTAAATCTCTCAGTCACATATCTCTCTTCTCTCACCGCATTTACCTCATATTCCACAAGTATATTAGGGATGATGGATGAATACTAATCATATTTCAAGTGAGTCATCACAACTAATTGATACCTCTAGTGGTGTGATTTCATTATTATTCAACACTTTCCATCGTCACAAAGCACATGACATGATGAAAAATATAATAACAATATTCTATGACTGGACCGATGTTTTTTTTTCATTTTATAATATCAAATAATTTTATTTCTTATATGGTTGATCTAGTAATTTGGTTTTTATTTCATATGTTGTGTTTAAAAAATTTCATTTGATCGTATGAAAAAATATTTACATATAGTGATATGAAAAAAGATATAAATTGATGGAAAACTGCATTAAAATATATGATGATATTTTAGGGGATATTATCCCCATAATAATTATTAATAATGAATTATAATTTATTTATTTACATGAAGTGAATATTATTTAGTTATTCATTTCTTCGATTTTATTAGGTAGGGGTGATGTTTGAGGTGTTTTATGATTCTTACCAGCTGGGCTTGGGATGTGAGTTGATGAATTAATGTGTGTTGATCTATTAGGGGTAGATTAAATTACCTCCCCATTATCATAAATCCAAAACCAATGATCTGGAGTTACCATATGTTTTGATCATGATGATGTTTTGGTGACATTACCTCATTGGGGACTATTTGTGGTTTAAATGGATCAGAAGAGCTTGGGGATATCGTTTTTTTTGTGGGATGTAGAAATAATTCTACGGTGTTGGATAAAGATTTTTCAGGATTTTGATTTTGAGATATCATACACATTGGGAAATTGGAATGTTATGGAAAATTATTTGAATATAATTTCATGGGAGGGTGTTGTTATGGATTATAGGGATTTATGGAGAGTAATGGAGGAGTTAGAAGACTTGAAATTAAATAAATGTGTGGATGGTGGAAGAAGATTTTTTCAGATGATGGTGAAATATTATATTATGTAGAAGGGGTAGATGAACCTCAGCAAGGGGAATCAGAGGAATATGTGATATGTGATCATGATGGACATGTAGATTCTCTATAGGGATGGTTAGAGGATGTTCATAACTAGATATTGTTTAGTCGAAGGATATTTTTTTATTATAAATGAAAAATGGAGTTTTTTTGGGTCCCATATCTCATATTTGATGGTACACCAAATAATTTATATAATGTATCATGGCCTGAGGATGTAGTTTATGTTTCCTAGGATGAAACATGATGTAGAATATTTTGAGTCAGAGTTCACGTTTTTCTATCTTGTAAATGTTGAGCATCATGTTTGAGATCTATTTTTTATACCATGGAAGTTACTGAGTGTAAATGGGATTAAATATTGATGTATTTCTTCACAGGGATTCCCAAAACTCAAGGAGGTTGTGATTCTATCTGGGTGTTCATCTATCGATTGAAAAAAATCATCCAACTACATAGTTAACAAGGAGACTAGAATAGTGGATTCCATGGATAATAGTTATGTGGACACGGTGATGATGATTCATGAAGTTCAATGGACCATTGTGTCAGACTAAGAAACACATAATACATCATGATTATGGATCATATTTCAACAGGATTTTGGTACTCAAATACACCTCAACACTTTTTTCCACCCACTAATAGATGGGTTGACGGAATTGACAATTTAGATGTTGGATGATATATTGTTGAGGTAAATGATGAACATTGGTTGATCTTGGGAACAAAAAAATCCCTTGTTTGAGTTTTCTTATAATAATAGATATCACACTTCCATTGGAATGAATTCATTAAAATAATTTTATGGTACTCCATATCATTCTTCATTGTGCTTTATAGAGGTCAGGGACACAACTATTCATGGTCCTAATGTGGTCTTGGTCATGAAAAAGAAATTTCTGCTCATTCTTGAGAGGATCAAAGATTCATAAGACCAGCAGAAGTCTTATGAAAAATTCAAAATGCTTTCATTGAATTTTTCTATTGGGGAATACATGTTCTTTATGGACCCCCTCTACGGGGTCAAAATTTTTTTTTGAAGAGGGATTAGTCTTTTTCCTATTTTTTATAACATTAAGTTGTTGGGTTGAGTTGGTGAAGTGGTATATCATATGATGTTTCCATTGTGGATGTATATTATCCACATCATCTTCCCTATCCCTCATCAACATCTATATCATAACTATTAATCTCATGTCATTGACAAGGAAGTGTTGGATATCATGGATGTTGTGACATTAATGAAGATTCTAGTAGATATCCATGATTGTTAAGAGAATATGATGCATGGTTAGACTATTCCATTAGTTCATGTGTTTTGGAGGTATAATGGATATTAGGATAGTATATGAGAGAGATAGACACAAATTCATGCATAGTACCTGGAGATGTTTTGAATTTTTCATTTATATGTCTTTCTTTGGCATGTGATGTTTGATAACATAATATTTTATGATATGAGCAATTTTCAATGGACAAAGATTTGTGTGGTGTAATGTTTGATATTGTCTTGATATATGAAAAGTGTAATACCTGATTCAAAATCCTCACACATTAACTATGATGACATGAAACTCATGTGGGTGAGTCAATGATACCCTAAGAGGAAATTATCTTGAAATGGATGAAATAATTCCATTATTTGTGTATTCAGAATGTGGTAGTTTGATTGTTATGGTAGTTATTGGTTTTGGTTGCATGGTGGTTCATATGGTTATGTAGTGGTTGTGTGGCAGTGTTGATGTTAAAGTGGAGGTGACTGGTGGTTGTGGTTCTGTGGCTATATAGAGTATTTTATGATCATTTGGGTTTTTTGTGTTCAGATGGTGGTAACATCTGATGAGTGACGAGACTCCTGAGAAGTATATCACATGGTGGTAGTATGGAACCCACATTATTATAGGTTTAAAATTGTATTTTGGATGGTTATAATCATTATAGAGGTATATGATTTAACAATATGTTCCCCCTCAGTCTGTTACATTGTTTGTTTTGGTGGAGGAGGTGTCTGGTGGTGGTTTCAAGAGTTTGCAATAGTTTGTAGAGGTGAAGCAATACAACATTATGAAAATTTTATAATATATCTATATTATATGACATGAATGTATGTTTAAAATATTAACTATGGGAGGTTCAGAAAATGATGTTTTTCATTGATTAATAATAACAAGTCTTCACATTCGTTTGAGGAACATTGAATCCCATCATTTGATGATGTAAAAGGGGTTACACGTCGTGTATTTCCATGATTCTCGTCAATTATAATGGGTTTAGCCGCTAATTTTCTCTCCAAATACTATGAAAAAAACTCCCTCTCTCATATTCAACGGTTTAGTATTTCCTTATTTTTATGTTTGGTATTCCTTCCAACGAGGATTGATTTGTTACCTCCTATCAATGATTCAGGGTTATTTCTCCTCTCCTTATCATTTTTTATCTTTTATTCTTCATTGGGGTTATGCATTGGTAGAGTTTTTTTAGATTGGGTGGAATTTGGGTTGTATTTTTACCACCCTTTGGCGATTTATATGTTTATCACTATGTTTTATGTGTAATCGTGGATTCTGGGTGATTTCTTAATTACCATCCAGTTCACAACCCGTTAAAAAGCTTCTCTAACATAGGAATTATATATTTTCTCTATTGTGTATCATGCGGGGCGGGGGGGGGGGGGGGGGGGTTTACAACTATTATCCATGGATTATGGTTATTATGGTTTAATAAATGATACATAATTGTATATTTGAAAGATAAAGTGTAAAGGTTTTTTTATCTAAATTCAATTACATCAAAATAATAATTTTTATATTTTTAATTTTCCATGATTGAAGCCCCATGGAAAATTTAGATTTTTGGGGGATTTGTTTTTGATAGATATGTGTTCTATGATAATTGTTTTCATTGTGATTTTATATAATCACCCCTAAATGAAAATTTGATAAAAACATATATTTAGTTAATTAAATGGTTTCCCAATAAATATTTATTATGTGGTAATTTATCTAAAGTGAAGTGGAAGGTGATAAAATACTCCTATTATATTTTGGAAATGATATTTATGTGTTATGATGTGTGGTCATGATTGTGGGATGTCAATGTGTTTCCAGGTCATGTGGGATGATGTTTTGTGTGGTTTGTTTTTGCAGTGGTAGGGTGGTGGTTGAATGGTCATGATTTTGGGGAGCTATGCTGTGTTTGTTGGGGGTGATAGGTTTCTTGTGATAGATGGTTTATTTCTTCTAGATTCCCATGTAGTAATAAAATAAATTCATGTTTAATAATGTTTTGATTGAAAATGGTTTAATTGCATAATGGGATGGAAATTTGTTAATGAAAACTACATGATGGGTTGTGTGAGTAAATGTGGTTGATGATAAATAATAAAATGGAGGGATCTTCACCATATGAAATTATTGTTACAAATACTTATAACTACATTTAGAGGTGGTAGAAAAGATGACAGTGTTGTGTTTTTTTGTTTTTAAACCCATGGGTCTTGCTAGAGTGGTTGGAATTATATATATATATATACTTGTATAATATTGTGAATTTTTACTCACCCAACCCACATAGAGAACTATATGAAAAACACCCTCAGATCAATGTAGGGGTGTTTTCCCTATAACACGGTGGGAGGATGGAAAGATGACAACCCACTCTTCTATTATCTCATTTACAGTTGATGATGTCCCAAGCTTCTTCAGCAGGATTTAATGATATATTACTTCTTAGGTGTATTTGGGAGGTAAAGGGAATTCATTTCCTAGGTGTCCTTGAGATGAGATGTGATGTGTAGTGATGAGCATGTCTCTGTGGTTTGGATGTGATGTGAGGTCTATGTAAGTGAAGGAAATATGTATTTTGAGGCCCATGTTTGTGTGATAGGTAGGTGTTATGAGGCCCATGTGTTTTTGGGTGGCATATGATGTGGATTATATGGATGTGGTGGGAGAACCAGAATATTTCCCATTGGTGTGTGGGAGGGGATAATCATTTGGAATGTTAGGTGGGGTACCCTATAATCGATGTTCATTAATTTTTATTATATTACATCATGGTAGTTATTTTGTATGGGTTCTATGGTGAGGTTTGGATATTATGTATACATGTTTATGTGCTTTTTGGTTCAAATATTTTCTCACAGGGTAATTATTATTATTCTTTCACACGTGCCTAATAGAATTTGAATTTCCTATTGATTATATTTTTTATTCTCAGCCTAGGCCAATAAATATAATTTTGGTTTTTATGATGATTTTGTGGACCGTGGTGGGAATTACCCGTTTATGTTTGAGACAATTGTTGGGTTTTTATTATATTTTATTTTTTGGGTATTCAAATTGAATTATTTTATTTATATTTGTTTTGTATATTAGTGCATATCGGATGGATTGGGATTCCCCTTATTATTATGTCATGGAGTTGTTAGGGATTATTCATTAACTCAATCAATCTTGTTTCCCTATTAAAAGTAATTTATCACATATTGTGAAATTTTTTATCCCTTGGGTTTTGCTGCCAACTTAGGTCCTATTGGAGGTTGGGATCATGGGTCATTATATATCGCCCTTCATTATGATATCTTTGGAGGATGAGGGTCATGAAATTTGTCTCATCCTTATTCATGACATAAATTACTAGTGCCACCCATGTTGAAGAAAAAGGGTTAATGATACATTTCAACAAATTCTCTTGTATTGATTCCTAAATATCCTCTTATTTTACACAATCCATTCTATATAGAGTCCGGGAAAATGTGGACTCCCCTGCTATAATAAAAATTGGAAATTTAAAAATGATTATTTTTAAAATGGGTCATAATAATACTCAGTTAATTAAAACATATATTCTACATAATGATTCAATCAATATTTTGACTATTAAGTAATATTAATTGTGTACGGTATGAGATATTTTATGAAGGATACTATTTCATCTATAAATAGAAAATTTTATTGACATGATATAGGAGATGATAATTTATTATTATATACATGAAATAATTCAAAGTCATGATTTTTATATTCATGTCCAAGATAATTTCTTACATATTTAATTGTATGCAGGTAATGTTTCTCTATAATTTTCATACGTTGAGAAAATCAATACGCCTAATTTTTTTTGATGTATGAAACATAACCACAGAAACAATTAATTATCACTACGAATTAAATAAGCATAATATTTTAATTCAGACATTAATTTCTAGAGGATCTAAACTATTACATTTTAACTAATTATAGTGGTTTAGAAGTAGAACACACATTCTTTGGTTTGAAATAAAATTTATATTACTTCCCCTTTTGATTTGGAATGTTCAACGATTCATTTGGGAGATTATATATAACAATTTTTGAATATCATATTTCATTGAAAATATTCATAATGAAAAGAATATAAAGAAGTAATATTTAGAGAAAATGAGGAATTTAATCAAATTGCAAAAACATTTTAATTCATAAAATATATAAAAAATAAATAAAACATGGAATAATAAATGTTACATGTATTATTGTAAAACATGGAAGAGAAATATTCATCAAATTTTTTTTTAAATACAGTTTATAATTATTTACACCATTAATAAATATATTTTTCTAAATTAAATTGGTTTTATAATTTGAAACATAAAAGAGGTCAATAATTTTTTCTTTTCCATTGTCACCTATGATTTCATTTCCACCATTTGCAGTAGTGATTAATAAGTTCTATATCATATTTTTGGGATACCCACAATATAGATAATAAGACTTCATACAAGAGAATTTTATATAGGTTCATGTAATCAATCAAATAAAAACAATATTTTTTACCTTCATCTATTTGGGTCTAAAGTAAATAAAAATTAAATCTTTAGGGATACAAGTTAATTTTTTATATTTAAGTCATTAATTATGTAATATTTTTGGAATGATTTTAACAAATAACCTATCATTGGACCCAAGTAAAATTTATAATAATTAGTTAAGTCAAATATATTATTTACTACATGTTAATTATATATATTTTACTAGAAATAAAATATTTTTTGTAAAGTTATCTTATATGCCAAAACTGATTACCAAAACCGACAATTTTTTAAGGTTTATATTTTCTTTAATGAATTTAATTGAGAGTTTTTATTCTTACAAAAAAACCATCAATCTCACTATTTAGTTTCTCATTTACTAAAATTATGTCATTATTTAATTTTAGACGATTTTTTATTCTCTTCCTCAAAATAATGTTATGATTTATCAAAAATTAATACAAACATGTTTATTCTTTGACTTAAAAAATATATCCATTATATCATTAATGGTTTTATCCATCTGGGTACAATATTAAAATTGATCATCAATATAGATATAATCTTTATCAGGATTTTAATTATAGAGATATAATAAATAATATTGGATTCAATATGTGTAATTTCTATAATGTATAAATTCTTCATCTCATGAGAATCCTCTATGGACATGATTTAATCACATGAACTAACCTGTGAATAAATTCATTATACCGTAATAGATTTATATTAATTAATCCCATGCCCCTTAAATTTATTTATTACTATAATTTTTGGGTAAAAACATTTATATAACCATTTCTCTTATAGTTGTAGTTGTAAATTTCTCCAATGTAATAAAATTATTCTGATTTCATTTTCTATCATAGATTCTTTTGAAATTTGATATCCCAAATAAAATATTCTTCTTGTAACATACCATGAATCTTTTTTCCAAAAGTTCATTTTCCTCATCAGTATTGGTGTCATATTCACTTACACCATTTTTAACTTTTTTATTAATTTTTTAGCATATGATTGAAAAGTTTTCAATGAAATTGACTAATTTGGTTCCATTTTATCATCATTAATTTTTTTCTATTTTTATTAAATTATTTGAGTCCTTATAAACTCAATTATTGTTATCTCCCCCACGTCACATGAAAAATGAATTGATAGCAAATTTTCTTTCTATTTTTCAATTATGAATCATAGAATCATTAGTACATCAAACTTGTCATCAACAATATACCCCATGGAAGAAATAATATTGATAAATTCATTAATCTTAATGATAATATGAGAGGTAGACCCATTTTGATTCATTTTAATGTATCATACTTAATATTATTTTTATTTATTATTATATCATTTTTATTATATGTTCTGTCTCGAGACAAAGATACAGTATCCCAAAATCCATATTTTGTTACACATTAAGTAATTTTAATAAATTTTTATTCTCATAGTTACCAATAAAAATCATTAAGTTATTTTTTATTATTTTTATATGTATCCTATGTGTAATCATTATAGTGAGCTCATGTATCCTTGGGTTTTTTATATTGATTATCAATAATATCACAAATATAGATTCTCATAGTTTATAAAATTATTCTCATACTAATCTACCATTGTGAATAATTAGTTTCCTTAAATAAAGGTGGTGTCTTTGTTGTATTTCCAGAAAGTATCATATTTTCAAAAAACATATAAATTTAGAAGTACCAGAAATCTGGATGGTCTTTGTATAAATAAGATAATGATTCAAAACTATATAAAAGTATGAAATAAGTAAAATTATCTAATAAAAATGTTAGTCATAGTTAATATCTCAAGAGGGAGTGAATTTATCATCCAATAAAAATATCAAATAGATAGAAAAATATCATTATTTAGAAAATAACATTGTTAACTAAAATACTAGAAATATATTATTTAATATATTTGAATTGTTTCTCAATGTCTTGATCACAATCAAGTTTACAATAGCACCAAAGCATTTCTTTGTTACCACAAACCCTTTTTCCTTGTTTTCATGGGTGTGAATATATGAATGAAAAATGAAAGAGTATATATAATCACTTTTGTGATCTATAGAAGAATGTTTTATGAAATAAAAAAAATAAGAAAATGAAAATATTGAATGTAAAATTGACTATATAAAGAGTAATGTTTCAAGATAGGTTTTATGTTTCTATGTATCATTATAATTATTCTCATTATCAATGATTATAACACATTATCTTTAAATATTCCCATATTATTTCATAATATGATCAATAAAAAATTTCACAAATCATATTATTTTTTTAAATAGTGTATAAATATTCTTGAAAAATATAGTAACTAATTGGGTATTTACCCATAAATACTATATATTATTATTTTTTCCCCTCATCTAAAAAGATAAATTATTTCAATTATTACTATTGGAAAATGATTGTTATTTATTTTTCTTACATGGAAGGATAACGTGGAAAATTAAATATACAGACTCTATATCTAATACATCTATTTAATCCTTCTATATTACTAATTATAATATATCATTAAAATATAATTTTTTTCATACATGGTTGATTTTAATCATACAACATTAGACATCATGGTAGACTCTACACATGTAAAATTCCTCAATTTGGTTATGTGGTCACATTCACTAGACTTGGGGACACTATGGTACATTGAAAAGTTAGGACTACAAGGCATAGTTTCTTAAAATAATTATGAATTTGATCAAGTAAATTTCTATAACTCAAAAATTACCGTGTGAAAACATCACTTCAAAATGTAGTTTCTTATATTCATATACATTCCCCAACAATTTTACAAAATTTAAAATGGACAAATAATATTTTCTCCACATAAATTTTTCTAGTGTATGGTTTGAATTTCAGTTGGGGTGGAAGCTCCAACTCATAGTGATAACATCAAAAAACATTCACATAAAGTCAATTTGGTGTACCTATAATTGTTCATATGTTGTCTCATGTACTATTCAATATATCAATCATTGATGATCATGTGGTCACATAGTTGATGGATTTTTCAAGTGGTAACATTGTTATATAGAATACTTTATCTCATCTCCATATTCTTTTATTTGGTCGATTGATGTTCTAATTTTGGTTAATCAATAAAATTTTGGTCATTTAATACATAGATAGATCTACACAATTTAAATAATTTTTTTTAACATTAATCAAATAAGATATTAATTTGAAACTAAATATACATTATTTCAAAATATTAAAATAAGTAATTACGAGACTAAGGAAACATGATTGTGGGTCAATGAGATAAAAATTACAGGTGGAGTGAAGCTATATATTTAAAGGGTGTTGTGATTATATTAAATATTAATCATATATATATTATATTCCATTTAGTGTTTATTTATTATTTCTATCATAATAGAGACAATCATAGTGATATGGAGATTTTTTTATTAAGAGTTAGTTATTGATGGAAGATAAAATGTGAATCAATTATTCATATTCATCATACATTCATTTTTTCATGATTCAGTATTATTAATATGAATTTATTATTTTCATTTTATATAAAGATGATACTTGGTTAAACATAACTTAGGAACAATATTTTAAGGGTTATTCAATTCTCATCAATGAATGTCCTTCTTGATAAAATTTATTATTAAAACAATTAGTTTTTGGTTAAATTTAGAAATTATTTGGAGTACGAAATAGTTAATCTCATATAAATTCAATATATACTACCAAATCATCTACCAAAAAAATCTCAATTGTGTACTTTTTAAGAGAGTGACACAATAGGATCAAAAAAAATTTTGTATCTTGTCAGAAATTATTTAATCAATTTAGAGAGTTTTATAAGGCCCCATCATTAATCCTTACTTAATCGTGAGTTATTTCAAGAATACACATTGAGGATCTTTTCAGGTTTAGATTTTTAGAGAATTAGATCATAAATCATGCATTGCATACCACATTTAAACAAGGTGGTTACATAAAAGAAAATATAATTTTCTCCCATCAAGGAAACATATTTAAAATAAAACATAGATTCTTTCTTGACACTTCCTCGACACTATCATCACATCATGTACCTTTCCCTTGACCTGTGGAAAACATTTCAAAAACTTGGGATGAGCATTAAAAGCTCAGTAAGGGATATAAAAATATGGAATGAAAACATTATCCCATGTATACATAAAGTACCAAGAAATCATACATTACTCATAAACCATAATCACTTTATCATACCTCATGAAATCATAAGATTCATTAATAACTCATAGAAATCAAAAGACATAAAGGTAAATTGAGGCATTCATAACATTTCTTACATAGGGAGTAACACTCATGGTTACGTTTGGAATAACCATCACAGTATATTCCCTAATTCTCTTATGAGAAACCTTATCATTTAACTCCTTTTCATTACCCAATGCTTTGGAGACCAATTAGAGGCTCACCTGCACTTAGTTTATCATGGAACCACCCGTCTTCATAAACATTTCCCAAGAACCATAACATAATCGTATCACATAAAACATGCATAAAGGAAACATAATATGTCTACATTTCAATCACAAGATATAAAAAACGCATTGATATAATCAAAAAATTATCAAAACCATTTTCAATAACAAAATAAAAGAAAATTAAAACATGGTATTTATTTTTCATTTAAAAAATGTTATGGCTTGTAGAGGAAGACGAAACTCAAATAATGGTCACGGCGGTGGAGAAGTAGTTGTCGCCACATACGTAAGAAAAAAACATTCCCTTTGGTCATTTAGTAAGATTATTCCTATAAGAAGATTCATTTTGAATAAAAGAAAAAGTCAAATGGGTTTATACACCATATAAAATAAATTTGTGAAAAAAATATGCCTTATTGAAAGGAGATTGAGACGAAGTCCCTTACCTCGTGTCTGACTTCACTCGATCATATATTAATCTCTTGAATAATAAACTAGTGTTAATTTATGATTTCTTAAGAACCTTTTTCAAGTTAATTATTCCTTTTATATCACTTTTTACCATGTTACGAACATTATGTAATTATTTATGTTAATAACAGTCGTTTTGTCGACCTTTGGTACTTGAGTCAAAAATAAAATTCCTATAATTACATGTTGTTAATGTGGTAAACTATCAATTATATCCAGAATTGTATTCATGATTTAGATATCATATATATCATATATATCTAGTATATACATGTATTTATAATATTACATAACATTTAGAGGTAAGAAATGAAATTCACCCTTCATGGAGACGGTAAGCCGTACGTACGCATGAATGCTACATTCATTTCTATTTAATATTTAATGGAATGAAATCATAATGATATAAAGGAGTATTATAATTATAGTATAATATCATATGTAATACCATTAACTCCAACATATATAAATCCCACATATGACATTAACGAATCAAATCACTTTGAGGGGGCGGTAGTCTGCACTTCCTAAAATGAAAATATCACATTTACCCATAATGGAAACCATACAGGTATGAAATAAATGAAAAATACAGAATCATAAGGAAACAATAAACATAATATATATCATATATAAATATAGTGACATCTTAATGGCCACCAGGAAATTTGTTAATGTAATATTAAACAATCATCGTTTTTGTGGGGCAATAATTCGCCACTCACATAAACAATATGTTTTTTAACCATTAGACGGAGGTGTGTGTAAGTGTAAATCAAATAATTCTCATAAAAACATCCTAGTATATTGAATATACTGGTGTTGTTACAAATGATAGGAATAAAATGTGTTTAGGGGGTTTGAGATGCAAAATAAAACAAGAGGACATAAGAGAATACATTACCTTTAAATCGGGTAACTCCCCTAGGTTTGAACCAAAAGGGTTTCTTGATGAGATTTCTTCTTATAGTAAGGCTTCTAGGATTAATAGAGGGATGTGGAGAGATAAAATGTTCAGAGTTTGGCCGATCCAATGGCTTGAGAGGTGTGGGTAAGGGGTAGAGGTGGGGGCCTTTTAGAAGAGGGAGGAGGGGTACTTTTGGAAATTCATGAAATGTTATTTTATTATAAAATGATTTTCAGACTTTAAAGGTCCCAAAATGATATATATAGAGGATAATGTGATAAGGGTTTGAAATACACCCATAAAATAGGTATTTGAAAAGTTTATGTCGTATATTTTACATTATCTTTTCATTTTATTTAAATCGATCATTAATGAGCTAATCACAACACCATCATGGTTTAATAAATAAATTTACATATTTAATGTCTAAAGATTATAAAAAATACAACGATGTAGGATATATTTTTATAAATACAATGAATATTTATACTCTAAGATATCATTTATTTAGACAAAATTAATATTTTTTACCTAGGTGTTACATAATTTTGTTATATATAACATTCTTTTAAAATAAAATTATAAAATGTCACTATCACACAAATGTGATTCCATGGGGTCCCTACGTTTGGAAAAAGGCATCCCATGGTCTACCATGACACAAAAAATAGTATTAGGACACATGTAGGGGTAATTTTATATTATTATTATATTATTTTATTACCCATAATTACCCAATTACTAATTAATCATGATATTTACAGATAATTACCGTTGCTATTATTCATAATGTCCAAAAACAAAAGCATATTAATTAAATAGTTTGGACCTTATGATTCCAAATATATAATACATTTTAAAAAATTAAAAACATAGGAATTGCAGTAATTAATTTAAAAATAATTCTTGTTGCCAAAACAAATAGCGGGTTTTTTAGAAACAATATCTATAAAAAGTTTGACACTTTTTTATGCCCAATTACAAAGTGAAATTAATTATAATTACCACTATTGGATTAAATGGTAGAAATATAATCTAATTAAAATTGAAAAAAAATTTAAAAAAATATTACCAGATAATTAATTTAGATGAAAAAGCAGTTTTGAAGGAAAATGCAGTATTTTTCACTATTAATTAAAAAATGAACATTGTCAGAAAAAAACCAAAAATTTATCCAAATTAAATTTCAA